>JARFJA010000001.1:52207500-57207500 GCA_036326145.1 Rhagophthalmus giganteus
TGCCCCATTTATAGGAGACGAGTTCCTCTTAATGCAGGACAATGCACGTCCTCGCGTTGCTGCGTAAACAATATCTTATTTACGAGAAGTGGGTATTCGTTGTATGGACTGGCCAACTTGTAGTCCGGATCTAAATCCTATCGAGCATGTCTGGGACGTACTTGGAAAACGTGTCCGAGTTCGATTGGATAAACCAAATAATTTAAAAGAATTACGCCGTGCTCTTACGGAAGAATGGGATCGAATGCCTGCAAGAAGATGACCGAAATTTAATATCAAGCATGCTTAGGCGTTGCCAAGCCGTTATTAAAGCCCGTGGTGGTAACACCAAATATTAATTATGTTTTACATATTTTTTATAATGTCTTTTTATTTATCTGTTCTAATACAAATATACTATAATTGTTGCCGTTTTTCATCTTTCAATTATTTATAAATGGGAAACATAGGTACGAAGAATTTCACAAATACTAATCGAAAGAGGACGACTTTGAAAAGGTTTGTTTCAATTTTAGTATAGTTTAACCAAAAATTGAGAAACTTATGGGACTACATGTAATTGTCTGTGAGGTGCGTAAAGACTTTTGTCGCGCAGTGTATATATGTATTATTTTCTTGTAATAGTTTTAGGTACCGCAGGAAATTATCGATGGCAATAAATGTGGCATGACAAGCGGAATATTGGAGGGTTGATCTAACATCATAAACTTCATTGAAGTTTGTAATCTGCCATACCGATTAGGTTATTAGATAATTCGCAACAGGATAATTGGTGTTTGAATTATTGAATAATTTTCAATAAATTACCTAATAATCGAGGTTTTGATATAAAATTTAGGTAATTTATGGATGCGCCGTAACTTCGCGCAATAGTTTAAAATAATTTAAAAGTTCGAAATAGCGACGGCCTTCAATATTGTAATCAAAAATAGTAGGTACGCACGCTTTCAATTTTCGCATCGCACTTAAGTTCTCATTATTCCGCAATTTGTTTATTTATTTAAAATATCTATTTAATTTGTGTATTACCATTGGTATTACCTATTCTTCCTTTCTTCTCTTCTTCGAACCCCCCTGTAGGGAAGAATAAAAAAGTATATCCGAACATCAGCATCCAAAAAGTGAGTGTTTTCATTTGTTTTCTGTCTCGTATAATAATTAGAACGATAACTTAGTTATCCACATAGGGTTAAATACGAAAATTTCAGTTGCTGTCATCTTCAAAAAATTCTTTAACTGAATCTATACATGAATCCAATTATCACTAAAACAATGATAACAATATTATCACGAAGATAACGTTTGTTTTATGTTTTATTAAATGTCTGCTAGTTCTCGAATCGTAGCGAAACGTGCCGTCGAATTACACTCGATACGGGATATCGCAAAGGGATAAAATAACTTGGCCATTTAAATGAACTGATTTCTGGCGTCTGATTTCGTCATTGTTCTCTAATGATTAATACCTAGTGGGTACACTATGTCATCTAATTAACTTAAGTACCTATATAAATCAAATTCAAATTTTACGCATTTCAATAATAAATAATATCATTTGCAAAAATTGCGAACATTAAAAACGTCGATAGACATTTCCGACTATTAAAGAAATTACTTCATTTCGAGGGCATAAGGTAATAAATAAGAAACTTCAATTTAGCTTAACTTTAGACGCCGCGCCGCCACAAATCGAGTTTGTTCACGCAACAATTCCAATTTCATATTAGATTAAATAAGAAAAGGGCAAGTGATAATTTTAGTCTAGCGAATTAAATTATTTTTATAAACATTTTAAATACAAATTTATAACAATATTAATAGATTGCAATTAATATCTTTACGAACTCAAATCTTTATAATATTAGTATAACTTTTAATGCGGCAGCATTATCTACTTATAAGTTGCGTGTTTTCGAATTTTCTGTTTGAACATAATAAAGTTTCATTTTTTGTTTGTTTTTACATAAAAGTATCAATTCACGGACTTAAAGTTTAATTTAAATTTTGTTTAAGTACTTATCGTAGTTTAAAAACGTTTTATTCATTGATTAAACAATAATAATGATTAATTAATGATGATAATTTATTAAGTATTTACGATTGAATTAATATTTTTTTAGACGACCACTCGAGAAAATTGAAACGTCGCGACAGCTGTCAACTTCTGAAAGTTGACAATATCGCACACCGTTACAATATAATTTATCGTGCTATATTTGATCTATACTGTGCGAGATTGTCAAGTTGACAGCTGCCATGATATTTCTAATTTTTTTTCGTTTTCTCGTGTGCTTGTCTAAAAAAGGGTTATATCGTGTTGCTCACGTGATTTTCTCACTCAAAACAGTAACTGTATCGTAGAATAAACACGTTATTTGATGCAAACGTGCCCCGAATTACTTATATAGGCGGTTTCCAGTAGCTATTTGCTTATAGTTAAGCTACAACACAATATGTGCGTTCCTGTAAAATTTGTTTTTGTCGCTTACGACGTTTTGTCGAAGCGCCATCTAAATATTTACTAGTTACTAGTTAAATAGTTACTAAATATTTAAAAAGGAACCTAATTAAATTTAGGACCCACTCTTTGTCCAATCAAACAAGTTTCCTTGAACTCAGAATGACTGACAGGTAATTTCTATTTGGCACGAACTGTATAATATATCAGCACAAGCTGCGTTTTTTTTTTTGTTTTTTTTATTAATTTAAAAACTAGTTGTGTTTAGTGAATGTTCTTTAAATTTGCTCTATTTAGTTTTCTAAAAGTCGCTTTTTGGTCCGACCAGAAATTTTTTATTTCGTGTCCGAACAGCGACAAATGTCGATTTCCACTTTGAAAAGTATTAAATAATGAATTAAAAGCAATTTTCGCCGACATCGAGTTTTCGAAAATTTTCAGTAAAAAAGCTTTATTATATAGTTCATGGATTTTGCAAAATTTTGGATCGACCAGAAATTTTTTATTTCGTCACCGAACCGCGAGAAATATCGATTTCCACGTTAAAAACGCATAAAATAATGAATTAAGCGCGTTTTCGCCGACATCAAGTTTTCGAAAATTTTCAGTTAAAAATGTATTATTATAGTTCATGGATTTTGCAAAATTTTAGCCTGACCAGAAATTTTTTATTTCGTCTCCGAATTGGGTTGTAAGTTCAGTTGTGTTTAAAAAAACAAAACAATTTCCTAATTCAATTCTTTATAACTGCAGGCGAAACGTTGGAGTTCAGAAAACAGGGTCCATAGCTAATTAGTATTGGAAATCGATTGTCTGCAACGTTTTTATTTCATGTACATAATACACGTATAGGTACTCTTCTACCTTTATGATATTGTTTTTAGTAAAACCGATTTCTAAAGCATCGATAAATTAAAGCAAATAATTGCGTTTCATTTAAAATCCTGGTTGACAATACAAAACGTGATAAATATGAATTCGCGCCTCGAAATTTCATTTAAAAGCTATTAATTTTACACTTAGGAACTCCATTATTTTTCACCTCGTCAGTTAATTTTCATCACATATCATATCAAAAGCCCGTCAATTCAAGTGTAATATCGATTGCGTTGCTAGGCGTTTGTTTTTGGTAAATAAATACTTCAAAAACCGCGAAATATTGGCATGACAAGTGTTATATTCTAATAGAAATAAAATGGAGGATAAAAAGGACGATAAGCAGAAAGCAGTTGTTGAGGATTCGGATGTCGATGATCGTCTCGAATTCTTACTTAATTATCTTATGAAAACAATGAAAATGAAAATAGACAAGTGGAATAAGATGATGGCCACGGATGAGTATAGGGTAAGTTTTTTTGAAAGTTTTATATAGATAGTTGGTTTAAAAGTTTTTCTTCACATTTAATTTAGATGGATGTAAGAAGTAAAAACTTGAAGAGATAATTTAATTACTTATTTACAATTAGATCGTATTTTTAGGCTTACCTACGGTTTTTTTCCAAGTTCTAACTTCTTGAGTGATTTTCTAGATTTCATTTCATTCTTAGCAGGAGTCCTCTTATTATATTGAGTAATCCATTAACTAGTACCGTAATATTATTTCATTAGTGTTCGTTTTGCTCTGTTCGGTTTTCTCGTACCGAAATCTCGGAGAATCGATTTGTTTTTGAGATTTATTGTCTTATATTAATATGATTTATTATAACAACTGTTTTCGCGTTGTTCAATCGTGATAATCTGAAAGTAAATGTTTTTTTAAACATACGTACTTCTCATTATCAGACAAATCTTGCCGTTTTAACCTAACGTTTTACATGGCAATGTTTTTAAATTATAAATTGTACATTGAAAAAAAAAGTATTTTATATTGATATTGATTTGGATTTGAAATGGCCCGTATGTGTAAATTATCTCATAAAAAGTTGTTATTATTTATTTCAATTTTTATAGTTACTGTATCGGTAAGAATACGGTCTATTTTTATCAGGTCTATACTTTATCAAAAATTGTAAATGTTTCTAAATTTGTAAAAGTGTATTAAAAAATTAATTTGTAACAGTGAAAAAATTTAGATCTGTTGCTCATGTTTAGTATATTGAGGCAAAAATTAAAATGAAAGAAGTAAACGTTAATTATTGTTCAAATGGTTGGTTTTAATTAATGATTTATAAATGGCTAATTGCAAAAAATGAAAGAGCGGTTTTAGCGAAAGCATTTTAGGAAATTCGACTTAAGAAATTAGGGATTCCGGATTTACGAGAATTTTTGACATTTTCATCGGCAAAAACCAAGTAACAATCGTACCAAGTTTTCACTTCCTGGTAATTTCTAAGGTCGATTGAGTTTTTTATTCCTGAAACGCTTCGACTAGGTATCTATGTAATTAAATACCACCTACCTTCGAATTTTTAGGATATTGTGCATGTTTAATGATAGGGGCGAGTACTTTATGAGGTACCGTGCTTGTTAAATCTAGTAAAAACAACATACGAATTAAATGAAACGAATGTTCACTATCTTATTCAGACTGTTACCTTATTTCATTTTGCAGAGGCATAATTTATGCAGATCAAGTTTATTAACAATTAGTTGGTAATGTCTTTAAAACAACAACTAGCGAGAAGATGCCGATTTAAGTTCACTTCAGGAATGCTAACGTGTGTAAACTACAATATTGTTACGTTCCACATTTATAAAATATTATCTTCTACGTCAGTAATAAATGGCTTAACAATAGAAAACGGAAATTTCACGCTGTACCTTCGAAATATTGGGGCAATCCCGTCTTTGGCCGATTTTACGTAGGTACTACCTATATACGTTGTAGTGAACGTTTTTTATTAAGCAAGGTAACTTAATGGATGAAGTTTGAAAATGTTGAAAATGTGAAAAACCTAAAATAAATATGTAACACAAATTTTACCTTCGAAGATTACTTCGGGCTGTTCGTTAGTTGGAAACGATCACCAGTTCAGTCTCTCGCAAGAATCGATCGTCAATAAATTGCGTTTCTGTCGAAAAAAAAAACTGACGGAACTGTCTCGTCTTCGTATGACGCGCAGTACTGGATTTTTTTAACAAGCTGGATAAATTCTAAAATAATTTAGACAATGGTTTTTAGATGGTTTTATGGGCATTTACCTGGTTTTAAATTGCACGCCAAAATGTCCATTTTTATTTACCTTTGTGTTATAGTAAACAAAATAGTAGTAGGCACTGTGTTTATCCAAAAATTAGGTACCTAGTTATTTTCTATCTAGATATACTAAGGGCCGATCTTTCCATCTCGTAATAAATTTATTTGACGGATATTATTGAACAAACAATTGCTTATAACAATTGTTTGAACAAACGTTTCCGTGGTAAATATCTGTTAAATAAATTTATTAGGAGATGGAAAGATCGGCCCTAAAGATATTTTGAACATAGTGCGTATTTGTCGCAGATAAGGTGAAACGTTTGCGTTACACTAAATAAAATAGAATTGGCACGTCTGTGTTCTAAAAGAAAAACATTAAGTTAATTATTTGGATGATGAAACAAGCATTTGACAAATTTAGAGAAAGTTAGATAGCTGAAATTGTTTCATTCTAACGTTAGGTACATCTTTCTTACCTTTGTTGTGTTATGTCCATTTTTTGTGGACAATGAGCTTTCAACGCATTAAATATACATACATCGCACTATTCACTTTTATATCGCCATCACTCATTGAAAATGATCCATATTTATTGTATTTATATAAGACTTTATTTGTTCGCAACCCGAGTTATAACTGATACATAGTGACGTCGAAAGTAAGTGTTTTATTCGATCGAAATTCAGTTAACACGTTAACACTTCAACACTCATTTTCAACGAGTCTATGCTGTATTATCAAAGAGTTTCAATTTCAATGAAACAAAGACTTTGCCTTTGCACGATATACGTAAATAAAGGATTAATAAAACACGAACACTGTTTTCCTACCTTTGATCGATGTTTACAAGCTTAACGGTCCCACGTCCCTTGCGGACTTATTGCCGTTTATCCACCGCGGTGTCGATGAAAAGGTGTTTTAATTTGTTGTTACTTTAAATTACTTTTCAAGTTTTTCGATAATATAACTCAACGTATTAATCAGAGGGTAACGTAAAGATTTCTATTTGAAATAGCATTCAAAATTTAATTTTTATTCTACCAGAATATTGTTATAAAAAAATTTGAATCAGCAGCGGACGAGACATATTGTCAACGTTGCAAACATAAACAAACTGATTTTTTATACATAAATCCACAATTGTAAGTGAATTTCTGTTGATTTTTATACAGAAATAATTATAATTTAATGGCTTGTTTGAAGCTGCAATCGCATTAGAAAATTGATTTAAATGCGAATCCAAAATTTGAACTGAATATTTATTTCAATATTATTATAACGTCTTGTTAATACTTATTTGCAGGAGCTTTAATAAAAGTAATATTTACTTAAATATGATTTTATCGAATTAATTGTATGATTCAGTTTAACGCGCATTAAAAAAAAACAATAAAGTAAAACTCACCGATAAACACGATGTCGCTTATAATATAATTAAAAATCTTACCTATAACAAACAAAAAGAAAAATTAGGATTTAAATGCGTTCGATTTTTTGGCTGTAATACCTTAATTCTTCGACGCCCTCTAACCTCCTCAACCCTCGACTCCTCGACTATAAATTTTTCTAAGAACATCGCGCTCGACATCTGTAAAGAACGATTTAAAAATGAAAATGGCAATTAACAGTAAAATTACAAATAAATGACTATTATCTAATAATAAATAAAATAAAAATTATAATCTGTTATGAATTAAACATTAAACGCTTTTTAATAACATAACCTTAACCTTTAACAATAAAACCTTTCGTATACGAGGGACGTTCAAAAATATGAAATCGGCTAAAAAGTAAAGTACCCTTATTTTAAAAAATAAACAAAAATGTTACTCGAAAAAGTTTTTTGTTATTCCAAAAATATATCAAATACAAAGTCGTTTCGTTTAAAAATATTTTTTTTAATTTTTTGATCAATTTTTTTCTATGTAGAGAATCTCAAAAATAAGCTTTAAGTCGGTTTTCGCTTAAAATTTTCTTATATAGAAATAAAATTGTCAAGCTTTTTGTTCTCTCTTTGTATCGTTTGAATTTGTATCATACTTTGTTTTTGGATTTATTCCTCAATAAATTTTGTTAAAGACGACATGTTTGTGTGTTC
This sequence comes from Rhagophthalmus giganteus, assembly GCA_036326145.1. Classification (NCBI taxonomy): domain Eukaryota; kingdom Metazoa; phylum Arthropoda; class Insecta; order Coleoptera; family Rhagophthalmidae; genus Rhagophthalmus; species Rhagophthalmus giganteus. Next base: position 52,215,196 of record JARFJA010000001.1, read on the forward strand.
TTGTTATAGTCGGACACAAACAAAATCGATTGTTTTAGCGTTAGTTTCAATTATGATAATTTTCTAGTCATCGGGCGATCGAAAATTAAATTCGATTGTATACTTATATGTTACTTAACAATAAATCAATTTTAAATAATTGCGTTTTACGTAATACATACAGGAAAAGAAAAAAAGTTTGCTAAAAGGAAAAAAATACATTTTTGATAAAAAGTGATTATTACTTCGTATTTGGCATCTTCTTACAAATTCTAGAAAACTTTTCCAAATAATATTTTTGAGTTTTTTCAGAAATAATGGGATTTTACTCTTGAGCCGATTTCATATTTTTGAATTTCCCTCGTATATTAAAATTTTGACGCGTGTATTTTAGATTTGGAATAAAATTGTCTGATAAATTTCAAATAAAAAAAGTTTTCCATTTGTGTTCAATTTTATGCCGATCACTGTTTAAATATTAAGTAACTGAAAGCAATAGTTAACGTTTCCTAAAATGTTATAAAATGCTTTAGCTCATATTCATATAATAGATACATTTAAAAAATTATATAGGTACCTACTAGATAAATAATTTCATAGACAAAATGCCTTTTCGTAAAACGACCATTAGCGTTTTCCACAAAGATAGTTAAATATACTTAGCAGACAATTATTAAGCAGATCAAAAAAATAAATACGAAAAAGAGTATAATTAAATGACAAAATGGTGAAACGATTCGCGACAATGTAAATGTGAACAATTTTGTTTTTGTTTTGTTCAGTGACACATTTCTTGACATAAAAGAATACAAAATCGCAGAACGGGGAAAAATCTGTATTGATTGTGAAACCCATTGTTTTCAGGAAATGTATCATTTGTTTATGTCAGCATTGAATTTCAAAGTTTTATAAACCCTTTTAAAAGTGACTTAATGTACCTAACAAGTTTTATGTAGTACTATATAGCGATGCGAGATTAAAATTTAACTTTTTGTTGCATTTTCTTTATGTAGGTACTTACATTTCCTTTATTAAGCGTTTAAATGTTTATTATAACGTCTTCAAATACACTTTTCAGTATTACGGTAGTTAAACGCAGGTCTCAAGTTTCAAATTTCTTCTGAATTTATCATTTAATAATGCTTACACAGTACAATAATATACGTAATAATTCAATACTATTAAATAAGCTTAACAAAAATACTTATACATTTAAATAATTTATTTTTGAATATTGGCGAACGCAATGGCATTTTAGGATCTCCGCATCGGGTGGAAGTGAACATTTCTCGTATTTGCAACTCCGGATCGGATTTTTATTAATACCCTATTGACCCGCGTATTTTATGTATCGACTTCCAAATCTGCGCTTCCGGATTCGACATTTCGTATTCGATAATTTTGTTATTTGCAACATTTAACTCGAATAAATTCTATAACTTATGAATAAGTGGTATTTTGTCAATTCGTAATTCTCGAGTGCGTCTCGTTTTTGTTTTTCTTCTTTAAGAGCAAATTTATGCAGGTGCAACATTTGCCTTTTTCAACGTTTATGTAAAGTTCCAACAACGTTCTCAATTTTTAAAAGTGAATACTGTTTTTTTTATTGGGTATTGGATAATGTTCTTTAAAGCGACGCTGTAAATATTTTGATATGCATATAGGTAATACACAAGAGAACTTTTGAAAAACTCGTACAAAATAAGTTGTATACAGATTTATTAAATAAATTTAAATAAACTGTTTAATTTATTAGTTGTTCGTTGAACTGAAATGTTCGATTCAAACCGATTATTATTATTATTATTAAATTATTTTCTGTTAAGTACGTCACTACTTAATTTATTATTTTTTAATAATTACAGAAACTGGTCTTAAATTTTTTTAATAAGCCAGATGTGCCTCTTCTATTAATGACAATGAGTGTAGCTGGTGTACTCGTGCCCGTTACCGAATTTCCAAGCAATCTGAAGACAAAGTCTAGCTACTTTATTCGTAAAAAGAAATTAGCAGTAACGGTAAACAATTTAAGGGATGTTCTTATATTCGGTGACATGTCTCCGAGGCCGGTCGAACAATTGGCTGCGATAGTAGAAGATATTTTCCTGCCAGTTTTATCAAATCCTGCAAATCAAATTGGTTGGCCCAGCGTTGTTGTAGAAGATGTATTTAAACACATACACGCCTTCAAAAATAAAGTATATAATGTAAGTTAATCGCCTATTATTGTTATTGTAAAGTAACGATTTTTGTTCATTGTCAACACGTTGCATTGTCTCGTATATAAATTAATATTGTAAGTAGGTACAGTCGACCAAAAAAGTAATGCGTGCGCCAGAGATCCCTTGTAATTCTTTCATTGTTAAGGAACCCGTGTTAGAATAGTTGAAATAGCCGGTTTCCTAGTCGAGTTCGGATTTCTTTTAACGATAAATACAGGCAACGCAAGGTTATGGAGTGTTTCGAAATTTTTAAAACGCGTAACATTTAAAACGACTTAATTTTTAGGGTTACATAACTTTACCCTTTTATTTGACATTTCTTAAAGGAATTTTTTAATTTTTTAATGCAACTTTAAGCACTACCAACGAAATGTTTTTTTAACAACCGGACACTTTAACCGTTCCTTTCTCTAGCTACCCTTTGCGGCAATAGAATTAGGCATCTGGGTGTTTATGAAAATGAAAACAAATTCTAGGTCCAAGCATTCTTTCTGGGAATAATAATGTCTTAAACTGACCGCATAGTCCTATTATGAGTAAATTTCGGTAATCGATTGTAATCCTTAAAAGGGTTTCGAATGTTTAGTGAATGAATTACGAATTTCTGAAAACCGGCTACTTCGACTATTGTTACAAGGATCTTGTCAACAATGAAAAGGAACGCCATGCTGTAGTCGCTCGCTCACCGTCTCGGGCGCACGCATTACTTCTTTGGCCGACCGCCCCTATCTATATAACTTTTTTTTTCTGAAAAATCTATAAGTTTGCTCTAGCTATTTATTTGTTTATGTTTGGAAATTTCCAATTACCTTGCGTTAAAAAATTGCGTCACCTTATTAATTTAAAATCGATTTTCACTTTTCAGATCAAGGGAGGCTTACGGAGCCAAACTCTTTTACCGATGCCCATGGGCACCGAACGAATATACACCGCTTTGACTGAATTTCAAGACTCGGGAGGTTCGAAAATCGATTTGAATTTAAAAACCGCAATAGAAGGTGCAGTAATACAATGGACGTCCCTATGTTGCGACGTATTACAACAATCTTCAAATGTCGCTTTCGCTCACGATGCACATCCTACGCCTATAGCGGAAATTGAATTTTGGAATTCTCGGATGAAAAATTTAGATAATATCTACGATCAAGTGAGAGATCCAAGAGTTAAACGAATGATTTTGTACTTGGAAGCGACGAATAGTTCGTATTTGTCCTGCTTTCAAAACACTTTTAAAGATATAGTTGCGGGGTTGGTCGAGGCTAAAAATATTTGCGCATTCCTTAAATCGATAAAGCATCATTTTGATAGATTTGGTGATGACTTTCTAGAAAGCGAGAATTACATTAAACCTTTAGTCCATATTTTGGGACTTCTTTGGGCTAATTGTCGTTATTATTGTAGTAATGCTAAAATGATAACGCTACTACAAGAAGTTCCTAACTTGCTTATAGATGGAGCTTCGTTGACGTTAGATCCGACTTCGATATTTCAAGTAGAGGCGGAAGATATGTTTGAGAAAATAAAAACTTGCATTAGGTTATTAGAATTATTTCAAATTTGCTTCGAGGAAGTGCGAGAGAATCTTCCAAATTATTTTAAAACGGAAGGTATCGAATTTAGACCGTGGACGTTCCATCCCAGAAACGTTTTTCAAAGACTGATGGACTTTATGGATAGACTACGTCTCATAAAGAACATTCTCGAAAGCGGAATAGAATATCAAAAGTTGGAGAAAATAGAAATAGGGGGAATACGGGGACGTGGACTTTCACAAAAAATCCAGGAAATTTTAGAGGAATTTAATCAGGTTTACAATAATTTTGTTTATATCCAGTACGATGTATTAGATCCCACCGATAATAGGCTGGTGATCGAGAACGAAAAGTACGAGAAAACGTGTAAAGATTTGGATGTGAGACTTGCGGCGATATTCGAACAGACTTTTGACGATTGTTATAATTTAGAAAGTATTTTTAAGTTTAGAAATATTGGCGGCACATTATTAGAAAGACCAATAATAAAAGCAGCGATGGACGAAAAGTTCAATCAAATAATAACGTTGTTTAATCAAGAACTAGATATGGTGAAAGCAATATACGATGAAGGTAAAAAAATGGGAATACCTATAGATAAATTTCAACCACCTGTAACGGGTGTACTTTATTGGATACACAAGTTGAGACAGAGGATATTAAAGCCCGGTGAAGATTTTAAATTGATAGACCATCCTATTGTGAATTCTGCAGATGCACAATACGCTTTTAAAAAGTTTGACGAAATGCTGCAAATTCTTGACAACGAACAGAATGCCGTTCTTTCGGAATGGCTCCAGTCCGTTAGCAATATAATTGCTAAAGGTTTGTCGAAAGTGCAATTGCTCAGAGTGGGTGAATTACTTCAATTAAATTTTGATAAGGAATTGGAAGCAATATTGAAAGAAGTCAAATATATGCGCTTATTAGGAATTACTGACATTATTGGCGAAGCTCAAACGTTGTTTAATAGAAACGAAGAATTATTGAGATCTATTCAACATTTGAAGAGAATAATTGAATGGTATAATCACTTAAAGCAGAATACTTTACCCGTGGAATACACATTAATCCTTCCCGAAGTACAAGACATAGATGTTACAATAAACACTTTAACTAGTACTCTTACGTGGAATACAGATAGTAAGTTTCTTTTGTTATTAATTTCGTTTCTTACGGTTTATAATTCTTATTTTCAGATTTCGTATATATTGAAGATATATTTAATAAAATGAAGCAGTTATACGAACGAGTTCTTTTAGCCCAATCTAATGTTGCAAACGTGGTTCAAAGCATACAGTCGTGGGGATCTGAACCGTTGTTTGAAAGACACGATCGAAATAAAAAGATGCTTTTACAATATGACGATCGCGTGGACCGCGCTCACAAGCGTTACGCTTTAATCGCCGCCACTTCCGATGTGGCCAAAGAAGTTGTACTGCATAATTATCGATTGTACTTTAATATATCTGAAGTTATAGAGGAAGAGGAGGAAGAAGAGCAAACGGTACTAGATAATATTCAATAAAATTATATTAGGAGTAATAATTAATAATAATTAATTTTTGACATAAACATATGGTCAACTTTTTGAGCAATTAAAAGGTTTATTTAGATAACGTACATTGACGCATATGACCGTTTGACGTGAACGTGTCAGATGCGTAACGTAAACTTGATCTGGGGTCACCCTGTATGTAGTATAAAGGATTCAATTTACCTATTTCGGTTATCGTTATGTTTGAAATTTAACGCGTTTCACGAAAATAAGCAGGCGCTATTGAATTTTCCAATACTATTAATTTAAAAATAGATTTTCTAGTTAAAAATGTAAGTGCCATTTTGACCTATATATAACAACATATAACCCCAAACAAACAAGTTCAAACAAAATGCCTCAGTAAGGCCTTATTCATAATGAGCGTAAACGTAAGAAATCAGAAAATAAAAGTTGAATTATAGAGAATTATTTATGTAACAAAAATTCGAAATCCAACTTGTTACGAGCGCGAGCGTACTGTTCGTCCAAGATAAACTATTAAAACATATACCGATGAGGAAAGAAATATATCTTCAAATTGCCAATTCTTACCAATAATTCACGTGAAATTAAATTAATCATCCGTAATTCTATAATATTGCATGACCGAATCTTCGTTACCGAAGGTTTGTGATAAACACGCCCACTTATTTTTACAATAATTTCCACATGATATAGTAACAAACATACATGTGTACGCTGAAACTTTTAAATATAAAATTTTATTTACGATTTAAACGTAATTTTATTCAAAATTTTGGCAACGCGATCTATTAATTCGCCGTATTGTTAATTTTCAAAAATCGTGAGAATTAAAACGCTTAAATTAATGAATTTATCTATTTTCGAGGTCATCGGCGTATTATCGCTTTCAAATTTTTAATAAATCAAAACTTGTGTGTATAGAAAAATAAAATATAAATAATAATTACATACTCTATTTTTTTATTTAAACTGTAGTCGACTGATATTTTACAATTTAAACAATTTAATTGTTAAATGTTCTAATGTTGAATTTTTAAGGCACTGGGCTGGTGCCGTTTTAGTTTTGTAAAATGATACTAGTTATTAATCCATCTATTTTCAATTTAACATTGCAGTTTTCTTGTAAAGCAATAGTTACTATAGTTATTAGTTTTCTCTCACGGAAGTACAAAGAAATAGAGGAATAATTGCATTTAAAGAAAATCGTAGTAGTAATTAAGTATATTATGATCGACATTCCCAAACTTAAAATGGACGAATTCTAATACTACTTAGCGCACTTTCTCGTTAAATGCGTCTTCTATTTTTTTATTAAATAAATTCGACGATAAAGAATATTTACAAACAAACAAAAATTACAGTTGGTTAGGTATATAATTTATCGCAAGCGTCAACTGAATCTGATGCTTGGAGGAAATCTATACAGCAAAATAATATTGAGGGTGGAAATTTCAAATAGATGGAGCCAACCGCATGTCGCTCATAATCAAATAATATACTAGATTACAACAATATTTTTATGCAATAAATTGACTTCATACGAATTTCGATTGGTATTTTTCGTCATTATTATTTTTATTTTATTTGAAAAGGTCCTTGTAAATTGTTGCTATTTTAAAATTATATACACTTTATATCGTATAAACGTCGAGAGTCAACTGCGCCAAACCCTCCCTGATGGGATGATTTTTTTTTCGAATCGATAGCTTTTTTAGTGTTTAAAATGGCACCAAATGATTTAAAAAAATGGCTACTTCCGGTATTCTTTTGTTAAAATGATGGTCTTTTATATGACAAAAGTTTGAAATGTATGCTAACCTGCATATGTGCATATGTGTTGTGCATATTTAAAGAAATATGTGCTACCACCAATATGTGACCGATTGTGAGTCACGTTGCGAAAGTAATTCGCACTTTCGGGCTGCTGTTATGGTTCCTGTCAAGTGGAGGGGCGGGGGGTGTCGGCACATATTTTTTTAAATGTGCTTAACATCCTTCACATATTTGTGTACATTTCAACCTTTTGTCATTTAAAAGTCCATCATTTTAAAAAAAGAATACTGGAAGTAGCCTTTTTTTAACACTTCGTTCAAGTTTTAGCACATATAAAAATCTGTGCCATTTTGAACATTAATAAAAGTTGTCAATTCGGAAAACAAAACATCCCTCTGTTATATGAGGGAGGGTTTGGAGCAGTCGCCGCTTAAACTATTAAGTATAATTAAAATATAATATATGATATTTCGTAACATTTGTCATTTAAACACAGGTAATTAGAATATACTGTTTAAAATATTAATCGCTTATAATTATTTCAAAAAATATTATAATTATCACGAAAAGTCAATCGTATTTAATGAAAATTGGTTACTTACGCAAAACTCGTATTTTTTAGCAACGATTATACAAATTAATGACTGTAAATACTTGATTATATATAAGTACTATTGTAAAAAGAAACTAAATAACTAAACAATGAAACAAACAATTGAAACAATGAAACAATTTTTTGATGACATTTTTATGTATCTGTGTACGTTACTCGAAAAATAAAAAATTTTCTTCAATTGATTTTTCGGCGTTGCAAACTAAAAATGTTTGTACGTCAGGCGTTGTCGTTTCAATAATGATTTTTTCATTTTTTTTTCATCCACATCAATTAGTAGGGACAATTTTATTACTCGCATAAAACGCATTTTCTACTTACATAAAAAACGGAAATTATTGAAAATAATTTTAATGTTCGTTTACAGATCGAAGAGGTTCCCATAAAAGAGGCGACGCCTAAGAAAGGAAAACCGGACGATAAAAAAGCGACGGGTAAAGACAAGAAAGATGCGAAAAAGAAGAAAACCCCGCAAGAAATCGAAGCAGAGCTGGAAGCGAAACGTTTAGCCGAAGAAGCGGAGGCCGAGGCCCTCATAAACGCCGAACGTGTAATACTATGGGAACCTTATTTGATCTACGTCGACAATCTATTTTCCGAAACCATAACGGGCGCAGTTTTAAGAAGTTTAGAGGTGTTCATCTCCGAGACCGATAACGTTAAAAATCCCAACTTGTATCCATTCTTCAGACTAATACTCGAACTTCAGATGCCAAACATAGTTTACATTCCTTCTATAGAATTCGACGAGGAAAAAGGATTTTATCGGTTGATATTATCGCTCTTGGACTACATAATCGACATGTCTGCGAAAATGAAACGGGTCAATCCGGATGTGCCATATGAAAATTATTATAACGATATTATTACAAATAGGAAAATTGAAAACACAAAACTCGAAATATTAAACCGTGTAACGACAGCTATAGATGCGGCTCACGATTATACTGCAAATTTCGACAAATTCACTTATTTATGGACAGAAGATCGACATCAATTTTTAAGACACTTTTTGTTGTATTCGCGACAGTTAACTCGCGAGGAGATCGAAATGTTAATAGATGATCCTGCGGCGCCAATTGAACAAAATTGTCCCGCAATTGCCGATTTTAAACAGAAAATTGATTTATACAAGAATTTGTACGACAAAGTGCAGCAGATCGAAACCGAGAAGATCCTATGTGGTTGGCTTAAAGTAGACGTTAAACTATTGAGACAAGCCATTTTAAATACGGTCTGCAAATGGGGAAATATGTTCAAGAAACATTTATATGATCGCGTTATATCGAGCTTAAACGAAGTCCAGTCTTTTATAAAAGAAGCAATTGCAGCAATGCAAGTCGAATTAGAGGAAGACGATTATCCGGCTCTTTTAACGGTTATGGGATATTTGTTTAAAATTAAAGACAGACAGATGGCCACCGACGCCATGTTCGATCCGTTAAAAGAAATAATTGCATTACTTTTAGAATATGGAGTTGAATTTCCGGAAGCAATTCACATTAAGCTGCAGGAGATGCCGGATAAATGGGGGCAGTGTAAAAAGGTAATTAACACATGTTCCTTTTTTCCCGATATTATAAAGTCGGGCTCGTTAGTCTAGTGAATAAAGCCGAAAAATCGTGAAACCTTCGGAACCCACAAGAACGGAACCGATTTTGATGAAACTGTTTTTAAAATGTTTACGACAAAATACAGGGAGTCCAGGAAATTATAAACAACATTTTGGAAACATATAAAACACGTCGAAATAATGACACAAGTTTCTATAAATGTTTTCCTCTGTTGCGATATTCGCCCCAAAGGTGAAATGTAAAAATCAATTTTTTTAAATTACATATTTATCTTTCGTTGGAATTCAATAATTTTTGATGTGGATACGTAATAAATTAAGATCTAAAATATTTCAGAGGTTTAAGTTGTTAAATAATTTGTAACTACATTGATTTTCGAGAAAATTATACATGAAGAATAAGAGATTCCGAATATCTCAGATATTATTTTTAATTAAATATCATCTATGTGTGATTTTCGCGAATATAGTTTATTTTATCGATGTTAAACAAAAGTACCTTTTTTTTATCCGACAATATCTGGATAATCTAAAAGTGACCTTAAAAATTTAAAAACTTAAACCTCTGAAAAATGCTAAGGTTAGAAAGGTTAGATGTGATATCAAGAAACCTATTACACAATTTTAAAGATATTAATTTATTACGTATGCACACCAAAAATTATTAAATTTCAACGAAAAATAAACATGTTATTAAAAAAAATTGATTTTTACTCTTCAATTTTGATGGTTGGATATCTTAACAGGGGAGAGCCAAGGGTAGAGAAAATATTTATAGAAACTTGTGGCATCATTTCGACGTGTTTTATACGTTTCAGAAATATTGTTTAGAATTTCCCGAACCCCTCTGTATTTTGTTCATATAATTGTTTAAACAATACAAATACTTGAGTGCACCAACCGGAACGTTTATCATTTTAAATAGTGTAGTATAACAAACTTTTTAAAAAAGTTTTATCAAAATCGGTTCTGTTCTTGTGGATTCCGAAGTAAAAACCTAGTTTAACTCGACTACTACGTAGTATACGGAATATTTTAATAACTGCTATTTTTTTGGTCGTTTCTTTTATTTTTTATTTTGTTTCAATTACCGGCCTTAATTTCTTTTTAATGTAGGTAAGTACGTTATTTTAAATAGTCAACTTTTGTTGTATTTTGTATTCTTGTATTCTGTAAATTTCACTTCATTTCTAATTTAAATAATTATTGAACTTTTTAATTTTCAATTTTAAATATTACTTGCGATATATCAATCTACCTATAAAGTAGAAATAAATGTTTTACTTGTTACAAACATACTACTTATTTATTTTTAATGTCTTGTTGTAGACATTTAACTTTTAGGGTTAGTTTTTCAATCACCAATTAACTCTAATCTTTAATTGTTCACCAATTGTTCCATAAATTAAAAAAAGTCTTCTATTCAGACATTTTTTTTTTATCACAATGTGGACGTTTTATTCTAACAAGGGGAAGTCGCGGTTGACATGTCATCGATTGAGATTTTCTTTCACATGGTAAATTTACATAAAAAATAAGTAGAGGGCTGTATGAGCGTTTGTCCTAATACGTTTTGGAAATAGTACTTTTTGATGTTTGAAAGTAAGTGTCCCGGTCACTATTCAACAAACGACGTCGACAGTATTCACGTTTTTCCTGTTTTAATTATGTATATCATCCGAATAACTGTTAAAGAAGTGAAAATACACATAACTTTCGGCATATACAGTGTGTCCATGGACACACTGTCTATGCCGTCACTGTTTACAACTATTTACATCGCTAATTCGCATTTGCAAAATTCGTTATTGTCACATAAACGTTATTATCGGTCGATAATCGTGAGCCTACTCGCGGTACGGTTCAAAAGTATCTAGTGGACGCGAATTTTGCAAATGATCGTACATACCACCTTAATTTATAACATCAACTGTTTAATAATTAGGTTGCAATTGTAACGAAACAAGCCGTAGGTCCGTTACAAACGATACAAATAGCAGCAATAAGAAGACGCGTCAGTTTGTTCGATGTTCGTCAATCGATGCACCGGGAAGCCTTTAAGAAGATGGAATTCTTCAATTGGGAATGTCCGAATGTTTATGACTTACTCGATACAACAAATAAGGAAATTACAGACTTCGAAGATGAGTTAGAATCCCTTTTTTCCCAAGCTTACTTATTCGATGTCCAATTGTCGGACTATAAGTATATAAAAGCTAGTAGAAAAGAACTAAAACAAATTAAGCAGTTATGGGATTTCGTTAATATCGTGCTATCTTCGATAGACGAGTGGAGAACTACTCCGTGGAATAAAATTGACGTGGATAGCATGGAAATGGAATTGAAAAAGTTCGGAAGAGATATAAAAATTATGGATAAAGAAATTAGAGGTTGGTACGTTTATACAAATATGGAAGCTATAATTAAAAATATGTTGACTTCTTTACGAGCTGTAACGGAGTTGCAAAATCCTGCAATTAGAGAACGACACTGGATACAATTGATGCAGGCAACTAAGGTATGTATCATATATGTTTATATATGATAAATATATAATAAATAATGATAATAATTAATATATTTTAATTCGAGGTTTTTATCATTTCGATAATTTTACATAATTTTAAGATCAAGTAACTATTTAAGTTAATTTTAACTGTTGATTCCACTATTTATAACACAGAGAAAATGTATTAAATTTATTTTATTGTATTCATATTTATTGCATATACATATCATTGTATAAAAAAACAAACTATAGAAATTTCAAAATTAACAATTAATAGTAATGTTGTTTTCTTTCTTTTTTTTAATAAAGGGGACCACGTAATTTGCTAACGCGACACTAGTAAAGATCGAAGACCATTTTTGATTTAAATGTCACAACCATCACCGTCATCATCACTATCATCATTATCGTCATATTTATTACTACAAACCGATGTCTGGCTCATTAAAACGTTGATTTTCAATCAACTGATAATTTACATAGGTAGTCGTTTTCGATATTAATTTACAACGGTACTTTGTTACGACGCATATTATACAAATAAAAAATAATGTACTTCAATAATGTAAAACGCAAATTATTTATGTATGAGTGTATGAGTAATTTATGTATTCAGACTTTGAATGTAAGTTAACATCAATTACTTTTTGTCACAATTTGTCACAATTAATCCGAGCTTGGACTATTGAGTTATTTCGCATTTTTATACATTTCATACGTTTTTATATAATTTATATTTATACATTCGTCTACGAAAATAAAACCGTAAAACCTTAACGTTCACTACGTTATCTATCGTTAACGTAACATTAATTAATATTATTTCCTAATAGGTGAAATTCGTGTTCGACGATTCGACGACGTTGAACGATCTTCTAGCTTTGAATTTACACCAATTCGAGGAAGAAGTTAAAACTATAGTTGACAAGTCCGTTAAGGAGATGGCGATGGAGAAAGTTTTGAAAGAGCTCGATCAGACTTGGACCAATATGGAATTCGATACGGAAGTGCACGAACGTTCGAAAATAAAACGACTGAGGACTTCCGAAGAAATGGTGGAAGTATTAGAAGACAACCAAGTTCAACTACAAAACATGATGACTTCAAAGTTTATCGAGTTCTTTTACGCCGAAGTGTCCGATTGGCAAATTAAACTTTCCAATGCCGATCAGATTATACAAGTGTTTTTTGAAGTTCAGAGGAAGTGGTCCTATTTGGAAAGTATTTTTATCGGTTCGGAAGATATTAGAAATCAGTTGCCGGAGGATTCTCGTCGTTTCGATAAAATAGATAGAGACTTCAAAGATATAGTAGGAGAAATGGTTAAGGTTCTCAACATAATTAAAGCCACAAGTAAAGTTGGTTTATATGAACGTTTAGACGGCTTGTTGGGCCAACTGGTGCTTTGCGAAAAAGCGCTTAACGATTATTTGGAAACGAAACGTTTGGCGTTTCCCCGATTTTATTTCGTATCCTCTTCAGACTTATTGGATATTTTATCGACTGGAAACCAACCTTCGCTGGTCGCTCGTCATTTAACGAAACTTTTCGATTCTTTGGCCAAATTAAGATTTATCGAGGAAGGCGGCAAAGACAGTAAGCTATCTTCTGCGATGGGATCCAAAGAAAATGACGAGTGGATGCCTTTTATTACGCCGTGCGATTGCAGTGGAAAAGTCGAAATATGGTTAAATAGGGTTATCGACAGTATGAGAGTTACTTTGCGTAGTTCGTTTGGTGACGCAGTTGTAAGTTACGACGAGAAACCGAGAGAAGCTTGGTTGTTCGATTTTCCCGCACAGCCGGCGTTATGTGGAACACAAATTTGGTGGACCACAGAAGTAAATATTTCTTTTGCTCGTTTAGAAGAAGGATACGAGAATGCTCTTAAAGACTATCAAAAAAAACAAATTACGCAACTAAACGCTTTGATTACATTGTTGCTGGGAGATCTAACGGTGGGCGATCGTCAGAAGATTATGACCATTTGTACCGTCGACGTACATTCTCGAGACGTAGTGGGTAAAATGATATTAATGAAAGTGGAAAACTCTCAAGCTTTTCAATGGCAAAGTCAACTCAGACATAGTTGGGATGTCAAAGTTAATGAGTGTTTCACTAATATTTGCGACGCTCAATTTATATACCAATATGAGTATTTGGGAAATACATCGAGATTGGTAATAACGCCGTTAACCGATCGCTGTTATATTACTTTGACACAAAGTTTACACCTTATAATGGGCGGGGCACCGGCCGGACCCGCCGGCACCGGTAAAACTGAAACAACGAAAGACTTAGGAAAGAATCTCGGCATAATGGTGTACGTCTTTAACTGTTCCGAACAAATGGACTATAGATCCGTTGGAAATATTTATAAAGGCTTGGCTCAAACTGGTACTTGGGGATGTTTCGATGAATTCAATCGTATTGCGATTGAAGTACTTTCTGTCGTCGCTGTACAAGTAAAAACCATTCAAGACGCCATTAAGTACAAGAAATTCCGATTCAAATTCCTAGGAGAAGAAATTAATATGATACCAACTGTAAGTAATTTATCGAATACCTATATTTTCTGAATAGTCAATTACGGTCAATTTTTTCAGATCGGCATATTTATCACGATGAACCCAGGTTATGCGGGAAGGACGGAACTGCCTGAGAATTTAAAGGCCTTATTTCGTCCTTGCGCCATGGTAGTGCCAGATTTTGCTTTGATTTGCGAAATTATGTTGGTCGCCGAAGGTTTTCAGAATGCCAGATTGTTGGCAAGGAAATTTATCAGTTTATACACACTATGCAAAGAACTTTTGAGTAAACAATACCATTACGATTGGGGTTTAAGAGCTATTAAATCCGTACTGGTAGTTGCCGGAACGTTGAGGAGAGGAGACAAACTACGTCCCGAAGATCAAGTGCTAATGCGAGCCTTAAGAGATTTCAATACTCCAAAGATTATAACGGACGACGTGCCAATTTTCATGGGACTAATAGGTGATTTATTTCCTGCACTCGACGTGCCAAGAAAACGCTTTCCAGAATTCGAAAAATTACTAAAACAATCTGCCGTCGATCTTAAATTGCAGCCCGAAGACGGTTTTATATTAAAAATAGTGCAACTCGAAGAACTGTTTGCGGTTAGGCACTCCGTGTTCGTTTTGGGTTTTTCTGGAACTGGAAAGAGTTGCGTGTGGAAGACGTTAAATAAATCTTACCATATTCAAAAGAGAAGACCGTTTTATAACGATTTAAATCCGAAGGCCGTAACTAACAACGAACTGTTCGGAATTATTAATCCGTCTACTCGCGAATGGAAAGATGGGTTGTTTTCGGTTATTATGAGAGATATGGCAAACATGCCCGGAGACGGTCCTAAGTGGATCGTTTTAGATGGCGATATAGATCCTATGTGGATCGAATCGTTGAATACTGTAATGGACGATAACAAAGTGTTAACGTTGGCCAGCAACGAACGAATTGCCCTAACAAAAGTAATGCGATTGCTGTTCGAAATAGCAAATCTACGAACGGCCACTCCAGCCACCGTTTCTCGTGCGGGAATATTATATATTAACGCGTCGGATTTAGGTTGGAACCCGTACGTGGCCTCGTGGATCGATACCCGTGACAATCAAAACGAAAAAGCAAATTTAACCGTCCTTTTCGACAAGTACGTTCCGCCTTGTTTGGAAATTACTAAAAGTAAATTAAAGAAAATAACCCCAATTGTCGAAATAGCGCACGTGCACATGTTGTGTTATCTCCTCGATTGTTTTTTAACACCACAGAACGTGCCCTCAGAATGTCCAAAAGAATGGTACGAAATATATTTTGTGTTTTCGCTTATATGGGCATTTGGATCTGCGTTATTTCAAGATCAGATCGTAGACTGGCGTAACGAATTTAGCAAATGGTTTACGAATGAATTTAAATCGGTTAAATTTCCCAGTACCGGTAACGTTTTCCAGTACTACATCGAGCACAATAGCAAAAAATTTTTACCGTGGAGCGATCTAACGCCATCGTTCGATTTTGATTCGGACATACCTTTGCAAGCTACGTTAGTGAATACGGCAGAAACGGTACGAATTAGGTTTTTCATGGATCAGTTGGTTGCGCACAAACATCCCGTGATGTTGATAGGTAACGCGGGTACTGGCAAAACCGTAATAGTACAAGATAAACTTTCTTTGTTATCTGAAAATTACGCGGTCACAAATGTGCCCTTTAATTTTTACACGACCTCCGAAATGCTACAGCGAGTGCTCGAGGCGCCGTTGGAGAAGAAAGCGGGCAGAGTGTACGGACCTCCGGGAAATAAAACGATGATCTATTTTATCGACGACATGAACATGCCGGAAGTCGATCAATATTTTACGGTGCAACCGCACACCCTGATTCGACAATGGATGGATTATCAACATTGGTACGACAGACAAAAATTAAGCCTTAAAGATATACACAACGTTCAATTTATTTCGTGCATGAATCCGACCGCAGGATCTTTCACGATCGATCCTCGACTTCAGAGGCATTTTTGCGTGTTTGCCGTCAGTTTTCCATCGCAAGACGCCTGCTATCACATATACTATTCAATTTTCTCTCAACATCTGTCTAGTACTCAAAATAAATTTCAAACTAACGTGCAAGGACAATGCGCCAATGTAGTTAATTCGGCATTAATGTTGCACACCAAAGTATCTCAATACTTTTTGCCAACAGCTATAAAATTTCATTACGTTTTTAATTTAAGAGATCTATCGAATATATTTCAAGGAATGTTGTTCGCGTCGGGAGAATCGGCACCGACCCCATCGGATCTTATTCGTCTATGGATGCACGAATCCCTTCGAGTTTACGGAGATAAATTGGTAGATCGCAAAGATCAGCAGGTTTTCGATAAACTGTTAGTCGAAGTTGTTAAAAAGGGTTTCGAAGGATGGAACGAAAAGGAAGTTATGTGGAAGCCCCTAATTTTTTGTCATTTTGCGGAAGGAATCGGAGAACCTAAATATCAACAGATTCGAGATTACGCGACATTACATAAATTGTTGATGGAAGCCCAAACCGGCTACAACGATCTCATAGCGGCTATGAACCTAGTTCTTTTCGAAGATGCCATGGATCATGTTTGTCGTATAAACAGAATAATGGAGGCACCTAGAGGCAACGCACTTTTAGTAGGCGTAGGCGGTTCTGGTAAACAAAGCCTCAGTAGATTAGCGGCTTTTATTTCTTCGTTAGAAGTATTTCAAATTCAACTTAGAAAGGGGTTCAGCATGAACGATTTAAAAGTAAACATAGCCACGTTATATTTAAAAGCGGGTTTAAAAAATGTCAGCACCGTATTTCTGATGACAGATTCACAAGTAGCCGAAGAAGCATGGTTGGTAGTTATCAACGACATGTTAGCATCCGGCGAAATACAAGATCTTCTGGTAGAAGAGGACATAGAAAATATAATAAACGCAGTAAAAGGAGAAGTAAAGGCAGCAGGTATGGTCGATACGAAGGAAAATTGTTGGAAATTTTATATAGAAAAGTGCCGTAAATTATTGAAGGTGGTTTTATGTTTTTCTCCAGTCGGATCGACGCTTAGAATTAGAGGAAGGAAATTTCCGGCAATAATTAGTTGCACCGCGATCGATTGGTTCTACGAATGGCCTCAAGAAGCCTTGCAGTCCGTGTCGGAGAACTTCCTAAAAGATGTCGACACGCTTGCACCCGATCTGGTAATCCCGGTCGCGAGCGTAATGTCCTTTGTACATACGGTAGCCAATAACATGTCTGCCGTTTATTTACAAAACGAAAAACGATACAACTATACAACACCCAAGACTTTCTTGGAACAAATTTCCCTATACTCTAAATTATTAACTGAAAAAATTAGTTTTCTAGATTATAGTATTTTGCGCCTCGAAAACGGCCTGTTGAAGCTAACGTCAACTTCCGAAGAAGTTGACAGCTTACAAGAAGTCTTGACCGTTCAAGAGGTCGCTTTGGCCGAGAAAAATGCTGCAGCCGATAAATTAATCGTGGTACTCGGCGTAGAAAATGCAAAAGTTCACGCTGATAAAACTATCGCGACGGAAGAAGAAGGAAAAGTCAGGATAATCGAGGAAGATGTGAGCGTTAAGGCTAAACTTTGCGCAGAAGATTTGGCCAAGGCCGAGCCTGCTCTCATGGCCGCGCAAGAAGCTTTAAACACGTTGAATAAGAATAACCTTACGGAACTGAAGTCTTTCGGTAGTCCACCTCCGGCGGTCGTGAACGTGACGGCAGCCGTACTTGTACTATTTTCGCCTAAAGGAAAAATTCCTAAAGATCGTAATTGGAAAGATTGTAAAATTATGATGGGTAAAGTAGACCAATTCTTGCACGATTTGATACATTACGACAAGGAAAATATGAATCCGGAAGTAGTCAAGGCCACGCTGGAGTACGTTAAAGATCCGGAGTTCTCGCCCGAAATTATATTAGGTAAATCGATTGCCGCCGCCGGCCTATGTTCTTGGGTTATTAATATATTAAAGTTTTACGAAGTATTTGTCGTTGTTGAGCCTAAAAGAAAGGCCTTTCAAAAGGCAAATCAAGATTTATCCGATGCTCGACAAAAATTGTCGGATATCAATGACAAACTGCGCGTGCTGGAAGAACAATTGGAAATATTGAAGGCCGAATTTGACGAGGCCACCGAGCAAAAAATTAAATGTCAAGCAGAAGCCGACGCTACGGCGTTAATGATAGATTTAGCCCACAGATTGGTGAACGGATTGGCCGCGGAAAATATACGTTGGCGAGAATCTGTCTCGAGTTATAAAAAAGCGGGAGTCACTATGCCCGGAGACGTTCTTTTAGTAACGGCTTTTATATCTTACGTAGGTTGCTTTACAAGAAGGTATCGAATGGAAATGATGAATTCGCATTGGTTACCTTTTATCCAAAACATAAAACCACCGATACCGATGACCGAAGGTCTAGATCCGCTCAGTTTATTAACGGACGATGCTCAAATAGCAAAATGGAACAACGAAGGTTTACCGAACGATCGCATGTCTTCGGAAAATGCCACTATTTTAACAAATTCTGCTAGGTGGCCATTAATGATCGATCCCCAATTACAAGGCATTAAGTGGATTAAAAACAAATACGGCTCTCAACTGACCGTGTTACGTTTAACTACGAAGAATTATTTAGATACCATTGAAAGGTGCATCTCGTACGGACAAGTCATCTTATTAGAAAATATCGGCGAAACGGTCGACGCCGTATTGGATCCAATACTCGGTCGCATGTTAATCAAGAAGGGGAAAGCTATCAAAATCGGCGATAAAGATGTCGATTACGATCCGAAGTTTCGTTTGATCTTACACACAAAGCTGGCCAATCCCCATTACAAACCCGAAATTCAAGCTCAAACGACGTTAATTAATTTTACCGTAACCAGAGACGGTTTAGAAGAACAGCTTTTGGCGGAAGTCGTGAAAGCGGAACGTCCAGATTTGGAATCGCTGAAATCAAACTTGACCAAGCAGCAGAACGATTTTAAAATCACACTGAAAATCTGCGAAGACAATCTACTCGAAAGACTGTCTTCGGCAACGGGCAATATTTTAGGGGACGTGGCGCTCGTCGAAAATCTGGAAAAGACTAAGAAAACGGCCGCAGAAATTGAAATTAAGGTGGCCGAAGCTAACGTAACCTCGATTAAAATAGACGAAGCCAGAGAACAATATAGATCTGCTGCCATACGCGGATCACTTTTATATTTCATTTTAAACGAACTTAACAAAATCAACGCCATGTATCAGTTTTCTTTAAAAGCCTTTACCGTTGTCTTTTTAAATGCCTTATCGAAAGCACAGCCGGCGGAGAAGTTGAAAGATAGAGTAGCAAATCTTTTAGATAACATTACGTTTATGATATTTATGTATACAAGCAGAGGTTTATTTGAACGCGATAAATTGATTTTTATGGCTCAAATGGTCTTCCAAATATTATTGGGCGACGGGGAAATAAAACCCAGCGAATTGAACAGTTTGTTACGTTTTCCTCTCACAGTTGGCGTTACGTCCCCATTAGACTTTTTATCGAATCACTCTTGGGGAGGCATTAAGGCTCTGGCGAACATGGAGGAGTTTAAAGATCTAGATAAAGATATAGAAGGTTCGGCTAAACGTTGGAGGAAATTTGTCGAAAGCGAATGTCCGGAGAAAGAGAAATTTCCGGGAGAATGGAAAAACAAACCTCCCCTACAAAGACTTTGTATGATGCGAGCGCTAAGGCCCGATCGCATGACCTACGCCATCGGGGCGTTTATAGATGAAAAGATGGGAGCTAAGTACATGAGCGCGAGAGCAATTCTATTTGCAAAATCCTACGAAGAAACCAGCAACGTTACTCCGATATTTTTTATACTTTCTCCTGGAGTTAATCCGTTAAAGGACGTCGAGACCTTGGGGATGCAATTGGGATTTACTTCTGACGGTGGCAACTTCCATATCGTTTCGCTAGGTCAAGGACAGGAAATCGTCGCCGAAAATGCCATGGATGTAGCAGCTGACCGAGGTGACTGGGTGATTTTGGAAAATATTCATTTGGTAGTCAGGTGGTTAGAAGCTTTAGAAAAGAAAATGGAACAATACATAGAGAGTTCGCACGAAAATTATCGTCTATATTTAAGCGCCGAACCGTCCAGTCGTCCTTTAGTAAGCTTAATACCTCAAGGAATACTCCAATCTAGTATAAAAATAACCAACGAACCTCCCACTGGCATGTTCGCTAATTTGCATAAAGCTTTAGACAATTTTGATCAGGAAGTTTTAGAAATGTGCAGTAAGGAATCCGAATTTAAAGCGATTCTATTCGCGTTATGTTATTTTCACGCGGTAGTAGCGGAAAGAAGAAAATTTGGACCTCAAGGTTGGAACAGAAACTACCCGTTTAACTTGGGAGATTTAACTATTAGCGTTAACGTATTATACAACTATTTGGAAGGGAACCCAAAAGTACCTTGGGACGATTTACGGTACCTTTTCGGCGAAATTATGTACGGCGGCCATATTACCGACGACTGGGACCGTCGCTTATGTAAAACGTATTTAATTGAATACATGCAATCCGAACTGTTCGATGGAGAATTGCAATACGCAATTGGATTTTTAGCACCCCCCAATTTAGATTACGTCGGTTACCACCGTTACATCGACGATTGCCTTCCTCCCGAATCACCATATTTATATGGCCTTCATCCGAATGCGGAAATCGGATTTTTGACCAATACTACCGAAAACCTATTTAAAACTATATTTGAATTGCAACCTAGAGATTCGGGAGCGGGCGCGGACGGTGTTGTATCTAAAGAGGAAAAACTTCACTCTTTAATAGACGACATACTAGACAAGCTGCCGGGCGAATTCCATATTGTCGAAATGATGGCGAAAGTGGAAGATCGTTCACCGTTTATAATTGTAGCTTTTCAAGAATGCGAACGTATGAATAGATTAACGAACGAAATGAAACGGTCTTTGCAAGAATTGTATTTGGGGCTAAAAGGCGAATTAACCATTACTTCCGATATGGAAGTGTTGGAAGAGTCTTTGTTTCTGGATAAACTTCCCAAAAGCTGGGCCGTTAAAGCGTATCCCAGTATGCTTCCGTTAGGACAATGGTGCGTCGATTTAAGTCTTCGCATTAGAGAATTGGAAGGGTGGGTTGGCGGTTTTCAAATGCCTCCCTCGGTGTGGCTAGGGGGATTTTTTAATCCGCAATCGTTTTTAACCGCGATTATGCAACAAACGGCCCGAAAAAACGAATGGCCGCTGGACAAAATGTGTTTGTCGACGGACGTTACCAAAAAGCAGAGGGAAGAGTTTACGGTTGCGCCCAGGGAGGGAGCCAACGTTCACGGACTGTTCATGGAGGGCGCCAGATGGGATACCCAAATGGGAAGTATAGGCGACTGTATATTAAAGGAACTGTATCCATTGGTGCCGGTTATTTTCATAAAAGCAATTACCCAAGACAAACAAGATCTTAGAAATATGTACGATTGTCCTGTTTATAAAACGAAGGAAAGAGGAGATACGTTCGTGTGGACTTTCAATTTGAAAAGTAAAGCGAAGCCGACGAAATGGACGATGGCCGGAGTCGCTTTACTACTACAAATTTAAAAAATGCAGATTTTATTGTTTTCTTGTGATCTAGGTATGAGTTTTATCTATATTTTTACTACATATAATAATAACAATTTTGTCGAACAAATTATGTAAATAATTTTAACAATATACCTGCTGTGTGTTTACAATTTTTTATTCAATTTTTTTTTCTAAACAATCTGATCACGAACTAATTCTGTGATAGTACAATAAAACAACGAAAGTAAGCGCGACGTGATCTACATTAGCCGAGAATATGTGAAATGTGAAAGCTTCAACTTATATTTTACCCTTTACAGAAGCTATTGAAATAGGTAGTGGCACTTATTTGGGTCACTTATCGAGTTACAGTCAAATTAAGGGCCACTCGTTCGAGTCGCTGTCCATTAAACTAATTAAAATCTTTGTAAGTAAAATAATTTTAGATTTAGGTAAGTTAACAACTTGCAACTCTTGTTACGTTTTACTATAAATGCTTTATTATACAGAGAATCGTTCAAATACGTAGATAATATGTAAATAAGTACAGGGTGCCCCCGGATCAGGTTTACGTTAGGTATAGATAATTAATAAATCGAAAACTTTATCGTACGAAAAAAATACATTTTCCAAAGTTAACATTGTAATTTCGGAAAACTCAGAATTTCAGAAATTTCAGGACTTGTCACTGTAATTGATCGATAAGCACATCGTATTTTCTTATGTACCTAAGTAAGTAGTTATATATTATTCAGAGAAATAAAGCGTAAGTATAAAGTAAAGATTCAATTTTCTGGAAATATTATTTAAGTAGAGATGCATATCAAACAGTAATACGAAACCGTATAATAATTTAAAAAATTCAATTTTAATTTTCCTTTTTCAAACATTATTGATAATTAATTTGCTAGTGATCGAATTTAATAAAGACGTGTTTCACGCAAATATATTACGTATAGGTACACGTAAATACGCACGTATCTACAATGAAATTAATTGTTTTCGTAACTGACTGGGCGAAAAGGAGAAAGGATGTGAAATAAAATGTTGTTTGTTTTTTTTAGAAATACGACGACGTTGAATCCAACCAACATTGTTAAAATATTAAAATTGTTTTTCTTTCTTGAAAAGACTTATTCAAAACCTTATTTATATACGTACGTACATGCATACTTATTTTGCTTTTCAAATCTCCCTCGACATCGTTTACCACATAAAAATGTGGGCGTGCACGGATAAAATAAAATTTTGAAATTGTAAATTTGTAGATTCGAAAACTGACTTTAAATCACAAATTTAATTGTTTTTTTTTGGTATAATATTTAGTCCGGTGCAGTCAGGTTTTTACTTCAGAATCCAGTTAAATACTGAATGGATTTTCGTAAAACTTGTTTTATTGAGTTTCTAATCCAGTGCCGTGCATTTTTTTTATAACAATCGTTTGTTTACGCCTAATTTTTTTCATGATTTTTGTAAATATTTTCCTAAAAATGAATAAATGTTGTTCCATTTTGGTAATTCTTTTATTTCGAAGTTTACTTTTTAATCGAATTATATATAGTACATATTTTGTGACGTTACATTAACCTCTATACGTTATAGATATACATTTTTAATCATACATTCACAGATTCCGAAAACCATAAGAATCCTATTTCTTTGATTATAACACTTCAATTGTAGAAATTATTACATTTCAACGCATGCTTTTTTTTAATATTTTAACTCTTTTTCGAAAAAGTTTTGGACTTTTTAAAATTTAGAAATTTTTAAAGGCTAAACTTTTTAGTTCCCCCTACTGCAAACTCAATGAAACAAGTTTACGAAAATCCATCCAGTACAACTGGGTTCCGAGGTTTTTCATTTTTCATGTCCACGAATAATAAAGTTCTATTTGATACGAGAGTCATTTTGAGACGCAACGTTAAAAAAATTTAAGTTTCTGCACTTTGTTTAGCTTGACGTTGAAAACATCGCGATTGAATAGCGTAGAAATTAATTAGATTAGTTTAAGGTAAATAGATTTTACCTTAGGTAATTAATTTGCCTCTTTGTTTTACAAACGTAATAACTCGTCATTTGAAATTATAAAAACAAGGTGTCGAGTTCAACCTTTCGTGGCACTTCAATATTTTGCAAATACGTGTATTTTTCAAATATTACCTACCGGTAAATAGTAATACTTATATTTAATTTTTATATAAGTAGGTACCTATCTAACAATAAATTTCACGTAACACTTTTGTAGTGTTGACAATTGAGGGCATCTTAACTGTTATAATGTCACATAAGTATAACGACCCTGTTGCGTTAGCAGCACTGGTAGATGGAAGTCGATTACGTAAACGGCCCGTAATCCTTATCAAAAGGGTTGTGACAGTCTTTTTTTTAACTAATAAAGTGTATCTGTTGAAGATCAACTATTTAACATGCTTCCATTTACAAAAATAAGCCTCTAATTGAATGTTATATAAAGTTTCGACTTTAATAACTACCGATTTTATAAACTCATGATTTTTCATTATTAGATGTGACTCAGACAAATTCTATTTTGTAACGCGTGATATTAAAATTCTTGAGATAACAGCACATTTAGGTAGCTCGATGTGAAAATCGAGGTTATTTTACTTGCAGATTAACTGCATTATTTGTTTTTGAGAAACGTCATAAAATTTGAACTTTAACGATGAGACTATATAATTTCAAGTAGGTACCATGTCATCTGACTATGGCTTCATCAATCTTTAGCGATCGTCGGAAAATGTCACGTTTATAAGGGTATCAAATTATGTGGACGAGCACCTACTTACAGTAAATTTACATTATTCTAATATTGTGTGTGCGAAGTAACATTTTAAAATTGGAATAACATTATTTACAATTAAAATAATTGAAAAATACATACATATGTATATTTAAAAATAATAAAAACACAGATATCAGAATTTTGTTATTATTTTAAAACTAAATTGATAAAGAATTCCGTTTTACTATTCATCGACTAGGGTTTTATAATAACTCCAAAAATACGATAAGTGCATAGAACCTGTAGCTTTTCAGACAACTTTAATTTGTCTAATGAAAGATTTCGAAACATTTATTACATTTAATACGAAAATTAATCCAACATTTGTTAACACTTTTCCTTTAATTAAGCGAATTTCTAGAATTGCTTTGAAATTGATATTAATTTAAGGGTTCGTTCGTGCCAGGTTGTTATTATGTTAGGGGTTTTATTTGCAATATTCTCCGGATCAAAGTTTGCAACGAACTAATTCCAGTGTAAATCAATATTGTTAAGTATATTCGTATATTCGAGTTATCCGCCTAACAATAACAAACTACATGATTAATATTTAATTGTAAATACTTATCAAACGTAGGTACGTAGGTACCTATATATTTCGGATTAGTTAGTGATAATAACTATTTCATCTAAGTAATTTTTTGTCAGTAACTGCAAGATAAAAATCAATAAACATTTTTCATATAAATATCTACTGCGCAACTGCGCCCATTCCGATTTGACTGATTCATATATATCGTGTAGTACTACTGGGCGAGTATGGTGGAAATGTAGAAGGACTAAAGGTAACACCTCACGGGGCCTGAGGTCATTGTCAAAAATGGTGTAAAATCTTTTTTGACATGGTTTAGACACTCGCGAAAGAATCGCCACCATTTTCCAGACACTCCGTATATGTACAATAATTTTTAGACCATTCTTAAAATACATATTTTATTTTAGATTTTAAAAAATAGAAGACGATTTTATAACTAATATGTAATATAAAATATAAGTATAATATACAATAATAAATACAGAATGTCCAAGAAAGTAAGGATAAAACGAAATGAGAAGATAGCAGAGAACAATTCCAATAAAAAGTTCTGTAAGTTAGCACTTATCCGATTGTTATCGGTTACAAAGTTGCAACCTTTAAGGTCTAATTTTGTGAAACGTCAATGTATCGTTAGATTTTTGCGTGTTCTCGTGAAATTACATAAAAGTAGGTATAAACCAAGTTACTTATTGGAACCAGCATAAAATAAGATGTTCTTTCAGATATTTAAAAAATTCTCGCGTACACGTGGGCGGACGAAGAAGGTAAATTACCAAGTAAAACAGTTAATAAAAATATTAATGTTTAAAGACTCCAGAAATTATAACATATTGATAAACAACGTGCGATGCTTGCGTATTCGGGACGGGGTAGAGTGAAGTGAGTGCTATATCTCGCCTACCATTACTACAAAGCGACATTATGAATAATATAAAGGAAATAACGGGAATTATGTAATTAATTCTTTTTTGCACCGTATGCGTAAATGACGTATTCGCAAAAACTATGAAAGACTTAAGTTTTGAAAGATGTTTATAGTTGTATTTAGAAATACACGTATTAACCGTTTATTGTGTAGAAATGACGAAAGCTACGTCTCGTTTTCCGTTTTATTAACACTTTGTGGGACACCCTGTATATAAGAGTCGGTCAGATTCACCTATAAAGCGTAACCTTGCAGTGAAACGTCTTAAAGTTTTTCTGCAGATATTGGTTATTATTACTTGTTATAAGTGCCTACCTTTTAATACTAATAAATAATATTTTTTTAATAAATTGCGGTTTATATTATTCAAAAAAGCTCGACAGAAACGATTAATATCTATTAATGTTAATGCTAATTTTGATTCAATTAGATAATTCAAGTTAAAATTTCTTAGAGAAATGGAATTGCGAGAATATATCGATCACTCTCATGAAATAACATTCTTAACGCAGTTAAAATGGGGGAACAATAAAAGTCTATACTTATTAAAAATAATTGTTATCAGAGGCGGGAACATTATTGCTCTCGAGAGTGAGAATCTAATTTCTCTTTCGAAACGCAAGAATAAAATTAATTCCGTATCCATAAATTACTATAAAATATACAAGAAGAGGGATAGACCGAATGGCTGTCATTTGAATAGGAAGCTTGAAAACACATGCAAAGAATAAGTGAAGATGATAAACATTCTTTATGGGGGCTTAGTTAAAATGAATAAAACACCGACAACAAAAGCAAGGTACGAACCGGAATTTAGGGGTAAATACGAGAGTGTAAACCTGTAAAGGTATAAGGAAGGCCGAGAAGGAAATTATTAGATGAAAACTAGATAAATTATTATAACAGATGCTGCACTCAAAACGAACATAATCCAAAGATTGTTCTAAAATTTATCGCTTATAAGTGCTAAATTTGAATGTTTGTTTTTTTTTATTCAACCAATGGTATTTATTTCGCACCTACTTCCTCGCGAATCGATTAAAAATATATTATGTTTCAAAGTATACCTACGTTGAATTAAATTTAAAGCGAGAAGTCATCTCATTATTCTGTTGCAAAGTCCCGAAACTCGTACAAAATTATAATTTACAAGACTAATGAATAAACTACTAGAGAAAGGAAAATAGAATAACGCCGACCTACTTTTAATGCGAGCACTTCGAAGCTTCCGCTTTAGAAAATCTGGAACTTATTTAATGGAATACTTCTTATAAACAAAAGATGGAACGTGACTTACAAATCTTCTAGGCTTTAGCGTAATTTAAATAATTAAAATTTAGTAAAAGAAACGATAGCTTGCCTTTTACAACAAAGAATGTAATTTGTTAAACTACAAAACTTGGCAATGTTTTATTAGGAAATAAATGATTATAACGAGCCCTTTCAGGATATATAATCCGGTTTATTCCATTACTTTAGTAGAGTGTTCTTTGCAATAGAGATGATATATTGTAACATAAAGTATTTTCTCCTTATTAATAATGCTAGTTTTCTATACCGAAAACGTGCGCATTCGTTTGAAGTAAACCGTGATTGGAAAAAGAATTTATGGAAATTTAAAGAAGTTTCGATAATAGTAGGTATAAGAAATACAATTCTTTCATGCTTTGTTGTAATCTACAAAATTGAAGTGGTGCCAGATATTCGACTTGTGTAATTTATGTCGGCATATACATATCTAAACAAAATTATTGTATAAAATAATTAACGTTTTGGACAATTGTACGTAATATCTAATTCGTAATTTTTCTATCGCGTATCTTGTATTTTAATTGCTTAAAGTAGTAATGCATTTATTGTTTTTTTTTTTAAATTTAATTAAAAATGGTTGCTTATCCGAAAAACTTTGCATTGTTTGCATGGTTAAAAAATTATATAACTTAAAGATCGTTCAAATTTAAATTTTGGATAATAAAATAATGAATTTTGAAACATTTAAATTACGCGTTCGTGAAATATAAATAATTGGTACCTATCAGGATATAATAAACTGATAAATAATACGAAGGTAATCATTGTTGACGATTAGTAATTAGCTTATTAATTTAAGTACGAAGATATTTTTTCCGAATAAAATACAGTCGAACTTCCACAATCCGAACTTCGAATTCGAATTCATTCGAATTT
Organism: Rhagophthalmus giganteus; assembly: GCA_036326145.1. Classification (NCBI taxonomy): domain Eukaryota; kingdom Metazoa; phylum Arthropoda; class Insecta; order Coleoptera; family Rhagophthalmidae; genus Rhagophthalmus; species Rhagophthalmus giganteus. The sequence goes on from JARFJA010000001.1 coordinate 52,243,514, forward strand.
TTCTATATTTCAAATTTTTAAATAAATTTCTGCTTCGAGATCGTATTTTACCTTAAAAATTGTTTCTATAATATCTCGAATTTCTTAAAATTCGAAGTAAAATTTGTGAGTTTTGAAATCAAGCGAACTTCCTTAACTCGAATTTTTGCAATACATTTTTCCATATTTTGTAATTATGTGGCCATAACGGGGCCGTACAACGGATGCCAAAATTTTAAACAAAATTAAAAAAAAAACTCGATGTGAAGATGAAGGTGTCTTATCTGATAACAAAATAATTCCGGCAGTGCCAATTTCACCTTCAAACCAAGAAATGTGGCGTTTTTAAACCCGCTGCAGCGAATATTTGTGGTTCTAAAGAAACTATTACGGACGAAGTGTTTAGCGTCGAACTTTGTCGATGATAAATCTTTTAATTTAGAACAATTAAAAAGCACAGAATTTTTTAGGGAATAATGTTTTCTATTTTCATTGTTTTTTGTTTTTATTTGTAGAATACGTGCATTGCATAATACTTTGTGTAGGTATTTCTATAATAACTTGAATTTTCCATAGCTCGATTTTTTTTAAGTTATAGAGCAGGGGTGGCCAAGCTCCTTAATAGTCCGAGACATTTTTCAAAATTTGAAATTTTTCGCGAGCCGCAATTAAATACGTATTTAAAAGGTATGTAAAAGAGGTATTAAAAAAATTTTTTTTACAGAAGTTATTAAGTTTTTATTAAATATAATAGCACAAAAATGAAAAGGGAACTCGGGTCCATTTATCGAGAGCCACAAATAATCCTTCAAAGAGCCGCATGTGTCTCGCGAGCCGCAGGTTGGCCCCCCTGTTATAGAGGTTCGATCTAGGGAAGTTCGACTACATATCGAATTAGTAATTATAAATATTTTGTTTTTTCTTATAGGTAGGTATTTAAAAAATATCATTGCGACTCTATACGTCAATGTTATATTTTCTGTAACTAACGTTAATGTTTAGTTATATGTCGACATTTTATTTCGATTAATAGTATATATTTTTCAACGAGCGTATAATGATGGTTATTATTCAAGAGAATTATTCGGAGATTTAAGTGGAATCCGAGTGAATAATGACCATTATATGCGAGTATAAGACTACTTTCTCCATGACTATTATAGGATAACTAAAAATAATGTTGACACTTCAAATTGATAATTTATTTTGACATTTGTATCAGACGCTATACGTATTTCACGGCACACTTAAAAATGTAATATGTATTAAGGTTTGTGAATTGCAATTGAATACAAATATAGATTTAGGTGACGTATTAACCTGTGATTGGTGAATTTCATTATTACTCTAATGGGATTAGTTATTTTCATAACGAGAGTCGATATAGATCACTTTCGACTCCCATTACGAACACTATTTTTTAGACATCCGCTCAAGAATATTAAAAAAAAATTAAATTAAAAATTGCGTCTAGGCTTATTAGCTATAACTAAAAGCATTTAAAAAATGTCAAGTAAATGTAGCTGAATTAAAATTGCTGAGATGTGTCTATAGGTAAATGTATAACGACAAGATTAAACGAAAAAAGAAAACCTTAAAGGAAAATTAAACGTTAGTATGGAATTTGTATATTACATTCCAAAAATTCATTAAAAATTCATTGTCTTTAAATGTAAGAATTTCTTAAACACCTCGGCTCGTAATGTAGGTACCTGTTCAAGCCCTTTCCTGTTAATTTCAATTAAAAATTGTATTAGCGGAATTTTAGACAAATTAAATAGATTTAATTTTGTCATTGCCATTGCAGAAATGTAAATTGTAATTTTTTAAATAACTACTCAAGTTGAAATGTACTAATCGAATTCGATTGATGAATTATAACTTTTACATTCGATAACAGGCCGTTTATCTTCGTTTTAAGTATGCATCTTTTATTGCTGTACCTAATTGTGGTTGTTTAAAAGTTTATGTAATTTCATTTCTATCGTTTTTTAAACGTTAAAAAATTCGACCGCTCGCATGTCTCGGTATCGAATTTTCATGTCAAAAAATTTCTTTTTTTAAATTATTCTCGGAAGAAATACATTTTTTGAAAAATAATATTTACGAGATAAATTTATAACAATTAAAAAAAATTATCACTTTTTTTTTATTATTTCGAAAATTATAAAGACATGATCAATAGAGAATTTTATGCAGATTCCAAAATATATTTCACATTACCGATCTGATGAGTAATAAAGGAGATTAGAATTTTTTAATCTTTTCTAGAGTGGCCGCCACTTTGAAACGGATTAGTCGATTTGGCTGGTTGACGAACTTGTTCTTCGTTTTGGAATCGTGTCCATAAGAAATTGATTATATATATATATGACCGACCTAAAATGAATGACCTATATTTTCGTGATCTAGCGCTCGATTTTGAGAAAACCCAAAAGGACGCGTCTGGGTCCCTTCATCAGACAGGCTGCAATAGCTTTATTTTCTATGAAAATTCGCTAATACTTACCAGTTTAAAATTATCTGGATAATCACTATCTACTGCTTTTATATCGCAGAATTATAAATTTACTCTATTTTTAATTTAAAATCTATTCGTGCGCCCCTCAACATTGAAAATTTCCCTATTACAAACCATAAACCAGCAGATAAAAGTTTAATCGCATTTTTATTTGACCGATAAAATACAAAGTAACTAATAAAACATGTACACCACTAATTTTTACCTGATAACTTATCAGAGTACGAACAAAGAACAGATTGTTTTAAAATAAAAGTGGGATTTCCTAGTATCCACGTATCAACTCGAATGCATTTTTATATAGAATTCCGGCAAAACCGTTTCAGATCATTCGCGTTAGTAGCACACAGCGGTAGTGCTTGCTTCAGTAGTTTGAATTTTAAATTATGGCGTCGTAATATCCGCGTGTGCTGTGTATTGTGTTGTGTTTTCTAAAAGGATTAATACGACGAGGAAAGATAGGATTTTTCCTTGTCTACTAACTCTTCATGTATTTATAAAGTGTAAATACATTGACCTTTAAGCTTTAACGCAAATTCTCTGACAATCGAGCTTGATTAGGATCTTGGATAGGGACTCGGTTAGAGGTCTTGGTTAGGGCTTCACTCAAACATTCGACGATCCAATTTCGCAAACGAAATTTTATCTTAGGCGCGTTTTCGCAATTACAGTGGTTGGTGAAATACAGTGAAATATGAAGCGTAGGTATAGGTACGTAATAATGCAAGTGCGCATCGTCAACGGAAGAATTTACGTTCGAAATTGACGATATAGGGAAAACGATGACGAGAAAAAGGTAGGAAATACAAAGAAAAATTTGGAAGTTTATAATTTTTTCTTATAGTCACAAGTGGCAGTCCCAGCGGCAGCAGCATTAGTTTGCATTTTACGTAAGTGTTAAAAATACGTTTACAATACTTGCCTTTATTCTAACCGAGAGTAATTTAAACATAATAGAGATAATTAAAATTTAATAAAGCATTTAATAATTTATAGATTATTATGCTATAGGTAGTTCATAAGAAACATTTTTATCTCCATTCTGACTGACACAATAAAATATCACACGCTTTATTTGTTTGACGATGAGTTATGGAACATTAAAATTAATAGAATGTGCCAAACAAGTCGACATTGTAAAACTAATGCTAAAAGTTTGAGAAACTACATAGACGACAGGTAATATGTATCAATGCGTTTCAAAGTAGATTTGTCGAAACAGAATTTGCATGTGATTAATGACACGTTCATGACTTGATTTATACTTAATGCGGAATACCTACAAATTTTATACTTAGAGAAAATTATTGTTATTATATTCAAATTGAGGTTATGCAAGGCACTCGAGAATTTATTCTGCTAACTATACGTTTGTAAACCAACTATTTATTTCAAAATGGATTTTTGTATTTGGTAGTGTTTCCACGCATCATGCGCTTTTATAGCAGAACTTTTATAGAGTATGTTTGACGAATAAGTTATTCGATGGAATTTTGCCACCGATATATTTTTCGAAGCGTAGACGACGCCGACGCGACGTGTCGAAATTTGGATTGGCACGATCCTATACAAATGCGTAAATATATCTTTTCAGCAACAGAATATATAATAATAAATAATTGTAAGTTTTAGTTGCAATACGGCATCGAATTAGATTAACATATATACTTATTGTAATAACTAGAAATGATAACTGACAATGAAATAATTGATATTTATAAATCACGACAATTTAATTGTACTTCGTTATAATCAAAGGATATAACGTTTGGAAGGATACGTTAAAAAGGATAAAACGTTATAAAGGATATACGTTTGCAAATGTGCGAGTTCCAACGTTACTTCGCAGGCGATAGTTGGAAAAAACCATTGATAACAAGTTGTTCACTATTGAACTATGTATATACCGTGTGTCCCAGGATGGAGTTGACAAGAGGAAAAAAATCTTTATTATTGATTTTACGACAAAAAGTCATTCTTTATAAAAAGTTCTGCTTGTTGAGTAGATAAATTAACCATCGGAAAATCTAAGATTAAATGTACAGAATGTCCACAAATTAAGATAAAATGAAAATGCGTCAACAGAAAAGTATCATTTATTGCATGTTTTATAATTTAAGTACAAAATTTCACTTAATTAAAGTCAACAAAAATTACTCTACAAGGCCACCTACAACTTCCACACATACATTCGCCCTTTTAATAAATTCACCATAGACTTTGCGTATGGTTTGTGGTCCATTTATCTCATTCACCGCATGAAAGATGGATGGGAAGATTTGGACCAATAAATTTTCCTGCTAGATCACCTGACCTGACACCTCTTGATTTTTTTTGTGGGGTACTTTAAAGCAAAAAGTTTACGAAAATGACCTGCCGCATGATCAGGAAATACTAAAAGCACGAAAACAGGATGCGGTGAATGAGATAAATGGACCACAAACCATACGCAAAGTCTATGGTGAATTTATTAAAAGGGCGAATGTATGTGTGGAAGTTGTAGGTGGCCTTGTAGAGTAATTTTTGTTGACTTTAATTAATTGAAATTTTGTACTTAAACTATAAAACATGCAATAAATGATACTTTTCTGTTGACGCATTTTCATGTTATCTTAATTTGTGGACATTCTGTACATTTAATCTTAGATTTTCCGATGGTTAATTTATCTACTCAACAAGCAGAACTTTTTATAAAGAATGACTTTTTGTCGTAAAATCAATAATAAATATTTTTTTCCTCTTGTCAACTCCATCCTGGGACACACGGTATATATATGTATACCTGGGTATATTATCTGTGACTCCTAACATTATACCAATTGTGTACATTGACTATTTATGGTGAAATTTTTTCGTGTTATTAAATGTGACCTAAAAATTAAGTTAAGTTAAGTTAATTTCTAGAGAAAGCTATTCATTCTTATTAAGACTGGTCTTTTCATCTTCGGATAAATTTATTTTCGAATAGACTTCAATCAACGCTGATAATATTAACCCTTCACAGTTTTAAAAATAATTTAAAAAAATAAGAATACCTATCCTTGTCTAGGAGAGAATTTATAAAGGTAATAAAATGACAATTTCAGACTTTAGTTTTGAAATGGGGAAAGGCGTGAAAAAATAATTAAAAATGGCATAAATTGCTTCAGTATCTATGCAATACTTTTAAGCTACTATTGTTATTTTCAATAGTAGGTAAACGGATTACTTTCCAATGATAAAACTGAGGCAAAGAAAATACATTAAACGTATCAATAAATTTTAGACAGTTTCTTAATAATTAAGCACAAATTAAAATAAATTTTGTAGTTAGGGGGCTAATGTCCGAAACACTAAACGATTTGCTCATTACCCACGATGATATGTAAATGAAAATGTGCAAGAGACGCTTGGTGGCGCTATTTTTTCGGAAAAAAGAATTTCAAAATTGCAAACAAAAACTCTTCCAAGTCACATCTCACATCTGTCATTTGTTTTATCGCATTAAAAAGATAGCGTGGATGTTAAAAATGCGGTAGGCATACGTCTAGTCCTCTGCATGTTTAACGAAGCTTAGTATAACAATGTTGAAAAAAAACTTTATTAAGTCATGTGCTCATTGTTCGTGTCATGTGCTTAGTTAATTTTGTTTTACTTTTAATTTAATTATTAATTTTAATAGGACCTATATTGAATTGTTTAATTTTTAATTATGGTAATCTTTATTGTTGAATTTTCATTGGAATAGATGGTCACAATTATTGTCGTTTATGTTATTTAATTGACTTACTATATAGCGAGCGTACCACGATAACAGCATCCATTGATTTATGGACGATTTTTCAAGTCCCGCAGGAGTAGGACCGCTTCGCGCTTGGGAGAATAATTGCAAATGCAAGGGTAGTGTCCAATGACATAATTCTATATTTATTACCTACGTTGATTGTTATGTTGATGTTCATGAAATTTTAATTGTGTATTATCATTTTTTAATCGTATTACAAAAAGAACGAAAGGAGTTATAATAAAAAGAGCTTCTTTAGAACAGATAGCTATTTTAAATTATGCTATGTTCTTTAAGTTAATGATAGACATTAAGAAAGTAAATGATGATCCTTTTAACTTTTTTTTTAATCAAAGTTTTATTTTTATAATTTGGAAATAACTTTGAACAAGTAAAAACGCGAACTGCCCTTAAATATAACCAGCAAATAATTAATTGTAAGAAAAATATTAAATAGTTAACGTGAATGTTTATCGATAACGCACGGAAATCTGGATCATTGACTAACAATAAGAAGATTATATGTGTTCAGTTCAACTAATTGTAAGGTGAGTTATTTAATTAGAAAATATGTTTTGGATTGAAGACGACCTCCAAGGTTCGCACTTGTGAAAGAAACAAAATAAAAATAAACTACTTGTAAAAGTGAAAATCTTAGAAATGTGGATACACACGAATATACATATATGTGTACTACATAATACAGTGAAACCTCTCGCGGCAACCACCTCTAAAAGCGATGTATATATGTAGAAACAGTTTTAAAACAGCCTATTTATTAAGGTTTGTTATTCTCTAAGACGACCACTCCCTAATCCGACCGCGACCCTTACAATTAGGCGACCACCTTTAAAGCAGATCAGTTTTAAGTCGCACCGAGCGTGGTCGTCTCAGTGAGGTTTTACTGTACATGTACGTGTGATGTGGGTATAACTAGGTTTTAAACTAAAATTAAAACAAATGAACTTTTAGTTACATGAACATTTAGTTTCATCGCTTACTGTTCCGAATGTTACCACTTAATTCATGTAAGCGCGCAGTTGTTATTTAATTACCGATTTATGTCTTTAATTAATTAAGATAACTGCAGCATGTGACATATCGTTATAAAGGGAATTTCGTACCGTTTCAAAACATGTAATAATAATAATAGGGATATGGATAATGTGATTTATGCAATTTTAGCGTTTCTATAGACTGTGATTTCAGACGAATGTGTTTTACTTTATTGCATGAACGACTAGGACTTTTTCAATTATTACTCTAGCTATATACACTGTACGCGAAGAACCTCTGCAACGAAACAATAACGGTTCTTATACGTTCAATACGGTTCAATACGGTACTTATTTTATACTAATAAAATTGATTTGAAAAGTACTAATTTATAAGAATTTATTTTGAAAGAAATGTGCACTTATTGCTTAAGTTTATAAATCAATATAAATTACATCAATGGATTTGTTCTTTAAATTAAATTATTGCCAATATTGATTTTGGAGTAAGAAATAAACACGCTTCCTTTGAGGATAAAGAACTTGCGTTAACAAATCTTATAAAAGATTTGTACAAGTTTTTCTGTTTTGTTTTTATTGAGAAGTTGATGTGACTTAAGCCCATCAGTAGGTAACAGTAACTAATATTATAAAAACTTTTAAAATTATTATACAACATAATTTGTAGTTACACTTGATCCAAACCTATATGCAATTCACGTTATCAGTAAAAAGTTACTATAATACATTATTTATTTGTAATTCGGTTTAAATAAATTTGGAAAGTGACATATTCTATCGATGATTTACCTGCACACATTAAATGGTATAAAGAAAGACTACAATTTATTAGAACTGTAAAATACTCGAAAATACTAGGTACGAAATGACGGCACTGTGTGAAACGTCATCTTTTATTGATGACGTGAATCGCTTATACGCTTGGATAGGCCATATATATGTACCATAAACAAAATATATCATTTAAAAACGATATAAATATTTGTTAACTTAAAAAGTTTAGCATTTATTATGGTGAACGTTATTTCTCACACATCACCTAAGTATTTCATGTTACATTTCACGTTCATATCGCAAATTATGTAAATTAACGGCATTAGTACTTTGTATTGTTAAATAAATCTGGTAGGTACCGTAAAGTGGGGCTAATTGGAAAATGTGAGGCTATATGGGAAAATAAGAAAAAATATTTTATTTCTATAACACTACGAATACAGATTATGCTTTGATGTAATACGTTCCTCGTCTATTTGTAGCAACCTCTCGAGTGTTATTTACATGCGTTACCGTGTACCTAGTTACGGTTTAGAAAATTTATTTATTAAATATTTGATTGAGTGTTGAACTGAAATAATTATGATGGGGTGTCGAACTTCCGTCACCTGGTGGTGTAGTGTTAATTTTAAGGTAAACGTTAATAGTCACCGTTTTTACATTATTACTTAAGAGTATCCCACTAAAATTTAAACTTCCTAAATATTATTGAAGGGGGCCGTGTGACCTAAGAAGGTCAATCTCTCGAATGACTTTCCAGCGTACTCACGGCTGCGGGTTCGAATCCCGCTGCAGTCATGGACGTTTGTGATTGTTAATACTAACCAGATTTATATAAAATCGCATCAAATTAGACTGGCTAATTAGGCAGCCCAGAGCCATTAAACACAAAAATATAATTACTGGTCGTTATACTGGTATGGTAAACTACATATAATTTACATATAGGTACTGAAACGAGTAAAACAAAGAGAAGTAGGAATACAAGGTATTAGAACGAAAGAGATACAGGTGCTATGTTGCCTGTACGTCTGCGCCCGTGTTACGTCGTGCGAGTGGAAATGCATCTAACTCTGTCATTTACGTTGAGTTTCTCGTTTCATTTCGCTCGCACTCATTCAAATAGGATATGTAAATAATATTTTAATATACCTGTATACGAACACTATATGGTAGACCAGATAGCCCCACTTTATGGCATTTAAGGAATATTAAAACAATAAAAAATTTCAACTGCCGAAATGTTTTCGATAAGTGTGTACTTATTATTTATCGAAAAGAACGTGATCGATGCGTGATTTCTAACTTCAAATTTTGCTCTATTTTAAAGCAGATACTAATAATTAATTATCCGCTTAATAACATTTGGAAATTACGTTAGATTTTGGCCATTTTGTTGCTTTCAAACATGTTCAAGTTAAATCAAATTAGTAGTTACTTATTAAATCAAAGCTGTTGAATAATTTAATAATATAACATGTTTGTAAGACGCACGAAATTGTTTACCTACACAAGTCGAATGTTATTTTAAAGGGAAATCGTTGAATAGCGCTAACACACGCGTAGGTGGGTATTTATATAGTTAAAAGTATGGAGACGGCGATTTATTGTCGTTAATATTCATTTTAGGAAATTATGTTGAATACAAAAGTTTGTTATGAAATTATTATCTACATTTGAGAATACTTGAATTTTTTTTTCCTCAATTGTTTTTAAGTTACGACGTCATCGATATTTTTTTGAAATGACAACCTATATTTCTGATTATTGATTTCGATAGTACATTCTATTCTCTTTTCAACGGTATACAATTTTCAATATGTTACATTTGAAAAAAATTGAGAAAAAGTGCCTTAAAGTTCAGGTCATTGTCAAATTAGAAATGGACAACAATTTGAACACTTACTTTAATGTAGTTAGTTATTAATTTGTTTTTAATGATAAGATTGTGACTGATAAGTTTATTGCAAATAAATGAGTCTAGTTACCGTGTTAATTAATTCTGCTAATTTAATGGATCTTTAATATTTGAACTTTAAGGCACTTTTTCTCAATTTTTTTCAAATGTAACATATTGAAAATTGTATACCGTTGAAAAGAGAATAGAATGTACTATCGAAATCAATAATCAGAAATATAGGTTGTCATTTCAAAAAAATATCGATGACGTCGTAACTTAAAAACAATTGAGGAAAAAAAAATTCAAGTATTCTCAAATGTAGATAATAATTTCATAACAAACTTTTGTATTGAACATAATTTCCTAAAATGAATATTAACGACAATAAATCGCCGTCTCCATACTTTTAACTAACCCTGTATAATGCATAGGTAACTAAATATTTTTAAATTAGATATGTAGGTAAATAAAACTGTGCTCAATTCAATTAAAATAATATACTTTTAGCTTTTGATATAGGTGACCATTAACAGCCTACGTGACATTTTGACTTATCAATTTATATCCAAATTATTTGAATATTTCTTTATTTTACTTATATTAAAACGTGTTATATATTACTAAACTAAAATAAAAATTTTAAGATTTTTTTCAAAGTGATCTACCTAAGGCAAGTTTTAATGAGATTAAATTAGCTTCATGTGGACATTGCATAATAACTTAACAAACACTTAATAGGGATGTGGAAAATCCGTAAATCCACATTAATCTGAAAACTCCCCTAACAAAAACCTTTCTAAACTTCTTCATCAAGAGCATTAGGAAACTTTTTCTACAAGTCGTGTAATTTACTCAACCCTTGTAAACTTTTTTTAGCTCTGTATGTATTAACTATATCTGTGTCGGTATTTCAAAACCCCTATTCTATTAAATGCATACTTATTCCAATTTATTTTTTTTTTTAGATTTAATTATGAGATGTATAAAGGAAGGAAAGATACGAAACAAAATGCCTTGGAAAACGGACATAATAAATCAAAAGTTGAGAGCGTGCGTTTGCGCTTCAAACATCATTAATGGGTAATATTTTTAACGATTTTAATAAAGTCGGACACAGGTCACAGGTTGTTGAAAATAAACAAAACTTTGTTTGAATTAAACGAGCGCCTGCCCACTTATTAAATATAATTTTAGTTTTCTCCTCTCTCGTTTCAAAGAAATAAAATTAAAAAGTTTTTATTTAGTCATCTGCAATACGTTTTTAATATAAAAACCTAATTATAATTCGCAAAAGTTAAGTGCTGCAAGGTATTTACTTAAATATTTTTAATGCGGGCAAGTTATCCATTTTGAAGATGAAAACAAGTTAGGTAAATGTATTTAATAATTCGCTTATTGTTAGTTGAACACTATTGTTAATTAAATTGAGTTTTCTTCAATTTAAAACATATTTTGACTAGAACTAAAACCAATTTGCTGGTCTAGTTTCTTAATTTGTAATAAATGAAAAGCTCTAGATAAGTATAAAGAATACAAACATAAAGCTCTATAGGGAAATTCAGTTAATTGAATGTTTTAAACATGTTTTAAACCACACCATAATCGAAATTTAATTGGGATTAAATTGAACGTAATAATTCTGTAATGAAAAGGGGTTGTAAAGTTCATGTCTTAATTGATGATACTATTAGTTAAAATACAATTACAAGTAAGAAAATGTACTACACTTGAAATTTTTTTCTAAATTTACTTTAAAATCGATTACCATGTTTATGCAGAAAAATTGCTTTATACTGCCAATTATGTCAACGACTTTTTAGCGTGATGCATCAGCAACGTCGGTATAAACATGATTAATTATTATTTTCTTATTGGCTTTTAATAAGTCACTTTTTCATCTTAAACTATCATTAGTCAAACGAGAATTAGCGGAAGTTTTTCTCTCTAATTTAAATAAAGTAGAATATCTCTTAACAATTTTATTATAATTAACGAGTTAGTCTTTATAAACATTTAAGAAATACTTATTGTTAAGTTAATGAAGCCTAAGGAGAATTTTTCTGCTAAAGTTTAGTTTGTAACTTTAAAAGGTTTGGTAAACATTTAAAGGTAAATATATTGATCTACAATACCTATATGAAAATTATTTTTAACTTCATTTTAAATAGGTACCTTTCTATAAAGAATTTCTTTAAAAACACGAAAGACCGGAATTTATTATAAATACAATAATAAATGGCTATTTCAAATATTTATGTAAATAAACCATTCCATGTAAGTAAACCAGAAAATTCCTAGTGATATAACTTTATATTAAGTGCATTTGAAAAATTCAATTGTTTTACTTTATATATAAAATGCATTGAATATTTTATTTCGTCACTTCATAAAATTTTACAAAATCATACAATATGTGAAACAAGAGAATTATTAATAGTTTTATACATTTTCGAATAACGTGTTATAACGATTATCTAAGTACAGACAGTTAATGAGATCAAGTTAATTAAATGAAGACGAGGTAGAGCTGCATATATAGGATACAATTGCTCGAGTAACGGCGTAATTATGTGCTGTCGATCTAATTTGAACATATTTACATTTTCAACGCGAAATGTTCGTAAAAGATAATTATACCTAGGTACTTAATCTTTCGTACAGAATATTTTCTTGTATTTTTGTGTGTAATAATATATTAAATGAGTGGGAATTCGATTTTTAGTTTCTTTTAAACCATTATAACGCGGTAATTTCAAGAAAGAATACGTAAAGAAATAAAAATAAAAAGCGTCGAAGATTCTTATCTGCAAATAAATATATATCTGCAAATACACAATAAGTGATATGTTTTATAAATGTAATATCTAAAATGGTTCAAAAGATAGTTATTATTAAATGGGCCATTCCATACCCAGTCGCCCAATAAAAAAATAAATGATTACGTGTCCATTTAGAAAAATTATAATAAGTATCACCTACTTTATACGCTCATTTCTACATAAACTGACTTATCGCAAAAATAATTTTATTAAAAACTTATCGCCACTTGTTTATGTTTTCCAGCTAATTCCGAAAACGGCCGACATTCGATTTTTGCGATTACAAGGGTTTACAGAATTTCTCATATCTCAGTTAATAAATAAGCTCAATACTTGTGAAAAATACTGAACTCTTCATCATGAACGGGGCTGTAATTTACCATTACCATTATTATTACCATATTTTGCCTAACTTTTGACATTTAAGTGACATAAATCGATCTGGAAAACTAAATGTTACGTGTGGTCGATTATCAAGTTTTGGGGATTTTCAAGTGTGAAAACCTGTGGGGGGAAAGAGAAAAAATTTAATACTTACAGGATTTAAAGATTTATATTTGCCCTTACTACCAGAAAAAAAATAAAGTTTTAGACTTTTCAGGTTTACAAACTATGAAGTCGGGAAAAGTGAAAGAAATGATTATTTTATTGTTCGGTAATGGTAGTTTTATTTACTTACTTTGCGATAATTTTAACCACTTATTTTGTTACTAAACTATTTACTCGTGTAACAATAATAATTTTTGTACAGGCAGAATGCCATGTTAAACGATTCTTTCCACAGGACAGTCTTCAGATGTTAAACATTTCATTAGGTACTTTAAAATTTAGAGGTATGTACAAATTTATGTCGTTCTCGTGTTGGTTTTACTAGAATGTATTTCTCAAATGTTTGTTGTAAGAATACTTGTGTAGAGAAAAGTATTATAAGTACCTTAAATCGGTGTAAACTGTGCTGTCATTCGTTAAGAACTTGGAAAATTAATTGCAGTTTTTTTTTCATCCACCAGCTGCTCTTGTATTAGTTCTTATGAAAATGTTGTCTCGTGTTTTATAAATTTTGTAAAATTGAATTACGAAAAATTGTGCTATTATTTTACCTCGAATTTCTTAACATTGCTGTACCTTGGGTCGACCCAAGGGATTGAAAGAACAGTAATTTGACTCTGCAGTTCTCGAGAGAGAAGTGAACGATATTTAATAAATAATAGGTAAATAATTTGTAAATTTAGACTTTACCTATTATTTATTTATTTAATTTCAATATTTCTACATCACGATTTGTACCTACGTCTTCTTTAATTTAAAAAGAGAAAATGATAATGACAGATATTGAACGAGAAAGGCTCGAAATAAGTACAGAAAAATAAAATTGAAATGCGAGAATTATTTCAAGAAAAAATATTGACAATAATTGCTGGTTTTTTCGCTATAAATTAGTAGATATCTATGCATTATTATTTTACTGTAAATTACAAATACTTCAAAGAAATTGTAAGATAAAATGATTTAAATGTTATTAACGAAACCTAATTTGTTTATCATTGTAAATATAATCAAAATAAAAAACAAGAATCGTGATTCCGATATTTAATTATTTCTGCATTAATAATTAAAACAACGACGCAATGAACTAACCGATTAATACAGATTTTTTAGGTGTGCAATGTTTCTATCGTTTTAATTACTACCTACCTATAATGTCCAAAACTACCACAGATCATAAACATTTAAATGAGATATTTAAGAGGAATTTATTGGAAGATGTTACTAGAGAAATTTGTGAAAATTAATACTTCAATAACAAGATGTATTCTAGTGCAGATTTGAATTGTTGTTTGCGAATTATTTTAGGTCAACAATAGCCAGAATATCGGTGTTAAAGCATACCAGTAGCATTCTCCTCACGTAAGTATTATCCTGTTTGCTGAAACAAAATTATGCTCCATTCGGATGTTACACAGCTGTCACTATAATGGTTGCGCAGATCATAGTTTACTCCACAATATCATCCATCATAATCTCCCAAGTTTAATTTCACAAGTTTCACATATATATATATATATATATATATATATATATATATATATATATATATATTATGCGAAAGGTGGAGCGGTAGCCCCATGTTCGTTATCTACCTAGTTTTTATAATTCTGAAAAATGAGACTGGCGAGGCAGCAGGTAATGGTTAGAAAATAATTAAAATATGTGTTTAATAATAATTAATCAAAATAATAATCTTGTCACAATTAATTTGGTATGTACTACATAGCACGAACGTACTCACAGATAGGTAATATTTGAGCGTGACAACATTTAATAACTTGCATAATTACCCACCGACATTACTTGCTAAAGCGATACCATTTCAAAATAAAGCGGTATAATTAAATATTTAATTTTAAAATACCGTTGCCTCGCTATTAATCGCAAACATCAGTAGCCGGTAATAAAATTAAGATGAATCGAGTTAATTTGAAAATCGTATTTGTTTTGGTATTTTACTTGAAAAATTATTTACGGTCCGTTTAATACAAAAATTAATTTGGTAGTCTTTATGGATTTATTCATGCGAAGTAAAATTATTAGCAAGTTGCGGCGAAGTTAACAAAACGCAAGTCATTAAAATAACTAATAGCCATTTTTTAATTGAAACGCGCCTAATGGCTTTATTATAAAACGATTTATTTAAATCGCGAAAAGCTTGCATCAATTATTATTTTTACGTTAATTAACGCAGTTCTATAAAATAGAGTATTTGCACAAATTTTTGTATTATTCGAAAATGTGTCCGTTTAATGTAGCGCAACCTTGTTCAATAGTCGAAACAGGTTTTTTTTTAAAATAATACTTTGATAACGTAATTTTAAGGATTAGATTTTAGAAAATGTTTTGTTACGGCACCTTTTGTTACGAAATAATTTTCAGCACTTCAGCGATCCTTGTAACAACGTAAAGGTGCTAATTATTATTCTAATAATTATATTAAATACAAAATTGTTTTCTTATTATCTATGTAGTGCCCAAATGCAGTGAAACTGAAAACTGTAGTAAGTACAGTAATAGGTACATAATAATATATACACCATGTTACTTTTGTTTAAAGATAAGTTTTCTTAGAGAGAAAACGGTAGAAAGTTTCTGCTGTCTAGAAACAATAAGAAAACTGCCTCGCGACCAGTCACAAGTGGCTAGAGTAGTGCGTTCGGCGTTTCTGTTTCTCGCCGCGCCGCGGTTAGACGTGTCGCAAAACCACCCTTTACTAATCTTTGACGTTCACCAATATAAATGCGAGACAAGTCGTGCGACATTTTTTTTCAATAAGGTAATTCTGAAATTTATTCTAAAAAATTTCTTCTTTAACTAAATATTAAATCGGTATCGGTTTAAATGTCGATACTCTGATTAGAAAATAATGATAACACAAACATTAAAAACAAGTAACTACCTACATAGATATCATAAATAATAATTCCTTTAAAGTATCTATTCTCTAAAAGACTTTTTGTCTTTGATAAACAATAGTTAAATTACTTGCGGTACACTCTCGTTTAATGCACAATTATTTCGTTACTTACAATTAGTACGTCCTCCCCTTCTATTATCGTGGTTTGATTTTCATTAAGTAGGTAGCAATAGGCGTTTAAACATTTTTTATATTTCTTAATCCATGTATTGAACACATTATCGAACAAAGCCAGGCGCATATTAACGTAATAATATGATTAACGTAAGGCGAATTAATGAGTGATAATAATAAAATAGCGTGCATGTTACTACAAGGTACTGCAAATGCGAACGAACATTATCCCTTAAGAAATTACTTATATACCTACTAAAAGTTCAAAAATATTAGTATCTAAGTTTATTTTAAGAAATAATAATATTTTACGACATAACGTATAATTAAACATTTTGAAACACACAATCGTTTCCGGTAATTAAACGCTGTCAATCCCTTTTGACATTTTGGACGTAACTAATTTTTTTCGCAAGGTTTTAAATATCAAGCAAGAAGCTTATAGTCTTGGTTTTATAAAGACCTACCTATAAAAGTTTTAACGGAGAATTAAAAGCCGTATTATAAAAACCTTAAATTTTCGTATTGTTGTTTATTACCTGCGTTTACACCAATAGATAATAAAATTTAAATTTTATTTGTTCTACAGTTACGTCTAGTATCTGTATGCACGTATTTATGTATCTTAATGTCATACTTTTGTGAAGTTATAAATAATTTGCCTACATTTACCTAGATTTTACGATTGTAAAATTACAGATTTTGCAGCTTAATTGACGTTTTTAATGTGTGTTCAATAATTCGCTTCCGTTGCGTTAAATTTTTCCAATACATATCGTGCTATCGAGTGCGAGTCAATTACTTTTCTACTTTCTCCCACCACAATTTTTACGACTTATTTTTAGTTTGAAGGTTTTTGTCGGTAGGTAGGTAGGTTGCAGAGGGATGCATACAATGTTTTTGCTGTAAACTCGATTTCTTTCGGCGTGTGCAAAATGCAACGGTCAAACAGTAATTAGAAAGCAGCATTTTAATTAATGGTTAAATTACATTGAATCTTATATTCATGTTAAGTTCATTGCGAATGTATTTAAATGCGTTTATTTTACATTCACTACAGTTTCACTTACAATAGATACTTATTTAAAAAAAAAGTTGGATAAACCTACTTCGATTTTCAACTATTATACAGAAAGATTTGGAATTAATGCCGCGGAAAAAACTATGGATTGGTGAGATCAAAAGTTTTTCTAAAATAATTAATTTACGAGTTGTTGCGATTATTAATTTAATAATCGTTTTACTCGAGTTGATTTCTTTTAAAGACTTTTAACAACTCGGAAAGTGAAAGTAACCCAACACCCTAACTGGTACGTCTGTAGCTTATGGTCTCCATTGTGTGAGGATATCGACTGTACGATTGCAGTAGTTATTTTCATTTACCTATTTGAAACATTTTGAGTATTTGTCCGATTACCATAGATGCACAATTAGTCGATGTTCGCAAAAATATTTACTACTTAAGATTAGTCCTTAGAAACGTTTCTTTCTATTATCGTAGTAACCAGGCATGCCAGCAAAGATGATGGTTACTTCTTACAATTAGACACGGTGTCACTTGCCGAAGTTTATAGAGAAACTGCCCGTTTAATTATTCGAACAAAATTGCCCTTCCCTTCTCAAAATTAAACTTGTTCAACAAATCAAAAATATTACTGAAGTTTTTTGTTTGCATCAATCTCATTGTCAGTTATTTGTAGCTCTATTATTAATTTTATTTAACCATTAATTAAAATACTCCTTTCCAATTACTGTTTAAAGGTATAGGCGCAAAATTATGAAAGTCGCAGATTAATTTAACTTTAATTAAACTTTGGTATTCGTGATAGGGCGGCGTGTGGAAAAATATTTAATGAACACAATTTAAGTAAACAGAATCGTTGTTTTGGCGTTAAATATTATCTACTTGTTCAACGAATCGTTACGAAACCACTTAATTTTATCGTAATTTAAAAGAAAATTTATGTTGTCGAAGGATGCAGTTTTGGCTAAAGGTTATAAACATTGTAAATGGAAAGCAACAAATTATGATTATTTCAATGGTAAAGATCAAGCAAATTTTGCTCAGATTTGACGGGGAAAATCTCCAAATTCGATTCTTTTTTTTTAATTAAAAACAACCTTCGGCCATCCTACAAACAGTAGGTATTTATACCATATATTTTGAAATTTTAATAAATATTATTTCGTTTTTTCATAATGCATTTAAAAAGACGTCGTAAAATGAATTATTTACATGAGTGCGCCTAAAACCTTAACCGTCGCATTTTACGTACCGAAAGAAATTTAATATGTAGCAAAAATATTCTTCTGCAACCTACGGGTCTACCTACCTACCGACTCTATGACCGATCTGAAATTATCGCAAAAATTGTGATGAGAGAAGCTAGATAAGGATGTTCACTGATCATTGGGGAATTGACTAGCACTCGATAGTACGTAGGTAGTCACATAAAGATTTGTTTGATGTTTTTACACCTGATCTTGTTTTGTAACGTACTTTATATTGTTTTTTAAGTCCTTCATTTGCGTTGCACGTAAAAATTTGTCCCGTAAGTGCCTAGTCGGCCCCTTTATTAACATACGTCTCATTACTAAATAAATGCAGAATTTATTACATACATTCTTACATCGCTTCGGCCATTATATAGGTACTCCTTCGTTATTTCGTCGCTAACAAATGTACTTAAGCGATACGATGCATCGGTGCACATATTTAAGTAGGTAATTTTTTAAATCAACGATTCCTCCAACGGCGAATCGCTACCCGCGATTCTATAGGTATGTTGTCTTTTACGTCGACCTAATTTGATTCTACTGTTTTTTTCTTGTGGTTAATTTTAAAGTTATTTGTATAGATACAACGAATTTTGCAATTTGAATGAATTGCAAAATGCCTACGAAATCGTTATATTCCGGAATATGTTTCAGTTAATTTTATTTTTTATTATTATTTTCTTTAATTTATTTTCGCATCATCCTCTAAGGGTTATTAGCGTAAAAGATTCGGTGGTTTGATTTACACATTGATTGAAATTACGTTTATATATACATGATTATTTTAAATTGTGATCTGAATAGATTTAATAAAGCTGATGGTGGATTCAATGTCGTCATTTAGAGCAGTGTGAATATTGTCTGAAATGTTGTTTAATGATCTTGCTTGGGCGTACTTCTTGAAGGATAAAATTAAATGTTTGATGGTGATGATGGTGTGGCAGGTGTCGCATATCGGTGGTTCTTCTTATTTGAGTAAGTGTTCGTGAGTAAGTTTGGCTAAGACGAGTAGCGATTATTTGTTCTTTTCCATTAATGTTCCATTGCGTTGAGAAGGAGATTGCCATTAATAAAAAGTTGTTAAGGAAGGGTCACTGTCGTCTTCGGTAAGAGATGTTTGGGATGTGTTTTCATTTTGATATTGATTTAGGAGCTTCTTTCTTATTCTAGTACATCTAGATTTTATTGAAAGGAAATTTAGATGTGGATGAATTTCTACTAACATCGATATTAATTTACCGATTTCGTTAGTGTATTCTCTTGCAGTGGTGATTGGGTCGCTGGATTCGTAGGCATTTTCTAAGAAGTGGCAAATTTGTTGATAGTTTAACACGTATGAGGAGGGCGATTCTTCTATAATTTTTTGGAGGGGTGTCAAGACTTCTAGTAAGTTGTGGGTAGGGGGATCGGGTGAGGAATGTTTAGCTTTTTTTGATTTTCTATCTGGCTGTGATTGTGGTTTTAAGAATGTTTGATTGGCAGTGGGGAGGACGATATTGACTGTAGGGGAGGTGTCTTCTTTAACTGGGCTTATGTCAGTAATTGACTGAATATCGTTCTTGTTCGGATCTTTATGCTGTTCTTGTGGAGAGGAACGAGGATGGAATGTACATATTTCTTGGTTAGATATGGTGATTTCGGGTGAAGTTTCGGAAGAAGTGTGAAGATGCGGTCTCTTTTTGCAGGGAAGTTTAGGTGGATTAGGTAATGGAGAAAAGATAGGTGAGGCGTGAATTTCAGATGCGATTATTTCGGAGGTTACTTGGGAATGATTGTCGGTGTTTACGGAGAGTAGTGAACTATTGATATTGTTCGGGCAGGTAGTAGTGGTAAGGTGTTCTTGGTTACATTTATAACATTTAGGGTATTCGGTTTGAGGGAAATTCTACAGTGTTCGTCTTCTAGTTGTAAAACAAAGGATGATGGTAGGTTGGTTACGTCGCTGGCCTCTGTATAAACGAATCTACGAAAGCTGATAACATGTGAATAGTCCGGATTTTCTAGCCCAGATTTGACGAAGTAAATTGGTGAAGTAAGATTTAAATTTAAGTTATTTTTCAAAAAGTATTCCAACTGTTGATTTGTTATATGGGGGGAGACGTTAGACAGTAGAATTTTCTTGGCGGGGTTTATTAATTTTCTTATTTGTATGTCTTGATTACCTATGTTAATCGATTTGGTGGAAAGCAATAAGTTGTTAACTATTTCTTTGGTAGAGAGATAAATACATATCCGCTCATTTGATATCCTCGAGGCCGCGATAACATTTCTCGGTTGAACTAAGTTGCTAATCGCATAAATGTATTCTTTGATTTTAATGTCTTCCACCGAATTTAGTAATATGCCTTGATGTTTGATAGGAAAGGAGAAATTTGGTTGACGTTTGAGGATATTCGAATATGAGTGGTGTTGGTTGATAGGGTTAAGGATGGTAGGTTCCATAGCTTCTGTTATTTTATTGATTGGGGAAGTCGAAGTAGGGAGTGATGGATTCATAAATAGAGGAGGAAAGCCCCCTTATTAATTAATAAATGAAGGGACGTGGTGGTTGGTTAGATTATGTATAGCTTGATGAATAAAGACACTAACCTTGAATGTTGCAACTAGAGAAAATACGTACGCACTCTGTCACGGTTCAAACGAAAGTCCAGTTAATTTTATTGTTAGTAAAAATATTGAATATTTTTAAATTAACACAGTATGCTATATATTATAAACGTCATATCTCATTTTAAGCACAATACAAGCTGTTAATGTATTTATTATTCGTAACAGAATTGATCAATCGTTCCATTTTAGTTTCAGATTTTGTGCATCAAAAGAATTAGTACTCAAGTCTTAATGTTGATACGAAAATTGTTTTTTTTTAATTTTATGTTTTAGCGAATATTTTATTAAATCGTAAATAAGTAAATAAGTACCGAATGATAAGCAGCATAACACATACTATCGATTAACCTTCGTATTACCCTCAACAGTATAATACACCGTTTATCTTTTGGGTCGTGTAGACCCAGCTTAATTTAAAGAGTTGCCCAACGATAACGATTTTATAGAAAACTAATACAAGTATATGATGTTACAAGTTGGTACACTAATTCTTTCAAAAGTGAAAAATTCAATAAAACAACAAAGAACAAAAAATAAAAATAATGACAGAATTCAATTTACCTAAACTGTGAAATGCTAGTTTTAGCTGAATCATATGATACTACAACTTATAAACACAACTAAACTCGTCGTCTTTATTGTAATCACTTTATTTAGTATACAATATAACACAAATTCCACAAATTAATTTTTAATTTTTTTAAAGTTTGTTTTTGGGTCTTAAAAATCCAAGGTAATCGGTGCATAAATTATTTCAAACATTTTAATAATTAAAATTAATTATTTTAAAAACAGGCGTCTCACTGACATACAAATAATGTGTAAAAATCTAAAGCAGATTAAAAAAAAAGCATGTAATTTCAAACTAAAGA
Organism: Rhagophthalmus giganteus; assembly: GCA_036326145.1. Lineage (NCBI taxonomy): Eukaryota > Metazoa > Arthropoda > Insecta > Coleoptera > Rhagophthalmidae > Rhagophthalmus > Rhagophthalmus giganteus. The sequence continues at coordinate 52,265,628 of JARFJA010000001.1, forward strand.
TTAATTTTGGATCGAATCTGCCCCAAAATAGTTGGGCTGGTATTTTTTCGATAAATTTATCTGATAAATACTTAGCACGTATAAATAATTATCCCAACAAACCTTTCCTTGTTAAATATTTGTCAGGTAAATTTATTGGACGATGAAAATATCGAACCTAAATCAATAAAATTATATAGAAATGATAAGAAAAATTCGAATAACGATTTTCAACAGTTATAGAAGATAGATGCAAAAAAAAAATTTAAATAGTTTTCGAACAAAGAACAGTAAATGGTTGAACTAAAAAAAAAAGCAAACTCAAAAGTCGTATTTTACGTTATATTTCAAGACATACAGTTAGAAAACGTATTTAAGGGCGGAGTACGAACAACTGAACCATATACAACTAGAATAGCGTTGTTTAGTCATCGATTAAATTATTCAAGAGCAGCGTACTCACCCTCCAGAAAAGTTTATTGCATAACTCCTATTGGAATACGTAATTCGGACCCTCGTCATTAATTCTTTAAAGGTCAACAGTAATAATATTGAAGATCAAATGGGATTTATGGTAGGAAATATATTCGAAAGAGCGGTATGTATCGTTACTAAAAATTCTGCACAAAATTGTGAATTATAAGGAACTCGAAATTTATTTCAAAAAATCGCAACAACCCTTCAGTTTATATTTATTCCCAGAAATTAAATAATGAATTGAGATTAATTTTGAAAGAGGTTTCGCTAGGTTTTCAATTATGTTTGCTTTTCGTTACGAACGTATTAAAAATAATGACGCTCGAAGATGAAATGTTACTTGTGTATTTTCAATTTAAAAGGACGTAGTAGCTAGATAACTACCGACAAAATTCCGACTACCCATTAAAAACGACTCGTATAGATCCTTAAAATTCCATCATTTCAATTTGATTAAAAACATGTTTCTCATTTTTAAATGGTGAAGACGTTCATTTATGGAGGTGCATTTTATAATGGATTTCTAAGGGCGGAGCGTGAACGTTATTTCCCAGTTTTTTAGTAATTCTCCAACGAACGAATGTATAAAAAATGTAACGCCTTATTTAAAAAAATTAAAATTTTTTTGCGCCCAACTGTGCAAGCAATGGAAGATACCTGTAAAATTTTATTTATTGTAGTTTTTATAGAAAATTCTCAACAAGGGTAACTTAAATGAAAACCTTATACGCGCAAAAAATATTCATACGGGAATAGAGCGTTGCCGGCATATGGCTTTAATTTAGTATACAAGGGAGAAAGATGACTCATTCGCCACGAAACTATGACAAGGGAGATAGTCGAAGGGCTCCGCGTAGTGCTAATACCTGTTGTCATGGTTACTATTCTTGATTTTCACATGTACCGATGATGCCGGTTTGTGGAAAATTAATTATCGACCCGATGGGCGACGAGATTAAATTAAATTGATTTGTCACAAGAGCGTCCCTTAGAAATTACCTTTTATAGTTAGAAATTTCGACCGCGGCGGTCATTAAAATGTGCAGTTTTCCGGAGCTTAATGCACGTTGCAGCGTTTTCACGGTTGCCCGTTTCCGGGGCTCCGGTGTTTACGCGCGTTTCGGTTTAGATCGGAAATTTTCGTCGATCAGGGGTAGTTGTCCGGGCGGAGTCACTCCGCAGTCTTTCTGCAGGATGGGGGGTGGAAATCTCGACGAAATTAATAAGCGCAACACCTGGTTAATATAGCGAGCGTGACACACTGTCGGTGACGAAAAAAGTGAACGTGTCGAATAATTTATTTTATATTGTCAATTTTGCGTGTCTTGTAATTAAACGACGAGTAATAATAGACTTGGAAAAGGACGTTTGTGGTGATGTTAAAATGAACATGTATGTTTCGCATTTAATAAGATTAGATAAACACGCGCCTATACTCGCGTTGATTTTTTAGTACGATATTTAATTTTTTTCACGTGTATGCCGTTTGACAGAGATCAATAGACATGTAGCTGTGAGAATGCTGTTCTGTCACCTGCTGATTTTTCTTCTTGTCGGCGGCGGGGCGGTTACGGTCGACTTGGAGCCGGAATACGCGGAGGCTCGAGAAGGAAGTGATTCCGAATTGCCATGCAATTTACAGCCCGTACATCCACCGGACAAAGTTAATTTCGTGGTGTGGAGTAAAGGAAGCGATGACTCCGTACTTTACAAATATGACATGAGAGGTGCTCGAGGACAACATTGGGCAGATCCGTCAGTTAGTGATCGGTACTTTTTTAGACTGTTGGATGAAGAACGTTCTCTCCTAACGATTTCCCTCACAAGATTATCAGACGAAGCCGTGTACCATTGCCGTGTGGATTTCAATCGTTCTCCCACAAGATACACTCATGTTAATCTCACCGTCGTAGGTGAGTAAAATTCCCTTATCTCATCTGGATGTTTTATAGTTACAATCAAAGGTTTTGTTCCTTTGGGAACGGGATAAACACTCTGGCTTACGTTTCCTGCTGGATATAAATTGCGGGTATTAAAGAAAAGCTTTTCTCCCAAAATTTTATCACACTCGAAAATGAGATCTAGTGTTCTTTACAGCTATTAAAAGCGATTGTCGGTGATTATCGCCTGTCATACAAGCATTTTTTTTTAAATGTCGCACTACCGTCACTTAACGTATTAAACTTTAATATATTAACGAGAATTTTTGATAACGTTATATTTAGTTTTTTATTTAAAATTTAAAAAAAAATGAATTCGATTTTTTTTTGTTTAAATACTAGAGTTAATTTTTAAATGATTAATTAACTTTAACTAATCGCCATTATATTAGTCAATTACTTCAATAATCATTAGCATTGCCCAACGGTTAACGATATAACCGCTCATCGAAAAACTGGCCCTCGGCCAGTTGCTGTTAACCGTTATCAGTTGTCGTAGAAATGATTATTGACACAATTATTTCTACTGCGATTGACTGATGTTTACAATTAGAATTAATTGGCGATTGAAAAACTCGCTCTCGAAGAGTTTTCGTCGAAATAGGTAACTTAATCTAAAAAATGGAGTTAAAATTCGATTTTTATATAAGTTATTTTTCTGTTGAGAATTATTTAAACATGCCATTACATCATAACACTATTTAATACTTCAGCGGCTACGAATTTTTGACTAATACCTTAGGCGACAGTATTTTAAAAGAAAATACGCACATAGGTATCTATTTGAAAACGAACTTAATTTCAACTTAAGTAGAGAAAAGTACACGTTTTGTAAATCGTTTATTCGTAAAAAAGTTATGAGACTCTTATACAGTATTTAGTATCTGAAAGCTTCTTAACGAAATTATTTAAAAAAATATTCCTTTTATATTTTGAATAAAAGCCGATCATTTTTTACGTGTAAGACGCTAAGTTCTTATTATTTTTTTGATATAATTTCTTAAAAATAAAATTGTATTAAACTTCGTCAAATAAACGTTTTGAACTAATATAAGGGCGCAGACTTCGGATCAAAGTACCTATTTAATAAATCTAAAAAAAGAAGTAGATAGATCTTTTTCAAACGGAAAATCTGCTTGGTTACATTACCTTGAACAGAAATATAATTAAGTTAAACTTTCGTTCAGGCATTTTCTTTAGAAGTTTCAGATACGTCGTTAACAGAGGCAGGTTAAGTGACACTTTAAAGCGGAAACGTAATTAGGTATCTCTCTTTATACAAACTCGACAAATATAAAGCTCGCTACCTGCAGAAAGTGCTTATATATACGTCCCAAATTGCATGTATTGTAGCAATTAACAAGTAACCTTAGGATATGCGTCTGTGCATTCGAAGATGAAATTGGAATAAAATGAAAATATAAAATGTAATCGAAATGTAAGGATTTGTCGTGTCGATTTTTTGAGTTAATAATGTCGGGTATGTTGAGTTTAACTAGTCGACGCTCAATATAAATTAATTTTTAAATTACTCATTTTTCTAAGAAGCAATCTTACCTCAATAATAATCTTTTATTTCGAAGCCTAATTAATCATTCAAAAGACGCCAAGCGTCGTTTCTAAAAAAAAAAACGCCGGGTGAAATTTCAGGGTAATTAAGTCGGCAAGAAAGTAAAAACGCTTTTGATTTTCATAGTAGATAATAATATAGATTAGCAAACCTTTCTTCGTACACATTATTTTTTAAATTGGAGGATTCATTACTTAGACGACCTTTAACGTTTTCATTACAATTAATTTTAAAATTTTGTTTGCGTAGGTACCTAATTGAAAATCTATTCAAATTAGACAGCGTCTGACTCGTAGTGGGTTTCTAGCGTTGTTTATTTGGAACGAACATGCGTTTTGAACAACATTTGATGAAGTTATTAATTTTGTACTGCATTTACATTCCTGTCTAAGCCGCGCACCCCGATCTCGGTTAATTTATTGTCAGGTTAATTAGTTGTTACAAAGTAAATTATGGGTAAGGTACTGAAATGTGCATATTATTCGTACAAAATTAAAAAGTAATTTTAACGTACAAAATATTACACGCTAGGTACTTACCTAACACTTTTCAAAGTCGCATTTGTCCGAAGATTGTGCGGAAATGTACCGGCACCTAAAAAGTAAGACGCAAGGTATTAGTAACTGAAAATACAATGTAAAATCAGTATAAAGTGTAATACCTATTATCTATATTTTAATGTTGGATGGCTATATATAAGTAATTAATTTTCGTTTGTACGACGCACGCGCCCTTTTTAAAGCTTGATGCTACGGAAAATTGTTAGAATACCTACGTAAATGCGAAAATACGTTAGATATACGGCGGAAACACTTTAAATTTTACGTTTTAAAAATGCGTGACTTTAAAAGATTATTCTTTTTGTAATATTAAGCATTTTCTTCAAGTTTAAATGGATCAGAAAAAAGCAATGGGTTCTTTATTCGTCCTTTTATACTACATAAAATATTTTATTTCAATAACTTCACTACAGTTATATTTTCAAATGAATTAATCGCAGAATCTCCTTTTTAAAGCATTATTTTTTATTAATGCGTAATTTAGTTTAAACCTAATTCAATAAAACAATGTGTCCGGCAACGATTGTGTAATAAACTTAATACCAACATAATTAGTTACAGTCGAGCAAATAAAGTCTAAAAATCGTGAAAACTTCGAAACGCACAAGAGCAGAACTGGTTTTGATGAAATTTTTTTATCTAAATGTATTTTATGCTGCATTATTTGAAATTAGAAACATTCAGGTTGGCGCATACTCGAGTATTTGTATCGTTTAAACAATTATTACAAAAAAATACAGGGTGTCAGGAAACGTTATGTCAAGTTACGGAAAATTGTAAAAAAAATTCTCGGGAACGTATAAACCACGTCAAAATAATGCCACAAGTTCCTTTTAACGTTTTTCCTACGACGCTCCCCTGTTAAGATATTCACGTCCAAAGTTGAAGAGTAAAAATCAATTTTTTTAAATGACACGTTTATTTATCGTTGAAATTTAATAATATTTTGTATAAATATGTGTAATATGTTTATTCTTCAAATTTGGGGGTAAATATTTCAACAGTGGAACTTGTGGTATTATTTGCCCTGGTTTATACGCTCTCGAGATATTTTATCATTTTATGGACGTCCTGTATTTTGTTGTAATAATAATTATTAAATAATTATAAACGATACAAATACTTGAGTGAGTGATTTTAAATAATAACAGGTAAGTGAGTGCATAGCTGTTCACGTACACCTACTATGTAACGGCAAATATATTTTTTTTAATTAAAAACCAGTCCTTCACGTCGAATACCCTAACAAAAATAATATAAAATGATATAAAAAAGGAGAAAACAAGTAGCTTTGATGTAAATCATCCGGCAATAAGCGTAACACCCGTTTAATGTGTTATTACCATCTACATTACATTAAATAATATTGCTTGCAGGTCTAAAATAAATTTAAATGCAAAAAATCGTCGAAACAATAATTGTAATTCAAGGAAAAACTGTTTCTCATTTCGTAAACGCGTCGGAGCCCTTTTCATTTTCCTTAACTTTCTTCCATTTTATTTCTAATTAACGATAGGAAATTCTCGCACCTTTTAGATTCGTACTTTTCCTTGTTAAGATTAATTCTATTAAATTTATCTAAATAAATTGAGAATTTTAAGAATAATTGAATTGAAAATTTTTAATCGAATCGATTTGGACTGACGCTCAAACGAAGAAATAATCAAATTTATGTAAGTGTATACATTAAAAAAAAATTAAGTGTTTACGTACAAAGCGTTGTATAATTTAAATGCTTTAAATGAAAGACATAAAGGCCGATAAGTAGGTAATGACTTTGTCTCAATTTTTATTTATTGGAAACTGTTTTAGAACATACGAATTTTTATTAATATACAAAAATATGATTTGCTTGGCCGTACTCTGATTGCTAAATTCACGAATTAATCTTTAGCGACCAGTAACCGATTTTCTAAAGGAACTCTTTTATTTTGCAAAGTTAGTTACAGATAAGTCGTAGAAACATACAGTTTCTGATATTGTATCAGACAAGTTAAGTAAAAGACCACCATAATGCGGCTCCGAGTTTTTGGGAACAGTTCAAGCGAAACGAGCGGTCGTTTCAAATCAGTTGTTTGCGGGATCGGAAAAATTCTGTCACTATCTCAATATCCAATCTACCTACGATAAATAAGACGACCATTTGAAACTGTTACGAAAGCAATCCATTTTTAAAGTAACGCAACAAAAATTAAACATATTGTGCGTATTAGTAGTAATCTCTGCACGATGTCTCTACGAATTTTGTCGTTGCGCATATTCTATTATTTATTGTTAGTGTTAAGTAGAAAAATCAATATGCTATTCGATGACAGTTGTAAGTTTTTATTTTATACGTATCAACGAAAAACAAGAAAACAAAATTTCTTGTTTTATTTCGAGAATATTCCTACAATGGTTGGGATAACTGTAAAACTTTGAGCATAACGCATCTCCAGAGACCGCTTCTAAGGAGATACACAAAGTATTCTTGTTTGATTAATTGTTGTATTAAAAGAAATCGTATCACTCACATGAAAATTTCCCAATTAGGTTTTATAAAAAATCAAGCTACGCTACGGTTCGACTATTATATATACTTATAATTATTTATCTGTATTAAGAAAAATAAACCAATGAGTAAGTACGCGTGTTCTTTTTAAAAACATCTTGTCGAAAATGATTTCATATATTGATATAAACCCAATTTTCGCGCATTTTGTTTATGCTTAAGGTAAATAGATTTCCAGCTACAGAGCAACACAATGTGAAAAAATGCGGTCGAGAAATGTCGGTGTTCGTTTGTTATGATGAAGAATGATTCTAGCTTTCACGTTTGGAGGGATGAAGTTTTTTTCAGTTTGTTATTAGTCGTGTATCATAACGTTCCTTTTGCCGTATTATTATTCGTCGGTCCGTTTCCTTTCATGCATACGTAATGTCTAGATCACTTAGGGTATGTTATGCAGAATGATTGATAGATAAAAAGTAAAATGGGTGTCCACTTATTCAATCATCAATACAAATTAAATTATACTTAAATATCGTATTTTCCTCGGAAAGCGTGTTAGTTATAAAAATAATTTAAATTAATAGTTATATACAGTATGTCCCCGGATAAGCTTACGAAGAGGGAAACAATTTTTATTTTTGATTTCTCGAAAATTTCTATTCTGCATAATTTTTTCTGCTTGATTTCAAACCTTTGAAATTGTTTTTACTTTTCACATAAGTTTTACTGTTAATTAGTTATTCGTTTTTTTCAGAAATTTTTGGATTTAGTAGAATTTTTCATTGTAACTTTGTAAGCTCATTCTGGGACATATATAAATAAACTGTTGGCGGTCCCATCAAAATATTTTATGAGAATAAAACGATAAAAAAAACCACTCAACGTTATAAACAGACCCGTATTTCTTATCGTTTCATTATTATTGCATAGAATATTGGATGGAACCGCGAAAAGGCAAAGGGCCGTTCCCCCTTACAGGCGAATCCACCTTATTAGAATTTAAACTGCATAATTATACTTTAAAGTAATTATTTCATCTTGATTTTCTATACAGTGTGTTCCAAATTGAGTAGGTATACCGTGGGTATCTTTTTCATTATTAAAGATAGAGATTTCGTTAAATGGACAATGTTGATTCAGATTCCGTCTAGAAAATTTTTTAAATTCCGAACAGTTTAGAAGTTGTTCCAAAAAAACTGAAAATTGCGATTTTTTAAATAAATAGTTTTAAAAATAAATAAATAAGTAATAATAATAAGTTTTAAATAAATAATTTTTAATAAATAATACATCGATTTCGAAAAGGCTTTCGATAAAGTGAAACATCATAAGTTACATCGGCTATTACTCGACAAAAACATCGACCCAGAAGACATAAGAATAATTGATAATCTATATTGGGGCCAAAAGTCTAATGCAAAAGTTGAGAATCAACTAACGGAAGAAATGGAGATACGACGTGGAGTAAGACAGGGGTGCATTCCTGTTTAACCTTTATAGTGAAGCCATCTTTAAAGAAACCTTGGAGGAAGAATCAATAGGAATAGTTATAAATGGAGAAACTATTAGCAATGTGAGGTATGCTGATGACACTGTACTGTTATCAGACAACCTTAAGGACATGCAATACCTCCTGGTTAAACTAAATGAGCGATGTAACGACTATGGGCTCAAAATGAACTTTACTAAAACCAAATTAATGGTAATTACAAAGTCCCCAAGAAATCAAAACAATATAAACCTGGCAGTAGCAAACACCGTCATAGAAAATGTGCAGGCATATAGGTATCTAGGAACTCGGGTAGAACAATCGGGAGATCAAACAAAAGAAATAAGGACGAGAATAGAGACAGCCAGATCGACATTTGTGAAAATGAAAAAGCTATTTACTTGTCGGGACATGGATATAAGACTTAGGATGAGAATGTTACGCTGCTACATATTCTCAGTACTCATGTATGGAGTCGAAGCGAGGACTCTGAAGAAAATACACATGGACAAACTGCAGGCCTTTGAAATGTGGTGCTACCGCAGAATGTGGAGGATCTCCTAGACAGATAGGATTACAAACGCCGAAGTCCTAATCAAAATGCAAAAGCAGTGCGAAGTTATGTATACCATAAAAAAGAAAAAAACTTCAATATATAGGCCATGTAATGAGAGGTCCCAAATACACCCTCTTACAATTGATAATACAGAGGAAAATCAGTGGAAAGAGGAGTATTGGCAGACGACGTGTGTCCTGGCTTAAAAACCTAATAGACTGGTTTAGGTGCAACAACACCCATGTGTTTAGAGCTGCCGTCAATAAAGTTCGGATAGCCGCGATGATAGCAAACCTCCGTTAGGAGATGCACTTGAAGAAGAAGAAATAAATAGACAAATATTTGCGTAGTTATAAAAGACATGAAAAAATGTTTGATATAAAAGTCAATTGATTTGATGAGGTAAACTTAAAAATGGGGTCAAAATAAAATTCAAGATGGCGATTTACGAGATATTGATAGCAACTTTCTTATTTTAAATGGATACCATATTGAATTTTTACACGAGTAAATAGAATTTTTTCCCTTGTTGCAGTGATGTATAACAACATATTATGTTCGAATAAAAAATTACTCAAAATATTAATTGTTTTTATTTTAAATCAAGTAGGTACTTAGCTCTGAATAACATAACTGTAAAACAAACTTCATATGAAATAAGTTTTTAAAAGTTTGTTAATTAAAAACTTATTTTAATTTATTTAATTTAATTATTTTAATTTTATTATTATTTAATTTTAATTATTTTTTATTTTATTTAATTTATTTTTATTTTAATTATTTTATAAATTGTTGAAAATGGCCATTATGGTAGGTATCTAATAACTAATTGTTTTGTTTTTGATTCGTTTGTTACCAAAATATAGTTTACGTGTATTTGATTTAAGGTCTACTTAATTTAAAACAAAAACAATCAATATTTTGAGTAATTTTTTACTCACACATATATTGTTATACATCATTCAAGAAAGGAAAGAGAAATCCAATATGGTGTCCATTTAAATTAAGAAAGTTGCTATCAATTTTATTTTGATCCCATTTTTAAGTTTACTCGTAATCGTTTACTTACATCGTGTAATTTTTTTATTAAACATTTTTTCATGTCTTTTACAACTACAGAGATATTTGTCTATTTATTTAAAAATCGCAATTTTCAGTTTTTTTGGAATAACTTTTAAACCGTTCGGAATTTAAAATTTTTCTAAACGGAATCTAAATTAGCATTCAAAACTGCACAACACTGCCCATTTAACCATATCTGGGACTCACTGTATACGTACTTAATTAATATTACTATTATAAAAATAGTAATAAAAGAATCTCGTACCTAAATCAGAGTGAAACCCTTCCAAAGTTTTTAAGTAGTCTATTATAGGTACGTACCTACTATAAATAGGTGCAATAATTGCCTTATTATTCATAGTGGATAAATAAAGCGAAGTAGAAATAATTATTTAATTTAAATATTTCCAAATAGATAAGTAAAAAAAATATTTTGCACTAACTTTAAAATTTAATCTACCTAGATAATATTCTTTTAAAATATACTTGAACATAATTAAATTTAGAGGTTTAAAATAAACTAAGGTGCACTGTATTGTTTTTCTCGTAGAAATAAACGCCAGGGGCTAAAAATAAACACGACTTTCCCAGGATTTGAGCAAATATTAGTCCAACTTCCAGAATGTAAATATGAAATTTTGTATTTCTAAGTTACCTACCGAAGGAAATACTTTAAGAAAAATCTTACGAGTATTCAGGAAGTTTCCTTCGACATTCAATAGTCGAAATAAGTGTCATTATTTGTGCTATTCCTGATCAGACGGATGTTGAATCATTCATTCGCAACGGTTCCGTAAATATTTCTGTGCCCTAAAATAATATTTGATATGACTATGGGTTTTCTTGTATTTTGTACAGGGACGTGAAAATATTTATAAAAACCTTATTTTCATAAAAATACAGTTACGGCGATGTTTAACCTGGCATATTAATGTGTGGCACATTGAAAAAAATTAATATTTTTTACTGAAAGACAAATTTATTTGTTAAAGTATAAGTACAATACTAGTACCACAAAAGAATGTTCACCTTTTTATTATAATTATAACGGTTCTAAATAATATAAACTTCAGTTATTTTAATAAATATTCGATACTCTATTAAAATTTATCAATATCAGCAGGTAACAATAAGGCCGTGATAAATATTTATATTTAAATTTATCTATAGGTTAATCTTTAAATTCGCAAATAATATTATGTACACTTATCATACTGTAAACCTATAGGTAATTAGTCGTTAAATTATTTAAGACATTAGTGTGCAAGTAAAATATGTTAGTTTCGTTGATAATTATTCTGCAAGACAACGCCTAAACCCGTAACGTTCTTATGTAAGATTATTCGAAATGCCTTTTTTACTAGTGCAATAAGATTATTCTCAAGGGTTCTTGGGTCAAGTTTCTAAAAAGGACATCAAAAAACCGTTCGTGGCACACAAGTTGCAAACATAAAATCGTAAGTAACATATTCTGTTGAAAGTATATTAAATCGTCCGTGGAAATATCAGATGTTTGGCCGCAGTGATATTTCAATTTATGATAATTGATTGATATAGTTGTAGAAAACTAGTTTTTATGCGTTTTTTTACCGCAAATGGATTGTTATCTTTATTTAAATAAAAAGTATATTTTAAAATACGTTAATTTCAAATGTGTCGCTGATTTGAAACATACGAATAAAAATAAATTGCTATGCTTATTTAGTTTTAAAGATCGATAAACAGCTTTTATAAAATAATAACATAATTTTTATTTCGTGAAATTGTAAATTAATAGATTTGGTCACGCTCAACTAGCTATTAAAGTAGATAATAGGTAATAAATGTCGGAAATTTGGTTTTGGCGTTTTTTGTTTTATATGCCTACCTATAATTATTTAATTGTTATTTTAAGGTCGAAATATAATATCTATGTTGTTAAAAAAAATACTATTAAGATTTTTTTTCTATTAGCGAAAAATATTAACAATAATACAAGAATTATAAAGTTATATCCTAATATATATTTAAAAAAATTATTGTATGGCAAGTTACAACCATATTTTATGTAATTTTAATACCATATTAAAGTTTACTTATAATCATAATAATTAGTAGGTACTTATGGAAACGTGTAAAATCTGCTCCCACACGTTTATAATGTAGGTATTTAAAACCTTTATCGGCTTTTTGTAGAAACTTTTTAAAGTAGAAATTTGTTGTGAAGCAACTGAAATATTACATCATTTATTTTTTGCGATTAATTGCTGAAGATTTAGTGAAATATATAAAATTTGTTTTGTATATTACATATTATTAAGAAGCGATAGTGTGTGAATCAGCATGTTAATATCAAATAATTTGTAAAAAGTAGGAGTATATAAACGAAACATTATTTAATTATATGACGTAGGTAATTGGAAATGTAGATAAACGGTTACAGATTTTAATTTATTTTAGCTGTGTGAAAACGGTTTTTGATGAAATTACTTATTTATCGTGTTTTCGAAAATTAAAGTTTGAATAAATTCAAATAAATTCCACGGGAAGCAGAACGCTCGCCTATTCTTGTGACGTATTACCGCACACAGAGACCGTCCACCATTTCGATCGTATTTACCATTTTTGGTACTTACTAAGCGATCTTTCCGTTGCTAGCGTTCGTGGCTCGTACTAATTGATCCTGCAGTGGTACGTCACAGGTTCTTTTCGCGCGCTCCAAAGCAGTTTGAATTTCAAAACCGAATAACAAAATATTGTAACGCCAAAATTTAAAATACATATTTCCATATTCTACTACGCCCGAAATAAATTATATAGCGAAAAATCACAAAAAAATGTTTAAGTACCCTACTCAAATACGTACTTATTACCTATACCTTCGAAGAATCGATTCGTAAAAATCTAAATTGCAAAAAATATGATTAAAAATAAAAATTTTATATTTTTCCTTGAAATGAAAGAACAATAAACCGATCTAATAAGATAAGAATATCTAATTTTAGTTCTCGTCATAAAATCTTAAAAGTGTCAAGTTTTTATTAATTAAAAAATCAAGGCACAATAAAGAAAATCCTATAAAAATATGATATCCAATAATAATTTGAAGTTTATTTCGAATAAATTTTACTTTGTCTTTTTATAAATTATTACTCTTAAAAAGTCAAATAATTAATAACTAACTGCATTTATTATTTGAATGCGTACGTGCTTATACAATTATAATCGCCGCTGAGCAATTATCGCTCTCAAATCACGTGTCATCCCTTTAATTTGCTTGTTAACCCTATGGGTTAGTCGTTAAATTTTAAAAAAGATCCTTTACTAACGTTTTTTATTCCCCTAAACTAGGCGACCAATTGTTTACAAAGTGTATAGGTAACTAACTGTAAGGAATAACAATGAGACTAAAATGCAAATATTTACTAAAATAAGCTAATGAAAATTATTTTAGTTAATTTACTTGTAGAGTTTGTTCAATGAAGAATGGAACATCTGGGAAACTGACGAAGATTTTAAAATTATGAACACTTCCACTCACATCAGAGACACATATGCACATTTTGTGGTAAAAGTACAATTGCATATCCATCATGGCTAAGCGGCGCTATCTGACTTTAATCTTTTAAAATAATGGAATGCCACATTTTAAATTTTATTTTTGTGCTCTGCGACATATTCGTGATAACGTTTATTAAAACATTTACCTAAGTACCTACTTAATTCTTATAAATTTTCGTAACTTTTATTAAAATTAACATTTGTTTAAGATAAAAATTGAAAATTCATTAAAAAAGATGATTTTAAGAAATTCACATTGGCATTTAAGTGAAACGACTATTATTAGGTTTTGTTAGTAGAGAAACTGGTCCGAATATGGGCACCCCCGTTTCATTTTTTCTTCATATTTTTCATACTTTTTGATAAGTTAATTGAAAATAATTAATTGAATTAAAAATAATTTTTTTGTTTTTAATTTAATTATACCTAATACATTTTGTTTAGAAAGTTTGTTCAGACTAACAATGGTGTTATCTAAATAATTTATGTCAGAAGTTAGTTTTTGCGAAAATACAAATAAGAATTGTTTGTACGTAAATACGTACGATCTCGTTTATAGTAAATCGTCAAAGAATGAAAAAGCGCGCTAACAGTTATTTCAAATAATAAAATCAGATTTGATTTGGATTTTATTTACTGATTTTGTTGCCCCGACGGTTGCAGTTTTTGAAAATTAATAACGATAAATTGGTTCTATTTTACAAGTTAATCTTTTCGGAAAATAATAGCGATACTAGTTAGGCGTCAAATTAAAAAAAAAATGCAGATTTTTAGGATTATTAGTTTGTCTGAATTTTTATAGTATAAGTATTAATTTGTAGAGTGGAGAGTAGGTTAAGTTCCGCCCGTCGCGCTTACTCAAATATGAATTTAACATGATTGATAGCAGAAAACAGTTATTTAGCATACAAATACACATTTACTTTATGTAAACAGACTATAATAACAGATATATTTAAAAGTTTGTTAGAAAATGAGTCATACTGTCCCAAAAATCATCATGGAATGATACAGTAGTATCTAGTCCCACCGTGTAGAAAATAATCAAATATTAATATTTTTAATTGTAAATTAGGTACATATATAAACTTTTAAATTAATTTTTAATTACAACAAATAAAATTTCCCTACAAAAACGCAAATTTGAGCGTTGTTAATATCTATAGTAAAAATTAACAATTCCCAAACGGTTAAGACAAATTCGTTGGGCATTAACGAGGGAAAATAAAGTTTTTATTTTACCTCGTTAATCCCGTAATTTGTCGAAACCGGTTGGGAATTGTTAATATCTACCATGCTAATAACGTTTAAATTTATGAATTTGTGTTCTAGTATTATTAAAATTTCTTTTTAAATTAAAGGGCTGGCGAAAAAGGTTTATTAAGTGCGGACGTAGGTATCTGTCGTCAAGTTCAAATTATAAACAAATTAACTAAAATCCCCTCGTTCGTAATTATCTATATTGTATGTAACTTTGTTTGCCACGATTGCTCACTTTTAACTAAATGAATTAATCATATACCAAATTCATTAACTTAATAAAGGTAGCCTAATTTTTTTATCAACTTTCTTCATGTCCGTTATATATAGATATATAAATATATGTAAATATGTTTGAATATAGTCTTGTCTGCACCGATCGCAAATTTTCTTTAAAACATCTTTAAAGTCGTCTTGTGTTTGTTTTCTTTCTTCAAGGTCCACTTCGTTAGGTACCTTTTTTTCAATCTTTTTATTGATCTAACATATATCCTAAGCAACTCCACTTGCCTGTTTATTCTTACAGTTGTTTTTGCACCACCGTTTCACGTATTGACAGCTTCCTTAAAATCAATGAAAGCTACTTAAAAAACAGCAGAGTACTCCACAGTTTTTCTAACTTATCTAGTTGTATTGACGTGTCGGGTAATTATAGAAATAAATGCGAGTTATTTTCGATAAAATAGATAATTCGGATTGTATGTACGCGTAGCAACTGAAATTAATCACTTTTAGGAAAGGTGTTGTATTACGAAAGAAGAATTAATTTTACTGGTAGAGCTTTTGTAAACCGCGTAGATTTAAAATCAATTAGATAACAGATTATCAGATATTAATCTGAAGTTAGCAACTTTCGAAAATGTCGATTAAACAATATTTAGCAACAGTATAATTCAAAATCGTTAACGGCGAAGGTATGAAGGTGACTGCAGGTAACGCTGTTTATATTGAAATAAAGTCCGTGGGTTTGCGACTTTATTATAATATCTAGATAACGTAAATTATTACAAAAAAATGTAGATTATCATCGATTTAAGTTTGGCGACATAATGGTATTTACCTTCGTTTTTACAAAATTCAGTAATTAAAGAAATGCGCAAGTAAAAGTTATCGTAAGCATATTGAAGTGCAATGTAAACACTTCCTAACTTTTAATGCTGCAGAGATTTCGGTTATCGTCACCCCAACACTTTCCGTAAGTGGCTCTCATCTCAAGAATGTTCTTCAGAATTTTTAATTTGAGGGTGATATTCATGAATATTCTATTTGTAGCCATTATAAGCCAACATTGCTACGGATAATGATCTTTATCAAACAGACGAAATAAATAATTTCGTACCTATAATTAGGTAGGTGTTCTATCAACGCATACATAAATTGAGCAAATGAGAAAAAAGTTGTTTAAAAATAATAGATTTTCACGCTGGTAACAAGTGCTATAAAAGGAAGTCGCAAAAGTTTATTATTACGAGTCCGTGACACGCTAAAGGGTGGCAATTGAAACAACATTCAAAGCGGTCTCGTAAATTCAATTGTGTTACTTAATACGGTTCACGCGGTTTCTCTGTATGAAAGTGGTCCCATTTCGTTAGACGACAAGTATTGCGTAGACGGGATGCCAGAGTGAAATAGGTAATAGATGTTACCACCATTCTTAAAGAAAATTATATCATTTTTAATAATCTTATCGCGATTCTTTCGTTGGATAGACGAAAATAAATTATCGACAATTCCTTTGGCTTTTTATACACGAACTAACCGTTTAAAGAGTTAAGGGGTCGGTTTTATAAACCTTTTAGTTGACTACCAGTTCGCAAACTATAAGTTAAATTGTCTGCACTGGATCTGTTTCTTACAACGACAAATTTATTAGCTCACATCGGTCAAATCAGACAAAAAAACAACCAATCTACGGAAAAATTATCACCTGGCTGGATTTTTGTATACGGCTAGTTATTAGTATTTTAAATTATGTTTTTTTTGCAAATATCTCCCAAAATATTGATTTTTTTGCAAAAATGGTTAAAATGTAATTTGTAACTTATAAAATTTGCTACAGAATAGGTAAAATAAGATTTTGACAGGTGTCAGTGATTCGTTTGATCCAACAGATTTCTTAGCGGAAATTTCAGAAATAAAGGAGACGAACGCACCAACCATGGATATTGAGACAATTCAAGTAGAAGAAGAGATAGAAAATTAATTTAACACTTTCAACAAAAATGTGCGCTAGACATATGAGAGATGCCACATTAAAAAAAAACGTATCCTTATCTCTACCTACCTCAATAATATCTACTGATAAAACTATATAAATATAACACAGTCAGCTAAGTCGCCATTATGGCCTCGAATTTTTCCCTATAATATCTCGAATTATTTCATTGTTTATAGCATTAAAATAAAATGATATTCTTTAACAATAAGACGAATTTTGTAAGTCGAACATTTTTGTTTGACATTTGCAATACAAATGAGTGAAAATGTTTAAAAAAAAAAGAATACTTTTAGCTGTTTTGTATCTGAAGATAATGTGAATAGGGAACCCAACCCAACATTTAGGCGCGAGCGTTTAAACGCAAGTTCACTTTGGCGCAGATCCACAAGGACACGGACTCATTTGGACGCAGAGACATTTAAACGCAAAATACATATTTTACCGAGCGCGCTATCAATTTGAAATAAATTATGTTAGTTTTCGAATGCGTTGATATGTGTATTACTTGTTTTTGTGAACGAAATTGTCTACAAGACGATTATTTTATTTTTAAATAAAGAAAACAAAAATCTATTTCTAATTTACAATAAATTCTGGTCGAGTTGTTTCTTTGAATTGAATTCATTAATTATTGACATCTACTATATTAGAGAAAATTAATATTACATAAGTAGATACGTATTTTTAATCACTAGTTCACTATCACTATTATTACTTTCAAATCAACAGATACTTTAATGGTGATATTTTGAAGAATTATAATATTTAATTTAATATTTACTAATTAAACAAACGTTTTTAAAACTAATTGATACCTATAGTAGAATCGTGTTAATCCGACAGTCACGAGACCGAAAGTTTGTCGTATTAGCGAAAATTCCCGATTACTCAAAATATACACATAACTAATTAGAGTTGTCTAATAAATAAACATTCGAACACTAACATAATTTATTTCAAATTGATAGCGCGCTCGGTAAAATATGAATTTCGCGCCGTAATGTCTCTGCGTCCTATTGGGCTCGCGCCTAAATGTACTTGCGTCTAAACGCTCGCACCGAAGCGGTCGCGCATAAACGTTCGCCCCTAAATGTCGTAGACCCCTTTTAATATAGGGACGCTACGTCTAATTTGTACCACTACCTAAACTGTACCACTCGTCTATTTACAAAATGGAAAATGCTGCAGCACCCTTGGCATTATATTGAGAAGCTTGAATTTCAGAATGTTTACATATTGTGTTTTTATGCGGTAAATTTATTATCGTAAAACGTTACCTTCTTGTTATTTTTTAAAGTCTCACGTTAGTGCGTTTACAAACTCCAATAACCGTAAATGAAATTTTTGATTCGCATTAGAAGAGATACATTTTAGTTATACACACTTAAAACTGCCTATGTCTTGAATGAGCAGATCCCCCCCCTCCCCAACTATTTAAGTATAACTATAAAAAAGTGATAATGTGCGGTAGGTATTCCTAATATATTGAGTATTATTGTTTCAAGAAGAAATGAGTTGAAATATATTAACATTTATATTAATTTCAATTTAAATCCAACTTACAGTTTTATTACTTTTATGAAGTCAGATTAATTATATTATAACACATATTATATAAATTATTGCAAATGACTAAAATGCATAATATGTATAATATGTACGGATGTATATGTATATTATATTATAATAATTATAATAAAGCGCGTGGTGTTGTTGTTACAAAGGAATTGTATAAAATACTTATATGTATGTCAACCACCTCAACAGATATTATAATATGTATAGCTGCATCAAAGCATTATGATAAAAGCCGTATTTGAGAACGTATTAAGATCACGAGTAGGTAGCTGTATTCAATAACATTGAAAAAGAGGCTTCCCGCTTTGCCTTTTTTGATGATATTGTATTTTTAAAGTGGAATAACAGAATTTTCTGGATTTTCTTGTCTGTAATCAATGTTTATAAATTTTTCTAAAGAAATTCCTAATAAATAGGTAATTTCGATTAGTATAACACAATAAAATATAGTATCTCAGTTTTATAATCGTTCAAATTATTTTTTTGTTAATTAATTAAGTTAGTTCGTGCAGGTATGTACCAAAACAATTTATTAAATAAAAATTTATAAATGCACACGAATTTCAATATGATGACCTAAATTTCCAAAAACACTTAAACTACTAATTATTTAACATTCCATTGTGAAATTTTTAAAAGGATGCTTTAAGTTATACTCATATCGCTGTCAAATTAGAGAATATTTCGCGATACCCACAATAGTACTATATATTTGTATTTACCAAATTTAGTTAAGTAGGTAGTTTAATTTTAATTTGTCAAGTTTAGTTATATTATTAAATCATCACAGGTTTTATCAAAGGACAATTTATTCACACGTATTTGTGTTTTTACAAGAAAACCTCGTGGTTTTTAGTTCATGCATTAGTAAAATCGGTTTTTTTGAATACTTCGGTACCGATAACTAAATTCTTAATAAAGAGTTTTTGAAGTCTAACTTTTCTGGAATAAATATTTTGAATTTATATTTTGTGGAACCAACGGACTGTATAATTAGGAACAAACATTCATAATACTTAGGTAGGGTATATGTTTCGCACCTACCCATACGTGAAATAAAGAGAATCAGTAAAAGTATTTTTTTATGTAATTTCATCAGTAGGTAGATATGTAAATTACAATTTGATGTAGACAACTTGTTTATATAGATTATGCATAAATGGTTAGCAAATGTACCGTTTCAAATTTCGTCGATGCTGTGGAAAAGGGCGATGTGACCATTTAACAGTATTTTTTTCTTTTTTAAAGTTACGCAAGTGATGGTTGTTATTGAAATCTAATAAAATAATTTAAGATTAAAATATGATGTAATAATATAGATGGCGTTTTGCCAAAAGGGCGTAACCCGCACAATGTAAATTTTACAGGAGAGAACATTTCGTGTCGTCGCGTAGCTATGATATGTTTGATTCGTTTGGGGGAAAAACAAATCGATTTTGCCGTTGGAAAAAATCGGAATATTGTTACCAGATTTTAACGGATGATGTCTTTGCCTTAGATGCATAACTCATTTTCGCAAAAAGTGGGGGTTAAGTCGTTCTGCCAAAACGCCGTCGATATGTATGTACCGACATACAAGCCACATTTATAAAAATAAAATAATTAGCTATGTATGTACAATGTACAATTGTTTATCTGTTTAATGTAGGTAAACCATTAAAACTTATTGATCGATATAAAAGCATACACATCCCTGTAATCGGAAAGTATCTGTTTAGTTTGTAAAATATTACCTACAGGTAGGTACATACGTTTCGTTAATAAAAATAACTGTAAGTAAATTCAAACTTTAAATAATGTTGAGTTTTGAAATATGGCAGCAACGTAACGATATTGATTAGTTTTAATTTAAACGTACCACCATTGAAATTGTTCAGTAATCGAACAAGGAGTTTTCCAATTATTTATAAATTATACTCCACGGTAGACGGTAGGTACCTAATGTAAAAGTAGGACGCATGTTATTCTACAGCTGTCGTGTATCATCGATGAGCGGTTCTTATTCCTTTTTGTTCTGTGCAGACTATCATTCGTTACTAATTCCATTAGTAGGTACATCTATATTTCAGGTTGATTTGATTATGGAAAATATTGTCGATAGATTGCAAAATGCGTAATGTAAATTTATACGTTTCAATTTCACCTATATAGGAAGAATGGTTGCATTACCGTAGAAAAGGCAAGTCATTCTACTCAAATGTTTTACTGTAATTACAATTTTTCAATGTTAATTTTAAATAACTTTAAACACATTTTTCTTGATTATGTTAGGTTTAAAGATAATCTAGAAAGTTTCTAAATAGAGTGAAACTTCACTTAACGGACACTTTCAGATAAAACGAACTCTTCCAAATACCGGACACTTTCGAAATCTTCGGCATTGTTTTTATAGATTGTAAATGTACTTCCCATTAGTGGTCATGTCTTAATAACGAACAATTTTTTGCACTCGTTAATATTTCGTATTAAGTAGGTACTTAATTAGAATAACCTAATTGAACGGGTTGTGGTTATGCAGTTGCATTCGAATGCGCGATTTTTCCAATAATTAAAGGTACAGTCGGACGCAAAATTGATGTCGCGAATCACGAGCTTTGGGCGTGCACAACGAACAAATTTAAAAAAGTACTTACGGCGAGTGAGACGAATTACAAATAAAAAGTTGAACTTTAAATATTCTAATCATATAATTACCCGTAAAACCATTTTCAAATTTTTTGGCACACTTCTGTTGGTATCGCTTGAAAACATTTGTAGTCAGTAGCGGCGATAAATTAGGCGATAGGAATTTTGAATTAGGTTCGAGTTTCGAAATACATGCCGTTGTAAATAATTTCGTCAGCTTCACATTTTTACTACTCATGTTCTTTTTTCAACACGTTTACATTAAAATATTAGTAGTTTAATTTACTCATTTACTACAGTACGTTACTGCCTCTGTTATTTATTTTGACATTGACATTTATATACGAGTAATAACAACAGAAATGTGCCAAAAAAATTGAAAATGGTTTTACGGGTAAGTTGGTTGTGTCGCATGTGCCCGCCCAATACTCGCGATTAGCGACGTTAATTTTGCACCCAACTGTACCTTCACGTAATCCTTTACAATTTATATGTAGATACCTATATAGATTTATATACAAATCAACTCTAATTAATAACAATTACTTATTGTTAGAAAAAAATATTTTGCAATTCGCAAATGGTTTCTATTATCTAATAATTTTATTAAAATGATTGATTTTATTTCAATAACTACTACCTACTGAATTTTCAATGTTAAGATTATTACATGAGACAAAATAATATGTACAGTACCTACTTACCTACTAATAGAAACAATAACAACAAGAGCGTAACAATTATACGCATTCGTTTTCAATGGAAATTGTGCGGTCCCGCCAATAAGTCATTCAATTTACTTTATTAATTAACCTGTTTGAATACCTGTTCGAATTCTAATTAGCTTCGGATTTTGTATGAGTTGCTAATTGAAAGTTACACTAAGACTATCTTAATTTACCGCTATTTGATCTTTATCGAACGATACATACAAAACGCCGCACTGGGTGCTGATTTGTCGTGTGTGAACACACACAAATTAGGGTTTCATAAGACTTAGCTAATTGCAAGTTCTATACAATGTATGGATTCAAAGGATCAACTATACATACCTATAGTATCAACAAAGAGCAAACTGTTTAATTAATTAGTTTAAAACTGAATTATGTTTCTAATATAAATAACCGTAGATAAATAATTTTTAAAAATTAGGTATTAATAGCAAAGTTTTATAAAAAAAATGTTACATAGGCATTACATAAGTATCTATACTTAGACATGTTCGACTAACATAAGAGAAATATTATAAAAAGTTGAAGAAAAACTCACTAAATATAAGCTAATAAACAATAGTAATCTAAAAATTTACTTAACAGCTAATATAAAGGGATGTACACAGATGATCAAGAATTACCACGAGTAGAAGAAAACTTATTTTAAATTAACCAATAAAATAAATAGAATATTAAATCAACATTAAGACCAAAATAAAAGGGCACAAAAACAAATTAAAGTACATTCCAACTGTAAAAATAGTTGAATAATTTAAATTTAAATCTACGATTAAAAGGCTATTTATTAAATTATTACGTAAATATTTCTTGAAGACCTAATCAGTATTTCTCAATTTAATTTCTTGTGTAAATAAAGACACTTCAAGAAAAAAATTGTTTGAATAATGTAAATCGAGCATATTATTATCTTAATTACGTAAGTTATAAAAAGTTTCTCATATTTTAAAACAACTTTAACACATAAACACATTATTTACGATAATTAAGCTTTCTATGCAGGTTAATAAGTACCTATACAACCTAAATCCATTGATTACATAAATCGAATAAATAAATGTAGGTATAAGTGCCAGAGAAAACCCAACTAATTAAAAGGGTCCGTCGCAAAAGTACCAGTGCCCAATTACTCTAAATTTATCGCACATCCAACGTTCCCGAAATGTCTAAAAGCATCGTTCAAGATCTTCTTTGACTAACTTGTCGTTCTCGTGTCGAGATTCTTTTGATGTTTTCAACATTTAAAAACAATTATAAATTTGTTAAACTAAAGATGTAAGATTTTATAATGGAGACACTTTTTTAGTGTTAAAAAGTCAAAAATTTTTAGACAACTTCTTTAGCACGTTTGAAATTACGAATATTACAATAAAAGTAATTTTAATTTAAAATATTATCGGTAAGATAATTATTAGTACGTCTACTAATTAATATTTATATACTTACTTATATTCATTATACTTGAAAGCCCCAACTTTTTAAAAATAAATACGTTGCCATTTATAGAGTTCAAATATAAGTATGTATATGTGTTATTGTATATGTATTGGTCGAAGAAATCTTATAAAACAGTTTTGTATTAAATGTAATTTGAGTAGGTATATAAATGTCACATTGCACTAAAATGTAACTAAAAAAATTGTTCCAAGTAGTTTATATGTAAATTTCGTAGTTCTTCGCCTTTATGGCTTATTTGATGGGCAAAGTTTTCTTTGAAAACTTCGTTAACAAATTTTATAGATACTGCAATTAATAGTAGCTTATAATTTAAATTTGAAGGTAAATAAGTTATGCACTGTGTAATAAAAATTTTTCTATAAGTAGTTTAAAGCTCAATATTTAATGACCTTTATTCGTAAATCTAACTAACATACGTATAAGCTATATAATTTAATCTCTTGAATTTAATTTTTCTAAATTTTCTATTTAACAACCCACTATTTTATAAAATATTGTAACCATTGCAGCAGAACAACTTCTTGATAAGAGGGTATATGAATTAAAGTGCACGATAAAGATCAGCACGTAAAAATGCCTTTAATGAATACAATTTTCGTTATGGTCACGACAAGGAAAAGGCAGCCATGATTACATTTAAATTTTCAACATTTCACTTTAGCAGTTATTTTTCTCATTAATTTGTTCAAATAAGCTTAAACATCTAATTAAAGTAGGTACTGTCTTAATTAACAAGAATAATATTTGACAAATGAATTTAAAATACCGACCGTAAGTAAACATATTAAAAAACGGAAATTAGACAATTTATTAATTTTTCTCGTTGTAAAATTTATAATTCAACATCCTTAACCTTCCAATCCTTAAACCTTGAGGTGTGTGCGCCATTTCTGTACTAGTTTTGTATAACATTTACAATCAAAACATTGTTTGTATGAAGATGAAATATTCTACTGAAGAACTAAATTTTTAATTACGATTAAGAAGAGGACATGCCCCAAAATTGGACCCCCAATTCGTTTTTGCTCTAAAATTTTCATAATATTACAGTTAAAATCGATTGCTTTACGGCAACTGCTATCGGAGTAAATGCGTATTTGAAAAAATAACGGAAACTTTTACAAAAAGAAAGTCACAAGTTTTACAAAAGTTCGACTTTGAAACATGTAAAATAGAGAAGTCCGATTTTCGAATTTTTAGGGGGTTCGACTTGAAAACGACCGTTTGCAAAACGTGGAATATTTCAATAAATAATAGTCAATAACCACATTTAACGTTACTTCTGTTGCGTATCTACCAGTTGATAATTACAACAAATACTTACGACAAAATTACATCCACGAAAAGAACGTCCACCGAATATTACAAAATCAAATAAACAATAAACAACACCTGCCCGATAATTACCTAATATTAACTGACAAGGTACTGTTGTGTACCGACTTGTTGTAGTCGGTAACATAATTTTGTGCTATTGCCACATTCATAGGTACTATTCATTTCTGCTTTTGTGACATAATCCGGGGGTCCGAGTTACAATTAGGAGGAGGGGTCCGATTTTGGCGCACTTCCGCCAATATTAAAATATATTTTATTTACAAAGAAAAATAGATTCTATATTAACATTAAACGACGAGGTTCGCCTACGCCCGAATTTGGTACGTCGCAATAAGAAGTGTGTAGGAAGTTTCGCATCGCGGTTTCGGTTAAAATATTTATTTGCGTATTTCAATTACTTCCTACGTAATTTAGGAAATATACGTAGTTAACAAAGAATAAATCGTCGGGGGTCGATGAAAATATCAGAAAGCTTAAATTTTTGAAATCCCGTTTAATTTTTAGTATTTGTTCGCTTTATATATTGTTACCAGTTCGAAACTTTAAAAGCTTCAACATTGTGAAATGAAAATGTGGACATTTCAATATATTGAGAGTTGTACGCATTTTTGAAACGATAAAATGTTGAATACGATACAGACGTTTAAGATTTTTTTTAACTTTGGTGTAATGTTTCTTACGTGGAAACAGAATAAGCCCTAGGGTATGTAAAACATATCGCTGTCGCATTATTTATTAATATACCTAACACATTTCCACGAAGAAATACTTAATCATCAATAAGAATAAATAACTATTATAGGTGCTAAGTTTCTTCAAAATTAAATTATGTCAGCGTTGAATGAAAAATCAATTTTTATAAAAGATTTCATCTTAAGTAAACAAACGGGGAAAGAATATTGCTCGAAAACGTTGACCTTTCTTTCTTGAACAGATTCTCCTTTAACTCGATCAAGCACTTATAGGATTTGATATTTTTTAGGGAATAACAATGTAAATCGTATTCAAAAAACGATTTTAAGAACGAGATTATTTACGTAATGGTGAAAATTTACATTAAATGCCTACACATGTTTTAATTTTTGAGAGTAATAAACAACTAATTGTAAGTAATTAAATAAATTTTAACTATAAAACGGTATAAATATAAACGTACGTTACTACACGGCTAAATAATTCGTACGTCTTTTATAAGAAATTACATCTGATGATGAATTGTTAGGTACCGGAGCTTATTCCGGAACATCGAAAAATACGAACTAATTACAAATACTTTAAGAAAAGATTTTTACGAACTAATTAAACAGGTTTCTGACAATTTCACATTAAAAGAATGAACTTGTAGAAAATTAACGTGTCCAACGTTTTGGTCACTAATTAACTTGAGATTTACATCGTTCATCATGAGGGTGCAATTTAATGAGGACTTTTACCATTAATCACGAAAGGAAAAGTTTTGAAATTGTTGGCATTTCTATTTAAACGTATTTTGTTATAGGAATTTTTAATTCGTACATACCTACTTATATATCTGTATATAAAAGAGTTCATCAAATATTATACAGTACGTTTAAGGTAAGCGTACATTATGCTGGGGCGCAGCGGGTCGCGTTTCAGCGCAAACAATTGCTGGGGTGCATTTTAAATGAGCCAATGCCGGGATCTCTGTTGCGCGACGATTGGTTGCGGAGTAAGGAGATGCGATGCGGCCCGCCGCCCCGGCATAATGTACGCTTACAGTTTGTACTCTTATTTTAAACTTGGGTATTACAATACGAATAACGTCATCGATTAATGCTTAGGTTCATCCTATTTGTCTTAAATTAAAAAAAAAGTTATAAAGTAAATTGTAAATTAGTATTAACTTTAACGTAAGTGGTATATTATGTGTTAAACTAAATTGAAAGTTTTAATTGCAAGTCTAATATTTTTGCGTTTTAATTTACGAAGGATTTTTTACTTATTTTATAAATGATCTTTCCGACAAAAGCAGTTGGAAGAAATAATATTATATTAAAATTAAAATTATGTTAAAAGAATAAACTTTAATTTATTCTGTACGTAATGTTTACTTTATAAAACTTTACTTACTTAATGATACTTTAATAGTCATTTTCCAACTACTATTTTCCCACGATTTGCATAGACGACGAGGCGTAAGTTTGATGTTCATATCATTTAATAGCTTTAAGAAGTCATTTATTCCTGCATATTTTATCATTTTTATTGTAAATGATCGTATTATGCTTGTTTAAGAACTTATGCTATATACCGTAGGTATGCAACAAAATTTAATTACTTAGTTAGATGGTAAAAATGATCTTTTATGTATAATACAATCAGTATAATCAATCAATATAATGTTCTCACAATCAGTTAACCATCTTCGATTAGTTATTTTATGTAATTAGAAGAGTACGCTCTAATTTTGTTAAACCTTTTACTATACAAATGTATAGTGTGAACATTTCATGCAACATTTAGAACGATATCTAGACGGTCATTAAATTTAAATATTATAGGTATTCGATTTATAACGTATCTATAAAGTTATCTGAAATCCATTAAAAAGTTCGCGAATTTAAAATAAGAAATTTTGCACCAATCGGTTTGTGATATTGGAAAATATATCGTTGTTATGCAACATACAACCTTTTAATGTAATAATTTCCTTTATCAAAAATCGAGATAGGCACTATACAGGGTGAGTTAAGACAATAGTACCTCCCTCCGCTTCATTAGTTCGTTGAATATTTATATTAGAAAAATGTTTTCTAAACAAAAGATATTCAAAATTATTTGTTATATATTATTATACATTTATTTTATTTTAGGGCCTAATGAGATTTGAGCAGTAATATGCAATATTTTATTTTTAAATGTCATTCTTATTTTGAAACAACTATCTCTTCTCTATACGGTGTTATAAAAATATTGCGGGGTTAGATGACAAAATTACACTGTTAAATACAATTAAAGTTGAAAAATATCTTATTTCACAATATTACTATCTTAACTCGTTTTGTATATAATACTTATACTGTATAAGTAGCGAATAAATAGCTAATATTTATAAAATTAACATGGAATAAATGTGAAGATAATTTGTTATTGTTAAGGAGGTGATATTATTTATTTAAGGGGTAATATCACCTTGTAAGCACTTAATCAAAGGCCATTTTATCGAGTTCATTAAAGAGAAACGGATTTATATATTGAAATTTTATTTTTCATATATGTTTGTACAACTTTTTGGTACTTAAAAAAATTTTTTTTCAATTTTCGATAACAAAATAGCGGCGGAGCATCTCTTGTAAAAACATCCGTTTTTTTTGTATAACCTCCTCGGCCGGACAGCTTGCGGTCGCAATTTTGCACCTAGAACAATAAATGTGAGAGATTCTTAAAATATATATGAAAATGAAGTGAACATCGTAGGATTTCTTTAAAAATTTAATTTTTCGAAAAATAGCGTCATCTTTAATATAGAAGTACTGTTTTTAACGAAAAAATCAGCCGGAAATCGGTTATAAAATTGGCAAATTTTAATTTATCGAAAAAATCCTACGATGTTCACTAGAGAATGTAAATATCAAGCTAAACTTCAAAATCAGAGTCAGCTAGTCAATAACTGTAGTCGCTAGTTGTCCGGCCAGCTTGAAAAACATAGTTCTCAGTAAAACACGTTTAAAGTTTCATGCACTGGAATCGCAATGAAATTTTCTATTTACCTCTAATCTGCAATGCCTGCGCCGTAGAGTTGACCCTCTAATTTCATATTTTCGTGCTCTTGATCTTTCCTTGAAGACAGTGAGGCTCTACGGGCTTCTTGGGCTTCTGCAGAGAGGGAGCGCTCAGAATGCGTGATGCGCGTGGCGTCGGCTTCGGAGCAAAAGTTGTAGCGATTCGGTCCAATTACTATGCCTAATTCTCTCATGACTTGCATGATTCCATGAAATCCATCATTGAAATAGACAACTGCAAGATCCACAGCAATTTCAAGTACTGTCTTGCCACTGGAAACAGTTTTCGGAGCCATAGACCACACTAATGCATTGAAGCTCTCGTTCGAGTTTTGAGTGAACCCGCCCAAACAACGTGTCAGCAGCTTATCACTGCTCAATTCTTCATAAATCGGTTTTATTGCTTCAAAAATTTAAGTTTGAATAGGAGGATTATGTTCGTAGCTGCTTATTTTCTTTCCACTTGCCTTGTGTAACTGCCAAGTGCACCATGACCTGAGCCCTCAGGGCATAAGTGATGTTGAGGCTTTTTATTGATAGAAATTTTGTGATAAAGCGTTGCCCAAATGGCTTTCTTCATATCTTCTAGGGAGTTACAGTTTCTGCGAATAGAGAGCCCGTAATATATTGTCAATTCATCAATTAACTTGCCTGTCAATTTTCCTCTGCCGCTTAAACCTTTCGTCGTCTTCACTAAATTTCTGAGCCGAGTGCCCATTCTTTTTTGGACGTGATCAATGCATTCTTTCTTCATTACCATAGGATTCTCCTCAACAATAGCCTTAAATGTTTTGCAGTCACCATCACCGATGTAATTGATGTAGCTTACGTCATTTTTTTCATTTGAACGAGCAAACATTTCAGTTGCCGCATCCACCTCCATCTTTCCAGCCGACCCCTCGTGATTTGACTCACATACTTTCTCGTGAGATTTTTCCAGTCCTCGTATTCGGCAGTGTTTTCCTTATTTTTCCACAACAAGCATGTTTTGCAAAACTTACTTTTGACCACAACATCAACTACTTTCCCAGTGAACCATCCAATAAACGAAGTGACTCCAAAAGTGATGAAAAACCACGACGACGCCAGGACCCATCGCCAGAGATTGTAATACCATCACTATTATATTTTAGAACAGATTCTCTTTTTTCTTCTTTTGCGGCATTTCTCATCGAAACAGAACAAACCGATACAGCAGCCTCATGAATAGTTTTTACGATTTCAGTGTTGCTTTTTTGGAAAACTGGATGCGGTAAATCCATAAATGCACAAAACTTTTTTATGCCATTAATACCAATGCCCAATAAGCGCATCACGAAAATAATTCTTCTGTTTATTTCGTACGCCTTATTCTGAATTTTTGGGCAACTATTTATATATACAGGGTTACAGTTCTCACAACTTACGACGAGTTTAAAGCCCAGACCTTGTTTAGTTGCCTCTGTGAATTTCACTGGCTTATGGCACATATGGCAAACTAATATTTCAGACAATGCAGAGAATACTGTTGCAAAGCACAGAATACGATACCCAAAGGTGCTATCGTAGTCAATTTCATAATTATCTTTTGATAACCTTATTTTTTCGCGGAGGTGCCTACGCTCTCAGCTGCAAGCTCTTGCATGTACCGATTTTTCACTTTACGACTTTTCAAACTTCTCTTTTATGCAAGATGAAGGAATAACGACTGCGGCGACTTTTATAGTAACGATCGATGGAAATTTAGAAGAGTCTGTTGTTAAAATGGGTTTTTGTTCCAGCAGAATAATGACCCAAAGCATACTGCTTTTAGGATAAGTAAGAAATTCTGTTTTACAAACTGCCATCGAGTTATTGAGCAATCGCAATCGTCCGTTCTAAATCCAATTGAAAATTTGCGAACATTTTTGGGCCAAAAATTCGAACTACAGTTTTTTCGCGCATTCGAAGATTCTTGGCGACTGTAACGGAACTTAGTGGACAGTGCACCACGTCGTTTTCAAGTCGTGATAACAGCAAGGGGAGGCCACATCAAATATTATAATGCGTTCGTTTTTGTTATCTTCTAGTTTTCGTTATAACATTTATTTTGTTTTCTTGTCGTAACGTGCTCTTCATGCCGCGTTAGTGTGTTATTTTTTCGGAATTTTATGTTTCGTGCTTTTTTTTGTATTAGAATAACATAATATAAGTTTGTAAATTGTTACATATGCGTAATTACAATTCAGAGTCCACTCAATTTTGTCGCCAACTGTATTGAAAAAAAGTAGTGGTATACCTATGTATAATTAGGAAAAAAACACACGTTTATGTATGAGCACGACTTCATGATGCATTAGTGATTTCATAATATACAAAGTTAACGTACATTTTGTTAAAAACTATCGATAAATAAGCATATAAAGATTATAAGATATTAAATTTTCCAACGCTTCCTTGTGATATTATACCTATATAATTTTTAAATAAAGCTGACACGTTAGATTTCAAGAAATGATTACCTACATAAATACTTTAAGAAAAGCGATAACATCGATCGTTTAAATTTTTTAAATAAAATGCACAAACTATTAACCTTAACGCACCTCTTTAACACTACACAAGTTATTTATCGATATAATTGTTAACGAGATATGGAGTTTTCGCGGAAACTATTTTCATTAAAACCCAAATAATGGAAAAAGCGCTGAAGTTTAGCGAACTAGCCTACATGTGTTTTATTGCTTTATATGGGTAAAACTTCGAACGTTTGTTGTTAACTGACGTGTCAATAAGATCCGTCAGAGAAAAGGGACACTTAACAAAATCATCGAGACAGTGAAAACTTTATCTACCAGAAACTAGAAACACAGTTATTACACTCACCGGCACAAAATTCGATCCATCTACAATTTTTAATAAAAAATTGCGATAAACGTTTGTTTTATCTAATAATGGGGAAAATTCATATTCCAATGACATGTTTAGTGCGATAAAATTTTATTCGTTTGGGGAATTTAGTTAGTTTGTTTATTTGGATGGTATCAAATTATAATAGTCAAATTCTGAGCGTACTTTATTATTAAGTTTATTGCTTTATTACGCGCATTAGTCTTAATTGTTGGAAATACAATTGAATTTACTGTCTGTAAAAATTAAATATGGTGTTGAATCCAACCGATACTGCCAGAGCAATTGCTTTGATTCAAGATGGGCGCTCGCAGTACTACGCCGCTCGAGTCCTTGGTGTTTCAAGGTGTAGTATTCAGAGAGCTGTAGAAAGGTTTCGAGAAACTGGAGGCTACACCGGGAGAGTGGGATCAGACAAGAAAAGGTGTACAACTGCTAGGGATGACCACTTCCTTATATTAAAAGTTCTGAGAAACAGAGATACTACTGCAGTTAATGCACGTAATGAGTTGCAAGAAGTACGGGGGTGTAAGTGTTAGTGAAAGAACTGTAAGAAGAGCGTTGCAGGAACACGGATTGCTAGCAAGAAGACCCGCAAACGGCCCACAATTGACCAGAGAACATCGAGTGGAGCGGCTTCACTTTGCACGTCAACACCAAAATTGGGATAATGATGACTGGGGTCATATTCTTTTTACCTACGAGTTGAGATTTTGTTTAAGATCTGCGGATGGCCGTCAAAGAGTATGGCGCAGGACTGGAGAAAGATTCGCCCAATGTAATATTATGCCAAAGCTTAGTTTTGGTGGTGGTTCAATCATGGTATGGGGAGGTATTAGCATGGAAGCTCGCACCGAATTAGTAGTACTAAATGGAGGGGCGATGACAGCTGACAGGTACATTAGGGACATTATAGAACCACATGACGTACCTTTCGCCCCATTTATTGATGACAACTTTATGCTAATGCACGATAATGCCCGTCCGCATGTTGCCCGAATTGTTTGTGAGTACTTGAGAGAAGTAACAATCCACCGTATGATGTGGCCTGCAAGAAGTCCCGATCTAAATCCGATCGAACATGTTTGGGACATGGTGGGGAGACGAGTTCATTGCCGAGTTCCTGCTCCTTCTAACTTGCGAGAGTTAAGTGTAGCATTAGTTCAAGAATGGGACGAAATTAGCCAAGATTACATTCGTTGCCTTATTGAGGGTATGCCAAGGTGAATAGAAGCTGTAATTCGAGCACGGGGAGCTACTACACGCTACTGATTTTTGCTTTTTCGTTTTTTTTACTTGTTATGTACAATAAATGTTGTTTACTGTTTTATCTAGTTATGAGATGTTGCCGTATTTTTGTTATTAGAGCAATAAAAATGTTCCCGTCGGTTTAATTACATTTCAACATCTGTTTTACACACCCTTTAAACTATGTGTAAATATAACCAATTTATAAACTAAAATAATTACATCAATTAACCGCATGGATCGAATTTTGTGCCGGTGAGTGTATTTAGATTAAGAATAAATCAAGAATTAATAAATAACGTCATTCGAGTAGGTGTTCGTTAAAAAAAATAGTTTATTTAAGTGAGATGCTACAATTTAGTTATAAATTATAGTAATTATACGGTTATACCTAAACAAAGGTGTATTACTTATTTTTTATTTACACACCTTATGATTTTAAGTGTAGAAATTTTAATTCTATCTAATTTTTAATATTTACCTTAGTATTTAATTATTATAAACAAAGATCAAAAAATCACCTTTAGGCAGGTACCTCTACATATCTGCTATTTTATCCTTGTTGCACCTTTCATAATACATTCGATGAATTTTAATAAATATACCTACTTATTTGTTGAAAATAAATGTTCGCAACTTCGATTTTCAGCTTCTGTTGTATACAAATAAGATGAGAAAAATTTAAGAATACCTAACTTGTATTCAAGACAGTTATGACCTACTTAAGTAGAATTTATTATTTCTTTTATAGATCGTAACCTGCAGTAGTAAAGCGGACATGTGGTGCATAGTTAATTATTTCGAATTACCGTGGGAAACAGAAATCTTGGAAGTTTCGAGTTATTACATTTTACTAGTACTAAAATTATCTTAATAAGTTATGAGCTAGATAAGTATCTTAAGTAAGTACTGCTTTATTACACTTACTCGTAATTGTTTACGCAATTATAACGTACCTACTTAGTTGAATAAATCATAATTTGTTTGCTATATCTATATTTTATTTCGTGTAACATTATATTTGATTTTTCACATTACGACTTTTCAAACTTCTCTTTTTGATGCTCCTGAACAAGATTTTGTTCCTTTCCGGGATGAGCACTGACTCTTATTCATTTTCGCACATAAATAATATGAAAAACACTGACAGTAGTACTCAAACAACAAAAACGCTTGTTATTAACTAACATAAACAAAACGCCATGTTGTGCAATCATCTGGCATTCAAGCTTGAAAATTCGAGCAGTGGAGACATCTGCTACTACAGTTTAGTGTATTCGAACTATTTTCAGTCGGTAACATTTGTTTAAAAAGAACAAGGACCTATGCTGCACTGCATTCGAGCGCGCGCGAATAACAACAAAACGGCGCTGTGACTATACTCGGAAAAAAGACTTTTTGGACCACTTAAAGGTTTCGCCCTTACATAAAACCTTGTGGGTATCATTCTCCGATACCCAAAAGAGCATTTGAGCTATTAAAACAAAATGTAAAAAAAAAAAATTACAAGGTGATATTACCCCTTAAGTGTCGATTTTTTATGTAGCAGATGTGTTACTTCAGAAATTCCTAAAAAAACTGTTTTAAACATAGTTTTTAATTTTATTATTGTTTTTATTTGATTCGTTGTTAGGTTGTATTTAAATTTTAGAGGCCTCCAAACTGATACATCTTTGTTTTTTATTTAATCCTTGTTAAATATATTTTGTGATATCTTAACTACGATGAATTCCACATTTTAAACTGCATAGAAAGTATTAAATTGGTTTATTTGCAAAGCAAAATATTGAATAAAGGCCACTTTTTATGTAATAAATTATTCCTTTGATGTCATTAATTGCAATGACTTTTCTATAGGTACCTGTTATTTTTTTCACAATTAAATTACCTAAATCATATTTTTTGTTAGTAACTTCTAATTTGATATCTCGCGAAATATGCCATCAGCTTAAAAACACTTACAGGTAATAATAACGTTATATACTATTGTTAAAACAATTGCATTCCTTGGTACTTCTTTTTACGTTCTTATATCGGTTATAATAAAATGTAAAATACCTTTAATATATATATTTTTAATTTTTTTAAATTGTTTAATTTAATTTTGATTTTAATGATTATATTCATTTTAAATTAATTATTGAAGATAAAAAACTAGCTTGAGTAGCATTTCAGTAAAATACAAAATTTCAAAAACCGCAATTCAAAAAATATGACTGAAATTCGTTGCAAGGGGTACCTACAGTAGAAAACCTGAACGGTAGAGGTCGCAAAAGAAAAACATCTCCGTGAGAAGATACGTTAATTGTAAGACAAATCAAAGCTGATTTTGCAGTTTCGTGTCGGGAAATTAAGAAATAGTTACAGCTAAGTGTTTCCGAAAATAAAAACGATTACGCGTAGATTAAAATCTGGAAATTTTGCAGATGAAACCGTACATGAATGTCATGAACAAAACTAAAAGATTAAATTTTGCCAAAAAATTCACAAATAAGCCAATTTCGTTTTGGAAAAATCTATTATGGAGCGACGAAAGCAAGTAGAGTACTGGTGAAGTAGTATACCACCACCAGAGAGTAGTGAGTAACTACCAGTGAGCGTTAGTCACCAATGGTCCAAAAGGACCGTTACGAATTAGTAACAAATTGATAAGTCGACTAGTACCAGCAGTATGGGTTCAGCTAGTGTTCACACCCGACCGCAGTTGGTGGTGCACCAAATAGTTAAACCAAAATTTACCAAATATTACGTTTAATCCAGCATTGTTATAGTGTGCGAATTTTCAATAATTATTTCGCACCGAGTGCGGCGTAAGCTTCAAAAGAAGAAGCAGTCACATCGCCATTTGTTGTATTATTGGCATTCCTTTCGTTGTAATATTTGGATCGCTTTTGTTAGTTTGGGTCATTGAGTCAATCGACAGCGTCGTCGTTGATTGCATTTTATCGTCGCCTTACGTCTGAGAGTTCATCGGGAGTCGTTGCCAACAGGTACCAACTGTTTTCGTTTATGGTGATGTAATTGCATTTGATTGACTTTCATATTTTATTGATCATCGCAATTAAATATTGAATTAGGAATTATAATTTATACCTATATAGATAATACTAATAATCTAAATTAGAGTCGTATTGTTCCAAATTCGATGTCCATGTTGCGTTTGTTTAATTTATTTAAGTAGTTTAGTTGCTTATTAACCCTTTAAGTTGATATCGTTGAAATTTGTTATATGTAAAATGTTATATGTAATTTTAATTATAATTATGTAATTTATATGTAATTTGTTATTTATTATTCGGCGTTTGAATCTAATAATAGCTAAACTATTTCCAACTCCACTTAGACCTCGAATAGGGCAAGGCAACTCCTTGTTCATTAGAAGGCCCCTGAAGAAATAAGAACTCATTCTTCTAGCCGGAAATTACCCTGATATTAAACATTTGCTCGGAGATAAGTGAATCCGAAAATAAAAACAAAAAATATAAGAAGAAAGCACCCACACGTATTTTCTATTGGTTTTAAAACTTCCTCATATAGATAGGTATAGGTACTACTTATTACGTCCAAGGTTTGAACTCAATAAGTTATGATTTATTTGTTTAAACCTACAAATACAAACACTCGCCGTTCGTAAATATAATTATTAAACATTTTTAAAATTCAAAATTCTAACATGAATATTTATAAGAAAGCAATTTGGAACGAATTTTTTTACAAGAATAAAGTATTTTAAATTAATATTTAATTTTAGTCGTTGCCCACAGATTGCGAGCAAGATATAAAAGAGAATGTAATATTACAAATCTGTGTAAAATCCCTTTGAAAAGCATTTTGCGTTCGTCTACAACGCTCATTAAATATAAATTAATGGAGATGTTCTAAATTTAGTGAGTTAAATATATACACACTGCTGAATAATAAAGATGAATATATTCCGAATAATATATGACGATTTAAAAATGTTTTTCTAAATAGATATTTAAAAATGCAAATAATAACCGTTTATAATAATATTATTGATTTTAATCAACTACAAAAATGTTAAAAGCATTATAAAAATCCTTAACTAACGTAAGAGGAGTTAAATAACGCAATTCAATTAACAAATAATTAGTTAGGAAACCTTTTTTATGTTTCTGAAACTGAGATTAATCAATTCAGTTCTTTGAAACGGCAGATGCTTTGTTATCGGAATGAACAAAACCTGTGTAAATTGTTATTTCAGGAAATAAGAACCTTTTTCTGTTAGAAGCCTTTCTAAACAGGCATCGGATCGTTGTTGAAAAGACGTTCACTAAAGCAAACCTTAACCAAAAGTCAATATGCGGTGAAAAAAGATTTCAAAAGCTTTATTATGTAGTTGTTGTCTACAATATCGTCATTTTGAAAGAACGTTCTAATAAAATGAATTTCTGCATACGTACGTGATTAAAACTTACTTATTAAGATAAGTATTATCTATTTGGTACATATTTTAAATTTGTTTAGGAATATCCATAAATGTCCGAAATTAAAAAAAAATTAGACGCCTAATTAATATAGGTAACGTATATTGTTTACTCGAATGTAATGTTTTAATATTGTCAATTATTTTATCACAATAATTTTAAAATTGTTCGTATTAAGTACGCAGACATAAGGAAATATTCTTATATATTCTAATATATTTATTTTTATTCACAAACTGTTATTCGAAATGTTAATTTAGTCCTTTTACTATCAATGCCAATTGAAACTAAACCTAATTTATCAATTTTTCAATATTGATTAAGTAATAGTTTTTTTTTACCACGAAATATAGCAAAAAAACGTATAAACACAGAAGGAAACATTTCAAGCTAGGAAGTTTGTAAGGGTGTCTCAAAATTATTTAAAAAAAATTCCATACTTTTTTTTAATTCTAAAGTATTTTGTCATAAAATTAATCTATATTACCTATACATATGTCTCAAATTGAGTAGAATTTTATGGATTTTATTATAAAGTTACAGTCAGCTATTAATTTGTTTTTGAAGTTATGACGTCATCAGAATTATTCTTTAATTGGCAACCCCTGATTTTTGCCCGATTTGGATGGATTCTTAGATTCTCTAAATGAAAGTATAAAAATTTTAATACCTTACATTAAGATAATTTATATCTAACATGTAAATGACAAGAATTGTAGCTGAAAATGACGTCAGTCAGAGTTAAATAATCAGGTTACTGTGAGGTCACCCTACGATTATTTATTATGCCGATATTTAAAATCAAAAGTTCATTCAACTAGATCACAAAAGACCACGTCGAAGATATGAAAAGACAGGAAATTCAAAGTATTACTGATGATTTTGGTTTTCAGTCTCTTTTTTGCATCCTCATAAAAATATTTTAATAATTTATTTCTAGAAGGTTTTCTTATGTAAGGTTATTAAAATTTTTATACTGTCATTTGGACAATGGAAGAATCGCGCAAGAAAATCAGGGGCTGTCATTAAAAACAAAATCCGATGACGTCATAACTTTAAAACAAATGAATATATGAAAATTATTACAATTATACAAATGTGCATTTTTAAAAAATAAAATCGCCGTGTTTCAGGATTTTTACAAAAATTCTATACTACCATAGTTTTGACTCGCTCAGAATAAATGTAACATTTACATGTATGTATAGTGTTTATTATGAATAAGTTTCGCCAAGTACAACATAAGACAACTAAATTTTTATAAGAATTTTAAAGTTTTTTGAATAGAAACAAAAAATATTATGTGTGTCACTGTTTGATTGTTGCACTATTTAAAAATAATATACTGTTATAGTTTACACAACACTCAATTTTCCTGATGATTTTTGTCTTAAAACTTTTAAGGAGAGCTCTTCTTAAGGTTAAAATTCCTACGTATAACTATCGACACTATTTACAACCAAAACAACAATTTTTAAAATTTGTAGAAAAATATTTATTTTCTTGTAATTTTCACTACATTTCAATTAAATTATACTTTCAAAGTTAAAATTTAAATAATAAATAAACATTTTTATAAACATAAATTCTATAACAATAAATAATATATTATAACGATCGAATTTCCAAAATTATTAATTTAGGTAGTTGTAAACAATGTAAAAAGTTATGTGTAATATTTTGTTCTTCTAATTGTAAAAGGTCTTAAGGTAACAGTTATTGGTCTCGTTGCTTTAATATAAGTCTATTCAAAGGAAATCGAAGTAGGCGGTTTTTTTTTTAAAAGTAAAGATTTATTTCTAACTTTCCTTGTGTTTCGTTTTTATTTATATTTTGTAATTCTATATTCATAATCAGAGCCATCAAGTCATATCCTATTTGTAAAGTATAAGTGATCATTAAACATTTTAAATGTTTAAGTTAAAATTAATTTATTTTAAATAAATTGGGCCGCCCACCCCATCAATTTAACTAACAATTTATATTAAAAGTAAATTAAAATATTTGTAATAACTGTTTAGAAAAGATCGATGGGTTCAATAAGTTTAAAGTTACTCAATAAAAAAAGAACGTTGTTTTATTTATAAATTAAGTGCTCTCAAATTGAACTGCGATACTGTTCTTTTTTACGTGGAATTTTTAAATAGTGTGTGGTACTAAATCCAATCAAGTAGGTATCAAAGTATAAAATTACGCTTCGCTGACCAGTAGATATATTACGATAAAACAACACGCTTCACCTCACTAGAAAGAGCTCTAATATTTCATTGAAATCGGTTTTCGATTGATCTAAGGAAAAGATGTCATAAATAAGAAAAGTTGTGAAAATGTCTTTTACTACATCATCGAGGCTTTTATTTTTAGAGAAGTAGACAGGTTTTATCCGTGGATTTGTTTTCTAATATGACAGTAAACCAATACAATTTCGTTAAGCAATTCGAAATTTTAAAATATTTGATGTTCTATTTTGCGGTTTAATTACGTGGCTACATAATTATGTAGTTTAAGTATCGTTATACTTAAGAATAATTTAAATTTTTCGCTCAGTTTTGTATAAATATAAGTTGTATAACGGCAATATAGGAAAAGCTTATAAAGACCACTAAATTTTATTAAGGCAACGTCTTCAAAAATAACAAAATTTAAATATGCATATCAAATTAAAGCCCATTAAAAACAGAAAAGAATAACACCAAATTGAACTCTCTAGGCCAAATAGTATTTCAAATTACAGCGATTTTTGCTTCTTTTAAAATCAATAGCTCAAAAACTGTAAGCCCAAAAATCTGAAATCTTAAGGTTCAAAAATATTTTGTTGTTGACCCATGCCACTTTTGCAGGGTATAAGTTAATATTTTTTCACCAAAAATCTAAAATATAAAAATTGAACTTCTTTATTTGAACGAATAAAGGACGGTCTCTAAAATATTATATATATATATATATATATATATATATATATATATTTGTAGCATTATACCTATGTATAGTTTCCTAAGATGATTCCGTTATCCTAGCAAAAACCTCTAACTGTTGCGTCTTCCCCCAAGTTACCTTATATAAGTATTATACACGTAATAACGGGTGTCCAAAAAGTATTTCAATCTTGGTTGGCTGTGGAAAGATAAGGCATGTCTTGGTTTAAGTAATTATATTGCTATGACACGACATGAAATGATTTACGACATAATTTAAACTAACAATAAGACATGCCTCTTTATCTTTCCTTTCGCGGCCAATTAAGTATGAAAGACATTTTGAACACCCGTTATATAAATATTTAGTAATTTTATACAATAGAAGTATAACATGAACTAAGCAATTTTGTTAATGGCCGTTTATACTTCTTGGACGTTTCGAACTCCTTAAAGCGTAACGTTAGAAGGTAACGCAATATTAGTCGTAATTGGATACAATTCCGAAACTGATTCAATTCTTCAATTCGATAAAGTATAACTTATTACTTTTTTTGATTCGATACAAATATTTTCTTGTATTTTATTACAATTTTCGCATTTATTTTCCGTTCGTTTTCTTTTCTCTAATAAATAGTTACACGCTAGGTGAATTTGAATTATCGAGCATTAAAATAAAATCAATGCTAAAACGATAACGGGTAATCGGCTGTACGTTAAATAAACTTATGTTCAGTTCTATTAAACTAAATAAGGGCCAAATATTTATAGGGTTTCGCTAACGTAAGTACAAATTAGGTGCCTAGAACCCTAATTTATTTTCATCTAGATATACAGTAATAAACAAAATTAAACTGGGTTTATTTTTAATCTGTTCTACTTAATTTGAATTATACAACTGTCCCTAAATTATTTTTAACTATAGGTAGCTATATATACAATAAAACCCTGAACTGTAAGATTATTGTTAATAATGTATAATAGCACATTTAATTTTAGTATTAGGTATAAAACATAATGCTGTATATTTTCCTTAATTTATTATTATTAACGTCTTCGTTATAATTTACATCGGTAAGTTTAATGGATACTGGAGCTAATGAATAGGCTTCTAATATTACAAATGTATAATAGGCTTTGTACTGCTGAACAATTCAACTCTATAGAATGATAGTAAATTGAGTTTTGCATGATGTCTAAGAATTTGTACTTAACGATGTTTTATCTGTACTCCGTATTAATATTTTGTCGACAAAATCTATCAAGATAAATTATAATTAAAAACAGTCTACAAGTGAACAACTTATTATAATTATTAGAAAGTAAAATACTAATGGAGGCAATGCGGATTTAATCGATGAGAATATGAATTCAAAGCTTATTTCTATGGAAACTCATTAATCTCACGAACAAATGCAAATGATTCGGTGATATTAATAAGTTGGTCCTATTTGCATTCCGTAACGATCGCATTGGATTCGCACTGATATGTATGAAAACGAAGCGGTTATATAGGTACATCAATGAATAACAAATTTTAATTTAAAACGTAGGAATAATAAAAACATTTGATGTACAGGGTATTGAAAAAAAAGTTAAGAATTTCAAAGGCAATAGTACGAAAAAAACAAGTGAAAAAGTTTTAATATACTTATATGGGTCTGCAAATCAACCGTTTTTAAGATAAAAGTAATCTCTTTTTCGATAACTTAATACTTGAATATTTTGTTTATTTTTTTTAAATATTTAGTAATTTAGGGACGATTTATCAATCGCTAGTCAACTCTAACTATCGGTCAAGTGCTATAAAAATGATTATTAAAAACAATCGTTTCTATGGTGGTCGACTCGTGGTCAGAGTTAACTGGCGATTGAAAAACCAAGGAACTCCGCACTCATGCAAAAAAGTCAGGTTTTGCTCGAATTGATTGACAACTTTGTTAAATTAGTCGCTGTCAGTTGGCAAGATTATTAAAACGGGTTTATAATTATCTTTAGCGACAAAATATCTTTTCACTCGTCATGGTAGACGAGTGGAATTTATTATTTCAATGAAATAATTTAGGTATTTAATTAAAAAAGAAAGTCAATTTATGTCGAAAACTGTTAATTTTTGAGTTTTTAAGTTGTTTTTGATCGTAATATATGCCCTTAAAATCTTCAACCATTTTCTTCAACAATCTGTATTACGTCTGTATATAAATTGCTACCTACTTGATAAGTTTGGAATTTTGAATTGTTCGTTTAAACGGCATTTTGTGTCGTGACGTTTGTATATGATTATAATGACGTGACATTGTAATTATTTGGAAGCGATCCAAATTATACCCACTGTGTACATGACCAAATGTTTCAAAAGCACTAAATCGGAACTGACTAATCGTAAGCTGAAAACAAGCCATTGTATTCAGTTTAAATTGTTGCGGGTCCGAAATTGATTTATATTATTAAACGATTAGCTGTAATTATGGGCTTTGCACATTTTGTGAAAATAATTTTTAATTTAATAAAACGTTACAAAAATTTTAAAAAAATCAAAATAGTAGCGACAATAATTTTTTTTTCCAAACTAATCAAGTCCTATTTTATATATAATTTGCGTAAAAATCAATTTAGGCAGGTATCTAAATAAATAAATATAAAAATGAAAAAAATACGTATAACTACGAATTAAATTGAATGAAATATCTGGATTATTAATTATCTGAATTCATTAATTAACAATAATTACGTTCAAAAGTTTAAACGAAATTAAAAGTCAATGAAATCTTTTGATTATAATTGATTAAATTTTTATACGTAAATGATTGTTTTTGCGAATTGTCTTGGTGTTATAGAGTGAAAAATAAAATGCCAATTGAGCGGATGTGTAAAGAACAACTTTTCGTGTCATAAACTATATTTTCTTTGTAGGTAATTTGTTAAAAAAATAATGTATAAAGCGAGTAGGATGGAAAACTGTTTATCAAAAATTTAATAGTTGTTTGCAACATTTAATGGATTTATTTTACTACTTCATCTAACAAAAAATAACAATTAAACACAAACAAATAAATTAAAACTATCAAAACGCGTGTGATGATGGCATTTGTAGGTTTTAAATAGAAATCACGAACACAAAACTGTAAGAAATCGCGAGTAATACAGCAAAAATGTAAAATTTGAATGATTTCTAAAGAGCTACCTTATACAATTCTACGAACATGTGGGTGTATTGTCGAAGGACGAATTCGAAAATAAAATCTTCATACTTTTTTGGCGTAACAACTGTTTACTACTACTTTTACCTCTATAATCTGCAGAAGTTATTGTTTACCTGCATCGAAGGCTACGTTATCTTTAAAAGTCAGATGTTGTACAAAATTTGGTGTCTTATTTTATATGGCGCCCACCATACCAGCGATTCAGGGTCTTCAAATGTGAACGTCAATAAAATTACTGTGTTGTTTGATTATTGTTTTTAATTAAATTGATATTGATTTTATATTTGTTTGTTCTATCGAAATATCAAATTTTGAGTTTGACTTTATTTTCATTGAGACTCGACTCCGATTTCTATGTCATTATATTGCGACTGCATATACTTGTTTAATTAGTTAATATTTACTGACGCTTTTGATTGTTTTTATTGGATTTGGATTGGATTGGATATTGGAACACACTAGATCTTGAATAGAGTACGGTGTACCAACTACGGAAGTACCAACCCGAAAATTATAAATTTGAAGATTTGCTTTGTTAGTGTTAGATCCGGTTTAGTCTCAACAGTTGAA
Source organism: Rhagophthalmus giganteus (assembly GCA_036326145.1). Taxonomy (NCBI): domain Eukaryota; kingdom Metazoa; phylum Arthropoda; class Insecta; order Coleoptera; family Rhagophthalmidae; genus Rhagophthalmus; species Rhagophthalmus giganteus. The sequence goes on from JARFJA010000001.1 coordinate 52,309,495, forward strand.
CGCTAGATCCGAACCTTGAGTTTTTCCGGGAAAGTCCCTATACTAGTTATCTTCTCGAAAGACCGTTACCATCACGGATGAGTTTATGGAAATAAAGTATTTCCAGATACTATTTTATTATACTATTACACACAATTACAACAAGTTATGATTGACGCAATCCAACATGTTCATTACGTGGCGGTCAACGTGACACTCTCGTCTGGAAAGTCCAGCTGCAACTAAAAAACTAATCTGAATTCTCAAGACGGCAATAAATATTAGAATTTATGCGTCTGAGATGCAAATGGGCGTGACACCCTCTACTTAATGATTAGGGGTTGAGAACAAACATGCTTCGTGGTGAAAGTAATATAATTATCTGTAGATAGGTAGGTACCTAACATAAATAAATCTATGAAATTAAATTTTCTTAAATGATATCGATAACATAATAGCGAAGTTAATTTGGAAGATTATTTTCGATAACACGGGACGTTTATGGATCTGTAGGTAAACCGTAGAGTAAGCGCAAACTCGATATTTAAATGAATAACAAAGAAAAATAATTTGGAATGGCAGATAGTTAAATTAATAATTAACAAATTATAAATTCTTCAAAAGATAGGTACGTTAGAACCATTAAACGGATTTAGAATTTTATGACGGATTCGATGTACGTGCAATATGGTTCGAAATTCATTTATATTAGAAACACACGACGTAAATTTTTCAGACGAACGATACATATTTTAATTATTGCGAGAACTCTTCGAACTTGTCGAGCAATTTTTCATGTTTACGTTTTAGGTGGGATACATTGTATACCTGCAAATATTTAAATATTTTACGCGCAAGTTAAACTGGCCGTTCCTTGCATATTACACACAGATCGTAACGCTTTTTTATCGCTTAAATTTTTACACCTAAAACAGCTAAATTCGCTAATTTAACAATGTGCTTATTTGAACACATCGTATAAATTTTGAAAATTAACGATTCAGGGTGGATACTTTGCAAACACAATGTTAAATTGATAAATTTTATCGAGCTAAAAAATGAAAATTAAAAAAAGAAAACGCGATTTTAAATTTAATAAGGTACTACCTACAGTTTGTGCAAAGCTGAATTTTAGTACTTAATCCTACCGATGATAATTTTTCAATTAAGCGAAATCAATTTACGACTCTTTACGATTCCTTATTTAACTAGGACGTATCTACCTCGATTTTAGTTTACATATTACAATGTTTTAGAAAAATGGTGTCCGTGTTATTCGCTTTGTAATGTAGACACATCTTCCTATCTATTACAATTTGCGGGTTTGCACTCCGGATGTTTTCAGTCATTTAGTTATCTCCATCGGTTTCCCTTCCTCTACTTTATTGCTGTTGCTCTCCGCATCCAGCTTTGTGTTTTTATTCCCTAAAATTATGACATCTGACGTTACGGCGTCGTTCTAATAAAATCATGTTGTGTATGTTTGAAAATAATTTAAAATAAAATTTTGTTTGCAGGATCGGAATTAAACCATTAAAAATGCCGAAAACTTTGTAGAATATAATTTATTTGCGGTCGGTGATTTGTGCCTGTTTTCCATTTAATCGATCAAATTCGTGGAGATGTGGGAATTTACTTCTTTGGTTTAATATTGCAGGTTATTTATGAATTTAATTTTAAATTTGTTACGCGTAATTTGTCGTCATCGATTAGGTATTTATCTGAACATCTAAATGATCATCGACTTATTTGAGATAAGTATATAGGTAGGTACCCATTTTAAAGTTTCTAAATTTATAAAATCTTTTAAAGCAGTTGTCGCAGCAGTTAATTTTATTTATTGTTAGACAATATTTAATCATCTGAAATAATTTTCTACAACTGTTAATTTTACGTTTGATTTGCTCCTAACTTAAACTTTAAACTTATTCGTTAAATTTCGTAATTATCGGTAGTTCAATCGATCTTCCGACTTCAAGTTAAAAGTAAGTATTATACAAACAATTTAAACTGTAGTAGAATAAAAATAATATATCTATAAAATTATTTATAATTAATTCTATTTAAGCAGAATTCGTTCGTATTTAATATTTTAATAAAAGTGTTTAACGACAAGTACAATTATTATTTATGTAATCGAAATAGTTTTAAATAAACGTTACCGATAAAACTAATTAAGATAATCATCTTAACAATATTTCATTTTTAATCGATTAGAATTAAAAATCATATGTTTTTAAAAACCGTGACAATTTTTACTTTTAGCTATATATTTAGCAAAAAAAAAATCTACCGTGTAAACTATTAGATGAATTAACGTGATTTTTAAACATGTACCTATGTAATTAAATTTTACGTTTCACATTAATAAAATCACGAATTACGAGATTCAATTAGTTTTAATATTACTAAAGGTACCTAACCCGAATACATTTAAATAAATTATGATACATCAAAGGAAACGTGAACAATCTTAATATTAATTTTGAATAGAATTTAATAAACGCAGCTCGAGCTTTTTACCCGTATATTAACCCCTCCATTTCCCTTGTAGTATTTTTTGTTGCCAGGTAATCCCGAAATAAAGTTAAATAATGGAAACACATTTTTGGAGCCTAAAGCATAATTCTTTTGCCACCGAAAATTGTAACGGAGGTATTAAAAGTAGACGGAAAACAAATTTATACGAATTTATTGTACTTAATCGCGCAAAAAGTTGACTAAAATTTCTAAGTAGGTACAAAGAGTAAAGCATATATAAAAATATTTAAACTTCGGACAACGTTATTCAGTTAAAAATGCACGTTTTCAATTAAGATTAAATTCCATAACACATTAAGGAGGTGTGCGAAAAAGCCTTACGTTAGTATAAAACATCCTAATCCGCTAAAATTCCCGGAAAATTTATTCCCTTTTATTTTATTTCGTTAGTTCGTTGCAAAGCAAGATTTAATTATCCTCGAAAGGCATTTTTGATTACAAATTGAAACAAAGAAAACTACATCGGTTATGAATTTGAACATAATTTTCAAAACATTTAAAATAAAGCGAATGAAAATAATTATGCAGTCGTTGAAGAAAAATAACCATTAAATTAAATTCTAGCACTTGAAAGTTAACCATCGCTATTATAATAAAATGCAATGAATACATAAATTTTAAGTTTTCGTTGAACTGGTAATTTAAATATATACACATTTTTATTATTCATCAGATACAAGATTTAAATATTCTAAAAATATTCATTCGCTAAGTACTTACTAAAATTAAAATACATAGGGTGAAGGGGGGGAGGGGTAAAAATGAGACGACTAAAATGCGGTGAAAAAAGAAACTTTCTAAATTGTGTTACATTAAAATTAACAAAAAAAAGTATGAGAGTGTGTATTAAGCATGACTCTTTTATAACAGACATTCCAATTTGAATGTACGTGTGAACTGTGTTTAGAAAAAACAAAGTTCAAAGTAGGAGCAAAATGATCAAAATCTTTTAAATTTTTATCTAAGTCTTTTGTTACTGGCAGCGGATGCGATGCGATGTTATACTACGAGCGATCACAAATTGTTAGCAATACATTACAGATTATTAAAACATATGGTAGTAACCTGTAACTATAATGATAAAGTAATTATCTAATTATAAACTATTGGGCAAAAATTAGACAGTAAAAAGTATAAAAATAAGGCAATAGAGGTGGAAAAATGAAATTAGTAGCAGCTAAAAGGAAACTCATACACGCGTCCAATGACAGTGCAAGTGATGAGAATCACGAATCTGTCCAGCTAGAAGATGAAGGTGATGATGAAAAGTTGACTACTGAGGATTTTTATACCTGGGATGATAAGTTTTCATCATTTTGATGCAATCTGGGCAAAAAATGACACACTTTAGGTCAAAATCCAACAACACATAGCCCCATTTACCAGTCCCAAATAATCACATCCCATATAATTGTTTATATATAACGTTCATTAACCATTAGAAAGTTCAAATTTTAGTGGGATACTCTCGAGTAATATAGTGCAAACGGTAACTATTAACGTTCACCTTAGAATTGACCTATTGGTGACCAGGTCCACAAAAGTTTGACGCCGTCATAATTACCCCAATTCAATACTCGATCAAATATTTAATAACTAAAATTTCTAAACCGTAGGCAACTATAGTCTTAGTAAAATGTTCTGGCGGCCGAGTTTGAAAGCTTATATATTAAAAACGGCGAGGCCAAATTGCATAAAATTTTTCCTGGGCATTCATCCACTATTTGAGATCGCACAGTGAAAATTTCGCTGTTGCACGTGAAACCGTTCTGGAGATTTTGTAAGGTATTTCACGAAAACTGTTGAATTTCGATGCTTGTTTCTGTATTGGCAGTCAAATAATTATTCGTTACGCTTTTATAATGAATAATATAATGTGTTGTTGTTAAAACGAGACGCGATATTATATCGGCGGGCGACTTTCGTCATTCTACATAGTATGCGGTAGTACGTACATAGCGGTTCACATAGTATTCTAAATACAACTTACTGTATAAGCATATTTCCAATGAATAAGCAGTGCCACACCAAAACTTAAGTCGTGTATGTTTTTCATACATTTTACGATTACGTCTTTTACGCATACGGCGGAAAAGAAACAAAATATTTACATAATTCCCGTTATGTCCTTTACAAATGGTAGGCGCGATACTGCGCCCTCTGTACTTCTCCGCGACTCGATTACGTTAGAGTCGGACCTTGTTTACTAATATGTTATAATTTCTGGAGCCTTTATTAATTAACAAAACTTTACGAAAATTGTACTAAACTATCATATCAGGTTCTGCCTATCATACACCTACATAAATATCGTTGCTTTCCGTTTAATAGTTTTTTGCATAATCGAGTTATGAATCCATTCCGCCTTTTTTTAAAATACGAGTAAAAATCACGTATTTCGTTTTACATTTTGACCGTTTGAATGCGCACCTACTCACTGGGAATTGTTGGATTTTCAATGGCAACTTGTAAAGGAAGTAATCGAAGAGTATCGTAATGCGAAGCCACGAGTATCTATTAGAAACCGACCGTATCAAATTTATTCGTCGTTTTCGACTAAAACCTAGTGCCGAAGAAAGAAAGCCTATGTTTAAAAAGTGCGTTACAACTTTTTACGCGAAACAAAAGATACAAGAGGAAACTAAATACCGTTATGAAGTACCGAGGCGCCTTTATGTGCAGAGGGTTATTTTGAAAGATATACTGTTGCACGATTTTCATATTTTGATCGGTAGATATTTTTTTTTATAGATATTTATCATTTTTTATTTTATTATTTATATATTAATTAATAGATGGTTTCTTAATACGTAATACTTGAATTATTTTATATGACATATCTGTAGGAATTTACCTGCAAGATTTTAAGTTAAAATATGAAAGCATTGCCTGGCGTGAACGACTTAATCGTGACCCGCAATTGAATATCAGTTGCAGGAAGCATACGAATCTGCAAGATCTCGCCGCTTTCGTATACGAGTAGAGGTATTTATTAGAAGACGATGTTTTTGTTGTGAAAGATTTAACGTTGCGATATTAGTGATAACTGCGACTTTTAAATTATCTAACATAGATACGTTTAAGAATACATTACAAATATGAAATTACCTACCTAACAGTTTATGATATTTAAAAATAATAAATAAAGTTTTTAAAAATTCATTATTTAGACAAACAAAGAGATAAAGAGATAATTTCAGTATTTTCCATAATTTTCCATAATTTTAAGCTTATTTCAAAGCGATAAGATTTTAAATTCGTGTTGATATTAGAGAAAGCAAACTTTAGGGTACATTACTTAACTTGAAAATGAATGTTCCTCCTAATGTTGGGCGTAATGCGAAAATGGAATTTGTAGTATTACATAACATACATACGTAAATTGTTGGATATTCAGAATCGTTATTAATATGGATAATATTAGAAGAATTGGAGTGAGTATAGAGATTTAAGAATCCTAATCGTTTAATTATTTATTTTTATTGTCTGTAATTTTGCGAGGGAGAATATTTTTGTTAAACTAAAGTTAAATAGAAGTGTAAATATGTAACCGAAGAAGTTTTCAAATGTTTCACATTTAAAATACGTAAATATCGCCTTACAATTAGTGATTTTTAAAGAAAGTCAATGAAAAAATATGAAGTTTTTCTTAGCAATTATTACATTATTACTAATATATTTTAATATTTCATAATAATTTGATAAATTTTAAATAATTATTAATTTAACAATAAAATTAATATAATCTATTCCTAATTGAAATTCTTTACTTACATTTTAAATAATATTTATGAATGTTTAACAAAGTTGTAAAATATTTTATAAAACTTGAAAAATTAAAATGTTGTACCAACTAAATTTTAAACAGAGAACTGCATAAAATCGATCATATTTGAAAATATATATAAGGAATGCTTTATAAGTAAAAGAAGATACTTTTTTTTATTTCAATAAAGCAGGTACCTATCACAGAGCAATATGATGTTTTATGCTATTCATTAAGCAGTATTTGATATTTTACAAAGAAACTCTAGATTTGAAATGAATTTATTTTCAATTTCCTTTATTCTTTTCACCGTTATTTCGCTATCTATTCACAACAACTTCAACATCAAATTGTTAAAAGGCAATCGTTATTAAATTTTTGTTTAATATTACAAATTACGTTTGATATAAACGGATACACATCCTTAATGTTCATCATCCCTTAGGTAGGTATGTTAAACCAACTACCGAATGTCGATATAAGACAGATTGTAAAAAAAAATAATAACGCTTTTTAATTACTGATTAATAGTATAGCAAAAATTTATAATTTTTCATTCTTTCGATCCTTACTTTTAAGTAAATATTTATATATTATATTATAGTGGTAGGTATGTACAACGCCTTTTTAATACGTATTATGTAATAAATTATAATCACCTCTCAACTTTACATATTCTCAAACTTCATTCACTTTCCAACGCTTTATTGTAATTAATTTTGAACATCGTAGACGATAACTTATATTTATTGTTTTACTATACACATACTTATGTAGGTAAGTGATATTTTATTTACACGCTCAATAATGAAAACAGGAAGTACCATTAAATTTATGCGAATAAGAGAAAAAACAATTAATTTTTGTTTGCCCTTTTAATTTAGAATGATTATCGCAGCCTTAATATCAAAATCTAATATTTAACGAGTTCGTTAGCTGATTCTTTGTGAAGAAAACTTTGCTCCGCGCTTATCGTATTTCACGATTTGAATGTCAGTTCCAAACAACGACAAGCATGATTGAACAAATATCGTACTTCTACAACTTGAAAATGAGTTCTTTTTAACGTCGCACTCTAAAATATGTAGGTGCTCACTTCTTTTAAAGTTTTTAATGAATATAAAAATCTCGAGAAACTTTTTCGTATTTGGGCTCAGATTTGCTATAAATTAGAAATTCTCGGTCAAGCATTACTTGACATAAAACTATTATTAAATTTATGTAAAGGTACAAAAATAATAAGTTAGAGATCTAATTTAAATTACCTACGTAAGCATGTAATTTAACAATTAAAATTAATAATTGAAATTTAACGATCTAAGTTAATTTTTAAAATTGATTAGGGTTTTTGAGAGAAGCAAAATTCACATTAGGGTAACTGAGACAGTAAAAATCAGAAAGTAGCTGAAAATTTTCATAAAACTCTAATCGGCTAGTCACGTTAAAAATAGCAGAAAATATATTAGATATTCATACCTACCTAATAAGAATAATGAAAAATGAGATGTATGAACATAAAACTTCACATTCCCTAATAGTTACTCTAGAATTTTTTTTTCGCCGAGAAATTTCTTTACAACTTCCTTAGCCTTTTATTTTTTTCTTTTGGAAATTATTTGAGAACTGTTATAAAAAAATCGTTTTGCGTCACTTTTTATTATTTAACTACAAGTTATAAGTATATATAACAAAAATAATATTAATATTTTATTTTAAAAACCATCTGAAATCGTTGTCGAGAAACGTAATATGCACAGAAAGTAATATGCGATTTGTTATTACATAATATAACGAAACCAAGTCTGTTAAACTCTTACTTAATGGCATACCACAAGAGTGCGTATTGGGAGCAATTTTCTTGATAATTTATATGAATGACTTGCTTTAGAAACCTCAGCTACCACACCGTCTATATGCTGATTATACAACTTCCACTAATAGCGATGAAAGTTGAGATGAACAACGCAATAAGATAAACGGAGCGTAATGAATTTCACTAATTTTCGTTTAATCCTTCATTGTAATCCGTCAATTTTACGGCTTTCTACACGTTACATGTAATTGTATCATATTTGAAATGGTTTGAATCTACAAAATACGATTTTACGAATTAAACAAATTTTGCAAACAATATTAGGTAATTATTATTATTATGCATTAGGTACCTAATCCATATTTTAATTTGGTCGGTAGAGGTAAATGAAATTTGTTGCAACTGTCTGCCCCCCCAACACAAAAAACGACAAATTAAAAATGCAACATGAAATAGTGACTTTTAGTTATAACTATTTATTTATTTTTAGTTATAATATTTTTTACGTTTTTGCGCCCCAAACCTAGCGGCGTCCGTGGCTGAAGTCTCTTTCATGACGCTCTCATTAGGAAATATCACAATACTTATGTCAGATTTCTCAACAAAACGAAACGAAAACTCAATTAAACGAAAACAACAGAAACGAGAAAACTAAAATAGGAATTTTCAATAAAGCAGCTGGTGTAAGAAAATTTCACTTAAAATGCATCAATTAAATGTCAACGTTTTATGTTACATAAATCATGGCCTGGTATCATTAAAGTTAAATATTAAAATCGTAAAAGGAAACTTTGAGGTCTAATAATTCAGAAACGAAGCCCGTTCAAAAAAATATATATTTCGCATTTTTTAACCAGAATATGAGGCTGCACACGCCCGCTCATTTTGTTTAATCAGTTATGAATCACCTTGTATACGTACGTAATATCAAAATGTTAGAACAATTACTTTAGAAAGTACCTAGTTTTAAATGTAATGTTTATGTAATTAATGCTAGTTAAAGTTTAAATGGCCATTGTTGTGTTGACTTTAATATTCAAGCGAGGTATTCTTGACTTGTAAACCCTCAGTTATTTCGTAAGGGGTTCTGGTTTAGTTTCTTGAATTACAATTACCTACTATGACAGAATTTAAGTAGATACCTACTTAAAAAATAAAATCGTTTCCTATTGGCCAAATAATAAAATTAAATAATAATTACAAAAAACGCCAAAAAGAATTCCCAACATTATTATTATTATTCTCATTATGTCCTATCTAGGTGATTACTAGTACAAACGTAATATTCGCAATTCACCGTTGTTTTTTACCAACTTTAATAATTTAATTAATTATATAAACATATTGATATTATAATATATTAATCAATTTCATTAATAATTTCTTTCGCAATTTATTATTATTCTCATTACCTATATAGGTATAATCAATAATAATACATTAATGTACCTAATTATCACAATAATATTAAGAGTGCGCTTTTATTTTTTATTTATTTTAATGAAGATAAATATATTTTTTATGACTTTTTTTCCCCCTTTTTATCATAAATATATCTCTGAGTTATTAATTTAAATATATAATCGTAAAAACAAAACATCGTTTCACTTGTTTTAACATTTAAAAATTTTCTGTGGGTGTCGAGGATTGATATACCCAAAAAATGCAACTTGAAGCAGTTAGAGTTAGTATTGTCGGTTGCATTTTGTCTAAAAGGTAAGAAAATCGAAAGGTCGTCTAAATACCGATTTAAGGGAAAGCTAACTGATGTTTATTTTATGTTTGCTCGGCACAATGGGTTTTTACGAGGTTGTAAAATTTATTTACATTTTCCAAATTTTATACGTATAAATTTTAAAATTCCATAGGTAATAATAATTAACACACCTTTTACTATAAAAATTAAACATTAATTTTAATTTTCACCTGCCAACTTGTTAATGTAAAAATCGAACCGATTTCTAGGTAACATGATATCAATTTAATCATGTTATTATGCCGTGGCATTAATATTATTAACAGTAGTTGCTCTCGAGAATCGTTAAATAACAATGAGTAAACAAACTGACTTGGTTTGAATATAGTAGAATTTAATCTACATATATTAGTTAAGAGTTAATTAATTTGTAGTAGAATCTTCTGCATAGAAATTCTAAAATGTAACAAACACATTTCAAAAAAATGTTTAATAAAGCAATTTTTAAGTAGCTGGGTACTTACTTATATTTTATTTATTACAGTAAACTTAAACATAACTTGTCATTTTGATCGTAACTATATTCGTATTAAAAACTACCTGACTATTTGAAAATTGATATTAATTAATTGCAGTTATACCTACAAATGGAATAGTTTTATATAACAAAATGCGAAAGTGTTTGTCCATCAGTTAATTTTGAAAATTTAATGTTTTCTTTTCTAAATCAATCTAATCGGTTAATCCTAAAACTACCGGGAAGTACTTAATAATTCAATTTAAATTAATGCAACTTTTTTCACAACTTCGACTTTGAAATGTGGAAAAACAGAAATCTCAGTTTCTTTTTATTTTTAATTTGTTCAGTAAAAACGAATGTAAAGTCGAACTAACGCAGATTTATATTCTAGAGAGTAAGAAATCGAGGAAAACCTTAGGGGAAGATTTTCTGTCGTTTGTATTCCACACATTAGGGCGCAAGTGACTTCGACTTCGACTAAAGCCCGGATAAAATTAAAATGAAGGCGTTTAGATACGTTACGCTTAAGAAACCATCAATCAAAGAAGATGGTTAAAAAATTCTTACTTCACAATGTTTAAGTTGTAGAAAAAGTATGTATTTCTGAAAGAACTTCGTTATCGATTAGAGCAATCTGGTTCCTATAAAGTTTCAATGACGTGCCTGAATTGATATGCTTTGAAGATCTGTCATAAAATTTAAAGTGTGCCTTTAAGGAAAATTTTCACTTACATTTATCAATTTTATTCGCTATACCTGATCTTAAATTTATTATTAAAACAAATATTTTCAATTAATTACGCATATGTAAGTAGATTCATTTTAAATATATTCGAGGTATAAAATTTTCAGAATTAGTTAAAACGTGTATCTTAGATACTTAAATATTTAATAATATCCACCTATTACAGAAAAATTACAAATTTAAATTAACATAACGTTAAATAAAATACGGTAGATATAATAAACTGGACATGTTTATTTCTTGTAATGGGAAACGTAAAATCGTGGAAATTAAATTTTTTATTGCTGGCAATAAAATGAAGAAATGAGAAACTTGTACTGGAAAATAGTTGGAAAATGCCCAGAAATTTTCAGTAGGTATCTATTAAATCAAACCCATTTCGTTAATTGAAATATTACTTAATGATATTATTATAAATTGGCATCGAAATATTTGTGTCTGAACGAATAGTACGACCGTAAGTAATTGTTTATTGGGTAATTTGTTAGTTATAATAAATTGCACTAAAAAGCAGTTTTATATTCCAAAACTACTTAATTTAATTTACTTAACATACGTAAGTAGGTAAATTGATAGCTATCTATGAATTTAGAATAATTAGTTAACTAATTAAATATCTTGTGCTTGTGAGGGTTTATTCGTTTAATAAATAAAATTTATATTTGTATACTTCAAAATATAGAATAACCCGGAGGAATTCAATTTACTATACTATTCGTGTAAATAAAGATCCCCGCATAAATTTGAAAAACCACATACTAGGGTACTTAATTTAAGAATATTTTATCGCAACATAATATTTTTGAATTACATGAAATATTTACCAACGCGTAGAAAGGGCACAATTTTTTTATTTCTTTTAAATTCCGAATTTAAACTTGGAATTAAACGATAAAACACGATAACGAATAAACATTTTGTTGTTAAATTTCGAGCCTAAACTCACATCAGAATTAAAAAGAAATTAATAATAAAAAAATCTGTGACCCTTCTACGCTGTCGTAAATACTTGGTAATTCTATTTTTTTTTCTGGAATCAAGTAAGTAATTCCTAGAAATTGTAAGGTATATGATTAAAATTGAGTCATTATAAGGCGACTTTTTGTTATAAGCAACGTCGTAATATACGACTTTCACTGTAGTTGCATCTGTTTAAATTAAAAAAATAATAATAAATAAAGACTTGAAATAAATAACTGGCTAGTCGTAAGTGAAAGAACGTTGGTAAATAATTTAACAAAAACAAAATTAGATCGTTATCACAAGCACAAGTGCATGTGCTATACAAAAAACTTTGAATATCTCTAAATCACATTTTTGGCATTTATTATTAGACCGCTATTTAAGTACTTCCAAGTCCTCGAACGGGTACCTACGTATAACATTTACAAATTAACAAAATCTATTATCTGCCTACTTCTAATTCACTTAATCTCGTATTTTGAGAAGTATCGAGAAAATAATTAAAACGCAATAAATACTTTAGAAATAAAAATATAAAAGACAAACGACTTACATTGATTTCGAAACGAATACGTATAAGCCTCAATGTCCTTCGGCGCACATTTTTTAATCGCGGAACCGGTTAAAATGACTTGAAATTAAAATCGCAACACACTGAACTATTAGAAAATGTTCATCGTTTCCCAAAAAGGAAATAGAAAAAACCAAAAGTTTAACGAGCGAACGAAGCACACAAACATTTATTAAAAACGACCGCCGCACCCCGACTAACAATAATAAAATTTGCACCTAGCCCCCCTCCCCCCCTTCCCCAGTCACGAAAGATTGATAATACCACTATTCAGACAGGTCGCTGCCTATCCGATGATTTTATTATCGCGTAACTGATATGATGCACGTGTGTCGAGCCATTCGCTGGCCGACCACATGTTACCTTATCTGTATAGGTATTTACGATTATTTTTGTTTTTAGCATTAACAAAATTATGTTCTGCAGAACTTTTAAATAGAATTTTAAAACGAATTAAACGCTTATTTGAAGTGTTTTATTTTTGTTCAAAGTACTTTTCTGGATCGTAAGAGGGGAAAATATGCGTTTTTTTTTTAATTTTCCATTTTTCTCTTGGATTATTATTTTGTTAATAATTATAGAACTAGTATTTTTTTAATGTATTCACTTTAAGAAAAGGTTTTTTATTTATATTTTCTGTTTAGCCAATGACATTGATTTTTAGCTCATTGTAAATCTTGGAATAGTGCTCTCGGATGGTGACAATAAGTACCTTGATAAGTTATTTATAATAAATTATATTTTTAAAACTAAAAAGTGTCTATAATTTAATAACGGTAATTAGACGCATGTTAATTGCTTTTAAAATTTAAAATTTTGAATTTATGGTTCACATTATGATAGTAGAAAATAATCTAAAATGTGTTTTGCGAAAGAATATTTAGAAAAAAAATTAGTTGCGTTGAATTGCATTTAAATTATAATTAACTACCTATACGTTATTCGCAATAGGTTCTAATGCACGTCATGTATAAAAAGTTACTAAACTGTGAATTAGTAATACTGGCAAAGAAAGTCAACAGTCTATTAGTATGTATTTTAAAAATACGAGGTTTTATTGATGACGTGAATTGGAATCTATCAATAAATTAGTTTTTAACAAATAATAATCATAAACGGAAACCCATTTTGAGTACTTATTACCTGTACTTTCTAACTTTATAATGAAAACATGTAAAAATATTAATATGTGATTGTTTTCTAGCTTCCTGTGACGCTTTGTACCACCAATAAATATATATAAAAATAAATTAGTTTTATATTTCTGTTATCGACGCGGTTGTTTTCGTTGTATTACTTTGGATCGTTTACATCGAATTTTAAAAATTCCTATAAAATTCTGTATCAAATATTATATCAAAATATAGGGAGCACTTTTAGAGCGCGTAACCATTGAAAACGTTTTCGTTTTTTTTCGATATCTGTGGATTGTATTGTTGTATTCGTATGTTTGCCTTAGGTGTTTCTATGTAGCTTTTCCAGATGAGAGCAGTCTCGGCACCTCCAATCTTTATTAATACATAGCAATTTTCTCCTCAAGTATATGGGAACAATACGACACTACATAACTAATTGGCGAGTAATTTTCTAATTATAGGTTATATTTACTACAGTTAAACTTTTGATAGTGGGGCAAAAAGTGGTAATCGAAACAGTTCACGGTCGAATACAACAAATACGCGAACAACTTCAAAGAAGTTGATAAGTATAATTGGTCGTTTTTAACTCACGAAAAGCAAGATTTTCAGTAATTTAATCAAAGGCAACGGAATCATCATGAAAGTTCAAATGCAGAAAGATAACCGCAAGTAGCAGGTAAATTTTTGCTGTTGGCACAAAACAAGGCCGGGACAAGAAATTTCTGAGATATCGTGCATGCGTAATATTTATTTATATTTTAGGTTTTACCTTATTTGTATTGTTATGTACGTACATAATTAAAAATTCTTCTTAAATTATTTGTTTTAAATGCACTAGCAACAATTATTGTTGAAGTTACTTAGTAAGTACTTACAGAACGTTTTATTTTAAGTGTAGACGTCTCTTGGATATGTATGTCGCAGTCTTTTCGAATATAATTGACCGTTGTGTTTTTCTTATTGTTTCACTTTATTAACTGTATTATCTTTCAAAACTATATAAATAATACCTAATTGAACCCTTAGTTTTAGATTTTTTATCAAACAACTTTATGTTTAGTCATTCAAATTCTTAAAAATTTAAGTACCTACTTGTTTAATGCCTCATCAGACAATTGAATCGATTTGGCAATAACGGCCCTGTTATTTTTAAAGGCCTGTTAATAACCTAACAACAAATCGCAATCAAGTGCTGTCACCTCGTACCTCGTATTTTAACAGTTCTAATAAATTGTAGTCTTTCTTTACACCATCTAATATGTGCGCAAGTAAATAATCTATAGAATATGTCACTTTCCAAACTTTAAACCGAATTATAAATAAACAATCTAGTAACTTTTTTTTTGATGACGTGAATTGCATATAGGTTTGAATAGGCCATAACATGTTCGAAGAACATTCAAATTAATTTTTTTTACAGAATAAACGCTTAAATGACAGTAGTTTAAATAAAACTGTAAATACCTTAGTAATGTCGTTAATTAGACATCCATATCGCATCCATGGGCACGTAATATATAAGTCCAATCACTTGCGTTTATAACGGAATAACACTCTCACGTTTTACAACGAACCCCGAATGCACTCTGAAAAAGATATAAATATGTTAATGATTGGATTATTAATCGCACATAAAAACCTAAAATAACTTTTAGCACGAACAATAATCGTAGCAAAAGAAAAAAAATTTAGAAATATAGGTATAGCACAGCGTCCATAATATAATTTATACAAAAATAAAAATAAAAATAATTAAATTATTGATAATAATTGTTCGAATTAAATATATTTATCTTCCTAAAGACTATTCAAATTTTATTCCGATGCATGTCCATTAATGCACTAAATTCGTCATTGTGTCAAATGTTAGTATTTGTCATCTTATTTTATCTCGTATTGTTACAGCACATATTAATAAATTGTAGACTTTCTTTGCCGTGTAATTAATTGTCTAGGTAAATCATCGATACAATAAATGTCACTTTTCGAATTGAATTAGAAATATATCTACAATTTAGTCATCATTGTATTGATGACGTGCATCGGATTAAAACAATTAATTATAATAAATAAAGGGCTGTTGAACTATTACTTTCCTTCATTACATTTTAAAAATCCTTTAAGTGTTTAGTTTATTTAAAACTAACTACTCGACCAATAGTTCAATAGAATTAGTCAAAAATCGACTAAAATAAGAAAAAAATTGGGGTAATACAATTTTTTTTTCTGTAGGTAAATATATTTTGAGAAATCGACGAGTCCCGAGGTAAACGCATTCTGGAAAGATCTATACAGAGGGTACCTACATGCGAAGATCGGCTCTTATATGTATGGCATAGTGCTTCAGGCGTTCACGCCTCGCTATTGATATTTTATAAATATGTTGGTCCTTGGAAGGCGAATTAACATGAAGGAGCCTCAAGAAAATATTATAAGAACATGTAAAAATAAATTATTATTAACCTCACGGGTTCGCATATAGAGCTGAGCCCAACTGGAGATACCAGTAAACCAATTTGTAAACGCTCATCGAGTACTACAAGATTTCCCCTAACAATAAGCATAAGTCACGAAAACGGCGTACAACATTTTTACGAGCATTCAAATGTTTTATATAGGCTTTGCAATTAAGGGCATTTATCGATAGAATATATGGACAAACCCTCAAAAGTCGTATACCATTGGAAAGCGCACTTCGAAATCTACTTGATGGTACAAAATTTAACGACCTAGCTGCCTGCGCGAGTACCCTTTTACTGCTTTGAAAGTATTTGTATATAGATTCAGACACTTGTAAATAGTCTAGGGCACGAATACGTGGAGGAAAACGCGCTTTTAAATCTACATGGTAGTGCAAAATTGAACAACCTAGCTGCTGGCGCGGGTACATTTTTATTAAGGTTTACAAGTCTCTAAGTATATAAAAATACATTCAAAGTAAGTAATAAAAATGTACTCGTTGAATTTTGCATTATCGTATTGTGTAGATCTCGAAGCGCGCTTTCCAATGGTATATACACGACTTACGAGGGTTTGTTCAAGTATTCTATCGATAAATGCCCTTAATGACAAAGCCTACCTATATAAAACATCTAAATGCTTGTCAAATGTTGCACGTCGTTTTCGTGACTTATGCTTAGAGAAAATATTATAATACTGGATGTTAGGTTTCAAATGAAAAAATTGGATCGACATAATCTACACCAACGTGACTAAGTAAACGTTGTATAACCTAATAAAACGAAGATTCTGAATTTTTATAGTTCCTTACAGCCTAAATTAATAAATGTTTATCCTAAACACCACAATTATTTCTTTTTTAGTAAAAACACTTGATTTTTTTGATCTGATCAAAATTGGAAATTTTTAGAGAAAATTGAAAAATAGCATTTTGCCCCATTTACCCCAACTTTCGGGACACTCTGACCTCGGAACTCATCGGATTCTTATAGTATATAATATATAAAAGAATAACTTACACAAGTTATTTTTGATAATACAATTTTTTCCTTCCTTTTTTACTACTAATTCTATTGGAGTAAAAGCGTAATTTAAAACGAAGGTCCGCTAATTTAGAAGCAACCCTAAAAATTAGATTACGAGTGTAAAGAGAACGAAGCATTGGCATATAAAAATCGAATAAGTAAGAGTACCTATTTTAATTTATTAGAACTTGTTAATCTGTATTCGTTGCAACAAAATCTGCGAATATTTATTATGTCCTGTCAGTTAAAAAATTAAATTATTGGAAAATAGTCGTTCGCATTCCAAATAAATTTCATAAATAAAAAACGACATTTCGAAAACTAAATAATAATGTGACCGTAAATTTCCGTATTAAATTTACAGTTGTAATACTGCTTTCATTCGGTAGATGTAATTATTTTTCCATTTATAATGGATTCCGCTTAATTGAATCGTCGCGCAGTTGACTCGAAAACTGCGACTGTTTAGTTTAATTGAAGCTTTTCTTGCAACAACAACCCATGTCAAAAAACAGAAATTTTGAATTTCGCACCAGAAGTTTCGTACGAAAAACAACATTGAGTAAATATATATAAAGTTATAACGCCTGAAAGTGGACTATAATTCAACAAAAACAACCTATGTTAATAAAAAATGTTCAAACAACTTTTTTATTTTTCTAGAAAAATGAGCAGTATATCAAAAATTGAAAATATAATCATCTAAACACAACATTTATGTCTTGATTAGTTTGAACGGGAATTAAAATCTTAGTAAGTGATTCAGTCTTTCTTGTTTTCTAAACATTTTAAAATTTTGTCATGCGTTAATTTTTGTAAGAAAGGCTTTAATTAGTTGTACCTTCTATATATACAGACTGCAATGTTATGTTAGAGCATATCGACAAAATATTTAGTTAAAACATTAATAAAAGACATTTTGATCTTTAAACCAAAATAAATAAAAATAGAGGAAAAAATTCTTAATCTTTTATACAGTCTTTCTGTATAAACGTAAGAATGAAAGGGCACTTTTAAGTATTGATTAACTTTACACCTACTTGCGTGTTGGTAATAGTTTCGATAAGATTTCCTGACTACTTAATTCAGAAATTCTGAGAAAACTGAATTTGTGTTATGTACCTATTCAAAGGCGTATTTCTCGAAAACCATGTATTGTTTTCAAATTGTGATTTCCATTTAATAAATTCTTACATATGGTATAGATTAGGTAGGTACCTATTTAATTTCTACTTATTCTTGAAATATTATGTCATCGTCTTACAAAATATATTCTAGTCTGAATACTTATTTTTCGTTTGTGTCGACGTGTTTTTCTCAAATTATTTTTTAAACATCTTTATGTCGTACGTATCTGGCAGCCTTCGATTGATTTTAGTGCCTCGAATCTTATTTTATAGAAAATCTCCTTATTAGTGTTACGCTTTCGTAAAATTTAATATCTGATCTTTATTTCTTAATGTTATTTTTATATCTAAATACCCTTATAATATGTTCATCATTAGTTGTTACAGGTAATCTTCTTGTCGTCTATTTTGAGGGTAGTAGATACGTAATTTATAAATATTAAATTCGGTTGATGATAAAGTAATAAATTACAAGTATCACGCGATCTCACTACAATACCGAAACAAACTGTGTTTTCCTAGATGTTTAATTGATGGTTCATAAAAAAGATAAATAATTTTAATGTTTAACAAATTGAAACGATTACTAACTAGAGCACGTTATATATTTATAAGGAAGGCTTTCATACAAAATTTATACTTTATCATTACGTAACATAGTTGATATACATATTAGATTAGAAAATAATGACTTTAGTTATCTACACAATCTTCTAAATTATTTGTAGATTTAAAAAATTTTTAGATTTTAAAAAATCATATTTTTACGTTTCAATCGATAAATATTGTAAAATGATTAAAAATATCGATAGATAATAATTAATGTGTTTAAATGAATATAACTATACCTACACCTACAAATATTACAATTTAATAAATTCGACAATAAATGGTAAATGAAAATTTCTCCGACGTTGTGGTAGGAAAATCAGTTAATTTTGAATATGCAAAGTACTTGTACACAATCAGATTCTTCATCTTTATGAAGTTTTCTTTACCACTCCCGAAACAAACGCTTAAAATATAAAATCTAAATGGAAAGGGGCCTTAGCTGATATAAATAATTCATGTTTTCAAATATTTGCAAAGGGCAAAGTTTAAAACACGAAATTTACCTTAAATAAAATTTTGATAATTTCTGTTTATTATTTTTTGAAGTTAAATTTTAAATAATTAATTATTTAATTTTGCGAATATTTTCTTATTTTATTGATGATTAAATAATAATTTTATTAATCTCGATTTTTCGATAATAGGTGCCTAATAATTGAAATGTGTAGGCACACGAAATAAAAACAAATTACGTTAAAATAGTGACTATAAGTAAGTAAGAAAATTACAGATCTTACATAGAATTTCAATTTAAAATCGAAGACAGTCTGCTTTCGAAACTTGTCCGAGAAACAGTATCAATAAGAAACTTTTCTTCTGAATGTTTATGTTAGTTAAGTGCTTTTATTGATTTTAACTTGATGTATTTTCAATCATGAAATAATTATTTTTAATTAAGTTTCCTTTCTACTGCTCTCATTTAAATGTTCCATCTAACTTCGGTGATAATTTAAAATTTCTTGTTGTTTCAGAATAATATATATGTAGGTAGTTGAAATATTAGATTAATATTCTCAAACTAACGTAAGTAATCAGTTTGTTACGTTTGTGTTGAAGATCCACTACGTTTAGGATTATGTGTATTATATTATTATCAACATTGTCTGTACTATAACTGCTAGTCGTAATCCTTCGTGTAGTGCATACCTACGTTTTCTATTTAATTGAATATAAGTACAGTCTCGGTAACGTAAACTAATTACAGCAAGTGGTGTTTACTTTTTCGAGTTCATGTACCTAACAATAATAATATAAATATTTTGTTATAATATAATTGTATAATTTTGTATAAAGAATCGAAGACAAGTATGAATGATCCTTGTGCATAATAACCATCATTATATACGTTAATTGAAGAATATACTATTATTTTATATGTAGGTACTTTTATAATACTTCTAATAATGTAAATATACGAATTTTGTTATAATCATATTAGAGTTTCAATATTTAAGATTAAGTAGTATACATTTCATAACTTTATATTAAGCAAAATAGAAAAGTACAGAGAAATAACCCTCATGTCCACTGTTTCACTGTACGGAGCCAAAAAAAAACCATAAAAATTATTAATAACCCCTTACTATTAAAAAAGAACATAATACTCACTAGCTATGAGGTTCATATATAGATAAAGTTGTAGTTAATTAAATTAATAAATAATAAACAAATAAAAATAATTAAATAATAATAGTAATAATAAATATAATAGTATATAATATATAGTATATATAATAGTAATAATAATAGTTAAATAATTTAACTGTTTTAAATATCAAAATCTTTAATTAATAGTTTGTAAATCTTATACCTACTGCAAGAGTTTAATAAATTCATATGTATTTAATCAAACTAGAAACATTTAGTTTGTAAACCACTATAATTTCCCTATTCTATAGTAAATGGGCAGTACTTATATAGCGGTGGTGCTTTACTAAACTTTGTGGCTAAGCACATTATCAACTATTCACTACAAAGTCCTGATTAACAAAGTTGGGCAATGTCGAAGAATATAAATCATATACCTGAATTTTGCGCATAAGTTTAATAGGCACCTACATATTATTTCTAATTTTATAACACCTTACTTTTAACGTATGTTTAAAATATCAGTTTAAATTTCAAGATCTGAAACCTCCGCATACAAATGTTTTTAAATTTTATAATATCTATTATTTAAGCTCTTGTATTACTATTGCTTTTAGAAATTAATTAAAAAGACTTATATATATTGCTTCTTACCAAATTTTAAGTACAAAATTTAACGTTTTCCAAAAGTTACTCGCTTTAAAATTTGCTCGAGTTCTGTATATTATATGCGATTCAAACAAACGTTGTTTGCAGTTAAGATATAAAAACTTTTGTTAGCACAAAGCGGGATTAATTCTAAACTTAAACCTCGTGTTAATTCCTGAACTTCAAAGATAATTTCAAGACTGGCGCAGGATTTATTCTTGTCAACTTTGCTATTCTTGTTTAGTTAATCATTTCTTATCAAGTCAATCAACGAATTTGTACGTTTAATTAAATTTATCATTTATTAGGTAGTGCGTAAATATTAACACTCGCTTATGTAAATCGAGTATCAGATTATTCTTAGTTTAAATAAATAAGTAGAGGTAAAGTGGGGAAATTTCGATCACGAACTAACTTTAAAAAAACTAAAACAGATGTCAATCTGTATAGTGTAGTCTTATCTAGGGACAGGCCGTAAGTATATCCGGAACGAGTTATGTACAGTTTTAACAACTTCTAGATACTGGAAAAGAGGGGGCTTCTTTTTAGCATTACGTTTCGCGTAAGAAAAATTATATTTCATTGTAGCAATAAAACAAAACCACGTTCAAACTCAATTATCTAACATTAATCGAGTAAGCGGGTTTTAGTTTCGACACGACGCGACGATTCGGGGCAATTCCGATCAACATTGTTCCCGGAACCGAAAAGAACAAAAAAGGCAGTAAGTTTCTTAAACAGACCGAACATTTGGAGGTTTTTAGCGTTCAAGAAAACAAAGAAAAGTGTCCCAGTAAGCTTATCAGATAATATTTAATATTTATGATTATGGTATTTTTGTAATTTTACTGAACGACTATCGTCCTATATAAAATTTAGAAGAAAATAAAAATGTTGTACATAATACTTATATGCGTAGGTATTTTATACAGGACGGGGCAGTGAAACGGGAAAATTTCAATTCACACGTGATTTTTTCGTGAAACGAAAACTGCATTTATAGCATCCCCGAGGCGATTTTCATTCGTCACGTCGGCCGTTTAAACTATTCATGATATTGCAAAGCATCTCCAATAAAATTGCAGTCACTTCATTTTGAATTTTTTGTTTCGGGGCAGGGATTATCCGTGGTGGATTAGTCTCAAAACAGTTTCGTTTTTAGGTACCCCCCAAAAAAAGTCGCAAGTGCTTAAGTCAGAAGACCGGGGCGACCATGGGATATTCCCATTACTGGAAATAGCCCGATTTGGAACAAATCATTCACAGGGTTCATAGATATTCGTACAGTGTGACACGTAGTGTTGGAATAATGTGTTTTCATTCGTTGGAAAAAGTTGTGAAGTTGTGGAGTGAAAAAATTCTGAACGTTTCCACGCATCGGTCCGCGTCCTATGGGGGTACCTAAAAACGAATGTATTTGATACTAATCCACCTCGGACAATCTCTGCCCATAGTGTAGTGGCTGCAACTTCATTGTAAATACTTCGAAATGTTGTGAATATAATTTAAACGACCGATTTCGGGAATGCATGCGTCTAGATGGAAACTGCCTCGGAGATGTTATTTGCAGAAAATAACTGTTTCAATTGACATAAAATAAAATGGCTATTAATATAATTTTCATTTCTTACCAATAAATTGATATAAAATCATAATTACATGTGTTAATTTTTTTGATTTACCTACTTTGAAATTTTCGCGTTCACTTCTCCACCCTATTCATGATTCATAAATAATGCGAAAAACTTGAAGGGTCGATTTCTTGTCGAAAATTAACGAGAGCATTTTATATAAAGCTTTTTCTTAAAACGTCTCATGTCGTAGTTACTAAAAAGGTGAAGTAAAAATCATCTACTAAATGTCATTCTTCTACATTTCTCCCAGTTTAAGAAATAAAATGAATTGAGGTGTGTAATTTCGAAAAGAGACGTTTTAGGAAAATATTTTATATGAAAGCCCCCTTATCGAATGTAGTTTCACATGCGTAATCAGAATTACTTACATGTTGGGGAAATTCCGATCGATAGTCTAAAAAACCAATTAGTGCAATTTATCCAACAATCAATTTACGTTTTTGTATAAAGGACGAAATTGTGAAACCTCCATGTAAGGTGTATCAACTGTGGAAGAGCAACTGTCTAACGCGCGTTTAAATAAATTTAAAACGAAAATTCCACGAATCGGAAAATTTGAAGTTGTCACAAGTCTAAAAAAAACTACTTAATCGCAACACATCAACAAAATTTCAATTGGAAATTGACAAATTCAGTGGCAGTTTAAAAAGTTATCGTCGTTATAAGCAGAAAGGGACTTTCAGAACAAGTTTTTTGTTCCAGCAAAATTTGCTTTAATAAATTCTTCGTTTTGTAGTAGAGAACGTATTTAAAAAAAAAATTGGTTCCTTTTCTAACAAAAAATTCCCAAGAAACAATTACATTTTCTGGCCCGATGAAGCGAGTGCACATTACGCCAAGCAAACCATTGAGATGTTGGAAAACAACACAGTATTAGATATATAAAAAAATACGAAAATCCTCTTAATGTGACTTACGTATAGAACTGTTTTGGTCACAACTGAAAAAAAAGGTATCTATATATAAAAATGGTCGGTAAACGTCGGTTCGCGCGCTAGAACTTCGATTCTAGCTACATATTTCGATAAACTTTCTCGTAACAGTCGCAAAAAAAATTAACGATAATTATGTTCGTGGGATATTAATTAATAAAATTTTTGTAAGTATTTCTTCAAAAAATCGTTTTATGACAAACACAAGTAATGTCTCAGCTTTTATTTATCACCATTTCGCGTACCTACCTAATTAAAAGATAAGATTCGTAAGATTTGCATTATAATTCTGGCTTAAATGATAAGAATTCTTCTACTTTACCCCTACATTAAAATTATATTTGTTAAAAAAAAACTCAAACTAACTAAATTATGTTAGTACTAATTTCTTAAGTATACAGGAAGTGTCTTAAGTAACCTACCCATTTAAAAATAACGTTGTCAACAAAAACAATAAGCTATAACATGGATTTAGTTACCGCGACAGTTTACATTAATCAACTAAATATTAAACAGTAGTAGTCATTAACGCAAATTTTAAAATAATTTTAAAATTGGGTGCCAATTCCATTACAATCAAGTAATAATCAAGTTGATGTGACGTCTGTTATGGTATAAATTAAAAATATTTATAGGTAAGTACTAAAACGACTTATGTAGGTGAGCGAACTGGTGAAGTTTTACAGTTTGACTGGTTTTAAATTAAATTATAGTAATCTCAGCGAATCTGCTAAAAACTAAGCCAGCTTTAATAATTTCATCGAAGACATTCCGCAAGACATATTTCGACTAAATCTGTTTCAGTAACAGACGTTAGTTATTTAATTCATTAATTTCTGTCACATTTAGGACTTGCTTATACAGCGAAGTTTGATTTTCAGATAATTACAGAAGAGAATGCTCATAGAAATAATTATAGCTAGACTTAATTAATGCTACATAATGTGTACATTCGACGCATGCAGCTAAAATTAATTAAAATATAATTAGGTAAGTACGGTAGGTAATTTATTGAAAATTTTCATATTGAAATAATTAAAATATGTAGGTACATACATATATATATATATGTATATATATATATATATATATATATATATATATATATATATATATATATATATATATATATATATATATTTATATATATATATTTATATATAAAAAATAATTTCTGCATTAAATTAATAAGTAGTTAAATCGTTCGACAATAAAAATAAACGAAATAATTTTTGCGAACACGTAAATGCTTTTAAGGGGTCAATTTATGTGTCTGATTCTAATAAAATATGGCAACGCGACTATTTACTACGCGCACAAAGGTAAATGTCAAAAATGTATGACCTAAATGAAAAAAAAACTAGGCGATACTAGAAAAAATATTTTATTAAATATTTTAACAATCAGCCGTTTGAAACAGACATGCTTTATTAATTTTCATATTTTGTTAAATACGCATAAAGCATTAGATTTTATTAGTGTGAATAAAATTCACCTTTTCCATTTCATTTCTTTTACGATAGCTGGCTTAATGAAAAACTAAAAGTCGTTTTGAAACGCGAAATTGGCAATGTAAAATTTGTGATGACTCACAATCGTTAACCCGAACATAATAACAGTATCAACATGTGGACAACAAAACCGGTACACTTTTTATCGTCATTATAATGAACCACGCTTGTTAAATCTGACTAACATTATTATTTTTATTAAGTTATTATTATTTATATTTAAACCAGATAATTTTATCGGCATCGTGTAGCTATAAATTATCCTATATTAATAAATTATTTGTGAGCGTAGTCTTCTTAAAGGTATTTTACGTAGTATAATAAGTACCTATATTTTACTTACATTGCAGCTATATAATAAGGAAAATTAAATTTATTTTCACTTTATGAACACTAAGCTTTCTAACCGTTTTCTTGTCTGAAATGCGTCATAAATTTTCACGTTAGAACCTCATCTGTGGCGAAACACGTTCAACGATATACAGATGTAGTTTCTATTGAAAATAGTCAATTCAATTAAATTCTCTGTTTTCATTATTATTTAGATCCCAATTTAATTTCTAATTGTAAGAACGAAACATTAATTTATGTTATTGAATTTAAGTTTGAATTGAATGATTTAAGTTGACTGAAATACGCGTGTTTAATTTGTAACAGTGCTTTATCGGGGTAGTAACCAACTAGTAACCTTTTACCGATGACGCGAATCGTTAGGTCGCTTAGATAGGCCATACGAAAGATTAATTTTTCATACAAAAGGGTTTTCGTATCGTGCGACGTATTAAAGTTTTTCTACTATTCTTCGATATTATGGAATTTAAATTGAATATCTTTATTGCATTTTTCGATATTTTAAATAAATGTTATAGCTTAGAAGGCCGTTTTACCTGTAACAATTAATATTCCATAGCTACGATTCATTTCAACGTTATCCGTCATCAGCACTTATCAGAAATTTTATCAATAGTTTTGAGAATTTAAAGTGAAATAAATATTTAAAATGTTAAGTGATGATGAAATTAGTATACAAAAGGCAGCTAACATTAAAAAAATATTAAAATTTCATGTGTTTTTTTTTTAATTTTTATTTTTCTGGCCTGGCCCCGAAAGTTCTGCCTTCGAAACTAACAACTCAAACGTTCACCTTCGTGTTGCTAGCGTTACAAAGTTCTATTATTTATAGAAGAAAACAAATTTCTGTAATTTTCGAAATATTAAAAAGGCAACAAATTAGAAAAAAAGTAAATTTTGAAACATATTGATTAATTTTATACATATATCGAAATTGTTCTCACTTAAATTCAATTACTAGGTTTATTTCGAGTAGGTATCTACATCAATTTATTTTTTAACATAAGGTACCACGATGGGTGTAGCCAACAGGGGCTCCGGCAATATTTAATACGACAGTGTCGGATGCGACCTGGAACGCGTGCCATTAACTGGAACGTGGATAGATTTTTTAGTAGGACCATCCCTCTCCACCAGATATTATTTACTCTGCACATAAAGCTACCGTAATCCTATAAAAAAGATAGTAAATCAAGCGGATGCGCCTAGAAATTTAGAAACTGTAGAAGATCATAGCTATTTGAAATATTTTGTTTTTCATTTTTGGAGAATCAATTTTTCCATTAAAATGGACGTTGTCTGTCTAACTTCTCTTTTAATTCGTTTGAACCTATTGTTAAATTAACATTCGATTTTAGATTTTATAATCACGATCCTGCGTTTAGGTACTCATATACCTAAATGTATATTTTCAAAATATTTAAATGTAAAAAGTCGCTTAGGTGTTATTAAAGCAGTTTGATAATCTATATTGTCAAATTAATGACGAAATTAAACTTTATCATAAAATAAATGCTTCAAAATGAATCGATTAAATGAATTTAGCCTTGCGAAGGTGAATCTTAATTATATACGGGCAAAACGTCTTTTTCGAAAAAAATTTCTTCTTACGATATATTTCACGCGATTTAAAGAAAAATAAAATCCGTCACAATCAAACCCTCGCTCTATATCTCTTACGTACCTCATATATTGTAAAGCTTTTTACTGTTCCGTTCCAGATAATCCAGGATAGAAAACGATGAAGTAGAGGGAAATATCATCTTACAAGAAAATTATTTGCATAATTAAAATCGAAATTTACCTCGTAGGATTTTAATAAAAACAATTTATAAGTATAGGTACTTCAAAATTTTAAAAATGAATTAACTTTGCGATTCGTTTTCTATATTTTTTGTGAATGTTGTGCATTTACGGGGGGGGGGCGGGGAGTTAATTAGAATTTAAAACTTAACGGCAATCGAAGTAATCGTTTTTGTAATCTCCACGATTTTGCTGACCCATTTTTTACAATCAACTGCTAATCAACAGATAATATATTGTTTTAAGGTAATTATTATTTTAAATATTATTTATGTAAGTATGTACAACAATTGTTCATATTTAAAAACTACACGTACTTTTTTATTCCTATTTAATAAAATAGTTAACGAAATTGTTATTGCAATTAATTTTACTATCTATATAAGTTGCTTGGAAATTGTTTCAGAAGCAAAAGCTTAAATTTTAATATATGATTTAACTGGAACATAAAGGTTTTTTTTAATAATATTCATTACTTTGTTGTACAACATGATGTGATAACAAACTTTTTCGAACGTAGCTATTTTATTTTGGTCTAGTTTATGTTAATTTAAGAACGTAAAATTTTTTTCGATAAAATAGGTACAGAATTTATTATCGATGCATTTTGAAATAGCAAACAGTAAAATTGGAAACGTTATTTTTATGTGTTTTTGTTAAAATTATTAAATTAAAAGAAATTCAGTAAGTTATCACGGGAACTAACTGCTGCGTAGGTATACATACTTTTTAAAATTCTGAAGTTATAGGTTAATTCATTAATAATAAAAAAATCGATCACAACGACATAAAAGAAAAAAGTACAACTGCAAACAAAATCTATCCTTAACTTATTTATTCGGTACAGTAGAAAATTTGATTTTCCAGAAAGATTCCTATTTTAAAGTTCCCAAGCTATTTTTGATACATATTGATACCTACATATGTAAGTTGCAGTTGTTTATTTTATAAAAGATTGTTTTCTAAAGAAACTCATATGTTTTTTATTATTAGTTATTAAAATTGGACAAGAATTCACACATTAAAATAGTCAAATATGTATTGTAAAAAACAGTTAAACCATTGCATTATTTAATTAAGTATAAGTAGGTATAGCTCGTTATTCGGCATTTCTAAAATCAGCTCCGATTACATTACATGTTATATTCTCCCGTTTGAGACATGAACGTATTTTCCTGATATAAAAGATACAAAGTAATGTTATTTATGGTTTAGGTTGTACGCGAACATAAATTGCCTTTGAAATTCGTACTTACAAACACATCCTTTTTACCTACATTCGGTAAGTACTTCCTCTTCGTTCGTAATAATTTTGACTACTTTTATCTCACAATCAGTGTATATAAAGATTTTGATGATTTTCTTACGCTCTATTTCACACAGAATTTTTATAGGTAAGGCGAATGTTCATTGTATGACACTCGATTACGATTGTAACAGTAATAAACATTGTTATTCTGTTCGAGTAGGTATGTGTTTTCATCTAATTTTGTACCCTTTTCTTGAATATTACGGTAACAAGATTGCATTGACTGTTTTACGGTCTGTTTGATTTGATGTGTCACAGCGGATATACCTCGATTATTATAGCAATTTCAAAAAAAACGTGATATGTATACCTATGTAAAATAAAGCTATTAAACTGTTCATTTTTAATAAAAATAAAAAAAAAACAAATGAGCATCAAATATTTTAAATATACAAAGGTAGGTAACATTTTTGCTAAAAGTAGGTCTTTGTAGGATTTGTCTCATTTTTTCACGGGTTGATTATGGTTAGAACAAGAAACAAAATCCTAAATTTGTAGCGTTTTTCGACCATTAGTGTTAACGCGAGGGCTATCCAAAATGCTGCACCACGCGTCAAAATCGACGCATTTTCAGATAGTCATATCTCCGTTTCCACTACAGTCACAAAACAAGTAAAAATATCTCCTAATAGTCCACGACCTGTACTTCTGCTGGTGTTAAAATAACTTTGACGCGTTAGGTACAACACAAGGAGAAAAATCATAAAAACATGAAAAACCCAAAAAAATTGTCAATTTCGACATTTTATTCCTATCAAACGAGAAGGAATACTTCATTTGTAATTTGTTTTTACGTTGCTGATGACGTTATAATAGCACATAAAAACAATCAATGACATGCGGTGTTTTATTGCTTTTACAACGCTACTGTCTCTTTCTATATGTAATCTGAGTTTTCAGTGGTATTTATTTTCATCAGGAGAGCTTGAATTTTTTTTATTCAATATACGTGGGAGGCCTATCGGTGAAAAAAAACGTTGAGATGGCACTTTGCCCGATTTCGGAGGAAAAATTTTCAAATTTTCGTTAAATTTATTTCTGATTTTACTATATACTGGTATTAGAAATCATTTAAATAAGTTTATTACCGTTGTTAAATTAAATTATCGCAAGTAAAAGGTGCAACAAGTAATAATAAGAAACATTATTTACAAACGTAGGTAATTATAATATAATAAACATTTTTTCTACAAAATCGATGCATACGTCAAATTTCAAAATTAGTATTTTGGCTGTTAACTTTAGCGAAGATTCCGTCAAACATGTGAATTTGAACCTTAAAGCGGGCTCTCCTAAGAGGCCTTAAGCAATAATTAAATAATAATTATTTTTATGATATTAAAATATTAATAGATGTAGAAGAAGTGGGGGAGGCATATATTCGCATATGGGGGCAAAATGGATTTTCTAGCATAGCAATAAAATTATTGAATAAGTAGGCTGAACATTTGCATCCCAAACGTCCTACTAAATAAGTAATGCCCGCTCTGTGTTTGTTTAGATTTTTATTTATTTATTTATTTATTTAGATTTTTCACAATTGTAGTGAAAATCTTGAAAGTAGTTGACAAATTTGTAGTTATATGCTCTCGTGTATAACGGTGCTAATGTCATATTTGAGCAGTATGTAAGAGTAATAAGTATTCATTACTCTGTTTGTTAGTAAATTAATATAAAGGTTACGAAAATGATAATCGACAACTGTCATTCTCTCGGTGAAATTTATCGAGTCGGTTGTGCCCCATTGTATATAATGGCTCATAATCGCTCTTTTCGCTATTTATTTTATTTTCAGTATTGTTGCTTGTTACACTGTTTTGTTATGTTCAAATGCAAAAAGTATTATATGAAAATAAAGATTAAACATATTAATACGTTTACATTTTTTCAAGAACATTCTCCTTATGGGGTGAAATCATGCCCCCACGTCCCTTATTCATTCGCGCCAAATCGTTTTCGATAAAGTGAAGTGGGGTAAGATCGAACCGGTTTTTCAAAGTTTCATTTTTAACACATTTTTAAATATTTAACATATATTGGTATCAACGCAAAGTAGAGTTAATACTCTATAATTTGTATTGAAAAAAAACACCATTTTTCCTCAGAAATTTTCGTTTACGCATAAAATTGTAACAAACTGCACCCACTACGAACTTGCCCCGCATTCGGGGCAAGTTCGTAAACGGTTATTTAAACCCATTGAAATGTATCTTACTGTGTTTTGGGGAAAAATCGTAATTATTCATAAAACATTTGCAGAATTCCATTTACCGCATTAAAATAAGTTGATTTGTTTAAAAATGACTAATATTTAAAGAAAATCCTTTTTTACTTCCATAGAAAAAGAGGTTTATTTAAATAGAAAAACCATACAAATTACCTATTAGCTATTATATTCGCATTTATGTATGAATAAATATAGGCCGATTACGATCTTGCCCCATTTACCATGTTACCCCACTGCACCTTATACACAATGTTATTCGACTTTTGTTTAAGATATTTAAAACATCTTTTATGCAAGTTCAACTCGAAACATGCCGTAATTAATAAAATTTGTAAATTATTTAGAAACTTCTCTTGACGTTCTTGCGAAACACACTTCGTAGATTCCCAAATTTACTTAAACTTTTCAACGTAAAGTTTACGTTTCGTTTTGAAAAGTGAATTAGTTTGAAAAGTGCTCTGCATTACTAGAATTACGGAACGTAGAAAATCTTTTTCTTTTTATAGGTAGATAACTACCTAATAAAAATCGCGTGTAAAATAACATTAACTACCTAATTGTGTATTTATAGCTGGGAATTACTTTCGCATATTATTTTTAAACTTGCAACCCTTATTTTATTAATAAACGTGACGTTCGATCACGTACAGAAATTTAAAGCTGTACTGTTAGCTCATAATGAGATTCGTCGCGTTTTAACCGCATTTCCGCGGTTTTCGTCGTCTCTCGTTCCGCTTAAATCATCCTCATCTTATAAAAATATGGCTAAGCTGATGTGATATGTTTAAAGCTTTCAACCAGTAACTAAAACGTTTTTTAAAAACATTCATTCCTTGTACCATATACAAGCGTTAAAATATGGTTGTACGTATACTACGTGAATATAAAAAGAAATTTTTATCTTTCATTTTGACGTGTTATATTAGAAATTTCCCTAGTCACACTACTTTACAGTGAATTACGGCCGTTGACAATGTATCAACAAAAACCATTTACACCACTTTATTTAACAATGATGTAATAAATCGATAAATTTGCGATACATTTTTTATGTTTTCGAAAAGCATTGTCTAGTTAAGTGTTTCGAGCTTGTTAGTTCTGAAGTTTTAAATGTAAATTGATGAATGAAATAATATTTTTAGATTTTTTTTGGTGATTAATTTAGGTAAACTTAATTAAATTTGAATAATAGGCAATCTACAAATTTATGGTATTAATTGGTCGAGAGTCAATTGTGTATGCAAAATTATTGAACCAGTCATTAAAACGGAATATGTTCACGATCGTTAAATTTAATTTTCCCTCGAATATTTTTCGAACTACGAACTTGATGTTTTCCCTATTTTTCGGAACGTATAAAAGGAAAATAAATTATTTCCCTAAAACATGTTCGTATATTAGCTCTCAAAATTACCAAAACCGGCTATACTTTATGAACAATAAAAGCGTTCGATTTATCGAATTGTCTATTCAACAATATCTAGGTACGTGTAAGTAGTACTACATTTTGTTTATTACCGTATAGTGATGTAGGTATATATATAACTGGCAAAACTGATAAAACGTTATTTATATTGCATATACAATATAAAATATTTCCTTATTAAAATTGGGGTTATATATGGATATTCATCAAATATATTATTTTTATTTCGCATAAAACATTTAGATAAAGGCTTTCCCTTTCAAATAACATAATTTAGATATTTACTTATCATTTATGCGTACGATTTGTTTGCTAATAAAATTTTAAAAATTCGCTCGAAGTGAATATTCGTTACATCTGTTTGTATAAAATAACGCAGGTAATGCATACATAATTTTAGATAGCCAATAAATTTTGTCGCCAGATAGTCGTGAGAGGTAGGCGACGCCAGTTCGATATTTCGAAAAGACGAAATTTAAACAGACTTACGCAGTTTGGAGTTCATAACAATGGACGCGTTCAAGAAAACTCGGCGATTATGTACCTAGTAATTACTTGCGATTGGTTTATTTCTTTATATCCATCAAATCACATGCAATTGCTACCATAAGTTGCTTCCACTCTGTCGATGACCAAACTTATTATACGTATCGTATTGAAACATGAAGAAATATATTCCGGTACAGATACCAACAGATACGTATTTCGGAATAATATAAATTTAAAAACTAAGATTAGCGTAATTTATATTTTTCACCTGACTTTTTATCTATTGTCTAGAATACGGAACATGCCCTTTAGCTTAAATTTTCGTTTTCGCCGAGGTCGCTTCTACAGTTATTTAAATTTAAATCGATTTACATCGTCGCATTATCCTAATCACTTTTGAAAGAGATTACACAATACAATTTTTTTGCAGTATCAATTTTTCCATTTAATTTTAATCATGTTCTTAATGCAATTTTCTCATTTTTTGTCCTTTAAAAAAAGCGCGTTTCTTCCTCTTTTCTTTAAGGGAATTATTTGACATTGATAAATGTTAGGATACTTTTAGTGCCTTGACCTAATAAACTTAAAACCCTAATTAATTTAAAGCAAGAACACATATTATATCGAACAACTCCATGACATTCTTTGTTAGTGCTACATTGATAATTAAAAACATTAATTGAAAGAGCCATCATTGACACCGTCTAAGTGCATCTTATTGGATAATTGAAACTTAATTTTGTTTAGCAATAAAACAATCCACATAATTATTCTGATTTTTAAATCATTTATGATCGAGATAAGAAGCCATTGTGAATAACAGTTGCGATCATTTTAATTCTAAAACCATTCAAGTGGACACGTAACAAGGGAACACAGACAACTCAAAATTCAGAAATTCCTCGAGATAAGAACATTACATATTTTTTAATGGTCCAAAGTATAGCGCCCTTTAAACGAAAGGCTATCTTACGCTATTCGCCTCAATAACTAACAAACTATCGAAGTTACTTAAAAAAAAAGTTAAGACACAATTTAAACTAAATTAAGAGTTTTAAAAGATGGTACTAATGTACACCACAAAAAAAGTTTTTCGAAATATCTGGTGGATTTATTCTGGAGCACTATTTTGTTCAGAAAATAACAAAAAAAAAAAAATCGATTTAATTTCTTTTAGTATTAATTTTCAATAACCCTACGAAATAAATTACATTGTCAAATTTAAGTTGAAAGCGCAGAATAATTTATAAATTAAAAAAAATCTTTGGAGGCTTATATCTGAACATTAGCTTTCCGTTACTTAGGCGGTTTCAGCTCTAGCCCCTTCAATTGCATACATTAGGATTATTTCTCTTCAATTAAAATCCTTTTATTCGTTCAGATTTGAGCTGATATATAATAAGAATCGGTCCTACAATATATTAAATAAACTTCAAAAAAGTTATTTAAAGAATAACTTCTGTGGAAGTCGTTGTTTCAATAGTGATTTCCATAGAAGTTATTCTGAAAATAGTTCTTAAACCTAACCACCTTAGGGTTGATTTTTAAGTACAAGTACTACATGAAATATAAATATTTATAATTTTATAATATATATAATATTTATAATATTAAAAATATTTGTAATATAAATCACCGTTTAAATCTTAATTTTTTTAATCTACACGTCTCGCACAAAAACTAATCGGACAGTTGACATATATACTTTATGACACTTATTGTTAGATGTTAGGATAATAGCTTTTAGCATTCTTGGACGTTTTGGAACTGTAACGAAAGAAAACTACAATTATTCTATAAATTTTTCAGGAAGGAAATACTTATAACAAACGTTATTACATTTGTGATAGAATTTCTGATAAAAAACTTAGAAGAACCCTAAAATATAACATTTATTAGAAATCCGTTTGTGATGAACTAATATTTTCAGTCAGTAATCCGCTCGATTATAAACATAAAATATGATGTTCTAATAAATTTTGGTATTCCATAAACTAATATATATTTTTTTTGATTGCAGATAACAATAAATGTTTCAAATACTTAAAAATTCACTTTCATTTTATTAAAAAAGTGTAACTTTAATAAATACTGAATTATTTATTTGGCCCTTAAAATATAGAAATGAATTTAAACGAAGAATTCGATAAGCAATATTGTGTCATTCAACTCCAGTAAATATAAAGTTACGGCGAATAATATAAGACTATTCAGTTATAGTTGATACTCAATAGTTGAAAAATATATAAACTACAGTAAATTCTTACGTAATTCTGATGTTAACGTAGATATTCAGTGGAAATAGCAAAACACTGAAATAAATTAGATCGTTTGTCTAACAGAGAACAGACGCCATTTAATTTAATTTACGCATGAAATTAAATTGTGTATTTAATTATTTTTATAACTAACAGATCTCATATTAAGAACATAAACACATTAGGTAAGTAAGCATTATTTTTCTATATACTTAATACTTATTTTCTAAATGTTTTTACACCTAATAAAAGAAAAATATAAAGGATTTATATTATAATAAATTAGACTTTCATATTCGATGTACCTACTTATTTATTTTGTTGAAAGAAATTAGAGCCCTCTATACTTACAGTGCATTAACATTTAATCTGATCGTATTATAAAACAAACATTTTTCAGTTGCGAAAAGTAATATTATTGTGTATTTGTTTATATATCCGACGATACCTACAGTATATTTACTCATCGTACATACATAATATATTCATAGCTTACCGAACTTACAAAGTAGGCTATGCTAAAAATATAAAAGATTCGCAAACATTCATATATTCATATCAAACACTCCTTGAATCCGAAATTGTCAAATATTTCAAAAACTGGAAATTTTTAATTCGACGAATTATTGCACCCACAGCAAATGTTCGCAGATGAATTTATCTGCTACCCCACTAAAGGAATGCATTTTATGACACTTACAATTTCGGAGGTGTGTTATCAGGTAAAATATTTTTGGTGTTGATAAGTTTTCGAACGTACACATGATTACGTGGTTTATATTGCTTAATTTGTTCACCATAAAAAGGAAATCTCGATTCAAAAAACAATCAAGGTGGAATTACGTAGGTACCTGCTTATATTTCAATAATGCTCGATGCAATTCTTTACAAAATTTCAAACATATTACACGTACAAACTTGAAATTTAATCAGCATTTGATATTAATGAATTCCATTTTGAATTATATTTTATAATAAATTGTAGGTTCACACCCACAATAAAAATTGATATCGAGATAGCAGCTGTTCGCGAATATAAAATATTAAAGCTCGTGAAATGTTTCATATCTTTTTCCGAATATTTCACCGTACGTATTCGTATTGAATTGAATTTATAACTTCTGTTGGGAATAGTTTTGGTTTCTTCGTATTAATTTCCATTAGATAAACAGGATCGTTTACAACAAACTTATAAAAAAAGCGTATTACCGAAAAAGATAAATTAATTAAAATAATTTAGAAAATCGCCTTAAATGATCATTTAATTTTAATAAAGCACAAAATAGAGATTGCCGTGCAATTATATTATTGGGGTTAGATTTAGCTTATAGGTAGTTTGGCGTAGAAATGCGATTTGCGGAGGCGGCAGTTTCCTCCCTTTCCTGGAATTTCGAATATTAATTGAGCAGGTTTACCTGCTATACATAGTCATTTAAACATGAATCTTCTTGAAAGAGGGTTCAAGACACTCTCGTCTTTATGCGATGGAAAATTTATGTTAACTAGATAGTTTCTTTGAAATATCGTGAACGCGAAATTTGTTTTAGAAAATATAAATGCATATTAATACGGGTTTTAGAAGTTAACCAGTTTTGAAAATTTTGTGTTATGGTTTTTAGGGCATTTAAGCGAAAAATCACCCTAAAACTGCTCTAACAGCTATGACAATAAAATCACTGTTGACCAGTGTAATATTCTGTCTTACTATATGTAGTTAATAAAACAGGAACACGAGCTTAATAAAATACAGCATAGTAAGTCAAGTACCTACATATATGTTATACATAGGAATTTAATATTCTGCCTTTTTAATAAACGGAGCAGATTCTTTCAAATGTTATAGTAATTTGTAAAGAATTTCCACAATACCACGAGGCCCTCACATAATAAACTACTATATATTGTTCTTTGTTGTTTACAAGAAATATTAATAAACAACTGACGACTACAGTACATCAAACGAAAATACGGCGAGGTTGAAAAGTATGGAATACATTTTAAAAACGCTGCTTACAATTTAAAGAAATCCCTCGGACCCGTCGTTTTTATTTTATTTCTGGGCTTACTGTGAAAACACCTTTTGTTATGCAGGGCGTTCCAAAAAATCTGGGCCAACATCAACTCGTGATTCTCCAAATTGTTTTATGACAATTTCGAATTCCTTATAAAATTCTAAACGTTTTTTTATGTACCCGAACTCAATTGTTTTTGAATTATCGAAACTTAAATTCTGTTAAATAATTTAAAGAATACCTACATCCCGAAATAAAATAAATATCGTTAAAACATTTCCTAAAAATAATTTTCTTTTTCTATTAGGCCTATTTTAAAAATATTTGTTGTTGTACAAGGTGTCGCGAAAAAGTTGGTCCGGGGGCGCACTACCCCTAGCCTTCCTAATCGCAAATTTTCCAAGGATCGATTTTTAAATTTTTAAAGACACTTTCGGTACTCATTGTTTTGCTGCGTTATTTTCAAAAACCAACATTGTGTTATGGAAATTATTAAAAAAGCTCATTGAAAAACAATAATCTGCAGGTAAAGTTTAAATTGTTACTTTTAATGACCCGTTAAAAATCTAACAACCAGTCACAATCGATATTTTCGGACATACCTATAGGGAATACATGTTAACGAGCCTTTAAAATTAAGAGTTTTCTTACAAAATAGATCCCTGCATCTTATAAATCTGCCCGACTATAATACAATTATCGTCAGAACTTTCGACACTTTTCTTAAACTGATGCATTTCGTAAAAAAAAGCAATTAGTGGTTTAGCGATTCAGATAATTTGTTTTAAAAACAAACTACATACTTTTAAATTATTTATATAGGTAAGTTTATAATATTACTCACATTTAAAATAATTACCTACGTTGTATATTGTATGTATATAGGTATCTATATTTTTTTAAAATTTTATTTGAAATACTTAAAAAGTAAAATTAAAAGTTGAGTTCTTAAAATGTTAGAAATTCATTTTTAAGATTTTACGTACTTACGTTTTCCATATAAGTACGTAAGCACATAATACACTACCGTTCTGTTATAAACAAGAAACAACAAAGTTTTATAAGTAACGGCAATTTCTTAGATTTGATGGGGATCCCCGAGATTTTAATATTAACCCTACCTTGAAAGTTTCCATTTTTAGTCGACCGTGAACGCACGGGATTGTATATCGCCACTATATTTTTACTACAAATGCAAAACATAAAAAATCACACGAGTGTTATTCTGGAATAAGTGAGTACCTCTACCTATAGGCACTACGATTATTTTTATTTTGAATCATGTTTAATTTTGCACGAACATCAACAATACCAACTATCCTAACCGAAACCATCTAAAATGGTATAAAATTTTAGTAATTTCCTCAAATCGATTTGATTAATTTTAAAATTTTAATTTTTAATTCATAGTAAGTAAACATCTGTCGCAGTAAATTTGGTACTAGAGATATATCTATGTTATAAATATTATGCTAATATGTATTCTACAAATACACGTATTAGTAAAACGTTTAAAAAAAATTCCCACCATTAATTGGTGGTTATAAACTCAGTCACGCATCCTTCGTTGTCTTTCACTAATCACCTATATAAACGCGGAAAATGGGGAGGGATTGATGTTGTGTTCGTTGCGGAAAATTTATGCGCGACACGATGATTTACAACTACCGAATTTTAGAAAGTTTGCATTTTTTATGATTAAAATTTAAACAGTTTCTGCATTAATAAATAGATTTATTTATCTACAAACATAAATACGTGCAATAATGGCATACGTAGATGCAAGATTTTAAATTGCGATAACGTTTTTCTCGTTCTGGTACATACTTTAATTTTTCTGGAAATATTTAAATATTTGCAGGCATGTGTCTGCGAGGTATTCGGACCTAAAATCGTTTTATTTTATTCGATTAAATTACGAGGCGCGATTAATATTTAATTCAAATAAATTTGTACATTTTAAGTTTCGGTCGTTTTTTTCTTCTAAAAAATTGTAGCCCAATTTCGTTTTTTATTAGATATTTTACGATATTATTTTTTTTTTAGAACATCGTCGTTTTAGATTGCGTTATTTAACAAAAAAATATCCGCCTTTTTAAGTTATTTGTTTCAGTTTTGGCAATATAATTATTATCTATATGCAGTTAGTCTTATTGTAAAAACCAAATGACCTAAATTAACTGAGCAAGGATGAAAAAAGAAACACAGATTACACGCTTTTTACCCTAGAGCCTGACAGGGCATTACTATTTAATAAGTTACTGCTTATAATATAAGGGTGAATATTTAAAAACGTGCAATTTTTGAGTGTTTTCCTAACGAAAATGTTTTCTCTGTTTATTTTCAAAAATGTAAAAACTAACATGGTTATATAAAAGGGACATACCTAAATTTCCCGAAAGATTTATAAGATATAAACGATATTTGCATGTAAAAAAATTCAATATAGAGCCTTTTAATTCTAATTAATTTTAAAATACAAATAGTATGCACCTATTTTTTAGGTAACTTACTTTCTATTCGTTTTTTTATTATCTATAACTTTATAACATAAACAAAGCGACGCGACGCTTTAAAATAAAAGTTAAGTTGATTTGTGAAGAATTATCTGTACACGGTTGACCAGTAGTATTTCAATAGTCTCTTAAAGAGTAAGTGCTCTCGTCACCGATCCTCTTGTTTTGTTCTTGAGAACTCTGCACTTCGATTATTGACTGTGAATTAAGTATAGATATGTAAATTATTGATAAACTACGTATTTGCTTAAAAGCAATTACTACTACTATGAAATTAAACTAAATATGTAGGTACTCATTAATTTACCTACGCATTAACACACTCACGATTAGTTTTTGATTCTAGCAGATGTTAGCTGAAGTATTTCAAACAGCCACAATAAGGTAGCAGCATAAAGCAAACGAATATTTGGGGATATCCGGTTCTGCCTGGGTATCCGGTGTGCCACAATCTAACCTTACTCATAAATGACGTGTTAGTGTAAAAAGACGAATTATAACACCTACTCCTATATAAAATTTTGCAAAGGAAATAATGTATAGCTTATCCAAATCTATATGATATTCACGTCATCAATACAAGGTTACTAGATGATGACGTTTCACATAGTACTGTCACTTCGTACCTAGTATTTTGACAGTTCTAATACATTGGAGTCTTTCTTTATACCATCTAATATGTGCGCAAGTAAATCATCTATAGAATATGTCACTTTTCAAACTTTAAACCGAATTACAAATAAACAATCTAGTAACTTTTTATTGATGACGTAAACATCATATAGGTTTGAATAAGCTATATACGTGAGAATGCGTGTGAGATAGAATTTTAAATTGTGACATTATATCGACGTCATTTTCGCAGAACGTCTTAACCGTCACTTTTTACGAAAATGAGTTATTATCTCATCTTATGCATCTAAGGCAAAGACAAAATCTGCTAAAATCTGGTAACCAGATAGTAAAATTTACTTTTTGCATCGTCCTTGTTACGTCCTTCTGCAAAAACGCCGTCGATATGTAACCACCCATGCTCTTATATTATAATCAAACAACTAGTGCAAGCTTATGAATGTGAAATACGATAAATCATAACCATCTCATACCAACGTCATAAGAAAAAACATGTAATGTAAACAAGCGATTAGCTATTATTCCTAAAAGATTTATCGGTACGGCGAGTAAAATATTACCCTATTCATAAAAGGACTTGCTTGCGCCGTCACTTACTACTATTAATATAGTTTTCTATCTTTATCTTAAAAATACAAATTATATTGAATCTCGATACAAATGTTTAACATCAGTCTTATAGTAAATTCATAAATTAATGACGCAGACAAATTCTTTGTGATTTTCCGGCATTAATAAAGTTAAAGGAACGGCTGATTTGATCAAAAACTACAAAGAAAGATGTTTCCTACAGAATTTCATGGTGATTATAAAATATATTTAATCCGATCATTATCCGATCTGAGATTTTGATGGGTAACGAACTCAACATATTGTCAAAGTTGCAGTTCCCTACGATCAAAATTGTGATCGGAATCGTGATCACAAGATTTCATATTATATTTACTTATATTTAACCAACACAAAATGAATGACCCAGGTCCATTTCGAGATCTAGGGGTCGAGGTCGACCCCTTTCTTATAGAAATAAGCTAAAAAAATATATTAAACATTCATAATTTTTATTGATTATTTCAAAGCAGTATAATTTTGCATGAATTAAGATTGACAAGATCAATTAGAGTTATTTACATAACCTAATTATATAAGTTAAGCGGGCATGTTATAAGTGATATAAAATATAAAATCACATTATTTAAGCTTAAAAAGCTGCCGTTTTTTAAAAAGGTATTATACGAGCTTCAGTTAAATCAATTTTAGACTTATGCTAGGTATTTTGACCTCCGCGGGCGTTGTTTAATTAGTTTATAATGAAATGAACTTCTATTAAATTAAGAGGCAAAATGAGCTTTACTGATTGTGAGTAGGTAATTAGAGGGACCTTTAGAGAGAAAAATTTAGCATGCAAAACATTTGAATTTGAAACTAGCCCGGCATATATATGATATTAATCTTCTTTTTTATATTAATTCTTTATATTCATAAGAAATATCAACATTTTTTTATATACTTGATGTTTTCAGTAACGTATTATAGTCAGTGTAAATAATTTTCCACAAACTTATACCTAACGTCAGTTAAATTGTTATTAAATTCTCTGGATGTCGTAAATTATTAATATTTTAGTAAACGCAAAAGCAACAAACGCTTCAATTTTTGATAGATAAATCAGGTCACATTTGTACAAGGTAAAACCGATCAATTTATCAGTCGTCCAGTATATCGTCCGTTTCTTCAAATTTGAAATAAAGCACCAACGAGTAAAGTTATCTACGCAATTTGACCAACTTACCGATAAATTGTTCAAATTGGTCGATAAATTTTCTCGTGCGTATGCAGTTTTTATCAACATGTGTCTGCCGTTGCCATTATTTGTCGTTGGCTGATTAATACGAATTATATAGATACTAAAAAACGTTAACGAATATTTCGAAGTGTCGTGTCATGTCATCATGTTGTCCAATATAGATTGTCCTAAAATCGCGTAACGTGTTTTTAACGTAATTGACGTGGATTGCGTGCCACATCGATATAAACACAAATTGTAGGTAATAGTTGTTACAACAGGTATTAAGTAACTATATATCTATCAATTCAAAATTAAATATATTTTTATTTCTATAAATACTGTTTTTATTCTTCATTGAATTAAAAAAAAAACCTATTGCCATTGTTATAAGAAAATGATATTGCAAATACGTAAATATATGTACATAATTAACATGTTTATTAATTTCAATTATATTATTCATAAATGTATAAATTACCTTACGCTACCGATATACTTAATAACTAAGAAAGAAATAAATAGCTATCATTTTTAATTTTTTATAAAATTTGTATTTTTACTTATACAATAAATATTAATATACTGTTACTATTTTTTTATTTTGTATTTTCTTATTATGTTAAAAATTCAAGAACTTAATGATAATTAAAGATGAAAAGGTAGTTTTATTAACTAAAAATACGCTCGATTACCGTTGGTTGAACACAAAAAATCGAAGTCCAGTCAAGAATGTAAAACAGTTAAAAATACCAGCCCTAAATAAATTAGAAATTATATGGGTGTTTCTAAAAGTAAATCTACATATTAAGTATATGCAGTGCTTTTCAAAAGTTTAGACACACACATAAATTAAAATAAAATTAATTAACTAACAAATAAATTTTAGTGTACCTATAAGAAAACATTTAAAAAACCCAAATAAGCGTTTATCGGATTAGTTAATCGGTAATATTAGGGTAATTAGGGTTTGGTTCACAACACGATTTTTAGCCGATTTAGATTGCAGATTTATTCGTGAAATTGGATGAATCTTGGGTCGTAGTGGGAAGGTATTTCGAAAATTTTCTATCCAAATGTGAAAATTACGGAAAATCACTACGATTTGGAAGACCAACAGTGTTGACGCAACGAGACGAGTGCGCAATTTTACAAACTGTGGTCAACAAAAAATGTTCTTGTGCCGATGCAAAGAGAAGTTTGGACTTGACTGCATCCATAACAAGTATTTGGAGAGCAGCTGGTCGTGTGCAACACTTACATTTCGGGCAACTTTCATCAAAACCGCCGCTATCTCAGCAGTATAAAAACGCACGACTCAATTTTATTCGAAAACACATGGTATTTGGTGATAAATGGCTGACCGTACTTTTTTCTAATGAAAAAAAAAATGTTATGCCAAGTCATGGCATGATTTGCGAAAGGAAAATGAGGTATTCTCGAGACGACAATTCAAAGCTGGAAGCGTAGGCAATGGTTTGGGCCGCAATTAACTTTAATGGTAACTCTGGCATCGCATTCATTGAAACAAATATGAATTCTCTTAAAGATCAAGAGATATTGAAGACCTATTTATGGTCTATAGGATCATCTTTAGGTGACCACGATTTGATTTTTCAGCGCTCTCCCGTCCACGGTTCTAAATCGACTTTGGACGAAAAGTGTTACAGTTATAAATGAGCCATCACGTAGATTTGATTTAAATCCAATAGAAAATATCTGGTCGATTTTGGCACGTAAAGTTTATGCATCTTGTCGTCAATTTACAACTAAATTAGACCTTCGTGTAACAATCGGCCGAAGAGTGGTATAAACTTGATCAATATGCGATTCAAAATGTAATTTTATCTTTGAGTGACCATATTTTCGAGTTAGCTAAAAATCGTGGAGGTGCGACTAGATTTTGATATTTTTTTTACTATTTAAATATAGTGGAGCTAATTTTTTTCCAATGCGTAAGTGGTGAACTTAATTTTGCTTAAGTTTTGTTATAGTTTTTTATTCTATGTTAGTTTTTATTTAAATTTTATTTTGTATTCACTTTTATTTTTAATAAATACGACATTACAGTAATATGTGCATATGGGTACTGAAAATTATTTGCCTACTACAGAACTAATATAAAAACAAAGTTTTATCAAAAGTAGGTATAAAATTAAAGTAGTATTTTTAAATATACCTACACGAGATGTTCTTTGAAGTAACATACCTAAGAAAAACTAAATTTTAGTTTCGACTGTAAAGCATGAACGTTCATTTTTAATGAAAAAACTTTTCCATATATTTTAACCGTCTCACAATTTAAATATTTTTACTTCAAACGAACATGTTAAAAGTTTAAAAGTGCTCGCTTCAGGTCTAAATTAAATGTGTAATAAAAAATACCTACATGCATCACTTCGTGCGGTAATGTAACTTTACAATGCGCCAGGTCTCCGTCAAACGTGTATCGATTCTATGTGTATCGGTAGACACTACATGGTTTAATTAATTAAATGTCTGTGTAAAGGTAAAGCGCAACTATTTAAAAATTCTTAACATGTCTATTTGTAATAATAAATTAGCTGATATTGAAT
This sequence comes from Rhagophthalmus giganteus, assembly GCA_036326145.1. Lineage (NCBI taxonomy): Eukaryota > Metazoa > Arthropoda > Insecta > Coleoptera > Rhagophthalmidae > Rhagophthalmus > Rhagophthalmus giganteus. The sequence continues at coordinate 52,354,150 of JARFJA010000001.1, forward strand.
AGAAACGCTTGGTATATTTTAAATTAACTTTCATCTAATTACTTATATATGTATATATGCATTATTAAATATTATTTACAATTTAATTAAATTAAAATTGTTTTTAGTTAAAAATTGCAGGGTAAAATAAGTAAGTAGTACTCCGTTTTAGTAAAAGAATCAATTAGTATTTATAGCATTTTTTTATAAAGAAATTAATCCCAAAACAATAGGTAATATAACATATTACTACTTAGTTAGGAATATTGTAACTTTATGAAAATCTCGTAAAAGTCGTTATCATTTACTTAAAAGAACTCCTATTATATTAAAAAAATTAAATCAAATAAGTTTATTTGCATAACTTCCCCTATGGATTTCAGCGATCTCGGGAAATTCGCGAAATATTTAACCTCCGAACTGAAGCATACTTGCCACCTTTATTGAATTATATAACGAAATCGTAGAATTGTACAGGCCTGTAGAATACCTAACGATTTCCTTTAAGCTTATACGTAATTTTGCGCTTTTCACGTAAAGAAGATGCTGTAATATTGTTTAATAATTTAGTAAGTTTGTCCTTGGAAGCGCATCCTTTGTTCGCAAATACTAACTAAAAGAAGAAACATTCTAACATGATCAAAATAACCGAGTTCGTTGCTGCTATATAAACAGAAACGCCGAAAAGTATCAGCGCTCTTAGATCCGTTACGTTGTGTTTATTTCCTCCTTCTTTCTTTAAATCGCAACTTTCTGTAGTAGGTAGGTACTTCGAAACTTTTTAGAGTTAATCTTCAGGTTTTTTTTTACTTTGAAATTTTGTCTCGCCCTAATATATATATGAAATATGTATTTGGATTGGCTAAGTTTCTGAAATTTTATTCAATCATTCGATTTATCGCCGACTTTATAAATCTTTACAAAATACTTTTTTTTTATTGGTAAATGACATTTCTTTTATACTGCTGTTAATATAAAACGTATATACTTCTTGTGTAAAGGTATCAAACAGGTATTTTCGAAGTCGATAACCGAAAACATCAGGAGGGTTTTACTACCACACTCACGGTGTACGTATTTACTCGTATATTGCTGTAATACTATATAACAGAACACGCCCCTTCAGCGTTGAACGAGTTACGAAAGAAATATATTTTAGAACTACATTTGAACTACTGATTTGGCTATGTTTCGCAATATTAGCGTCATTAGGCTTCTAATTGTTTTCAATTACAATTGATTATTATTAACGAATTACATATTCAATTAGTCGCATTTAATTTATTGAAAGTAGAAATGAGTAAAAAATTACACCCATTGACTTTCTATATAACTATTTATTGCGTTTAATTGGTAGATTTCGAAAATAAGTCATTATAAGATTTAACTCAACGAAATAACAAAGTCAGCATTACATTTGGAGACCGTTTTAAGTAGAGAGGGTTGGAAAATCAAAAGTCAATATTATAGATATAAGTAGTTATAATTAAAGATAAAATAAAGTTTAGACCCAAACGTTGAAAAAATAATAAATCTCGTTTATATATAAAAATATTAAGTGTCCTATAATAAGTAAAAATAAAATTTCATTCTAACAAAATCAGCAATAAATTTAAAACATCAATTAATTTTTAAAATAAAGCAAACCTTGTCCAAATGACTGCCGTAAAACATTTTTAAACTTAAAAAATCGAGGTGTATACGGAAATACGCCTGAACTTCTGACCAATAATTTAATTAATAATCATTAATTTAATGAACGCAACCACTAAAATTTTCAGATCGAAAAGATTGGAAGCAATAACTATTTAATCGTCTATGACAATGCCATCATACTTTTCATAAGTTTGTCAGAACCACCTTTGACTGAAAAGTGATCGAATTTGAATAAATTGCTCAAAAATAAATGTTATACGGGGCGGCGAAAGGAAATTACATAGTGCAATAAGATGCATTTAAAACAAATTACTCAACCACACTGTGTATTTTTTCTATTCTAAACACAATAATAAGCGTCGATAATGTTCCATATATTGTGAAGATTCATAATCACCGATCTATGTGCATTAACCTTGCATTATAATATTCTTTGGTTTGATTTACTAACAAAAACCTTGAGATTTTATAAACCTGGTTTTACAAACGAATCATTCGGTTATATCAAACAGAAAAAAATATTAAATGAATAAATTAAGGGTCGTTTACTTACAATAAATACGTGTGTTTTCGTAAAAGTACTAAACACCATACATATTGTAACGAGTTACAAATCGCGTTACGTCACTACTCGAGTACCAACAAAATACCCGAATTTAATTTTTAAATTACATTTGAAAATCTACATTTAAGTCCGTCGTATAGGTTCGATTTTCAGATTTGTTAACAATTGAAATAAAAAATACACGAGGACTTACTTTGATGTCTGGAGAAGTACCGACTCCACCCTCCGCACCGCGACTTCGACAGTCCAAACAATGTTTTACACGATAAAGCGAATAAAATTAATTTTAAAATAACTCCGGGGCACTTCGGACACAAGACAATTTATTAAAATAGTCTAAACACCGAAAACCTTAAAAGTTGAATTAAATCGACCGATATCGACACGTAGGCCGCGCGTCCCTTCGCCCAAGAAACACCGATTCGTACTGACGAAACGAATTAATTATGCATATTTTGTACCTATAAAGAGACTTACGATAAAGTTTAACTGACCGCCTCCCAAGGTGATCCCTTACATATGTCCCTTCCAATAAACGCGTTATCTTACGAAGGAATGTTTTCAAGTCTAGAAAATAGCATTTGGATGGTCGAAGTTCGCGTTATCGCGCACGTGTTAAGAGATAAACCGCATTTGTTCCAACGATTGTATTGTACTTAATTTTTATCGCCCACATTAAAATATTACATTGTATAAAACTTTTAAAGATAAAATTCCATGAAACTGAAATGAAACGAAAATTTATTAAGTTAGTCACCAGAATTTTGATCGTTCCGTCACAGACTCCTAATAATAACGCGTTTGTCAAGTATTGCCACTTGATGTCACTTTACTTTTATCAGTGGCGGCATATTCTTACAATAAGTAACTTTCAACAGTCGAATTTTTCGTTTTTAAACAGTTACCAATCGAAAACGTACGTAGATAAAGTTAATTTGATGTTAATATAATTATAGAACGTATTATCATAAAAATTGATTATTTAAATAATGAGCCGTTACCAATAAGCACAATAAAGTTTTTAATTTTCAATTGTTTGAGTACCACCAGATAAAAGCATCGTAAACTATGTAAATAACCCTTTTAGAAACATCTGTTATACTAGATTAAAGAGCTTTAGGTGCTAATCATTCGCTAGATTTCTTTTGTGTATTAAACAACATTAAGTAATACGTTTGGCAACACCATCTTCCATAAGAGCCGAACTTTCACTGTGAAATTCACTATAGGTAGACACATTAATAAAATCAATAACAAACACGAACATTAGATGGAAGATTTTAGCGAAACGCGAACTTTTATTTTATTCAAACGACGAGAGATTTCCTTTATAACCAAATTTTGTTTTAAATGTTTAATTACAGAAAGATGTATAGAAATAAATTGTTATGTAAAATATAGTAACTGTTGAAAAGTAAAATCTTCTACGCACAATAAAACCTAAATTTTAAGTAAACGATTTAACGCGGCCGTTAAATGTCTCATTGATAGCGCTTAACGCTTACATTGTGAAGAAATGAACGGTGAAGTCGTCCTGTGGGATCTTTGATAAAATCTAGAAGGGAAAGTTTGCGCAAATTTTGTGTAAATGAATATTCCAAGTTAAAGTTCTTATACTGCATGTCGAGCTGTTAAAAACATAATAAATGTAAATACAACGATTATAGTATGTACGTCATGTATCTATATTTTAAATATTTTCGTAATGAGGTTTTTCTGATTTTAAACTTTTGTGTCAATCAGAAAGTTAGAAATAAACGTTTAAATAAAAAAAATACAAATTACTTTATAATAAACAATAAAGGTGAAATCTGAAGTTGTCAATTGAGCTATTAAGTGACAACGCCAAAATATTAAATTTTCTAGTCTGTTAAAAAGTCACGTGAACTACAATAACAATTAATGAAAGTGCCGTATGTAATAATAATTATACTAAAGATAAGTAGTATTATAGTAGATAGTAGAAGATTCGCTGTAAGTTACCTTAGTTTGCGTAAGAATTTTTCAAAGATGGCGTATGGAATTTTCATGTCTTAAATGTAAGATAACAAACTGGAGTGTTTTAATTCTAATTAAAGAATAACAAGAAAATTACTATCCAAATTAGTATTCACACTAATTTGGCCACTAGATAAAATTCAAAAGGTTCTCGTTTGCCTCGCGTTGATGTTTATTCTGCAATTGCTGCAGTATTTTGAAATGTAAATGATCCGACAAAATTACCCTTTGTATTAGGATTAATTTGAAAAATTAGCTTTTTAATTTTTTTTTGTTTAATAAAGGGCAAAACGGACTTTACTTAATATTTTTAATCGATTGTATAAAATCGAACATATTTAAAATATTAGGTAACTAAATAACTTGGCGACACCTACGTTGCAATATTTTTTAATCTTTTTGTGAACCGATTAAGTTTAGGGTGAATATAATAAACAAAACTTTTGCGGTTTGAATCGAAAAATTAGTGGAGACGCAACTTATAATTTAAATATTTATTTCTACAAAAACGATTAATAAATATAGCCAAATGACCAGCTTTTTGAAAATTTTAAATATTCACCTATAGTTAAAAGCGCGCACCTATTTAAAAAAAATAGATGATATAGAGAGTTAAAATTTTGGAAAATTTTAAGTATTAAAAAGATAATCCATATAGGTACCTATTTTATTAAGAAAAGTAAGGTAAGTAATTATTATGTATTTATAAAGAATAATTTTTTTTATTAGGTACTGGTATTTTCTAACGTAATTTTACTTCGTGTATGTATAGATTTATCATAAATGACTTCGAAATGTAACAATAACATTGCATCAAAACTTTCTACAGTCGCACATTAGTGGCCCTAGAAAGCAAGCGTGCGTAATTAGAAGGGGTTAACAATGACCTTGCTCTACTGAATTCTAAAGCCTAACCTCCTCCAGCGGTCACATTCGGTGGTTTCAGACATCTGTGCTATTTTCGACGTTAAACTTCAACTGGCAAATGGCATTTAATTGCTTCTTTATTCGTTTTACGACGATTAGGCATTAGATACATAATCGAATTGTAGCGGATTTCTAACGTACCGATAATAATTGCCTACTACCGTCCATTACTGGATTCAACTTTACAACAATTACGTACGATTTAATAAACATTTTCATTTAAAAATTTTAATAAACATAACTAACGATAGGAACTGACAGGATAAATAACTACTTGAAAAGGAAAAAAAACCAGAGATAGCTGCGTCTCAAGATACAGAGAGCTATTTTTTAAATATCTTTTGAAATTAAGTTCTGTAAGAAACTTATCTGAAATCTTTCGTTTGAACCGTTTCATTCTACGGAAGAACGATAATGCACAGTTCAGTTCGTGCATGATTTCATTCGAGATTGCAGAACTGACTCCCAATAATCTTTTGTTAGGTTTTTACTTTTAAATTTACCATTTCCATGTAAAATAAATAAGACGAACTTTCTGTATTTTTCGCATTTTGAACTAGGTATTTAAATGATCTCGTTATACAGGTCCTTGCGTTCTTTTAATAAACATTAATGTAGCAGATAATGGTTTCATTTTATTGTCAATAAATTATGGACTTGGCAAATTCGTAATTAATCAAAAACCTTTATCCTCACAAAGATTAGTGTCTGGAAGAAATCGTTTAAGTACTTATTAAAGAAACCTAAAAAAGTTTGTTCGTCGTTCGCTTTGAGGTGATTTGATTTAATTTCACACACGCGTATACTTTAACGATAAAATTTAAGTTACGTCGTATGATTATTGCTGTTTTTCTTTAATCGCATCATTAATAACATACTAATATGCAGACGACTACGTATGTTTACGGAAACTGCTAACGTTATGTAAATTTTGAAATGCGATTATAATCACATCGTTCCTAGACTATTATCGTTTTTCATTTAACTAAACTCATAATCAGTTTTATTACAACAAAAAATACTTTGTACTATTCGAAATAAAACTAAAAACAATATTAATTGTAAGATCAATACTTTTGGATGATTGAGTTATAAAATTATTAAATCGGTTTATTCCAATAAATTAAACGCCGAGACGTTGGTAAATGATTACTTAATCCGTACATTAACTAATTACCATCACTTTATTATAGGTAAGTAGATACACAATATTTAATTCAACGATAAGATATAAATTATAGAGAATTACCTATAACGTAAATTCTCCTAAATTTACATACGATATTTCGATTGGAAGATCAATATTTCAGGAAGTCGTATTATCGTAAGTATTGTTAATTGACCGTTAGAGAAAAAAGTTTATACGAACATGTGTTTCATTCTCAACGATTATTGAGATACAGCTGTTTGTATTATTTTTTGTATTTATAAGTCCTGAGAGACAACCGCTGCTATGTTTGTAGGACAGTTCCAGTCAGTGGATCGATTGTGGGGTCCTGATAATAGTCTACAGATCTCATTTCATTGTTTATGGTCGAAAAAAAGTCGCGAATGGTTATTTTCTGCTTTAAAAGTATGCTTCATTACCCATCTAAGTATTAAGAATTACCTTGAAATGAGTAAGTATATAAGTACCTGGAAATAAAAAAATTACCCAGTTTAATATTTTTTGTAAAATTTTATATTTTTTAAATACATATGCGTACTTAATACGTTAGGTATTCTCGTAGATTTCCTTAGGCATATCTTTGTACTACAACACTCAATTTATTTAGTACCCTTGCCAAATTTGTATATTTAGGCTTCAAAGGTGAAACTCGGTCAATGTAAAGGAATACTAATGCAAAGGATGCCTTATCCCAAAGTGGACTCTATCTTCTAAAACCCGTATAATTTGTTTATGATTCAGTTTTCGACCTACCTCTGAAATTGACCTTCGTACTATTTTATACCTCCTTAAAATTTTAGCATAGAACATATGAGTAATTAAGCATGTACAGTGAAAAAGAGAAAGCCTCTATTTTAGAGGATGCGAATTTACACGAAAAAATCACAAAAAATGCGATTTTGTGCGTAGTAAATCAATATAAGTCTCCAATAAAAGAAGTACTTAGGTATACCTATTGTAAACAAAATAGTTCAATATATTAGATAACTTTTTATCTTTTAATTAACAATTGTACTGTACGAATAAATTATTATGAGAGTAAACGAAAGCAATGAGAATATCCAATACCTATATGGGTAGACATATACATACATATTTTATTCTTAGAAACATGGCACAAGTTTTTATAAACGTTTTGTGCCCTTTATTAAAAAATTAATTTTGAGGGTTATTATCATGAGTGATTTTCTTTGAATATTATTTTTTTTGGGAATATCATTATTTATAACTTTTTGTTCAATGAATTTATTTATTTTTTATTTGTTTTTTGAAGTTAGATTAATTCCTACCTTAATTTTAATTTTGGGTTGGGGGTATCAGCCTGAACGTATGCAAGCTGGTATATATATATATTTTATATACTCTCTTAGGTTCATTACCAATAATAATTTCAATTTTTTTTTATCTTTATGTTTAAATACTTTAGATTTTTTTTTCAATTTTTTTGATTCTTTTCTAATATATATGTGTATATCTTTTGTTTTTTTAGTTAAGATTCCTATATTTATATTTATAGTTCATTTATGATTGCCTAAGGCTCATGTTGAGGCTCCAGTTTCAGGTTCAATAATTTTAGCTGGGGTAATATTAAAATTGGGCGGTTATGGTTATATGCGTATGATGTGTCTATTTATAAATGTTGGAGTAAAGGTTAATTATATAATTATTTCATTGAGATTAATTGGGGGATTAATTATTTCTTTAGTTTGTCTTCGTCAAATTGATATGAAATCATTGATTGCTTATTCTTCTGTTTCTCATATGGGTCTGGTTATTTCAGGGGTTTTGACTATAAATAGATGAGGTTATTACGGTTGTTTAGTAATAATAATTTCTCATGGGTTATGTTCTTCTGGTCTTTTTTGTTTATCTAATATTTGTTGAACGAACTTTTAATCGTAGATTATTCTTAAATAAGGGTTTAATTAATATTATACCTATTTTTTCTTTGTGATGATTTTTATTTTGTTCATCTAATATTGCTGCTCCTCCTTCATTAAATTTGCTGGGCGAAATTATACTAATTAATAGATTAGTAAGTTGAAGATCTTACTCTATTGTATGTTTACTATTTATTTCTTTTTTTGGTGGTGCTTATTCATTATATTTGTATTCTTATAGTCAGCATGGTAAATTTTATAGTGGTATATATATATATATATATATATATATATATATATATATTCATTGGGGTATGTTCGTGAATATCTATTATTAATATTACATTAATTACCTTTAAATATTTTGTTTATGATTAGAGATTTAATTGTTTTTTAATTTAAATAGTTTAATAATAAAAATTTTAGTTTGTGGTTCTAAAGATATAGGTTTATGTTTTAAATTATTTCTGTTTGTTATATTTATTTATTTTTTCATTAATTTTTAGTTTAATTAGTTTTTTTTTAGAGTCTATTTTTTGGTTATTGATAGCGTGATTATAATAGAAATTGAGATTTTAAGTTTTAATTCTAATTTGATTTTTATGTCTTTATTATTTGATTGAATATCAATATTATTTATAAGTTTTGTTATTTATATTTCTTCTATGGTTATTTATTATAGTGAGGGATATATAAAAGGTGATTTGAATATTAATCGATTTATTATTCTTATTATAATTTTTGTATTATCAATAGTTTTTATCAATAGTTTTAGTCTAATAAAAACAAAATTCATTGTTTTACGCGTAGGTAGTTTTAATTTTGATGACAATTTAATGATAGATATAATTATTCGATCTATCTATTTGTCATTTTAATTAATTTATATGTTTTATTAGATTCCATAAAAACAATAAACAATAGACTTAATACATAGGTAACCATTCTCATCTTTTTTTTTAGAATTATAATTTAAAATTAATGTGAATTTTAGAAACAATAAATCACTTAATAAAAAGAAAAATCATTAATAAAGTTTAAAACCGTAATTTAGGGCTGATCGTAAAATGTCAGTTTAAACATAAATTAAAGTTTCAACTGTTCATTTTCATAGTAGCAACAATGGTAACTAAAAGAAAGCTATAGTTTAAACTGCGAGTTACAGTTAAGGCTATTTCTTTCAAATTATCGATTTTATTTTACTTTACGATCTACTATAATAAATAGAATTTGTCTAAACGTCGACAGCTGTCGTTATTGCACTTTTTTTGGCAAATTTCTGGTTGGTGTTACTTGAAAACATTTGTAGTCAGTAGCGGCTACCTAATTAAGCTAGGGAAATTTTGGATTGTCTGAGTATCGAAATACATGCTGTTGAAAATAATTACGTCAGTTTTACGTATTTTAATACTTATGTTATTTTTAAACAAGTTTACATTAAAATATTAGTAGTTTAATTTAATTTAATTTTTGAATCCAATTATTTTTGAGCATGAATTGTGAGTAAACGGTAACCCAAAAATTTATTTTTTTTTAATTCGGGTATATCTTATCGAGATGTCGGGTCACCATTCCATTCTAAATTAAATTGACGTTTTTCAAAAGATTTATATTTCAAAAAGCATGTTTTTAATTAAAATTTTTGAAAGTTTGATAACAGTGTCTCTACAAAAGAGTTTGCTAATTCTAACAAAAAAAATCTTGATAAACCCAATACTTTTTGAGATAATTCATGTTTGAAAAATACACGTAATTTCCCTATGTCGTAAAACGGGACGAATAGCCTTAACTCCTTTATTCTACATTATCATTGTATAATAAATAGTTCAAAATTTAATGTTAAAATTAATGTTTATGAGAGAATTTGACGTAAACGGTAACCAGGTATAACTAAGGTTTTAATTCTATATCTTATAACGGTACATTCCATAAATAATGACGTCAATTTTATTCAGAAAGCATGTTAATTATTCACCTTCGACATTGCTTCAAAGTTAGTCGCTACAAGAGTTGCAATTAATTTCAATATTAACCCTTGTTTCGGTAATAACATGTAGTTCCAATAGTACACCTAAGTTGCAAACGTTATCGTCGTAAACGGATTAATAGCTTAACTCAGTTTATTCTATATTAATCAATTGGATGATAACATTAGGAAATCTCAATTAAATGTAAAAATATTAAACAGTAATGTAACAGTTTTACCAGTAATTTTATTTTGTCAATGCGATTGGCAATTATTTCAACGTAAATACATATAGCTTATCCAAACCTATATGATGTTCACGTCATCAATATAAGGTTACTAGATGATGACGTTTTACACAGTGCAGTCACCTCGTCGCTCGTATTTTGACAGTTCTAATAAATTGTAGTTTTCTTTATACCATCTAACATGATGCAGGTAAATCATCTATGGAATATGTCACTTTCCAAACTTTAAATCGATATTAAACAGTAATGTAAACAAGTTTTAGCAGTAATTTTATTTTGTCAATGACGATTGGTCATATTAGGTTTCGATAAGCTACATATACATGTTTATTTCAAAAAAATAAATTAACTATGTATTTATAACTACGGTCGTCAAGAATTCTCAGTACGTGTAAAATAAACGAAACCGTCACTAAAAAAATAACTTCATGAATATATTAGGGGGACCGGAAAATAATGTCGTTTTTTTAAATTAAATTCAAACAAGTTTTTATTTTTAATCGATGATGTAATCACCCTCGTTATCAACAATCTTTTGCCATCTAGTGTGCAAATTTTCAATGCCGGATCGATAAAAATCAATTCGTTTTTGAGCAAAATATCTGGAGATGGCATTTTGGATATCATCCAAATTTTCAAATTTTTTACCGGATCTGGACTTAGAAAACCACCTTTGGCATTTACAAACATCTAATGCACTTGGATAAACATCGTAAATGTTTTTGGTAGCAACTGTTACGTTACTACCCTTGTGAAACTTAAAAAGCATACAATTCCAGATATGTTCCTCTTATAGTATTTGGCTGGCCATTTCACCCAAAATTGTAAAAAAAATTGAAGATTTAATTATTTATAAGTAAACGAGTCACATTAACCTTAAAATATCTTTGGTGCGACTTTGAAGTGCACAATGAGCTGATAAATGGTAAACAAATATTGATGTGCGCATAAACGACATTACTTTCCGGTCTCCCTAATACATAGTTGATTTTTTTCTATAGTCCCGTAAATGATAACACCCTCCGTAAATAAGGTTTGGCCTTGTTGCTCTTTCCACTATGTAAATGTGCCACCCTAATGTTCCTTTAGAATTGCATTCTTAATCTGTTAGTGCATGTCGCATATGCTTACGGAACTATATTTATTTTAAAATGAAATCTGCACAATTCAAATTATGAGAAACTAATTTTTAAAACAGGAAGAAGAATGGTTTTACGTTAAATCATCCAATCGTAGTTGCAATATTTTTGATATTTTTACCATGGACAGTCATATCAGTGAACAACCCAAAACAATCTTTTTTTTCAATTTCTCATCGGCTTGAATCCAAACTTGTTTCTATTCGACGCGGCGCACAAAATTTCGGGCGCGTAAGGGTTTCAATAACGGCCCACCGAATTTTTTTTCGTTAAATCTATAACATTTTCGTTTTGGTGATCTTTTAGAAGACACATAGAGCTTTCTGAACATGCAAAAAAATCGTTATAAAATATTAAAACTGACGTAATTCAAGCCATTTAAATGACTAAACGCAGTATATTTGAAGGCCATTTAAAGTACCAAAAGATTGAAAACTGAAACTGATTATTTAAAAAAAACTTCGTATATTATGGTTTTCATATAAGAAAAAATATAGTTGGACTTGCAGCTTCTTGTTATTTTTTTTGAATACAAACTTTGAAAAAATGACAAAATTTCAATTTTCAGCTGGTTGAATATTATAAAAGGGGGAGGCGATACAACATTTCTGTTTTCACCATTTGATAGTCCTACTTTTACACTTTCGGGTTTGCAATTTTTATTTTGAATTTCACAAGAATTATAAAATTACAAGCTCCACATTTCAGACTTGGAGTGAAAATAAAATTTGTAAAAATTCTCCTGTTATTAATAAAAAATATATATATTCTGCCACTTTTATAAGTGACGGAATGTGGTGATTTATTGTAAAGTTCAGTTGTCTCGCGTTTTTAAATTGAGCATTGTCGACGGTTGAACATTTAATCGTCTTCAAACGACGTTAATTAATTAGTCTTTCGCGGTTGTAACGAAACGAAATTAGTTGAAATTTACTTTGATTTTAGTTTGTAGATTTATTTCAATCGTCATAAACTAATTGTAAGATGTTTATTTTTTTTTCTCGTTGAATGTAGGATAAACTGATACATGGCCTATCCAAACCTATATGCAATTTACGTCATCAAAAAAAAGTTACTAGATTGTTTATTTATAATTCGGTTTAAAGTTTGGAAAATGACATTTACCTGAGCACATATTAGATGGCATGAAGAAAGTCTACAATTATATTAGAACTGTCAAAATACGAGGTACGAGGTGACAGCACTGTGTGAAACGTCATCATCTACTAACCTTTTATTGATGACGTGTTTGCATATACGTTGCATAAACCTATATGATGTTCACGTCATCAATACAAAGTTACTAGATGATGACGTTTCACACAGTGCTGTTACCTCGTACCTCGTATTTTGACAATTCAAATACATCGTAGTCTTTCTTTATACCATCTAATATGTGCGCAAGTAAATCATCTATAGAATATGTCACTTTCCAAACTTTAAACCGAATTACAAATTAACAATTTAGTAACTTCTTGTTCACGACGTGAATATCATATAGGTTTGGATAAGCTATAGTAAAAAGATTTTATAACAAAAATAATACCAAAATAAATTTCCTGTATCTGAACAATACTTCAAACTTTAATAAGACTTTGTCGTTGGGGCGCTTCAAGTTCTTTAAGGTTAGTTTTCTAATTTAAACCAAAGATTTTATATGTTGGCATTAAAAAGTTCTGAAAGATAAATTGTTATGCTAGAATGGGGTTATTTCAGATAAGCATATTTGATAGGTATTAATAAAATACAATTATTGTCTAAATATCGATAAATAATCTAACAGAATTAGTGAAAAATTGACTAAAATAAGGAAATAATTGGGGTACAATTTTTTTTAAATATCTTCAACTGAGAAATCGATGAGTCCCCGAAGTAAACGCATTTCGGAAAGATTTAAAAAGGATGGCACACGTGACGATCGGCTCTTATAGCATAATGTTTCGGGTGTTCACGTCTCGCTATTAATATTTAGAAGATGCCTCAAGAAAATATTATGAAAACATGTTAAAATAATTATTACTATATGGACCTTGCGGGTTCGTATATAGAGCTGGACGTAACTAAAGATACCATTGGACCATATAGGTAAACCATTTGAAAGCTACAGTGCCAAATTTAACGACCTAGCTGTTGGGGCGAGCGATACATTTTCATTTCTTGGAAAATATTTTTATATGCGCTCAGACACTTGTAAGCCGTCTAGTGCACGAATACGTGGAGAGACCTTTATAAGTCATATACCATTAAAAAGGGCGCTTTGAAATCTACATTTTTATTGAAGTCTACAATTTTTCGTTTTTGTTTGTAAGATTTATTAATTTTTTACTGCCGAGTTCAAATCTAACCTTAAAGAATGGCCACCACGTCACAATTTTTTATTATGGAGCATTAAATATGTAGTATCGTACTGTTCCACATTAGTGCTTGTAGACATGTAGAAAAATACTCGATTTTTTTATCGTCATATTTCATCGTTCGACTTGTTATGGAGTGCAAATATTTATGCACTGAAAACTGTACCTATGCACATAATGAAGAGTTTGTGCAGCCATATTTTAGTTATAAAAAATTTTAAAATCGTTGAATAGTGCAGTTATTTATAAGGTTTGAATTTACGCAAGACTAATTTAAAACTGTCTATCTACTTAAAACTACCGGCGACTTGCACAGAGTGTTTGCGAATTGTATCAGAAAGTAAATTGTATAATATTTAGAAAGACAAATTGGAATTCAAAATAATACAGATAATAAAAAAAATACTTATATATAAATATAGAGATACGTAATATAGTAAGTAAAGTTATTAATAATTTTAGGGCCGGTTTTATAAACCATTAGCTGACGACCGGTTCGTAAACCACAGATTAAATTGTTCAAAGAACTACGGCAATTATGTAGGTACTTACCTACATTTTTATTAATGTACTCACATTTTTTATAAGGGTAATTAGGTGGTGTCATATTTGACAGCTTAATTTTTATTTTACCCCAAATTAGTTCAACGTCAGCCGTCAAATAAACACGGCTCTAGTGCATAAAAGTTTACGTATAGCCCAATAAAATTAGATAAAAATATTATTAACATGCTAGATTTTTGTGTGGATCTTCTTTTTTATGTTTTGAATTAAATCTCAAAAGTTCCCTTCGATAGCGTGTCCACAAAAATTGTTTTAAGGAGTGAAAAAAGGTAAAATTCAGTTTTTCCGCAATTATTTTATCAATTTTTTGAAATAAAAAGGTTATTACCATCGATTTTTTTTCGTAGAATCAACCGTTTCAACGATATAGGTTGAATGTATTCTAAAAGAAATTATGTACTCTATTCGTAAGTCAGGAGTATTATATAAAAGTTAACGTCACTGTTTTGAAGAATTTCGACCAAACTTGACTTCATAAGGCAAATATTTTATCTACTACATTTTCTCTGTATATCCTAGAGTATTGTAATATGAATTCTAAATCACTCTGTATATAACAAATAACTATTAAATAAACAATAAAACTTCTCGTTAAATGTTAACAAGGTTTTAGTGAATCCAGCAGATTATCAGTATTAACAACAACAATACGAATAAACTATTTAATGTGGATTAAGCTTATACTAGGGACACCACATAAAAAAACGCGCCCATTACCCAATCTCCGCGGTGGAGTGCACTTTCTCTACAAACTACAAACATTGTCACTTTCTTACACGGTTTACTCGAAAACGATTAATTATACCAAAAAAAGTCAAAGGACCTGTAGCAAATTGCAACTTTTTTAATAACCTTCTTCTCGAAAAATTGATACGTAGTTTCCAAAATCATTGCAAAAAGATTTCTTCCACTCTTTGTAACAATGTTTGCGCATATGCTATCGAAGGGGACTTTTGAGGTTTACTTCAAAACATGAAAATAATGGCCCACACAAAAATCTAGCTTGTTAATAATTGTTTTTATAATTTTCCCCTGTTATGGTCTAATTTTACTGGGCTAGTAATGATATGATTAAATTTGAATCACCTAAAAAACACGTCATATTAACATTTTTTGATGTAGAAAAATAAAAATTTAAATAAGTAATTATGTGGCAATTTCAAAATAAGATTTGATAAAAATTATAACAAATTAACAAATTCTTAATTAATGACTTAACAAATTCATTAATTAAATTAACAAAATTCTGACCTTTCTAAGGCATCACTTTCCCAGGTAGGCGATACACAATTCCCGGGTCCATTAAAACCAAGATATACGCGTAAAAACGATAATTACGTAAAATCAAATTAAAAGGACGCACACTCATTCCGAATCCTGCGAAAGGCAACCCGGAACTGAAGGGAACTTTTAAAAATTCTTTGTCAATGTGTTATCGTTTGTTATACAAGTAATTCTTTGTTCAAATTTGTGAAAGTTTTCCAGTTTATCAAGCAACAATTCGAATGGCATTTACGATAAGTGATAAATGTGGGCACACGTTCGAATATTCTGATGCAAGTAGGTGACGCGTACTTCAAGTTCTTATCGTTTATCGTCTATACAAAATTACATCTACCTACATAAAGTTTTATTTTATTCGTTTGAATTACGATTTAACAATTTTTAAGTAGAGATGGATATTATTTTATTTCAATAAAGTTATTTTAATTTATTAGTTATTTATTTACTACATAGGAGGCCATGGTGGACTAAAGAGCGAGAGGACACTCTTCTAGTAAACCTACGGCCTGGGGTTCGAATCCTCCTGCAGTCGTGGACGTATGCGATCGTTTCTACTAACGAATACATAGTACGCAGAATATACATAGTACCTGTCTGATGGTTGGTGACCAGAGTCATAAAAAAAATTACTATATTTATGATCGTTAATTAATTAAGGGAAAAAACGTCTAAATATATCTAAATAATGTTATATAAATAAATAGGTAATCGATTTTATACACTCACATTTTACGGATTTATTTAAATTTTATTTAGGTATTTTATGGTGCGACTGTATACATTCAGTTATGTATTTGTTCTACCAAGTTATAAGTAATAATAATTGATTAAGTCGTGGTCGTGTATTGTTCACGCAACTTTCTTTAATTACGAAGAAGTGAGCTGCATACTAACATCTTTCATTTATATTCTGCGAGTAATACTGTATCATCCTATGTTGTCACTTTATAGAGTGTACAATAAATAACAGTCAGGTAATAATAAAAGCATGCCATATTGTTTCCGTAATCTAAATTTGTATTCCGTGGCTACCGCACTGCTTAAAAGTAATCGAAGGGTGCCTAAGTAATCGATACATTTACGGAATTTGAATTGGTTAAATTAAAACAAAGCGCTCCCGGATATTTTTGTACCGAATAGGATATTAAAAACTGATCGATTTTTAAAATTTACAAATAACCACGGACCGTATTCGGAAAATGTCATAATTCGGCCGTTACTAATAAACCATGCCTATTTCTATATGGAAACGATTGTTGCAATAATTATTTCTAAGTAAATAGATAAGTTTAATTATTAGATAATTAAATTTAGTCACTAAAAAATTACTACTTAATGTAAATTAGTTTTAGTTATAATTTTGTAAATAATCGAGATACATATTGTCGACTTTTAGATAAACAATTTGATTTTCTTCACAAAATAATTTTAATTGTAAGTAAAATAAATAATGTATAATAATCAATAAATGATTATTAAAAATACACTTGTTCTGTCGTGTAAATTATTTTGTTTTCCAATTAAATTGTTATAAATACAATACCTTTAATTATTTTTTTAAAGACATCAATGAAAAAATTAGTTACTTTTAGAAAAATATAAATAAAATCGAGAAAAACAGAAATAATCACTTGAGATAACAGGTAATATACAGTTACTGGACTAAAACAAAGCGAATATCGAAGTTTCAGCCATAAAACTATATGTAATGTCTTTTTTTATCATTCTTGGTATCTACGTAGAAATCACGTTTGCGCGATAACCTAAACTTAAATATAAAACTACTGTTCTACACATAAATAGGCACATAATTCTAAATATAAAAGAACTGCTAAATTATCTGCGAAACATCCCATTAGAAGGGAAGTAACTGGGAAAGACATTTATGAACGCGCTCTCACAATTCGATTGTACGCATCCCACAAGAGAAAATTGTAACGGGGTGGATTCGTTTCCAGATCTTACAGGAACAAATGACTTCTACTTTATACTAAATAATTTTAGTGAATGATCGTGGTTTAACGCAACATTATATATTCGGAAACGTTGTAATTAGGTTGCGTCGCGAGTTTTAGATTTATAAAAATAATTGACCATTTGATTTAAGTTATTGACAGTTTTGATTTAAAATTGAAAGATCCTTGAATTTGTACGAATACAGAAAGAACAGAATATTAGAGAATATAATATAGAGAAATGATATGTTTATAATTGTGTTTCGAGATATAAAATTTAGAAATTCGTAATGAAGTGCTTGTTATCTTACCTATTAGGTAATGCGTAACGCTTTATTTTGATTAAGTTATTTCACTTTTACGTAGCTTTATTTTTCTCTTATAAATAACGGGCGCCCAAAAAGTTTTTCAGTTTTTTTGGTTGGCTGTGGAAAGATAAAGGCACGTCTCGTTAGTTTAAATCGTGTCATAAATTATTTCTTGTCGTGTCATGTCATAGCAATAAAATTACTTAAACCAAGACATGCCTTTATCTTTCCACAGTTAACCGAACCTGAAAGACTTTCTGGACAGCAGTTACTAAAATAAAACTGAAGTGTCAAAAGTAAAATGTACTTTATATTAAAAAAAAAAGACAATTCAGGTAGCTATAGGAAGCTGGAAACTAGTTAGTTTGGATGCGGGCCAACTTTAGTTTTTGTCGAAATGTTATCCGATAGATTAACACGGTGGAAATTCCGAATAAAACCAGAGAAGATTAATCCGGAAGTCAAATTTTAACGTTAAACATGCAAAAAAATGTTAATTTCATTAGGCGAAAAATATAATGATAGAGTAGTTATTTTAAAAACCATTCTTTTACAGATTATTGTAGCAAAATAAAATGACTTTGTAGTTAAACGTTAACGTTCCTTAAGAATTAAAATTAAGCAAATGATAGCAATTAAAAGTAATAAATTGAATTTATAAAGGAATGTCGAACGTGTCTCTTTTATATTTTAATTCATTGTAGATTTTTATTTAATATATATATTTTTAATATATTTACATCTACATATTTACATTTAATATATACCTATATTTATGTTCCAGAATAACACAATTAAACCCAATTAGTATTTTAATTGAAATAAAAAGAAAACGTATCATTTATTAATTTTGAATTTGCCTTTTATTTCGTTAAACGAAGCGGCTACTAAAATATTAATTATTAATCCTGATTGAAAGTGGAGTGCACAACATGAGTTATAGCTGACGCGCTTTACATGTAATACTTCCGTGCAGGTTATTACGTCTTTACCTACGAGTTTTAAAATAATTTTACAAATTCGTATTAACTTGGTTTCGGATGCTCGCAGCAGGTGAAAATTCCTTATTTTTAATTATTTAGAAATATCTCAGTACTTATTAAATATTGGATTAAAAACGTACGTATCTACCTAAATAAGTTGTAACACAAACGTTCAGAATTTCAGGCTTGCTCGAAAAGTAGAAATATGTTGTCTAGCGCGTCCCAACGTGTTTTTTAAAACGGAATATTTGAAAAAACGAAATTTTAACAAAAAATGAAATAACCAGTGGATAGGCTAAAGAGAAAATTGGATTTTTTTTACCATCTTCAACAAAATAATGGAGACATTGACTCTTATACTTTGAAGTGTGTCGCAACAAGAACATGTTCAAAAAAAATGTCATTTTGCCCCGTACACGGGGCAAAGTGAAATACAACGGTTTGCATATGGAGCAAAGTGAAACCGGGTGCCAGTTGCACAACAGCCGAACACCGTTAAACCTTTGTCAGTCGCCATATAAACAACCGTTTGGACAATCATTTCCATGATGATTCTTTGACGATCGGTGATGATCAGCTGTTGTGCAACAGGTCCCAGATGTTTCTTTAATAATGTTAATATTTCACCGTGAGTGAAATAATATGTCACTTTGCCATTTTCACATTTTCCCGCATCACGTAAGGTCCGAAGTAATTGCTACGTCGCAACAATAAGGTTACTCTGAACTTACGGATACTTGCATAGTAACACATGCTTAATAAATAATATTATTACGAGCAAAGGTTTAAGTTACATCGTCTCCGCTTAAATAAAAACATCTTACCTACGAAAGTTACAAATCGACCGCAGGAAATCAAATAATATTTATAAAAATTTTTGCTAACGGCGCAGCGTGCTCTAACGTACTGCCGCGAATCGGTCAATCCTCAAAACGGTTAATAACGTGAAAACAAAATAAATGTTGCGTCAATCTATGTATCGGCGAACACATTTCACACTGCCCCGCGATTTCATTTTGTCCCATGGCCTAATCGGTGATCAATTTTAAACATTACGAACAATTGAATTTTTTCTTGCAGCTTTACGTATGCGTGTTTCCGTATTGTTTCTTCTTCGTAAAAATGAGGTCGTCTTTCTACCTCTATTGTAAATATATACATAATTCAACTTTATGAACAGACTCTAAATAATTCCCAGTGTATCCCACAATAAATTTAAACAATGAACCTGTAGCTAAAGTTTTCGCTGAGCCGTATAAAACAAAAGATTCGGTAGGTACTTAAAAATTAAAGTTGAAAATAATCAAATTTTTAAATCTTATTGTTAAACCTAAATTTACTTGAAATTAGGTTGAACCAACACTGACAATGAGCAATAAACGACTTATAAAATCATTTTAAGAGATACAATAAAGAACACCTTTTCAGCGTAGGTATATTAGGAGTAAGTAAATTAGTTATTAAAATCTTATTTCCGTAAACGTAGGTATTGTGAAATTAATAAATTATTAATTCATAAGTAATTTACTGGATTAATATCGGATATAATAAATATATTATAGTCTCGAATGTGAAATATGATTGCGCTAATGGATATCTAACATATTAGCCAACGAAGACATATCGAGCAATAAAACTGAAACAAAGAAATAAATGGTGACATATTTGGAACACTCCGAGAACGGAAAGCTACATCGTCAAAAACTATAGGCAAGTCAAAAAAAAAGAACGAAAACACGATTGTTATTGATTTTGCAAGATGGACACACGTAAAGAAGATAAATATATTAGCACATATCTTGAATTTATAGATATACTTAGGTACTTACGTTATCCTTAACTATTTCAAATTTTTAAAGAATTAGAATTTACCTAATTGAATTTAAAGAATTTAATTAATTTTAATTAATTCGACATAAATGTGTAACTAATAAATCCGCAAATTTTTAAGGCCATTTCAAATTATTAATAAATTAGTTTCTATTATTTTAGTTTAGGTATTGAAATATGTACCTACGCGCGTTGCTAGTGCTCATGTTTGTACTTATATATGTACTACAGTACCTATATTTAAAATTTTTATAAGTACAATCTAACAATAAAACGTATTACATTGAGAAAACAGCTTGATAAACAAACTGCTTGCAATTAGAATTTGATTGTGTTAATTTTACTGCGAAAAGTAACTAACTAAGTACTAATTTCAAGCAACATGAACAAAGTTAACTAACTTCGAAAGTGGTTTCGAGATTAATCTTACCGGATATCCCAAGCGATTCCGCGCTTTTTTCTTGAAATTCTTAATATGTAAGAAGAATACAAAAGAGGCCAAAACTAATTTAAATTTTTATAAACTTAAATTAATTTTATTCCAGGTAGGTACCTATGTAATATATAAGTAAGTAAAGGGTGTCTCAATAAAAGCGTCGGATTTAGTTTTTGAATTAAACACACTATTTCTTCGAAAAATGATAACGTTTTTATTTAGCTGTAAAGTATCTACGAATGTTTCGATTATGTATGGAATAAAATGTCAGACAAATGCTCAAATGACAAATGACCATGGCTCTCCTTGCAAACTCTTGCTCTTTTGATGAAATTTAAGATGACGTCGACGTCGTTGCATAATAATGCGACTTGTTTCTTTGGGGGTTTTTGTAGTCACAAACAATTAGTCAGCTTAAGGCTGAGATTCAACATGTTATTCCGACAATTGAATCACAATTATGCAACGATTTTATCTTAAATTTCATCAGTAGAGCAAGAATTTGCAAGCCGTGATACGCATTTGTCTGACATTTTATTCCATACATAATAGAAAAACTTTGTGGATACTTTATAACAAAATAAAATATTATCATTTTTCCAATAAATAATGTGTTTAATTCAAAAACTAAATCCGGCGCTCTTATTGAGACACCCTTTATAACGCGCGACATACAACAAAATGCATTCCTATTAAAAATCGAACTGTCCATTTGACTTTACTTTGCTATATTAACAAAGAAAATAAGAAGTGAATTAATTATTAACTATCTCGTTAATGTTAAATTATATTGGACGAAACCGGTTGAGAAGTACGTACTTTAATTTGTGTTATGATGTAGAACAACATTCGCAATTTATGTAGTGCTTATAAAATCTAATACAGAAGTCCATCGAGTGCGAGCATCTGTCATCAAGTTAATATTGAACCTAAATATTATTCTTTCTAAACGGTGTTGTTAATTTTAACTTCTCTGGATAAAAAAGAGGCGCTTATTCAAATGCCGTTTTACTTTTTTAGTTAGTTCTATTTTCATAAGAAAGTATGAGTTTCTGTAACATCGATTATTTATCTATACAGTTAAATTTCTAATTCCGTTAAAAAAGTTCAGTTATGTAAATACTTTTTTAATGTGTTTACATATAGGTAGCGTAAGTATATACATACGTTATTCACGATAGGTTCCAATTTACGTCATCGATGAAACCTTGTATTTTTACAATACTGATAGATTGTAGTCTTTCTTTGCCTTGTCATATGTGTGCATTGGTAGAATATGCCACGTCCACAACTTTAAACTGAATAAGTATTACAAATATACAATTTAGCAACTTTTTATGCATGACGTGCATTGGAACCTATCGTGAATAACGTATACATTGTAAGCATAAAAAAACTAAGAATTTTTATAAAAATGGTCTAACATTGACCGCATTAAACAAAGCATGCAAATGTTGTATTGTAATGGAACTGTGGGCCGCACATACCTACTTGAAATTCAATTAAACCTTCTGTGACTTATAAGTTAAACTACAATAAAAACAAACTTCTAGTGTGAGATTAATTAAATCAATTAACAAACTGTAGGAAAGCTTTCTAGTGGGTACGTGTCTACTAATTGAAAACTGTGAATTTCGAGGAAGTATAATTTAGGCCGTTCCAAGATTTTGTTGGACAAATACGCAAATGCCTACTTTCTAAAACGAAATTTAATTTTTGATAAGAAATGTTCGATCACGTTATATGAAAAGTATCGTAGGTAATAACTATGCATAATTTATTATAATTCAATCCTAATAAAAGTCTGTTTTTTTTTATGTTACAGTTCCCCCTCAAGGAGTTCAAATAAGTGACGAATCGGGGTTTCCGGTAAAAAATGGTATAACAAAAGCTTATGCGGACGGAGCAAGTTTAAGTTTAACGTGTACGGCATCGAATGGTAAACCTTTGGCCCAAGTTTCCTGGTGGAAAGACGGCGAACTTATCACTGACGAAACACAATTTTTTCCGGATAGGGGTAAATCGCAAACAGTATTAAAAATAACGAAATTAACCCGAGGAAATTTATTGGCCGTATACAGTTGCGAAGTGAGCAATAGTCGACTGCAACCGCCGTTAGTAGTTCGAGTTGCCGTGGATATGTTTCTTAGACCTTTAGAAGTGAAACTGCAAGGTGAAAATCCGCCTCTCAGTGCTGGTAGAAGATATGATATTGTATGCAAATGTAGAGGATCTAGACCACCGGCTATTATTGGGTGGATGAAGGTAAGTACTAACGAATATTCAATCTAATTGTAAGTAGACGATTACAATACGCGCGATAAAATAAATACGAATATATAAAATACGGTAAAGTTTTAAAATGCGAAAATGAAGGATTTTAAAAAACGACGAAATATGTTCCTAAATTTATTATTTTCCTCTTACTCACAAAGTTTATCCATTAATTTAAGTAAGTATACGACACTTTAGACAAGAGTAACGTCACAACTTCTTAGACAAAAATAAATAATATGATAATTCGTTCGAAACAGTTATGTCTTAAACACATTATGAAACTTTTATGTAAGCATATAAATAATTACGTGCCTATATGCTTAGAAACAAATAATTTTTGTGTATACAAAATCCAGCCAACTGCGATTTTTTCGGCAGATTGGTGATTTTTATGTTTAAAATTACTGGCCTACTTCTTCAAACAAATAAAAATAATTTAGCTAAACTCTAGGATAAATTGAAATGAATGTGTTAATAAAGCGTATTTTCGCCTACCGAATTCGAAAATAACAGTAAATTATAGGTGAAGTTAAAAAAAATGAACTACGGACAGACTCCTATTTGTACGGTTATTTGTTTTAAGGCTAGGTCACAGCGAAGCGTCAGGTTGATTTACGTGAAATATTGAAAAGCTGCGAATTCTCTATTCTGTCACGACGTAGGATCTGTATTTCGAGTATCCAAGACTGAATGTAAAATCAAATTATTGGTTTTTTTTTCTTCTTCGTGTAATACATTCTCCTATAGAAATTTAAAATACAATTAGCAAAGCAAAAAAATACAAGTATACTGGTATTAAGTAAATATAGGTACATATTTATACTATATTATGTTTTAAATTGTTTTATTTCTATTGATTTGAATTTAATGAGCGAGCAGATAACAAACGGTCGCTCTGTTAATAATCCCTTCGGTGCGCATAACCACCAAAGAAATTTAATTAGAGATGTAAAGACTGGCTTTTGATATATTAAATATTACAAAACAGGTTCTAAATTAATTTTCAATATCCACGAACTGCCTTTCGAATCCGGAATTATTAAAATTCTATAAAATATGGCTTCATATTCCGTTAATCAGATTCAGTTCACCTGGTGGCTTCCCCAATTCCGATTTAAATTGATTTATGCTGATAGTTTTGTGTCGACGCGGTACGTGCGACACATACATTTTATTTTTTTTTCTTTTTTCCTAAACTTCGAAGGCCAATTTTAGGCACAAAATTATTTTGTTGTTATAAATGCACGTGGCCACGCTTTCTTGTACAAAAAAAATATTTTCATTGATTATAAATTATAATGAAATCATGGGAGAAACGCTGAGATCGTTGTGTACATGTTCAAGGCGATCACTTCGAAGGAAACAGCGGAATGTCTAATTGTAAGAATTACGATAGGTAATTTGTTTTGTATAATACCTATAATAACTAAAATTTTAGGATTTTCTTAATTAGACGAATTATGTATAAATAGTATGCTGTTAGACAAAAACAAATGTGATAATTCGTTAATAAATGTTAAAACTACAGTTACTTCGATCTTTCATCGAAACCGCTGTAAATCCGAATGTATATGCGAAACGACATGGATTAAAAAAGCGATTACGAAGTGAACAAATACACTAAAGTATTAGCGTCTAAAACTATAGTTCGTCTAACCGCAATCATAAACTTGAGCTTATTCTACTCATAAAAATTACGTTTTCATATATTAAATGAGCGATCCAATAATTATTTCTAATAATTTCCTTACCCTAGTAATCTAGGGCAAGGATAATTATGCACTAAAAATGTGTAAAATATGCACTTTAAAAATCAAGTTTTAATACACTTAATATGTAGCGCTTTCAAGAGAAAACAGTACCATCGGTGGTAAAATCACCATTGTATATGTTCGCGTATAAACGTAGAGAGCAACAAATAACGATCGTTTTCTTTTCTCATCGTGCACTTCTCAGTTCTTGCTTGTCGATCATCTTAATAAAAGTTAATACTAAACTAGACAACATTTTAACAAATCAACCCCTTTCTTAAAAAATAAAGGACCAATAATGCTTTTCAGAAATTACAAAATTAGATACTAGTTAAAATAATTCGCTAATAATAATCTGTTAATGACCATATAATGAGTAATCTGTTCTAGATAAAAATGAAAAGTAATTTTTGGAAAATTTCGATTTAAAAATAAACCAAGTAGGTATCTAATTATCATTTGAAAAGTACATTAAAAATCAAAAAAATTGAAAATACGCATTTATGCATGCAATATGCAAATGCATAATTATCCTTACTCTACTTATTACTGATAAAGTAGAATACTTTTAAGCGCGAGTACCTACTTAATTGTATATATACATACATATCATGTTAATATGTATATTTTAAAAGTGTTCAGTTAAATATACATAAATAAAAATTTTACTATCTACTAAAAAGAATATTTTTTATGTTTATGTGCAACTTTTCTTTAAACTTAATTGATTACCTAAATAAGTAGGTACCTAATTAAACGTTTATTATAGCAATTTGTTTCGTTCTATATTTTATAATTCAATTGTTAAATAGTTCGCGCGTTATAATAGATTCTGGAGTGTTTGCAACATAATCTAATTAGCTCTGATACAGCTCCGCTATAATTGTAAGTAGCAAAATCTGTAAGTTAAGTTTCAGAGATTTCGGGAATTATTGTAATAGAATTGTCACACATTTATTGAAAAGTAGGTATATTAAAAAATTTAGAATTGAAATAGGAATTCTACAATCGGTAGATCAAGAATTTTTCAGATTAAAATATAGGGGGGACCGGAGCTGCTTGTCGCACGGGTTGCTTGTCACAAATCTAATTATTCAGTACCTATAGTGATCTGACGATTGTAATTTGAACTCATAATACCTAAAGACATAACAAATCAGTATACGACGCAGCAAGAACTACTCCCACAAAGTTTCGCAATTTTACAGGTGTTTTTATTGTTTTTGAATTAGTGAGTAATTACTAGTGACCTATACCTATTATCTTTAGCTATTAATTTCAACTTTAATTGATGCTATTAATTTTAAATGTATTTTATGATAAAACAAAAAAAAAAGATTATTGTTTTACGGTATCTTGGGGAACACCGCCAAAGTGCAAACCGAGCCGTTGCACATAATATCAACAGTTTGCGGCTGATGGACCAAGATCTCGAGGTCAAAATTTTTTTTCGTGATTTAATTTAAAATATATATTAAATTTGATAAAAAACGTCTCAATTTGCTCAAAAATTTCTGTGGATGGTTTGTGTGGAACTCTTTAAGTACAGAATTAGGCATTTTGACGATTTTGCTCTGAGCAGTGATTATTGATAACCCTAGACAACTGAGCGACATCACTTCTGAGGGGAGCTCCATCGCACCCCTTAATTATGTCGCTGTTTTTCTAGGTAATAAAAGAAAAAGTGGCTCGTTTGGGTCTTGTCTTATGACAGGTTGTTAATCGTCTCATTTACTATGTACAAACATAGTATATGTATTTAAAACGCAAAACAAATTATATTAATAATAAGAATCAATTGAAAGTAAAAAAATTGCAAATACGTTAACGTTGTGTCAGTCAACTGGGTTACCTTTGCTTTCTTTTTACGACTATGTATGTATTGTTCGTAGAATTTCAAGTTTGAAACTTGCCAAAGTAACGTCGTAAACCATTTATAAAAACATGACATCGTTTGACACGTATACATAATTTGTTCGCACGTTTTTTGAACTAAAATTTTTTTAACATATAAATATCAATGTTATATATCTACTCTGCTTTTTAAAAAAAGTTTCTTGCGAGTGAGTTTTAAAATTGAAACGACTAAAATAAAAGAAATTTAATCGAGATGTGCGATGCAACCAAAACGGTTCAAGTTGATTCATGCACAACTATTTTTAGTGACTTTCTGGAATTGAGTGCGGAGGATCAGTTTATGGTTGAGTATATGGCCCGAAAAACGTTTATGAAATATGTATGGAGGTAAACTGAAATGCGCCTTTGTTCTCAGCCAATGCCATTTTATACTTATAATAGAATGCAGGTATATGAGGTAACGTCCGTTTATTGATATTTTCATTCAAGACGGCGTCCTCGATAATTGCATCAAAATTAGCAGCCCCTTAAATTTCTGGTATGAAGAAATAGGTTAGATCCGTTCCGCTATAACTAAAAATAGAACGACAAAATAAAAATTCAATACATCTCGATTTTATCGTAGCAGAGAAAAGTTTTAGTAACTAGGAAACAAAAGAATACGCCGAGGGAGTTTGATGAAAATGGCGGGTTTGTGTAGAAAATAATTGCCGTGCTGAAGTACGGTTAGAGAATATAAACTACACCAGAGAGGTAAATTAATGGTATAATCCTCCTCCATTACCATTTGCACATTTTAATACTAGCAGTTTGGAAGGAAATCCAAAAAATATAGAAACTGCCGCCGTAAAAACCAGAGGAGCCTTTCATGCGTATTAATTTCCTTTTTTTTTCTCTAAGAAACGGAATGAAATATTATTGCAGGGTAAAGCTTTTATCTTATTTTTGTTTGTCGCGCTGCTACGTAAAATCTGGATAACTTAATTTCGAATTTTTCTCAAAAGACTTTATACAGATAAAAAAAATCTTTTAAAACTTAATTAAAGTATATGAGTTCTACAACGGTGTTGAATGTTCAATTTCTTGTGCAACTATAGGTACAACTTGTACTTATCCAATTATCTAAATATAAAGTAATTTACGTATCTACTTTTCTAGGTGTAATATATTATCAATTGATTGATTGATTGGGGTAATTTATTTAATTTACGTGTACTTAATTAGAA
Organism: Rhagophthalmus giganteus; assembly: GCA_036326145.1. Classification (NCBI taxonomy): domain Eukaryota; kingdom Metazoa; phylum Arthropoda; class Insecta; order Coleoptera; family Rhagophthalmidae; genus Rhagophthalmus; species Rhagophthalmus giganteus. The sequence goes on from JARFJA010000001.1 coordinate 52,382,501, forward strand.
TATTTTGTAGTTTTTATAATTTAAAAAAAAATTATATTGGCTGTAATTTGGTCTTTACTTTTAATTTTGTAATTTTTACAATTTAGTTTATAACGTAGAATGTGTGGACATATGGATAAAATTAATTTTTTTTATTAATCTCAAATGCGCGTAGCAGGTCCGTTTACAATTTTAACAAATGATACAGGTTTAATGTATAGAATTTTTGTAACATCAAAGCCCGAAAACGCAGTGTATCGACTTTGTCCAAGTAGATAAACGAGATAGGATCGTATGTAACGTACATATTGAGCTTGTTCAGTAAGCATTGTAAGTTTCGAGTCCATTCTATTCTACTAATCCATTAAAAAAATCAAGCCGAATTGACAAATTATCGTTAATTAAAACGGCTTTGACCGTCGGAGCGTGAGTTGTAATACGGAACTCTACGGGCCTTTTCAATAAAGCCAACTTCCTTTTCTACTCCTAACATCCGCTGCTTTGATGTGCCCATCAAACAAAACCTGTACATGCAAAATAACTAGAGAACTGTCATAACAGTTTGACACGCAAACAACCTTAAACAGAAAATTACGTACGTTTTATGGCGTTGTAAAAACAGACACTTACAAAGGATTGCAAACATTTACGATGATCACGCATAAATGAAATGCGACCCTTATTAATCCGTTTGTTGAGTTTGAAAGCAGCGAATCGAACACTCAAGATTCAACTCTCATTAATTTTTGGAATGCTTGCGTTGACGAACTCGTTATACTCGACGGGCGTTTAATAATAATTCTCGATATTTTACGAATGAACTTATAAAAGGACGTGCCTAGGCAGAATCTTTATAAGATTAAAAAAATTCTTGGATAATTAAGTTTGGGGGTAGATCGGAAATACTGATATTGTAAATTGCGCCAAGACGTACATAGGTACATGATACACACAATAAATCAGTGTAATACACAATAATATACATAATAGTAAAAGTTTATTAATTATGTTTCAGTATAATAATTATATGGTTCATTGCTGTGTATTTATTGTTTAAAAATACGTTATACGTTAGTATCTACAACGCCCACGGGGACTTTAAGGTTATACAAGATGACAAGAAACTAATACATAGTTTCAATTTCAACTTATTCAATTCTACAAACGGCTTAAATTACAAAATACAGTCGAATCTCTTTAGTCGGTATCTCCTTAACTTGGATTTCTCCCTAACTCGAATTATTTCATTGTCAAAAGCATTTAAAGGAAGATTTAAATTAAAATTCTCTAATGCCCGGTTTCTGAAACGATATTAATAATTTCAAAATAAGGCTATTGTTTTCTTAAATGCACTTTAATAAGACACCGATGGGTTTCGTTTTTAACTTGAAATTTTTAAAAATCAATTTGAAAATAAAATAGTGCTTTACGTTTGCTAAGAAATATTGAAATAACTAACTTTAAGAAAAAAAATTAAATATGTATTTATAAAATTTAAAATATTTATATATCTTAATTATAAATAAGCAAAATAGTGACGCAAACATCTAATAATGTCGTTATTACCTATGTACGTATTCCGCATAATCGCTAAAGCGCGTTCATCTTGCACAATATGCTTATGAATGTCAAAGCTGAAGCTTCATAAAATAGTTTTCAACTAATTTACCTTTGGAATTTAATAACGAACTTTTTATCTTCAGAATCGTATTTTGTCTAGACCGCTGGTTTTGTTGTTAAAGTGACACTACCTATATGAAGACTTGGAATTTTTTTCACTTGCATCTCTAATAAATGGTAAGCTTCAAAGAAACGAAAAGAATTTATCATCCACAGTGTGGGTTGGTTTTATAATAGAACAAACGAAATATGCGGTGAAAGAAATAATTATAATTGTGAAATTAAATTGAAAATTGTTATTTTTGCCCAAAATACTTACTACTTTATACAAGATAACGTAAGAAAATCTTATAATACTTATCCTCAAAACATTTCCGCCTTAAAGTTAATGAATAAATTAGCGGGTATTATTCTTGGTTTTATATACGTACAACAATCCAGAATACGGCGAAACGTAAGTAAGTTCTCTCTTTTAGTTTTTAGGTCCACTTACATAAATACCACGGAGCTCATATTTCGAAATATAAACTCCGGGAAACTTTAAGTAAACGCGATGCGGGTAAACGTTTCTACCTTTTTGCTTTGAAATAAAACGTTTACCTAACACGACGTTCTTCAGTAAAAACGGTCAATTATTTCTCGATTTGATGTATTTGTGTTGTAAAGATAAATTAAAAGTAGAAAGTGACTTTTTAAAAATAATTTTCGAATCTATCACGTAAATATACACTAACAACCGTAGCAACAATACATAATTTGCTAACAATCAGTAAACATTTACTGTGTAATATAATCAGCTTCAATTTTGTTTGTAGTGTAGTTAAATGAATTCAACACAAAGCAGCCCATAACGAAGGCTATACTACGAAGCGCATAAACCCTCACAAAACACAATTATATTCATTGTCGCCAGTAGATAATAGTTCTACGTTTTTACAAATGCGTTAATTGATGCTTCGGGTGGGAGTATTGCGATAATATTCGTTATTCAGTGCTACGATTAATTTTTCGCAACCTCGCCATACAAGTGTCGCCACAAAAATCAACAGATTAACTTTATCACATTACTTAATTAATATACAAATTAGGTATTTATTTTAAAATTTAAAAAAGTAAATAAGAAGGAAGGAAGAAGAAGGAATTTAATAAACAGACATTTACATTTTAAACCTTTACCAAATAACAATAATTATTATATTTTATCAAGATTAAATAATATTAATTTTTATTTCTGTATTTTATTTTATTAGATTTCTTTTCTTTAGCTAAAACTAATAAAATGATAACGAACGAAATATAATGGAGAAAGTAAAATTTAATATGTCCAAAAATTAATTTGGGGCACTTTTATTTCAAATTAGGTTATTAATATTCATCGAAACTCTTTCGATACCTATCGTTCTTATTTTTATAAATCGTCCTTTACGCGTAATCGTTTTATAAAGTTATATTAACGTCTTTTGCAAAAATACAATGCCACAACATTTCTGTTCATTCTGTTTCGCGCATTTTCGGAAGAATTTCCCGAAGCATTAATTAGATTGTTTTAGGCAGAAAGAATATTTAAAAAAACCAATACCTAACAAAAGTACGTATTAAAAAAATAACTATCTAATTAACTCATTAATGGACAATCGTTGAAATAATTTTCAATTTTTTTTAAATTAAAACAATTTTATTATTTTATTTTAACAACGTAAGCGACAAAAATCTAATTTTACAGAAATTTCTACGGAAATACAAATCAATTTTTCTGGTGGAAAAAATCGAAATGTTGTTACCAGATTATGTTTTTGCCTTAGATGCATAAGATAGTCATTTTCGAAAAAAGTGTCGCTTACAATGTTGCGCCAAAACGCCGCAGCCATCTATATATTTTACTTTTAGCTAAGTACACGTAAGCAATTTTACCTAAAAAAATAATTAATAATAATATTAACAGAACCTTTCGGTACTTTAACTTCATTAAAAAGGGAACTTAGGGTCCAAAATTTTCAAAAAAGAGTGTTTTAGGGCACGACATTTCCGGCACATTGAAGAAAACGATTGGAAACTTAAAAAAAAAACTCTGGCATGTCTGGTTACGACTAACATTTCAGATTTTGTTTAGGTAGAGTGCTTAGATAACATCTACGGAATACAGTTACCACACAAGAACGAGGCGCTGCGAGACCGCGATAAATTGAAATACTTCATAAATAAATAAAAGTAGTTAGTTTTTGTCAAATAAGTTATTTTATTCGAAGATGTTCGTCATATAACCCATCTAAATAAAGGCCAAACACAGCATTTGCCATACCACAATTATGAAATGTTTCGTTTTCGATACTTTGGCCATTAAAACACATGCACCCCAGGCACTGCAATGTGAAAAGGCACACTTTCCTCCATATATTCACTTCGAATAAAACTAATCGGAAACGGCGTGCAAAACAATATAATCCTGAATACTTTTCGTACACGCTGACTAAAACGAAATTAGCTCTTGGCTGAATTCGTCCCGACTCGTAAACTAAACTCGAATCCTTGGCGCGGATCCGTGCCATCGGCAAGTTTCAATAACATGTGGTGACACGGATCCGCGTCATACGCAATGAAAATGTTAATGGGTTAATTATGTATTTAACAGAAGAACTACATTTGCAATAACCAATAACCAAAGATTTGGCGACCAATTACACTTTCACAATTCGTTAAAAACGATTCAATTAGGTCATATCCCTTACAATTAGTAGATATTACTTATACATATATCTACTCATGTCCGTGGGTCACTTTATCAGTAAAATAACGTCTAGTAGGTATGCAGGCACATAAAGTATACCTACCTGATTAATTAATTTACAACAGTTTTGATAGAAATTATTTAAAAATAAAGGATTATCCGACGTTTATAATTAAGCATAAAGGTAATTAAAATATTGAGGCTCAAACTTTTGTTAATGTTAAAAATGAAAACAAAAAAGGAGGAGGAAATTCCCGAGTTAACACTACACCACGCACGAAGTAACTTGTCTCTGTTCATTTTAGCTACAGTTTACTATAACTTTCACATAACGAGCACGATACGTTAGTTGTCAACATATTTTATTCCCGAAACCTTTTATTCACCCCAAATTCTCTTATGATCAAAGACAAATTGAATAGGAAGGTTATACTTTTTTTTTACAGCGAATAGAAACTATATAGTAAACTGTAAACTAAAATGGTTTATTGCCTACTTTCTAGATCATTTCAAAAATAGGTTTTTATAACTTTACATTTCTTACATTTTATTTTTACTTACATTACCTACTAATTTTAAGTTTTTGTTTAATTATTATTTTAATGAATGGATATCCATAACTGTTTATGTTATAGCAATGGAAACAGTAGCCGTACTTATATCTAAAAAAAAAACAACAAACAATGTATATGATTATGTACTACTTATACAGGTAGAATTAATATTAAAATTAATTATTTTAAAAAAATGATAAATATTAGATGGATCTGTATACGATTATTGATCAACTTGAGAATGACATCTGCACTCTTTTATAGCCCCGCGTTTAATGCGGTTATCACTACAATATACGTAAATTTAAGGGTGTGTTGGGGCGTCAGCATATTTAGTTTACCTAGATTTCATCTGACATTTGCAGATTTACTTACTGAGCAGAATCACGTATTTTTTTCTCTTATATATTATATTTGACATAAATAATTTTTGTTATAATACTTATATTTTGTTAACGCCCAATTGTAATATTTTAAAGACTCGCGTTAAATGAAGATTAACGCAAAAATATTTAATTTTATACTGGAATATCGACATTTTAATGCGTCATCGATTACTTACTACATTTACTAAGACGCCCGTGATTGCACGTAACCATTATTTGTTTCACATAAAATTACTTATTCTATAATAATTTTATTGTTTAATCTTAAATATTGAATTTATTCATTTATCGAACTCTGCTAATGTAATGTTAAAAATATAAGTAATCGCTACGTATGGCCTATCCAAACCTATATGCAATTTACGTCATCAAAAAAAAAAGTTACTAGATCGTTTATTTGTAATTCGGTTTAAAGTTTGGAAAGTGACATATTCTATAGATGATTTACTTGCGCACATATTAGATGGTATAAAGAAAGACTTCAATTTATTAGAACTGTCAAAATACGAGGTACGAGGTGACAGCACTGTGTGAAACGTCATCATCTAGTAACCTTTAATTGATGACGTGGATTGCATAAAGTTTGGACGAAGTGTAGTTAATTCATTATAGGTATGTAGTCGTTAGTTTAGCAAATAAAATATAATAAATTTATGTGTAGGTACTATTTGCTAACCTTATCAAAGTTATCTATATTCTCTTTTTGCCGGTTCCATACATTTACTGACGCACGCTGCGTTTCTTATTTTTGAATAAATTATAAACACTGTCGTATCTTATATGCAATAGTAAGTACTAACGCATGATATTTTATTAAACTTTTATTAATATACATTTTTTTGTTGCAACCTGCAACAGTAATTTAAATAAAAATTATTATGTATAATAAGCTCTAATAATTGTAGCTGTAATAATTCCAAGCTGTGATATATTTGAATACTGAATTGAATACGATAACATAAATTAAACATTAACTTTCAGCAAGTTCAAGTTCTATAGGTATTTAGTTATCGGCGTAAAAATCACCATTATTGAAAAACTTGATATAATAACGCGGAAAGGTCAACTAAACTGCGTTGAAAATGGAAATAGCTTGTATAGGTCTGGTATATTACGTATACATATAGTAGGTACGTACTACATAAATTCTACTAGACGTGACACTGACAAAATATGCAAAGTGGCAGTTGACCAGATGTTTTCATAATAAATAACGTTTTCAAAACGTTCCAAAATCGTCCACAAATAATTTTATTCATGACGTTATACCTACATAAGAATCTTTTTTTAAGCAAACTTATTTCTTATTTTTGATTATATACAATTACAACAATAATAGTTCACGTAGATACAGTTTAAATATCCGTTTCAGAATACGAGTAGTTCAAGAATCTCCTATTTACGATATCATATCAATTGGCGGGGTTAGTTTCTTATCTATTTTGTTATAAATAGGTACTATTGATTCTGCGACAATCCCTTATTACAACAATTTCCAAAAATCGTATTAAATAAGGATAAGTTTTATTAATATCAAGTTTAAAAATAATCGCTTCTTGAGCAACATCAACGTAAAAACCACTGCCGAATATGAGGATGAATTAAACTAGTTAAACAATAATTGACGGAGTTAATTGCAATACCTTGTCAATATTATTACATCAGACACTATAACAAAGAATCAAGTTTCATAATTTTTTTGAATTCACGGGTTCGATATTTTTCCTTGTTTAGAATAAATCAAATATAACAAGAAGGTATGTTTTTAATTGACTTCTTTAACTAAACTAGCCTAAGGCTAGGGGCGTACATTCGATTCGTTCTACGACTAAACTGTTTAGTCGAGTTGTGCTGTTACATCGATTTCACATCGACTAAACAGTTTAGTCGCACAGGAAGCGCATACACACAACTATTCAGTCAAGGATCAGTCCGCATCACAGCATGGTGAACATAGAGCCCTTTACTTTACATTGAGGATAAAAAAAGAAAAGACAAATACGCGGAGTACCTAATAATAACAATCAGTGCTCGGTTATTTAATTGATAGTATGCGTATTTAATCATGAAACCTCCTTGACTGCTTTTTGATTATTTTGTCGATGCGCAATCGTGTCGATAGTATGCGTACTCCAACAAGAGCCTGTAGCTTTTTGGGGCGCAACTAAATAGTTGTTCGATTGAAAGTTGTATGTAAGCGCCTAGCCTTAGGAAATTTTAATCTGATTTTTCAATATCGATAAAACTGTTCTAATTTCCATCTACCTACTATTACTCGATTGTTTATATTTTTATTATAGAATGGAATCGTGGATGCTTTTCCTCCGGGAGTCTCACCTATTTAGGCTTTCCCGTCCTTAAATAATTACCACACAAAAACCTTTCCGACCACCAAAGTCCGACATGACTCACACTCGCACTATTCATATATCTTGGAATGCCATATGTTCTAATACCTATACGTATAAGCTTGCTCGAAGACTCTTTCCACATTAATAAGATTTTTATTAACGTAAATCCACTTCGTGCCAAGTAACATAGTTTTAATTGTTTCTGCAGTTTTATCCGATAAAGCAAGAAGGCTTTGTAAATAACGCAATTTATGAACATTAGAAAAATCACAGTATTTTTACAGATCAAACCACAAAACATTTCAAGAAAATAAAGCCATTCTTGACGTTTACTCGAACATTTTGGCAAATCGAGCACAAGCAATTTATTTAACAAGACTGTTTTGATGAGATTCATTTGATTTCAAACTCTCATGAAACGAACCTATAACGTTAGATGTCGGTGTATTTTCGGGCTATCTTCGAACGTAATTTCGGAGAATTAGATTTGTTAGTATAAAGTTTAACTTTCAACGAAAGGAATTACATCATAGTATAGGTACTTTTTTCAAAATTTTTCCTATGTTTACGTTCACCATCTAAATTATCATTAATAAATTCGAATTCTCGAAGTCAAAAAAGGAAAACAAAAGTAATTAAACTTGGAAAATATTTTCGACGTAATCAAGTGAGCAACTAAAGCGTCCACTCACTAGGCCATATTGAAACAATCGGATCGAGAAAATTCGTCACTTTCGTCAAAATTTTCCAAATATCTACTAGAGCTCATCCAGTTTAAGATTGGGAATGTTAGTCATAATAGTTACTAGAAGTAGCAAGATTTTAATGAATTATGCAGATTATTGCATTTAAAGAAAGTTATAGTAGGTAACTATTATACATGATATTCCTAACCTTAAACTGGACGAGCTCTAATCAGTTGGCTAACGCGATCATATTTGTTGTGGTCTTGTCAACCAAATTTGTTTGTTGCTTAGCGAATGGAAGATCTGGGACAGAAACTGCGAATTTCTTACAATTAGCAATTTCAGAGTAAGCACATAATTATTTCGTACGATCCGGTTGCTTCAGTATCGCTCAATGAAAATGGACCGTTTTACTTTCTCGAATCCAATATATATCACTAAATTTATTTCGCTATACTGTCCTCCCGTTGACTAAACATAATTTCAATTTTTTTATTGATACTATAGCTTATCCAAACCTATATGATGTTCACGTCATCAATACAAGGTTACTAGATGATGACGTTTCACACAGTGCTGTCACCTCGTACCTCGTATTTTGACAGTTCTAATAAATTGTAGTCTTGCTTTATATCATCTAATATGTGCGCAAGTAAATCATCTATAGAATATGTCACTTTCCAAACTTTAAACCGAATTACAGATAAACAATCTAGTAACTTTTTGTTGATGACGTGAACATCATATAGGTTTGGATAAGTTATAGTTAATTAATTAAATTTAAAATATGATTTAGGGCCGATCTTTTCATCTTCCATTTAATTTAATTGACACATATTTACCATAGAAACGTTTGTTCAGACAATTGTTTCCGTGGTAAAAATTTGTCAAGTAAATTTATTGGGAGATGAAAAAACCGGCCCTTAATATAAATAAAATAACATCTATTGTATATTCCTATTATTTGTAATATAATAAATTAAAAATATTTCAATAAAATCGTTGATCAATAGAAAATTATCGATTTTCTTGATGTACTTTTAGAATTTCTAGAATACCTACGTATATATTAATTGCAGTATGAAGTAGTCAAAATAAAACATTTCAAAAAATACAATAGTACGCAAGAAAAACGCGCTTGGAGCTTAATAATTCGTACTTCCACTTACAATTAATATATCAAGAATTTTTCGTCTTACCTTTCGTTTGTGTGTAGCACCCTCGAAAGAATTTGATTTTCCATTACTTAGAAAAATATGTTAAATATTAATAAAATGTAAATATATTGCTTTACTGCTTTTACTGTACAATCATGCACAAGCGAAGTGACATGTGAACGCACGCCGCACCGTGTCGTGCGACTTTCTCGTTATATAATACTAATAAATTAGTGACATTACATGCCAGTAATTCAAATAATAAAATATCGTATAGGTACTGGTATATGTCTAATATATAAAAGTAAAATGTAGAAAAGGTATAGTCCGTTTAATATTTCACAAAAGACAAACTGATTATTTAAAAAAAATAGTTTTTTTGATTACGACTTTTGCCATTAAATATCAAGTAATTGTTTTTATTAACTACCACCTACCTATAAAAGGAAAACATATGAAAACATTTCTCGTCTAGAGAGTTTAGAGAAGGTTGGTTACTACATAAGAGGGGTACCATAGCATAAAAAAATCATAATGATACGATAACCGTTTTAATGTTTAATTAGCTTTAAATTTATAAATGTTGAATAGATTTAGTAGGTGGATTACAAGATAATTTATATGCCAATTACAGGCCAATTAACTATTTTGACAATCGGAAGGCGAGTGACATCCGGCAGTTAAATCTAAATATTGTAGCTTGGAATAATTTTTCTTGAGCAAATCACGAAGTTCGCTCGAGTGCTGCGAGTCACGCGTTTCGCATGCTAGTATTATCTGAAACCGTATCAATAAAAGAATCAAGTCTATTAAATAACCAAGAACGTACTGTAACACTAAACACGTCCTGAGTTATCCATGCTCTGTCTTGTGTGGTCTCCTTGATACTTGCGCCAGTAGAGGCTACTAATTGACACAAGCTTTGCAAAGAACCTGGACGATCGCTGATTGTTACAGCAGCTTTTACTAAACGCCCATCAGACGCCAATCCTCGATCTATACATCGTCCCAATAGCGTTGTATCTATATTTGCTCCGGATAAAACTAAGACAATCCTGTTTGAAACATAATTGTAAATTTCATTACAGTTATTCAAAATATATTCTCACTTTTTGCCTTTAAATTCATCTAGCTGACCTTCCATTACTGCTGCTAAACCTACCGCCCCGGCTCCTTCGCAAATACATTTTTCTTCTTCAATAAGTCTCAAAATGGCCAGGGCTATGGATTCTTCCCTTACTAAAATCTAACGACCACAATTTTAACGAGAATTATAAGAAATACTAACAATAAAAAACAAACAATTAAATCAGAAATGGTTCGAGTTAAAATAAAAGCTTCCCTTCGAAGGTTGGGACGTTGGTCATGGCAACTAGTTTTTTTGTGAGAATGCGGGATCTGTACCAAAATTTGAAATATACAAATGAAAGGGCAGATCATACGAAATGCATGAATAATACAATTTATGTGAATCATATGTAAGGCAATGTAGGAAATCGAAACGAAAAAAATCCGAAAAAATCAACATCGTGCTACTCGGGTTTATTAGTAGTGCCAAAGCATACATTATCGTTGCTGTTAATTACAGCAGTAGCATTACAGAGTACCTATACTCACCCTTTCAAAGTAGTCTCCTAGGGCGCAGCGTCTGCGATATGGGAGGCGCAGAATACAATTCACTTAATCATGTGTGAATCGGGCCATCGCGGTTGTTGTACGGTGTCTTGGTTCTCCAGGGAATACGACAATATTGTGGTAAGATTATTTAATTACGAGAAAAAAAATAGTTGCCATGACTTATGTCCCAACCCTCGTATCTAACCTATACCTTATTCACTTTCGTCGTGCAGTAGACAAACAATCGTTATGCACATACATACTCGCTATGTAACTTTTTAACGTTGATTTTATATTTCCTAAATTTTTCTAAATAATGATGGTGAAATCTTAAGCAGTAACTTAATCTAGGTATAAAATAAACTATAAAACAGCACTACCATTTTATAAATGTTAGGTCTTCCCGAAGCAAACGAGTTGAATCCTATCAATGGTACTGCTAATCCATCTGCTAAGGTTGGACCACTTTGAACAAGTGTCGGCTTCCCTTCTTTCATAGATTTGTTAAAACCTGGACATCTTTCTGATTCAACGCCCTAAAGCATATTGGGGAACACAAAACAATGATTTTTTTTTAATTTATATCGATAAAGTACTAGTAAAAAGCAGACCTATTTTTAGTATACTTACGATAACTTTCATTTCGGGCTTTACTCCCTTAATTGCCACAGAAACGCCGGAGAGCATACCTCCCCCACCAGTCGGACAAAGAATTGCTACCGCATCTGGAACTTGTTCTACAACTTCTAAACCGATCGTTCCTGCTCCTGCTAAAATATCCGGATGATCGAAACTAAAAACGATCGAAAATGTAGATATACCTACGTATGGACATATTTAAAATTACGTGTCTTCATACCCATTGAGATAAATCAGTCCCTGTTCTTTAGCTGTTTTCAATCCTATTCTCTTAGCGTCTGCCATATCCTTACCATCAACTATTACGTTAGCTTTTAATTTTTTGCACTGAGCGATTTTCATAAGGGGAGCAGTAACAGGCATAACAACAGTAACTGGAATATTCAACAATAAACCGTGATAAGAGAGAGCTTGCGCATGGTTTCCTGCTGATGCAGCGGCAACTCCTCTTTTTCTTTCTTCCGGGCCCAACATCAATAATGCGTTTCTAGCCCCCCTTTCCTTAAAACTTAATACATATTTGTAAATTATAAATATATTCGTATTATTTAAAAGTTTATTTACTTTCCAGTATATTGTAGAAAGTCTTTTTTAAAATATAATTCAATGCCAAATCTATCCGATAATCTGGATCTCTTAACATACGTTGATTATTCATTTATTTTTTTCTTGTATATTTCTACTTACAGTACATGATGTATAATAAACTCCCGACTTAATTTTATATGCTGCGCTCGTTATTTCTTCAAAGTCTATACATACTGGATGGTCTGGATCGCATTTGGGATCTATGATCTCTGGTTCATTCTAAAATATGCTTATTAATAATCCTGTCGTCTGCGTTGATTCTTTATATTAGGTCTGTGCGATCGATTCAAAATTGCAACTGGAGGCGCAATGAAATCAGGGACTAATGAAATCTCTATTATGTATGGTTAAGAACTTTACTATTTACTGTAATTTCTTTTTTAAATTGAAAAATAAAGTTGTGTTTTCACTTTACATCTGTTAAAACTACAATTATTGTATTTTTCGTAAAAGTAAACAAGAAATTATTCTGAAAATATGTAATCCTTAGATCGGATCAGATGAAAATATCAGAAAGGAATTGGTGGAAATTTCTATTTATTTGTGCGCAATTAGGCACGCAACAACGTTTTAGCTTCATATTATTTAATTGCTATGTAAATTCCACACTTTAAATGAAAATCCTAGTTGCAAATATACAGTACAATTACCATTAGTTGTATTATTTCTTTAAGGTGGTCAGGTCATGCAGTTTTATGCGTTTGCACAAACCTAATATAAGTGCCTCGTAAATGAATAAAACAATTCTTATGAAAATATAACAAGATTAAGCTAGTACTCAATTCGATTATTACATAACACATACTACAACTAATATAGATGTGTTAAATCTCTGTGATTAATAATTACACTTACATAATTACTAATATTCTAAAGTACTGAAAATAATAAATTGTATTAATAACTGTAAAAAAAATATTAAGTTATTCAGTCGTTTCAATCAAAAAATTACAGTAACGCCAAAACTAGAAAGATTATCAAAAATAGGTACTAATGAAAACGAGATAAACTTACTGTCGATCCCATATCAGATATAACGTGGCAATAATTATAAAAAAAATTTATTATAACTTAAATTTTTGATGAATTTAACTGTCATTAAGGAAAAATATACATATTTAAAACTATGGCAACGCAATTGTCACAAAAGTACGGACAGTTCGATGTGCCCTAAATACTAGGGTCTCTTTACTTTTGCGATAAATTAAATCAAACACCTTCTATGTTTTTAGCGCTGAACTTAAATGGAAACGATTTAAGTAATTTTAATCAAGTTAGAACGAAATACTAAATTTTAGAGAGTACTGTGAAATCGACCATGTTTCTGACAAGTCTGTCAAAGAAAATGTAAATATTTTACTAAACAAAAATCAAAAAAAAGTGCAACAATCGAGGCAAGCGCATATCGTAAAGCAAATGACATCTTTTCTATATGACTTATCATAAAAAGGAATGGCTTGATTCCATAAAGATTATTTTTCCCGCTCATCGGCATTATTATTTCGTATATTAGTAAATTATGATTGAGAAAAGCCAGAGGAATGGTGAACGTTCAAAAGTACTTACTACAAGAAAACTGTAAAAGATATGAGTTATTTGACACAATTTTATGGAATTATTTTTGTATAAGTAGGTATCTACCTCAACAAAATTAGTTAAGTAATGAGTTATTGAAATAAAAATCACCGGCATATCTTCGAGGTCGGACGTATGTAGGGATAAATCCACAATGAGTGACGTAAAACGTATACATGTTATTTATACTTAATAATAAATTATTAAAAAAATAGCTAATAAAATATTTTAAACTTACCTTTTTTGTAAACCTCATGAAATTCTTCGTTAAATCGTAAGAAACTTCTATTTGAACACAACTATAATACGTTAATAGTGGATATCGTTAATTTTTAACGCGCATTAACGGAATAAATTTATAATTAAGTCGAATGTTCCTAAAATTTACAGATTCCGCAAAATTGTGTATTAATTATAAGGGTAAAATTGGAAATGAGATTAATCTGAATATAATACTGTATCCCGCAATATGTTGCAAATTTTAATAGGCAATTATTGGTCATTTAAAAGGGTCTAAATTTTGAAGCTCAGCAGACGTTATAGTTTGTTTATAGATAGTTTCGCAACCACCAGTTAAACAAATTTCTATTAGTATGCCATTTTCGTAGTTCCAATCCGTAATCATCTCCTAAGCTGTCCTATGTTAGATAAAACTTTAATGGGAACCTTTCCTGTATCAGCTTGCCGTTATTTCTAATTACATCGATAATTTGCTACACGGAATAGAATACCCCCGGCCGATATGTACAAAATAACTACAATATTATTCAAGTTTTTTAAATCACATGCGTGCATATAATAATTGCCTACATATAAGTATAGATTTACATAATAATATTGTTTGGAATTTCATTTAACTAAACGAACGAAATGCTTTTTAATTGTTTTGTTTTCTTCCTATTCCAGTAAACGATGAGAACGCAATTTTGAAATAAATATTGACTTTTATTTGAAAATATTAAAAGCGACGCGATTTCCTAATTTAATTGGATAATTACCGTCCCGAGATAATTGCTACATAATTAAATTATTTTAGAATTTATATGGGAGCATTCAAAAGTTTGAATCAAAATAGCGCTGTTTATGTAATTGCTATTCATCTTGTTTAGTTTTAATTATAAAATAGAGTTCGAAAGCTGCGACATAGATGGTTCTTTATGAACTGGATGTTAATTATACGTGTTAAGTAAAATTATTATCACATTAGCGAAAACTCCATTTTAACGTTTCTCTTCGGTTCAAGCTAGGGTACACCCTTATATTTACTTGCTACTTGATATTTATATCATTTTTGTATGTATTTACTTAACGAAAACACCGCATAAATAAACCAAAGTTTATTTACTTATATAAATATTTATTTAAAAGGGAGAGTAGTACCTAACTGTTTAAATAATAAAGAAATTTCGAAAGTAAAGGGAAGTTCGTTAGTCTACCGAATTTTATTAACGCGAAAGCTTGATTTAATTAATGATGGAAAATAAAAATTATAAAGGGGAGTTTTCTCAGGTTTATCAACATTGTACCACTCGTGTATTGGTAATGAGTTTAAAACATTAAAATATTTTCTACTATGCGGAAACCTATAAAAGTGTATTAAAAAGTGTAAAAAATGTATTAATTAACGAGTCATTAAATTATACTTAAGTTTAGATTTAGAACACAGTATTACAAAGAACTGTTGGTTAAGCATCGATGTAATATTGTTAGTAAATGATTCTTATTTACATATTTAATGGCTTTTAATGTTGAATATCGTATTTTTACAACTAGTTATCACGCGATTAAATTAATTCAAATCGGGACGTTTCTAAATGTAAATTGTTAAAGTTTAGGGTTTATTGCAGCTTTTCCTGATTTATTACGTTTCGTTTAACATAAAAAGAAATTTGATTCATAAAAATTACGACATAATAAAAAACGACGTCGTTTATGAATTTTAAATGTATATATATACCTTTCAATCTTTATTGACTGTAAAAAAGTAAAATGTTAAACGAAATATGTAGAACATTTTAATTTTGTAATCAAGTATTTATTGAATAATTAATTATACTCCTCAAATATGCAATATAGCTATTACATTAAGTAAATAATTTAACTGTAGATTAAAAATGATTTTATTGCACCTTGACAATTAGATAGTGCTCTAAAACGATCTAATTGAAAACTCATATAATGGAAACCCTATAAATCTATCAGCTAAAATCATATTCTTCGGTAATAACAAATGAAAATACAAAATAAATTTAATACTATAATCAAAGCTGCCTTTTAACGTTTCATTAAAAAAAATTATCATCTTGACATATTATAGTGACAGTCTTATAATATGTAGTATAACAACATAATAGAGCGATACTCTTCTAAAAACACGATACTTAAGTACACTGCTTAATTTATATTGGTTAGAAACTACAAACTTAGCGAAGTGGAAATGTGGGATAAAGCAGTGAAACAGTTGATTGTTTTGGATTGTCACACAACTAACTTCGACAGGGCCAATGCCGACGGTCATTTATCCATACTAAAAAGTTAACAAACGTCCATTTCATTAAGCTAAAGTAAACTTTTGTGAGAGAAACGTTTTGTTTGGGAAACTACCTAAGCTTCTCAATGATGATAATATAGGTAGTTCCACTTAATAGTAGAAAATATATGCACAAAAATCTACTATATATGAACTTTACATTATGTTTTTAAGTCGTATAATTAAAAAATTACTATGTAAAAATAGTTATCGCATACCGATTTAAGTTGTACCTATCGTTTTTTGTTTGTTTTTTTTTTAATTCGTTAAAGTACTTACGTTAGGTAAGTATACGCGATTAAACCGCAATCGGAAAAACTCGTGTAAGTAAATGCCTACACTCTAAAGAAACTCGAGCAGTATCAAAGTTTGTAAATTACACACGAAACGTTTGTTATCGCAATTTAGAATTAGGTTACCGCTCGCTCACTGCAGATAACTGTCAGATACTGTTCGACAAGATGAAGTTCTCTTATTTGCACCGTTAAACTCTTGGTGTCCTTTTATGCTGTCTTCAAAATGCATTATGCAGGCTTAACTATTCAAAACAATATTATAAAAAGCTGTTAAAACAAAATGTCCACGCGTTAATGCACAGGAATTTATTTTGGCTTATTATCATTCTGTGTACGTCGTAGTCGCAAAATATCACATAAAACGCGGAAATTTAAAAAAAAATGCATTTTTGAACAACCGAATTAGATTATTTCAAAGTGACTTTTTTGAATTAAAATTAAGCCCAACTTTTATTACTTTATTAAACATTTCAAGAAAGTATATCCTATTTAAAATGTTATTCATACTAAATTCAATATGTAAATATATGTAAGTAGGTAAATATCTAGCAAACGGGTGTCCAAAGAATCTTTCAGTCTCGATTGGGAAAAATGCAGGCAAAAATAAGGAAAAATAAGGGCATGTCTTGGTTTAAGTAATGTTATTACTAAGACATGATTTAAGCTAATTGTACTTTCCACAGTCAACAACGACTGAACGGCTTTTTGGACATCCGTTACTTATGTACTTACAGTTGTGTTAAATAAAAACAAAGCTTCCACATCTCTACTATAAATGTTTAGAAAATTGAATTTTGTTCATTAATATCTAACGTACCTTCAATAAAATTATTAATAATATTTATTATATTAGAGCATTCAAAAAGTTTTTATAAGCATTATTTTATTTATACGCGTATTTGTCAAATTCTATTGAAAAGCTAACTTAATAAAAAGGCGAATATTGCTACAATAAATATATAGTAAATAGCAATTTAAACAAAGTATTAAGTAGGTATATAAAATGTATGGATATAATAAAACAATATTCAGGATATAAGTATGTACCTATATATATTATATAGAATGTAGAGAGGGAAAATAACAAAGGTACCTATTTTTAGAATATATATCACTGTATTTACTGACCGAGTAACAAGCACAAAATGTTTTTAATTTAATTAAAAACATTTTTGTAATGTGAAATCTTGAAACAGTAATTACTAAATGTTAACGAATCGAAAAAATAATGTTTCATTAAGTCGTTTTTGACGAGATTATCCACCTACATCTATCAAAATTCTAGTAATGAAATCAGAAAATAATTTCAATTTTTTTGTTTATTCGTGTATATTTAATACCTAAGTATTATTTATTGGGGTTGTTTAATGTTGATAGTAAAAATTTTGAACATTATTAATTTGTTGAATTTATTTAACAATTAATTTATTTTATATTAAATGAAGGGCAGGATTTATTAATTTGGGGAAAATAATATTCTATCCAGGTATCATAAATGTTGGTATAATCATGTTTATCGCAACTTTATTCTAAAATAATAATAATAAGCTAACGATAAGATCGAGTTTTAATTATTTTTTAGTCCAAACCTATATATATAGATACATACAGATCGTAGCTGAACACGACACTTATGTTCATTGTACATTGATATCTATATATGTATAGCTAATATTTTTTTTAGTTACAGTTATCTAAAGATTCCAATGGAAATATTTTGAAACCCCTCAAAACGACTTATATGGGTGGTATAGTTAACCGTATAGTTAAAACCGAATGAAAGTGCTGTTTTATGTGGCGAGGATAATAATTACAAATACCTACCAGTTATAATCGCTTTTACGGCAAGAAGAGTAATACACTTACCCTATTCTTATCTAAATACTATTCGTTCAAAAACACTATAAATATAAATAAAATTAATAAAAAGATTCCTCACTGATAAGAAACAAATCCTAATATATATCTAAAAAAAATTAGGTATTACTTACAATTACAATAGATGACGATAGAAATTTATAGTAATTTGCATAAGCGTTTTAACGAAAGGGTCACTCAAAAACTTTTACGATTTTATTACCTTTTATCTATAGGTAAGTCCGTCTTAATAAACAATAGGATAAAATTCGTGCTTAAAATTTTTAAAATTTGATTTTTTATATAAATCTCAAAAATAAAAATAAAATCATCTCCATAAAACAACAAAGTAATAAAGTACTACCTATATAGGTGCCTACATACTATATGAATACAGATAGCTTGATTTTCGCAATGAAATCAAATGCTCGATTTCGTTACGGTTATCAAACAATACGATCGAGTTATCGAAAAAGAACAATTAAGTGAGATAATTGCCAGCATGCCTGGCACCTAATCGATTTTATACCACCGGCACCGTTAGACACATAATTTATTATAAGTAATACATAGTTTGTAATACAATATTTTATTACTTCTATGTTGCGCCTTTTTTGATACATAAATGTACTACGTCAGAATAGTGAAATAACCCTTATTACTTCAAAATTATTATTCTGATGTTATGTAGATGCAGGTATTCACTTGAATTTTTAAAAGGACGAGCTGAAGTAAAAGCAGCGATCCAACTTAAAAATAAATTAAACCTACCTTATCTTATAGAATATGGAGGAGATCGAGCTACATAAGGTTAGGTAGGGACCGAAAGCCCGGTCACTACTGCTTTAATCTGAAAAAAATTAATCATAAACATTTCTTAATCATAAAGGTAAATAAATGGACTAGACAAAAAGTCTTGAAACTGGAGATGTTTCTTACAATTAGTTGGACCAAAGCCCAATTTTGTGTCTACTAGAACAGAATTTTAGGATAAATCTTCGGGCACCTTTTACAGTTCTGAAACTGGAACGAATTTTAAAATTCTATTTTAGCAAAAAGTTGGGCCTTGATCCAACTAATCGTAAGAAACATCTTAAGTTTCAAAACTTTTTGTCTAGTACCTAATTAATTTTTATTGAACTTTTAAAGATGAAAATTCCTCCATTTATTTATACGTATTTATTTTAGTAAATGGTTAAACAATATCTGTTTTTAATTTTTTTTCGAGGCAAAAAATTTTAATTTTGTAATTGTTCGGTGACCGGGCTTTCTGCCCCGATTTACCTAACAAAATGACATGTACGGGATTATCTAGGAGGAAATATTTTAATGGCGTGTCAAGGGAGCCAAAATACGCGAAATAAACAAATAACTATGCTTAAGTTCGATTTTCATCCGTTTCAGCGATAATTAAGGTAGTTATTGACCAATTGAAATGTGAAAGTCTGAACAAAATTTCTTGCAAACATCAAACTGCTTTAAAGAAAATTGTAGAAAACGCCATCATCAATTTAAACCAACCTTTTCACTGGAAATTAATTATCAAATCGATGTTGAAAATTTTGAAAATTGAACTTTAACATATTAGCTTATTTTGCGTATTTGGCTCTTTCGGCACGTCTTTAAAATATTTCCATTTCCTACCGAATCACCTTGTAAGTTTAATTGTTTTAAGTTGGGTTGTTTTTCTTTCGTATTTAATAGGAGTACTTAGGTATGTACCTATATATTTAATATTAATCATAAATTTGAATATTTTGTTATTGTATTTCAATGTCTCTTTTTTTGTACAAAATCACTCGCTCCATGTAATATTAAAATTATTATTACGCAGCATATGCTTTTGTAAG
Organism: Rhagophthalmus giganteus; assembly: GCA_036326145.1. NCBI lineage: Eukaryota > Metazoa > Arthropoda > Insecta > Coleoptera > Rhagophthalmidae > Rhagophthalmus > Rhagophthalmus giganteus. The sequence continues at coordinate 52,402,911 of JARFJA010000001.1, forward strand.
TACATACTTAAAATTTTATGAGATACATATTATTTGAAATATAGAACGTGTGATACAATCACTATAAAACTTCGTTATTATTTAATTATTATCGGAAACCGAATACCAACGGTCGTTGACAATTGCTCCTATAACGTACCTACGTAACTCCAGATGTTGAGGAATATTATTCTAAACAGTACCTACACTGAAACGGCATAGTTGGAAATCCCTGTTAAAATTTTAGGTTTAATTATTGTCGAACAACTTACCAGCCTAACAAGAGGTGAAACATTCCTTGTTTAATTAATTGGTAGCGAGATTTCGTTTTAAAATAGTGTAGGTAAACATTTTTGGCGAAGAGAACGAAAACGAAAAATTTTTTGGAAAACGAGATTATTAACTAGGTATGTTAAATAACATATCTTACGTATAAATTGAAAATGCCTATCTACTAAAATTAGTATAATTTGTTTTAAATATAAATAAAAAATGACAATCGTTTAACAGTTGTTGAGGGATCATAATACGTACTAAAGTTCAAGAAGTTTCATTTATAGTAATTAAAAAAAGTAGTTTTGATTATTTTGTGCAACTTTCACCATTGATCGATGTACTATTAAATTTACATAGAAAAATCAGAATATTTAAACTTAAGTTAGTAAGTAAGTATTATTTATTTTTAATAATTAATTCCGATTAATAGATTCATACAGTACCAACAAAAGTCGTCGTTTTAATGATCTTCTTAACGCTATCAACCCCCTGGCGTTCCTCTTTTTACCCCATTCGCGTATCCACTTAACTAAAACATGCATATATATATAGCGAGATATAAAGTTCGTTCACTTTAGGTTGGAAATGACGGTATTTGGATGGTAACGACATTTTTATAAAATACATATTTTGATTTCCTGAAAAGTTGATTGGTATTTGTTTAATACATTATCTCGCGTACTTAAAAATAAGTATCTATGATTCGATCATTCTAATACGTAGTTACATTTGTTTATTTTTAACTATATTATTATATAGAAATGAATCATTACAAAAATTTAATTTAAAATTATAAATTTTTTGAGCAAGTTTAGCGATAGCGAAATGAAAATATCTCAGGCGATTTCATCGAGCCAATTCTACTAATGCTGACTGGAACGTTGAAAATTCCGCGAATAAGAAAAAATATTATCACCGTTAACATTTTTGAGTGTGACCAAAAATTAAGCCCTTCTAAGCCAGTACCTGAAAACGTCGATAAGTCTGAACCACTTTCCGCTTCGACTTCAACGTCAATCGTCAACGTTAGAAGTATCATTGATGAAAATAATAGATTATTAAATTTTGTTAATTTTAGATAATAATAAGTAGGTATATGTAAACATTAACATTCGTGGAAAGTAGGTAACCACTGATCAATTTCAAATAAAAAATGAGTTTGCTAAATGACTTTTTCTTTAGAAGTCCCAATATACTAAAGTATAAATATTATTTAATTTATTTTAGTCCCTAAGGAGTTGAAATCATATTTACTCCATGGGGAGCAAATGACTCACTTTAATCCATTAATGACTTTAATCTTTAAAAGATACTAAATAAAGTCGAAATCTTTCTGATTGAGAACCTACCCTAGGAAACGATAAAAATATTTCATTCAATATTTTTAATGAAATATTTCGTTAATACGTAAGATACGACTAACAAGATTTTTTTATTCAAGTTTTGTACTCATATAACAACGATTATTTTCGAAAAATATTAGTTTTCGAACTTTTATTTATACTGGTAGATATTTTATAAAATAGAAATAAAAGAAAATAAACCTGTAGTTAATTTAAGTAGGTAGATAATAATCTATTTTGAACAATATTATGTATATTTTACCTATTTAATTTAATTAAATTTAAAAGAAATAGGCAGGTGCCTACTGAAAATTATTAAATTTTGTTATTTTAATTAAACTATACGAATTAAACTATACGAAACGTAACGTGACAAACGTGTATTCAGGTTATAGGTAGATGAAAATAACCTAAACTTTCAATTCGACTTATGAGACAGAAGCTTATTACGTTTGCTTTTAAAGAGCTTTTTCAAATACATACTAGAGAAAATATTTTATCTAATAAAGTTTCAGACGACTCACCCAGAGAAAACAAAACCTTCTGACAATTCTTCTTTTATAATAACATTTTCAGTATTTTCCATTTTGTGTTGTTTTTTTTTTAGAAAATTAAACATCTTAATATGAGATAAACATATTTTTCCATAGTTAAACAATAAATTAAAAAGACATAATTGCCTACCTATAACTACACAGAAATTAAAATTTTGTAAGTAATTCAATTATTTTTAAACACATTGAATATAGGCACCACGCCGAATGAGCTGCGTTTGATTTAAAAACGACAATCCAATGGAAAAAAACAAAACACACTCGTTGTACTTAAAAGCCTGTTACCCAAAAAAGGCAAATAATTTAAATCAGAAAATTAAATTTGTTAATACTTAAATAAGTATAAATTTTATATTGATGTAAGTACCCATGCATTAAAAATTAACGTTATATTTTAACATTAGACCGTTAAATCAATGTAGCTAATATAACGATTTATTTTATAATATAGGTACGAATGTTATCAAATTTAGTTTTAGAAATACAAACAGATGTCATCGTTGCTTTCGTAATGAAATTTCGATTATTATTTCAAGAATTATGGGTAATTTTAAAAGCTTTCTAAATAACTTAGGTAAACTACTTTTTGTTTAAAATTAAATTACTAAATTATAGAAAAAAATGAAATTAAGTACATATTTGCAACTTAACAAAAAATAAATTTTAATTGTTTCGAATTATTCGATATGCGGTACCAAATCTATCTCTCATTACGCGATGTGCTAATACAAAGTTTCATCAATAAGTGGGTCAGGGTATATTGTGTTATCTCATAAATCCGTCACTAATAGGTACATTGTATTCGTACCTGTTTTATTAGGGTATCACGTGATTTCTAATTTATGAATCCGTTTATAGTCGAATGACATTATTATTAGAATTTTTAATTAAAAAATTGTTATGATTGAGAATTATCATAGATTTAATAATATAAATATTAAACAGTTTTTTTAAATAAAAAATCACGTAGGTACTTATAGTTATCTTAAAAAATATATTACTTATATTATCTACCTACAAGTTATTATAAATCCTTTTGTAATTCAATATTTTCTAAAAATTTAGTTTGTTAATGCCCTTCTTTACTTGTCAAACAGTATTATTTGCTTTTGCTTTGTAACAATACCTACATAATTTGTAAATATCAATATTTGACAATAAAAAACATATCATTATACTTTTAAGCACCCACGTGTAAGTAATTCCATGCATACAATCCGATTAAAAGATAAACAACTGAGTATTTACTGACAGATCATCGCTTGAAGAAACGATTGTCCTCAATTTACATAGAAGCTTTCCCTTTGTATTGTATACCATATAATACACAACCACTAAAGCTTTGTCTCTAAAACAAAAGAGGTAAATATTGTATTGTAGTTCTAGGCTTCAGTAATTGTTATACTCCACGCTTAAAATTACACGTTTTTTGCTAGGTTTACCTTTGAAATTTGTAAAATGACACTTTATTTGATAAACGATGAAACACGTACTTACATATGTACGTACATAAATGACTGTAAAAGAACAATAAACTCTTAATTAATATTTGTCAATACACCGAAAATAAATAAGGAAATGAAATAATTATTTTCAAATGGTTAAACGTAAAACAGGATTTTCATTTGTTTAAGAATCTAGTGAAAATCTAGCTTTTTATAGATATAAACGTGTAAAGGACCTTTGATATTTTCGATAATAATCACTTTTCGTCAACGTACCTGACACTTCACTTGAGTTATTACACATTTTCGAATAAAACACCTCCTATAAGTTGTTTACAATTTTTCACTTAATTCCTTTTAACGTTTTAATTTTTAAGATTGAAATTTGAGTAGCTCGATATTGAATGTAAAATAGTAAGAACCATAATAACTATTATAGTAGATAAAATCGTTAGTTTTTAACATTTAATTAGATATAACACCTTATACCTACTTTATCTCCGCCATGCTTCCTTTATGTGACCCACATAATATCTAACAGAAAATATTTTATAAAATAACCTCGACGCTTTTAGGGCAACCAATCTTACACCTTTTATTATGAGGTTATTGTAGAAGCTTGTAAAAAGGCGAAAACTTTGTTCGCTTAATAAAAGCGCCTCAAAAATTACATTCCTGCGACCCTTGTAAAATTTACCGCGAAGTGCAATAAATTTCGCGTTACTTAAATAAGAAAAAAATACTTCCACTCCCATAAATATAATCGCCAAATTCAATATTTGAAACGGTAGAATAATTTATAACGTTTCCTTCAGCGTTATCAGTTACAACGGTCGAATTTCGACAACGTGATAAAATGAGCTTTTATTGTAAAGTAACGAAACGCTTTCGTATAGATGTTCGATAATTTTGAAATCGCAGTGACGGTAGACATAACAAAGTTTTTCAGAGGTTTACGTTTTAAAATTACTTTAAAGTTAACTACCTTTATTAAAAAACCTGTACACTTTTTAACTAAACCTTATATTAAAAACTTGGGTGCGTGGCAGTGCGCAATGAAAAGTCAAAATCGGGCTGCCTCTGGCAACCGTCGCATATTCGTAAACGGGAAATTTTAAGGTTTCATTTCATGCAAAGTTCATCTCGTTGGTCGACGGCGAAAAATGCCACTATACCTATAATATAACATTTCGATTAAAATCGAGTTGCCGCGGCTTCGAACACGACAGGGGTGGCATCCGAGCGAGTTTCGGGCATAGTTTGAACCCCCCTACAAAATGGGTAAACTAGGATCTCATTGCCACGTGACGTATAAATGTGCAAAGAAAAATTAACTTAAGCCAACCTTTTTATTTCCATCGGTACAGGATTAAAGGAGTAATCTTCTGCGTTTCGAATAGGTATTTCACGCATGTTTCATGGGAAACTTGTCTTTATTCATTACGCGATGACGTACCGAAAAGTGTTACCCAGTGAAATGAAAAAGTGTGACTAATCTTATTAATTATACGATAAAACCTCTCTTTGCAGACATCCCTCTAACGAGGCTATCTCGCATTACGGACAGTTTCCAAATGTTCCCAATTTCGCTTCATTTAAACGCGTGTATTCGAAAACCTTCTATTGCGGACGGAGACACAATATTTGTGTCCGAGTTCTTAATTTTAACCCCTGAAATGTGAACACTTAACAAAAAATATTAGTCACAACAACGAAATAACAGCTGAAAATCGACAAATTGGAAAGACCGCCATTGTGTTGATTGTAAATAGTGGAATTTTTAAGAAACATTAGGAAAATTTTTACCTGTCATTATCAGGTAGTACCCGCGTGCTTTATTGCATAAGTAATTAAGTAGCAGTTTGAATTATTGCGAATTGTTAAAATGTAGGTTAATATTTCTATAAAAAAATTATAGGTTGCTATAGATAAGGATACTTATTTCTAACTAGGTAGAATGAATTTTTACTGACAAATTAATTAAAAAATTAATGTTCGCTGTATTGTAATAGAATAATCTATTATGGCGGAAGTGAAATTACTCAATTAAAATATTATTACGTTATTTCTATTTCAGTTGCGATGCGGTAGCGACGAAATCACGGCACGACATTTTGTGCCGCTCCATGAGTGTCCGCAATAAAGGGACTGTATCAGATAATTGAGCATTAACATATACAAACTAAATCAAAATAGGTTCAACAATTTAGTAAATTAAAATTGTTAATAATAAAAATAATACATTGAAAGTACTGATCTTGCTAAAAATCATTAGCGCCATTTTAGTGTATGCATCACATTAATACATACAATAAACACAAATTCTAACTTTCAAACAACCTATTAACTATATTTAATTACCTACTTATTTTAATAATACTCATACCTAAATATAAAATTTTAATAATACGATTTAATTACAAATCAAAATATCTTGTTTAGTCGTAGTTTAAAACCTTAAAGGTTATTTTTGTACAATATGTAACATCAAAGTTAAAATGACATCTTCGCATTATCTATTTAGTTAATACAGTTGTAGAATAAAGGACGAAGGATATTTGATAAAAATCCCAAATCTCTGACTTTTTGCTTTTGCCCAAGGCGAGGTGAAAGCTCGATGTTTCTGTATTTTTATATTATATCCTATTATGATAAAGACATTTACACATTTATTCTTATTATACGTTTACGTACGTTTTTAAAACAAATACCTTATAATTTAGTTAAAATTATTGTTTTTAAGTTATTATTTTATTCATTTGAAAGCTTAATAATTGAAATATAGGTCGATAATTATAGGAAACTGACTCGCTAAAATATTGAAGATATTGATTGGATGTGCACGTTAATTCTCTCTTTAATTATTTATTATAATAAGTATAGTCGTCTTATTGCACGAAAACAATATTGAGTACATTGTGTTATGTATCATAGATAATTCAAACATGACGTATTAAAAGTCTTACATTATTAATACCTTTATAGAAGTTTAATTATTAAAAACAAAAATTCTGACCAAAGTTGTACAAAATTATAAATTTCAATTTCAGTCAATTAAATTATAGTCTATGACACCTGTGAAACTCTAGCTACAACATGTTAAAATTATTACTTCCATTAAGTAACAAGCCTCTGAACAAAAGTGCTTTCAAAAGTTGTAAGTAGGTACTATATTACTTATTTAACATTGAATCGTGGTTTTAAATACATCTAATGTAAAACTCGTCGACTACGTAATTATTAAAATACCATCATCTTTATTACCATTTTATTTTGGTAGGTACCCAAAATAGCATTATTTTAGTATATTGTGTATATATTATATATATGTATATTTAGTAATTTTTGTGCAATGTAGATACTTTGTTCGTTATTATTTTCCCGACCATAACGAAACTCGCTTTTTTGCAAAACAAAATATACTTAACAACTTTACAAATATTAGTTACTGTGTAATGGCAGTGTAAAATAACAATATTTTATAATAAGGCAAATCTTAATTATCTATGCTCTTAATGTTTAAACCATTATTTGCGAATTAAGTAGTTTTTATCTTAATTTTTCTTGTTTTAAGACATAAATTTTCACTTCTGCGATTCTGAATTTAAAAATATCTATCTGAAGATTATTATACATTGTATGTCTCACGTGATTATTATCGAAACAAATTAATATCCGGTACATGTGCATTTAATCAAAATATAAACGCTATAAAATCAGTTTGAGAGTATCAATTTTGTACACGATTGTCTTCTTATAGGTAGATAATAAAATAGCGTAAAATAGATTAGCTACTTAGAAGATAATGACTGAAAAGTAATGATATATGCGATACAAACGAAAACTGCGATCTCATATTCACTATATTTTTATTCCTAAATCAAAATCAAAATTAAAGTATTATAAGTTTATAAATAAATACATATTATAGAGGGAGAAACTAAATTCGACATATAAATATCTAACAATAAGTATTATTCCGTTTTAAAAGTAAACATAAAATCGTTTCAAAGGGCGTGTTTCGTTGGTTTTCGTAATGTTCAATAATAAAATATGCAGGTATCGATTTTCCTTTGTTCGCAACTAACGTCGAGCATTTTAAAAATATGTAAACAAAGAGATAGTAGGTAAACGTTGAAAGCCTTTCAAGTTTTAAGATAATTAGTACTTCAGGACCAGAAATCTTTACAGAAGCTTACTTTGTGTAATTTGATTAGTGAAAAATTCTTGAAAAGAGAAAACTTTATGTTAATGCTTTAGGCTTTTTTTAATTTAAATTTTTGCAATATACACAATTAAGAAAATTCTATAAATAAAATTGTGTTTACGCTTTCTGCACTCGCCGTTCTAGTGGCAGCACATTCTACTACAATTAAATAATAGGTACATAAAAACTTTATTACGGCTAACAAAACAACCGTATGAAGGGACTGAGATATTATTGTATATGTACGTATGTAATACATAATACGCCACCCAAATTTAATTTGTAGTGTAATAAAGATGTACCGGTATTAATATAAGACTAATGTATAACCGATAAATTATCGACACGTAGGCACTACTTGTATTTTAAGCATGCCATGTGCAGGGAAGGCGGTCTCCGGTTAAACATATAAAAAGACAGTTAATAGGTGAACACTTTTAGGGTTTCACCGCTAAGGGATTATTTGGCAACCGTCGAAGCAACGTTTGCTCGTTACTTGCCTTTCACGAGGAAATAGCCGATTAAAGTTAAGGATGATTCATCAAATAACGCATAATCAAGTCTCCCTTGTAATAGTGCAAGCATTTCGTTTATTGCTACTTTATTAGTAGGTTAGTATCTACTAGAATTTTTCTAGCTTCAAATTATATTTTTTTATAGAAATACGATATCTATATAAAATATTAAGTATGTATAGGTATAAGGAAAAAAATACTTTTCTTAAATTTAATATTGAAGACGTATGTATTTTAGAAGATGTTAAATAAACTAAATTCAATTTGGTTTTCTTGTATCCTTCGTAAAACCCACTTTATTCTAATAACGTCTACTTTTAATACAATGAGTCGTTTAAACATTCATCGTTCTGGTATTCGGTTGGGTTTTGTGCACCTCACTTTACTTTACCTGACTTTAACTCTTGTATATTTTATAATTAAATTACCAATAACAACAGCAGTTATTGCTACGAACACATCCAGTTGGTTGGATAATTTTTAATCTTTTATGAGTGCGCCGGTAAGTATCAGATTTTCAGAGAAATATACTTATAAAGAAAATAACGCAAACAATCATACATTATTCTGTACTATCGAAATTAAATAGTAAACAGTTAAATGTTGTAAATTGAATTTTCAATTAACCGACCGCGTTGCGACTATGTCCCGGTGTTTAGAATCGCCCACAGATATTCTACGTGCGCAACCAGCAGGTGATGTGGTAAACAACATCCCGCTGGCCGACTCGAATCACAACATGACCGACACTCGACCGGCTAAGTGGAAATATAGCTTTAAGCAAATTTCTATCTTTAATAATAACAAAGATAGCCGCGCACGACGACGTACCGTGGGGCCACACGGTATAAATAGAGGTCGCTTCATTTAAATTGTTTTTAAACGATCTTTTTACGTCTTTAACGTGTTCAGCATCCTAAAAAAAAACATAAAATGAAAATGAAAAAAAAAGATGACGCCGATTTTCCAAAATGGCCACTCGCCCAGACTATTACCCAACTTTTTATTCATTATTAAATCCAACAAGCTCTAAATGAATGACATACAGAACCATGGGAATGTCCAATGGGAAAAGTCGGGGAATTTTATTTCGATTTTGGAAAACAGGGAAAATGTCAGGGAATTTACTAAATATTAGAAAAAAAGTTAGGAAAATAAGACATTTATTTTCTGAATACTGTAAAATCCGATTATAACTGAACATCATGATCCTTAAATATTCACTGGAAAGATAGAAAAGAATTATACAAATGTTTCAAACACAACATTTGTGCAGTCGTTGCATCGATGCAACAATCTATTTTTCTCGAAAAAGATATTTTAACTTACTTTTATATCCGAGAGTTCGTTATAATCATCAAAATTTATAAGGGATCTTATGTATTGCACGGCGGGTCGCTATAAGCCGAAGGTTCGCTATAAGCAACTTCAACTGTAAAATGATTTCATCGATGCATTCTATGTAATAATGTAGTATAATAGTCAATAAAACTTTATCCAATATGCATTTTTTTTTAAATTATTCATGATTTAATAACGCTACCTATTGTTTACATTGTAAAAAAATTGAGTACCTATACTACTGTAAACTCCCGATTATCCATGTTAATTGGGAATCGAATACGACTGGTTACGAAAAAATACGGTTAATCCGTAGTATAAGAATGCAATAAAATTCAAAATATATTTCAGTCTTTATAAAAAAAAAATTACATTGAATTTAACATAATTATCACGATGCACGGTTAAACCGACGTACGGTTAAGCTGCGCACTCGCATAATCGGAAGTATATCGTACTTGTAAACGTATCGAAACAAAAAATTCGTAATGATCACCTGTCGAGAGCGTCAAACCGCTTAAAACGCCAGTTTATTTTTTGTTTACCTGCACCAAGTGCACAAAACTGTATTCGTTTAAACAATAATAACACAAAAGTGAATTTGTCTTTCTCACTTTTGTGGCAGATAAAAGCCGAAAATGTATATCGTAAAGAACCTAGAAACCCTATTACTGTTTTATGTACACCCTCTGAGATTTGCAGTCCCAAATTGCTGTTCATTTTAAAATAAAAATATTTCGAGTTTTTATTGGATTTTTATGTTTCCTAGACATCCGCGTGATACGTATGCCTAATTTGTTAAGTCAGAAATCCTAAATGTGTATTTTTATATCTTTAGAAATGTCTTTCCGAACGCCGTCGATCGGTTTCCGGTTTATGTTTTACCGTAAAATTGGCTGGATTTTTATTCTACAGTTCCCCAAACGTGAATTTTAGGAGATCGTTGTAATGTATTATTAAATCTATTGACGTATTTAGATTTACTGGCGCTTACTTTGATAGAATATTTAATCTTATACACATAAAACTCTACTAAAAAGCAGTTTACGGGATTTTTATTTTATCTAAAATAAATTTATTGCTTGCTATTGCAGTACGCTAATCAAAGATGTAAATATGTATATATAGTGAAAGTCGTATATAATGACATCGCTTATAAGGAAAAGTTGGTTGGTTTTCCATATGAATAACGTAATCGGTAATAACGACGAGTCGCTTATACCGACTCAATTTTGCTCGATTTTTAATTTTCTAGGGCATTTGCGTAAGTGAATCATAGAAATTTCTGAAAATTACTTACTTTGAAATAATATCTTTCGGGTTCCGACGTGTTCGTCTGAAATTAAAATTAAGTAAGTTTAGTACCTATCATGTTAGAACCCTTAATCGAAATTTTATTGCATAATTAAGATAATTCTATCGTCTAATCAGAAACAGGGTAGGTAATTACAATTTTTACCATTAAATTAAAGTATTGTCTTGATAATATGCAGACTCGTTTTTTTTAGATTTTCACGACATAAAAAATTCAGCGACTTCCACTGGATTGTAGCTTGCGATTTGAAAGAATGCAAGTATGCTAACCCGCTTTTTGATCGTTTCCTTACGTTTAAATTTTAATAAAGGAAAAACGTCTCTTGGACGTTTCTTTCCTTTTATTTCTTAACCTTAGAATGTATGACTAAAAAGTTTTATGAGGACGCACACGAGGAGCTTTACAGGCCTTTCTGGGTTTTATGTCGGTAACAATATTTTCTACTGAAATTGTTTGCGTTATTTTTATTAAAAGCAAAGATAAAAGGATTTTCGGTGCTTAAAGAAATAACTTAAGTATATTTTAATGATTATTTATAGCAAATTTACGTCTACAGTACATATGTATTAGATCTTTTATCTATTGAGTAAAAGTAAACGCACAGGTATCGTTCCCCGTTTCTGTACAAATCAATTTTCAGGATAACGTAGCACGCCGCACCGCATTGTTCCATTGAATCTGAATGGTCTAAACCACACTTTCTACAACAAACTACTTCTACTTTCAAACTTACAATATTACAACATAGATGATATTGAGCGCTTTTGTTTGTCTATTATTTGAACTTTTGTAGAATTAACAAGTTTTTACATTTTCTTATAATAATTTTGCGACAATTATTACCTATAAAAATGGCAAAATCGTACTTTTAAATGTTACTGAAAGTTGGCCATTGCAAACAAATCCTCGATCGTGTGTAATGAAACTCGTTAGCCAATCAAAAACGTTGTAGCGCGTGCGAAATGATTTTATTACGCGCTTTTGTTGACACGAATAACTTTTTAGACATTGAAAGATCTCGTGTATTATGGTCGTCGGCGAAGTATACTGTATAATACGTGCTGAAACGATATTTCGGCACTAATTATGCAATACAATATTCGGCAGGTAAATTTTTATGAAATTTTTAAAAAGCTAATAAAAGATAAAACGTTTTCAAGTGCAGATGCAGAAATTTTAAAGAATTTTCGAGTGCCTCGTTTCAAAGAATGAATAAAAAAATGTAGGTATTAGTGCGGAGGAGGCCATTTTGGAAAACAACGAATTTTTTCAAACTTCATCTGTTTTTAATAACTGAAAATTTTCAGTGTAATCCTTGTATAGCGGTTAGTATAAGTACACGCGATAAACGAAAACTGAATTAGTCGATATACATACAAGTGGTCAGTAGAACAGCACGTAGCAGTAAGATTACAGGGGTTTTACCCCTTTTAATAGCACTTGTAGAAATGATATCGTAATCACACGTAGTGACAAAATTAATATAGTCGATAGAATATTATACAGTTTGAATATGATAATATTATAGAAAGCGTACGTGTTACATAGGTATACATACACACACACTATATATATATATATATATATATATATATATATGTAATGGAAATTGAATACCAGTTCATACCTGCACTTATATTACAAGTAGTTATGTCAACCCCTTTTACTTAAAACTTACATCGAAAAATAATTCATTTATTCGAAACAGATTTTTTTTCAAATATTTTTTCAAGACAAATAATGTAGGTATTACCTACATCTTTACGAAATTAAATGTGTAAACTGTAGTAACCTAGTTTACGTATGCCATACGTTAACCAAGTATCAACTCGAAAATTCGACGTATTTGAGGTAAGTGCAAAATTAACCAAATTTAACGTAGCCTCCAGTAATTAACTAATTAGCGAGGAACTTTAAATATGTTAAGAAATTTTGTTGTACTTACGAGCCTATTACTGTGTCGCTAAACATGGTATTTACAATCCTTTGTGTGTCTTAGAATTACTGTTTAGTTACAGTACGATCTTGCGTTGCTACTAATTGCTTCACGTTTTACAAAACAACCGAATAACAAGGATTATATGAGCAATTCTTTAAATGTTATAAACGTAAAGCTTCTTTAACGAGCGTTTAAGACTACAAAATAAATATGCCTACTTAAAATAGGTTTGCTAACAACATTTTTACAACTTATCACAAAACATTTACCTACCTAAGTAAAATTCTTGTCTATAATTACAAAATGCGAGATACGTTTAACAATATCAATTGTAAATAGGTAGATACCTACTATATCTGTCTACAATAATTTACTATTATTGAGATATTTTGAGAAGTGTTAAGCTATAGTTAAAGGAATAGAATGTAAATTGTTAAATATTTATTGTTTCCAGAGATTAAACGAAAATTTAAAATGTACCAATTGCAATAAAAAATTAAAAATAAGCCTAGCTTTGCAGTTCTGTTAAAGTTAATTTACGGTTGTTTCTTCGTTACCTATTTTCTGGTCAAGTTCATATTGTATAATCTCTAGAGACAAGTTTCATTTATTTAAATCGCCATATTATTTTTAAATTTGTTAGTTAGCTATTTATAATTCTCTAACCTTCACGTTTATTGTGCAATTTAACAAGTTAATGATTTATTTCGTGAGTTAAGGTCAAGGGCACTTTTTACGAACTTAAATAGTACCTACCTATGTATCTATATGTCGAAGACAAATAGTTTTTTCAAGAAAATAGCTTTTGACTAGGCAAATAGTTTTCTAATATTCATTTATATTTAAACGCTATTTTCCTAGACAAATAGTATTTGACGGAATCGTCGTTGGGCAAATTGCATTTTGGTAATATTTATAATTTAAAAAGAGTATAGGTTAGGGTAGATTAAAGTAGAGTAAAAAGTAGATTGACTTTTATGTTTCAATATGAATTTTAAGTGTAAACGAGTGATGTTTCTAGTATAGATGAGGTGAGTTTAAACTAATGCAGATTAGGTGAACTCAGTTTTAAAATCGGCGAATTTTCCCTTCGACGAACTATTGTTGGTCGGTGAATTGTTATCGGTGAACTTTCCGACGGTGAATTGTAATCGACGAACCTAAAATTTTCTTAATGAACCTTTCTAAGATTTTGTTTCCCGATTCACGTTTCTTAGATCAAAATTTACAATACATATTTATAGTATTTTGCACAATAATACAAATATGTTGTATTTGCCTAGTCAAAAGCTATTTTCCTGAAACAATTACTTGCCTTAAAATTATTAAAGGCAGTAACTATAGTACTTTGTTATAAAAAATTTGTTTCTATAATTAAAAGAAAAATTGTTAATAGAACAATAAGTAAATAGGTAACGTAAAAATAGGTAAATGTAAGGATTAACTGCGGTTAATTAATTGGTAAAAATATAAGTACATAAGTACCTATTTAAATCGCAAATTAAAATCAGCCCTAATTAGTCTGATCGCACTAAAAATTTAGAGTGCGCTAAATCTCTTCAATTATACCCTGGCTGCAGGATTTGATTACCGACACATTTTAACAGTTAACATGTTCACATTACAGCACAGTCGAGTAATTTAAATGTTACTAAATAACAGTTTTTAAATAAATATTAATTATTTTTATTATAACTCGCTAACTTTATTAAATTAACGCAGTTAAATAATAATAATTCGACATTTCTAAAATAAAAAAAAAAACGAAATTTTTCACATAAACAAATGTTACAACAACCGTGTACATAAAAAAACATATTGGAAGTAGATCGATTGAAAGAAAAGATAACGAGAAAAAATGGGCTTAATACACGGGAGAGTTCGGAGTTGAACTGAAACATACCATTGATTCAAGACACATTTTCTCTAAGAAATCGTATTGCAGAAATTAGTTGATATAAAATTTATAAAGACGCCTTTGGAATATGTCTTTGAATACTAATAATACCAATGAAATTGCTAATATAAAATTCAAAGGGCTTTCCACGGCGTTAAATAAGGACCACATATTCTACGTCCTTATTCGCTCCTTTGAACGGTCTAATCATATTATTGTAGCGTTTTCGAGAAGAAACGAGTGGAAGCTCAATTTGCCATTATTATCTACTTACTTGTGTACCTACTTGTTTTAAACTAGAAAATATATCTATCGATGTTATGTTTCTGTACCTAAAGGTTTTTTTTTCATAATAAAACTTAATTTAAGTAAATAATATTTACCCATCATAATAACAAATCATGTACGTACCTACTTCAAATTAATTTAATATTTCTATCAATGAATTTTAATGCAGTAACTAAAAATAATAAGAAATATATAGTAAAATAGAAAAATGAAACATTTGAATTAATTAATAACCTCGCAAAACCGAATCTCAAAGATATACGTGGATCTACTTTGGATTTTATGGATCTACTTATGTATTTATGCATGTATATTATGTACAACACGAATACATTTTTTTGCTAGCCATGTTCATTTTACATCTTATAACCATAACCGCATCAAATAGTAATTAATCTGTATCAATATAAATTGCAGAAAAATATGGGTAATATATGAAATGTGATAAATTGTCTCCATACAGAAATAAAACTCCCTTGGATGGACCGCGCTACGAACGAACGCCAACAATTACCCCGAAAAGCATTTTGCCGTGCTTGGTCGCGCTGTACACATCAAATCCAACGATTCCGAACATTCGTTGCGTTGGAAACTTCGGTCTGTACGCGGCTTTAGAATTAGTCAAAAAAAAACACCCACTGGCCGTTTTCGGACTTTGTACTCGACACACGTGTATTATAAAACAAACACATATATGTTAACCTAATTAAAATTTAACTTTACAAACATTATTTTAAATTCGTTTTTTTGTTCGTTCGTTCGTATTTGTTGCCGAATTGTTAAAGATTAATTCACGAATTCCAATAAGTTAACTATAGGGTTTAAAATTAACGGATAAACTATGAGCTAAGACATTTATTATCTACTTGAATAGTTTTCTTTATTTTTAATTTGTCATGTGTAGGTAGGTAATTGTAACGAACGGTTTTATTTTTAGATAATAGCTTTAATCTCGGATATCTTTTATCCAGCAGTATTGCTGTCGCCTATCTACATTCGACCTACCCCTCGAAACCCTCCAAGGCTACCACCATACATTCTCGATTTTAATAGCACTTTTACCCTTACGGGTTCACGCCTATAATTTTCCCCGAACATCGTAGTTTTTCTTTACACCGTCAGTTTCAGGGATAATTTAACCCGTGTAATTTTAACTGAATTACATAATATTATAGTGAGATCGTGTTTAACATTTATATTGATCCTGGTTATAAACCAAAGTACAATATGGCAAATTTGTTTATAACAGTTAATTTATTCGAAAAAACAAAATTAAAATTAATAAAAAGTACAATATGGCAAATTTTATTAATTTTTATTTTGTTTTTTCGAATAAATTAACTGTTAAAGATAGATTAGGTGGTTATAATTTCTTACTGTAAACACGGATTATAAAAATATTATTTAGGTAAGTATTTCCATTAGGTATTTATTATTTTATTTCCGCAAATAAAGGTCGTTCGAATTAATTTTTAATATATTTAAACTATTAAATCTTCAAATTCTATCTGTTATTACAAAGAATGTACCTAATCCAAAATAGAGACTAAAAAAACTGATACCTATAGATACAGGGTGTCCAGGAAATCGTGGCGAATCTCTCGGCAGCGTATAAACCACATCAAAATAATTACACAAATATCTCTACATTTTTTTTCTACGGCGTTCCCCAGTTGAGATATTCAGCCCTAAAGTTGGAAAATAAAAATCAATTTTTTATTTTTCGTTGAAATTTAATAATTTCTGGTCTATTACCTGCGTAATAAATGATGATCTTTAAAATGGCGTAATAAGTTTTTTGATATCGTCTCAGAGGAATCAGGGGTGCACTACCCTAAACTTTTCTAACCTCGACATTTTTCAATGGTTTAAATTTTTAAATTTTTAAGGACATGTTAGGATTCTCCAAACACTTCGGGATAAAAAATATGCTTGTTTAATTCCGTTAAAATGAACCATATTCGAAAAAATCATACGCAAAGCATACGAGTTGCAGAGTAGACCAGATAATAAATGATTTTAATTATTTTCTTGGATAAAAGAAGTAAAACTGTAGGATCCGTGTCAATATGATATTTAACACGTGAAAGATTCTTTTCTGTAACTGAAAATTACTTACATTAATAGAGTAGTCAAAACAAAAATGTTTCGAATTAACTAATCGAGCTTCGTCGCACAAGGCCGAGAGCCATTTGTTTCCAATCGCCAACGTTCAGTAATAATTAAACGCGTGAATTTATGTGCTCGTCAGAAAAAAATAATTAAATAGACACTCTGCATTTTCTTTATATATCATTTTCTCAAATATGGTTTATTTTATCGAAATTAAACAATAGTAAATTGCAATAGGGTAAGCGAAAAAAGCGGAGCATGTAAAACATGCGGCATTAGGGCATTTCTTATGGTGACAACTATTCCACGTTCCTGTCGAACAACTGCATTAATAGTGACTAAACCTAAACAGTACGTAATTGAAAATATTTGAAAATAATGTGAGTGCTGTAAAATAACCTAATACTATGTTGACTGTCATTTGTTTCAACTTTTAAAAATACGGTCAAATGGCATGACAAAAACAGTCGTTCTGCTTTTGATTATAAACAACGAAGCGAGGTTTTGTAATTTCCTAGCAGATTGCGGTTAATTAACACCGAGCTCATTATTTATTCAATTTTTCACTTGTTCCGTAAATTCAATTATCCCTATTATGCGAAGTAAGCGAAAATCGCGACTTGTTCACATTGCAGATTTTTTTAAACAATTTGTTATCGATTTTGATATCTGATATCGATAATAATTAACTAACACTGGCCGGTATTTCTTGTACAAACATTAGAAACACAATATCTTTATGACAAAAACTAACGTTCGAAATAATCTTTATGTTTTCACATTTACCTCACCGCGCCTAACCTTTTTTGCCCTAAAATGTCCGGGATATCCGCAAATAATCTTAAAAATTTAAAAACTTGAACTTTTAAAAAATTTTGAGGTTATAAAGGTTAGAGGTAGTGCATCCCTGGCTCGTCTAAGATGATATCAAAGAACCTATTACACAGTTTTAAAGACCTTCATTCATTACGTAGGTATACCAAAAATTATTAAAATCCAACGAAAAATATAAATATCATTTAAAAAAAAAGTAATTGTAAATGAAGAAAATGTATAAGAACTTGTGTCATTATTTTGACGTTATTTATACACTTCCGAGAGATTTGTCACCATTTCTGGGACATCCTGTATGTGTAATTAACGATAATGACAGATTTAATTGTATTTCGTTAAGCATAAATAACAAAAATAACAAACAACAAAAATGAATAATTGGTAGAAAATTTAGAAATCGCTGATTCCAAAAAAAATTGAAACCGAATTGTAAAAATTTTAAGTTTAATAAAATTATGTTATTTTCGTTGTGGTGATTATAAAATAATTCAGATTTTATAAAATATTTTTTTTAAATAAAAAGAGCTTTCGACATAGTATCCTGCTGTGATTAAAGCTCTGCCAATTTAATATTATTTTAGCAAGAATTTTGTATAGAAAAATTTGGGTTTATTAGTTGGTCGAATTGTGTCTTTAGTTTATAGTTTTGAAGCTTATCACTGTACAATAAAATATGAATAACACATAACATTCAGTTACGGATAACAAAACCACGTTCAATAGTAATATCACGATCCTGTATTTAATAAATAATGCATAATATAATCGAATTTTCCTACATTTAGTTTTTATAACTTTATGAAAATGAATAATTGAGATAGGTAATATTTAATAACCGAAACAGTACTTATAAATAGTTGATAAATGTTTTGAAGCAAAATACTGAAAGATTCAGTTGAAACTTATTCGATTTACGAGAGAGAAAGGAAAAAAAAATAAAGATTCTACAGCTCGCCTCTTCTCGTGCATTGTAAAATTCGATTGATACTTGACATTCAGTCTTCATACTATTTTCGATCAAGAGCTGACGTCAAATTAGATTTTGTTAAAGTTTGCAATTTTATTAACCTTAAATCAAACTCGATTTTGACGAAATAGAAGGGAAGAGAAATTTAAGATTGTAAAACTTAATTGTGTTTTTTCTTATTTGGTGAAATTTTTTCGGTATTACTTATCAATATATAGGTAAATAGGTAATAGGTATAGGTTAATCCGACGCTCGACAGTTCGACACCCTTGTAATCGGAGTAACACGCATCTTTAAAAGTAGGAATCAAACGTATAACACGATCTAAATTTAAAAGTTTGTTATTGACTGTAATTTCGTTAGAATTCAGAATATGTTCACATATGTATGACAAAATTTGATTTTTCAGGATGTTAATTTCTAAGCGCTTTGTAACGAATTTAATGTTTTTTAAAGTTTAACCAATGTATTTGCATATTTACAGCATTACATTTATTACACCGTAAATGGCAGAATGAAATACTTAAATAATTTGATTTTTCTTTTGTATTAAGTACTTACCTACATAATAATCTTTTTATCTTTTGAAATGGTTTATAAGCAACGTTCACATATTACCTACAGTTGGACGAAGTTTATTTAATATTTTCAAAACAGATTAAAGATTTTATACTATTTGTCCAATTGCTTGTTAAAATGAAAAATCGGAAGTGGAAGATATTGAATTTATGGCGCAATAAATTTCTTTTCTTTTTATCAATTTCGCTATTAATTTTGTGTTAGGTATACTTATTATTATTGCACGCGCCTTGTTTCATTATTGAGATTTCTAAAATTTTCCGGTAATAGTGATAATGTAAATGCTCTGTGAATCAATCGAATGATGATAAACTGATAATTTTTGTAAAATTATATAACAAGGGATTAAAGGGAATTGTGATATCTGTACCTATATCATGTTGGTTTTCTGAATACTGAAAATTTAAGTTCATTATTTTGTTTTGTAATTGTTAAACCTAAGAAATTTAAACGACGGTTTATTTCTTTTTCTTATATCTTAATAAAAAATAAAAATAAAACAATTGCTATATATAGGGTGTTCCAAAAGTGAACGGTCAAACGAAGTTAAGCGTAAAGGAATAAACATTTCTGCAGTACATTTTTTTTGCTACAGTCACGTAAAAACCAAATCATTTTGTTATCTAACTAATCGTGTTCACGAAACCATCGTTATTGTTTGATTAACAATAACAGAGTTTATACAAATTCTTTTATTCAAAAATTACAAATTTTAGCATTATATTTACAATAAAAAATTAACCAAATAGCTCGCATTTTAAAAATACAAATTTTATAATAACTTTCGCCCATCAACAATTGGATAACCACATATATGGTTAGAATGGTTGTAAATGTATTAAATGGTATCATGTCACTTCCACTTTTGGGACACCCTGTATACGTTTCGATGGTGATTTTAAAATTGAGAATTGGTAATAATTTTTTTCGTAGGTAGATAATTTGTTGTATGCGTTGTTGATACGGTCATTCTACATAGTAAACGGCTAATATGTGTATTTCTAAATACGACTATAAGCATTTTTCCAATGAATAAGCAGTGTTACACCAAATGTAAGTCGTGTATTATTATTATTGCATATTTCATATGTTTTTTTAATACGTCTTTTACGCATATGGTGCAAGAAAAAGAATTAATTACAAAGTTCCAATTATTTCCTTTACATTATTCATAACGCTGCTTTGTTGTAATGGTTGGCGATAATAGCACTCACTTTACCCCACCGCGACCCGAATAAACAAGCATCACACATTGCTTATTAATATGTTGCTTAACGCCGTTTTGAAAAATTATGAAATTACGCATACTTATGGAAGTTTGAGTGAAATTCGTTAGATACTTTTTGAGATATAAGCTTTCAAACTCAGCCTCCAGAACATTTTGTTTCTATAATAATAGAATAGTTTCTAGTAAGTAGTTCTAATTTCTAGAATAGTTTAATAGTAATAATAGAATAGTAGAATAGAATAATAGTTAATAGTTTCTAGATAAATATGTATAATAAAGTAGATGATGTTCAAGACACATAAATAAATTTCAGAAAAATTGCAATTATTGCAATTAAAAAACGTTTGTTCCTCTCAATCAGTTGATTATACGTATCTACTATTCAATCGGCAATTTAAAAACTCCACTTACTTATATTTATTGGCAACTTTTAACAAACTACCTACACCATTGGCGCATCAAATTCAAAGTTTTTGACGAGAAAGTATCGACGATTTCATAAAGCCCACATAATAATCCCATTCTCATTTTATGGGATTTCCGGTTTCGGCAATTGCTTTGCCTTCTGTTTTAGAAATTAAGCTGAATAGAAAGATACGGACGGGATAATAATCAGACAAGCTTTAGAAACATCTGCGTGGAAATAGATTTGTACTCCAGAACGAGTGATTCGTGATTTATAAGAAATACTTTTTCTTCGTAATCCGGTAAAAGAAAGCAATAATAATATACCGAAAAAGCTTTTGGCGATATAAAAATACTTAAAAAATGAAAAATCTGCGAATAATGGTTATCTTGGAGAACGAGAGAAACTTTTAGAATAATGTAAGTGTTGGTTAGCGTGCGTTGCGTCGCGTCGCGTCGGCGTCGCCTCGACACATATTCTGGAATTCCTTCTAGGCAATGAAAAGGGCCCCCACATCAAAATGTCACCACAAAAAGTTAGGGTCCGTAACCTTGGATACAGTAATACCTAAAACATCGGCTTACTGTAGAAACCTATTTGTAAGCTGCTTAGTCCGGCGAAATAAATATAAAGTAACAAATCGAAAATCTCCTAAAACTGTGATGGTATTTAGTGAGACTTACGAAAGAAGATTTAGGAAGTTCGTTTCTCAAATTGGATTGTTTCATTAAATTAACGTAAGTAATTAATTTATATTTCCGTGTTAACTGTTTTCAAGTTTAAGGACTTACGGTAGTTCGAAATTAGGTGTACGTACATTATAATATGCGGTATCAAAATCGAAAACAAGATTCATTATCGGATTTACATTGTTTAAACAAGGCCTGTATGCCTATCGTTAATCTTCATTTCAACTGGCTAACCCGTTGTCAATGTGTTCCTTGTTAACCTTTAACTAGCTATCTTACTTAAGACCCTTAACAGAAGCGTCGTCACCCTGAATTCCAGGCGATCCACATCGGTATCTCGATTTTCACGTAGCACGGTCGTGTGCATTTCCTGTATGTTGCTTGATAATAAATTAATTTATTTTATAACTATGTTGAATTTATCTACACAAGGTATGTATGTCAACAACGAGTTTTGGTTAGAATAATGTGGAAAAGTAATAAGAGTTGCAATTGAAATTTTTAAAATAACCGTAACTAGTTACGCTCTTTTGCTATTTAAAATAATTTTAGATTTCCGCTTCTTCCGGTTACACCGGAAATAGATACCAACTTTCTCATTTCAAATGTAACACCCTAATTTTTATTATTGATTTGTAATCCTGTGATAATTATACGATTTTTTGTTTTTGGAATTATTTCATGTTCTGTAAAACAATTGACGGTTGCAAGCTATTACAAATACTTACACATCTAAGACAATTAATGCATGTACAAATTTAAAATTTCAGGTAAGTATTTTGGAAAGTATGAAAATCATAGTTGATTACACATAAAGAGGGCGCGTCGATGTGCAAAGCTATATATGTTTCTGAAGATCATTTACTTGATAAATTGCAAAATTATTTCTTGAAAGTAATAAGATTTTGAATAACTTACACATTTATATTATTCTTAATTCATTTATCATCGTTATTTTTAGATTTTCTGTTCATTGTTTCGCAGTTATTTGCCATTATCTGCTTTTGAAGTCGTAGCTACATGATTTATAAAAAAATAATCGCGCAAACTTCCTCTTGACAAAATAAGCAATGATTTTTATGCTCTCCATAGAATTATTATTAGGTATACTTCGTCCAAACCTATATGCAATCCACGTCATCAATAAAAGGGTTACTAGATGATGACGTTTCACACAGTGCTGTCACTTTGTACCTCGTATTTTGACAGTTCTAATAAGTTGTAGTCTTTCTTTATACCATCTAATACGTGCGCAGGTAAATCATCTATAGAAAATGTCACTTTCCAAACGTTAAACCGAATTACAAATAAACAATCTAGTAACTTTTTGTTGATGACGTGAATTGCATATAGGTTTGGATAGGCCATAAGTAACCGAAAAATATATAAAATATTTATTTTCAGTTTCCACAATTATTGCTTATCTAAACTGTTTTCGTTATAATAGTAGGTGATGCATTTAAATTTTGCTAAAAAAAGAAAATTGTAAACTTAATTTTAAGCATAGATAATTTAACTTTATCATCTCATCATCAACATGAAAACTAAACTTAATTAAATCCGATTTAATTAAAAATCGATTTTGAGTCGAATATGCACTTTCCCTACAGTTTACAATGTCGACATAAAAACCTGAATCATTCTAATGAAATAATCGAACGGTTCTTTTTTAAATTGACTATTTTTGCAATTATTGTTCGATGTACTTACTTAAATGTAAAACAGCTACTGAGGTATTACGAGGTGATAACGGGCCGTTAACAGCCGAATGTACTCTAAATAATATACATATTTTGGTTTATAGTTACGTTTAGGAAAAACTATATTTATTGGAGTGTATGAATCAGTAGCATATCGAAATCGTATCTTAGATAACACTGACGTGTGTTATGAGAAGACAAATAAATAAGTCATACCTATAGGTACAAAATGTGGCTTAATTGATGTGTTTTTATAAAACAAACCGCCAAAAGAAAAAAATAGGCAAGTACCTATACACCGTGTCCAAGATAAGAATGCACAGCATGGGGATCTTGAAAACGGTAGAAGATACAGGGTGGCTTAAATTAGAAAAAGTTGCGCTATTTAGAGTATGTTCACATGCTGGTCGCAAAAGTTCGTTATTGTTTATCGTTTTCAAAATTCTCAAAAAAATGCGATTTTTTGGATTTTCGTTTCTTTTCATTTTTTTTAATTTATTTTAAATGATATTAAAAAACTACCGGCACTTTCTCGTTGCCACTTTTTAAGCTCTACAAAATGGCGTGTTCAAATTTTTAATCCGACGTTTCGTATCCGAGAACCCATCATCAACTTTATTTTTTTATATGGCCACAAACAAAGAGACACCCTGTATTCGGTAGCATTATTCATTACAAATTCAACGATGTATCGCACATTATGGTTTTGAAGCCAAAAAAGGGGAAAAACGTGAGTTATAAGGTTTTTTATTTTTTAAATTAGTAGGCATCGGAACAATCGCAATATTTTTGTTTTATCTGTCACATTATTGTTGAAAACGCAATTTGGTGTTGTGTAAGTTGTTGTTACGTGAATTTGAAGTGTTTTAACTTTTGTTCTTATTAAAGTTACTTATTCGTTAGTTTGTTGCTTCGTGCTTTTAATTTATTTACAAGTGTTACCATGGAAAGAGAAAGTTGCACAAACGAAGAAAAATTTGATATGTTGACGTGTTACATCTTGTGCCGCAAAAATTGTGTAGCTGCCGAGCAGATGTACTCTGATAATTATCCTGAACGAAGACAACCTCAAAAATCCATTTTTAGACGTTTGGTATCTAATTTAAAGGAATTTGGTTCATTTAAAAAACCTGTTGTATCTCGTTAAAAACAATCCAACGAAGAAAAAGCGACTACTGTTTTACAAACCGTTGTTGAAAATCCTGAAATATCGACAAGACTAATTGAACGTCGAACTGGAGTAGTAGCTAGATCTACAGCCCAGTTCATTTTACAAAAGAATAAATTCCATCCCTATAAATTTAGAATTTGCCAGGGTCTTAGACCTGGTGACGAGAGAAGGCGAGCAAGTTTTTGCGAATTGTATACCAGAAAATGTGAAGAAGATCGAAATTTTCCTTTTAAAGTAATTTGGTCTGATGAAAGCATGATAACCAACAATGGCATTTTCGACCGGCGTAACAAACATTATTGGGCAACAGACAATCTTCATTTAATAAAAGAAACAAGGCATCAACATCGATTTGGATTTAATTTGTGGGTAGGTATTTTGGGTGGCAGAATAATAGGACCTTTTATTTATCACAACAATTTAAATTCCGAACGATATCTCGACCTACGGCAGACTGATTTGGAGAATGCCTTGGATGAATTACCATTACTTATAGTTAACAACTGCTGGTTTCAGCAAGATGGTGCCCCAGCGCATAATTCAAGAACTGTGCGGGAATATTTGTCCCAGAGGTTTCCTGAAAAATGCATTGGAACTCATAGTGAAGTAGCCTGGCCAGCCCGATCACCTGACTTAACTCCGTTGGATTTTTTCCTGTGGGGTTATTTAAAAAACCAAGTATATGACGCCACTTTTGAAACTGAAGAACAGTTATTGGCATTGGTTTTAGCAGCAGTTAATACAATCACACCAGAAATGTTAGACCATGTTTTGAATTCTTCTGTAGACAGAGCATACTTGTGTCTGGAAAATAATGGCAACCTATTTGAGCAATTATTATAATTTTTTGACATTTTGTTTCTGTTATTGTACCAGCGCCTACTAATTTAAAAATAAAAACCTTATAACTCACGTTTTTCCCCTTTTTGGCTTCAAAACCATAATGTGTGATACATCGTTGAATTTTTAATGAATAATGCTACCGAATACAGGGTGTCTCTTTGTTTGTGGCCATATAAAAAAATTAAGTTGATGATGGGTTCTCGGATACGAAACGTCGGATTAAAAATTTGAACACGCCATTTTGTAGAGCTTAAAAGTGGCAAGGAGAAAGTGCCGGTAGTTTTTAATATCATTTAAAATAAATAAAAAAATGAAAAGAAACGAAAATCCAAAAAATCACATTTTTTGAGAATTTTGAAAACGATAAACAATAATGAACTTTTGCGACCAGCATGTGAACATACTCTAAATAGCGCAACTTTTTTCTAATTTAAGCCACCCTGTATCTTCTACCGTTTTCAAGATCCCCATGCTGTGCATTCTTATCTTGGACACGGTGTATACCTACATAATTTATTATCAACTTGTCAAAATCTGAATTAACTTTAAACAATTGCTATAGTTACCTAAATAATATTTCAAAATACAATAAATATTTGCGTCGGCTTATTGTTAGTCGAAAAACCTTGAAAGTTCAGAAAAATAAATTTTACAGGAGACTGAAAAAAACGTTTTTTGTATAGTACCTACTTGAGTGTTGATTGTTGAACTTGAACAGTTGGACTTGCCTACGAGGTTTTCCAACTAAGCCGACGCAGCGTTTGAAATTAATTTTAAAAGAACCTGTTTTTGCGACTACAAGCGAGCGTGAAATGGAACACTTCTAGGTATAATATTTACTTGTATATAAAAAGATAACACATACAATTGAAATTGAAATCTCGAGAGAAATGCGACTTATCTCGAGTAATATCTACATTTCGTAAAAACAAACATGCAAGAGATACGTACCTTTTTATTTATAAGTAAACAAACAACTTAAAGAAATACGATCTTGTATTGGTAATGATCTTAGCCGCGACAAGAAACTTTATTTAACACCACTGCAGATGTTGAGGTAAAAAACGGCAAATAATCCAGTTAAAATTTCAGTTTGTTCAATTAAACACAGTTCGGGAGATATAAAAAAATCCATCAATTTTAAGTAACGAAGTGGATAATCTACACGTGTTTACACATTTCCTTTTTTTTAATTATTGCACAAATTTATGATACTTAAGCACTATATGATTTTTTTTAAATATTAGATAGTGCATTAATTTATCTAAAAATAATTTTTCCGTTTAGATTTTCACTTCGTCTTTAAATACGCATACTTTCGATTCGATTTTTTCATAAATTATTATTAGATATTTATTTAAACGTATTTTCGTTGTCTTTGCTCTATCTTCTACTTTTTCTGTCGTTTCAACTATATTAAGAATTATGATGTTACTTCGTTTAGTCAATCATTTATCTGCTTATAGTAGGAGAACCGATTGCGTCAAACCCTCCCTGATATAACAAAGGGATGATTTTTTTTGAATCGATAGCTTTATTACTGTTTAATACGGCACAGGGTTTTGTATGTGCTGAAAGGCTACTTCGGTATTCTTTTTTAAATGATAATCTTTTAAATAACAAAGGGAATTAAGGGTGTTATACACATTTAAACAAATATGTGCTACCTTCAACATGTGACGGAGTCATGTTGCCAAAGTAATTCGCATTTTCGGGCTGCTGCCATGGTTCCTGTCAATGTGAGGGGTGGCAGCGAAAATTCAAAAAACTTATAATTTGTTCCAATTTTTGAAAAAATTCTAGAAAAATTCGGGAAGATTTCCGGAAAATCATTATTTTGACTTTATATTCGTAATCAGCGACGCCGAAAGTCCTCTAGATAATATTTTTTCGTCAAAAATCGGACTTATATGAAATCTTTAAATTATACAAAAATTCAAAAACGTTTCAAATAATGTAGTATAACATATATTTTAAAAAAAATTTCATCAAAACCGATTCTGTTTCTGTGGGTTCCGAAGTTTTCGTGATTATTCGGCTTTATTTACTCGACTAACTAAGGATAGTTTACACGCTACTATCGCAGCACAAGTGTTTTGCACGATATTTTTACGACGCGACGTGCTGTTTCTCAGTACGTACGGAAATACAAATCAATTTTTTTGTTCCCAAATTTTAGCAAATTGTGCCTTTGCCTTAGATGCATAAGATAGTAAGAAAAAACTCATTTTCGAAAAAGTGTCGCTTATGCTGTTCTGCCAAAACGTTATCGATGCGCTTAATTAATTTTTTTAATTCAATTTTCGTAGGTAACCTTTTTTCTATTAATCATACTTCATTTCTAAGCACGTTAATTGGAGGTAATTATAAATGTACAAATTTAGTGCAGGAGACTTCGTTAAAATTAGTTGTACCTACCTCCTATATTTACAATTTCAATTAAAACTTTACGTACCTAGCTATACAATTTAAACTAGATGTAACAAGCTTTACATTAATTAACTTTTTATCTTGGATTTGCATGTAAACATAATAACAAAAAGTTAACTTCAAATAAAATTTAAAAAGCAGAGATGCTATATTGTTAATTACATGTTAGAAAACATTGTAG
This sequence comes from Rhagophthalmus giganteus, assembly GCA_036326145.1. Lineage (NCBI taxonomy): Eukaryota > Metazoa > Arthropoda > Insecta > Coleoptera > Rhagophthalmidae > Rhagophthalmus > Rhagophthalmus giganteus. Next base: position 52,431,150 of record JARFJA010000001.1, read on the forward strand.
AAAACACATGTAGTACTTAGGTACCTATGGGTACTTTTTTTTTAATAGTCCGCTAAAGGATTAGCCCCTTCGTAAATAAGGTTCGACCCGGTTTCTTTTCCACTACGAAAGATGCCACCCTAATTTACTTTTGAATTACACCTACGATAATGACATCGCTTTTACATTACCTCGCATGAACCAATTTTCACCTTCAATTAATTAATTTTTTCTGCTTTTAAAAATCAGTTTCGCATAAACTAGATTGTGTAGATTTCGTTTTAAAATAAATATAATTTAAGTCGTGCAATAACAGAATAAGAATGATCGTAGGTGTAACTTTAAAGGTACATTAGGATGGCACCTTTTCGTAGCGGAAAGAGAAACTAGGGCGAACCTTGTTTACGAAAAGGGTTAACCCTTTACCGGACTACCGAAAAATAAATGAGCTATACTTATAAATTTTATTATTAAGCACTGTATTTGTACATTGCATGAAGCAACTCCACTTATTTTTTACTGTTCTAGCAATATTGCCTTGATTTTTTAAACATCCTGTATATGAATTACGTCATGCCATAACGTGAATTAGTTTACAGTTAACTATTATATTTTAAATAATATAATCCAAAGTAAATATTGTAGTTAAGTACGGTAAATAAAGTAAAAATTCCCATCATCCCCATCCAAAAAAAACCCAATGCGAGTAAACGTAATCAATTCCAACTAATTAGTTTAACGAATAATGTTACAGATAGTCCTCGTTTTACGTCAGACAACATTTTGATACCATTTACGTCTATGATTCGTTTTACGCTCTTGTAAAAATGTTATAAGTATATATAAAAAAGATCAAGATGCATGCATACCTATTGTTTAAAAATTACTTTTAATGACTCACAATCAATGGTAATGACCTTCATTTATTTTTTGCTCAACAATCTTTGATAAAATTAAATCTATATAGTTTAAAAAGTCCACCTTATTAAAGAAATAAAGAAATATGAATTAAAAAAGTTCTCTACTTACGTCAGAATTGACTTAGGTACGACGGAGACTTTGAAACGTATTCTCGTCGTAAGTCAAGAACTACTTAAATAAGTACATTATAAAATTGTTACGACTAGATAAACACCAGATTAAACTTTAAGGCTGTTTTCCATAGGGCCTCGAACTGGGCGAGGCTTCGACCAGTTATTTCACGATTGCTCAGGTCGTGATCACTTCAACATGTCACAGCGGTCTTGACGGGGGTGGTTGCGTACTTTTGTCGGCACCACGACTCTCAAGGTTCACACAAGGTCTGCTTGTAGTAAATGGTAGTGGTCTCGCCTAGCTTACGTCCTCATGGGGGACTCGTCTTTAGTTTTTAAATAAATCACGCAAATAATTCAAAACGCGTTGTTTTAACTGCCTCTACTCACCAACTTTTATACTTAATTACTGAAAGCTTTTACTGGCAAAAACTAGACTAAAACGTAATTAAGTACTATATGTTGCCTAGTAGTGGAGACTTAAAAGTTCCGTGTAAGGTAGTGTACAACCATAAAGGCGGAGCACTTGCATGTTTCAAAGTTAATCTCAGAGGATTACTAACTAAGAACAGCTCCTGAATACTAGTTCAATGTTCGTTGAAGTTTTGACAGTAGGTGTTTTCCCTTGAGATTTTTTCTTTATTAAGGCAGAAAATGTTGGTTAAATGTTTTTAAACTAGGTACATGCGTACATACTTTGAATACGATTCTTGATCGTAAAAAAAAACTTGTTAAAAATTATCCTTGTCTTTCTTTGAAAATACTAAAGTCTGATAATTAAGAATAGTTTTTTTGATTTAAGCATAGATTCAAGCAGTACATTCTTCTCATTTCTAAATATTTAAATATTTAGGAAAATTAACGTAATTATCGAAATTTTTTTGATGACGCAATAACAGCCTTGGTATACAAGCAGTTATCTCTCCATCAACAAATTGATTTACTGAATATTTTCTCAACATTTTAAACTAGCAACTGTATTTCGTAATTTTCGTAAAAACGTAATTTGTTTGTGTTTGTGATTTTATGAGCTGTGCATAGATCTGTCCCGCTGTGTCTTAAAAAATAACAAAAAATAATCGTCTCTACTTTTTTTGAATAAATTTCATTTTACGCTTTAAAACTACACCGTACATATACCTAAGCTTAACTTTATTTAATGTTCTAATATTTTATTTCAAAAATTACTAATGAGGTTTGTGATTTTCACAGTCAACATATGATAGCAAGCCATTTAAATACACATCTATTGTGTCAACTTGAAATAAATTTTCCAGTTTAAAATGTACAGGTCTGAAAGGCAAGCGCGTGTGAAGTGGATCAATACAGGTAACAGTGTGTAGAAATTTACAACTAAGAAACTAACCGAAAGTGTTATAAAATAAATTAACTTGTTGCTGCATTTTATGGCGATAAACTGTCGAAAAGATTTAAACATTTTATACTTTACGATTATACTGGGAGGCGCAATATTAAATTTAGCTGTAAATGAAAATGTTGAATGTAAAGCTGCTTTTAGTGTTTCTCTGTGTTGCTCGTCCTTATTCCTTCAAGGACTTATTTGAGTCAAGAAACTCATTTAGTTCATGCAATAAAGTAAAAGGACGCTTTAATCTTTGATTTATACTGCTGCAGCCTTCGTAATGGATTTAAAATTAATTAAAATTAATATCATTTAACAGAAATCTAAAGCAGATTGCATTTATTATATTTTAGTCTTTTCGAATTTGTTTAATAGACATTTAAGGGATTTCAGATGTTCCTTTCATAACAACTGTATTACCTATGTATACCTATACAACATTTACATCTCATTGTCAGATCACATCACGACCTGAGTATAGTCTCGCCTAGCTCACGACCCTATAGAAAACAATCTTAAAGTTTATCTGATGTTTATCTAGCCATAACAATTATGTAATGTATTTACATTATTTTATAATGCAGGTAGTCCTCGACTTACGACAAGAATACGTTCCAACGTCTCTGTCGTAAGTCAATTCGGACGTCAGTTGAGAATTTTTTTCAATTCGTATATTTTTTATTTCTGTATTATCTTTGTATATATCTATAGATACAACATTCGCCTCTCGTCGCATCTCTTATTTAATTTAAATAATATCTACTGAATATCAAAATAATAAAATGTAATATAAATGCAGTGACGTTATTATATATATTTCTTCTTTAATACACTCGCTACAGATGAACATTTATACGTTGCTTTGTTTGGTTTATACGTTTGCTTTGTACGATTTGACGGGCGAATGACCTTTAGTTTTCTATCTGCATCGATCTATTTTCATTTTCTAGGAGAATTTTTTATTCGCAGCTTATTTACATTTGATACAGGTATGAAAAAACGTTATTTACATATACACAGATACAGCAACAAGTAAAACAAAGCGCAGTGAAAATATAAGGTGTTAGAACGAAAGAGATATAAGTACAATGTTGCCTGTAATTTTACATCGTGCAAATGAAAAACGAACGAAGCTCAACGAAATGCCGACAGTGGAGGGTATCTCTAACTTTGTCATTTACGTCGAGTTTCTCGTTTCATTTCGCTCGCACTCATTCGAACAGCATATGTAAATAATAGTTTTCCATACCTGTATATGTACATGCAGGACGTTTTTGAATTAATGTCGTGAAAGAAAATTCTAGGAATACGAGACTAATACAAACAAAAAAAAAACGTTAATAACATTTTTTGATTTGAGCATGTTTAATATTAAAGGGGAAGGGCGATTTTGTCGAAACAATTAAACGGGCATGATGGACAGTTCTGGACTCTGATGGCATTCAACGTTATTACGATAATAAAGAGTTTCTAGAGACTGAAATAGTAATTAATATTTTAACGATCATCGACTACTACAATCACACAATCGGTACCCCCACACATAGTGGAAACCTTATAAACTACAAATACTATCAGTTAAAATGTTGGGTCACTTTTCTGAGTTCTTAAAAGTTTTTAAAAGGGATAAACTCGAGTAAAAATAGTTTTTCTACAGTTTTCCATTTAAACCATTTAAGCATGCCCTAAAATAAAAATTTAAGAAGCCGGTTTTTCCAAGAGAGTTTATTGTTAATCCTGTAGCTCGAGGTTACTTTGCAACGGTAACTCGTCACAAACAATTCTCAAAATGGCACGTCAACGTTACAGTACGCTGTAGGGGTGGGTAATGTAATTACAAACAAAACATTTGAAGTAAGACTGTCTATTGCTCACGTTTACGTGGAACATGTTTAAATTCTATTGCCGATGCGATTGAATAATTCCAGTTATAGAATTTATCGAAAATTAACTGTGCTAAAAATACTGATTTTTAGATAAAAATATTCGAAGAACGGCATTTATCTTAAATTTGTTTGATGAGAGGTTGCAGCGATGGGCGTGGCAGTACGCGGGGCAGTTTACACTGGCAAACATGATTTCGCCTTCGGCACGACCTAAACGACGATTTAGGTTACGGATTCGAATCTACAATATGTATTAATATACCAAAGTTCCGTTTTTGCTGCGTTTTAGGGTGTGAAAACGTATTTCACGCTAATTATGAGGACGGCAAATTACGCGAACAACAATAGTACAACAGTACTTTTCGCCCGGTTGTAGTAAAGTAAGGTTTTTCAAACTAAAACGACAATTGAAAAGTATGACTTTGCGATTTTGAGATAAAAATTAGTTTTACACGAAATCAAAAGACGCGCAATCCCCAATTTAGATAGCACCGCAGTCACTCGTCAGACAGACTACCTTATAGTATCTATTTATTATTTAAAATTAGTAGTACCTAATTGAACGTTTCGCGAAACAATGTATCGATTTCTTTAGTTTACCTACAAATTAAAACGTAAAAAATGTCGAACGTATTAATAAAGTCAAATATAATTTTAGTCCCCACAAAGAAATGATAAATATGCAATAAATATGCGCCTGTAAAACAAAGTACGATTGACATCTCAACTAGGACGGTTATAAAATTTCTGGAATCTCCAATTTCTTTTTTATATTAAATTCCGACATATTTCGATAAACTTTTCAATGTTAAATAAATCAACTTCATCGGACCATTTTGTTTTGAACGACTACGAAACCTAATAAACTAATACAGGTATGTAAGTATTAATGGTTTAAAAATTTTGCGTTTGAAGTTAGTAAACGACTCTGTGGGCTTTACACAAATAAACCTTCAACGTGAACGTAAATTCGATTCCGTGTAGCAAATACACACAAACAACTCTTGAACTTGTACGAAAGTACTCGTATATCGTGCTATACAAACTATAGGAAATTCTATTAAATACATCGAAATCTCAAGATGAAAGGTACCTAAGTACTACATATTTAAATCTATATACCGCATGTAAGTAGGTACGTTTACAGAAAATAAAATTGAAAATAAGTTCGTTTTTACTTAGAGATGTTATAAAAAAAAAGTTATATAAGAGCAATTTCGATGTACTTAACTGGTAGCTAGATTTGAAATTTAATTTATATAATGGATATAAAATAGTAGATATTGTAAACGCCATTTACAATGATCCAAAAATACGATAAAAACATTTATCCCGGTTATAAGATGTTCAAAAAAATATTTAGAATTTCGATTTTTGAATGAAAACATGCGATAAAACAAAAGTCGCCGAATACGGTCATAGCCGTGAAGGGCCGATTAACGAAGACACCCTGACTGCTGTTCAATCGATTGTAAAAGCAACTCGACTGGGGAGCGACGGACGGCATGTTTAGGAATCTGCTTTGGTTTAACGCAATAAATTTTAATTAATCGCCCTGGATTTAGTAAGCATAGATATCAAAGTAAATAATTTTCTCCATTTAAGCGATTTTCTATACGAACTGTAAATGCGAAATACCTACAATAGAAACGTTAGGTATTCGAAGAATATTTAAATTTAAGTATCATTCGAATCATAAATATTAATTATACTTATACAAAACGTATATTATTTGAATAAAGTAACTAACTATTCATATAAAAATTTTAATTTATCCTAATCGTCTAATTGCTTCTGAAACAATCAGTATTTGTTATGACATATTTTGATATTTTAACGGCACATATTAAAAGACCAAAAAATATTTTAAAATGGCGTTACTTATACTTAATATCAGGTGCCCCATACTGATAAAATATTTCCATAATAATTAAAGCGTGATTAAAAAGAAGAAAAACTTCACAATAAAAGTAAATTCAAATCGTAAAGTGGACGATGAAAGGTTTTTACCTTTCGGTATTTCCTACTTAAGATTAGTCCTTAGAAACATTTTTTTTTTATTATCGCAGTAGCCTGGAATGTCAGCAGAGATGCCGAATTGAATTTTAAGAGCGTAGGAGTATTCAAGTTTATGTTTCCGTGTGGTGAAGTAGTTTTATTCGACCATTAATTAAAATGCTCTTTTTCCAATTACTGTTTGTCCTTTGCATTTTGCGCGCCGAAGGAAATAAAATCTGCAGCATAAACATTTTATACGTCCCTCTGCAATCTACCCATGAATCCTACGATCGACCCGAAGCGGATAGATATTTAGCTTTAAATAAAACTCTCAAACTGAAAATAAGTCGCAAAAATTGTAATGGGAGAAACCAGTATTAGTACACAATAGCACTATTTTGAGACGTTCTATATTTTTAATTGTTTTTTTTTCATTTTAAATAGTACCTACATAATTTTAAATTTGCACACCAACACAATATTTTCTAACAGTATCGAAGGGGATATATTTCTTACAATTAGAGAAATGAATATTTTTCTATTTTCGATATGGGACATAATATGGTGAAATACAATACCGAAATGCAAAATGCATTGCGTGTTGTGCAATATTACTTACATATTCATTTCATTCATTTTTATATACCCATCTATATATGACCATTGATAATTTTAACAAATAACTTTCTATAATTAAAATGGAACAAGCGCTAAAGGGAATTTGCAAAACATTTCATAACAACGTGCTTTTCTTAATTATATTTCTTGATAGGCAACCACCGTTACGTGAAAAGCAGATAATTTGAAAGTGGATGTTAAAAACTTTCATTTCAAGGATGATGCCCTAATAGACATGGTAAATAGTTTCATACATATAATTTTCCCCGGGGCAATTATCAACTTAGCGAGCTTTCTTATTATGCTACCTTACCTACAATAATTTTATTCTCGCAGTTTTTAAAATAAACACGTCTCTATTTTAAAATCGCCATCGTTTTTTCAACTACTTGCTACTACTTAATTAAACACAGATATAAAAAATGACGTTATTTTTGTACTTAAAAATTATAAGTAAATCATTCAGTAAAGCATTCATTTATCGTTTAAAATAATATTTATAAAATAATTTATAAAGCTTTTTTAGTGAGAATTACACATTACCCTCGAGATTAGACAGCGATGTTAGACAACTACAGATGGTTTTATAAAAATAAAACTTTTTAGAAGGACTCTTTGTTTGCGATGCGTGATGAATAAGCTCGTGGAGGAATTCTAAAATTTAAACGTGACGTAACGAGCACTCCAAATACGCGTATCATCTTTTGTAGGGCAGACTTCTTTTTGTTCTACATCAACCTTTCTGCATATTTAAGTACTTATGTTACTCGAGTTTTCTTTTTAAACCAGTGGCAATAAAATTAAGGATAACAACCCTCGTTAGTGGCGCCTGGGAGCGTTGCAAATTGATCTCTTGTCTACGGATTTCTCTTTTAAATTTATATTTGTAATATAAGGATGATTCTCTCTAATAACCGTGTATTTAAACAGACATAAGAGTTCAAAACGAGATTTAATTTTAATTAAAAGCGTTTACAGCTGTTGCTATATTTAATACCACTAAATTACTGTTTGAAGTATCAAGGAAACCTTCACTATTCCAAGATGTCAAGTTTTATATAAGTAATTACGTTGTGAATAAACCTTATTAAAATTATAAAGGACGAAATTTCACCAAAACATTTATGTAATTACGTAAATGGGTCATTCTATAATTTTCGTTGCTTTACAAACGCGTCCCGGTGCGATAAAAATCTATTTTTTTGTAATAATTGTTACCTATGTAAAGTATTATTGTGCTCGTAAATTGATAACTTTATTAGTCGTTACAGTGCTCGTCTATCATCTTATTTATATCTATTTATGTTAGTGTTGTCGTGCCATCTACCAGTAGCCACTCTCGATACTTTACATACGTAATATTTCCCTTTTCAACATTGTGTAAACTTAATACCACAACAATATCTACATGCGTTTCTGCATATAATATGATCGTCGTCAATTTTTCAAAATAACTATAGAAGCGTTTTAAGATAAAACGTAATTTCACCATCACCTGTGGTTACATAATTGTTGTTTGTGGCAACAGAGTTGATTTCGTATATATGCGATTTTGTATATAAATCAGGTCTGTCAATGGGACGTTTACAATAAATAGATTTTTATCGCACCGGGATAATATGTAAACAATATCTATAATTTAGTCTGAAGTATATTTACTTTTAAAATAAAAAATAAAGCGAAGTATGTGTGTTATGTGCAGTATGGCATATTTCTTACTTCGATTCGAAATTTCAATTTTGATTAAAAAGTAAAATTGCTGAAAATTTTGCAGTGATTTTTACTAACAATAAAACTTATCTAAAACAAAACTAATTACAGATACAATTATCTACCATTATTTTAAAGCCTTGTTCGAAATTAAAAAGAGAGCCTAAAGAATAATAAATTACGCTTTATCTTCAAATGATACAATAAAGTACTGCGAAACGGTCCCCTAAAAATCAATTGCCTTTATGAATGCTATCTTTTTATATTTATTTTTGTCCGCGAAACTGCTTTATAATGAAATTAATGTATCGGGATTAGCAAAATAAGTCCGCGGTATTTAATTAGAGAACACGTCGACGGGGACATTAAATGGAATAGATGTGCCTCGAATTTCGTATTTCAAATTTGAATTAAAAATTTGTCGTATAATATAATTTAATACTTAACATTCGAATTAACTGCCATGAAAAGACGTAATGCGAAAAGGAGAGGTTTAGGAATAAATTAAATTTTTTGAAGTACCTAAAGTATAGGTATACCTAATAAAATATGATTTAAATGGAACAGAAAATATTCTCGCAGTAGGTAATGCGCTTAACAAAAAGGTATTATTAAATGGCCACGTTTAACGTCAAATAAAAATGCGTCGTTATGTATTCATAAAAGTTCTAGTTTTGCAGTGAGGCGAACGTTTTCACAACAAAACGTTTGAAATTTTCCTTTTCCTGAAAAAAGTTGAAAAATAATTTTAAATTTCCTACGGACGCGCGTTTTCCTAAATAAAAACGAGCATCCGAAAAGCGCCAATAAAGTGAAGCGTTTTTAAATAGTTTTTGATTGATTTAAGTTACGCGGTACTTCCACTTTAGTAGGTATAGGATCGTTGGGGATAACTTAATAGTCACCGCCGAAGCGAATACCATTTAACCGAGACCCTTTAAACGAGGATCGCTCAATAATTAATTAATTACTTCTACTGGTTTTTCGAAACTAGTGCTTTCTAATCTATAAATATTTGATCGGTCATAACTGAAACCTGATATTAAATTAAATGATCTACAACGAAATAATCTTTGGTGTGCAGCTTTAACTGCTACTGCACCACTAACTAAATTTACTACCGTGATTGATTGATCTGATTAAAAAAAAATTAGTTGCACCGTATCTTTAACATTCGTTTATTGATTGTTTACATTTTCTCTACTAATTATGTAGGTATTAGGACAAGCTAGTCGCACATTTTACTCGAGTAATTTTAATACAGATCAATTAATTTATACACATTTGCGTTTCCGCGTCCAAACGCCTCTTTTGTTAATATTCGCCATCGTGAAATTCAAGTTGTCTACCTCACAAAAACGATTCGAACAGCGACAACACTAATTACTATTACGCAACCAAATACTATTATATACATACATATATAGTACTGCAATTTATCTATTTCAAAATACAAAACACTACGAATTCTGGTCACGTTTAACCATTAATCACACGTCAAGTAATCAGTATTATATAAGTAGTTTACTATAAATAGCTGCTTGTTTTATTAATTTTCAGTCTTCATGCGCCCTTATATTTTTTATTATCTTTAATCGGAGGCTTTAGTGTAAGAGGATAAGTACAACTATTTGTAATAAATAAAGTTTATTAATTGCTATGTTAGCACGTTCTTCGATGCTACTGCATTACCTATTAACGTAAAAATTAAAAAGAGGCGTTTAAATACCTACCTAAGGATAGTCGCAGATTTTGCTTAAAGTCAAAATTTAACCTCTGTCGTGTAAAGACATAAAGCGTTCTGGTAATCTTATTTATGATGCTAAAACAGATGTAGGTCAGCACGTGCCGCGCTGATATAACCGCATCCATTTTATTAAGAGCCCTATTTTCAGTATTTTAATTGTCTTAGTTTAAAGTTAGTTTGTCCAGTGCAGGTTATTAACAAGGTTTATTTACGAAATTGTGTGGCATTTTTACTTCAACCGCTAATTAACTAGAACATATTTTAAAGGGTCACGGCACAGATTTTTCGTACCTACGTGCCCAAGTGGGCACGTACATATAAATGTATACATTTGAAGCAACTCAAGTAATAGCTGTTTATGTAACAAGTACAGAAATGAATATGTTTTACGCATTAACCCTAAACAATACACAATGCGAGCGTAAAATACTCGTTTTGCATCTTACATTTTTTACATTTTATATTGCATACAAATACATAAATTGTTAAAGTAAAAAATGACGATCGAAAATAATTCAAATAATTAATTATGATAATTTATTTAAATAACATCTTCATCAAGATTTACAGTGTAGACAGTTAAATTAACTTGAAAATTGTATAGCTACAGTATTTCTGTTGATTAACTATAAAAAAGTGTTAGAATTCCTACTTTGAATGATACTTAACTATTTTAGCGCTAGATAGACTATTCTGGCGATTTCCAAAATAAACATTATACTAGGAATTCACGTACCTATATGTAGATTACACGAAATATTTTTAGCATTCGTTCTTGAACTGACAAGTAGTTTTGTAAAGTTATATGTACAGGGTGTTAGTGAATTAACGTCGCGGAACAAAGGTACATGTACCTGAGACTAATATAAACAAAAAATCTTAGTAACATTTTTTGATGTGAGCAAATTTACTTTTGAGGGGGGGGGGGGGTTTCGTCCGAGAAATTAAACCAGTAGTTCCTCTTTAAACTTCAACAAGTGACATTAGAGGGTTCTGAAAAGTACCGTTATCTCAGCTGGCATTCCTTTAGGTTACTACGATAGTAAACAGAAACTATTGTAGGGGTTGAAATCGTAAATATCTTTTGCGGTCATTGACAAGTTTTAATGTAACAAATAGTCAAAATGTTTCGTCATTTAAGTAGATATCTAAGTATACTTCGTCCAAACCTATATGCAATCCACGTCATCAGTAAAAGGTTACTAGATTATGGCGTTTCACACAGTGCTGTCACCTCCTACCTCGTATTTTGACAGTTCTAATAAATTGTAGTCTTTCTTTATACTATCTAATATGTGCGCAGGTAAATCATCTATAGAATATGTCACTTTTCAAACTTTAAACCGAATTACAAATAAACAATCTAGTAACTTTTTGTTGATGACGTAAATTGCATATAGGTTTGGATAAGCTATAGCTATTTGTTATTCATTTTATTTTAATCTTTTACATCTGTATGTGTTGTTTTAATAAAATTTCTAATTAATAAATCAATTTCGATAAATGTACTGGAAAAAACTCGAAATAACACTGAAAGTTACTAACACTCATTGCGTCATTATGGGATGTTTAGTTTTAAAATTTGCTTTTGGTCCTTATGTTTGTTAAAAACCCAAAAAATAAAGTACCTACTTACCTATTTGCGTTTAATTATACTTTAAAAGCCCGTAGAAAGATCTCAATTTTTCAAAATCATAAAACTAATACTGGCACCCCTTTTAGTTGAAGCCTCTCAATATTAAACGTAACTGTTTCAAAAACAGGCGTGTTATTAATTATGTTAAATAAAGTAATCTAACTTTTACGTGTAAACCGAAAATAAGAATTTCACTCATAAATGAAAATATCCATAACAATCGGCACTCTCCTACGATGGGGCCATAAATTAAAGAGAACAGATGTTTTAGCTGCTGACCCAACAGTCAGTTTCACTTTCCGAGTTCTTAAAAATCTTTAAAGGGAATATACTCGAGTAAGACGATTATCAAATTAATAATAGCAATAACTCGAAAATTATTGATTTTAGGAAAAATTTTTATTTAGGTTTTTTGTACGTCTTAATGTTACCTACCCGTAGTTTTATTCCGCGATATTAATTCACTAACACCCTGTATGTAGTTTTGTTCAATTAATATCACGATATTTGAGTATATTCAAAGGAATTATCTTGCCCTATTATTTTCACTGTAAAATAAGCGGTTATATATTTTGAAATAATTAATGCCCCCTCCAAATAACAAATACTACGATATGTTATTAAAAATTATGAAATGTAAGTAATTCCAATACATTACGAACGAAACTAAAAGTCACAATATAAACATCCCACTAACACTTTTACATGCGTAATTTGCTTAGATAAAGCACTTTTATACGGGGCATTGTTTTGAGAAATATATTCCAATATATCCGCATCGATGGTTGACAATTTATAGTTCATCAAACTGGTATTGTGAGAACCTAAATGTGGCAAAAGATGTCGACAATGCCACTTGAAGCATAATTACACAAACAACATTCTTTAATTTTGGCTTCCAACCAATTTTTTTTAACAATCGCGATTTATACGTTCTTATCTCGCGATAAAAATATTAAATTACAACGAGCGTTAATTCATAGTTAGACTAAAACAACAATCTGCCCAATTCGCTAAAATCTTGTCGATATTTAGCAAGGAACTTGCTCGCTTATTTGTCAGTTGTCTGCTATACAGAGTGATTCAAAATTCATATTACAATTTTCTATGATGAATAGAGAAAATGTAGTAGATAAATATTTCGTTTAAGAAACCATATCCAGTAAGAACAGTGGAACTGGAAGTAACGAACTGTTCGTGCGCCACAGTCCGTGGAGAATTGTCCTAAGTTTTCATTACGGTCCTCTGTTGGTTTATCCATGTAATTTTCTAAAATCAATTCCGAATTAGCCTTTATAGCAAGAAAACAACTGTCAAATAAGCAACCGATTTCCTTGCTAAATGTCAGCAACATTTTAGAGAATTGGGCAGGAATATTTTTTAGTTGAATCTACCTACGATATTTATTTCAGTGTTCTTTCTACCTACTGAAATTTTATTGAATAAATTATCCTGTAACTATTTTTCTTTAGTTAATATTAAACCGTCATAATAACTGTAAGTACAAAGAGTAGATATAGTAGTACTACCTACGTAGTAGAGAACAAACGAACAATTTTAAATTAGTTTACAAGCAGGTCTCTGTGTTTGTTTGCGTCAACTTATCTTTCATTACATTTTTACAAAGAGGAGATGTTGTCAGTGATTATTTTGTCTCATCTTCTATATGCCACTATCGTAATTAACCGTTTCGGTTTTTTTTTAATGATATCTGTTCTCGTTTAATACACATATATGCACTTATTGTTAACGAATTTTAATGTTTAACGTATGCTTAACACAAAAGAAAATCGAATTGTCTTTTTTCTTAATATTACTAAAAGGTTTTTCTTATCTTTTCTTTGTGACACACCCGTCAGAATAATTTAATTTCCCTACCATTTAAAAATTTTAAAGTAGGATTCTAACATGAAAATTATAAATGAAAAATATCTAAGAAAAAAAAACTAAAGAAGTAGCAAAAACTTGAACTATGATAATATTCATTTAACAGCCGATATTTTCGTTATTTTACAATAAACATAGTATTTATTGTTAAGTTTGTTTTGGTATAAAATAATACCGCATATTTTTGGGACTAAAATAGAATGATTTAACATAATATACTTATACGGGGTGTACCATTGAAGACGGATCAGCCGGCGCAGGGCGGTAGAGGACCTTAATACGCATCGATTGGACCCCAAATTTGTTAGTTTAGGTTTTATGTATTTTTTAGCTAAACTCCGGTTTCGTCCACAAATTTCGTTATTCTGGCTAAACTATAGGCACTAGCGCCATGATTTTTTTTTATGATCGTAGCCAAATAATGGACTTATCTTTTAAATATTTTATTAAAGCAAAAATTATTCCTTAGCTTTATAACGCTCTAGATAAAAATAAATAGATAGAAAAAAATTAGTACCCATCTTAATAACTTCTCTACTTTACTGGCAATCATCCCTAGAAAATTCATTTGGTTAGCCCCGTGACTTTGCATCGAAAATTTTGCGCAAAGTGAAAAAGACGAAAATTCCACTTTTTAATTTTAATCGAGAACGTTATTCGAAAAGCGAAATAAGTTGTGGATGTTATTAATACTTACAACGCGTATAATAAGATCGGTTAGGGATCGGTAAGAGACAAAATGTCGAATGACAGCGTGCTATTTCTCGTAATAATTTCCTTTGCTTTTGCTCAACCAGCTTGTTTGTTAATTGTAATATCGTCTGCTTTACCTAAGTGTTTTTTCGTATTTTTGTGAATTTGACTTATTTATGGACTTTTTAGTTGCTCACTGACTTGGATTGTTAACATCTTGATATTCGCTCGTCGATTAGACTTTTTTAGTCCAATAGATGCGTATTGAGGTCCTCTATCACTCTGCGGCGGCTGATCCATCCTCAACGATACACCCATATATAAAAGTTTACGGTTTCGAAGTTATAGCCTGTTAAAGATCAATTTTGAAATTTCGCGTTTCTAAATCAAACGAAAACGGTTGATGATAGGAAGTTGAAATTTGGCACGTAGATATTTTTCATTACGGGTTATTCTCACAAGGTAGTAAAAATTTGTTACTTTGCATAAGAAAAAGTAGATTTGTAGGAAAGGGATTAAAAACTTTTCAAAATTTGTTTAACTAGCGAGGAAATAACAAAAGAGATTAATCCGTATTAAAGCCCATTAAAAGGCAGAACTTTTTTTCTCTTCATACATTTTGATATCTCTTTTAGTTTTGATACAAATAAATAAAACGTTTTGTAATTCAACGCGTCGTGTCGCGGCGCCTAATTAACTTTACAAATTGGTACGATACCTTTCCGGACATCGATAAAACCACACTACAAGGTAACGCGCTAGTTGTTAAGTTTTTAAGTTAATAATTAAATAAAAGCGGACAAATAATTTCATTAAAACAAATACCGTGGCTAACGAAATAAAGATTACCATAATAATGTAACGACAAAAATTATTTTTGCAAAAATGTAAAACATTTCATTTTTTCAAAATAAAATATTTTATTCCGAAAATGAAAACTGCAAAAAAAATCTAACTACTAATTAAGAAAGAGCACTAAAAGCTTACCTAATAACATCGATATCGAAATTGGCCATTACGGCCTACTTATATTGTTCTGTTTGTATACTTTTTAAAGCGCATAATTAACATTTTTCGTAATTAAAACTTTTAATCTTTCAGAGAATTAAAAATATTTTAAGTATTTGTAAGTTTCTATCATCGCTATTTAAGCAATTTTGAACAGACTTCTTTTATAAATGGATTTTAAAAAGGCGTGTGCTTTAACTAACTCTCTTCTTTAAAGTTTAAATAACAACTGCGCTACGCTTTCTACCTAAACTTTATTTAAATTACGTCAGTAAATAGAAATCAAAACTTTTTTGTATCCTTTTCCATTAACTGAATCACAATAAATACCTATTTAAATTTAACAGTTTAAAATTGATTTTTTCGGTTGTCAGACATAGACTATAATAAATAATGTTTAGCGTGTTATAAAATTTTCGATACGTATGTAATAACGTTGCAATTTTTATGTATTGTTGTAAACAAAAAATAAATTCGTACGCTTTTACATGTTTATATAATTTTATATTAATAATAAAAGCTAATTAACCAAAATAATTGGATTGACTTTTAATTTCTGAATCTAATTGTAAGTAAATATAGATATCTAAACTGTACAATACGAACTTAAAGCTCTACTAAAACAATTAGAAAATTAAAACTTCAAAAAGAACATTAAAATTATTATCGAGAAACTTTAGCTCCATCGGACGTGTGAACTGATATAACCCGAAAATTCCAGAAACTGTTCTATATAACTTAAATTACTTTCAGTATTTGATATCGTCATTAGAATTTTCTCAACTTTTCCAATTTAACTAATATAAGTGAGATGGCTGTGGTGAACGGCAAATTTGCAGACACTGTTTTTTTTATTAATCTAACGACACCCTCGGGGTGTCGTTCTAATTTTTTAAGTTTTCAATTTTTTTACGGATATTGAATTGAATATCACTACGCCAGGTCAGGAATAAAATTTATTGCGACTTAATATTATAGGGTAAAATATTGTAGGCTTTTATTCGTTTGTCTAGGGGCTTTATTACTTAATTCAAAACTATGAATACAATGAATAAGTGCAGTCCTCGTCTTGTTACAAGTTTTTTGTTTATCGGGTCGATCCGTCTTTCTATCGAGCCAATACGTCTTAGCACATGTCCTGCTTGGCACTTACTGCCTTCTTAAAACTACCCCGCCGCCGAGGCCAGCGCTCACGCTTACGTCATATTTCCTCTTACTTAACTAATTCTTAACCTTTAACCTTAACCTATTTATAAAAAACGCATCCCTACAATATTAATTTTAGAATTAATATAAAATGTCGATCTTAATATTTTCAAATATAAATCTGAGCGATGCGATGATATAATATCTAATAAATGAAGTTTTGCCACAAGATACAAATCTTTGCAGCTCTTCTGATGTTTGAGATTTATGTAAAAACTTCGACGTTACCAAAGAAATTCGGTAACGTTAACGGATATTATTAGTAATTTGCGAAAGTTTGACTTAAAAGTGTTTTTTCTTTTTTTTTTAAATAAGTTGAAACGTTTCCTTCGTACATCGAAGTAACTGGTCGTAACGACGCCGACGCGACGCGACGCGACCCTAGTTTACATGACAGATATAATAGGACGTTCTTTAGAAGTTGATCCTTTCGATAGTGCACTGTTAACGTTAAGTGATTCAAATGATCCTTAAAAACTAACAAATCGAAAACCTCACTTCGATTTTCGATGGAGTTATTCCATTCAATAAGTCTAATGCAATGAGAAACATTAATCTGCTTCAAAAGGGATGTTTGTGAACGATAAATTTTACTAGGGTATAATCGACGGAAATGTTGGAAATCACAGAACAAGAAAATAAATTGCAGGATTAACCTATCCAAAATTGCTTATACAACTGACGTTCAAAACAGATTACTACATCGATAATATGATTCCTTCAACAGAATCCGATTTTTCATCTTTATATTTCTATTAAATATAATTGAAGGAGGTGGGGTTATTTATTTACGGAAACTATTGTATCTTTTTATTAGATAATACATAAGCGTCTAGCTGATCTAAGTTGTTTAAGTTTTTCTTGGGGTAATTTTAACTTTTATGTTTAAAATAATTTTGTCGTCTTGGTCGTTTTAAGCGCGACACTAAATGCACGTGTAAAATTTTTAGAAACATTATTTTTCTTAAAATTCATTCCTTATTAATACAACCTCGTAATATAGGTACGTATTGAAATACCTCAATTATTTTTCACAAGTTATATTTGTATTATTTTTTTTAAGTATTATAAACTTAAAACTGTAGTAATCATACTTATCGTAAATTTAACTCGTTAGTAAAGTAAACATGCTTTATAACGAAATTCTATTTAATTATCAATTCATGTTCCCAAAATAGAATAATAAATCTGACACAAATTTGTTTATGAACCCAATAAAGACACGTGGAAAGTGAAGAAGTTAAGTAATGAAGTTTTAAGCCTAAAACTTTTATATCAGCATTTTACATGGCAGTAAAATTTCGCGAATTTGCCGTGTTCCGCCTATTTCTGTACTAAAAATTGTGAGCTTCGACAAGAAATCTACTTTACTCTTATGGTTACCGAAAGCTCAGAGAGAGCTAAATAAATAGTTGCAAAATACAGATTCACGGGTATTATATATTATGGCAATTGTGTACTTTCTTACCTCGAACGGCTTTGTACATAAATTAGTTGTTTGAAAATCAATATGAGATAGATATATTTGAACAGCTGCTTTTGTATGAAATAAAAATAACAATGAGCTACAAAATAACTTTTTTTTTGGTACCTGGGTTTAACGCTGATTCAGAAAATACCAATCGGTTTCTTGTTGTCTAACAACGGACGATCCCCGACCCGCAAATTGAAAAAATGACGAAACATTGTAAATATGTAAAGTACATATAGGTATGTATAACGCAATTTTTTTGCTGACGAAATTCGTTCTAAAGAGGTAAAATTAACTTCTAAATATTTGGTTATTTTTCGAGTTTATTTGATACCTCGCTAATTTTAAGAGATAACGTAAATGTTTTGAGACACAAGCTGTACTGTACTGGTACTACTCTCTGGATACTAGATACATTATAATTCCCTTATTAAAAAAAAACAATACATATGCATTTAACTGTGAAAAACCTCGTGAAATCACCGTGAATCTGTTAGCTATATTTTACTGATTTTCAAGTTTCAATATAAAACATTTCCACTTTAAGTTAATTAAGTTGTTAAGTTAATTAACAACGATTTCTTGAAAATTAACTACCCTAAGAAAGGTGATCACGATTAATTAAAGGCACCAAAAATTTGACATTAATTATTGTTAAGTGAGTTACTTACCTAGGTAATTTATCTTAAAATTAAACCTTCAACTTTTAGATAATCATAAAAATAACATTATCATATCATTGCTATTTTAAAATAAATTATTATCAAGACCATTTCTAAATTATTCAACATAATTTTGCTTAAGGAAATTAAAGCTTTAATTAGATTTTAACGTAGGTACTTAAAAAATATACAACTTATAAAATTGATCATAATTATTATAAATGAGTTAATTGCCACTGTTACTAAAGCTATTGATGAAAATTTTAAAAAGGCGTGTTTCACATACACAAGTGTGAAACGCATTCCTCGTTGTTGTGTTGATAACGAAAACGAGCGGATGAAAATTTGTTCCATAACCATTTTTACAGAAAAACTAATTTATATTATTTACCAATTATTACTTAACTTTTCGAAATACGTGAAACAGCTTTACATCCGTAGAATGGATCATAAATGAATGTCAAATTACAATGATTGAAAATATAAGAATCGTAAGTTTAACTTAATCAATTATGTAGTGAATCGCGCTTAATACATGCAGTAAACTTTTCATATTTGCAGATAAGGTATAATGCGATCTCATGAAACACCGCGACTACGGAAATGTGTTGAAAATCCTCGAATAAGGAGAGGACAGTAAAAAATACTGTTTTATAAGAGAAACATTATTGAAACATTGAAATATGCAATAAATCATTAAAATAAACTCAAAATGTTTTGTTAAATGTTTTTGTATGTACCTCCGCAACTTCATGAATATTTCTTGTAAATACTGGGTTTCTGATTACGCTACGTAAGAATACGTTGTAGGAATTTAAGTTCTTAATCAAAATAAGAGATAATTTCAACGCCGTAACGAGGGTACGAAGCGCCTGTGGTAAGTGTCTAACTTGCGCTCCCTTAACCCAAAAATGACAAACATTTAAAAATACAATATAAAATAACGGACTTTTAGTTTTTAGTTTTTACATTTTTTACGTTTTTGCGCCCCAAACCTAGTTGCGACCTGTGGCGGGTGCCTCTTTCGCCACGCCCTTGTTACGGCGCGACGTTGGATAATTTAAAATACATTTTAAATTGTAGTATTTGCTGTCTCGTAATTTAGATAATACATGTAGGTGCTTATTAAACAACAAGGTACGTAGGTACCTACGTACTTGATACTCTATTGTGCAAAAAAAATTTAATTTTAATTGGTAGTCTATAGAATGAACGAAAGAGTAGCTTTTGCTGTTAGTAAATTGAATACATTTTCTGAAATCACGTTTGTTTTTTTATAATGTAGATAGGTACACAATATCGGTAAAGCTACCGGTTTACTTTATTAAAAATTCAACAGAAACATTCTACCCGATATCCTGTTTTAAAATACATTTTTAACATACGAAAATCGTTTTTATTTATTCTTTTGTTTTTTTGTTAGAAAATGTTATTTATTTAACGTACCATTATTTCCACATTTCAGTTATTTAGATAAAAATTATTATTTTTTATTTCGGCGTCAATCAATTTCCGCTAAATTGTTTCTACATTAAATTCTAGAAAGTTTAATGTTATCTACATTATCTATATATTTAATTAAGTTGGTACGTATCGTTTAATATAAATTGACTTAGAAATAACCAACTAAAATATAGAGGTTTTGCAATTTTATCGCCAATTTATTAATCGCTTTCGGCGTTCAACTGTAACTTGATCTTCCACCAAAACTATAAATATAATGATTGGAATATCCTACCTTAATGGTGTCACTGATCGAGACCATAGGCATCCATCCAATCCATAAGTCTTAAGTCCTATCACCCCGCGTAACGAAACACTCCCGCACTATACCACTGACCCGAATACACGCTGAAAAAAGAAATAAACACGTTAATGATTGGACTATTGATTGCATAAAAAAAATTAAAATTGTAACGAAAATAATAATGTAGAAATAGGTAAAAACGCTGCCTGCGAAATTTAAGATAACTTTGAGAAGTTTAAAAGTGAAAAATTAATAACGCCTTCAATTACTTCAAAGCGTTTCTATGTAATGTATTATGTTGTTTGTTAAGTTCGTTCTAACAATTTTGACTTAATTCATTTGTAAATGAATCGGCATCAATTTTTTTTTCTAATTTATCAAAATCAATATAGTTAGGTAGTATTACATGAAAACTGACATAGCATCAATATTTGTTATTAATGACCTTGAGATACGTATAAAAATCGTTTAATATTTACCTACTAATTGTAGGTAAATATACTCTATGCACCGAACCTATGCAGTAGACATAAACAACATAGAATTTGATCTCCTCAAGATTTTGAAACTACCATGTAAGTGTATAGTTAGTGAGACCAAAAATTTCTATTTTAATAGCATTACATTATGAACACCATACATTTTTGTGTTTTTAACATAATTTTCCAGAACACGTCCAGTAGAATATTTTATGAATACTAAAACCGGTTATTATAAATTATAATGAGGTTACCTTGGCGAATTTCAAATGTATTTCATCATTAATTAATAACCGTATTTCAATTACATATTTGCAATTTAAATTGTGGAATAAACTTTGTTGGCTTTATTTAAAATTAATGGAATTGTTTTAAAACTACAACAATGAATCTAATATTATATATATTTATCTATATTTTATATATATATATATATATATATATATATATATTATATATATTATATTATATTATATATATTTTATATATATCTATATTTAGCTATAGAGCGTTATACGTAAGAAAACTTAAGTATAAAAATCATAAGACTGCACCCAAAGAAATATTGCTTTAAGACCAACGAAATTAGTAATAACATCTAGTAGAAGAGTTTTTCTGCTAGACTGCTTTGGATTTAAAAAGAAAAATGCTTTTAACATTTAAGCAATACTTTCCGAGTTAAAAATGCGCGTGTTTTTTATTGTCGACGTGAGAATTTTCCTTTTTTAGTTCAAATAAAATGTTGAAAACGTTTTTAGTTTTTGATACATCATGTGTGTATATATTTAATGTAGTGGTACCCGCCCGTTTTGGCATTTTTCAAATGTTTATATTTCTCTTGTAATGTCCTTAAATAAATTTTTCGAGTGTACAACAGAATCTTTAATTTAAAAACATATATTAATCCAAAATTAGTAATTCACATTTAAAAAAGAAAAAGAAACCGTTACCTGTTTCAACGGTACCATATAACGTGTCATTCAACATTTTGTACTATTGCTTTAAAAGTTGTAATTATGAACTAATACTTTAAACTGTACAACATGTCAAATACATTTTTTGAAGTGCGAGTTACGTACTTTTGTCGAAACAAGCTGCATTT
The DNA here is from genome assembly GCA_036326145.1 of Rhagophthalmus giganteus. Taxonomy (NCBI): domain Eukaryota; kingdom Metazoa; phylum Arthropoda; class Insecta; order Coleoptera; family Rhagophthalmidae; genus Rhagophthalmus; species Rhagophthalmus giganteus. The sequence continues at coordinate 52,453,376 of JARFJA010000001.1, forward strand.
CTTTTCATAACAAACGTATTTTCGTTCATATGTGAATAATAATCGTGATTTTTAAAAGGAAAAAGTCGGTATTTCTCCGAGTGTACGAACTCGAATTTCTTTTAATTTTGGCAACAGTTTCGCAAGTGTATTAGGTTTCTTTGCAGCTTCTGTCATTGTGATTTAGAGGTATTTTTAAAATAGCATGTGATGTATACCTATTGATTGTGAGAGGCGACCGAAAAACGCTTCGATTCCAAGCAAGATAGTTAATTAGATTGATTTCTATAGGTGCGTTGGTTTTAGTTACACATATAAACGTCGCGTCCACGACGTTGTGTAGATAAATAAAGTACATACTGTGCAATTTAAACACTCAAAAAGTTAAAAAACACAAACGTTTGGGGTACAAACGTTGTAGGTAATTAAACATAAAAATAAATTTAAATCAATAATCGATTAACATAATTATGTAAATCGCTTCTTTAAAAGTTCGTTTTATTCGTTTTAATATCAACTATCTATAGTTGATAACTAGTCTTTAATTGTGGCAGTTAATGCGACGAAGAAAACCTTATATAATATTAACGGAAAGCATTTCTTAATTTCAAATTGACTGATTTAATATAGGTAAATAACGTTTCTTTATTTTATAATATGTACACAGGGTGTATTTTATGATAATAAATTTTTGTGAAGAGAAAGCGCTCTACCTACTAGGTATGTAAGTACATAATTACAGGTGCCTACTAATAAATAAAACTGTTTATTCAATGTCAATCCAGTTAGCTACGTATACTATAATTATCACTTACTATAATCTATTATGAACATAAACGAGCATCCAAAAGACAAATGAATATTATATGAAAGTTCATACACAAAACTTCATTTGGTAAATCTTATTTATATTAATCTCTTAAATACCGTATATATAATTATGTAGTTTCGACGAAAAGATTTACAATTACGAATTTAATGTAATAAAATTATTACATTCCTTCGCTTTATTTAAAGTGTTTCGCGCAAATTTTCATTTGTTTTGCCGTAACTAAAATGCAAATTAGGCCTATAAATGTTCCTTTCTGGGTTATAGTACTTCATCACCATTTTTATATCATCGAATTCAAAGATTTTTTATGTTACTATTCCTCGGTCCCCATTAACATTATCGTTTCTTCTGTTTTCCAAGATCGTTATCCTATGATTCGTATAATTTTCAACCTATATCAGTTCTTTATAAGTTATATTACGACTATAATAAAATCCTTTGTTTGTAAAAAAGATATTTTGACATTTTCTATAAATTAAAGTAACGTAATAATAAATAAATTTCTTATTTTATTGCATTTGAAAGATGCGTTTAGAAATAAATAAATTAAACGCAAATTATTTAGGTATGTTTATAAATGATTAAGCGCATTTAACTGAAATTTATGGTGCTTACGCTTATAATTTATTATATCTTTCTAACTTAGATCTTATCTATTTGAAAAGAATCGCGATTTATTTGAACACTTCGAGTTTTCTAAATTACCTCATATTCTTTTCGGTTAATTCGGAAATCCTATTTCTACAGTATATATACGGAGACTGGGATAGCAATAAAATTATAAGAAATGCCTCAGTAATTCTACTTTATAGAAAAATATACTATAAGTGTACCATTACTGTATTGATTCCTTATTTATATGAAAGCCTTCTTCAAAACTGTTTATTTTGATAAACATTAAATTTAAGGACACCGTGTTAGATACGTCGGATTTTCAACAAAGAATGTCGATCGCATAAACAGTTGCCCTTTTTCAAATACAGAAGTTCGTTCAATCAACCATTAGAAAGTCTGCGTAATATGATCATCAATGTAAACGAAATCCAGCTAAACTTTTGACTAATTTTTTTTTATATTTGCGAAACTAGTCTTCGATTATTATTTAGTAGGTAACTAACGCTTGTGCACGATGCCGAGAAATTAAAATAGTTCACTCCATCAAAAATAAGTAAAACAATCGGTCACTCTTTAAAAATTGAATATAGGTATATCCCTACAATAACTGTTTGTGGAAATTATGCCAGGAATGCAACAAATATAAGATGTCCTAAAAACCACCGCGTGTTTCGATAAAATTACATAAATAGATACGAGTTTGAAAAAAATACAGACACAAATCTAAATTTTAATTAATCTTTTCGCGATAAACGTTTGATTTTAATGCTGAAAGAATGTTGAAATCGGGAAAACGAGTAATCCGAAGTCGTCGACGTTCATAAAACGCCTATTAAGATATTTTGAAACAATTTCAGTATACTGACGTTGTGCTTAATTTGATCGAACATTGCACTAAGAAGATTACCTACCATCGATATCACCAAAAATTAATCGTTTTGAAAAGTGTCTCCACAAAAAAAAATTGTTCTAACGTTTTAATTTTTATAACGTTTTAATTGTTCATACGTTTTGTTTACGATTTTAAGTCAACATGGCTGATCTCGAAACATTATGTGCAACTACTGCAACTGTTATTTTAATTAAAAAGAAGCAAAACGCGTTACACAACTTAGAACGGTACAGGTAAAATTTAAGGTAAGTACGTGTGTCTATATATCGGCCCATATTTCGGAGAGTTTCTCCTTCAGCATCGAATGCAAAATTCTATAAGTAAATCATCGTCTTCGGTATACCTACATTCGCAGTCTTTCGAGATCTTTTTTAACTGACGTTTTCGGTTCCTTTTCAAACGTTTCTCGTTTACTGATTCGACAATTTTTTCTAGCTGTCCTTGGACGCATTCTTCTGATATCGTTGTGTGCGAACCCAGTTCTTTTAAACTCATTTTATTATGTTTTTAAATCATTACAAGTTTGTGTATTAGTAAAGACTTAGTATTGTGTAAAAAATAACACTGAGTATGAAGTTATTTTTTTAACTGAAATTATTAAATCAATTTAATAATAATGTTATGTTGTCGATTTTGTGCGTACCTACTTGTAATAAACGCGATAAGTAACATTTATCACCTCTAATATTTCCAGTTATTTTATGAAATTATTAATTTAATACGTACTATACGTAGATATAAAATTCTGAATAAACGTTATTTCTCCTGAACATGACATTCAGATTTTATTAAGTGGGCCGAGATAAATTATAATTCGTCTGACGCTAATAAACCTGCCGGTCAAGAGCTGAATTACCTCACCTAATTTAACCGTCAAAAAGATATTGACAGGAATGTAATCGTTTTCCTTTGAGAATAAACTGCAATCATGTTTTTCGTCCAATTTCCACAAAATTAATTGCCAACATACTTACATATTTCTTTATGTAAGAATTGCCTTTTTAGACAAATAAACAAACCGATTTTTCATGTAAAAATTGTTCTTTTCCGTTAGACGTAATATTTAAAATTAAAATTCCAATTAATTATTGAAAATTGAATTCTCGCGTGTCAAGGATACGTTTGAAACCTGTAAAAGCGCGTGCAACGATTACGTGTCACACATTTGAATTGATATTCCCTCTATAACAGAATTTTGAAAAATCAGCGATAGATTTTCAAGTTAAAAACACGTTTATGATGATAAATCCGTTATCTATTGTATATTATATACATAGGGGGTAAACCGGCGTTACTTGGCTATATGAGACAGATGAGAAATCGCGATAATTTAATTAATAATCGCTAGATAAAGTGCGCCTATTGCTCAATAGTGTGTTACATGTGGCACGAACTGATTTATGTTTTTACACGCTATAAAAACATTGTTATTGTAAGTAAAAAAAAAAAACGATTTTGTATTTAAGTCTAGTGAAATATTTGCGGTCCGTTCAGAATAATATATTGTAATTACAAATTGTTTTAAATTATAACTTCGGAACTTTGTTTAAACGCATAAACAAACGTTTTATTTATGTGCTTAACGTAGAAACCTGTTACGGTCTGCCACGTTGCAATGTTACACACTATAACCCTCATAGCAAGGGATAGATTGCTGAGAACGTCGTTTTAAGATTTCAAAATTCTCGACTTCCTAATGAAATTCCTAATGAACTGTTAAGCTATCTTACAGTAATGTACATATTATATTATTCTCGCGCGCTATCTTCAATTAACAAGCGATGGCCATCTACCCCGGGTTTACTGTATTCATACTACTATGTGCCAATAAGCTTAAAATTTTTAATTAAATTTTTTACTAAAAATCAATTGATGCATTTAAAATTCGCCAATGTAATTTTAACAGATTTTATCGTTTCTTTTTATATTAATACGTATAATCTTCAAATTTAAATAACAAAGAGTGCCACGTAATTTAACAATTATTACAAGATCTATTATTTTTAAAATCTCAGTTTTTAATTAAAGTCCAACTTCTTGCTAAAATATAGGTATCGACAATTTGTAGCTATGTAAGTAAAGGACTATAATTTATTGAGTAATCTTTGACTATACTATTTTTAATTAAAAAATATAGGTATTAAAGATTGAAAAATTGTAGAAAATGTAAAGAATTTAGAAAAGAAAATGTAGTAAAAATATGTTAATTCGTATAACCGTGCTAATTTCATAAATTCTTGTATAACTGCGTTATCTCTAGAATTTCAAATAAATCGAACGTATAGAAACCGAAAAAGAAATTATATGAAGCACATTAAAGCTATTCCGTGCTACAGTACTTATAGTTTAGATGTATGTATATGTATGTTGGTGTACCTAAACTTAATACTTAATATTTACTCTATACTGATAGCTGTAGTCTACAAATAAATAATTCATCATTAACGTTACCTCTTGAAACATCATCTTGCTAGGTAGCAGTAAAAATTTCTAAACTGTCCGTAGTAAATTGTTTATTACTCCCAAAGCTCAAAAACTTATCATTAAATATAGAAAAATTATTGGCGATAAGACATAATCGGCCTATAAATAAAATTTATGGTTGAACAACAAACTGTCTTGGATATTTTACGATATATTAGGGTATTATACGTACGTAAATTATTTATTGAAAAAATTGCTCCACACTTACATAACACGAAATGCTCTATATGTTGCGGTATATAACAAAAATCGTTGTTTTCTATTATAGAAGTAGACGACAACCTAAAACATTAAATAACTTGAAATAATCCATTACTTAATGGATGTGAAAGTACTCTAGTACAACATTGTTTACAAAATGTTCGTTATCTACCAGCAGAAGATGACGGAATACGTCGATCTTTCTCTATGTTTTCCACTTGCCTGGTTTGATCTCTATGTATTCTCATTGTCGGTATAGTTGAAGATACTACACGAAACTCTAAGTTACTTTAATTACATTTGGATGGTTCGGAGCATCGATGTCATTAGAAAACTCAACGAGCATTTAATAAACTTTCAGTTTAGTTAAATTAACTCACAATCAGTATTTGCAACGGTATCTTGCGTGACTTTAGCTGATAAAATTTGCTAATAAATTATACTATATTAATTTCTTTATAACTAATGACGTATTTGTTTCGTAACTGTTACTTTATTTAAGTAAATATTTAAATATTTAGGTACTTATTAAAAATGTTTATATCTACTATATTCCAATTTATTTTAACAAGAAAATATTCATTTCTATAATAAATTGTATATTAATGCAAAGAGAATACAATTTGCAAAAATACGTAATTAAAGTAAACTCAACGTAAACATACAAACTTTAAGTTAGTTTAACTTCACTGTTCAAATTAAATTTTAATGTAAATATCAATACAGCAAACGAAAACTGAATTTCACGGCTAACACACTTCGCACTCCCGAAAATAGTCTAATTTTGCTTCACGGCGCGTTCTAAATTAAATTTATTTCCGAAAAGGCTTTATTAAATTAATTATAACGAAAATTTGAATACAGTTACGTAACTAGAAAATTTAACAGCAATTTTTAAAGCGATCATATTATTTTAAAAATATTTCATCGTGTCCTAAAAGATTCTCGGCTCATTGTCAGTAATATAGATGTTGAGGGACGTTTCTACGACAAGTAATATGTTTTGTAACGATGTAACGAGGACGCCTGCCGTTGACAGTTCTTTAAAACGGCACAGATATTGAATTGTTGTATATAGGTAATAGGAATTCATTTACCTAATGCTCTTTTACGCTAATTTTTTAATTGAATTTATGTGTATATTCTTTAATTTTTGCAGCTTATTGTCAGTCTATTTCGTTAAATCATAAATCATCAAATAATTGCATTAATTAAATATTTAAATTTATTTTAAAAACTAGTAGGTACCTATATTTGTAAAACGCGAAGAAATGAATCTACAAGTTTGCCATCATATCTCCAAAACCGTATATACCAGTTGGCCACGATGGCCGAATTTCAAAATAATCGGTTCATAAACATAGGAGTTATATGCTTGACCGTGGTCTCGTGACCACCCGGTACACCGTATCATCTATATTGCGAAATGCGTATTTCTTATTATTTAGACTAATAGATAATTATTGCAGGTGCAAATAATTTTATACATATAGATAACTAACTATCTCACAAGTTAAGTCTGTACACAGTCACAATGCTGCTTTTCAAATCAGACATACATAGTTATAAAATCATTTTGCAACAACTTCAGGATTTAAGTAAACTAACGTTTTCATAAATATGTAGAAATAGATAATAGATGACAATTTCAGATTTTCCCTCCGTTTATTGTAGACGAAATTTCAGGTTTAATAATAAATGGGAGATATATCGATAACATTCGATTTGCCGAAGACACTGTTTTGATCGCAAGCAACCTAGAAGACCTTCAAAGACTGGTAGGAAGAGTATCGCAATCAAGGAAGGAATTTGGGCTTAGTATTAATATTAGTAAAACAGAAATGTTAGTGGTATCTAAAAGAAACAACACAGACGGTCAACTGGTTATAGATAACAAGATTATTGAACAAGTTCAACGCTACAAATAACTTGGCACGATAATAAACAACAACATCACACATAGAAACGAAATCTTAGCAAGAATAGAACAAGCAAGGACAATCTTCATGAAAATGAAAAAGGCACTGACCGCTCAGAACCTATCGTTAGTATTGAGGACAAGAATGGTTCGCTGTTATATATTTCCAGTACTCTTGTATGGTCTGGAAGGTTGGACTCTAAATAAAGGAACTTCGAAGAGACTTGAATCCTTCGAGTTATGGATATATAGACGACTACTAAAAATCTCTTGGGTCGATAGAATTACAAACCAACAAGGTTCTAAATAAAATGGACAAAGAATTAGAGATCCTACTTACCATCAAAAAAATGAAAATTGGAATTTCTGGGTCACATTTCACGCAGTTCTAAATATGAACTACTACAGCTCATTATACAAGGTAAAAATTATTGGACGAAGGAACGTCGGACATCGCAGAATATCTTGGTTGCGAAATCTACGAGAACGGTTTGGTCTTACTTCGGCCGAATTATTCCAAGCAGCTATATCAAAGGTCAAAATAGCCATGCTGATCAGCAACTACCAAGGGAGAAGCTGAGATTAAGAAGAATTGTAGGTGATATAGGTACACTTAAAAGAATTAATCGATTAAGTGACTGTGTTGGGTCGCAAAGAAGGCGGTGGTGAGAATGGTAACCATGGTGTGTTGTTATGATTGAATTTTTTGTAGAACCACGAAATAAAAGCACAATTTTAAAATATTTGCTTAATAAATTGATAAAATAGAAAAGTTCAAAATTAAATAAATTTGAGGTGTGAGCGGCAAGAACAAAGAAAACCTCGCACCAAACAGACTGTCTTAAAAATAAATTTATAAATAGCACACCTGTAACAAGCTTCAAACAAAATATTAATGTCATTAAAGAATATCGTTGACTTTTAGAGTGGGTAGATGTATCCTTATAATTACCGACGAGCCTTGGTTGGTCGGTTCGATAAATAATAGATTTTTAAATATACACGCCATATCACCTTTATGTATATAAATTTCTTTGAACTTCGATGAATGCAAACGAAAAATTATTTTCAATTTAATAATTTTAATATCTAAAAATAGCAAGAAATAAAGCAGCTACGGTCCAATTTTATAGACTGCTTAATGCAATATACAGTGTGTCAATATTACTTTACATTATGCCCCTCCCCCACCTCTACACACTTTCTATTCTTTCTTTAAATTATTGGTAAACTAAATCAATTGCATGTTTATTTATGTTGGCTTCTATTATTTTTTGTTCTAAAAGGTCTACATTATTATTAAAATTATTCGCATAAACTGTTTGCTTTAAGTATCCCTATAAATAAAAATCAAGTGAGCGTGCAGGCCATGTTATAAGACCGAACCGTTCAATCTATTTATTAGAAAAATCTATCTCGAACGTTCCCTTCAAAGTAATAAACATGAACTTTGAAAAATAGTTTTGAAATTTCATACCTGAACTTCTATTGACATTTGGAGTAATTCTTTCCTCTAACATTTTTTATTTTTACTCATATAATTGGTACTTTAGCCTTGAACAATTTAATATTTCATTATTTTTACTATTTATTCGATATTCCGGCTATGGCTAAGAACTTTTCGAACAAAGCAATACTCTTTATAAAGAATGATTTTTTCTCTAAAAACGATAAATAAAAAGGTTTACAAGTATTTAGTTAGGTCCATCCGCGAACACACTGTAGTATAATCTGTCTATCTATAATTAATAAATTAGTTGAAATTGCCAAATATCATTAAAAACCATATTGTTTTTTAAGTAAGTAGTTGAAATATTTTTAGTCGATTAACGGTTACAAGAATAAATCGAAATTAAAATCGAATTAATCAATACGCGTAAAAATGTTTTTCTTATAATTTAATGTTATGTACCTACAAATTAAGTTTCCAGTTGCACGCCGCGAATCAAAAATTAATACTCGTGGGTACATTAGACCGTTGCAGACGACATTATCTAAATCGATAACGTTGATAAGGAGCAAGACAGAAAAGGCGTAGGTAATATCCAAGTTGATATCACACTTGTTAATATTCTTGGGTAAAACATCGAAAAAATATCGTTTTTAAACACCATTCAAAATGAATAGAGAATTTTAACCGTTTATTTAAATCTAGAAATTTATTTAATGTTCCTTTGTATTACCATAAACTTAATTCTTCTTTAAAGATTTTATTAAATATAAAATAATAATAAAGTCCTGAAGAAGGTGTACCCTTTCGATACGTCAGCACATAAAGGTGACTTTAATTAGAAAAAAATATGTACCTATATATCCTAACACCGAAATTGATGTTACATACGTACCTACTTTATTTAAAAGACATATTAGTCATTAAATGTTTCGTATTAACTAAATAACGTAAATTAGAGAAATGTAAAATCAAAATTTAAAATATATCAATATTATCGTTTTTTCAACTATAAGAACACGCAATAACGTCTATATTTTTCCCATGGACAGAGAAACCACGAGGTCCACTCGAAAAAAACGAAATAAAACACGAATTTTGAATAACTAATTGTAAGGGCCGTTTTCATTATAAAACTAAAGTGAGTTTCATAATTAAAATCAATTACTAATATGGAAATGCATTATTGCAACAATTATTTGAAATTTCTATTAATCTAAAGTATCTTTAATATTAAATTATGAAAGCGGCGGCGCGACTGCGACGCCAACGCACACGCGGAAAATCGCAAACTATCCGAAATAGGTAAGTATTTGACAAATATAATTAAATCAGCAAATTATTAATAAAAAAACTGCCTGTAATGAAACGATTCCTGGTACAAAATTAATCAAATTGCATAACAAATTGATAAAACCAAGGTAAAGATGAGTTACATGACAATTCGTCTACATGCGTAGGTAGTTCTTATCTCGTTAAATGCAGAACAATAAAAGTAGATAATATTTCAAGAGAATGATTGGGAACTTAATACATTTAGTGGATTATAGTTGCTTAAAAAATTACGTGCATAGGTAAAATAATTTCTAAACTAGAAATTAAAACAGAAATACATACTTAAGTATTTGTTTTATAAAAGCTATGATTACCTAGATTATTGTATTACTAAAATTTATTTAATTTAAACGAGTCCGTTTTTTTAAAATATTACAATAAGGTCACCTATATATTTGAACTGTAAGAAATTATGTAAATACTACGCTAGTTAGATAAAACATTAAGTAAGTACCTTTTCCAAATTTGTGTTGAATAAGAATCCCTTGCAAGCGACACGTAAGTTCAATATTTAAACGTCATTTGTACACAAAATTATTACACGCGAACCGAAACACACAGCCGTACACATAATACGCTATAAACACGACAAAATTAGTTTATAATGCAGGTAATATAAGAATACCAAAAATCAACCGTCCACGTTAAAATTATAAATTATACTGACGATGAACCAAGTATTTTCTTGTCGCTGCAAGCCGGCTTGCTATCTAGGTATTTATTGTTAAGGTAATGTGCGTGCACATGTGCTATCTGCTCGTAACGCAGCTGCCTATTGTGATTAACACATGTTAATCAACAACAAATTTTATTTTAATTTTCAATTATCTATCCAAAACGATATTTTTAAATAATTTATTTAAATCGTTTAGTTTCTATTATTACTTTACAGTAAATTAATAAAATTAATTCGTTTACATAGAAAATTATTTAATTCCTAAATTAATTTTTTAAGAAAACATTTAATTTGACATACCTATATGTATTCGACAAACTACACTTTTTGTAATAAAATATTTTTGAATATAAACCTCTTTTGCGAGAAGTTTAAATGAAAATAAACCTATAAATTGTTGTAGTTAAAGAAAAAATGCATTAGAGAGATTTAATAGCAATTAAGTAAGTAATTATTTAAAACACGTCAAAATTGTTGAATTGTTGTATTTTCTAAAAGAGCAGGTAATGTTTTACATAATGAATTAATATTATTTAATTAGTTTATTAATTAGCTAAAATAATTAATTAATTACTAACAAGGAAGGTTAGGTAGGTGGAAAATTCAGAAAAATTTGAAACTTTGCAGGATTGTAGTACTAGTCAACCCTAATCAAGAGCCGTATTCCGTTCGTGCCCTTATTCGGTTTAAGAAGGTGAAATCCATCCTTGAAAATTTGAACTTTTTTCGATTTTGCTTATTATCTCTGGAACAACAAGAGCTATCGCCAATAAACTATATATTTTTGTAAATGGCTATTCAAGACCTACATTATGATACAAAAATTATGGATGAAAATTCTAAGGGGTGCCATCCCTGCCCCCAACCCTCAATTATTTTCAGTATTTTTTTTGTACGCTGCAATGAATCGATAGATTATTAAAGAGTTATTCATTAAAGTGTATCACTTTACACATATTTATTTGTATTTGTGCAATTGCACCCTTTGGTAATAATATCCGAAGCCGCGTATCTCTTAAACAATAAGAAATATCACCAACAAATTATATATTTTTGTAAATAACTCACCCAGACCTACATCATGATACAAAAATTAGAGATAAAACGCCTAAGGGGTTTCATTCCTACCCCTAACTCCCAATTATTTCTAAAATTTTTGTGTACACTGCAATGCATTTTTATAACTTATCGTCATAATTATTCATTAAAATGTATCACCTTAAATTAAGTTGATTTGTATTTGATCAAAACCACCCTTTGTTAATATCCAAAGTAACATTTCACCGAAACTTATCTCTTGAACAATAAGAAATATCGCACACTCACGGTGTCGTAGTGTGTATATTAACCGCTGTTACAATAATAATATGGATAACTAAAATACAATTAAATATAAATACATAAACACAGCAAATAATATTTATTAACTAGCTGTTACATTCACCATCTCACTTCTCTTTGTCACTCTAGGAAACATTAATTATTCCTACTAATTATTCGCACACTTTAGGGCTTATTATAATAAGGATATTTTGTTGCATATGTTGTTTATTTACATATCTATATATTTCATACGTCAGTAGGTAGGTAATTATTCTCTAGTATTTTTATTTATATGTACATATTATCTATATATTAACAGTTCTAAATTAAATTACAGGAATACAAAATAGCATATCTACACTATATAGATTTCAGTACTATAATAATAATTAGTACACCTTTCCACTTCCTTGCTGGTGAAATTACCCGAATTTTTGCTTGACCTTTCTGTATTGATACTATGTAGTTCATGACAAACTTAGTTACACAAGTACACAAACTTGAAAAACACAAATTTCTTATTGATCAAGAGATAAGTTTCGGTGAAATGTTACTTTGGATATTAACAAAGGGTGGTTTTGATCAAATACAAATCAACTAATTTAAGGTGATACATTTTAATGAATAATTATGCCTATAAGGTATAAAAATGCATTGCAGCGTACACAAAAATATTAAAAATAATTGGGGGTAAGAGGTAGGGATGAAACCCCTTAGGCGATTTATCTCTAATTTTTGTATCATGATGTAGGTCTGGGAGAGTTATTTACAAAAATATATAATTTGTTGATGATATTTCTTATTGCTTAAGAGATACGCGGCTTCGGATATCATTACCAAAGGGTGCAATTGCACAAATACAAATAAATAAATGTAAGGTGATACACTTTAATGAATAACTCTTTTAATAATCTATCGATTCGTTGCAGCGTACAAAAAAAGTACTGAAAATAATTGAGTGTTGGAGGCAGGGATGGCACCCCTTAGGGTGCACCCCTTAGGCACCCTTAGAATTTTCATCCCTAATTTTTGTATCATAATGTAGGTCTTGAATAGCCATTTACAAAAATATATAGTTTATTGGCGATAGCTCTTGCTGTTCCAGAGATAATAAGCAAAATCGAAAAAAGTTCAAATTTTCAAGGATGTATTTCACCCTCTTAAACCGAATAAGGGCATGAACGGAATACGGCTCTTGATTAGGGATTGACTAGTACTACAATCCTGCAAAGTTTCAAATTTTTCTGAATTTTCCACCTACTAACCTTCCTTGTAAGTACTTAAGTCCTACTGTACCTTTTTTTAAAAGAGCAACAAAGCAAATCGCAAGGTAAAACGCAAATCAATCTAAAAACACGCTTTCCGGTTTTTAAGAGTTGTTCAGTGAAAAAGCATTCAAATCGAGCAATTCAAACAGAAAATATCGTTCGGGATATTATTCGATAACTTGCCTCGTCTGTTCGCAGTTCATTTATCTGTATAAGTTTAACCCTCCGTTTAACCCTTTAAACAGTAGTATCTATAATAAAAGGTGATTCAAAGTTTGTACGCAGTAAAGACGTTTTAGTTGCATCGACATAATATGTCGGCGTTTAAGTGGTACCTACAACATTTACGATTAAAAAAACCGAATTTTACAAATAAGTGTAGGTAGTTTATCAACTAGTAATAATTTAAGAAATAATTTAAATTATTTGACTATGTAATTTGACAATGAAAATAGAAAAATATATTTTTCCGAATTGGTTAATGCTTATTTTGCAGGTTTGGTGTTTTATTGCTCGGTTTGAAATTTGTAAAAAATCTAGAGACGGTATTTGAGTAGGTATAAATTTAATTGCAGTTTGTTAAAAAATATTCAAACTTTGATACGTCACATTTTTTTAAATACTTACAACAGCGATATTTCATACTTAGATATCTGCTGTGACACATGAAATCAATTTTTTTTTATACAGACAACATTAGATGCACAAACTTATTAAACTTGAAATGGCGCAATATTATTTAAAAAAATGCAAAGTTCAATAATTGTTTAATAACGACTATAAGTAATAATTTCATGATAAAAAGATCGAACAACAAGAAAACTAAAAAGTTATTTAAAAACCGAACAATGTGAAGTTTCGCTCGTGAAGGATTCGATACTGTAAACGCTTTTCTTCCCTATTCATTATCCTTCTTTACACTCTTTAGCATAAATCGAATCGTTCTCTCAAAAATTGGACGGTGAGTATTCCGCGCGAGAACAATGCGAATATTAAATGCTCAACGGAAAAAATGTTGCATTGCAAAAATGAAATTACTTCTTACAAAATATTTGACACACATGATTTACGATATAAATCGATTATTCGTTTTAGTTTAGTCATTACAGATATATTAAAAAATAATAAAATATAGACACCTATGTTAAACTATACGAGTAATTTTTATAAACATTCAAAATTGTGATAACCAATCTGAAAATACGTTACATAAACAATATACCTATGGAAGTACACACAAGTAAATTGAGGTCAGAAATAGACTACCCATAAATTCAATTCGATTTTTAATTATCTCCGAAAACAAGCGTTAGTTCATGCAGTTGACAATAACAGTAATGTCCTGTGCCTATAATTCCTTCGAATAATTGAAATAAAAATTATAGAACGATCGGAATTGAATATAAATTGAAAACTAATTATGAATTAGGTAAATGTCATGTCGATTTTGTAGTCCTTTAAAAATATAAAATAAGATACATAATTACATAAATAATTAATAAGTAGATCTGAATCGGCTCTAGTGAAAGAACACCTATAATAATACTTAAAAAAAATTCGAATCTTAAAGTAGTTGGTACGTAAAGCTAATTACCTAATTAATTTAAATTGAAAATGAATATGGACTCGTAAATCGGTAAAATCCTGCAATTTGTTGTTAGGACTTGCGCACATCTATAATTTTAATTATTTCTTAAACAAAATTTATATTTTAATTACCGTTTAGTGATCTGTAAATCTAAATGTGGTATATTATATATTTTGTTAGTCGCATACCGTATAAACATTTGCGTTTTTAATAAACAAATCTGTCAATTAATCATTTCTAGCAGAACTCGCCCTGCGTGATAATAACGGTAAATTTATGTGGTCCACAATATTTATTGCCTTTCGAGTAAAACGGGTTAACGTTAATTATAGCAATATAAGTACTTCACAAAATGGAAAAATTAACTTTTTTCAAACTACTTATATGCCGTTAAAGTCAACCTTCAATTTAAACGAAATTTATGCAAACCCCAATAAGAAAGGAAAGTTCCGACTATGTGTGTTATGTTAAACAATCGCCGCGTTTTTACAGCTGGAATTGTTACACGCAAAGTAGATAATTGGATTTAATGAAGTTAAAAGTTAAATTATGTTGAATAATATAGTATATGTGCTCAAATTGTGTTTTCTTATGAGACCAAAGTGATTATATAAAATAAGTTACGAATATCAAATTGAATTTATTATTTATTATGGAACAGAAGACCTGTAGTAGTACAAGATGCATATTTGCAAATACATGAAAAACTATTAAACGTTATTATTTAATAGAGCCACTTATTTATCTACGTAGATAAATTAATTTAACCCTTAAGTACTGACGTGTCGTCTAACAGGCTACGCCTATTTTCAAAACTGCAATATATTTGTTGATTGGCACAATTTGAGGATTATCATATGGGGCAACAAGAAATATATTTCGTGGAAGTTACTCGAAGTACAAAAGAGTTCGTCGTCTAATAGACGACACGTCACTAGGAGTATAATAGTTATCGTATAGCTACTTTTTTTCTATTTAATATTTTTTTGCATATTATAATGACTATTTGGTATTTTCAACACATTGAAAAAACGTAGTATTTATATTCGTTCGTTTAACGTCTTTTTTCTTCTAAATACTGTAGATATATTTTTTGTTCTAATTTTCCGTATTGAAATATGTAGGAAATGCATGTTTTCATAAATGCAGTGTATTATTCTGGTACTTTTTGTAGATACATATTGTCATACACAGGACGTGTCCGAAATACAAATGAATTACAAATAAAGACAATTATAAAAATGATTAATCTTTTGTAGTGATATTATAGTCAGTACGTATGTCTCAATAAGTGTATGTCAGTACCTAAAGAAAAGGTGATAAATAAATATTTTGAATTAGATTAAATTAATGACGAATTTCAAACTGGTGACAATCTCCAAGTCGGAAAACTTTTTTAAAACGCCGTTAGCGCTTTCTGATGAGATTTTGTGCATTTCTTTGTGGATTCTAAGTTCCAGTTTGTCTGAATTTATGTATATTTTACATTTTAAAATTGCGAAGTTTACGGGAAACCACGTTTTAAATTGTGTCACGTAATTATTCTCAGACATATACGCAGGTAACCGTCACGTCAATAACTCAACTCGTGAAAGCCCACCGCAAACTAGAAAACCGAGGAGTGGTAAACTAAATATTCCTAAGCACCTACAGAATTACTTTACGGGGGAAACTAACATTTTGATCGATCCTCCAGATCCTGTTCGATCGATCGAACAAGGTAAAATATAAAAAAACGCCAAACGTGATGAAATCACGATAAAATTTATCATGAGGAAAATATTACGAATCGCAGATATGAAAACGTTACGACGAATAACGCATTGCCAAATGAATGCCAAACCATCTAAAACAGCAAGAGATAATAAACCCGAAATAATTTAAATTGCTGCGGGAGGATCGCTGAACCAATGCGATTGGTATAAGATATATAGGTTTGGAATTAGATCTTGACGTTGCAGAAGTAATATTGCAATAAACAGAATATATCGTCCATAAACCAACTACAAAAAGTAGAAGAAAAAAAATATAAATAGGTATGGCCTATCCAAACCTATATGCAATTTACGTCATCAATAAAAAGTTACTAGATTGTTTATTTGTAGTTCGGTTTAAAGTTTGGAAAATGACATATTCTATAAATAAATTACTTGTGTACATATTAGATAATATAAAGAAAGACTATTTATTAAAATTGTAAAAATACGAGGTACGAGGTGACAACACTGTGTGAAACGTCATTCATCTAGTAACTTTTCATTGATGACGTGGATTGCATATAGGTTTGGACGAAGTGTATCCTAACTTATTTTTTTCCTGTGGATTCGAGAAGACCTTAGACCGGTATGCGGTGATGTGTTGGTGTTCCCCAGGATGTGTCCTCCTGATAATATAACATACCTAGCCGTTGTTTTTTTAATTTTTAAATTACGATCACGAACGTCCATGGTTGTAGCGGGATTCGAACCCGCAGCCGTGAGTAACTTACGTGAGTTGTTTAGGGGTTTAGAAACCTATCGCTATATACTAATAGCGATAGGTTTCTAAACCACCCCTAAACAACTTATGTAGGCATATAAAGGAAAAAATTGGAACTTTTAAATATTGTGTTACAAATGCGATTAGGCAACAACACTTGTAAAGTTTTATTGTATTTTTTTTCTAATTATTATCTTTGTACCGCTTAGTTAATCAGTCATACAAGTCATCATGTCTGAGTAGTATTTGTTTAGGGTATCATCAATTTTGGTAATTATTTATTAATCATTCATTTTTATTTCGTAGAAAAATAAATCTTACCTATATTATTAAAAATTAATATTGTTTAATTTAATTTTAATTGTAATGTCAAATAACTGAAGGTAGATACATATAAATTATGACGTGCAACAATGTTATCTACAACAATTAATTGATTTAAACAGCCAAATTCGAACTTTTCAGAATTATATAGTGCTCATAAATTTTCGAACAAACAGAACTGTATCTTCTTAATACAGAACTTTGATTTATCGAGTACTTCGCATTATATTGTGGCATTACCTATAGTATCTTTACAACTCTATGGAGACAATCTAATTTATATGTAAATAACTCATTTCTCAGGATGAACAGTAACAGAGATAATATTTGAATGAAAAGCTATGTAGTAGTACTTACTATATAAACTAGGTATTTTTGAAAAATAAACAGTTTCTAATTTAACATACGTAATTATTTTGATGTTTATTTTCTAACAATAAGAGCCGTGAAACGTGTGGATGATATAAATGGAAAATTATAAATAAATAATAATAAATCAAAAATGCTTCTTAAATAATACGTTCTCATTGTATTAATATAAAGCTCGGATAACTTTTTTGTATTAATTTCATAAGAATAACATTTTTTACTTTTATAAATGTTTATTAATTGTAATTTTTAATGCTACTCATGATTTGAAAAATAAAATCAGCATCTCTGCATTTGAAATTATTTTGCAATTCGAAATAGGCACCTAAGCTATCATAAGCTATCTCAAGCTATTATAAGCTATTTGTTTTTATTTGACGCAATCTAGATATGGTAAAATATTGTTTTTACTTAAAAGTCTTTACGTCTTTACTTCAAAGTAAATTATCTTGAGAAACTGAACAGTGTTTAGTGTTAAAAAATGAAGTTACTTAAGAAACTTTTTCTGACAACGAGTCAATTTTTGATTAAAATTATTTCTAATTGTTATTTTATATCCTAAAATAAAGGATAGGTACCTATATAGGTTATCAATATTAGATTACATTATTACGGTATCATTTTTCATAATAAAATATTATAAATTATTTAGGGTACTGAACGGTGTAACGGACAAAGTTATGAACCATGTACCTAAAACCAATTTAAGTAGAAAATATCCTATAACATTCCGTAAGTAAGCGTTAATGAAATTCGTGACGGTTGCCTAGTTATAAGCTTTTCAAGTTTAAAGGTGATACCTACGCACTTTTGTGAAATACAATAGACACGCGATACTGTGAACACCGGGTAACGAAATTCGAGATAACGTGAGCAATCATTTTCATAACATTATAAATACATTGTATTTCGTGCGACTGTATTTCCCAGGATTGTCTTACAAATCGGTACATTGCTACATGTATTCAATTAAGTACAGTAAGTTGTTCCAGGCAGTGCAATAAATTCAATTCACTGAACAGAAGCAAGTGAAGTTGATTATAACTACTTTCAATTACTAAAAGAAATGAGATAAAAAGCAAACATCCAAAAAACAAAATTTCAGATTAAAAGGCATATTTTTTTTCTTACAAGGAAGTACAAATCTAGGACCTCAAGTCAGAGGAGCGTACCTAACAACCATTTTTGTGCAAATTAAGATTTAGGGCGTACCTATATATATATTTTTTAATTTTTAATTTGTTTTGTATTTATGTAGCTTTTGCAACAGTACCTAAATTCCCATATTTACGTTCAATTGTGCAAAAAAAAACAAATTTTGAAACGTTTTCTTCGTTTCCTGTAAAATTTAAATAATGCCCTACGCCCCTCGACTTGAGGCCTTCGATATATATTTTCTGATACTAAATGTAAATGTTAATGTATTGGCCAAATGTGCATAATAAAAAAGTACCTATTGCGTAAAACGTTATTTTTACAATAGGGTCACATCATTTTAAGCATCAAACGTGAACAAATCGTTAGTGTGAACATTCTCTGTTTTATTTTGTTCGCGGTACCTAGCGATTACTGTATAGATATTATTTTCAATAAACGATAACAATTACGGCTATCCCTTCCGTTTTACGACATAAAGAAATTGCGTGTATTTTTCAAAAAAGAATATTTCAAAAAATATTGGGTTTATCGAGTTGATTTTTTTTGTTAGAATCAGCTGACTCTTGTCACTGTTATCAAACTTTCAAAAATTTTAATTAAAAACATGCTTTTTAAAATATAAATCTTTTGAAAAACATCAATTTCATTTAGAATGAAAGATCTCGATAAGATATAACCGAATTAAAAAAAAAGAAATTTTTGGATGAACCGTTTGCTCACAATTCCTGTTCAAAAATAATTACATTCAAAAGCAAGCCCCATCTTTCTTGCCGGAGTTCTCTTTTCGATAAAACCATTTTCAAATTTTTCGGCGGATTTCTTTTGGTATTACTTGTATATAAATGTCAATGTCAAGTTAAATAACTACCTAAGGCGTACTGTAGTAAATAATTAAATTAAACCACTAATATTTTAATGTAAACGTGTGTTTAAAAATAATATAAGTATTAAAATACGTAAAACTGACGTAATTATTTTCAACAGCACGTATTTCGTTACTCAAACAATTCAAAATTCCCCTCGTTTAATTAGGTCGCCGCTACTGACTAAAAATGTTTTCAAATGACACCAATAGAAATCTTTCAAAAAAGTGTAACAACAAGGAATATCCTTAATTCCAATTACAGATTGTATAACATTTCTATTTGTTTTTTCTTTAATATGGATACATAGGTAACAATGAGAATAAAACGTTCAAAAATTAAGTTACATCTGAACTTGAAACGCCTATGATAGTTGGATAACCGTTGCGAATTAAAACCAAGATTATAGGACAATATGTACTGAAACTGATGACTTCAATTTCGTTACGTAATGTCCTGTTTAGTAAATAGTTACTTATTAAATATCTATTAGATAAATAAATGTAATTTTAAGATCTTTGTATAAACCGTAATGTTAAGTAAGTTATTGCATTTAGTGCTTCTTATCCTGGTAGTAACAATTAAAGCTACCCGTTTGGGAATATTAACAAAGGTCTCCAAGATACAAATTTAATTATTACGCCCATGTCTAAATAACGATTTTACATTATGTTTAATATTCAATTAGGGACTCGGAAGAAAGTTGTCTTTAAAATTAAATTAAGCGTTAACAATAAACGAATTTTTTTAGTTAATGTCCGTTTAAATTTATTAACAGTTGTTATTATAAATTAAAATTGATTAATATTTAGTAGTCTAGAAGCTACAAAACGTTATTTTGCTGGGTCACAAAACCTATTCTAATAATTTATGTCGCCTTTCGCATTTCCTGCCATTCCAGCTACACAGTTTCAGTGCTGCTTTTATAGATCGCTACCGTTACGACATTCGAAGACAACTAGCCTTTTTTAAATAAATTAATGTACGTTCCTCTTCATAAATGTCTTTTTCATTCAATTATGTATTTATGCTTTTGATAACATCTAACTGCGTAAATATTTTTATTTTTATTATTCGCCTTCTATATACGTAGACGTATCAATTTGCGAATAACAGTCAATATTTTCAATGCCAAATCTTTTTATTCTATACCAACATAAAAGACCTAGTCACGCTTAAAATTAAAATTCGTGCATTTCAAGAAAATGTTCATTTGTATTAAAACATAAATTTTAAATTACCTACACAACAAATGTGCTAATTCGATTTTAAGAAAAAACAAAGTGCGACTTAAGCAAATTACTTTTTTTGCATTTCTTCTAAAATATCAAATTTTGAAATTACGAATATTTTCAAAATAACCAAACATGGGAAGGATATAATACATATCTATATCTATCAATAAATAAGAGAAGGTGACACAAACAAAATATTATATAAGTTTCGAATTTCTGTACTTAATACGAAATTTAAAATTCTACCAAAACGTTGCGAATAATGATTTTCGTTTGCAGCGTAACAATAAATTCTATTTCGGCAGCGATAAATCTTAAATCGTTTCAAAAGAAAAACTGATTCTGAAATTCATTTTTGAATTATAGATCAATTATAAATTCGGACTTTGCCCTCCTTGTTCTGAAATGTCAAGGGAGTACGTTTTAATTTAAACGTGCGTTAACGGATTGGTAATAATTTTTTAATTTTAATAAACGAGCTTATCTGTTATTATAAGATTGAAAACGTTAAGTGTTTTATTCTTTTGCGATAATTAAAATAAAGGCGCAACAATTGTTTTAAAATAATTACACTATTACGCAACAAATTCACTCATACACAACTTAGGGCGTAATTCATAAACGGTACTTATCTAAGTACAGCAAACTTTAAATATTTTTCAACGAGGTATTTGTTTATGAATTCTTTCCGATTAAAGTATCTTAACAATAATTATTAATAACTAAAGAAAAAAGTTTTTAGATTAACTGTAGAAAATAACACGAATTATAAAAAAAAAGTAGAAGAGGAAGTGCGTTATCTCTCAACAATATTTTAAATGCCGTGTAGCGGCGCGGATACCAAATGTTACGTTTTTGTTCTATTGCCGCACGGGGGCGAAATTCAATAAGAAAACGAAATGAATTTATAAGTATAGCCACAGAAAGGAAAACGGGCAAGCTGGAAAATTTAAAAACAGCACCATCTGGTCTTACGACGATGTAGTTGGAATTATCCTTTCAAGGTTCACATTTTCATAAATAACGAATCGGACGACTTTCCGAAACCTTCCGCGCATAATAACGCCTTTCTTTTTTTAGATTAAAATAAAATTCCAATATTTTTGATATCGCTTCGACAACGAGTAAAATTGAAGTTCTCTATAATAAAATAAATAAATACTAACAAGTCAAAGTAACTCGATCAATATCGAAAGCCAGAGAGTATAGGTGCATAGCTTTAACTCAACATTTAGTCGGTTGACCACGACCATAAATTGCAACTGTTACGGTAGCCAGCAATCCACTTTGGTTGTCTAGTAAACGACTTAAATTAAGATGAAGCTTGGGGGAGATTGTTATAACAAACGTAAAGTCAATATTCTGAACCGTTCAGTTGAAATGAAACTTCGCGAGATGAAGTTGTGATTTATATTTACTGCGGCATTTAGTAAGTGCCCTATTAAAGAGTAATTCACTATTTATAGGTACCTATTATTTTACTTGTGTATAGTATCAGTAAATCATAATTGGAAAACTGTTAAATAAGTAATTTACACATTTAGTACAAAAAAAACTGTCCGTCTTTTTAGATTTCCATGTTCGTCGTGTTCTTTATTATAAAATATTCAATATTAAACCAGATTAGATCAAGGTGACAAGACAACGATACAACAAAAACCATCGTGCTTTAAATTTTTGATTAGTCACCATTTTGAAACGGATCGATCAATTTTTATGAGCAACGAACTCAACCTTGCTAGGTTTAAGGAAAATATATTTCAAGAATTCCAACGCCCCGAGATCAAAATTACAAACGCTGTAATACAGGATGTCCCAGAATGTCCACTACAGCTTCAGACGGTCGTGTTCTGCTATGCTTTCTGAACAAATAACCTAAGAACGAAATTTGTTTACGAGGTTTCGTTTTCTCGCGCAGGTTTCTTAAAGGTTGTAATCTTTAAAATCGTATATTCAGTTAACAGTCGCAAATATTTAAATGAAATAATTAATTTATCAATCGATAAGTCGATTACAACCCAAAATCACCATCACAACATGCTTTGAAGCCTTAATAAATTTTCCGAAAGAACTGGTAGAAGCAATAAACTTGCAAAATACTAAATCTGACAATCATGTTGCCATGAAGCAAGTAAAACGAGTACCACGATGATGAATACTATGTCCAATTTGTGTTTTTATCGTTGTCACTAAAGTGACAGTTATTGACTTTGAATTTTAAGCAGTTGATGTAGTTTATTAATCAATAAAATAGTAATTTCAATGAGGTTTTTTAACATACGTACACCGTATTTAGTTAAAAATAGCTTCCGAAATTATTATGTATTAGAATAACCGTTGATTGATGTAACGAATTAACAATCTACTGTAGGTATTTATTTTATTCTGTTAAAGTAATTGTAACAATGTTGCCAAGTTTATTTTTCTTTTTTGACTCGTGAACGAAAATTTAGCTTCGGACTCAAACTTTGTACTTAAATTATTCGTTTAAAAAGCATAGGAGAACTCAATTATCTGAAGTTTTAGTGTAAATTCTAGGACACCATGTGTAACTCGTTCAAAACGAACTACCTATATGGTTTATAGTTTAGTTCTGTCCATCGAGCAGATCGCGTTAGTTTATTTTTTTTTTAGAAATCCACTAAAACTTGCATAAATATTTTTATTATTCCTATGTTCCTACAATTATAAAAATTTACATATAAGTAGGTACTTTTTTTCATTCAAACAAATACACCCCACAAATTGCTATTTTGATAAAAAGCCTGTTTTTGGTGAAACGTGCTCGTGGTTTATTTTCACTTAATTTTCCGGTCACAGTTTAAGACATGCTTTAAAAAGGACGTAACCATAAAACCCCCGAAATTAACAAAAAACGCTTTAAAAGGCGTTAAAAAAAACTGCTAAAGTTAATTTAATGTAAAAAGTCCATTAAAATAAATACAATTACGCTCGAAAATTGCGAATAAGAACGTGCGTTCATACATGTGTCTGTAAAACATAGCAAAAATGGGTATTTTGTTTGCCTCCGTGAAATTAATTGTTTGAAAGTAATTGTTTGTTTGTAACTGCTCGAGGCCCGTTGTTATGAAGAAATTCTCCGAATGAGGGTTACACTCGTACAGTATAAGTGTTAAAATAGTGTCAAATTCTAAATACATTGTTTAAGTGCCAGATAATCTTTTATAGTTTTATTTTTTATTTATAAAATTTTCACAACGCCAACGTTTCGAAAAATCGGTTTGATAACTTTTGTAGAGAAAATAATCCTCTTTCTAATGCTGAATTTATCGTAAAAATCAGTTAATGTACTGGAAAATTTATATGTTATTTGTTGGAAATTATCTACGTGATCTATCAAAAGTCTTCTTTCGAAAAATCGGTTAATAAGGCGTTTTAAATTTGGAAATACGTATGTCTATAAACGTCATTTATAAACGATTAACAATAAGAAAAATTAAAATAGTATTTGAGGTCGATCTTTTCATCTCTTGGTAAATTTATCTGACAGATATTTACCATGGAAACAATTGTCCTAACAAACGTTTCCATGGTAAATATTTGTTAGATAATTTTATCGGCCTTTAGATTAATAAAAATTAATTTAAAAAAGGGTTAACGATAAGTCAAACGAGATGTGTAAGATCGAAATCGTTCATATTCAAAATCCATAAAGACATCTTTAATTAAATTCGTTTATATTTTTAAAGAAATTAGTTCATTCGACCTAAATAAAATTGATGATATTAAAAATGACGGGTTTGGCCGTTTAATAGGTGAAAGATACGTAGGTATGTATTGCATCAAACTCGTTCACGTGTTCTTGCTTTCCTATAGAATATAAAGCTCGACGTGTTGAGAGAAAATTGATTTTCTGTTTCCTGAAAGTTATAAAGTAAATTACGGCGACTATGTTTTACAGCCTGTAATAATAAAAAATCATTTTCGGTAAAATATGTATTCTTATTGGATAAGTTTTCTCTAGTGGGTGAATGCGTGTGCTGCATCAGCAAATAATATCTAACGTCTGGTTGAAATTGGTAGTGCTTATACCTTCTATTCTACTTTCCCAATACTCCGTAGGTCGGCTAGTAGCATTATAGGAAAAATAATATAATTTCGCGCGGCAGCTGACATCTTGACTGTTTAATATTAAATATTTTATACCTGCCGTTGTATGAAGACATTTGTATTGCAATTTTTAGATAGGAATTTTAAGGCGGTAATATAAAGTAGGCAATTAAATTTTTCTTTAAGTAGCACGCACCTACACTCTTTATAAATTTATAAGAATGAAGGTGTCTTGTATATAAATAATTTGAAGCTCATCTCCTTATATTTTTATAGTCGCATTAAAAAAAGAGATGCGTAGAGATATAGGTTCTCCAAATTAAAAAGAAAACCTAAAGTGAATTTGTTATTTTATTAAATTGAGGGAGCAACACATCCTACGTATTTTGTTGGAATGATTCCCACGGTTTATTGATTGATGCCAAATATGTTCTACACGTCAGCTTTTAAATGAACACATTAATTAATTTCTAATTTAAGCGGTCGCGTTGTCTACTTTACATTTCAAAATTGTTGAACGTTAATTGTAAACAAAATTTAATTTCCAGCTGTATGTGGCTTTTTATTTGGAACGATTTAAGGCCACGACAAAAGCTTCTCGCGCTGTTACTTATATAAGTAAAACTCTTCATTGAAATTTACACCAAAGCATTTACAGTTAAACCTCGTCATACACATAATGTCCTGGTAACGGTCCTGATAGAAGCGCGCTACCTACAAGCGGGACATTTTTAATAATCGTTTCTCGAAGATTTTGAGGAATTAACATTGCGCTTGCGGCGCAATAACGTCTTGAAAAACATCGGAGGGACATGAAAAAACGGCAACAAGTAAATTCGTGTGTGGAGTTTCCAAAGCATTCAATGACTGCTTTCTCGTTAGGGTAAGATTAGGAACGTTTCCTTTGTCGCACAATATATTCTTGTTGTATTTCACAGTTAAATGAATCTATTTTATTATCTCGGAGACTTTGTTTTTCGCTTATCGTCCATCGGCATTCATCCATCATCACGAAATCGTCATTTAGAAGAGATAATAACTCTTCGAAATTGAATCCTTATACACTTTCCCAATCACTATTTTCAGAAAATTGACTAATCTAACGTTGTTTCATTGATCGTTAGTTGTAAACAAAATTCAATTTTCTTCTGGCAGCTGTATGTGGTTTTTTTATTTGAAACGATTTAAGGTCACGACGAACGCTTCTCACACATTAAAATTTCGCGAACTATCTACTTAACATTAAATAAAATTAATTCGCCAAGTTCAGTTTGAGAAAAACAGTCTTCGTATGAAGGACTGAGTATAGCAAACACGTGTGACTCGTTATATTTAAAGCGTTTTTTCCAAATTGTAAATATTATAATTACGACGAATTATATAATTGGACCGGGACCACAAAAAATAGCGTTATATGGGCGATAGGCGTTGTAAACGGGAGAATTATGACGAAATTTTACTATACATATATTGTAAAAATCTAGACTAATAACTCGAATTTATTAGATGTGAATTTGTAGACACGCTAGAAATAATATAGGTCGATTGTTCTATCATTATCTAGTGACATCGCTAGGTTTCGCAAATAAAATTAATTATGAACTATAATAATATTCCATATAATAATCAAAGAATTCGTAATAATTTAAAAACTCGATTTCTAAAATTCAATAAATAGTAGTAGTGTTAAGATCAAATTAAAGGCATTTATAAAAAAAAACAGAAATACAAAGTGCTATAAAATTAATATATTTACTAATGAATATGAAATAAGTATTTAATACGAAACGAATAGAATTAAAAATTAAAATAAATACGGAATTTACATTAACTTTTAAAATTCGCAGGATAACTACCCTTTTAAGTAAAGACTATTTAAATTTTCCGATGCACGTCATCAATAAAATATTTCTAGATGATGACGTTTCACACGATGGTGTCGCCTCGTACCACGTACTTTTACAGCAATAATAAATTATAGTTATGTCTTTACCATGTAATATGTGAATGTCGGTATAATATTGCGTTAATTTTCAAACTTTGAACTGAACAAATATACGTAATCCAGTAACTTTTTATTATGACACGCATCGAAGTAAAATTTGAATGGCCTACAGGAAGAAACTTACGATTATCATTGATAAAGTACGGATCGGAGACATCATTAACCGGTTTAATAATTAACATTCTTGATTCACATTTTAATTTATAATCTCTTACGGTTACAGTCCATTTAAAGGATAATTGTCAGTTATTAAAATTTTAATCTTCGCCAACGTAAATATATTTCTAAATTTTCTAATAGACCTACATGTAGATTTATAAAATGTATTGTTGGAAAAATTAAATAGTTATGTACATTTTAATCAACTTTATAGCGATTTAATAATTGCCAATATTATCCGCGTTAAATTCAAAATTTAGATATAAAATTAGCTTGCAATTAAATAGTTATCCTACGCGATTAATTCAACAATTTATCGTTAAGCATTTATGTATAGAATTTAGTGCAATTAATATTACGTCCAAATACCTACGGCAGATTAAAATGGCGATTCAACAATTTTTATCGTTATAGATTTATGTTATGAGTAGGTATGTTTGGTGCTGATTATATGTTATTATAGTATATATATATATATATATATATATATATATATATATATATATATATATATATATAATATATATATATATATATATATATATATATATATATATATATATATATATATATATATATATATATATATATATATATATATATATATATATATATATATAATTCATTTATGTATAGGTAATTTGCACGTTATTAAAATATATAATGCAAACAATAGGTAGAACTTCTGTAATCTGAAACCCGATAATCCGAACTTAAAATAGGTCAACATACAGATATATGAATAATAGGTAGAAAACGGGAAGCAACTTCAAGTTTTCTTTAATTAACATATTAATACATATTATGTATTACATAAATAATACGTATCTTTATACCTAAAGTATAAACCTTACCTTAGAGGGTACATCACGGTTTTTAACTACATGTTCCTAATACGAACGAATCGATAATTCGAACTATCCCCGACACGTTCCCAGTTTGTTTGGATTATCTAAGTTCTACTGCAATTACAAATACCTTAATGTTAAATATTCATATACCTTTAATCTAGATATGTACTTTTTTGTATCTAAATCAAGTGCACCATTTATGCAACTAAGGCCGATCAATATTTACTCCATATTTTATCAATATATTATCGTGTCATTAAGATCTACATAGGTAGGTATTATTGGCATGTTCGAATAAAAGAAAAAACCCAACGAGAATGCGAAAACCCATAAAAAGATTTTATATTTCTACGTCAAATAAACCGCATTCGTGAATTCGAGAATTTTCTATTTTAAATTGAAAGACGGCGATAACAAAATACAGATCATTTTTTAAATTATTTTATCACGGCGAAAATCAAAAACATAAATATCTACAGAAAAGAAATTTTCAATTTTTTTCAGTTTAATTAACCTGTTAATTACATTTACAGTTGAAATTATAAAGGGACCGCAATTAATTTTACGGAAATTAACGCATCAAATCAAAAGCGGTTATTCTGAAATTAAGTATTTTTTTTTAATAAGTACATGTCGAAATAATTAAAATTTAAACTCAGCTTCAAAAGATTTAATATGTATAACGATAACGTTTCAGGAATATTACTGTTACAGTAACGAACTTTCTCCGAAGAAAGTCTTGTGATAGATAAAATCGAGAACTTATTTGATTTATTACTTTTCTCTCTGGAGATAAAAGAACAGATAAATTTATACAACCTACAATATTCATTTATGTGTAAAGAAAGTTTTGCTAAAAATAAATATTGAAAAGATTGTGTTCTTATGTTTCTGTAAATCCTCATTTATTTAGTGTAACTGTGAACAAGTGTTTTGTTTTGTTTTCTTTCAAACAAGATTGATAATAAGTTTAATTTTACATTTACCTATTCAATTTTATAATTTTTATTGTTTCTATGGTGATTGACTGATAATCGGCGGTTACTAGCGATTGAGCAATTCGTTTTGAATAATAATTAGGTAAATAGAAAAATTTCGACGCACGCATCGCATTCTGTCGAAGTGGTGAAAATAAATAAATAGTTTAATTAATAAATTTGAATTTTACTCATTCTTTACCAATATAGGTTTACCTAACAAAGAAAAATATATAAGCTAGTGTTTAAATATCTACACCAACTGTAAAACATTGAAGTATAATTTGTGTCAGCAAAAACTTGAATAATTATTTTATGAAACTAATCATTTAACAATAACGCTGAAATTAGAGAATTTATAGTACAAAATTTGTATATATACCAGGTGCATCAAGTTTTATAACAATGGCAAAAATAACGATTTCTGATGCAAAGTTAATCGGAATTTATAATAATGATTGCACATATAAGAGATACCATTAAACGTTTTTTGAAAATTTTTATTGATTTATGTAACGGCGAGGCGTTTTTTCTTTGACTTTTCTAACAGTAACCAAAAATTATTAAAATTTTAATGATTTATAAGAAAATTAGACATTCTTATTGCAATTGGAATACACGAAATGATTTAGTAGGTATAGGGATCGGAAACATCTCATCAAAAAAAAACATTAATGTTAAAAGAACATTCTGAAACCTTGTAATTTATGACTTTTTCTAACAATTTTGTACATCAGATGTTTTGTTGAAGGGACATACCTATTATTGGGGGAATTTTACAGGACCAAACTAACGATTTTTTAATTGTTTTACTAATAGGTAGGTATTCTACAGATTTTTTAAAGAACTTAAACATTAGAAGTATAAGATAAAATTTTATTTAATACTTAAACCATTTACAGATAGGTAAACGCATTTAAAAATAATATAGTTTATTGTTGAGTAGCTACTAATAGATAGTACCACATAGAAAAAGACTTGTCAATCATTTTCAACACAGCCCATGTGCACCAGTATTTTTGAAATGCAACAGATTATTATTGTAGGTACACTTTTCAACAGTCATTAAAACAATATTTAGTATGTGAGGCTCGATTTAGTTCGGATTCAGGATCTGCCCATTCCCCAATCAAATGAATGTTCTTGAACGCGAGAATGACTGACAGGTCATTTTCTACGTGGCACAAAGTCTAAATAAAGCTATTGTTCACTCCACCGATTTAATCACTTGGAACAAATTTCTAATAATATTTTTAATATTCTTAAATTTCGTAAAAAAATTCTCGGAAAAAGTGGAAATGTTGATATTTGGCGAAATGGAACGAAATACTTCAGAAATTTTGCCGAGAAATTTTCCGAGCGTAAATCCCGAACGAAAAATATTTAGTAGATTAACGTAACCGATGGTGTAGAATTAAAATTTGTTTGTAAAAATAAATAAATAATTAAAAACTTCGAAACGGCCAATCTACTGTTTTTATTTTCAAATTGTTGCGACGGTCCTGGCAAAGCAACAGCAAAATACGGACGTTCTCGGCGCTGTTAGTTGTAAATGTTACCCACTTACCATAATGCAATCCTTTTATTGTTAAAAAAGATACTATCTTTAAGTGTAAAGATCGTAAATAATCGACAATCTTTGAACTAATAAATAAAACTAAAATAAAAGACCAAATCCGCATTTGTTTAATTTATGGCTTTGTTGACGAAGTTAATCGAATATTGATACCACACGTCGAAAGAATAATATCAGATTATCACATTATTCTCCAATTTTCATTCTTGAAAAATTTATTTATAAGCCTTAAAACGCGACGCCCATAAAACCTGATGCACTCAGTATGTAAATACTTATAAAAAATTTATGAAAATTACGTTAAATTTTTATTAACATCATATTATCTATTAACTCTACTTTTAACAATTTAACAGTTTAATTAATTTTAAAGCCTAAATATAATTTTAAACGTTTTTGTTTTAGATTTCTTTGTGTCGATTTAGTCTACACGCAATTTTAAAACCATTTCTCTTCGATTATCGCACTTCGTGGGTTTTCCCATTATCTCCACCCTAATATGGTCAGGACCTCAAATTTTAGCTGTTTCTGATGAAGCGAAAAGTGAAATTATTATAAATTAAATTGTATTTTGCAACAAACAAATGAACTTTATCGAAACAACTGGCAACTAGAGTTGCTTAGCTAATCGGCGCCTAACTCGAAACAGTATAACTTTAGAAACGGAATTAGCTTGAAACTGAAACGATATGTTTAAACAAGGAAACCGTGTTCCTAGTATACCCTTCAGTGCTTTACTTAATTGATAAATACCACGTGTGAAGCCCACATCCCCAGCTTTGATCAATT
Organism: Rhagophthalmus giganteus; assembly: GCA_036326145.1. Lineage (NCBI taxonomy): Eukaryota > Metazoa > Arthropoda > Insecta > Coleoptera > Rhagophthalmidae > Rhagophthalmus > Rhagophthalmus giganteus. The sequence continues at coordinate 52,484,792 of JARFJA010000001.1, forward strand.
AACTTTGAAATTAAAGGCCGCTGTGGAAATTATGAACTTGAGCACCTACGTTCACTAAATATTCTATTATTCTAAGATTGCTTATCTAATTGTTCTCTAAACGCGTTAATTCGAAAATTGCAAATAATTTGTTAAATATCACTTAAAAATGCCTTTCTTAAGCTCAAAAGGTACTTGTTGATATTAATCTACAAGTGCGTTGTTTTTTAAACATTAATGCCATTGCATAAATTTGATTTACATAATATGCATATGTAAGTAGATATATATACCTATAGTTTTTGTATATCAACCTTAAAATTTTAAAATTAAAATTTAAAATTATTAAATTAAAAAAATTATTTAAAATTTAAATTTAAAATTAAAATTAAAATTTTAAATTTTTAAAATTGATTTAATCACTACTTCCGAATCAAGGCATAAACAGCTCGTTTGCTACCAAATCGTGTGCAAATTTACGTTTGGTAGATATACATTGTCTACATCTATCTACATTAATTTAAACGCATACGCACAAATGTACATCGATTATAATCACAAATTAAATTTACTTATATGTACCTAGATGCCTATAAGATACTTGAACCCAACATGGCATATACGACTCAATATGGTCCATTATGCCGTCTATTACATTATATGGCCTCAGTATAATTAAAATTTCCTAAAATATTATATTTTTATTAATAAAACACATTGATTTTTAGATGTATTCATTAAAAGCACAACATTTTCACATTACCAACATTAAAAAAGGCCATATCGGGTTTAGGTACCTACCTTAATTTTGTATAAAAAATAAACGTGTTATAAAAAACAGTAAAAAAATTTAATTAAAAAAATTGTAATTTAAAATATATTTTTTTGTGAATATATGTATTTACCCCTGTCCAAAAACGTGGTGTTTAACATTAGAATAAGGTATGACTATTCTCGCCCCCAAACACGAAGTGATAATGGCCATCGAAACAACCACCATTCTTACAGATACTGTAAGCATTAAAAATATTAAAACTCAGAGATAAGTTTATCAAGGGTTATGCAACGTTCTCTAGAATTTGAATAAAATTAACAGAACGACTTCAGAATTATAAAAAAAGACTTGATTTTGGCCATTCTGACGCCGTTTGACGGTATAATGAATTATAAAAATTGTTGTTCTTTATTTCAACAACATTGTAAAAAAAATTAGAGAGATTTTAATTCACTTGCGTCAGTCATTTCCGCTGTACCGTTAAAATTATTTTTTTTAATGTAGGTATTGTAGACGTGTTTCATGGATGCGGAGATCAGAGATTTTTACGAGTTGCTGGCGGTTACGTATTTTTTTATTTAACAAACAGAGGCATGTATGGATGTGAACAAATCTTTGTTAAGTGGCGCCGTTAAAAATAAAACACGCACGTTAACAAACACAAACAGTAAGGAATGTATTATTAAAAAGGTAGAACGAAAAAAGGTACGAACTCGGAAAATATTTATGTCCAATATAGTGTTAAAATTAATAAAAATTCATTCATAACTCACTTTGAAATAATTTATTTGCATTTATTTCCCAACAGTAAATAACATTAACGAGTGCATTTTTTCGAATACGTATTACTTATGTTAGTTTGCGGTCATGTTAAAAATGTAGGTAGGTAGGTACATACGTAATTTATCACTCAGACTGTAGGTATATATTAAATGAAAATGAAATATTTGCTTCTGCTGGCTTAATAATAGTGAGAATAAAAAAACTCTTACCGTAAAACATGCTCTGCTTACTAATAAGAAGCTTTTGTTTTCAGACTATCCTCACAAAGACCAAAAATTATTCATTTATTTCATTTACTAACCCTTTTCGTCCTGATGCAGGAGCGTCGTCAATTTGTGTAAATGTAAGGGAAAACGTAGTATAGACTATCTACTGAATATTTTAAATCGGGTAATTCTATATTCTCGTTAAACATATGAAAATGTTTTAAGTTTCCGTCTCTATAGGTAGAATATTGATAGGGAACGCATAATATGTGATACGCATCCCTATTTAACATAATAATGTGAAATATAAACTTAATGTTTTTAAATTAAAAAATAATAGATGTAGGTACGTATATAAATACTCGGAAATTTTAAGAAAATAAAATTTGTTATTTTATTAGGGGTTATATCTGTACACAAAAGAATAAACAACCTTAAACAGTTGCTCATTTCCAATTTCAATCTTATTTCGTTTCCGAATTCCTCGCATAAAAATACAAATCAAAAATAAGGCTCGTCAGATAAAGCTTCGGAATTTAAATCTTCCACCCAAATCCTATCGATACAGAACCAATCCAACCTCTTGAGAGATAGTCATGATACAGGTAAAGAGCTGACAGGTTGTTTATGTAAATTTCAAATCGCTATAAATTGTTTAGGAACGTTTCCCTATTTACTTTTATATGTGCGAGTAGGTATCTCGAATTTATATAAAAAAAAATAAAAAAAAATTTTAATGCAAGGAACAATCACGTATCCACACTTGAATCGATAATAATTGAAGGCACGACGAAGATACATAAGTACCTACATTTTAGTTTTCTTATCGTGATTTTAAATTAAACAAAACACCTATCTAACAATTGATATAAAATTTTATATTTATATTTAGTATTTACTATCATTGTAATTGCAGGGAAACTTACAAAGAAAGTGTGCGAACATAAAATTCAAAATCAAATTAATACTATAAGACAGGGCATTTCTGAGTTTTCACTTGAGCGTAACCAATTTCGCTGATTGCGAGTAGTCCAGACACCAAAGTTACAGACCGCCAAAGTCGACTTAATTGGGCAATTTCTACGCATGCAATTTCCTTGTATTTTGGAATGAATAGGTACATTTTTTTTTCCAAAAACGCTCAAACACGTCGATTTTATTAGCAAAAAGACATTCCGGTGACCTATTTTCGTTTACTTAACTTCAACATACCTACACTTTCTTTTAAATATTTCCCTAATATAATTCGTAATATTCTTTCGTTTATTAAAAATTACGCGTTTAAAAATACAGTAAAATGACAAAAAGTCACTTATACTCCATGTCAATATTTGTTGACATAAAAAATTACAAAGACGATCCCGAAAACAAGTACAATTATTAGATGCCCATAATCACTTGCAACTACACCAAAATTATGAAAAATAACAGATATTCAAATTAAAGTATCTATCGTATGCAAAATAAATTATTTTCAATAACATTTGATAGTTCGACTTACCTAATTTTAGTCGAAGTAGTAAACCATTCAAATTTGCACGTTCACAGTTCGAGAACAATCGCGACACGTACATTGAACGTCCATTAGTAATAATACGAACGAATATTAAATTACAGAGTTTATAAAAAAAGAAAAGCACATTTTTAACACGTAAACCGGTTCCGAACTAATTAATGCTAAAACTAACTCAATCATTGAACACTGCAGACCTGGACAAATACCGCCGATAAGTGCGTAGAAAGCAGCGATAGCGTCGCACGTGCGATTTGAAACGAAGAAATAATGTTAGATATCAAAAAAATTACATATCTGCATTATGATTTATTTGAAATTAAGCATAAAGAAGGAAGTTTTGATTTAAATTTGTTTTTGAAGAAATTAAAATTGTTCTGTTTTTGTAAAAATAACGACACTGTATTTACCTACATTTAAACATGTTAGTAACCCTACTTAGATTATAAAATAATAAAATCGTTATAAAAAATGTAGATAAGATAGATAAGTATTATGAAGAATACTACATTAAAAAAATATATTACTTTACGCCCATTAGTGTAAAAATAAATTTTATAAAAAAACTTAAATAAGTAGGTACCCATACAAATTATGCGTGAAAAATAGAAGTGGTAATTCAAATAATTTTACGTTTAGGGGCCGTTGTGGCGTAAAGAGCTAGTCACTAGACTAGAACCCACAGCTGGGGGTTCCAATTGATATTTCCACTATTATCATTAGGATCTGACTGAGAGTCATGCCTTAAAGTAATTAAAAAAATTCTACGTTTAAAACAAAAATAAAAACTGCATAAATAAATTTTGGGGATAGCTCCATGGAGTTTAAAAATATATTTAAGAACACCTATGTATTAAACCATCTATATAGGTACCTACCTCTTATTTGTTTTTTATTATATAGGTACCTACCTATTTTCGTTAATCCAACTTCAACCCCAAAGTTAGATAGTGATTACTCGAGAACTATAATGATCGAGATTTGAAACTTTAAACTTTAAAGAAAATTCAACGTAGATTAAAATGTTTATGTAAAAGACCTGACGTCGCAAGTGTGCACAGATCATTTTACGTACGGACAAATCCATTTTACTAATTTAAGAGCGTCAAATTGGTTTGTTTTGATCTGCCATTGTGTATGCAACCAATCTTATTGTTTTCTTGCGTTTGTTATTATTTTTCATTGTATTGATTCAGATTTCTTAAGGGCTAATAGAATTATTAGGTGTACAAAAAAGTTCTGAGCTTTAGATTTCATACAACCGAAACCACAATTTAAATTTCATGAAGTTTCCCGCCCTTTTGCGGGTTTACAACGTTGACATTTGGTCTTTGAAAATACCATGCGGTTTGACGTTTGATGCACATAACCTAAAAAATCAGTAGTGTTTACGATGGCAATAACCAAAGAGCATATTCGATTTTCCATCCACTTCGCGTTTCATCTCAAGAAAAATGCTGCTGAAGCCACTGAAATGATTTGTGCCGCATATGGAGAGAACGCTGTAAGTCACGCTACGTGTAAAAGGTGGTATACAAAATTTCGCCAAGGAGATTTCAGTCTTGAAGATGAACCGCGTGCTGGACGCCCTCAAAAGATTGCAACGGACGAATTGCAAGCATTGTTGGATATAAACTCTGCACAAACTGAAAAGGAGCTTGCAAAGCTGCTTGGTGTTACGCAGCAAGCTATTTCCACACGTTTACATGCAATGGGAAAAGTTCAGAAGGAAGGCAGATGGGTTCCGCATGCACTGTCCGAAGACAACAAAAATCGAAGGCGTGACACCGCACTCACTTTGCTTTCAAGGTTCCGGAAAAAGGATTTTCTGCACCAAATCATTACAGGCGACGAAAAGTGGATACTGTATGATAACCCGAAGCGTAAAAAATCTTGGGTTGACCCTGGTCAACCTTCGACATCGACTCCAAAGCCCAATATCCACGCCAAGAAAGTTTTGCTCTGCATATGGTGGGATTAGAGAGGTGTATTGTATTACGAGTTGTTACAGCCGGGTGAAACAATTACGGCAGACCGCTATCAGCAACAATTGACTAATTTGAGCGATGCAGTAGAAGAAAAGAGGCCATTTACTGGCAAAGGACGTGGTAAAGTGATACTGCTTCATGACAATGCCCGACCACATGTTGCAAAAGCGACCTGGGATCATATCTTTGCGTTAGGCTGGGAACTTCTCCCGCATGCGGCGTATAGTCCAGACATGGCACCGTCTGATTACTACCTATTCCGGTCGCTGCAGCATCACTTGGCTGATACACACTTCGTGGCACTTGAAGACCTACGCAAATGCATTGATGACTTTATCGCCTCGAAGCCAGGGAGCTTCTATCATCAGGGAATTCGCAAGCTGCCCGAAAGATGGCAAAAGGTTATCGATGCAAACGGGGACTATTTCGTTGATTAATATCTTTTTGTTTGTTTTTAAATAAATATTGAATTTTACAAAAAAAAGCTCAGAACTTTTTTGTACACCTAATAATTAATTAATAGAAGAAAAAATTTGTGAGCAATTTCTGCAACTTTAAATTAACAATATAACCTATTTATTAATGAAACAACTACGCCACTGACTTTATCTTCCTTCACGCTTTTCGCGCAGAAAATGTGTGACGTCGGATCTTTTTACATAAAAATTCTAGTTTACATATATTTAGTATAAGAACCGGTCATATCACACTTTTTGATACGTCATAGGGGTATAAATAAACGCGTATTTCCCATACGACATGTGCAAAATACCTACTTTAAACGCCAAAGATTGCTTCTTCAATCCTGTATCGATGGTAATAAAATGATTAATTTAGGTTAATTTTTCTTTGCGCATATTTGAAATTTTTAGGGCGACTTCCTTGAAATTAAAAACCGCGAAAGTATGCCACTAACATGTAACTCTAGCGAAAAAATCGGCGCGTTTTTAGAATAAATTAATTTATACATCCCAAAACACACGGAATAGAGAGCCGGTTTTTCAATCGCTAGTTAACTCTGACCGTCTGACTTCTGACCACTAACAATTGTTTCTAATATCATGTCTATAGTAATATACTGATGGTCGGAGTTAACTGGCGATTGAAAAACCGGCCCTAAATGTGTAAGTTAACTTTGTCGGTCCGTAACTTCGGTGTTATACAATCGGCAAAATTGGTTAAGCTCACGTTAAAGCTCAAAAAATGCTCCATCTTGTACCAATTTTGATTTTGATTTTTAATTTTACATTCGCACCCTAAGTACCCCTGTTAGTTTACAATTAGTAAAATGTATTTTAAATATTAACATTTTCAATTTAATATAAATACGTCTAGAATAAACTGCTACACTTATATTTGCACATTCGATATCCATTTTAATCGCTTTAATAAACACTTAAAAAAAGGCAACAGTTCGTCATCTCATTTATAGTAAAACACAGAACATTAAACAGCTACATTAAAGTGCTAACGTTCCATAAAAATTTCAATTCATATTTCATTGCAATTTGTTTCCTCTTATGCTTACATAATGAATTCAGCAATTTTCCCATTGAGCAATAAGTGTTTTTATGATAATGTATAATGCCGCGCGGAGTACCGCTCCTATGAATGATCTGCTTTAACCGATGCAATTAAAATTAATTATTTCTTCCTCAGAAAAGTGTTCCGGGTTTCTATGAAAATCTAGATCGAGATGGAATATGAATCAAGACCTACATATTTAAATGGTAGACGGGGTCACTATTAAATTATGTATATAATACCTCAGTTATAATAAATATCTAACAATTAAAAATTTTGACTAAACAATTTATTTTATTTTAATCACAGGTAATTCTTCGTTTCTTTTTAATCGCATAAATAAAGAATTTTAGAAATCTCATTTTATTTCGTTTTATTCCAAGTCGTAATTTAAAAGCAGGGCCGACACTGATTGTAATTTCCCTTTAAGCTGTGCTACCTACTCATAATTATTTTCCTTAGAACTTTTTATCTAATGCGCATATTATGTGCACTTTTCCGCTTTTCACCATAATCTAATAAGTCCCTATCATACATTTCCGTTTTACGTATGTACCGTTTCTTAATGATACTAAAAAAAAAACTAGACAACTTTCTAGATATATTTATATTTAAAAATTAAAGCTATCTGAATTGCTGAATATCTGATCACTTTATAAAAAAAAACCTACGTATCATTTTTATGTTTTTTTTTAATAAATATTATTTTTAATGGCAGCGTTCTGTAACGTAAAACTTCCGAAATAAGAACCAATATAGAAGGAGATAAGAAAGTAAATTAAGTTAAAGCAACCGTCATGAAATTAAAAAAAAAAGAGTCTATCCGATTCGATCATTGATTAAATTTATGCTGACTGAGTTCTTGCATCAATTCTGTTATATTATGTTGACTGTAAAAAATACGAGAAAGTGACTTTTCATTACTTTTAATCTCAAGCTGCAGTTTCAGTTCCCTCACCATAGACTCTTTTAATCTCCAACTTCCCTTATAATTCAAGTTCATTTTACGGCAAAGAAGATGAAATCGGATTAAAATCGAAAAGAAAGGAAGTTCGTTTGGTCTATTATCCAAGTAGTGTTTATAAACTAAATTTCGTATTTAAGTATTATTTTAAAACGAATATGATTTTTAAATAAATTTACCAAAATTTTATTTTAATATCGGCCGTAGGCAAAAATTCCCTTAATTTATTACAGCAGATAAAGAAATATGTATTTATACAGAAATTAACTCGTGTATATTTTCGAATAAAGCGTCGTTTTCAAAAGATTAATAAGCAAAAATTAGAGTAACATCGGGAAATAAAGCGCCATTGTTAACAGCAAATCCGCAAGATTACATATTAAGACAACCATCCAGCTAGAGCGCCATCAGGCTATGAATATAAATTAGATTAGTACGTGCCTATCTTTGAATATAATAAATTCCTTTAAACAAAAGCTGAAACAGTTTATAAACTTCCAGTATATGTATATGTACGAATTTAAATTTCAACAACTCAAATGTGATTTTAATTTAATTAACGTTAATTTATACAGTACGATGTCTGATTAAAAATATTATAGCTAGAAAATTTTGCAATTATGAATTTATTGATTAGTTGCGGGGTTTGAAGGGTTATAGGTAATTATATACCTATTTATGTTTACCCCTGACCACCTCATTATGTCCAAACCACTAAATTTTGTTTTCTCTCAAATATAAATATATTTTCTCTACATAGATTATTAAATATTTGTAAACATATATTTATTTAATGCCTCATCAGACAACACATCTTTCCGTAAAATAAATAAAATTATTAATACCTTGACGGAGTTGTTGATCAAGAGGACCATATCGCATCCATGAGTCTAACCACTTCTGTTTATAACCAAAGAGTCTCTCGCACTTCACAATGGTCACCGAATACCCGCTAAAAATGGTTGGATTATTATTAATTGCGTGAAAGTCAAAAATAAATTTTGTTAACGAAAAAGGACAGAACTTATTAAACAACCTATTATAAATGAGTTGAGCGTTTTCTTTGTGTCGATACCTGCAAACTAGACTGGAATAGATAACACCTAAACCACGAACGTTATCTCCATATGCTGAGCCATCGAACATTTGCAGGTCTACTTTGACTGATAATAATTATTCGTAATAAATATTTTATTTAAAACAGATAACCGTTTAATCTTTACACACTTTCGTAAAATGTTTGGCTGGTTTTCGTTTTCGATAATATAATTATGGCGTGTTTTGTAAATTTAGGTTTAATTTAACAATAATTAACAGGCGAGAAAATGATTGTGATTTAAAATGCAAATGAAAAAAAAAGAAAAATAGGGGGTCCATTAAAAATATTGAATGCGAACTTTACGCGACCTCGACAATGCTGTTCAAGGTCATGCCAATATTACTATCCGGTGCATCATTTAAAAAACCTTACAACTTTTGTTCGAAACATTTTTCGCGAAAATGTCGAATTTATGAAATAATTGGGTGGTCCGGGACACCCGGTACGTGGATACGCCAAACGTCGTTGTAACGTTACGTCGTTTTAATTCACCGTTGAACGCCAAAATATCTAACTTAAAAGAATTCTTCCAGCGCAACGCCCAACGTTATCAATCAAAATATTTTGTAGTAATAGGATGTTTTTCCATTTCTTTGAACGGTAAAAGAACATTTTCAACCATCATTAAGATTAATTAGTCTGTCGCTTTTATTCTTAAATTCTCCAAGGTTTCATTTCTTTTCCAACGTCTTTGTGTAATTCCAATTAAGTAGGTGGTACCTACTTATTATTAATCTAATTCTTTTCTAAAACTTCACTTTACTTGCTTTAATATTTGTTATTATGAATTACCTACTGCTAATTTATAAAATGGAAATGTAGTTTTAAATATCCAACTCAAAATAAGTAGATACCCATACAAAATTTATAAAATCATTTTTTAAACAACAAACGGTACATAATTTATTAACTTATTGTTAGTATCATACCATATCGGCCTATTTGATGAGAATCCAAAATTATTTAAGAATACATACCTACTTAATAATGATTTTCGTAATGCATTATGTGCACACAAAACGTGCGAATTAAAGTTTGAGTTTTCCTTTATTACGGTCGTATCTCGACACAAATCCAATTTGTATTGTATGCAGGTACTGAAAGCTAATTGCTCTCAAATGCAATAGACTTCTAGTGCAATATACAAGTACTGTAGTATGCTTCAGAATAGAGGAACATATGTAGGTAGTATAATTATATATTATATATAATTTATATATTTATATTTATATATAATATTATATATTATATATTATTATACATATATGTATAATAGAAACGTGTAACTGTAATTTTTAGATATAAGTATTATATTCCGCTTCAAACATTAAACATAGAAACATTTAAATATTTTGACGTCCACATAAGCTCTAATTAAAGCTAATAAATAATACTCATTATTAGATCAAACGGCATTTAAATATTTAACATGCGTATGTATGGAAAAAAAAATCTGTATCAAATAAGTACCTATGACATATCCAAATCTTATTCCGATGCACGTCATCAATAAACAGTTACTAGAATGTACATTTCTAATATTCAGTTTAAAATTTGGAACGTGGCAAATTCTGCCGATGATTTACATGCATATATATATATATATATATATATATATATATATATATATATATATTGTGTGTATATATATATATATATATATATATATATATATATGGCCCATGCTTATGTATCTAATAGATGTTGGATACGCTCATGCAACGAAGTGTTGCGCATTTAAAGACGGAAAAGGTTTCGCAAAAAAAATGTTTTATTCTTTCACGTTTTTACAACACAAAACAAAAATTGTTTATTAAATTAATCTCTTTCGTTTTTCTTTGTTTCTTGGCAACGGGCAGTCGACATTGAAAACTAGACAATAGCTTCACAAAATAAATAATAATTATATTATTTATATAGGTACTTATCGTCTTTTTTATTTTATTTATAAATTTACAATCTGTCACATAGTGACATCCAGTAAATGATTTGACATTTGGTGAGGCATGCAGAAAGTTTTCAACAAAAATTTCCTTATTCTAATTCTAATACTAGCTGATTTGAAACTGAGTCAATATCTTTAACACCACTATGCATTATGCGAAACGGTTTGGTAGATCTGTTTGCTTGAATCGTTTAAGTCTTGGTTCTTCCTCGTCAGAGTTTAATAGGTCCTCGACCAGCGAGTTAGGGTGAACACTTATTTTGTTAAAGTAGCGAACACTGTACTTTTGTATTTCTTCTTCTATCGTTGAAATGCCTAAGTCTTGTCGTATGATCTCATTCGGAACGAACCATGGGGCGTCTACCAAAGAGCGCAACACTTTCGATTGAAATCGTTTGATGATGTCAATGTTTGACCTGCTCGCAGTTCCCCATAGTTGTATGCCGTATGACCAAATAGGCCGCAAGATGGATTTGTAAAGTAGTATTTTGTTCTCCAATGTCATCTGGGATTTGCGTCCAATTAGTCAGTACATTTTCTTAATTTTTAGACTCAGCTGTTTTCTTTTGGTAAAGATATGTTTTCTCCACGTGAGACGCCTTTCTAGATGCATACCTAAGTACCTGACGGTGTCATCTTGCGGTATTTGTTTGTTATTTATTATAACAGGTGGGCAGGTGCCTCGTCTCAGCGTAAATGTTACATTGACTGACTTGGTTTCGTTTATGTGGTACGCCATCTTTTGAACCAAACTTCTAAGTTGTACAAGCATAACTGGAGGTAGTTTGACGCCATTTGCAGATCAGGATGCGATGAAAGAATTGCTATATCATCAGCGAAAGTTGCAATCATAGGTGGTGCAGGTAAATCAGCAGTATACAGTATGTACATAAGCGGGCCCAGCACGCTTCTCTGGGGGACACCAGCGTTGATGGGGAATAAAGAGGTAAAAGAATCCGTATATCTCACTAAGAAGTGTCTATTGGTAAGGTAGGACTTAAGTATTATGTAGTAGTCACGCGGTAGTAGTTTTTTTATTTTGAATAGCAAGCCTTCGTGCCAGACCTTATCAAAGGCCTGCACGACGTCCAGGAATGCAGCCGAGCAATATCTTTTATTCTGGAAGTCTTTTAGTATTTTATCTACAATTCTATGGACTTGTTCGATTGTGGCATGCTGTTTGCAGAATCCAAATTGATGATTTGGTATGATGTCGTTTTCCAGTACTATAGGCATTAGTTTTTGCAAGAATAATTTCTCAAAAACTCAAAAAAAGGTACTTATCTAAAAATATTACCGTTACTTTCATATTGAAGCGGTATTTTGTCATTTATTTAAAATTTATCCCGTTCTACGAGAATGTGTAAAGCTATTAGGATATTTGGAATTATTTTATCAAATTTAAAAAAAATGTAGAATCAAATCGTCTAATTAAATCATTAATAATGATTTCCTATTGGCTCCTTATCTCTGCTGTTGGTTAAAAAAATTTCCTTGTCAAAACAACAATAACTTAATCAAGAATTAAATATTGAACTTCTTTTCTGGAACTGGCTCTAAAAGTTGTTTCCTTACTTTTAAATCGTAATATTAATATGTATAGGTTTTATCATTTATGTATCATGAAAACACGTTTAGTAAAACAAAAACTTATTCCATATATTATATAACAATAAAATATAAACAATGTGGCGCAGCGGAGCGGAGGTACTGTTGAATTTCGAACAGAATACCTTAATTATGTGAATAAAATCTGTATTTAAATCCGGTATAAACAATTTACCTAAGGGATTATTTGATTATTTAGAAACGGTAGACCATAGAAACTGCACACAATTTTAAATGAGAGCGAGTAGAAGCTTATTTATTTTTAAAATAACTCTCGGAAGAAGTACGCGACAATTATTAAAATCAAAACAGAATTGTTTATTGAGCTACATTACATTATATTTTCAATTATTCACAGATATTATGTTTACCTGCAAATAAACCAAAAACCGACACGATCACGGGCGCCTGTACCGTCCGAGAGACAGGCCGAAGAATACTGATAATGAGGATAGAAATAAATTATTTCTTATCTATAAAACAGATTCACCTACATAAAATTATAACCGATTTAGGATGGAGTTTAAATAATAAACCACACGTGCGCCTATGCTTGCGATAAACGTTACTGTTCATTGGGATAATGTTTATTTCGTGCATTAACATATTATGTTGCATAAAACTTTTAAGTACAGGGCTTCTTAAATTGTGGGTCATTGGGCCACGTAACAGAATTTGGGGGTTGCGAAAACTGCCGCATCTGTTTGCAAAAGGCATCATTTTAACCCAAAATGTTTATCCGTTAGATGTTCTAACACACGTATGTCCTAAATCGAGTAAAATTTTCTTGGGTCGCGAGCGGGAAATGTTTAAGGAACCCTGAAATATAGGTACGATTTGATTCACGATTTAAGCGGAAATATTTTATACATTATATAAGCGGAAATTTTATATACATTTTTTTCTTCACAATAATTTCTTAAAATGTAATATTTTAGTTGTTATTACCTACTGTGTATAACGAACTTGTCAAAATGTTTGTATATTGAGGTGTAAGGCCGAATTTACTTAAATAGATAACGATAAGTAATATAATAATAGACGATTATTTTAAAAATTAAAAAAAAAATTGTTTATTTAATATAACATTTTGCGTTGTTGTTTTTATAATTATGTTAATGTCGCACCTTTAACCCTAGATAACTAACAAAGCTATCCTTAGTAAGTAAGTATTACTTTGAATAGTTATTTCATTATAAAAATTCTATCACTTAAGGGATATACTGATTAATTACTTATGTTAAATACTACTGATATAGTGTCATAAAATCGCCACCACCGTGCCCCGACGCCCGTTCCAAAGGATTAATCCAGCGAATGGTGTAAATATCGACAAGAATATTGAACATATAATGTAGGTACCTTTGTGGATCAATTTTCACATCAAAGTTACGCTAGCAGCTATTCGCGCCAATTTATTTACGATACCCTTTAGGCTTAAACAAATCAGATGACACAGAATTAATTGAAAAGCGTATTTAGACACTCTATAATTTTGAAAGATTATTATAACAGAGTATAAACATTTACCAAAACAGTACAAACAAGCGAACTAGGCACCTATTTTCAGGTATTATACGTAAGTATAAAAAATATAAGAATATGTATTACCTACATAACATATAAATATTAATTTAAAAAAATGAAACAATTGACAATTTTCGTTGGATTAATAAATTCTGATTCCCTTTATTAGTTCTATTTGTTCTAAAGTTAAAAATTCTTTTAAATTTTCGACATTTTTATAAATAATAAATATAGTAAATCAATTGCTGATCGTATTCTAATTTTAAAAATTTAATATTGCTATTAAAAAAAAAATAGAAATTTTTAGTTCTATTAGTGACCAAACAAGATTGATTTTTAATTAAATCATAATCGGAGATATTTTCTAAAACAAATGTTTTGTACATAAATAAATTAATAACAAATTAAAAGTGAAAAATAATAAGTTTATAATAATAAATTTTGATTTGATATAACAAATTAAAAAATTATGTATGTAGGTAATACATGTTTGATAGATAAATAATAAGTACCTACTACAAAAGTATTACCAACATTCAATAGTTTTAATACAAATATTCAATTTACGATGAAGTTGGTGGAGGACGAGTTACCAAATTTTTTAATGTTTATTATTAGCTAACAACTACCAAAAATGTTATAACTATACTTAACGTTTACGTCTATTAAAAATAAATTATTCTGAGCATCTTCTCGAAAACGAAAACTCGATCTTGAAAAAGAAGAAAATTTGGTAGGTACAAATGATTATGGTTAAACAGAGATTCAGCCTTTATTAAAAAATGTAAATATTTTGCATTATTAATATTTTATTTGTTAGCAAACCTATTACAACTATTTTAAGCTGCAGTATCTACCGAAATGTTTAATCTGATTTATCTAAATAAATTGCATTAAATACATATTTTACTGGATCGTCTTTAATTAATTATCGTTCTTTAATTTACAATGCTTGCTAAAAGCAACTGCTGCTTTGTAGGTACTATATGTATTAAGGAAAAGTTATAATATCTTGGTTACAGCTCATAACCACAAATCATAAGTTAAACGTAGTTCCCAAACTATTTCGGTATTTGTCGGAGTTGGTCAGCAAGTATGGTAAAGCAGCTCGTGTCGCATAAAATGCCTTTCGAATTTCGAAATTAATGAGAATGTCACTGCTTAAAACATGTTAAAGTTCATATTAATTAGTTTATGAATTGTTGAATAGTGATTTTGTAGTTTCTCTCGTGAAATTTGAAATATCACATTCGAGCTTCGTCTGTTATACCTTTTAAAACTGTATAAACAGGTCGTCGTTAACACAAATTACTAAGGTACTTCCGGCTGAACGTTTTTCGAATACCCATACTTATACGACTGAAAACGAATTTTCGAGTTTAAACTTAAATAAATATTTTTCTTGCCACCAGAGAAATTCAAATTAACAGGTAGGTGAGAGAAAAATGTTTTTTAATTTAGATGTATGGTATATTAAGTATCATGAATATCGCAAATGCGTGAAAAAGTTCACTTGAACAAGCTAAATTGAAAAGATAAATACAAACTTACACATCTAAAAGCGTTAGCTTGTAGACGAATAACAAAGTTTGAAAGAAAGTCGAGGGAGTGAATGGTAACTTTATTTACAAAGACGTTGTTCATCAACACGATTTAGGTACCTAAAGTAATATCAAATCAAGAACATTTAAGAGATATCCGAGTTGTTCAATTATATGACAGAATAGTGTTAATAAAAATATTATCGATATTATTATTAAAGTTTATTTTTAATGTAAGTTAGGTAGACATGTGGAATAGAACATTTATTTTTAGAAAAGCTTTTCTTATGAAATGGAAAAAAAAACAATTAGCATTTCTTAATATTGCTTGTTTAACCAAAATTTGAGATTTCTTAGTTCGTTAAAGATAAATTTTGTTTGAATTGTAAAATTAATTTTGGCTACAACATTACACTTAAAACAATAATATAAATTACGATAAGTAAATACTTATAAAAAATAAATAATATCTAAAAATATTGACAGAGCATATTATACTGCCTACTATTATATATAAACGAAATTCTCGATTCCCATAGCTTTTAAAAACTTGACTACGATTAAATTTTTAAACACCTTGGCGTAGCTTACAGTCTCTTGAAACCATTACGTGTAGCACTAGTACTTAACCCACTTACTGATTTAATCCCCAAGAATTTTTGTCTCGCTTATTCCATATAGGTACATTCTAAATTCTCAAATTTTTATCAATAAAGTGCCGTATCATATTTTGCCTTTAAACAAATCATATCATTTTAAGTGTTGCATATATTTCTTTCGTTTTTCGATGCTATTACGTATTTAAATTAAATCGATATTTATTCGAGTAGAAACGTTAGATACGTTTTCCGATGACCACTATGAAAAGTGCATAAATTCACATCAATGAATGTTACGGAAAGTTAACAATTACAAACAATTAGGTCGACCGTGCGTAAAGAAACTCTTTAGCCAATCGAAAATGTTGTAGCCCGTGTGCAATCTTTCCACGCGCTACTCGGTCAATCAAAAATTTTCTAGCCTATCATGCAATGACTTTACGCACAAACTGTTTTATTACTAATTGTCTAATTAGTATTTAACAACTGTTTTATATCATAACGTCCAATAAGTATGGCAATAAATTTTTGAAGCTCACCTAATTTATAACGACATAAATAAACGTTTTAAAGCAAAATTCCAATGTTAATATGGCCTACAAATTATAAATTATTTGTGAGAACAAGTATTACCCTACATGGCAATTCTAAACACCTGAAATTTATTACCGCCCACCTGCTTCTTTGAAAATTGACGAAATGTACCTACGTACCGTAAAGCTGAATGAATTTCGATGAATAACCGTTTGTCGAGTTCCGTTGTTGCACACAGCCGTATTATTAACAAGTACAAAATTTAAATACAAAATAAAAATAAAATACGAAATAATAAATAAATACAAAATCCAATTAAAATACATTTTTTCGTACTTATCGTTAATAAAATGTATCAATACTTACGCGATAAAAATAAATTAAAGCCCTTGTGGGCGCATTTAAAAATGTATCGGGTAGTAATGTAAAAACTAATCAAATTACACAGAAATTGCTTTTTTAAGGCGAGTTCGCAAAAAAATTAATTTATAGTAAAACATGTGGTTTATATCGTATAAAATAGCAAAGATTGCCTTATAGATTGGTTTTCGGAACAGTGGATATGAACTTTTGACAAATGCCATGCTCAACATAGAGATCGTATATTTAAATTATTTGAGTTAATAAAATTCAGTGGGAAAGGAACGTTAATCAAGTTATCGCAATAAATAAGATAGATAAAATAACTTTATCAATGGTCCAGTGTTCAATTAATTTACTTAAAACGGCAATAACACTGTCATATTGTTCGGCGTACTTTAATAATTAAAATGTTATTTTTTATAGAAGTTTATCGACAGTGATTCGCCTTGACAGTTCGCGAACTGACTACATTTCGAGCTTTGACCATTTCGATAGGATAACCTGTCTAATTTGGCGTTAATCAATTACTCACATACCCATGAATATGATTACATTACAATACTATGTAATAATCGTTCCAAAGAAACAAAACGTAATAAATGATTAATGGCTCTAGGTCGCAGTATCGTAAAATTACGGTAATTACGGTATATCTCGAAAACGGTAAATATACCGTTAACACGCAAGAGGGTTTTTCTGATAGGTATTAATGCAGTCTATTTAGTTTTTCTTCCTGACGTCTACCGTTGAGCCGTCCTGTATAATAATTATGTAAACCATTTTATATTGTTTAAGAACGTAGGTGTTAATATCTATATTATTATTAATTTTAAATTATTTGCAAAACAGCATAGTAGGTACCTACAGCTATAGGTGAAAAAATGCGTAAAAATGTACATTAAAAAAAAAGATTGCCTATTCAAATTGTTTATTTTATTTTGTAAACTTTTCCACGTTAAAAGGCTGTAGCCTCTATTTTCAAATTATTCAATTAAAACTTCTACGTATATAATTAAATTGACCAACGCCAAAAGCGATATTAAAGCTTACATAAAAATAAACCGCCATTGTTAAAGTGTTAAAAACACGTGACCGAAGATAATTGTTTTTATGTTCACTTCTTATACAAAATTGCAACAGCTTTACTCGTATTAACGCCAATTTTTATTTTGTTTTATTTTACAGGATGGATTACCGTTAGAAGGTGGTATTATGACGGTGAGTCCTGATGGCAACACAACGACAAGTACGTTATCCTTTACACCTACGGCCTCCGATCACGGCCTAACGTTATCCTGTCGAGCTTCCAATCAAATGGTTCCACATAGTGAAATGCGTGATACTTGGATGTTACGAGTTCTTTATCCCCCTAAGGTCACACTTACTCTTGGCCACGGTCTCGATGCCAACGACATCAAAGAGGGTGCGGACGTCTATTTCGAATGTCACCTAGTCGCCAACCCTTGGGTGAGTTACGACTTTGTACGTCTTTTATTTATAACGTTCTACTTAAAGCAAGCGCTTTTACTTTTTCCAAAAATAAATGTTGATTTTAAGATGTCGTAAACGATTTAAATGTTAAAAATCACGTAAGTAACTGAAAAACATAATTCTTATAAGTAGGTAATTAAAATTATGACAAATGATTATGTTTTCTGAATTACTCCATAAAGCTTTACGCACATTTCTTAGTATTAATTAAAGACAGTTTGACATAATTTAGGAAAATATAAATTTCGATAACTCCCAAAACTTGAATATAACCGACACTATATGTAAATTTCGCTGTTATTCTTATAACTTTGCGGAGCAAGGGTCAGAATATACTGTTACTGTAGTCAATATTTGATATTCTTCACGTATATTAGTGGACTTTATTAAGCTTTTTTATATTTTAAGACCTTTCCAGCACACGCACATAAATTTTTAGAGCTTTCTCTAAGTATATATCCTCATACTGGTATCAAAATTTTAAGAAAAAGAAAATAACCAAAACGAAACCCCAATATAAACTTTTGATATCATCATAAAATGAGACATTGTTGCTTTAAAGCTCTTCAGTTGAATGTAGCACAGAGCAAGTGTGTTAAAGAAACAATTTTTATAACCCATAAACTATTTATTGGAAGTAACAGGAATTGAAACGTTTCAGATGATCTACGTTCAGGTCAGCTGTCTATTTACGTGAAAATTTTACAATTCCCCCCATAAAATTTATACCTACATTAATAAAAACGTATGTGCTTTGAGTTCGTATCGATAGGTAGATCTGTTATCGACTTATGTTTTATTATTTCATATCATCAACAAACAATAACTTTCATTAACTTCATTAACTTTTTTATTTTATTTTGAATATCTACAAACAATAAAATAATATAGATAATCGTCTTTTAAACATATCCTGTACAGTGTACAGTGTACAGGATATTATGGAACACTTTATAATTGTCGGTCGCGGGTTGAGGCACACAACAAACATGTTTAGGACAAGTAAATTAATCTCCTATTCAAATTTACCCGATTTGAAGGGAATCCCCATAGCAGAGATTAATACTTACTAATATTTACTTTTCATTTAAAATCAACATAAATTCCAAAATATAATTTATTTGAAACGAGTAGATAAGCAACATAAGAACAAATTTTTCCATAAAACACCGGCTGAGTGTTCGTCAACAAATTAAAAGCTTCGATGGGATTGTAAATCGATTATTAAGTGCCTATCTATCTTCTACCTACTAATTAGGTACTGGTTAGGTACGAGGTAAAAATTACACTACCTCTTTCGAAAAATCGTTGCCAACTTGAAGACTTTGGAAACATACTTTACAATTCTGTATGCGTGATAAACAATATGGGCAAATAGTGGATATTTTTTACATTCTGCGAAATGAAACTTAAAATCATCTTTAGTTGGAAAGTTTTCGTGTGTTATACCATTTCATACCTTCATCAGAACAATCAACGTAATAACTTTGAAGTCATTCCATGTCAATTCAACCAATAAAAAAATATTTTTGGATCTTATAAGATTTCAGATTTGTAAGATTTTTTTATTTATTCATTGTACCTATCAAGAGAACGAAAATCCCAAAATTTCAGATTTTGTGGACTCATAATTTTTGAACTATTGATTTAAAAAAAAATAAAAATCACACAAAAACGACATTTTTAACTCTTTAAAAAGCTGTAACTTAAAAATTATTTGACCTGGAGAGCTCAATTTGGCGACGTTCTCTTTTGTTTTAAATGGGCTTTAATTTGATATGCAACATGACTATGATATTTAAATCGTCAAATTTTTTAAGGCCTTCAAAGAACTTTATTTTTAAATCTCAAAAACGATCTTTTAAATTTTTTTGAAAAAAAAATGTTTTAACGTTCATCGAGTATGTTCTCAATTTTTAATGAACGCCGATGGGTTCCTATGAAAATTAATTAATTTATATTATAATGCAGGTGAAATTAGCTTTTATTAATTTCACAGACGAAATTGGGAGCAAAAGCTAGTTAAATGTATGTATAGCTCATCCAAACCTATATGATGTTCACGTCATCAACAAAAAGTCACTAGATTGTTTATTTGTAATCCGATTTAAAGTTTGGAAAGTGACATATTCTATAAATGATTTACTTGCGTACATATTAGATGGTATAAAGAAAGACTACAATTTATTAGAACTGTCAAAATGCGAGGTACGAGGTGACAGCACTGTGTGAAATGTCATCATCTAGTAACCTTGTATCGATGACGTGACATCATATAGGTTTGGATGAGCTATACATATATATTTAATCTGGTTATCTTATAATTAAGTACCAAAAACGCCGTTTTTTGTTTAAAAACATAAAAGATAAGTATCCTATAGTTACTGTTATCCTAAAACGATGTATTATCGATGTAATAAAATCAGAACTTTCACATTAAAGTTAACTTATGAATACAAAATACACATTAGATACGTACTTATACAAAAGTTCATTCGACGCAAGAGAGCGCGATCTCTCGTAACATTACTAAAAACAGAATTATGGTCGTAAAAAGTTTCACCCTATTCATTCTCGCGACCACATTATTTTTTTAATAACATTAATTTACGTGTTAAAGCGAAATTTAAATAAGTGTAATTTCAATTTTATGTAAAAAAGTAGGTATCTTATTTAAGAAATCTTCTAGCTTGTTCACCAATCATTTTTCATTTCAAATCTACGTAATAACAAGCAAGTGTTGGTAGAGTTGTCGATTTATACAAAGAAAACAATTGTCTACAGGTGTTTCTAATAAAAAAATATATTGTAGCGTGAAGATTAAAAAAAAATTAGGTAATGGATTTAGTTCATGTGGTGATATTAAATGTATGACCTTGTACTATTGCGGTTAATATATTATAATTTCTCACGAAGCATATTTTAATCCAATATTTTCACTTTATACATAGTAAATACATCTCAATCACTTAATGTTTACTATACGTACATATAATATACATATGTATGTATGAATAGATTTCATCGTCATTTTATAATTTAAATTAATATTACAATCACAAAATTACAGTTTCGGTAGGTACTACATAAATGAGAAATTTAAGAGCATATATGAATTATAAATGCAGACATTGCTTTCCAATTAAAATCTCATTCAAAACCTACTTACCGACAATCTGTTTCCAATATCCTGAAATTTTCAAGTCGTGTAATGATTATTTTTCACTAAAATAAGTGCTTTCTAATAAATTTTGAAAAATACAATAAAAATTAAAAATATTAATGTTCTATAAATACTTAAAAATATCAAATTAAAACACTTTCTTCAAACAATACATAAACGTAGATATCGTAAATCGATTACGAATTACGAACTAATTTAAATATAGTTACCTAATTGTGTAATAAATATTTTATAGAATTAACAATCACATACAGGGTAATTCGCGAAGTTTTACCGTCACATACGGAGCTCAATCTACAGGTAAAAATGAAAAAAAATGCGTATTCGAATTACAGTTAGCGGAATATTTCGCCTGTTTCCTGTACCAAGGGTAAAATGAAGTCATACTGAAATTTGTGCGATCAAAAGTAAGGGATAAATTAGGTATTTTCATACGTGTTTTGACCAGAAAAATTTAATAAAACGGGTCGCAGTAGTTACTGGGAAAATTGCCGAAAAGCCCAAAAATTGAAATCGAAAAATATCAATGTTTTAGGTATGACAATGATAAATGTACATCGTTGAATTACCAGCAAACGAAGAAGACGTGCAACACTTGTTGATCATCTATAAATACTCTTGCCAAACTATGAAATAAAATTTTCTCGAGTACTTATAGATAATTACATGTTTTTCGACTCCAATTTCTGGATCAGTATGGCTTCACCCTTGGAACAGAAACCAGAGCTAAATATTCCACTAGCCGTAACTCAAATACGAAGCGTTTCCGGACACATGTTTATTTATATGACATTTTTTCTGTATTTTTACCTGTATAGCTGTAATGAGCTTCGTATGTGGCGGTGCAACTTCGTGAATCGCCCTGTATGTGAATCACAGAAAATAAATATTACCATTTTTAGCGTAGTACTTAGCGTAGTAATGTTCGGATTTTCGAACTAAAGGAAGATTAGCTTTTAACGTACAGGAAATTACCGCAATTCAAAATTAAGTAAGTAGACAAGTACTCAATCGTCTGTTTTAGTAATGTAGCAGTAGACAACAGTTGGTAGCTTTAATTAATTTGTTGAGTTCAAATCTATTGTACTACTTGTGTCTAAAGTTTTAATGAATCGATAAACTTTGTATTGCAGTTGACCTGTAAAATCGCTTTTAGTTTTAACACTAAATTGTTTTGTTGGTAATTAAATTTTCGAATGTATAGATAGACATAGCTATGCCTATATTCTTGTGAAACTATAATAATAATTTAAAACTAACACAGTTCACTTTTACGAGTGAATCTATATACCTACATATAATATAAATATAAAAAAGTATCGTGACTGACTCTGACTAACTGTCGTATCAACGATCAGCCTCAACAACGCTGGTTCTTGAAACGTGGAATTTGAAAGATATTTTGGATTTTTTACTTAAGTTTTTATTGCCAAATCAGAATTAACCACCTATCCCGAAAAACCTTTAGAAACAAAAACCAATTTTTAGTTTATAAGCAGAGAAATGCAAGTTACATACATTAAAAATATACATTTTTTAAAAATTAGTTTTTCCGATTTTTCACGATACTTCCCATTTCAAACGTAAATTTTTAACCTATAAACGTTTTAGTATTTTTAATTTGCTACATTTTACAAAGAATATATATAGGTAATTCAAATCCGTGTGGTTTGAACCGGTTCCCGAATAATGTACTTTTTTGTATAATTATTAATTATTTTATTTAATTTGTTTTGTTTAGACTTAGAATAGCTTGGACTTAATTAAATTAACTTTAATTCAAAATTGAATTTTAATTAGGTAGGTAGATAGTTACCAATATGAGTAGATCCTTCCTTCAATATTTATTATGGAATCTGTCGTTAACGCAATATTTATTTTTTTTGTTTAGTTGGAGATATTTGTTTATAAATTATAGATTAGCAATTTAGAATAGTTATAAAAATAAGGCTTAATAAATAAATTCTTGGAATTATTTTGTGTAGCCAATTATTCGTGTTTACAATTTGGAGGGTATGAATATATCAGCAAGGGTGCATCGTAATAAACAATTTATAGAAACTTATAGTGTTATTTTGACGTGATCCATACGCTCCTGTAGGATTTCCTATCATTTCTTGGTTATCTTGCATAATAATATTAAAAGACATCCTAATTTGTTAAAAATTTTAACCCTACATAACTTTGCTTGCAATCGAATATGCAACTCAAACGTTTTACTGCAGTTTACTCTCATATAGCACTTTAAAGCGTAAATAGTTTAAATTTTTAGCAGGTCGCCCATCAGAGATATTTACTCTTAAAGTTTACAAAAATGCGAAGAATAGTATATTTATGATTGTGTACTCAAAAGAGGACAAATATTAAAGTTCTATTATTTATTTCCTCAAACTACCCTATCATAAGTATTTGTAAAAACAATTTCACGGCTGATGGTTTAATCCTTCCTTAAAAATTACCCTTCCGAAGTTTGAATTTTTTGCAATCGTAAATGCCAAGTTTGATATGAAATTTTGGGCATAAGGAGACAAGATAGAAAAAAATAACACACGTGACAAAAATGTAGTATGAAATGTGCCAAAAATAACAGTTTTTCGTAAACATCTACAAACAAACACAAACTTCTGGCGCACGGTATGAAACAAAAACAGCCGCCATTTTTAAACGAGTTAAGATAGAATTAAATATTTTAATTTTAAACTAACAACATAGTTATAGGGGTCATCACAGGAAAAAAAAATGTTTTTGAAATAGTCGAGCAACTAGGCTGAATCTCTTGAGGCGAATTGACCCTTAAATGATTAATGAATAATTAAACGCGATAATTTTTAAAAGGTAAAAATTTCAGTTCTTACTACCTATTAGAAATTCAATGAAACAAGTTTTAGGAAAATCTATTCAGTATAACTGTGTTCCAAGGAAAAAAAAAACCTTACTGCACTGGACAATATTCAAAAATTTTGTCCTCGAGTTTTTCAAAGTTTCATTTCCTAGCAAATTGTAGGAAACGCCTTAGTGGGCTTTCATATAATACAGTAAAAATGGGTGCAAGAGTAAATTGAATACCGCTCTTTTATAACAAAAATCTTTTAATTCGACATTATCGACGAAAAAGTAAATAAATTCCAAATAAACATACATAAAAGCTGTAAATAACTAATACATATAAAATAACCCGAAATAATTCGAATTTATTATAATATTATCAGTACGAATAAAAATTCCGATAAATACGAGAAACCACGATAACTTAACGAGCTTGACCTACGTACAACAATTACCTAAGATAAGTATATCTATTTTAAACAAAAATACAATATGTTATCTGTCTCACGTTCGATAATACACAGCCGTGGTCCGGCGATAACACCCATCAAGCGGTCGTAAAACGATCTACGTCATTTTTAGATACCAGATGTTTTAAAAGAAATTACGAAAGATTCGCACCCACATAAAATAGGTGTAGGTATTTGTTTAAATTTAAAGAAAATGGCTATTGTTCGTGTGTACAATGCAATTAAAAAATTGGTTATAAATGGGTACCTACTTAAAACGTTCACAAGTTCGAAAAATACTTACATGTACTTACGTTTAAATACGGCTGTGTAAAAATTTCAACAATAAAATACATAAACAAACGAACAATAAAAAACATCAAACAATGAAAAGGGTAAACGACTTACATTGTTGGTTTCGAATGGAACACTTATGGGCCTGCACGTCTTCGATGCACATTTTTTAATCGCGAAGCTATTAAGATGGTTTTTAAGGTAAAACTTATTTGTTTCCAGTCACTGAACTATTAGAAAATGTTCGGAAAAAGTCTAAATTTCAATGACCGATCGAACACAAAACCGTTACACGACTCGATATCCTAACTAATAAAATATTCTAAACGTCGACAACAAAGAATAGGCGATTGGAAGCTGGCCAGTCTCGAATGATAGATAAGTCCACAATTCAGACAGGTACGAATTTTCCCGACGATTTTGATATCACAACAACTACACGTGTGTCGCGTCCAGACGGTCGTAAAAATGTTATCCACAACGACTTGTTCCTGACAAATCGATGTTAAACACAACTTTTAATTAGATCGTTGGAACGAATTAAATGCCGATATGAAATGTTTCGTATTTTAAGAAAAAATAGTCAATTTTTTTTAATTTTATTTACCTCGTACGATTATTTTGTTAATTACATTTAAAGAACTTTTATTCTTTTCAAAGTGTAGGTATTTTATAACTGATGATAAAACTGAGATTTTTAGCTCGTTGCGAACGTTAGGATAGTTATTCATGGCAAATATTTTTAAAAATTAAAAATGAAGTGTCGATGAAAACATTTTTAAAGCCGATAATACACGATCATAAATAAATTGCTTGTATTTTTATATAGGTTTTGAGGAAATTGAACGTCCTATTTTCCAAAATCCAAAACCGACACTAGTTTAACACATATATTAGGGGGACCGGAAAGTAATGTTTCTGCGCACATCAATGTTTGTTTACCATTTATCAGCTCATTGTGTACTTCAAAGTCGCACCAAAGATATTTTAAGGTTAATGTGACTTGTTTAATTATAAATAATTAAATGTTCAATTTTTTTACAATTTTGGGTGAAATGGCTAGCCAAATACTAATAAGAGGAACATATCTGGAATTGTATGCTTTTTAAGTTTCACAAGGGTAGTAACGTAACAGTTGCTACCAAAACCATTTACGATGTTTATCCAAGTGCATTAGATGTTTGTAAATGCCAAAGGTGGTTTTCTAAGTCCAGATCCGGTAAAAAATTTGAAAATTTGGATGATATCCAAAATGCCATCTCCAGATATTTTGCTCAAAAACGAATTGATTTTTATCGATCCGGCATTGAAAATTTGCACACTAGATGGCAAAAGATTGTTGATAACGAGGGTGATTACGTCATCGATTAAAAATAAAAACTTGTTTGAATTTAATGTAGAAAAACGACATCATTCTCCGGTCCCCCTAATATTTAAATAGTTTATTGGAATCTATTGGATACTCGAATGTCGTGTTTTCATTGTTTGTCGATTGTTTGATATTAGAAAAGAGAAATTCAGCACACTATCACGAATGAAAATTATTAATATCCACAGTAATCGAAATCAAACCCAAACAGAATTACCTATGAACGAAGAGTACTTACGTTTTTAATGCATTTAATTATATACTGATATACATATGTATTTGAGATTATGTCGAAAACACGCACTTTTTATTCGGAGACCGCATTAGTCATTTGAAATTTCATTTTATCGCAGTTAAAGAATACACAGAGATTTTTATCTAAATTCGATCTTTAGATACGATTATGTTTTTGATTAAAAATCTATCTATCTATATTTTCTACATAAGGGCGACTGACTGACTGACTGACATATAACTTTAACCATCGGTCCTACAAACACAAAATTTGGAAGATACGTTTTTTTTATGATGTAGGTGCCCACTATGAAAGGATTTTTCCAAATTCCACTCCTAAAGAGATGAAACGATGAAAGAATGTTTTTAAAAATTCAATCTGCAGTTTGTTTTTAAAATATGAAATGGAAGATACGTTCCTACGAATATTTCGAATCGTACTTGAACGAAGTTACGATTGAAAGCTGGTGCCTACACAATTTTCGATTCACATAGTATTCTTAATTATTTTAATAAGAAATAATATGAAACTTCAAAAATTAAGAAATTAACGACTTAAAATTCAGACCGAAAGATTGACAATTTTAATCAAATAGATATCGAAATGATTTTTTTTATGATAAACAACAAAAGTGCTTTTAAAATTCTTTGGTCAACTGTTAACATTGTCTCGAACAATATGCGGCAATTATGTTTGTTTCACATGTTAATTTATTAGACAAATATGGCATAACATCTATATTAATGCTCTATTAGCTGAGTAAACTCGTTTGTTGATGTTTGGTAACGACACTCATCGCCTATTAATTAAGGGCTGTCATCTATTGCTAGCAACAGCAGTTTTACTTCGACCAGCAACCTACACTAGCCCGCTAGCATACAACGATAAAAGCATCGTGTCACCAATATGCCCTAAGTAAGGTTTAAATATCTTAACAGAAAGCAAACAATTTTCTAATAACTGCCGTCAAGAGGAACCTCATTAAATGACAAATTAACCGATATAAAAAGGAGTGGAAATAAAAATTAATGAGAAACCAACACGAAAATTGTGTTATAGATATAAACAGATATAGAATAAAACCTAGTTCCTTATCATATTGCTATTCAAAGAATTAATTTGTATTTAAATAACACAGACTTGAATTATCCCATATATCGTCATCAATATACTTACTACATTGAAATTTGAAACAGAAAATAGTATTATAAACAAACAATAAATGTAGGTCACTTAAATAGAAAAAAAGGTAAAGATTTTTATAATACTATGAACCTATCAAGTAAATATGCCATAATTAAATTAATAAAATAATAAATACTATTTTCAGTTAGGTACAGTTATGTTCGTATTTCTGACGAAGTCTTATATAAATACTTACAAAACCGGATACCGAACGTTA
This sequence comes from Rhagophthalmus giganteus, assembly GCA_036326145.1. NCBI lineage: Eukaryota > Metazoa > Arthropoda > Insecta > Coleoptera > Rhagophthalmidae > Rhagophthalmus > Rhagophthalmus giganteus. The sequence goes on from JARFJA010000001.1 coordinate 52,512,990, forward strand.
GCAAAGACTGCAGCCAGATTACATGCTTCTTCTACGACCCAAGCTGGGATTCGGAATCATTATCGTAATCCCTAACCAAACATTACAACAATTTTAGGAAGACGTTCCGAGTTTCTGTAAAGGGTGAGTTTTGGCGATTAGTATCAGTCACGTAAACATGGTATCCACCTTCCTGACTTCAAAGAGATTTTAGAAAACACATAAAATTGATTAAATTAGTAGGTTATGTTCGGAAATTCCGTTCGAAAATGACCAAAGCTATCTTCACAGATGTAAGCGTAATCATTTAAAATTATGTTAGACTTAAGAGTCGAGAAAGGCGTTTATTGGTAAAATCAAATATAATAATATTATATTCATGGCGTTTTACCAAAGTATCTTAAATCGCAAACTACAAACTTTGCAGAAACGCGCATTTTGCTTTGTAGCGGAACTATAAACAATAGGTACAATATGAACCTACGTATTACCTTAAACAAAAACCGATTCTTGTCTAATTGGAAAGAATTGAATTTTTTACTAGATTAGCAAATTGTGACTTTGCATTAGATCTATAAAATAATCAGAACAATTCATTTTCGATAAAATTGCGACTTGAAATGACTAAGAACTTTTTGACAAAATGCCATGAATTGTTGACAGGTATTTCGCGTGCAGGTAAATTTATTTGACAAACATTCTCTATTGAAACAATTGTTTCAGCAACAGGTTTCGCAGTAAATTACGCCAAATAAATTTATTCGAAGATGAAAAACCGGCTCTTGGGGGACAGTTTCATTCAGTCAGCAGTTAACTCTATAATAATCATCAATCGACCATCGGAAGTTGCTATGTACATAGAGACAACTGTTTCAATAATCATTTTTATAGCAATTGCCTAACGATTAACGATAGTAGATGATCAACAGATATAAAAACTTTAATGTCGTTAATAAAATAGTTAGTTGGAACTAAAAAGAACATTTAGGCGTTAATTCGTTAGGCATAATATTTATAAAAGTAGGTAAACAAATTATATAATTTTTATGCAAAATTTTATAATAGTCATATAGGAAAACAGGAAATGAAACATTGTCCTATAATTATTTACCTGCAGAATTCTCAAAAACATTCAGTTTCATATTTATAGTTTTTCCTATAACTTCTTCTTTCAGGTATTCCAATACATAGAAATAAATAAGTACCATATTATAATAGTAAGAATGATAATAAATTTGGCCATTTAAAACAGAAAATTCTGTTTTCTATTTCTAGTGACTAATTTTTCTACATAAATGCGATAGTTAAGGAATTTATGTAAGAATGAGTGCAAAAAATGCAAAGTCGTTTTCAAACAAGTGATTTATCATGTAATGGTCCTTCGATATATTTTTATAATATAAAATTATGGAATGAATACTTATTTATAGTTGAAAAGTTTAGGTAAATATATAAAACTAAAACACAACTTTCATAAACACAAATAGTCATTATACACTTAAAATTAAAAAATGCCAATTTAAATACGTATTAGATATATTTTTAACTAAAACTTTTTAATTGCCTAGGTATATCTTCAATATACAAAATAGATACTACTTATTTTTAAGATTTAACTTTCTTAATAAAAGTTTTAAACGCATTTTATCAAAATTGTTGTTTGTAAACCGAAGAATCTTTTTAATTATTATTGAAACGGCGATCTCTACTATAAAACAACATTAAACCCTTGAAATGTTATTTAAAAAATATGCGACTAATATAAAAACTATCGAGCTATTCTAAAAAAGAACGAAATTACATAAAAGTGCACTGAACATGCTACAGCGCTGATTTTAACGTATCGCAGGGGTAACTATAACGATATTGCGTGCAAATGTAAGGCATTTTCTGACAAGCATAAAAGTAAATTATTTCATTTATGTTCAATAACATTTGCATATCTGTATTAAAGGGTGCCTCTATACTACCGAATCCGTGACCAAAATAGAAAATTCTTTTAAATAGGTATATATAACAAATAATATAGGTACTTTCATTTTTCTCGAAAATCTTTTAATGAGATATAAAAAGGAAAAATAATTAGGTAGTTTACAACAGGAATTACCAACACAAGTCAGTCGCGGTGTGTTATCGAAAACCGGTGTGCGGAATTTTTTCGAATTGAATTTTTGAATAAAAATATTTATAATGCTCTTCGAATTTAGAAAGTACTTTTCACACTTCCAAAGTATAATCTAAAAAGAACTGACAGCTGCGAATCGATACTGTGCGGATATGTGCGAACAAGTTAGATTCATTCATCATGAGCGCATTTTTTCCTTGTATTTTCAGTTGAACTTCCCAATTCATCGTTCTAAAAACAATTTTCTTCATAAATTTTATACGTTTTAATAAAGTAGGCACATACTTACTTAAATATTACGATATTTATTTTAATAGGCGCCACGGCGTTTATTAACTTGATTATATATTTTCAAGGACGATTAAAAGAGGTGAGATGTTTACTAGATTGCGGAGCTTATTTCATATTAATAAATATAGATAAGTGGAAAAGTATTATATGTGTATAATTGTTAAAAAACAGTTTAACAAGTACCTACATATAGACGGAGAAGCGACCGTAAAAATTCCGATGGATATTTTAAAAGCTTACATGTTTAGAATCGCCTAAAAATACGCGAAATTTTTTGTCGAAAACATTTTCATCAATTTCGTTTAGTTTCCGTAGGTTAGTAACAATTGAATCGCGTATTTGAGAAACTTCACATGTCCATTTTTGGACATAGCTGCGACTTTTTTTTACAAAAAATGGTTTCTTACCTATAGTTCTACATGTTAGGGATAAAGAAATCGCACATGTCAATCGTACAGTTTGCTAACAGAATCATTTCAAAATTTTTATATATTTGAGATATTCTACATAAGGGGCAAAGTGACATATTATTTCACTCAAGGTCATTCAACTGTATGAAACATTAAAATGATATTTAAGAAACTTAAATATAAATATAGTATCTACTATAAAGAAATATCAACATAATTAAAGAAACGCCTGGAGCCAGTTGTACAACGGCGGATCATCGCAATCACCATAAAAATGATTGTCTAAACAATTGCTTACATAGCAATTACAGAAGTTCAGCGGTGATCGGCAGTTGTGCAACTGGCCACTGGTTTCACTTTGCTCCATATGTGAAGAAGGTAAAGTGACATTTTTTTTAACATGTTTTTTTATTGCGATAGACTTCAAAGTATAAGTATTTTCTTATATGTCATGGCGTTATAATAAACCTAATTTATTATGGCCCTCTGACTACAAATGTTGCTGCGTTGTTGTTTTGCGTGTTATCTTGCGCACTTTGCCCCACGTTTCCCTACTTATTGTTTTTATATTAAATTAAGTATCTGTTAAGCACTTATCTATTTTAAAGCAATATTACATTTTAATGTACTTAAATTCTATTATTCTATAATTTTCTATAATTATTTATAATTCGTGTATTTCCAAAATCATGAAATTCCTATGTTATTTTATTAAACTTGATCATATTGCATTAGAATATGAATTTAAAATGAAGATTTCTTGGTTAAAGCTGAATTTACGATTATTCACAATTAATTACTAGGTAGGTATATATTTAGGTACCTAAAATACCATAATAAAACTGAAATTACCTTTGCAAGTCGCATCAGAATGTACGGTTTACTTTATTCAAAACTTTGCTACTACCTACTAACCAAAGCTTAGCGTTTTAGTTAACCTAATTACTACAACCGGAAGTGTTTTTGTGAAAAGCTTATCAGCGGAATAAGCTGCTACAATCATTATGTAGATATATATATATATATATATATATATATATATATATATATATACGATAAGAGATTAAGTGCTTAGTCGGAAATACAACATTCTGCTGCTGGTCAGAAAATTGAATGCCAACTCTTATCGATAACACAACGAAAAAGTAATAGATACCGCGCATTCGATCACTTCATAAAATAAATAGGTATGTCTATATTGGCACATTCCAATTTTCCCCAATTTTATCCAATAACTAAAAAATTCAATTTCATTTAAGTACGTTGAAATAGAAATGTTTATAAACATTTCGAAAAACGCAGCATTTCTTTCGTTGTGCAACGCGTTGGTTTTAAAATTAAAAGTATTTCGAAAATTATGTGTTTCGTATGATCACAATTGTTTCTACCTTATAAATAATAAAACAAACAATATACAAATAAATAATATACAAACTGTTTTAGTTACAAATCTACGAAACCTCTAAACAGACAGTTGAATATTCTTTTTGAATCGATTCATATCGATTTGAATTGGAAAGCATAAAGTTTCTGAAAGTGCATCGCTAGTAGATATCCCATTTATATTGGATCGAAAAGAATATAGTCTTTGTTATAACTTCAGGTAAAACTTTAGATATTGCGATTGTGTAGTGTGACAGTTACAAATAAAATTTGAAAACTTAAAATTCGAGAGAAATATTTTCGTTTTATTTGTCAATAAAAATGCAGACAAACTTTAGAAGTTACGCAATCTGTACTACTTTTTTTTATAATACTGTGAGCAGATTAATTTAAATTGTTTTAACGTTACCGTTAGAACCTATTTTAAATTTGTTTATAATTTGAATAAGTATTTGTTGAACTTATTAACTGGTACAGCAACTAAGAAAATCAAATTAAAATATACTATTTCGTAAAATATAGTAAAATTAGAATAATCATTAGTAACCATTCTAAATAGACGTTTTAAAAAATATTAACGTTTTATAGAATCATTGAATAGATATACAAGTTATTTGTTTAATGTTTTTGTTCAATAAACTTCTTTAAATTCATCATTACAAAAGTCGTATCGAATCATCTTATAAATGCTATATTTTTAAAATTACATATTATATTATGATGCTACAGGTAAAAATAAAATTATCGCTAGTGTAGTTTTTTGTAATAATCGGTAAATAACGAAAAAATATGTTTTATTGTTAATCATAGAGCAATTACTAACTTACTTATAGAAAGAACGAGAAACTGCTACAATAAAACTATTATAGATAGGTACAGTTATATAAGTTCTTGGGAAAGTTACGTGTTCGCACTCTGTACTTTTAACTTGTAGTTATTATAACCACGAACACGTTCAAGTACTGTCATTACTTTCATAATAACTTACAAGTGTACAGGATAATATTTTACTGCCACTATCATTCGTATACTTAATGACATGAAAGTGTCGGAATATTGTGTTGTGTTAATTCGCTAAAAATGAAAGCATTGTCACTAAAGTGACAATTATTGATTTTAAATTTTAAGGAATTGTTGTAGTTTATTAAAGAATAAAATAGTAATTTCAATGAGGTTTTTTAACATACGTACACTATTTATTATTTATAAATAGTTTCCAAAATTATTATGTATTAGTAACCGTTGATTGATGTAACGGATTAATAGTCTATCGTGTTTATTGCATTCCGTTAAAATAATTGCAATAGTATTGACAAGTTTATTTTTCTTTTTTTTGTTTGCGAAAACTATGCTTTGGGGACAAATTTTGTTCTTAGGTTATTCGTTCAGAACGCATAGGAGAACACAGCTGTTTAAAGTTTTAGTGGAAATTCTGGAACACCCTGTATAGATATGTATAGGCGTTCTTTTTAACTTTCGGAGATTATAAGGAATGCCATTATTAATTTTAATACATAAAAATTAATTTAAAAATATCAAAATGGGTTTTACTAGCTTACAATTTATTAGGCAAGTAGGTACTTTTCCCAAAAGGTTATATTTTACTTATCCGTAACGTTACGTCAGCGTCGTAAGTAAAACGAAACTTTCCAGTAAAATGATTTTTAGACATCATAAACGTCATAAGTTATATTTTATAAGGTTGCCTCCATCTCATTGTCAGTTACAAATTCAAAAACGATATGTTGCAGTTGTTCGTTAAAAGAATATACATTAGCACCTACCTATAGCACGACAATAATGTAAGTGCAACATCTCAAAATATATTTATCATTAAATATTAGTACTTTACGCTATTAATTTAGGTATATAGTTGGTACTGTATTCAAAATCAGATTTACACTTCGCGTAAGTTAGTTTTATGCAATGAAATAAATATAAGTAGGTATATAATAATATTTTATAGAAGATTATAAAAAATCTAGCTCAATTATGTAAAATATATTCATAGTGCGGAGCAACTAAATACTTCACACGCCCCTTATTACCTATATAATATTAAAGTCTGAAGGATTTTCGTCTTTTATCGCTAACAGCGTGGATCAAGCAAAATTACGTAGGTACTTCGTTTCAAAATATTATCACAAGTTACAGCATACCTACGTTATTATGTCTATGTATGAAGACGTAGACTTATGTTATCTACAAATGAAAATTTAAAAATCCCAAGCTGAAAAGTTTGAACTGTTATTATCTTTCATTAGTATTTTCTAAAAAAAAAACGCCTTCGATGCGAAAACGCAATAGGTACGTATTATTTTTATTCATTGTTTTTATAATCATACAATAATTTAAATCGCGTCATGAATTTTTACATATACCGAAGTACGAGCGGTTCATAATAACTTTAAGAAAAAAAAATAGAATTAAAAGATGACGATGGACGAATGAGCGATAAAGAAATAAAATGCGCAACAATACGTGAATGTTGTTGGCACAAGAAGGTTCGGTACCGGTAACTTACTGGTAACTTACTGGTAAACATACGATATGAAATTAGGTACTTACATACTTTCAAAACAAAAGTGCTTCGATTGATATGGATGGTTTCGATGGTTTATTTAAAGAAGTCAAATAAAATAAAAATGTTATGATTTATACCATTAATAATAATAATACCTAATAATAATAGGTTAATAATAGGTACAGTGATTATTTAATTTGAAAAATTTAAATAAAGTAATAAGCTGCAACCTATACAGCCTAGAACCTATACATATACAACCTAGTTTAACCATTGACAGAGCGTCACTCGATTAACCGTCAATTTCTATTAACCGTCAGGGCACCAGCTGTCCACGGTGATTTGTAGCTCAGCATTCTTTCCACCACATCTACCGCTCCCACCACACTTTCTTCCAAACATCGCTTTCTGCCCTCCGTCCGCTCTATTCCAACCGCCCTTTTTTTTTTCAGAAAAAAATTTTTTCATTAAAAATTCCCTTACTACTCTGTTAACTGTCTTTTCAATTATCCGTCAACACTCCGGTCCCATGCTTGACGGATAATCGAGGTCCTATTGTACATATAAATATATTCACGAACTTAAATGTTTAATTTAAAAATTCCACGCGCTAAAAATTCCTTCTAAAGTATTGGTTTCCATTTTATAATATACTACCATCAACTTAATCGATTATCTACGGTATCAACCTAATACATATATTTATACTACTAAAAATAAATAAAGTTCATTTTCTTTAACTTAACTTTAGTTTCGCATTTTTTACATGTGCGGAGATTATTTTCTACTTTATCGCCAAAAAAAATAAACAAAGAATTCTTTACATAATCTTTCAACTGTATAAAATTAACATTGACGGTGTGAACCACACACCGATACCGTTTCAATAAGTTCATTAGAATTTCATAGGTTTGAAATCAAAATGGTAAAATAGCAATAGTACAACAATATATTATATCCTCTTATTTATTTATTAGAATCTTGTAAATTTCATACTATTTTTTAAAATACTAATTTTGATTTATCAAAGTTTCATTAACTAATTAATTGAAATAAAATCAAGTCACTTATACAAATAATTGTTTTTTTATTTGATTAAACAGGCCACATTTTGTGGAGGTCTCGAAAACTCGAAATTAAATATTTGAATAGTAGAAACTAAATTTAATTCAAATGAAAACGTGGTTGTAAATAAACTTTGATAAAGGAATTTAACTTTAGGCTGGGTGCTTCTAAAAAGCATTTATTAGCCAATTTATCTTCCTGCACAGGTTAAATTTTAAGTAATTGCAAGTTGAGGTCATACGATGCTTTGAATTTTAATAAACAGACTTTAAAACGTCAGTAACGATTAGAATAAATTAGTTAGTAGGCAAGTTAACGCTTTTTGAGCATTCGCGACAATTTAAATACAATTTATTATCGGTTTAATGATCTAGTTAAAGTCTAATTACCGAAAACAATGTCACTTTACATAAACTTCTTGTATAATCATATTTATGTAAACTTAATTATATAAGCGCGCAACTACAATTATTACGATGCATATCGGAAATATTATCAAATTAAAGTTCAATGCCGGTTTTGTTTAAATAATAATTACCTGGTGTTACTAGAAGCAAAAAGACAATTAAAAATTTAATGCTTATAAAAGAGATGGGATAAACTGGTATTAAAAGGAAAGTCTAAGCGATAATTGCATTGACATAGTATAGTAAAAAAGTAACTACGCTAATTTACATATTTGATTAGAGATAATTCGGGTGCTTGTCTAATTCCATTTATTTTGTAGGTGTTGCGGGTTTGGTGGTTACGAGACGGCCACAGATTACTAAGCAACGGCACCGCCGGGGTCATCGTCAGCAATCAAACTTTAGTTCTGCAGGTAAGAAAATGCAATTTTCAAGTAGTACGCAATTAAAATTAAGTAGAATTAGAGAAAGTAAACCGAATTTTTCTGTTAGATAGAAAATTATTAGGTCACAGATATTAACTTATTTCGTCAATTTAAATTAAAAATAGTTTTATAAAGCTAACAATAAGTGGGTAATGCCTTGACGACTTAAAGATTTTTATAATATCGTTGTTAAAAAACGATTTTGATGTTTAAAACATTAAATTATCGAGAAATAAATCAAAATGCAATTTTTGTTGTTATTTTTCGCTTATATCTCATTGTCAGAAATAAACCCCGTGAGGTTATCTACCTACTGCTGTTTCTATAGGTCTATAAAACTACATCTTAAACAATTTTAAATAAAAAAAGAAAGACTTTAACGTTCTCTTTTGTACTCTATGAGCAATGACGGTAGGATAACTAAACCCTGCGCGAGTGGCTTGACATAAGTCAGGTCAAAATCTTGATAGTCTTGACAAAATTATTCTTTTAATTTAAATTGACCGAATAGTTCAAGAACTGTAACCCAATTTTGTTACTTAAAAGTAAATAAATAAGCCATTTCAACCCTGATAATATAGATTTTTTATAAACAAAACAACTTTCTATACCATTTTCGCCTGAACACTTTTTTGGAATACCCTGTATACTACTATTTACTAAATTAATACAAAAACAAAATGTTTTATTTATCACAAATAATGATAGACAATACAGCTTATTTATTTTTTATAGGTATGTAGGTACTTACTACTTTTTTGTATACTATATAGGTTGCTAAAAAAAGGTTTAGAGATTTTAAGGGCATACATTAGTATTATCAAAAACAACTTAAGCAGTCTTATGCACATAGGTCCGAAAAATCAACAGTTTTTGGAATAAAAGTGATTTCTCCTTTGATGGGTTAAATAAACATTTTACTTTTTTTTAAAAAAAAGGTAATTTCGCACCACAGAAAATTATCAAATTATCAATTATCAGAATTATCAAAAATGTTTGCAATGTCGTCCTTCCACATCGGCACAAGATCTACTTAAGAAAGAACTTCGCGCTCTTTCAAAAAATCTAGGTCTTACTTCAATATTGTTTAATAACCATTATTTGTTTAATAACTGAATAAGATTAATTGTAGGTTTATTCTTGCGTTAGCAACAAAATAAATTTCCACTCGTTGTCATGATAAATAAGCTTAAAATTTAATATTTGAAGAAAATCACTTTTATCTCGAAAATGATTGATTTTCGGACCCACGCATATTTAATTTTTTTAACTTGTTTTTGATCGTACTGTATGTCCTAAAAATCTTTAACACCTTTTATTCAACACCCTATATAATAATTAGTTAAATTTAATCATATATGTTTAAAGAAAAAGATAATTAAAACATTGAATTAATCATAATCATAATCAATTTGGGACTATTGTTAAAAATGTATGACAGTATTGAAACATTTAGTTATTTCTAATATATGGGAATGTGGGAATGCAAATAATAATTATAATTTATAAGAATCAGTAATCGTAATAAATTACCAACTATGATTATATACTTATCTCTTTTTCATTAATCATCGATAACATTAACATTACAAAATGAAATTATAAAATTCAGTCATTTCATGAAAACGTCTTTATAACCATAATTATAATACTTATTAATATCTAAATTAAATTACTTGCACATCACATAAAGTTCTTACGAAACGTTGCTGATCGATATTTACAAAAAATTTGCTTAAAAAGAAAAAAGCAGTTGCTATCGTTTGTATTCTGTATGAATAATAGCCTATAATTTAGTTAAGTGCTTCACAATATTATTTGAAAAAATGCGGTCTCATGAATGATTAATTTCTTAGCGTAACTTAAGAGGTCTTCAGACGCACCGATCCAATCGGGACGATTTGTCGTCGGAACAACAAATTGTTACCGAAATTTGTCAGTAGCTATCATTAACTTACGGCGTTGATGGCATTATCGAGTCATAAAAATATTAAAAAACAGGAAAAGGTAAATGTAGACAAAAAATGACTATTAAAACGACACTTCGTCCGTGCAATATTAGATAGGTACTTGCCTATTAAAAAAGTTAAATTTACACGATCTTACCGACCGTGACAATTGGGAAATACAACAATTTTTATCGGACAATAAGTCTGCAGACTTGTACAACTCATGGGACAGTTGATCGGTTGTTCCGATTAATTGGTGTGCGTCTGTAGTGCCCTTTAATATTAAACTTTTCGTTTAATCGTTTACCTATACTTTTCGTCAATACCATAACTTTCAATATTAATCATAATTACAGCTATTACATAACTATTTTAACCAAACCAAGTATAATTTTATTGATTATTCTTGGATTAAAATACAAGTTGCTAACAACATTATTGTAAAGTACACGTTTAAAACGCAGCTGGCGATTTTTGAAATTTTATAATCAACTTATCCGCCACACAACACCGTTATATTACTAAAATAACAGTCCTCGTATTACATTGTACTGCGGATAATTTAGTTGAGATAAACTCTGATTAAGACGAGCATTACAATAAAAATCGGAATCTATTAAAATAGATTCACATTTAATATTTTTATAATAATACTTACTATTATTTAAATGTACCCTTATTCGCATTATCAGTCAAAGCTATTTTTGATACCTATTCAAAATATACCATTATTGTGGATAATGAAATAGCTCCAAGAAGAATCGCGATCGGCTAGCTGATACACTTGAAAATGTAAAACGAGCAAAAACTGCTACTGTTGGAGCTTTCCAATAATGTCATGCTCTTAATCTACGTGACGTCTATTTTTAAACAGCGTTACATTGCTTCTTTTATCAAAGTTAAACTAAGGAATGCGGAAACACTTCGACTATTGTTCAATACACTTTAAAGTCTACAGAAGTCAGATCGATACTCGATCAACTGTCACTCCTTAATTATACGACAGTACGTGTTTACAAGACCTAAGCGAGTCAAAAATGAATTGAATCTTATTAAATAACAATCAGGGCACAATAAACGACTTTACCAATATCAGTTAAAGAACGTAATCGCACGTAAATATCTTATTTTGCGAGAAAATGGTTTGTTGGAATTAATTGTACCAATGCTTCCAACAAAGTCCTAAAGTAGATAAGTAATACCGATCTGAATTCACCTAAAATAGTCTCGTAAATTGACCTTAAGAAATATTTTCTTTGCTGGACGCACCCTGCCAGTAACTTTTATAGAAAACGAAGAAAATATTCAAGATATGTAGGGAATAAAATGGGGATTACTTAACAAAAGTGATTATCAAAACATAAGTGTGGATAGGTATCGTTAAAAATAAAATACAACTAATTTCACGGGCTGTCGGGCTGCCAAACTTCGAGAGTAGGTATATTCCACACATAAGTAGGTATAAGACTAAAAAAATCCAAAATTTGTTTTCAAATTAAACGTTTTCGAATCGGTAAAGTTTTTGACCGATAGGAAATCATTATTTATCGATTTCTTCGTTTCGAATTCTTCGTTTTAATTTTGTTTGATACAACCAGTCCTTAAAAGTTTAATTTACGAGAAATTTTCAAAAACTTCTCCATGGGGACCTTGCAGACATTTATTAGCTCGTTTTCTAACAGCGCAGCGAGTCTATAAAGAACCATGTAGAAGCCTTTGAAATTTTTTTATAGATTACACTTTAAAATGTTGTAATTCAAAAAAATCATCGAATTACAACTTTTGTGTTTTTAGTCATAGATTTACGTGTAGTACTTATGTGTAGTAGGTACTTACTCCGGGAGTTTTCCACTAACTCCCAACTCATCCGGTACCTATATTCATTTTACGTTGTTCATTTTCCTTATGCAGTAGACATAAACAAGCGCTATTGCATGAAATGTGTAACACATTTACGTTTTATATTTTTTACAAGGTAGTTTTGTAATCGTGAGGAGATCCAACCGTGTGTAACATGTTGTCATCACAAAGGCGACACCTTAATCATACATTCCCCGCCATTTGTTTATATCTACTGCACAGGTTCGATGAATAGAGTATAATTACGAAATTGACGTTTCATGGCGCGCAATCTCCGTTGTGCTGGAAACGGAATTTTCTAAAGAAAGCGGCGAGGCGCGACGCGACGCGGCCCCAAATTAAACAGCGCATAAATGCTCCCTAAAATGAATGTATGCTGTTTAAATGCAATAAACGAATCATAAATAAGAAGAACGTGAAAAAATAAAATATAGTTTAAATGGGTAATTACATTTTTGTAATAATTATTATAAATAAATAAAATTAACTATAAATGTATAATTATAACTATAACTATATGTATGTATGTAGTACGAACACATTGTTGTCATCTGAGTTTTATTTCACGTCGAATAACGAGCATCGCAATAAAGTAATTAGTAACTTATATATAAGTTATAATAGAAATCCCACATGCTCATAACTCTAAGCTATTTAAATGACTTTAGAATTTACATATAGCATACTAATTCTATAGCATAAAATTATAAACTTCGAACTATTAGAAATTCATATTTTGCTTAATTTGCTCCTAACTGTTAATTATGAGATAAATATTGTCTATTATTAACTTACAAGGAAGGTTAGGCAGATGGAAATCTCAAAAAAAATTGAAACTTTACAGGATTGTAGTACTAGTCAACCCCAATCCAGAGTCGTATTCCGTTCGTACTCTTACGCGGTTGAGGATGGTAAAATCCACCCTTGAAAATTGGAACTTTTTTCGATTTTGCTTATTATCTGTGAAACAACAAGAACTATCGCCAAAAAACTATATATTTTTGTAAATGGCTGTACAAGACCTACATTACGATACAAAAATTAGGGGTGAAAATTTTAAGGGATGATACTGTGCATCCGATGCAGACTAATAGACGCTTAGCTTGACAATGCTGCCGCTGCGACTGCCACTTGTCTGTAACAGACTATAAGAAAAAAATTAGAAACTTCTAAATTTTTCTTTGTATTTCCTACCTTTTTCTCGTTGTCGTTTTCCCTCTATTATCAATTTCTAGCGTAGATTCTACCGTTAACTACGAACTTGTATTATTACATACCTATACCTACGCAAGGTAAAATTTCGTTCGCGAAATTGAACCGTCAAATGTTTGAGAGAGCCCTAATCATGACCCTAACCGAATCCCTATTCAAGAGCCTAACCAAGCTCGATTTTCAGAGAATTTGTGTTAGAGCTTAAAGGTCCCTGTATTTACACTTTATAAATACATGGAGAGATAGTTGACAAAGAAAGATCCTCGTCATATCAATCCTTTCTGTTTATAATCCTTTTAGGGAACACGATACAATACACAACACTCACGCACTCACACGCAAAAAGGCCTTATTAACTGAACGAGCACTCCTCGCATACATGAACAATACGACGCCGTAATTTAAAATTCGAACTACCGAAACAAGCACTACCATTAACGCGAAAGATCTAAAGCGGTTTTGCCAGAATTTTATATATAAATGCATTCAAGTTTATACGTGGATACTAGGAAATCCCGTTTTTATTTTAAAAACGTTCAGTTCTTTGTTCGCACTTCGATAAGCTATGGAAGCTATTTTATCGGCCACGTAAAAATGCGTTTAAACTTTTATCTGGTTTATGGTTTGTAATAGGGAAATTTTCAACGCTTAAGGGTACACGAATAGTTTTTAAATTAAAAATAGAATGAATTTATAATTTTGCGGTATAAAGGCAGTAGATAGTGATTATTCAAATAATTTTACTGCATAAAAAATACATAGTTTTCGAATAAGTTTCCTAAAAATTACATATTTTAAAAATTTTCGGTCATTATCTGCCAATTGTTTTTTTATCAAACTTCACTACGACACCCAAGCTCTCATCGCACAAAAACCTACATCACAACACTACTAAAATTTTCTTAGTGTATTTAAGAGATAATATGGTGGAAAATATCCAACCGGTGGCAGACAATTGAATTTTTGTTTTAATCATTTTTGATAAACTTGATACTTGATAAAATTTATTACAGACTTTAGGGAAATATCAATTATTTAGAACTATTGTGGTCTGCCTTGCAAACCTAGTAGACCTCCCTCCAAATGAATAAATTTTCAACATGTCGCCTACTGTATAAAACTACATCGCATTGTTTTTTTTCAGATTATAGTTTTAATTGTCCTTTACATGGACAATTGAGGGGTCTGCCGATGTAAAAATGTACCCAAGTATGACAAAAATTAGGGGCGAAAATTCGAAGTAATGACACCTCTTAGAATTTTCATCTCTAATTTTTGTATCACAATATAGGTCTTGAACAGCCGTTTACAAAAATATATAGTTTGTTGGCGATAGCTCTTGTTGTTTCGCAGATAATAAGGAAAATCGAAAAAAGTACCAATTTTCAAGAGTAAATTTCACCCTCTTCAACCGCGCAAGAGCACGAACGGAATGCGGATCTTGATTAGAGTTGACTAGTACTACAATCCTGCAAGAGATTTTCTGAGATTTCCACCTGCCTAACCTTCCTTGTTAGTTTACATTCTTCTGTTTTATATTGTAAATTATTACTTACTGTTGAGTATTTAGAGTATTTACTGTCGAGTAACATATTTATGAGAGTATTTTAAATTCACAAGTTAGTTTCTCTGTTTTAGAACCAATCCTTCAATGTCAATTTAGTTTTAGATGGCGGTTTAAATCAGCAATTTTCCTTAGTCATCATTGTTATGATTACAAATATAAGTCAGTTTAAATTTACGATAAAATTAGACCTACGTTTAAATTGTAATTTGGAAATACTGTGTATAAATTGCGCAAATTTTAATACTATACATAGATATTTAGTTATGGTTTAAAAGTATCTAATTTTATGGCAAAAGCTATTCTAGGAAAGTAGAATTCAATAACGTAGACTAAAATTACAGTTTATAACGCAATTAAAGAGGAGATGGTCGCAACTTCGCTAGCCCCGACTTGACTGTTTCATAATATAATAATAAATTGTGTAATTCTGAGTGGGGTATAGTAAAAATTAAAAAGGGCTAAAGGTAACGCCTCACAGGGCATGAGATAATTCGGTGTCAAGTTGAAGCTAATCATACCTACATACCTGGTATCTAAAAATACGGGAAATGGTGGAGAATCTTTCGGAAACGTATTAATCACATTAAAATAATGCCATAAGTTTCTATAAAGTGTTTTTCTTACAATGCCCGCTTGTTGAGATATTCAGCTCCAAAGTTGAAAGATTAGACATTTTTATTTGGCGTTGGAATTTAATAATTTTCGCTATTCCTATGTAATAAAAGTCTAATTCTAGATTAAACTTAGGTGAATAGATTTTTAATAGAAACCATTAGGGATGTGGATTATCCTAAACTTTTTATACTAGAAACATTTTAGGAAAAGATTATAAGGTTAAAATCAATATTTTTAAAATAAATGATATGTTCAGAATTTCCCGA
Organism: Rhagophthalmus giganteus; assembly: GCA_036326145.1. NCBI lineage: Eukaryota > Metazoa > Arthropoda > Insecta > Coleoptera > Rhagophthalmidae > Rhagophthalmus > Rhagophthalmus giganteus. The sequence goes on from JARFJA010000001.1 coordinate 52,529,068, forward strand.
TACTATTTTAAAATAAAAAGTGTACTCTGGTTGATTTTATCTACAAATGAATACAGTAATTGAGAAATACCATACATAAAGAATGAAATTGAGTATTCCAAATTATCGATTTTAATATATTTCACCGTTTTTTTAGTGAAAATTTCTCGAAATGTAATTCGCATTTTTAGTTGACCTGGACAAAAAGTTGTAATAATTTCAGCTAACCTATGAAAGTAATAAGTAAAAATATCTTCGTAGCTTTCGGATATCCTATTATAATTAAAACGCAGAAAATAATTAATAATTGGATTTCATCTCTTAATTCTTTATAGTTTGCGATATTTCTAATATGGTATTTAGTTCGCATTTTATTTAAAATGCCATAAATGAAAATACCATTAAGAATTTCAAATACATTATGATAGCCGTTTTGTGAAAGTATATTGTAACCTTGTTATGCCAAACAGCTATAGGTTGAAAAGTTACTAGTGTACTTATTTTAAATTAAGAATAATTTATAGTATTTACTTGGCATCTTCGAGGAAAGTACAATTTATCTCAATCGAGGAGAGTGATACCGTAGGAAAAGCTATCATAGGAACTTGTGACATTATGACTAAGCTTAGTTGACTATAGGTCTTATTTAAACATTCGAATACATTTTATTTCATCTTCGATAAATATCTCCAGGGTAAACTTTATGGAACTTGTGACATTATACAAGCTTTATGTCATGGTTATAAACTTCGAAACATTTTTCACATTTTCATCTAGGCCCTGTAAAGGTCTTTAGTCCTTCTACATTTCTCCTATATCCTCTAGAACTACACAATATAATTATGTGAATCAGCCAAATCGGGGTGAGCGAAGTTGCGATGTCTCCTCTTAAGTACGAGACAACAAACCACGTCGAAAGGAAGTAAATATGGGTAAAAACGAAAAATGTCCATCGATATAAAATATTGGCCAGTTGTTCTAAACGAATTCAGGCTAAATTAACAGAATCCCTACAAATAGGTAAGAACCGATGTAACATATGTTACGAAATCGTTAAAAAGACATTAAGGGTGAATTCGAACGCAATAACTGTCGTTCTCAAACAATAACCCGCAGGTTATGGAAATGGCTTTCAGTGATACTACCAGTTACATAACGAGCTATTATACTATTTCCGAAAATTAAACATTTTCCTGTTTCTACATAAAATCCTAAATGACTTTTTCAGGTCAACTTTAAATCTGTTTTTATTATACTCGAGCTTAATTTTGAAAATAAACGAGATAATTTCTGGTTTATTACCGAGCTTTATCGGGAAGCTATTACCTTCTTTTGTGATTTGAAAATAATCAAACTAACTATAATGTAACAAACATCGAGTTCAGTTTATACTAGAAATCTATTGCTTTTCGACGATCACATTTCATTCTATTGCTTTATGTGCAAGCATTTATATTATTTACTGTATAACAGGAGCTTTTGTTAGAGTGAGCACGAAAGTTAATGTTCATATTGAAATGTAAATTATCAAAACAGTATTAATCCGCCGAACCGTAGTTAAAGCATGAATATTGGCTTTAACGGTAATATATTCCATTTAAATTTTGAAATACAAAGGAATACCTGGCGTCCACAAGTTTGTTGAAAATCGCTTCTTTATAAATTTTATCTAATACGGACATTACATGCACATATCTTCTTGCATACATTCTTTCGTTTCATTTTCATCCTTATTTGTCAAGTGTGCATTTATCGCCAAAAAAATTTAAAAAAAGTTAATCATATCAGTTGCAAATTAATATTATATGAAACGTTTTAATATATATAGTATGGCCGATTCACGTCATCAATAAAAAGGTACTAGTTTTACTACTTTTAATGATTTTTCACAATTGGCCTTACGACTTATCAATTAAACGTCATTGATGACATAAGTGCATCGTCTTGTTAATCAAACTATACTATTTAATAATAGGTGTCGCGAAAATAAAGCATTTAAAATAAAGCAAATAATATTATCGTCAAAATAAAATACTAGGTGTATTTATTCAATTCCTTAATACGATATTTTTGACTCCGATTAAAAACAAATCCTTATTTATGTTTCAGTTATTATTTCCCTCCGTTAACAATTTATTAATGACAAACGCCTAAAAATCGGCATCTTTTAACTGCATACATTTTTATATTCGTTTCTATGGTTATGTCCTAACAATAAAATACTGAGATACCTCTACCAGATATGACCGAAACACTTTTATTCGTACCAAAAAATGCTTGTAAATGTTGATGATGTGATACTAAAATAATACTGCGGCCATTACATTTTTATGAAATCTTTTTATACCAAAACTTATTGCTAACGCTTCTCATTCTATTTGCAATTAATTTTTTTCCGGCATTTGTTAATGTTTCTGATACTAAAAGTGCTAGTGCGTCGGCTTCTTTTATTTTAAACTTTCTATTTAACTATCTAACGTCGTTTTTTTAGTAACACAATACGTATATGTATATAAAGGTTTGTACATTGTACAAAATTATGTTAAGTAAGTAATTTTATTTTGAAACTGGTTATTATTAAACTATAACTACCTCTATAGAAACAATTATTCCAGCAGGGTTGTTTAATAGCTCCCTACATATATGTATGTACATATAAAATTAATATGAATTCGACCCAATATGTTTAATCGAGGTTTAGTTTAAATAATTTCAAAATATTAAGCGAAATATATTAATTTGTTGATTTAATAATAAATAAAATGTCAATACATTTTACAGTGAAATAGTTACATTGTTTATTAAATTAGGGTGTCTAGGACGTTGGTATTCGTATATTTAAATATTTGTTAATTTTCATAATTAAAAGAGGTCTGTCTGACTCTCGGGAAATAGAGGTAGGGAGCCTTCACTTATTTAACGATAATCAGTAATAAATTGCACAACTACTTGGGTTACGATCAAGAGGTTATAACAATTAATGGACCTGTTTAATATTACGAATTACGATAATTTTACGTGCTCATCAACTTAACAAACTCTTTCAGTACCTATATGTTTATAGGGCCACTCTTCGTGTGAAAGTGATTCAAAATAAAAGGTTGCCTGTAGCAAGTTGATTAGGTCAATATTGGCATAAATATTAGGCCAATATATTGCGCGTCAGATTTTACGCGTCCAATATTGCAATCAAATATTCATGAAATAATGATGTTATATCTTATTATTTTTAGTAGGTGCAACGTCTACATACATATAAATATTCGCATTCAAATCAATTTATTGTCCTGTGACAGATTGTAGTTAAACTTGGAAAATTAAAAAAAAATTAATAGTAAAATATTTAAGGAATATGTTGCAAATACAGTTAAAACCAAATTGGCCCGATGTTGGTTAAAACTGACATGCGTACACAATTGGCCCAATATCCAATATTGGCAACGTGTTGCACCTATATTCAATCAATACGTTGTGCTACAGAGGTTCTATTTTTTTGATATTTTTATACCTAATTAGGAGTATTTTAGATTTATTTACAATTTAGATAGTACATGAATAAATAGCATAGAAATGTGTAGTTTTTGCAAATGTTTGAGAATTGGAAGTTAGTTATAAGACTGTTTTAAAATTATACGAATAATAAATAAAAATACAAATTTGTCAGACATACGTATTAAAAAAACGAAGAAATGACTAGTATATTCTAAAAATGATGCTAAAATTAAAATAGGGACTTATTGCTGTTCTATTGCTGACAATAATCGATAGTGTAATTAATAGGTGTTTATACTCATTCTAGATCGAAACTGTCTGTTGACCATTCAAATTTTATTCCGATACACGTCATCACTCATACCTCGTATTTTTGCAGCAGATACTAATAAAGTGTAGTCTTTCTTAGTCATGTAATATATGTGCATCGGTAAAATATGTCACTTTCCAAACATTAAACTGAACATTACAAAATACAATCTAGAAACTTTTCATTGAAGACGTGCACCGGAATAAAATTTGAACGACATTTTAGTTTTCCAATTTATAACTCCCACGCTTCCCTATTGGTACATTACTTCTTATTCTCTTGAAGATACCTTATCTTATAAGATAGATTATCTTACCGCATCTTAAAGTAAATATGTATGTATATCACCCTCCACTTTTACGGTCCATCGCGGTTTTCTTGCAAAGATTATAAAATTCTTTTATTGTCACGGAATGCGAAATTTTAGCTTTCAAGAAGCATAATAAAAAGTACCAAAAGAACTGAATACAAATCATGTTTTGGTTAGAAATGTAAATCTTTAAAATTAGTTAAAAGCGAATAAAGAAATGTAGGTATTTTACCTAAAATGTTTTCCTAACTAATCGTTACTCGAGTAAAATCTCATATAAAATGCTCATTAATACCTACATAAATTAATGTTTTAATTTTTTATTGTAATAAAAATATAGGTAGATGTTAGAAAGAACATATAGATTTATTATCGTCTGCTTTAAATATTTTTTATATTGCTTAAATATTTTTTGGAATAGTCTTTGTTGCGTAAGTCTAAAACATACTAAACGACGTAAATACTAAATAGATAGGTAAAGTGTTGGTTAGTTCATCATATATTATGTATTACAATAGATACAATTTAACGTCGAAATATTATCGACGACATTTTGGCAAAACGTCTTAAGCGACAAAAAGCAAATTTTACAGGAGCGCAACACATTTTGTGTTGTAGCTTAACTGTAACCAAATACCTCCCGAAAACCGCGTATATGAAAACGTTCATTCTCGAATGCAAAAACATTTCGCAATCGTACATCAAACAATATTTTTTCGATAACTGTCCCAAAATTCGTAAAAATGTGACGAGAAAATTTGACATTTACGATTTACATTTAATTTAACGTTTCAATGATAATGATAATACTAACATAGTATTTCATGTCTCGAAATGTCTTATTTTGCGTCCCCAACTGTCATTTCGCCTTCCGTTCGCCGAATACCTTATTTCGCGTTCCTGTCGTGCGTACCTAACTAAAACAATAGCAATAATACCACACTTTTTGTATGTAGTTGTCGAAATATCAACTTAACGTAGGTAATTTGCCTAGCGCCTCGAACGTTGGCATTTTTAGATTCAATTACTCTTCTGAAAAGTTCAGAGTGTTTTCTTATACATAAGTTATTTTCGACGAAATTTTAGTATATATACGGTATACGAGTATGTTATACGGTATATTAATAACTAAGCGGCATTTTTTTACTACATCTTCTTTAAATATTATTAAATGCAATTGGCTCTTCAAAAAATTACATTAAGTAAGCATAAACACCTTCGTTATGTGTTCTATAAAATATAAATGATGTGGAAAACAAGTGAATCTTTAAATATTTACATAGATACGTATTATTACGATTGCAATTGTGTCATCTCGTCGAAACTACGATTAACGTAATCTAACTGTTACGTTATCTCCATGCAATACCGGTAACAAACTCATGCGAAAATGCTCTTAATATTAATCGAGTCTTTCATGTTAATTATAACTTATAATTAATTTTATTTACAAAACCATCATTATTATTTTAATTATAAACTGTCATAAATGAATATTCGACTAGAAATCGAAAAAGTTCAACGATAAATCTTTCATAGAATTGAGGTCAACGTGAAACTTGAGCTTCTAGCATTTTCAAGAAAATAGAGTGGTTTAAATCGCTCGCCGTTAAAATAAAATTATGTATTACCTTACAGAAAAAAAAAGTGGGTATAAGGCTTTTCGAAACCGTCACAGAGGCGTGAGTAGGTAATCATCTTGATAAATTGCAAATAATTGTAGAATTTAAGTACCCATTTCATCGTAAAATATCTATTTCAGGGGGTGAGCCGCGCCAGTTCTGGCCGTTACTATTGCGAAGCGGCGAATTCGGAAGGTAGCACCAGAAGTCCCCCGTTCCAACTACGTATAAAGTTCGAACCAGTCTGTGGCGAAGGAAGCGGGCGAAAAGTCCTTGGAGCTGCCAAAGGGGAACCTTTAAGGGTCGAGTGTAAGGTGAGAAAATAACAGTTTAGAAAACCCCGGAGGCCGCGGTCATGGTTAACGCGAACAGAGAAATCCGAAAAGACAACTCCGGTAACGTTGAGAAATACCTACACAAACTTTTTAAGGATCGCCTTAAACGGCATCTATTACCCACATACACTTGCATGCATTCCCTGTTGATTTACTGCTACAAAGTGGTGTGTTTCACGATATAGATTTAAAATACAATTTCCCAGGTAAAATGAGATTTCCTTACTTGTCGCAGACAACCAACTTTTTAGATATCCTCATTTTATCCAACACCGCAAACGCTTACAAGAGTTATCGATTTAAAACTTTCGGGTGAGGTATTATCTCCAACTTTTGCACAATAGACCGTAACTGCTTTGAAAACTTTTGAGTTTTGTCGAAATAATTTGCATGAAATCTATTTATTATAATAATTTAAAAATATGCACTCAAAAGCCGATATATCAAAAACTTATAACTTTATTATTTGTTATACCTACCAGAAAAAAATTATGTCCTTAATTACATTTTTCATTAATTATACTCCTTACGTGATAGTGCTCGAGTTGCACGATTACCTTTCTGAGATCGATATCAAATTCACCTTTCTTTAAAATGTATAGATGTAGGTAATTACTATTTAAAAACAACTCTGAAGGATCACTCAAAACAAAATTATCAAAAAATATATCGATTTTATTAATCTTATCGTTTTATTTTAGTGATTTTGTTTTACATTATAATAAATTACATTTCAACAGTGAATCATTTCTTAGGTACCTGCATCCTTACATTTAGAAGATTATCCAAAAAACCGTTTACCAGAAGAGTAAACGAGTCTGTAAATCATTTTCATTTTCAAATCCAATTATTGTCTTTGTCGCACAATTATTGCTTATTAATTGATTGTGTTCTACTTAAAAAAGTTTAAAAGTGAAATTCTTATTAATCTATTGAGTTTTACTTAAAAAAGTTTAAAAATAAAAAGGCCACGAACTTGAATTTTACTAATTTAATGCAATTTTCCTCTTCCAAATAAATGCTAACGATTGTAGTTAAGTACTCTATTAATTAAAGATGTACAAAGCACATTTTGCCACTCTTTTATGTTTTAGTTATTTTTAATATCTTATTACACGAAATAGTTTGACAAAAAAATCGTTCGAAAACTCGAAAGCTTGTTTATTTGAATTTGAATTTCATCATTAAACACCTTAAGGCCCTAAATTAAAGGCGTTACAGCACATTGATAATTACCTATTTTAATTTTGTCATTAAAAATGTTAAAATGAATAGCATAGATAAGTAAAATACATAATTAGTTATTTTGTGTGAGAACAAACTGTGTCAATAAAATTATATCAAACCTTGCTATTTTCAACCAGACCCTTTTCGGCAATACCGTGATATGGAATTAGTCGAACATTCTAGGCCTACACCGATTTTCTCCGTTTTAGTTAAGTAAGATAAATACATATTACTGTTTACAAAGCAAACACCATTTATCTATTTTATGTAAAATCTGGTAGACGTTGCATTACATATTCTACAACTTACAGCCAAAAATAAAACCGATTATCAACGGAAATAACAGCACTTACAGTAATCATAAACGTATATTAAACAGGGCGTTTCAGAATAACTTTTTCAACATTTCAGATGTGACGATGGACATGTACCTAATTAAACATTTTTTTGTAATAAAGTTTTGTAAGTCCGGAAACGCTTGGATTAAAAAAATTATAATAAATCATTTAATATCTGAAATGATCCAAATTAAAATTAATAAACAGATCTATGATGGAAAGAAAGATTTGGAAGAACACCCAGACTACTACCAATAACCAAATTTTAGTTGATTTGCAGTAATTTTAGTTTTTCGGTTGTCACGTTTTGAAATTTTGAATGTTTTAATTTTAATTCTTATTCTACTCCGCTGATGATAATCCAAAACTGAGTTAAATATATATGGGAAAATGTTTTAAGATTTTGATTTAAAAACAATAACAGATTTTTGTAGTATATTAATGGTATCTCGGAAACGAACCATTTTCGAACTTAAGTCTATATAGGTTTTTTCTTATCTTGATGCTTATTGTTACTTCCAAAAATTTGGAAACGGTATTATAGTAATATAAATGTTTCCATCAACCCACGTTTAAATGGATATGAAATAGGATTTTATCGTTTATATCGAATATGATGCGTCGCACGAAAAAAATTGCAAGTGGTCTTATTTTGGCAAAATGCACTATGAAATTTAAAATGCCGCCAATTTTACAATATATCCAATGTCGTAGATGATTTAACTGAAAAACTGTAACGGTATGACGTATCTCGAAAACTGAGCGTTTCGGGCATGACTTTATTTACAAAAAAAATTGTTTAATCACATCTAAAAAATAAGAATAGTTATTTTAAAAAATAATTTCTAATAAAAGCTGCTTTTTTATTTTCATCAAAACAATCTTGATAATATCAGAACGAGAACATTTTAAGGCATAATAAAAAAAAGATTATCTATTTAAAAAAACATCTGCTTTTTTCATGTTCCTAAACAAGTATAAACAGTAAATATACAAAAGTTTGAACTGAAATTGTAGCCGAAAATAGTGGTTAGTTACCCGTATAACATCAAGTTTGACGATATAAAGGAAAACGTTGCCGCTGCAAAGCATCCTACATCAAGTTATGTATGGCATTTTTAAGGTGGCTGTAAAGATAGATTTATAGAACAGTTCTGTTTTTTTTCCTGTTTAAGAAATAGTTGAATACAAGACGAATTGCTAAAATGCGTTCGTAAAAAGAAAACGGGGTAGTTAAGAATTACGTAGGTACAACCACCGATAGAAAATTAAGTACCTATATTATTTATTAAAATTTTACATATCGATATGTATCTAGAAATAACCCGATAAAAAATTCGGGTTTTATGAAATTCTTTCTAAATCACCTATAATACGTACCGAGCCATCATAAATGTCACAATTATTAAATTAAAATAATTAACCCTGTTATAAACGTAGAGGTTCACATATTACAAGAGGCATTTTATGGAATTTTTTAATTGGTCGTTAAGTTCAAAGTTAATTATGACGAGAGAACTCGTTCTTATTTTACGCTACCTACTAGAGAACGAAATTAAAGTTACACTGCATAATTTATTCTTGTATTAAGTTGGCGGGCATGAAAATTTAAAATTCATCCTTCGTTCGAACTACAACTATTTAGGGCGAACAAAAACCCCGATAATTTTGCCCCTCGAATTGCAAAAGGTACTAATAACTTTAGACGGAAAAAGGTATGACGATAAATTATCTTAAGCGCGGGCGTTTAGTCGAAACATTTTAGTTCGTCTATAAAATATTACATATTGTTCGTGAAAGACATCATAATAAGATCGTTTATTATACAGGTGGACGCGGAACCGGCTGCCTCGTTATTTCGTTGGATTTTCAACAGCACACCGGGGGTTTCCAGAGAACTGAGCGAGTTTACTGCTGAACCAGGCAGCAGCATTTTAACTTACACTCCCTCGATAGCGGCTCACTATGGGACTCTGCAGTGTTGGGGAAGAAATGAGTTGGGCTCTCAGCAAACCCCTTGCGTCTATCACATTGTCCCTGCAGGACGCCCCGACCCACCCAGTAACTGTGCTCTACTTAACGTCACTCATCACTCGGTCGTTATAAACTGTAAAAAGGGTTTCGATGGTGGTTTAAGACAAAAGTTTGTGTTACTAATTTCGGCGGCGGACAATTTAACGGCGAATTTATCGGCGAACGTGCCCGAATTCCAAGTAACTAATTTGGATGCGACCACAGACTACACCGTAACAGTTTACGCTATAAACGGTAAAGGGTGGTCGAAAGCATCGAACGTAGTTTTTATTAAAACGTTGCCGGCGCCCGGCCTAAAGGAATTAAGAAGATCCACCGGCCCATCTTCCGAAGAAAAAGTGGACGGACCTTGGTTGTATATATTATTGGCAGCTGGATCTACATTAATATTCGCCGGCGCGATAGGTGTTATTATTTTTGTGGTTAAACGATTTAAAGTCGACAGTCCCGTAAGAGAGAGACGTTCAAGAAGCCCTAAAAGAGAAGAAATTCCTCTAAATCCTCAGGTCTCGGCGTATACTGATACCGCTACCGATGACAAAAATCCCGATTTAATCCCTCCTCCAGATTATGGTGAGAAATTTTTATTAGATAAATAATTAATTAAATTTCTAAGGGTCGTTTTTTCAATCGTCTGTTAACGCTAACCATCAGTTAATAAATTATCAGAATCTATTGTCAAAACAAGAAATTGACTTGATAGATAATTAAGCGTTGACCGACGCGACGATTCAAAAACCAACTTTTATAGTAAACAATAAATTCATTCGCAATGAATATATGTTTATCCTTTTACCCAATTATTTACTCTATTGTTATACGAATAAAATGAATTTATTAATGAACAAAATTGACCTAAATTTCAATTGGTACACATAAGTAGATGTCAAAATGAGATGACGATAAATTTGACGGGGGAATTTAGGTCAAACCTCTTCACCTTTAACAGCCATAATTACATGCAAATAGGAATACGGAAAGGTGGTAAACAAACTATATGTTGTCAGTTTTAAATGAAAAAAGATAAATATTTTTAAATCCGCAAGAAATAACGAGATTGTTTAAAAAGTATTGCCTACCTACAATCAAAATAAATTCTATTCAGGACAATTATACAACTCAAAATTAAGTAGGGATAGGTACTAATAAAATGTTTTCACTTTTGCGATGTCGGCCAATAATTAAGCTTTTATTTAACTTGACTTTTTTTCGCAGCAACAATATGTACAAAACATCGAAATAGGTCAAAAGTAATGGTTGTGTTCATTGTTGTGTGTTGACGAAAATGCTTACAGTCGTCGTGGTATAATATGGTGTTCTGCCTGTCGTCTTGTCAATTACAACTCGAGGTCTGACTTTTTCTTTCATATTTGACGTTCAGAGCACTCGTGCCCAGTAGTTTTCGGAAAATCTGCACGAGCGAAACCGTGAATTCCAATTTCGCTCCCAAAAACAACTACTAGCGCTCTCGACGTAAAATACTATTGAAAATAATCAGTTTTGTAAGCGAATGGTTCGAGAATAGGCCCCCAGACCACTTGTATTACATAGGAATAAAACGAAATAAAAGTTAAAACAAGCGGTAATTTATTACACACTACATACCTGCGTATATTCATTAATTAAAAAAAAACATTTCATATCGAAGTAAAACGATTATTAAATTATTTTTTTATTTTTACAAATCATGTAACATTCAAATAAATAGTAGGAGTATTTAATAAAACGAAATTTAACATTTAATTATGGAGAACGTATGGAATAATTTTCATCATTGCTTCTAAACATCCGCCTTATTCCTACTAATTTATCGTAAATACCTACCGGTATTAATTTTAACTAATTATATACTAAAACAACAATAATATCGTGGAAAATACATAATATATTCCTATAGCAATATGTTCCATAAAATATGCACAAAATCAAAAATTATTATCAAAACAAATTGTTAACCGCACGTTGAATTTAATTAGGTAGGTATTTAATTTACCAATAATATGCTAATATCAAAATTTTATTTTTACTACGTTGTAAGAAATACTAGAAGTGTAAGAGACATTAACTTTATATACATAGGTATACGTTAACGCAAAACAAATGATTAAAAAAAAAGGAAAACCAGTAAAAGAATACAAAACATACCATACCTATATCTATTATCAACTGGATCAGTGAAATAAAGATTAACTTTAAGAGAAAAGAGCCAATTTAAATAAACGATCCTTTTAACCGAATACAAATAAAACGTTTTATTGTTTAATATACAAATGAGATGTTTTAATTTAAATTAAAAACCGTTTATTTCAAATATTCAAGAGTTATGGTTAAAAAAGCTTTCCGTTGTTCTTTTAACAGGGTGTTCATAAAATTTCTGAAAAAAATTCTCTGATTTTTCCCGACTAAATTTTAAAATCTCCCTGACTTTCGACAGTATAAAATAACAAAGTTTGTTTGTATATGTTTTTACTAAAATAAAGGAAGCAAGAAAAACAACCTCCAGCAACCCCGTACAACCGTTCAGGCACCAACCTTAAAAAATTCTTGCTCCATTTTCCTTTAATAATATATTTTATAATAATAATAAACTCATTTATTTCCTCGACATTTACATATGTCAAAATCGGGAAAAAACAAGATAAATAATATATTGAAAAAAAATGAGGAAAAGGGACATGGTTCAGTTAAGAAGTAAAACTAGTTAACTCGTTTTCCACCATGCCCCTTAAAAATCAAGGAATAAATTTAAATGACGGAAAATAGCGCAATACAATGCAAAAAACGATGTTCACTTTTGAAGTAACAGAGTCTTGTATTTCGAAAGTGCCTTTAATTACCTATTAGCATTATTTTTATAGATTTTATTTTAATTCTAACCTCGCTTAAGATATTTTTAGCCTCTTATACGACTTTTCTTATTTTTTTAAATTTATTATTAAAAAATTGCGGCTACGTAAGTACCTATATTGAAAATTCCATATAAATAGATTTACTAAAATAGAATTAAATAAAACCGAGTAAGTATCTAAAGAACGAAAATGAAAAATACAACTTAAAATCACGATTAATGGAATAGGTAACTGGCAAAACCACAAAGAGAGATAAAGTGAGGCAAACGAAATGGAACATTTTCTATCCCAACTGTTAAAAATAAAACGTAAAATTTTTCTATTATAAATGTTTTAAGGAGAAAAGGTTAATTTTGTTCAGAAAAAAATGTAATGTGTTTTAAATAAACAATTTAGAAAATGGAAACAAAATTTTTATTTTTAACACCTAATAAATAGAAAGTACGCTAATTTAAAACGTCGCGAGATCAACTTAAAACTGTATCTTCAATTGTATCTGTATGTATCATTAATTTTTTTCTATCGATAATTCAATCTTGAACAGTTGCAAAAATCACCAGTATCAAAATATGATAAGTTGACCATTAAGTTTTGTAAAGCCGAATAAACATTCAAAGTTGTAAAAAATAAAAGAGAAATAATAAAAATTATGTATGACACATGTAATGTTTCATCTCAGTGAACTGTTTTGAATGACCACATAATGTAGCTTTTATACGTCTCTGAAAGGAAAAACGTAGTCTGCGTTTTACAAACTGGAGTTTCGAGACTTGAAATTCAGTGTGATTCCACCGTTACCGAGAAACACGTAGTAACTTCACGACGCCGACGCCGACGCCTACGCTACCGTTCACTTCGCATGCTCAAAACGCATGGGTGTGCATTTACCTATTTCGTGGAAAAATGTCACGACTGAAGCGCAACGCGATGCGTCGCGGCGCGGCGGTTCGAATCAACTCATGATAAATTATCCGATTGAACTTCCATTTGCACCCAATAAATTCACATCGCCATCGTTTCGTATTCTACACAGAGAAATAAATGCGAAAGTATAATTCGGATATACGAAAAATAACGCTGCGCTAACGAAATTATGGTGTCTTAAGATAGTCAACGTCTGTTGTTTCATTTAAAAATAGAAATATCTATAGTATTTTACAATTTACTGATATGTTCTCAATTTTCATGTTCTCATATTAAAATTAAAAAACCCAGCGCATAAAAAGTTGCAGTAAAACTCGCCCCTCGCCGTTCCTATTTAGAATATTTCCGATAAAAATAGTCACACAAAATTTCTAGTTTCGATAATGGTCAGAAAAAACTATCGACTTTCCCATCTTTAAGAGGTTGTAAAAATTATGGGAATTAGAAAATATTTTCGAACCAATGTTTATGGGGGACATTTAATGACTGATCGAGTTAACGTCAAACAATAAATAAAATTATGAAGACTATTGATAAAGTGAAACTGTGCCATCTAATTACCATTAATTAGCAGAAAATGTGTCGTTTTCAGTCAAGTTATGCATAAAACTTATGCATAATCTCTTATGCCCCCAATGCCCTACCAACATGATAATACGTAACTAATGTTTTTAGTAAAATACTGTTATGTTGCACCGGATTATTTGATCAATAACTCGATAAGGAGGAAATTTGGACATTTTTGGACTGTTACAATTTCGATTTATTTTTACCTTTTTTTTATTTTTACTCTCTCTAATTATCTCTCGTTAAATTGTCTTCAAAAATCAAAGTTGGTAGACAAGAAAATGTCTTAATTCATCGATCGCAGTATCTACTAATAAACTACCTGTGCTAAAATAGGGGATTGTAATGGAAACGCCGTTTCGATCCATGCAACGAAGACTATCGTAACCCAAAATTGAAATTTAAGTTGATATAATAATTATACAATAATTTCGTTGAATGAGTCGATATGAAGCTAAATAAAGGCAACTTTTGGGGCCTGTTGCACAACAGCAAATTTCCGCTATCGCAAAAAATTGCAAATTTAAGGTGATATAATCAATATTATCAATGCGTCGATTTGACCTTGATCAAATGTACGGAATTAAAACAATTCGTATAGGTTATGTACATATAAGTCACATATGTCAGTGGTTTTAAATTTGAAAATAATTAAATCAAATAATTAAATAATTAAATAAAAAATAATTAAATTAAATAATTAAATTAATTTGAAAATAATGTAATCTTATCTTAAATCTTGTGTTGATTTTCCCACTAATAAACTGATATTACGATTAAACTAACAATTGTGTATTTCAAAATTTAAAACAACATTGACATATGTCATATACATAACCTATGCGAATAGTTTAAGTCCAGGGCGCTCACTACTATCGGAGGCTCGCAGTGACGTCACTTTATCGGATCCACTTCACCTACCCTCGTCGAAAAACAGATAGTTGAGGCAACCTGTATAATAATAAATTAGAAGGTCTATCAACCTTGGTAAAAAATGACAAATACTTATAGTATAGGTTAATTTTATTGTTTTTTAAAATTCCACAGCATCGCGGTCAAATTTATTTTCGTAACACCGTGCACCGTCATAAAGAAATTGCAATTTTCAAAATTAAAATTATACGCGAAACATGTGTTTTGGTCCTTTTTTCTTATAGTTCAACATTAAAAGGCACATGACGTTTACAGAAAACGGTTGCTATATTTCAAAATTGCTAAGAATAAAAAAGTTAAGTTCTCTACTTTACCACTTCATTTCTCACTAAATTGTTGACCGTGATTTTTTTTCTTATTTTTTCTGAATTTCATTAACGGTCCCCTACAACGGACTGTAGCGTTGGTACGCCATTTCGGAATCACCCCGGGTATCTATACATTAATAGTAGTGGGCATATAGAAGCTATGGAATATGGAATATAAATAGAATATAATAATATAATATAATGAAATATGGGTATACAAAACAAGGTTGATTTAAAATTGTAATAAAAAGCTACAAAAACTGTTGTTCCCACTAATTTACAGGAAATAGGAATCGTTATCGTTCACTAGGTAATGAAATGCATTATGCGTGTACATACAAAAAGATTTAGTTCTTTTCTATATTTTTAAAAGATCTGCTACGTCTTTCTCTACTTTCACAGTTTTGTTCTTCAAAAACTGTCGTACGTAGGTACCACAATTTATTTATTTTTCTCACAAACGGTATCTCAACGTATTTTATTTAATTTGGGTAAGTACAGCTTCACACATCTCACAAAAACTTCAAAACATTTTTCTAAAAATCAATTGTTTTATGAAACAGTGTGTATTAGTGTTAAACTTATTTTACAAATGCCGCAGTCAATTATAAGTAGTCGATATATACCTATTTTTAAATAATATTCTTGTTAACTAATTAAATCATTATACCGAGTTTACAGTAAACTAACTGCGGTAATTGTTCATTAAACTTTCTCTCGAACTTAGCACTAAACTAGCAACATATGCCACAAGACTAATTGGAACTGCCACATCAAGAAACGCGAGCTTCCTTTGTAAACATTACAACAATCAAAAACGGTAATAGGTACCTACTTCCCTTAATTAACATAGTAAATGATGTAAAGATCAAATGACAAACGTATTTTATTGAATCGGCGATTAATAATTAAGATTATAATTATCTTATTTCAGAAAGTCTTCATTCTGATTCGGCATCAACCGCCCCCTACACAATCACGGCGCGTCCTTCTACCAAAAGGAATTGTGCTACCCAAATGCCCGTAAAACCGTATCACGTTACTTGGGCTCCTATGTTACAATCACGGAATTGTTCCACCCAAACTCCACCACCGCACAAAGAGAGTTCTGTTTAACCCCATCAGCAGTCTCGGTATCGGGACCAATACCACCTGTGATATTTGTGAATATCTCATATTTTTAAGCAACAATTATCAAAATACTGTTACGCTGTTAATTATTTACTGATTAATTGTGAATAAAATATCAATATGTGTATTGACTGTTTTGATTTCAAATTTTCGATTACGTAACTTCGCATTGTAGTAAAATTAAATTGTAGGGCGTTCGAAAAAAGCTCGGATCCATTCCGTAAGTTCAATAGGTTTATTTCTATGTACATATTTTAATAATATTTTTTATATTTAGGCAAAAATACGTAGGCGATACGATTGAGGATATCTCCTTTTCAATCAAAAATAATGTTAATTTTTATATTTTAAACAAAACATTATATTAGTACTCTGCACAGGGTGTAACAAAATTAATTTATATCGATTGTAAATTTTTAATTAGAAGGAATACAAAAACAATAGTTAAATACATAAGTTTTGTGTTTTATCTGGACCTGCATGATAATATGTTTGGTTTGTTTCGTGTTTTGTTCCGTTGTTATGGTAACCCTATATGTTGTTTGTTTTTTTTAATGGCACCCGTGTGTTTTCTTTGCGTCTTTTGCTCTATTTAGTAGTGACCTTATGTCGTAATGAAAAAACGTCAAAAATAAAATAATAATTGTAAAAATGAAAATAAAAAAGTTAATTAATTGAAAACAAGAAATGATTTATGATAAAATTAACCAGATAATTGATAGTAGCCGTCAGGACTGACGGCGAGAAATTTTCCAGGAGAAAATGGTTGAATTGGTGATAAAATTGTATTCCAACAATATAGAGCACTTCCACATTTTGCAACATGTATTATGGAATATTGAAGTAACGTTTTTGTTTAATGATACTCGTTTATATTTAATATAATTTTTATATTTTCGCTTGTACATTTATTAGAACGCAATATGGCTACTGCGTAAACATAATAACAATAGAAGATTGGCAAAAGGGGACCTATGCAGTGGCCGGCCTGATTTCCTGACTTATCACCATTAGATTTCTTCGTGTGGGGTTACGTACAAGCAATGTGTATAAAGAGGCCACGTAATCTAGATAACCTAAAGGCGCGAATAACTGCCGTAGCGTGAAGGATACCCGAAAGAACAGTAATAAATTTTCAACACCGATTAAGTCATGACCTGGCAGTCAATGGAGCTCAATTTGAACATTTAATTTAATGTGTATTTAATGTTTTACACATACGTTTTAATACTCAAAATTAGAATATTTTTATATTTGGTTATTTTGTTTTTAATTTGTTTAATATGTTTTTTTTTTAATTTTCTCGTTTCTTTATCTAAAATTATTTTATTTTTGGCATTGTTTCATTACGACATAAATGACACTACTAAATAGAGAAAAAAACGCTCTTTTTCAAAAACACAAACAAAAAATATGGGTGCCATTAAAAAAAAATTAAAGTTGGTTATCATAGTAACGAAAAAAAACAGTACACAAACAAACCAAATACGTCACCTTGAGATAAACCAGAAAACTTTTGCATTTAACGTTTTCTTGTAGCCCTTCTAATTAAGAAGTTATAGTCAATACAAGTTACTTTTGTTATCTACGCCTTATATGTATTTTTATGAATTCAGTAAAGTTCTTCTTCAGGAATTCAGTAATATAAGATTCGGTACATTTATGTTCCACAGCCACAGAAATATTCAATTAAAACTTTGATTAAAAAACTCGATTAAAACTCGAGCACTCCAGTTGAAGAAGCTGTGCGTTTGGGATATTTATGTATGATGAAAATGTGAATGATGTCAGAGATAATTGTTAGGAAATACCAGCGGGTAACAAAACATTCCATCAATTCAAAAATTTAAGGGTGAATTACTCAAGTATATCTAGCTGAACAGCTACGTACAGTATATTAATCATTGATTTGGCACTGCTAGGAATCGTACAAAAATTAGTCGCAGAGAACTTAAATTTTCAGAATTTCAAGGATAATTTTATTAATTGCCGTTGAACATTTTTAGTTATCTCTTCGGCCTTAGAAGATATTCTGATAAAACCAATAAATGATTATTATGACATGTTGTATGTAATTTATGTTGTAAAAGAAAAATTAAAATGAACGCTTATAGATATTTTTGAATATAAAAGAATAAAGTTATTTAAAAGTCATGACTAACGTGATTTAATGCGAAATAACACAAACTTGCATTTTTTAAACGACATTCATAGTTGGTTTTGTACTTATTTTATTACTAATTATTGAATTACTGTTTAAAATGCAAAAAAATAAGTTAACGTCTAAAATCAACGTGAGCTGTAGAAATGTTTCTTTTGATAAAATAGATAAACCGTTACAATACTCTTACTTAAATTATTTTTACAAGATACCCATCCAAAAAATAGAGTACCTACCTAAATAAAATTCGAATTTCTAAACAGATTACGAAATTATGACATGAAAATTATTTGATAATTATTATTTTGATCATTTACTTACATATACTTATGGTAACAACAAATCATACTTTTTCCAAAACCACTTTTTCCTATTTTGAAATTTTTAAAAACCACGAAAGGCTTGGAGAATCATGTCTAAAAGTAAAATCTAAAAATAAGACTAAAATTAAATTAATCGACGTACTTATACTTATTTATTTGCAGTAATATGCAAAATATCGAACCGGATCGAGCTTACGATAGGTGTAAGTAATGGCCCAAAAATTGTAAAAAATGTATTCTTTATAAAACCATCTGTTTATCTCAAAAACAAATTGTCGAAGCAATTAACTTTATGGTACTTAATATTCAAGTAAATTATTAACTCAAAATCAAGTACCTACCTACTATGTACATAATATGTATATTGCCTTTATACTGACTTGTGAGTTAATTGACAATATTAAATATTTGTTAGTTTTCTGAAATTACAATGTTAACTAGTTATATGTACAGTGTGTCCACGGATACGCCTAACTATACTTGTAAACTTTTTTATTTCTCGTTTTTCGATAAAAAGTCATTCTTTAGAAAGAGTTTTGTTTAGTCTTAAAAGTCTTAAGCCATAGTCAGAATGTCTATATGGCATACATGGTTGTTTAAAAATAATTAAACATTCAATTGTTCAAGAGTAAAGCACCAATTATTTGAATAAAAATGAAAAATGTTAGAGAAAAGAATGTCAATAGAAGTTCAAATATGTTCTAGGAAATTTTATGGATCACAGAATATATCTCATCAATATGAACAAGAAGAGATTTTTAAGAAAACAAGGTTTACGTTCAAATTAAAAGCGGTTCTAGTACATTAGTTCTAGTACATAAATTAATTTCCAATTTTAAAACAACTGGATGTTTTAGTTCGATGTTAGTAAAGCAATTTTCTAAACGACAAAACAGTGTCGAAAATCGCGGTTATGTTAAAACGTTTGATTAACGCTGATTGTGAGCTAAGATTCCGCCATTTTTTTAGTAGGTGCCTACTAAATAAATATTTTAGCAAAATTTATCGAAAACGTTTAAAGGTGTACTACGTAGGTACCTATAATCGAATAAAAATCAATTTCTGTTTGAATATCATTATAAATCGCTTAAAAGAACGATACGTAAACTCTAAACGTAATTTTAATCGACCCCTTTCTACTAATTGTAAATTTTTCTTTTAAATACTCCCTAACGAGTTTAATTATTCTAACGACTACCAAGTTACATAAAAATTAATTAGCATAACTTACGTACTTCTAAAGTAGACTAAATTTTCCATTACGGTCCGAGGCAATACGACAAAATGTTCAGAAAATATGTCTTTGATTATCGCACGGCATGAATTAAAACGCACACGTCAATCCCGTACCGCAATTTTAATATATTTTTAAACGGATTCTTTGTTTCAAATTGCATTCAAACGTTGTATTACGTACGACCGGTCACAAACAAGTGACTATCTGCAGAAAAATAAGATAAAAATAAAATCATTTTAAATTTAAATTAAAATGTTAATAATAGTTCTCTCATTATTCACGATAGTCACATAAATTAAAGGAGCACTCTCCGGCAAGACATTGATGTAATAGTCATTTAATTTGATGAATGTATTGGTACAGATGGCAAATTTAGTGGGAATACAAAAAAAAAATTGTAACTATAAAAAAAATTATTAACGAGCATTTTTATTTTTTGGATTAAACCTCAAAAGTTCCCTTCGATAGTGATTCCGCAAAAATTGTTATAGAGGTTGAAAAAAAAAGGTAAAATTCAGTTTTTCGCAATTATCTCGGAAACTGTCCATTTTTCGAGAAAAAAAGTTTGTTATCATTGATTTTTTTGCGTAGAATCAATGAAAACTTTATCTTAAACCACCGTATTCTTTGAACTTTCGATAACAAATAACTGTGAATTATGAAAAATATAAAGAAAAAACAAAACAGCGGCCCATATTCGAATCAGTTCCTCTACCAGTTAAATGCGTTAGTAAAATACGTAGGTGTACATGCGGATAAAAGCTTTAATTCTCACACCGTCTTTCTGACGTCAATTAAGGTAGGTGCGTTCATTAATCATCATAATGTGCAACATAGCAGTTTCATTTGCAAATTGTAACGATGCCTCCCCAATTTAGAGTAACCCACATTTCGCGAGTAATTATGAGATCTAATGCAAGTTTTATTTCGGCGATTTGAATTTAATGCACTCAATTTATAAGTCCACAACTTAAAAGTTTAGTTGAACAACTTTTTTTTTATCAAAAATAAATGATTTATAATCGTTTAATTATGAAACAAGACCGACGCGACGCCGACGTGGTAAAAACGAAATTTGCATTTCCTCTTCAAGTTTTTCAGTCCACTTCCAAGCGGAAAGTTTGAGAATTTTAAAACTCGACGTGCAATATTTTCTTTCGCCTCTTAAATTACTCTTTAATCAATAAGTAATGTTCAAACTGCTGTCATTAGAATTACTAAACGACATATTGTTATAAATAATAAGTACATATGTAATATGATTATTTAAAAAGTAGTATCAGTTATCTACTTAAAAAAATTAAGTAAAAAAAAGTTCATTACATTACGATAACTACATATTGAGCAATGAGCATTGAGGCTTTTTTGATTTTATAAAATTAATATGTATTCGTGTAGGTGCTTATTTAAATAATCATCAGTATTAAAATTAGTAAAAATACCTACAAAATATTAATAACTGTCCAATACATGAATAATAATAATAACGATTAATAAATTAGCTATAATCGTTGGCTTTGTTATTTCCCTATGTTATTAAATCAAGATTTGTGTGAAAAGAAGAATATTATCTTGATAACGATATTATTCTTAACATAAATGTTTATTTTTAAGAGTACTTTTATTAATTCCATAGTTTTACAAAATGTGTATTCATCCTACTTTATTGATTACATTTTAAGGCATTAATAAAATAGTACAGGTAGATCCCGTTTTACGCGATTCCGTTATCCGCGTTTTCGGATATATACGCGATTTTCATGTAAACGCCAATTTATATAAAATACTCGGACTTTTGACTGGAATTTTCTGTTTTTTCCTTTTCAATATGAAATAGCACCCGATATTTCAAATAACTGTCCAGCGTCCACCAAGAGCTCCCACTTCAACCTATTAGAGTAAAATTCCTTTTTTATACATTCCAGGGAACTGATGGAAATAAGTGTAAATAGCAGGAGACCGAAAACTGACCAACGGAAAATAACATAAACTGCGGAAACGTAAAAACGGGGTTTTATGATACCTACATCCAAATAAATTAATCTAATGTGCGCCTGTATCACGAGGGCCGAACATTAACTTTCGCTTATTAAATGCGTCTCGTTTTATGCGAATTCGGTATACGCGGCGATTTCGCGGAACGTATCTCTCGCGTTTAACGAGATCGTCCTGTACATGTTTCATAAGGCACGTTTTCATCGTACTATGGCCTATCCAAACTTATATGCAATTCACGTCATCAAAAAAGTTACTAGATTGTTTATTTATAATTCGGTTTAAATTTTGAAAATGACATATTCTATAGATGATTTACTTGCGCACATATTAGATGGCATAAAGAAAGACTACAATTTATTAGAACTGTCAAAATACGAGGTACGAGGTGACAGCACTGTATGAAACGTCATCACCTAGTAACCTTTTATTGATGATGTGGATTGCATATAGGTTTGGACGAAGTGTAGTCCAAGTTTAGAAAACGAACCGCGTAACGAGTACAACTGAAACAAAAACTGAAGTGCGCCCATATACACCTTACCTATTCAGTTTCGTTCATCGTTCAGTTCTTTAAACACAGTTAAGCTGTGCAGTTAAACTGCAAGTGTGTACACTTCGTCCAAACCTATATGCAATCCACGTCATCAATAAAAGGTTACTAGATGATGACGTTTCACACAGTGCTGTGACCTCGTACCTCGTATTTTTACAGTTCTAACAAATTGTAGTCTTTCTTTATGTCATCTAATATGCGTGCAGATAAATCATCTATAGAATATGTCACTTTCCAAACTTTAAACCGAATTACAAATAAACAATCTAGTAACTTTTTTTTGATGACGTGAATTGCATATAGGTTTGGATAGGCCATAGTAGCCTTAACAGACAACATTTTCTGTAACGTCCTTTATTTAATATTTTTAACGAAAACGTTTTTAACGTTTTAACAAAAACTAAAATTATTTTAAAATCAATTAAACGAATTAAAATGAATAATACCAAAAATAAAATTATTTTTAATCGTTTATATAGGTAAATAAGTATTGCACAGGGTGATTCCTAAATAAACCTAGAAGTAAAAGAATAGAAGGAATGTTATTTTACGTTGAAACGATATATAAATGCATGTCCTAAACCGTGTTTTTTTTTCTGAATTACTGGGCGTTAAAGTTTTAAAAAAAGATTACCGAACTTTTTAAAAACTCGATCGCTTTAAAATATTTTCCTTATTGTCGTGCGTGCCCGTACGCGTAGGAAAATATATTAGGAACTGTAAGTACTAAAACCGATTTAAAAAAATTTAAATCTAAGTACTGCCAGGCTTGCGCGTACGAAAGAGAAAACAACCACTGTTACGCTGTTTCTCTAATTGTAAGTCATACACTGGTCAGTGCGAAAAAATAATTGACTTAAGTTTATTTATAGTCTCGTAATTGTATTTTGTAATAGTATAAATTAGGTATCACTTAACCCAGATATGCCTAATGTACTGTATTTAGGACGGAATTTTGGGGGACACAAACTTTCGAGCATACCTTCAACTTTGCGGGGATGGACATATTTATTCCGTCCTAAATATTGTACATTAGGCATATCTGGATTAATTACAAACAAAAATTAAGTCACTTTACGTCCGAGTTGACAGGGACAAAAAATTGGACATCTACTTTCGTTATTATTAAAAATAATTATTTTTTTCCGAAAATATATAATTACATGCTCCTTAAGTAATATACAATAACGCAAATTATTACAAATAAAACAATAATCCTAGAAATTACATTTTTGTTCGCATCATTTGAAAAGGTACGAACGGACCTTACATTAATAAACGCATTACAAAATTTTGGATATTTTCTTTTATATTGAATCGTCCAACTTGTTTAAGTTTTTACTTATTTATTTCACTCTCAGAAATACGTTTGCAATAGTTAATTTTCAACTTGTTAACTACCATCTGTCACTTTATCGACTAAAATATTATCGTTAACACCTTATCGAGCCCTTTTTAACAATCGTTTCGTTAACGATAATTATAGTTTTCCTAACTACGTTCGTCGCTCAAAATTATCGGTCTAAGTCGATAAATGTTTGTACAGAATAGAGCAATCGATAATTATCGAAAATTGTCGATAGAATGATTTAACGGCATCGAAAATTATCGATAACAATGTACAGAATCCCGGAACTGATATACGTTCAAAAAGCGTTTCTCTTTGTATGTTGTCCCGTCCTCTACGGTACAACTTATAAATTAATAACATGTATTTAATACACTAGATGGAAGCACTAGTATTAAAAATTATTTTATATCATTATACTGTATTTTCATACATGAAATTTAGTAAATAAAAATCAAGAATTAAAATGGGCATCACGGAAAAAACTACTTTGCCCACACACGAAGAATTAACTGTGCAAGAAGTGAATCTATCCGGACCTGTCCTTAAAGCTGGAGCTTTCCACTTAGGCAAAGCTTGCGAATGGGAAAATAATGTGAGGTTAATTATCTAACCAGTCTACATAGATATTTCTAAATTGAATTATTTTAGGAATTTATTCTGTGCCGTACGGAACTTGATGATCCTCGAAAATGTATTGACGAAGGCAAAGCGGTAACTAGCTGCGCATTAAATTTTTTTCGTAAAGTTAAAAAATCTTGTTACGGAGAATTCAATCAATATGTTAACTGCCTCGATAAATCTAGCACTAATCAAGATTTTTCTAAGTAGGTACTAATTATAATATGCACGTTTCTGTCGTACAAACAAGAAATTGTAGGTGTCGTAAAACTCAAGCAGTGTTCGATAAATGTATGCTCGATAACTACAAAATTGAACGGCCATATTATGGATACTTTACTGAAGTAAAGGTACATAAAACAGAGAGAGCCAGACCTCCAGCTGAAGAACCTGCGGTTTATCCAGACGCCACTCCATATTTACCCGAAGGTACTGAAAAGCCGCCAGCAAAATATGGATCAAGATATTTATGGCAGTGGTAGATTTTTAATTATTGTTAGTTTGCTTTAGAAAACTGCCGATTAATTATCGGAATCAAGAGTTGCAGTTTTATAAATCAATTTGTAAAATGTATTTGTTGTTACTTGTATATAAACATAATAAACTTTCAAATGAAAACTATATTCACGCAACATTTTATTAGAGTATATTATGATTTACCTTTCTCTGATATAAAGTTAATCTTAAGAATTTTAGTTATCGGGATATTTAAAATTGCTAAGCTAAGCTAAATAGGTGGACCAAACTTGAGAGCATGTACAGCAAGTCAAACCATTACGAAAAGCTCAATATGGTTTTTTTTTTTCTAAAACGCCGCGTAAGGAAGATATGGCACCTTAAAATGTGCATTTTAGAATCGTTTTTATTTAATATCTCTTGAACCATTTAATGTAAAATAACGAAAATTCACACATTTACTATTGTTTTAATGCTTATTAAATTAAAATTATGAACTGCTCAATATTCAATTCGGGGGTGTGTCAAACTGCACAGGAAGTGGGTAAATATCACCTTAATTTTTTTGTATGTCAGTTTTTTCAACTTTCGACAAGAAATTATGGAATTTCAAAGTTTTCTGCTAAAAAAAATGTACTCTTATCAAATTTTTTTGGATGCACCGTTTTCGAGTAACACCATTTTGAATATTCCATTACATGAATGTATTCATGTTAAAACAATTTTTATTAATTTGAAAAATTATAAAACTGAGACACTAGCGGTCTTTTTATTATTATTTTATTAACCAGCATTATTTTCTCATCAATATTCCCTTCTGAATTTTTATTCGGTGAAGATAAGAAAATTGTAGGGTATGTTAAAATTAATTCTAATTAATTCTTTTCTGATTTCACGGTTATTATTTTCTGTCTTTCTATAAACAGTTAAAAGTTGAAGAAAATGAAAATGAAATTCAATATTCCAATCTGCTTGTTTTACATAATTTCATGCATCCCAGTGAGTTTTACTGAGAAATATATAGGAAATACAGGATAATATTGAAGAATATATAGGATAATTTAGATTAATATACCGTATGTAACAGAATCATGCTACAACCCCCTAATTTTGTTATTTATTAAGATAAAATGTTCAAACTTGTTGCATATCTAATGTACTTATCAAACGTCACTTTTTAACATAAAAATTGTGTTTTCACTTCCGGTTTCGCCAGAACTGACATCAATCTTCACCATCAATGGGGATCTGTACCTACAGCCTATCCAAACCTGTATGCAACACGTCATCAAAAAAAAGCTACTAGATTGTTTATTTGTAATTCGATTTAAAGTTTGGAAACTGGCATATTCTATAGATAATTTATCTGCGCACATATTAGATGGTATAAAGAAAGATTACAATTTATTAGAATTGTCAAAATACGAGGTACGAGGTGACAGCACTGTGTGAAACGTCATCATCTAGTAACCTTTTATTGATGACGTGGATTGCATATAGGTTTGGACGAAGTATAGGTACAGTGCGGTAAAGTTTCGGTACAGTTGCGGTACAATTTCAGTGCAGTTCCTGTACAGTTGCGATATAGTTCCGGTACAGTTCCGGTATAGCTCCGGTACAGTTCCGGTATAATTCCGGTATAATTCCGGTATAGTTCCGGTACAGTTACGTAATTGCAACGTAACTGTACCAAAATTGTAACGTAACTGTAATGCAACTGCAACATAACTGCAACGTAACTGTCGAGTATAGTAATAAGTCGAGTTCCCCAACACCAGAGCACACGATCTTGATATCCTAGCGGACGGGAACATTTTAGGGAACAGAAAAATTGTTCAGCGTTGCGCCTCTTATTACTATATTCTCTTTGATAGTATTTAATTTTTTTTTAGAAGAAATAGTATTTTTATCAAAATTAGGTAAGGTTTCAAATTTTTTGAACATTCAATAATTTTACCTTATAAATTATACAGTTGTAGCTGTGCAATATAAGATTATACCTACTATTGCTTTTTTTAAATAAAAAGTTTATACCAGTAGGTACTGATTTTTGTTAGATAAAAAACTTTAATAGATTGCAATTAAGGCCCGTTTTCAAAAATAAAAAGAAATCTAAAAAGTATTAGATTAAACAAGATTATTGTTCCATACATTAATAATTATAACGTAATTCTCGCGAGTAATCAACTTATTCTGAAAAATGATATATCACAGAATAACATAAAGATAGAATATTTTCTTTAATACTTTCAGTTTAATTAAATAATACAAGCAATTTGTAGGTAAAGACTAATTCCAAGAAAAAGGTGAAATAATTGCGATAAACCTAATAATATTTTGTTACTACGTGCGAAATAAGTGTTAACAAACAAAAAAAAAATTGATGTTATCGTGAATATTACTCTATGCAAGTAAATGTGGTCACTGATTCAATTATAAAGTAATAACGCCGTAAATGGAACTGTAATCCGTTTTGTGGCGGCAAAAACATGCGCGAGAAGTTTATTTGGCCCCTTTTAGTACTATATAAGGTACGTCGACTTCCCTTAACATCAGTTCGACTTCCATCCTACAAAACACACATTTCGATAACTATCCAACCTACAATAAGTAAGTATAAGTCGATAGAAAATTTGTAATTTGAATATAACGACATTGAATTGCCGATGACAATTTTTTTTTCGATTTTTCTATATAGAAAAATGGAGTTCCTTTACTTAAGAACCGCAACTTTCGTATTAATTTCGTTGATGGTATTCAATTGGTTCATGGAAGCAGATGCGACGTACCGAAAACCACCATTCAACGGCTCAATTTTTGGAAAACGCGGAGTTACTGCAGGTATTTATTTATAAAAACTTGTTGATCCAATTTGGTTTTTTGTTTGTTATTTAATAGTGAAACGCTATGGGTATGCTTACGAATTGTATGCATTAATTTTCGGAAAATGTTTGTTACGAATTTATTATTTACTTTTGACCATTTATTTTACAAAAATTCCATGTACTTATTCAAGAACTGCGTTTCTTGAAAATAGCAGATCAATTCAATTTTCTGAAACAATAATAACCTATATTTGGCTAGTAAAACACTTATTTTCAGAATACGACAATGCTAATAAAGCTTTAACGGCTTTATGCGAAATTGCTATCGATGCTTGTCAACCATGGTTTCCATCGCAAGAAAAATAACTGCAGAAAATAGAAATTCGTTTGGACTGATATTTGCTTTAATCTGTAATATGTGTTTATAAGTATTATATAGCAAAAATGTTATGGTAGCTACTGTTTATTTTTGTGTACCTATCTAAATTGTACAGAATAATAAACTATACATGCAATCATAAAACTGTTTTCAATGATAAAAAAACCCGAACCCCTAAAATATTTCATAAAGAAACGTGAACGTTCATCGTGCAGAATGATAAATTACTTATTGTTTTAACTTATTAAATACCAACTTCTTATACCTATATCAAATTTAATGTAAAAACCAGGCGTCGATGATGTCCTAACTCAAAAATCTTCATATAAATAATTGGTAGTTTTGTTCAATAACCAGAAAAATCTTTTCAAAAGTTAATTTTTTTTCAAAATTCGTTTTCATTTTATATTTCATATATTTAACCTTTTGAACATACTCTATAAGTAACAAGCTACAATTTTTAATTGTGATTAGGTGAACTAAGGTACCATAGAATGTGGTGAATATCAACAATACTTATCATGTATGAGCTTCATATCTAATTATGTAACTATTTTTATTATTGGCTGTTGAAAGTGATCAAAAAAACAATATATACTAAAATCTACAACTTTTTGGTGTACATACATAATAAATTACGATCTTTGCAATGGTCTTTTGATATCATCTTAAGGGATAGCCAAGGATACAGAGTCCCTACCCTTTTTAGCCCCAAAATATTTTAAAGGTTTAAGTTGTTAAACATTTAACTATATTTTAGGATTCCCCAGAAATGTTAGAATAAAAAAGGCACTCTTGTTTAATTTATTCAGTAAAAAACGTGTTTTTTTAAAATTGACAAACCAACGCACAGTCCCAATCACTGGCTCTAGACAGTTTTTTCAAGAATACGTTCCTTTTAATATGTAGGCATCCACTAAGAAAGGATTTTTCGAAATTCCACTTTTAAGGGGACGAATCGGGGAAAGCACGTTTTTTAAAAATTTGAAAAATCAACGCCTAGCCTTACAGTCACTGATCCTAGAAACGTGAGATTTGGAGGATATGTTCCTTTTATGATGTAAACATCCACTAAGAAAGAATTTTTTTAAATTCCACCCCTAAGGACATGAAAAAATGAAAGCGTGTTTTTTCAAAATTGACAAATCAACGCAGTCTCAATCACTGGTCCTAAAAACGTGAAATTTGGGAAATACGTTCCTTTTAATGTATATAGACAGCCACTCAGAAAATATTTTTCCAAATTCCACTCCTAAGGGTGTGAAGCGACGAAGGTACCTACGTTAAGTTTTTTAAAAATTTGATAAGTTTGTCTGTGATACCTTTGAAATATGAAATTTGTAGAATAGGTACGTTTCTTCAAATATTTCGTTCCTATTCAACCAATGTTGGAATTAAAAAGGAACACGCATTTCAAATAGCATCGGTGTTCCTATTCACCCCATTGGCAGGTGAACGGGAACACTGATATGTTTCTTAAAAATATATATATAGGTAACTTGAAAAAAGTTCAAGTATGAAATTCTTGTACATCTGGAAAGTAGGGGGTGTTACCTATAGGACTTTTGCATCTAAATAGGTAGATGAAAAAAATTTGCCCTATTCACTATCTCTACTTCTAAACCTCAACAATTGTTCCTATTCTCCTCGTTTTGCGGTATCTAATTTAAAATTCGTATACCTATAATATCGACTCAATTATAATTATGTAAAATGCCCATTAATTTAATTATCGTATTTATTGCTATATAAAGTTTATAATAACCCAAACGGGACTATCGATACTTTTTAATAAAATAATTAAAAAATGGCGAAGGCGAGGCGGTTCCAAAACCAAAATGATATTTATATTTATTAAGGTTCTTCGAAATTATACCCAACGTTTTATTATAACTGTATCCGCATTAACCACAATCAAATAATATAAAACAAATTAAATGTTATGGTAAAAGGGTGAATTCTTTTTAATGCACACCTTAAAATTTTAAATAATCAAGTTTTAATACTAGTAATATCGCAATGACTCACCGAAAATTTGCCGAGCATTCGAAATCTGCATAGTAGGTAAAACATATTAACGATTTGAAAATTCAAAAGTTTCCAATCCAAAAACAATCACATTAACACGCATATTTAACGTCCATCGATGATAATTCGAAAGGCGATTAAATTATTACAATGTATCAGAAATGAAGGACACATTTTTAACCTTCACGCACTCACGGCCGCGAACAAATTAATGTTAAAATGCAGATAAATGCTTATAAGTACTTACAAAACCGAACCGCTTATCGGCGATCGCAGGACAAACGCTTGATAAACTTATGCAGATGTTCAGACAATAATAACTATATTTTTATCTATAGTAAATGCCAACGTATTCACTTTCTAGTACATATAATATGCATTTTGTTTAATCTATTGTAAAAATACAAAAAAAATGAGAATTTTTATAATGATTCCATGTCAATTAGGGCTCGCCTTTTCAGTAGTAAAAAATAACGATTTTTTTGTCTAACAATAAGTTAATAAATGTTTAAATTGCCCAGTAAAGTATCTGTTTATTGTTGGTAATGATTAAAAATTTATTACCTGATTGTAAGAGGTAAATCAGGGTAAGATCGCACCAAAGTAAACATCAACTTTCAGTGTAAATAGCAAAAAACAATTTAAATATAATAGCTACTATACCTTGAAGGTGTCCTCTTTCGAGTTATAATTCTAAAAAACCCATTGGTTGCAGCATTTTCTTGAAATATTTTTTAAAAATTTTGTTGTCAGTGTCCGAATTTACCCCGTCAAATTGGGCAGGTTCGAAAGACTGTTTGTAGCTTCATAAGAATACTACGTAACAAGCTGTGGGACTAGTTCACATACCGGTCTTCCCTTACTTCATTAAAACAACTCTACACTCTCTGTATGGCGTTAGATCTGACTAATAATGTATTACTTATGTATTTGTCATGAGCTTCCATCTTACACCAAGTAAGAATCAGGACGAGCAATATAGGCAATTACGTAAAGCACGCTTAATAATTAACCAAATAACACAAAATGAATTAATGATTAAATTAAAAACGAGGGTACTTAGCACAATCGATGATTTGTTTACCTGGGGTAAGACCAGATGTCGATTGAATGTAAAAACAACACTAAATCACTTTGAAGCGTGCAGTAGATCACGCAAATTGACTTGTGCACCAACTGATTTAGCCCCATCCCATATAGACCCTATTTAAAGCCCCATATAGAATAATTTGTTACTAAGAGTAGTTGTAAAATTGCAAGGTCTGTTTGTTCTTGCCTCACATCTAGGCTTACCCCGACTTACCTCTTAATCAAATCAAATTTAAGTAACATAAAATAGTAATTATTTAAAAAAATGGCTTAAAAAATAGTAATAACATCATAATAAATTAAAGTAATTTTATTAAATTCGTGTTAATCGATGTGATGTTTGGCATGTAAATGATCCTTTTCTTTTTAACTTGGAACTACCTCAGAATAAGCAAAATTTTAGTAAAAGGGTAATGCTAACGATCACAGTAATTGAGCACATAGAAATACCAGCGAATTCCGTCTCCCTATATACAGGTATGGTAAAACATTATTTATATATAGGCACTGCAATGAGTAAAACAAAACGAAGTAGGGATCTCATGTATTAGAATGAAATAGATATAGATGCAATGTTGCCTATCATCGTCTTCGTCCAATTATAAGACGCCACCACTCCACTCCTCGGTGCGTGAGAACCTTTCTGCATATCGCATCGTTCTTTCTTGGCTCATTCTCATATATATATCATCGACATTATTATGTACTTACGTGAAATTGGTGTTATTTTTATTAAATTACATTCTTTTTAAAATACTAGTTTATACCACTGAAGAAAAGGTGCAGATTATTAAGTGATTTTTCCTTAGAATACTTTTTAATTTCATTAGAATTATTATTTATTTTGTTTAAAAATACAAGTTTCATTTAATATCGAATTATGTTGAATAATGTCGAAGATTATGGAAACAACCTAAAAATACTGAATATTTAATACGTATTTAAATCGCAATCCATCAAATAAATGTTGCGAGTAATACACCTCAACTCTTCCAAAATAGTACTAATCGATTATAAGCCTGCTGTGAATGGGAGATCAGCAAGACCTGCGAAGTGGCCACAGTGCATTTTCATTATCTCTGCCGTTACGTTGAGGTTCTCATTTCATTTCACTCGCACTCGTTCAAATCGCATATGTAAATCATGGTTTACCACACCTGTATATCTATTTGGCCTATTCACAAACAAACAAAACAAAAATGTTAATTGTTACAAATTTATCACTATTGAAGGAAATTAAAAGAAATAGATTTAAAAACAATACATACGTATTTAAAAAAAAGAATGTAATTCAAAAGATAATAAATTACTCATAAAAAATCTTATTACATAAAATACTTTCAAATATTTAACTTTATAATATTGCTAAGTACTAGTTCTATAATCACACTATAAACTGTAATATCTACTGGGATAATGATTTTACCCAAATAATACCGCTATATAGTTTATACTGTAATTACAGAATCATAGCTTTATACCTTAATTATACAAAGGAATTACTTATTAAATTAGTATTTGTTTATATAACAATATGTTCGAACTTGTTCAACTGATGTAATCCATATAAATCTGTAGATACAGTACACGTTAGCTTTAATAATTTTTTGGGGTCAGTTGCAGAAAATAAATTAAGTACCATATTCAACAGTGATTTATATAATACTTAACAACCGATTAAGCTGTTATTGTCATGATAAAGTTCTTGACCAATAAAATATGATTATTTAATCAATTTAATTAACAGTTAAATTTAGTTTCGTGCTACTAGACCTTAACACGGCCAGCACCATAAAACCGGTCTCCGATAAGGAACTTGATTGAGTAAGACATTGAAGTTCCTCATGGTGCTCGACGTGTTAATATATCATTTGTATATGATTTGAATATTGAATCATTTAAAATTTCATTGTTCCATACAATAAATTATAAAAATGAATTTGTAAGAATTGAAACTGTTAGTAACAATTAATAATGTCACGTTTAAAATATTTTAATATATCACATACCACACATTTATATAAAAATAAATAATCTATATTTGGTTACTGCTTAAAAACACATCACAGTAATGATCACTACAAAAACATTAATTTACAATATATCGACGCATTATAATTATTGAATTCTATCAAGTAAAATAATAAGTATCTGATGTTTTTCAAACATTGAAAAATGTTTGAAAAATGATGTACAATTAAATTGTTGATAAATTATTTGATCCAATCAAGTGATGAACATTTAATTATATTATTTGTTTAGAACAAAAAATAATATTAGCGCAGGTTTATTTTAATGTTCAACAAAAATGAATTTATTCTGATAAAATTAAAAAACTACACTAACTACTAAAATAATTTCCTGACAAAACTAAACTCTTATCATTTATTTCCGTTTCAACACACTAAAAAATTCAAAATAACACATTATGTTTCGTTAGTTTTAAAATTTAAACGCCTTTACTTAGCAACAATTTTATAGAAACACATCTCCCATATTAAATAAAATATTAGCTTGTAGGTATATAATATTATGTACAATTTAATTACTTTATAAAACACATAGTATATGCTGTTACATAAAATGTTATTTCTAAAAATTGAATTTTTAATATTAAACTTTTAAAAAACACATATTTACAAGATTTTGAAAACTGCAATAAGAATCTTTCTATATTTCGTAATTGAAACACAGTTAGCAACGTGATATTTTTTTTAGGTTTGAGGAAAAAAGGCAAATTCGGCAGAATATCAGTTATAAACGGAGGTGCTGCTGCCATTATGTATCTCTCAATATATGCTACACACGATAGAAAATTTATAATCTATAAGTATATGTAACATCAAAGTAACTTAAGAAATGTTTCCAATATAAAGAAATGTAGACGACTCTTATATTTGAAATACTTTGAATTTGAACAAAAATGTAAAATTAAAACTAACGTGTTCAACAACAACAGCGATTTGTAACTATATAGAGCTGTTAAATTTTTAGTAGTCTCTATATGCAGATGCTTCGGCAGTTATATTGACTATGTACACAAGAATAGGTTGATTTAAAAAAAAACAACATGTTTTACATTGAAGAACACACTACGTCATCCTTATTAACACGTTTGCTACCACTATGCAAAAGGGCACCGTCTCCCACAGACTAATGATATAAAACTAATTCTATGCCTATACCATCGTCCCAAATATGAGTCATTGGTCTGTTAGAGAAAACCATATGGCTCAAATATGAGCCGGCTGGTAGCGAACGTGTTAAAGATGAATATTAAATTAAACTTAGCATTTGTGTATTAATAGTAGTAATAGTGAAAAAATTTCAACCTGTCAAATTGCCAAAAGTAAGTC
The DNA here is from genome assembly GCA_036326145.1 of Rhagophthalmus giganteus. Taxonomy (NCBI): domain Eukaryota; kingdom Metazoa; phylum Arthropoda; class Insecta; order Coleoptera; family Rhagophthalmidae; genus Rhagophthalmus; species Rhagophthalmus giganteus. The sequence continues at coordinate 52,563,801 of JARFJA010000001.1, forward strand.
CTCTTGTCGCAGGACATAAGCATAGTCGTTCAATTGTGCAAATTGTGTGTCATTTTAAATTCTATGGACACTAAAACTTCAACTTTCAAATAAACAGAAATGATAAGGAACATAACGTTAATGTGTGTAATAATGTTAAACTTAATAATTTACATAATAAATTCTTTATATTTCAATTCTTACAAATTTTATTTTATAGACTATATATACAACTTAAACTTTTTTGTTTATAAAATCAGCACTATGAAGTATCATTTCCCTTATTTTCAACTCTCCATTAACATGTCATCGCCATGGAAAAGTATGAAAATCTCGATTGTGATTGAACCTTTAAAATTAAAAGAAATGGTGCATCATAGGGCTGAATAATTTATTTAAAGTTTACCCGTGTTAAACATGTTCAATTTGTAATGATAAATAATCAAACTACTGATTTAAAATGATGTATATTATATAGGTTGTTAGAGAGAAAAACAAATGATGAGATGATTTTAAAACTAATGATGTGATTATAAGAAAATTTAATAATGTACCTAATATAAAAAAAAAAACGAATTTAGAGGCTTTACAATTAACTGGCCTTTGTTTTTAAATTTAACGACGCTTTTAATGCAGACTTACTTTGCTGAACTTTATGTGTTTAGTTGTTTGATGTTTTTTTCTTAATTAAAACTGCCATGACATACTTTAACTTGTACTTTGATTATCATTCTTAAGTTTTACTATGTGCTTATTTAAATTTTTAACATAATCCATCATCATTCCTATCAATGCTGTATCTACTACATACTTAGGTATCCAACCTTTTAAGTTTGTGTTAAGAATCCACTGAAGCTGACATTTATCTGATTCGCCAGGTATCGATTCCATCACCCAACATCCAATTTTATTTTCTCCTCTGTAACAAAAATTTATTAATTTACTTTTAATTCTGTAATGATATATTTAAAGTATAATAACAATAAATTCTACCTGATATATTTATCATTTTTACTTATAGAGGGATGATCGATAGCACTATAGGCTAATACATAGCAACCTTCAATAAGTCCCCAGTGTCTGATATTGATAAAGTCTCTACTTGAAACAGCACCACCAGCATCGGCAGATATTTGATAACTGATATCGGTATATTCATCTATCGCCTGTATTTTATGCGATTCTAATAAAGCAGGATTCCACTGGGGTATAGATTCAACTTTATAAAACAGTTCATCTAAAAGATACCGTGGTGATATATTTACCGCTACCTAAAAATAAAAAATCTAAAAACGTTTATAAAATGTTAATAGTTTACTTACTGTAAGTTTGAATAATTTTCCAAACTTAGGCAGAGTTAAAATATGAATTGTAGCACCATTTTCTGTATTGCATTTTACTAATTTCCAATCAGGATTCATGACAATATTCCAAGAATCTTCGAGAATTTTAGAACCTTTATATTTATACTCACCCTCCTACAAAAGATACGTTTAATATTTAAATTCTTATAGTTAATTTTAAGTTTTCTACCATCTCGCATTCTCCAGAAAACTAAAGTAAAGTACTTTATATTCTAGCTTAATTTTAAAGTCAAATATTCTCACATCTACTTAAAACAAAATGTCAAATTGTACTTTAAAATTAATTCAGATTTTAAAATCTAAAAAAATACCTGATCTTGTGTGAGACGCATTGGAGAATATCGCCTTTGATTATTAGGATCGTCTACATGCAGTGAACCTTCAGGTGAACCCCTTAACGAATAATAATTAGCGACGCTTTCAGTATACACTGAAGGTAATCCTTGTACATAGCTGCGAATTAAAGGTGCTCTTTCGTTATCCGTTTGATCGGATGCTATAATAGCATTACAAATTTAAAATTAATTAAATCTCCATAAATATGAATTTTCTACTTACTAACAGTAAAACGTCGTGCATGTAACTCTTGTGGAAATACACGAAAGTCTAAGAACCAGGCTTCGCCCCACGATATTACAAATGAAGTTATTACAAGTAAAACTTCAAAAACTGGCTGATGCGAGTCAACCCACTAAAAACAAAATATCAGTGTCAGTTAATGTTTTAATTAATATGAATTCAAAAAGTGGAATTTATTTATTATAAATAATGCCCGAGTCAAATGCCCTTTTACTTCGCAGATCAAAAAATTACTACACAATTACTAGGATTTGTTAGTATATGATTTCTTACAACTGCATATTATAACATAAAATTAATGGTTTACTAATATTTTTCGTCGTTCGTTAAACGTCAGCGTAGATCAGTTATATAATTTGCTTGAATTCTTGCAGCTACAATCCACTAATCAAGTATAAACCTATATTTAATTTTCCAAATTAATTTTAAAATTGTAAACTGAAACATTACAAATTAATAGGTGGGTATATTTAAAAACATTCGCACGACAGAAAAATACTTACATTGTATTGAAATACTTTTGCAATAAGGAAGCCACAAGTAATTGTAGTTGATAACTAAAATATATAAAAGAAGGCAATTTTTAAACTAATTCAAACATCACTGATACTTACTGCTACTATGAACCAATGATTGATACTGATAAGCCCATAAAAAAGAAGTAGTACTAAAAATCTAAAAATCGCTAGCATTACAATATCAAATAATGAGGTATGTATTGTATAATGGTATATTTGTTTATCTATAGCAGTATTAATATTTTGACCATTTATCTGAAAATGATTTACAATATTATAAAATTTGTTTTTGTAAAAATAGATAATAACATACTGGTTGTAGTTCTTTTTTTAAGATAATGATCCAGATACCGTAATACAACTACAGTAAACCCTCGGTTATACCGTTGGCAAAGGGTCCATTTCACTGGACAGTTTGTTAACCCGAAAGTAATTGCATTGCAATGGGACTTAACTACATAAATCAATGGCAGGACGATGTACGATCAATCAAGGACGAAATAATGACTTCTGAGCCCTCCATATATAAAATCTGGCAATTACGAAGATCTCCATGGATAAAAAAAAAACAAAAAAAAAGTTCAGCCCGGTTGATTAATCCAAAGACCGGTTGATCGAGGGATGGATAATCGAGGGTTTAACGTAGTTTCTAGTTTTAGAATTATCATACAACACAAAAGACAATATTAGATCACATTAATCAATAATTTTTAAATAAAAAACGTACCATAATACAAATAAGCCACATAAGTCCAGTAAAAGCCAAGTCGAAAGTTACAAATAAACAGAAAAACCGACGTACATTCGACATTCTTCCCTGAATAACTTGTCCCGCTAATAAATCCTCCGATATTACATATTCAGTCTGTACAGAAGCTGTTGTGTTTACGCTATAGTTTTGTGCTGAAAATAAATTAACAATTTATTACCTAATTTAGCATCTTTACATTTATGTGATTATGAAATATTAGTACATTATAATTTTCCAACGATATATACAAGATGTCTATGTCCAATGCCAGTATGACATCAATATCAACTACCTAGCAACAAAAGTATGTGAAATCATTTTGCAAGCACTAGAAGATTTTTGACTGACTAACCGAGTTTTATCACGTATGGCTAATATAAGCATTTATTTGCAGCGACCAACTTCCAGCAATGGTTATAGAACTGTGTGACTTTATACATTTTACACAGCGATTGTCGGAAAATACTTTTAAGTTCATATAGATACATAAATAAAAAAATTTGTTTAAGTACAATGTAAAATGCAATATAAACAAGAAATGACATTTTTAAACTTGGTTTAAGATACAATAATTTGTAACATTTCCTACTTACCTACCTGTTAATTTTATTATTAACAAAATTTAAATTACTAAAACAATAGTCATAATTATTATATCGATAAAAACATACTATCAGAGTTATTACGATGCGATAGAAAACATAAATAACTATAACTCATTGCAAACATTCTAAGCAGAATTCAGTTTACTTATAAAACCTGTTCAGTTCCGAATTTGTACTTGATTTATTAATACTGTAATTTTTAAATGATAAAATAATCATAATATATACTGTTATCAATTGACCTTTGTCAAATGTATATGTAAAGTAACATGTGAAACCACTATTATACGATCCTGTATCCAGCACATTCAAAAGCTTTTTTTTTTAATTTCAAATGTGAAATTACTTCTAACATTATCACAAGAATCTATTTCAAACTATATCAATCAGGATTTGATGAAAAAAGTTATTATTCATGTATAATACCAAAAAGGGTCAATAGCATAACAAATACATAGTTGATACTTTTTGAATTAGTTTGAATTAAAATTATTGATCCTCAAGTACCTACTACAACTCTACTAATATTACTGTTTCCGTAACTTTAGGATGCATAAAATCGATCAATGCATATATCGATAGTTATTAAAGTTGTTTAATTTTAAATGAGCTATAGTTTTTACAAACTTATATGATATTCATGTCATCAACAAAAAGTTACTAGATTGTTTATTTGTAATTCGGTTTAAAGTTTGAAAAGTGATACATTCTATAGATGGTTTACTTGCGCACATATTAGATGATATAAAGAAAGACTACAATTTATTAGAACTGTCAAAATACAAGGTACGAGGTGACAGCACGGTATGAAACGTCATCATCTAGCAATCTTGTTTTGATGAAGTGAATTCATATAGGTTTGGATGAGCTATATATCAGACTCATAACACTCATAACGAGCAAAAAAAACAAAATGCCCATTATTACCTAATTATTAAACATACGTCAAGTTAAATAGCTCACTCCCAATGGGAGTTATATTTCTAATGAGCTATCAAGTTTGACATATGTCTAATAGTAAGGCAAGACAAGAATGTATATTTTGTTTTTTTTGCTCGTTATAAGCGTTTAATCCGATATAGCTCATTTAAAACGAAACTAACTTTATTTCAATACTATATACCTATACACATAAAAAATGTGTTTATTAACTTTTTTAATGCAATTGAAAATGAATAAACATTTACTTAACTGTCTATAAATTAAATAAACTTATCTATATACAAAGCATTTGTGGAACTTCATATAGAGTTCCTGAACTAATAGGTAAATGTGTAAAACAAATTAAGTACCTACCTACCTATCTAGTTAATAATTATATTTTTTATTTTAAATTCAGATTTAAAAAATGTAACAAATATATACGTAGTTAATTAGGTAAATTCATTAGCTATATCAACAATTAATTGTTATTGATTAACCATTAACTTTTTATATAGGTTACGTATATTTCTGTTTTACACAAAAAAACTTAATGAAGCTGTAATAAACAGTAAATAATAAAAAGTTGAGATGATGATTAAACAAGTAGGTACATGTTAAACTTTGCAGTGAAAGAATGTTTGACAATGAATCATCTTTATAATTCCCAAAATACAAAAGCAAGAGGCTTGCAATTTAATTCCGTAATCAATTAATGATTATATTGTACTCATCAAAAATATTAAAAATTACTTACAAATATCAGTAATCGGAGAATGCACATTTTGTTGTGAATGACTGCTCCGGAGTAATGTTTCAGCTGCATGTCGAACTTCTTCATCATTTGAAGCCATATGTATTTCTGTTTATTTATTTACTATATATTAAATTATAACGTGAACGTTTCGTGAATATGGAAAATCTTAAATTTAAAAACTTGATTGTTACAAACTGTTTTTTAACTAGTAGATTGTTTATAGTATCAAATAAACCATAAATGTGCACATATTGTACTTCACACGACATCTATAAACAGCATCAACACTTTATAGTTTTATAAATTGATTAAATTCAGTTAATAATAAACATAATTGTTTACAAAACGAAAGATACGGCAGATAACATAACCTAGAATGCAGAGGTGTACTCATCGAGTACGTACAGCAGGGTGAAATATACTAGACTGATTACAATAATCCATCTTTTGTTCTAATTACTTCTTATAAAATTATGTTTTACGATAACTATATTCTATAATATCGATTAAATTGATGGAAAAAAATGATAAATCATAATTTCCATCATTGTAACGAATTTAAAACTATAATTTATATTATAATAGACTATAAATAGTATGAAATAAAATAAATATTAAATTTAAAAGAAATGAATGTATAAAATAACCATAAAAAGTAGAATATTTGAGAAATTCATAACATGATAATATATATCATTTCAAGAATATTTATAATCCACATCATTCATTTCCTAAAATGATTTCCAAATCATTCGATATGATCAATTTGGTGTAATCTGTTTAATTATCAGTATTAATAAACCTTTCTTCATTTTTTCTTTTATGTAAAAATATTTTTGTTTCACCTTATACACTAGTTGTCAGTTAACTTCGTAGGGAATTTATTTTATTAGTGGATAAACTAAAAATCTGTAGTAGTTATTTTGACAATCAGCTGTACGTTGGTTATTTCTGAGCTGTCAATAATAAAAATCTAAACAATTTAATATCTACGCAGTAATAATAAAGTCCAATGTTAAGTGCTACATATTTACAGTCTATTAATTATATAAGTGTCGGTTAATTTTTTATTTAGATATAATGAGTGAAAAAACGTCGACAGGGGCGCAAGCCCAGCCCCTAGTTAAAATCGGCCACTACATTTTAGGACCCACTTTAGGGGTTGGCACATTCGGAAAGGTTAAAATCGGAGAACATCAATTGACTAAGCATAAAGTTGCCATAAAAATTTTAAACCGACAAAAAATTAAAAGTCTCGATGTCGTTGGAAAAATCAGAAGAGAAATACAAAATCTTAAACTATTCAGACATCCCCACATTATTAAGTTGTATCAGGTTATTAGTACACCTACAGATATATTTATGATTATGGAATATGTGTCTGGCGGAGAATTGTTTGATTACATAGTAAAACACGGAAAACTTCAAGAACACGAAGCCCGAAGATTTTTTCAACAAATTATTTCGGGAGTAGATTATTGTCATAGGCATATGATCGTTCATCGAGATTTAAAACCAGAAAATTTGCTGTTGGATCATAACATGCATGTAAAAATTGCCGATTTCGGTTTATCCAACATGATGATGGATGGAGAATTTTTACGAACCAGTTGTGGTTCTCCTAATTATGCTGCACCTGAAGTAAGTATGGATATATGTATATATAAAATTAATTAAATAGCTCTTTTTTTACGTAGGTTATATCGGGAAAATTGTATGCCGGCCCCGAAGTTGATATTTGGTCTTGTGGTGTGATTTTGTATGCTCTACTTTGTGGAACGTTACCATTCGATGACGAACATGTGCCAACGTTATTTCGAAAAATTAAATCCGGAATTTTTCCATACCCGAATACTTGAACAAAACTGTTGTTAGCTTACTTTGTCAAATGTTACAAATTGATCCCATGAAAAGAGCTTCTATTGAAGACATTAAAAAACATGAATGGTTCCAAAAGGATTGCCCCGCTTATTTGTTTCCTTCCCCTGTCGAACAGGACGCTTCTGTGATAGATACAGATGCTGTATATGAGGTATGTTTATCTATCTAATTTCATTTTAATTTTCAAATTATTATCTTTCAGGTATGTGATAAATTTGGAGTGAAAGAAAATGAAGTGCACAGTGCATTGCTAAGTGGAGATCCTCATGATCAGTTGGCAATTGCATATCATTTAATTATTGATAATAAGCGGATAGCAGATGAAGCAGCTAAAGCTGAAATTAAAGATTTTTATGTTGCTGGCAGTTCACCTCCGGTTGTTAGCATGAGTCCTAGCCCTAGTCCTTGCGATATAAGTTCGAGCCCTTTAAAACCACATCCAGAGAGGATTGCTCCATTACGTGATAGAGTTATTGCTTCAAATCATGCAGCTTCTGGGGAAAGAGGTCGAGGTAATAAATGGTAAAGCTATTTTATCACTAATTATTATATTAATCCTTTAGTTAAACGAGCAAAGTGGCATTTAGGAATTCGTTCGCAAAGTAAACCGAATGATATTATGATGGAGGTGTACCGAGCAATGAAAGCTTTAGATTTTGAATGGAAGGTCGTTAATCCATATCACGTAAAAGTAAGACAGAAAAGTCGTCTTCATGATCGTTTCGTTAAAATGTCACTTCAGTTGTATCAGGTAAACAACTGACAATGAGAAGTTTTTTAATTAATTGTAATGACAAATTTATATTTCTAGGTTGATTACAAAAGTTATTTGCTAGATTTCAAAAGCTTAAGTAACGAAGAAGCAGAAGTAAGTTCATCGATCGTATTAGGATCGATACCTACTCCAATTCAATTAGGAAGCACTCCTACTATAAATCCTAATACAGGCCATCATACGATGGAATTTTTCGAAATGTGTACAGCTCTTATAATACAACTAGCACGCTAAAATTGAAAAATAAAGTACCTACCTACGAGCTTTGTAATACCATTTGTTAATCAAATATTCAAACTAGATTTTATTATGGGTGCTCTTACATATTCCTGATATATATTATCGAGTAGAAAAATATGGGTCGACCGGGACAAGAAAACATTAATCAACTTAACTGTTATGCTATGACTATTTCTAATAAAATTCAACCTGTTTGTGTGGACTGGCAATGAAACAAAACTTCTTCGAAAATACTGAGAACTCGATTTAAATATTAGAACATGTTTAATATAAGATAATAATTTTGATATAACGTTTAGATTTAAGAGTTTGAATAATAAAGTTCCACAATATTAAGCTTTCCTGTGCAGTTAAAACTTAATGAAAATATTTAATCAAGTGTAGATATTTAAAAAAGGATCCCAAATAAGCAAACGGGTAGCTTTTAAAACTGCACTGAAAGATGGATCTTTATGGTAATGTTTTACCACACAAATTCAAGAGGTGTTAAGTGTATTGGCCATATTTTTCAACTGCTGTACTGGGCCACAGAGAAATTTATCATTCTTGAATCTAATATGTTAAGATGTATTTCATTGATTCTTGATACAAAAATAGTTGAAAACGGCTGGTGTATATGAACTTTGCTGCTTTAAACATTTGAAACATGTTTCGAGTTTTTCAGTTATATCATGGAATGGCCTGTAGAATATTTAATAAAAGTATGTTTTGTATTGAACAAATAGTTTGCACAAATCATTTTATGTTCAAAGATATAAAACATTTTAAAATATCAAAATATAGGTATAGTTTGTAGAAATGTGTAAATAAATAATTAATTTTGAAGTTTACAGTATATTTTTTTGTTAATTACTTGCACCTCTAAGATCTGTCGTACGTATTAAACTTGGGCAAATATCTACTTTAAATAATGTTAACTTGTAAAAATTCATTCTGTTTGAAATGTAGATATATCGTCCAAATTTATTATTGGAAATGGTTGAACTTCCATTAGTAGGAAAATATATTTCAACAAGTAAGTTTTAAAAAAATATATTTGCTCATAAACTACTAGTTTTTTTGATAAATTAACAATACTTAAATAACAAAAAGTAAATAGTTACCTACTCCTTTGTAATAGATGGGAATGTAAAATTAGAGTATAAATCAAAACAACTCATATAACTAAGTGCCGCATAATACAGAAAAATAAATTGTTCCTGCAACAAAAAATATATAATTTTATTTCTTTTATTTGTTTATTAACATACTCTGTCTGTAAGAAATTGCTTTCGATTGTGTCTCGTCGTTCTTACTGCTAAGCACACATCGCACAATTGTTCGAGTTTCATTTTTTCAACAACAAAAGAAAGTGCTATGAATAATCCACACGCTGTAGCTCCATTGCTAAAAACGTAAATAAACTAAAGGAACTGTTTATAAAATTGTACCACTTACTAGCACGTTACCACTATGGGGTTATTTCCTCTAGATATTCTTTCAATTTCTTCCCACACTTTTAACAAGCAATCTGTATTGTTTGGTACTATTTTATTTGATGACCACCCTTTTACCGATATTAAATGTATAACTGTTCGCTTAACATCTTTCTGTGTTCAACAAGTGCAATTTTAATATAGAATTAATAATTTTACAAGTTTTTATTACCTTATGCTTATTGTTATGAAGATGTATAGTTACCATAGTATAAAATTCATTTTTTATTTTTTTATGAAATAGTAAATTTATGTATGGTACAGGTTGAATTTCTCCAACTTTCTCTGTTGGCCAAAATACGCAGCTAGTCTAAAATTATTCTACTAAGGGTCGGTCCTTCGAAATAACTTCCTCGAACACGTTTGTTGTAACAAACGTTTTCAACGAAGTTATTCTAGGTATAGCTTATTTGGAACTTTATTTAATGATCGAAAGACCGGCCCTAAATATAAAAACGAGTAGTAGGTACCTATATGCATAATTACGAATGTTGATCCTTATTTGAAATGGATTTTCGTAATCTCAAATACAGGATGTGATGCGGTTCATTCATCTGATGCCTATATAAAATAGGCCCCATCCATTCATAACATCTCTAGTTATTTTTGCAATGCACACAATGTTACAGAAATAGTTTTACGGTAGGCGGGGTTTTAGCAAGTGAAATATGTGAACTTATGGCTGTTTGGTTGTGTTAAACTGTTAGCTGTAAGACAACTAGGTGGATCCCCGCTTTTGATATTCCAAGAGATGTGTATGGTGTGAGTGTGGATAATATATCGGACTTTGGTGATTGGAATAAGGTGCTGGTACTGTATTTAAGGATGGTCTAGAGTCCTGGAGGAGCCAAAAGAGGTAAGACACCTGGAGGAGAATGTCTTGAATACCACGTCGTTTCCTTTTTATAATAAAATGTTCAAAGTTTTATCGTAACTTAATTCAAATACCTCATCTGTTTTATCAATTTGATTTAACGAAATTATAGTAGTGACTTCCTTTTCATCGACCATTCTCCAGAAATCGCAGACTGAATGTGGCAGCGGTTGTTGTGTTGCGATAAATCTTTCTGGAGCACGAAAACCATCAACTTGTATTGCGTTGATATAATCGGAATGTTCGTCATTTACGGGATACCTCGAAATATATACGCGGCCATATCCAGCTTCAATAAAAGAACATGTTTGCCTGCTTTATTTACGAATCAGAACTTACTAGGAATTATATCTTGAAAACGATTCTTCGTCGACCATTCAGGGTTGGGCGTAACTTCTACTATTGGTTGCATGGCTCGATCTTGCCAAGCGGTATCTTTTAAATATTGGATTTGCTGATTGAGTTTATCTGATTCGATAATGCGCGAAATCACACTTTTCATTTCTTCGTTGCATACAATACTAGTTTCTGGAGCAACCAGACATTCAAGTAAAACTAAATGAGCTAATTTATATTGTTCTATGTTATCGACTAAATTTGCTCGTTGTTCTCTTAAATTGTGTTGGTGTTTTAATATGTCTACTACTCCTTCCCTTGCAGCCATACGTAAACATATATCGGTCAATATAATTGTACCAGTTCGGCCCACGCCAGCACTAAAACATATTAATTATAGATAGAGTATCTAATAATATCTTGTATTGATTATACCTGCAATGTACTACAATAGGAGATGTTCCTTGAGGAATTGTCAATAGTTTACGAAGAAAAGGAACTAAACTTTGACAATATAACGGAACTCCGTGATCTGGCCACGTTGTAAAATGCAATTGTTCAACCTTAAATCATTATCATTAACAAAAATATTTATCCGCTTCTCCAAAACTGCCCACCTTTCTTTCTTCATTAGCACAAGTGACCGAAAAGGTTCTGTATTCGTAATCCGCAAATACTTGGGACGTAAAGTATTCCACCTTAATATCTCCGAATATAATAGTTTCGTTTATATTTGGCCAGTATTGTTCAGTTTTCTTCTTTCCTCCTTCGATAACGTTGGCTAACATAACTATGTAACAAACGTTTTCTTGCCAAATCATTCTCCAAAAGTCATTTACAGTTGCGACTTTAGGACCCTGCGTTGCTATATAGGCTTTTTTGTTATTGTAACCCTAAAGCAGACACGCTATTAATATAGTAGAGGAGCATTTTATTTAACAAATTCAATCGGTAGGTACCTACCTCGATATAATTTGCATTAATATAATCGGAATATTTGTCATTATTAATTGTCGCTAATTTAACTCTAGTATGGTCGTCTAAAATTAAAACAATTTTTAGTAAATATTTGTATAAATAGAAGAAATTCTGAATTTAAACGTAAATAAAAATGTATGGAAGGTAAAACCAAAAACGTTGACGAAATATCTTATTGAATTAGATACTGAACTTACAAGCAATTAAATTATTATATCTATTTTTAGATTTATTTTGTGGTAATAATCCATAATCCCACGGTTTCGTTTGACCTCGGGGAAATAACTAAAATTGATATAGCGATTAAATATGGAGACAATCAATAACGTTATTGATACATACTCGGTGCTGTCTTTCCAATTCTCCATTAGCAATAGATTCTTTGACGTATTCTTCGAAATCCGTTATTTTCACCGGTTTTGAAAAGTCATTATTTTTGCTTGTACTAGGCGTCGATAAACTGGCGTCATCCTGAAATTCATATCGTTACCAAAATATTTCTCTTAAATATAAAAATATCATCAAAACAGATATTATTATAACTTACGTGCTTTCCTCGAGTTTTTTTAAACTTTCTTCTAAATACATATCTAAACATAAGTTCATAAAATTTAAAAGTGTAGCAAACGTAACTATTTATAACATCGTTTATTTTAGTGTACTAGATAACATTAGTAAAATTGCTGTGTGGTAATCGTTATCAATTCTGAATCATAACATGTACATATATATATGTATATCCTAATGTAGTGTATCAACGGACGTCAACGTGCTCATTTTATTAATATTATTGATAAAAGATTTAAACGAATTCTTAAAAATATCAATAATATTATTTCAATTTATTTTTTCGACAAAAATTTGCATTGAAATAGATAAAATTAAGTAGAATAAATAAAACGAATGAAGAGAGTCATATATCATTGTTTAACATAAACATCAAGTATTATAGAAATTCAACAAATTTTAAGTTGTGGTCCTTTTAAAATTAAAACAAATACTCCTAACATTATTATAACATGTAGTATGTAGATGAGTTAATATCAATTTTATTGATCAATAGACACCTACTGTATTTAATATTTTAAGATTGTAACTGATATTTTCTTAATTTAAAAAAGAACGTATAGCTTATTACAGGTCTTATTTACAGGCCGTTTAATTTGGGACGGCGATGGGATTTGGAATGGCAGTAACCAATAGATGTAAGAATGACTGGAAAAAAATTAGGAAAATTAAAGCATCGTTTTTTGAAATATTCGCATAAAGCCGTTATTATTTGTGTTTTCTCTTCACTTTTCTGCATAAAATGTAAAAAAAAAATTAACTCTAGGTCCAATATTAACGGAGATACATCAATTCGTGCAACTCCGTATTTATCGAAATATGTGAAATTGAAATACGAATTTCTTGGGAATGCGTGGGCCTAAAAATCTAAAATTTGATATTTAATATACCTAATAATATGTCCAATTTTAAAAATAATTGGAGATGGTGATGTGAAAGTCATTGGTTGATTTGACATGTAATTAACCGTTTGCTACATGTCGAAGCGTGAATCCACGTTCTGTTTCAATTTCAGTTTCGATTTCAAGTATCAGTTTTGTGTTTAGACATAAGGCCTTTTAGAGACCTTCAGTTTCAATTATGATGCCAGTTAAACTGATGTGTAAACACACAACTGATACCCGAATTCGAAACTGAAACGGAACGCGATGGTTCGACATGTAGCAAACGTAAACTGAGAACTGAACAGCTCCATTTCGCCAGCCCCCCCACTTTTGATTTGGGGTTGAAACTTCGTCAGTCGTTAGTGCTACGTTAGTGCTGGTTTGTGCCGTCATCCCCGACGTTAGTGCTACTCGTTAAAGGGGTGAACCAGCATGGAGAATTCATCAATTCCTCCGCACCTTATTTTATAAAATCTTGATTGTGATTGATCGCGATGTGGTTCTGTTACATAATATCGATGGCGTTTTACCAAAAGGACATAACCCACACTTTTTGTGAAAATGAGTTATTCTGACTAATTTTATGCATCTAAAGCAAAGGTATCATTTGTTAAAATCTAGTAACAATTTTCAGATTTTTTCCATCAGAGAAATCGATTGTTATTTCCGCGAAACGTATTTTCTTATATTTACGCGACGCAACAAAATGTGATCTCCTGTAAAATTTACTTTTTGTGAATTACGTCCTTTTAGAAAAACTTTGTCGATATGTATGTGTACTCGTGCATGTACTGTGCATTATATGTCGCTGTTAAATTAGCTGGATTATGGTTTAAATAATTACCTATATACATACCTATGTAACAACTGATAAAGTTGTGTATAGCTTATCCAAAGCTATATGATGTTCACGTCATCAATACAAGTTTACTAGATGATGACGTTTCACACAGTGCTGTCATCTCGTACCTCGTATTTTGACAATTCTAATAAATTGTAGCCTTTCTTTATACCATCTAATATGTGCGCGCAAATAAATCATCTATAGAGTATGTCACTTTAAACCGAATTACAAATAAACAATCTAGTCACTTTTTGTTGATGACGTGAAATCATATAGGTTTGGATAAGCTATAGTTGCTATGCAGTTTAGTAGGTAAGTAACATATATATTTACCAAACTGAATTTTAAAGTATGTATTCCTTTTATATCATATACCTGCCTAATTACGTATAAACGGTAGGTTTATTGGAATATAATTTTGATGTAAGGCAATAAATACAAACCTCCTTTTGCACAAAATCTGTGATGAACTCATTACCGACCAAGCGCTGAAATAATGATGAACCTAAGCAAATTTTTATAATCATCCTACAAATATGTGAATATTTTATAAACAATAAATTACTTAATAAAAAGAAAAATCATTAATAAAGTGGTTTAAAAAAATAATTCAGGACCGATTGTAAAATGTCAGTTTAGACTTACAATTAAATTAAAGTTGAAACTGTTCATTTTCGTAGTAACAACAATAATAACTAAGAAAAAACTATAGTTTAAATTGCGAGTTACAATTAACCCTAAGTCGGTACAGCTGGATCTTAAATGTTCATAAAAATTTCTTGTAACTACAGTCAAATCTCTTTAAGTAGATACGTCACTTGCCACTTAAAACCGTTCAACTTTATTATATTGTATATTTATCCACATAGCTTGTATAGCAACTGTAGCTTGTTTCTATTCTTGTTTCACTTGTTAATTTGCAAAACGTCATTTTTATATTTTCGTTTATAATGGACAATAAAATATTGCTGGTATCTTATTTTCTTCAATTTCATTAATGAAGTTGGCAACCAGCGTTCAACTGACAAAATAATTATTTTTTCTAATATTCTTAAAAGAACAAGTTTCATAAGGTGTGTTTTTATTGCATCATTCCGTTTAAAAGACGAGCTTATGTTACAAAATATTTCCTATTTAGTTCACAAGCCGCAGCTTTTCATACTAGTTCGTGTTTAAAAAATTAAGTTGAAGGAAGAAAATGAATAAAATGAAAACAAGTTACAATTTCCAACTCTAAACCGGCTCGCATTTCGCCAGCCCCCCCATGCTGATTCACCCTTTTAACGGGTAGTACTAATGTCGGGGATGACGGCACAAACCAGCACTAACGATTGGCCAAGTTTGAGCCCCCAAACCAAAAGTGGGGGGCTCGCATTTCGTCAGCCCCTCATGCTAGTTCACCCCTTTAACGAGTAGCACTAACGTCGGGGTTGACGGCACAAACCAGCACTAACGTAGCACTAACGACTGACGAAGTTTCAACCCCCAAATCAAAAGTGGGGGGGGGCTGGCGAAATGGAGCTAAACTGAACTGAATTGTAAAAACAGAAGCGTTCAGTTCAGTTGAACTGAAACGGAGACTAAACTGATCGTGTAAAATTCCTCAGTTGTATGTAAGTATACTATAATCCTAAGTGTATGTGATCTAGTTTTGTTCTACTTGGTGTAAAATTTCGAAAATCAAAACGCGCGAGTATGGGTCGCGTTAAAACTAAACATTATTTGAAGATGATTATTATACTACATCTACTTAGATAATAATAATTACTTACGATAATCTTGGATTTAGGTTTAATTTGAACTTGTTTTACGAGTGAAGGCGATTTCGTTTCCATGCTTGTAGTTAATGGAATTACGTCTGGATTACTACTACTACCTGCTAAATTACATTCCAGATAAATTAGCGATAAAACATTAATTTCGGCAAAAAAGATTTGATTGCAAAATTTACGAATTACTTACTTCCGTTATTAGACGTCCCCAACAAATTATTCCAAGGAATGTCTTTGTTCTTTTTAGTTTTTCTGAAAAGCGAACTTATAATTTCTAGAATATCTTTGCAAATGCAATAGATTTAAATATTACCTGATAAATAACCATAATGCAGCTGGCAAAAGGAGTAGAAGTAATAATGCAAGAAGGGCAAGGTTGGGCGAATCTATTCTCTTTTCCGGTCTCATTCCGATTGTGGTTGCTGTGATTTTATAAGTTCTGTATCTTTGAAAACCCTGAAATTCGTTAAGTAATAATATGGTAATCACGTAAGTCGAACTGGGCAATAATGGTCTATTATGGAGTTGCCTGTTTAATCGCGTCGAATTGAATTTGGTATTATTTCCAATTGTAAATTCTTTGGGGTATTTAAGAGATGCAGAAAAAATATATTCCGCAATCATCCACGACTGCGATTCTTTCGTGATTTCCGATTTTTTCCACATTTCTTCAATGTAATCGTTACTTGTAACCATTTCTACATCGCTCGACTGCGATGCCGTTGACGAAACTATTATATACATCGAACTAAAAGATAACTTTTAAAAAATTAATATTCTAAAAACTAAGATATTTACCTAGTGTATTCTAAATCGGAAATTACCGGCAAAGTTATTACGAGTGTAGTGTTTCCGATATTTGTAACACTCGGCTCAACAATAAAATAAAGCGTTTTAGGAGGACTAAATATGTTTTGTAAATTTTGCGATGGCCCTTCCTTTACATTATAAGCTGATACGTATATACTTAATGAAGACGAATAGCAAACTCCAGAAAATGGTATCTGAAATACATTATTACTCGATGCGCAAGGTGCATAATTCAAAATTACTTACGACATAATTATACGTCAGTTTATAATCTTCTTCATTAATATTAGATGACTGTCCGTAACAAATCCCCTTATCGGAATAAATTTTAATAATAAATCTCGTCAGTGGTCCATTCGTTATACTAGGATGGCCCCACGTTAAAGTAAGATTATAATAATTATCCCATGCGGCAGTCAAATTTTCAATAGTTCCAGGACCTGCAAAATTTTTAACGACACGATTGTTTAACGCTCGCATTTTCAATTTTACTTACTATCTTGTACCGTTTGTACATCGATATTTTGAGGATCGTTAAAGTTTGTGCCATTATTTTTTGCTTGAATCTATAACATTGTATAATTTTTGGCGTTATTTGCGTTCAATAAATTTTGGGCCACTTACGCTTATGTCGTAAAGGTTATTTTGTACTAAATCATGTAAAGTTATGCAATGTAATGTTGGCCAGAGTTTGCAACTTGTTGGTGGTAGATATTTAGCGTCACATTTGGCGGTCGTTCTCCAACTCCAACTTGAATCTTCTGGATAACAAAATTTTATAAAATATTCTGCAAGTTCTCCTGTGGGCGGGTAGGGTGGTGGAAATCGTACGGAAACTGATGATTCGTTTCTAGAATAAGCGACTATCCCTTTTATCAGATTAGGTCCTACAAAATTATTAGGTAAACATTACGTGCGTTAAGAAAATAAATTCAATTATATTTACGTGCTATTTTGGTAGTGAACGTTGTTCTTATACCGTTATCATTAACATTTCCATTTGGCCTACCGACTTTAATATCCATAGTATAAGTTGAATAAGGCAAAAGTTGCTGAACTATTAAAGGTTTTCCGTTACTGACGTGACTAAAATTGTTAACAACGGGTGTTTGTGAACACCATTCGTTAGCACACTTTAAAGAAACATAATGTAGAACTGGTCCTCTAAGAGCGGTACAGTCGGCTTCTTGAAGATTACGCTTACATCGTTGCTACTGGGTACCGCATTTAATAAAGAAGGAGTTTCGATGTCCAATGGAACTTCTAAAAAATTCGAGTTTACAAATTTTCTTCGAACTTAAATCGATCTGCGCTACGAACCTGTTTGTTTCGTGTTTGTAATTGTGAAAGATCGTTCGCCGTCCATGACTGTAAATGCCATTATCTCTATTCCATATTGAGAATAGGGAATTAGATTTCTGAGAACTAAAGACGTGCCAGATTCTTGAAGTATTTTTCTTGATTCTACATTTCCCGGAACATCTCGGTCGCAACTTAAATAATGAAGATGCTAAAATGTAAAACTGAGGTTATTGTTAGTAAAAAGAGCATAGTCAACTGGTCATTGAAAACGGAATGGGACAATTCATCGCCGCCAGTTCGACGCCGCCGTTTCATCGTCGATTATCTTATTATTATTATAAGTACTTATAATTAAATGGTTAGTGTGGATGAGGTGAGTTTAGACTAGTGCAGATTAGTGCATCGATATGAATCGTTTAAATTGGTACTTATGTAATTCATGTTTTAAATATAAAAAATAATGTTTCTATACTTACAACCAATTATTATTAAATATGTAAATATCTTTTACTAATGGCAATATAAATTTTAGTTAATTATTTATCGGCGATAAAATAGTCGATGATAAAATTTCCGGCGATGAAACGGCCAGGGGTTTACAAGATTAAAACTAACACCGATTAAAACTTGTTTTTGCTGTTGATTACCTACAAATGTAGAATCTAAATTTAAATGGGTCGATCGGAAGTCATTGTTTTTATCCTTGAAATAACATTGAAGTATAATATGAGAGAAACATGATTTTAGCTAACTACTCTAAGGGAACGTCCGGAGATAAAAATAATTAATGATACTATACAGATACTTCAAAGCAATGCGCTTCTACTGATATATAGTTCGTAAACGGAAAACTTCGGGAACACTGCTAAAATTGAAATTGAAATATCTCGAAAATTCTCGAAGATGATTTATTTGTTTAAAAACGATCAATTATCGCACTAATAATTAGTATAAAGAAATTATAATGTAATTTAAAGCATTTCGAGGTTGCTTCGGTTCAGGTTCATTGTCTTTTGCCTTTAAAATAAAACGTGGATAGCCATCAAACAGCATGGGACTTCCTGGTCGAACATTTCCTGCGTCGGAGCTGTCTTCGTTGGCAAAAGGTATTGGTCATTTCAAAGCCAAAAAAGCCGAAAAACAACGATTTCCGGCCGACTCATTTAAATTTGGATTTTATTTTGAAATCGGCATCAAAAACAGTTTTAATCATTTTAATCAGGGGAATTTTAGTCGACATATCTTTCGAAGTCGATTAATTAATAATTATTAAGGATCCGAGAAAAAATTGGTTTTGTTAAGTGTAAAAGAGTTACATACTTACGGCATATTTAATTTGATAATATTTAATTAGTCCATTTGGTGATTCCGGCACGTTCCAACTTATAGTCGAGCTAGTATCGTCAATATCGTTTACCCTTATGTCTCGAACTTTACTCGAAACTACAAGGAATCGAAATACGATAAATATGCTAGTTAAAATTAAGTTTTATCGGTTTCTGATTTTCTTACCGCCTTCTTGAGTTTTTAAATTCGAATTAATAGATTCATTTATCTTCGAACTTATAATTTGCAAGGTATAATCGGTAAAAGGTTTTAATTGGTCGATTTCAAAGTTAAATTTGTCGGACGTAATTCTGCGCCCGTCGATAATTATCTGGTAATCTTCTGATGGGCAACTTTCAGGGTTGTCCTAAAAATTACTTTGTAAATATAAAATGAAAACTAAAATGCGGTTAATTACTTGAAATGTTAAAGTTGCACTGACGTTCGTGGTTTTTATATCGACCTGGTTTTCACGGACAACTAGAATTTGTTAAATGTACTCGTGATTGTTAAACATTTTGAGAAAATATCGAAATTCTTACAGGCACACGTCGTTGTTATGACTTCTTTTGGTACAAATTCGTATTCGTAAGATTCGGCGTTTTTTGTAAATAATATTGCTCGTATTACGTAGATAGTAAGAGGTTTCAACTTATCAATTTTTATAGGTCGTGTAAATGTCATAGAATTTGCTTCCAGACTAATCCAGCCTCTCTGTCGTGGTTCCTGAAACGAATAGTTGGATTAATTTAAATAACTCAAGCTCTACTTTTTCTTGTTTTGAATGTAGTATGTCCAACCTTTATTTGTATTTTGTAATAATCCGGTATTCCTAAACCTTGATATGAGGTATTTTGCAACTGCACAATACAAGAGGTGGGTTGTACTTCCAGTACGGTCGGTGGATTTAGTAATATTGGAAAAGGCGCTGAAATATAATTTATAACATCCATTAACTGCAAAACAGATACATATCGGTATCGGGGATTGGGCATTTCATATTTTTTGTCCGTCACTTGTTATCAAATTGTAGTGATATCGTGAAAACATAAAATTCAAGATGTCTCGTACAGATCTGATAATCACCTATTTTACATTGAAGTCCTGAAAAATTATGCAAACATTGTCCTGCTGCACAAGCGCCAGTCACGAAATTACACGGTGTAAGTTGGCAGTACCCGCATGTTTCTTTACATCCATTTCCGTAATAACCCGAAGGGCACACTATAAAATTGATAAAGTTTATTCTGTTAATTGTGCATACTTAAAAACAAGAAGTAACCAAAACAATGTTATTAAAAGGGCGAGATTTACTTTGTTCGCATGCTGATCCAATATATCCTGGTGGACACCTGCAATAACTTTCTCCGTTAGCCCGATATTCACATAATATACGCTTATCACAATTAAATCCACTGTCGCCAAAAACTGTAGTGCATTTTGTGCAACTTTTTCCGAAAGTCCCATTCGGACATGTTGTTTCTAAAACAAAAATAGATTAAAAGATGACGGAATGACTCTTTGGTTGTAGAATTTACCAGATGCACTGTTCGATTCAGTTGCTACGTAATGAAGGGGTCGGTACGGGTATTTAATTGCTTGACAAGTTAGCGAGTCCCTATTTTCTTCTGCAGTAATAATTCTAATTTCTAAAAACAAATAGAAAATATTTCTGTAAAGACGATATTTGGTCAGGTTTTGGTAAATTACCATTTTCTGAACAAATCTGGAAATCATCTATAGCCCAGAATGGGCTTTTGCATTTATTGCACTCGGGAATTGCTCGTAATCGAACAGTTACTGAAGATTCATTAAAATAAACGACGATCTTCTCTTCTTTCCAACTTTTTGCCTTTAAAACGTAATCTAGTAAATTTCATTTATTTTGAAAATACAATTGTAAGTATAAATACCTATCCATAGGTAAGTACATTATAAATAAATATAGATTCTAATGTAATATTACTAATCTACTTTTTTGTATCCACATACAGGATGTAGGTCAGAAGAATATAGGAAAGTAATAAGAGTAATAAATTTTGGAAATAATGATACACCTAGCTGATTACGCCCTTTCCATTTGAAATAAATTTAGATTTAGAAATTTAGATAATTTAGATCCGGTTATATCGAAAATGGATACCAACTTCTTTATTTCAAATAGAACGCCCTAATTTTTATTATTAATTTGTATTCCCGAGATAATTATACGACTTTTTTTTATCAATAAATATTGCCTCTAAAATTAGCTCTTTTGGAATTATTAATGTTTTGTAAAAAAAATTGACAGCTGCAGGCTATTACAAATAACTACGTTTCTGAGACATATGTACAGATTTAAAATTTTAGGTAAGTATTTTAAAAAGTATGCTATATTATAAACATAAGAAAATAATACCGAATGTTCAGAAAAAATGTCAAACTTGTTATCCGGAAAATATCAGTATCTTATTAATTTTAAATAACAATCTACTTTTTTTTTAAATTCATTTGCATTGTACGTTAAAATTAGGGGCAGTATGTATTTACTTTTTATATCTAAATGTCATAGTTTTAGAGTTATTTTGGAAAATGTATTAACTCCCTCGAAATTTTATTTTGCAGAATCGATTAGGCTACCAAAGGTGTATAAATAAATAAAAACAAACGAAATAATTGTTTTTAATAATCTTATCAGCATACTTATTAAAATAGTTAGTTAAAATTTTAAATCTGTACAACATGTACATCTGTACATCATTAGGAAATCTAGTTTTTTACAAAACATGAAATTATTCCAAAAGGACTAATTTTGGCGGCAATGTTTATTGATACAAAAAATCGTATAATTATTTCGAGAATACAAATGTATAAAATTAAAAAAAAATTTTTTAATTTGGGTGTTATATTTGCAATAAGAAAGTTGGAATCCATTTCCGGCGTAACCGGAAGAAGTAGAAATTTAAATTTATTTTAAATGGAAAGGGCATAACCAGCTAGGTGTATCAAGTTACTAAATTGTATATTTCAAATTCAGTTCAATGTTTGAAAAGCGATACATTCTATCGATAATTTACCTACACACATATTAGATGATATAAAAAAGACTGCAATTTGTTGTAACTGTAAAAATACGAGGTACAAAGTGACACCACGTTGAAATGTTATCATCTAGTAACCTTTTATTGACGACGTGCATTATTGGAACATATCTTTGAAGCCGTATAAGATAATATTTACGTTTAGTAATTTTTAAAATAATTTTGTTTCCATTTACCATTGATCTAATCATGGAAGGATTTATGACTTTCTATAAAATGTCGTGAATCATAGTGATAACCAGCTTTTCATTTCAGCTTTGCAATCTAAACTTTTTATAACTTTTGATTATTCTAAATTAATTGATCTACTTATTTCATAATTCGTGTAGTTTTCAAGTATGCCTACGATACGTACAGTTATAGACATAATTAATGTCGTCGGTAACGTGCTTTATAGGCGTATTTTATAAATATGTTCATATATAATGCGTCTATATATTACATCACATATATATCATACATAAGCACTTATAATAATTATGTTACGTTTAGGTATTAATTTGCTTAATTTCTTATTACTTATTACCCACATTGAACGTTGTCGGCGACATTAATTATGACCATGACTGTACATAGGTAGATATTTTATAGACCTGCTTTTTTAAATTTCGCTTTCTAGTACAGTTATTAAACGGACCGGTTGTGCACTGTATGAGAAAAGTAGGTACCTACAAAATTTTTGCCATAGTTTTAATTTTTAATTTTCGAAAAATGTCACTTGGGTTGTTTTAACAATAAGCGATTCAAATATAGTGTGGAAGTATAGAGTTGAATATTTATTGATTAGCTTTATGAATAAGCATAAGGCTCAAATTCATAATCAGAATTCGTTTTCAACTATTTTATTAACTATATTTACATGTGTATATAGCTTATCCAAGCCTATATGATGTTCACGTCATCAATACAAAGTTACTAGATGATGACGTTTCGCACAATGCGGTCATCTCGTATCTCGTATAGTTCGTACAGTTCTAATAAATTTCTTCTTCTAAATCTTTCTTTATACCATCTAATATTTGCGCAAGTAAATCATTTATAGAATATGTCACTTTCCAAACATTAAACCGAATTACAAATAAACAATCTAGTAACTTTTTGTTGATGACGTGAATATCATATAGGTTTGGATAAGCTACATCTAAAACACTAAGCAATAAGTTTATTTTTATTTATGCCTTAAGTGCCTTCTAAACTATTTGCTGCTTAAATTAAACATATTTAAGTTAACATTCGACCAGATGAAGTGACAACCGTATTGAATTTAAACTCTCACCGATCTCAGAGTTCACAATTAAATATATAATATTGTGATCTACATTATATTAATTATATTAATGGTAAAAATACCATGCACGCTTTTCTCATAAATTGCACAATATTGGTCCGTTATATTTACTTACAATTAAACCGCTACACCAAAATTAATTTTCCTACAATATCGATCAGAAATTAAAAATTAAATGTGGCTACTTACCTTGCCAGATGTAACAATTACTTCTTTAGCGATGTCATATTTTTGTGATCGATTTTGATAGTATAAAACTTGTATTCTTAAACTGCAATCTTTGCACATTGCGACAAACAACGACATACAAAATATATTTTCTTCTGTACGCATATCTGTTCCTATAATTGAAGTTTTTGGTGTTCTGGTGTACGCGTATGTATCTTAAATATAAGAAAAACAATTTGTTTAATAACAAATTTTTATTCAAAGCAACATTTTATTATAATTTTATTGCGTTTTAAAAACAATTATTTGTCCAGATACCGTTAGATATAAGGTACTTGAAACCCAATATGGCCTACCTAATGTTTATGTTTTTTAAATGATTTTAATGTAAACATGTTGTGCTTTTAATGAATACATGTAAAAAATCCATGTTTCTTTATTAATAAAAATACAATATTTTAAGAAAGTTTTAATTGATAATGTCAAAAAGTGTGTTTAGGCCATAATAGGTAATCCATGCACCCAAAATGGTCTATTACATTAAAAACAAATATAAACTTAAACATATGACTGGACGTCACATTTTGGATAAAAAAAGTTTGCTTTGTCGATCCAATGCATGTTTCATGCACATAGGTCGAACAGACAATGCATATACGTATGTCTTTCACCACATCTTCTTTACAAATATTGTAATACCAGGATTCTTTTTGGCAGATGGTTTTGCTCTCTTTTTGGGTGTTTTTTAAGTTTAGTTTTTAAAGCTTTGCGTATGGTTGTATTGTCTTCGGAGAAAGATTTCTTTAATACAATTGCTCTGCTGTGGCCTACTACGCCATATTGCGTCTACCTTACATTGTACTAATGAATTTTTCATTGAAAACTAAACATAAAAGAAAAATGGCAAAATGTGGTTTCATTTTGTTTTTGAAGATTACTCTAAATAATTATTATAAACTTATCCTTACTCGCACAAATTTATAAGTGACGTTGGCAATTGAGCACTTTCACGCAAACATCTCATTCTAAAATTATCTGTGGTGCACTTGCAATGACGTATGATTGCATCAACCACGTCAGTTGAACGTTATTGATATATTAATTAATTATGTAATAACAGTGATTTAGCGATTAGACCATATCGAGTCCTAGGTCATATTGGGTTCAGATACCTTATTATAAGCAGATCATTTATTATACTTACAACTGTGCAATTTCCAATAACCAGGTAGGCCGCCCCGACTCGTAATCATTATATAGTACGTATCGAAAGCAGTTTTATCATCTTTGAAATTTAAAATGGGTTCATTTACCCCGATTTCTGTCAACTTGAAATTAGCAATGTTTTTTCGATAGTAAAATGTCTCCACTCATGTTCCTTAAGTATTGAACGTGTAGGATGCTAAAAAGGCGAAAGCCAAATAACGCAATCAAGCAAATTCTTATTGCAATACCTTTACGGAATCTCTAAGATCTTTACATGGCGGTGGAGGATAAGAATAATCTTTACTTGGAATTTCATCGCTTGAACATTTTCTTAGAGCGGTAGTATTTCCATTCCATCCTCCTATTAGAAACCAATAACACTTTGATTTGGGAGGGTTGCTATTTTCACATAAATATATATGAGCCTCTTTCGCCCGTATCGAGAAGTGCAGTTTGAATTGACGAAAATTGGAAATTTCTTTTAATTTTTTAAAATTCAAAGATGAATCCGTATGAACGATTTCAAATTCTGTCAAAAAACGATTGGTATTAAGTATAGGTAATAAAGAAGTATTGTATGTTATTGAGAATTATTGAAATTTTGTATAGTTTTAAGATGCACATATAAATCTCCGTAACAATTGACGTTTTGATTTCCCGAAGACATTCTCCGAATCTCGTACTTTTTTTACTCCCCTCACCACCCTATGTATCTATCTACATACGATTTTGAAAGTATTAAAAATTAATGAAAATTGCCTACTTACATACCTAAATAATTAAGATTATTAATAAAAATTTGTAATATACATTTTATTCGGCAATTTTTGAATAGAACTTGTGAAACGCCTACTTGTGTTTTAATTTTGAACAAATTTTTACCGTTCAGTTTAATACAATTACTTTAATAATATTATCATATTTTTAATTAATTCTTACCTTCCCATCTACGATCAAATACGGGTTCTAAATCGCTATCTACAGATTCTTGCGTCGACCATCCTGCTCCATCCGTCCAATAATAGTCACAATTTGCATGATTTTCCTCTATCTTGCAGTTATATGGACTTTTACGGTTAGGAATAAACTGTGAAACTAAATTTTATTTTAATTACAAATTAGCTTTTCTTTTTGGAAACATTGTTGAAACGACAAATAGGTACATATGAAATACAATAGTTACTGTTAGTTATGGATAATTTATTTTTATTTTATTAATAAGTAGGTAAGTAAATATTTGGAAGAATTAATTACTAATTCACAAGTTTATAATATTTTTAAAAATTATAAAAATCACTATAGGTAAAAATGTTAATAATATTTTCAAATTTATTATCATTAAAATCGTTTACATCCCTATTCAGTCAAATTAGGTAATATATTTTGATATAATGACAAATAACGTAATACTTTACCATATGATGTTTTATAATAATTGCTCGAAGGTAGTGGTTCGTTAAATGTAATTCCAGATTGCATAGCATCCCCAGCAACAATGCAACTCATCTTATATTTTGTACCATAATTGAGTTTTTGTAAAATTAAATTTGCATCTGGCACATCTTGGCACTTGGACGTCGTTATCACAAGAAAGGCCAACCTTAAAAAATAATTTGCATTTGTTTTAGTTTTTAATGTACTAGTAGGATAACTGCAGTAGATCCTTGATTTTAGAGAACCACGATTTAATCGACAATAAATTTCTTCTTACAATTAAAGGTACGCAGGTTTTTCTAAAATAGATTTAATCAAGTACATTAAAGTTTTGTTAAAATCGAAAATCAAATATTATTTTTATATGCTAATCGTCAAGGAATAACAAAAAGTTGTTAAATTTCTTAAAATACGTCTATGGGTACAATATAATTATAAATAAAAATTTCTGTTTTTACCACATTATCTAAGTAAATGCTTTGGGAAGTATGGAACTGTAGGTTTTTTAAACTGCGGTGTTTAACACGAAAACTAAATCATATCTTTACACATTACGTAAAATACATATATGGATATATGTGATTAAAACTAAAATTATGTGGTACGTATACACTTGTGTATCATTATTAGGTACAATACGTTATTTTTAAATCGTGATAAATATTCTAATTAAAATAATAAAGTTGAGGTTATAGTAAAACAGAAACACGTAGGGAGGTGTATAAATGTCGATATTATTATTACTTTTTAAATTGTTAGATATTAGATATAGTGCGACTCGAAGGCAATTGAGATCGTCACGGGCTTTTAACAGGGCGTCTACACTTGTTAAACGCACGAAAGAAGCAGAACATTCGACCTGCGGCGATATCAATTGCATTCGTGTCATATTATACTTTCTGTATATGAATTATGCAATGTTATGTGTCGTATGTACTTAAATACAATACAATATGTCTTAAAGAAAGGCATCAAAACTCATCAAAGTAAATGTTCATTCAAAAATTATTCGTTAAGGAACAACAATTCAAGTTAAGCTTTAGCCCTGCAAAGATTTTATAGTACCTACCAACACAAAATTTGACCTATTTTTAAAATTTTTCAAAGTACCTAACAAACTCGAAAATCGGTGACCCGAAAAATGTAAAACAAAATGTTTATAACAAATTACAAATTGGATGTTAATATATTTTATATATCTATATTTTCTACACGTATAACATTAATGGTGCTATTCTGTACAATTTTGTAAGCAATGTAAAGTTCCTTGCTGTAGAACTGCAAGAAAAATGGTATTCCAAACATCTCCGTATACTATGATACAATTTTGTGAAATATATAGGTAGGCACATATTACTAAATATTCCGAAAAGCTTCTCTACTTGCATATTGCATCTACTTGCAAAAAATTGCATATTACTACTCAAATCTCATTAAGCCTTGAAATAAAATTAATACACAATGATATACTACATATCATTCTGAACAGCTTTTGTCAAGAAAATATTTGTCTAATATGACTATTCAACGAACTAATAGGGAGGTGTTACTATCTTTACTCACCCTGTATATTACGAAATTGGTTTTTTAGTTTGTTCTAAATTTTACAAAGGAAAAACCATTTATTTCGCAATGCGAGTTATATTGCGGTTGCGACAAATTAAAGTAAAACATTTTAAAATAAAAAAAAATGTAAAAGCTCTTAAAGTGCATTTTTGTATTAATTTTGAATAAACGAAATTGGCAGGTAAGTAAGTACCGCAAAAGTAATTAATAAATTTAAATCTTTATTAACATAAAAAAAACTTACCAAAAACATAACTGGGTCATTTTTATACACATTTAATCAAAGTGATTTCTATAACAACCGAACATCAACTAATTGTAATGGGTTTTCTCATTTATCTTGTACTTCCTGCTGTTATAGATTATTTTACCACAAGTCGTCATCAAAATTTATCAGTAAGATTCGTTTATTAATGTGTGAATGAATATGCGCTTTACAAAATTTGCAAATTATGTTATATGGATAAATATATAAGATTAAACTTACAAATAAGTACATACGAATAAAGAACAAAATGAAATCGATATAAAATCATTATAAATGTAATAGGTGTGATATCTAGATATAATGTTTTTAGGTATTTATAAAAACATTGATATCGTTTTCTAAAACATCTGAAAATTTATTTTGGCGCATACAAACGCTCTTTCTTAGCCGCTTCATCGACTTTATTAGGTTATTATTATGATTTACATTTTAAACATTTTATTAATAAATTTGGTCATTTGTAATTTTAATATTAACACAATTTTATATCAGGTCATTCAAGTTTTATTCCGACGCACGACATCAAGACATAGTCACTAGATGTTGATGACGTTTCACACAATGGTGTCACCTCGTACCTTGTATTTTTACAATAGGTACTAATAAATTGTAGTCTTTTTGCCATGTAATATGTGTGTTGATAAATCATCGGTAGAATATATTATGTCACTTTCCAAACTTTGAACTGAATTACAAATATACAATCTATGGGTCATTTAAGTTTTATTCCGATGCACGTCATCACGCATACCTCGTATTTTTACAGTACTAATAAATTGTAGTATTTCTTTGCCTTGTAATAAGTGTTCAGATAAATCATTGGTAGAATATGTCACTTTTCAAGCACGGAACTGAATATTACAAATATGCAATCTAATATCTTTTTATTGCTGACGTCCATCGGAATAAAATTTGAATTACCTCTATAAATATTATATTAATAACAAATTAAATATAAAATGATCAAATTAACAAATGAATTAATAAACTGCTAATCGGTGATACAATTTATTGACTACATTTATATACAAGAACACATTTAGTGCAAAAATAAAATGAGATACAAGTATTAAAATAAAGAAAATAGATATAGATAAGTCTTTTATTATATAAGTTCTCAAATGTAAAATTGATTAACTCTTTAAAATAAAAAATTAAGTATTTTTTTTATAAACAAACTTCGCTGATTGTTATAAACATCATGTTAATATTTTGTAAAGTTAAAAAAGTAGACCGTAGTTATTCAAATTATCATTTGAGATACTAATTTACAGATTTTAATATTTCACAATTGGGGTATTGGAAATTGTAATGATTGTATAACAATATGTTCATGTTTCTTTTCAAAATATAAAATAAGTTAATTATATACAAAGCTTCAAACAACGTAGTTTAAAAGTGAATTTTATGTAAGTATGTACATATTTTATAGTAGGTGCGTAATTTACTTATCCAACAAAATTATCTACTAACACATAAATGACAAAGAAAGTACGTAGTTATGTACCTATATTGCAAACGTTAATTTATTTAGGAACAATTAAATAATATACAAGTCAATGGACGTGGAAAATTTGTAAACTTCCGAATTTCACAAAATTAATATAGGCACCTACATTATACTTATAAATAAGTACGGACCCAACACATTTAATTTTAAGTTCGAGTTAAGTAAAACTTGGAATTTATAAAATTTTCTCAGCCAGTTAAAACAATTTATGTAATAAATCAATTGTTCAGGTAGGTATTTGGACAATTGCAGTTATTTAAAAAAAAAAGATTATTCTATACATTTAAAGCTCTATGTGCAGTATTTTCACTATTATCACCGTTTCGTTCCTGTTTTTCTGAACCACTTTGCCAACCCGAATCCATAGTTCCATCACTATGAGAACCTTGTCCTTGTATTTCTTCGTCTTCAGTACTATTTGCCTCTCCATACAACAGACCTACGGGATTTACGCCTAAATTTTGTATTAGCGTCGATATATTGGATCCTAAATTTTTTCGACTCGGAGATTGACTTAAATTCAAACTTTTAGGGGGAATATTTTTTTGATTACTAAAGTTTTGCGGGAGATAATTTTGACCGTAATTATTAAGACTAGATATCGTGTTCGTAAGATTACTAAATGTCGCCGTTGTTGTACACGTCGTAACGGAATTATAGTTTTGTCTAAATGCGGTTTGAGTTGTTTGATCTTGAATTATTTCGTATTGGGCATCAGGTGCCAAAAACTGATCGAGACTCGAATTTGAAAATGTCCTATGGCGTTGCTTTGACTGTTCAACGTTTGTATTCTTTTCGGGAAAATAGTTTAAACAGCATTCGGTTTTCGGAAAATTGGGCGATACGGGAGAAACGGTATCGTCTGTAGTTTCGGTAAGAGGAGTTTGCACGCTACTACACAAACTATTTTGGGAAATGTCTTTAGGAATTAATTGAACGCACGGATCCGTAATTAAATCATTAACGTCGTTAGAACTAGGCAAAGGAAACGGCAATCGACTTCTAGTAGACATTTGTCGTTTACCGAGTCTATGCGCAAGATATTCTTCATCTTCGGTAACCGTAGAGGAAGAAATATTTTCTTGGAAATTTTGTAAAATTTGATTGTTATTTGCAAGTTCTTTCTCGTTTAGATGATTTTGTTTGTGTACGTTTTGAAGCGGCAGTAATCGAGTTTTTTGCATATCTAACGCTTCATCGTAAAGGGACGAATCTTGACCATCATTTTTTACTGATATATTACAACAACTACTGACATCGGCAAAATAAACTTCAGATTCGGTAGGTTCGACTTTTGGCGTAGAACCCTCTTGAGTCTGAAATGCGGCATTTTCTACTCCTTGAAGTCTGGGCAAAAAGCGGCATTGTTGCGAATCGTTAGAAAGCTGTTGATGTCCTTCTAGGACATCCGCTTCATGATAACTGTGTTCTTCTGCAAGTTTTTGATTATCTTCTTCAGTATAAGTGTGACAATTTGGATTAAACACGTTTTGAATGTTAGTTCTGTTATTAGCAATTTGTGTAACAGATTTCACGGATGAAATGTCAATTCTCTTTTTCATTTTGCGCACGGGCAAAGTGTGCGAAACGTGATCCACACAGCTAGACGTGTCGGTACTCTCGCTGTTATCATTGGATTGATGAACTTCGGTTTCTACAGTATTTTCATAATTTTCTTTGTTCGAATGTTGGATGCGACTACGACGTAATTGCATGTCTTGAAATCCATGAGGTTGATTGTCTTGATTCAACTGACAATGCGCGTTATGTGCATGAGGATGGTGATGTGCATGATGGTGTCTTATGAAAATTAGTTTGTGTAAGCATATCGTATTAATATAAATTGTAATAAATACCTTGATGGTGATTGGAAAGGGCGACGAGCTGGCGAATTTGGATTGGAATACGGGGGAGGCGGTCCCCAAACGTAAACACCACCTACTGGTCTGTTATCGAGAACACTGTATGAACCCGTAGAACCCGATACTGGATCTGAATTAGCCTGTGTAGAATCTCCACCTGGACGATTACTGAAACCGTATTGACTATCGGAGCTGCTAATTCCTCCTTGATATGCTAGAGAATGATCTCTATAAATAAAAAAGTTACATAATTTAACTTGTAAACAATTTAGGGGTTGGTTACAGAAAATAAATTAAATGTCTCCTTGACGGTTGATTTAAGTTATTATTGTCATATGGCAAAAATTTAATTGTGTAATCGTAATTTTAGGGCAACTAAATATAAGTTAATTTTTATAATCGTATGAGTAATATTTATTTTTAATATTTTTAAATAAATAATTGGCTAGGTAGCAATATTTTTTTTATAACTTTTAGTTTTAGTTGCTATTTAAAATAAAATTATTTACCTATTTATATTTCGAATTCGATACCTAAGTATGAAGTGCAAATAAAATTAATTTGGTTAAGAATATTTTCAATAAACCTATAGGGTATTACATTAAATTATATAGTGTAATCGTTTACCTATGTGACTCTTGAATAGTTTGTTGCGTTGTGTTACCACGATTCCAGGGCAATCGCCTCCAACTCCACCCGCCGTTATTTCTCTCCCTTCCATGGCCTTCCCCAACTGCCTGAGGCCCCTCTTCGCCTGGATTTGGCGAATAAAAATTACCGACTCGTCCCGGTGTCCAAAAACTGCAATGTCGGATCTTGTAAATGATAATTTCAAATTTGATTAAAATATGTGCGTGCATACCGTTCCAGCGCATGATGTGTATCCCAGGGGTAAAGGTGAGAACCGGTAGGTAAGGGTGGATAACGACACTCCTCACAACAACTACAATATGTCGCAGCTGGAAGGGACGGGCCCCTTATTGAACTATGAGTGCTAGCCGGTGCACCGCTATGTTGTTGATAAAGTGAGCGACATCGCAATTCCAGTTGCTCCCAATACATTTTCTTCTTTTCGTGGCTGTTATTTTCCAGAAATATTAATTTTAATTAACATTTAAATTAAAAAATATATAGGTATGGGTAATTTTGAATTTTTTAAACAGTTTATTATTTATGCACGTAGTAAATACATTTTTATATTTTTATCACGTTCATAGTACATTATAATTTTTGTTAAATATTTAGTTCTGTAAGTATGCGTATGTAGTAAGTAATAACATTTCAATATGAAAAGTTTTCAATGTTGTTTAATACGTATTATGTATCAAATTATATACTCATCTATATAAAAATATAATTATTTTAGTAATTGGTGTAAGTAGGTACTTATAGATATAGTAAATGTGGGTAAATTAAATTTATATAAATATTTAATATTCTATGTTTAAGAAAAAAACAAAATTAGAAATATTTTTGAAAACGATTACGTCAGCTTTTTAAAATTTATATAAAAATGTTTGAGTTTCGTTTAAATCGTTCTTTAAAAATTAACAAAAATGTAGTTATTCCTTCGTTTGAAGTGCCTACCTGAGTAATTGATATACCAGCATGCACGAAAATATGCACACCAATATTCCACTAACAGATAAACCAAACATGGCACGCAGACAAGAATACAAAGCTCCATGAATGACTTCACAATCGGGCGTCGAATCAAATACAAAGCGCATTCCTACAAATAATAACCCACGTATTTATTAAATTTATAGGATATTAAAACACTTCTGCAAGTTCTAAAAAAAGAATAGGTACCTTCGTCTGTTGATGCATGCGCTTCCAGCAATACGGAATAACACGTGCATGTACGAGTTTTTTGAGTATAAACGCACTCTCGTAATGTTTGTAATCTGTTCATATGTATCACTGTTGTTGTAATTGTCACAAGTACACAAGTTAAAGCACACACTAAACAACATAAACCACAAACTTTAATCTGAAATCGGAAGCACCTCTTATAGTTATTTTAGATTGTACCTTATTTCATACGTACCAAATAACTATAACGATTTTTTCTTCTAGCTAAACTTATCACACAAAGTCCCGTTAGAATTAACTAAAACAAACAAAAATAGACTATGAACAAATCGAATATCAACAATTGAAACATCAAAAAAATATATAATAACGTGATACTAACCATGGTAGCAGGCACGAAGGTTGGAATGGTTTCAAAATACCCTAACGTTGACGTATAAGATCGTAGCAAGAAGTAAACGGCCAAAAACAAAGCCCCCAATATTGTTGCTAGTCCTCCGCATGCACAACACCAGAATACGTATTTGCGGATCCTCCGTTACTAGTACTACTTGCTGAAAATTAAGAAAAATCACATTTTCATAACCAACGAAAAACGATTAAAATGAATTTTGAAATTATCGATAATTTTTCAAATGCTACCGAAACGTTCCTTCATTTGAAGTTTAACTACCTGCACTTGAAATCGATAGATTTTAAATAATATAAATAATTCAAAATAACGATACAATAACTTTGATATATATTCTTTCGGATTGCGTCAAAGGTAAATAACGTACCATGTGTTAAAGGATAAGGTGGTAATGGTTGTAGTGGATGTGGCACGTGGTATTGAACAACTTGCATTACAGGATAACCGTGCATTTTGATCTCGTGTCACTTAATACCGACACACCTGTTTGGGCAAATATTTAGATAGTCAACAACTTCACTTGTTTTATTAATATTAACTTGAATATCACTCTGAATAATTCGGCACTTTATTTAATTAAATATTTAAGAAAATATGTTTTCGCGTAATTAACTTCTTCAATTGTCTGACACATACATAGATGAAGATGTTAGACATGCTACATCACAGTTGCTCTTCATGCGCTCACTTATGATTCCTCTGAATAAGATCGCATCCGAGCACGAGGGGAAAATTTACTTCAGGTGCAGGATGGTATTAAGCGATATATTAATTTTCTTGTGGTTTATTCGGACGATTATATTTACCAATTTAAATGCAGAGACACCTATACGGGCGTCGATTTTTTTATTAGATCAAACGTAATTTACATTATAATATTGATTTGGAACATCATAAATATTGTACTACGACTATTTCGTACATAAAAATGTAGGAAAGTCTACCCTGGTGTAATAAAATCGACGTCACAGCGACGCCGACGTCTTTCACTCTAATAGTCGATATTTCCACTCTCCCACCAATGCCAACTGCACGTTTTCATCTGATAACGTCCCTTACTAATTTTTCTAGCTACGTAATAATAACCTTTTCAAATAACGACGTTTTAAATCAATTTTAAAAAGAAATTTTGTTATCAAAATTCATTCTAAATATTATTCTGCGTAAACATTTAAAAGTTACAAATGTTATGCATATATGTATATATGCATTTATTTAAACGTGACAATAATATAGAAATCCGTTAATAAAGTTGTAGCAATCGCTTACGGAATTTTAAATAAGTTAATAGAGACATAATTTAGTGATTTCAACTTAAAATGCAATATTTTCCGTTGTGTTTGTACATTGTGATGATGGCGTCGAACCTTCGCAGTTTATTTTTCTACAACACGCAAGAGTCGTTATCATTTTAGATTCACAAAATAACAAATGATTATATGGCGTTAATACACATCGTATTCAAAATTAATAAATTATAGTAAATCATTAATTGATTATTATGCATTACTTGAAGGGTATCTTGAACCGGTCTGTACATCTTTTTAACCAAACTTAGTAGCAAATACCTTGGGACCTAAGTAGCTATGAATACTTTAGTACTAACCAAATAGTACCTACATAATCAATAAATATGTCACGTAAATATATACTTTTTATGTTTTGAGAAAGACAAAAAAAACAGTTACTAAAAACGCATTTTTTAAATTGCCTATATTTTAATGTTTTTTACTTTTGTGTTTTGTTTCGTTTTGTTTTTTTAAGTCGTCTCAAAAGATTATTTAAAAAAAAGCAATAGGTACTCATTTTTTAATTTTTATTTAAAATTAGAGTGCCTCACAAATATTTCAATAAATGTAGGTACATATACATATATGTATATATATATATATATACAACAGGATTGCACGTAATTGTTAACAACAATGTTGAAAGTTTAAATTTAGACAAGTTTAAAATATTCGCATACGAATGATGTATCTGTTTAGATAAGCTACCTAGATATAGCGGTACCTACGAATTATTCAGAAAAATAATTGGCGTTACGTGTCGTACGTAAATATGAATGTATCTAGAACAAAGAAAATACAAGCATACTTCCTTGAGATGAAAATCGTCTACTTACATTAATAATTGAAACAATATGTGCACCTAGATGCACAATATTTATTTATATTTTACTGTTAGATGATCTACTATTTATATTACAGATTATTCTACAGTTTTTTAATTATTGTTTTGAAAAATATCTTTTTACGTCGAATTAAAAATCGAAAGAATTAAAATTATGAATTAAAAAAATATATATTGGAAATAAAACGGGCCGAATAAACTCACGAAATGAACCCAATTGAAGCAAGCATGCGGTGACGACGATAAAGAGTTAAAGGTTGTATAAAATTGAAGTAGTAGATTCTGAATTTTCTTGAGAAAATTTTCTCTCTGTATAATTGAAAGTGTCTTTTTTTAAATTGAATTTGTAAACAAGACTTACATTCTTGTGTTCTCGATCGAGAACTAATCGTACTATGTCCTTCGGCTCGCGGACGTGGCGGAGGTCTCGGCGGTAGAGCAGGTGGCAATGGGGACACTTCGATTCGATCGTCAGCTTCGAATTTCCTGTTTGCCGGTGTTGTTTGGTGTATTTCTGATGGACTTTCATTTTCAACTTGAAGGTGACAGTTACAAGAGGGTGGTTGTATTTTTGCACCGTGCGTGGGACCCGGTGGCGAATGCACGTGCACGTGCACCGATTGATTTGCTGGATGCGTATGGGATGTCGCGGTCGGAGGTCCATGAGAAGAAAGGTTAATTAAGTTGTGGTGGTGGTTCGATTTACATTTGTTAGATATGTGCGAATGAGATAAGCCGGTCTCGCATTTAGTTACTTCTATGTTTGATATCTCTCCGCATTGACAAGTGTGATTATGACCGATAAGTGCATGATCGCTACTATCGCTAGGTTGATATGCATGTTCGGTGCCTGACTGAGGGCCAGGCGAAGGAGAGGACATCGTGCTCTACATGTTCAGTTGAAGTTGATTTCACAAGTCTGTAATAAAAAATACCATTGCCAAACGATTCTAACAATAGGGAAGCAAATTTTATTATTTTTTATTACCTACATTAAATTCTAAAATTAATATTTATCGATTTTTGGTAACATTGTTATGCGATAATAACCATTACTTATTGCCTAGGTGTAAGTTTTAATAAAAACAATGCCCAACACTATAAAATAAGCATCAAATTTGCAGTTCGTTTTCATGATCGTGAGAAAGGAAGACTTGCATTTTACGTTCTTTTTTAAAACCCGCATGTTTTGTATTTTATTGGTGGTATTGTTAAGTTAGTTATGGACTTTTACATCTTCTCAAGAATTTCTACCTATATGGTTTTGCGCTATTATGTGTTTACGTAGGTAATAATAGAACTCCTCGACCGTTTATATTGCATTTTTCTTGTCCATTCAGACATTCATCAAGTTTTGCCATTCTTAAAAAAATATTTAGTGCCATAATTATCTTTAGCATTATAAAAAAATGATGCTTTTTAACATTTACCTTCAAATTGCAAAAACGTGCGTTACAGTTTATTGAATATCTTTAGGTATGTTATCAACTGATAATAGTACAATTCATCACTGACAAAAGTATTAGCCTTTTTATGATTAATATAACACCTAGGTAGCATTATTAATAATGCTATCGAAGACTTTTGATTCGTATCAATTCAGATTTATTTCCGACTTCATTACACATAGAACAACATGGAAGAGTCGTTAAATAAATGGGTTTACAGCCGAATGTGAAATTAAAATTAAAAATTGAACTATACACTTGTCGTTTATAATAAGTGCAAAGAATTTGTCTTATTAAATAATTTATTGATGATGTAGATAAAAGATAATGAAAGGAAAAAATACATAATCGAGGTGTGCACCGCACATTTTTCTTAAACACACTCGTTTTCATACGCCTAGTTTATTTAAAAGTAAATGTAAATAGTAAATAGATACTTACAAAAATATGGTAAAAAAATAATTTTTCTAAAAATACATACGGCAGATAGAAAGAAGTAATTAACTTACTTTTTACGATATTTTAACAATTGTATTTCAATTCTCA
Source organism: Rhagophthalmus giganteus (assembly GCA_036326145.1). Taxonomy (NCBI): domain Eukaryota; kingdom Metazoa; phylum Arthropoda; class Insecta; order Coleoptera; family Rhagophthalmidae; genus Rhagophthalmus; species Rhagophthalmus giganteus. The sequence goes on from JARFJA010000001.1 coordinate 52,602,075, forward strand.
TCTCAAAATAAGATACTTATTTATACATATAAGTAAATAAATAAATGATAACGCAGCGCGTACCTAATAATTTTAAATAATTTAAAAAATATCTAACATTAATTACTTAAGTGTTAAACTGAAAATTCTTCGCAAAGATCTTTTGTCTTTTAACAAAACGTAACAAATTCGCACACTTAAATCTGATTCCGATTTGCCATGAAAACAAAAACACTGTTACAAGAAAAACTAGAATATTAACTAGTTCTACCAAACATAGAAGTTGAATATGGTATACCAAGCACGTTTGAAACGAGTATAAAAATGTTAATCTCAAAAATATTTTGATCTGCGTTAAAGATTAGAAATACGGTTTAAATTTGAAATATTTAAAATGGAATATGTGAGAAATAACGTGGTGCTTGGTATTGCAAACGTTATTACTAACGCCATAATATACATACATAGACAGTAATAATAAAATTAGACGTTCGGTACCTTATTTAGGTAAACATTTTTACAGATATTTCGTGTGACAATAACGTACTACATACGTTAATAAATCACGTATTTATTAGTTTAACAATTAGATCTTTTCGACACCTCTAAAATCCTTTTAATAGTCGACTGACGAATATTTAAATTTTAAACGAACAATTTATTATTTAGGACATATTGCTTGTTGTCGGGAGAGTGCCGCATATTTTGCAGTAATTTTTCGAGCCCATTCTTATGCGTCACTTTTCAATCTCATTTTAATGCAACACGCTTCCCGATTAATAATTTTAAAGCTTCAAGAATTTACATAATCTTTTCATAGTACCTACATATATTTAAATCTATTTTTACGTTTTTGCGAAATAGATGATGTTCCACGTCGTCAAATGTGATTTGGTGTATTAGGTGTGTATTTTCAAATAATTTTCAATTAATTAAATAACTTTATTTAAATAACTTAAAAATAAAAAAGTACTTTTGAAACAATATTAAAATCAGGACGACAAGAAACTGACAAGTACAGGAACCGCAAAGTACAATTGCCAAATTGAAAGTACAATCAATTGAACCGCAGTTTATTTGCGCTTTTTATTTTATTTTTATTGTTGACGTGTGACATCAGTTGTGCCACGTGTTTATCACGATAGCTTAAGGTCGTTCAGCCGTAGTCAGCTACTACAACGTAGCGCTTACTTTCTGCTGTTTCAGCGCCGAGCCCAGTTGAATGCGATCAATGCGTTTTTTTTTTCTTAGCCATTCGAATAATTTACATAGGATCTAGAAACAAAATTAAACACATAGCATAAGAAACTTTAGAAGTCTCTATCTGTCTTACTTTTGAGGTATTAAATAAAAAGATATATTTGAATAATACGTTTACTTTGATGAGTTCTATACACAGCGTCAAAAAAAGTATCACTTTATATAGATAATTTATAACGTTATCCAACGGAGAGGGCAAAAATGTCTTATACGCATCTATAATAATTAACGTAATTATCTTCCCAAAATTATTTGAGAATCGATTTCTAATTTTCTCTTCCTTTGAACTTTCTAGCGCTTTATTCATAAATAAATTAAGATTTTATTCTTTAGTTTTACTTAAGCACTCTAACGCGTTGCATAGTACGCAAAACCACGTGCATTAGTTATGTGATCATGAAAATTATCCTGAATACACGCATTTATCTGAGTTGCGTTTAATTCACGTGGCCTCCATAATTCCTCGCCACGTGAATTGTATATTATAGCTATTAGTCCAGTCATTTAAGCATTTCTGTGCTAAGTTCCAACAAGCAGGATTTTTGTATATACCTTTTATTTAGTCGTTATAAATATATAGAACTTAAAACTCCCCCATCGACAGCATGCGAGCTAAATAAGTTTTAGCAAGTCAAAGGTTGCGATAATCGATTTTTCGCGAATATCTCGTTTTCTATCTGTTGGACAAAAACTAAGGAAAATTTTCTACAAATATGTTTTAATTATTTTTCTGTAAAGTTTCGGCGTGTCAGCTTTACAAAGTTTATTTCGCCCAGCAACTCGACGTTAATTAATTAGCATACAGAAATTACACTTTACCTTTCGTTACAAACATGAAAATTTGTAAATCGTTATACCCAATGTTATGTACATTATCAAATAAGGAGCGCAAAAAATCCACCGTGGAAATTCACTTCCTTACTCTATAAATTTATGATGAAATTGAGGATTTAAATAATTTGTATTACTAGGGGAAAATGTGATGGCATAAACCATATATTTATTAAAAATAAAATTATTTTTATTAAATTCTTGCGAAACATTAACACGTTTATCTTTATTTAACCAAAAACTAATGTAGATTAGGTAGGTTAACTATTAATTCAATTCAAACGCAGATATCATGAAAAATATTCATTTTATGGCAATTAAACAAGAGTACGTTCTTTACGTAGGAAACATTGAAGAATTAAAAAACCATATTAAAATGACAATTCCACCAATGGCATACAATTTAGAAGCAGGAAAACTCTTCCTATGCACCTGTCGTACGTATCTAGTATTACGTATTATTGAAAACTTTCTCTTTTTCACAGTTTAATGTATTATAAAGTGCTTATCTAAACTTTCTGCCAAATTAAAAATTGACAAAAAGTTTTTTTTTTAATTTTGAAATAAAACAACCTGTATCTCAGTAAGGAGGCACAAGTATTTTAGGTTAAATCATCATATTTTGGGTTAAGATTTTCCAATTACTCTATGTCGCATTATTAATGAAACACCCTGTATATGTATAGATATAAATCGAGAAAGTAAAATCATAATTTAAAATTACCTATTGATACTGGTTGAAGTAAATAATAACTATTCGTATATAAATTCTAGTTGAGATTGCACAAAATTGTCAATATCAGAGAGTTCATTTTTTTTAGTATAGTAGTATATTTATATTCAGAATTAATTATAGAATTAACTTAGGTATTTTAAAATCAAATTTAGATATAAATGTATAAAAATCTTAACGGTAAATTTTAGTACAGATATACCATTATCATTTTCTGTTCTCTAACGTTCTCCAAGCATTACTTATTTTGTAAATCTGCTGAAATACAGGAGTCGTAGTGGAGTTTGATACAAAAAATATGCAAATAGTGACTGAAAATTTTTAAAATATGACTTTTTAGGAAATTTATTCTAAAATTATGTATTTCTTATGCTGTAAAATTATTTGAATGATCACTATCTACTGCCTTTATATCGCAGAATTGTAAATTTACACTATTTTTGATTTAAAAACTATTCGTGTGTCCTTAAGCATTGAAAATTTCCCTATTACAAACCACAAACCAGATAAAAGTTTAATCGCATTTTTATGTGGCCGATAAAATACAAAGCAACTAATAGAACATGTACACCGCTTACTCTCGTAGCTTATTGGAGTGCGAACAAAGAACGGCATGTTTTTAAAATAAAAATGGGATTTCCTAGTATCGACGTACAAACGTAAAGTGTAAATACATGAACTTTTAAGTTTTAACACAAATTCACTGAAAATCGAGCTCGGTTAGGTTCTTGGATAGAGACTATGTTAGGGTCTCTGATTAGGGCTCCCCTCAAACATTCGACGGTTCCAATTTCGCGAACGAAATTTTATTTTACGCGCGTTTTTGCGATCACGATGGTTGGTGAAATACAGTGACATATGAAGCATAGTTATAGATACGTAATAATGGAAGTTCGCAGTCAACGGAAGAATCTATGCTGGAAATTGACAATAGAGGGAAAACAAACGATGACGAGAAAAAGGTAGGAAATACAAAAGAAATTTTAGAAGTTTCTAATTTTTTCTTATTGTCTGTTACAGACAAGTGGCGATTGTAGCAGGAGCAACATTTTACGCAAGTTTGTATGTTTGTTGTTGTACAAAATGTATTTCAGGAGAAGAATAATCGAGTCAATTGTTAAAATTTATTGTGGTTAGTTTATTTCTATTTTGTATTAAGAGGAGTGGTTAATTTTATTTTAAATTTAAGTTTTTATAGATACAATCATAGATTTATTTTTTTTAACTAGATGTATTTAATACCTTATTAATGTTGAATTAAAAACAAATTTAATTTATTTGCAGCATCGTATGTGTATGAATTGTACGTCGAAAAATGTTTAATTCCCAAGTTTTTTAATTAACTATTTATTTTTCTTAAAAAAAACTATTCTAATAATTCCAGTTTCTTCGTGACATTCTTTCAATACTCCTGGTTTTAAATTTACCTCTTTTATTATTAAATTTAATACTTTCATGCAATTGTTGTAGTTATTTTACTAAGTTAAAATAAGGCTAAATAATCTAAAATAAGCATGGCGGTAAAAATTACCGCCAAAACTGCAGTAAGAGCTTTCGATTTTAGTTCTTATGGGGTTTAGTTGATGCAAGTTAATATTTAGTCTTACAATTTATATTAGCTAAACTTAATTCAAGTTAATAAGATGAATTTCTTTTGGAAATTGATCTTCAAAAAAGGCCCTTCAATGCCTGGATGTTGCGATACAAGTTGATGTAATTGAGGCATTCAGGAAGAAACGAAGACATACAGGGTGTTAGTGAATTAACGTCGCGGAAGAAAGGTACATGTGCCTGAGACTAATATAAACAAAAAATCTTAGTAACATTTTTTGATTTGAGCAAATTTACTTTTGAGGGGGGGAGGGTGTTTTCGTCCGAGAAATTAAACCAGTAGTTTCTCTTTAAACTTCAACAAGTGACATTGGTGGGTTCTGAAAAGTACTGTTATCTCAGCTGGCATTCCTTTAGGTTATTACGATAGTAAACAGAAATTATTGTAGGGGTTGAAGTCGTAAATATCTTTTGCGGTCATTGACAAGTTTTAATGTAACTAATACTCAAAATGTTTCGTCATTTAAGTAGATATCTAAGTAGCTATTTGTTATTCATTTTATTTTAATCTTTTACATCTGCATGTGTTGTTCTAATAAAATTTCTAATTAATAAATCAATTTCGATAACGGCACTTCGATAAATGTATGGGAAAAAACTCGAAATAACACTGAAAGTTACTAACACTCATTGCGTCATTATGGAATGTTTAGTTTTTAAATTTTGCTTTTGGTCCTTATGTTTGCTAAAAACCCAAAAAATAAAGTACCTACTTACCTATTTGCATTTAATTATACTTTAAAAGCCCGTCGAAATATATCAATTTTTCAAAATCATAAAACTAGTACTGGCACCCCTTTTAGTACAAGCCTCTCAACATTAAACGTAACTGTTCCAAAAACAGGCATGTTATTAATTATGTTAAATAAAATAATCTAGCTTTTACGTGTAAACCGAAAATAGGAATTGCATTCATAAATGAAAATATCCACAACAATCGGCACTCTCCTACAACGGGGGCCATAAATTAAAGAGTGCAGATGTTTTAGCTGTTGACCCAACAGTCAGTTTCACTTTGCGACTTCTTAAAAATCTTTAAAGGGAATATACCCGAGTAAGACGATTATCAAATTAATAATAGCAATAACTCGAAAATTATTGATTTTAGGAAAAATTTTTATTTAGGTTTTTTGTACGTCTTAATGTTACCTACCCGTAGTTTTTTTCCGCGATATTAATTCACTAACACCCTGTAGAAGAGGTTGGCGAAATGCTAGAAGATTTTAGTATACTCAAGGTTGTCAGAACGTGACTACAACTGTTATAACTCTATCGAACTAAACAAAGGAGATATTTTAGGAAAAAACCTTATATAAAAGGCCACACTTAATTTTTAACAAGGAATCGCCCCTTCAAGTTTTTCGCATTATTCGTAAATTACCCTGTTTATATAACTGGAACCCCGTACGGGTTGGCGTCGTAACAAGTTACCTAAATGCAAGCAACTGGACGTTATCGGCATAGAAATATCGCAAAACGGACCGTATAATAAAAAATTATAGTCAGTTTCTGAAACCGGTGAATCTTTCACCTTACCGAATAATCACGTTTAGGAGAAAATGTCATAAATTATAAAATATGTACTTTTATGAACAAATGGTCCGTAATATGTACCTTTGTGTACTAAGATAAAAAATATGTACTTTTATGTAAAATAGTGAGCGAGTCCGACCGCTGGAAATGTTATCAACTGATTTTGAAAAACATGGTAAATACGGTTGATAGCAATATGTCACAAAAAGATCAATCGGATTAGGCGGGACTCAGGTTTTTACTATACTCTATTCGCCGAGCCCTTGCAAAACATAAACAAAGCAAGCGGAGATTACGGAATCGTCTTTAGGATAACATGTTACGCAGGATCGAGTCTCCTCATGATTCTGAAACTACCTTGAAAAAAATGTAAAACGTAAATGTATTATACGTTACATACAGTAACTCTTGTTTGTGTCTACTGCATTGGGAAAATGAATAAGGTATAAGCGTATATTTTATTTTTGTAATCAATCAGGGTTCTACAGATTTTAATATTTCCTAATAAAAATAGATATTAAACGTTTGTAGTAGGTATTTCAATATATCCAAATGTTTGCCGATACCATTGTTGATAAAGTTGTGAAACGAATTTTTTTAATGTATCTAAATGGCATCTGGACTGTCTTGGAAATTGTACATATTAGGATACACATTTCATCAATATCTAATATCTACTAAACTTTATGTATTCACTTTCTGGTTTACTAAATGAAGTTAAACCCGTTTTCTAGTTGGTTTTTTGACGATTTTAATAATAAATGGGATAAATTAATCCATTTATTGCATATTATAAATAATAATTAATAAAAATTAACGGTACCTACATAACTTTATGTTGTTAATTTAAGAATGAGAAATTTTTATAAAAATAATAAAATTAAAATGCAAAGATATTGATAAATTAAAATTCCACAGAGACAGTTGTATCGGCAAATAAAATACTCAACTAATTAAAGATGTATAATAATCCCATTAATTACGATATAATAAGTCTGTCGCAATAAAATATTGACAGGTTTAAAATCGCGGTTTTTGCCACGGGAAATAATTAATACTTATTAGTTCTTCTGTATTCCTAGCTAAAGCGACCGAACACTTTGGCAAATAGCATTGTTTAAATCCCTGTAACTAACATAATAATTTCGTGAATTTATTGTGGTACGTTTCCGGATAATAAATTATCGAAATTGGTATCTATAATTATAATACGTAGTAAATATGTCAATAACTAATGATACGCATAAATTAAGCAACTATAATTATATTGGAATGGTATCGAGGGATTATTGTTTAGAACAAATATAATTAACTTAATGTTTAAATAGAAGAAGTGGAAAAGAAAGATTTTCATTTTTTCAAACTAACGAAACTAAGTAGGTACGTGTACTTTCTGTATTATGAAAGATTCGTATTTACCATATAATAAAGTTAATGTAGTTACCTACCTATATTTATTGACAGTCTAATAATGTAGCTTTCTTTATACATTAATTGTGGCAAGTAAAATTATAGAGGCTTTCAACTTAAAGAATAGCAAATAAACAAGTCTAGAATTTATTGATGACGGAAATATTATGGATAGATACTAATTCGTATTAAATTTGATTCAATTAAATGGAAAGGGTTTCCTTAAAAATAGATAATAATACTAAGTTGAAAACTAAACAGAATTATGAAAACATCGTGACAAATTTAATTAAAAAATAAATCGTTTACAATCGAGAAAAATACTATTCGAAATATATAAACACGATTTCGTAACCGGAGCTAAATTTAATTAAAGAATATATTAGACTATAGAAATAAATTTTATATAAATTTTAAGATTTTAAGTTTGTTAGGCAATTTAATAAATTATAAGGTAATATAATAATAAAATGTCGTTAGAATTTGTTTGGATTACAAATACTTAATGAGTTTAGTACTCTTTAGATTCTTGATATTGTAATTATTACAATATCAATTATTCCTAAATTAAATTAATAAAAAGTATAGTTTCTAAGCAAGAATATAAAAACCTACACAGACTTTTTAAAATGCTAAGAAATCGCAGAAAGTATACATATGTCGATATTTCACACACGTTTGGGTGATATTTCTCTGCATGTATATGCAATATTTTACAGCATTATCCCTCGATTTTGTATATTAAGTACCTACTAAAAGATAGAAATAGTAATTTTAATATTAAAATCAGATTTAATCGGTAGATTTAAAGGAAAGTAAACCATGAATTACTATACTTGAAAATTCCTTTTTATTTATCTATTGCGCTTTATTAATTCCATTTTTAATTTATCGCTCTACAATTTTTGTCGATTTCTCGTAACAATAAATATTACCGTGTATTTAATAGTTCTAAAAATACTAGGAATTCTATCAGTAGTATAATAATATATTAATAAATACGTTAAATTTAATCTAATCCCATAAATAAAAAATAGAAACATTTCTATGATCGTTAAACCGTTATCTACACTTTAAAAAAATCTTACTTAATCATATTCTACATATAGATACCAAATTATCTATCTAATATTACCTAAAATTAATATTTTACGTAGGTATCTATACGAAAGAATCTTCAATTTATTTATCTAACAATACCTACAACATGAATAGATACTTAAACGAAATTCGATTTAAGTCATATTTTAGTTTGGGTTTGTTGCGTGATTTACCATTGAAATCTCCTACCGAATTTTTCCTAGTCACGTTGTATATCTAGCTATGTTATTTAATTATTCTTAACTTGTAAATGTCGTGCTTAAAAAACATTTTTTCATACGACTATAATTTAATGTAGGTACTTATATCTACTGAAATAAATAATTAATTGTAAAGCAACTTACACGATAAACTATGGTAGAATTTCATTTTAGTTTAAACTTCATTCTTCGACTAAAAATTCCGCTTGTTAACACCGACAAAAAATCAAGAACAGCTTTATAATTGGTACTTCCACATGGTGTTGGCGAGTTGGTCTTCAACTGTAAGGAACGTATGCACGCACTTTTTGTATTATAATTCACATATTCGACGTATTTAAATTACCATCGCATTTCCAAAAATTTCTACATTACTTTAAACTTTCGGTAAAATATTTTCATTATAATAATTAATAGGACAACGATCCGGTTTTAACGCATTCGTCGATACAGTCCATACTGGATAGGTAGGTAACTCTTACCGTAGAAGTCATGGTCCTATCTTTGTAGTGACCATCTACTTCGAAGTTCTTTCGTGATAGAGAGAGAAAGAAGTTTGCCGCAAGATGCAACGCTTTGACCGGTAAGAGAAATGAACAGGTAATAAGAGACCTTGACGTTGCACGTTATGCCATGGAATGTACCCCACCTTTACTTAAAACACTTCTGCACAGGTAACTGTGTGCGCGTAGGTACCTGAAATTTTGATTGTCTAATTTTTTATTGAAGTTACAAACGAATATTAAGGCAAGTATTTTTGCTTATCGTCAATACATTTTTCAAAATAAAACAATTTGAAAGTTAAATTGTTTGAATAACGTTAAAATAAAACTAAAAGCGATTCTGAAACAGTTATCTTTTAACGCACGCACTTTTTTTAAAGGACCTTTTACAAACCGCATAATAAATCACGTTGATAGAGATTCTCTTTTTGAACAAATATGCAAGTAGGAAATCATATAATTTGAATATTATTAATGTAATTAAAATTTGTCAAAGTTACTGATGATTAACATAAGCAGGAACTTATATTTTCACACTTTCAATCTATAAATCAATTCCCATATTTCTTTATTTTTGACGAATGTATTTTTTTATTATGGTAATATACGCGAATGTAGAAATAGAAAATATCTATAATTTACTTGGTGACTATTTGAAAATCAAATTTGAAACACTTGGGTATTTTAAACTTTTTTCTAGTACATACACAAAAGAAAATATTTATAAACGAGAATTATGCGAATGAAGTACATAGTTAAATTTTCTTTAAATATAAATCTACGTAACTACTTTTAAAAATAAAATATTTTTAAAAACATTTTAATTTCGCGTATACTCATAAGGCTTAACTCTGCATTGCTAATTAACTCATTTAACAAAGAATCCTAGAGGTTCCTATATTTTAAAACGCTTCCCAAAATATTTTAAATTATGTATTTATTTATGTTAAACAGTTTCTAATAATTAAAAAAATTATAATATTTTAAATTGCAAATTGCTTTTAGAAAACAATCTACCCGATCTATTTTCGTCGGCGTTTGTCTTTGTACGACACGACGCTTTTTTGTCCGTTCTTTTTTGTCGGCGTGCTTTTTACGACGCTTTTTATTCCGGATATCCATAATTATAAGAAAATTAGTAATATAAACTGCTACCATTTATATCAGCTTTAGAAAATTAGAAGGAGATTGGGTATGAACTGAATATTTCAATAGAAGATTTTTGACATATTTTTGGTTCATTAATAATTTAAAGATAATTTATTTTTAACTAAATAATTAGAACGTAACAAGACAAAACGCAGTTTTGCTTCTAGTTTTAAACGTGTAGTATCATTTTTAAGAATATTATTTAGTGACTTTTTAAGAAACTTCATAAAAGTTTTACTTTTATTTTATTATTAAACGTGATGTTCTTCTACTTACTTTCAATAATTAAATACGTACCTACATACATATAAGTTTTATTCGTTTCTATATATTTTTCAGGTTCGTCGTCTACACGATCGTTGAAATCTCCAGCGATTATAGTTGTTTGAATTGTCTACTTTGACAACGTGTAAGCTTAACGAACTAATTTAATAATTACAATATTATAACGTATTATAAATGTGACGTTATTGTACTTACAATAATTAAATACTTAAGTATCTACATAGATACATATATGTAAGTTTTATTCGTATATTTGTCGGGTTCGTCGCTTACTAATAAATCGAAAATATCACTCATGATCAAAATTAAAATAGCAAATTTTTTTATAGTAGGTGTGAATAATAAAATGAAATCGTTATTTTTATATTTATGGAGATGGTGAAATGTGTAAACACAATAATAATTTAGAACATTTTGTAGACTGATTCATCCTCATTTTGAGAAAAAATTGTAATAAATTTATTTACATATAGATAAGTAGGTACATATTTAAATTAAATAGACGTTATTTTTCTAAATTTGAAGGTAAAGTAGTCCGTGATCTACACCATTTAAGACAATCGTACATAGATGCATTATTACTTTATTAAACAGAAACCTAGTTCAGAAAATAATAGAAAATCTTTCCGAAACGTTTAAATCACGTCAAAATAATGTCACAAGTTCTTATACATTTTTTTCACCTCGGTGCTCCCATGTTGGCATAAGGTTTAGAACTATTTACTTACAATGGCCAACGTTCAGTAATAATTAGACGTGTGAATATACGTGGTTGTCGGAAAAAATAATTAAAATAATATCTGGAATACTTTGTTTTGGATATGGTCCATTTTATCGAAATTAAACAAGAGTGCCCTTTTTTATTCTAAAATGTCTGGGAAATCCGAAAATGACTTTAACATTTTAAAAACTAAAACCACTGAGAAATATTGATATTATAAAGATTAGGGGTAGTGCACCCCTGGTTCCCCTAAGGTGCTATGAAAAGACCTACTGCACCATTTTAAAAACTTTCATTTATTACGTACCTAAACCAAAAATTATTAAATGCCAACAGAAACTAGAAATGTTATTAAAAAAATTGATTTTAATTGTTTAACTTTGGGGGCGAATACCTCAACAGGGGACCACCGTAGGAAATAAAATATATAAGAGCTTGTGGCGTTACTTTAACGTGATTTATACGCCACCGAGAGACTTGCCACCAATTCCTGGACACCCTGTTTGTAAGCATGTGTAAATAAAATATGTTCAAAAAGAATTAAGTACTAAAATATATTTTTTTATTTAGTTTGTTTAATTGTTGCGATACTTTCGTGAAAATAAAAAAAAATACTTTTTTTGAAAATTTGTATAGCTAAAAATTGATCATACACTTCCTATCTATACGTATATTTAGGTATGCGTTATTCAAGATAGGTTGCAATACACGTCATCAATGAAAATTGACTAAATTGTATATTTATAATATTCTGTTTAAAGTTTTGAACGTGACATATTTACCGATATTTTACCTGCACACATATAACATGTCAAAGAAAGACTACAATCTATTGATGACAGGCTTGGAACCTATCGTGAATAACGTATATACCTATACATTAATCGTGTAATTTAACAATTCATATACTGCACCTACATAATATTATGTAGCTCGTATACGTGTAGATATCTACACGTAATTTGTTTTTTACCAATTTCTAGTATTTTATATGTCTAAAGTTGTTTTCCATCAAAATAATTAATTTTTTTATTTTGTTTATAAAGTGTATTTCAACATAACAAGAAAATAGGCAGGTGAATCTTTAAAATAATATATCGACTGATGTCTGCGTACAGGAACACGTTACGTATAAATTCAGCCTTTATCAAGGAAGTAAAGTGGCAGCTGCAACTCGAGTGACACGTGCTATAGTGTCATAAGGGGAAGGAAAATCCATAAATAGAGGGACTCTCTTAAATGATAGAGGACGTATTATTACTGAAAAAGTCAATTTCAGCAAATACGTATTGCTAACGTTAGTGAATTTACTTAGGTATATTACGTGAATATTTCAAATAAGTAACAATTTCTGTAGATAAACAACAATAAATGTAGAATTTGTACTAAGGTATTAGGTGTAGATACTAAATATCGACACATAAGTATATACCTAAATATATTTTAACACAATTTAAAATTATTGTGTTAAAAATGCTGCACCCAGTGCTATACTCAAAATAATTATTTTGTTTTTATTTAATCGACGAAAACCTAAGAAAAACATTTTTGTGTAATATTATTCAGTAAGCTTAAAGAAAAAAATAAATTATTAATTACATGCATTCACAATTAACAAACAGTTAATTTTACTAAATTAATTCATCAATTGATATTAAATTAAATTTTTATTAATTTTTACAAAATTTAGGCAACGTAAATAACCGAAAAATGTCGCTCTTACAGATAAAAATAATTTTTGCAATAGGATAGTTGTTCCGTGATGAATAATAGGTGACTATGGTTAAAAATAAAACTGAATTTTATCAGTTTTAATGACTAATAAATATACAAAATACATAAGGTAAGTACTTAAATTTTTAAGTGCACGCCAAGAAGTAATATTAATAGTTTAAACGCGACATCAATAAACCAGTACACGCAGACAAAGAACCTACTAAAGAACTTAGACATCCCTTCTATGTATATACAGGACATTTAAAAAATTAAAATGCGTAATGCATTGTGTCCCTCCTTTATTGGTAGGTACCCCAACTATTTTCAGTAGCGTAGTTAAGTATTTAATAGATAGATATGTATTCGAAATTTTTATTTTAACGATAGCAAATTATAAAACTAACGATGAACAACACTAAATTCTTTTGCCTTTTATTTAAATATAATCCAAACAAAGCGTATTTTTAATAACGCATCTTCAGTATCGTAAAAAGAAAACTTATGTATCTATTGCGTGAAAAGTAAAAGAAATACAATCTACAATGTACGTCTATGCTATCTACCCCATGCTAACATATGACGTTAGACATATGCAGCTGTTGTCCCCAGTCTACCGTTACGCACAACCCACCTCCAGCAGGCACCAGTCGTTATACATAAGTCCGTTGAAATACACATCAACGCAACGGTTTCGTTACAATTAAAATTTTTAGCGTGAAACTGCGCCGATCGCGATATGGTGGTGTTTGTTTAAAAATGGCAAACAGTGATCAATACAATTATTATTCAAATCCGGCATTTTGTCAACAAAGTGAATTTTACAATTATAATTTTCAACCCTGTCAAAGTCCTCGGAAAGGTTTGAGTCCACAACGGCATCAAAGTAGCATTCGAAAATCTCCAGTAGGTGCTCAATCGCCGACGCGTTTGTTAGACATACCGTATCACAATGCGCGCGACAATTTACCTCCAAAGCCAGGCCCAAAACCATCAAAAATTAACGGCAACAAAACTTACGAAGAACAAAATTTTTATGAAGAAATGCTCGTCGACGACGGCGGATTTGTGAAGCAAAAGAAAATTGTGGTATACCCATTAAGTTCGGATGGAAAAAACGGTAACTTATCGCCGAGATATGCTAGTATTTCTGAAAATAATAATAAGCACGACGCAGAACAATTTGACGAATACAGAAGTGCCTTTCGAAAACAGGAGAATAGATACACAATAGTTCAAATTACAGATGACGATTTGCCACAAAACTCGAACGTTCAAAAAAATAGATACGAGTACATTCAGCTACAGAAACAAGACGCGAATCACAACCAATCAATACCGAAAAAGGAGTATCAAGATGTGGAGTTTGAAATGGGCCCCAGACGAATACACAGGTATTCCGTTATACCTATGGACGAGGAATCCGAACTCGATACAGATAACAAAGAATACGACATTTGCCCGAAGAACCCTTATAAATTCGAAAATGCACCTCGATATCAGCAACCCGAGCAAAAAAGAAGATACGAATATATAAATGCGATTCGAGAAACTGTCGAGAATCAGACGATTAAAAAACATCATCAAGATGTTACCGTTCAACATGTAAAAACGATAACTTCTCCTATGCCGATAAGAAGACCGGCTAATCCGTACGCGACTCAAAAATTACACGAACTCCTTACTACGCCCAAAAAGTCTCATATTTCCCTTTCTTCTCCAAAAGTGATTTCACCTCGATCTCCGAGAAAACCATTACCATCACCAACGACCGATCCATTTATCACGCCAAACAAAACGTTACGTAAAACGATTCACGAGAGAATACCTAAAGCACAACAAAAACTAAATTATACATTATCCACCCGCCAATTGAATCAAGAAAAAAGGCACACCGCTATCGTGACACCCATGTGTTCTAGTCCCGTCCAATCGGTGTACAGTGAAACGACTTTTTCAAATAAATCGGAATCGTGGATGAATTTAAGCGGTAATAAACAACCGGTGCATACAACATTAACTGTTGCGGCTGTTATGATGATTATGTGTGGAGGACTTACTTCTGGTTTATGTTTTTACATGGTTTCTTTTATGGGGAGACTTTATTTTCTGGATTTTGGAATAGTATCGGGATTTGCCTGTTTAGTGCTTGGGATCCTTGGATGTAGATCGAGAAATCATTATTATTGGTTACCTAACCGGAATTATATGTCAGGTGAGTATCGTGTTTTTTTCTTAAAAGATTTTTCGTAAATTTGTGCGACCGACAAGGTATCGATTGCTAAAGACAGTTCAAAAGTTTGCGTTAAAAATTTACATTTAAGCTAATAAATCAACTCCCCCCTCCCCTTATAGTTTAATATACTGGTTAGTTCCCTTAATTAAAAAGTTACGCTTTGTAATAGCGGAAACTATTCTACGTAAGATTATAAAACAAGTTTCGTTTTTTTTTTCTTCTTCTTATTACAATTAATGCATTCCGGTTAAATATAATCACACTATTAAACGTTAAAACGTTCGGTATTAGGTATATTATGACACTTATTGTTAATTGTAAAATGAGCGCATAATGAACTAAAACTTAGTAAGTATGCAGAACGCTAAATTAAATTCTAATTTGCGCTAAACAAAAATTTTCGCAATCTTTAGGTCGTTTGGTTTAAAACATATTAAGAGTAGGTAAGTATATAGGGTGGTCCCTAACTAACGGTCCATAGAGAAATTGGAAATTCTTTACTTCAAAATATTACGATTTGTAACGAATTATGCAGCCGAATGTTAAACATGCGATTATCTCGAAAACGGTCAACTTCTAAGGCTAATGACAAATATACCTTTGTTTCGCCGAAATGAAGAAGAGATAACGTTAAGGGGAGGGTATACTCTATTTCCGGCGACCATTAGAAGTGAATTATATTCTTTATTTTTAAATTCTACAAAATTCTCTTATTTAGAGATTTTTCGCCATCAAATTATCTATCATTAGAGTTTTTAAAATTTAATATAAAATTATTAATAACGAAATTAGAACTTTTGTACACAATTCAAAATGCCATTTAAATTACGGCTTCAATTTTACAATGTATAATGTTCATTACAACATCTAGGAGATAACAAGTATTGATGAAGATAGCTGAAGTAGAAATAGATTTTTTATTGAAAAATGTTGCGTATAAGTTTACTTTTATGAATAAAATTCAAAATTTCATATATGCGTCAACATATCAAGCTCGTGTTTTGTCATTGCCTAGAGAACGTTTTTTTATATCATTTAAGATGTCGATCAAGTTTTCATCTTTAATAGAACATGATAATCGAACAAATGTTTTTATAAAATTTCACAATTAAACAAAGCGGGCTCACAGAAAAAGAAAGAATGTGCAGACCTCTACAGCTTGGCACGTGGTCTTGTTAGAAATATTTATTACCCAAATAATCCTGACAGATATATAAAGGTACCTATATATATTCGAAACTGCAGGCAAATTTGAAACAATTAGAAAGGGTCAGAAATTGCTTTTTAAAAATAAAAACGTTATAGGCACCCCTGCTACTACATAATTTTTAATAATAATAATATGTGTAATAAAAAATAATGTAGTTTGTAATAAACAATATGAATTATAAATCAGCTATTCAAAATTTAAGTGTTATTATTATAAACAGAATGAAATGATTGCAAATGTTATTAGATTTAAACGAAATATTAAAAATTTCGTTTTGTTTTGTTTTAAATGGCGTAGATATATCAAATGTCCACAAAGCCTGGCCCCGCACCATTTTTTTCGGAAATTGTTGGGTACCTATATGGAAAAATCGGCGAACACGCACTTACCTACCTATTCCATTATTTTTAAGGCACAGTTTTTGATGGAAAATGTTTATGTGTGTAACCTCCGGGAGTGGGAGGTGGAGGTCAACTAAAAAATTTCAAATGGAAACGCATTTCAAGTCGTATGTCATTTAAAAGCTTTTAATAAACAACAATTTTTAACGTTGGTCCAAGATCGATACACCAAACAAGTCATGAATGGCGAATACGAGTACCAAATAAAATTTACAAATAAGTTGAACAATAAAGAAGAAAGGAACGAGGGAAACGTTTATACTTTGGGCGTACCTACGCCACCTCGAAAGGTCCAGTTTCGATAATCCGCTTACTTGGGTGCGATAATAACTAGTAATTTGATATGAATCGTTCTCGAAGTACGACGTTTAAAATAAGAATGATGTGGTTTTTCGTTTCCCGTTTATTTAGAATATTTTGCGAAAACTTACTCTCGATCTTAGAGCCGATTTTTCCATCTCTTGGTAAATTTATCGGTAACCGAATAGGTATTTACCGTGGAAACAGTTGGTCGTGCAAAGTACGGTTAAAGTAAGATTAGATTCTATGGGAAATACCTATCAGATAAATTGACCAAGAGGTGAAAAAATCGGCAATAAGTTTATGAGTTTTCGTAAAATATTTTAAATCAATGGGAAATGAAAAACCACATCATTCTTATTCTATAATAACAGGATCATTAGCGAATTCAAGAAGGCGAGTTATCGAAACTGACAGTTTCGGGGTGGCGCAGGTACGCGCAAAGTAAAATGCATGTTATATTATTTTCAGTACGGATAGAAGTAGTGTGGTTAATTATACGTTATCCAAGATAGGTTCCAATATACGTCATCAATAAAACCTCGTACGTATTTTTACATTAGGTACTAATAAATTGCAGTCTTTCTTTGTCATGTTGTATGTGTGCAGGTAAATCATTTATAGAATATGCCACGTTCAAAACTTTACACTGAATATTACAAATATACAATTTAGTCACTTCTTATTGACACGTGCATTGAAACCTATCTTAAATGTATAGATTGAGAATTCGAACTATACTAGGCAAATCCGTTCTTGGAAAGAACTTCTACCTGCCAAACCAAACGTTTGAGAAGTCGTAAATCGGTAGGTCGTAAATAAACCGGGACCGATAATAAGCTTTTAAATTGTCTCTTCAAGGAACTAGTGTTAATATGGTTGTCTATGTATAAGAAATTTGCTATAGTACCATCTATTCAGACGTTTCGCTAATTTCTAGACACCCTCCTGCCCTTAAGGATGACAAAGTTAAGCGAACATTTACATCAGAAACATGGCTTATGTGGCGCCCTCTGCAGAATATATGGTAACAGATATCAGATTATGATTTGTCATAGTAACGTCTACTTCCAAATTTTTACGTTCATACATTTAAAAACGTTAAACGTATTGCAAAAAATAAATTTTAAATTTTCAACTTTATCACCCTATATCTTTTTTATTAAGGCTTTGTCGGGTCAAATCGTATTATTTTGAAGTCGAGAATCTCCAATTTTTCTATAGACCATTACTTACGTATAAAAAAATTGTTATATAAACTTGATTCTATTTTGAACTAGTTCGACAATTTTTCAAAATTTCGCACCATATCAACCAGTATAAAAAATATAATTCTGAGAAAAATGCCTTTCGGTTAATCCGACCTATGTCCTCTATTTATTTATTTCTATACGTAATTTTAACAATTTGAAGTTTTCTTTCTATGACATATTGTCCAAATAAATAAATAAATTAAAAAATTGGATTTTCAACCATCTAGATAGATTAAACAATCCTCAATTAACTTTTTCGACTGGAAAGCTACGAAATAATTTTTCACGACCAATATTTTCGTAATTGCGTATCGTATACATACCTTCGTATTTATTACATAATTATGCAGAGTTGGAATAATAAAGCGCGCTTTTTTTCCCACTGATAAATCCTCAAAAGAATTCTCAAGAAACAAATAATAAATGTTATATTTAAATTTTATAAAAAGCTTTAATATAAAAAAAACAACTGTTATAAGATTTAAAACAAATTTTAAACAATGATTAAAAGTAAAATAATGGGCATATTTTAAAAATTAATTACAATTTTCCTTAACGTTTCCTGCTTTACCATAAACAGCACTTATCAACTTATTTATTTAATTAAGAAAGGTTAAGGTTACATAAAACGCGTTACGCGGTAGCGAAAATTTTCTTTTGTCATATGCTCTAAAAACGGTTTTTCCGATTTTCTCAAAGACGATGTATTTTAGCGAAAATTACTTAGAAATTTGTAATAGAGAATTTTATGACGATTTTAGAACACATTTGAAATTAATGATCCAATAATTAATAGCAAAGTTAGATGTGTTTAAAATGTTTGATAGGCCGCCATTTTGAAACATTACATCGATCGATTTTACGAGCAGCAAACTCACAAGGGAAAATCCCGAACTCGCAAATTAATAAAATGATAAAACTTTGGGAATACGTAGAGCACATTATGTATAGGTATGATATGTATTACTTGTGCAGTTGTTTTTGTTACCGGAATTCATACTGAGCGGGTAAAATTAACTCTTGTGCATTCGGCTATTTTTCGAATTTATTTGATAACTCGCTAAAGGTAAAAGATAGAGCAAACGTTTTGAGACAAAAGTTGTTTCTTTTAAACATGCGGTCTCTCGAGTGGTGGCAAATTTATTTATCAATTGTTTATAACAAAAATATTGTTGTTACCTATATTAAAAATTATTTGAGGTATATATATATATATATGCTCTACGTACAGTACCTAATCCCTAACATTCGCGGGGGTTACATTCTAGAAAATCAACAAATCTGGTCTTTATATTATAAATTTCATTATAAGGAAAGGTCGCGGCCTCGATTCCTTTTTGAATTTAAGGCTCCTCGTCAGCGATGGGTCGGTTTCTACTATTTTTTCAACAAGTTATTGTTGAAGCTTTAAAATGTTCATGTTATTATGATCTGTATTAATATTACAATGTATAAACCAATACAATATAAATTAATAAATAAATTAGCGAATGCCCAAGTTGCGTCCTCGCGAATGTTAAACTTTTCCACATTTGTAGGTTCGTGAATAGTTAAAACTCGCGAATGTTAAGGGATTACTCAATTTTCAAAGTTTCATCATTTAATTCGCGGATTCTCGTCAGTCTAGAAAAAAATGCGCACTTATTGTCCGTCATTGTATAATTACCTACTCATAAAGAAATGCGTAGGTATAGGTTACATAGGTGCGCAATCGTTAATCAGAATTCTAAAATAATAAAATTAGATATATCTTTAAAATATCGAAGGAGGTAACGCGACTTTAAGATTTAAAACGAGAATTCTTCAAATGTTAGAAATGACATCATTTTCTAGTCTTCAGACCGCTCGCAAGTGCCATATTCCATTTAGTGTTTGACGTTTATTACTGTATTACTTTACACTTTATTTTCAGTTCTGACGCTATTTTCCCTCTCGTATCGCGTCCATTATGAACTTGACGTTACAATTGATGAAATAAATGACTACTTATTTACATTTTGTGTAATATTAGGTAGGTAATTAACATTTGTCTTTTTTTACTGTCTTATAGCAATTATAATAATTCGATACCGATAACTAATTTAATTTTCAAAAAAATAAATAAATAAAATACCTATAGGTAGATACATTTACTGAACTTGAAACTTCGATAGTAGGTATTGTCTTTATATATCAAAATAAATTTTGCATTAAATGCCTCCCTTCAAGAGGCTGCATCTCGAATAGGAATTGTGGTAAATTGGAATATTTTTCAGCTCGGGAATCCGTGGTCAAGCGTTTTACATAGACACTCTTTATAATTTAACATTCAAGTTTAATTATGAAGTTAGATATCGCTAAATTAACACCCCGTAAACTTTTTTATTTCGCATCCTACAGCAGGTAGGTATACGTACCTGCTTACATTTTGAAGAATGAAATCTAACAATAAACGTTCTTAAGGTAATTATTTATAAACATAAAATAGCGTTTTAATTGCGCTTCAGAACTACCTTTTAATGTTTGTCAATTTTTGAAATTTATTTATATTACTTTTTTCATTTCTTTTTCAGGTTATATCATTCTCACGCTTTTCAGCCTTCTCACGTGTGTTGGACTTCTAGTGTTGCTGTTCATACGACCGAAACCTGGCAGTCCTTTAGCGGATATGACTTCCGGAGCTGTATGTGGAATTTCTGCTTTATCTTTAATTCTAGCAAGTGCAGGTGTAATAGCAAGTTACTGTTGCAAATTACCACCACCTGACAATCGCGTCGAACATTGTGCTCGAGGTTTTACCGTGTAACAAACTTTTTATCGCAAGTACGGTTAGAAAGTTGCATACGCATACCTAAATACATACTATTGGCGAATTTATTTTATATTTAATTAGGTAGTAATATTAACAAAAATGTACCTACAATTTATAGTTTTAATTATAATTAAGAATATTTTATTTTTTTATATTTATGATATAGGTAGGTATTTGGTGTCGACGAGATCACTTGAAACCCCCCTTGTTTTTGAAACTACGGAAATGGAACTCGGCACAGTTGATAAAACTCCTGCATATTATTGCATTTTCGAAATCATCTTCGAATTCTGAATAGGTTAGCACAATTTTGGCGAATTTTTAGGACAACTTCGTATTTCGAGGACAAATTTTAGATTTTAATCTAGCAAGCTGCGATTTACTTTAAATCATTATAAATCAACTAAGTACAAATAGCGGAAAAACTTTATTTCTAATCAACGCATTTAGTTATTAGGAGCATTGAAAGTCGAAATTAGATTTTTTCCGAAAAGTATATTTTTTCAAATGGCACCATTCAGCAGCATAAGGTTAGATAAATACAGTTTTCGAAGACCAATCCAACGGTATCGTCAAACCCAAAATCCATTCACTATTCAACGCAAAAAAATACATTAACTACTTTTGTAATTATCATAATAAATAGAAAATAGTCCAAATATTACCAAAAGTCCGAAAAAATCACACGTCATGTCCAAAATATGGCATTTTGCGTCTTTATTAAATGTGCCGTGTTCCATTCTGGTAGCTTAAAAAACAAGGAGTAAAATGGGGCTGCTAGTTAACACCCGGTATACTATTCATCGGCTGCGATAATGATGTTTTTTTTGTAAAATAAAATAGGTAGAAATTGAGAATTTCAGTTTTAAAAATAATATGCTTTTAGAAAATGAACGTAAATTATAGTTTTAATTAAGAACTTATTATTAGTCGTAATCAATAATGTAAAATTGATAACTCAGCTTACCAAAGAAATGATCAACATAGTCGAAAATTTTTATTTAACCAAAAATTGTATATAGCTTTTATAATTAAAAAAAATGTTTAACATAATATATCTATAGGTAGGTATTGATAATTATAATTGTAATTTATTTCTAATTTAATGAGAGACTAATTTATTAATATATAAGTATACGATATCCAAGATATGTTCCAATACACGTCATCAATAAAACGTACTTTTACAGTTCTTATATTGTAAGACTTTTTTTATACCATCTAATACATATGTGTACAGATAAATTATCGAAGAATATGGCGCTTTTCAAACGTATAACTGAATTACAAATATACAATTTAGTAACTTTTTATTGATGACGACGATTGGAACGTAACATAAAAATTTTGCTTTTACTGTTATTATTTTTTACCTCTAATATGTATTTTGATATTATGTGGTTATTACTTATATAGTATAGACATTAATATCTGTAGATGGCGAAATAAATTTTTCAATACAGTTCGATATATTAAAGAAATAACATTTAGAAATTTATACTTTTATTATAAAATGGAATCCCGGATGTTTTTCCTTCGGGTGTTTCATTCCTTTTGGCTTTCCCGGAGTGGAAAGACGCCCGGAGGAAAAGCATCCACGATTTCATTTTATAATAAAATATAAATAATAATATAGTGGACGGAAGAGGTAAGGCAAAAAAATTAAAAACGCTATTTAAGAATTAGATATCAAGTTTAAATTAGTGGGTACCTATAATTTATTTACAATAACGATTTAATATAATAAATTATAAAATTATATACTCGGCCGAAGAAGAGCATTAAAGCAGGTATTCAAAATATCCAACGACATAGTACGAAATTCAAAATTTGACCTACTTGCAATTGCACACATAAAACCGATAAAAGATACAATAACGTATTCGGTCACCGTCTGTAGTGCAGATGTTCGAACTTGAGGCTACAGTTTGCAGTTATCAATGATTAATATGGATATAATAAACTTTCTAAAATTTAAACAAAGCAGTTGGGTAATTTATGTAATTTATCTAAGGGCGACGGACTTGAACCAAAATTATTTAAAAATTGTCAGCCGTGCGATTTCTTTAATAGCGATCGGATGTTCGTGAAATACCGTTTAGACTTGAACGGTGTCGTGTTTTATGTGAATATTTGAATAATGATTTTCTGGAAATGGGAATCAACTAAAACATTTTATGGGATAAAAAGGTCAGTATTTTGTTAATTTATTACTTAGTTATAGGAGCGTTTTATTAGTGATATATTTTTCGTAAAATAAAAATGTTTATAATAACAAAAGAATAGTTTTGTGTAATAATCACCGTCAAGAGTCGGATTTAAACTACAGATTTTTCTTACAATTAGTTATCTACCTAATATACTATTGATGTAACTATGGAAACGATTTACGTGAATTAAGGCCGATCGGCCCTCTAATTTTGATTTTTAATTATTTATTAATGATTTTTTCTTATTATTAAGCGATTTACTGTTTCTAAAATATTCACATAATTTCAGAATATTTATTTATTTTATTTCTTTAAAATTTTTATCATCCTGCATGATATTAGTAATGTGTCGGTAAAAACCCTGTTTTAGCGAATTTTCACAGAAAATAAAGTTATAGCAGCCTGTCTAGTGATAAGACCCAGTTTTGGCTTTTCTCCAACATCGACAAAAATCACAAAAATTTACGTCGATCCTATGTATATACAGGATGCCCATTTTTAGAGTAAATGCATGGAAATCTCGGTTAACTTAAGAGATACGAACTCAGTTAAATTGGGGCAAAGTTACGCATTTTTGTGCCGATTAATAACGTGAAAAAAATGTAACCTGCCATTTTTAATTTTAAGAATATCGCAAAAAGCTGAATCGCTTTCTTTTTATTTTTTTTATACGAAAACCAGTCAAGTTGGCCAGTTCTAATCAAAACATTATTAAGGCACCGTTTAACTGGCGATTTAAAAATAATAGGTATTACATTTGCTCTGGCACTTAGAATAGACAAACAACGACAGTTAACTTTTGCTTTTCTTATGAACGCCATATTAGATTTATTATCGTTTGATTACAGATTTTTTCTGATTTCAAAAATGTATAACACAATGTTTTAATAACCGATTTAATAAAATATTTTGGTTTATACGATTTTTCTAGAATTACCATGAAAACAAAAAACTTCGCTTATGTTTCAATTGGTATTTTGACAGTCTGTGTTTGTTTTAAAATAGTTGCGTTAAAATTAAAAAAAACTTTAAAGTCTCAAAAAAAGAGTAATAAATTTCAATCATATCGTGCTTTTCTTTATTTGAAAATTGTATTTTCTAACTAACTTTTTTTTTCAATCAAATATTTCGCTTTATAATTTTCGATAGAATGTACCGTTTTCGAGATAATCGGGAAGAAACAAATAAATGTTTGTTTTTTAAATTTTTATAAAAATACTCTTGAGAATATTTCATTAGTAAATGTAATTTTCCAAAAGATGTATTTTTTCAAGAACAATGAAAAAAAGGAATTTTGGAACGTATAACATGAAAATTCGGTACCGTGACCTGCGCGCGGACGAATCTTTCTATTAATTTATTATTATGGCCGAGTAATTCGTGATTTCGTTTGACATGAGGTACATCGAACTCTTATAAAAGTTAGAAGTTAAAGTTTAGTTCTTTATATTAAGCAAGTAGGTATTTATTATACAGTTTTCGTTGTAGAAAACAAATTTGTTTAAAATAATTTATCTGCAATAAGAATAACGATTCTGTCATTATTGTTTCGTAGAAATGAACTAAGAGAAGTTAATCGTGAGAAGTTTTTTTTTTATACTTTTAGAAATTTTTTAAAGGCAATAAAAGGTAGTATACACTATTAAATATCTTTAAATGTTTGTTTGTCACGACATTCTGAGTTTACACATAATATCTAATCATATTAAAAAATTCTTTTTTATTGAGAAAAATTATAACGTAAACTTAAAATTATAACTTAAAAATAACAAAAATTCTGTAAATGCATTTCTTATTAGTATTTAGTTTTTAACATATATGGAATATACGACTGTTTTAAATATCTGTAAAGTTTTTGACTCGAAATCTAGGTACCTAATTCTTTCTTTATTCTAATATGAAAAATTTCCTTAAAATTTCTAAAAGTAAAAAATATTCTGAAATACTTATTCTTATACTAATAATACTATATATATTTTTTAAATATTAATAGGAATATTAAATTTATCTAAATACTAACTAACTTATTTTGTAGTTCTATATAATATTTGCCTTAATATTTGTAAAAGAAATATCCGTGTCGATTTTCATAATGATTGGTCAACTTTTAAAGATCTAATGAATTTAATACATTAAATTATTTGCTAAGCATTTTATTTGTATTCTAGTTTAGACATTATTTAATTTTTTTACATACTGGTGAGGTGCTTGTCACTTGACATCAACAATATGTAAAAATTTCCTGTAGATTTTCTAATGTAAATATCATAGTTTTACTTATTTAACTTATTTATTAATACTGTATTTTAGGTCGAATCTTACCCTCAAATAATGAAAAGTGTTTTTAATTTTGCAAATAGAATAAAAATATTACGTTATTATAATATTCACTTAAATCCTAAGATGATTATACATAAATCTATCAAACTTTTTAGTTAAATATTAATTTTGTTAAACGTATTTTGACATAAAAATATGTGTTATAAAATGGCTAAAGTTAGATTGTTAAGAAAAATAGTCAATACATTTAATATTAAAGATGTATTTTAAACGTGTTTCGAACTGACTCCAAGTAAATAAGTTAAGAAATCAAGTATATTACTAAAATATATTATGCACGTTGTTTATTACAGATATATTTTAGGTACGTAATACAATTGTTGGACTCAAATTTAATGAAAAATTTTACAAAATGGTATTGACTTGTTTGAAAAATCACGTATTTATATACAAAATTTTACATTCGTGGTTCGCTCATTTTGTGAAAAACGACTTTTCAAAAATGTACTATACGAATTTATTGATAGTTCTATTACTGAATACAACAACGAGTATGGACAATTTAATTGGGGTAATTAACATATTCTTTTGAAAAACGATTTACCGAAATTTGTACTTGATGGAGCTGTTTTCGACACTTCCCAGCAAGACATACGAATCGAAGTTCGTAATGGACAACAACTATCGACATTTAAATTAGCGATGATTAAAGCTTTTTGACGTTGAAACGCGAAATTTTATTGATGCGGCTGTTCGACTCTCCCAGACAAAATAGTCGATTCCGATCGAAACTACCCGTTGTAAATTAATTATAAAATTCTTGTTTTGATCTTTTGAAAACGATTTCCGAATTTTAATGCCTGATTCACATGCTACAGCAGTTGCAACTTTCAACCCCCGCTGAAACGCGTACAGATTGTCATTTCTTGCTGTGTTATACTCGAAAAAAGAGTTTTAACCATACACCAACGTCAATCAAGAATACAATTTTTTGAGAAACCAATAAGTAATAAAAAAAATTCCATATGGTGCAGACTATTTGACGGACTGTATATTAGTATAGGTACTACCTATTCATACATAAACGTAATTTTATTCCACCTCGGACATTATTGTAACAGTTTTTAATTATCTATTTCAAGTCGGTAACTGTATGTACCTAAGTATACTTCGTCCAAACCTATATGCAATCACGTCATCAGTAAAAGGTTACTAGATTATGACGTTTCACACAGTGCTGTCACCTCGTACCTCAAATTTTGACAGTTCTAATAAATTGTAGTCTTTCTTTATACTATCTAATATGTGCGCAGGTAAATCATCTATAGAATATGTCACTTTTCAAACTTTAAACCGAATTACAAATAAACAATCTAGTAACTTTTTTTTTGATGACGTAAATTGCATATAGGTTTGGATAGGCCATACCTAATAATATTTATTTAGCTCGCATTACAATTTTAGATTGATTTAATTTGTGATAAATAAAAGTAGTTACTTCACTTTAAAATATTTACAATAGTACCTACGTAATTTCTTTAAATTTTCCAATGACAACTTTTATTTTAAATAAATGCAATAAATAAAAAGCATTATACGTTATCGAAACACGTGGCCGAAAAGAATACAATAAATGCCTCGCTGTCTTGCGTTAAGACCCCACATCTGTTGATTATCGTAAGCTTACAAGCATAAAAACTGCAACAATGAACAAAGACGTTCGGCATTTACGCGACTAAATCATAACAGATATGAGTAATTATTTACGAAAATTGTTATTGAAATTTAGTTGTGTTCTATTTTTCGAAGTGTTTGGACGCGCGCGAGTGTCGTTTAAACTATAGGTGGAACATTTGTGGGTATATTGGCGGTTATCGAAAGACTTTTTGGATCGTCTACCATGGAATTTGATACAACAAAAGGTCAGAATTTTATTAATTTAAATAGTAATTATTTTATCGACTTTTAAAACGTACGTGCGTCGCACCGTACAGGTAATTATCAGAAATTACCTACATTGAGTTATAAAAATATTTAGTGTAAAATTGATTAGGCACTACACATGTTAAATTTGTAGTTACCTGTTTGTATTAATGGCTCCTAAAAATATCATAGGTAAAATCCTTTAATATGAAGCTTGTTTTTTTCTTTTTAATTATATTATTATGATACAAGCAGATAGGTATAGGTAGGATTTATTAATATTTCGCTTAAACGTTATAATTTTAAATTGTTTCACCCGAATAGGAATAATACATTACATTTTTTAATTACAAAATATACAACAAATTACAAATTACAACATTACAACATTATGAACACAGTGGAGTCCAATAAGAGTACAAGCGTCGAATGAAGGACTTTAAGCTAATTCGTTATAAAATTGTATGATTTACATGGGCGTATTTCAAATTTGACTGCACGTTATTATTCCGTTTTCATCATTTATTAATTTAAATAAACGCGATAAAAGACTTCAGCTATACGACCACACACGTATTTATCAATACGTTTGGCCGATAAGAATATCTACAATGCACACCTCGTCGTCGTTTGGCGTAGGTATTCGCTTTTATAACAATAGTCACATGTACGGATTGTCGATAAAGTGGCCTTTCTAAAATTTACAAAACAGACATTTGGTATTTATGCAATTAACGATAACGTTGTCTGAGTAAAGGTTTTCGAAATTACACCTTAATAGTACTCTTTTTGTTTCGGTGTTTTGAATGAGCGCACGACGTGTGACGTTCGGACTTTGTGCGGAACTTTTGCGTTTAACGGAAGACGTTTTGGAACGAAACCGTCGATAATCTACTTACGGCAGAATTTGATGTCTACAACAAAAGGTTAGAATTTTATTAATATAAATTGTTTATTATTTCATCGACTATCCTAAACACGTGTTACATATTATAAAACGTGTTAATAGTGCAATGTTGCCAAGTTTTTTGATGTTTTTAAATG
Organism: Rhagophthalmus giganteus; assembly: GCA_036326145.1. Classification (NCBI taxonomy): domain Eukaryota; kingdom Metazoa; phylum Arthropoda; class Insecta; order Coleoptera; family Rhagophthalmidae; genus Rhagophthalmus; species Rhagophthalmus giganteus. The sequence continues at coordinate 52,630,752 of JARFJA010000001.1, forward strand.
TAATTAAAATTAGCTTAAAATAGTGTACTTACGGGTTTGTTACGGATTCTCGTACGCCTACTCTATTTTTTTAATTATTTTATCCGTCGAATGTTTATATAATAACTCATCGTTAGTTATGAATTCAAAAAAATAATTCCGGTGTAGAAATCAGATAAAAGCGAGCCGTTTAATAAGCGTGTAATAACACGCTTGAAAGTAAAATCTTTCAATTATTAAACTGATTGTTAAAAGCAAACTGCAATGTTTAAATGTTTTCGATAATTCGTCGGTTTTCGTTATAAATTGAATTACGTACTATAATTACCTGTTAACGGGTCAAAAGAGCGCTAGATCAAGTATTAAAGTAACTATCTAGTGTTACCACTCGTTTGAAAGGTCTCGGTGAACAGGTAACGAATTTAATGCGAAAATAATTTCATTTTAAATTTGTATGTAGTTTTGATGATTTTAATGGTAGACGAAAGTTCTCACTCGCAGATTCATATTTATCCTTTAGTCCCACCTATCCTATTTATCCTACTTGTCCTTCTACTACCTGTTTAAATAATAGAGACGGGCCGTGACCGACTTGAGGCTGAGGATACCCTTTACGAAGGATACCCTTTACCCCTTTACCATTTAATTATGGTATTTCAAGACGTTTTTAGCAGCTGTTTTATTATAACTTAAGCGAAGAATTTCAAATTTTAAAATACGAGACCCTATAGGGACATGTTTTAACTTACATTTGCATCAAAATTCAACATTATATCTTCAAAAATGACCGAGTTGGACAAATTAGTGTGAGACACAGTTTCAAGAAGCAAAATTCCCCGTCGTTAAGTTTTGATTAAATGTCTACTTTTGTACCGAGTTTCGTTCGGTTTAGTTCAATTATTGCTTGTATAATGCTTCCTGTTTTTGGGATTTTAATGGGAGTTATAATAAATAGGCATCTGTTCGAGTTTTTACTGAAGATTACCTACTTGTGCGTTTACTGGTGCAACTTTATCGTCACCGCGAGGATTTGTCTGGAGCTTTTTGCTAGTCAACGTGCATCGGATTTGTGAGTTCGATGTTGATCGGACACTCCTCGTCGGTGCTTTTTTTACCAAGCAGTTAAGGGTATATTTCTACAATTTACTTTCTTATCTATTTAATTTTTTTTGTCACGATAATGATTATAGGTATTTACTTTAACCGTATAAAATGTTACTATGATAATTTCTTTGATTCTTTTAAGAAATAATACAGATTATGTGTACTTTACTCATTTTACAATTCGTTTGACTGTTAAATGAACTAACGATAAGTACCGCGAATTTTCTGATACCACGGCAATTCAAGTAATGGTCTAAACCTTGACATTCCAGAAATCCGTCATATTTGGCACAATGGCAACACCAATAAAGTTGACAAAAACTGTAAAATTTCAAATTTTATGGTCTCATAGTTTTTGAACTGTTGATTGTAAAAGAAACAAAAATCTCACAAAAGTTACATTTTTAACTCTTTAAATAGCTGTAACTTAAAAACTATTTGACCTAGAGAGCTCAATTTGATGTCATTCTTTTTCGATTTGACCATGATATTTAAATTTAGTAATTTTTTAAGACCTTAGAACGTTTTTTTGAAAATCTCATAAACACCCAGTTTAATTTCTTAATATATTGATATTTCCTTTAATGAGAATATATATATATTCGTATATTTTTATATATTATTCGTATATTTTACTCGTATATTATTCGTTTATATTTTATTCGTTTCGGTAGTTGATCATCAAGATCGATACCGTTCTGCACTCTTAACTAAAGTAAGTTTGATACCGTTACACCTACTACGTAACTCCGCGAACTTCGCTGTTATGTAAAATTATTGTTATAATTACTCACGTCCTCGTTTTTTGTAGATTTGACTAGACAATATTTTTTAACTCTTCTAGCAAAATTATCTGTATACATATACGTATAAGTACTTACCTAATTAAAATTACATTATGATCATATTTTAAAGTTTTGTGTCGCTTATTGAACTTATACTTATAACTATTAATGAATTTTTATATGTTATTTTTTAAGTGTTATTTAACAGAATTAATATAAGGACGTATAATTACCATATAGTGAAGGTGAAAACAAAGAAAAAACTTTTACATATTCATAAGAAATGTTATCTTCTAAAACCGTTAGACTACAAGTTAATTTTTGTTATGAAATAGTGAAAATACGTGTGATTTATTTATTTATCCTTGTTTACTTATTAGTCATGGTTACGTATTTTTTTTTAAGCAAATTGCTAAAGCTTCTAGGTAACTAACTTATAATAATGACATAAACAAAATATAAATATATCCGTATATTAACGTAGGTTATTTATCTACATATATTCAAATAAACCTATTATTATTTTATTAAATATATCTACATTTGACATATTAAATTTAGAGAAAAGAAGTTCCCACCTACTTATTGATTATAATTTATGAAATTTATAATTAATAAGTTTAAGATATAATTATATTAATTAGAGTGATCTTAATCTCTTCGTCATATCCTACAGAATGAATGAGAAAATAACCTCTCCATAAATGATTATTTCATCCTGTAAATCCTGTAAATTTGTTTTACAATAGTGATTACATTTTTTTTAATAATATTTTTATATACAATTTTACGTGAAATACAAAAAGAAGTGGAAATAGATTTTAAAAATGTAAACATTTTTTATTCTTCATCACGTGATACATGTATTTACAATTTTATTGTAAAAAGTAAATCACTTTTTTAGTGTATAAAAGCAACGCCGTAACGAGGGCGTTTAGCGAAAGAGGTATCCTCCACGAGCTTAACTATAGGTTTGGGGCGCAAAAACGTAAAAAAATTAAAATTAAAAATAATTTGATATAAAAGTTCTGTATTTTAAATTGTATTTTGAAATTTTTGTCATTATTGGGTTCGGCGTGGGAGGGGGGGGGGGGCACAGCCGCTTCATACCCTTGTTATATAGGTTCTACGGCGCGGTTGTACCTACCTGTTTTAATACGATGTAATACTGTAATTATTAAATTAGTTCATTAAACTTTCCTGTTCTCAAAATAGGCAACTAATCGCTGGAGATTTCAACGATCGCCTAAGCGACGAACGCGAACAATATAAAATAACATGTATATGTATATATGTATTTGTTTATTATAAACACAAGAATATCGCTTTTTTAAAATTCTACAACTTATTTTTATACATAAAATGATAAAGATTTGAATTATTTATTTTAAAGTTTATAAAAATTTTAAAATTCACCGTTTCACCGTTAATACGTTAGTGACTTGCTTTTAGTTGCCACGTTTGTGTAAGAGAACTGTTTTTCCTTGAAAATCCAAAAATTCAATTGTTAACCTACATGAATCGGCCGTAGTTGAAGATAATTAAGGATTGAGGTTTGCACAAACGTTTAAAAACAATCGTGCCCATATCAGTTAATAACTATAGATATAATAATCATTTTCGCGATGTAAAACAATTAGATTGCGTTTTGTGGACAGTTAACAACGTTAGCTATAAATTTACACATATGAAAACTTGTTTGTTTAATATATATTACATTCTTTATTATTTATCCATCCGAATGATTTATTTTAACGCCGTAAATATTAAGATCTATAATACGTTATAACCTCGTAATTAGTTCGTTAAACTTTCCAGTTGTCAATATAGGCAATTCAAACAACTACAATCGCTGGAGATTTCAAAGATCGTGTAGACGAACCCGAAAATAATAAAAATATATGTATATACGAATAAAACTTATGCATGCCGGTATGTATTTAATTATTGTAAGTACAATAACATTAAATTTCTAAATTATACTGCTTATTTTAGTAAAAGATGATAAAGAATTTTTAAAATTTTTGAAAACGTGCGATCGTAAACAGAACAAAAACTAACTAAGCTAATTTTAACAGTTTTTGATAAATTTTGGAAGAAATTACAACAGATCTTATGCTGTGAAGGTCGCTTATCACCTCATGTCTAAAAATTAATTTTGTGGAATCCTTTTAAAAATTAAACATTTAAAATCGTAGATATTCATCTACTTAATGGCGTGTATACAACTAGACAGAAATTAGTTATATCTAATTTTAAGCAAATTAATTAGATACCCATTAAAACATCGCGATATATGCACATGTATCAATTTTAATCGCAAATCAGTTTAAAACAACTGCGAATGATAGAAAACAGCTAAAAGTAAAAGTAACATTTAAGTGTGATACTGTAAAATATTGCTAGAACGTTGTTAAATTAACGTTCATATACAAAAAACGATATTAAAGAAATTTTAATTCCCTTTTCCTTTTTTTTTATTATTGCGAAATTGATGCATTTTACACTAAATTTTAAGGTAGTAAGCTGTGAAAGTTTGTTGTAATTTTACTTAAAAATGTATTACTTTTTTCAGCATTAGAATGTTTAACTTTCTGTAAATTTGTAGTTTAATGGTCATTTGTCGAATTATAATTTTAATAATTTATTAAAAATTTGATTTTATGCACGTTTAAGCGTAGGTAGGCAATTATAAATTCAAATACTTATTTGTTAAAAATTTGAAAGTATAGCAAACTAAATAATTTGTATAGGTTGTATAGGATTAATTAATACTACTAGTGTTTTTGACGTACTACCGCCCTTCCAAAAAGTTTCAAATAAAGAAATTTCTTTTTCTATTAAATAATGAAATTATTCAGGTAATGATTTAAAAAACGTTGTCTAATTTGTAGCGTTACATGCGATTAGAAAAAATGAGAACGGTTCAACAATGAAAACAAACAAGTGAAAGTTAAAAATCTCCTGACTAATTATGTATTAAATAATAGACCAACAATTATTTTAAACGTTCTTTAACGAAGTGTTTTGTTGAGTACCCACTTAAATAAATATGTTTTATTTATTTAAGACTGAATATATGTTTTTAAGCGACTTTATTTATTATTATTAATAGGTATGTAACGTTATTCGCAAACAAAAAATAAAAAACGAATTTAAGTAGGTAGGTTATTTTATTTAAAAAAAATTAAATACCTTAGGTAGGTACTTAAAATATAAATTATTTTAGTCTATACAAAAATAAGAGTTTAATACATTTCTTTTCGTATAGAACTTAGGTTAGGTACCTACTTCTAAAATAAATTAATTCCATTCTTGTAATACCTAAGTACTTTATAAGATAGGCATCCTGTAAAATTATTATTCACTGCGCATGGGAATCCGCAGCGCGAGAAGGAGTTACGAACAGTTAATTGTTTGTTACCTTAGTTGTGCAACTGTGTTCTTGTCGGTTACTTCGGTGCAACATTTTAAATTGTTTACTGCCAATATTAAAACATTTATAATTAAAGTTTAGGTGAGACAAATTTTTAATTGGCGTTAATAATAGGTAATTAATATTCTTGAAATTTTAACTTTCTTTAAATGATTTTTTGTCATATTTTATAGATACAAAAACTATAAATCCGATTGAACTAAATTTTACTTTTTGCTAAATAATTTAACCATCGTTTTATCCTATTGTAATTATTTTTTAAAAAAATTATTATTTTGTAACGCATTTATTTAATGACATTAAATGTATCTGTAAGTATGTACATAAATGCGATCTGTATGTTATGTTACTTAATTGTACATAATATATTGAAAACGATATAAAAATATATTATTTCATTCTAAATATTAATTTTCAAAATATTAATGAATATAATGATACTTGAAAATATATTATCTATTTAATAGCATTCTTAAATTTCAATATATGGTTTAATTATTTTACTGTGTTTATAATGCAATGATATTAATTACCTACACTTTGACGTTAATTCTGTTTATATAATAGGAGTGGGTATTTTTTAAATATTCTTTTACTTTAAATTTTGTAATATTCAAAGAAACACAAAATGTAACGGAAAAGTTCCTATTTTATGTGTTTATGCTTTTTAAAGGATTCTAAAAGGGTATATTAATTAAGGACTACTTTCAGGATATATTTTTTGTGCTTTTTTCTGTTTGACTGTCTTTTGCGGTCACGATATGAGATATATGGGAACTATCGCTTTCCACTTATTTATGTAGATAGTGTATAAATTAGATCCGGGTTGCATGAGTGTCTTATAAAGAGTGTTTAAGAGAGATTTTTAAGAACATAATACTGTACAATTAAAAACAAGTTAAAATCTCTTAATATACCAGGTTCGTCTGTTCAAGTAACCTGTATCATTTTCATTACAATCATTTAAAAACGCTCGATGAAATTGGACATGACTTTGTTAAGTAATTCCCGTGTAATAGCTTGAATCTCTCTTTCAATGTTTCTTTTCAATTTATCAAGGATGCGAAAATCACCTTGCACTTGAATAAATGAATTAACTTGTTTAATCTTTTTTGGTGAAAACCTGTGGATACCTGCATAGATGTATGTTTCAAATCAGCTTTTTCAAGATAAGAAAGATTTTTCTTTCGGTAGTTTAAACAAATTATACTAGTTTCGTGTTGATTTTTAAGTTAAGTAAGTTTAAATAAGTAAAGTAAATTAATTTTTGGCACCACAAAACACATTTATCCAAGATGTTACCGAGATGCCTTCCTTCCATACCAACACAGGATTTACATTTTTTCAGGAAGAAACGCGCCCTTTCAAAATTCCGAGCAAAAACTATTTGGCATGTATATTAAAACTTTTTAACTTATCGTATTATATGCCCAAAAATGTTTATTCCCTGTGTTGTTGAAGATATATCTTGCAACTCTCGTAGTTCGCTATCCATTGTAGTTGCAGTATCATTTTCTGTTTTTCTAATTTGATTTACCTAGAAGTGCCTATAGGTGCAACAAGCACAACTTGATGTTTATATTCTAAGATACACCGACGCAATTACGATTATGAAGTAATTTAGGTATTAGAACGTACAGATGATTTCGATAAAAACCATCACAGCGAATTCAAGCCTAATTGATGTTTTCTAGATAAAAATCGAGTTATTCGATTTTTTTTTCGACTATTTACTTATCTGAAGTATTCCATGAGCAACGAAAATACCCTTAATCACGATTTTTTTGTTTAAGCATTAATAAAATTAACACTTTCTGTTTTCTAAATAATGCTTATTGTTATAGTAAGCTGGATGGAAGTCATCGAACGTTATATTTCTGGCGATCCTTAAAATTTTGGTGTCAAACTCATATAAGTACAGGGGTCACTAAATACAGTTTTATGTAAAAATTGTCTTTTGTTTTCTTTTTTTACTTTTTTCTGGTATTAATGTTGATAGCATGATATTGTATTTTTGTTTTCTATGGAGTACATAGGTACTCCATAGCAAAAGCAATGGTGCTTTTTTATCAAATGATCCACGGTGGCTCTAATTGACTTCAAAAAGGCTAGACGTTTGAGCGTTGCAATTGTTGAACGTAACGACGCATGTTTGTGGTTCTTAAAATCATCATTAACTAATGATGAAATTAGAAACTATTATGAATTATGAAACTATTTTAAATTAATTATTATCTACAATTTGCAAATAAACTGTCATATATATATTATTATTATTATTATTTATACTTTACTACGTATCTATACGTAAATGGGATTTTTAATTTTTATTGATAGGTTCTAAATCGAGAAGCATTTTAAAATAATTTAACGATTAAAAAGAAATATTAACAGATAAATATATATCTTATTTCATTCCTGTTAAACTATAATTTATAGAATTAGCCAATATTAATTAAACCTATTAAGTTTAAAATGACAAAAATCATAAGTAGGTATCTGAATTAAATTAGCCAACGAATACACAAAACTCGAGACACAAGTAGGTATTTACCTACTTAAACATAAAACTTATTACCTAACATACCTATCAATTTTACCTTGTAACACTTCTTAATAAGCTACCTAATAAATGTAATTGAATATTTATAATGCCTCAATGACAAACATTTATGGATTGTGTTTATCGTTAATATCCAGTTACTTTTTCAGTAAGGTTTTTTCACCTCTAATACTGTCTGAGTTTCAAATTAATTAAAAGTACTTATCTACTTGTTGGCGGTGTTTTATTATTTAATAGATAGGTACTCTTAATAATAAAAAATGATCGATTTAAATAACAATAACAAATATATAGGAAAAACTATTGAAATTTTTCTGTTTCAGGTTTTATCATCGATACATACCGGGTAAACTATGTTAATTAATTAATTTTCTTTTATTTTTATTAAGTAAAAGTTGTTAAAAAAATAATCAAAACTTTTAAAAATAATATAGGTACCTACCTACTTAGTAAATATTTAATACATAACTTAAATGTTTGATTTGTAAGTATCTACCTAATCGTTATTTTAAGAAATTGCCTTTGAGTTAATTTGTTTCTTAATTACCTACATACTTATAAGTATGTAGGCATTTTATTTGCATCCGCCTAGGATTAAAAATAAATAATGTTTGAATGCATTAAACTGTTAAATTCACGTGGAAACTTTATAACAATACTGTGATTAGATTTATGTAAATATTTATAAAGGTGCCTAGGTAACTTTATTTAAACATTTAAAGGTAAAAACAATTTTATTAAAATTGTGTTCACTTAAATAATAATTGTACCTACCTATATCGTGATCAATATATTATTACAAACTTTTACTTTTCATTTAAAATTACGCCGTTAAGGGTGTTCAGGTCGCTTAAAATTATGCGAACAAAAATGTAATTTCTAGGTTTAATGTTTTATTTGCAATAATTCTCATTATTATACATTACTTAAGTTGCATGTAATTACATATTTACGAAAAATTATTTTTAATACTTACGAAAATAGATTTCCATTTTTCCAATCTATTAAAATCGAATATTGAATGTCTTAAATTTTTTTTATAATTAATTAATGTACAATAACGAGAATTATTGCAAATAAAACAATAAATCTAGAAATTACATTTTTGTTCGCATAACTTTAAGCGGCCCGAACACCCTTAAGATTTTTCATTCGAGATTTTCACCTGTAACCGTTTTTAATATTGAATTCCAATTTATTAATCTAATAATAAGCAAATCGTTTTATCTTCTTTTTTTTCTTTTTAATTTTATCTTTAAAATTCATTATTTCTCGATGATTAAATTTAAACTGCATTTCAAAACTTGAAAATAGATACAAAACTGAAAAACACGTCATGTGCACGTTTTGTTACTTTGAAGATTGTTTTTTCTCAACTAGGTATAATTGAGTAATTTTATTATTTCACTTACATATCAGTGAGCAGTATAACTATATCTACATTAAAAAAGATACGGTTACTTTCCCAACGTTAAAATCAATACTATTATTTGTATGACAAAAACAATACAAGCAATAAAAAATTAATCATTTCTCGATGAAAGTAAAATTACAGTTATATTTAATTTTAAGGTTATTATCAAATAAAACGACTTTTGTGTTTCCACTAATCACTTCTTAATAAACGAACGTTTTCAACTTTTAATTGAGCAATGCAAACGACCCTTTTTATCAATATACTTATGATAATGTGTATACTTATAAGAATCTTTTTTAAAATAAATGTACACAACAGTTCACAGCCAAACAGTTTTTCGAAAGACAAAATATTTATTTAAACATGTGCAATAGAACGTTTTACAAACATTACATATTACTTTTACATATTCCTGGAAAAATTGATGTAAAATAATTCGTTTCATTAATTAAGCCAACCGTAGAAAACCTAAACACTTCGTATTTTAATATCTAAAATTAGCATGTTTTGAAGTAACTTCCTCTACAGAGGTAAGAGATCATTAACTGTTTTAGAAAGTTACGTTACAATTTATTGCGCTAATATTAAATTGTTTCATTGCAGATATTCCTGGCAATCATATATGTATATGGATGGAATAAAGTTGCAACACGGAAGCGCCGCATTCGCATCTCTCCTTGTAAACATGAAAGTAATTCCTCTCAAACGATTAAACAAAATGAAATGCAAAACTGATTAAAATAATATGGAAACCGTTTATAAAATTAAAGTGAAGACGAATATTGATCCACGATGGTTGTACCCTTCGGAAAGAAGATACTCGGCTTCAGTAGTGCTTGGTTTAGGAGTTGTGCATCTTGCCCTATCTATTATGGCATTTCTGTTGGCGTGTCTTAGCTTGATTTCTCATCACGACGAGATGGAATTTTTGAACCCCCTAAATTTAACCGACAACGAAGCTAAAATTTTAAACGAAAGCGACGTCGCAAATAATATAGAAACACTAAACAAATTTAAAAGCACATTTGCACATAATAACAATAATTCGAATAACACCAACGTTTGCACCAGCATAATATATGCAACAACTGGTATGAGCATAGGTTCATTAGCAGCCGCTATAACCGCTCTTTTAGCATGGAAACGATGGTACATAGATAACAACATAATGTGGTTCTTCGTTATGTCGGTCTTATCGACCACAACATCATCAGTATGCCTTTTAATAATTGGAACTATCGTGATATTAACGAATTACAACGTTATGAATATTATTTCTAGCGAGTTTCTTAGCACCATATCTAATCCAGGTGCAAAATACGTAATAGCAGTTAACATTTTAATTGCTACAATTTTGGAATGGATTTGGTCCATATTATCCGTCAAAATTAGTTTTACCGGGATGAAGAACGATTATCCAGACGATTGTTTAGGGAGATCCCATGGGAAAATTCAAGTTAATACGACACGTAAAGGTAACATGAAAGGAAAAGTAATTCCGCCGGATATTATTAATCACTTTCCCGTTAGTGGAAAAATTGCCAAATATTTGCCTAAAAAACCAAATGGAAATCTACCCAAAGAAGAAAGTAACTTCGAATATCAAGAAAGGATCGACAAGTTTTTGTCGTCTAATAATGATGCAAATACATCTGTGCCGTTTTAGTGCATGAACTTTTAAATATATACATATTCATAATCATTAGAAATTCATAATTGATCGATAACCATTAGGTAATTTTTTTATAAAACCTTATAGGTATTTAAATACTGTAGAAACTTGCATAAAAATTGATTTTATTAAGTACTACTTATACAAAAATGGCTTGCTTAATAAGTATTACTCATTTCCAAAATATTTTTATTATGTTGTATTTATTAATAAATATATTATAGTCTACTTTTTATGTTACCGTTTTAAGTGCGATATCTTAAAATTTCGATATATTTTTAGGTAATTAAAACCAACTGTCGCCTAACAAATTACGTTGTAGGTTTTCTCTCGGGGGGTTATTTTTAACCCTTATCACCAACATCACTAATCGTAACATTTCATCATCGGACAGCCAAAAAAAAAACTTTTAAAGAAACATTTTTAGATTGACATGTTTTTTCTTTGATCGATAAAAGTTATCTGCTTATCTAGATTCTAAAATTTCCAATTTATGCTAATAAAAAAAAACCGTTAGGCACCAAAAGTTCATAGTAACTATGGGTGAAATTCATAATCGTTCCTTACCTTGAGTATTTTCCTTAACACTAAACCTACCATGCGCGGTCAAATGACCGTTTTTGAAATTTCGTTTAGAAATTCTCGTATACAACGTTACTGTATCACCATGTAGCTTATTGACTTTTCCTATAATATACATACAATCCATTTTTCAATATTCACAACTTTCTTTATTGTTTACTTTCCGAAAAAATGTATAGCATGTCTAGTCTACCACGAACGGTCATTTGATCATTTGAAAAATTCATGTTATTTACGACTATATTCTTCGGAAAGCGCACTCCTGAAATTGTTTTACGAGTGTATAATGTAATTGTGGATCTACAGTGTAGACAAACGCGCGATTGGAACAAATGCATAACATGATTTACAATTGTTTTTTTTTTATTTCTGGTCTCAATGTTTTGCCCCGTTTGATTTATATTTTTATATTTTAGTTTTTACTTTATCATTTGTATATTCATCCCCAAAAATGTCAAGACATTCGAGGAATATCAATTTATTAGACAAAATAAATAATATCGACGAGGATTGTTCGGAAGATGATCAAGAAGTTTCCGATATTGATAATGATACAGCAGAAAATAATTGTGACTTATTTGACAGCGATACGGACGAAGAGAATATTTTGAACATACGAAGAGGACAAAAAAGAAAGAGATTTATAATTAGTTCCGAAAGTGAAAATGAGGAAGAGATTGAAACTGTTATGGACGGAACTGTTTGGCAAAAAATAAAAGAAGGGTCTAATCGCGGAAGAGCACCGATTTATAATATTTTCAAGGAAATATCAGGACCGACAGGATACGCTAAACGAAATATTATAAAGGGCAGAGTTGAGTCAGCATTTTCCTTGATTATTGATCATAACATGTTGAACATGTAAGAAAATATACGGAATTAGAGGCATTTCGAGTGTTGAAAACGAAATGGAATTTATCTATTGCAAAATTATACGCATTTATTGGATTTCTATATGCACGCGGTGCATATGAGGCTAAAAATATAGATGTATCATATTTATGGAACACGAAATGGGGTCCGTCATTTTTCTCGAAAACTATGAGCCGAAATGACTTCGCAGAAACCATGAGATTTATTCGGTTTGACACCAAAAATCAACGAAGCCAACGCTTACAAAACGATAAGTTCGCTTTGATCTCTGAAGTTTGGTACAAATTTATCGAGAACAGTCAAAACTGTTATAAACCAGGAGCATATCTTACTATAGATGAACAATTGTTTCCTACAAAAGCACGTTGTAGATTTACTCAATACGTACCCAACAAACCGGACAAATTTGGCATAAAATTCTGGTTAGCTTCCGATGTAAGTAGTAAGTATATAGTAAACGGCTTTCCATATTTGGGAAAAGATGAAGGTCCCAGGAAGAAGATGTCCCAAGAGGTCCCAAGATGAAGGATGAATCATCGGTCCCACTTGAGGAGTTTGTAAATTTGAAATTAGCAGAACCATATACGGGCCATGGGAGAAATATAACAGCTGACAATTTTTTTACAAGTGCGTCATTAGCGAGTAACCTTCTAGCAAAAAAAAACTACGCTTGTTGGAACTATCCGCAGAAATAAGAGAGCTACCAAAATTAGCGAGACAGGCAAAGGATAGTACGACACGCTTCTCAACAATATTATACAAATCGAATGATTTTATTCTTTCAATTTATAAAGCTAAACCCAATAAAAAAGTATTGATACTTAGTTCAATGCATTCGCCCGTTGAAATTGAAAAAAGTTACACCCGTATACCAGAGACAATTAGATTTTACAATAGCACAAAATTCGGTGTAGATGTAACCGATCAAATGGCCAGAAAATATAGTGTAAAATCTAAATGTCAAAGATGGCCTTTACAGGTATTTTTCAATATCTTAGATTTAGCCGGGATAAATGCTTGGATTTTATATAAAGAAACGACGGGTGAAGAAATGTCGAGGCAAGAATTTTTATTTCAATTGGCAGAAGAGCTTGGGACCGAATATCCGAAGGAGAGACAGCTAAGCAAAGAATGTTCATCAAAAACAATAATAAACACAGCTACAGATTCTTCTGGACGGAAATCTTGTCAAATAAGATATTGTAAAGTCAACAAGACTAACAAAATTTGTATAAAATGTAAAAAATACGTATGTGGAAAATGTGCAATACAAAATGCTGTAATTTGTAAAAAATGTGCTGAAAATGCATAAAGGTAAATAAAACTTTCTAAATAGAAAAGCAGGAGCGGGTTTTTACTGTAGCACCAGAAAAATATTTTGTTTACTATCCAATTGGCTAAAATCTCTTTCTATATTAAGATACATATGTTTTTTTGAAGCGGTCATTTGACCGCTCATGGTAGGATTAGGTATACATGAAATGTCGGTAGGTTTAGTGTTAAGATATGCATTTCCATAGTAACAACAATCGTTTCTAATGTAAGAAAAAAATAGTGACTTCAGGAAATACTTCAGTAAGGAACGACTATAAATATGTCGTATGTCTATTATTATAGTAAGCATACCTTATTGTTAGTCGGAAAACCTCGTAAGTCCATAGTTATAACGACAATAACGGCAATAACGACATTTTACTATCATCAAATGCAGAAAAATAAGCTTTATTGATTTATAAAAAGGCCTAACTCAAAAAAAAAAAATTCTAAGCAAGCAAAATAGACGAAATAGAAAATCTCGGTTTTTCCTCGTCCATAGCGATTTCTAGTAAAAAAATCAGTGTCTTTTGTATACCAAAATTTTCGAGTGTCAAGTAGGTTCCAGTATAGCGTGACATCGTTAATTACAAATATATATTTTATTCGACCGGCCTGTCATCAGTAAAAATATCGACAGAAAAGACTACCGCAATGGCAAAACTACAAACATTGGACCATAGATAAAGTTTTGTTGATTGATGAGTCTGAATTCATAAAAACGTCGAATGAATTTTCGTCGCGCATTTTAAGAAAAAATGTACCCTGTACTGTATAAAACCAACAGTCAAACAGATGAGTTTTTGTAACAGTTTGAGGGTTTTTCTTAGAGTAAGTTTTAGCCGATCTAACGATGTGCCAGTAATGTTTATCTGTGTACAAAACGCAATTTTTTTTAAGTAATCTCGTCTGCAATCTTTGGCGCTTGTGTGCATCGCACAATGTTGGCTCTATTCAAGCTATGCGAACCCCAAGAAGTTCAGGGAGGACGATAAATTATGATTTGGCTCTTCCAATTCGCAGATTTTAATCTCTTTTGGGAAAAACTAGATCGACGTACGTGCGAAGTTTGTCCCATATCAACAGAGCTAGTTTTGAGTCATTTTAAAGAAAGAGTGAGAAACAATACCATCACCTGCACTTGAAAAACTAATTGACAGGATGTTTTGAGTAATTCAAAAATTGCTGGCTGTAAAGGGTAGTTTCTTTGATAATAGGAGAAATGTTTAAATTTTTGAAAAAACTATCAGTCACATTAAGATAATTTTGTTTACGATTTTTTATATTTACCTATTTGACTAAATTATTTTATTTTTCACTGAAAACACAGTAGTTTTCTTCGTCTTTTACAATTTCATACCACTAATACAAAAGCTTTTGGACGTCAGTGCAATAAAAAAAACTTTATATGATAGTAAGTTTCAAGTAATCTTGCTTATAACTGCAAATACATCTGTCGAGACTCTGTAGATATATTATAAGTAAACCATAAATATCTTTACAAAAGTATTTATTTAAAAAAAAACGTATAAAACATTTGGATACATACATTAAATATATATTATATAAATGAAATAATACAAAAATATTTTCTATCACTACTTCATTACTGGTAACTTAAACTACATCCCTTAAATTATATAAAAAATACATACTTGAACAATCTTCTGATGGCACTGATTAAATATTTGATAATAATATTGTACTAATAATTTATGGTTAAATATGTTTTTAATTATAAGGATCAAAGTTATAAGTAATATTGTCATTACATTTGTACAGAAAATATATCTAAAATAATTTATTCATTAGAGATATTTATGTTTAAACTAAACAATTAATTACAATTATTAGTATTAATACTATGTAGTTCAAGTAGTTGTAAATTAGGCAGATATTAATTTTAAATAATAATAATTGATTACCTAGTTAAGAAATATATTATTTTAAGTTATGTATCTAGTTGAAAAGAGAGCTTGAATTACACCCTTACAAAATGTTTTACATTAAAATTACTTACAAAAAAGTTTTGATACAAAACTACATTTATTAACGTACCTAGGCATCTTACGAAGTTAATTAAAACTAATTTCAATATTGAAAAATAGAACAGAAATATAGGTAAATAAATGTGTACCTAATTTAAAAGTTAGTTACATAATTTAGTTTTTTAAAAATGTCGTATTAAAATAGAAAACTATATCAGTTTCGAAATCCTTCTATTAAATGCGTTCTGTGAATGACTATTCCACACCAAAACAAAAGATGTGGGTAACAAAATAAGATGTTAATATAAATACGTCAGACCATTAATAAAATGAATAACGTACATATTTTGAAAAACATTTATAAGATTATTAATTATTGCTTTGTTACATTATTACCTACTGTGTTATTGTATCACAAATGATTTTCTAAATATTAATAAATTAATTAATAAGAGAAGAGTTAATTCAAAGTTCATAGTATAACTATATTTTAAACATTGTTGTCACTAGTTCCTACCTGTATGTATTTTATGTTAGGTACCAATTCAAATGATACAAGTTTAATCTTTGAATAAAGTGTAAAAATTGAAAATAGCTGCTTCTGTTATAATCTAAATTATTTAATTAATTTTAATTATGAACACAAATCACAGAGCAAAGAATTAAAATATATCTTGACCAGCAATATTTGTATTAAGATTCGTTCAACTTAGAACAATATTTCGAATATAAGTAACACTGTCAAAATACACTTTTAATGCTTGCTTAACTTATTCTAAGGTACTTACAACTTTTTAAAAGAAAAATTCATAACGATTGTAGTTTTCATTAAAACTAATATGCTTTAAAAAAATAATCTCTACTTGAAATATATTCATTTCACAGATTAAGTAGTTATAAGTAGCACTCCTGTTACACACTGTACCTCCTGTATATTCCTGTTACCTACTTCAGTGAAAAACTTTAAATTTCCAGCGGTTCTTCGCTGAAATAGTCATGATTTAAAGCTTCTAAAGCAGTAATCCTTTTAAACGGATTAAACATTAGTGTTCTCTAAAAGAAAAATTGCATTTATTATCAAGAATTTATTTTTTGTTGTTAAACATTACATGTAAAAAATGTATTTTATATTTAAAATGCCAAACATTTTTGGCAAAACCAGTATAAGATTATTAATTTTTACATTTATTATAACATTTACATTTGTGTTTCTGTGTTTTAAGTCTGTTTTAAGTTTTCGGTCTTGGTTGGCCATGGAACAATAAAGGCATATCTTGGTTTAACAATGAGTACCTATTTAAATCAGAATTCTATTACTATGACATGATTTAAGTTAACAATGTCTTTATCTTTCCATAGTCAACCAAAACTGAAAGATTGTTTGGACACCTGTTATAACTATATATATTAAAGTGATACTTACCATTATTAAGTTATAGGCATTTGAGCATAAATTGGGTATTAAAGTTGCTATATCAGTTTTGTTTTTTATTTCAAAAGAATTATACTTAATGGGAACATTACCCTCTGGCCAATCATCTTCTCTGGGTTTACCCAAAATTCTACAATAAAGAAATGATTAAAGTTTATTTTTGACGTTTGTATCATCTTTGTAAATTCTTACTGAAATATTTTATTCAGTTGATCTCCTTCGGAACTACCACAAAATAGCGGTTTTAGCATAAACAACTCTGCCATTATACATCCTACAGACCAAATGTCGACCGGTGTCGCATAAGATTGCCCTAACAATACCTCTGGTGATCTGTACCATAAAGTTACCACCTGCAAGTTGTTTAATTTTAGAAATATAAATTAAAGGAAAAAAGAAAGGAAATACATTTAAAATGTACGGACATTGATTAAGATTAAAATATTACATACACCACAAAATTTGATAACATAAAAGATAATAAGTTATTAACAAATTTTAAGTTATAAATAATATTGTAAAATACGATAAATTATAAATATTTTTATTAATAATATACAAAAATATACTTACTACTGAAGTTAATCGCATTTCACAGTCATACGTCTTAGCTAATCCAAAATCGGCAAGTTTAATATGAAAATTTTGAGTTATCAGTATATTTTGTGGCTTTAAATCTCTATGAACGATACGTTGACTGTGTAAAAAATCTACTCCGTTCAAAATCTCCCTGGATATATTCTAAAACCGAACGACATTATAAATTACGCAATTATTAATTTTTTATTTAACCCATCCGCTACCACTATGCAAAAGGGCACCGTCTCCCACAGACCAATGATATATTTTTGAACAATATTACACAAAACTAATTCTATGCCTATATCATCGTCCCAAATATGAGTTGTTGGTCTGTTAGAGAAAATCATATGGCTCAAATACGAGCCGGCTGGTAGCGAACGTGTTAAACACCGACTTACTCTAATTTTGTCATTGCTTAAGCCGCTTTTAGAATGGGTCCATTTTTCAATGAAAGAACCCAAATCCTGGTCAACATGTTCGAATACGAGGAACATCACTAATTCTCGTTCTGATCTTTGTCCGTGACAAATATCCAACAGTCTTACGATATTAGGATGTTCGAAACTGTCCAGTTGCTTCAATAAAGCTATTTCTCTTAAAGTATTCATTGGTATTCCATCTTCGGTCAAAGATACTCGAATTTTTTTTAAGGCTACAAAAGTATCGTTCTTTCTATTTTTTGCTTTATATACAGTTCCGTAGGCACCTAAGGTCAACCAAAACCAATAATAATTAGTGATTCTGTTAAACAATAATCACAGAGTTAGCTGTTAATTTACCTGTTCCAATTAAATTCAGATCCTCGTAAGTGGCAGTTTCTTCTTTAGACATCTTTAGAAAATATTTCCTTAATTTGATTAATTGTTAGTAATTATTTAACATCACCTAAAAATTTAAAAATATTTAGTAAATATAGGTATACCCCTACCTAAGTAAACATATTTATGAATACGTTTAGGTTTTATTAAAAGCACATTTTAAAATCTACATTGCTGCATAAATAGTGATAAATCTTACGTTTTATTACGGCAAATATTTGTTTCTCCTAAAATAGCAATTCAAATAATCAAGATAAAATGTTTCTATGAGGTGTAGAGGGTATCACATAAAAATAAGATAGACCGAAACTGCTAAGGTTTTAATAATTTTGTATATAGGTAGGTGTGTGAAAATTCCTAATACATTCTCAAAAGTAGCAACAAATTGAATAAAATAAGCCAATTGTTGTTGAAGAATTTGCATGTTCTTCTTTTTATTCAAAAATTTTACTCTACATTTCTTTCCCGTATTTCCAAAATCTATTAAATGTTAAGTAAAAGTAAGTATGTAAGGATGATCATTTTTAGAATCATATTAGGAACCTCATAATGGTAAAAATCTATCACGTTTCACAAGAATTGATATTTAATATAAGTTATACATTACTTTGTAACAATGCTTTTAACATTATCATACAAAACAGTTTTACAGGGAAAAGATTTTTGATTGCGTTTTTTAAAAGCTAAACTTTCTAAAGACAGACTTTTATTTGATAATCATGATTAATGGAATTATACTATCTTTGGCTTCAGTTTCTTCCGTCAACGTTATATGTTGGTAAATATCTACCTATACCACAGATTTACTTAATACAGAAATTAATCTACTGACAAAACATGTTATGAATTGTAATTTAGTGATTAATTCACTGAACGCCAGTTTTTCATTTATGCTATTATTGAAATATGTATCACACGTAACTGTTATTGAAAATATTGTTCCAATACCAGTAAACGTTCATTGCAGTAAGTTTTCATAAAAGTTATCTTAAACGTGATTTATCTATGGTTTATCTGATTAAGAAAAAACTGGGCCTAAAGATAAAGTACCTACCTAGTTATTATTTATTTTTTTGGTCGTTCGAGAAAAATTAAATTTCCATTCGAAATAAATTAAAATCAAAAATTTTATGGTCAGAAATTAAAAAAAAAAAGAAACATCGCAAGTTTGACTCGAAAAGCTTTACGACTTAGGTTTTTGAAGTTTGCAGGTATTTTGAAAATTAAGCTGATATATATAGGTATCTATAGCGTCAGTAGTGATAGTATAAACATTTATTTATAGTATTATATCTATCATACATTATATCGTCATTTATTAGTTTATAATATAACTTGTGGTTATGACATTTTCGATAATAAATTAGAAATCTAACGTTTCAGGTTTTAAAATAACATTTATGATACGAGGTTTCCTCCGAAAATGATAGATAATACATTCTAAACGTTATTGTAATGTAATAAGATAACGTATAATACTTATTGTACAAAAATTAAATTTTAATTTGGTAAATATAAATATAATACATTTTTATGACCACCCTGTATAGTATACGCACTTAAATATACGATTTCGATTAAAATCAATTTGAAAAGACGATAATATTCTAATTATCTATATATGACGAAACAACTATTTAACAAAATACACTTATCAAATTTATTGTTTTATTTATATAATGATTTTTGATGAATAATCATAAAAATATGTTGTTATACATTTTATCCTTATTTTACAGTTCAAGTACGAGGTCATTTCGACATTTTTAAAAGGCTGTCCATTTAAAAATTAAATGTCTAGAATTTGTGGGAGCATTTCCCACGTTACGTTTGGTTGCTTACAAGTGCTGAGGCGTATATTGGTCAATGACTTCAAATTACCAATTCTGTAGTCTGATTATGAATCGGATTTAGTTACCATAATTATTTACTGATAACAATCCAGTTATTTATAACGATCATGACTGCGTGACTTCCGGTTTTGAATAATAACAATAATATAGTATCAACGATTTTTTGTCACACAATTTCCAAATAACAAAAATACCTCACTGACCTTGAAAACTAGTGTAATGTGCACATTAACTGTCGTGTACATTTAAATCGTTTACCAAACTTGAATGGTTAAATAAATTTATCGTGGTTCAATATGTAAGTATCAATTTGTATCTACGTCGATTCCCTTTAATTCGTCAATCATCAAAATTACATGAAAACTTATCTAACAATATTATACATAAACAAACAAATTATCAAATAATTTAACCTCGTGTTTACTTACCTGAAATTTAAAAAACCGTAGGTGAAACCACAATAATAATATTATGTAGGTAGTTTTCTATATAAGTAAAAGTATTAACAAAAGCCGGTAGAATAACCCCAAAAAATTATAAAAATGTGCTCATAAACACGAAGAAACTGTGGATAGGATAAACACAACCGGTTGAACGTTGAACATGCGTGTCTTCGATTGCGACTACAGATGCGGACTAAACATAAATCATCTGTCGTATTCAGCAATACAACGTAACGGTCGAATTTCATAATGCGTAGTAATATAAATGGCGATTTTTATAATAAATATTTTTATAATAAACCTAATCCAATTTATTCGTAAAATGTAATTTATAATCAATACCTATATGTATACAGTGTGATACGTAAAGTGTAAAGTACGCATTATATGGGAGACGTTTTTATTATGGATCTTTCTAAAAAAAGTTATTCTCTATAAAAGTTGGTGCTTCTCTCAAAAAGAAAAACGCACCAATAAAAAAATAAATATCTTATAATATACGAGGGAGATCAAAAAATATAATTTTTAAGTAAGTTAACTGAGTAACTAAGTTAACTCAATAAGAGTAACACATGTTACTCTTTAAGCACGATTTTCTCGAAATCGGCTAATTTTATGGAAAGTGGACAAGAGCACCTTTTTTTATTCTAAAACGTTTGGGAAATACGACAATAGAGAAAATTATTTTAAAATTAACGTGAAGAAAAATTGAATTAGTAAGGGTAGGAGTAATATATTCTTTTTCTCCTGAAGTACATAGTATCAAAAAATCTATAAAAGCGTTTTGAAATAATTCATTTATTAAAAAAATGTAAACCAAACGTGTTTAAATTTAAATAACAAAAAAGTATTATTTAAAATTACATCAATTTAAAACATTAAATTGATTTTTCCCGTTCAACTTTGTGGGCGAATATCTCGGCAGGGAAACGTCGTAGGAAAAAAGTTTATAGTAACTTAAACTTTTATTTTGACGCGTGATTTTTCATCGTTACCTGTATTATAACACGCCCCGAACATTCGAAAGGGTGTTATTTTGAATTGGGTTGTGATTCCGAAATGACTGTAACGGTTGTTGTGGTTAGTATGTTGAATAGAATGTAACAAAGTATCACAAAGTGCTTTACAGATATTTTATTTTCCACAACGAGCCTATTACTATATTACGTCATTTGTTGAGAATATTTTCAACGTTTTTAAAGCATTCTGTACTAACAAAATATCATTTATCCTGAACAAACCCCTGTATGAAGTAATTTAAGCACACCTTTACTACTATTAATGATCATAACAATTTTAAAATTATTTATTGTGCATATATTGCTCATTTGTTGTTTTTTAAACTTGTGTTTTTCATTTAACTAAAATTAATGATGATCAGATCGCATACAATCTTTTTTTAAATTATTTTACAACGTGTTTCTTAATTTCTGGAATACGTAAAAAGTTGAATGAATAATGTTAACATTTCACTAGCGATTAATATAAATTATCTAGTTTTGGTTTTGTTGAGTAATGAAATATTCATAAAGGTTTCAATATTAAATAGTCAATATTAAATCAATATATAATAAATTAACTAACGAAAAAATAAATAAGTGCAAATATCAAACAATTTATTTTTTAATAATATCTAGGAACTATACTATTAAATTCAAATTTGCCACTTGCATAGTTAATATAATTTTATTATACAGCTTTAAACAACTGTGACCTAGATAAATTGTGCTTGTGGCTAATTAAAAAACAAAACAAAAACAATTGATTTTCTGATCCAAAAATTTCAATATTTTGTTTTGGCAAGAAAATAAACAATTTTTGAAAAATTAAAACTATGGGAAAGGATATCTTTTTAACATTTTTGCAAAATAAAATAAGTAAAATCACATTAGTAGTAAACCAAACGTCATTTTTCTTCTAATTTAAGTAATAAAAAGTCAGTTACTAATTGTAAGTACTTATTACCTACAAATAATAGTAGTTTTGTGATTAAGGCATGAAATATAAAAAATCAACTCATACTCGTAGTTCTATTTTGTTTTCATAATCATTAGAGAGATAAGAACGAGTTTCATGTATGAATTTGATTTGATGCCTAACGAGAAGTATTTATTTTTTCTATCGATACCCAACCGAATCATCTTTATAATTTACTATCTGACAGTATTATAATAATAATAAATAAATAAATAGATGCATTTATTAAGGTTTACAAAATATAGGCTATCTTTTTTAAAACAGTCTTATCGCATTATGTGAATCTGTTGTAATTACAATATATAAACAAATGCTCATATAATAAAATAGTTATAATTTAATTTAATACGGTCCTGTTTCAATTCATACAGCTGTTAACGGTTTTTATTGTCGATTTATTCTATTACTATAGTTATGCAACCTAAACTGCCTTATAAACTAGTTCCATTTACGAACAATATTTATATGAAAATATTATTAAAATTTCTTATTATTATAAAAATAAAAATGAGTGGTTGGTGCTGCTTATCTACAATGTATGTGATATGTACAATATTTTTGATAAATACATTATTAGTATTCAAAAAAAAAGGGCTCGTCCGGGATTTGAACCCGGGACCTCTCGCACCCGAAGCGAGAATCATACCCCTAGACCAACGAGCCATATTGCTTTATTATTCGGTCAATTTTATTTCAATAAAATGGACATTAAATATTTAATTGCGAATTTAAATTCATGTTTATTTGTTGTATCTTATGGTTTGTCAATTTTCCAGTGTTTACTACTATATAACGATGAATAAAAACATGCAATTATAGCAAAGCAACTCAGCTTTGGGTTATTTAACACACAATACCTAATGTGTTTTTCGAAATAATATCGATATTAATGAGTTCCAAAACCGAATAGATTAGGCCATTATTAATTATTTTATTATTTGATAGGAATAAATTATGAAAATGAAGGAAATAAAATTTAATAATTATATTCGTAGTACCTAGATAATTTTTATTTTTGACATGGCGGTATTTAAAATGATATTAAAATTCGAACAATGAATGAACAATGAACAATGAACAATGAATTTTGACTATGAAACTTTGAATAGACAAATGATTTTAGTTCTGCCGAGTTAGTAAAGAGCGATGCTGTTGTATAGTATGTATTAAAACGTTCGGTGACGTAATTCGCGTGTGCGGGTTAGTGACGTCGAAGTGCTTGTGCTATTGTGTGTATGAGTGTGTTAGGTATTTTTCGTGTTCCGATGATCAGATCATTTTCTTGGAATACATATAAGGATTACATATGAAAAGGATTTAAACGAGAAAGTAAGGTAGGATTTTTCTCAACTAAACCCTAACGGAACACATTTATCAAGTGTAAATATGTACATGACCTTTAGATTTTATTATTATTGTTGGGTATTATTAAAAAGACCATTTAATCTTCTTTGAAAGATATTGTCACTATAAAACGCAAATACTTACATTTTTCGTAATGGGATTATTAGTGAAAGAAGAGGTAAGAAATTACCTCTAATTAGAAGTAATTATTTAAAATAAGTGCATTTTGGCCTTACTTTGGTTAGTTTTTAAAAATAAATTAACGAAATTCATGATTCTATAATGGAGAATGTCACTCGAACATTAATTGCGAACCCTTATTAATGTCTAGACTAGTGCTCAAGTGCATGAGGATTTTCTTTTTTCCACGAATGTATGTTATATAAATTGATAATAGCATCTGTTGCTGTTGTACCTGTGAATAGTACCCTGCTTAGAAATAGTGAATCACGAGCACAATGTTCTATAAACCAAACACGATATGTTTCACGTGGTGAAAGATCAGCGTCTTTCAATGCTTGTACTCTTTGAAAGTGATATTACCGATAAAGATTTTGACTTGTCAAAATCGGCCACACAGTTGTATGATCAATTTGTTCCAAGAAACCAATTCGTCTAGTACCTATTCGTATCTGGATTACCATAACATTTTACAAAACACGTTCTTCTAAATTCAATGATCTTCTGCTTGATGGTCTCCCACGATCTCGGGCTTAAAGGATTCTGTTTCGCTCATTGTCAGTCGATAACGAAGTCTCTCGAAAGTTTTTTTTTCATTCAATGTAGATGCATTAAAAAATATACATCGATGTAGGAAACGTTTCGTATAAATTCTTCTATAGCTTCAGCTTTATTACAATATGCCAATCCGTACACTGAATGCGATATCAGCCATTTCTGTGAAGGAATAATTTTCAATTTTTTAATGTTTTAATGTGAACAAGGCACAAATACAGAAAATCTAATTTCTAGCAATAAATTGCATTTGTTTGCTTGGCAATCTTGCCGTTTTTCAGCTAGAATAAGATCAATGATTACTTTGCATTGTTTCTTAAATGATCTACAACTCAAAAAGGACAAATTTTTGACCACATATATGTATGTATATATAGAAATTTTTTGTTCGTTTTTGCGAGTACTACACGATTATGTATAGCCAGACCAATCTTTTTGTTACTTTTTATACTTTTTGTCATTTCATGAAATAGGAAATTTGAGCATTCGATTATCGTAATCCTGTATAATCTCATCATTCGGTAGAAGACCAAAAACCAGGAAGACCATAGTTTCCATTTCAAAAAATTAATAACATTTTCGCCCGTATGTTGCAAAAATTTTAAAGCATGTGGAGTCACTTCACGAAGTAGTTAGATGCTTATATTATTTTCTTAAAATGTACAATTACGATTTATCATATAGTTTCGATGTGAGTACAAAAAGAGGTGAAAGACGATCCTCCGGTACTAATGTAAAAATGTTTCCGCCAATCGCGGTAATGATAAAGTGATCAAGGTTGTTCAAATTAAAAAAAAAAAAACAAACTCAAGCTGTTTGCAATTAGATAACTATCTTTTTGCAGTTGTAAAGAGCACAGTTCTCTAACAATAAGCAGTTCGGAATTAGAAAAAGAACTGCAATTAAGGCGACGAAAACTAACGCGATAAAAATTTTAGCTGGTTGATCTATAGCAGTCGTTTTCTTAATTTTATTATTTTGTATTAAAAATGACGTTATAGTTTCAGTTTAATTTGTCCCATAAATGACAAAGACCATGTGTGTAAAGAGTTGCATATTTATTAGGCGACGTCTCGTTAAATAAATATATTGTTTGAAAGGTTTGTTTAATAATATTATGAAACGCACGTTTAAAATGTAAAAAGTAATTATTGAAATTATTATTGTTAAAAATAAGTATGTTATTCATTAATAAATGATGTTATTGACGATAACGTGACGTAATTTACAAAATAATCTGCATTTTAGAACAATTTTCCCAAAATCTACCGCTAATTGAAATTATTAATTCGTTTTTCGTAAAATTTAATATCGAAGAAAGTGCTGCCTTTGTGTTATAAAACCAACTTGGATGTCATTTTAATTTATTTCTGATTGTTCTTGACATAAAGTTTTTTTTTAACAACATTTGTTTCTTTTTATATTTTTACTTTCTTATGAAATTTTCATTCGTTTTTATCAGGATTACTTGTATATGTTATAGATGCCTATGCTTATCTTATGTTTTTAAGACTGTATACGCATAACATTTAAATGTTGAGGTGCCACTTATTCATTACACACTCATGTTTTTATTTACCTACATGATTAAGTTTTATTATATAAGTTCCACACGACATCGGCAGCCAATTGATCGGACTGAGTTCCTATATCATTAAAAAAAATTGCACTTATTATAATATGAAATTGTTTTGAATTTTGAACGTTTAATGGAATACAGAAAGGACGTAGAAATCGTTCTTTTTCATTTAATTTAGTTTAAATTGTACGTGTCTACTTTTTTTTTGCGGGAATGGTGATGTGTACCCATATCGTCTGTCTATTTAACAATAATTTTGGTGCATTTTAATTTTTTATGTCACACCGAAACATCGACGAGTTTGTAGTTAAACGTGATCTCGTCGGAACGGTTTTATAATTATCGTATTGTTATTGAATTAATAGATATTTTAAGATTTTCAAGTGGGAGTAACCCTGTTAGTTAACCGACGAATGGGCGTTTCTCTTAGATTTTGAAAAATGCATTATAATAGATCCTGGACACAACCAGTGCATCCTGGTAAATACCTACCTATGACGCAAAACATGAATCATATTTAGGGTGAAAGCTTCAACGCTATAGTGAAAGTTTAAAAATCGGTATTAATTTAAATCCTATTACTTAAATAAGTAATTCAAACAAAAATGCATGGTATTATCTTGGGTGTAGACGTATAACTTAAATTATAAGAGAAGATAGAAATTCTTCTGCCCCACCTGCCGAGGTATGAACGGAATACCTCTTAAACACTCAGGTGAAATCTACGTCATGCTTGGTCCGTTATACACCAGTCGTTAGGAAAACGTACAAGATATATGAACATGAGTGCCGAGGTTTATTATAAATATACCATTAATTAATTAAATATGACGAATTAAGTGCGTGCGTTTTAAATTTTTGTGGCCGAAATGAAGGATGGTCTTAATGGAACAAAAAACGAATTGGTGTCGCAAAGTTCCTGGAACGAAAAAATAAAAGAAGTGCATACCGGTGACCTAAATTCTTACTAAAAGAACTGTTAAACTTACGATTCATCTCCGATGCTCTTACTCGGCGAATTTATTTGGTTATATAGATTTAAAAAGTATGTGCCTCTTAATTTCTAAAATATCGAGACCGATACTTAAATAGTTCATTTAAAAACCATTTTATGATAGAAATACGAGAATTTCCGTTTGAAAGGCGCCGAAAGTGATTAGATTCGGATTTTTCTAAGTATTTTGGAAATAACGTTAATACCTTGTATGGAAGTGAATGATAAAACGAACGTGCGAATAAAGTGCAGCAAAGTTAATATAATATGAATAACAATGGAATAAGCGAGTGTTTGGTATAAAATAGTAATTAACAAATATATTGGTATTCAACAGTGAATAGTGTAGCGGGATATACGGAGGAAACAATTTGGAACTTTAGTGTTACTTGGTGTAGAGGTGAAAGTAGCGCGCTATGTGTATATCTCGTGCGATTGACCTCTTGCGATATGGCTACAACCATGAGTTTTATTTTACTTCAATACATAGGATTTTTTGTATTAATACAACTTATCGTCAGCGCAGGTATGATTAATTTATATTAGACGTAAGTATCTATGATCACAAATAGTCTTAAAAAATGGCATATTTTTGGAACGGGCTACACATGAAAAATTCAAATTTTCTTATATTAGTTACAAATGTGAATGCTATCAAAACTTGCACATTTCCTATGTAGGTATTTAAGTACCTATCAGTTAAATTGTTTCCTTAAAGAGAAAGTCGAATCAGTTTTTAAGTCTACATCCTCCTAAAACCTACTCTTTTTTCTGTGCAGGCTATTAGCAAAACGACTAATCTTTCCTATTAAAATATCGAATCTATTTTTTCTGTCGAAAATAATCCTGTCGGCTAAAGTATCATAATACGTTAGGTAATTAAGTAAAACTTAAAGTCGGTAAAACTAGTTCAGCTTTTATGGTAGGTAACACTTATTTCCAACAATCGTTTCTATGGGAATTAATTCAAGTTGAAACTAGGATTCCAAACCGGCTTTTCTCGTGTTAGTTATTAATAATTTAAAAATCAGGTATTTGCTTACCTATAGTTTTTTTTTTAAACTAAAATATCGATACTTGTTTATTCTCTAACTACTTCGCATTGTTAGTTTAATTTAATTTAATCGTTTTCATTCGTGCTTATGTTGTTTTAGGTATACGTGTGTATATTAATTTAATGAAATTTAATTAAAATACAAATACAAATCAAAGATTTACGCTTCTACGTTGAAATTTGCACCGATTTCTTGATAGTTTTCTATTTGGATTTGGTGAAAGTGTGTTGCGTTTCCAGATGAAGTTCAATAGATCAACAACTGAACAATTTAAGTTTATAACATCAAAGTAAAAATACTCAACTTTTGGTTAGAATAGAAAACGTACACAAGTTCTGCAATACGTTGCGCTGTAGGAAATCGTTAAAAATCTACTTGTGAGAAAAATTATTTAAAAAAAAAATTCACTGCTGAATTTTTATAATTATTAACAAAAAAATTGAATGGTAAAAACGACACGTCTGGTAAATGACTATTTAGTCTATTGTTATTGTTGTTTCTATGCAAGATTGATTTAAAATGTTTTAATTAAAATTTTAAACTTAATAAAATAGTATTAATATTATTTCAGGTAAATAGCTTTTGACTGATTAGGTAAATATTCGGGCAAATGAGCTAAATAATATTTAACCAGGCAAAGCCTAAGCTTGAAATTGATCTTTATCAGTATTGGTCGGCCATTAGATTTGCGAAACGGCCGATTCAAACTGTCTATACGTTCGAAATTATTTTGCCGCCAATTGTATTTCGAATTTAGACCGGCCGTTATGCACAATGACATACTCGAACTTTTTAAAAATAAGTAGCGTTATGGTGGACATTGTGTAGATTAGTATCAGAAATAAGAAAAAATAATTGAAGTAACCAATGACTATAAGACGGAATATATAAAAGCATTTAATAGTAGTAGTAATACGCATAGAATTTATATTGATTAAAAAAAGATAGGACAGATGAGGCAAGTTCAAAATTCAAAAAGGCGCTCTTACAAATATAACACTACATACAGACTGTACTCATTATTGGCTGGGATTGCACGTGGTGTTGCCGTTACGTTTTGTGTTATAATAATAACAATAATATAATTAATAAATTGTGTTAATAACAATAATACGAAACTATGGCGAATTTTTTGAATTAACGAATGAAAATGCGTACCCTGTCAAACTCTGAAAACAGTTTGATCGATCAAATTTGATAGTGTGACCATGAAGTTTGTTGATTTGTTCAAATCATCAAATCTTGACGTCTAATTTGACAAGCTGATTGATAGTGCAACACGAGCTTAAAGCATCATAATATTATATTAGCAGCGAGTCGCATCGCATCGCATTACTCTACAACCAATCGTTGTCACGCAACGGAGATTCCGGCACCGACTCATTTAAAATGCACCTCAGCAATTGGTTGCGCTGAAATGCGACCCGCTGCGGTCCGCTATAATGTACGCTTACATTTATAATAGATATGAATACTATAGCATTGTTTTGTAAGACATGTAAAAGTATTGAAGGAGCAAGCGAAAGAAGGAGAACGTGCAACAGTTTTTCAAAAGATTGATTTTGTTATAAACGAATTTGAAAACAATTGAACTTTTGAGAAAAAAAACGCGATACATAGGTAACCCGCTTGCCCATTTAATTTTGAGTTTTCGAGAATTTGTTAAAGTTAAAATAAAACTTTAGATATGAAAACACAAAAGTGTTTTCAGTGACTTTAGTAAAAGGTGAAACTAGGTAGGTAAATTTAATTACAACTTCAAAAAAGACATAGGATCGAATATTTTTTAAAAAGTAGAAACGTAAAAAATAAATCGTGGTAGAATTTATTAAATAATTGTTCTATAATAATTATAATAAATTTTAGTAGGTACTGATTTAAATTTTGAATTGGTCAAAAGAAGAGACCCAACCAGTTAATTGATTAAAAACAATAAAATTACATTTCGAATCAGTAAATTTCGATTTTATTTTATACAAATTGCTCATCTCGTAAAAATGATGATAAAAATAAATAATGATTGAATTTATAGGACGTGTTTATAAGAACATCTGCAGTTAGGTAAATGCGTACGTATTATGCGTGCGTGCGTCACTTATATGTATTGAAAGCCTACGTAGTGATTGAATAACTTTGCGATAATATTATCGGACTGAACAGAAATTCGAATAAGACGATGACGGTTTATTACTGTTCGTTGTTGATATACGACGTGTAGAACGGGGTGGATTTTTATTTTTAAAGTGCTAATTACCGGCGTATAAGTCGGCCCTTAAGAGTTAAAAAATTGAGTTTAAAATGGGGGATCGGCTTATACGTTCGACGTTATTAAATATCGAAATTTTAAACCAAAATTTGCCTCTCGACTTATACGCCGGTATTTATTAGTGTTTATTTCCATTTCAAATAACTGTGCTGTGTTCTACCAGAAATTTGGAAAAGTCGCCTCCACATGTTATACTTAAAATAAAAATAATTTTATGCTCGTGTTCTCGATTAAAAATGTGTACCTATGTATGCTATGGTAGTACTTGTGAAAGTATATTTCGTCAAAAATTTGTAAGTACCTTCATAAAATGTTATTGTTGGTAATTGCATTAATATTATAAAATGCTCAAAATTCGGGGAGGTGGTTATTTGAAAACTAAGAATCCGATAAAATTAACTTGCGCGAATTACGACACAATCCTTAATAATATGTTTCGGAAAATATTGCAATAAAAGAATTACTAATAAAAAATAAAACGTTTTTCTAAATATGCTCAAAATTTTATTCGTACGTTTTATATAAATGATGTTAACGAATTATTTATCGCACCACTCACTTCGCAATAAAAGGCATCATTTCAACACAATTAGTTTCCAAATTAATGATTCGCGAGGAATTGTTTTAGATTTTTTATCTTTAAGGAAGAGCAAAAGTATTTTAAAATACCTACCTACTTATTATATCATTACAATATCTATTCGCGAAAAATAATCGCATAAAGATTAGAAAAGGTTTTTTCACGTTGATTACAGACTTATCTAGATCAATGTAGTAGTCGTTTTGAACGCAGTAGTCAAACAAAATTATTTAAAATATTAAAAAAAAAAAAATCTATTAACTCTTTGTAATATAAGATCAGTAGCGGGCCGATCTTTTCATCTCTTGGTAAATTTATCTGATAGGTACTTTATCGAGAGATGGAAAAATCGACCTTAGATCAAATATTATATTTCTAACAGATAACGTTTTATTTTATTAATATTTCGAATAGAGTTTAGAATTATTTAAATAATTTTCTCAGTTCTGACTAAACGTTATTCATTAAAAATTAATGAGAAATAAAATTTATTGCTATTACAAAGATTCGCTTTTAAAAAGACAGTTGGTTTTAGATCCCCCTATACATGGCAAGTAAGTTTAATTTACAATTATGTTGTTTAGTGACTATCCCAACTTTAAAATAACGTGGCGTATATACGCTACATAAAAACGGTTTTCCGTTCGTGCTTAACTTAAATTTCTAAATGTATGACCGTTGTTAATGGAGAAATAGGTACTTACATAGAATCTTAAAAACTTAAAACATTATTTAAAAGTATAAAGTATCTATCGAGATACGTTACTGGAAGCGAATCTTACCTTTTATGTATTTAATACTATACAAATGATCATTAGTATATTGAAGGCAAGTCTCGATAAAAGGTAATGACAGTTAATTATTTCTGGGTGTGTGAGCGATTAGCAGATAAATCTTATAAGTAGATACATGCATAATTTTTATATTTCCTTTTTTTAACAATGTTGACGGGAAATATTTAGCATATTAACACGTGATCGGATGGCATTGCAATTAAGATAGCTTCTATAAAAATATATATATATAGTAATTAATTCATTTAAACTTGTTGTTGTTTAAAGTTGAACGTTTTTACAAATTTTACAAAGTTCAATAAAACCTAATAATAAATTTGTTGGTTAAGAACGTCGCCCATTTAAAATCAACTAAATATTAGTTAATCTTTAAGCACAAAAATCAGTACTATTCAGTTATTTATTTAGCAATTCAAAAAACTGTTACATCGATGATGATGCTAAATAGGACATTTTTTAAATTTAATCCTGTTTAACAGTGTAATTTTATCATCTAACCCCACAATATTTTTATAACAACGTATAGAGAAAAGGTAGTTCTTCAAAAAAAAAAATTGTAAAAATATACAGAGTATCATTTAAAAATAAAAAGTCGCATATAACTGCTCAAATTTCATTAGACTTCGAAATAAAATTAATGTATAATAATATACAACACATCTTTTGTTAAGAAAATATCGTTCTAATAAGAACATTCAACGAACTAATGCGGAGGGAGATGCTTCTATCTTAACTCACCCTGTAAATAGTAGTTGTTTGAATGTTACCCATAAAAGTCCTACAAAAAGTACGAATAAAAGACAAATGAATTACTGGTTGCATTTATTGATTGTTTAAATATCGATAATAATTTGTCACTATTCAAAATAAGTGTTTAATAATCTTCACTTTTCAACTTCTTTGACAAAAGTAGCTTCTTTTCTTCGTTTCTTTTCCTCGAATTCGTTTCTTGTACTCACTTCTTCTTTGAACATTTCCTTTTTCGTCCATATTCCTAGAAATAAAACTAATGGAATAAGGTCTGAAGACCTTGGTGGGCAATGGACGTTTGACAAAATTGTTTCTTAAATTGTTCGTATTCGTTTATTATAAATTTTGGGCAGTTAAGAATTTGTTCTAATAAATTGTTCGTCTGCATGCACAAAAATAAGTTACCCAACACTACTTAATTTGATTTTTCAGCAAAAGAATCAACTGCCGTGATTTAAATTTAAATAAACCGATAAAGCTGTATGTTTTAGGTCGAACAAAAGCAGATTTCTGAAGGAAAAAGTTTGAAAAAATTCCATATGTACACGAAATTATTAAAAATAAATTGGGTAACGTTAACAATATGCTTTTGTTAAGATTTTGTTTTAACGATAACATTACAGTAACTAACGCCATCGGTGGTGTACTTATATCAAGCCTTTTAGGTTGCAATACACCAGAGAACACAATTTGTTGGCGAAAGCTTAAGAAAACAAAATACCCAAAGTGTAGTAGCTAACATACATACATATTTTACGCTCATAATTACTTTTTCAGACCTCATTAATAAAGTCGATGAAATTTTTCAAGCAGAAAATATTTGAATGTGTATTTATGCTTTCTTCTCAGATAAGAATCAATACAATCATTGGCATGTTACGAAGTGTGTACTATATACCTATACCTAGTTCCTTGTTATTTTATAGAAACCATACCAATTAACCTAGACAGGCAACGCTAATTTGCTGTTTTTACACGTTAACGTTTAATTAGATTTTTAACTGTTTTAACATCAATAACAAAGTGAAATAAAGTGCTATGACGTAGGGCTAATAGAACGAATGATTTTCAAGAAAATCCACTATTATTAAAACCAATAAAACAAAGTTGCGAAAATTGACGACGCATACGTGGGTAATCTTCTAGCATTTTATTCTGTATGTACGATAATACGAACAGAAACCTCGCGGTGCGTTTCTCTACAAGAGGCTATCCGAAAACTTGGATTGTCGGTAATTAATTACACACGTAACTTCCATCTCTGATTTTAAAAAGAATTTAAATACAATATCACCTAATTTTGATATAACTACCTAACATAAAATTACTAGTAGCCTAGAAACATCGCACTTGCATTTAATATCTAATAATAGGTAACCTATCCGTTTGAAAGTTAATACAAACTACTCTCGATATTAATCAAACATTTGAATAGCGAAGAGGTTAAAACAAATTGTGTATACTTACTGCTCGTACTACTTACTTTAATCCTTTCTCCGGATCTCGTATAACCGATTTTTACCGTCAATTATAGTTCAAATTACTGAAACTCGAATACGCTCCATTTTTTAAATAGTTTGTATCTATCAAATCCTATACTTAAATTATAATTCTCAATGAGATCAAAAATAAAATAGAGATAAAATAGTTTTAATTCGTGATTAGTTCCTTATTATCTACAAACATAATGTTACGCTACATCGAATTGTTATTACTATTATTACAAAAGTGTAATAAATTAGTACGTAATGGAAAGCTTTAATACTTATAATACAAATCATAATTTGTCTTCATAACTTCGTGTGCTTTTAGTCAAAATCACTTTGATAAATTCACTATAATATGTAGGTAACATACAAACATATATTTTTGTTTTAGGTATTAAAACAGTTTACCTGATTACCTCATTATCGGCCTTAGAAGATGTAATCTTAACAAAATTAAAACAAGATTAGGTACCTAAAAATTGCCTTAAAAAGGATACTCCTATTTAATAATTACAAAAATTGCAATAAAACCATTTCCGCGGACATCTGTTTTATAATGCCCATAAAAAAGGCTTTTAAAAACTACTAAAAAAAATATTTTAAAACTAAACTTACATAACTTGAACAATTAAGAACTTAAAATAAGTTTTAAATGTTGTACTTAACATTATTTAAGGAGGTTAGAAGTTCTCGTAGTGATTAATCAAAATTTTAGATTTGAATTAACAATAAATTCCATCTAACTGTAATTGTGTGTTATCCAAAATTGTGGGATACGGTCGTAACGAATAATAAACAGTTTAACGTCATATTTATTGTAGGTACATTAAAATTCCGAATATCGCAATCTTGTAGAGTTCAATTGATTGTTAACATCTGTTAATCGACGTGTAAATAAATATGCAGTTTAGCTGCATAATAGCGTTGAATGACAAAAAAATTTCTCTGCTTATAATAAACTAGAAACCATAAAGTTTCTGAACAATACCTGTTAAGCCAGTGGCTAAGTGGAATGTTGGTGGAAAATTATGTTGGTTACTTCTTAGTGTTCATTTTATCGCTATACGACGCGACGTTACTTTTTCATATTATAAAAATTCAATTACCGTTACCGTCCAATTAAATTTTACAGCGCAAATTTTACTTGCACTGTTCGAAACAACGCAACGTATCGGGTATTTATTTAATAATTTATATGTGGAACCGATTATAATTGCAGTATTTCAGGAAAATAACAATTTTAGATTGTCATCACTGATAAAAAATTGAATTATTATGAAATAATTGAGGAAATAGAGGTTAAAATTTCGTTAATTAAATCTAGAACTAAATTATTTTGAATTCATATTTATACGTCATATTTTAATAAAGTAATTTTGATTAATGGCAGTTTCGTTCCCGAAATGATTATAGAAATGTTATCTTTGTTTATTGTTAGCTGCATATTGCAAGCTATCATTTAATTCAAAATACCTACAATTAAATGATAGGAGTATTTCCATTGCTTATATTTTTGTAAATGATTTCCTAAAACGTTGAATATCAGAAATATTTGGAAATAGTTGAAAATCACAATGTATATGTACATAGTGCCTGTTCTATTATGTAAAGGGGATAGTTGACTTGTGTAATCATCTAGGTATTAGTTAAGAATGGACAGATGTTCCACAAACAAATGCTCCCTATCCCTATTTTGCCTTTTGGTTTTCGAATCGTAATGGTAGATTTTGAACTCGTTCACCATCACTAAGTATTCTATTAATTTTGAAGACCCTCTCGTCCTTGAAAATATTCCAGTAAAAGTAAATAAATATTTTAATTATAGCTTAGCTAAGTGGTCTAGAGAACTATCACTCTCCAGCACACTCACGGCCGCGGGTTCGAATCCTGCTGCAATCGTGAACGTTTATGACTGTAATTACTAACACGATATCTCCCAAAAAAAAACACTAGAATAAAAATAAAGATAGATGGACTAAAGTCAAGAAAAAAACAATTATAACTCAACGTTCGACTTTCTCTATTTTAACAAAAAAACGCTACACATAGGCAGGTCTTATAATTTTGCTAATTTAATCTGTTCTCAAAAAATAAACGAATGAAACACGTGACAAAATTTTAGAACACGGCGTCAACGCCTTTTCGATTGAGGGTGGAGCGTGGGAATTCTTCCACGTAAGTTGAAATACCTATAGGTACCGACAAGTTCGAGAAATAATCATACACGTGACGTAAAAAAGTTTCACGATTTTTAACATGAAGTATGAATATTAACATGATCTGCAATCCACTACTGTTTAATTTGTAGAAAAATATGTAAAAACAATTGAACTGTAGATATTTTAAGTTCGGCCGTTCTACTTAATATAAATGAAGAAATGTTTCTGTGTTAAACAAATGCGGTTTTTCGTGAAGGTATGTCAGAAGGTATATTTCTTATTCTGTAGACGTAATTTCAAGTCGCTCTGTCATTGTTTTAATAAATCAGCCAGTTGTTTACCTATACATAGATGTATTTAAAAAAAAAGACATAGGTAAGTAGTTTGTGGATCAACTAAAAAAACAACATAATTTTGCAAAATTAATGTACCTTATATGCACATTATGTTTTGATTTAAGGTCTGAAAGAAAGTATCTGTTTAGATGTAGGCGTATTAGATATTATGTATTTCATCGAATTTGACTATTTTTAATTTTGAATAATTTGACGAATATCAAATAAAAATACCGTTATCGTGCCCTTTTCGGGATTTTTACTTTAAATTTATTTTCCTGATTTGCCGTTATTTAATAAATTTTCTCCTTTAAATTAAAGAAAAAATTTAATTTAACTGTTTCCTATTTCGAAATATTATATATTTGAAATCGTATGTTCAATAAACAACAATGTACAATTTTTGGTAGATATTCAAAAAAAATCATTGACCAACTTTAATTTCTATCGACCGTTAGGTTCATCGAATTACAGCGTGTTACAAAAAAAGTTTTTAGGCGACTGATTTTGTCGAGTCCTGTTTATTGGCTGGACAGGTACGACGCCGACGATGCGCCAGAAAAAAACAGTCATGGTTGGAAACACAAAATAACCGTTTTACTTTTAATTAATTACTCGATATTTTGACATTTTTACCGTTAAAATCGTTTAAAGTTCGTTGAAGTCCAGTTTTATGTTTACGTAAATCTAATTTAACGCAAATGCAAATTATTTATTAGGCGTAGGTAGGTATTTTTCTAGTTAATAAAAAAAACACATTTGTTAATGTTAAACAATTCCACAAATAAAATGCTTTGAACCATCAATTGTTAAATATTCCATCATAACCGTGTTAATCAATATCGAAATTTCTATCGCGTAATTATTTGAAAATGATTAATGTCATTGATGTGATTAATGAGTAATTTTTTAAAGAAAGTCCTTTTTTAGCACTAAGTTATTGGCTAAAATTCGTTTGAAAACAGTTTTTTAGGTAATTTTCGACTTGTTCAAATTAATTGTTATCTTTTCGGGGAATAAAGAATTTCTTAATTAGGTATAGATATTATTAATAATGGGTTTCTGCCTTAGCTACTATAAATTTGAAAGTACAAAAAATAATTTTATCAAAAATCTGGTTTGAAGTGAAAGTCCTTAATTAATTTATTACTAATAAATTTTTTGTGCAAACTATTACTTTCATAGTGCTCTCGATTTTAACGACATCCTTCAATTGAATTGTCAGTTTTAAATAGATTGTTGTTTATTACAGACATGCAAAATAAATAACAATTTTAAACTTAATGCGAACTTAAACAAAAATGGTCATTTTATCTCAAACATCACCTACTTATTATTTAAACTTCGTTTAAGCTTCGTTTCTTTTATATTACGACCACCAATAAGACAAAACATTTTTTATTCATTAGAACGCATATCTGACTTTAAAATTTTAAACAAATAAAATAAAATACAGTGTATTTTACAATGTACCTACAAAAACAAAATTATCATTGCGGAAAAATAATCAAAACTATTTTAGGGATAATCCATAACATTTTTGTTAAATGTATATACCTACTCCTATTATTTATTGCAATTTTATGACAACCGTATTGTGCTGTTTGAAAATGAATATCATACTTACATGCCTCGTTTTATGCTATAGGTAAGTACATATTTTAAAATTTTTCTTTTCAATTAGATACTGTTATAGTACAAAAACATTATAAAAGATGGTCGATGAAACCATCATTAAATTCTAATAAAAAATATCGAAATTAATTTATACATGCTTATATTTATTGACAATAGCACCTAAATATTGGTAGGGAATTCTTTTTAGGTACACAAAAATATGCAGCAACGTAGATATTAAAAAAAAAATCTATTCTTGAAATAAATGAATACATGATGACGCCGAGGAATCGACAATGACTTATTAAATGGCGTATTCGAAGTATTAATTCTCGGATAAAAAAATTCGCATCTTAAATTCTAAGAACACACCAGCTCACTTTTTATAAAATATATATTATGCTGCATTCTGATCGAACGATTACTTGCGTAAAATGATTTTCTAAATATTGTGTTGGTTGCGAATAAAATAAAAAATTTAGATATTAAAATTTTAGTAAACAGGGAAACACGGGGCAACGCGAAATGTGCTCGCCAATTGACGATTGACGCAACATTCATTTTGTTTTCCTGTTATTGACAATTTTGAGGATTAACAAATTCGTGGCAGTACGTTGGGGCACGCTGTGCCGTTAGTAAATTTTTTTTATAAAGATAATGTTTGATTTCTTGTGGTCGATTTGTAACTTTCCTAGGTAAGATGTTTTTCTTTATACATTATTTATTTCGCAATATCATTTATTAAGCATACGTGTATGTGTTACCTATGCAAGTATTTGTTCGTTCAGAGCAAGATTATTACTGCGTCATAGCAATTAATTCATGCTGCACGTGAAGCGAAGCAACGTGTAAGAGACAAAGTGACATATTATTTCGCTCATGGTCACTCAACTGTACGACACAATAAAATGATATTTAAGGAACTAGATATATAAATGTAGTATAAAAAAATATCTGGGGCCAGTTGTTCCAGATTGCTGATCGTGTAAATCGTAACTTTGCCTCGTGCATGGGGCAAAGTGACATGTTGGACATCTTTTTCTTATTGCGGTACACGGCAAAATGTAAAATCGATGAACTCCATTATTTTCTTATATGTGGTAGACAGTATGACGTTAAATAAACCTGATTTATTGTGGTCCTATGATTACAAATGTTGCTGCATTGTTGTTTTGTATTTTAAGTTGTTCATTTTGCCCCATGTTTCACGCATTTATATACTTAACATGCAACTGTATCGCGGCTAAATCGATTAGTCGTTTAATAACTACCATTGTAGACAACATTGAAAGAAGATTTTTCTTTACAAAAATCATTGACCATGCGGTATACTAACAAAATAGTTGCGCCTATACACAAATAAGAGTCGGAATTCTATCATCTATTTATTTGCGAGGCACGTTAAAAGTATGTGAACGATAGCAATTGTATCGAAATGTAATAACGTTAGTGAATTGCAGTATTTGTACCATAAACGTACAACAGTATTACCTAATCCCAATACGTTGCGTATAATAACTGCCAGCTCGTTAAAACGGTGTCATTTATGTATAACGAATAAAGAACAACATTTCGAACATTTGTTATAAGTAAATTAATGGTTCAAATTTTATTACAATATTCGACTAATAACGATTAAGTTTAATCGTTCTATTTTTCAAACAAACCTTGTTTTAAATTTTGTTTATTCATTCGTTTTCGTTACTTTTTTAATTTATACTCGATTAAATAAAAAAAAATCAAGTATGCCATAATTTACTATTTAAAATAAGTAGTACGCTTCTTATTTTATTAACGATATAATACACTATCTACCAACAAATAATTGGACACCTGTGATAGCAAAGGAAAACGAAGTTTATTCACCTTCAATCGCTGGTGAAGTCTCCACGAGCGGCAAACGACGGCTATCGGTGTTTTCTTTCCAC
The DNA here is from genome assembly GCA_036326145.1 of Rhagophthalmus giganteus. Taxonomy (NCBI): domain Eukaryota; kingdom Metazoa; phylum Arthropoda; class Insecta; order Coleoptera; family Rhagophthalmidae; genus Rhagophthalmus; species Rhagophthalmus giganteus. Next base: position 52,671,193 of record JARFJA010000001.1, read on the forward strand.
TCGGCTTGGAGAAGACAGGTCAGTTCTGTCGCCCCTTCAGTCGACTCTCCAACTGTCACCATACCGAGCCACATGACAGGTGGCATTGTCATCTTGAAAGTAACACGGGTCCACTCCGTAAAACTGCCACAACGTAGGAAGCGCATGGTCATCCAAAATGTTGCAGTAGGTCTCGGAGTTGAATCTACCAGAAATTGCGACCAAGGGTCCCGTGCCATACCAGGAGAAACACCCCGACAGCATAACTCCGCCGCAGATATCGTCGATTGCAGGGGTGTCCCATTATTTGTTGGTAGATAGTGTAGATACCTTATGTGGGTCGCGCTACATCAATACCTCAAAAACAGAATAGTTTAGTTTTGTACTTGTAATTAAGTATACAGACCTTAATCCGTTCCTGATGTTTGGACTTATACCGAATAGGACGTATACCAAACCAACCTTTCCCATAAGAAGTAATGTAAAAATGATTAATCCGTTCTCATGTAAAAAAAAACTCTTGATACGGCATATTAATGGGGTTGTAAAATAATTTAAACACTTTTTGAGCACATCATTAAATCAAACTCTCCTTAATATTAAAATATAAAATCAAAAACAAAAAAATTCTATTCTATGGAAGAAGAGTCCCACCCTGGATTTTTTACTTTTCCACCTTCTGTCGCTTTTCACTAGGATCGGCAACTTTTATTAAAAATCTGTCCAAAAAACTTTTTGCCTGTCTTCTCCTCAGGATGTTTCTAAAATGTGTCATTGTCTGATCTTCCCAAGCGATGCTATTGCGATTTGTTTCAACTTTGTTAGGGTGGTATTTTTCTGCAAAAATTTTCACGTCCATCCATTTTGCAAGGATTTCTTTAATTAATGAAGAAGGAGCTTCTTCTATCTCTTCCTCCTCCGAGTCAGAAGAGAGTCTATCCATTCTAGTTTGATGCTCATCGTTCTCCAGTTCCTGTAACTCGTCAGTTCTTGATTGTGTTCTTCCACTAATTCTTCCACATCATCATCACATACATCCAGTTCCAGAAGAACAAAGTTATAGACCGTGGTACCACGAAGGTCTAGTCTGGTCTAATACACTGAAAGAGCAGTACATACATCAACCAACAACTCTCTCCCACCAGAAATTACAATTTCAAACCAAATGAAGTCAATATAAATTCACGAATAGTGTAGATATCATAGTACTAGTTATTCATAGATGGCGCGTTTAATTCAATTAAGTCGTATACCAAGCAAAATTTGTTTCGTCCAAACAGGACGTATTCCGAATTGGACGTATTCTAAAGCAGACGTATACCGAGGTTCCACTGTATTTGATAAAATCATAATTAGAACAAAGATTAGATTTACATTTTTTTTTGAAAAGAATTTGGCCTAAATTCATTCATTTTCTCGCCTCGTACTTAAACTGAATTACTAAAGTTCACATCCATGTTTTTATTGGTTGTCAAAAACAAGGGTAAAACTATTTCAGTATTAATTTATTGAGATTGAGTTTTGTTTTTGGATTTGATCGTTTTATTAATAATAAGTATCTACGTAATAAGTAATAAGTAAGTAATACGTAATAAGTATCTAACTTAAAATTATTAGATTGTATTTTTAAATTATCTATTACATACTAAAATTGAAACGATCTGTAAGTGTAGAATAATAAAGATATCTAAGTTGTCGGTAGAGGTTTAGAACTTATAAAAATTCATATTTTATTTTGCGAAATATATTTTACAATATCAATATACATTGCTTACATTAATAATTGCTAAATGATTTACAATTAGAGGGGCAAACAAACTTTCGAACTTTACACTTTCAACAAATACGTTGCTACATTTCGTATTACATATACCTACTCGTAACACGAATTTGGAAACAGTACACATACCAAACAGTGGAAAATCTTTATTCTTGACTATGTGGAAATCTCGACGTACGTACCATAACTTAGCCCGTTGTGCTATGGTCCTGTTTTCTAATTGGTTCTTGAAATTCATTAACTGTTTTATTAACACTTTCTATGTTGGTACTACATTTCCTTGATTGATATATTGCATTAATATCTATTTTAATATTGTTTAACACAATAAGCCAACGTGAATCGAGTTTGGGTTTCGCCATTGACCACACAGATATATTTTTGTTAAACTGAACTATATTAACTTCCACATTCCTTACAACCGAAAAAGCGCTTTTCTTGCGCAAGATCGCCGGTGATCTCACGGCACTCGATGGCCCGAATACTTTGCCGGTAAAAAATTAATTGGTAAGTTAATTTTCTTTGGCGCGAGAGAAAAGTAATGTTTGATTTTAATTTTATTTTTTTGTCGTCGTCTCGTTTGTGTAATTTAAATTCGCGTGCTATCTATAATTTTTTATCTTTTTTTATGTGCTGACGTACTTCATTGTTTCAATCTTATTGGTACATATGCATAATAACTGTACAAATTATATCTATAATAAATTTTGACACCCGGAAATAATAGCGGCGAAAGTGTATAGACCCCAAAACGCGGTGCTATGTTTAGGTGTATGTATTTGGTTTTACAGTTCCAACTTGTAGATATGATATAGTGTGCTTTGTACACGGCATTGTATTTATTTATTTAATAATAATTGACCAACAAGTTACGACCCATTTATAGGACAATACAATATTAAATATGTAAAATATACAAAATATACCTACACTATAATACTAGTAAAATATATGTAGTAATATAATATATGTAGTAATATAATATAATTATGTAATAAATTTTTAAAATAAAGCATGATGAAACTAACCAGGTTACACTGAGGTTTAAGAATGATGCAATTCATGCAATTTATTATTAACGATAAGTACAAACTGAAGCATAACTTTTATATTACAATATTATCTCAAGTACTCAATGTATGATTGAAAGAACGATACATTCTATTAATGGATAAACAGGAAATACATATGTATATGTACATATTATATAGATAAATTTAAGTTTTCGTTAATTATTAACAGTAGCGATCAAAAAGATTTCATTCACTCTCTGTATTTTTGTGAATCTTTTACAAATAAGTCTAATCACTTTGAAATTTTAATTAAATATGTATGTACCTGCCATTTAGGTAGGTTGTAATATACAATGTGCCATTTAATAATTATTTGATAAACAGTGCGACAAAAAATTATTTTTTCAAAAAAGGTAGGTAGGTAACTCATAAATTGCTCGAGAGCATCCCTCGCTGCTGTCAAGCAGTAGGCAATTGCCGCCAAGGGGATTCCTTGTCTGCAGTAATTAAAAATAATTATGTTCTTTTACATTTTTAGAAAATAACCAAGTTTCGTTCTTGAACGGCATCTGCCGCATTATGGTATTCATAATACCATAATGAATTTATTGTGGTAACGGTAAACAGACAAATGTCACTTTATCGTATTTCTTTGATGCTTTATCGCTAAAACTATTACTCATAAAAATTGAATTTTGATTGATCACGTAGTAAAGGAGGTTTCGTTAAAATATCTTAAAATACAAATGATCATATAATCAAAATTATGTATATATTTCAAAAATATTTATTTAAAGTCAATTACAGATTACATCTAATTAACAACAATGAAAAATAAATTAAAATAAACAATAAATATTTGAATTTTAAAGTGCCTACATTATGTTGTTTATGGCTTTTCACAAAATACTAATACGTAAAAAAATAAAACATTAGAAGAACGTCACAACATAATTTCATCAAGAGCGATCTCGTCTTTTTGAAATTCCATTTAGTGAATTTTAATTTGTATACTTTCGTTTTCCTTTATAGGTAATTGACCCATATTCAACCACACTTAAATATCTATAATGCCCGCCTATTTATAATAAAACTAATTTGTGAATCAATCAAGCAATTAAATTTTAAATATTAATATTTTAAATAAGTGGGCTAAGAATTTTCAAAGCTACATCGGATATCGGTTTATTATTACTTCTACCTACAAATTGCACGATTGATCGACCCAAAAACTATTTTTACATCTTTTAAATCATTCGCTGTACTATATAAGATGACGTAGTAACATGATAGAACGACAGAAGAACCAAATGAATCGGGGTTTTTCCGTATATGTATTTAGTACCTAGGACTGCTTTTATATCTATCCGCTTTCTAAATGAATTTGTTGTTAAATCGCGCGGTTTCAATAATGTGATTAATAGCATATTAGCGGAAATTATTGAAACATGATTTTCGACGGTTTTATTGATTTTTACTATTAAAATTACAATTAAATGTTGGAAACCACCTACGGTAATATTAGCCCCTTACCGTTTTCTCCATCGCTATGTCACGATTATCACTGTACACTTATTAGTTATAGTAATTAACCACTAACTGATAATTGCAGCAAAAAGTAACTGAAATATTCAATGGTTATTAAAATTATTCTGCTCTAATAGTTATCAAATTTAATTATAATCCGTTTCGCGTTATGGTTAATTATTTTTATGATGGACTTAATATTTCTTAAAAAAATTCTGACAATAAGAATATTGTTTCCTATAATTTTTAACATTAATTAGTTTCGGCAACACCTGCCGTTAACTAACCGATTATTCATTATTTTAGGATAGCTTTTTTCTTCCGACTATGCTTAATTTTAATCTTGAAAACAATTTAGCCAACAAGAGTTTATAAGAAAACATCGAAAGCTACATAAATTTTAAAAAAAACAACAGTATAATGGCTTGTCACGCAGCTACAAAGAACATAGTTAAAACAATTAAGCCGTTCGACCAATTTTAAATAGCCCCCTATAAAATACTACCTATAAGTATATATTAATTTTGATTTGATTGCCACGAGTTTAGACTTATCTATAATTAATTTTTTTTTTAAGAAATAGAAAGTAAGTTTGTTTTGTTAACATAATATAGTTATTTTTATTATTCTCTAAAATATTAAATTAATTGTATGCAATAGAAAGAGGATTTCAATTACGTTGAATGATAAAAAAAAATTTAATAACGCTTGTTGCCACGACAGGAAACGTATCTGTTGAAACAACAGTGTTACTACACTTATTTACTTAACAATAGTTTTGTAATAGAATAAAAATTATCACTACCAGCATAAACTTATTTCAATTTAGGATTATTTATATTAAGTACACATATATATAATATTATGTATATGAAGCTTTAAATGCCGTAAAGAATTTAAAAATTAATTAAACTACTTACAGAAAGTTACTACCTATCTATTTTAATTTACCTAGGCACTTCATTACAATTTTTATACACTTACATACGTATCTTTAAAAAATTTAATTCAAAATTAAGTATTAATTTCAGACAGTTATCTATTAATTTCTAATGATATTTAAGTTGTGTTTTAATTCTTGCAGTGAAATTAAATTCTTTAACATTTAAAAGTGGTCTCATTTTATACCACTTTATTGCGCCAATTTTATTTCTCTTTAAATCGGCAGCCACGTTTTAATTTTAGAAAATTTAAACGTACACGCGTTAATATGTATTAAAAAAATGTCAAAAATTACGTTAGTAGAAGCAATACGTAACGATCAAATTTTAATTGTTAATGTTTGTATAAAAAATTTGAAAATATTAAATTTCTATTCAGAAGATCATAACACTCAAATTTATTTTAAATTTTTAAAATGTCGTAAAAAGATCAAAAATTCGATTTTGTTTTATAACGAAGTTATTTTGCTTTTCGTTTCGTTTTCAAATCGAAAACGTTCAAATTTGATAAGAAAATATTACATTAAAACAAAGGTGAAACAAATAGTCGTTTTGGTATATGTATAAATCCTCTTAATGGAAATGTTAGAAAAAAGTACCTACTTAAACCGAATTAGTTGGCGATTTTTCGTGTCTTCGACCTTCAAGAGCATAAAAAAATTACAAGCAAAACGTAAGTGGTATGTTTTTTTCGAAAAAAAATTCCGATTTGCTGTATAATTTATAAACGCATAAAAAATTTAAATGTACGAAATATTCGAAGAATATTCGGCCTTATCGTCACAAGGGCAAAAATATAAATTTTGTTTGTTTTTTGCGCTCGCATCAGAATATGTGAGCAAATCAAAAATCGAATTCAACTTTCTAGAAAGAATGGGAACTGTTTTCATTCAATTTCGTAAAAAAACTTTCTACTTAACTTGAAATTTGTTTCTAATTCAATGTTAATTGCCAAAACGTCAAGTTCAAGTTCAGTTGAAATATGGTTAGGAAACCTGTTTTATTTTAGGAAGTTCAAAAAGTCAGATCTTTTGCAACTACAAATTATGGTGTACGCTTGTAATGAGAGACTGTAAATGCTAAAATTTAAATATACTTTTGTAGTAGGTATGTAGAATATATTATTATTATTAGGCGTAATTAGGAAGGTGCCGTAACGCTATAAAGGGTTTAATTATTAGGTATAATAAAAAATTGTAGAAACTATTTTAATAATATGTAAGTGTACCAAACCCACGCATTGTTTACTTAATTACAATTTGCATTGTAGGTATAGTGAATTTGACAAGAAACATGTGGGTATACTATACCTTTTATGCTAACCTAAACCTACGATATGGCTACGATATTCAATCGTGAATATGAAAATTACAAAAATATTAACGAGGACAGGTCACACGCCAAAATTTTTATACGTAATTATTTACAAGTCTATTCGTGTCCTACATAAATATTTTCAAAAAGGACTTTGTGTTGATTGTTCTACAAATTTCCTCGTTTGCTCATTAAAATTACTTATCTAATGCTTAAAGTTTAATATTCCGATTATAATTTTGTTTCGATCATCAAAAACTTGTCCAAACATCCTGCATTAATTCCTCGTGCTTCCTGAGAATGTTTTTTGCCCTGGTTTTAATTTGCACTAATCCGCAAGTTGTACACACACACGTTCTTCTGCATAATTTATCTCAGTTTTCCTTTATATTCGTTTGATCCGGATTTCCTTTTATATTGTTGCCAGGTTAATGTCTTCTTTTATCCTTAAGGTCATAAGCTGTTCGTTAAATTAACCAATTCTATTTTATTGGCGAATTTCTCGGTCAATTAATATATTTTTTTGCGAGCGGCAGATAAATTTTTGGATTAACATTCGCATTGCATAAGAGATTAGATTTTAAGTGGTAATACGGGAAACCCTGGTTTACTTTCGCATGATTAGCGAATATACTTAACTTTACAAACGACATTTACTTATTTCGTTTAAATTAGATGAGTACATGTTAATTAGTACGTACAAAATAAAAATTAAGAAAATTTTGATGAATAAACGCTTCTAATAAGTAGAGATGCCTATTATTACAGTACTGTCGAGGTCAATTAAACAGTAGTTTCAACAACAGTTAATTAGGTGTTTCTTGACGTCGCGCATTTAGGTGTAGAATGTGCTTGACCTGAAAATTCAAATGTCTTTTCTCAATAAGAAATTTCAAGCCTCTTAATAAAACATAACGGGTATCTAGTTGAATAAACTCAAATTTCAAAATAAATTATAAATACACATCTACTAAATTACTGGCTTATTGAATGAGGCGATAATAAACTAGATCGATATATAATAGATAATTCATACGAAACTGTTACTTATTTTCAATTAGACAAGTACAAAACTACAACAAGAAGTTTTATCTGGTTTAGTAAAGTACCTACTACAAGTAATAAATAGAAAGGAATTCAAACAACGTCCGTGTTATTGACGAAATAAATGCAAACGGTAAAATTTCTGAGTTTAAATAGGTAGGTAGTTTGAAATTGTAAATTCATTGCATATATAATTTATTGTAGTATTTATTAAATTTGTGAACGTCTTTGTCGCAATTTAAAATACACGAGTATAACGTTTAAGTAAATAACAAACCGACGATGCCTACTATTTATAAAATAATTACAACCAAATCGACTTTCTATTATATAAACTGCACGACACGTTTTAATAGATCATACTATAATTATGTTTTTATTTTGCTAGTATAAAAACTTCAATTTGAGAAGCTGTTGCTCACAATAAGTAACAAATTGTAGAACCTATTCCAAACCGGATGTTTATAAAAATAATCTTTTATTTTGGCTAAGTAATTAGGTACCTATTTAGTGTTATAAATTGGAGTGATATATTTTTTTTACATAATTTTCATCGATGAAGCATTCAATCGGTTAACTAAAAACAATAGATATTAGAGATATTTCGTTTCTAAACGATAAATTTCGCTTTATATTCTCAAAATTTAATTGCAACTCGTATTGTTTCAGCACTGGAAGATATATACTCGAATTCCTACGTATCGCCAAATTCGGCAGAACGCAATATCGTCGCGGAGTTGTCAGAGTCGCCAGTAGACGTGACATCCGGCCCAAGTGAAATTCGCATATCAGAAAGTAAAACAGTGACTTCTTCATTAAGTGAAATTACGCCACATTCAACCTCCAACAGTAGAATAGAGAGATCGGCGGACCCAATTATATCAAAACCTAGCGGAATAGATGATTTGCTCTCTTTCAAAAACGTCGGCGATAATTTAGATTCAAATGATGTCGAACTATCTGGAAGAATCGCGTCATTTATTCAACCATCGAAAACCGTAAAGGATTACAAAGAATTGCACCTACAACAAACCACCATGGGCGTTTTAACATTTCCGGGGGAAGCCGATGGGGCTCCACAGGGAAGGTCTATTTCGCTGTTGGAGCCCCCGGAAATCAGCCCCACTGCGACGACGACTCGAAATTTTGCTACCCTCTCACCTCAACTAGGGAAACCCCGCCAAGCTAATCCCGATATTCAAGACATAATTACAGGAATCGTTAAATTATTAAACGGAAATGTAAACGTTCAAGCAAATACCGCTCCAGCTATAGGACGACCGATAAGACCTTTGAGTACAAGGATTAATAATCGAGGACCTCCTAGGATATCGGACGTTCCCGCATTGCCTCCAGATTTTGACACCGGATCTTCACAATTGCCCCTTCCGCCGTTGGGACAAATGCCGCCTCCTATTACTCCCACTAAAGTACCAACACCTTACCCTTTCGATATACCTCCTCAAAATACGTCACCGATTAAACCTTACGTGGCACTGTTAGAACCGTTACACAGGCCTAGTTTTCACAGACCTGTGACAATTCCACCATGGAATCGTCCCACTGGACCTCACAGACGTCCCATCGGACCTTATCGACGACCTAAACCGCCGTTTAAACCTATTCCGATATTTACGCCTGAAGAGATATTCAGTAGTACCACCGAAAACAAGTGGATGAAGACATTTTAACTTTAGACTTGGGATCTCAACTACAACCGTCGTCGCCTGTCGAAGAAACCATCAAAGTCAGCTATACGACCGATGACATGTCCGAAAGTACCACAGAAAAAACTGAGAAAACATTTTTAACAGAAGAAAGCACCGAAAATATTGAAGAGGAGGCACAAGAAATTTTAAACTACGAAAAAAATAAAGAAAAAAGTTCATCGAAAATGGAAAAGCATACTTCCAGGTTAACGTTCGCAGAAACTGCTTCTGACGTTAACGATCATTCTGATAATGTAACGTCATCGGACGTTAGCAGTTCTACGGTATTCGATTCGGCCACTATTTCACCATCACAAGTTGTAACAGAGTTATTTTCCACTTTAGATAATATAACTGCGTCAAGCGTTAGAAATGTAGATATAGAAACTTCATCCAGTACAAAAATGACGACGACGACGACGAATATTCCAATTTTAGAATCTTCTATTCAAGAAGTGCAAACGTTAAAAGAAGAAACTCTTTTATCTACTACCATCACTAATTCATTAAGCGAAACCTTACCTAACATTTTGCACACTTCAATTGAAACAATAGCAAAAACAAATACCAGTAAGGCAGAAATTAAATCGACTTTAGAAGGTATAGTAGATAATTTTGCACATTTTCAAACTTTCTAAATATAAGAACGTAATTTACATTTTTAGTTTCGGAAAATAGTACTAATCAAGGATTTCCATATTACCCTTATCGACCGAGGCCCGGAATTGTTTTAGACGACACGGAATATAAACCGGGGGGAATTCATAGACAGCCAATTATCACCGCCAGACCTCCGATAGGACAGTTAGGTGATATTTTTGATATAACGGTTTCTGCTATCCAAGGACCAGGTAGTGCTCCTTCGAGTCATCACGGCAAACCGTTTGTAGTGCCAGGTAATCTTTTTACGAAATTAATATTGATCAAATGATGAATTTCAATTAACAGTTGAATTGGATGATTTACAAACGGCGGACGTGATAACCAGCCCTGTAGGCACCGAAGGTTTTGTATCCATAGATGGAAAAAGAACATATCTTAATTTGTTCGGAGATCCAACCGTTTCTCAATCGTCAACAGTATCATCTACCATATCGGCGACGCCTACTAGTACTGCAATTATAGGAACCGGATACGCTATACCTGAACTAGATAAACCAAAGCAAGAAGGAAATGGAATTATAAATGGCAAGCCTACACCCAGAAGGCCGTTATACGGTAGAAGACCTAGTCATCCTCCTGTTAGGTAGGTACTCGCATTGCGTAACTGTTTAATTGTTAATTTGTTTTTGTTTTTCAACTGTAGAATTGATACGTGTATAGTTGGAGATGATTCAACTTGCGACACATCGCAGCATGAAATCTGTAAAACCGAAGCAGGCGTAAGTGCTTGTCATTGCAGTCCAGGACATGCAAGACGAAAGCATAGAGATCCTTGCAGAAAGGTTGTATCTATGCTTTTATCTCTACGAGTAGATCGCTTGTACGAAAGGCGCGTCGTGTGGGTTAAGCGAATTAGGAAACAAAGCTAGCGAAAGTTATCAGCAGCTCTCGTTCGAGACTGAAAGAGCTGTAAGTATAGGTGTGTTGTACGGTAATTATAATTACTGCACGTCGCTAACGTCCTTATAGATGGATTCTGCAATGTCAATGACTCCGTTCAGTGACGAATTTTTGGGTATAAAGGTTAACAATATTTATAAAGGAGAGAGATCGGCGGGCCAGGCTGGCGTTTTTGTTAATATCACGTTGCAACTGGAGGCCAATTCCGATACTTTGCGTACTGCAGTTCGTGGAGATATTCAAAGACACCTTTTAGGAGTAATTCAGAGAAGAAGTAATAACGTTGGAAACAGCGCGTTATGGGTGGACAGTCCGCCAGGTTCAATCTCTCACTTGCAGGGTAATTAAGTACTTACTTATATTAGAAATTGTAATCTCATTAAAGTACATTTTAGATTTAGACGAGTGCGCCTCGCCAGAACTTCACGACTGTCACGCTTTAGCCACATGTATAAATGTCTTCGGTGGTTTCAAATGCGAATGCGGAGATGGACTGAAAGATCCTTGGGCAGATAACAAACGTTTGGTGGGACGACACTGCGAACAGTGTTCTCCGCAACATTGTAATAACAGAGGAGAGTGTAAATATCAAAATGGGCAAGAGGTTTGCATGTAAGATTTTAATAATAACAAATTATTCTTTTATTGCATAACACTTATTTACAGTTGCGCGGGTAATTACTATGGTAGCCAATGTGAAGTCGATGGCGAAATTCTCGGCGTTGCAATCGGTGCCAGTGTAGCTGCAATAATAATTATTGGTCTCACTCTTGTGTGTTTAGTGATGTGGAGGTAAGCGTCTCTGTAGTACCTACTAATTAGTTCGTCTAATCACGTAAATTATTAAAGGGCTATTAAATTGAGACGATCTGAAACGAACGTTTCATTTTAAAATCGGTACTATTTGATTCGCTTCAAAACAAAATATACCGCGTAAAAATAGAATTACTTATGTTTTATAACCGGTGTATTTCGAAATCGCGTAAAAACAGAATTGAGTGTAGTAGGTACTTTTAAAAAAATATTTTATTTAATGCAGTCGACGATGGAATAAGGAACATCAAAAAGCAGGCGTTACTAGTCCAGTATTCGGTTATATGACGACAGCTGGAAGTACAGTAAAGACGCCAGTTGTTGGTGGTCCGCCTTATCAAGTTTCTATTGAAGATAGAATTAGATGGGCCCAAATTGCCGATGTGATGGCTCAATCGAATCACTATGCTGTAAGTATTTACTAAAAATAAAATATTCAAGTAATTGTAGACTAATAAACTTTTATTTTCTAGCCCGAACCAGTTACACAACCAACGAGACCTTCATCCGCAATATTTGGTTATCCCACAATCCCCGTTGCTGGAACGCTTCAGAGGGGAACATATCATGGTACTTTACCGCCAGTGCCTTTGCCTAGGTTAGGTTTACAAGCTCAATTAGCTGCACGAGCAGCCAGTATACAGGGAATGAGACCATTAGATAATTCAAGTTCTAGTGAAGAAGAAGACAGAGCCGATCTTCTTGGACGTAATTTTCAAGTGCCCAGACCTAAAAGTAGAAGTAATGCATCAATTGCTGTAGGTATTTACTACTACTAATTTTATTTATTAGGCACCTAATTTTTTTTTATAAAAATAAATTAATGCCTTTTCATTTACTTAAAGAACCAAAGTGGAATCTACTACGATGTAGATTACGAACAGAATGAAATATACAAGCAAGGAAGCGGAATACCAATGAATACATACGCTATCGGAAGACCTTATTATAGAACTTAAAGACTTATTATACATAAATTTGGAAGAATATCTAATTAAGAATGTGTAAATAGTATTTTAATTTGTGAATAAATTTAAGTGGTAGGTACTACTTATTCAGTTACGATAACAGTTTTGATGCGATCTTTATAATAAAGAAAGTAATTATTATTGACGCTGAGAGTATTGTTATACCTACAGGAAAATACGATACGCGAGACTTGTTAAAAATGTCTTATTTTACAAAAAATAATTGAATTTTGTAAATAATACGATAGTCCCATCAACTGATGATCATGTGATTCAATAGTTTTATATATAAATAATAGTAAATGCAGTGTAGTATTATGATTAATTTAAGTACCTATATGTAATTAATTATTGTTTATTTTATTTACAAAATTGTTACATAATATTAATTTAATATTTATTTACCTACGTATACTTTTTTTTTGAAGACGAATGAAAAAAATACACCCACTTATTGCCATTTTTATGCCAAATCGGATTTGATCTTTTCCGCACAAGAATTTCAAATAAGTATACATACGTAGATTTTACAAATTAATATTGAATGCTATAATTATTAGGTAGGTACTTATATGCTTTTTATAGTCATAATATTGTTTAAAAGTATTATTTCTTATAAAATAGTTTGTAATTAAAAATAAATGAACTTATTTTCTAAAATTTTCAGTAGTACATATTTAATTAGTTTTAGCAATAATCAATTCTGTTAGGGCGTTAACTGATAATTTTATTAAGACTAAATAAATATCGCTTTAAGTTATTTTATAAAATACTTAGAGGATGACCAGATCTTTGCTATGATCTCACAGTTTATTTTTATGTATTTGATATTTATTTAGCCTCAACTCTATTTTTTATGTTCGTTCTTTACATAGGCAATAAATAAAAACGTACAGGTTATTATACATGACTCTGATCTGAACTTACACCAGATAACTACAACATTTTACCACTATCATTCCAATGGACTGTAATCGGGATGTCGGATATATAGGTGAAATTTGCAAAAGATCTCACAATCGGAAGACCGTGTGAATATTTTGGTTTGATCTTCAACTTCTAATAAGAATATTAATGTGGTACGTAATTACTAAGATACCGATAGCGATACGTCGCAATTGAATAATCATTTGATGTACCTACTTATAATACATGAAAATATTTTTTAAAGATCGGCATTCTTGTGATAATGTCTTAAATTATTATGTAATCGTATAAGTAAGCACATCTATAAAATGTCATTGACAATACGTCGCGTTTGCTGTTTTATTTTTAGCAAGATGGAGCGCCACCTGAAGAATTTGAAGCTCTTACAAGCGATGAATTAGAAAAAAGTCAGTAGGATAATTATCGAAGTTTTTAGGTCTTACGCTCCTTGATTTTATGATCTACTTACTGATTTTTCCTTTTTTCTCTACTGATTTTTTCGAACGTGCGCAATTTTTAGTTTCAAAAATACGACCGCGCGCAAGCCACGGTATCGAATTTTCATGTCGCATATTAAAAAACTCCTTTTTTTTAATTTTTCTCGAAAGAAATACATTTTTTAAAAAATAATATTTACGAGAGAAAATAAGAATTAAAAAAAATATATTACTTTTTTTCGATTATTTCGAAAACAGTGCATCTTTTCAAAAATTATAAAGAGACATGATCGGTAGAGAATTTTACGCGGATTCCAAAACACATTTCACATTACTGGTCCGATGAGTAATAAAGGAGATTAGAATTAAAAAAAAATGTTTTTGAACGGCCGCCATTTTGAAAAGGGACGGTCGATTTGGCTGGTTATCGAACTCGTCCTTCGTTTTCGTAAAAACAATACGCTGTCCAAATTTCAGTCTCCTACGATCAAAATTGCGACCGGAATCGTGTCCACAAGAAATTGATTATATACATATGACCGACCCAAAATGAATGACCTATATTTTCGTGATCTAGGGGTCGAGATCGGAGAAAAGCCAAGAGGACACGTCTGGGTCCTTCATCAGATAGGCCGCAATAGCTTTATTTTCTGTGACACTTCGCTAATTCTTATCAGTTTAAAATTATCTGGATAATATAAATTTACTCTATTTTTAATTCAAAAACTATTCGTGTATACCTCAACATTGAAAATTTCCCTATTACAAACCATAAATCAGATAAAAGTGTAATTACATTTTTATTCGACCGATAAAATACAAAGCAACTAATAACTAATGTGCGCCACCTACTCGTAACGATAACTTATCGAAGTACGAATAAGAACTGAATGTTTTTTTAAATAAAAGCGGGATTTCCTAGTACCCACGTATAAACTCGAATGCATTTATATACAGAATTCTGGCAAAATCATTTCAGATCATTCGCGTCAGTAGTACTTGTAATGCTTGTTTCAGTAGTTCGAATTTTAAATTACGGCGTCGCACAGTGGGGCAGAATACCGTAAAACGTGGCAGAAACTAAAAAATTGAAATATATTTACTCTATCTATTTTTGTAACTAAATTTCATTTCCTTCATGTCACTAAATCAACTAGTCGTTGACTTTTAGTTTACTATCAAGCTGTATCAGGTTACTTTTTTGCATAGAAGTATAGCTAATACATACAGCTACTGCATAATAAAAAAAAATACTGCGACTTTTTGCGACATTAGAAGATAATGGCCTATAAGACAAAAATTACAGCCGACTCTGTGTTTATTGCAAAATAATTTAAGTAAACTTCGACCGATATTTCGAATATTTTAAAGTAACTTTTCATTCTTCCCTATTCATCTTCAATTGCAGAAGAAGCAAAAAGTCGAAAAACTTCAAAAATTTTACATGTTTTTTGTCAGTGTTCTAAAATCGCTGAATTAGTAAACTGTTTAGTTTTTACAAAAAAAGTTGAAGCAATTGTATACAGATGTTTTATATATGCTCGGGGAGAGAAATATTTTTCGATATACAGAAGAATCGTCTCCCGAAGAAGAGGAAACAGAAAGTATTTCTTCTTCATCAGACGACTAAACTACACTTTTTTCTATCGTAACTGTAATTTTATTTTAATTTTACGATTAGAATAGTTTAATTACAATAGAAAAAGATGCCTGAATAGTCTACCTGATGAAGAAGAAGAAACATTTTCTGTTTTCTCTGTTTCTTTTTATTAGGCCATCTTTTATTCAATTATTAATTTATTTTTAAAATTATTTACGAAGATTTTGTAAGAGTTTGTTTTGTGAAAGTTTCTGAACAGTTTAATAGGAGTAATATTTTTGATTTTTTTTAGTAAGATAGTTTTTTGAGTACGTACGTTATATAATAAATGTAATTTTTTTGCTTGATAAATTTTGTTTTCAAAGTAAGTCGAATATTCTAGAAGCAATATATTTTTTCCTAGTACGATTAAATTTTTAGTTTAGTAAACCCAATGTCAGAGACACCCTATATATGAATTTATATGTATAAAAAATATTTATGGAATTTCTCCTGTGACCAATAAAACTAATGGTTTACTATGAAATGTTCGAAAAGCATGGTTCTCAAACAATATCTACTCGCCCATCACAGTTCATGTTTGACTGTAGTTCAAAAACTGATCATTATGTAACTTTTTACGTATTACATTTTTTGTTTAGCAGGTCCGAAATTGCAACATATGTGACAACCAATCAATGTCACGAGATCATATTTTCTATAAGATACAATTATTGCGGGGTATTTTTATTTTAACTTTTTTAAGTCCTTTATCTACATTTATTTTTAAAATAAAACTTGTAAAATATTATAAATGGTCTATATTTATTCAATTTAAATGATATACCAAATAGTTAAAGCAGTTACATAAATCAAAATAGTTTCTGCCACGTTTTACGGTATCCCGCCCCACTGTGCGTCGTATTATTCATGTGTACGAGGAGTGCTCATTCGGTTTGTAAGGCTTGTTTACGTGTGAGTGCGCGAGTGTTGTGTATTGTGTTACATTAATTGTACAAAGAATTAATGGAACATTGCAATTTTGGAATCGATTGGAAATGACTTTAAAGACGTTTTTATCGGAAATGGTCTTTTCGTTTTATCCACACTTACTGGGACATCCTGTGTATAAAGGAAGCCAAATTTACAGACTTTACCGAAGGTAGGTAACAATTGTTTAATGAAATTACATCAAATTTGTTTCAAAAGAAATCTCTCCAAACCCATAATAATTTACTAACGGTAAGTATGATTTTTCGATTTTTTCGATTAATAAATAACGCGTTCAGTTATTTATTCTGCGAGCGCGTTTAGTTATTTATTTTGCGAACGCGCAACTTTTCTAAAAATCTACTTTTTACCTATGATTATTTAAATCACATTGCAAACATCAAAATATTATAAAAATGGCACAAAAGAAAACATTAGTACATTGGAATAACTCCTCGAATTTAATATTTTTGAAGTAGGCATCTAATTAAAATTCTCGGCAAATTGAAAAATTCTAATATATAATTACGCCTATTAATAGATGTTGGTATAGCATGTACTGCCTATTTCATTTATGTAAAATTCTGACACAAGTAGATAGAATAGGTACTTGTCTTATTTTAAAAAGTTACCTACATACACCTTCATAATATTTACTCGGTCATCAACTACCGTTAAAGGGTCTTGAATTTAAATAGCAACTACTTGATAATATTTAGCTTTAAACCGTTCAAATGAGATACCGTCCATTGGAGAGTTATCCTGTTTTATTATTTGCTTAAGAAGTTCGTATATAAGCCAAGTTCAAAATTACAACGTGTTAGTTGTATTCCTTCATTTAAAAAAGAAGTTGGCATTTTTAAAATGGCGTGTTCTAATTGGTCGATAAAAATTTTGTTACTTTCCACAATTATCCGAGATAGTGTTTGTGGATTGTTCGATTACACCGATTTTAACGATCCTTATCAATTATTATTAAATACAAAAAGTAAGTCATGGTACAATGGTTAGATTCGGAAGTTTTTAAAATTAAATTAAAACAATACACCGTAATATCCACAAAAAACGATTAGGTAATATTTATTTTTATTGTTTTACAGATAGAGTTGTCAACGAACCGAATACCCCATGCGCCGGAATTATGGATAACAATGAGATAGAAGGAGTCTGTAAAAACCGTGCAGAATGTAAATTGACTGGCGGTGTTACAACAGGAATACTACCTATCGGAACTTGTGGATTATTATCGACCTGCTGTGCTTGTAAAGTTACTAATATAGATCGTTAACGTGCTGCAAAATCGACAAATTGTTGTTATTTTAGATGTAGGGGGATGTAGAAGTAAATTTTCCTCGAAGATTTCTTATTTTACAAGTACTCTCGCGTCGGCTCCTCAAAGCTGTACTTATCAAGTTAAACTTCATAACAGAAATATTTGCCAGTTAAGGTGAGCAATACGTTCTTATTAACGTTGTAAATATATCGACGTGTAAACTTTCAGACTAGATTTTTTAGAAATGTCTCTAAAACGGCCGGCCGTAGAAGAGCCCAACGCAGGATCATGTAGGGATGAAAAGTTCTATGTTGAAGAATATCCTAATATTCCAGAGATTTGTGGAAAAAATACCGGACAACACTGTAACGTTTAACGTTCAATTCGAAGTTTAATGTTGATTATAAAATTTTTAAATTTAGTGTATGTGCCTGTAAATGGAAACGATAGCACTCCGGTTACGATTCACGTCGATTTAATCGGTGGTTCAGTTAAGTCTAGTTGGACAATCAAAATAACTCAACTCCAGTGTCCGGGAGTAAGTGTTTTCCCATATCGCGCCCAAATGACTTCGATGGCAAACGATTTTCATTCATTAGGTAGGTTTTCTTATTCCAAAGAAAATTAATAAACGTACCTCCGACTTGAAAAAAATAATAGATGATATGTTTAAAACGTTTTCAGCCCCTCGGGGTTGTCTGCAATACTTTACGAATCAGAAAGGAACATTCAAAAGCTTTGGATACGACACGATAAATCCGAGCGCGTCGATGTATAATACCAATCAAAAGTACGCCATTTGTTTTAAACGCTACAATCACATTTGCAGTATAAGGTAAGCGTTGTCATATACACGCAGGTAGTAAAACTTTAATCCAAACTACCGTTACAGATTTAATACGGATTATTTCCGAGTAGGAACGGATACGGCTTCTGCAACTGATCTTACAGATTTTTTATACATACCTGCCCTGCAAACGACCGACGTTAGTAATAACGGAAAAGTCGGCGGACGAAAAACTAAAAATAATTTTTACATATGTAAGTTTTAATTGTTTTACTTACCTATAAATTGTGTCCAGAATATTAGTCATTTGTGTTTTCAGCTAATACACCTGGGCCATTTTATGTGTACTTTGTAGCAGATTTAAAGGCAGATGCTACTTCAGATTTGGGGTTTAATATTAAATACGAACTTGTGCCTTGTCCATTGTAGATATATCGTAATCTCCAGCTATTCGGCTGCAAAGAATTATATGTAGAGTTAGTTTTTAGGGTAAATTCACTAAAATCTATTCAGATTATAATAAAATAAAGTATAAAATAAATGTTCTCGGTTTATTATCGTCGTGTATGGTGCTACAGCTCTATCACTACAAACTCTTAGGAGCCGCCACTGGTAAGTTTTCATAATATTTTGATGACCCCAATCCTAAAAGGCACAACATAATATAACATAGTCTACATGTAAAGATTATTACCGCCTTCTTATATATGTAAAAATATTAGTTACAATTAAGTTAATGGTTTACAAAAAAACATGGAAATATTAATGTAGGTTATCTTAGGTATAATATTTGGTTCAGAACATCTTTTGTTACTTTCCGTCCTTATTTAATTAAACATTGTCAATTTGTAATTGTCATTGTGGCGTTCAAGTGGTGTTCATTCCATTACTTATTTCGGTAAGCCGTTTTCATCCATTGTATGGACATGACCATTAATCGCTTTCTTCCAATATCATTTGGGCAGCACCGTGTCCTCTACTTCTATTCCAATTCTCGCTTCAACTCGATCTGCAATAAAACGAATTTTTAAGCAATTTTAATTTAATGTGTCCAAAAAGTCTTTCCGATGCCATAGCAAGACTTTTTGGACACCCGTTCCATCGACAACACTGCTAAACAAATTGAAAGTTTTTTTGTTGGTTCCTAATTACAAATAAATGATCTTGATTCATATTGTTATACTGAATCCAGATCTGCTATTGGTTTTTCTCTAGCACGTATAGTTTCAGAGAAAAAATTTGAGTTTGTTTCGAAATAAAACGGTCAAGATGCATTTAATGTTACAAAATGTACATAAAACTCTTTAAAATGTTCTATTTGACAGTTTTCAACGTGCAATGGTCTATCCTGGTCTTCTCTAACCAGTAACCAACAGTAATCACTAACATGTTCACAACTCATCTTCCCTGATACCGTTTTTCCAACGTTGAAAGGTCTTGACGAAAACGTTCCCCATGCTCATCATTTACGGTCTCAAATTGTCTGGGAAAAAATCCAAATGGGAATGTAAATAATGCATCTTTAGCGACATACTTACAGAACCGCATCGAAGCTGCTGTCATTCATTCATTGTCGAATTTGGGGACCCACAAATATGCCCTCATTTATTTTAGCTTCGCTGATTTTTGGAAATTTTCCTTTTATGTACTGAAAACTTCTTCCACCACGATCCTTATACCTTTTATAAAATTCTTTATCAGCCCTAACTTTATATGCAAAGGGGTCAAATAGATATTGTTTATATCCACAAGGCTTCCATGTAAAATATTTTTTAAAATTAAATATTCCCAAAACTTTTTATCGCTAATCCGTAATTATCTGATGTCATTATAATTACACTCTCCAGTGGAACTTCATATATTTCGAAAACTCCTCGTGATAGAAAAAAATCTAAAAGCAGATTTGAATTCAGGGTGAAAAGTTACATAAGGATTATCTAATTTTATTTAAGAACCAAAAATTCTGTTTAACAGTGTAATTAATCGTCTAGGTAATTAATTTTGATGTAATAAACGATAGTTTTCTGTATAGTGTCGGACAGATCTTTGTCTTTTTGTGTTTTCGTAACATGACCAATTAACATGCAATTTTTAATATCCGCTTATAATTCGATAAAATTATTTATGTACCTACTTATTAATACTTTACGGTAGGTACATAATTATTAGATATTTTAAACGTTCTAAAGGCGAACAACTGGTTTTATCAATGAGTCAACTATTTGTAAATAGATGCGTTCGAGTTGCCGCTAATATTATCAATAACGTAACGTTGCAGAAATACTTACCCACTTATAACAAATATTTCCCAGTAATTCTTCATAAACGAGAAATTAAGTAATAGATTTCCCCATGAGTGACCGGCATAAAGTTGAACACAAATGGAAAATTGATTTATTTGAAATTTCCAAGAAAGTTTTATTCTTCGTAAAAATCTCTGCATAGTTCAAAATTTTAAAAATGCATATTTCAAAATTTGAATATACGTGCAATTTTAAGAAACTTTTCTAAATTATATTTTTGTGTATTTTCAAAAATAAGAGTACTTTATTCTTCAACCGATTTCATATTTTTGATTGTTCCTCGTATACGGAAGGTTATATTCAAATTTTAACATATGTATATTGAATTTGGAATTATGCAGATATTTTTACAAAGAATAAATTTTTTTGAGAAATTTCAAATGTAGTATTCCATTTGTGTTGGTATGTATTTGTGTCACTCTGTATTAATTTAATAAAATATGTCGTGCAATTACGTTGTTATTCATATTATTTCAATGTATTTTTCTTTTAATTCGTAGTATACGAAGAATACACGTCAATTCCATCTCTAATTCCTAAAAAAATAACGTATAAGTTTTACAAAAAAAAAAGATATAGATACCCTTTTGTCTAACCATCTTCTAATGTTGTCCCCTTTATGATGGTGATATTCCTGGAAATGGATTTAATATAGTATGCAGGTAATGTTTTCTATTTCAAGACGCTAATGTTGTAAACCCTAAAAATTAAAATAAATTAAAATATCAGTAAAAAGATAAAACATACTAAATATTTAAACACGATAAATAAAAACTTGTGGAATACGTTGTATTCTTTCTTAATTTTCTAGTTTTAGTGACCGTTTTAGGTACTATTGGACCGTGGCGTGTCTATATACACAAAAATATTTATTAAATAATCAATTTCAAATAGGTACTATAACGTGTAGGTACTTAACTCAAGATAAAATGGAAGTTTACAATATGTAATTTTAGTCATTCAAAAAAAAAAAAATACTGATCTAACAATAAGACCGGGTTTAGTCTAGGATTGGTTAAATTCGGGCATAAGTAAGAAACAAGGAAACGTAAGTAGTAGGAAGATAGCCAGTTTATGTATGATTATATTATTCCGTTCCACAAAATGGTTATTATCGGTGTAAAATATTATTAACATTATGGGTATACCTATCACTTATAAAAAATTCTAATTAATTAGTTATATTTTTAATCTAAATAGCTAGGTAGGTACTTACAATAAAATTAGTATATTTACAATTAAGTAAATATTTACTTATTCAAAAATGTGGGTACCTGCGATGAATTGTTCATTTAATAGGTTTACTCTAATAGATAGGTACTCTATTAAAAACTTTAATATATTATGTTGGATATGCTATTTAAATTAAAACGTAGACGTCACTTTCATAATCATTATTTTTCTAATTCACAGATTTTTAACACTTTAGCGTTTTGTTCTCTAGCTTCTAAATTTTCAACAGAAAAAAAACTAGAATCACGTGGAACAATCGTTAAACCCTCTACATAAACAATAATTTATGTATATAAGCAGTCACTCAGAAATGGTAATTTTTAAATTTTAATCTCGTGGAATCTAAAAATTTAAATAGTTTGATCATTTAACGTTTAAATAAAACTCGTAGACAAAAACAAGGAAATCAAAATAATACTTTTTGTAAATGCGAAGTTGGTGACCCTTTCGAAACCTCGATTTGAAATTCAAATTTAATACCCTCCTACCTCTGACAACTCGTCTTGGAAACAAGCAAACAATGTGTTTTGCAGTATTTCAATGTTGTTGAAAATATTCAGTTAATTTATATGGAAAATCAAACGATCACCAAATAATTTACAAAATGTGTAGTTTTAAATTTATTCTTTGCTTATTCTTAATTAGTTTCTAATAAGAAATAGGTTCGTTTTGGATAAATTTTTGGATATTTTCTTTTTAAATTTTGGTTGAGTTTATATTTTTGGGCAGATACGACGTACACAGTTATTTGACATGGGTAAGTACTTATTTTAGACTGTATAAAGTGTCGTATTTTTGTATTCATCTGTCACAATTTATTTTACGGTTGTTTTTACGTATAGTCGAGTAAATAAAATCGAAAATGGCGAAAACGTCGTAACTTACAAGAACAGAACCGATTTTGATAAAACTGTTTTTAAAACGCACGTTGTACTACATTATTTGAAATCAGAAACATCTCGGTTGGCGCACTCAAGTATTTGTATTGTTTAAACAATAATTATTTCAGAGTTTTACGTTGTTAAATTTGTAATTAAATTTTCGAATTTCCCAGACATTTTAGGATAAAATGAACTACATTCGAGAAAATTACACTTGAGTAATATCTAATTAAAAATAATATCTAACATAATCTGCATTTCTTATTTTTTATGTATGATTTTCTCGACTTGATCTCTATGATTCCAGAAATACTTAAGTGCACCAATCGAAATGTTTCCGATTTCAAACAATATAGTATTTATAACAAGCATTTAAAAAAAATTCATCAAAATCGGTTCTGCTCTTGTGGGTTTAGAAGTAAAAACCTAATTTGACTCGACTAATATTAGATGTGTATTTGAACCATTCCTATCAATATCGCTCTTTTTACCTTATATGGCAGGGGTGGCCAAGCTCCTTGATAGTCCGAGCCATTTTTCAAAATTTGAAATTTTTCGCGAGCCGCAATTAAATACGTATTTAAAAGACATTTTGAAACACATACAGAACGATAATAATTTTTTAAAATATAATAGCACAAAAATGAAAAGGGACTCGGGTACTTTTATCGAGAGCCACAAATAATCCTTCAAAGAGCCGCAGGTTGCCCCCCCCCCCTGTTATATGATTTTTTTTGTATATGCTAAAACAGTATAAATTATTTAATTTAAGGAGTATGAAAAAATTATGACGCGCGTGTAAAACGCATTATTGGATAAATCATACAAAGCGAAGGTCAAAATGTCAATCAAATAATTTTATTGTAATTAATGTGATACCGGAATAAATTATTAAATAAGTAATTATTTTAGGTAGGTTAGGTAAGTAATATAAGTACATACATATAATTTAGAATTAACCAAAATAAATATTTATATCGATTATAGTACATTCTACAGGGTTATCAGTAAATACTGTCACGCGACCGAACGAACGAATTTTCTCGGTTTTCAGCACTTTTCGACTTTTGCAATTAATTTATTCGTGTTCTGCGCGTTATTTTGATCTAAAATAGATCACTGATCACTGTATTCTCTGATATTTCTCTGCTATATTCCAGGAAAAATGGTATCAGAAGAAGACCGTGCCGCCATCGCCTCCCTGCACAAGCGGGAAATGCCGATTTCGAAGATCTCAAAGACGCTCAAACTCTATCGGAAACAGGTCCAGCGTTTCCAAGAGACAGGAGGAAAAAAGGACCGTCAGCGAAGCGAAAGACCACGAAGCGCAAGGACCCCGGAGCTGAAAAACAAGGCGAAGAAGAAGATTCAGCGCAATCCCAAGAGAAGCATCGCAAAACTCGCCAAGGAACACGGGACCATGCTCACGCTTGTCACGGACGATCTGGGACTTAAATCGTACAAGCTCGCCAAAGGACAAGCCCTGACGGAAGAACACAAGGCCTCTTAACTCGAAAAATGCCGACGAATGAAGACCCTGAGCCGCGGCGAGGCCCTGCAGCGAATACTCTTCACGGAGGTGGAACCCTACCGAAACTCCGGAAACCAGTTCTCCCCTGGGCCGAAGAGAACGCGGAAAACGTCGATTGGAGGCTCCAGCAGGACTGGGCCCCGGCCCACGGTGCGGAGAAGACCATGGAGTGGTGCGAAGCCAATCTCCCGGGATTCTGGACGAAGAACGTTTGGCCCTCAAATTCGCCGGATTTGAACCCGCTCGACTTCGCAATTTGGGGCATCATGAAGGAGAAGGCCTGCGCAATCAAGCACAAGTCCATCGAATCCCTGAAGCGCGCGCTGAAGGTCTGGGATGAAATAACGCCAGAAATGATCGCGGCAATTTTGAAGAATTTCCGGAAGCGATTGGACGCCTGTGTCGCCGCCGAAAGAAGCCATTTTGGGTGTTCTTAATTGTATCTTGTGCAGAATTTCCTGCTCTTTCGAATGGTATATAAAACGGATTGTTTTGTTAATTCTGTGAAAGTGTTTTTACGCGTGACAGTATTTACTGATAACCCTGTAAAGCTAAGCGTCCACTAGTCCGCATCGGACGAAACGGATGGATTTTTAGGTAGGTACTGTGTGCATCGAATCCGCAGCATTCGAATTTCCGAAAGATCCCTATTTCGTTCTCGACAATTTTAATCTAGGTTCTAAGTGCATAAACGCTGCACTTTTTGATGTAAGCATGAAATCTTAGGGGTAAGTATATTCCTATATACTCCACAATAAATAAAGGTGTCTAGGAAATGATGAGAAATATTCCGAGGACGTATAGAACACGTTAAAATAAAACTTTACGTTTTTATAAACGTTTATTCTACATTCCCTTGCTGACATTTTCACATCCCATAGTTGAAAAAGGAAAAATCAATTTGTTTAAATAGGTAACTCTTTTTATTTGTTATTAAAATTTAATTGTTTGGTTTGTCTTCCTAATAAATGAAGTACATACATTTCAAAACAATTTCATAGATTTTTTGATACCACTTCAGGGGGAGCAAAGATATTACTCCTAACCTTTCTGATCTGTTTTTTCAGGGAATTATATTAAAAAAAAATTTAACTTTATTGCCAGATTCTCCAAACATTTTAGGATAAAAAAGATACTTTTGCCCACTTTCTATAAAAAGAGCCATATTGGGGAAAATCGCGCAATTCATGATGATTGTGTAATTTTACTGATATTAATGTGGATGATGCGTGCGTTCACTAGCATCGGCCTCGTCCGGCACGCATCGGACGGATCGCCTTTTAATCAGCTTTTAGAATTCCCATCGGCATTGCCGACATCCGATGCGTGCGGTGCGGATAGGCGAACGCAGTCTCATTCAAAATAATGTAAAGCACTCCAAATCCGACTCGTCCGAATACTGACTTATGCAAAAGAAGAAGAGACCAAAACTTGTTAATTGGTTAAAAACGATAAAATCACATTTCCAATTATATAGTAAAATTTGATTTTCTTTTAAACGAATTATTCATCTAATGAAAATATACAATAAAAATTAATAATGATTGATTACTTATAGCACGTGTTTGTAAGAACATCTGCAGTTAGGAAAATGCGTATGTAAATTAGATTAGCTCTTTATCATATGCGTGTCTTACTTGGTTTAAAAGCCTACACAGGTAGTGATCGAATAAGTTTGCGATAACACATATTATCCAACTAGCCAGAAATTTGAATGAGACGATTTTGTTAGTTTATTACGGTTCGTTGTTGATATACGACGTGTAAAACGGGACGGATTTTTATTTATAAAGCAACGGCTAATTGTTTATTAGCGTTTATTTAATCAGAATTTCATAATAATTATTATTTTAATTTCGTGCCGTGTTCTGCCAGCAATTTGCAAAGGTTGCTTGATTAAAAATGTGTACATACAAATTTTTAATAGCCTATGGCAGTACCTGTGAAAGTTTATTTCGTCTGAAATTAATAAGTAAGTACATACATAAAATCTTATTGTTTTAATGTTATAAAATATCGAAAATTCGAGAGTCTAGTAGTTTGAAAACTGGAAATGTGCGTTTTTACCTAATATACGTGAATCCGACACGATCCATAATTATATTCCGGAAAATATTTCAATGAAAGAACAGGCTATGCAATTACGCACAAAAATTAAGCGTTTTTCTAAATATACTCAAAATTTTATTCACACTTATACAGCGTGACAACGGACGAACCTAACTAAACTTGAAAACTTTTTTATTTCTCGTTTTTAGAAAAGAAAGAAAAAGTCGTTCTTTAAAAGAGTTTTGCTTAGTTCGAAAAGTTCTCAGCCTTAGTCAGAATGTCGATATAACATACAAGGTTCATTAAAAATAATGAAAAATCAAATTGTTCAACAGTAAAATAAGTACCAATTCAAATATGAAATTTCAAAACATTACGATCATTGGAAATCGGAAAACACCCGCAACACGTTGCGCGAGCCTTTTAATTTTCTCAATAGCTGTAAACATTTTGTAACTAAATGCTAACATTCAAGGACACGAAGTCGTTTGAAATAATTAAGAAATGTCTCAACAGTAAATAATTTTGATAATAGACATTTTTTTTCCAATTTCTTCTAACAATTTACGAGAAAAACGTAAGAGATAATTCTAGGAATATGTCGGACTTGAATTTTTTTTACATAATTCTAGAAATTTTCGAAATCGAATTGATAAATTATACTGCTCGATTTTCTGGTTTATTATGGCGAATATTATCTGCAATAACTATAATTACCCAGATATTATTATACTAACTTGTTATCCCTTTCCCTGTTAGTAACCTGACCATTTATTAAATGATTGTGATGTATATATATATATATATACTTACCTACTTACAAACCTATCGGCTTTCAAAATGGATAATGCGTTTGTTAGTTAGTCATTCATGATGGCCGATTGCGACATTTAAATTGTGGTTCATGGATACTCTTGTTTCCGCGTTATATATTTACTTTATTTTACTTATGTTTAAGCGCACACTAAGAAATCATATAATACAAAACTAAACATAACAGATAATTTTACCTATTTTAATAGATAAATAATAAGAAAAAATAAAAAAGTATATTATTTTATTGCAGGTAGGTAAAGCAGTGGACTTTTTAAACAGGAAAGCCGAGCTGTCGTGCGACTAGCGTGGCTATCCGAAACCCAGAATACCATCAATTGTATATTATGTTGCCTATCACCTTTCAACAGTATAGAATAGATGGAAGTTTCCTCGTTTGTTATACGATGCAGTCTTGTAGCTCAGTTAGATGCACGGCGTTTTTACATTTTGCCTAAATGAGGTGAATGAAGTTCGAATCTCCCTTCAAGTTTGTTTTTTTTTTTAAATACCTATTGAAAATTTTAATCAAAACTATATTCGGCATGAGAGATGAATATCAATGAATATGTTTACGGTATAAAAAATAATTATGTGAAATTATTAGTTGTGCTTAAACATAAATTGAATTTTGAATTAGTTAATCTAAACTACCAGATCAGTAAGTAATCCTTTAACGACGCCGAGGATAGCATTATTATGTTTATTATCATGCATTCAAATTGACTGTCCAGAAATTCAAGTGCTGGTTTACTCTAATATTATTATAGCAAATTATAACTGTTATTTTCTGTGAAAGAAATACGCAATTTTTTACAATTACATAGGTATGTCATTTAGTTACAGAATAAGGAAACAACAAATACGAAACAGTTTTGTACAAAAAGGGCGGAGGTATACCTTCAGAATTTCATAACAAATTTCTGAGACAAACAACGACACATATTTTCAAAAAGAATTTTTCTATGTGTTATTACCTACGTAGTTAAAATAGAATGTGAAAGATAACCGACAAGGGGCTAGGGAAGGTTTCGGTATTCTATTCAAATTTTGAATGGATAAATACTAACTCCCTGCTTTACTTATTTTTACAAGTTTACGACAAAATCTTAGGCGGTCTGCATCATAAAATGTGCAATTTTCAAAATACATACATATATCTAATACTAAACTGTATACTTACCTATACTTACCTGTATACTACCTATACTTAAAAAAATATTTGTATACTTAATTATAAATAAATAATATTTAGGAATCTATATTTTTAAATGTTAATTATGAATTTATTAAATTAATAACTTTTAAATGCTTAGGGTGATATTATTTTTCACATTGGGATTGCAGTTAAGTAAATGTAAATGACCCTTTTGCTAATAACATTGACATGTTCAAGTATTGTTCAAAACAATTTATTTGTATACAATAACAATAGAGAAGGCTTGCTTTATAATCCAATTATTTTTGAACAGAAATTGTGATCAAATGGTTAATCCAAAAAATTGTTTTTTTTAAATTCAGTTATATCTTATCGAGATCTTAGGGCACTGTTCCATTTTAATTAAATCGACAGTTTTAAAAGATTTACATACATTTCAAAAAGCATATTTTTAATTAAATTTTTGAAAGTTTGGTAATAGTATTCCTATAAAAGTCTCAGGTGATTGTAACCAAAAAAATCATCTCGATAAACCCAATGCTTTTTGAGATATTCCTGTTCGAAAAATACATGCAATTTCCCTATCTCGATAAAACGGGAGTAATGTCCTTAAATCAAAACCTATTAAAAAATGGATCTTCCAATATATTTATAATAAATAGATATTTATAATTATAATTAATAATAATGTATAGGTAGCCTAGATACTATGTTACGTTCGCTAACCGTTTGAATGAAAGATAAAACAATATATACAGGGTGATCCGGGACTCCACCGACAAACTTCTAGGGGTGGTTGAACACGTCAAGACAAAAAACTTTTGCAATGGAACCTCGAGTCGAAATACATTTATTCAATCGGAAAACGAAGTAAGGACTGAAACCGCCGCAGGTCGCGGAGATCAGAGAAAATAAAACACACCAATGTAACAGGCTATGCGAGCACTCACGGGGGCCCCGCCCTGTTATTTGTTTCACATATGTTTCCTCTTCTGCATGGGCTGTAACATACTGCTGCTTGCTTGCCGATTCTCCCATTGCCAACGTAGTTTCATCCCTAGAAGTTTGTCGGTGAAGTTCCGGACCACCCTGTATATATATTTGGCATTACGTTAAGTTGCCGTCTTCAAATAAGTAGAGGTTCTATAATAAACGACTACATTTTACAAAATACCAAAATAAACTCGTTTTCTTTTAACCGCGTGGTGATTCCTGTTAGATGGGGATTAAAATTCTCCAACACTAACAACGAGTAAGGGTCAGGTAAACCGAAACAAATTGTGGAAAAAGGTATCCTATAATGCAACTTTCGTAGAATTATCGATTTTAAAACTCCCAGTATCTATTCTTTAACTTTTGTTTTACTATCGGTAGATGTAATTTATTAGATATGTCGTACACATTACGACTATTGTAAACATATTCATTGATGTTCATCTCTCATGCCGAATATGGTTTCGATTAAAATTTTCAATAGGTATTTAAAAAAAAACAAACTTGAAGGGAGATTCGAACTTCGGTCACCTCGTTTAGGCAAAATGTAAAATCGCCGTGCACCTAACTGAGCTAAAAGACTGCATCGTATAACAAACGAGGAAACTTCCATCTATTCTATACTGTTGAAAGGTGATAGGCAACATAATATACAATCGATGGTATTCTGGGTTTCGGATAGCCACGCTAGTCGCGCGACAGCTCGACTTTCCGGCTTAAAAAGTCCACTGCTTTACATATAGCATTGCTAATCTATTTTATATTCATCAATTTCTTAACATTTTCTTTTTCTATCAATTTACCTATAAATAACTTTTTTTTAGGTAGAAACCCATTACATTCTCAAATACAATAATCTGCGAATCCACAGTGTATTAATTTATGTAATAATAATGGTCGCATTCAGGGAATGGTAACGCTGTAGCGCTTTATGGAAGCGATGCTCTGAATGGTGTCTGCTTTACTCGCAGTGCTGTAGCGCTTTAGTAAAGCATTAAAGCATATAAATATTCCGCTTTAACGCTTTATAACTAAATAAAGCAATGACGCATCCATGCGTTCTAACCTAACAAATTATGTTGCTTGTGTATGTTTTGGTTTATGCAAAAAATAAAGATGGCTTATAACGTTACAATTCTTTTTACTTTTTACAAAATTAAGTTATATAAATATTGTAGATAAACACATGTGTAACTTATTTAAAGGTTACCGAAAACAAAGAAAATTGCCAACTTAAGAATTAAAAGCTGAAAAATAACTAGTACCAAAATTGTTTATTCGGGCAAGATAAAGTGTTACAGCGCTGCAGCGTTTCGACGCTACAATTCCCTGAATGCGACCAATATCAAGACCGGATGCGTTCGAATGCATATCCGAATTATGTACCAACTCGGTTGTATTTTTTGTGCTCGTTTTTTTTTTCGGCGACCTGGCGGTCATTAACTGTAACATTTTGTTCGCAATTCTCTACATTGTTTAGATTATAACGGGTTAACCACGATTCAAAATAGTTAACTTTGGCGAACGAAATTCGTTAAAAGAAATAGTGATGAAACGCCACGACGTGAACAGATGACAGTTTAGGATATTGGAATTTGGTCTTCTGTGTCCGCATGGACCTATTCCATTGGCTTCTTTTCCTGTCTGTCAATCACCATCTTCTCTTCCGCTATCTAAACTAAACGATAAGCAGATCTGTTTTCGAGTTCTGCGAAAATTGAAACGAAAATATAAAGTACGCCTTTACCATTACCTTATACCCCCAACCGCTCGAACGAAATATATTATTTGTTGTGGTCCATAAAGGGCATTTTTTTTAATTTTAAATACTTAATACATTCAACATACCTACGACTTTTTGATACATTTTTAAGCGCTAATACTTGCAGGTGTACTACATACGCATCCCTATGAAATTGTGCCATAAAAGGGGGTTGCGGTGATCTCGCTCGAACTAATATTGGGCGTGCAAGCAATCTAAGGCGGCTGGTCACATTTGTTTTTGTTATATGCTTACATAGCATCCAATACCGCCTGAATGTGTTTGTCCGATCAATAGATTTTTATATCTACTTTTAGACTTAACTAAAGGTGTATCGAAAGTGGTATAGCTAATAGGTACGCATTTAAATGCGTCGTTATAGGGATGACATTGTATTAAAAGAAAAATAGAGAATACAAATGTATTAATATAAATAATAAAATCGAAGTCGATGGGTATGCGAAATTTTATCAGTCCATTAACGAAATATACTTACTCACATAAAAAGTATAAAATCACAGAATCGATTTATCGAATCAAAATTGAAAATGAGCCACATTTCTGCTATCGAGTTAAATTTGATCATGAAAGCAATCATGAGATAGCAAATTATTTAACAGCGCCGGAGAAAACGAATTTAAAAGAAAATCTTGGATAAAAATGATTTTCTTTCCTATTAAGTTCCTTACAAAAAGTAATTACGCGATCAATTTTCTTGTAGATAACAAAAATAAGTCTAAAAATAAAATCTTACGTAGGCACTTTATTACATAATTATATTACGTAGGTATATCGATAACGTTTAGGCAGAAGAGCGTAAGTAACAGAAAACAAATTTTGCGGGAGTGCACATTATGTGTTGTAGCTTAACAAATTCTTCATGTAGATTTGCACCAAACAACGTACTTATTCCGCGATGAAGTCGCGGGTTTGTGCGAAAAATGGAGTTGTACGGAAGTTAGTTGCTATCCTTGAACGAGATTGAACGACAGGCAATCGTAAGTACGATGCGTTTGTACCATTCTTATTCTATAAAGTCATTGGCACTGCTGCTAGTTGAAAAGCATCTTACAATTATTTTGCTATACGTACTCGCGAAGCCCGCGCGGTGGCATCACGTTGCAGTACAACAGTACCAGTTGTTGGATGTCCGCCTTCACATCACACGAGGTAAGATTATGTAAAAAAAGTATTTCAAGACTTGTCGCACTTGTACATATGGAAATACAAATCGATTTTCTGGTGATAAAAATTGAGATCGGATTTTACCACAGTATGTCTTTGCCTTAGATGCACAAGATCTCGAAGAAAAAAGTGGAGCTTGCGACGTTCTGCAAAAATTATAAACGACCGAATTTGTTCTAAAAGGTTTAGCAACACAAAGGTTGAAAGGTTTGTTTAGTTAAATACTTCACAACATCTAATAATTAACAAACTCCTCTGGAATGAGCGTTATTTCATATTCAATATGTAAAATATGAATTTAATTCATTTTGTAAGACGTTAATTTTAGAAATTCCGATTAAAATAACGAAATTGTATTACATCTATAATAAATGTCGAGAAATTTTAATATTTTATTGTATTTTCGAGGTAAAACCATCAATTAAATAAATCATAATACCTACTTGCTTCGGTATGTAACGGTGCGGCCGGCGTTAGAAGAGACTACTAAATCAATACACAAAATACTCTATTTTACAACGCTAATGAACCATCGTGGAGAAAATTACATTTAACTGAAACCCTAAATGAAAAACACGACACTTACGATGAATAGTACATCATTAAGTCTTGAAGGAATCATTACAGAGTCATCCCGAATAAACAACAACAGTTTTGCGCATAAAAATTATAATGAATCTTCTAACGGCTCTTACTTTTTCGATATTATGTTAACGGCCACTGATGATTAATTTTGCTACATGTAGACGTAGCATTTGTTATTAGATTCGTCGGACTTTTAAATGAAAATTCCTGAAATACTTTTAAATTCGAAAATGGTTCGTACCTATAAATTTAAACGTAGATAATGGTTTTTTTTTATCAATTCATACCAGAAATTCGGAGATTATTCATGTCTTGGTGTGTAAGTAAATAGATAATCGAATCATTTTTAAGTTAGATCATCGCGATAACAACATTCAATTATTCACATTATCAATTCTAGTATGTATTTCGAACCACCATTCGTATTAATAAAAGATAAGTAAATAAGAAGCGGAAATAAAACAAATAAAAAAAAAGAAACATCCCCTTCATATTCACATAAATATCAATAGCCTTTTCTCTAAAGCATTCATCACTGGCAACTTTCTTATCGGGAATTGTTGTTTAACCATAAATTTCCATTTGTACCGACATTTCGGCGCAAGCCGATCTATATGTATCGTGATTGAAATCACACTTGAACCGGTCAGCCCTAACTTCAGCCGCCCTCGTATAAACGCACACGGTTTTTCTCTCGCTTTAATAACAAAACCTTTTCTAGAAAAACAGAGATAACCTATGCAGCCTGTTAAACTGGAATTAATAAAAATGCAGTGGCGGCTCACCGTGTTGCAAAGTACTTCCAGGATAATGGATAGCGGCCGAATTGCACTTCGATTCCGTTGCACGCTCTTCTACACCAATATATTTGTGCTAGGCAGGCTCATATTGAAATTCTTGTTAGTCTAGGTTATTTCGAATCTCCGAAACTTTAATTATTTAAGCGGTCTTTTATTATTCTATTCCTACTTGATATTCTGAATTAATCCGTATGTTAGATCAAATGCGCCGAGCACTCTTGAACGTTCGATATTTCACGCTCGCCTTTGGAAAATAAAACGTCACATTAACTAATTAAATGTAGGTAACTGTGTTGTTTATTTAGAAAATTATTTTTATCATAATATTACGTAATATCATTTAATACAGTTTTTAAATATAGGTATACTTCGTCCAAACCTATATGCAATCTACGTCATCAATAAAAGGGTTACTAGATGATGACGTTTCACACAGTGCTGTCACTTCGTACCTCGTATTTTGACAGTTCTACTAAGTTGTAGTCTTTCTTTATACCATCTAATACGTGCTAAGATAAATCATTTATAGAATATGTCACTTTCCAAACTTTAAACCGAATTACAAATAAACAATCTAGTAACTTTTTGTTGATGACGTGAATTGCATATAGGTTTGGATAGGCCATAGGTACATAATAATATGTAATGTCTATAAGTATCAAAAATAAATTTTACAATATTATCACAAAGGTAATCGTAGTTTTAAATTATTTAAATCGAAGACTAGTTTAGCACAGTATTATTTTAGTATTTAAAGCGCTATATACCTATCCGTAGTTGGACGGATTGCTGTCACGATCGAACTCATAATTCCGCTTTTGTATTATGCATTTAAGGGAAGGAGGACTTTAGTTGAAATTTTCGTCGTAATTTTCAGCCAGCCTCCGTCCACGTGGTTCTAATTAGGTACAATTTGAATCTGAAAAAATAAAAATATAGGTTAAGTATGAGAAAATTTCTATGTAAGTAGTTAAATATATAAAAGCGTACAGCTAATTATTTACTGCACATTAAGAGGGGGGTTCCATAAGTGAGAATCAACAGATGTCGCTATGGTAGATTCACTTCAGGAAACGATACTAAAAAACGATTAAATTTTATTAAAAAAATTTAATCGATAATAAATACTAATTCAATTACCTAGTTGCTCCTCATATTTTTATCCTAAAAAAGTTAAAGGAAGGGTTTTGCTAAGTTGTACACCTGCTTCCGAATACTTCAAATTATAAGATATTTAGCTACTATATGACTAAAATATTATAAGGAGCAACTAAAAGAAGGTTTAGTGAATACGTATACGAAAGTACAGGGTGTAATTGTTGCTAGAATTCGTAAACCGTTTCTTGAAAAATCGTCATTTTCAAGTATAAAACTATCTTACAGATAGCTACTTGATTTCGAAGAATTTGTCTAACAAAATTGTCCAACTATTATTGAATAGATGGTGCTGTAAAAATACTAGAGTGGTATTTTTTTTATTTGCCGGCTGATTCGTGCACATTAATCTCCAGTTTGATAAACAAACATCAAACTGCATAGCCGGCATATTTCGTTGTGGAAATATTTATATTCATTGTACCTATACCGAAAATGAACTCGTAATTCTTATTACGAAATCTTAAACTAAAATCAAAATTGAACTCCTGTATTTTCTTATACTCTAAATAGTGAAATTCCAACCATTTATAATATTGTATAAAAAGGTCTAATTTCAAAATAACAATTAAAATTAAGTATGTATGTAGGTACATTTGCCATACCTACAGTTTTATTTATTTACAAGTTTTCATTCTATAAAAGACAGAATCTCATTCGGTTTGTTTTTCGATAGTAAGCATAATTATTTTGCATTTCGACGTGTTGTTGTTTATGATTTCTGTGAATTACTGAGAAATGCTGAGAATGCGGCGGACGTTTCCTATAAATAAGTAGATATGTATACATACGTTATTCGCGTTAGGTCCCAACACGTCATCAATAAAACCTCGTATTTTTATAGTACTAATAGATTTTAGTCTATTTTGCCATGTCATATGTTTGCAGGTAAATCATCGGTAAACATCGGAGTGCCATGTTCAAAACTTTAATCTGAATATTACAAATATACAATTTAGTAACTTTTGTGCATGGCTACGTGCATTGGAACCTATCGTGAATAACGTATAGCTACATGTATTTGAGAACGAAACTGTAACCATTTAACTTTTAATGCAATTAATGGCATGCTATAATAATTATTATTCTGAAATATATACATAAGTAATTACATATGTGCATATATCAGTAATATTGGATTACCTATTGTTACAATTTTTATTTTGTATTAATAATGGCACTTCTCTCACATATTACACAAAAAATAAATTTTAAAAATCAATAATCATTATCATTGTGACTTTTTTTAAGAGAAATATTTTGAATTTTTCGCTCCCATAACTTGGTAACTTTTCTGGTTGCAAGTTAAATAATTTTTTTAAGCTTGTTAACTTGCTAATTATTTTTGTGTCTCTCATCAAAACGTCCATTCTTTATATTCTGTAACTTTATATCCTAGAATAAATAATTATAAACGGTAACAAAGTTTACAACGTAAACATAATTAAATTAGATGCCAATGCATCAATGAAAAAGCGCACTCTGTAGAAACTATTTAATATAAGAAAACAGGAATTAACATTTAAATAGCTGATGCCAAAATCGCGCCATCTTACGATTAAACCGTTTGATATTAATTAAAATAATTAGAAAAATACTACTGTGGCGTTACTAGCGGAAATATGATAGAAACTGGTTTTTCCAGCCCCCTCTTAAGGGTATAGGCGCAAAATTGTAAAGCCGCAAATGAAACTTTGGTGGTCGTGAGAGCGCGCGAAAAAATATGAAGCGAACGCAGTTTACGGAAATTCGGCAATTTTTAGTCGACATGCGATAATCTGTGAAGCACAGAATCCTTGTTTTCGCGTTCAATATTAGCTACTTGCTCAACAAATCATTACTAAACTGTTTAAAAGGAAATTATTGTTGTTAAAGGATGTAGTTAGTATTGACTAAAAGTTATAAATATTGTAAATACAAAATTACATATATGATTATTTCAATGGTACCTAAAAATCAAGCAAATGTCAGATTTAACGGCGAAAATTTCCAAAATCGATCAATTTTTTACTTAAAAATAACCTTCGGGCATTCTACAAACAGTAATTTATATCATATATTTTGAAATTTTGATAAATATTCTCATATTTGGTTTTCTCATAATTCATTTAGAAAAACCGCTGCAAAATCAACTATTTTCATGAGTGCACCTATACCCTTAAAATACTATCTAAATAAAATGTATAAAATTAAAATTTATAGGATATTTTCATAAATGAAAAAAAAACGAGTCTTAAACTAGTTTTACAATGAAATTTAGGGGACGACTGTCCGTTTTTTTTTATTATCTATAAATAAGTCGGTGAATGTGTTCAATATGTATTTCTAAATTAAAAAATATAAACATATCTACCTACTACAAAGGAATTTAATTTTTGTCAAACGCAAAAATTATTTCTAGACAGGTCAAAGTCCAAATTTTTGAAGTAAAAAAAGGTATCGCAGCAAAAAATGTATTACCCACATAAATATATAATATGGAATGATCGTTATTATCTCAAATGCTCACTCGTATTGTCAGATACCTACCTACATTAATTCACTTTTAATAACAAACATCGAAAATTTTCCGTTGCTCATTAATCGACGAAAACGAAAAAATCGAAAATGTATGGTAACGTTAAAAATTAATAATTAAAAAGTCCTACTATAAATTTTAGCGGGATGACGAAATTTTGATCATTAATTATTTAACTAACGAGTTGCAGATTTTGCTTCTAAATAGCTTTATTATTTATGTATAGATACAATTATCGTCCGCGCTTTTATCTAAATTTCAATCCCAGTAACTTACAAACCACTTTGCCCGGATAATCAATTATTAAAGGTTTTTTTTTAAATAAACGTAAGCATTGCTTCCCTTAAACGAGATTATATTGTGGAGTAGTTATCAAAAATGGAAGCCATTTCAAACGCAATCGAGCGAACGTGAAAAGTAGACAGATTAAGTCAGGCGCACTAGGTCTGATTTACACTCGACAATTTCGTTTTGTAAGACAAAAACCTCGAAATTTTTTGTTCTTTTTAAGCTTTTAGTAGTAGCAAAGATCTGTTTCGGTTTTTACTTTAGTCGGAAAGCATGTTGGATGGTGTCTGTCGCAACCACGTTTTAGCGCTACATCCATATAAAACGAGGTAAATGGCACGAACAGTTTTGGTTTTTTTTTCTCACAATGAGTTTAATAGCTTGAATGTCTTTTTTTAAATATTATTACGTGCAAAAAAAAGGAATAAACGCAAATGAAATGTTTCTTAATGTGATTTATATTAAATATGATATGCGTATACTTAATAATAAACACGTTAACTGTAAATGATGCGATAACTCAATTAGGATACGTATTTATTTTAACAGTTTAAATGTTTTAAGGCGTTTTATTTTTATTCAAATAAACACATTTAAATTGTTTACTGTAAGTTCATTATTCGTCGTTACTTTTATAGATATAATTGTTTCCTATTTTTTAAAGGAATTTTTTTTTTTTAGATAACACTGGTTTAACTGGCTCATATCGTATATTAGGTTCGCGTTACTCGGACCAAATGAACTGATGAGTTGCCAGCGGTGGTCCGCGAGAGGGTGAAGGCAGGCAATGATGCAATCGCTAAATGGCAGTTGCTCTTTTCCTGCCGATAGCAGGTGACATGGTCGGCGAACATCAGATAAATATAACAAGGTCTCATTGCTCTTCTGCTCTGGGTTTGATTAACCGGAAAACTGCTACGACCGGAATTGTGTAAAAGCTCGATTCTGAATTTGTTGTGGTCTTTGGATTTTCTATCTGAGATTGGATTTTACTCCCTCAACGACCTGAATGACAAACCGAACGAAAATTTAATGCTCATTTTTCGACATTTACTTTCATATCGGTTCATTTGAATACACGAGAGTATAAATATTTAGATTTATGTCCAGCATACAGAGTATACGTAAAAAATGTTCAACCACATCAGCTGCAGCTTTAAATAAACTATTAATCACTAAATACATATTTTATGCAAAAACAGAGATAATTTTTTTTAAGTGTAAGTGTAGCGCTGCTGAAATACTGTAGTTAAAAATAGATCGATCAGATAGGTACCTATGTTAAAAGGCATTAAAAACACCGATAAATTACCTATCTATTTCGAATTAAAAAAATAATTATGAGCGCAATATCATAATCTAGTTAAAAAATACCTTAAAATGTAGTAGTAATGTCGACAATTTTAACGATTTATAAACGACCTTATCTAAAGTTAAAAATTTCCCAACTTTTGTGAATTATGTACTTTTGTGAAGTATCCCTCTTTTTACAGTCACAATCTTGATAAACAGTTTACACAGAAAAATATTTTTAATTAAGGCGCTTCTTTCGCCAAGTCGTCTTTCTATCAAGTCAAAATTAAAAAAAAAACATTGGGCAATAGTAACCGATTTTATTCAAAATTTGATAAAATGTCAAGTACGAGGATGACTCGTACAATAAATCAATTTAAACCTGTTATCAATTTTCCTAGTAGTATCTACAGTATCGATATTTTTCGTCGTAAGGAATAGAAACACAAAGTTTCAGATCGAATCAAGATTTTGCAAAATACATTGGCTTTAAAAATAAGGCTTTTTTACGAAAATTTTCAAAAAAATTCCGTGTTATAGTCCATGGTTTTAGCAAAATTTTGGTCCGACTTAAAGTTTTTTATTTCGTCTCCATACATCGAGAAAAGTTAATTTCCTCGTAAAATAAGCACAAATAAATGAATTAAACGCGTTTTCGCCGACATTGAATTTTCGAGCATTTCTGAAAGAAAAGCTGTGTTATAGTCCATGGTTTTGGCAAAATTTTGGCCTGACCTAAAGTTTTCTGTATCGTCTCCGTTCGTCGAGAAATATAAAAATCCAGTAAAATAATCTTTAAATAATGAATTAAATGGCTTAAAATAGTCCATGATTGTTGTAAAATTTTCACCATAATTGAAAATTTAAGATTACAGTTTTTACTACTCTATATTTAACAAAATTTCATTAGGAAAGTCAATTTTTTATTCCTTAGGTGTTTTTATCGCCTAAAAGTCGGCAACCCAAGTTGACGAAGTAATGTGGGTTGTCGGAGTGTAGGCGTCAGATATTAAAGATATCAGTGATATTTATCTAATAATTTTCCTAGTGACAGTTGACCATTTTCAATAAAAAGCCTTATTATAGTTCACGGATTTGGCAAGATTTTGACGCAACCTAAAATTTTTGTATCGTCTCCGTACGTCGAGAAATATCAATTTCGCCTCAAAAACGATTCAGTAACTTTATTAACGTTTCCTTAGCTAATAAGATCAGGAAACTTCGATCT
This sequence comes from Rhagophthalmus giganteus, assembly GCA_036326145.1. Classification (NCBI taxonomy): domain Eukaryota; kingdom Metazoa; phylum Arthropoda; class Insecta; order Coleoptera; family Rhagophthalmidae; genus Rhagophthalmus; species Rhagophthalmus giganteus. Next base: position 52,711,613 of record JARFJA010000001.1, read on the forward strand.
GCTTTGGCGGCGTGCGATGGCATGTGAACGGGTCAGCTACGTAAGATCGTCGGACTATAACAATGTCGGTTAGAAAATGATGAATTAAACGCGTTTTCGCCGACATCGAATTTTCGAACGTAGTTGAAAAAAAAAGCCGTGTTATAATAGTCCATAGTTTTGGCAAAAATTTGGGCCGACATAGTGTTTTAATTCGTCTCCATACGCCGAGAAAAGTTAATTTCCGCGTAAAATAAGTACAAATAAATGAATTAAACGAGTTTTCGTCGACATCGAATTTTCGAACATTTTTGAAATAAAAGCCGTGTTATATATAGTCCATGGTTTTGGCAAAATTTTGACCTGACCTAAAGTTTTTTAATTCGTCTCCATACGCCGAGAAAAGTTAATTTCCGCGTAAAATAAGCACAAATAAGTGAATTAAACGCGTTTTCGTCAACATCGAATTTTCGAACATTATAGAAAAAAAAGGTGTGTTTTAGTCGATGAATTTGGAAAATTTTGGCCCGAACTAAAATTTTTTATTTCGTCTCCGCATGCGAGAAATGTCAATTTCAACGTTAAACACGCCTTAAATAATGAATTAAACGCGTTTTCGTCGATATCGAGGTTTCGAAAATTTTCGATAGAAAAGTCTTATTATAGTCCGTGAATTTTGCAAAACCTTGATCTCAACTGAAACGTTTAGTACATGTCCAGAATTACTAAAAAAAAAGGGATTTTCAAGTATAGCAAAGCAAGAAATGATAAATTACACGCGTTTCTATCGATTTAAACTTGCCATCATTTTGGCAAAATTTCGATTAGACCTAAAACGTTTTGCTCTGTTTCCGTACTGCATGAAATATCGATTTCCAAAAATGTTGTCCCGACGCAAAGCGTTTAGGTTCGGCCCTGTACTACCACTAGCTACAGTTCGTCCAAACCTATACGCAACACGTCATCAATACAAGGTTACTAGATGATGACGTTTCACACTGTGCCGTCACCTCGTACCTCGTATTTTGACAGTTCTAATAAATTGTAGTCTTTCTTTATGCCATCTAATATGTGCGCAGGTAAATCATCTATAGAATATGTCACATTCCAAACTTTAAATCGAATTACAAATAAACAATCTAATAACTTTTCATATACGTTTGGATAGACCATACTTATATCTATAAGATTCCCAAGTACCTTGCTTTTATAATAAAATGAAATCAAAGAAATGTACAATCAAAGTTTAATTTTTTAATCTCCATCTATTGTTTCAGCTAAGCGGTGATCTAATTCATTTTAATCTAATGATTGCGAACTGAAAGAACAAGGAAGAATAGAGATTTCTGACGTGAATAGATGTCAGATCTGGCTAAAGTACAAATTGATTGAACGTGTTGTAATCGGGATAACGAATGGCAATATCCGTCCAACAAATCGAATCCAAACATGAACGCCTAAATTTATTCCAATAGAAGCATAGTTGGCCGCCAGAGTTTCCATTTCTTTCGCGAATTTAGAATTATTAGAAACGGAAAAAAGTGGAACTTCAGCAGAAAATGCTATTATTCTCCTCAAAACATTTTAACTAAACTTTTCCGAGGGTCTAATTAGGAACGTTTAAAACAGAGACGATCTCCACAAGCTCGGTAATTTCGTTTCATTAACCGATAAGATAAATATTTTTTTCAGATATTTTACTTTTGTCCTGGTTTATATTTAATTGTCCAGGAAATTAAATTAAACGTCGGATTTAGTTTTCCGGCACAAAATACTTTAGTAATTACAAAAGTTTCGAGTTATTTTACACTGTAAATCATAATTTTAACACTTAATGATCGAAACTTTCGCGTAGGGTACCTTTTGAAAATACTTTATAATATATCCTTTAAACAACGACTGGAGATTAAAGAATTTGTTTAATTAGGCAACTAAAATAAAAGTTGTTTTTTTTTGTAGAGGGAACTCCTTTGTTATTGGTTGCGCTTGAAAGTTAAGGATGGTGTCAAATTATTGCGTTTTGTAAAGGTTTTGTTTTGCGTATTGATAAAGAAGAAGTCATCAAATTGAATAACCTTGTACAACATGTTCAAAATTATACGAAAACGTTTTCGGTTTAATTAACCCAAATGAATTTAAATACCTACATAGGTACGTAAAATCCAGTGCCGAAGTCTGGAGTCGTATTTCCGATATTCACGTTATGCCGTCCCAAGTAACAATTATACTTGAGATAAGTTGACTTATACAAGCTATGCTTGAAATGACCTTGTTAAAGACTTGACTAATATAATTATTCAAACTCAACTTAAAAAAACCTTGTAAAACACTTGGATATGTTTGAAAAACTCTTGTAGGTAAAATACTTACGTATAAACTTGTATACAAGGAAAAAAAATTAAGAACTATTCAAGAAATTCATTATTCAAGTACAAATACCTAATTAAACCTCTATTCAAGGAAAACACTTAAGTCTTATTCAAAAGTTCTTTTTATAAACTAAAACTTAAATAATTTCTTGCTTAAAGTTTTTTCAAGATCATATTTGGAAGTGTTATATAAATTTTATTAATTTTGCGTTGCCGAATCTCGTGTAAAGAAAAATTGTAAGTGTTATACAAAATTCCCAGAATAAATAACTTAAATAATATTTTATGCAAGTTGCACTTACACACTATATACGCGTGCGCGAATTATAGTTATCAAATATAGGTATGTATAGCGCTTTTTCTTGCCTCCGAATTTACATTGTATAAAAAGTATTTACAGATAAAAATGGAAGCATTTAAATTATGGAAAAAAATTAATAGGTCAGGCCACTATTACCGAAAGGTAAATAAACAGTTTTCAAGTTTGATTATAGAATCATCGTCTTTTGTTACTTCAAATTTGTCATCTAAGAGGTTATTGCCAGCAATACCTCAATCGTCTAATAATAAATGCCTAACTAATAATGAAACTTCAGTATCCAATGATATATCCATTCAGTATCCAGTATCCATATATATATATACTTTAATTCGCATCTATGATTTATTGACGTATTATAGGGGTTGTCAGCGATGAGTCACCTGAAGATTATAGACAAAGTGCCTATGAATTTTACGCAGATGATGAGAGTAGTAATAATAGTATTAATCGCATCATATATGATGATGATAGCAGTTCAGCGGCTGAAGATGAAAGGAGCCAAAATCTTCACATGAATATAAGACATTGGGCGCTAACATTCAATATTAACCACTCAGCAGTAAAAGAGTTACTCAAAATTATTAATAATTGTTTTGATAAAGACGCGTTGCCACAAGATCCACGTACGTTAATGGAAACTCCTCAAACGGTCGAAATTATACCATTGGGTGATGGCGAATATTGGCAAAATGCTTTGCGGTTTTATTTGGAAAACTTATTCTCAAAAATATCTAAGCCTATAAATAAATCCTATAATATAATAGCCTATCATTAAATATAAACATAGATGGACTGCCAATATTTAAAAGTGCCAAAAACGAGTTTTAGCCCATCCTGGCCAAAATTGCCGAATTACCAAAACAAAAACCATTAGTGATCGGAATATATTATGGAAAATCTAAGCCATCGGATCTGCGCTTGTATTTGATTCCATTTGTTGAAGAATTAAAGACAATTTTGGCTGACGGAATATATGTAAATAATCAAAAAAAATAAAAATTAAATAAAAATTTTAATAGGGTAAGTAAGGGAAATGTTGTGAATTCAAACAAAAAACCTGGACAAATTGATTTGTAAAAATTATTTTTTTCTGTTTGTAATATGTCTTCTTGTATAGAGCTTGAACTAATGAACTTGATTACAATGTTATTCATGTAAAATATTTTAGGATTACGCAAACTTCTGAAATAAGTCTTATATCAAGTGTTACTCAAATTCATTACCTAAGAACTTTGTACTTGAATAAGCCTTGTATACCATCCTCATGTAAAACTGTATTAATATATATTTTTGTATAAATCTTTATATCATATTCTTGAATAAAGACCAGTTCAAGCCGCATTCCAATCGCCCTTTTTACTGGCATTAGCCCTGAATAATACTTTATACTAAGAAAATTCAAGTCGCATTTCTTGAATAATTTCTTATAAAAAGCTTTAGACAACATTTATTTAAGCAAAATTGTTACTTGGGCGTGTTTTCATGTTTAAGTGTATGTTTATAAAACCTTATATCCTTTACTGATTAGTTATAGTAGAAATATATTTTTATCGATTTTTTAAAATGGAAATAACTTTATAAAATATAGGTAAATAGAAAACCACAAAGAAGATTTTTGAAATAACAAATTTTGTGTATTATTCGATTTAATAATTTACGTTTAAAAAATGGAATTCATATTTTATTTTGACTACACTGAAAATATAACGTCTCGAAGTTTCCAAAATTTTCCTTGATATAGAAGTTATAATTGCTGTTAGTATCTATCTACCTATATAAAATGTAACATTTTTAAAGTAAGGTAGGTACATAATTAATGTCTTCCTTACCGTGGCCGACCTTTTCTTGTCAGGTAACATAAATCGTTCCGATAGGCCTCAAAATGTGAAGTTAGTATATCCTTGTTTCAACAGACTCCTGTCCACCTAGGTTTTCTGTCAATTATATACATTGCAAGGAAGTTCGCTAAAGTCATTTGTGGTGAATGGATTAGAAAGTCCAAAAAATCTTTATATATTAATATATTAATAATATATAATAAAATACCGTTTATCCGGATCAAATGCTATCGAAAGTAATCCAGGTGAACGAAAACCCGGATAATACCAATTTATGAAATACATAATATAATAAACTAATATTCGTAAGTGCCTATTATAATCTATGGTTTGAGCGAAATTTTGAAACAACCTGAAGGATTTAGTTCAGGTCCGGAACTACTGGAAAAGTCGTTTTTCAAGTAGAAAAAGGCAAAAAACGACAAAACTACACGCGTTTAAACAGATTTATAATTTTCAAGGAATCTCGAAAAGAAGACGTAGGTAGGATACATTAGGAGTGCATTAGTACTTCTATTAGACGGACGTAATAATTAACGTTATATGATTTAAAGCGAATTCACTCATATTTTTTATTTATAATAACTTTTATTTATAAATAAACTTATAAAAATCAACAAAAGATTAATCCAGAAAATGCGAAAATTTTCGGTCTATTTTCCTTCTTTTTTTTTCTTACATTTTATCGACACGTTTCTATTGAAACCTTTGACTTAATAAAAGACAAAGCAAAAAATACGGCCGGTACTGCATACGACAATAGTGGTCGGTACTGCACGACAACCACGTGATTGCGTTAATAACGGTGCCGCTAATTAAACAAAGAAAATTACAAAATGAACGCTAGTTAGACAATAGTATCTAATAGACAAAAGTTAATGCACATAATGAGACAACATCATTAACTTACCATACAATTAAAACATTAGTTCTGAAAGAGAACTTTTTACACACGTTAAAACAACACCTTCGTTTAACTTCTCCTAACTTTGTTAATACTGCCTTAAAATGCACGATGCTTAATTATGAGCACTGCACTGTATCGGTCTATAGCCATAAAGTGAGTTTATTTGATAGACGAAACGAGAACTAGCTATGGTCGGTACTGCATGCCGGTTGGCACTGCACGACTATCCGCTGCAACGATATAAAACGTTATTTTTCTAAAAAAAAAAATATACCTACTTACTAGAAAACCTACTACTTTATAATTGCTGAAACAATTTATTTCTGCGTTTATCCACTATCGGTTAACGATTGTAACGTACTCTGCCTGCTATTAAAAAAAAAGCCCGAATTCAATCTCTTAAGATTTCTAAGGCAGTAACACTTAAAGCTCTCTTTTCTTTGTTTCGCCATTAGAACGTCCGCAAAACTGACATTTAATTCGGAAAGAGAATTAACTGGCAAGCGACAATGACAAAAAAACTATTTTTATCGTACTAGCTTGTTTTAATACTGTTAATGTGTTGATTAAAAGGTTTCCATATATTAAAATATCATTTTAATGATTAATTACACGATATTAAATTGGGTACACGGAGATACACACAGTGATACCGTTTTACGATACTATTTCACCTAATGATTAGATATTAGTGAAATTACCCTGTGTAAGTTAACATTTAATTGTTTAATACAATATAAAAATTGAAGAAAAGAACCAAAAATTGCCTCGAAAGCATATGGTATAATATTAATTATGACGGTTAACACCATTTTGTTGTCATTTCTTTTAACGTTCTTTGCGAATTTTCTGCATTTTAACGAATTTAGCTACAGGCAGAGACGAAGTTTGGCAGGCATCGACGAATAAAGCAGTTGTTCGAGTCCGAGCATCGCCTTTTCTCGCAAATTGGAAATTTGTAACGAGTTGCAGAAAACTTTCAGTTCGTAAAGTTTTGATCCTTGATTTGTGATATTTCTTGGTTTTAATTTAATTCTTAAAAAAATTCCTTTTTTATAATTCAATAAAAATAAATTGAATTTTAACAATTAATTCGACAACATTGATGTTTCGAAAAATTGTTTGAAAAAAAAATGTTTCATAAATTGTTTTAGTTTCGTTAGAAATATTATATGAACATTTATTTGTTTGCAAATACAAACTAAAACCAACTAATATTGCAACTTAAAATTTTGTTTACTTTCAATCTATTATAATTGAAAATTTATTGACTTATTTAATAATTTCGTGTGTTACCTACTGCAAATAAATTGTTTCTTGTAAATAAAAAAAAAGTTATGTACGTAGAGAATTTGCTGTCAGAGGCCCACATTTGACGGATCTTTATTACCTATTTTTATAACCGTTGGAGCTATGTAGTTTCAATGTCACGACATAAACGTGCCTAAATAAATGCGGTAATTATTATTAAATACACTTCAAAAGTTAAGTATCGTTTATACTTGATATAAATTAGTAAATGTTTTATTTTTTTCCTTTTCATTCGCAAGTTAATGTTTGTTTTAATTTACCAATTATCTTAGCGACCGGTTAAAAGAATATAATCTACATACCTACATAACAACAAATATGTCTAAAGTTTATTAATACAACAAATTAATGTTTAATTTGTTACAGTACCGTTTTATGAAATTAAAACCTCATCTTCATGCAAAAATAACTTCACGATAAACGATTATAAATTGAGAAGTTTTTAAGTAATAGAACTAACATTTTAGTATGTACAGGTAACCCTCCTACAACACGGTAGTTAGGTCCCTACAAAATATGAAATCGCGTTATTTAAGATCCTTATATTAAGTCTTCCTTTCTTACTGACATAATGTGCAATGTAATTTTCTAAATGTGTTAAATAAAAATCGTGTTATCTGGTATTGGAGAAGTACAGTAAACTCTCCGTATTCGCGGATTCCCTATTCGTGTTTTTTTGTATAAAACGCGGCCGTTGAGCTCGTTATTCGTGATTTAGTTGTGCGCTACGGCACGAATAAGATGTTCCTGATGGATCAAAATTAACTGTACAAAATGTATCTCACGGATCCATCCACCAGGCACAGTATTGTATTTACAAAAAAAATTCACGAAGCTATACAAAGACGTTTATCAATAATTGCAAAACGAAAAAAAGAACAACGTAAAATAACAGATTTTTCAAAGTATCAGATGAACAACAATACGTATATACAGGTATGGTAAACTATTATTTGCATATATAATACTATTTAAATATTATTCATTATTTGAATATATATATATATATATATATATTTGAAATTATAAACTCCACGTAAATGACAGAGTTCGAGAAATTTTCCACTGTCGGCATTTCATCGATCGTCGCTCGCTTCCACTCGCACGATATAACACAGGCGACAGGCGTACAGGCAACATAGTACCCATATCTCTTTCGTTCTAATACCTTGTATTCCTACTTTTCTTTGTTTTACTCGTTGCAGTACCTATATGTAAATAATAGTTTACCATACCTGTATATTTTAATACGTTTTGAGTTTATTATTAATGATTTAATACATATTTCAATGTTTCAATAACGTTCCACTTATAAAACAGTATTTTTTTTATTATCCTCCCCTTATTCGCGGCGTTTCATGGAAACGCATTGCCCGCGAATATTGAAAGTTTAGTGTGGTATGTTACACGAACGTGTTAGACCAAAACCGTGTTGTAGGTGGGTTACCTGTAGGTATATACACTTTTATACTTACGACCACAAGCATTTTCGTCCCATAAATTTTCCAAGTAAAAATAATTAAATCGATATTAATTTCGATATATACCTAAAGTTTATTAGGATTTCTCTTGCAAGAAATATATCAAGTAAGAACTAAAAGCCAAGAGATGATTTACAGTATTCATTTCAGTAACTTTGGTCGTTATTTTACCTCTATAGATAACGAGAACGATTAACCTTCGACACTGCAGTTTCCCAAGTGTAAACTGTTAACAGATTAATAACATAACCAGTACGTTGCGTTTCTAAACCGATTTTGCAAAGTACACTAAGATTTTACAAGATTTGATTTGTTTCTTTAGTCTCCTGCAAATTACCAACTAACGATAAGTTATTTAATCATTAAATAATTTCCATCTTTAACATTATAAGGGATTCTATGATTTTAAACGTATGCGCTATCTAATTAGATGGATTTGTTTGTCATTACAATTTCATAAATTAATAAACGTTAAAGATTAAAAAATTAATTTAATTATGCGAGTGAATCTATTTTGGGCAAAAAAATGGGATGAGAAAGATGTTTCGTGATTCTTATTCTAATTAAATGTTAAATGCGTATTTTCAAATATAACTGAATCAGTTTTTACACTTACCTATTTATAATTAGTTCAACATCATTCGAACAAATTGCAGCCTTCAAGAATGAGCGTAGGGTACACAAGAGATGTGTATACAATAGGTATTCGTGATAGAAATGACGAAAGTTCGTTAATCCGTTAATTGCCCTGGAGATCTTATACCTACCTGTATGGAGTTTATCTGCATGTCTAATAAACTTTAGCTTCCAAGTGAAGTTTTCAACCTCCGCATTTTCAAATTATCCGCTATCTCACGTGACATTGGTTGCCCGTAAAATACAAATGAAATTTATTTTCGCCATGAGCACATTACGTCGTGTGTCGTCTAGCACCGGATTTCCCCCCGAAAAATAACACGAAATTATTTCTAATTAAAATTATTCTACTTGCTTAAAAAATAATAATAATAAATTTTAATTGCTAAAATAGTTTCCCGCATTTTAAGCGGCAAATTAAAATGTTCGAAGGTCGCGTTGCGCGTCGTCTTTCTATTTAAAGGAAACCCATTTGAAAGTTAAAATAAAAACTATTAATTTTAATAATTACTTTTGAAAAATAACAAACAAAATAACGGCGTTTGCAAACGGTTGCTCTTTTTTAAACGTTTTAAATTACTTTGCTTAAATTTTCCGCAATATTCCTAATAAAAACTTTCGTTCGAATATTCGTTTTTAATCGTTCTCGGTTTAGGTTCTCTCAAAGAAAAGATATTACAGCTTAAAAGATGTTCGGAAATCGAACGGAAATCAACTACTTTACGAAGTTAAACGGCTGAGAAAATGTTCTGTTCCACGAACGGCAACTCCATCTTGTTGAAATCAAAACTCCTGTTCGCATTGTTTTAAATGCACCAACATATCACTAATTTGCCTGCGAAGCGCACTGCTAACAATTTGATATTATCTTGTTCGTCTTCGAAGAAAATCCTTTACGTAAGACCCCTTACATGTCAAGTGCATGTCATTACAATATAATTCTAATAATAAACATATCCTTGTTCTTTCATTTCATTTCGACAATTTTTACTGTGATATGCCTAGTAATAACTATCCTTAGAGATCATGCTTTCCATACATAATTATGTTTGACCTACTAAAGGAAAGACCATGTGTAAGTCAAATAATATTATATTACAAAATACCAAGCATGTTTTTTTTTTTAAACGAACTACACCAAAACTAATAAAATTGCTCATAATATAATAAAAAAATGCACCGTAACACATACATTAAAATGTTTCAAGTAATTTTATTTTATTAGGAAATAAGTCCAATCAAACTGAACTCGTCAATTATTCCTACTTTTAATTAATTACCTACCTACAATTTTACTTATAGATAAGTACCTATGTAAAAAGTGTGATTTTCTAAATAATCTAAACTGAAAGTAGTAATTTATTTTACGAACTTTTTGGTAAGTGTAGGGGTAAAATATCGTTCTAATCAAAACTATCGATAATAATTAATTAATACATAATTGAAATTAATCTCGGCACTAGCTATTTATAAAGTCAAATTATTAAACTAAATTTAATTTGAGCGAAGACTCTCGGTTACTCGATTAAAAAAAAATTGATTTTAAAGAATGAGGTTGTTCTCTTGTGGTTTTATTAAATTTGTCATGTTACGAAACGCTCATTAATGAAGTTTGTACACTTTAAACGCGGGAAGCGTGAAATAATAATAATGTATTGATGTTGTTCAAACTTCGACAGTCCTACAATGTCGACGGAAAAGGGCTGAAATTAAAATCTGCAAAGCGCAAAACGGTGGCATCGGTGCAATTAGGACAGTCACGAATTACTTTTAATGGTCGTGGTACATAAAGCTGCCGATAGATTGACGTAGCGCTGTCTGTTTCGTAGGGCTATCGACTGAGCCGTCTACACGCGTAACCATGGCAACCAGTTTCACTCAGGTTCAAGTACAGTCTGACTAAAACTTTACATTAATCGCTTAAACCTCACCACGAACCCTATGAGAACTGAGGGTCGAATTGAGCACGTGTAGCATCGTCGAGGTTATATGCAACTTGTGGAATGGAAACGAGGGATTGGGAGACATAAAAATGTTCAAGAAAATGTCGTTATCCCTAGCGTTACTTCCTTCGAACAAAACATATTTAAAATAGTTTTTATTTCCATGCGAAAGAATGTCAAAAATGTTATAAAAAGTAATAAATATCGTAAACGTTAAATGTTCGAAATTAGAAAGACTATATAGGCATTTGATTAGTAAATGGTAGACACGCCAGTGATAAAAAGCCGACATCGAGAAACTTGGAGAAGCGCTATTGTAAAGAAAGATAAACGATCTTTCATTTAAAGCGTTTCATTTAACTATTCGAAACACATTCGGCGACATTGCCATGAATAAAAAGTGCGGCAAAATCATATTTTCTCATTTTTATGTTCATCGTTCGCTTTAATATGTTTATCTGAAATTAAAAAATCGTTTAAGTGTACGTAGGTACATTTAAATATGCGTTTACTTACCTATACGTTGCTCAAGATAGGTTCCAAATCATGTCGTCAATAAAAAGTTACTAAATTATATTATATTACATTTGTAAGATTCAGTTTAGTTTTGAATGTGCCATATTCTACCGATGATTTACCATGACATGGCAAAGAAAGACTACAATTGAACAGTACTGTAAAAATACGAGGTTTTATTGATGACGTGTATTGGAACTTATCTTGAATAACGTATACCTAGTATATTATTTTACGTTACAAAACATTTAAACAAATTGTTTATCACTACACCTACTAAGATACTTATGAATCTATTATCCGAGTGCAATCATAAATGTTTTATTAGGGATGAAATGGCTATCTATCGATTGCTATTGCGAAATATAAACATTAAGTAGATATGAAAATTACACATACACACAAACAAATAATATTTTGTAATCAATCGGCAATAAAATGTCTATTAATCGTGAGATTTAATTCAACTATAATATTAAACAAGATCGTAATTAAGCGCGTCAATATAACCCTCACTAACTTAATTGGAACTTTTACTAAAGCGTGTTTAATACACGTCAAATAACGGTAACGGAGTCCTAACTAATCAAGCGGATGAGAATTAATCTTAGTTAAAATTTCTTACATTAGATAAAGACAAACTTTGCAACTTACTCGTGTTTGGTACCTTATACAATATTATAATTCCTGCTAATAGTAACTAAATTTTTCGGCGTTCCAGTTATCGAACTTAAGGGAGACGGAATGCGCCATGTCAATTTATCAAAGTAGGCGAGCGTATGATATTTTTGCAAAATTTATCAAAGCAACAATAGCACACAGCATCTCTAAATATCTGGAGTTTACCCTCTTATCGAGCGTCTTCATAAAGCTTGTTAGGGATAAAAGGATGCCAACCGTTTATTCGATTGTTATAACCTCATAGCTCGGTTACCATCAAAGCATTCATTTCTTACAAGAGATTGTGGATAAGACGGTTTCCTTTACAAAAGATTAATTATGTCTTAATAGTAGTTAGGAAATCCAATTAACGTCTTCAAGTTATTGTACACTACGGTTAATATTTTGAATTTGTATGAAATTTAGAACACGCGAACTCGCTAACTTTTTATATTTCTATACAAATAACGAACGAGCCAACAAACAAATCTAGCGCCTATCTTGAGGTTTTTTTAAGCAGAATTTCTATTGGTCTCATTAGTGTACAGTGGCGAGTCTTTGTGCCATTCATATAACATCTGGACTGTCCCACGGGATTCCAGGATTTTTTTCGTATAGTTAGGATTGATATCCTGTTTTTACGGCACAACTGATGTGTAAAAATGAAAAAAGTGACTAAAGTAAAAAATGTAAACAGTAATGCATGAAATCGCAACCTACAAGTAAATTATCTGCTTTTAAAGTTACGGCGACGTACAAATGAACGTACTAAAGTTAGATTTCTAAGGGAAAATAGCTGGGGAGGAATTGCAGCTAAAAAAATATATAGATATTTACAATTGTATTTTTTAGTGTACTCCATAAAAAAGTATGGAAACAAACTATTTTTTTTTTTCGAAAAAAGTAAAATCTGCTCGTTTTATAATGAACAAGTAATCGTTGTTTCTCGTTATTTGTTAACCTGTGGATTTTTGGTTTTGAATATAATCCCACGATTTAAATTGTTTAGTGAAAATTTTATTTCTAGAAAATCTATAAGAAAAAACAAGTGTTTTCTATGCAATTTCGTTTTAAACAAATAAAATTATGATAATTAACGATCGTCACACGTACACACTTCTGAAAATAGATACACGTGTGCGATTCATGAAAACAAACGTGTAGTCATACAAAAAACAATAATAATAGTAATGCGATTCGGCGTCGCATGCAAAATTTCAGTCGCCTGGGAACCTCGTTCGCCGACGCGACGCGACGTGACGGCTTGATTCGACATTCAAGCAACTAATAATAATTATAAAGCAGTTAATTATATATGCGCGCATCCTCAATTTGAAGCCGACTTTAACTATTTTACGACAAATGTTTTCGAGCACCTACCTGAAAATAATAAAGTTTCGGGCAAGGTTTATTAGGAATTTATGATGTGACGGATTTATGTTATCAACTACGAAAAATGAAAAGTTGCGTGTCGTGATGAGGCCATTACAGCACTAATTTCGATGCCGTAATGAGCTTATTATAGAAGCAAACTATAAAAAAAAATTATTAACATATGCACCTATCTAAAAGTGATTGTTAGATAATTATTATAATTTTATATTTCGAACGGAATTATAAACGAAAATGCGGTTCCTTTTTATGCGACAACAAATAAAAATTCCCATTTTAAAAATTAAGTTGTGACATGATACTCAAAGCCAAAAACTCCACAAATCTGAAATTATTTTTTTGTCAGATACCACGACACGACGGTGGTATGTAGCTTATGGATGTGCTGCTGGAGGTCCTTTTAAGTCAAAAATACGTAGTTAGCGTTTAATTATATAGTATAATAATTACAAATAATTTGTAAACACTACGAAATATCACGTAATCTGGTGTAAGTAATTTTTATAACAAGTAGCGGATTACGTATATGTACTTACCGTTATTTAGCAGTTAATTCACATGCTCTACATACAACTTACTATTTTTAACACAACTTACAGCTAAATTTAATAAGAATTTACTTTTGATTAAGTTTTCGAAATGTGAATTACCTACCTATTTTAATCGTAAGCGCCGAAAAGATAAATTGAAATTCGTGTGTAAAATATTCGAACAAAAAAGACTAACAACGAACAAGTACCTAGATATTTTGCTTTCATTTTCTTCAAAATACACACTTTTAAAACGAAATTAGGTAGTTTTCGAGATTTTCTTAATGCCTAGTTTCAATTACATTTTTGCTGAAAAATTGTTTCACATAGGTACATACATTATAAGTAAATACATATTAATGAGAACACTATAGATTGATCAAATAAATGAAATATGCACTATAAATAAAGACCAAAAGACACTTTATTTGGACTAAATAGTGGCCAAAATTCGAAGTTCGATCTAATAAGTTAAATTAGTCATCAGAACCGGTCGTTTCAACTTCATAGTCAAGATTCCAAGTGCATAAAACTTGCACTTTCTAATACAAGTACGAAATTTAAGAAGCATATTTTATACGCTATACTAACCACAATAACCGCCAGAGCCCTTTCGGAACCGCCTCCTAATTCAGAATAATCTCCTTTTAATACTCGGAGCGCGTTATAATACAGGCTGTCTACGAAATGATGAGAAATCTTCCGGGGACGTAAAGAACACGTCAAAATAAAACTTTAAATTTCTATAAACTTATTCCTACGACGCTCAATTGTTTAAATTTGCTCAATTTATTTAAATAATAGTTTTATTTTTTATTCAAATTTAATCATGTTTGGTTTAGCTACATGTCCTAATAAATATGAAGTATTTCAAAACGACTTCATAGATGTTTCGATACCACTTCAGGACAAGCAAGAATATAATACTACCCCTAACCTTTCTAATCATATTTTCTTTCGGATGATTCATTTAAAAACATTAAAACTTCATTGTCGAATTCCCCAAACATTTTAGGATAAAAAAGGCACTATTGTCCACTTTCCATAAAATGAGTCATATTCGAGAAAATAATGTTTAAAGAGTAACAAGTGTATTACTGCCAATTATACTGCTACGCACGTCATGTACTAAAGAGAAACTTTTCAAAGGATGGGGAAATTCGGAAAAAAAGTTATTTTTTTTTTAAATTAATCTCCAAAAGAAAAATGTGTTTTGGAAGGGTCAAAGGTTCCCCGTTGTTCCTGATGCGGTATCAAAAAATCTATGAATTTTTTTTTGAAATACTTCATTTATTAGGAAAGTAAACCAAACATGATTAAATTTTAATAAGAAATAAAAGTGTTATTTAAACAAATTGATCTTCTCTTTTCCACTCTGGGGGTGAATATCTCGGCAGGGAAGCGTCGCAGGAACTTAAAAGTTTTATTTTGACGCGTTCCAGACGTCTCCTAAAGATTTCTCATCGTTTCCCCGACACCCTGTACAATATAACATTCGCTGCTAATGCTTCAAAATGAAATTTAAAAAAATGCACAAATCTACAAATTCGTTTATATTATCTATAAACAAGCAAACACTAGTAACTAAACATTTTAACTCGGTTTAAATGCTCTTCGTCAGCAAACAATAACACGTTACATAACAAGATAACCAATTTTACAGTAACGGTTAAGCAGCTTAGTTAAAACAAAGCAACAGGAAGAAACTTTCAAATAAATTTATTCCAAATGCTAAAGCACTTATGGCCAAGTGATCATAAAGAGCAATTGTAACGTCTGCAAACGTCAGACAAGTTGCAGCCATTGTTCGTCCGAGCTATTACAATTATTATTATACTCTTCACTTTGTCCATTCACTTTATCCATTTAGAAATAAATTACACGAACGTTGTACTTCCGTACCTTAATATTTGCGCAATATAAACAAGGAAGGAACGATTAGAACGTTTAGAAAACATAATCTATCATATGCTTACAGGCTAATACGGTATGAGATTCTTCCGGACTAATCCGAGGTTCACACCGATTGCTTTAAACAACGTTCAGCGTGCTACACTGTATGATTAACTATGTTTATTCTGTGTTGTGCATATATTAAATAAGTTCGTATAGGTATTACAATTAGAAGATTACAGTTTCATATTCGGTTATACATATAATATATTTATTGAAGCAGAGGTAGAATTTATCGTTTTGGTAATTGTACCTACATATATACAGTGTGTTAGATTTTATGTGTCACGGCAAATATTTCGGCTATTGTATGAATTAGTAAAAAATGTTGTATGTGAAAGTTATTAGATTATTTATTCTTGATAATGTGTCAAAATCAGAAAAACAATTGAACATCAAATAATTCAGATAAAGCAAATAAATTTAACATTTTAAATGGAACGTACCCAGTATTATTACATATTCTGAAACTACAAGAATTTATCTTTACAACGGTATATCACATGTTACACTTATTTCATTAATTAAAGGCGTAATAGAATAAATAACCGAACGCATTGAACACGTACAGTGTAAACAATGTACCGACGACGCACACTTTTACCTTTGCACGTTCTATTAAGTAGAGCCGAGGAGGCCGTGATATCCGCTCACTTGTTATCGCTATCGTGTCAAAGTGGCTAAGTAAATTGTTAATTGTTAATTTTCATCTCGTGACATAATGAGGGATAGTTATTATTTTAATAATGAAAAAATGTATATGTTGAGAGTGTACATTAGATGCAATGATAATCCTAAAGAAGCTTCTGTATTGTATCGAACCTTGTATCCAGAAAGGGTACAGCCACATCCTCGCACGTTTGCAAGAATTGAACATAATTTACGAAGAAATGGATGTTTTAATGCTACAGTGCGAAGACCAAGAAATGGGCGTGCAGCACATGATGAAGATATTATGGTGTTGGCATATTTTAGAGCACATTCAAGAAATTCAATGCGTGAAGCAGTAGCCGACATAGGTATAAGTCATCACAAAGTATTTTCTATTCTAAAAAAACATAACATCACCCCCTATAAAATTAAATTGGTTCACGGTTTAACAGCTGGTGATTCTGATAGAAGGCTAATATTTTATAACTGGCTTAACAATAATCAACATTTAGTGGATGTCATTCTTTGGAGCGATGAATCTAATTTTAACAATAACGGAATTTCTAACAGAAAAAAATATCATTTCTGGGATACAGAGAATCCACGTCGAATTCAAGAATGCAGGTTCCAACACAGATTTTCTATTAATGTCTGGTTTGGTGTATTAGGTGATACTATACTAGGTCCTTATTTTTATCGCGGAACGCTTGATGTTGAACGGTATGCTAATTTCCTTACGACAGAATTCGAAGAATATTTGGATGATATACCCCTACATGTGCGTCGTGATATGTGGTTACAACATGATGGCGCACCTCCTCACAATGCAAGGAACGTCAAGGATATTTTAAACGAAAAGTTTGGTGCGAAATGGATAGGACATGGTGGCCCTATAAACTGGCCGGCACGATCGCCAGACCTCTCTGTGTTGGACTTTTTTGTTTGGGGATATGTTAAATCAAAAGTTTATGTTACATGTCCACAAAATTTAGAGGATCTTACAAATCGCATTCATAGGGCATGTGCTCAAATAACACCAAACATGTTGCAAAAAGTGCGACGAAATTTAATAAGCAGATCTCCGGGAAAGTATTACAAACAACACTTTGAACAAAGAATTTAGATGTTAAGTAGGCATTACATACAATTTTCTTATTCACATATTGGTTTGTTCCTAATGTTGTATTTATGTTGAATAATCTGTTATTGAGTTTGTTTTAATCAACACATTGTTTATACTGTCTACGTTTTCAACACGATCAGTTATTTAGTGTAATACGCCCAGTTAATTAATGAAAAAGTATAACATGTGATATACCGTTGTAAAGATAAATTCTTGTAGTTTCAGAATATGTAATAATACTGGGCACGTTCCATTTAAAATGTTAAATTTATTTGCATTATCTGAATTATTTGATGTTCAATTATTTTTCTGATTTTGACGCATTATTAAGAATAAATAATCTAATAACTTTCATATATAACATTTTTTACTAATTCATACAATAGCCGAGATATTTGCTGTGACACATAAAATCTAACACACTGTATACACATATATAAATTTTTTTAAACTGTTATTGGAGAAACGAACTCGTTTTGAAAAGTGATTAATTATTTAAAAAATCTCTACGAAGTTCATATTAATTAAATATATCTAGAAACCATGTCATTCTTCTGCATACGAGATATTATATTTTCCATTTCCCTTGGAGAAAAGTGTGTCCACGGATGGGCCTTGTGGGATACTTGTAAACTTTTTATTGCTCATATAAGTACCCATTATAATTTGTTCTTTATTTCATTCATATAACATCATATTATATATCATATACAATATTTATATAATGCCAGAAAGTAAACATTTTTGTTATCCAATCGTTTAAACGAAGTTTTGTATTATTATTTTTTGACAATAGAGCACCTGTTCATTAGTAATATTACTTATTATTCTCAAAAAAACCGCGTATAGGAAAATCCGTAGAACAAGATTTACGATTTAATTATTTTTAGATAGCGGCTAAACAATTACGCAGTCAATGACAGTACAGCGAGATTTGATTGAAAGTATTTTCACCACAAAATTATTAGAACAAAGTCTTTGAATGTGTTGTGGTTTATTTTAACAAACTGATGTGAATTTCTGGAATATCGGGTATGTTGTGGTTATTTATAACGTTGGAACTGTTTGCACAATTAAAATGACTGTAGTGACGCAAAGTGTTACTTCACCACTAAAGAATCTCTTCGATATAATTATTGTATTTACAGTTATAATCAACAATTTATAGTAAAAGAAAGTGCGACACAAATTCAAGAAAATCGGCAAAAATATACAACTCTATCGTTAGAAAATGAAACAAAAGATCTGGAATTCGCCATACCACGATAAAAACTTTTTGCCATATCTACAAACATTCAATAGAATTTAGCCGATTAACCGCAGAAAAAGATGTACAGCTATAAAAACTGTAAAAAGTCCGATCTTTAATTATTTGCCAACGTTCCACTTAAGGGTCGAAGTTGGAACAATTAAGAAAACAAAAGTACTCAAATTCCATGAAAATTACTTTATTAAATTCTCGTTTAAATTTAAACGAAAAACATTATTTAAAAAAAAACTAAAAAAACAGGATGTGTCTATTAAATCTTATTTTTTTTTGTAGGTAAAATATTCGTGCAGTTAAATATTTCTACGGAAAATCTAAAATTGTTTTAGAAAAAACATAATAAAAATGAAATTACATTTTAGGTAGGTAACGGAACTGTTAACGTTGTAGGTAATTGCTTTTAATTAAAGGACAAGTAAAATTACTTATGATTATTAACCACAACAAGCATAGCAGGTTTGGCAGAGCTTCAAAGCGAGCAGTTAACGGAAGCTCTCTCTCATTGTGGTTTTCATTAATTGCATCTCGACCACACAGATGGAGCTGTGCTGTGTTAAAATATGTGAACTTTAGTCCCATTATGAAACCAGTAGCAAAACAATTGATGATTAAACTACAAATAACTAAGCAATTGTTGCTTTATTTGCACGACTTGCAGGGATATTTTTATCTCGTCGTATTTCTAATCTAAAATATATTTATAATGAAAAGAAAACAGTCGATTCTTGATTCTTTCTACTTTGCTCTGTAGTAGATTTCGTGATATATCTTTTATGGACCAAATGAGAAATAGATTCATTCATAATGCGCGGGCAATATGAAAAAATGGCCAGTATGATCAGACAATATGCACAATGATCTATATCTGTTGGGCAGAGTAATGAAAACATTTTCCTTTTTATAAAGTTCTTTTATTTTCACAATAATAAAATCAAATAGGTTTTATTGAATAATTAACTAAATTGACAATATAAAATAAATTAGCAAGAAACAAATAACAATTCAACTTAATGATTTTTGCTGTTTGTATTTCGTTATTATTATTCAACATAAAAACAAATTAGGTAGGTAACTACTATTGCGGAAAAAATTTCAACGCTTTTATATCAAGGTGATGCAAATCTCCGACTCAGAAATTTTTTCGGCAGAAATAAACTTTTCTTTACATATTGTAAATTGATTTCTTGAATAAAGTTGGTTCAATATACCTTGTTTCGTGCCTAATTTATAAAGTTCCATGTATTTACACTTTATAAATACATGGAGAGTTAGTCGACAAAGAAAGATCCCACCTTTCCTCGTCGTATTAATCCTTTTTGTTTGTAATCTTTTTAGAGAACACAACACAACACACAACACTCGCGCACTCACACGCAGAAAGGCCTTATAAACCGAACGAGCACTCCTCGCACACGCGATTGATACGACGCCGTAATTTAAAATTCGAACTACTGAAGCAATCACTACCGCTCTGTACCATTAACGCGAAAGAACTAAAACGGTTTTTCCAGAATTCTATATATATATATATATATATATATATATATATATATATATATATATATATATATGCATTCGAGTTTATACGTGGGTACTAGGAAATCCCGCTTTTATTTTAAAAACATTGTTTTTTGTTCGTACGCCGATAAGTTAAGAAAGTAGGTGGTGCACATGTTTTATTAGTCGCTTTCAATGTATTTTATCGGTCGCATAAAAATGCGATTAAACTTTTATCTGGTTTATGGTTTGTAATAAGGAAATTTTCAAAGCTTAAGATCACACGAATCGTTTTTAAATTAAAAATTGAGTAAATTTATAATTTTACGATAAAAAGGCAGTAGATAGTAATTATTCAAATAATTTTACTACATACAAATACATAATTTTAGAATAAATTTCCTAAAAAGTACATATTTACAAAAGTTTTGGTCGTTATTTGTGTATTTTTTTTAAATAAAACTCCACTACGGCCTGTAATAATAAAATCATAAAATAACTACGATGTAATGCTTGCTAATTGTAGAGGGTTCTTCCCTTTGAAGAAGAAAAGAAACGACAGAGGTTGTAAATGCCATTTAGCCATTTGTATTTTGTAATTCGTAGAAACCTCTCCCCCCTAGGTGCTTCTAATTCATTTAGTAGAGCGTCCTCTACATCTGCTGTTAGTCCTATTAACGCCAATTCTAAAAGCTGATCCATTGCTACACAGATATGTTACAATTAGATTTTAAGGTTAAATTTATGTGCAAAACGTCAAACGTAAATTTTGGCGTTTACGCAATGGTCGTGCAAAAACTATATATCGACGTCTTTACGGTATTTATTAACGTGACTTTACCGTCAGCGGGACCTTTACTGTAAATAGGCAAAAACACCCTATTAGGTGCCAATTTGATAAATAATTATATCGACATTTTTTTAATGATCTCGGGATCGCTGCCATTGACCACAGACTTTTATTATTTAGTTGGCAAAACGGGTTAGTATTAATTAACATTCATAAACGTCCATGGTCGCAGCGGGATTCGAACCCGCAGCCGAAATGGCGCCAGAAGCCCAGTCGAGTAACTAAGTCTCCTCGCCACCACGACTCCTACGCGTTTATTGAAATGCCCGATTTCGACATTATAAATAATGCCGTAAATAATCACTTAGTCCATAACATATCGATGCGATCTATTTGACATTTCAATTTAGTTGGCAGAAAATGAGTATATTTTCCGGCTATTTCCTACATCAGCGAATGCTCGAATTAGAAGCCATTTACGGCAAAGCAAATTTTTACTCAAATGAAACATATTTTTCGGAATAAGTAAGCATGAAATATGTCGGCGTTAAAATGAAACTCTTGCAGACGGTGGCCGTGATAAAATAAAAATATTACGTTCATTTAGACTTTAACTCTCAACAATGCTGCAATAGACGGCTGATGTATTTATATGACGTGTCTCTTTTTTTTTTCTTTCGCAAACGCCACCTTTATCCCTGATTCTTTTTATTCCAGTTTAACATTATATATGTATTTAAAGCTGTTAAGTTTTCAAAATTACATTTACCTACATGAATAAGAATATGGGCTGATTTATCGGTATAAGAGCTGCGCGTTTAGTTAACTCTTTAAGATATGGAATATAAAATTTATAAAAATATTTGAAAAAGTTAATACAAATTAACGTTTAATAATTTTAATTTTAGTTATAACACCTATACAAGTAGGTACTTATCGCAAAATTGAAATAACCTCTTAAACTCCACCTTTAAATAACGTCACCCTAATGCCAACAAAAACTGTAACTAAATACAGAAGTTGTTCTTATCTCTCCTATAGTTAATGCACATTTAAAATTCTACTGCACGAACAGCCAGTAACCGTGATTGTGCTTAGTTCATTTTAGAACTATTCAAATTTCGGGCCTTTCAGCGCAGCTTCTGTCTCATACCTTTATTTGAAAGTTATTCTACACGTATTGTATTCAACATGACGTTGATGATGAGAGGAAAAAGGAGCACAGGTAAAAGGCTAGGCGAGGGTTAAAAGTGTGAGGTTCGTACTGTTGTAAAAGGTAGCTGAGCTAGCAGGCGCTATGTAAACTCATTACGTCTCCACGAACAGTTTAGCAATTTTGCTCTTCACACAACGGTTTTGTTGTCTATATTATTATTGGTCGTGCAGTTCCTAAAATTAAATATGTATGTATGTTGTATGTTTAATAATTTGATACATAAGTGGAATCTGTTGATGATTATATTATCAAGAAACGCAAATATTCATTGTAATTATTTATTTACGAAACAACGAATTATCGTAAAACCTCCAAAAGAGTAAAAAACAAAAACAAAAAATATTCTAGTCCGTGCTTAATCGATCTGTTAATACGAATTTTTATAGGAATAATACGTTTTACGCCACATTTAGAGTAGATCTTTTCACCCTTTAGTTAACTTTTATTCGATAGATATACAGGGTGGAATAAAAGTAAGAAAACGCAGCTGCCCCGTTCAAACTGTTTGAGATATAATGGTTAGGGTTATGTAACTCTATAAAAATTCTAATGGTTATAAAGACGAAAAAATGAGCTTTTCAATAACGGATTGCAGGACTATTTAAATAAATGCAAGATGGCGACCATACTACAAAATTAACTGTAAGAAAATATATTTTTTAGTTCTAAAATATGGGTAATTATTTCCCATTATATCACACAAAATTTCAAATTTTTAACTCAAACCATTTCAACAGGACAGCCGTGTTTCTTTACTTTTATTCCACCCTGTATGTAAATACATAATTTATGAAAACACCTAGCTGTTTCAACAACCGTTAACACAGTAAATTATTATCTAAAGTTATTATTGTATTAATTCAATCGACCATGTCTTAAAAAATTTTCCTCGATGGAGCAACAATTTTCGTAAATTGCATTTGTCGGGGGTCGCATAAAAGTTACCTGAAAGTGAAAAGTCGGTAAATTATGAAATGATACCGATTTATTTCAGATAAGTAAGTGGGTATTTAACACTTAAATTTAAAACAGGATGTGAATGAAAACCGGGCTATTTTTGTACTTTTTAAGGAGTTTTTGTAATGAAATATGATAGATGCAACACTTAACACATGTGATGAAGTGACATACGGCGGATTTCTATAATATTTCCGGCTTTGCTGAAAATATCTTGATGAAACAATCACTATGATTTTAAATGTCTGGTTTTACACATGTACTATTAACATACTGAAATTTTATAATTTATATTTTTAATATATAAAGAAATTTAGTGATGGATTATATGTAATTTTCAAAATTTGTTTGATTAGTAGATACGAAATCGGAAAGTGTAACTTTGAAAAAACATGGTGACTATATTAACTGAACTCAAAGGTACATAATTTTATGAATTTAAGCTCAGGCTTAAACAGTTAAAACGATTAACGAAGTTCCGTGTACAGTTGGCTACTTAAATTTTGACACCTCGTTCGAGACGGTATACAATATGTAAATAAGGTAGGGAATAATATTCATTTTTTTTTATTATCGCTGTTTGGAAGAAAAGCTCGGACACGTCAATTTTATTTTTTTCCTTCGGATTATATGAACGTCAATTTTAATATTTTATTTACTACCTTGGAACCTATGACGTCACCGACTTTGTTTTTAAATGGAACCCCCTTATTTTTTCACCAGAAATAAAAAAGAAAAATTTTCAAAGTTTAGCAACACCACATATTTAAAATTAGTAGTTTTAGAGATATGGATCGAAGGAATAAATTTGACGAAAATAATTAAACTTGAAATTCTCAAAAGTGAAAAGTAATAATTTATTTTATATCTACCTAATAGATACGGTTAACGTAACGTTTTTGAATAACGCATCCCTATCGATAAACTATGCCTATTATTATAAAAATGATACAAAAAGGCAGTCTCCCTAAGTATTAAGAAGTTAGTATTTAAAATGTTTCTGAATGTCCGACCTATTCAAAAAAGTTTTTTATGGTCCGGCTCGGTCCGTGTTGAAACTGTAAATTCAATTAAAATCTTGATACCTTTCAGAACCACTTTTATTTCATAATTCATTTTGTTTAATGTTTGCGCATATTAAAGGAAACGATTTTGTTAGAAAAAAGGTGAAGTACTTCCTTCTGAGGTTGACGATCCGTATAATAATTAAAATAACCGCTACAGAAACGATAGAACGTAAAACGGGGTTGTAACGAAATCTAGAAATATTTGCAATTTTTATATATGTCTACTAAGTACCTACTTATTTAAAGTTCATTTCTAAGCTGTTCCGCACAAATATCTACGGGTACGTAGCTTATACGTAAAAAAATAGTTATTAAATATGTTTGAAAAAAAAATAAGTAGGTACATACGCTTATAAAAACGAGTTAAATAATGCAAAACCAAACAGAAATTGGAAAAGGGCGCGTTTTCAGTTAACTATGTATAAAAATTTAATTAAAACATTCTTTTGGTATTAAAAGCGCTGGAAAACTCGCCTCTATTTATTCTTTTAGCGACGATGAGCGAACACCGTACTTAATATTATTAAAGCATTTTAATTGTACCCACTGCAGACGTACCTATTTCCTCCGCGCGAATGAAAATTTATCGCGTGTGGTGATTTAACTGCTTTTTCCTTTTAAACGACTTGTGCTGGAAAACGGCACGGGACTAGTAATTGCTAGTGAAATAGGGAAAACTTTAAAGCCTCCATACATACTGAAGTTGTCATAAAAATATTTCGTTTAGATGTTAAATATGGAAATGTAGATAGATATTAAAATTTTACAAACGTTAATTGCTTTTTCTTCTTTAACTTTCAATTTTAAATTGATATTTTTAATTACGTTTCTGTTATAATTTTCTTTTTGTAATAATAAATTTTGTCTTACAGCAATTCCGCGAACATTTTTACGCCGAGTAGAGATAACTAGATATTTTAAAATACCTATCTTAAAAAAACGTTGTTTATTTTCATTTTTAAATGTTACTTTTTTATCTTATTTCGTTTTTATTTCTACTTATTACCTATTTATTATGTTACAACAAACTATAATATATTTTTTGAAATAAAAATAGCGTTTATTTGAAAAACACTAGACAAATGCACGAACACATATAAACAAATGTATAAACAGAAAATAAACGCCATTACCATTAAGAAATTCCAGGAATTCCATTTCTGATTATAACAACGTGCAGTGTATTAGATATAATAAACTTAGTAAATTCCAATTATAACTATTACTACAAATCCCTCAGAAATATCATCCCTTAGGGCTGACATATTATCAATATACCACTAATTGGTGCGATTAATTTAGGAAAGGGATTAGATAAGAATGATGTAATTACAAATTAAAGTTATGGAAGTTGGGATCGCCGTATTTATTTAGAAACAACAAATTATTTTATTATGGCTTTATTATGGAAACGTTAAAAAAAAAGTCGCCGATTTGATTAATGTCGGTAGGTACTATCGAGCGCGAGTCAATTTTCCCCAGTGGTCGGCGAACGTCCTTTTCTAGTTTCTCACGCCGCAAGTTTTACAGTTTTATTTTTAGTTTGCGAGTTTTACGCTAAATATCGATCCGCTTCAGGTCGGTAGGCAGGTGGGTTGCAGAGGGATGCATAAAATGTTTTTGCTGCAGATACGATTTCTTTCGGCACGCAAAATGCGACGGTTCAACAGTAATTGTAAAGGAGCATTTCAATTAGTAGTTAAACGAAATTAATAATAAAGCTGCAGGTAGCTGACAATGAGATTAATGCGAACAAACTACTTCAGTAAGATTTTTTGATTGGACGAACAAGTATAATTTGGTTCGAAAAATTAAACGGGTAATTTCTCTTTTTAAACTTCAGCAAGTGACATCGTGTCTAATTGTAAGAAGGAACCGATATCTCTGCTAGCATTCCAAGTTACTACGATAATAAAAAGAAACGTTTCTAAGAGCTAATTTTAATCAGTAAATATATTATAGGAACTAGAAAAGGATGTGAATTGGGGCGAATTGACTCGCACTCGATAGTACCTGCCCAACGATCGATTTGACAATTCAAATAAATTCGAGTTATTGTATAACAGTATTTACAGTATTACATATATAACAGCTTATTTACAGTTACGCATACAGTTCAAAGTTATCCCCGTAAAATTGCTAACGCCGTTGTTAATTGAAATTACAAAGTTTTAATTAAATAGCCAACGGATTGTAGTTGTTTTCCAATTTTTGTCAATAAAAACAACAATCCGCGTTCTCTCATATTATAGGAATTATGCATAAACACAATAATTTTTATTCTTTTGGTGGTGGCTTGTCGCTATTGACCATCTTCAAATAACTTTTATGGTCATATTTACTGAAGCTTGTTAGCGTGACATTGCTACGTCCATTGTTGCAACCGTGTGTGTGTATATTAAGGGGGCGACAAGCTCCCTCGGTCAGTGAGAAGTAAACGAAAAATGTTTAAATCTAGGCAAACGGCGAAACAGTTCCAAAATAATTAGCGCCAGGAGCGCAATCTAGTTGAAAATAAACCACGAGGTCTATCAATTACTGATTGTGAGTAGTTAGTGTTATGTATTTAGAAACTAGTTTTTTTCTTATAAACTAAGTACAAATTCTGTTAAAAACCACGACGACGCAAAAAGAACCCACTTTTCCAAATCGTCCAATCTACATCGAAAGTTTAAACGGGTCGTTTTGAAAATTACCGAATTTAAAGTAAGTATTTGCGTAGAATTTTTTTTTCGAAAAATGTAAACATGTCGTAGTGGTCTTTACGTGTTTATACGATGAATAGCTTCGTGTACGCGATGTAATAAAGAAAAAACTCTACAATTATTTTACAATTTAATTGATCTCGTAACGTTAAAATTAAAACGAAACTAAAAGTATTTAAAAAAAAAAGATAACTTTGGATATTTTCTAAACAATAAATAGTAGCGTTTTTATACTGTGAAATAAAACTGAATACCCAGAATGTGACCAGAGTGTGCAGAGAAAAGAGTTTGTTAATTTTTAACTTCGGTTATTTAACCCTAATAACCCACAAAATGGTACAAATATTATCAGTACCAGTTTGATTGTATAGACGCCTCGTTCGCCGGGAGGATTTCGAGACGTTCGCTTTTAATAAAAAAAAAACCGTTCGGTAAATTTGAAAGCATCTAAAAATGAATTCTATTTAAAAACTAATTGAAAAAGTTAGAAACGTGTTTCATAACGGAAAACTTAAATCACGGGAGGCTAGAGATTTACAATTTTTGTTAAACTGAAATCCAACTTTCGCTATAAACAGGAAGTTAATTTATGATGGGTATTTCACGCAAAATAAAATCATAGCCATAAGATGGCAACATCGCGAGGACTGCGTCGCTACCAACAGCCGCTTGTTAATTAACACGCCGCCAATGAGTTTTGGGATACTAGTAGAATTAGTTTGTATTGTTGTCCGCTTTTAACGTACTCAATATATCAGGCAACGAAGTTTCATTGCCTGCTGCCTTAAATAGTTTCTAAACTTCTAAAAGGTGAGAAAGCTTTTAACTTCGTTACGCCGCAGAATTTCAGTTGATTCTGAAGTGGAGCTAATAATATATTTATAAATAAACTAAAATTTTGTATACCGATTAAATCTACTACTTACATATTTAATTTATAATTTAATAACATTTAAATTTGTGTAGATATTTACATAATTATACCACAATACCTAGGCTAAAGCGAAATAGGTATACAACATACCTATTGAAATTTCGAATAATCAATTAAGAGAAATAACAATATTATAGTTATTATTTGCACCTAGTTCATTTAAATTGTTCACAATGGAAAAGCCAAACAAGGGTAGTGAACGACAAATTTTACTAAATTGGCAGGCTAAAAGCGGATAAAGTTAGATTAGGTTGTGTTTTGCAACACTGCTGTAAATCGAGTGGGCAGTTTACAAAATTCATTTACTATTTATCTATCCAAATTAACGTACATAAAGCGCGAATATCAATCCCTTGATTAAAGCTATTACTGTGTAAACACAATTTGATGCAACGGATCGACAGCGCTACAAATGACAAACAACAAATTTTTGTCGTTTTTATTTTTCAAATAACCACCTATCGTATTTTCTGAATAACGTGATCGTTTCGTTTGTGTGGTTACTGATAATTTTAAAATTAAATTTTCTGTAAATAGGTATAAAGTTGTTTAATTTTATAGGTGTCATTGTATTCATTAAAGTGATTTCAAAGTAAATAATTTCAGGTCAATACCTGGATAATATAATATAATCTTAATAGATTATAATAAAATCACGTCAAAAATTTAAACTAATGCAATTTAAGACTGAATAAAAAAAAATAAATTAAATTAACGTCGCCCAAATTAATTTGTTTTTCAATTATAAATCGAATTCAACAGTTAAGCATCAAACTTTCTTTTCCAATTAGTTTGTAATGGCGTGAACGCCATCAACAGTTAAAGTTAAACGAGGGAAATCACTTTTCACATCTAATGAATTTAATTAAGGAAATTTATAAAATTATCAACAATTCAATAACGAGACCGCTCAACTCGCACGGCAAATTACTTGCAAACATAACATTCTTGATGTGTCAGTCAAATGCAGACTCATCGCATCCCGAAGCACCATCTGTTATCGAGGATTGATGTCGCTAGTAATGAAACCCTCCTCCTCCCACGTCTATCCATAACTAACACTTAATTAACACCATGGGGTACTTTTATATGAATCCATGAGCCATTCTGATGAACGTTCATTTAACACATCCGTCCGTTTACAGGAAGCGTCGTTTCATTAATTTTCATGTCGCGCATGTTTGTCGGAATTACTATTATGGCAAATAATTCCATAAAATTTGTTTACTTACGGCTAAACGGCGATAAAACTTAATAAGGACAATACAATTCGTTTTATACGAAGTTGGCGAATTTCCAGAAAATTGCGGATGCGGAGAAACCGTTTTTTTTTTTTTAATTTTCACAAGTATTGGATAATTGCGCATTCACAATGTGAAACTAGTCGACAGATAAAATGTAGGGAGTAGTATTTAATGATAAACGATGCATTAAAATAAGATCAGGCCGTATTTTAATTGCAAGTAAAGAAGAATTAATGTTGTTGGAGTAGTTAATTGCGGAAGAATTCGTTCCTACTATACTATATTACAGTAACAGTTTCGTCGAGGACCTTACGAAACGTCGAGTGCAATGTAGTCGCGTCGCGTTGCCAAAAAGCGATAACGGAATAATAAATCATACCTACTATTTCGGATGCAATTAATGATAAGTATAACTTATTTGTTTCGGTCGTTTCTAAGTGATTCGAGCAATTATCGGAATACGTATTGTCAATATTTAAAATTTAACTAATAAATAAGTATAAGTGGCGAAAATCTATTTTAAAAATGTGAAAATGGTCTTAATAATTTTGCTAGAATTACCAATTTAAACAGTCATTATAATCAAGTGTGAAAATGTCGACCTACTTTTGCTTTAAGTGAATGATGTTATCAAGTTGTTTAGTTTTATTGATACAATTGCTACGAATGAATTCAATGTAATGAAGCAGGTTCTCCTTTTAGCATTAACTGAAGTGGCAAATTGGCAGTATTTCGCCCTCAAGTACTACATCGTCGTACTTAATTCTTAATTATTGATTACAGTTGCGCGTCGTGGGTTACTTTAAATCCCAAATAGCACGGGTTGGTTAAGATTTTCGCTTTAAATAAATTCTTACTAAATTCGGTTAATTTAAGTTAAAAAACATCGCATTTGAACTATCGTGTTTGGTTTATAGACTATTACCCCGGTCAAGAATCGTAATATCATTTCAGAATTTTTAAACCTGCCATAAAAGACTATTAACGCTGTTTAATTCGACTCCTGTTATAATTAAAGATGATGACAGTTCAGAGAGAAATTGAATTACTTATTCCAAAATCATAATTATGTAGGAGTATAAAATATTGATCGTATTTTTATAGGTAATAATTTGACCTTGGAATAAATTGTAAAACTGATCGCATCGATGGCATTTTGGCAGAACATCGTAAGGGCAGGTTTACACATAATAATAAACGTTTCCGTACGTCCAATCGCTATCAACAGAAAAAACAAAGTGCGAAAATCATGGAAAATCAACGTGGTCACGGTACGCTACATTATTTGTAAAAAGTTGTGCGTCTAACCACCTAAAACAACAAACAAGTAGGGCTTACGTTACCTGTCATCGTATCTCGTTCAAGGATAATATCTAACTTCCGTACAACTCCTTTTTTCACTCAAACCAACGACTGCATCGCAGAATAAATACGTTATTTGATACAAATGTGCCCCGAATTACCTATATACGAGGTTTGCAAGAGGTATCTGCTTACAGTTAAGCTACAACACAAATGTGCGCTCCTGTGTAATTCGCTTTTTGTCGCTTACGACGTTTTGCCAAAACGTCATCGATATTCACGAAAATTATATGCTTATCCATTAATGAACGTCATCTATGAGAGTAGATAGTAATTGGTTTGTTTTTTTATTCAATATTAGGTAGGTACATAGAATCATATACATATATTTTAATTTATTATTATTGTAAAACGTCTTTGATCTTAAAAATAATAGAAACGTAAGTATGTGCACTGGTAGGCTCACTTGTTTCAGGAATTGTTTAGTCCTACCACACCAAAGTGTTGCGCTTGGATTGAATATGGGTATTTTATTGTTATAAAAAGTGCACGATCGTAGAAAATTGAGTCTTGGGCATAATAAAACATAATATATCAGGCAGTTTATAATTTTTGTAATTTTGTTCTGAATTCCGTACGTTTCCACAGAACAATTTTAATACGTAGGCACTGCAAATTAATTATTAAATAAATATTATTTTAAACGTTAATTGCCCCATTTACCAAATTTAGCGTTAAATTCGTTTTTTTAATTGTACTATCTATATAGGCACCGTTATTTTATACTTGCAATTAGTTAAACGTTAATGGAGCGAATACATAGTAGTGTTAAAAAAAGGGCGTGTTATCTGCGAAAATAAGTTATTGCAGGTAGGTATTCATAACAGGAACGAATAAGCTCGCTGAGCTGTTAATTGCCCTAGGGAACTTTATTTGCATGGAACTATACCTGTACACGTCTAGTAAGTTTCAGCATTCAAGTGGAACTTTTAATCTTCACTTGTTCAAGCTATATGCGCTCCTTTCGTTTGATGCTGATTTTCCCCCTTAAAGAGGCAATGCTCGTACTCATATTTGCAGTAATTTAACTACAATCTGCTGTTTTATGTTTTATGTTGTTTGTAAGTTTTGTATTTTAAATTGATCTGTTTGAGAAATCATCATACGCAAGTACAGTTTAACGAAAGATAGTAGGTCGACGTAAAAAAACTCAAGAAATTTTTCACGATAACGTTCAAAAATAAATTGAAAGACGTAGTTAATCGAAAGTTAATATACCGATTGTTTTAAAACTTGCAACATGCATATAAGACATAATTTCCGATTTAATGACGAGCAGAGTGAAAATGACCGATTTCCTGTTTCGGCGGAAGCGACAACAAATTTGATTTTACTATTTTTGAAATCTACGGACCAAATTCTATCTGATTGCGTTGTCGAATTTTCATTTTTCTCAAAAATAATTTTTAATTTTATTTTTCGACACGGAAGGCTGCGTCTGCGGTACAATAAAATTGTTCCACCTCGACGATGGCGCACGAGGACAGCAGGTAATTATTTTATTACCAGGCCTGCCATGTCTATAATTCGATTAAGCAAAACGAGAAATACATTCAGGCAATGAAGAATACGAATCTGTTTTTGTATTATTCGTTGTTAAATAGAAATAAAACTGGACATGTCGCATGTATTCGCAATAAAATTTTCTATCTAGTGATGCGAGCGGGACCATTTATTTTCAATTTAAAAAAAATAACTTTTTGATCAAAAACCGTTTTTTTTTTAATTTATGGGCGCACAAAACACTTAATAATAATTTTTTACAAAGAATAGCCATATTTCTAAAGCCTCGTTTCCACAATGACAATGTGCGGGACAATGTTGGACGAAAAATTGCAGGATATTCGCAACATGCTACAAAATTTGCTCGCAATTGTTTTAGCGTTTCAACATTGTTGGTCACAAAACTTGTACGTGTGGAAACGAGGCTTTATAAATATTCAGGCAAATTATAATGTTAAACAACAAATAAACATATACATATAGTTATCTATAGGTATTATACATAACTGTAAATGTTGTGAGCACGTATATGTATTGTAAATTCCGACTTCAATAATTACGATTATTGAACGCGGTTTGGAGCTTTCAGACGTTCTGAATATTATATTAACTCGCCTTATCAGTCT
Organism: Rhagophthalmus giganteus; assembly: GCA_036326145.1. Lineage (NCBI taxonomy): Eukaryota > Metazoa > Arthropoda > Insecta > Coleoptera > Rhagophthalmidae > Rhagophthalmus > Rhagophthalmus giganteus. The sequence goes on from JARFJA010000001.1 coordinate 52,744,392, forward strand.
CTAACAGACTGCTTCTTTCATCAATCATCCTTCTTAGAATTATCTGCTGTCCAAAATACAGACAGCTACCCAAACAAAACTCCTATGTATACATTCGTGGTTATTAGGTATAGGTAGCAGTTGTGGTTTTTCAGATTTTTTTTTGATAAATATTCGTAAGCGCAAATCATTCACTTTGTCATTCACAAATCGCACGGTAAAAGGAATAAGTAATATTTTTAGTATAATTCGAGGAAACAAGACTATGACATTTTTTTTATTTCTTCTTCTACATAACTAACCCATTGAACAATAACAATAATAATTATTATACAAGAACGGCGACACGGAAATTTGCCAATTAATAAAAAAATCAACGAATTACCACTTTTTTTTCGTTTATTCCCATGTCTACCAATCCAATTAATACAAACAATCGTGCAACGTTCACATAAAGTCAACTAAAGTGATAAAAATTGAAAACAGTCAAATACAAAATTTATTATCCCTTCGTGGATTTATATAGGTGTAGATACCTACAGCTACGCCGTTTTTTATTAGAATATTGACATAATTTGATTCAATTGTTTTCTTTTTAATAGGAGGAATTTTATATTATCCTTAATTAAAAATAAAATACTTATCTTGTAAAATTGTAGATTATCTATCTATGTAGGTATTTATGCATATGTCGTAGGCGAATTTGAAAATTCGGTTTATTGCAAATGGCGCAGCCGGCATTTTACAATGAGCTGGGCAAATTGAAAAATAGTATTTGCCTTTCAGCCTGACATTTTTAAGCTTATTACAATTAACCTATGCCGTTTTAGGCTATTACAAAAGTGAATTACCTATCTATGCTATTAACCTGAACGATTTGCAGTCTTATTGCTTGCATGCATATTATCAAGACTTTTTAACTCGTTTTTTTTTCAACACCTTTTATAAGCAATATGTACAAATGAAAAATCAATGTATTCATTTATCTTATTATGTTGATGTGTATTTTCACATTAAAATAATTACCTACAATTAACTTACAAACAATACAAATATACAAAGTGAGATCATCGTAATAATTGTTTTTGTAACAGGTTCAGGCTGTTGAAACTAGATTAGGTACTACCTCAAAATCGGGTCACTTGGGGGACAAATGGCACTTTTTAGTATTTGACTCGCTGCGTCATACGTTAAGTAGTAGAACAACCCAACAAATTACGGAGAAAACCTTTATCGTTTTTAAAAATATACGAGTTTTGATAGAAATTAAATAAGTTTTTCAAGAATATTTTGTTTTTTAAAACTGCCGTTTGCGTCCTAAACGTCTACGACAACAGAAGGTCCTAAATATGACTACGTAACGGTTTAAATGTGCTTAGAAATACTTAACTGTCCCAAGTATCCTTCCAAAATGTTACTTGGGACACCCACTTCTTTTTAAAAATTTTGGGAGCCCAAGTGGATAAATTACAATTTTTTCATGTCGACCCGAATGTCAAGAACTCCATATAGGTAATGCTACATGTAAAAACGTGAGCGCTCTATCAAAAATTTTGGAAAATACCATGTGAAAATACCAAAACAGTATAGCTATCCCAAGTGATCCTGTTTTACGATAGGTATCTAATCGATTTTTGATATTAGAGCATCAATTTTTTTATTTAAATTGAAGGTAAAGTCACTGATGTACAATAAACATCTAACTACTTTTTCTTTTGAAAATAAATTTTTAAACTATTTGGCAACGCTAAATAATTTATTAATGATCGCACCTCTTAACAACTTCTACAATAATCTAACTTAATTTAATTGATAATGAAGAAACACCTTCTGATGCAGAAATTATTATATTCATACATTCAGACGTGTCTGTCCGATTTTCCATAGTCGAGTAGGCGAGTTTACTTCATATGGAGAAACATTAGATATTTATCCATACGAGTATGAATAGTCGTCCCCATATCGTTGTCGATGTAACGAAAAATCGAAATTTATTCGTGTACAATCTTTATTACGAGACATCGTGTGGCGGAGTTGATGACTTTATCTCACGATTTAGTCTCAAGATTCTTACGTGGTCGTAGATGGACGAAGAAGTATGTAGCTGAAGGAGCAGACTTTATATCCGGTCAGGATTGTTAGAAGCGTTCGGTTTCCCACAAGCCCTTATCAGTTCTCCGTCCAGTCGTATTAAAACACCGGGCGAGAGAATGACAAGGGACTGGAAGAAATCGGATTGGTGTCAAAATCACTGTTGTTCTGATAATATTTTATTATGTCGCTAATAACGCTGTTTAAATCAACGAGCAGACGTAAATTATATACCGCATTTAAATTTAAATGTCGAAACTAAACAAATACATAAATGCTTAATTCCGATATAAAACAATTAATCGAGCGAACCTTTTTTTTTAATAATAAAACTTAGCCTCTGAGAGACGGTCGAGGCGCTAATAATAATAATTAAAATGTTATTGTTCTAAGTGCTGCGTTATTACGTTCACCCCAAACGTTAAGGATCGCAATGGAGAAAGAGTCGCTCTTTCGGCGTCTTGAAAAGTGATTTAATGATATAGGTACCCACCTAATATTGTCATTATATTCTTGAGCCACGATGCGGCTCTTCGTATCATTCCCTTGTCTATCTACTATTCAATATTTTCCTTTATAATGCGGTGTAGTGGCAAATTATGTTTCTCGTAAAATGACTATTTATTTGCATGCTTATACGCTTATGCTTTAGCAGTTCTTTTAATACTATTTAATACGTGTATAATACTTATAACACATTGTTTTAAGAAAATATATAATCATTTATTTTTATTGGTAGTTTGTTTATCTCATTATAACAAATAAATTTTATTTAAGGAATTCGGCGGATCGTCGTAATACCATTTGACAAAAAGTTACTCCTGAATAATCATTAAATAAATTTCTAACTTTATAACGAACCGACAGAAAAACGTTTCTTTGAAAAGTTTAGTCAAGTCTCTTAAATTAAAAACAATATATGTATGGTAGGTACCTATTAAAATTACTTTTCGTAATTTAATGTAATAAACAATGATGACAGTCAACGTTAAAATAATATGCACTTTAAAAACATCTAAACGGCATATTAATTTTCAAATAATTTTAAATAAATGTAAATTTCTCGGGAAGTAAAATTGATGTTATACATCTTCGCAAGCCTCGACATATTTTAATAGCAGTCTAAAATTCAAGGAAAGTCGTCGAATGTGTATATACACACATGAATATTAAATAGTTTAAATATTTATTAAAATTTTTCACCTTAAAATATTCTATAGTTATGTATTTGTTCGACAGCACTACACAAATTGTTGACAAGACAATGTAGTCGTTGCTCCATTAAACGGTGCATATGCATTATGGTAATGGGGCAACGTAAAATCATACATATTTAAAAGTCTGCATCTGTATAGGGATCAAAATGTTAATTCTGATAGGTACAAGAAATTAATATTGCATATCTATGTAAATATTTCTTGTCCGAGATATTTACATTATAAACAAAAAAAAACAATAGTTATCACGTGAGTACCTATATGTAACAAATTAAAGCAATTCTAAAGGTCCATTAACAATACAAATGAACTAGTTAACGATGATTAACATGAAGTTTTATGGTACGTGTGCTATAAACCCGCGATTGCGAAATTAAAAAAAAATTCAATATGGATACGTATCACCAAATTGAAAAAAATACTTAAAATGAATCACATAGATACAGTAAGTAGGTCGATTTAAAATAGGTTATTCTAAGAAATTTACATTTTAAAAATTTCAATTGATTAGTTTCCAAAAATAATATTTTTATTGCCTGTTTACGAATTAGTTGATATTTAACATGCTCTGCTTTTTATCGATTGAGAAATAGTTAGTAGGTGTATTAATATAAAATGGACCGAACTAGGTAATCCCGAGTGAAAGAAAATTCAACTTTCACTACAATTTAACAAATAAATACCTACTTTTGATAGTTATAACAAAATATTAAAAACATTACGTCATATAAAAACATTTTTTTTTAATGGTGTGCTTAGGGCTTTAATTAGAAATAAAACTACGGAACTCGAGAATAATTAAATAAAAGTGATTAGTTCTCTAGGCATCAATCGAATTTGATTAGTCTAGTTTGACAAACTGACTGATAACGTGGCACGGATATTACGAAGTCGGTTAACTGAGGAAAAAGTTGCCTATTTTAGGTGACATTACAATGCTGCATGGAGATTATTCATCACCTAAGTAGTAACATCGAAGAAGGCGCTACAATCGACTGGCGACTGAATTCTCAGAATTTAAAGAAATCCGAGTAGGGGTACCCGCAGGGACTTGTCTTGGGGCCTATCTTGTTCCTGCTCTACGCAAGTGACCTGTCCACAATAGATGATGTTATCATCGCAACATTTGTCGACGACACTAATTTACTAGTCATCGGTAAAACCATGCATCGTATAATCGATGGTCCATGGTACGTTCAGAATTAAGATTTGCTAATAAGCATTAAGACACATCGAGGTCTTACAGCTGCATCGTCGATTGAAGCGGACGGAATCCTTCGAATTGGTGTGTGCGCGTGCGTGTTTACGCATAACAGGGGAAAAACTTGTACATCTTAAACATTTCCCCGACTAATTCTTTATTTCGCCGACTTTCCAGAATGTGGACACCCTGTTAAAATTGTATCTATTGAAAAAAGTTGCGACCTTTTCAACATAATTACATAATTTAAACGATTAAGAACCAAATAAAAACCGATTATGTTAAGAATATAAAATGTGAAAATTATAACAAAAATTAAAACTCGCAATTGTCGTAACTCAAACAATATCAAATCGTAAAACTTCTCGCTGTGACGTTGGCAAAGGATTTCAACATAAAATTATACCTAATGGGCAGGATAAATTTTCTATTGCAATAAATTTGAGCGACTCCAAAATTTGAATATAGCGCACTTATAAATTGAACAATCGTAATCAAAGTTTCGAAATGTAACGTTTTGCAAGTGCCCGGAATGTCGCACGGCCACGCACAATTCGAGAAACGTCGACGTTCCCGTCAATTCCGAAGGAAAATCATAAAGAAACGAAACAGCGAAACGACACTTTAGTCGCAAACTTTAGCAACATCGAATTCAACTGCACCAACACTCCGACAGTCAGCATCACTATTCCTGAATTAACGGGTCGAGTTAGTTAAGTGCGATATAAAGCTCGCTAGGGGAATGATTCATTAAGAAGTTGCCGGAATGTTTCAACTCTAATATCCGGATAATATGAACGCTGCTGTTTGATCCCGTAGGAGTTTAGAATTATTGCATTTTATTTCGTTTCCGACAACTAATATATACCATAAGCAAGTTGATACATATCGTATCTTGTTAAATAATTTCTTGGCTTAACGCTTGCAAAATTAACTCGCGTTGTTTAACCCGAATCAACGCTACACCTTGTAAATCGTTACACCGTTTCCTGTTCTCAACTTTACACTAACGCGAATTACCTCGACATTGAAAACGACATCTTTTGTTTACAATATTCACACAACGGGGAGAACGTAAAATAAAGACGGTCCCGACAGGCGAATTTTACTAATTCCAAGAGTCGCGTATTGCAAAATATGTAATTGTAAAACATAAGAAATGTCGTTTAAAAAATTAATAGTCCTTACCTACTCCTAATAACTTACCTACGTAAGTATGTTCAGATGCATTTGATAAATGTCACAAATTAGACTCTCGAAACTTCAACAAAACTTGCTCAGCGACGTGTGCACCTTAAATCACGGTGGGTATGTATATAAGAAATGCGAATTGTACATCCACAAAAATTTTGCCAAAAGAAACTTGAATTGACAATTAGTAAGCAGCTGCGAGGGTTTCGTCGCTGAAGCATACACCTACTACGTTATTTATTGAAGAAATCTCATAAATCCCGAAGAGGTAGTGTGAAGTAATCTAGAGGCGGTTTAGTGTTAAGAGTTTTTTTTTCATTCAAAAAGTTAAGCAGTGACTACTATATCCCTCGAGCTGCTGTGAATAAATTTCATTTAAAAAACGTGTGGATTTTAGATGACGTAACGTAATAAAGATTGACGATGCAATTAAAATGCTGTGAACCTTCGCGAATTTAACGTGTTCTAACTAACTGTAAAATATGTCAAATTGTGTGGATTGTAAAAAACCCCGGTTTGAAAAAACAAACGTTCAGCGATAGACTTCGGGTATCCCGTATATAACGCGAGAGTACGCAGAGTAAAAATCAAGTTGTTTGTGACGACCTATAAAACAAATATTAAAATCGTTAGGGTCGAAGAGAGCATAATCGAAAGCGGTAGGACGGCACAATATAATATGTTGGAATCGTGCAATTGGGATAGTTTGATTCAAGTTAGACAGTTTCGGGAAAGACGTATCTTTACCCTCGCACAATTTTCTATGAAAATCTGGACTATTCTATGTGAAATCAACGCACCGATTTAACCTTAAATAATCTCAAATTTGGATGAAATACCAATTCATTTTGCAAATACGACGATCTAAAGTTTCCAAAAATATTTAAAAATCGCATCACCGACATATTTTTAAATTTCGGTAGCAGCTCTCCTAACTAAGCTAGAGAGGTGGGAGTAGTGCCATTTTGTAGAATTTTTTCTAGCCTTCCTTATGATATGCAACACAACGGGGCTTGTGCGGAAGCTTGTTTTGCAAATTTGAACGTGAAAACTTTTGATTTTGAATTTTGAAAAAAGCGCATAATCAAAACTTTTCGAAAAATTCTAGAAAACTTTCTGGTTCATGCTAATGTTAAATGATTTACGATGTTTAAAAGTGGGACGATAATGGGTTCATCGTTACAATACCTAATGTAAAACAAAATCCCCTTCTCAACAAAATTCATACCTATAAGGGTGTCCAGGAAACGGTGGAAAATCTCTCGGAAGCGTATAAACTACGTTAAAATAATGCCACAACTTCCTATAATTTTTTTTTACTACGGCGCTCTCCTGTTGAGATATTCACACCCAAAATTGAAGAATAAAAATCAATCTCTTATTCTATATTTCATTTATTTAAATAACATTTTTATTTTGTATCGAAATTTAATAATTTTTAGTGCACGTACGTAATAAATTACGATCTTTAAATTGGTGTAATAGGTTTTTGATATCACCTTAGGAGAGCCAGGGGTGCACTGGTTTATTTATAATGATTATATAAATAGGGGTACCTACCCTATAGGTAATAAAGTTAAATTTTTGTTATTTTGTAACACAGTTAAATAAAATTTAATGAAAAAAAAAGTAAAATAAATGTTTTCTTCATCTCTTTAAAATTTATCATAATTATCAACTTGAAAGTATTCACGAGCAAATGTTTTTGAGCGGTAGTGTAGATGCAAATGACTACAGAAGTCACATCACTTGTTTGGAGGTTCCTTTGCGCTTTATTTAATGGACGATTATTATTTTAGACGTTTTTTTTACGTTAACTTGGTGCTTGATTGACTTCCATGTTCGTCAATTTCGTTTCACCGTCACCTCATTATTTTTATGGCAGCAGTTCATATTACTATTAATTTTTATCGGTCGCGGTTGGTCATTTAGCTTTCTCAATGCCGTTGAACCTAGATTTAACATATTGTAACTAAACAGTATTAATTGCTAATCTTATAAATGCAACAAGTAAAATGTATTTTAGTGTTCTTGGAGTTGCACCGTAGATTACATTCCATTTTGATTAACGTTCTTATATTTAATTTAATTCAAAACAACCATTCACACGTTGATGACACGCAGCTTTTATGATTGTACACGAAACAGTGAACAAAATAAACAATGAGATGCACAGTTTCGATAAAAGTTTATTTATGAATCCAACTAAAACAAATATTGTGTCTAGCAGTAAATCTTATAGGGGTGTAACTGTAAATAAAATTAGTCTATATTTATAAATGACAGTTCCTTCCATCTAAAGGGTTTTAGCGTTATCGTGGAGAGGGATCTAAGGTTCGCACTTTAAAATTACAGGCAAGATGTTTATACATCCAAAATTACAGCAATGAATTTGCACATTACTTGTGTTATCCCGGTTTAATTATGTATCTAGATGTAATGTCGCAACTCGTGATAAAATATTAAATAATTACTTATCTTCATTGTATTTTATATTAATTTATCTGCTTAAAATAAGCGGGTGTCATTAAAATAAATTGAATATTTCACTTAAATCATTTTCAATTTATTGTTAGATTAAATTAATATTATCAATTTTTGATAAGTACATATTATATTAAATTAATGTAATCTTTAAATAAATATATGTGGGGATATTCTACGTCTGTTTTAAATATAATAATTTCTTATACGAAAACGTTAATTTACGTAGCTAATGTAATATTTTTTTGTTTAAACTTTATTTATTGTTAGTAAAATTTCGCGAATTATAGTCGAAGCCAGGTTCTTCTGACGAATACTAAGAACCTACTTATTGTTATTTGGTCGAACAACCTAAACATCAGTGAAGTCGAGGCCAAATTAAAAAAAAATAATAATAACACACTTGATTCTATAGCATAATTTCTATTAGAAGACAAGTTGTATTAAGATTGTCGTTCAATTTTCGGCACTGTTAAGGAATTTGATCACACACGCATGCAAAAAGAAATTAAAAAAAAACCAGCCGCCTCTCCCATTGCTATTAGAGAAAAAGTACTATTCAACATCCGAAAAATTAGACGGGCAACAAAAATAAAAGTATAAAAACACCAACGATCGATCGACCACCGACACACAATCCAGACGAATCATTATTCGACTAATTGTAAGTAAAATAAATTTAATTTCAAATTCAAATTCAACAAAGAAAATACAAATAAAAACACGATCGAAATTAATTTGATATGTATACGTAAGCTTTTGTTAAAATACACTCCGGATATTAGATCAAAAGCAATTTTAACAAAATAATTGGCGAACATCCCCCCCAAACATTCAATCCGCCGTGTAACAACATCATTGTATTTTTGAATAATTTTAAAAGTCGACTCGATTATTTAAATAAGACATAAAATGTACCTTGCGCGAAGAAGCGTATACAGAAATGTGTTTATCGTTAGATTCGTTCCGCTAGAGTTCATTTGCGCAGTTAAAAAAACAATTGCAAAATTAATTCAACCATTTAACATTTCAAATCGTTTTGTTCCTGTTGAATGTAGCAGTCCTGTCGTCGAGATGGTAGTTTGTCATTGAAGTTACGTTTATTAGATTTAGTAGACAATTCTGTAGCGTATTCAGTTAAATTAGTCTGCAGGAGGAGCAGTATTTCTAGATCGAGCTTTCATTTCTCGCGGAAACGATGTGGTATCTACCTCGTTTCTCACATCAAAATAGAACCTAGTTCCATATATGAGACTGATCATTTAATTATTTTTATTAAATTTCCGATAATTTCCACCACGTATCACGTAAATGTCTTCAACATAATCGTAACGATCGTAAATTTTAGAGATATCCTAGAATTTCACTGTTACACAGTATTACCGAGAATTTACTACCATTTAAACAAAAGGATAAAATGTAGGAAGTAATTCAACTGAAATAAACTTAAAAAGTTGCGTTTCGCCAAATTTAAATAGGTATATGGTACCAAATACTTTAAACGCGTCGGGCGTGGCAATTGACGTGGAGAAAAATGTGTTCTTTATATTTAATCACTGACGTCACGTCTTTAATATTATTATATATTTTGCTCTAAATTAATAATGTTATTAATATTGTAATAACGTGATATATCATAAAATATAAAATTGGGAAATAAGAAAAGCAAAATTTCACATTAGGTTATACATATGTACAGTTTAGACGAAAAGTAATGTCAGCGCTCTCTTAGATAATTTGTTTGGGCGAGCTTAAGCGAAAGTTTGTTATCGCTGAATTTAAAGTACGCATCGGTTGTAAATGGAATATAAATAAGTAGATATACATATCTATTATTAAATCCGTTTGAATGACTTTATACGTTCTAAATGTTAAGTGTGGATGTATAATTTAAAACTACGAACAACATTAAATTGATGTAAGTATATTGTGAAATAGGTATATATGCATAATTAAATTAATAGAAATTACTTTTAATTTAACTTGTTTGAATTGTTTAACTTGATGAATTCAATTTAAGAATGACAAATTTTTATAAGAGATATGATTTATTGTTAACTTTCATGTTATAATTGTGTAAAGCAATTTTTACCCTGATCAAATGGTGTAAGTGGACGAAATAATTTATGGATCGTTTGTTTATAATTATTATTATTGATAATATTAGAGTATTTCAGTATCGAGGTACCTATCGATAGGTGCATTATTACTTCCGAGGGAAATAAATTCGGAAATCCCAACGTCTATAATATCCGCGTCGCTTCCATTACACATTTTTTCACGACAAGAACAGTAACAAATTAAAAATAAAATAAACCTGTTTTTTGTATGAGAGAATTCTAGATAAGCACAGTGCAATAATAATGTCGAAGTGAAATAAAATCATCGATTTTACTTATCGCTCGGTCGTGAGGTTTTTCGTGTGTTGTATATGTTTGAAAAAGATTAAATTAGGCGGTAAGCATTTAGTTTCATCTCTACAAACAATGTCAGTAAATGTATACAAATTCCCATCGTGTAAACAAATTATCTAAAAAATATTCTAATCGTATAAATAATGGAATAAAATTATAAATATCAATGTTCTTGTAGTAGCCACTTATTAAATCTAAACTAACGCTTCTTTTTACCTATTTCAAGTACTCGAAACAATCGAAATTATGTAGATTAGTTAAGAAAAGAAACACCTTATCTTCCTAATTACTAATAACCGACACGGTTTTTAATAATTTTGTATATTATCAAAAATTAATTTTAAAGTAATATATTTACGCATCCGGTCGTCCAAACAAATTATGAAAAAGCGTACGGACACTTCTTTCCGTCTAAATAGTAAATAGTTTAATAGTCTAAATAGTTTTGGCAGACGGGCGTAACCCACACGTTTTGCGAAAATGAGTTATTCTTAAAGACATAATCTGTTAAAATCTGGTAATATTCCGATTTTTTCCAAAGGAAAAATCAACTTGTACTTCCGCGAAATGTATCTGCTTTTAGCTGAGCGACGACACAAAATTCCACCTGTAAAATTTACTTTTTATGGGTTACGCCCTTCAGCCAAAACCGGGTCGATATGCATTTACAAAATTAAACTCCAATTTCATAGACTAAAACGACTTTAATATTAAAGTCTACTATTATTATGGCAACACATCGTTGCAACAATGATTTAAAGTCCCATTAAATTTAAAGTAACGGAGTGTTGATTATAAAACTCACCCTAATGTGTCAATAAGGGGCAGCCAACTAAAGCATGCATGACACGGTTTGTTTTTTTTTTACAAAATTCTATACGTAATACAAAAGTACAACGTTACAAATTGAAAAGTTCTATAAAAATATTAAGCTGCCTATAGGAAATATGCGTATTTGTGGAGTTGTAAAATTGATACCTAACAATGCATTTTGCACAAAATTTTGTATAAAATTTAACTCGTATCATACAGGCACAATTAATCAAATTTAAAAGATTTAGGTACTACTCACTACTGAACTCACTTTTTATTAAATATAGATGTACGTACTAAGTAACTTTTTCGAATTTTAAATCTAGAAAAACAAGTTCGTTAACCATTAATTACGATTTAAATTTGAACTTTTCAATACCAACCTACGTAATTTATAAAACATTAGGCAGTAATTTTTTACATATTTAAAATTTAAATTATACATTTTTAGAATAATAGTTTTTTGACCTCCGACATGTAACGTATATTATATACTTAGTAATATCGTCGTCTTGCTGAACTTCTGTCGTATGTAAATGACGAGGAGTAAAAAATTTACTTATTCAAACACATGCGACGGCTGTTTTTATTTTTGGTTTAAATGGAATTAATCGGGACGAGGTTTCCTATAGATTCGTTGAACCACAACATACATCTGAGACTTTTTATTAAATCAAGGACACTCAAAGTTCTTTCTTCTAATTGGAGAAAATTAGAGTGCTTGGAACGTAATTGTATAACAGAGCACCTCATCCTGGCAATTTACCAAATAAAATTAAATTATCTCAAGTCACAGATAGATTTGGAGTTGAAATTTAAATTGAAACCCTAACCTATTTTCGTTAGTAGAAAATTAACGCGCTCATAATTACGTAGATAAGTTATTTCAAAAAGTTATTTAGATAGTGGAAGGTTAAGCAGAAGGGATACATAAATATTCTATGAGGTTGACCTGGTCATATTTAAATTTTATTGTTAGGCACATAAACCATAAATACGTCGAACCGTTCCCATGTGAATAATGAACTGATTTTGGGAATGTAAAAGTTTGCATCGGAAATATATACAACAGGCAACATCTGCCTTTTATTACTTAGATACCTATACAGATTTTTGCCAATAAGACAATTTCCAATATAATATGTTTAAAATTTAAATTTAAAGTAATTATATTTAATATCTACACTGTTAAACTACTAATAGATACGATCAGATAAAATCTTTTAATGCGGTCGCAACTTATAATAATACATTTCTAAATCTTTTACGATTTTACACCATTACATAAAACGTTTGGTAATGATGTTTTATAATGTATGTACTTGCTCAATATAAATTAAGAATAAAAATAAATTCATTATTAATGACAGACAATAAATAAAAAATCTGCAGCGTAGATGCACGATAAACTTTTTAAACAAGCGAATAAAATACAAATTCCTCTTATTCGTACCATCATCCTACGATCATGTCTTGCATTTATCTGAACAGCTTTTTATAAGGAAAATTAATCAATCAAGTAGCAGATGGGACGGCAAAAACATCTCAGATTTAGAAATTCTGATTTTTAAAATATGTATAAACGCCCTTACTTTTCATTCTAGTTAATATAGTAAAAAAAAACGAACAACGATCTATATTGAAGTAGTTTAATAAAAGAAGAAAATTCTAACGTTATTTTAGATACGGATCGTTCGTCACAAAACACCATTTAGTTTAATAATCCGGCTTTTACAGGTGATACGAAAGAAATGTAATTATGTTTGTTTTCGAGTTTCTTTAAAGTAAATTAAATTGGTTTCTTAAACAGAATATTAGGTAATTTAGATTACCTATGTGTTTCTTTGAACTGAAAAAAAATGGAAAAGCATTTCTTTCAAAATTCTACGTGTAAGTTAAATTAAAACAGATTATTACAATTTATTTATTACCATTAGATTAGCAAAGACGTTATAGAATAATTTTACTTCGAAATAGCAACGTATAAATAAACGTACATGGTGCTAAAGTGCTTAGTTAAAGTGTTACCGCCAACCACTTGATTTTTATTTGTAGGGGGTCACTAAAAACGCTTATTTACGCGGTTCGAATCAAAACCAAACAACGGCCTTTACAAATAATTGAAGATAACTGTGCAATGATACACAATACCTATTCGAGGAGTGTTTGAACGCGTTAAGACGGTCTACTACGACCCGGATAATAGAAAGATGGGACCTAGATAAATTCGTCTACAATTCATCTACCAAAAATTGATCTAAGTACAATACAATTGGTCTACAACAATTTGTCGAATTTTATTATTTTTTTCGCTAACCTAAGCTCACCACGCCATAAAAATTTTACCGGCGTCCAGTTGTCCGGCTTCCCTACCTCAAACGTTCCTTAAATCTAAAACTGCTATTTAATTTTTCTAAGACGAAAACAAACAAAAAATAAAAACTGAACAAATGTTTGTAGATTATTTGTTATGTGGATGAATTGTTTGTAGATTAATTGCAGTAGACTGCTACGAGTAAGCAGTATTGCATCGCGTGGTGGTCATTTCGAACGTTTTCTACATTTGTTTTCAAATTTTCTTTCATAATACTATATTAAAATTTTATTAAATAAATCTCGCACTTTAGGGCCATGTTTTATATGAACTTTGCTGTGTATAACCAATTCCAACCTTTCCAAGACACTTTATGTATCGGTAAAAATTTCTACTGCTTGTAATTTTAGAAAATAGTGACCGCTAAACATAACGTAAACAAAAAAAATAATACACAATCGAATTACCTATACGTTTTTCATGTTTCCTAATTGTATGGGGAACTAGAGTAGAGCAGAGCGAAAAAACGCCGGTTTTACAATTCATTCGTCGCGGATTCGAACCCCACCGTGCTGACGGGCGGATATTTGCAAATTTGTAATTTAAGTAGGTATATTAAAATATCTATTACGGAAAAAATCTTTGAAAGCACAAGCAAAAAGTCAAACATTATTTTTGAAATAATGTTTGTTTGTGTTGCACCGATTTGTTCTTATTAAATATAAGAATTATAATAAACTAAAGCGTATAAAAACTAGAAGTGTACACCTAATAGTGTAAATTATGTACGTGCATATTTATATATGCACGTATATGCATATATATATTTATAGTGTAAATTATGTACGTGCATATATAAATATGCACGTACATAATTTACACTATTGATTATAAAATCAATCAAATTAATAGTGCGACAATTATAACAAATACGTAAAGAAGCAGCTGCGAGTGACATTGTATCTATCTGCTAACAGTCAGTAAATTGAATAAATAGTTGCGATTATCTCATTTTATAAAGTCAACATGTGTTTGCCAAGTTTTTACCCCAACTTCAGTTGATATTTTACGTGACGTAATTTAAATACAATTTGTTTCAACGTTCAAAAACATTATCATAAAACGAATGGGAACTTTATTGAAAACATGTAGAATTCCGCCCTAATTACGATTTAAAATATGAATTTATTAATTTCTCGTTAATTTTCGCGTAGGTACACTAGTATCGTGTTTTTAATTATGAAGATAATTTTTAGACGTTTACTACATTCATTTTTAACGAAAGTAAGGAATTTATAATTACAACTATTAATACACGAGTATGAGATTAGGTATCTCGATAAATGTTTATAATATGACCGTTTACTTTCGTATTTACCCTGAACTATTGTATTTATTCTTAAATTGTCGCATACCTAAACATCTTATATTTGATGAGGTTTTCATCAAAGTTTTTAAATAATTTATATGTTGTTGTACTTACGCAACGCATAGTTTCAATATACAGTACGACTAATAATAATGTTGATACTCACTTACCCTCTTTTAGTCACTTAACATTTGTGAGGATTCTACTCCTGAAACAACAAAATGAATTTAATTAGTTATAATAAATTACGTGGTGCGCACAATTACATAGTATTATATTGGGTCATGCGTGAATTTTGTTAAATTTTTAGAGATACATCCGTCGGTGGAATGTATCTGCAGCACTACATTTCAGACTCGGGATTATGAAAAGAAGATTAAAAAAATGTAAGAACTGTATTAATATCTACTAATAAAGAAATGCCTACTTTATAAAAGAAAGATAAATACAGGTTTATCTAGTCTATCAGCTTAACGCTTAAATTATTTAGCACGCTTTACGATTATGACTTTAGATAAGTATTAATTAGATTAGATAGATTAAACTAGATAGATACTACTTTAGTTTAATTATAGGATACTTTTAAGATTTGCCCTAAAGCCGTTTGTGGCGTAAAAAGAAATAGAAATGTATATATTTTAAATTTATTTTAAGGGTTTAAATAGATAGCAAACATAATATGAATGTTATATTATATATTAATTATCAAAAAATAAATGTGTCTTAAAATTAATAAAAAAAAGAAAAAAAATTACATCGGGTAAAAAATATTTCTTTTGTTTTCGATGAAGATCTGTGTCGATGTCGATGATTATTTAACAAAATTCGTCGAAACAGTGGCAGTTAAGTATATTATTAACTCATTTTGAACACCATTCTCTATTTAAAAATTTAAAGATCTAACTTAATTTTAGTATTTATCGTTAGTTTATTCGCCTTTCTGTACCACTTGTACCAACTACCCATTTTTCGTTTTTTAGCTATTAATCATGCATATTGTGGATCGTGGGTCATGTAAATCAATATTCAATAAAATTAATGTAAGTCATTATTTTATTAGTTTTACAAATCTCGAGTTAGATAGATAGATGCTTAAATAAGAAACTGCTCATCGTGAAATACAGACGCCTAATAATACAATATGTATTTTCTCAATTTTTAAAACAATTAATGTTGAGATAGTTGAGACACCTTGTGCGATTATTATATTTATAGATATCTACCTATCTAAATTTAATAATCTCTATATAAATCTACTTCGAGTTGGAATCTTTAGCCAAAACATTTGAGAAATTCCACCGATTATAATAGGCTCGAATGCAGACATGCATCGTCTGCGTTGTCGGTGACTTGACCAAATTAAAATTTAAAATGCATTTGGCTGCAATATAAGTAAGCAATAGTAGCGAGAATTATCTTCATGAAGCAGCAGCACATGACTAACAACAGACATTAATAATTTAAAATACAGCTGCTGTGGGATACATCCGGAAAGCCGAGTTCTATGGGGATATGACAATATTGAATAATTAAATTTAATTTTAACTTGGGGAGAATGTTTGCCGTTCATATTTACGGAACAAATCGACGGAGTTTATCGAGGAAGACGGTTGGAATCAATTTAATACGATAATTTTACCAAACGATTCGGTAGGTATATCGGTAATTGAAATATTTCCGTACCTATTTAATGAAGCGAAATATACCTACGACAATTTACCGAAAGGTTGCTTAATTTAATCCCTTGGTAGTATTGTTAGCATAGAGGCGACAAAACAGCAAAAGCAAACAAATTCGGACCCTTGTTAGTTGAATAGAAGTTACTTCATATAAAAAAAAATTGCAAGACAAGCTTCGAGCAATACTATTAGTATAGTTGGCTAGAGAATATCAAGCGCAAAAGAGCAGGAACTCCCTCAAAGCGAAATGCAAATTGGGTTAGTTTCGTCAAAAGATGCTCGGACACAGAATAAATTGCACGACTCTAACAAAATGATATCTCTGCATAACGAAATTGCCGCAATAAATGAAGTAGAGTTTTTGTTGTACAAAACGGGCTTTTGATCTGAACGAAGACGCAGTTCACTTCGTCGAAGCTTTCTAACGCCTTGCGCGATTCGTGGACGTGCTTTACTGAAATGTTGCAATATTACTTACGATTAGAACTCGTTTTATTACAGAAATATAACTACATAACTTTCGGGATCGAATCAATATTTTGAAGAATGTTGGAAAATAGTAAATTTGTTATCTATTAATAACATCTGCACGATCAAATTTATTGTTAATCTAATTTTCATTTGTTAATTATTGTTAAAAAATTGCACAATAACAGAATAAAAATTCACACTTTATAACCACAAATAAAAAAAAACATTGTTCGTCGATAAGCTATTTATACAAAAAATTTATAAAGTTTAACCCATTACTGTCTTTCAGATGACTAAAAATAAGTCATTTAAGTGAACTTTTAGTGCATGATTATTATTTAATAAGTATAATGCGCTAAAGCTCATATTATGTGCACGTAATGTGTGACGACAATGCGGTGTTAACGTAAAATTTGAAAGCAGGTATTGTCAGAATTTATTTCAGGTTTTCGTCGTCGGTGGAATTCTGGATTTTTACCCAGCAGATTTACTACAACAGAAATATTTCAAATATCTGTATACGTACAGAGATGGTCAAATTGTTAGAAATTTATAGTAATATAAAAATTAATTAATATTTGCCTCATAGTTGGGAGTATTTATTTATAATGAAATGTTTACGAAATTATATTTACTTATTTCAAAAATGTATTACGATAATTTCGGATCCATTTTGTGCATTAGTTCAGGTCATTTTATCCTACAATAACTCAGTACTTTAGTTCATACAAACTGGATGAGCCTCTCCGACAATAGAATCGCTTTCGTATTGGTACTAATGCGGCCCACATACGGTACGATCCGTCGTAAGTCGTTGTTGCCCAGACTTCAAAACTTCAAAGTTGTAATACAATACAACAAAACGTATTTTGGTAGGTATTTTGAATTTTTACGCACGGACGTAGAGCGCAGGATAGCTGACATCGTAATACAAATCGTACTGTTGTACTGCATGCAGAAGTGGACAGTCAAGACATCTCAGTCCTACTCAGGCAAGCTTAAGTAACCCACCCCCGATCAGAAACAATAAAATTATGAGAATGAAAAGCCACGGCGATTGTTTTTTCGTTGGACTATTGTTCAAAATTTGTGTTTTAGTAATGATGGGAAAGGGAAAAGATACAAAAGGCTATGCAAAATACTAAATATGTTGTACATTACGTTCAATAATATATACCTAATAAAAAAACAGTTATGGAAGGTATTGTTATCTTTGACTTTAAACCATTTAAATTGAAATGTTAATTGAAAACTGCACAATTTATAATAGTTTGACCGCGTCTGTAATTACCGTATATGCTCGAGAAATGTCCGCGCTCATGTAGATGTCCGCACCTTGATTTTCAGTAAGAAATATAAGGAAAAAATATCGAGACGAGTAATGTCTGCCTTAGTATCTTATTTTCAATTTCTACGTTGTTCGTACCTTTTATCCCATCATTTTTTTTACACACATCTTGTCCTTCAAGAATTATCATCGGCTTTCCGTGCGGGCATAAGTGTAATTTCTTACGTAATACGATTTAATAGAGAGCCATTTTGCTCCTCGAACGTGTAACGCAACAATAAAAAAAAACTTCTGAATTGGACATTTGCGCTAAAATTTTTGGTTAAAAAGTGCGGCGGATATTTGTCGAACGTACCTACGTATGTAGTACCTAATTTTATCAGCAAGAATAAACCTGCAGCTTCGTAAACACGCGGACTGTGTTGCAAACAAATTTGCAAATAAAGTTAGATACACTTCGTCCAAACCTATATGCAATCCACGTCATCAATAAAAGATTACTAGATGATGATGCTTCACATAGTGCTGTCACCTCGTACCTCGTATTTTGACAGTTCTAATAAATTGTAGTCTGTTTTATACCATCTAATATGTGCGCAAGTAAATCATCTATAAAATATGTCACTTTCCAAACTTTAAACCGAATTACAAATAAACAATCTAGTAACTTTTTTTTGATGACGTGAATTGCATATAGGTTTGGATACGATATAGGTACGATAAAAGTGATGGATTTTAAATGCATCAAAACTGAATGTATGCAAACGTGTTTCAATGCTTTTTACATTAAATGGCAAACAAACTTAACAATTTTGTAATGCGTTTTTATGAATGGTTTTGTAAACCAATATAATGTCATATAAAGTTAAATGAGCCAGGGTATTACGATTTAATACAACTACGGCCTCGAATTTTAGCTTCAATAACGATTTTATATTTTATATATTTTATTTTTACTGGAAATTAATAAATAGCTACCTACACAATGTC
This sequence comes from Rhagophthalmus giganteus, assembly GCA_036326145.1. Taxonomy (NCBI): domain Eukaryota; kingdom Metazoa; phylum Arthropoda; class Insecta; order Coleoptera; family Rhagophthalmidae; genus Rhagophthalmus; species Rhagophthalmus giganteus. Next base: position 52,763,893 of record JARFJA010000001.1, read on the forward strand.
TAGTAATATGTATTTCTATCCACGTTTTTACGTTAAACAATCTTGAAAAAATCGAACATAAGACGATATTTTGTTTTTATTGACTAAAATTGAAAGTCGAGTAAAACGTATTTTCTCAGGAGACCATTTTAAATCTCGAAAGAAATTACGATGACGATAATTACCGAATACAGATAATTACGTAAAAATTAAGAGCAAAATTAACCAAGCAGGTAGGTATGTAAATAATCATTTTTAAATTAACCGTATTTGGATTATATACGGCAGCGTCGTTCTCACATGTTTAGATTAGAATTCTTAAAACGTTCAAAGTCAAATTTAATCATGTTCGGCGTCGCATGAACTTCTGTCCATTAAACTTGGAACTTCGCAAGAAGTGGTCGCTGTATTTTATCGCAGACTCGAAACTCGTCCTGAAATCTCTACGAAATGAGCCCACTTTCAAAACTGTTTAATTATTTTAGAGTAGTAAATACCTTTTTAATGAGATTTCAGAAAAGATTCGCTTTCAAAAAAGATCAACATTTTAATAACTTCTTCGAAACATTTCGTAATATAATCAAATACAAAAAAAGTTAAATCTACTTAATGCCTTAATTATCGTCGCTATTATGAGAATAAATTTAGGTACCTATTGGTAAAATTCGGTAAACAAGAATACTGACAATGAGATATATATAATTATTGTTGTCTTTTACGGTTACAATACATATTGTCATAAATTGAAAGAATATTTAAACGTAAACCTATTAACATATTTCGTATATAGGCCGTACTTTAACAATGCAAGTATATTTTGACAGTTGAAAGTGCATACAAATTTTATCCCTATTTATCATTTCACCCTTTTAAAGAATTCGGCTAAATAATAAGCAAGTTGTTTAAAAATAATGAACGGTTAGTTATAGCTGCTTACATAGCTGCTACCTATACATATTATTTATTTTTTACAGGAAACGTGTATATATTTTACATTAGCTATTTAAGAAATATTAGGTATAATTTTTGAAGGATGGAAAACTGTTTTATATCTATCTGTACAACATTTGTAGCGACATATTATGTAAAACATATGTACTTTAATCTTTCGTTAGTCCGCTGGAGTCCGACATACCCTTAACTAATATCTTCCTTTTTCTAATTAATTGATGGCTTTTAAATCTTTTCTAGTGTTTATATTGTTTATTAACACATGTATAGGAATATTTTACTTTATTGTGATTGATAGTCAGAACAAGTATGTATATTTTGAACTTCCAATAGGTTTCGGTTCATTTTCGTCAACTACTAACTCAATTTCGTCGATACTATCTACTTTTTCCCATAACTACAATAATCTTTGTTGATCAGCTTCATAATTATCCATTATTCTGTCCGTTTCAATACAAATCCAAAAAAAAGAAAAAATCCAGAAAAAAATCCAAAATTTTTTCCAGAAAAAATCTACTTTACCAACATAATCATTTACGCCCGGTTCCACCACCTCGTCTTGAGCTCTGCTTAGAGCTCAAGCTGAGCTTGACAGAAAAATTTAGTTTCACCACATAAAACCGGACCTTAACTTCATCAAATCGAGCTTACATCTGAGACGTGAATAATGAGAGCTTGAGATCATGTTTATAACCTCATATTATTCAAGTCTGTCACGGTGACTAGAATTTGTTACTTTGATTACTGAAGTAAATTATGGAAGTGGATATTATTAATATAATTCCCGTTACTGTCGTATCATTTATCACTGAGAGAATCAAAGATTGCGAATCATCGGTTGGTTTGGCCGTTGATGGTCCTCCGCCAGTTCTGTACAACTCTGCACGATATTTGGCTTTGCCTTTCTTCGCCTCTTGTTTCATATTACTCCATTGTTTCCTCAACGAATCATCACTCCTAGTCACATTTTTCCCCTGAGCGTTGAATAATGACGTTATTTTACTCCACGCCGTATCTTTTTCTTTATTTGTTGTACCGTTTGTGGTTTTATGTTCTATTACATTTTTATAATTTGCAACCAGTGAGGTGAGAAGATGCTTTCTCCTCTCTGGTGTAATTGCACCGCTTCATTTTGTCCATAATTAAAATGGATAACGTCAAAACGAGAACAAAACGTCGCAAACAGTAATAACGGTAACAGGCAATTTGTTAGGTTAGGTTAGGGAATTTCATTTTGACGTTCTGTCTTACTGTCGCAGTGCGGGATATTTAAAAACTGAAGGAAAGAACCAATCACGCGCAAGTTCTGCAGCGTCGTCATCTTTACGTACAACTTAACCAATGCGAGCTTTGAAAAGCGCGGTGGAACGCATTTCCGTCTTGAATCGTGCTTACATTTGAGTTCGACTTAGTTAAGTTCTAGCTCAAGATGGAGTGGTGGAACCGGGCGTTAAAACATTAACAACAGCTACTCAGCACATGGTGATTCTGCGGACGTTGTTTAAAAAAAAATTACAATAAAACTAAGCTTGGAGTTCGTTAGACCCCGACCAGACTAATGAAAGGTTATTTAAAGATTAAATCGATATTTTTATTAATAAATTATGTATTATAGGTTTATGTAATTATGTAAAATTATGTACTTTTAAAAAATTTAAATAACAAAATATTACCCCAAATATTTACCACCGAAATACATTTATTATGTTTGCAAAAATTAAAGCGAATTTAATAAACGTCTAGTCGCGAGGTGTGTATCTACTATAAAAATAGATACGTTGTAAATATGCAATAAAAAAGAGCAGCGTTTGCAGCACAAGGGAAAAATCCTTCATCCAGTTTTAAATTTCTTTTTTAACGTGTTTTTTTTATGACAGGTAATAAATATACATATACAATACCGCTAACAAGTAACATCATATATCGAGGAGTTTTTTAATTAATCACCTATATATAAAAATAGTAAGTTTGAAGCAACGACATATAGATTTTACGATGCTGTTCAACTTGTGGTGGTACTATATGATTCCTAGACAAACAAGAAACTAGCAGCTGCAAAAGAAATCAGTATGCCTGTGTGTAATAAAGAGAATCGAACATCTGGGACAAATACAGCCGTCTCGTATTGAACCACTGCAGTTTATAGGTTAACTAGTTATATTATGAAAGTTATAAAATTGTAGTTTTTAAGAAATAATATATTTGATTACATATCAAACATTAAACTAGTAAATTTGATAAATAAACATAATTAGGCAGGCAGGTGTATATTTAATGAAAAGGGAAGTTTCTTTTAATTTATTCTGAAAGTCGTTGTACCCAAACTTAAACCGCGTAGGCATAATAATAATAAAAAAAACTAATGAATCCTTTTGAAGGTCACTTTCGGAAGGGCAATACTTGCAGGGGCTAAAGGAAAGGTCAGCGGATGTCACAGACATTAATTTCCATGTTGCTATCTCAAATGTCATACCCTTTAATATTCTCATACAGTCAGGTAAAGGCGAACATTCGTTCGAAAATTCGTTCTGCAGTATAACTTCTCAACTCAATGATGGAGAGTAAATACCTGCTTCAAAGGCTGAGAAACTTGTTCTCGAACCAACATTTCATTCTCTTTTCATCAAAAGGGAGAACAATGGCGTTGATTACATCGATATCTGAATAGATTCTTGACCCGAAATGCTTCCACGGTTTTATATTTCATCGAACTTCAGCATTCCAACTTAAAAGTGCATTTTACTCACTTTTTTTTTAAATTCCACATAACGTTCCTTGATATCTACACTCACGAGATACGAGGGAGAAAATAATGATAGGTGAAGATCGACATACTTGCTGAAAATTAATATTCCTTGGAATAATCGTTATTATAACGACAAATAGGTATATATTTAGATAATTAAAGTAAAAGTTATTAAAGTATTTCATTTAAATGAAATGATAAATCAGTTAAGTAAATAAGTAGTGTACATTTTGGCAACACCAAAAATCTCTAAAAATAGACTTTCTTCAAAAATTTGTATACAGTTTGTATCAAATATAGCTACGCAACTGCTTAATGTTCTAGCTACACTCCCGCCAGACTCGATCGATAACGCGGAAAACTTAAAAAAGGGATATTAAAAAGTTTCTCCGATACCATCGCAAATAGAGAATTTTAATACTATGGGGTTGAATTGTAACTAGAAAATATTTTATATTTATTAAATATTGGAACCAGTGTCGTATTGTGCCTGTCGAATAAACAACTAAAATTATGAAAGCAAACGAACCAGACGTCTTAACCTTTTCTATTATTCGTCTATTGAATTACCCGACCCGTTTACGTCAAAAAGAAGACCCTTAGTAAACGCAATGGCGCGACAAACACGGCTGTGGAATGCCGCCAAAGAATCTACATGAACGCCCGTCGCAGCGTATACCCACAAAACCTATACTATTTCATTAGAATTTTAGCTCGAATCATTTTTATTTTTGACAACGACTGCTCCAATGATCTACTTTATTCAATTTTATTTTTAGATTTTCTATACTTAGAATGCGGGAGTCGCGAGATTCGCACTTCCAACGTTCGAAAATCGATTAAAAGATTATTAGCAAGTTGGTCCGGAATCTCTATAAATTATTAAGTTGTCGTAGGTGCTAGAAAGTAAACTTTAGACTACAGTTTGTTTTTCTAACGAACTGTGCGATGATTATATCAGAACGTATTCACGAAACTTGGCACACCTGTCGTCATTCATTGTTTTTAACGGGAAACAGCCCATAAAAATAGACCATTTAAAGACAGTTCTCACGCGAATTCTATTTTTACACAAAAAAACCTTTTACATATTTGGTAAAATCAGTAAATTAGCGTAAACGATATTTATTAAATTATTAAAAGGCACCTCGATTGTATTTGTCTTCATAAAATTTTAAAAAATTATTTTTTTCATAGATAAAATGGTTAAGCACCGTAGTAGTTAGGCAAAACGTAACCTCATAAAACAATTACTATCTGATGGAAAAACTTATTTTATTCAAGAAACTCCTAACTGTTCCAACAAAATGATTTCGAACGCCAAAAGGTGGACCTAAAAACACCTGAAACTCGTGGTCGAAAAACGAAAAATTGCAAGATATGACTTATTAAACATAAAAAAGTTAGAATAAAATGATCCCTTTCCGACATCAAACCGAATCAGAACTTCAAGTTCATAGTTCTACAATAAAATTAATCGACAGTCAATTGTTCGGTGGAAGTCCCAGAAAAACGTCACTATTCAAGTCCCGCATGTTATTAGTAATAGAATAAAACAAAACTGACCAACAAATAAATTGCATATTTTCAAGTTCAAAATTCCTTTATTTGGCACTGAAGGCAATTTATTAGACGACCAACCAAATGCGGCTTAGAATTCAACGTTTACGATTAAAACAGTAAAACACGGAGGGGCTAAAATAAATGTTTGGGGTAGTTTCTCTTATTACAGGGCCGATCCCATTTTTAGAATAAAAACTAATACGACTGTAAAAATTTATTTAGATATATTAGACAAGCCTTTCGCGGAATATGATGAAGTGCCACTAAAATGGATTCTAATGCAAGGTAATGATGCAAAACACACTACAGGGCGACTGCAGACTTATGGAAATTAAATTCCCTAACTTTTCCAGGTTCTTCCAGTTTTCCCCGACCCGCAGACACCAGTCGATTAGGCAAGGTTTGGTTCGTTATTAATGAATTTACGATTTTGGAGTGGCCAACTCGATATCCTGACTTGAATCTTATTGGAAACCTTTGGGTTGATGCCAAACAAGCTGTTTTTAAGGAAAATCCAGCAACTCAGGATGCACTTTGGCAAGTTGTGAAAATAGCTTGGTCTTCCATTCCTCGAGAGTAATCTCAGAAATTAATAAATTCCACGCCTCGCCGATGTGCAGCAGTATTGCATAATAAGGGTTATATACAACAAAATATTGAAATAAGGTTTTCAATTAACAGCTTTCAGTTGCGATTTTAATTAATACTGGTAGTACTTTAGTACTACTAGTAGTATTTATCTTTATTAATTAAAATGTTTTTCTTTTCTAAATTTAAGTTCAAATTAAAATAGTGCCTATATCAACCATTGAACCATTTGAACCAATGCATAAACGGATAATAAAACTAATAAAACAAATGGTCTCTTTTGACAAAAAAATTGTAATATCGAATTTCCAAACCAATATGAGGAAAATCTAAAAATTGTGCTTTTTCTTTTATTACACCTTAGTTATCTAGTGTCAGCAGTTTTCACCTTAGACGTAGTGGTTAAAATTATAAATTATTCTGCAACACTAATAATGTAACAAGGTCGTTTAGTGATTAATTTTAAAAGCCGACAAGCATTTAATATACCATGAAGTTTGTTCGAACTTCATCAACAACTAATCGTAAGACCATCCAATCTCAACATAATTAGCCACTACGACCAATGTCGACTTAATGAACCTTGCAGCGTTAAACCGCAACTTACCATCGGAGTATATAACCGCGGTTACATCATCGCTACGTAAAAATACCACGCCGACGTTTCAACCCCTTTTATTTACCAAAAACTATTTAGATCTCGCTTAATGAAATAATCTAAATTCTACTATTCGCGAATTAAAATAACGGCAAGAATAAAATACGTGCCATCAAAAATTAGTTAATATGTAATTCAAAAATGTTTCGACATATCTAAAATCAAAACTACGTACCAACTATTTTATATTATAAAGCACCTATACGTTATTCACGATAGGTTCCAATGCACGACTCGACCATAAAGTTGCAAAGTGCAAAATTCTACCGACGATTTACCTGCAGATATATGATATGAAAGAAAGATTACAATCTATTAGTACCTACTGTAAAAAAACGATGTTTTATTGATGACGTGGATTGAAACCTATCGTGAATAACGTATAGGTAGTAATTTGAAATCAATTTTTTTTAACATTTTTACCTAAATTTCTAAGTCGATTAAATTTTGGTAGTAATCGACAGATCAAACGTAATTATATTTGGACACTAGATATTTGATTAAACCCTCGATTTTAATTGATGTACGATTTAAATATAAAGGCTTGTATAAAAAAAATGTTTAAAACGACCTTCACTAATAACCGTCCTCGTGCAAATAATACAACATATAGCTTTAAGCTCAAATATAAAAATTTTGACGCGGCTCAAGGAGCCTTCATGATACAATTTGCTCTTATGGAGGGCGCGACACTACGCCCCGCACTTAAAATATAGAAATCGAGAACAAAATAAGTTCTGTATGAATCGTTTTTGTGTAAGAAAATCACGCGCACCTACTTACACCATATAATTTTGGTTTAAAAGTTTTAGTTGTGAAGATTGAAAATAAATTGAATTTCCAAATAATCTCAGATACAAGCATCACAACAGGTCTTCAATCTTAAAAGGGCCCGCTTATAATAAACCATTCTATAAGGGAGTGAAGTGAATCGGGTAAAAGATATTTCTAAACGATATAGGTAAATCTGTCATACGCAAGCAGCTGATATTTTTGGCGAACAATATAAAGCGTAATTGCCAGAAAAGCTATGGTATTATATCTGTCCGCAGTAGCACAGACGTCATTAATTTTTCTTCGCACGTGATGTCTGAGATGCGGCAGGGAGAGAACGATCATTATTATTTGAATAGCGCAACGGCTCGCACACCCCCAATTCTTATCACGGCTTTTCTTGATCAATGTGCTCGCACGACACAATGGGTCTTCGTCCTTTTCTAACATCTTTGAATTTCGGCTGTTTTTTTTTCAGACTCGTTATCACTGTAACAGTGCCATCTGCCTCGAGCTATTCCAACAACATTTTGTTGACTTATTTCCTGTGCAATGCCTTAATGGAATTCTCGTTCGAGTAGAAAATAAAATTAATAAGGGTAACTTTTAAAAGAATATTTCTTTTAAATAAATTCATTTAAAAGGACGTTTTCTAACATGGCATAAAGGATTACTAATGCGTATTCAGGTTTGGAATATACGTATATTCAAAGATAGATAATGTCTTTTCATTAAATTTTATTTTACTTTTTATCGGATTAACTAATTCCGGAGTAAAATTTAATAGATAAATGTATGATACTCGCATAATAATTATTATCAAGGGTACCTAATATATTTTAAATTGTAAAATGAATTAAATAATTAGGGTAGGTAATGTACCTGGAAATTTTAACGATAACATAGGTATGATCGATATACGAGGCGATTCGTAATGGTTTGAACAAACTTTGGCAGTTTGTTAGGAAGACGTTTTTACGTAAAAAGATTCATATGATCGCAATATGAACGTATGTCCTCGTCTGATTATTGTTAGTTTCGGAACTATAAGTAGTGATAGTGTTTTTACTTCATAATTTAATATCCATGAAGTGGTTCAAGGTTTTGGTGATAGTTGAAGTTAGTTTAAGTCGACATTCTATAATAATTCCTAAAATGGAAATTGGAACAACAGCTATAAAAACAAACAAACAGTAGAGGTGTTTGTAAGATTATAACCAACACATAAAATCTATACCTAATAGTCTAACTGTTGTTATCAAGATATTGAAAATCTCGAATTTTATTTCGAAATATTATGGTCTGACAAAACCGATAGTTATTTAGTTTTATTTTGTACAATTCTGATCCAATTTTGTATCATTTTTCTCAAATTACTTTACGGAATTATGGAACTTCTTTTTCTTTCAAAATGTTGGTCATATATCGGGCTTGGAGGTTGGAAAGATTTTGGCTGTGGTAATTAAAGATGGACCAGAACCCGAGAAAGCCAAAAGGGGTTAGACAACTAAAGGAAAAACAGTCACGAATCCATTTAATAATAAAATTATAAAAAAAATGAAAACCTCGATTTAAAGCAACTTTAACTTCTTGTAGTTTCATAACTATGCAGGCAGATTAGGAGGACATGGGTTTATATGAATCAAAATAGACCGTATAATAATCTTTTCTTTGAGAACAAACGAGATTAGATTAATCACATAAACAAAACTATCATACTTTTTAGTTAATGATACACTTTGTAAAATTCGCTTTAATAAACTTTCAGAAATCCCATAATAAGAATGACACGGCCATAAAATTCCTAATCAATTCAGTTTAAAAATAGCAGCAAATGTAATACAATAATTTACAGTCATGAATTTAAAAAAAAAATCGACTTAATTTTCATAATGTTGAAACATTTATGGAGCAGCAATTTAAATTCTATCATTCCAATTTCCTTATCTATTTAGTCGACCAAAGTTACGATGATGTAAGCGGTAAAATATTGAGGTTTCCTGCTGACAAAATCGACATCCTTAATTAGGTTCGGAAATAAACTTTAAACATGTTATTAATTTATTATGAAAATTTCAAAATGAAAATTAAATTTGTCTACTCCAGACCATTAGTGTTCGATTGTTAGCATCAATTCTATATATACATATCTACCTAGTATCACGCCTGTACTTATCTAGTATTTCAATAAAATATAGAACAAAACCTTATAAGTTTGGTAATTATTGCTCAGATTTATTTAATTTTTTAAATATCACATTCCTTATAATTATATTTAACACAATTTAATACAACCGGTTTCGCATATTTTGTTAGTGATATTAAAAAAAAATGAATTTGAAAAATAATATGTATGAATATCATCAAATAAGTGCTAATAGAATTAAAAAGTTTAGTAATTAACAATGTTGTGTATAGGTACGTTCACATAAAAATGATTAAAGCACCGACACCAATAAATAGATACAATCATGACTCTTCGAATAAGAAAAAATGACCCAGAGTACTGATGGCAAAGTTTATCGCGCATTCCATTCCGTTGCCCGCAAAAAAGCACTCCCACGATAACTACTACATGACTGTCCATCAACGCCGTTTGCGATGAACCAGATGAGAGTTTCTAGTTTTTGTGGCCATGCATGGTCGATTCGTGCTCCCATAATCTCACCGTTCCGTTCGTTCGGTAGCATCACAAATCCTCATGTTAATCATTCAAATTTACACCACATGTTCCCATTCTCACTCTCGAAAACCGTTCGACGACAAGCCGATTTTTCAACGTCAAAAAAAAAATAATAGGTATAATTTTATAAACAATTAATACGACGAAATGTTTCTAATTGTAAGTATCTAAACATGAAAAATTCAAAATATTCAGTAGATATTATGATTTTAAATCGGCACTACAAGTGTTAAGGTGTAAAAACCTAGTGTGCTAAACACGTACTAAAAGATGTAGCGCGCGAACGGCCCTTTACGGCTACAAATTCCCAACAAAACACTTTTATAAATAAAATTAGGAGAATAATAATATTGTTTTTATTAAAAAAAAAGGCAAGAGTATACTTAAAATCCTGTAAGTCGACAATAAGATGTTTAAAGATGTAACGGGTTACAAACGAATTTTAAATGAAATCGAACGTAATTTCTATTTATTTTCTTTAAAATTATAAACCAAAGCAAATGTTATTTTTAACAGAAGATACAAGACAGATACACAGATTTTTTACATTTATTGTAAAATGAAATAGAACTTTCTTCAAACTGTTCAAGTGATCGTTTCAGAAATAAATGGATCGATTGTTACAGGTGCAGCAGATTCGGTAAGTTGTCCTATACACGTCCTCCCAGAATTTTATATGTCGCTCATAAAAAATTGTAAAGAATACACTCAAATTCAATAAAATGCGTAATATTGAATTACGTCGAAAGTACGTAATTGAATAAATCTTCCAAATTTTATTTTAAAATCACTTACTGATCACAATTTGACATTTATCATATCTGCATCTTAACGTGTTAAATTTAATCAAGCTCACGAAAACCAATTATTGTAATTGAAAGTTTATTTTAAGACTTTTTTTACAATTTTATAACTAATGTGCACAAAATATATTTACGTTCCACACGCTAAATAGCAAAAAAAAATGAATGTAAATCGTCAACTGTTATTAAATCGATATCAAAGGTATGCAGATGAGCGACAATTCTAAATAATTACAGGATGACTTTTTAAGTGGGTAAAAATACGAAATTATTCCAAGCAAAGAAGTTTCTTCGAGATTCTTTTCACAAATAATGACTTTCCAATCAACCTTATGATTACCCGTGTATATCGAGTATCATCCGTCTATGTGCTCCGCATATTAATGTTACCATCACAGAAACTGCTCAAAAAGGGATTTTAAATAAGGGATAACTCTTGTTTTGAGAATCTTATAATTTATTCTATAGGTATAACAACACCGTATATGAATCCAATGTGGTGAACAACATAAATGAAAACTTTTAAATAGGATGATATCGATAGATATTTATTTTAATTGTGATCGAAAAACGCGATTAAGAAAATGTGAAAATTACAGTTACGTCAACGACACTCAAAATTCAACGCAGTCGACGCGACACAGCGGTGGTGTCTAAATAGCTTCGCAAATGTTAATTTATATAAAATAATATTATCAAAGTTAAAATTATTATTAGTGATTCAATTTGTGTTTGAAGAGCGTGAACGAAAACGTATTTTTGTTTAAGCCATTTATAATAGAGTACCTAGATACGAGTTGCATTAAATCACTTTGTTTAAAATAATATTCTGAAATAATTCTCTTATTGTTAGACTTTTTTATATCGCCGTTTCAACGTAATTAGTGTTTTAATTAATCGCCTTTATTACAGACTTACGATGACGAAAAATTCAATAGCAGTAAAATTTTTATTATTTTCCAAATGCAAATAATGTGTTTTCACAAAAACTGATTTTTAAAACCTGATAATTATAATATTCAGGTTAATTTATTCCTTCGTTAAAAACAATTTAATCTGATGAGGACCCTCACAAACTTACAATTTAGAATTTTAAATCGATGCGAGTTTTAGTACCTTCTCGAAAACGAATTTAATATGATCAAACAACCCTGGAAACGACTCGAAATATATTACGTAAGTAAGTAGGTACTTGAACGTTTTCAGAGAGTTTTTGTTTATAACGTATGAAATAACGCAGTTTGATTGCGTAAATACATAATTATACAAATTAAAAAAGTATTACCGTTTATATTAAGTATTTGCCGAAGAAAATACAAAAAAAATTATTAAAAAAATTTGAAAAAAATACAATACAGAACTGACTTATGTTCCAGCATGTGACCAATACCAAAGTGTAATGATAATTAAACATTTATTATATTGTCTCTGTGATAAATATAAAAATGAACGAATGCGGTGCAAATATACGTAACAATTCGTCAGTTCTCAATGGCGACATAAAGTCGTAAAATACATTTTAAACTAAATAAAACTAATCCAATTATTTAATCAATCGTAAAAATAACAATGTGCTAAAAACCATTGCATTTGAAGAATTGTAATTTAATTATAAAAAAATATATACTTTTTATCTATCAATTAGTAAGCGTTAAATTAATATTTTCTTATTACATTATTAACTAATAAATTAAATGACAAATTACCTACTAACAAGAAAACGTAGACGACTCGAAAATTAAAAAAAAAAACAAACAAACAAAAAACAACAACTAAATATGCAGGCTGATTGAGTGGTTCATTATAATCATTAATCAATTTTCTATTTCTACTAGTAAATGCTTTTGGGGGCGAAATTATTTCTAAAAATAAAATCTACATTTCTATCTGATTGTTAAAACATTTTATAAACTATTGAAAGTTAAATAAAAAATTGATTATGGTATAGGATCTTAACGTGTGGTTAAATTTTTAAAAAATCTTCAATACCTCGCTCTTATTTTTTTTTTAATTTGGACACCTATAAAATTTATTTTTTGGAAGTGTACCTAATACATTTTCGTACACCTAATTAATTATTAAATTGATAAAATCCTAATCTGTGCCGTATAAAATCGGGTATAGTTGATTTCCAGAAAGTACTTCATTAATATCCAAGATATACACCATAGCACAATCTAACGTCAGCATAAACGAAATTACGCGCGCAATCCGGATACTGCACAGTGACTGCTAAAAGGTTACCGTTCGACTGAAAACAATTTTTAGAAAACTTTTATTCGAGTATTTTGCTGTTGCATAAAGCCCGAACACCTTTGTTTAAATTTTTAAGAAAGTTGTTTTATCAAATAATGGTTCAGGTAAAGGTCGGCCACTGCTTTGTGCTTCTTCTTATCAGTTCAAATATGCGTGCACCTAACATTTCAACACCACCGAACTATGGATAAACCAAACATTCATTTCCGAATTAACACGTTATTCGCATATAATGTTTACAATAAGTCGTGTACTTACTACCCAATTATAGATTTTATAGGAGAAATTTATAAGAAAAGCGAAATAATTCAGTTTTTAATTCTTTTTAAAATTTCAACTTATTTCTTTTTGCGAAAAGTAGTTTGAAAACAAAAATTTTTATGTACTCATTTGCGCATCTGTTACAATTTCCTGTTTTATTTTCTTCGTAATTCTAAAGATAACCGATATTTTCCTGCTTAGTTGAAAAACGGAAGTTGATAGTCTCAAGTAATGTTACATCTTTATTCAACTCTTTGTTTAAATTGGATACAAGTAAAGACGTTATTAATCATTGCATTTAAAGTAATTAGGTAGTTAACTATAAAATTATAATGCAGATATAATGAGATTTATCTTATCTAAGTAGTTTGTTTAATTAGCAATTGGTTTTTTTTATATAAAACGAAGTGTTTTTTTTTTGTAGAATTGATATTAGATTTTAGTTAATATCTATCTATAGGTATACTTAGTACCTTGAAGACTGTATTTTAATTTTTAGCTGAAAATTATCTGAAAACCGCCTAATTTGCTCTGTTTTTAATCAATTTACTTAAGAAAATGGATTTTACGGTTATTTTTGGGATAAATTATTTTTTGTGAAGCAGTTTAATTCAAGATTAACTTCAGATTAGTTAAACTATTGCAAGATTAATTCCCGTAAGTAAGATGTCTATTGTTTCAACGACACTCACAATCAGTTTGTGTAATTTAACATTAATCTTGACACAAGCAACTGTTCAACGATAGTTAATTTATATAAATAAAACAGTGGCGCATCCAGAAATTTGCTGGGAGGGGGTTAGAGAAAAGTTTCGGTGGGTCATAGTTTGAATCGTCCGGGGTTTCCGTTGATTTGCGAGAATGAAATTCCCAGATTTTTCCATGTTTTCTACAGCTTTTTATAAGAATTTCCATAACTAAATTTTTAGTAGTAGATACACAAGTACCTACCTACTTAATACTACTATAGGGGTCGGTTTTTCAATCGCCTGTAACGCTTAACCACCGGTTAATTTCCTATTTTGACTATTTATTTCTATGACAACTAACTAATGGTTACAGAACAGTACTACAACTTTATTGCTATAAAATACTTTTATAATTCATTTTCTACTAGCACTAATTTTTTAAGATCTGGAGGTGGTTATAACCCCAATAAAGCATCGATTTGTTTGCACATTAACTAATGTTTATCACAGTTATCTATAATTATTTTATATAGTGTAAACATGCATATAATGCTTACGTTCAACAATTGAAAAAATATAAAAATAGAAATTTTAAGCACTCACCAATTTATTAAAATGCCATGTAACGTTGTCCTGTAATAAAAACCCGTTATATTAGTATGTTTTAAACACACACGTTATTAATTAACAAAACTGCATAACCAAGTTCAACGCCATCTTTACAGTTGCAAGTTCTATTCTGATAACAGTTCTTTACATAAAAATCTTGCTCATTCATAGAATGATAAATTTTGCTTGCCTAGGAGTGCAAGAGCTACGCTACGAGCATGCCTCGCACTGATAAGCGACCGATAACTGGGGGTTATTGATAATCACCTTACAAATATTGTATTATCGCTATTCGCTGAGCTAAAGGAAATGTTAGAGGAAGGAAATACAACTAGAGATAAACGAAACAGTAGTGTGCATTGAATCATTTTGAGGGTAATGAAATGGAACAATTTAAAAATTTCGTTTTCGTAGATATTTAATTATAATTTTGTTTTTGATTATTGCCAAACTTAATTGCACACCGTACATGGACTAAACAATTTAACATTAGGCCCATTAATTTAATCTCGACAAAAAACAAAATAGCACGAAATAACCCGGTCTTTAAATGGCCGTTAGCCGAAACCTATTAGTCTATTCCAACTTTTTACTCGACGTCGTATTCGCGAAAATCGTCCGCAAACTTTATCTCGCTTATTACAAATAAAGAAAAATCTATACCTATAACGAACCTTGTAAACGATCGATGCCTACTAAAAGAATCTATTTAAAATAAAAATGGTTTAATATTAATGTTGTTAAAGTGTTAAAAGACAGTAAAAATTTTAATTCTCCATATTCCGCTTGTAAGCAAATAGGTTACTTTGGTCGTATAAAAAAATTATCGCAAGTTTTATTTACTGTACCAGTTACAGAAGTTTGCTGCTGTAAAGTTACTTTTCAATTTTACTTAATCGTTAAGAACTTACACCGAAGTTTGGCTTACATTTTTAAAATTTCGCT
Organism: Rhagophthalmus giganteus; assembly: GCA_036326145.1. Classification (NCBI taxonomy): domain Eukaryota; kingdom Metazoa; phylum Arthropoda; class Insecta; order Coleoptera; family Rhagophthalmidae; genus Rhagophthalmus; species Rhagophthalmus giganteus. Next base: position 52,779,398 of record JARFJA010000001.1, read on the forward strand.
AAACCCTTCTCTTGCCTTCCGTGCCTACTAAAAGCAGTTGCTAAAATTTCTGAAGCTCGAAACATAATACGGACGAAACGGATCGAACTATCAGAATGGAAACTAAGAATAATAATAAAACCGCAATTTAGTTGCGATGTAACTGTACCGTATTTCGTTTCGTTCATTTCCACGTTATATTCAATTTATAACCAAATTACAACTAACAATAAGTAAAATAATTTGTTATATTCGGAAATTGTTTACTTACAGCATCCGAAGGCTCGCTATTTAATTGATCGTGCCAAACCGCTAAGTGCTCTGCCGAGCGTAGATATTATACCCCATTCATTCCGACAACTCAATACTGCGTGCATGAGATGAAAGCGGGTAAAATTCGGAAACAATGAGGAGAATTTAAAGTTTTAGATCAAGTATGCGGGTTCAATGTGCTAAAAGTTCCTAAATAGTCCTGCAACGCAGCCCACGACAACAGAGGCCTAAACCTACGAGAAACGAACGGAAATGGACAATTATAATTCAGGGAATATACGGTCAGCGAAACGCCGGATTAAACAGAAACACAACACTGCTACGTTACGTGATTAGATAATGGCTGTGTGATAAAGATATAATACGGTAGTCGCAAATTTGTAGGCCGACTTGTTTATAAAAGGAAATAATTAAGTCCTACTATTACGCTGTTCTAATTATTAAATAACGCACGGAATGCACTTTCGTAAGGTAGGTTTACGTGGAAAAACGTACAGATATCTAAAATTTAATGCTGTTTAATAACAGCCATTTCTTATTCAATTGCTGAATTTTAGAATAAAATAATCCAAACCGGCTGGTCTAAGAGTTTAAACGAAAATGAAAGTGTCGATCAGTTTAAATGCTTCGATACGGGAAGCCAATACGTACATAGGTTAGATTCACCTGTTTGTGGCCCTTCGCCCATTCGCGACCACCACCAGATAGTCGAAATAAAAAACATACAAAGCATGTTTTTCATTTTGACTGTCTTTTATCGTTCGACCAGATATTGTTACATAAAATATCCCTCCTGTAGCACAATTTATTTATTAATTGGATATAGATACAATACGTTGCCAATATTGGGTATTGGGCCAATATGCTATGTCCAGCTAACAATTGGTTTGAATACGAATATTTCAGTGTTGCAGACGGCTGCGCAGTGGCCAACCACCTCCTTAACCTCATTAAAAAATTAATAGCCAGCTTTTAAAACAATGCATTTGATCATGTAAACTGTTTTGTGTTATAAACAGAAGAACTACACTGTTTTCAATCTAATAAGATAGACGTTAACATCGTCATTTCATCAATTTTTTATTATAATATTGAACCTTCATGGCCAAAATTTTTCCCAATATGTTATGCTAATATTGGCCCAACCAACTTGTGCCACAGAGGTCCGTTGGTGGCAGCAAACAGGCGAATCGACCCTACATAATAATTTGAATTTATTATTATCATAAACAATACATGTTTTAGTTAATCTATAGAAATCGACAATCTACGATTAACCCTGCTGTACTCCTCGGGCCAATATGACCCAAAATTGAATTGAAACTTTAATAACTTTTGTATTTTTTAATATTTATACTCCATACTTAATGACTTTGTTTCTTGGTTATTAGAGATTACATAGTTTGAATTTTTTTTGAAAGGGATACCTTATCAATGTTTTAAACGTAATTGTTACACATATATCCCTCAGGTCAATATGACCCGAAGTTATAATATGCCTTCTGATAATTTAATATAATAAATTAATTAAAAAAAATTAATAATGAATTAATATAATATAATATAATTTCCACCTCCAAGTTAACGATCTGTAAGATAATTAATTGTACCTATAATTAATAGGTAACAATAGGTGTAATATTATATTTTACATCAGAATTCCCAATTTTAATCAGTAAACACCCGAGTGGTCCGTGAATTAAATATTTTGTACTCAACTGTACCTATATTTTATTAAATTTTTAAATTATTAAATTAAATAAAATTATTTTATAGAGCACACGGCTCCTCGTAGACGTTCAAAAAATATTAGTAAGACCACCGATGCGACGGGCAGCTTTCGATGTATTATTACAGAAAAATAAGGAAGATTCAAAAATAATTTATTCCCCTTAAAATGTTGGACATGAACCCGAATTCAATACGTTACGTTTTCAAACTTTAACCTTAGAATGCTCCCCCGGAATGACGGCGTCACCTCAAAATAACATAAGCAATAATGCAATAAAAAAAAAGGACGAGCAATCTAAAATTAATTAAATTTATCAAGGAACAGTTCTAACAGTTTTTCGATTTATTTTTCGATTTTTGAAATTATAAGTACCTACAGATAAATAAATGTCGTCACACCACTTGCAACGTTTAACCTTCTTCTCTTATTGTTAGCAACTGCCCGTTATTGTTCACCATAAACCCTCATAAAAATTATTCGAAGGGGTCTTGCAGTCCTTCACATAAATAACAGGCATCCGTTTTAAGTCGGGAATATTTCCTTCTGAACAGCACTGAACATAAAATGGAAAATAAGAAAATTTCGAAGTTTTATACCTTTGTAAAAACCTGAAAATCGTCCGAATGCAAATTAAATAAACTAAGTCTATGATTGTTAAATATTTAGGAATAAATAAAATTCATCTTTTACATTTCCTGCGCTTTTTAATTTTGATGATGTATATTTGTTGCACGAGAAGATGGATTTTAAGTATAATATTTTGAACTGGAAAAAATGTTGCTCGAGCGTATGCGCATTCGTGAAAATAGTTGCGGCATTTTTTTTCTAAATGAATATTATGAGAAAACGAAACAATATTAAATTACTATTTTTAGAATGGACCGAAGGTTATTTTTAAGTAAAAAATAATCGATTTTGGTGATTTTCACCGTTGAATCTAAGCAAAATTTGCTCGACCTTTACCATTGAAATAATCACATTTGTAATTTTCTATTTGCAACATTTATAACTTTTAGACATAGCTACATCATTTAACAACATAAATTTTCTTTTAAATTACGATAAAATGAAGCGGTTTAGTAATGATTCATTGTTAAAGTATTTAATATTTAACGCGAAAACAAGAATTCTTTGCATTCTCGAGCTCAACAGAGAGTATCACGTATCGACTAAAGTGCCGAGTTTACTTAAATTGTGTTCGCTTAATATATCTTCATACGCCCTACCACGAATACTAAAGTATCATCTGCGGCTTTATAATTTTACACTAATGCCCTTAAACAATTGTTTTTTTTTTAATTCCTATGGTTATTAGAATTTTGAGTGTTAAAAATGCGTTAAGCTAAACAATAAAAGTAGATATAGATAATTTCAGTAACATCATTAAAGAAACAATTTAAACATCTATGTAAATATATTAAAATATACTTACAGGGTACATACTTTAAAATAAAAGTCTTTAAATGCGACTGTTTAAGACAACTGATGGGTATTTAAAAACTGACGTAAAATGTAGCTTCCGCGAAGCTATTTAAAGATTATGGCCTAGCGATTTACGACTAAATTCGCATTTATGAAGATTTTATGACCAATATCAGCGATACAACGCAAAGTCGCTGATATTCAAAGTTCCATTAAGGACTTCAATAATAATTGCTTGCATGATTGTAAACGAAATAATGAGAACGTTATGGAAATGGTCGAACGGCATCATTGATTGATCGAGGAAAATCAAGGAATATGAAGTTTGTATGACAAGGCCCTAAATTTTTTACGAACTTTTGTAGATAATACCTAATAATAATGATTATTATTACAACACCTATTATAGGAAATATTCGTATTTATTGAGTTTTGATATAACAATGCATTTTGTATAAAATTTAGCTGCGTTATACAAACTTTATGTATAAATTATAAAAGTTTCACAGTAGCTTCACTAAAGAAAACAAAAATATTAAAAATTTTCTTTCTTACAAAACAATACGTTACTAACAAACAATAAATTTCGAACTACAACAATGAAATATTAACACATTTGACCTAAGTCCGATAACCTTTAAAATGATATTCATATGAAATGGTTAAAGATCATTTTAAACAGGTACCTACGTTTTAATAGGAGGTACAGACGATTGTTTTATGTAGATTTGTATTTTAGTTACATAAATTAGTTTTGTGAAACGAAACACCTATGGGTTGGTCATACAATTACTTTTTTAAAAAACTTTTCACTTTCCGATTAAATTGTAATTATATGTATTTTGAAAAGCTTAAAACTCGAACAACATGCACCTAACGTTCATATTCCGAGTTCCAAAATATAAATTAAAAATTAAGGCAACCGACAGATTTTTCCAATTTTGAAATTTTTGGCATCGGTAAAAAAAACCATATAAAAATATTCCACGACAAAACTACAAGAAGGGCTTTGCGTAAAGCATTATATTTCTGTAGATAGGTACTAAGTTTTGATAAAGAAAAAGAAACAAACTCAAAACGAGTCAAGATCCTCAACAAATCTCTTTAAGAAAGAAAATTAAATACATCGTTAGGAAATTAAGACAAAATTATTTATTCAATAAAATCAGTCAATGAATTATTATTAATTCAGAACAACTTATCATCTCTATGATATTATTAAATAACCAAATTGAGAACAGGAATTTATTTAAAATCGACCAATGTCCTTAATTCTTATCGCACAGTTAAATTACATATATAAATAAGTGGGTTACGAATCGTCTTACTTTATATTACAGCAAGTTAATATTTGGTATTTACCTGTGTACAAATTTGAAATGTTTTAGTGTCGATACCGATGTACTACACCCAAAAATGCAAATTATTATTCATACACTTAACGAAGTACAAAGTAATCAACGTGTTGCAATTTTCTAGCAATAAAAAAAATTATTTAACTACTGATTATCTTTAAGTTAAGACATCCGGCTTATTTTTAGACTTTGCTCAGAAACACTAAATACTGGATAAAATTGCAGTCCCGATCATAGTTCATAATTTATTATAAGATAAATTTAATGATTTAATTTTATACCAAGTAACTTTTTAAGGTGCCATTATCTATCTATATTTAAAAAAAATCTATCGGTGACCACATAGACTCACATTAGTGATCAAATACGGCACCCTTTTGATAATTTATTAAAAGCTATTTCAAATCAAATGCGAACTACCAGGCAAATAATCAGTAAAAATCAACGCAGAATTCAAGTTTGCTTTTCTTCAAAACCGTTACGTCGAATTTTATTTAACAAAAAGGATCGATTTTACTTATTAAGGCACAAAGTAAGTTATGGGAACATTTTTTAAAAGCACTTTATTGCGACTGACTTCTCACAGTTTCGATGACAATGTTTTTTTTTAATTTCTAACAGATGTGCTAAAATTGAGGCGTCGGTTTTGCGTTTTTTGCAATGTTTTAATATATACGAAACCACTGTTTTAGATTATAATACGCGTTTTAAATGTGTACGTAAAAATTAATATAATACTTTTTGAATATCTCCCGATATTTTTATAGCAATAAGTAAGGGGAAGTTCGTTGCGAAAGTTAGAAGGCAATCATAAGAAATTATACTTCTAGAAATAGTTGTTTGTTTCTTTAGAAATTGACATATACAGGTAAACCTCGTACTTATAACGGGATTAATTATGAAACGGTCGTGGTTTCTATATAACGCGATCTACAAATTATTGTATCGTGCATAAAAAGTTACTAAATTGTATATTTGTAATATTCGGTTTAAAGTTTTGAACGTGGCATATTTTACCGATGCACACATATGACATGACAAAGAAATACTACAATCTATTAGTACTGTAAAAATGCGAGGTTTTATTGATGACGTGGATTGGAACCTATCGTGAACATAGATATATTATAGATTATGTAATGTAATATAATATATTTAATATAATATATAATATAATATAATATAATATATATATATATATATATATATAGATTTTTATGTGTAGAGCAAAAACAGTGATGACTAATAAATTATCTCACGGAAGTAGTACTTGCATTACGAAACGTAACGCATAATAACGTACGATATTTCCGGAATCTAACCTCCGCGTTATACGAGGGTTACACTTACTTAACTTTTTAAGTAATAATATATATTTTTTAAATAATTTCAACTTAACTAGTTTTAACCGTTAACTGGTATCTATTGTCTCTATTTGACAATCAATATCTATTCGTTGTGGCTATTGTAAAAATGGTTTCACGATTTAAAATCCGAAATCCTATTAAAAAGTAATCGAAAGAGATCGTATGTACATTTAGGTATCTTCGAATTTATTGTTTACATGTCGTTTACTTATCTCTCAGAGTCAGCAAACAACAGCTACCTTGGATTCGTGCCAAAAATATTTTGATGACACTGGTTATGTTATTTTCTAATGTAGGTAAATAAATCATTTATATATTAACGATTTATTGGCTAATCTAAAAGATAAGAAAGTTCCAGCATTTTTCAGATCTAAACAAAATCATACACGCTAATGATCTGCATGCAACGATCAAATGTTTGTTTGTTTTTTTTTTGAAATGTTTTTGATCAATACAAACTAAGAAAAGTTTCACCGAATAAAGTACACATCGAATTTTACAAAATTATGTTTCAAGAAGAAAATGCAATTTTTAAAATAGCTGAACAGAGTAACAATTTTAAAAGCAAGCTATGTATATATTATGAAGGTAACGTGTAAAGTTGATTTAGCTTATACAGGCCGTTTAATTGGGAATCGGACACACATCACCCAGCTGCTTCGAAATATACAATACTTAATAGGCCTTACATTATGCGTTGAGCTCAAAATTTGAATAATAAAATTGTATGCGCAAAAACAAAAAGCACACTGTTTTGTGCTCTTTCCGCATGTGCAAACGGATTTTGAAAATTCTGATATACAGGAGGTTGTTTTAAGGACACAAAATTTTATTGATTATTTTGTTAATTCGGATCTGGATTTCTTTTCTTGCTAGTACACTAATCATTTGGACTGTGCACCATATGGCAACAAAATATGTGGAGGGGTTCGTTGGTTATGACCTAAGAAATAAATGGACAAAATTAACCCTGTGTCTCGGTTTTGAAGAGTGTAAGACCCACGAAGTATGGTATATTTCGAACCAGCCAAGTGAGCCCTATTCATGATTAAAGTATGCCCGTTTTCCAATAAAACACCCTTTATAATATTGATAACTTTCGATGTAGAATGTAAATTAACAAAATAAAGGGAACAATAAATATTAAAAATAGGTACTTTCCTCTAATGCCATACTAATCCTTCAAGATATAAGTATTCTTATACCTAATCTATCAAACAAATTTTAGAATTTATAAAATATGTAACTAGGCCACGGGAAGAAAAACTGGCAAATGCTTTGGGGTAAAATGTAAGAGCATGCCGAAGGATTTAAATCTATAAACTAGTTTCAAATGCTAAACCTTCTAACCTTGTCGTGTTCGGACAAAGCAAACACAAAATTTGCCTGCAAACCCGTCCCTTGTATTTTATTGTAAGGCCCGAAACCATCGAATTGTGCTGAATGTGCCGGATGTTAGACCGGGGCGGCTTTTTGACATCTTTACGTTTACTGCGGAAAAACGAACGATTTTTAAAATCGTGTAGTATAGGTGTAATTAATTAAATAATTAGATCATCATTACGCTGCTATTTCCAAAAATAGAAGTGTAAAGCTAATATTTCAAGACACTTAACGTAATTAAATGTCAAAATAAGCATTAAGAAGGTTCGTGTTTATTAAGAAAAAGCAAATTTTTTTAAATAAATAAATACATGTATACATATTTAACGTGTAGTTTTAAAGATTACGTCGAGCAGGTACTGTTTATTTAACAAGATCTGGAAAATTATAAAGAATTTACACTGCTTGGACGATTTGGTCATCGTAATATGTTTAAGTAATTAGTAGATAACCCGTGTCAATCTTCTAAAGTTCATTTAATAAGTATTTATACTGACTCATTACTAATTTAAACTTATGTTGCAAGTAAAGTCCAACCTCGGATTATTGTTTACATAATTCAAAATCCAAATCCTGTGCATCTAGTACTTGCTCAGAATTCCAATATTAAATTGATAATAAAACGGAAATTTCGTATTTCGACGTTTATAAGCACGAAAAGGCTTTTTTACATCTGTGGTTTTTAATAGCTTATTCGAACACTACATTCAAACATTATTTGGAGTATCGGTGTACACCTAGTCGATAAATATTTAAAAAGATTTGAGAAATCTTTGTTACACATAAATTACTAAAAAAATAAATAAACAAATTTACGTTTTAAAATTAATATTTGACGCGAATTCAACTCGAGACGAATTGTCGAAATGTTATTATACTATTTGAAATATCGTTTAAAACTTACCATTCTACGAACGTACCTCTGCGAAAACTAATCCATTGAAAAATTTAGGGTGCAAAGGGCGGCCCGCAGCTACACATTAAAATACACGCATTGGCACCCAATGCGGGGGACGAACTCGAACTTAAATCAATCAACACCGTCCGTGAAACAACAAAAATAATAACTTTTGCAACCAGCAGATAGTGCCGCAAAACAAAAAAAAATCTAAACGTAACTGCCATCACTAATTGCCGTTGTGAACTGGCACGCTAACGTATCTCGACGAAAATGAACGATCGCAAAAACTTCCTGTTTGTGAGTTATGCGTACCAGATTGAAACGTCTGGTCCATATTCTATTTCGTTCGCACTTGCACACAACGTATATGTTGTTGCGCGTCATTCGAATACGTACTATTAAATCCCCACCAGTTTCAGGCCATTTTAAACCAATATAACCTAGTGTTCGTGCGAAGCAAAGGTATCGAGTTATTTCTGTAATTTCGGAATGTGTACAAGTACCAAAAACACTGATAAGATATCAGCTCTTATCTAATTTTATATAACGGACAAGGTTAATTAACTGAGGCAAACGGCAGACACCATTAGAATATTATAACAACAGTGGATGTTTCGTATTCATAAAAAATTCCAAACTAATATAAGTAACTGGGTGCCTTATCTACTTACCTACAACAAAGTTGGATTTTGCAATAGGCAAAATACCTTAGAAACATTTATAATTTAATGGAATTTCCTCTTTTGTCTTTCATACTCATAAATATTTTACAAAGATTTATACGCTTTTTCCAAGTTAAATTTTATTATTAATGAATTCGTGAATAAAGTATACGAAATAGGTACCGAACAACAAAACGCGAAATTCACTACTCAACGTAGTCATATTTCTTCGCTTTTTAGTGTCTACTTCAGAAGACGTACGTAAGTACATAAAGTCCAAGAAATTGATATTACGTTTTTGAAATGTGACAAGGAGCTTGCTGAAATTTATTGCACTCGATAAGTAGGTACACTTACCTTTTACACGATATCTACGAATTTTTCTTTACAACTTCAATGCACCTTAAAAAGTTATGCGTAAATTAAATGCAAAACGGACACTGAAAACTTAATTCTTGTGTAAATTATCGTCAGCGAAGTCTGAGAAGGGTAATGGGGTATAATTTAATCCCACATATTTATCATGTTATTAAAATATTCATTATAGTGTTGAGACCCCCGTCAATCTCCAATATGTGTTTAGTTTCATGATCAAGGGTGAATTTAAAAAAAATATTTTAACGGTCCCGGTAATTAACCATCAGCTAGTTACTACTTGTATATTCTACGTAATATAAACCCGGTTCTTAGAGTAAAAATAATGCCGATTTCTACACTTTGTGATACAAGCACGAAATTTTAGGGGTATACTCTACACCCCATACTAACCGCAATAAACGTCACGACCATTTCGCACTCACTCCCTAATTTAAAATAACCCACTTTTAATATTCGGGGCGCATTATAAAACAAAACGTTTATGAAACGATGAGAAATGTTCCGGAGACGTATAGAACTCCTCAAAATAAAAGTTAAAGTTTCTATAAACTATTTTCCCCGCAACGCTTGGAGATATTCACTCCCAAAGTTGAAAGGGAAAAATCAATATGTTTAAATGGTAACCACCTGCTTATATTTTTTATTAAAATGTAATCACGTTCGGTTTACATTCCTAACAAATGAAGTATTTACTACCCCTACTACCCCTAACCTTTCTAATCCCGTCTTTCTACAGGAGACTAATTTAAATAAAATTCAACTTCATTGTCGAATTCCTCCTCCATTTCAGAATAAAAAAGGCGCTCTTGCCGATTTTCTATACAATGGACCGTTTTCGAGAAAATCTCACTTAAAGGGTTATAGATGCGGCGTTAGTTTAGGACTCTAGATTCTAATATTCTAAGCGCATAAACCTTGCCAGTTTGTGATACAAGCATGAACTTTTAAGGGCATATTCTGTACCCTGTACTAACACAATAAACGTCGGAGCCCTTTAGAAGTCACCCCCCCCCCTAATTCAAAATAAGCCCCTCTTTAGTACACAGCGTGCGTAGCAGTATAATTACCAGTTATTCTCTAAACGCGATTTTCTCGAATATGGCTCATTTCATGGAATGTGGGCAAGAGCGCCCTTTTTATTCTAAAATGTTGGGGGAATCCGGAAATGAAGTTAAAAAATTATTAAATTAAACCCCCGAAAGAAGATGCGATTAGAAAGGTTAGAGGTAGTGGACATACCCTTGCTTCCCCTGTCCCTGACTAACAATAAGTGGCATTAAAAACTATGAAATTGTTTTGAAATACTTTATTTATTAGGAATGTAAACCAAACACGATTAAATTTTAATAAAAATAAAAGTAGGTACTTATCATTTAAACAAATCGATTTTTCCCTTTCAACTTTGCTGGTAAATATCTCGGCGGGGGAGCTTCGTAGGAAAAAAGTTTATAAAAACTTATAGTTTTATTTTGATGTGTTCTATACGTCACCGGAAGATTTCTCGTTATTTCCTAGACGGTTATTTCCATTTAACGGTCCGGTAAAAATAAACTTATTATTTCAAGAAAATTACCAAACCTATATTTGTGGTTCAAAATAACGTGCATTTATTGTGTATTTAATGTTTTATTTTATAAACTTTTAAATACTGAAACCATATTACACATTTTCAATTTCACGTTAATTAAATATTCAGTTAGTTACTTACAATGTGTGTAATATCATTTATTATAAAATTCGATAAATGTCTTAATAAACACAGATCTTAAGAAAGCTTAATAAATTATATTGGCCGTATTTTAAAGACATTTTTTAATTTTATTATAATAAATAGAAAGACTATAATATGTATATACACAGACTTCTTTTATTTAGGCCTTTTCTACATCCCCAAAGGCTGTAGTCCTTTTTCGGAGACACTCTGTGGAGTCAAGTAATTTATAAATTAACTGCAAAATTTTATCCTATCGTTGTATTTAACTATTTTCAAAATTTGAGATATCTTTTCATTTCCTAAATTAATTATTACAAAATTCCAATAAGAACCTACCAGGCCTACTCAAAATGTTATTTTCGAAACGCAATAAAAAAGTTTGATAACGTTTTGAAAATGAAAATTTATTGTTATCGAACTGTTAAATATTCAATTTTACGAAATACGTATACGTACATAGTTAACGGTAACTCTGAAATACTTTTACAGTGTTAAAATAAGGGCTAACAAAATGTGCAGTTTTATTTTATTAATCCTTAATCTTTATTAAATCTTTAATCTCGAGAAATCCTTTTGAAGTTAAAATAGAAAGAGAGAATGGACGAATAAAAGCATCATTAACTTATTAACTTATGCGCATTAATTTATTTCTCACTTCTCTCCAAATTTAAAGACCCTTTATGAGAAATTTTAAATAAATATTTGATATACACATTAAGGTTTTAAATCTCGAATTAAGTTTTGGTGGTCGGCGCGGCGGTAACAAAATGTATTTAAAGGGAGTTTGTGGTAAAACAAAAAAGATCGAGAATTATTTTCCGAGTCCGTTTTTAATATATTAAACTTTGTACCTTTGACGCCACATTTATCTGGCACGTTAACAACATTTTTAACTATCTGAAAAACAAATAGAAAGTGCCTTAAAGACAAAAACCTCTTAGAAAAGTAAGACTTAAACTCTCTGAATGAAACCTTAGTAAAATAAGTTAATAATAGTAACGTACGTAGTGTTAAAATGTTTCAATGTCGTCGTTAACAATCGCAGCTTTATTGAAAACAGTCGAGTGAGTGTTTAGATTTGGTGTCTTTTAGTACATTTTTAACATTTGGACCTATCGTCTACTATTAAAGCTAACCTGTGATACGCCATGTTTCATAAAAAACTACCTACACCGTGGGAAAAAAACGGCTACTCTTTTGAAAATGATATTTTTTTATATACATATTAGCTTATATTTATATCATCACGTAAAAATGAGCTGGAAGATGCAGAAAAACTGGAAAGAGCAGAAAAGAAAGGAGTTAAAATAACATTGTACCTTCAATAATAATGGAAAGAAATGATAGTGGCGTTGGACATTCAACGAAGCGAACAGAAGAGAATAAATCCAAAAAGAAAGGCAGGAGAGTGCAGAAAATAACATAAATTTTTTAATTTCCTAAAAATTTTAAAAATTACAAAAGAAAATCTGAAAAGCCAAAGGCTTTGACCAAGACCTTTGACTTGTTCTTCCATTAATTTAATTTCTAAACCGCGACAAAAAATTATTGAAAGGAAAAGTATTTTCTGTTGTTTTAAATGGATACCTACCTGATTTTACCCTGCCGTTGAGGCAAAACCGGATTTTTGTCCCTGGCGAAGTAAAGCTCAATTTACTGGGAGATACAAACTTTTAGTTCAAAAACCACTATTTTCGATTTTTTGGACGTATAAAGAAGCCTAATAACCTTTTATGCGATAAAAATATTTAAAAGGAAAAAGTACGTAACAGTTCAAAATGTTGATATCCGGATTTTCTCCACCTTCCCTCACGTAAAAAACATCAATGCCTATTAATTATTTCACGCGTTCAATAGAACGTTCAAAGATTCATTTTGCGAATACCAGAAAACGTCCAAAGCGCCGGCGCCGCACACCAAATTATTCTTCAGCTAACATTAAACAATATTAAATAATTTTTTCGTAGAACTATTCAACACCAAAAAGCCACAGAATTATTCCAGTTACGGAAATAGACATGAATAGATATTACGCCGAAACCACAAAAAATAAATGTGAAGGGATAACAGACGTAGAAAACGTATGTTTAATGCTGAAACGTTTACTTTGATGAAGTTTGTGTCGTTATTTATGTGACACATTATGTAAAATACACGCATCATGTTCGGTACGTAGAAAATAGGAGTTACAATTTTAACAGCGATCTGAAAGTTTTGATATGTTTGCGCTCCCAAGACAAACGACAGAATTAAAACTTATTTTAAAGAATCATAGGGGCGATTTTTATAAACACGCAATTACGTTGATAAATATTAAACTTGTAGTAAAAGGTTTTCGGTAATAACTTATCTATTTTTTTTAAACTAATCGTTAGTAATGTATTACTTATTTATTATTAATTTGAGCAACATTAGTTTTCACGTGCGGTGTTTAAATTGTTGAAAACATTTTGTATCATAAAGATTTCAAGATGCGTATAATATCTATTATTTCGCAAAATGTAAAAACAAAACACGACATTCTCTTAACTTAAACATTCAGAAACGTAATAAAATGAGATGTTGTGGAAATTAGTTTTTTAATTTAAAGTCCGACAACAAATTTAATAAATACGAATTAAAATTTCAATTTGATTCTTCTTCTTGTTTACAAAGACGTGATAAGTTACTATTTTTCGTAAATGCTGATTAAATTCCATAAAACAATTTATACAATCGAGTCATTTCCCGTTTATGAAGTTGCACATAAAATAACCAGCAAACGAGATTTTTAAGCGAATCCAAAATAGAATTATTAAAATAATTAGCTTTAAAGCTAGAAAGCAAAGGTAATTTCTGTACTTAAATGTTTTCGAGCAGAAACAAAAACTAAGTTTCGTGCAAACTTGATAAAGGTGTGGAATTAATAAAATAAATTTACCTTGAATTTAATTATTGCGTTTCAATAAAGTTGTTTCGTTGGCAGTTATATAGCGGTGATTTGTTGAATTTCGTTTTTAAAGGCTTAGACGATTTAGGAAAGGATTAGTCGTTGCTAGAATATTGAAGGGTTCAAAAATTGTATTGGCAATTTTTGTTCGAAACATATAAATAAAATTTGGGTTATCGACATTTTGAGATTAGGTCCCTACTAATTCTTGTAACTCGAAGACATTTTTCCAATCAAACGTTTTAGTTATTTATCAAACATACTAACTTACAATAATACATTATGTACGTATCAATTTTTAATGTAATCAATATAATCAATTTTTGATTAGTATCAGCAACTGATAATTCGTTTTTATGCAACAGAAACCTGAAAAAAAAGAAAACCGATTTTATTGTCAGTTTTAAAAATTATTTTGTAACAGATCAACATCGACTTGCACACCGTTCAGGGTAGTTAACAAATATCTACAGTCCGTTTGTGGAGTATTAGGTAACAGAGGGCGTTAGCGTTTATTCTTCCTGTCGATTGATTAAAGATGAGAGGCGAGTTTTATCAACAAGACGCTAAACGAATATCGTTGGAGTTTCCTTACTGTATTCTTCATTTATAGTTGCAACTATTTTTTTCTTAAAATTAATAAAATGTAGGCACCTAATAGATATAATAGTTCCAAGATATAATCGAATTTCTAATCAATTCAATATTTGTTTATTTCGTACCACATTCTAATTATAATAAACGTTATATTATCACTATGGACACGTTTTAATATAGAGTTTTACAACACAAATAAAAACTTGAACAGCATTCCTGATTAAATGAAGAGTTTTAAAGTTTTATTTAATTAATTTAAATTAAATGTAAAGTACATATAGATACAAAGTAAGTTTAAAATTAACTGCAGCGTTATTTGATCTGTAGTTTAATGAAATTTTATACCGTTCCAGATGCAAACCAGTAAAAAATATTCATGATAAAATATTGTAAGTAGGTACCTAAAAGTATCTATGTTATATCAACAATAGTAATAATTATTAATAATAATAATTATTATTATGTACCTATAAGAGCAATGAGCTTTTATTGAAATTTATTATATAAAATATCAATCGATAAATGTAATATCTGCGCACAAAACTTTAACAAACTTTTAACAAACGAATAATAGGTATTTGATTATATTTTATATTGGAAACATAAACTATATTCATGATAATATACACACACATATACAGGGTGATTAATCAAGAATGGGCGATCTCAAAACTAAAGATACTTGACATCAAAATATGACGATTGAGTCCAACATGCCTTATATAAATGTCGTTGGTTTAAAAGATACAAGGCGTTCAAAGTTGGATGTATTTGAAACACAAAATTGACCAATACTGACACAAGCCTACTTTAAAACAAAAATAAAAATAATAACAGCGGCCATAAAGCCAAATTTATATATTTTAAAAATTAAAAATGCGTTAAACCTTTTAAGAGCAATTATTTAGAAAACCGATGGATTTATTAAAATTAAATAAAAATCACTTTTTTATGTAAAAATGAACGTTCTCTTAGATTTTTGATTCATTTTAACCACAGTGCAACAGATAACAAATTTATAGCTCGATTTAATAAAGTAGTAGGGTATAACTAGCGCTCTCTATGACAAATGTCAAAATAAGTTTTCAATTCGTAATTTTCATGCCAATAAACGTTAAACTGCCAATTTTCAAGTTGATACTACGGAAACATACGAAATTATCGAGGAGTTTCCAAAATAAAATTCCAACTTTGAACACTCCGTACCTCTTAAACCAGCGACATTGTTTTTGTTACATTAAACTTACTATTTTAAAAACGAAATGTAAATTAGATAAAAGCCGTGTGAAAATAAAGCGAAATTAAATGCAATTAAACTTATTCTATTTGATACAAAATACCAAATCAAAAAGGTAAACGCGTATCAAATAAAAAAAAGAGAAATTTAATTTTCTGTAAAAGCTTCTGCATGAGTTGCTTAATTCGATTTCAACTTTTATTATACTTTGCGACTGTTGTTAGATTAGTTGTTTATGGCAATTTAGAGGGCAACTAAACATGTTTAAACTGTTTAAATGAGCATCGTGAACGTCTCGAACGGCCGTTTGCACTAACGTTTAATCTAAAAATTTAATCAATGCTATAAGTATAAAAGACCTATCTATGAAATGGCGATACCTACTATAGCCGTAAGACTTTGTTACCACTGAGAGTTATCGTTCCTCGCAGATGAATAAACTTTTTGATTATCCATAAACTGACTTTCCAAACAAATTTTTATAAGTATTTTAGTTTTTGGTGTTTTCTTTTAAAATTCATTTTGTCGTAAAATGAATGCAGGTAGGTTTAATTATTTGATAGTATAGGTGGTAAGTTCAACATTATTTTTAGTCTATTAAATACCTATATTATTCCACGTACCTATTTTACATAATTGTTTAAGTAGTGTTAGCACAACATTAATATAAGTTCCTACTTACATAAGAAACCAGGTAACTTAAAATTAAACGTAAAATTACAAACTTTCATGCGTAACATAAATTCAGCAAGTTTTTAATTGCGTTGTTAACATACGAAATCCCTTAAAAGATAATAATTATGTTTGTTTAGTTAATTAGGTAAAGTTTTTCTTAAAATCGAAAGTCCGTTAATTATTAACGATTTACGTATAGCTTATCCAAACCTATATGATGTTCACGTCATCAACAAAAAGTTACTAGATTGTTTATTTGTAATTCGATTTAAAGTTTGGAAAGTGACATATTCTATAGATGATTTACCTGCGCACATATTAGATGGTATAAAGAAAGACTACAATTGATTAGAACTGTCAAAATACGAGGTACGGGGTGACAGCACTGTGTGAAACGTCATCATCTAGTAACCTTGTATTGATGACGTGAACATCATATAAGTTTGGATGAGCTATACACTATGTTCAAAAACTAATGTAGCCGATAGAGGCGTGAGACCTAGGCAACTTATTAAGCACTCGAACTTCAGCTCCTTATTTCGAAAAGGCGGAATTTAAACAGTGTCATCCTCCGTTTACTTAGAAAAGTTTCAGAACATAGGTTAATTTTAATGAAATCAAATGAGCAATAATTTGCTGTATGATAGTAGAAAACAATTTCCAAATCATTAATTCTAATAACAAGAACATTTACCTACTCGTACAAGTATTTTTTTCATGTTTAGTAGATAAGTAAGAAACGAATCGTAATTCGTAGTGAATGTATTCGGTCAAGTAAGGTACAAAATAAAATTGTCTTTAAATATTCACATATCCGCATTTTCAAATTAAGAAGCTGAAGTTCGAGTACTTAATAAGTTGCCTATCTCTCACGCCTCTACTGGCAACATTAGTTTTTGGACAGAGTGTACTTACGGACGCATTTGACTGAAATATACTTGGATGTGTTAGTTTAAATTTAACACTAATACGATCTAAAACGTTAGCTTCTTTTCTTTTTAAACTTACAATTAGTTTAAAACAATATCAGACAAACTACGAAGATTCAAGAACTTCTGAATTATTAAAAAGTTTGTGTCAAAGCTACTTTAGACGACGACGCAGTTGTAGCTGCTCGCCCTTCAGGTATAATGCTGTTTGTTTAGGTGGAGGATACTTTAACTTTCAAAATATGAAACATTTATGGGAGAAATTTTCAAGAAGCGTAGGACGCGCATTATTTGCGAAAGAATATTAATCAATATTGAAAAAGGCTGAGATTTAAATACGACGGAATAAGTTTATTTTTTCGGATATCCTATATATAAAATGGAAAAAAATGAGATAAATAAAAATAAATTCTAGTATTTTATAGATAATTTTAGAATATAAATATTAAAATAACGTATCATAGCGAAAGTTTTAGAAAACTACATACTTAATAAATAAAAGTAAATTCGTCGAATAGAAAAAATTTATAAAATCCTAACCGATATTGCTTGTAAGGGTTTTAACTGGGTATAAAGAAACCGTTATGGAATCACAATGCCAAAACTTGTATTATTCCATTTCAAGAAACACGAATACCGTATTTAAATTTACATACGTCTTTTGAAAGTAAAAAAATATGTGACCTACCGATAGGTAATAATATTAAGTATAATAATAGTAGTAGGTACGTACTTATAACGATCATAAGTAAATTCTTACATATTTACTGTGAATGAATTATACGGTAGTTATTAAATAATTGTTTATTAAGTATTGAAAATTTATTAATTAATATATTAACCTGTTGTTTATTTATAATTAAAAATAAATGTGCAATTAGTAGGAAAAAAAACCGAAATGCATCTAATTAAATTCATAAACAAGTAACTAACTTCTAAGAAGTAAATAAAAAAGTAGACGGAGATTAAATTTAGAAATTTGCATTATTTCGAAGCACATCACACTAGAACGCTCAGGCGAAGACCAATTTTCTACTGTCGTATATTTTCCACCCTTTATTCGATCGCAATAGAAAGTGAGGTATGCAAGGCAAGACTAACTGCATATTGACTGGATTGGCGCTTTATAGGCAAAAGGACCGGTAAGGGTGTGGTGCAGGTCTCGGACTTAAAGGGGCACGCCTATAGTAAACAAAATTTAGTAATTAGGTAGATACCTATATTATTATACCTTTATTATACATATTCGCCAAATTCAAGCAAATGATAACGTACGCAAATAACACCATTTATATTACTTTACTCACATCCGTGTAGCTTATCCAAACTTATATGATGTTCACGTAATCAACAAAAAGTTACTAAATTGTTTATTTGTAATTCGGTTTAAAGTTTGGAAAGTGACGATTTCTATAGATGATTTACCTGCGCACATATTAGATGGTATAAAGAAAGACTACAATTTATTAGAACTGTAAAAATACGAAGTACGAGGTGACAGCACTGTGTGAAACGTCATCATCTAGTAACCTTGTATTGTATTGATGAGCTATAGGTAAGTAAACATTATTGATTTTGTTAATTTATAATTAGTTGTTTACTTTAAAGACCATTACGAAACTCCATCGTGTTACAAAATATTTATTTTTAAAATATAATCGGTATTAGCAGTTAAATACATTGAAAGTTTTATACTTATTTCAAGCTTTCAGACTTGTAAGCCGTCATTATAAATTTTCTAATTACGCAAGTTTGAGTAAGCAGCGTACCTAATAATAATCATAAAAATTATTTAAAACAAGTTTGACGAAAATAACCGCTGCGAATGCTTGTGATTTTAATAAAATTATTTTCATTAAAATTTTAAAAGTCTGTAAACAAAGCAACCATGAAAATGGATATGTTCAATAAACTTCCGTAAAAAATTCAAAAATATTCTAAAACCAAATGTTCTGCCCCAAAACATTTTTAAAATAGACTTGTGATTTATTAATTTTTTTGTTACAATTTATTATTTTTGTATTAAATATACATAATACAAAACAGTTACAATTATACCTAATTCTGTAAATTATAATTATGTAGCTAAGGGCTTACTTATACATATACACTTTTTTGTGCAAGTATAGGTACATGATTGTCCTATAGCCGCCATATGACGCAAGTCAACTAGGACAAGTGTCAGGCAACCATGTCGACGAATGACAACGCCCTCGCTGTGGCTGCTGTCGTTCTAGTGTTGAAGAAAAATTCATCAAAGAAAACGATGCAGTATGCGGTGTAAAAAGTGGTTAATGATTAAGCGAACGTTACCCACATCTACTAATAAAAAATAATATATCGTGATTGGCATAATTATTTACGAATGGACGAAGAAACAGACATTTAATTTTTTTATCACTCGTCTCTCCTTTAATTTTATTAAAAAGCGAGATACGCTCGTGAGAACAGCTATAATAACATCACACGAGAGATACTACACTAAAGCTATACTGATTCACACTTGTGCAAGTCTGTGTTACACACACATTCAGTTATACTTGCGCACGTCCGACACGTGCAAGTATATAGTATAGAAATTCAAACATTTCGATATCGCTTGTACATTCCAAATACTTGTGCGATATTTTCGCACAAACGCTCTTGTAAACTTGCTCACAAAAAAAGTGTTCACTTGTCAAGTTTACAGTTACGTCTGTAGTCGGCTTTAGAAATCTGTTTTTTAAGCTCCTTTAGAACGTATGAAAATTTCAATCGTGACTTGTTAATTTTTTTAAACGCATACAGAATCCGCACGTCCTTACGGAATCCTCGCCGTGACGTATATTTGTAAAGATACGTACAGAACAAACAACCAATGAGTTCTTGAAAAATCCGCGACTCCATCCGGGGACACACTGTATTTATATATTCCCCTAACAGACACTAATTTAAAAAACATGTGTATAAACAGATTTTTTAATTCGTTTAGTGCGAAAAGTGTGCGGAAAAAATCGATAAAACAATTTGTAAATCGCGTTATACCTACGAGGATTACCTGTACTTACAAATGTAGGGACAATAAAATTTGCAAAAACTTCAAGTACAAACAATTTTACGGAACACACACGAAAAATTACTTTCTTTTTCCGGTTTTTTTTCTAAAAATGTTTGTAGATTATAACGATAGTTTTGAATTTTTCTTTTGAAATTATTAGAAAAAGTTGCGGATTTTGCAACGCGTGCTCGGTTTCGGTTTCGCCTAATCTTATTAGATACACGTAGCACTCCCAACCAATGCAACGACCTCAAATTTATCAAAAAAATATCTTCGACGTAAAAAGTGTGTAGGAATAATAAAAATTAAAAGCTTCGACAGTCATCTTCATAATCTACAGTAAAATCTAAATTGGCTCTGATTAAAAAAAAAAATAAAGGCACATTTAAAAAACGTTTAAAGATCTTATCAGAAGGTCCACAATCGATTATTTTAAATTGTTTGCTATACTAAATTGCCGTTTAAGTTTTTGAACGCCAGCATCTTTTATACTACTCGTAGACGTTAATGAAATATCAATGTAATAATTATTTAATCGAAATTATTTATTATCGACAATTTTATACGAAGATTTAGATACCCATTAAAGTTAACATGCGTATTAAACGTGTGAAATCGATATGAGTAGACACATGCCGAGTGGTTGAAACGATACAATTTAATAAGATTTAAATTATAAATTAATTGTTCATCTCGCATTTCCAATTGCATTTTGTTTTATTAAATTATAATTGAAAATTAATTAAAAAAAATTGATTAAACTATAAAATTATTGAAAATAAAAAACTGTCTGAAAACAGGATTGATGTGACGTGGTTTTTGATGGATTTATAAAGTGCCCATACACATTTGAAAGGTTTTGTAAGAAAATATGCAGGTATAGCTACTTTGCACGTGCATAAATAGATACTTTATGAATACAAAATATTCGGTACGTAATTTAAAATTTAAAATAATTTTCAGTTTTGCAAAAAGCAATAATCTTATGTTATCTATTAATATCAACAATTAACAGATTGCTTTATGTAGCATAATTTATATTTAAAACGCAGATTAATCTGAATGATAAATGTCTCGTTTATACTTTATGTCGGTATGCGAGGTTTGCGGACAATTTAGTTAATATAATAGGAACACGACTGTTATTGTTCACTCCATATAAAGTGTAATTTGATATTGAATCTCTAGGATGTGGTTAGGGCTTTGTAGGAAATGTATAGGTGTAGTCTTTGAAGAAAAGCTTTTAAACCCCGTACAGTTTATATGCAGAATAATGAATAGACAATGAATGCCTTGTTTACATATTATAGCTAACAAAGTATTGTATATGCATTGTAAAATTAACAGAAGTACTAAGTACGTTTAGTTGCGTAATTTCAGTATTCTTGATTGTATAATTACGTCTTCTGTTAATGGACTTCAACATTTTGTTAGTACATTATTATTTTTTTTGTATTTCTATCTGCGAAAAAGAGCTTTCCAATTACGTTTATGTTGGTTGAGCACGATTTATGTGGAGGTAAGTATTTTCCTGCGATAAAATGTTGTTCATTTTATTGAAAGAGCCCCGTTGCTGCTGCACTAGTTGCAGGTTTTATCTTACGTTGCTTTAAATATCAAAGTGGTTCGTGCCGGTGCATTTTTATTAGTGGAAAATAGTCTGCAAGAGCTTTTCACATTCCCGTTTATACATACGTATCTAACAAAGGCTAGAAATCGGTTCTTATTCACAATATGTAATAATGACGAACCGTTTAAATAGGCACCCTTAACAATATTAGGTGCACAAGAATGAAACGTTATTTAATACGATAATTGCACTTGTTTCTAAAATCATTAACGACGATTTTTCAAACTATTTACTGATACAGACTTTACATATATTTATACAAGTTTAGTAGAGTGTCAGTAATTGTCAGTTGATTTTTAGTGATAATACTGCGTTGTCCATAATAGTTTTAAGTGATTTGTGAAAATAAACGAATTAAATTACACGATAACCGATAACCATCGATATTGAATTCAGAATTTAACTTTCAATTTGTTTTATTTTATTAGAAGGAATTTAGTCCAACAAAATTACTTGTATAAATAAAAGGAAAAAATTGAGGTATTATAAATAATTTGTCTAAGTTATTCTTTTATACATGTATATACTTTAAGAATCCGATGAGTCCCGGGATCAGAGTGTCCCGGAAGTGGAGGTAAATAAGGCAAAATACTTTCTTTCAATTTTCTTTTAAAAAATCAAGTTTTAACTTAAAAAAAAACAACGAATACCTACTCGTGGTGATTAAGATAAACATTTATTAATTTAGGCTGTAAGGTACTGTCAAAACTCAGAATCGTCGTTTTATTAGGTTACACAACGTTTACTCACATTGGTCTAGATTGTGTCGGCCTAATTTTTCCATTTGAAAACTCCCATCGAGTACTATAACGTTTTCTCTAATTGTAAGCGTAAATCACGAAAATGACGTAGTACAACTCAAACGTTTTATGTAGTAAGCTTTGTCATTAAGGGATCGATAGAATACATGAACGAACCCTCATGAGTCATATACCTACCACTGGAAAAAGCGCTTCAAAATCTACATCATGGTGCCAAATTCAACGACCCAGTTGCCCGCGCGAGCACATTTTTATTATTTTGAAACTATTTTTGTGTGGGTTCAGACACTTGTAAAAACGTTACCCGCGCCAGTAGCTAGGTTATTCAATTTTGCACCACCATGTAGATTTCAAAGCGAGCTTTTTAGTGGTATATTTCTTATAAGGGTCCCTCCACGTATTCGTGCCTTAGACGATTTACAACTGTCTGAAACCATGTAAAAATATTTTCAAAGCAATAAAAATGTAGTACTCGCACCAGCGTCAGGCAGGTAGGTCGTTGAATTTGGCGCCATCGTGTAGATCTCGAAGAAGCACTATTCTATCGATAAATGCCCTTAATGAAATGAATGGGAAATGTTATAGTTTACTCGACGAGAACTTTCAAATAGTATATGGTTTGCTGGTATCCTTAGTTGGGCTTAGCTTTATATATAGTAGCCCGTAAAGTTCATAATAATTTATGTTTACATGTTCTCGTATTTTCTTGAGGCGCCTACATGTTAATTCGGCTTCCAGGGACCTACATATTTATAAAATATTAATCGCGAGACGTGAACGCCTAAAGCACGATGCTATAAGAGCCAATCTTCACACGTGCCCTCATTTTAGGTCTTTTCGGAATGCGTTTACCTCGGGACTCATCGATTTCTCAAAATATATCTACAATCATATTAAACAAATTTTTTTAATATTCCAATTTTTTCCTTATTTTAGTCGATTTTTGACTAATTCTGTTGGACTATAATTGTTAATTCATTAAAAAACTTTCTATTACTATTTCTCGTGTAACATGTATAATTTCAAAATATGTATGTCGTAGTCATAATGCAAAATTAGGCTTTTTATAAAATGCCTAGGGATTTTATAAAAAGTCGGCAAAACGTGAACGTACAATGCAATTTTCGTTATGACTACACCAATTCAGGCAAATTGATAAAACGTCGGCAAAACGTGAACAGAAGAATGTATATCTCGTTCTGACTAATTCTTTTCAGGCATTTTACAATTTGCCAACAGCGAAATAGTCAAAACGTGAGAATAAAAATAATAAAATTACTATTTAATAAAATAACACAATGACAATAAACGAAAACAAATCTCTCTGTTAAGTAAATCTAAATAAATGCTTCATAATATAAAAATGTATTAACTGTCAATTAGTACTCAGGTACCTATATTTATTTTCACATTATATATTATATATTATTATAATATATTACACATTTATATTATATACACATTTATTATTATACATTATATATTATACAATATTGTATTATTGTATAATATATAATACTATATTATATTATTATATATTATATATATATATATATACACCTATGTTATATATACACCTATGTACCTGAGTACTGAATTTGAATACTTTAAGATTAGCTAATTGAAAGTTAATACATTTTTATATTGTGAAGTATTTATTTAGATTTACTTAACAGAGAGATTTGTTTTCGTTTATTGTCATTGTGTTATTTATTTAAATAGTAATTTTATTATTTTTATTCACACGTTTTGACTACTTCGCTGTTGGCAAATTGTAAAATGCCTGAAAAGAATTAGTCAGAACGAGATATACATTTTTCTGTTCACGTTCTGCCGGCGTTTTATCAATTTGCCTGAATTGGTGTAGTCATAACGAAAATTGCATTGTATGTTAGCGTTTTGCCGGCTTTTTATAAAATCCCTAGGCATTTTATAAAAAGCCTAATTTTGCATTATGACTACGACATGTATATCTACAGATATAAAGGTAAATTTACAGGATTAATTATAAATTACGATAATGTAAGGTGATAATTTCTTGGCAGAAATAGCGTCCAACGTATGTATTTACCTACCTATAACTAAACAACTTATATTTTAAATGATGTTTCAGAAAATGTTTTAGGTACCTATTTATGTTATTCTATAAGGTGAAATAATAAACGCGTATAGTGACCATTGTAAATTACCATTTAAAAACTACGTTTATCCTATATTAACTTTTTTCCATTTACGATGATTAATTTAGAAATGTAAATTATTTTATTTTGGTTAAAGTATAATACTTATATTCAAAAGTTCGTTATTCAAACCGTATAAATTTAAATAAAAATAATATTCCTTTTAAAACTTTTAATTTATATGATGAAAGGTTCACGTGAATAACAAACAACCGTAATTTGAATTTAAAAAACCCTATAAATTTAAAAGGTAAAATATCACACCGACCAAATTTTGCTGAACACAGAATGTGCTTGAAGTTTGCTTACCGGGTTTGTGTGGGCTGTTCTGTATTGTACAGTTGTATAAATAATCCTGTCACATTTCCATCTGTATCTGTCCTTTCGCTGCTTGCACACGCATTGGGTGTTTAAGTTCCTATACAGAACAGTTTTCTCTTTGTCGTTTCACGTAAATAACACTGACAAATATGGGTATTAATAAAATGGTACTTATTTACGTTGTTGCGCGACGGACTTTAAAATTAATTATCCGAGATTTAAGTAAGTATTTGAGACTAACGTTTGCGAAATTTCTATACTTTAAGCAATTAGAATAAGATTTAATAAAATTTATTTTTAATTACAACATTTTTAGTAGAAATTATTTTAATAAAACGTGTGCGGATAATACTCAAGTTTTTTTTTGACTTACCTCTATACCATACTTTTGTGCAGATGCAGATCGTCCGCACTTGTGCTTCGACAAGAGTAGATATCTAAAAATAAATATAATTATTAGCAATTTGCCTTAATGTAAGAATATCAATAGGTATCTTACAATTGGTTATTCAACATAATATGCATTTACATAAAAGACTTAAGTATATCTACTAAAGGGTCATTCCATGTCGAATCAACCAACGCAACAGTTTAAACCTTTAAGACATCCCAGAAAGTCATCATATTTGGCACAATAGTAGTACCAACAAAGTTAATAAAAACTGTAAAATTTCAGATTTTTGTGCTAATAGTTTTTAAGCTACTGACTTTAAAATAAGCAAAAATCGCACAAAACTATTTCACCTAGATAGATCAATTTCCTGTCATTCACTTCGGTTTTTAATGGGCTTTAATTTAATACTCGACATGACTACTTTTTGAAGACGTTAAAATAACTTTTGCTTGAAAATCTCAGAAACGTCCCTATCGATTTTTTTGAAATAAATTAATGTTTTAAAGATATTCATTGAATATTTATGTGCCGAATTTCATAATGGGACACCAATGGGTTTGCATAAAAATTAATTTTTTTATATTATAATTCACGTGAAATTCGCTAAATTTATTGACTTGCATAACTATAAACTGAATTATTTACATTGTCGCACTTAAATAGTGACAAATCCACGATCAAATGTTTTCTGATATAAGCCCATTGGTGTGATGTAGTCCATTAGTTGTCAGACGTTTAATAAATTAATGTTCATTAAAGTAATGACGCTTAACAAGAAGCTGGTTTTCAGAAATTGGGTAAAAAGAATTAAGTCGTAATAAGTTTTTTTTTTATTATCAGAAAGGTATATGATTTTCTCAAGATTGAAAGGTAAATTTTCTGTTAAGATTAAAATCGACGTTTTTGAAAATTTAAAAGACATCTATGTTATACTTCAAACAATCCGAGATGATATAACATATTGTAGATGTTTAATATTTAACTGAATACGCGTTTATAATATATATCTAACGAAAGGGTGCAATGTATTATATTGTAATATTAGGAATTTTAATATTATTCGAAGTGAAAAAATTATAAAATAAATTACTAGCAACTTTCAAAATAGAATTGCCCAGTTACTAGTTATGGAAGCCAATTTTACGAATTTTACGTGCATTATACTAATTATAAAAAATTAATTTCCATAGGAACCCACTGGCGTCCCATTATGAAATTTGGCACGTTCAATGAATATTTTTAAAACATATATTGTTTTTCAAATAAATCGAAAGGGACGTTTTAGAGGTTTTAATCCTGTTGCATTTCAAGTTAAAGCCCATTAAAAACAAAAGAGATTGACACCAAATTGACCTTTCTTAGATCAAATAGTTTGCGAGTTACAGCTTTTTAAAGAGTTAAAGTTGTTATAATTTTTGTGCGATTTCTGTTTGTTTTGAAATCAATAGCTCGAAAGCCATAAGCCAAATCTGAAATTTTGGAGTTTTCGTCCTCTTGATAGGTACAATAAATAAATAAAATATCTTACAAATCTGAAATCTGAAGATCTAAAACTATTTTTTTATTGGCTGCATCGATATGGAACGACCCTAAACGTAACTACATACATAAAAATTACGAGAATTGAATTTTCAACGAGCAGATTCGTAGTAAAGTTGACACTTAAAAAACAATTGATTATTGTTTATTGAGGATGTAATTTAACAAACCTGTATAGGTGTTGGTGAAGCAAGCCAAAATAAATTTTGCTGGTATAATTAATCATAATTTAAAGCGTGATACTTGCAGATAAATTGTATAATATTATATTTATTCCAAATTTCATAAAGATTTAAACAAGCGTCACTTACGTATTTGATAAATATCTGCTATATCGTTGGTAATCAGACGGTGGCTATAAAAACTTATTAGTCGTGGATGCGAATGTAATTCTTATTATCAATATACCTACATGTTATTAACACTCTGAAGCAATAACTGATTATTCATAACGAAGCGTTTTTATTTATAAAATTTTAGTTTATTAAAATAACGAAGGTGATAGAATTAACGTAATAATGTACGTAGGTGTATCATATTGGCTGAATATTCCCTTTCTAAACATAAACATAAACGATATGAAGGTATGAAATACTTGGACTATAGTGTTAATTTGGGTTAATACGATCCCTTAAGTTATAAAGTGAATATTATTTTAATACAATTATACCGACCACAAACACCCTCCACGTTTACAGGAGCAATTATCGTTTACGATATACGAAAAATAAAACGATTAGCTTGCATAGCTTTTAAGCTCATTAGATTGTTGGGATATAGATAAGGAAAAAAAAATGTATACGTTGGGTATTATACGATTACTGTATTTTTTATCTTATCGACGAAGTCCATTTAGAAAGAAAACAATTTTCGTTGATTTAATAAAAGTGCTCTTCTGTATTGAAACACAGTCGATAGCAATCCACGTTAGCCTGCGGGTATTAAGACAACTATAACATTGATTTTACGGAGATGGAGCCACACGGGAATTTGTGAAGGAATTAGCAAAGCTTCCCTGTTCTGTCTCCCTTTTACAGTACGGTGCCACTGAAGTGACTTGGAGCTAAGAATTACTCAAATATTCCGTTGATTATTATATTTCGAGTAATTGAAAAATGTACCGGAATAATATTGTTTGAGTACACAATTCTCTTTATCCTTAGAATTGAGAGAATTTATTAAGTTGTGGGCGAAGGCATGTAGATGTTTATACTAACTGAAAATCTACGTTGATCAAGCATATTGCAGGAATTTATATATTTATTTACCCCGAAGAGGAATTTATATTGAATATGTTGTTAATTATTCTGGAATTATTGTATTACAAAACGAGATTTAAGTTGAAATGTCATGTTCGGAGTAGATTTCCACTAGAATTTCCATTTAACCTTTCCGGATAACGACTGAAATTGTTTCGATTCGATAAGCATAACGGTTATCTTTGATTATTTTATCTATATAAATGTCTCAGGGCTGTTAGCGAAATAAGGCCTTTAAAAATAAAAATATTTATCTATGGTATTTATTTATCTTTGATTTTTCAAGAAAATATTTTTGTTTGGAAAATACCGCCTGCTTGTACAACTTGTAAATAATATATACGTAACTAATATTTCTTGTCTAAAGGATTTTGTATTAAATAATTTTTATATTATTCTTTAAAACCGTTGTTTTGTTTGGAATTTTTTTAAATATACAATCTAATGTAACGTTTAAGATAAATTACAAATTAATGTAAACAGTGTGTAAAAGTTTTAAAAAGTATTTCTATGTTTTATTATTATAGATACAAGTCTCAAGTCGAATACAGTATTATGATTAAAATATCTGATCGTGAGGTTGCACTAATAAATAGAATTTTTTTTTAATAATTAATATGCCATACCATCTATGGGTTTAGGCACAGGTTATGTTTATATTATTACTGCATTAACTAATACATGATTGATTTTCACTTTAAATCTGGTGAATCATTTTCTGAAATGCCTGAATGAGATGGAATCCAGATGAAGACGACTTCCCGGTCTGTAGTAGGTTTGTTTTAGCATGTAGATTCTTTTGTGGAACAGTGTTCTTGATCATCTCGACTTTGTTTATTTTCTAATGCTTTTTGTAAGTTGTTTGTTATCCTAGTGAATCGATATCTAATTTTCTGATGTTTTAGCAAACTGTATAAATCTTTTAGAGTTGCAATGACATCTTCAACATTATCCATGAAATTAGCTGCTACTTGAAGGGGTGTGGACGTTTGAGTGATTTCGCTATAAATTTTTTGAAAATTATACTTTAGAGGTTGTTTGATTAATTCTTCTTCAACTGGTTCAAGTAATTCGTCTAGTGTTGGTTCGAGGCTTTCGACTGATTGATTTTTTATTTTGGACTGTGAGAGTGAGTTATTTCTGGTTCGAGGTGGTTGAGTAGAGGATCTTGAGTAAGATTCATCAATGTTATAGTCGGAGTCTTCAGATGAACTGCATTTTTCCAGTGTGTGTATTATTTCGATGATTTGATTTTTTATGGTTTGTTGCTGAAATAGTGGGTATAGTCGTCAGTATATGTAGTGATTAATTTTTTGATATTTTTGTTTTTTATAGGATTTTCTATAAGATTTATAAGGTTGTCATAATTTAAAGGGAAGTTACGATATTTTTCATCTTCCAAGTATTGTTTGATTTTGTTATATTGTTCAGGTTTTTTTGAGGTTGATGCTGTTGTAGGAGTTTCGTCATCTTTGATTGTTTTCCTTTTTTATTTTTGGTTTTGGGGGTTATAAACTCGAATTTGTTTAATTGTGTAGGTATGTCATTTGTTTGTTGTATATTTGCTGATTTTGTCGTTTGAGTCATTGGTTCACCTTTTGTAGGGATATCTGTATGTCTTGAGACGTAGATAAAGTTGATTCGGCTGATGTGTTCGAAGTTTGTCTTTTTGTTGAGTGATTTATCTCTACTTCCATTTGGAAATTTGTTTCTGTAATTTGTTCTTGCACAATGCTTATGTTATTATTGGTAGTTGGTGTCAAAGTCTGTGTTGCTTGACTATATCTGCATTCTATGGCTTTATGTCCTGTGTTTTTGCATTTGTGACACAAGTTAGGGTAACATATAGATAAGTAGAAACGGTAATCAGTTTCATCATAATTTATTATAAAGGTTGATGGTATTTCCTTGCTTTCACTATAGAATTGTCTTTTAAAGCTTATAATACGTTTAAATCCTTCTATGTGAATTTGGTTGGTGTTATTAGTAGACGAATTGGTATTTGATGATTTTATACTAGTAGCGTTTTGTTATTATTTATTATTTCATTGACGAGTTCTTTATTTCTTAAAAAAACGCATATACGATTATTGGATTGGATTGGATATTTCGCATGCTATTATGTTGTTTGGGTTTATTATTTTAGCTAGGTTTATTATGTATTCCTTAATTGGGATTCCTGATTCAGATGATAAGATGATGGCTTGTTTTTTTGTAATATTATTGATATAGGAATTTGTATTGGTTTTGTTAAGATTGTTTGCATTTAGTATGTTTGCGTAACTGTTGTCTTGATTAGGAGGGGTATGGGGGGTAGATGGATTATTTGGTTGGATTATATTTTGTGTGGTTGACATATTTGGTTATTTTCTATGAGCGTTATTGATAATTTTTATTATTAAGTGTCTTTTATCTTTGTATGTTTAGATATTATTAGCATTGTGTATGAGGTTAAGGCCGCTCGCGATACACGAGAAAAGGTCACTAAACTACGATAAAATACCTGATGATTCGAAAAAACAAAAAAAAATCGCACTTAATCACAGTGAAAGAAAAACACGTCTATACTCTACGAGAAAACTCACATGACTCAAAATAGAAATTTTAATTAATGAATAGGTAAATTAGGTACGTATTTTTGTTATAATATGTACCAAGTTAAGTCTAGCAACTCGCGCTTTTTTGTATTCAAAAGAAAATTGCATTTTAAAGCTACCGTAACTTATAATTACACAAAATAAAAACATATTCGCATAGTAGGTATTTTTAAAATAATGGAATTTATTGAATTTAATTTAAATGTCGAATATGTCCTGACATATTGTTTTTCATTTTTTTATTGTCGATCTTCGCGGAATTATTTAGAAAAACGCGCCGATAATATGGTGTTCACATATTTTCCTGTCGAATCGACGCCATGTCTACAAAAATGCTCGCGATCGCACCGAAATAAGCTTCGAATTATTTGTGGTGCCGCACTAGGCACCTACGCTTACCTATAGGTATATTGTTTTGTATTTGTGGATATAATTTTCGTCGTTCCTGAAGTTTTCATTTCATTTGAAAACCGCTTTCGTCAGAGTAGATATATATGTATACTCTCAGAAAATATAACATGATAGCACGTTGTATTCGAAATACAATTTTCGTTCCAGTAAAATTGCGGGGAAATAAAAAAGTAAGTGATACCATAAATATACATTTAGGAGCAACTTGTTTTCAAATAGTTTAAATAAAACTAGCGTCTGCCGAGGAAGAATTGTTTATAGGAACTGTTTACTTTGGCGAATACGGTAATCTTCGACAAAACTATATATGTTAGACCGATAGATTTTTATCAAAGGAACAAATACATTATAGATCGAATATTCCGTGAAAATGTAGAATTGTTGAAAAGTTTAAACAAAGACTACTTTTTCCGGCACGACGCGACGCCGACGCCGCGCTTTGCTTTAGGCGCTTAATATTAATTACTGCGAGTTATCTAACCGACGCGACGCGAAATACGCAAAAATACAAAAAAAGAACAGATATATTATGTAGACAATATAGAATAACACAAACGTTTTTAAAATTTACTTATTTAAAATATATTTACGTCATTTGGTTATTTTAACTCGTTTACATTAAAGAACGTTTTATGTTATTTTCGTTACTTTCTTACAAAGTTATGTTGATGAAACAGTGCATCTAAAGGAAACCATAAACAGATTTTTATATGACAAAAGATTAAGATTTCTTATAAGACCTATATAGACGACGCGACTTATAAAAGTAGTCGTAAAGTTAGAATTTTAAATATTAACTCTATATATCTATATTAGTATGCATACAAAATCGCTGTTTACATAGAAATATTTAAAGCTGTATAAAATGTTTTAAAAAAAACGGTAATAGGTAAGTAGGTACATTTTTTTGTAATCATGTTTAGGTCAGAGGTATATCGTAGATTATTATTATTAATATTATTTCACGCCTCCACAGCTTGAACGAATACTGATTTTAAGACGTATTCACGACGTAATACATATGTATAAAACAACCCTATGCGTTTAGAATGATGAATGTGACTGAAATTCTACAATCAATTTCGAAATAAATCATTTATATTCGTTATTTCAAGATGAGTGGATTTTTATCCTCTTTCTAACACCATTTGAGTAATAATACGTTATCAGTACTAGAAAGAATCGTGTAAAAGCATTCTTTTGTACGAACCGCTTCAAATTTTGAATCTTGCGTTGAAAGGAATAAATCAGCAATTACTGTTTTCATTCAACAATAGAAAGTCATTTCTATCTACTATTAAATACAGTTCGCAAAGTGTTTTAGCTATCTTGTAATCAACACCACCCTTCGATATCTTAAAAGCTATCTCGTGTATTTCGTTTAAGCGGTACAACACTCGTACAAAACCAAAATCTAATAATTTGACAGTAGACATCTAAAAAGCCGTCAAATTTGTACGAAACCTAATTAAATATAGAAAAATTAGAGTCAAGTGTGTAAGAAAACGAAACTAATATTAAAGTACTAAAGGAAAGATATTTTATATCTTCCATTATTTTATTAAAGGAACACACCATATGGAAAGCCCCGAGGGAAAACCTTTACTATCGATTTCAAGATATATTACATTTTTATAGTATATGTAAAATAGAAAGTTCAGCATATCTCGTTGCACGTAAATGTAACTAGGTACATATTTCAAATTTTTTCTTATGTTTAAAAATTATAGATATTTGATTCGATGTCACATAAACGTCTTACCTTATTC
The DNA here is from genome assembly GCA_036326145.1 of Rhagophthalmus giganteus. Lineage (NCBI taxonomy): Eukaryota > Metazoa > Arthropoda > Insecta > Coleoptera > Rhagophthalmidae > Rhagophthalmus > Rhagophthalmus giganteus. Next base: position 52,812,829 of record JARFJA010000001.1, read on the forward strand.
GCGCGAAACAAAAATTGTGATTTTTGTTTTAATAATATATCAATCCATGTACGGAAAAAGACTAAAAAGCGAGTTGTATATAAATAGGTGTAGCTATTGCGATTATTTATCTACTAATTATAAATTGTATACGTTCCGTATTTCCAATAGCCATTTTCTTTTAGTCCTAAATGTTTTGCATAGAACGGTGACCTTTTCATCTACAGCCACGGGGTAGGCGTTAAATGTTATTTGTAGATACACTCATGTCAAAAAATATACCCTGCTGATTTGCCAGTACGATCAATATAACCCTCATAGAACTAAACTTAAAACGCTATTTACATAACAATTCAATCTCATAAAAATTTATTTATTTAGTTTCACAAAAATAAAGTAAGTAAAGATAATGACGATAGATAAACGAAACGAGTCACAAAAATCCACGACTTTCAAGACATGGCAGCTGTAAAAGCAACCTCGTCCATCTGGAGTCTCAGACAACTGAAAGAAAACTGCACACGTAAAATTAAGATACGGCTCAAACCTATTATCAAAAATACGAGCAATTCAGCTAAACAAGATGCGGAGGGACCAAACAACCACTATCGCTACTAATATAAGAAAAGAATACTGCGAGCTTTTCTATTTACAACTGCTTCATATTCGTTCGGAATAAACGCTTTTGAAACGTACGTCTGTCTGAAAAATGTAAAAGAAGTACCGCGAACCGCATATCAGACAAATTAGATAACACCAAAAAGTATATAATAATAAAAAGAGGCGAAACGCAAGTGAAAACTTTGAAAATTAAGTAAAATGTTAATGCCAATAAAACAGGTGTCTGTCTTTAATTTTACTACCTGCATAGAAGAACAGCCAGAAGTTACCTATTAAAACCTTATTATGTATTATTACTCAAGTTAAATATCCGTTATGAGGTTTAAAATTTTCAAATACAACAAGCACGTCCATAGACTTTCTCATAAAGGATAACGATATCGGAGATCACTTATCGGATAATCACTATATTATACAAATCATTTTAAAAAATAGAGTTACTTCGATTATTATTATATTATATCCCGTGTAACGGGTTAAATGTAAAAACGACATCCTTTTCTACAACATCATTAACTACTGAGGGGAATTCGGGACAATTGTGAAAAATACACAATCGGATGAGTACTACGATATTTAATGCAATGAGATCAGTGAAAAGCTTACACAGATAGAAACTTTTCAACACAAGTAAGTACCTAACGTTACCGTGAAGTTCGTCAACAAGTACCTATTTTGCATCTTCCGAAAACGGTAGCACCAATTTGGTTATGAGTAAAACATTAGAAGATAACTATTACTTTTACGCTGGTATTGCATTTGCCTCACTTGACCCCATAATACATATACAATACATAATAATATCGATTTATATAAATTGATTTATTATACAGTTACTCTATTAAATAATAAAAAATTATAAATATCTTTTTATTCGACGTGACAACAATGTCAATTATAAATGCACGTTCTTGTAAACAACCTAACCAGTTGTCAACAATGATCTGTTGAGTGGATTATAACCAAGCTAAATAATAAGTTACGACCCCCGACAACAGAGCAATAGACCTTGGTATCCTAGCGAGCGGGAAAGTTCAGGTAACAGAAAAATTGTACAGCGTTGCGCCTCTTCTTATTACATACTGTTTGATAAAAAGTCAACGCGCTTATCAATAGATAGTTACTAATAAGTAACTACTACACAAATAGATACTAATTAAATATAAAATATTTACAGATTTTTAAATGTACTAATTATTGGAGAAAATTAATTTTTATAACCAACGTGGACAACGTTGCAACCTCTAGAAAATCTGAAAAATGTTTAAATCGAGAACTCTTAACTTTAAACAATTTTAGAATAGTCAATTATAGAATCATAATAAATCAATTTATATTGGCACATAGTTTTTTATGAAATATTTTTAATATTTTTTCCGATCGAAAAAAAAATTCGACCGCGCGCAGCCTCGGTATCGAATTTTCATGTCGCATGTCAAAAAACTCATTTTTAAAATTTTTTCGAAAGAAATACGTTTTTTGAAAAATAATATTCACGAGAGAAATTTATAAGAATTAAAAATAAATTATCGGTCGATTTGGTTGGTTAACGGACTCGTCCTTCGTTTTCGTAAAGACAATACGATCAAAATTGCGACCGAAATCGTGTCCACAAGAAATGATATATATATATATATATATATATATATATATATATATATATATATATATATATATATATATATATATATATATATATATATATATATATATATATATATATATATATATATATATATATATATATATATATATATATATATATATATATATATATATATATATATATATATATATATATATATATATATATATATATATATATATATATATATATATATATATATATATATATATATATATATATATATATATATATATATATATATATATATATATATATATATATATATATATATATATATGACCGACCCAAAATGAATGACCTATATTTTCGTGATGTAGGGGTCGAGATCGGAGAAAATCCAAAAGGACACGTCTGGGTCCCGTCATCAGACATGCTGCAACAGCTTTATTTTCTATCAAAATTCGCTAAAACGAAAAAAAAATTATAAGTATTTACCATACATTTTAATTGATTAGCTTTTCGTAGAAATGATTTAAACTGATAACTTCAGCAAAATTGCGACTTGTTATAAACTTTCTTTAGAGATTTCTTTAGCAAGTAATTTATTGTGTGCTATGTTAATTTGATTTTCATTGTTTAAAGGTAAATATTTTTATTAGAATTTTCAAAATTTTCTTTACCATTTTTTATAGATATATTGCAAGGGAATAACAAAATGAACTAAATAAGGTTGAGTTTAATTTTCCCATACGCTGCCCTCTTCTCCGTATAATACTTAATTCGAAAGCTTTTAAATATTTTTAAAGAATTTAAAAATATATTTTAAAACATGTTTAGCGAGTTCTAAATTATTTTAAAGGCATATGTGCAGAAAGTTGCACTTTGGGATACTTGAAATGAAAACTGATATAGCTGATCCAAACCTATATGATGTTCACGTCATCAATACAAGGTTACTAGATGATGACGTTTCACACAGTGTTGTCACGTCGTGCCTCGTATTTTGACAGTTCTGTTTCTTTATACCATCTAATATGTGCGCAAGTAAATCATCTATAGAATATGTCACTTTCCAAACTTTAAACCGAATTACAAATAAATAATCTAGTAACTTTTTATTGATGACGTAAACATCATATAGGTTTGGATAAGCTATACCATAATAAAATCTCTAGGTCTAGGAGAAATTCTAACTTTCTTTAAAAGAACAGCAGATACATTTTGTCGCATCATCCCAGATAAAAAAGGATATTATAGTAATTATTATTGTATAGATATAGAACACAAAGTCAAATTAACATTACATTAATTTACTTACCTATGCCGGTTATTTATATCTAAATTAATTTTATTTAAAAAAAAATATCTAATTTTCAATTATTCTTTTTTTCATCAGTTTGAAAACGGCGCGTGACTACAAAATAGTAGGTGTAGATTTCCATAAACCATAGCCACAATAAAATGTTAGTGTAACATCAGTGCAAATAAAATATGTAGATGAATATGTAGGTATTTACGTATGTATTTTAGATGGATCGGTAACTATAATTATTGTAAATAGTATCTTGCCTGCAAATTTTGAAATAAAATCCAATACAATGTCAATATACCTAGATTCGTCAGCTTTATAACGTTATATACGACACATATCTACATATAAGGCACAAATAATGTATCAGCTATAAGATTGATTTTTGCACACTGCTTGTTGATTACACAAGACACTAAATACTCCTGTAAATAATGAACCACTTGCTGCACAAATTGAATATCGACATACCTAGCGCATGAGAGCAATTAAATTGTTTCATTAAAACGTACAGATAACTAGTGTATTATTAATCTCTTTTTTCTATTTACAAAACGAGCCTGTGTCGATTTAAAAATTACGCTAAATGTTAAACTTACTGATTCTTACGAAATCGAATAAAAGTCTGATATATCATTTCACTGGACACGTATTTGACAAAGATTCACGCGCGTCGCGACGGAGACTACGCCGAGGACGTGGTGTCGTGACTCACCACGAGATGGACGTGACGCATGACGTCACGCGTTGCCTAGCAACCTGCCCTCCATCGACAAGGAGCGGCGTCGCGTCCCGAAAGCCCGAAAAGAAGCTTACTCGCTCACCTGTTCAAGTATGCATGGAGTTTAACAGGGTCTCGGTCTTTAAATTGGTACTATATATTGCTCCCTTATATAAACAAGAACTTTGTAACTTACTAAGTCGCAAATTGCAAGTATAAGGGCAATATAAGACGCCACCGGGAAACTTTGCGCTACAGTATCAGGTGGGATATTGTTTATAAGATATGGTCAAGACTATATAGAAACTCCACCACTTTAGACGGGTTACCTATAACTAAATTACTTCGATACTTACGATCAGTCACTTACAAACGAGAAACAATTGAACGAAGCACGATGAGAACTTGTATAATTTTAGATTTTTAATATAAATAATTTATTTAATTATAAATAGGTTATTGTTGTCGTAGAAGAAAATATAAAAATAAAATCTGAATTAAATTTTGTAACTTCACTAAACAGTCGTTTCTTGTTCTTCCATCGCTTCTACGCCATTTATTAAAATGACGATGCCGTGTTTAAAATTTAATTAAGTATATTTAGATTAAACTCTTTGGATTACCTTAAGTGGAGAAAATCAAATCTAAAATTGTTATTTAAATGCCATATTAAATAAATACCGATTCTACGTTCCTAATTGGATTCGTGGAAGTGGTGCATAAAGTTAAATTAAACTATGTAAAACTGAAGACCTAATAAAAATTCAACAATAGGCATTAAAAATGTAACGTTAAAAGTGATACTTATTTACAATTAGTTGCAGCTTTTTGTGTTCCTTTTTATCGTATTCGTTATTTATTTCTTAATTTAATATTAAAATGAAAACTGTAAACTCTGAAAACTGATCGTTTTATTATATTGGACGTGCAAATCGTTATCGAGGTAGGTATTTGAGATATGGATATCGTTTGTTGTAAGTCATTTTTTTTAAACAAAAAACAAAAAAAACCGTAAATTTTGTGTACTTTCTGAATACCTCGAGATAGAATTAATTATGTAAATATCTAGGTGAAACGTAAATATTTTGTTGTAGATGTAGGCTTATACTTAAATTGTAAAGTGGTGGTGTTTAATTAATAGATTATCCGACGTAACGTTTTGATAATTTGTCACTTTATAAAAGGCCCTCTTTACAAACCCCTTCTATTATTATATACCTAGACTGCGAATAAAATTACTACTTTTAGTAGATATTTAACTTAAAACTAAAATCATAACAATTTGCTTCGGCACCTTAAAATAGTAGGGTACGGAAATTCTTTTAAATTTCAGTGTTAGTTTAATGTTAGATATTAATTATTATAACATTCTGCATTAAGGTGATTTTTATATACTTAGGTAACTAACGGTAATTCCATATATCGTGAAAAACTTGTTTTTAATCGACGAATCTGTATCCTTAACAAGCGAAATAGTGTTTGGGACACTTTTGTGAATTTGCAAATTAGAAAAAAAATGAAACATCGATGAATAGACTTACGAATCTATACGTCAATCTTTTTGCGACGTAAACGACTCCTACATCCAATTTCCATTACGACATCATAGAGAGAGTAAACCAGGTTAAAGGGAAACGAATTAGAGTACACTTAGCGTTTATCTCGTCACTAATAGCACTAATTCTGATTGATGCTTAATTGGATAATGTGCTTCCTTCCATGTCACAAAGACTTTTGTTTTGCAACCTTTACAACACTGGACATAATTCCTTGTAATCAGGTTGGAAAATGTAAAGTGGATTTTTAATCAGAATATTCTTTGTAAAATAACTTAAGCAATTAATTAATGAGAAGTTCCGTAAAAACGCTCGTCCTACTAAACATTCGCTTATTTTTTAAGTCGCAAATGACAAAATATTTTTAGAAATTAACTATTTTTGTTAATTGTTAATTTGGCAAAGATTTGTTCAGAATTGTTTTTATTTCGCATGCCTACATATTTGAGGTATCATATGAAATTACGGTTCCTACGCTTTGTATAGGTACCGAGCACACAATTATGGTCACTTAAAAAAAAAAACATATTGCCATATTACCCCGCTTTACTCTACATAATTATATATGTTTTTCTTTAAGTTGAAAAATTTTAGCATAATTTATAAATTATAAGATCTCCTTTTCCATACAGAATAAGGTTTTGATTTGATTATACGTCATTTGAATTAATCGGCAATGAAATAAGTAGGCACCTACGGCGACAAATTTAATCCGATGTTATTTACCTACCCGTATAATGTTTTATTAATCTTAAAAAGAAAGCTACGGTAGAAATGTAATTATTATTTAAAGAGATTTAAAAACCAATATTTTATTTATAATTGAATCGAAATACAGTAAGGGAGACTTAGTGGTATAAATGACCTTATTAAAAGGATTTGTGAAATTAAAAAAACGTAACGAAATCACGCAGAAAATCGCTTTTCAATTTAAAATCCTTGAAAGTAAATTGAGGAAATTAATTAAGTAAAATTGATCGAAATTCAATTTTCTAAAGCAATTATCGTGTCCGTGCCTTAATATTTCATAACTCGAATCGGCTATATTTCAACATTCGGTATTATATCAAAATGTAATTACTTAACAGGATTTTTACCGTGAAGTAAGTACATTTCGTTTTGATTTTGTTGGGAAAAATTGATTAACTTAAAGCGATTCGTTCTATCTCAAAGGACCAATAAAAAAAAGACACCGTTATTCCAAATGTACGCTATGTATATTTATAAACCGTACTGCAATCCCTCTACTCGTATAAGGCAACTTCGATTTGGCCAAGTTTTGTCCCCAAACTACGATACTTTCCTAGGGCGGTAGTATTTTAAAAACATCATTGACTCCTCGGTATAAAAAATGTATAACAATTTGGAAAAAAGCGTCAGGGGTTGCAAATTGACAGATAACGCGTTACCTAACTTCTATGTTCCCGTCGGTTTTCCCATCGATGTAAGAGAAAGACAATCCTATTGTTGCGTTATAAAATATGATGAAACCGCGAAATGTAAGCCAGTTATTTCACTATCTCAACTTCCAAGCGACTTCGATGTTCGCTAAAATTCAATTGGATGTTTTCTAAACTTCGCTACTTTACCTGTATCCATCATCTCTTTTACCCTACTGGTGCTTTTCTTATCTTTTTTTCTCACTCTTATATATTTATAGGTTACCTATACTTCGAAAGCATTTGAGATCGGTGATTAAGGGTACTTTTCTATACTTACTGCGAAATAACTTTAAACTCAAAGAAATAATATTTTAGATTTATAAATTTAATTTAGAATTTCGATCAATAAAATAATTTATTAAGTGGGCGTAACAAATACAAATAAAAATTCTAACCGTTTTCGAGTTTATCGATAAATTAATTTCGATTATTGTTTAAATTTTCTTAGTGCCGAAAACACTTTTGTCTTCCGATTAACTGTGGCAAGTGAAGCTTAGATACTATTTGTAGACAAATATTTATGGTTTATTGAAATACGGCGCATAACAACTACGAAACAATGTAATCTTCTTACGTCGTAACACCCATCAACATATCAAGCACGAAAACGCCAGCTCGGGGCCAAACTTCCACTAAAACTTAATAAAGTACAACATACAACAAAGTTTGTAACCGAATATTAGTTATACCGCTAGCTAATTTAACGGTTATTTAGTGAAATTCCGTAACACAATCAACACTAGTTTTAATTGTAAGTTAATATTTTCATGAATTTAATCTCTGTTTTTGAATGTCCACATCAGTTTGTTACCTAAAGACATTCAATTATAGAGTTTGAGCGGTGCGTTCGTGACGTAATCAATTAAAGAGCACGTGACCCTACTCTATTATTCACAGGACATTAGTAAATGAACCATCTGCTAGTATGGTTACCGACGTTCACGTGTCTTTCTACTTATTAGTACCCCCTTGTTAATCGGGCTTAAAGCGCAACGCACGAACCAAAATTTTGCCCTTCGCATTTAAACATTATTGACCCCCCTAGTATTAGTACCTACTATACTTACTTAATAATTTATTTGCGCAATTGTCTTAAAATAGGGAAACTGTAATTAGGTACGTTTATTATTTATTTAATTTAAAAATGATTTTTCTTTTTTTTGTGAAACGAGAGCGGGTAGTTCGGTTAATTATTTTTAATACCTGCCATGTCGAAACAAATCAATTTTTAAATTCAACTCAATTAGTTAAAGGAGTTTTGCTTTAATCTACACGACGTTTCAGAATAACTATTTCTTACTTTCCAGATGTGATGGAGGACATGTAATTTAATACTTTTTTGTAATAAAGTAATGCCTGGAAACGCTTAGTTATATATATACAAATGCAGCGTGACTGACTGACCGCCGACATAATCTACGTCCAGCCCCAACTACTGGTCCTAGAAACGTGAGATTTAGAGGATACGTTCCTTTTATGATGTAGACGTCCACTAAGAGAGGATTTTTCGAAATTCCACTCCTAAGGGAATGCAACGGAAAACGTAGGTCTATTAATAATTTGATCAATTTGTCCGGACTAACAATAAGTACCTTTGAAGTATAAAATTCGTAGGATACGTTTCTTCGAATATTTGAGGGGTCTAAAATCAATTTTCCATCTGGTACTGCTGTTAATGCTCTATCCAATGAACATATCCGTTGTTTTTAAAGTCGACGATATCCTACATATTTTTCATGCCTTCATATGTGTATTCATTATCGTATAAGCAGGACAGTTTAGTGCCTATCCTGAAAAATCAAGAAAATGAATATTGCCGGCTTTGATTTTAGAACCCTTCCTTCTAATCCCACGCAGACGAAGTCGCGAGCAAAAGCTAGTGTAAAATATATTTTTAAAGTATCTAATCTCTAATGGAATTTCTGAAAACAAATATATAGGTAGGTACCTAGTATTTGCTGAATTTCCGAAATTCCTTTATGATTTAGCTAGTTTATTATTTATATCGCCAATAACAATTTAATTATTGGCGGAAAGGTCAAAGTTAGTTCTTTCGGCGGCGAATGTCCCGAAGCCAGAACAGCTGGTTGACATAAACTTTATTTTGCGAGCTCTGTTTTATTTAATAATTTTTTTGTGTTATTATATTGAATTAAAAAATAATTCAGAAACTTTTGTCTGCAATAGAGCAGAATAAATATCTCTGATGTTTAATTTTAAGGTAAGTAGATACATCATTTCGATTTCAAGGTGACGTAAATACTGTTATATGAAAACACGATGGCACATACAACTACTTTTAGAATCGTTTAATTTAAAACAAAAACGAAAAACCTGATTAAGTGCCTACATCAAGAAAGTTATGAAAGTGCAAATCGACTCTTAGTAGTAAAACTATTGAGCAAATAATGTCAAATATTAATCTAGTAAAAAATATAATTAATCAAATACCTAATCTAAAAATTGAAATTATTATTTGGTAGATATCTATTAATAAGATGGATTTCGCAACGTCGAGGAAAACGCGGATACTGATACATATTTTGATCTAAATAATATGGTGCCATGTATCTAACAATAAGAAGGCTGCGAAAAACTAAGAGAACATTAAAAGCCAGAAGTTCGCGACGTCGGGAGGTAGGTGAGACGGTGAAAAAAAGAATAGAAGCGTAGGTGTACATCGACCGTGTAAACAACAAAGAAAAGAGGTCGCCTGGAAGATTATCGCACGGCGAGGACGGAAAAGTCTTTGGAATTTTACGTCAAAGAGAATGTATCTACTTTTGAAGTGGTTTACAGGCTCAATTAACATAATCTCCCGTATTTCATTTATCTATATCACGGTTTATAACGCTAATTGTCGGTTTAAAACTTCATTTAAAGGATATCACAGATTTTTCTAATTACAAAAATAATCCAGTGCGTCGTTAGACATAAAAAATGAAAAACGTCGAAACCCAATTATACTGAATTGATTTTCGTAAAACTTGTTTTATTGAGTTTATTTATAGTAATGAGAATTAAAAAGTTCAGCTATTTCGAAAATTCAAACGTTTTTTTTTTTGAAAAAGAGTGAAAATATTAAAAAATATACCTTGAAATGTAATAATATCTGCAATTGATTGAAGTGTTATAGTCAAGAAAATAAAATTCTTATGGTTTTAGGGATCCCTGAATATGAATTTATAGTTAATCAAAAATGGCAAATGTAACGTCACCAAATACATTACAATCTCGGTAACGTGAACTAATTGCTGTAAGTGGCGTTCACGTTTTTGCGGAGTTCACGTAACTGAATAGGTAGATAATTTCCTAATTGATATACCCACATATATGATGCGAAAAATCAAAAGCAGTTAAAATGACATTTATTTATAGAAAGGGCTATAAAAAGATTTAAAAAATACATTTAAATTCTTGGAAAATGTTTAATTTTAAGAGCGCATACAGTTGAGTTTTTGGTGTTTTAATAAAAAAAAAGTTATTCCGAGTCCTTCTTTTGCATCTGACAAAAGCTCGACTTTGTTTTCAAAAGGTAAATAAGTAGCTTTAACTTAAAGTAACTATATAGTAACTTAAAATTGTTACACTGACAAGTCTAAACAATTAATAACTTATTGAACCTGCCTGGAAATGAATACAATAGCCGATGTGAGTTTGTTTATTTGTTTGGTATTACCCACACTACTAGTTCGATTGTGTATTGTATTCTTCTTCAACACGCACAATTCAATAGCACTATCTCGATTTAAAAACAACATAGTTTCAAATTTGTATATCAGTCGTTCACGTTTTTGGATATTCACGTTATAGAGACTACACTGTATTTATAATTTGGTTAAAAAGTAAATTTCAAAATTAAAGAATTATCTACCAAATGGAACAACATGAAATTTCTTAGTAGGAAAATACCAATTTACAAAAAACATGAAACAATTGTTCTAAAAGAAAAAAGCTACAATAATGAAAATAATAATGTTATCTTAAATTAAAATTATTTTTTTTTATTTTCCTCATTCTCGATTTCATTATTCAATAACACCGGTTATTTAAAATAATTGACTTTTATTTCCCAACTTTGGGGTTGAATATCTCGATAGGGGTGCATCGTAGAAAACAATTTATAGAAATTATCCTGAATATCCTACATAATAATGTTAGATGACATCCTGATTTTTTAAAAGTTTTAACTCGCCATAACTTTACTTCCAGTGGGATGTGCAATTCAAACTTTTTACTGCAATTTACTCTCATATAGTACATTAATGCCTAAAAAGTTAAAATTTTTAACATGTCGCCTACCAGAAATATTTACCCCTAAAGTTTACAAAAAAAATGCGAAGAATAACATATTTATGGGTTTATATATGGTTGTGTACTTAAAATAGGACAAGTACCAGAGCTCGATTACTTATTTCCACAAACTAGCCTAACATGAGTATTTGTAAAAAAAATTGAAAGGTGATGGTTTAAAAAAATCACTTTAGTTCCGATGTTATAATCGCAAATCTCAAGTTTAGTACGAAATTTTGGGTATAAGGAAACAATATAGTAAAAATAACATACGTAACAAAATTGTAGTAAGAAATATGCCAAAAATAATTGTTTTAATTCCAGAGCTGTGTGATAAACCATAACTGAAATACGGCGTTTTCCGCAAACCTCCACAAACGCAAATCTTTGGTACACGTATGAAACAAAAACCACCGCTATTTTACCGCCAGTTTTTACCTGTCAGGTTGTCACCATATATGCAATAGGTACTCATCACATTTAATGATAAAACTGTACAAGTAAAACTTTTAAACAAGTAAACTTGAAGCGAATTTTAATACATTTTGTGGTTTAAATATTAAAAAATAAAGTGGATTTAACTTTCCAGAAATGCAAATAGTTATTTATTAACGAATATTTCCAGGTAATTTTTTGGAATACTGACGAGCAACATTCATTAATACATTGTATTAAAATAATGCAATCAAATAAAACTACTACGTGGAGCCCTCGAGATTCTTCAAATTGTATTAAAAAAATTTCAGTCACGATCCCGACCGAAACCTATTTAATGAGTACCAAGCGTTCATAATTTAAAAATGTCATTAAAAGAAACTACCGAAACTTCTAGAAAGCCGCCAGAAATTTATTTAAAATTCACGCAACGCGAAGTCTTACTTGAGAAAATTTGAATGCTTTAAATGTTCTCCTTTTGTAACAAATTCGTCTGAATGAACTTTGCAATATTGAATTTGTTTGCTGTCGTGGTCTGTCGGTCCGTTTTCCATTACTAACTGAACCATGAATCAACTCAAGATTGAACGGTATTTCGCAAGGGAATAATGCTCCAAGTAATAGCGGCATTAAAAATTGACGAGAAAAAAACGTTCAAATGCGATCGCCGAATTAATTTTTATAACAGAAATGATGCGCTATATTGCGCGAATATAAAAATTGGAAAATCTTCTTCTATATATATTCAGTTAACTTAATACAAATACCTATGGTAAACCATTCATGAATTGGGGGATCCCAAAGTCATTAAAAAAAAAACATTCACGTAATAATGAACTAACTACTCAAATACAATGTGCAACTGACAATGATATAATTACCTAAACTGATAAATATAAAGCCGATAATATTAAAATAAATTGTAAAGTGTTTAAATAACTAAAACATCATATTTAAACGTTCATTTATATACTCACTATGTGTACTTATGTATAAATAAATAACAGTAGGTATTGTACATTAGCCTATTTAAATTAAATGTATAGAACAAGTAATCATAGAAAAAACATGGAGTCGTCGCATAAAATAACTATTCTGCCTCAATAAATTTCGCAAATTCGTCCTTCAAATCAAACCTTTTAGTTAAGCCATTGAAAAAACGCACGAGTAACACCCATTTATAGTGACTGGAAATAAGAAAAAGTAATAAAACAATTTTTTGGCTCGATTTTAAAATCGTGAGCAACATATCGTGCCCGCAAGCTACCGTTTGCGTTTGCAGATTATAGTTATTTGCTTGTCTTTTAAACAATGCAAGTTTCGTAATGAAAAATCCTAATTATCACTTTTATTACAAAATAAATGTTTTAACGTGTGCACAATCAGCTCGTCGCTCTGTCACTGATTAACTATATATGTTTGCGTCGTCAAAAGTTTAACATGACGATAAACCAATTTATCGAATTTACAAATCCGACCAACCTACCCTCCTTCCTTCCCTTTTCCGTTTTTGTCCTAAATTGTCTCGGAAAATGACCGCAAGTAACCTTAAAAATTTAAAAACTTAAACCTCTGGAAACTTTTGCGGTTAGGAAGGTTAAGGGTAGTGCACCCCTAGCTTCCCTGTGGTGATATCAAAAGACCTATTGCGCCATTTTAAAGACCTTCATTTATCACGTATGCACGCCGAACATTATTAAATTCCAACGAAAACTAAAAATGTATTTGAGTTTTATTCTTCAACTTTGGGGGGTGAAACGCCGAAGAAAAAAATTATAGAAACTTGCGGCATTATTTTGACGTGGTTTATACGCTCCCGAAAGTTTCGTTCGCCGTTTCTGGACACCCTGTATAAGGATTAAAATGCACTCTCGCATTTTTCACTTCAAAACTAGTCTTTATGACTAAACTTTATTTTTTGACAAATTATACGTAATGTACATGTATTTGATACCTATACGTGCATTTAAAAATCAAGGAAAATTTAATCTAGATAATGCCGAAATCTAGACGAACGAGATCCAAACCCAGATCGGCGAAACGAAGTTTTACCGTAACTACTTTTTATTTGTATATAACTGTAACATACAAAAATTGCGTGTGGTATGTTAATACGGAAGTCAATGATTTTAAAATAAGGTAAATGCATTAAGGCGTCCTGCACGCTTCAGTTAAAGTGTTAAACAGGAGGGCGTATAGTATTTCCTGAGGGGAGAATAGTAAACAGGTAAATAATAAGGTAGGGGTGATGATATAGTCAGGCATTTAAGACTTTATAACACACTTAGGTGGTATTTTAATCTCTAACGCGTTTTAACTTTAATTTATATTCTAATATAAATTTCGTTAATAAAATAATACTAGTAAGTATATTACAATGTTTAGATTGCTCAAACAAGTTCTGGCGTTTTGATAAAAATAGGTAATAAGACTAAGGATAGATTCCCTTAGGGCCCATGCTTATTGACCGTAGATAATAAAACTTGTTGATGTGCCGCTGCTCGAATTTGTTTTTGTCCTCTAACTCAAATTACGAAAGGAAATCTCGATGGATATGAATATTTTTGTAATAAAAGAAAACGTATTTATATATGCATTGCATTTCGGCAATCACGTTTTAAGTGGTTTCTTCAAAAATGCGAATTTAAATTTTCCACCATATTTCCATTACAATAAAATTACAGTTTATTAGAACAAAAAAATTATAAAATTGTAAAAAATGACTTTTAGCAAGTTTGAATTTTTAGGATGTGGAGGAACGATAGTGAGTAAGCTCGACACAATTAAACCTCAAGATTGTTCAAATTTTAAATCACAGTTACCTATATACGTCGGAAGTCGCATTTCTATTTATTTATTAACTTTTTGCTTTTTAAACCAAAATTAAGAATCGAAAATATTAGGTATGAAATATGAGGCAATGGAAAGTATTTTTATTTAGAGATATGTCCTTTCACATTATTTATAAATTATTTTGCATGAGATATAGGTTTCAAACAAGTATTTATATATGATATTTTTAAATCCAATATTCAAGAGTAGGTGGTAAATACTTACACAATAGACCTTTTATCGAATAAAATTAATTTTGAGGATGAAAATCTGGTTGTCATGGAAATTACTCGATAATTAAAGGCAGGGAAAGATCACGACACCGCAGGTATATTTATACCGCCCGCTTGCTGTGTTTGCTTATTATACAAGTATATGCATTATAATAGTCCTGTGCTTAAATGGCTATTTTTTAAATTTATAAATATTAGTAGGTTACATATATATTTTTTAAATTTAACTTTGAGTACAATTTCACGATTTAATTCTTGCATTTATATTTGTGGGGTTCTTAATAAATTTAACAAATTATTTTAGTTTGTATTGAATTTTTTGTAGCATGTTTTTCACATTTCCTTACTGAATTTTGTTGAATTCGGAATTTTTAATGTATGTTATAGGTACGTCTTTTATCGAAATGGAGAGATAATATAATCATATTCGGTGTTTTTTTGATAAGAAATATATAGTTTATTAAAATTAGCCAAATAAATAAGTAACCTAACAGTAGGCAAAAGTTTATAAGTTCCTATGTAGGTAAATATCGATGTTAATTAAAAAATTAATCGAAAGAACTAAAGTTAAACACAACTACCCCCGTTATAGCGCCCTAGATCTAATTTTAAATAAGATAATATGATTTCTCGTCGATATTGACATTCTATTCAAAATTTTAAAAGTGTGCGGAAAGATTTCCGTTTAATAAAAAGATTACAGCAACTGACGAATGCACAAATTGTTCATTTCATGAAATGGAAGAAACTATAATAACATTTTATTGTAATAATTAGAAGATCATTCCAAGTAAATGTCCAATAAATTTCATGTGCATTGAAATAAATTCAAAAATAAAATTTCGCTGTCATTTATTAGAAATGCGTAATTTAATTAGAATATTTATTTTTAAGGGGCCAGAAGACTATTAAGGATGATTGTTTACCTTGGTACTTTTTTAATTTTGGAAACTTTGTTGATATTTTTGGTAAATATTTTGATGAAAGAGACGCAATAAAAGTTAGGAAACTAAAATTAAATATTTAATTATCTAATTGTATAAACGAACTGGATATATGTACTTGCAACGACTTCTAACTATTACAATAAAATGTTATTAGATATAGTTTGTTGGGTCGCAAAGAAGGCTGTGGGGAGCAAGCTGTAACTATAGTGTTGTTGTTATTGATAAAAATGTAAAAAACGAAATTAAACAATTCTAAATTCGAAATATTTTGCTTAATTGATTCAAAAAATAAAAAAAGTAGAAAGTTCAAAAAATACATAACTTTGAGGTGTGATCGGCCCAGAGAAAAGAAAGCCTCGCACCACACATAGTTTCTAGCATTTTATGGAATGGACAATTTGTGCATCCAGTTGCTGTAATCCTGCATAATTTTATCATTTGGAAAAGAACGGTTTCCATTTCCAGAAATGGATAACTTTTGCATATATGTTGTAAACATTTTAATTTACAGCATGTGGAGCCACTTCACGGAATGGACAAAGGACATGGACATCTTTTTTAAAGATACTGTTATTATTATCACTGGTTTATTTTTAACTTTAAATTAATTTGTATCAAACTATTTATCTTTTGTTTTGTTGGTGGAACGTTCCATACGAAAAGCCATTTGATCAGTGTTGTGTTAAGGTTATTAAATCAGAGGTGTCCGAATTTATATATTGTTTTATTTATTTATTTTCTGCCTACCACCGTTATTCCGTCATGTAATGAATCTTGTTTTATTGAAGATTGTGGCAAATTTTATTACATTTTGTGGTTTTGCTCTGGGACATTATTAGTTTGGATTTTTGCTTGAAAATCTATTGTATCGTGCCATATTAAATTTATATTATAATCTATATGTTATTAACATCACAAAATAATTTTCGAATTGTTGAAAATAGAACTGTTAAATAATTTTTCCGACAACATTTTTAATATTGCGGTCTTCGGAAAGGATAGTGTACAACTTGAGCTGAAAGAATACTTCACGCTCCTGTGAAATATTCGCTTTTCAGCACCCGTTACAATATACATATACATGGTGTTCGTTTTTTAAGTAAATGCATAGGGATCTCGGTTATCTTACGAAATACGAAGTCGGTTAAATTCGGGCAAAGTTGCGCATTTTCGTGCCGATTAATAATGTGAAAAAGAAAATTGACCCTTCATTTTTATATTTTTATACGAAAACCAGTCAAATTAGTCATTACCAACCGAAACATTATCGAGACAGTTTTTAACGAGGAATTTAAAGATAATATTGCATTTGTTCTAGCACTTATAAAAAACAAACTACGACAGTAAACTTATCAGAATATTTTGGTTTTTACGATTTTTGTAGAATTGTCATGGAAACAAAAGAACATCGCGAGTGTAATATTATTTTTAAATTCCTCGTCAAAAAGTGTCTCAATAATGTTTCGGTTAGAAATGGCACCCTGTATACCTACTATTTAAGGTATATTTTACTGCCTATTATTTAAGGTCTTTAAGAAAATATTTTAGTGAACTAAATATGGTACGCCCAGCAATTATATATTTTAGCAACAGCGTCGGTATGCATTATGTGGTGGAGGGGAGGTGTCCTCCTGGATACTAAATCGTGACTAGCGCTTGTTTATTAGGTGTGTACACTTCGTTGCTGGTAGTGTAGCGTATTCACAAACATCAGTAGTTGTAGCGGGATTCGAACTCGCAGCCGTGAGCACGCTAGAAGGCCAGTCGAGAGACAGGCTATCGAGACCACACGTTAGTTGTCACAAATCTAATTATTCAGTACCTATAGCGATCTGACGATTATAATTTGAACTCAAAATCCCTAAAAATATAACAAATAAATGTACAACGCAACAAAAACTACTCCCACACAGTTTCGCAATTTTACCGGTGTTTTTATTGTTATTGAACTAGCGAATAATACCTTTACATATTAATTTCGACTTTAATTGATGCTATTAATTTTAAATGTATTTTATGATGAAACAAAAAAAAATGGTTATTGTTTTTAGTATCAAAAGTTAGATTATTTTAAATGGTAATGCCTGTAGGATTGCTTTTATTTAAAACGGGGTTGATTTTCGTGTGATAACCAACTTCAGTGGTATTTTCTTATAGTTAATATTCCTTTTCATGAAAAAAAATGTTTCTTATCCTTCGAAGATAACCATTTTTGGTTTTTCGTTTGAAGTGTATGTGACAATCAATCCCGTAGTCTGAGACAACCAACTCCGGCATCGGGGCTGCTTGTTACAAATGCGGGCCTTTATAAAAAATGAATTACAAATTACTCTCTGTCGCAATGTTGTATGTTACTGCGCCAGAATGTTGACAAAACTATATACGCACCTACATACTATTAAATCGTGCTATGTCAAACAAAAATAATAACTGCAAACATGACAGTCGGAAAAATAAATATTTGAATTTTGCGACAATCATCCCCGTCTCCCCTATACTACTTTAAAAACTGAACTCTTTACTTAACGGTAACCGTAAACTAAAGTGTTCGATGGTCCCTACAATAAAAAAACTAATTCCGTTTAAAACTTGCTTGGAACGTTTTATGTGACGTGAACGGTAATGTTTGAAATGGTTTTCTGCGCAGTTGAATATATTCATGAAAAATTACTTTTAAACGTTTGTATATACTTAGATAATGAAAATCTGTTTAATAAATGATACCGTGCGTAATAGGTATGTTATATAACTTTTATCTCTATATCGGGTATTTAGAGCATGAAATTGGACTTTTACGTGTTAACACTTGTTGATGTGAAAGAGATTTTTTCGTTTCCTGCCAGATTTGGCTTGTGGATAATATGGGTGCGCGTGCGTGCGCACGCGCTGGTAAACGTACTAAAACATGTTGAAATAACAACTAAAAATGCTCTCTTCACAAACGGTACAATAATAACGCGAAATCGAATTGCGTTATAAAAGACTTGTGTACCGAAATACAAATCTATGCCAACAAGTTTCAAAATAAAGTCTGAAAAACTTGTAAGATCTAAAACGGATTGCGAAATCGGGAAGCGGAAAGCCGAAAAGCACAACTTTGAGTACAAATTCTTCGCACGATCGGGACAAACTTTATTCTTTCCAGCGATCTTATCAAATGCTTTTATCGACGGCGCGATAATATGACAGAACCGCTCAGAACCACTAGACGTTTTAAGGCTAACGGTAACGGCGGCGACGTCCGCTTCCCCTACACGCATTACGCTGAAATACTTCATTCCTTTTATCTACTTAACTTCCTCCGTCACTTATAATCCTTCCCGCTTTTATATTTTTCATCTGAGTACATGGTCGGAATATTATTTCTTGCGTGAAAAATACATAAAGGTAAATTCCCGCCTAAACAAGATAAATGTCGCTTTTTCGATACTCGGCCGATTTATATGCATCTGTAATATCACAAGATACTTACAGCCACTATCTATTCAAAATCGGGAAAATTGTAAAGTAAACGGGATCGGTTTTTCAAAGTAAATTAGTTCCACTCTTATTTAGTAAGGTATTCAAATTAATATTTAACTATTTACTTAAATTTATAAGTTTAAAATATAAGAATTATTTTTATCGATGGCGGTATAAAATTGCATAATTTATTTTCAATATAAATTGCGTACATTAATGCCATTGGCAAATGTTGAGCGAAAGGTTTATCCATCGAATCTACTTAAAATTAATATAAAACCCTGTAACGCGTCACGGGAATTTTGATTAATAAGGAAGTGTTATTAAAATATCCATTTTAGAAAAGCATCATTACGTCGAAGCTCCTTTATAAATCTTTGTTAAAATTTAAAGAATACAGTACAATCTCGTCATTATATTTGTGAAATTAACCGAAATAATGTGGTTTAAAATTTTAAATTAGGTACTGAGAATATCAAAAAGTAAATTAAATTTTATGACTTTTAGGTATTGTTATGTAGGCATTACGGGGGCATTTAATTTAAATTATTATTCTTTATGAATAAAGGTAAAAACGTCAATTTAAAATCAACTAATGCGATTTTATGATTGTTATTTATGTACAACCTATAAACACGGTTAGAATACAGACTTTCTCCAAAATAATCCTCTTAAATTTGCCAGTTTATGGTTCGTATAGTTAGAAGAAAACGAGGAAAAACATATACTTCGTGAAACCTTACACTTTTCACATTTCTAAAGGGCTAACGTGCACGCAGCAATTTCCTTTTCATTACAAATTCTAAAACATTAGTCGAGCAGAGAATGAAACGTTAATCAACTAAATTGCACGTTTGTACAAAAATTTGTAGGAGCATAATTTTTCCTGGTTGTAATTAATTTGTCACTTTTAAAGATGTTGAACAGGAGCAGGCGCTATCTTAAAAGTTCTCCTGAAGAGTGAACGTTCTATAGAAGACCATACAATGGCATTTAATATTTTAATGAAAAGATAAATTGTTTGTTAAAAATTTGAAATAATTCGTCCTTTAGAATTGTTATAGGAAACAATACGGAATAAGACTAGAATTGAAGAATAAATTAAATTATATCTATAAATCACTTAACGCTTACCAAAATTTAAATTCTGTTCAATTAGGTACAAGACACCTAGAAATAAATATAAGTATTTATTCATTCAATATTCTATGTATAAATATAAAACAAATTTTATGTAGAAAACAGAAAGTCCTTTGCGAATTTTCTTTATGTTATCTTATTGCTATATCGATTTCTCAATTATTAATTCTTGACTGTCAATTAAACAGACGAAGATTAATCGACCCTTTTAAGACAAGTTTCAAAGTGTTTTAATTTAGTACAGCAACAACAAAATTTCATGCTGGAGCTTTTAAAGTTTACTTGTAAGCACCGAAAAGTTGTATAAAGTGATTTTATACTTACTGTTAGTAGGTATCGATATTTTTTCTAAACGACATGGAACTTTATTCCTTTATTACTCAGGTATTATAAACAAGAATTAAAAATATTCGGTATAGTAGGTAATTCAAAGAAAATCTTTATTAGGATTTATTATGGAAATTTATTAAACCGCAATTTAATTAACAATTTTAAATCAAAGCTTCGACGATAGAACGAAGCAATACGGATTTTTAAGCGCAAATAATCATCATTAGGTATACAAAAAATATATTAGGTTGGCAAGAAAAGAATGACCGGTTTTTGAACGCGTGCACGAAAAACCTAACCTTGCACAGCTGTTTTTTTGTGTATGCACACCCGGTTGGTCGCGTTTTGAAGTTAAAATCCTGCTGCACCCGACGGCGTTATTCTAGAATTGATTAAAAATCACCTTCATCCTCAACTGTCACTCCAAAAATGGAATTAACCCGACGCGATTTTCGAGTGATCACGCATTATGATTATTGCAACAAGACAACATCTGCAGAACGCCATCGTCGCATATGTGCCACTTACTGCGAAGGCACTGTTGCAATAAAAACATTGGAAACTTGGTTTCACAAGTTTAAGAATGGAGATATGAGCATCGAAAACGAGCCCATCCCCGGGCGGCCTCTTGAGATTTCCGATAGTGATCTCTTCACGGTGATCACCGTGGATCGATTTCTTACAACACGTGAACTTGACGCAATGTTTGATTGTAGCCATACAACCGTCCAAAACAGCGTAACAGCAAAACAGTATCATCTACAAGCCCTATCTTAAGAGTGGAGAGACGATCGATGGCGAGCTATACTCTCAAATGCTGGTCGAAGTGCAAAAAAATCTGATGGAAAAACGCCGAATTGTAGCTGTGCGCAAGAATCCGCTATTTCACCAAGATAATGCGCGCCCAAACACTTGCGTGAGGACTCGTCAGCAGCTTGACTGGGATTTGATGACCCATCCACCATATAGCCCGGACATTGCCCCTTCAGATTACTATCTATTCAAACACCTGCAAGCTTATCTGAAGGACGCAATCTTCAATTCCGCAGAGGCAGCCCAAAAAGAGGTGGATAACTTTCTTGAGTCGCGATCACCAGAGTTTTGGGCCAAGGGAATCGACCAGCTGCCAAAACGCCGCCAGAAGATCATAGAATTGAATGGCGAACGTTATCCCTAAATATTATTCGATTTTGTACACTTTTTTTATACTCAAACAATAAAGAACCAAACCGGTCATTATTTTCTTGCCAACCTAATATAATACATAGGTATAACATACATATAAATAAATATTCAAGGTTAAAAAGTCAGAAAATCTAAAACCAACCACTTTTCTTGCAAAAATAGGCGCCATCAATATTAATTTTAACAGGATATACCTGCTTAATAATTGAAGGTTTTAGAGCCATAAGGGCTTAAGTGCGTATTCTTAAAAAAATTAGTTAAGTGACGCAAATTGTAGCCGAACATCTAATTTATATTGTGACATAAAAAACAAGTGCTTATGCAACTTACGATGTCATTTTTTTAGCCCTCGAATATATTACGTACACCGGGGTTTCCCATAATATTCAAAGCTTTGAGTAGTCAATATTTCCAAATGTACATATTTCTGCACTTAAACCCTTATGGCTCCAACCCCTTGAATTATTCAATTTTTTTAATTTTTACTATTATGTTTTTTTTCTCAATTTTAATTTTAATTTGCCGATATAAAAATGTTCGAAAAACCGTTTGCTAACCATTATCTTGTGGAGAAGTAGGTAATAAGTCAAGGCAAAATATTTTATTTATAATCAAAAACCTTAATTACCGATTAAGTGTTAAGGCAAGGCAAAATAATTGATTTTAAATTATGAATCTTATTCTGAATTTTAGTTTTAGTTGGTTTTAAATATGTTTTAGTCTAGTGCAAAGTTTAATTAAAAGAATACGCAATTTTGTCTTTTGAAAAATATCGTTCTCTCATCAATCATTCATTCTTCTTAATTATTGAAACAACATACATCTTTAGATCACTTTGAAAATATAAGCAAAACTAAAAATTGTGTAGGTAATTACAAATTCTTTTAAGTGCAATGTAGCGAGGGAAACATTTTCTGCGCGTTTTCAAATCACTTTCAAGAAATTTGTTTTAAAATACATATTTACTTACATTTTAAATATGAACATATTAAATTTTTATAAAGCGTGCTAATAAATTAGTAGATTTCTTGATGTAGAAAAGAAGAGCCTTTGCAAATTAAAGTGATGACAAACGAATTGAATATTTTAAGGTCTTCAAAATGGATTTTAATGTCTTTTATACGGAAAACGGAATAAAAAACAACTGTTTAAAGGTACTTGCAGTCACAATCTTTTATTTAAATTTCTCTGAAAAAAGAAGCGACCGATACAGAGGATACGCCGTTAAAGGCACATCGGGCGGTGCACCTTTGAACAACCCTGGGGCACCTTGGGAAGCTACCGTTTTTTGATAAAAAGACAATTATAAATACTTATCAGTTTAAGGTATACCTATAATTGAATTTTCATGTGGCCTGAAAATACCCTTAACGTTTGCAGTTAAATAATGCAAATTTAATTAAATTAAGACGCCAAATGTTTTCTTAAAAATTACCTACTACTACAGCAATTAAGCTCGCAAACAATAAATCATTAAACTGAACTGATAGTCGCTTGCTAAACATCAATGACATACATAGATATTGTAACAGTATAAAAATTTACTTCTAGGGAGAGAAATGACTACTGTTCAAAACTGCCACCGTTCAAAAAGTGTCCCCCACTCTCTCAATTTTCTAGATAAATTGTAAGCATATCTGTTAATTTATAATTGCAATAATAATTTCAAGGAAAATAATTATTTTAATAGGTAGATATACATTATTCACGATAGGTTCCAATACACGTCGTCAATAAAAAGTTACTAAGTTTTATATTTGTAATATCCAGTTTAAAGTTTTGAACGTGGCATATTCCATCGATGATTTACCTGCACACATATGACAAGGAAAATAAAGACTACAATCGAATAGTAGTGTAAAAATACGAGGTTTTATTGATGGCGTGTAATGGAACCTATCTTGAATAACGTGTAAATAGTTGTTTTTTAATTATCCACTAGAGAAGTAGATGAAAGGCATCGATCATTTATCTATGTACATAATTTTTATAACTGCCATCAAATTCATCACCATTCAAACCAATCACTAATCACAATACGGTAAGGCCTTGATAGTTCGGCACGTTTCGGACTCGGGCCGAACACGAGAAATTTTTTCAGAACAAATAACACATGCTAGTTTTATTGACACAATAAACACAAACCAACAATAAGTACACAAGTACACATTTCCTTTGATTACACTATATATTTAAATATGATTCGGTGGTGGCGAACTCTTCGATGCAGCGGAACGCCTAACTAAACTAACATCGAACGATTCCGGACTATATAGAGTTCCGAACTATTAAGGCCTTGCTGCGCATTGATTATTACGTCGCAAGAAATATATCGTGTGGAAACGTTGCGTCCGTACTTTAAATTAAAAGTTGGTAATGAAAAAGAAAAGCAATATCAGAATTTCATCGAAATTTCGAACGCTAAGCACGTAAAACTGTCCTTGGAGGCTCTACAAGTCGGGCGAAAATATGTATAGGTATACTATCTTAACTTGGGTTATATTAGGTAAAGTGTGGGTTTTTATTTTGCGCTAACGAAATAATAAGATTATTGTCATTTATCGATAAAATTAGAATGATAATTTTAATTCTGGGAAATAAAGTCGATAAAAGTATTTTGAAAATATGTATATAGATATGTAATTACATTTTAACTAATAAACGTGTTTGAAAAAGTACTCAACTAGTTTTCGATCACGTTCCAGATTTTTATAAATTGTTTTAGAACGTTTAAATACATAAACGTCTTTCTTTATAATTTCACGTTGCCATAAATTAAATGTCACATTGTATTAATATTAACGAACACTACAGCATTAAATAAAGGACATTTTGCGTGTCGCCTGCTTTATTATTCCCTGAAAACGATGAGAACAGAAAGGGGATAATCGGTTGGCTCTAATCGGAACTGCCGCCAGTTTGCGAATTCGAAACGCGTTCCTACTTATGCAAATGTCGTCTTTATTGAAAAACTGGCGAATGTCAAATTAATTAAAAGTCATGCTTTCCCTAAATTTAAGCGCTTCTAACCTTAAGGTTAACAGATGTAGGACATAATATTAATTTCCTTTTTGACTATCTGCATCGACGATTTTTTCCGAATTGCGAAAACATTTTACGATAATTCGAAATCGATCTATTATTATTTATAATAATTATTAGTAGTTAAATAATCATTTAGAGGGAAAATCGACATCGAACGTGTCGCCACTTTTGGTATCTCGAGATATGTGGGAGGTGAGAACGCTATTGGCCGTGGCCGTATATCGGACGTTGGTGAAAGGAATGTTGCCGGAATGGGAGATCTATAAAGGGTGAGAGTTTTAAGAATGCGTGCCATTGTCCGGAAAAACCAAAAATGGAGGAACATCTGGAGCAACACCATTCACGTACACCATTTTCGCATTAATATTATTATCTATTAATTACCTAAATAATGAATTCAAAGACCTGCTGATATTTTAAACTGCTACTAAATATAATATTCGCTTTAATATAATTATAGGTATCTACCTATTAAATTAATTTACGTATATGCATTTAAAACGTTAAAAGTTTAGAATATGTCATATTATACGTACGAATAATAATAAACACGTACGATCTACCTATAAACGATTCCTTAAATCAGTTGGTTTTTGCAGCTAGAATTATTTCAAATTTATTTAAATTAAGTAGTATAAGTATTTAAACAGAACTACGTAATAATTATAATTTATTTCTTTTAAGTTTGGGGTTTTTAATTTTACATGCGCACTTCCTTCTGTTCGTATTAACCTATTGTTAAGTATGTATTGTATACACCATTATTTAGTTAAGCCGTACATCCTCAATGATAATTCGTAGTTTAACAGGATAAAGGCGAGATATCAATTTAATACCCTTCACATAAATGATAAATGAAAAAAGTAAAATTTACATTAATCGAAAATTAGGAGTAATTTAGGTGCTAACAATTTACGGTGAAAGTGAATTTATATACAAAGAACAACGCACAGACAAAAGAATAATCGGTTTAATTTAAATAAACATTAGTTGAAATTAAATACCTACAATTTATAATTATTTTATTTGTTTAAATTAAATATATATATTTTTCTATTACCCATATTCAAACAAATGTTTGTTTGATTTATATAAATATGTGCATTTTTCCTGTATATTCACATCAATAACGCATTCATATTTAAAATCATGTTATTTTAATGTAAATTCTTAGATTAATGTTTAAATAAATAACGTAAAAGATTAATAATATGTAAAAGTAACATTATTTTATGAAACGTTTTGTTAAAAAATATAGAAGAAGCTTACGACACAGCTTTGCTTCCAATTTAAACTTCAACTTGGATGTCGTATACAAATTTTAATAGCTCCTAATATTACTTTTGCGCCCTCGAAATTCTTTTAAGCGTTTGCCATACGTCTCGCCTCTACATCTTATGATAAGGTATTTTTGAGCCAATATAATCCTTATATCACTCTTTCTTATTACGAAGTCTATTTGTTTACGTAGCCTAGGAAATTAGGAACGTGTATTTTTACCTCCCTAAAAATTCTGTTATGGCGAAGAAAATGTGATTTCAAATTCAGTTTTCGGTTTATACGAAAACATATTATATTAGGTAGGTATATTTTCCGGGAAGGGAAAAGGGTAAATAGGTACGTATGCGACCTAAAGAGGTTCTCACTTAACCAGGAAATGCTTTTAACAACGCCGCAGTCATACTCACGGTTGATCCCAGAACTAACTCACTTAAGGGACTCGTTATACAGTCTGGCCGTCATAAACGCAAAATATTGCAGTTGGGTAACAACAATACAATTGCGAAATTCTAATGAGAAGTCCACGATTTATCTGGGTTAGAAAATAAAAATGTGCTTGCTACCTATGCACATAAAAATGAATGACGTGTACGTGCCTATGTAATAGGTGTAACATTTTCGTTGTATTTACAAGGCATCTTTGTTGTTACAAATTGAGAAATAATTGCGGATTCCAGATTCTTATTCTATTTTTTTGTGCCGATTTCAATGGCAAAATCAAAAATTACACGTCACTATTTGATTTTGAATTACAGCCAAAAACTAGATTTTTTGACTATTTTAAAAAAGTTTCATATCTTATCATTTTGGACTTATAACATAAATTTTTTATTTTTTTTTAAATGGCAACCATTATGGATTTTGGCACCTTTACAACGAGGGTTTTTTAAACTTTTCAAAAATATATGACTCGATATATTTATTATAAAAGATTACGTAATTATTAAGGTTTAAACGAAATTGATTCAATTTAGCGTCCATAAGTATATGGAACAAAAAACGTTTGTATTAATTACTCTTGTCACTACCACACTGCGAAAATTTCAAATGTAAAAAATCACCCTTGCTTTGCTAGGATATACGCGAGCTTTGACTGAAAAACAACTGAAGAGCTTGAAAGAAGTGTTCTGCCTAACAATAAGCCATTCTTATATTACAAACTTAAAATCCTTTAGTTATCTATATCAAAAGTATTTTCGTTGAAATAGACACAAAAACCTATAGATTTTTAATTTGAAAATTCGCGTTCCTCTGGGTGCATTATCGTTTTTGGCCAACAAGAAATCGTTACTGATGAATTTAATCGTCAATTAACAATTCAATCAATTAACAGTTCCCATACAACAAGACCTCGGCATTTTTAACGTGGCCAAAAAACTACGGTAAATAGAATTTCCCGAAAAATGTTTTTATTTCGAAACGTTGTAAGTAAATTTTGTTTTATTCATTATTTTTCGAGTGTGAATTTTAATTTATAAATAAACATGCAAATAAAACTCATCAATCGTTTTAAAAATTGGACACGATGAGCGTTAAAGTAAACTCGCACTTTTGTCAATTTATATTTTGTGAAACATTTATGTATGAACAATGAAAATAAATATGCGATGTGTGTTTTGTTTCCAAATAGAGTTAAAATATCGTTTGTTAGAAGAGTGTATTCCATGCATTTTGTTTACTAAATGGCAATAATAAATGTACAATATGTAGGTATTAAATTTGTTTAAATATACATATGTACTTAGATTTGCATAAGTGCCTACTGTATATTTTGTAAAATTTACATTTTCTTGCTGTATATTATATCAGTTTGAACAATTGCATTCAATAGCTCTTCGCAACACATAATATTTTATATCTTGGCAGATATTGAGTGGTATTATAAGTAAATTTTTACAGACATCGATACATACCATGTTATAACTCTATTTCTTTGTTTCTGGATCGAACATGAAACAGAATGACTGATTTCTATCGTCATTTGTTTACAAATTGTTAACAAATTTTTATCAATAGCCATTTCGGCGAATGGAACGTCATCAAAAGAATCCGAAGGAAACGTCGTTTAACTTTAGTTGTTTCACACGATTGGGCCGTTTAAGACACCACTGCTCTTATTTTGGTAACACACGAATATGGGTAATGCTTACTTATAATTATTTTGAAATTACTCTTTTAATTGCCATTTATTTTTGGTATTAGGTATGTGCATCATTTGTCTTTCATGACTTTAATTGTTACTATAATCAATAATTGATTATTGCTTTAAATTTGCCCCTATACGGTATATGTATATCGATAACTAACATTTCGATATTTATATGTATATATTCACGATTACAGAAGAATGTAGATATTTAATTCTGATTCGATTTATCCAATATTTTACTAAGAAACTGGTTAGTAATGTATAAATGTATTTATTCGGACACAAATCGAATGGAAATAGGTATAGATAAAACCATAACATGAGGATTTCCATTATAGAGGCAATCTGCGGCTTTTCACGATATATCCCCTAATCCAGCTTCTCCAGTTTTCTACATTACCGACTCTATCATTCATGTATTCACCCCATATTCTGCAAATTGTGTCTGTCACATCATATATTTTGTAATTTGTCATTCTAAAAGTTGTACTCCTTATGCATTTTCAAATTTAACGCTGAAAATTTGCCGTTTCCATTTTTGAAATGGAAAACACGACGACTGGCCGCCGAACACGAGTAAATTATTTTTTGTTCTAAAACATTAGGTACCTACGTTCAGAGTAGGGTGGGCTGCTAGAGAGTGATCGTAAAGTGTTCGTTCAATTTTCTACTTGAGCAAAGTAAAAAGAGACGTCAACATAGATTTAAATCATCTCGGAAATTGAAATTAATTTATAAACGAGGAGTGCAAATTAATTATGACGTAAGTTGGAACGAAGTGATTCTCATTATACGTTTACTTACCCTAATGCAAATTTACATTAAAATTAACCTATTTTTCCACTTAGCGAGTGCACGCTAATTATTTAATTTAAAAAATACCTAGGACTAATTATTTCCTGCATATTAAGAATTAAGGTAAAGCAATATTTAGGTGGTTAGTAAAAAAATATGTTTAATTAATTTAATAAAGGGAATCTAATTTTAAAAAATCAAATTTATCTGTTATATATTTTTTTCTTATTTATTTAATATTGTCTAAGACAACAGGTGATTATTTTATTATAAGAATTGTCACAAACTAACTGTATCAATGTTAATGATAATTGTGAATATAATACCTACACATAATACAGACATTGAGATATTTTATTTATAGGTAATCAATATACACTACAAAACGATGATACTAAAAGTTAGTTTTTCTAATAGATAAAAACGCCTAACACTCAAAAAATACAATATTATAGTTTATAAATAATTAAACTCGCATTTATATTCAATAAAATTTTAAACTGAAGATTGAATTTGCACGAATAGCTTGTAACAAAACAATAAACGTCGAAATATACGCGTTTCTATCAATTTAAAATTTTCGTAGAATCTCGAAAAAATATAATAATAACTATAAAAAAATTATTAACAAGCTGAAGTTTTGTGTGGATCTTCATTTTTATGATTTGGACTAAACCTCAAAAGTCCCCTTCGATAATGTGTCCGCAAACATTGTTATAGGGGTGAAAGAAGGTAAAATTCAGTTTTTCGAAATTATCTCAAAAACTACCCATATCAATTTTTCGAAAGAAAGGATTATTATCATTGACTTTTTTCGTAGAATCGACCGTTTCAAAGATATATCGTCGGCTTAGTCGGAAAACCTTTTAAGTCCAGAAAAGTAAATTTACAGTGATTGCAAATTTTGCCCAAGAATAAAGTACTATAATTTTGCAATATATCCATAATATTAAAAAAAATAATAATAAGTAAATTATAATTTACAATTGGTACTGCCACATAAATTAAAAATTTCAAAAATTCTTACTAATCTAGTCAAAAATGGTCAAGTTTCCACTAGAATAAAACTTGACTGAAAATTTTTTTAAAAGATAAAATTTATCACTTTATTTAATCAATTTTAAATTAACTCTCCTGTTAAACAATGAAAATGAGCCTAATTAATCATTCTGTAGACACAAATTTGACATCAAATATTTACCTATTAAGAAATATGAGAGCCAAAAAACCTAAAATTTTCAAGTTCAAAATATGGCAATGACAATTTATATTTAAGTATTTCTTGTAATTCTAAAGAATATTTGTTAATAAAATTTTCCGATATATTGCCTATAAATGGTACTTTATTCTTGAACAAAATTTACTAATCCTCCTTTCTTCGCTTATGCTTATATCACTGATAATACCTGATGAGTTTATTGTTGGTTTTAGAAGATGCGCCAACATTTATCGAGAATGAAATTTTTTGACAAACTAATAATAAAAAAGTTTTCTATATGGAAAAAACATTTTTAAAACTTACTGTAGATATTGAAATTCCAGCCTCAAATGAAATAATTTGATTTAATTATTAAAAAAATCTGGTATTTCATTACACCTCGAAGAGAGCATTTAAAGGAAAATGTTCTTGATAAGTAATCTATTTTAAAAAGCGAGCGCTTTCACTTCTGCGGCGAAATTGGAGAACGTTGACGTTTAACATTTTAAACAAAATGAGGTGGTTGTGAGCATCATCAACTTTTAACTATGCTCCATTACCATTAAAGCGACATTAAGCTTCATTTAGATATTTTTAAAAGCGTCGAATTATAAATTATGGTTTCAATATGAGAGAGAGTGCAGTGGACTGCGTATCGTACATTCTAAATCATCTCCAACTCAAAGTGATATTAATCTCGCCAACATTTCCTGTACGAACCGTAAAAATGAGATATTGCCTCATATGAGAACCGCTGGGATCATGTTATACCAAATGGAATCAAAAATGAAAAACCGTCATGCCAGTACGTGAACATCGAAAATACATTCAAAGTTTAAATTGTCACGCAGCGACATGTAAAAAAAAATGTTTCATTAACAAGTAATTTGTAGCCAACTGTAAAATGTTATTAAATTAATAAAATGAATTACGATCTCGCATTACTTAAAATTAAAAAAAAAATTGAATGTGAAACTTTCAGAGCACGAAAGCACTGCGGCGTAAAAGTAGCATTAATTAAAGTTTTTTTCGTAATAAACGTTTAACTCAGATAAGTGAATTTTTTTAATTTAATTATTTATTTAAATAGAGGTATTGTATATCGTTAGTATTTTACAATTTTGAACAAAACGCCCTATGTAGGTACCTAATCAATACTAATATTATATTATAAAGACAATTAAATAGAACATCTAAGAAAAATATTCGAATTACGATTAAACCAAAAAGTAACAACAATTAAAGACACTTATTAATAAAGTATGATATCGGGCATCGCATCTAAAGTGAGGAATGTTTCGAGTTAAGAATTATAAGGAAAAGAACCGGAATCTAGCAAACGGAAGTTTTGTTCAATTTAGCGAAAGATAGAGGTAAATTCGAGCTAAAGAAAAGCACCGAAACAAGACGATGTAATAAAGCTATTGAAATAAAAAACTTTTCGTCTTAAATATTTATTTAGGTAAGTATTTGTATTTCAAAGCGTTATTAAAAAAAATATTTATTCCTATCCGATAATAATAGGCATTAGTTAATTTAAAAATATTTTATTTATATTAATATTTTAACTATTACACGGATTTTCTTTTTCAGATAAACTATAAGTACAGACACGTGCCGTTACGTATCGCTCGTTTGAAGTTTCTATACTTTATTATACACAGATGAGTAGGATCTCGTAAATTTTGCACTTACAGTTACATGAGCGTTTGATTTGTTCAACACAAAACAATCACACAGTCATAGTGAAAACGTAGGACGAGTCATGCGCACACACCTTGAAAAATCAATTGAAAATATCTTTTATCTAGATTATCTCCAAAATGACGCATTTTATCGAAAATTTCAGAACGAGGTATTTGATAGAGAATTTTATAACGATTCCAAAACATTTTTCATATTACCAAAACAATAATTAATAGCGGAGCTAATCCCGTTTAAATGTTTTGTTCGGCCGCCATTTTGAAACAAACCGGTCAATATTTCTGACTAACTAACTAGTCCTTCATATTTGTAAGGACAATACATTGTCAATATTTTAGCCTTGTACGATCAAAATTGCAATCGTAATCGTGTTCGCAAAATTGATTATTATACATATATCGACCTATATTTTTCTGATCTAGGAAATCCAAAGCGGCTCCTCTGGGTCCCACCTTCAGACAGATCGCAATAGCTTTATTTCTTATGGAAATTCGCTAAAATTGCTTGCGAAGGCAGTTGAAAAGTAAGTATAAAGCAACCACATCAAAGTAAATATTTTAGAACCTGGCCAAATTAGTTATATTCAATTAAGGTACTTTATCAATTTTTAATTAGATGGAGCTGGAAATACCGAAGTTATGTTTTTAATACTTTTTAATGCAGAATTTTTTCACAATTAAATTAGCTTGGTCGGATAATCATAATCGTTAATGCCGATTTTATTAAAAATGAAAAATTATTTAGATAAGTTTATTCGAATTATTTGTCACCTAATCGGATGAAAATATAAATGAATTTTTAATAAGTTTATATATATATTGGATTTACGGAAATATATCACTTTTGAATTAAATAGTTTACTAAATATTGTAGGTATTAACAAAATATTTTTCATTTTTTACCGAGAAAAATTTACCACAACCTAATGTATAAAAATCGTAGGTAGGTACCTATCTGTAATTACATATTTCTTTTAATATTTTTTGTAGATATAGTGTGTAATTTATTCACATAAGTATACCTTTAATTTTTTATATTTTATCAAAAGTTTGATACCTACCTACTTATTCATATTTTAACAATTTAACAAATTTGAAATAATGAGCGAGCCCATAATTTTACACAATTAATATATTTTACCATTTAAAATCAATTAAATATTATCTACCTACCTAAAATTTTTACTTAATATTTAAATTTGAAGTGATTTTTCGATTTTATTTAACTATCGAAAAAAAGTTTTAAAAATTAAATTATGATTATAAATATTTATTTATGACGTCATTTTGATCAAAATCGAATCAAATATCGAAGTATTATTAATAATAGGTATTGTTCTACAATATGTTCACCGACACCCATTTACATATTTAACATTTAAATCTGTTTTAAATTAATACATTTATGCATATCATAGTTATTAAACATAGTAAAACAAGAAAAAAACTACTATTTAAGAAGCACCTTTAAGAGTTTTCAGTAGTAGATATACAGTTCGAGCTGAAGCAACAAGCTAATAATGAGTTTCGAAACATGGATATCATGCTGAATTTTTTTTGTATAAAATACGTATTACAATAAACAATTTCGAACAGAACAGAAAACAATCTAAATTCGTTACGTTGACCATTAACTTTACCTCATGAATGCCATTAGTGGAATGAACGTAGTACAAATTAAGTAATTTTATACCTACAAATATTTTTAAAACGTTTAGCTCGAGCTTGTTATCACTAATTATAATTATTTGAATGTTTATTTTAAATTTTATGCAACTACGTCAAACGTAAAATTTTACATATGGAATATTTACCTGAAGAACAAGTTCGTCGAAATTTGTATAAAATTGTAGTAGGTCCCCTTCTTCGAGAGCTTTTAAAATAATAACCGTCGTCTTCTGTATAAAATACGGTAAATAAATAAAACACGGTCGGATTATTTAAAAATATGACTAAGAACTAAAAGCCACCCTTGCTCAGCTCCACCATATAAAACAGAAAGACGAAGCAAACTATTATCACACACGGAACCGAACATCCGCGAAAATGTGGTGCACCAAACCACCCTCTGCTTTTATACTCCTGGTGGGGATGGAAACTGAGGGTTGCTAGGCGACCCAGGATCATAATCATATCATACACCCCCACCAGGGCAAGCGAGAGGGGTAAATACTGTTGCAGAGTATTGCTATTATGGGGTGCATATCGGTATGTCATCAACCCTCGTATAATGTTCGGTTTCTACACTTTAAATATATTGCACAGGTATTAAAATAATGGGAATTCCCTATTTCGAAAATTTACGAACGTGTGTCGATATCTACAATATATTTAGGCTTCAACTACGATAATAAAAAGAAATATAGTTATCGTAATTTCGAATTTAGTTAACGCGATAAACGTAAATCGAATTCGAAATTTCTTATCGTTAGTTTATGTTAAATTTCAATCAATCTAACGCGGTGGTCCCTTTGCGGAAAAATACAATTCCTTAAACATTTAATCTATAAGAAACAACAGACGTAAAGTTAATATATTATTTCAATATTTAGGTCAAAAGGTGGAACGTGAATTACATGTAAAGACAGTGATTATTGTGTCTTTGTATTTTTAAGACTGAGTCCAGGTAAAATATTTTCTAATTAAATCGAATCGAGGAAATGTTTTATTTTATTAGAAAATGATTGAAATTTTAATTTTAAGCATTTCGTTCCAGGTTATATCGTACACTTTTAAATAGGTAGGTAAGTCATTTTCGAAAACATTAACGGTAAGCAGAATAATAAGTAGTAATGTTATTTTTTTTATAATTATCTAGTATTCACATGCGATTCAATGTGAAATAATAATAACATTAATGAAACAGAGACGTGATTTGCAAATCGGACTCCACCTATAAAGATATTTAGAAATGTTATTATAACGACGAAAATGTAATTCCATAGATATACGTGATTTTGGAAAATTATTTATTTGACAATGCACCGTTGAAAATGTTTAAAACCACAAGTAGTTCTTAAAAAAATAATTAGGTAGTTAGTGCAAAAACGTTAAATATGGAATAATCACCTAGTACAAAATTAATTAAAACTAATTTCTTGAACTAACAATATACAAAATATTAATACATATGTACATAATTATTTTTTAAAAATAAAAACTTCCTTCGACAAATTATACCCTTTGTTTTATGTTAGTTTAGGTCAAGAGCCCGTTATTTTCGGCACGTTAATCTGGTAATATTGATTGCCAGTATCTTTCCATCCTGTTGGTTTGATGCCTGTTAGCTTATTCTAACTTCACACTATACTACATCAGCCGCTCATTCTTGGTAATGTTCTATGTACATTTTTTCGTCACAATTTAATCATATTTAGTTATTTATGTGATTAATCGAAACTCTCGCAAACTCGCTTTTATTGTCTAAAACTCTAAAGCAGCTTATGATAATTGTAAAGGGCAAAACGAAACGTTATTTCGTAGAAAATCGATTGTATTTAAATAAATTAAGTACAAAAAAAAAGAACAGTTGTCTGAGCATGATGCTAACAGGGCACGAGGAAAACTTTGCCTAGTACTGTACTCACATTTTGTGTGAATATTTTAATTTATTAAGGACCGACCTTTCCATCTCCTAATAAATGTATCTGACAGATACTTACCATGGAAACGTTCGTTCGAACAATTGTTTCCATGGTACATATCTGTCAGATAAATTTATCGGGCCTAATTAATTTGAAATAATTATTTGTCATTTACACCTATCGCAAAGTCTATCCGGGGACACATTGTATAACATTTTATTATTAAACAAACAAGTTTTATTGAGTATTGTTGGTAGCAATTAAAAAGTGAGAAGTAGTTTCTTACACTTTGCTAGTTTCTTTTTTAAATCGTTAATCTTTTATCTTTCTTCGTTTTCCTTCATGTTTTCGTGTTTTTGATGATAATTTTTAATGCGACATTAGCTCTCTTTCTTGTTAATATTACTTCTTTTGTTCTTCGGAGGAAATAGATCACTTATCTGTTGCCAGGAGACTGTTTTCGGAATCTTGAGGCAAAGTTGAGTTCATGTTTTTTAGTAGTAATTAATATGAAATGAAAAAAATATTTTGACAAAATTTAGCAACATTCATTATCACTCTTTTCAATACTCACAAAATATTCAAGTGTCTAAATGGAATATCTTCAAAAACATGTTCATGGACACAATGGGAACTGATTTTATATGTTTAAAAAAATATAACAAAAGATTAATATTGAATTTAAATTTCATGTAATAGGTATAGGTAAAATAAACTATAAATTTTCATCTTTAGGTAATGGAAATTTAAGTAGACAAAATGTATTTTATATGCAATATTTGTGTAAGATACCGATTTTCCAATTAGTGAAGAAATACCCAAATATAAAATTAATAAATGACTTAATTCAATTAATTTTTTACACTAACAATAACTACGTAGTTGTAAAAATAACTTGATACTTTTAATTTTTTACTTCTATCCTTTTATTACCCGCAATTAACGAATAATTCCGTTGATTACAGTTTTTAAGAAAACACGAATACATTTATATGTAGGTTAGGTGGTAGGTGCTACTTAAGTGATTTATTTTAACGCTAGATTTGTTTTATAGAAATTAAAACACGTCTCTGACTCTTGAATTATATAAATACAAGTGCACTTTTTTCAAAATTTTTGCGTCTCCAACATTTTTTATAGGTTAGATACTAAATACAAATAAAATAAATTGATGACTTAATAAATTTTTAAAAGATACACTATCAAATGTGTTTTGTAAACAAGAAAACAAGGGAATGCCTTCTAACGAAGAACCATTAAAAAACTGGCAATTAAATAATTAAGATAATATTGCATAAGTTATGTAAAATAAGGATAAAACCCAACAAAAACTTATAAAAACAATGTAGAAAAACAAGAGAAACAATACAATATTCTGTAATAAGAACCTATGTATGTGCGTGTCTGGATTTTGCAGTAGCTACATATTTACAAATTAATGAAAGTAATAATCAGTATATTATCTATAATCAACCTATTTATAATTTTTAATTAGAAAAAACAATACGATTTTTACAAGTATGTGTATATTTTCGTTCGTTATAAGTAAAATATACCCGCTTCGAACTGTTCTTGAGTTTCCACAACTTCGATCAAAGGAAAGTAGAAAATTACATTCAAAAGATATTTTTCTCATTTCGGCTTTTACACTATTGTGCGGAAGGTTTTTACTTTATTCCAGAAACTTATCTAATATAACATAAAGCGAGATGTAACAGAATAATACATCATCCCCTGTGACTTGATATGGCTTACAGAAAACGAGCACTGCGCGGAAAATGCAGAGGCACCAGCTCGAGGCAACTCTGTACGGTGGTGTAGCATTCCGCATTCTTCGTCAAATAACAGGGCAATATTCAATACTCTAGCATCCTAGCCATTGTTATAAGCTAATAAAACGAAAACAAGGTTTCTATAGAATATAGCTATATACTCCGATGAACGGAATAAATTATAAATCCTATACAACACATTTATAGAAATAGGTAAGGTTAAGTACCAACCAATCGTCGTAGTACCTATTAAATAATTGCAATCCGTTTAACATTGCTCGAGTAAAACTTAGGTCGCGCGTTTGATTTATAAATTTCAAGAAAAAATAAAAGTCTTCGGTGTTGAAATATGGGTCAAATTATATCGTAACCGGAACCGGAGTTTATCCGGCAAAGGACTCGCTCTAGTGGATTTCCATGCAACTAGAATAGCGGGGTAAGAATATTTTCTTCGTACGCGTTCGCTTTTATTACAAACGTTCTCAATTATTTAACGTTTCGATTTAGCATTTATTATATTGCGATCGATTCATTCTTAAATTGTTTCGTTGAAAAACGTCGTTCTATTTAAGTAATTATAACGATTACGACGCTATTTAATATTTGTAGACAATTAGAAGAACGGTTATTTCAAATATTTTTTTAAAGAATTTAAATGAAATTGTAAATAACGTGTATTTGGTTTAATTAGCAACGGCGGAATAAAATAAAATTGCTTGATACGCTTTTTCCATTTTCTAACTTAACAAACAGTTTATCATGAAAACCGGTCAACGCTGATATGTATGAATAAACATACAATTTAAATGGTCCAAAGTAAATTTTGCTGTCGAGTATTTATTAGATGACCTACACTTAATATCGCAGTAGAAAGTTTAATCGCATTCATAGCCATTATTTTTATTCGTTACACATATTTGTATCCTACGTTACGTACGAAGAAAAACCAAACCGAATTTCATATTTAATGTACTTATTATTAGTATTCTCATCCCTGCTTTTTCTATGTTGTAAAAACTACTTATATTTTATAATAATTTATCCAGGGTGGCTTTAAAATTGCGCATCAACTTTATACATAGTACGCTGTATTGGAATGTTTATTGAGCTTAAGAAAAATAATTGAAAAATTCTATCTGTTACATTTTTATATTATATTAACAAAAAATTCGTTAAATCGAAATGAAAAGTTTCATTGTAGGTATGTATGAAAGAAGTAGGGTAATTGGATAAAAAATTATAAATTATTCGTAAATAAAATAACCGTTTTAATTGTAATTAGGTAGGTACTTATTTTTTTCAGTGATCTTTAAAACTGCAGATTCCTTGTAATAAATACCTATGTTAAAATTATTTTGGAATTAATAGTAATAATAATTAATAAATTAATAAATAATATATTAATAATATATAATATATAATATATAATTAATAATATAAATAATTATAAATTAATAATAAATTAATAAGAGGTAAAATAAAAGACAAGTTGAAGAACAACATTTATCTATTTTTTTAATGTTAAATGTTGATATTAATAAATTGAAATTATTGCATCGAGCAGTTTTTAAGAAAAACGGCCATGTAAAATGAAACGGAGGCATTCACTCGACCACTAATTAATAGTAAAATATACAGGGTGATACAAGACCTCAATACGCATCGATTTGACCCCCTATACATACATATCATGACAGGCGAAATTTTTTAATTTAGAATTTATTTAGGTTTTAATGTACATATTTCTAGTTAAACTCCGATTTTGCCCACAAATGTGAACGAATACTTTTAAATTTTTTAGACATTAAATAAAGTAAAACAACTTTTCTAATTTTTCGAATAACGTTTCCGATTAGTATTAAAAAGTGGAATTTTCGTCTTTTTTGTTTTGTCCACAATTTTCGATGTGAAGTCGTGGGGCTAGCTCAATGAAATGTCGATTGCCATGTTTTTAAGATAAATATGAATTTTTTTTTCTATCTCTTTATTTTTCGCTGGCGTGTTGTAAAGTTAAAGAATAATTTTTGATAAGTATATTAAAAATTTTAAAACGTTATTTTTTGTTGCAATACTTTTGATTCGAATAGAAACATATTATAGATTTTTATTTATTATTTTGCTGAAGTTCTGTGTTTAAAAATCACATACCGAATTATTAAATTTATTAGCTTTTCTTATTTGGCCAGATACAATGAAATCATAGGTAAATTGACTTTACTCTTTAGTAAAATTAGAAATAAAATTTAAATCTACAACCTATTTGTTGGTAAACACCAAAACCGAACGCCCTTATAATTAATGAATAAACAAAATCCTGACCTTTTGTCGTTTAAAATTGCATTCACTTGATTCGCAGAAATTATTCCATTTTAACACCAAGATAATACACGCAAAAGCATAATTCAGTCTAAACCGCACTATTATCACTTTACTGTCCGAGTACTACAAGAGACAACGCGTAACTAACGAGAATTTTTTAATTCGTACTTTTATTCGAATCTAACGCTGTTTGTTACATAAATACATTTCTACGAAAATCCTTCGTTTAAATTTTATCAAGAATGATTTTTGTAACTTGCGATAATAAAACGTGTGGAGGTTATAGATATAATATACCTACATTTTTTTATCGCACCCATTTACGTAAATTATGAGTTGCAGCAAAAATTATTAAAATGAATTACCTACGAATTCACTATTATCAGCATACTAACTTTACTTTTATATAGGGTGATTAAATACAGAAATTTCGGAAATCGATAGGTGTGCATATCATACAAACAAATTTAAACAAAAGATTTAACGAGTTTGTAAGTACCTACATACCGACTGAGTTTTGGCAGAAAAACGTTTCATATTTTTTGGGAAAATGAGTTGTTCTAACTATTTTATGCATCTAAGACAAAGACATCGTCTGTTAACATCTGGTAATAATATTCCGATCTTTTCCACCGGAAAAATCGATTTGTATTTCCGCGAAACGTATCTCCTTACAGGTATGCGACGACACAAAATGTGCGCTCTTGTAAAATTTACTTTTTGTGCGTTACGTCCTTCTGTAAAAATGCCGTCGATACTATAGTATAAGAAAATATTGGTACACCTGTGTATTGTCGTTTTTCGTCTTCCTCTTTACTGTTTTATGTTATACTTTATGTTGCTGCAAATAAAAGAATATTTTTATTCGCGGATGATAAAAAAAAAGATTTCTTGGACTGCAGATATCTAATTATTTATGACTGTTAAATTTTGCTGTATCCATTGTTTCCATTACATGATTTTATATATTTTTCGTTTGCGTTTAAATTCTTGCATGTTTAAAAAAACGATTTCTGTTTATTTCGATTATTTTTTTTACAAGTGTTATAAATATTTTACGCGTACGTAGTGCGCAAAATTGCAGTTTTTGGGGTTAAGTTGGCCGACAATTTATTACGTGTTTATGAATGTCTGCGCATGTTCTAGGTATGCACTGTGCATTGTCAGAACACACTATAAAATATTTGAAAAAAATTAGTGACCAACGATTCGTATGGCCAGCACTAAAGACGACATCGATACAGTTTCTATCTCGGATGTTATTTGTACGCTTGGGGCGCCAAAAACTGCTCGTCGGGATGAATTGGTGATGATTAGTTGCTGAAGATTTGTTTACTTATAATATTGCATAAATTATATTTTTACAAAATTTACAAAGAAAATAAATAGCTTATAAGGAAGGTTAGGCAGATGGAAATCTCGGAAAAATTTGAAACTTTGCAGGATTGTAGTACTAGTCAACTCTAATCAAGAGCCGTATTCTGTTCGTGCTCTTACGCGGTTTAAGAGAGTGAAATCCACCCTTGAAAATTGGAACTTTTTCCGATTTTGCTTATTATCTGTGAAACGGCAAGAGCTATCGCCAACAAACTATACATTTTTGTAAATGACTGTTCAAGACCTACATTATGATACAAAAATTAGTGGTGAAAATTTTAAGGGATGGTACTGTGCGTCCGATGCGGACTAGTGGACGCTTAGCTTAACAATGCTGCCGCTGCGACAGTCACTTGTCTATAACAGATTATAAGAAAAAAATTAGAAACTTCTAAATTTTTCTTTGTATTTCCTACCTTTTTCTCGTTATCGTTTTCCCTCTATGGTCAATTTTCAGAGTAGATTCTTCCGTTGGTTGCGAACTTGTATTATTACGTACATATACCTATGTAAGGTAAAATTTCGTTCGCGAAATTGGACCATTGAATGTTTGAAGGGAGCTCTAACCAAGACCCTAACCCATCCAAAAGCCTAACCAAGCTCAATTTTCAGATAATTTGTGTTAGAGCTTAAAGGTCCACGTATTTACACTTTATAAATGCATGGAGAGTTAGTCGACAAAGAAAGATCCTACCTTTCCTCGTCGTATTAATCCTTTTTGTTTGTAATCCTTTTAGAGTACACAACACTCGCGCACTCACACGCGAAAAGGCCTTATTAACCGAGCGAGCACTCCTCGCACACACGAACAATACGACGCAGTAATTTAAAATTCGAATTACCGAAACAAGCACCACTAACGCGAAAGATCTGAAACGGTTTTGCCAGAATTCTATATATAAATGCATTCGAGTTTTTACGTGGATACTAAGAAATTCCGATTTTATTTTCTTCGCACTTCGATAAGCTATGAAAGTAATACATGTTTTATTAGTAGCTTTGTATTTTATCGGCCACATAAAAAAGCGATTAAACTTTTATCTGTTTTATGGTTTGTAATAGGGAAATTTTCATGTTGAGGGACACACGAATGTAAAATTATAATTTATAATTAAAGAGTAAATTAAAGGTAAATTTATACGAGTAAATTTATAATTCTGCGGTATAAAGACAGTAGCTAGTGATTATTCAAATAATTTTACTGCATAAAAAATACATAATTTTAGAATAAATTTCCTAAAAAGTACATATTTTAAAAATTTTCGGTCATTATTTGCCAATTTTTTAATCAAATTCCACTACGACTCCTGTAATAGCCCAAGCTTCCATCGCACAAAAACCTACGTCGCAACACTACTAAAATTTTCTTAGTGCGTTTAAGAGATAATGTGGTGGGAAATATCCAACCGGTGGCAGACAATTGAATTTTTGTTTTAATCATTTTTAATAAACTTGATATTTGATAAAATTTATTATAGACTTTAGAGAAATATCAATTATTTAGAATTATTGTGGTCTGTCTCGCAAACCTAGTAGACCTCCCTGCAAATGAATAAATTTTCAATATGTCACCTACTGTATAAAACTATATCGCGTTGTTTTTTTTAAATTATAGTTTTAATCGTTCTTTACATGAATATATATGTCTGCCGATGTAAAAATGTACCCAAGTATGGCAAAATTAGGGGTGAAAATTCAAAGGGATGACACCCCTTAGGATTTTTATCCCTAATTTTTGTATCATAATGTAGGTCTTGAACAGCCATTTACAAAAATAAATAGTTTGTTGGCGA
This sequence comes from Rhagophthalmus giganteus, assembly GCA_036326145.1. NCBI lineage: Eukaryota > Metazoa > Arthropoda > Insecta > Coleoptera > Rhagophthalmidae > Rhagophthalmus > Rhagophthalmus giganteus. The sequence goes on from JARFJA010000001.1 coordinate 52,855,918, forward strand.
TAGCTCTTGTTGTTTCACAGATAATAAGCAAAATCGAAAAAAGTTGCAATTTTCAAGGGTGGATCACCCTCTTAAACCGCGTAAAAGCACGAACGGATTAGGGTTGACTAGTACTACAATCCTACAAAGTTTCAATTTTTCTGAGATTTCCACCTGCCTAACCTTCCTTGTTTAGTGTAAAACAGGTTTATTTTTAATTTATAGGTATGGCCAATAATGATGAAATCAGTTTTTTTGTGTGTGTTAATAAACGTGTTGCAGGTCTTTGTAAATCTATTAATGTGTTCAACTTCACCTCATCATGCTTTTAAGCGCATTTAAATAGGTGATTTCATAGCTGACCAACTTCTCATTAAGTGGGGGTGATTTTTTTCATACACTAGTGCTAAAAATAAAACCTGCATTTTTTAATTAGTGCAAGTGTACAAGTTAATACGCGTGTTTTAAACTTATTTTCAAAGATTATTAATGTAAGTAGAAAAAGTTACAAAGCGCGAAAGTTGAAAATCGGCCAATTTCACCTAATTTTACGGTAAATTTTCTGTCGATACGATCACCGGTAACTTGAAACTGGAAAATCTGACAATAAATCCATACCTGATAGCATACTTATCCGCATGATGCGTACACATTTTTAGATATTACGCTTACGCCCTCAAATTTATAAAACATCGTAAAATTATTAAGTTAGTATATGCCCCGAGATAAAAAATGATGAAAAGTAAGATTATTTCTGAAATGTATAAACTTCAGAAAATTAAAAAATCTATTTAAATATTTATGTACTTATACTACGTTTTCGTTATTTTCGAAACATTGTTTTTTAAATCACCGTTTAGTACATATATGCAAACGAAAAATATTTATGTAAAAAGTAGAAAGAAAATATTGTCCCTGAGGCAAAATATGCGGAAATTCGTCATAAACACGGCTGTTTAAATTGGTAACAAATTCTAATTTTCCAGTTTCGTTATAATCCATCCCTGCTTGAAATGGAGGGTTACATATGTTTGAATACAGAGCCGTAGGGTTGAACAACGACTGCGGAGAGTATATTTAAAATTCGCAGGAGGCAGACGGAGAATAGCACGTGCTTCGTCCCGTCTGATTATGTGTGCACACGCACCGCGTGCTCAAATGTGATGCTTCCGTGTTTATCTCACCTACAATAATGGAATCATTTGTTACGGTCATAAATAATTTTATTTATTGTTACGTTGCGCTGCTCGTAATCCGCGTTCCTTAAATTGTTTTTTTGTTAATAACGATGATTAATAGAAATTAAATTTTAGTAATTTAACATTGTCTATATCTATCCTATTTTAAAGGATACCTACTGAATAATAACATTAACGATTACCTACAAAAAAATGAACCCATTATTTATTTTGTTGTGCTAAGCGTATCGGTCGCACCTAACAAAATGGTAGTTTTGAGTAAATGCTAAAGAACCTCGTCCCGATTATAAGGGGGATTTGGGCCATGAGCGAACAGCTTTGAATTATGTAGTTTTGTTTAGGGTAAGGTAAGTGAAATAATAATATCAGGGTCCCAAATTGCTACGCCTTATGCGCGGAGGTGAAATGGGGGATGAAAGGTACTATAATGACTCGAAATATTAAGTTGCTCAATAAGAAAATGTCAACCTAACTTTTTCGAGACACCTTGTACAGCGAAAAAATTTTTAAATAAGCCTAATAACAAAATTATCATATTTAGGAAAGGTTTTAACGATATTTATGCCAGGATTTATTCTTGAATAAGACGATTCTTGCTCAGATTTTTTGTGACATTTTTAAAGTGAGCCCAGAAAAGAAATAAAATCGACGGGTCCGTACGAATTATTTAAATATTAAGCGTTTTTAAAATATTGAATTTATTCCAAACTTTTTAACCTCACTGTATATAATAAATAATACAATTAAAAACATCGTCCGAGCATAAAAACACATTTTTGTAATATTTGACAACTTCGACGACGAGCCAAATGAGCCTTAAATTTCTTCTTTCATATACATAGAAGGAGGTGAAAATATTAGATTTAATATTATGATTGGTTTTTATAGTCAACCGGATAAACAATTTTTCATTTATTTTTTCAATTAATCCACCCTTCAAGAATGATTAAAGGAAACTCGCATAAACACATCACTTAATTTTTTTATCTACATAAAGTATCACTAGTTAAAAATTTTAAAAATATATAGGGCGCGGAAAAATCGATAGAACTTATAGTTTCGGTTACAAATACTTCTTTTTATTGTTAATACCCGGGAAAAGTTCATTGTTTTTAAAACAATGGCCACTAATGGCCCCTACGTTCGGTGGTTAATTGGCAGCTTTAGCTTAGGTAAGTTAAAATCAAAATCACGGCAAAACAAGGAACAATCTTCGTTTTCCAAACTCGTCCACCATTCAGGAAGGGAGAGACGTACAAATCACAATGGCATTGTTCTGTATCGCCGCGATAAAACATCTCATCGCGAGCTTTATTCAAGCTGCAAAATTAAAAATTCCCATCGCACTGTAATGAAAACCGAGTGGTATCAAATACCTACCAGAGCGTCCACCACATTTTGATTGTTTAATTTGCGAGTTTAGTTTTATTTCTTTTTTTGTGGCTCGTTTGCGCTGTTTATTATTTCAATATCGATTTGCGTATTGCGGTTAAATAAATATAAACTAGAAGTTAAAAATTAATTTCGAAAATATCGATGACGGGGCATGAATTTTTCGCTTTATTGACATGTCGATGTGATTCCGTGCGGTGTGATGATTGTCGATACATAAACGAATTAACAACAGTGATCGGTAAAGCCGTGGGCTAGCAGTACATCCAGTTTCGTATTAAAATGCATATAGGGATTTGGTAAAAACTGAAACCTATATCATCTGAGTCTCCGTTCTCAAAAATAATTAGATTTACTGTCTGTAAGTTGTATATATTCTAATTTTTTTATAAAATATCACATTTTAATTTTTATAAAAGCTTTTCTGGATTTTACAAGAAAAATTATTGATATAAGACGTCGCTTACGCGCCACAAACGACATTCTATATTAAAACGGTATTAAAACAGAGAAGGGTTGAGAAAAAAGGGAGAGAATTCGCATATTGCATGAAAACTGATGATCACTACTTTAAAAAACTTCTTCTAAATTAAAGGTTAAGAACAAAATTATTATTTTTTTGGTGAAAAAATAAATAAATATAAAAGTAAATGTTATTAAATGTTAAAGATGTATTTTTTTGTTGTAAGAGAATGGGATAAAATATCTCTACCTATTTTAACGTAAATATCCAAAATTGTAAAACATACTTAAATGATAAAGATCGCGCATAAAACGGTAACGAAGTATTTTCTAAAAACGGCACGGAAGGAAAATTTTCTATTGCTTTAATTAAGTAGCACGCGTTTAATGCTGTCTTGATTGGCGCAATATCTTAAATTCTTTTAAATCAAGTTTTACGAAGAAGACACTAAACAAAAATACCACCAATTACAATAAGGAAACTAATAAATGAAATAAATCGGAACAATAACGATAATCGTAATGATATTTAAGTATCCATCTAAAAAATTTAAAAAAAAAAGATTAATAAATACTATTTGCTTTAGATAACAAGCTTTATCCGACAGTTTTGCAACTCATAAGTAATACATACTTTTCCTAAAATTGAATTTTTGAAACACTTTATGAGAATTAGAATAACCGGAAATAATTATCTAATGAATTCTATAGGTAACATAATGTATTTACCACCTATTTATCTTTGAAATTATAAAAAATAAAATGAAACGAATTAAGTGACTATACAAAGAACGTTATGATCATTATTTTGTGTAACATTTAACTGCCAAAACATTTATTTAGAGCTTCAAGTTTTACCGTTTTCATCAAGAACTTCTTTAGTTATTGTAGTGATAGAAAAATGCCAGATAGACAAATTACCGAAAAATTTCTACAACTTTTAATTTGTTAGTCAACTAATCGAATAAGCAAAATAAATATTTGCCTTTGTACTTATCGTTAGTTCTTTTTAGGACGATTCCAGCTCTACGTGTGCGACTTTCAGACAGAAAAATCTGACTTTTGTAATAATTTTACAACTAAACAATTTTTTTTTAGTAAAATTAGTTGGAGATGTCAATTTCAACCTTTTTCTCTAAAATGATGTGTTGAAATTGTTTTTATCGCCGTTATCAAGAATATTGTGTTTGTTTAACTTTTCGTTACGTGTGTGACTTGGAGATTATGAGAAACATTACCGTTGCGAACATAAAGAAATTTTTCCGTGATTTATGGAGATAAAACAATTGAAACTATTTTTGTTCCTATCGAGTATGATCCGCTATACAATTATATTTAAAAAAAATGTCCAATTATCTATAAAAATAAGGCTATTAAAATTTTTGAAAACGCGTTATGTGTGTGACGCAGGACCGTTACGTGCGTGACCGAAGGAACAAAATCTGCATAGCAATACAAATCAATCAAATGTTTTATCTAAACTCGCTTACGAATTATTTTACATTTTTATATTTAAGTAATACTATCAATAAATAGAGTAACAATTTAAAATATTCTATAATTTGTTATTAGAACTGATATTAATGGTTATTTTCAATAAAAGGGTAAGATTAAATCGTTCCTTTGTTGAGGTCACACATGTACCTAACACGGATTTCGTTACGCGTGTGATAGTTTTTATTTTCGATTTTTAAATGAAAAATTAAAAATTAAAAAAATTAAGTTAATTAATTTTAAGATTAAATTAAGAAATTCTTTTTATTAATCCTCATCATAATCTAACTTTGAAATAAAATTTTTATACTTTTATCCATAAAAGGCGCCTAGATATAAAACTTTTCATTCTTTTTTGTTACGTGCGTGACAAAAATATTATATATACGCAACCGTTTTTAGCCCTAAAGTAATTAAAATTATTTTATTAGCAATTCATATTTTTTCTCGGCGTGAAGAAGAGTTAGGGCTAGTGTAAAAATATGGTTAAAACGAAGTTTCTTTTTAGAATATACCTAACTATACTTAATAAATATTTTAAATCAAATAAATCAATATCTGGAATTTATCGTAGATAAATATAAAATATGAAAGTGTCACTATTAATTTAGATAAAATATAATGAAAAAATAGTTGGAACCTTTATACATTTCAAAATTATGCATTATTACCAACAAATCCACGTTAAATTGCAATTATTTGATGGAAATTTTACATTTCACTCATCGGGATCACTTTCTGTGGAATGGCCCTTTGCGCAAACGTTTAAAGAGTAAAATATTTAAAAATGTTTTGGTTATTTAAACAAATAATAATTAACGTTAAATTACGAAATTTTAAAATATTAAACTAATTTATTGTTATTTCTATTCCGGTATTGTACCCATAATTTTTTTTTATTGTAAACTTTTTCAACTTTAATCTGCGCTAACAAAATTTTATTGTTACGATTGGTATTTACCTATAGTTAGGTAATATTGAAAAAGAACGAATCAAAAATAAGCGTTTATTAATTTATTAAAAATAGAATACCTACTACAGATAACTTTGACCACAAGATAGGTTAAGTATACTCTGTCGCCACTCGGTAAATTACTCTAGGGGTCGCTGTAATGTGTAAATAAATAAATATTTGCAGTAAAATGTTTTATGGGTATCCCCCTATAAAATAAATTAGGACGTTCAGAAATAAAATCCTTATGTAGGTAAAGTCGTTTTTACTGTCTCTTTCATAAAAAAACAGTTTTTGAATTGACTTAGAGAATACGTTTACGACATTTTTAAGAAATAATAGTGTCGTAAATTCGAAACGGGAGAAATTACTATTTAAAAGTTAAAACGAACTAATATAATATATTATTAACGTTGGAAATGTGAGGTTTGTTGGCATAAAATTTTAACTTGTTTTAAAAATTGATAAAATTCTCACATTACAATATTCATAATAAAGTTGATTTTGTTGTTATTCGAAAAATGAAAATACCTATTTATGCTTCATGATGTATACTTAAATGTAATTATTTTAAAATTTTTCTTTTAAAAACTCAAGCATAAAAATTGAAAAGTAAAACTTTCGCGAAAATCTAAAAAAACTCCTAAAAACTAGTGGAGAAGACTACCTTGAATAATTTAACGTGAAAACGATACGAAAACTTATAACCACATATCAAGTTTTAATTAAAAAAAAAACTTTTCTTACTTTTTCCTGCATATTTTCAATTAATTGAAACGAGTACTTTGATGCAAAACAAACAATGAACCGGTCTCGTGATTGTCAAAATCACACGAAACCATTAATTATAGCTGAATATTTTCATAGCTTACTATAATTATATACGTAGGTAGGTATATATATGCGTATATTTTTACTTATAATTTTCAATTCCTTATAGGAAATACAATATTGGTAAATAGGCATTTAAATAATAATTTATTTTGGAGGATCTAGAGAATAAAGCCAGTAAGCTTAAATAGAGGGATAACTCCTGCGAAGTTATGACAAAAATTCCTACGAGCTTTATCCCATCCCATCAGGCCATGGGTGCATAATGGTGGGGATGGAATGTTGATGACGTAACTTGGGCCAGCGCGGATTATCGGAGATTCCTTTCGCATTCCTCGGCTTCTGTGTTGTTCGCGGCTACTAGATGATACATGTATATTATGTAAGTCTCCATAGAATACGAAGATTTAAATTTACAACTTCGATCTAATGTTTTATCAAACAATTTATAATAATTTACACTAGGCGTTTACGTTCTTTTTCCAATCTTAAGGTTCGAGTTTTACAGATGTAACCAGTTATCGTACAAATATGGTATCTTAAATGTTTTTTTTTTAAGAAACGTTCTTTTACTAAAGATTATTTAACGTTTGCAATGATTCGTTAAAACCTTATAAAAGTCAAATTCAACTGTTGCAATTAAAAAAAAAGCTACAGCAGGAATAATGTTTAAATTTTAAACTGAATTTTTCGCATAAGTACCTTAAAAGAGGTTATGTTGGAGTATATTAAGAAATCCGGTATACGAGTCTAGATTACGGTACAGAGTGGCTGGTTGTATGGACTAGATTACAACACCACAAAAAAAACATACTATCCCTGCATTTGATTATACAGGGTGAGTTAATATAGTAACACACCTCCATTAGTTCGTTGAATGTTCATATTAAAAAAATATTTTCTTAACAAAATACGTTCATAATGATACGTTGCATATTAATTTTATTTCAGGGCCTAATGAGATTTGGGCAGTAATATTCAACTTTTTATTTTTAAATAACACCCCGTATATTTTTTACATTTTTTTTTTGTTTTCGGAAGAACTATTTCTATATGTTGCTATAAAAATAATGCGGTTAGATAATAAAATTACGCTGTTAAGCACGATTAAAATTGAAAATGTCCTAGTTTGCAATATCATCGAAAAACGACATTTATGTTATACTGTACAAATCTTTTGGTTGGCGTTCCTGGTACTGAAATGATCTAATTTCACGAGACCTTCTTAAAGTATTCCGAACAGTTTCTCTACTTGGTTCTGAATTCTATCAAGACATTTTTTTTAAATGTTAAAATCGGCAAACGTTTCAGGCCCTGGAATAAATTAAATGTACAATAATATACAACAAATCATTCTGAACAACTTTTGTTAAGAAAACATTTTTCTACTATGAATATATGTTTTTTAACATCGTGCTCAATAGAAAGAAGATGTGCTCAAATTCATTATAAAAAAGAAATCGTTTACATTTAAACATTGTAAACATATTAAAGTCGAGTGCGCTGCTATATTTTAAAAAATAATTAATAGGCACATAAAATGGAATGATCACTTGCGCGTCACTTGATGTTATTGTTAAACGTCGGTTGAATTTGCGGAAATGCGAATTTCGACGGTGAACAGTTTAAATCCTGTGACTGCTCTGCTCCCATAGTTAATCCTTCATGCATTGAGTTCTGTAATATATGCTATACGATAACAATGAAAGAGCTGATTCGATGCACTTGTCAGTTCAACGTTGTTAATTCCAACTCCTTATGTTGGCAGATCCGGTTTTAATTCTGCAAGCTCGTGTGCTGACAAATCGGCTTTAATCTTTTTGTTTTTGACAAGTGTTTGCAAAGATTTTGATAACGAAATAATACATATTTTAATTTTAAATATCTATATCTTGTATACATACACATTATGTACCTACCTGTTAATAAATATAAGTACTCGTCGATTTAAATTTTTTTTCATCTCCAAATAAATTTATTTGACAAATTTTTATCATGGAAACATTTGTTATAACAATTGTTTCTATGGTAAATAACTGTCAAATAAATTAGATGGAAGATGAAGAGAGATTGGCCCTTACTGTAAATAAGTAATGTAAATTAAATAAGATTTTTTATTGACAATTTTCAATGTCTTCGTTAAAGTAATTTTATTACTATGGCACGGCAAGAAATAATTTACGACATGATTTAAGCTAACAATAAGACATGCCTTTATCTTTCCACGCCCAACCAAGGCCGAAAGACGTTTTAGTCGCCAGTTCCTTATTATGCCCAAGAAAATATCAAAATATTTAAAAAATACATCTTTAAAAAGTACATTTATCAATCTTACTAATGGTAAAACCTCTACATTTTGCCAAAATATAGAAATAAAACAGCATGTATACATATATTATATAGTCAATAGCCTTGAAACTGGCGATAGACCAGGTCATGACTGTCCAGAATATCATAATTTGATTTTAGTAAACTCCCTCGACTTTCGAGATTTTAAGCATCGTGTGAATATGACGAAAATTGATGCCTTTGGACGGTGTTTTGCGTGCCGTTTCTACAAATAAAGATTTCTTACATTCTGTTTGTTGCATAATGCTATTGAAGAGTTATATTACGAAACGATTAGAATTTTTGAATAAAAGTAAAAATGTTCCATGTTTCGCAGTTAGATCACCCTATTTTGGTGGTGCAAAAATGTACTGCACTAAACGTGTCACTTATTTTAAAAATTGGCGCATTTAGTCTAGTGTTTAAAATGGTAAAAAAAACCCTATTTACAGAAACGGTACGCAAAACACCGACCAAAGGCACTAATTTTCGTGATATTCACAAAAGTGCCAACGTCTCGAAACCCAAGGGACTTTTACTAATTGTAAGGTTAAATTGTGATATACTGGATAGTCGCGGACCTGGTCTATCACCAGTTCCAAGGTTATCCATTATTTACGGGAATGTAATTTCCATCATATTTCAAATTTTAACATCACCAATCTTATTTATTAAAACAAAAATAAAATATTACTTATTACTGAAAATTGAGTTTTTTAATTTATGATATTTTTTGTTATATTAACGTATTTCATTTATTGATTGATTTAACTCATTTATTTAATGTGTTCTAATTATTGTAAGTGCCTGTTTGTTAAACGACAATAAGTGTTACAATACATAAATTTGAAAATTTATAATTAATATTAAAAAACAAATTAGAACCTTGCCATTGTTAAATGTCCACGTCAGAAAGTGGAATAAATATAGGTACCTATTTCGAAAAAGGATTTATTAACAGTGTCATAATATCGTGTTTTATATGGATAAGTATTCATCAGAGTAGTTTAGTGAAATGCCGGTAAAACAACCAAGACTTCCGAGCTTTCCGGAAAATGATTTAGAAGGACTTGTTGCTTTGACGTTTATCTTCCATTAAGTTTAAACAGATGCTGGCGTCGAACTATAACTTAGTAAGGATATAAAGACAAAGCAAGGGAAAATCTAAAAGGTATATCCGTTTTGATAAATTTAAAAACACATTCGGTTCAATTTATTTTCTTTTCTAGACTATCATTTTTCAGCCTTGTAACTTAAGTTATTTATTTACCTATATTTTACTTTTACCTACCTATTTGAATTGTGCGATTTTAACTATTTACGTTGAGATATATTTAAACGCGTTTTATTATAGATATGGGAGCAACTTAAAATTACAAATTTTAGATCTGTAGGAAAAACTGCAACAAACGTATAAAGAATTGTATCTAAATTGAATGTAGATATCTCGTGTATTCTTACTTTTCAATACCGTTGATAAGAAAGTCAATTGAATACAGCAGGTCAAGTATATAATAACCAATTAAAAGTATAAAAATACTTGCATTGCACGGACTATGGTTGGGGAAATTCTGGCGGTGGCATCTAGTGGCCAACTGCGATTTATACGCCATCTGCTCTTGATAAGCAATGCAATTCACCCAAACGTTACTAGTTGGAGCACTACCTTTGTTATTCACAAGTTACTATTAGCGTCTCTTTCGCATATTTGCTTTAACGTGTGTAAAAGAGAGACAGTTTATTTGATATATGTAATAGAATAAATTTTACGAAATAGGGTTGGTTATAGGTATGAGACCGTCTACGATATACGCCTACTCAATTATTATGTTATTCTGCTTATATAGTAATTGGCTTTGATTTAGTGGATGGTCAGAATTGAGCAACAAAAGAAAATTGCCACTTCTAGAAATTTCCCTTGCCATAGTTAAGAGTTACGAATTGTATTCTATTAAAATATGTCGGCTGTGTGATGAAGTTTCGGTATTATTAGAATTGATCATGGACCCTTTGCAGCCCTTACTTAACTGTGGACGTATTTCCCAGTTAAATAAAATATAAACCAAGAATTTACTGTTTCTTTTATAAATTTATGTAATACCGTCACGATTTTACGGTATATTTCCGAAATAAAAGTAGGTAATTATGTACTTAATTGTAAGTAATTATTCATAATAATGTATAGGTACGATATTACAGTAAGCGTTATTTTTATTGTTTCTAATAAAAGATCATTAAACAATAATTTACAAGTTTAAGCTAGTTTAATACGTAGATATTGAGTATAAAGTACCAGAACTTAACTGATTTAAATTCGAAAGATATTTATCTACCAAATATTTTATAGTTAAATTCAGTTTTATTGTTGATACAATTTATCGAAAAGATTATCCGACCGCAACTATAGGACATTTAAAATAAATCATTATTAACCACAATTCGTTGATATTAAAATTCTCTATAAAAATTGTTATAGGTACTTATATGACGATTTGAAAAGGAGAACGTTGAAAAATGTCGGGTGTTAAATATTTTAAAATAAGTAGAAACAGATTTCAAACAGAATATGCAATTTCGTTAAAATATAACCGGATAAAAAAGTTATTTTGCACAAGCAGCTATCTTCCAAAAGTATAATCGAAAGTAAACAGTCGTAACTATACATTTCTGTCATTTTTAAAGGAGATAGAAAAGAACAAAAGTTATCCAGTTTTTGAATGTTCAATGTCGATATCGATAAAATTGAAATTATTACGTTGAGCTGTCTTCAATGAAAATAATCATGTATAGAATAAGATGGAGACATATTTAACTTACTTAACTTGCGGTCAAATTTATACCTATGACAAAATTTAAGCTACTGCTGTTTATATCGATCAGGTACGGAATTTAATTTATCATTTTTTTAATTTAAATATGTTTGCTACGGAATGATTCTAAAATGACGCATAAATACTGCAGTATATATGTTATAAAGTGTCGAGTTTGTGGATTACTTTGAGGAAAATAGTACTAGGTACGTACCTACAAATCGTCTACCTATCCTTTGGAATTTTTCACGATAGCTATATTTTTCTTAAAAAAAGACCTCGTTGTTTTGTCAACAATTTTACCAATTGACAAGCAGTTTCGAATTTGATTAAATAAATGAATAAATGAATTCGAATTACCGTCCAAAGTAATCCACAAACTCAACAATGGTTTGGGCACATCAGGCCAATAAGGGTAAAAACCCTATATCGTAAACGAAGCTACAAGAGTACACTTAAAAAAAAGTGGTACCTACTTGTATAATTTTGACATAGGTAAATTAATTTCTTTCAAAATCTGATAATTTCTGGAATTTCTAATTATTTATTCCAACTCCTCACATCCAATTTTATTAATGCATTACCCTAACATTGGACTATCATTATTGCGCTATTTCTAATAATTATAGATAATTAATATTTCTAAATATTCTTAATAATAATAAAATAATTCTTAATTAAATTTTTAATTTTCAGCATTTATACGTAGCTGATTCGTATAAAAATTCGCTTATTAATCTTTTAATTTAAATATTACTCTAGGTACATCTTTTGTTTTATATAGGTACATAACTATTTATTAAAAAAAAAGTCAAAACTGAAAGATAAATATTAAATCCTACCTTCAACGATTCAAGACGATCAGGTAGGATGGTTTCAATCTTCGAATCGCTTCGGTCGCCCCTGAAACAATAATTTAAAGATATAACGATGGTAAAAGGTCACTAGTCAAAGGATGTGTGAGATAGTGAGATGCTCAACTGTTTTATTATGAATACCATCATAATTATATGGGTATTACAAAAAAATGAAAATGCCGATAAGGTATAGTTAAGAATGCTATACATTATATCAATAAATATATATACATAGTAGAACTTTTCGTGATATCTATTTAAATAATCGTCAGATAAAAAATGAATTTTTTCTAACAAAAGTCGCGGTTCGGCGCCTAAAAGAATTTAATTATCGAATCAAAATAACTCTAACAAACGCAATTATTATCGGTGATATTGTTGGTTATTTATTTTCCAAACTATATGTTGGAAACTGAACGCGAATTTTTCTAATTTTGAATTTTCTATGCCTCGTAATGGGTAGTTGTAGGTATAAAATAAAAATTGATATTCTCGTATTTCCGATATGGTCGTCTCTAATGCTAGTTTTAAAAGCTAAAAGGGTGCAAGGCCCATTTCGAAATTTATTTCAAATTCTTGAAACTGTTTTGATCGCCTTATTCGTTCGTAACTTTAGTAAATGACCAACTGTCAAAGTCTATGCCTGTAATGCAATAAAGTTTAGCGGCCTAATATATTATTTCAAGATTTTTATAAAAATGACCGAATAAAACGTACAGATGGAATACATAAATCATTGTATTTATCAAATTATCCGACTGCGGCCGGCTGCTATGTTACACGTCTGATTGAGCACAAGCTTCAACAACCATCGACTACGTTCGATCGTTTGATACTGAAATTCCTCATTTAACTTAAATGAATATACATATCTATATATAAACAACGTCAAATTAATTATTTTTAGTTTTACATATAACTAATTAACTTTGTATAATTAGGTCTGTACCTATTTATCTTATAGTGCAAACATTTTCTGATGAGACAACTATACTTTACAAAATTAAATGAAATTAATTCGTTTAACTATGCATTTTGCAAATTTCATTTCATAACGAATAAGTAACCTATCAGTTTAATTAGTACGATAAAAAATATACTAATTCGTTCTCCAAATGTTACCAAATGCTAAAATACAATTTCTATGATGGCGTGTAAAGTAAACATTACGCCATAACTCAAATTAAATATTAACACCTTCATTATGATATCTACCCACAAGTTAATAGGGTTTAAATAAATAATAACCGCTTAACACTTGCGGCTTCGGTGTTGAAATGAACATCTAACGGGAAATCGAAAACACGTATAACGAATTGATGGAATTTCGATAGTAGTAGGTATTTGGTCAACGTGTCGGCTGCTGGCGAATTTGTATGTCAAAATAATTACCTATAACGATTGAATTAACGTAAAATAAAATTAATTTTCATCCACCTCACTTATTTACCTATTAAAAAATCGGATGTATGTATCTATAGTAAATTTTAAAGTAAATACCTATATACCTACATACCTACAACATTGGGAATCATTTCAATTATTACACATATTTAATTTCATATAAGTAAATGGGAAATGTGAAATTTTTATACGTATTTACTTGTAAATGTAAGTAAGTATGTATATAATGCGTAAATAGCGAATTTATTAATAAAATTGTTTTAATTAAAGTAAATGTTTGAGCTAATGCGCTACAGTAAATCTACAATATTTTTTTCAAATTTTGTTATATGTTGCCTGTCGTTAAACATTTTTTTTTGGTGATAAGTATCCTGATGATCACACAATTTGCTGCAACTATTGCAATAACGCGCCCATCATATTTACTGACAAAATTACACTCCCACGGTAGAAAGTTTCCGCTTCGGTAAATTTTGTTTACAAACTCGCCTACATAAACTGAAATTTCATGTTAAATTTCACGTCTACACGGGACAATGGCTATTTAGCCAGGATACGCGTGCGAGATTTAGATGCTCCCTTAATTGGACCCCCTCGTGCAACAAGGAACCAACTAACATAGAGGTATTTCGAGTAATCCTTGTTTGAAAGTTTTTTATTGCAATTAGAATAAGCGCCTATTAATACTGATAATAATGCCTAATAATGATTATGCAAATTAAACAACGAACAGCAGTATTCTCTTATGCAAACATCTATACCTTAACCTTAGAAGATCCAAGAATTCGTTTTTCATGAAAATGTTGGTTGACTCCTTGTTGCATAAGGAGATTCAATTAAATGTAGATATTGTACAATTTATTTTAATTTGCCATTATTGAGGGTTTAGATTGGTGTAAATTTTTCAAAAAACGATTTTTTACTTAAAAAATAATTTAAAATCTGTAAAATACGAAACGAAAGGTCCCAAGAATAAATTCAAGGTAGTTTCCCAGTTTCCCCTATTCTAGTCGACCGCTCAGAATTAACCTTGTAAACGTTTAAAGACGGTTTTCTCGAAAGCACGTTTTTCAAACCAGTGTCGAAGATTCTCGAAATGCATACCAATTGCAATAATTTGCAAAATATTAATAAATCGATTCACAACTTTTATGTCAAAACGCAAATTAAAAGTTTAAAAAAAAATTTGTAATAAATAATACTGAATACTCTTTTTGCATACCTAGTTTATATACGTATGTAGGTACCAGTACCTATCTTTATTGTGTATTTAAATAAAGTGTCAAACCACAAATTCATATAGCTTTTCATTTCTACGGTAATCCACGGTTAAAAATTACCCATTTTTTCGGCCGGTATCGCCGATTTGACCACTTAATCTATTATCTGACAATTCCTTGAGATTTAACAAATCATTTATTCTACAAATTTACTACGAATTTATTGACGGGTAAGTTAATTCCAAAAACAATTCCCTAGAAATGATACATAGTTTAAAAAGTACATTATATAATATGTAATTTGATTTTGAATTTAAATAAACGTAGATATTTATTTATAAAAAAAAGAGACTTGTCATAAAAATACGCATTAAGGAATGCGCAGTGCGTAAACGCAAAAGTCATCCGAAAAAGGAAGAAAATTGTGCATAACTATTTATCCACTCCTGAACAATTTCGGCAGTTCCCAAAATTAATGACTACTCAACCTATAGAAGGAAAATACTCGAAAGTCCGAGATTCTTACTAATACACCAGTTAGAAATCAACTTGAAACAGCAAATCAAAATAATCAGAAAGAACAAAGAAACAATACTTATAAAAAGAAACATTGGACATAAGAATAAAAGCTAGGAAACGCATTTCACTTCGGGGGCCAAGAAAAGGAAACGAAAAAAGGTTAAAGATGAAAATGAAAATTAAGTTTTCTGCGGTATAGATGTGACGGACAATGCTCACAATCAGACCCGCCATATGAAGATTGGATTCAATACCGCAAACGCACTAGACGGTGGCACGAATAGGGGTCGACGGTTCCCATGTGATTTGTGTGCTACAAAAACTAAAATAAGATGATTTATTGTAAAATAGGTACCGTAGGTATTATTTTTTATGAATACTCTTAGGCCTTCAAGTGCGAACTGTTGAGTACTCTGGTTCTTAAGAGTGCGCACATGCAGTTTCTTATAAAACATTTATTTTAAAACTTTATACGGAAGTAAATGTATATTTATTAATAAAACTTGTTTATTTTTACTTCATATTAAAATTAAGAGAGTATATACACCTAAGGTGGACATAAACAGTTTAATTGCGTATTCATAGGACCATTTATTATTACAATTTTACTTATAAAAACATTCACAAATACCCTTGGACAAGGCGGAATTCGAATCAATTACCTTTGAATTTTGAGAAATATTTAACATTTCACCATCTAATCTTCCTCGTGCATAAAAAAACTTGAACGGCATTTAATTTTAATAAACATTAAGCTTAATGCCCGCTTTCATCACTAAAACATAATACTAAACCTATAATTACTATACGGATCGAGTATTTCTATTGGAATAACAAACTGTAATTTAATCAATAACTAGGTAGACATACAACGTATGTACAATACGTTATTCTCGATAGATTCCAATCCACGTCGTCAATAATTCCTCGTATTTTTACAGTAGTACTAATAAATTGTAGTCTTTCTTTATCAGGTCATATGTGTGCAGTTAAATCATCGCTAAAATATCCTACGTTCAAAATTAAACAGAGTATATATATTACAAATATACAATTTAGTATTTTTTTTTTGCGTGACGTCCGTTGGAAACCATCGCGAATATCTTTATACGTAGGTGTATTTAATGAAGTTTATGTTATAAGTAGTAATTCTTTTTTTGAAATGAATTTATTAGAAATAAACAGTTTTAACGTACGAGTTATATAAACAAGTTCCTACCCTCCATATAAGTATCTATCATTTCTTAACTAATATAATGTTTAATTTGTATAATTTTGCTTGTCTTTGTTTTAAAATGTAGGCATAACAAAGACTGACTATAGTTTAAATAACTGAATTAAACTGAACGACTAACAGCGCAATCGAAATTTCTAATTACATATGTACGTACTTATGTATTTATCAACTAAAAAGGCATTAGGATGAAAGCATAAAATAAAGTACTTTTTATTTTGCTAATATTTGTATAGTGAATGAGGTTTGCAGTCGCTTTCAATGCGCATAACAGACGATTTTCGGGTTTGGATCTTATTATTGTAAGAAGTTTCCTTAGAATACAGGAGGGATTTAAGAACGTGATAATTCGACTGTAAACATAACCAGCAGAGAAACTCTCAACAAGGGATATTCTGGAAACAGCACTGCAACTCAACTTGTCAATCAAACCAGGGATGTAACTTTTATAATAATCGGGGAAATATCAGTAAATATATATATATATATATATATATATATATATATATATATAATGGAGTTGATAAATAAAACTCAATAGTGTAACTTTATACATATAGTGATAGTCTTAACACAAAAAAAAATAAAATAAATTTAATTCCAGATATAATTGTAATGAATCCCGTCGAAAAATAATTTAGATATTAAAATTATAGGTAAATACATACCTATCTAATTTTACTAAAAATTTTGTTTTATATAGACAACAGATTTTGGAGATTTACCTCTTTTATGCTACGCACAGTTATAACGAATTTATGAACCAACATATAAGTATAGATACAGTAAAACTCCTCCGAGCGACCGTTCCTTTTCAACGACCGCTCCAATAACCGATCGCAGTTTTTAAGAACGAAACGAAACGAAATATGAGAAAATAAATCTTCTAAAGGGATCGATCCTACAAGCGAGCATTTTTTAGAAGAACCGCAGGTGGTCGTTTTATAGGCGTTTTACTGTAGGTATGTAGTTTTGCGATCACTCGCCAAACGTCAGCGATGCATACTCATTATAACAGAATGTGAGAATTGCCCTATAGCGTACATTTCTTATGGAAAACCTACTGTTCGAAAGTGCCTCCGTTCGAAGATGCCCTTCTCGCCGGTAGTAGGTGTACCGAGTATCTACTTAGAGTACTTATATACCTATCGTGTTTGAAATTGCGATTACTTAGTTAAGTTGCTAGTCGTTGATTTCAGATGTCACCAAAAATTTTACTCTAATCTAAGTATATAAAATACTTTGAAACTTCTGGTTTGGGGAGGGGGTAGGGAACATCTGGAGGGAATTACCCGAACACAAGAGCTTTCTCTGACTATGCGTCTGTGGTGGAATTCACGAACATCCCTACATTAGTTACTTCAAGACTTGTTCGAGCTTAAAATCTCTTACTTTGTTTTCTATAAATAGCCATTCTTTAATATACATACAATGACGTGCTTAAATAACTTTCTAGTTTTTCACATAGATTCGTGTACTGTTATTAAAAGAATAGAGTCGGCATAACTTAATTTCTGTCCGCAGCTTACAATTTCGGTCTCGCGCGTAGGTTACCTATGTAAATACAAGTATTTAGGTTTTTCATCTTTGATTTCCGAATGGTCTCGTAGTAAGCTTGAATCTATAACGCATACACGTGAACTTACCAATTGCAACTCCCTCGTTTCACTAAAGAAACTAAAAATTTGAACAATAAAACATACTAGAGTTTCTTGTATTACACAGACTAAACGGAAAAGTATAAAAACTGAAAAATATTTACTGGTCAAAGCCAACTATTGGTTAGTTTCAGGCAAACCTCCAGGACGCCGTCGTCTTGGAAGTCCAACTCCTGCACATAGCGTGCGCTAAGGATTATAGTAAACGGATCACGTGGACTTTTAGTTGGTGGAGCATTGGCTGACAGGCAGTCACGCACGTGACACCGCCAATACTTGATATCAGGATACGCCCAATACACCTGTCTAAGTATTTTTGTTTGTTATTTCCGCCATTTTCTACATTCATGTGACTAAAATACGTTGCCGGAGTTTTATTGCCGAAGCAAAATTGGAATCGTATACTTGAAAATTTTATCGGCTTACGTTTCTGGCAGCGAACTTTTCAGGAGTGGAAAAGGCAACTTGACGCGTCGAAGTAGTCAATTTTATTGCATATAACACTCCTAAATGTTCGAGGGAAGAACTTTCTAAAAATACTTACATCGTATAGGTAATTAATTAATAGTCTTTTAAAACCGTTTTAATTATATTTGTGTATATTTGGACCGATTAATTTTATAAAATCCTATATGCACGTAAGGAACTTCGTTCATTTTAAAAAAAACCTGACAAAGTAGGTAACTATATAATAGGCAGATGGTTGTTTACCTAATTATTTAGATTTGAAATTATCTCTAAAAATATAATGTGGAACAATAAAATGTTTATTTGTGCAACGTATTTTTTTAAATATAGGTATACCTACAAAACTACTTTATTATAAATAGCCACTTATTTAATAGTAAGTAGATATTACGTTAATTGATATGCTACATAGGACGTCGTTTTTTTTTTTAACCACACGCCGTTAAAAATATTACTATATATCGATCTAAACGGCAAATGCACATTTAACAGTCTACTAGAAACGACCACCCTTCTCAATTTCACTTTACTATGTATTGATAGGTGCAAGAGCCCATATTTCTACAGCCATGCTAACCGGAAGAAACCGCACACAAATTGTATTTCCCGCATCCCGCTGTGCCCGCATTTCTCTAACATTGTTACCGAACGTACCCTTCCGTTCGTTCTTAGCGTTTCCGTTGTTTGCGAACTTGTCGGCATGCTCGTTTAACATCTTTACTTAATGGTCAGGGAGGTCAAGTTGTGTTTAAGTGGTAGGTTTGTAGTACATACCTATGCGAAATAGAGATACCCTCTCTGTTCTAAATCAAAAACGTTTACACGCGATGCGATGGTTTGATAAATCGATTAGTAAATAGCCTAGTAGAAACTAATGTTGTGATAAGGTCGTGTTTATATTGAATCAATATTTAAATATTGTAGGTTGAAAAACAACGTTAACAGAATATTGATAAATCAATATTTAAAATTAAATATTAAACCTTGTTTGAATATTGTAATCTAATATTGTGCGACTATTATCATATCGATATTAAGAAAACATTTATCACACAATATTAATGGTTATAAACCATCGTAAACACAATATTTGCACAATATTGTGACAATGATACTAAACAATGACATCTCGTGAACTTTTTTCGACCCTGTTGTTAGTTAGTTAGTTAAATTAGTTAGTTTCTAGATGGCGGTTCTAGTTGTAGCTCACTTGTTATGCTGCAGACCTACCGATTTTAATAGAAAAATTCTTAATTCTATAAAAAGTTACGGTAAATGATTAATGTTGGCTATATGCATCTATAATTTACAATACTGACTAAATATTTAGACAATATTAGCACAATGACTACGCAATATTCATACAATATAAAAAGTGTCAACATTTAATATTACTCCAACATTGTTTCACTATATTATTACACCAATATTATGCAAATATTGCTTTTCTACTAAGGTACCTAAATAATCCATTGCGAATGATAGTGTCCACATCGATAAGCAATAAAACAATTAACCAGATGTTAAAAATGAAAATGAACACCTACACATTTTTTGTGTTATGAAGTTATTAAAGACTACACATTTTTTGTGTTATGAAGTTATTAAAGACTAATATTTATGTGTGTACACTGAGAAAATAAATGTTTTTCAAAGGTGCCCCAGGATTGTTCAAAAGCACACTGTCTGACGGTACTTTTGAGCACTCGCTGTATATCTTTTCAGAAAAATTTAAATAAAGGATTGTGACCGTAGGTATAGCTTTAAACAGTTATTGTTTATTTTATTTAACACGTAAACGATATTAAAACCAATTATGAATTCCTGAAAATGTTAAGTTTGTTTGGTTATCATTTGAATGTACAAAGGTGCCCCCCTCGTCCCTACCTGATACGGTATGTTAGTTTTCACCACATACAAGGTTAATTTACAATTAGTGTGAAAAAAGATATCGAGAAATCGTAAATATCAATGTCGACAATATTTATTAATTCGTAGTTACAAACAAGAACAAAAAAGAAATTGAAAGGACTTGAATATAAATTCTGAGTTAAATAAGTATTTTTGTATTTAACATCCTAACAACCGAATAAGTACTTATTACTTTTTATAAAACCAACAACACGAGTTTATTATAATGGATGTTTAGGTAGTAGGTATACGACAACGTGGAGCCCTAAGTTTTGTAAAATTAATTAATTTTTAATTATAGCGACAAACTATATCTAAATGATAATACAACAATAGTAACCTACCCTTAAATTTAAACTGGTAGTTGATGAGTCTTACGAAAAAATAAATAAAAATAAAAATTACGAAAATGTACGTATATGTACATAAAACCTACTGATTTATAAAATCTTGTATTGTTATCTTCCGAAAGAAGTAAGCGATTGTGTAATACATATCTTGGAACCTCGTGGAATAAGCGTGTAGTGCAGGGAGCAAAGCGGCCTCGGAGTGAGGTAGTCATATTCGGAAATTGGTCCATTAATAACTCGGCCCGCGGCCCGGGTAATCAGCCGAGTGCTCCATACATCTCTCTCACCTGCATCCAAGGTAATCGCAAGCATCCCGTTCCTTTTCTCCAGCATACACACTGACACGTCCCAAAAACTGAGACGATCCTATACTCAAAATATACATAAATAACGCTGTAAAGCTTCCTTTAATGTGTTGCCTTTAATGTAATCGAATTTCGTGCATTATTGAGATTAACTCTAAATTTATCATCTATATTACATAAAGTATCTAATCTTAAAAAATTAATTTTAATAAAATACCTACGGCGGCGTTAAATTAAAATATGGCCATTAAACATCTAGGTAATATAGAATAAAAAAAAAATAAAGGATGAAATTCGGAAGGAAAACGAGATCGGGGAGGATCCTTAATTCGAGTAGGCGCATAAGTGGATACTTGATTATATAATTTGGTCATTTTGCAATTAGAAATAATTTAGGGGTTAAAACCGTCAAAATTTAAACGTGAATCGTTTAATTTCTATGATTGCGCGGCTACTGAAATACACGATACCTGTATCTATCTAAAATGTTTTTTCAGAAATAATTTTAAGAAAGTTGTATTAAAAAATAAGAATAATATTTGGAAATAAAATAGATTATTTTATTATTAGACAGATACATAAGTAAATAGTGAAAATGGAGAGGCATTCGTATCTATATTTTTATTCACGTCGCTTCTTTTTCCCCGAGGGTTTGGTGTTTTATATTAGATCTATTTCAGCATCATACTTAGAACCGCACTTTTTTTTTCTTTAGATTCCCTTCTTAATTCATGCTTAAATCTAAAATTAATCACTTACACTTCCATAACTATTCACGGTTCTTTTAATAAAATCCTATTCTAGTTTTAATTTCGGTGTTACATTATAAATATCAATTTTATCTACACTTATACTCGAAATTAGATATAATTTTTAAAAGTATTTTTAATTATTGAGGTCTTTTTGGAAAACTACGCATAGGGTGATTCAAAAATAATGTGAAAAACTCCAGGAGACGATTCCTCGTCGAAAATTAAAGGGGATAGAGGGCTTTTATATAAAGTTTTTTCCTATAACGTCTCCCTTTCGGACGAACTTGGAGAAATGCAAGTAGAATGACATTTTTAATAGATGATTTTTAGTTATCAGAAGGTTTCCTATAATGACATTTTCAATCATCTCCTATTTCCACAAAGAGGCGAAAATCGCAAACCCTGTTGGTTTTTAAAGAACTTTTTGAAAAGTTGAAATGTTTGCAATTTAAAAAATCCCCTTTGAAAACTTGCTTTAGAATCTTTTTTGGTTTTTTCATTTTTTCCGAAAAACCTACAATTTTTAAGTAAAAAAATAAAATAAGTGATCGCGTACGCTACCCCAGTGAAACTTGAAACATATCCATATTCTCTAATATTTGTCCGTTGTCAGAATTTGTCGACAACTGTTATAACGTTATTCAACTAAATATTCAACATTTGTCATTCATTAATTCAACAGCATTTTTACCCTTTTCCTTTTGTTGGGTGTAAATCCAAAAGGAGACGTTTTAGGAAAAAACTTTATATCAAAGACCCCCCTCAATTTTCGACAAGGAATTGTCGCTTGATATTTTTCGCATTATTTCTGTATCACCCTGTATAATATAGTAACAAATTCGTTTCATTAGACGATGAAATGTTGATGATGTTCGTTCTATATAAAAAAATTGAACTTAATTGAAGGACTTAGCGGAAAAGTGGTACAAGTGACATTCGAGTTTATGAGAAATATTTAATTTTAAACTTAAAGTACAATTACTAAAAATATTCTCAAGTTAGCCATATAGCTGTCTTTATGGACTGAATACTATTGTTTGTTTCTATAAATTGTATTATTTTGAGCAACTTCCACTTCACAATTCTCATTATACTGCACGCATTTGAACAAATGTCACTTGTACCACTTTTCCTTTAAGCCCCTCAATTGTCAGCAGCAATAAACAACAATAATTTAATATATATCCATAATCATGTAAGTTGTACATTTAATCACCCTCTCATAAAAATTGATTTAGAACATTTTTAGAAGTCGCTGTGCACATATTTAGGTGTATTAATGTATGCGGATACAAATTGGTTCTTAATTTACGTTATTTTTTTAAATATTTTAGTCGTTATCTATTTTAATTAACTATTATTTTCGACATTTAAAACATCTAAAATTTGTTTATGCAAGTATTTTCTAAAAATTTATCACTAAAAAAGATATTAAAATGCGATATAGTTTTCGGTGTCCTACAAAAAGTAGATAATAACGCTAAATAACCTCAAATAGTAGAATTTCCCAAATATTCGAAGTCAATACGGCATTATTCAGAAGAGGCCATCAAATATTCATCAAAAATAGAGAAATCAACGCGTACCACGGGAAATAACGGTTGGAATTCTTAATATTGGAAACTGGGGCTAATTGTGTTGCGCATTTTTCTTATCTGTGATCATAAAGGACTCGAATGATCATAAAATTCCGGTTCGAATGAGACGTTCGTTCCCAACTGATATCAGATTGTATCAAATATTACTTTATAAGCTATGAATTTAGTATTATATCTAGAAACTTGAGAAGCATTTGTCCTTTCAGGACATAAATCATTATTACAAATTAGTACTAATCAAATTTTTATTCGTGTAAAATTAAAAATTGCGACCGTAAAATTGTAACAAGTTCTTTAACGTTGCACTTAAACATTTACTGTAATTTCCTCGGAGACAACATAAAAAAGTAACAAAAATTGTAATTGCTTTTTTATTGCAACACGTACAATTGAATAACTTGATTCATGTTTTCTTAGTTATAAAGATTTCGTCCTTATAATGAAAAAAAATAATATTACTTTTTTGTTTTACGTCTTTGTGTCGTTTAGGTGCCCGTTTACAATAAAACAGACAATTAAAAAAAAATGTAATTGAAATTCTTTCAGTGACGAAGAAACTCGCAAGGCGTATTTTATACTTTTAATAGGGTCTATAATATACTTAAACGCGGTCTCGATAATTCTTGATGATTCATTGTAGACACCGAAATAACTGGGACATGAAAAGTGCAGATGAAAACCCGCCGTGTATAAGAGCTGTAAAGACAACACGTCGTATTTACGAGCCTGACTAGATCCTGGCGAATTCAATCAGATATCAAATCCTTTTACCACAATAAAGAAACCCAGGGGACTACAGGCGGGATAACAGGAGGCATTATTTACGACTGGGACATACTTGCGCCCTTACATCTACCTGACAGACATATGTGCACCGTTTTTATTATAGTCATTTAAAATAATACTCCTCACGTGAATGTCGCGATAAAACTTGTGGTTTTGAAAACACCAATATCCGTTTAACGATTCTATAGTTATGAATTTTGTCAATATCATACCTACATCCAACTAGACTACCAGATATTTAGTGTACATGCTTTTTGAAAAAAATTAAAATAAACTATATCGATTTGTTTACATACTCTCGATAAATACAATATATTTATTTAAGAAAACTTCGCTAATACAAAGAATAGTTTATTCTTTAAATGAAAATATTCTCTACATTGGGTACATGAAAGAAGTTGTTGATGGGTAAACAAATATGAATTTTTCATAAATACAATGACCTTTTAAATATAACAAAGTATATGTACTACTTTTTCTTGAGTGTGTATTATATAAGTTTGAAAGAACGAAATCTAACTCCACTGTTATTTACAGCCCTACGGTGAAACAAGTAGTGTGGTAGTGTGTTAAGAGGTCATCGGAGAATTACACATGTCGTATACTGTAAATCCCCTTGACAAATTTGGAAACGCAGGAAGTCGCAACACTAGATTTTCTGTCGTAGTTAGTTGCCGTATAGGTCGTCCTACATAACCCTATAAATGTTAAACAACGTTCGGTCATATGTTTACCCTGCTATTTCTGCTCCACACAATAATACTGGAAGAGGGTTTTACGGTATGATAAATTATGCGTCGCATTTATTTGTTTTATTCTTATAAACTCTCGTTTAAGGTTATAACTACTACAGAAAAAAATTCTTTTGAATCTACTGCAACGTTGTTTCAACTTGGTACTTTACGTCGTTACGCTTGGAATTATACAATTCAAATTTTATCTTAATTGTACAGTCAAGAACATATTTTAGGTCGCAGGCAACGTGAGCGCGTATGCAACCAAGAGAGCAACGAGAAGTAACGACACGCGTTCTCGGCTAGTTATTTAATCTTTCCGTTTATTAATTCCTGATTTCTTATCGTTAGGTCGGTCAACATTGTTGTTCAGATGGTGCGATGGCTTATTTTATTAAATACTGGAAATATCCGCTCCGAAACCTTCGTAAAAGCGAAAACGTGCCCCGTTTCGAATTCAGACCAGAAATGTTTTTTATTTTATAAATATGTATATCTAGTACATTAAGGATTTAACGTTTTTTAGCTATGAAAAATCATTTAAAACTACTTACTGTTAGTTAAAAGTAAACCGTATCTTATTTACCTACATTTACAACAAAAGTAAATTCGTAACATTAAAGACAAATGTATTGTATTGTATAACATTATACTAATATATTACATAAATTACGGCTTAATTTTAACTAACGATAAGTAGTTTTAAACGTTTCTTAATATGTTAAAAGCATATGTTATCTTAATATGTTAAATCCGTAGTGTATACATCGTACCATCTCAACAACAATGCTGACCTACTTTAGAGTAATAAATCAGGATTCATAAACGGAAAGACTAGATAACTAGCCGAGAACTGGTGTCGTTACTTCTCCCTCGTTGCAGTATTGGTTGCATACGCGTTCACGTTGCTTGCGATATAAAATAAGTCCCTGACTGTACATATATGTATAGACAATTTTATCATTTCGCGTCTCTTACAAGGTTTGTAGATATAATACATTTGTAGAAGACCACCTAAATTCTCATTGATGTTAATAACATAACGTTACAATTCAGTATGTAATTGGGTACATATGCGTTTAGAAACGCGGAAAATCCTAAAGCAAAACGTTTACCACTCTATCGACACGCAAGTACATACCGATTAGCAACATAAGAATAATTAAATGTGACAATCGCATTAGTTGAATATATAAATAATATAAATTGCTATGTTAAACGCAGAACGTAAAAGAAAATGAGTATTTTTTAGAGCAATTAAATAAGAAACCCCATCGCTTCCGATTATCAATATAAATTACTTACGTCCAACAAATTACCTAAAGACTGTAGAAATACGCGTTTTATAAGAAACCGAGGTGGCGTCGAATGAAAACTTGGGATATAATATCGGTAGTTCCCTCTACCTGTGTAGGTGGTATCAAGAGAAGGAGCGAGGCCATAAAGAAGGGTTCCAAATAATTCATGGCAAGCGGTATACGGTTATGGCTGAACCGGGCCGCCATCCACTAATGGAATGTTCATACACGAATGTATTTTATTATAATACACCGCAAAAATGTACCCCATACTCTTAAGTGCTCAGTGACACGCACAAAAACTGTTATGGATGCAATAAACAGGATAAACGGCTAAAAAACGATTTTATCTATTTACTACATTGTTTCGTGATGTGTACAGATTTTGTTAAGTGCGCGATGTACAAGTTTCATAACAAATTTATGGAAAGTTACACGTTGATGAATACAAGGGGCGGCATTCATACTCACGTGGCGCAAGGAAGTAACACGCCGCCGTTATCTGATTGACGCCACAATAAACACCTCGCTATTCTTCGTTCCGCTTCCGTTTTGCTATCTGTGTGTCCGCTGTCAACTATCCCCTACCGATTCCTTACACTAAAAAGAGATCACTGGCCAAACTAAAATAACAGCAATTTACCCTCCGCATTCTCCAGATGAGATTTTTCTTTTTCCATTTTATTTTTACCGATCCGTTACAACGTAACTTACGTTACGTTAATTTCATTCGCTTAAATTGATACGCTTCAAAAAAAAAAACATCTAATCAGTACGATAACACACGATATTTGACGCCAACCAGTCCATATGCGCGAGAACAAATTCCTCAAATAGCGTACAAATAAATTCATCGGACACGATCGGACTACAAAAAAAATTTAGATTAAGCGCTAAAATAATGGCATTAATTAAAAAACAAAATGGTCGCATTGTGCGAATATAATAATACAATGAAACTGGAGCAAACCATGGAAATTTAAACAAAGAGGGCATCGGCCACTGTTCAGTTCCGGTCCATATATTCTGACATTAAAAACCTATGAGGGATGAGGTCGCCACAACATTAAAACCAAAATAAACACAATATTTTGTGGACCAGTATGTGGAGCAGATATGAACACAAACCTACATTATTTCGAGTGGCAATTATTTTTGACACGTTCGTGATGTTCAAATAACGTGTGGCAGACAGAATAGCCCAGATAAAGCACACATAAAGCGGATTATAAAGCTTGTAATCTGTTTTCTGTTACTAGAAATGAAAATTATACTTCGCACCATTTAATCTGTACGAGAGAGTAATTTACGTACCTATTTAAGCGTTTGGACTTTACTTACATTATTTTATAAATTATGATTGTTTTATATTTTATAAGAAAATTTATATTAAATACCTACATATAAACGACATGCATTTTCTTTTTAATTTAAGGAAAATCTATCTTTTAAAGATACTGCCAAAGCAGATGTTTGTTGAAGGGTAGTTAATACCCCTCATTATCTACATAAATTAAAATTAACTTAACTATTACATCTTTTCAATTATCTATAGAAGTAGGTAAATAAATATTTTTTAGATAACCTTTGATTGGCATTAAGGCGAATAGGTCTTAGGGCCGGTCTTTCAATCATTCCAAATAAGGTTCCAAATAAGCTATTCGTAGAATAACTTCTTTGGACGCGTTTGTTGTAATAAACAAATAACTTATTTGGAACTTCATTTAATGATTCAAAGACCGACCCTTAATCAATTTATAATTGATCTTATTTTGATTAAACCGAGAAATAAATCCTACAAAGTGACATTTAGAGCTGAAACTAATTAGTTTTCAACCATCTTGCTCATAAATTTAATATAGATATGTACCTAAGTACCTATTTAATAAAGTAAATAATTATGTACGGTATGAATAGATAAATTATTAATTGCATTAATTGATAATTGCTGTGTTCTAAAGAAACAAATACAGTAAACCTTCGGTAATACGGTTCATATGGGGCAGAAAATCGAACGGATAGTTCGGGGACCGGTTAAACGAGGAATTTTTTACACTGCGTTTCAAGGTTGTAAGCGAATTTTTTGCTTAGGTCAAAACCTTTTCTTAACCAAAACGTAACAGTCCTTTATTCCTATTTTAATTAAAATATATAAAATCTGGCGATTGTAAAGATCTCCGTGGGTAAAAAAACAAATAAAAAACGCTCTCAGTCCGGTCGGTTAATCCGAGGACCGGTTGATCGAGGGACGGATAATTGAGACTTTACTTTATAAAACAGAATCGTATACTTTACACAATTTTGTCATTAAAACTCTTGCCATTAAAGGCACATTTTACAAAACAATTTGTAATCGTGTATCTATGTACTAAACAAAAATCTGAAAGTATTAGGTACGTACCTACGTTGTTAACATTAAGTGGAACATTTTTAAAAAGTGCTTATACACAATATTATGGAGCCTAAACGGGGTACAGTCACACTACTGATAATTTTAATCAAAGGAATTGCAAAAAAAAAGGTTAAGGAACAACACAAAAAGCATATTTGTTACATGCATTTGTAATTATATTAAGTGTCCAATTTCAATTTTAGTCCAAAACTAATACGTGTTTATTTCGCCGAAAATAATTATTACGGTAATTAAAAAAAAGAAGATACGCATAGTTTAATAACAATTAATTGTATATTAATATAATCCGTTATGTTTTAAACTAAGTATATTTCTAGACAATTAAAAAAAGAAATAAAAAACGTTTGGCTATGTAACGATTAAATCAAATTCTATTTAATTTTTATTCTTAACCTTAATAGTGATCGAATTCATTAAAGTTTAATTTCAGCAATTATAAAAAATACGCTTTAACCCATTAACGCCAAAATCAATATGGTAAAGAAAATGTAAGATTTTTTGGTGATTTGCAAAGACTTTTAGTACGAGATCCCACCGTAAGATTTGTTTTATGATAAAACTTGAACAAAAAAAAATAGCTCGTTAAACCGCGTGTATAAACCTTTACAAAACTCCAATGCTGCCATCGATAAGTCGTTGTCACTTTGAATAAAAAATAAAATGTCTGCTTGTTTTTTTTTGTAATAACTGGTATGATAATACTTGAGGAAATTTCTTATTCCAGTATTTAGAGAACAATTTTTAGATTCGAAAAAATGCTGCCATTTTTTTTATTGTCGTCTTATCGGCGGCAACAGCGCTCAAAGTGTTCATCTTTCTATTATCATCAAACCTGAAAATTATTTTTATGCTAAATGAAAGCTTACGTTTTCCCGTTGACGAAAAATTAATGCTGCCACTCGAATATTGTTGTTTAATTCTCAGCAGCAATAGACCGTCGAATGTTTGAAGGGAACCTTAACCAAGGCCCAATTTGTGTTAAGAGCTTAAAGGTCCGTTTATTTACACTTTATAAATATACGGAGAGTTAGCCGATAAACAAAGATCCTACCTTTCCCCGTCGTATTAATCCTTTTTGTTTGTAATCCTTTTAGAGAACACAATTCAACACTCAACACTCGCGCACTCACACGCAAAAAGGCCTTATAAACCGAACGAGCACTCCTCGCACACGCGGACATTACGACGCCGTAATTTAAAATTCAAACTACTGAAACAAACACGTGGATACTAGGAAGTCCAGCTTATTTTAAAAACATTCAGTTCCTTGTTGACATTGCGATAAGTTATCTTACGAGTAGGTGGCGCACATGTTTTATTAGATGCTTTGTATTTTATCGGTTGAATAAAAATGCGATTAAACTTTTATCTGGTTTATGGTTTATAATAGGGAAATTTTCAATGTTGAGGGGCACACGAATTGTTTTTAAATTAAAAGTAGAGTAAATTTATAATTCTGCGGTATAAAGGCAGTAGATAGTGATTATCCAGATAATTTTAAACCGGCATTAGCGAATTTTCATAGAAAATAAAACTATTTCAGCCTGTCTGATGAAGGGACCCAGATGTGTCCTTTTGGATTTTTGCCGACCTCGACCCCTAGATCATGAAAATATAGGTCATTCATTTTGGGTCGGTCATATGTATATAATTAATTTCTTGTGGACACGATCTGGTCGCAATTTTGATCGTAGGTGGCTGAAATTTGGACAGCGTATTGTCTTTATGAAAACAAAGGACGAGTCCGTTAATCATCCAAAACGACCGACCCGTTTTAAACTGGTGGCCGTTCAAAAAAAAATTAGAAAAATTCTAATCTCCGTTATTACTCATCATTTTGGAATCGGCGTAAAATTCTCTACCGATCATGTCTTTATAATTTTCGATAGGAATCACCGTTTTCGAAATAATCGAAAAAAAGTGATATATATATTTTTTATTCTTATAAATTTCTTATAAAATGGGCAGAAGCGATATTAATCAAAACGTATTAACAATGAAACATTGTAATTATTATTTGTTTTTTTTTTTGATATAAAAAGTGACAAAGATACAAAATCTTTACAAAAATTTCTACGGGATTCAAATTTTTTAGTTGCTCTATGCCATCGTCTTTATGTTTCTCTATGTATATCTCAAGAAAAAAGAGTAATCGCAAAGTAACCAATACACAATTATTTATTATACATTTGATGACGTCTGTTACGTCGTATTATAAACAGGCAAAGGTGAGATTAGCCACATAATAAATTGCGACACCACAAGGGTGGTGAGAACAGTTCGACAAGAGAGTTGGAAAGAATAAGTCAAGGCGAAAAGTAGTGCGTAAAAAATAATTGTTCGAAGCATCAGTAGTACTAAAGTGTTAAAATTACAACACGTGCCTTATTCTACAAAACACAACGTCTTTATGCAGAAATTGTTCTAATTATTTGCGAAACACTAAGTATAATACCACTTTTAAGATTGCATCACAACTGATTTTTTATCGCACAAATTTCAGAAACAGTTTAGGTAGTAAAAATTGCGCCAAAAAATATAGGTTTACTGGCAGAAGTCTAGACAAAAATAATCTGCAAGAAAAAGTACATGTACTTTTTTGAGTACAGCGGACGTTTTACATAATCATTAAGTACCTATATTTACTTAATTACTGAACTGTATTTATTTATTTTTGTTAAAAGTTGTTTCTATTGTTGTTCTATAATGTTTTTATTATCTATTTAATTTCATGTTGGTAATAATATTAATCATCATATCTGTATTATATTCATAATGTGAATGTGAAATGTAAGTGTGCATATATATATCAATATTATTTGATACAACTATATACTTTTAGCCGCTACGTTTTTACCCAAAATTTTTTCGCATTTTTCTTTTCAAAATTGTTATAGCCAGAAATAAATCCTTGTTCCTTTCAAATTATTTAAATTAGGTGACGCAATTCAAAGTGGGACGAAGCAATAAAACAATAAATTACCATTTTTCTGAACCTCACTTTGAATGTCTAATTAATTTTCAAGTAAAAGAAAAGGAAGGATATATCTATGTACGATGGTTATCACAATAGATAAACAAGTACGGAACATTTGTTGCGGAGTGGCGACGACAGATTTCTAATTATCTCGTTCAATTATCTCTCAGTGTTGAATTTCTTATCGCATAGCCTCTTTGTTAATTGTTTTAACGTCGAGATGTTTACGAAGTCAAACTATTGTTCATTTCGGTTGTATTCGATGTGCTATAGATATTATTTCAAGTTGTTCCTCTAAAGCATAATACCAGAAATGAGCTCTTCTCAATAGATAAATGCTGCACGTAGTTACTTCTTCATTATTTGTGAATTCATTAAAACCAGTAGAATGTTATCCTAAAATTGATTTCAACAAACGCCTTAGAATATTATTTCATTTACTATTCGGACAGCTTCGATAGTTTATAGCTTCATTATAATAATTAATAATAGTTGTAATAATAGTTCTCTTAATAGAAACATAGATAAATTCATACAATACTATTAGTACGAAGAAAACAATTTACCTAATATTTTCAGTTTTAATTTTGTTCATATTTATGAGAGACTAACATATAATTAAAATATTTAATTTTACGAAAACCGTTACCAAAACTTACGTTAAATTTTAAAAAGCAATGCCCACTTATCTAAATATAGATATTTATCTAGTACCTACGTTTATTTTATTTAGGTATCTACACTATACTTAACTTACATATTTTGAAAAAATATTTTCTAAAATTGGCGTAAAAATGAACGATAGGTACCGCCAAAAATATTTAATAAATTTAATTTCGGGTATTTGAACTTAAAAGTAATTTTTCGATGTCGGAAATAAGAAATACATAAAGACGAATTTGAGAATTCAGAAATAAATTTAAATAAGGGAGTATTTCCTAAGAAATTATTATTTATTTGTCTAATAAATATCAATGACGAGGCGGCGGTAGAATCAGTGCCGTCCCCGGGGGCCAAACCAAAAAGACAGAGGGTGACATCTACCAGCAACGGCGCCCATTTATCATGTTCAGCTACCGCCTCGCACCTGAGCCACCTTATTATCTCGGCCTCCATCAAACTGATGTGACTAGATTGTTTAAGTAATTAAACTTGGAACTGACAAATTTATTTTTCAAGGACACCATTTTCTTGTTCAACTTTCATACACTAACGGCGTAGGATTACGTCTTAAGGAATTGTAGTTAGGATTTAATAAATCGAGTTTCCCTTCTTTAGAGAAGATGTTCGTTTTATATTTTGCAAAGTTTTAAGAAGTAATTGGAAATATGATTTAAAATTCGAGTTTGTTTTTTTATTACTGCAATAAATTACGAGTATAGGTAAGTGGGCGTTTAAAAATTTTATTCGGTTTTTATTAAAACATTTATGTATTTATAATGAAAACAAGAAAGTTATGATTCATAAATGTCTCCTCGGTTTAATAGTTTAAAAAAAATGTAATGTAATTTTGTTATTTGTCTATGAACGTGGATCAAAACCCCTAAACGGTAAACTTATAGACCTTGAAAGTACCGATCGTGAGAGAAATAATCTTTTACCCCTTTCATCTGTTTATGTTGGAATGTACGATGCATTAAACGAATGAAGTATTTTTGTGAATGATTATTACGTCACTGATCCTAAATAACAAGAAATACGATTATTTTATAAAATTACAAAGGTAATTACGTACTTCATGGTTCAATATTGTCCGAATATCTGGACATTTGACAGTATGACAGTTCACCTCGATATAATCACCTATTCGGCTGAAACTAGAGCTGATACTCGAAAAACCAGACAAAAGCTCAATACTGAAATGATCATTCTAAGATCAATAACTAGACAGGCCGAGAGAAAGAATACATATCTAATCATGAAATAGGTAAAGAGAAAACCTCCAAATTTGTTAAAAGAAGGAAAGAATTTAATGCACGCATCGCTAGAGTGCAACCTAAACGATTCCCAAATAAGAAAACAAAGACGGAAATACATACAAAAATAATATAAATCAATATCGTGAGAAGGAAACAAGTGTCTAAAACAAACAGGTAAAACTTATATACCATAATTATAAACTACATATCAATTCAATTAATCTACAACTATACTTATTATCTAATTTTTTGTCGTGTCTACTAAAAGTGTCATTTTAAACATCCTCAAATTTTCCATTTCTATCACTTACTATGGTAGTCACTATAGCATAGTAGTCATAGTTATTAGTCTCTGGTATAGTCGTAGGGACGATACCGATAAGAAAATATTGTTTCAACAAAACGGAGTACTCATTCTCATTGCAAGATTTTAAATAAATTAAATTTAAATAAAGTACTTCTTAAGAAATCAAAATAGAATTGAAAGGGCATGTTGAATGGTCAGCGAAATCGCCAGATTTTTGACGCCATTAATTTTTTTACGGGAGCTATGAGAGTTATACGGGGTGTCCAGGAAATGGTGGCCAATCCCTCGGGAGCGTATAAACTACGTCAAACTAATGTGGCAAGTTCCTACAATTTTTTTCCTACGGCCCTCTCCCGTTGAGATATTCACCGCCAAAGTTGAAAAATGAAAATAATTTTTTTTTCAAACGGTTTTATTTCTCGTTGGGATTTAATAATTTTTGGTGTACCTTCGTAATAAATGAAGCTCTTTAAAACTTTACAATAAGGCTTTTGTTATCATCTCAGACGAGCCAGGGGTGTACTACCACTAACCTTTCAACCTAAACATTTTTCGGTGATTTAAATTTTTAAATGTTTCGGGATATTTTCGGATTCTCTAATTATTTCGGGATAAAAAAGTTACTTAAAATCGATAAAATGAACCATATTTGAGAAAATCACACATAAAGAATAAGAGATGTAGAGTACACCGGAGAACTAATTTAATTAATTTCTTAGATAAAGGAAATAAAACTATAGGAAAACTGCAACTGCCGCAGAAAATTACATCAATAGGATGGCCAAAACAAAAACGATTCAGATATCGTAAGTTTTCGAATTAACTAACCGAGCTTCGTAGTACAATGTTGCGAGCTACCTATTCATTTGCAATGGCCAACGTTGAGTTCAAATTAAACGTGTGTGAATTTATGTGCTCGTCGGAAAAAAATAATTCAGATAATATCTGGTAAACTAGATAATCTGCATCTCCTTTATGTATGATTTTCTCGAATGCAGTTTGTTTTATCGCAATTTTGACGGTTTTTGTCCTAAAATGTCCGGGAAATTCGAAAATGACCTTAAACATTTAAAATCTTAAACCTTTGAAAACTTTTGAGGTTGGAAAGGTTAAGGGTAGTGCACCCCTAGTTCCCCCGAGATGATATCAAAAAACCTATTGCGCCATTTTAAAGACCTTCGTTTATTACGTATGAACACCAAAAATTATTAATCTTCGTCATTACTGTTTAGAGCGTTTCTTAATATAAAACTTTCGAATTTTTGTTAACATCGAGAAATTCGGCATGTATAGATAACACAGAATCGTACTTTTCAAGATTGATTCTAACCGATTTCCAAAATTTTTAGAAAAAACCATCGCCATCGGCAGGGTTTTAGCGCAACTAACACGAGACTAATCAAAACTCATGACAACTTTCCACGACTATAGCGCATAGACGGTCCGTTTTCGGACAGCTTCATAAACAAATATTTACCGACTGCTTTCCCTCCGTACACCCTACAACATTGTAATATGAATTCTAAATCACTCTGTACGACAAACAACTGTCAAATAAGCAATAACGTTTAACGATTAACAGAACATAATAGAAGTCTTCGATGGTTTGAGCAATAGCAGATAATAATAATAAATTAGTCTATTCATTTATGATGTGACTAATACTGTAATTTAATTAAAAACCAATCACAGTTTCTGCCTACTTTAACTTAATAAAAATTATTGTTGAACTATACGTAGAACTTAAACATAAAAACAGTCTTAAACTTTTAAAAATAAACGAACGAATTCAATTCAAAGCTTGCAAACCCGATCGATAAACTAGAAAATATTTTTAACTGTAGATGAAAACTGACTGTAGTTCATTTACTCAAAAAGTCATTGTTTAGTTTATGCTCGAGTCAATTTACAACAAAAGATTATACAATATCCATATGTATTTTTTAAAACTTTATAGGTGGTTATTTCCGTAAACTACCATTTTAAAGTTAACATAAAATATAATAATCTTTTAGTAAAGATTAAACATAAATGTCGTATTCTTTCTACTTATTTAGTTATCTACAAGTTTTGTTTTTGTTTAGTTTAGGGGCCGGTTATACGGAAAAGAAGTTCAATATATTATTTTAATCAATATAAAAATTAAAGTTACTTATCTGTCTATTTATACATCTATTAGGTAATAAATAGGTAATTATAAATAATTTTAAAAAAAAAGGTCTGGTTGACCTTGAAAAACTCGGATAACTTTATTGTTAAATGGCATAAAAAGATCAAAAAAAGTAGTTCAAATAAAAATAAAAATAGCGAATTTATAGAAGTAATGTAGCGATCAGTCGTGCGCAAGTGGTGTCAAACACACCACTTACTGTTGCATACACAAACATTACATTAGGAAAATGTACATTGCTCGAAGTTAGAATACCAAACAGGCGTAGCGAGCACGTGACTCCAATCCATAAACCAGCCCCACTTAGACTTATTCAGTTTCAAAAATATGATTCGAATTATTGCGGATTTCTTAGTGAAAATGGGTTTCGGGGAAGGACTTTTAACAACACCTTTTTCGAATGCAACTCTAGGTCGAAGGGTGGAGAACGAATGGGAAGTGCTTTCCCCTAGCGACGAGGTGAACTACATTTTTTCCTATAGGCATTATAAAATTATGTCCTTTAAAGGAATCAAACAATTCAAACTGCTTTAATATCTCATTTTTAATTCCATGTCACTTGGTTTCTAATCATAATAATATGTTATTTTGTAATACCGATAAGTGTTTTTGAAATAAATTTATGTAGCTATCACATAATTTTACTCTCACAATTGTTTACATACTTATTTTTTAAAGTTATTGATTGAAAGATAAAGAAATCAATCAGTTAAGTATAGATAGTGTACAGTAAATAATGTAATTTTATATATCAATTTTGATTTAAAACATACATTAGATTTTGAAAATAACGTTTTTGTTATCTACGTCAACCTTTGATCTGAAAATCTTTATTTTATAGTATTACAGGATGTTTTTTTGTAAAAGGTATCGGGGTCATTCCGTGTGAAGTCGAACCAATAAAATCATAATTTTGAACTTTAATGTTTTTAAATTTTGTATCTTTTTGTATGTTTATTGTATCTACGAAAATGATGAAAGGTGTAAAGTTTCAGGATCTTTGAGCGTTTGATTTACGAGTTATTAATTTTCAAAATACGAAAATTGCACAAAATTTACAGCGTTTTTAAATCTTTGAACGGCTCTATCTCAAAAACTATTTCGACTTCGAGAGCTACATTCTTTGTCATTTTCTTCAGTTTTTTTATAAGCTTTACTTTGATGTAATTCAACGTTACGTTGTTAAAATTGTTATGTTAAACAATAAAGAAAAAGTTTTTTGAAAAATCAGAAAATTTAAAGCATTGATTTTTGAAAACAATATGTGTTTTTTATGCACTAATTTAGAATATAAGTGATCCTATTATAAAAAAAAATATATTGACCAATAGTGCACAGGCAAAAGTAAACTAAAACGTACTATGCACTTAACGGGTTAATTATTTTGTATCAAATTGACTGAAAATTATATTTTTGAATTTAGATTACAAATGGTTTCTCACCAGTGTAGGGTCGGTTTCTATTACTTTCTCAAGTTTTCAAATTTCAATGTTCATGTTGTTATGATTTGTATTAATAAGTATTTCAATGAATAAACAAATTCGATACACTATTAATGAATAAAACAACTCGCGAGTATCCAAATTACCCTCGCGAATGTTAAATGTTTCCTCATTTGTAGATTTGCGAATGTTAACGGATTACTGTACAGCAATATGACTCATGCTTAATTATGAATATGTTAGGCGATAACGGTATCATCACCTTTATTTTACTCCACTGTTTGTTTAAACCACAACTAATAAAACAACAACCTTCATTAAAAATGAACAATTTTCAAGTTTGTAATAATAATTAAAAACTTACCTACTGTATGTAGGGTACGATTACGTTGCGATCTGAAAGAAAAAAGAATGATTAAAAAAAGGCATCTAAGAAATTTTAGTATACGTTAAAAACATTTTAGGTGACATGGGAGTAATGGTAAAATGTAATTTTTGCTGACGAACTTACACAGGATCGATGGAATTCAATACGTAGGGTTCTACGTCAAAAAGTTAAAGAATTAAAAAAGTATATCGTCACTCGTAAAATTCATGACTGATATTTTAAGAATGTATCGTAATTTAAGGACGTAGAGATCACACGTCCGTTACATTAAAAAAATAATCAACTAATGGTTCCTACAAAAATACTCCTAATTTTTAATAATCGTTCATTATTACAACAATTTAAAATTATTATTCTATTATTGTTTCTGTACATGTCTCTATTGTTTTCTAAAACCACCAAATTATGGTGGCTTCCCAATCATATTATTGCATTAAATATCGAAAAAGTGAAAGAGAGAAAACAGAGAAACTAAATACTTAATTAGAAATTTCAATTAATTTTAAATACCTACTTATTAATTGTAAATAAGTATTTATTTAACTTTTTCAGTTGAACCGCTATTTTGTAATTTATAAAAACAAACCCTTGAACTACTTGCATTTCGTCGAATAGAAAGATAGGATCGACGAGAGAGGACCACAGGGCACAATAACCCGCCAACAGGGCAGCTCTTATCAAATATTCAATGCCAGACGGGACTCCGGTCATATTATCCGGACATTTGCAGGTAACATGCTAGAAAACCTACGTGATACAAGGTCTATATGTGAAGTTCTCTTCTCAAAATTTAAAGGAATATTCAAGTGACTTTGTATTTTAACGCAACTTGTTTTTTTTTTTTTTTTGGTTAATTTCATGGTTAAGGGTTGCACGCAATCAGTAGGTAAAACATTAAAAATAAAACTCTACTATAAAACAAAATATAAGGCAAGTATGTACCAATTAAAGCCACATCAACGTTTGTAAATATTGTAGGGGCTCCTTTAAATATATTTTCATAACTTTATTCTTAATCAATACAACAACAACTACATAAAACTGTCATTTACTCACATCCATTATTGTTATCTACTAACTTAAAACTTTTCGAAATAAATCCCTAACTGTTACTAACCTTATAATAATTCCTGTAGTTTATAACTTTTTCTCTTACCTAATTATATTTTGGAGTGAAATTTTGTCAGTACGATTACACATTATCACTAATTGTAAGTACAGTAGATTTTGTTTAATAGAATCACGTTGGGACTAACAGTTTTAACTTCTATATACGGAGATTCCATTAAACGGCGATAAAAAATTTGTTTAATTATTTCTTTCAGACAATAACGAGCATATTAAGCGGCCGATTCTAATAACCAGTGAACACAATAATCGACGACCACTGTATATATAAAATAATAAGTCAAAATGTTTATTTGCATTTTTATTAACAAAGTTTACTTTAAATTTTTGTTTTTCTCATTTATAAACGTTATTTTTGCCTATGTATATTGCTTACTTACGTTAAATGCTATATTAAATTACTTTTATTTCTATTTATCTTTTTTAGTGTTGTTATGAGTAAACCTAGAAAAACCTCTGTCCCCAGGTACATCGTGGTTAGGTACCTAAGGACCATTTTATGGAAAATGTTTGAGAAAAAATGTTTGGGAAATCCGACAATGCAGTTAAAAAATTTAATTAATTCCCTGAAAGAAAATGTGATTAGAAAAGTTAGGGGTAGTGTATCCCTGCTCCCCCTGAAGTGGCATCGATGGAACTGTTTCGAAATAATTTATTTATTCGGAATGCAAATCAAACATGATTAAATCTTAATAAGAAATAGGTAGAAGTATTATTTAAACAAATTGATTTTGGAAAACTTTGAGGATGATGATCTCGGTAGGAGAGCGTCGCATAAAAAAGTTTTTAGAAACTTAAAGTTTCATTTTGACGCGTTTTATACGCCATCGGAAGATTTCTCATCATTTCAATGCGCCCCGAGTATTGAGAGGGGATTATTTTGAATTAGAGGTTCTGACGGTTATTGTGGTTAGTATGGTGTATAGAATGTACCCCTAAAATTCCATGATTGTATCGCAAAGTACAGGGTTTCTGCACTTAGAACCTGAACTATAATACGTACTATCGAGGACAACAAATTTTCAACGCCGAATTTTCCTATTGTAAATGTGTTTTTAGCACGTGGCTAATTATGACAAATATTCAAGTTTCACATTTCATTTCAGAGACGCCACTGTTAAAGATTTATTACACTTAATTTCCTTAAAACGGCCTATAATCGCCGTTTTAACGGAAGCCGAAAAAGGTTTTGCAACGGCCAAATTAGAGGAGGGATGGTCATTAAAACTTGATTAATAATTAAAATAAAATTTAAAAAAAAACAATTTGACAAGAAAATGTCGTTTTACACTTGTAAGGCAATTTTTAGAAAACCAGGCGCCTCGATAGAAAAGCGTTGAAAATTTTTTCGCCGCAATAGTACATTTAGATTATTAAAATTAATTTCGTGATTGGCAGATGTACATATCTTATTATGTTTTTAATTAAAACGGAACGATTATTTGGACCACCTTACTTATGAAAATGTAAAAAATAAACAATAACGTCTACTATTATTTTTCATAATCAATTAATTACGACAAAAGAAAGCTTTCATAGACCTGGTCCTGTCGTTTTGCGCCGAGATCGACGCTTCTTTTAAAAAATCATTGCATGTATATTTTACCTAAAAAGCAGCATCAGTTTTGTGTAACCTTAGTAAAACGTAATAAAATGTGGAAGAAGCGTGCGGATAAGTATTAAATGGTTATTTATCGTGTAATTTGAAAATATGCTCATTTTATTAAGCGCGCGCGTGCTATCTAGCCGACGAACTGCGCGGTTCGGGAGCATTACTGGCAACCCACAGCTAATCTAATCTAATTTTATGAACCTTTGCTAATACCTACCGGCAAACAAACCCACGACACCGTATTGTCATGAAATCGTTGCATAAGCAACTTGAAAATTTTCCTAAACGAGAATCGTAAAATGCGAATAAATTGCTATCGATAGGTAGGTTATACGCGGCGTTGGGTATTTTTTATATTAATTTGTGAAAACGTTCCATTCTTCTCTTAAAATCTGTTTTCGCGCAGAAAAAAAATACGAAACACGTTAGTATTTTTTATTCCTACTATTATTTGCTTGCACAAATAAAATCGTATATAGTATAGAAAAGAGATAATCGAACGCGCAGCAACTTTATAATATAAAGGTGAAAATTATTAGCATTTGTATAACATAAAGTCAATATAAAATTTCGGTAGCCCGAACACCTACGTGGGATTCTTTCGAGTGTATATCCGAGTTTATAAGGAGGATAAAGGTGGAGGGTTGAGGGTTAAAAATGAGCCCGATTAAGGCCTCTTGGGTGAAGTTACACACTCTCGTGCACATATATCTCCCTTGTCCCGTATCAGCCGAAAAAAGTTACTCGTCCTAACCAACTCTATTTCAGTTCCTTTACTTTTCTAATGCAGGTTTCTTAAATATAAGATGAACAATACCATTTTTTAATAAGTAGGTATATTACGTATCTGCGAAAAACGAATACAAGTAATCGTAACAGCATTGTTTAAAATTAATTTTAAAACAACTATTTGATACCATAAAACAATAATCTTCATTTAAATTACCGGCATTTCACGCGTCTAATTTAAAAATGAAGAAAAATTAGCGGTGCTGATATTAAATTAAATACTAAAGTATAAAAAATTGTTTGAAAAATAACAATTCGGTTT
Source organism: Rhagophthalmus giganteus (assembly GCA_036326145.1). Classification (NCBI taxonomy): domain Eukaryota; kingdom Metazoa; phylum Arthropoda; class Insecta; order Coleoptera; family Rhagophthalmidae; genus Rhagophthalmus; species Rhagophthalmus giganteus. Next base: position 52,897,866 of record JARFJA010000001.1, read on the forward strand.
TATTATAGGTACAAGTTTACCCAGAAGATTTTCTAAGTCGTTTTAAGGAATATATAAGTATTTAAAGAGATCGTTATCCGTTTGTTCAATGGCCGGTAGGCTAGGTATCTAACTAAATTATTGTATTATTCTAGCATTTTTCGTAATAATCGATACGTATAAGGTCCAAAATCAATTTTTAAATGCAGATTTGTTATGCAGGCATCAGTTTATCGCCAAGATTGGAAAATTAAAATCCCAGCATCATCGAAACTACGTAATAAACATCAATACTGAATTAAAATACAAATGTATTCCAGTTTAATATAACAAATTGGGGTTACGTCATCAATAGAAAGTTACGAGATTGTACATTTGTAATATTCAGTTTAAAGTTTTAAACCTGGCATAATATTCTACCAATGATTTACCTGCACACATACGACATAGCAAAGAAAGACTACAATTTATTATTATCTATTGTAAAAACACGAGGTACGAGCGATGACGTGCGTCTAAATAAAATTTGGACGGCCCATACATATATTTTGCGTATGATGCAATTTTTAAATATTATATAAGTATATATTTTTTAAGATTTTGCGCTGTGCTTATCCCAGAAAAATCATATTCCTTAGATGACTCAAATGGGTCCTATTACATAATACATAATATATAGTTTTAGACGTAGGTATAGGTGCCTGCCTCGATAATAATTATGATTTTATAGCGCCAACTTTTTTCTAAGCATTACGATTAACGGCACAAAATATATCGTGCCTTCAAAACGTTAATTTGTTTTTTTCATTTCAATATTTCTTATCTCTTGTAATTTTACTCGTCGTATCCTAACGTAAATATATCTACGAAGAAATTGCAAATTTAATACAATGTTTAATATTTTCCTTTTCTGATTAAAACATCTTATTTTCGGCATACCTACACCTTTAACAAGTTCATGACATAATAATTTTTAATAATCGCGTCTATCTACCCTACATTATAAAAATAATATGAAGGCATCCTGTAACGCATAAAGTTAAGGGAGCGAAATATGAGAACGTTCAACTGCAGTTACGTCTATAAAGTAATGGAAACCAAATTTGAGTTGAGCTCTGTATCTTACATATTAAACTTGTTAGGAAACGATAAACTCCGAGGAAAGCCTGTATTAATTAAATCTGTTATACTAATTTATCGCAAGCTGGCGTTAATTTTCAACTCATAAACATTTTTATTGACGAAGAAGTGGGGTTGGATTACGAGCCCTGGAGCCAATCACGACGTGGCTTAAATTGGAACTGATGGTCGTGATGTTAATTGAAGGTATAAAGTTAAATACGCGATCAGTTTACCTATAATTTACTTCAGCCACATTACGCACTTCAAGAATTAACAGGTTATTTAGTGAAGTATCCGCCATATTTTACAAGTCTTTGTGTGCACATGAAGTTCCCTAATAAACTCTAATTGTCTCTTCAGGTTATTCGGTTTATGATGCTGGTGGAAAATTTGACATGGACATTAAAGGATTATAAAACAACCCTACAGAACACGCAAAACTTTGCAATAAAACCACGAGAACGCAACATCCCTTTCCAATCGTATAAGTGTCATTTAGTGTTAGTTACGACATAAATAAAAATTGACGGAACACCGAAAGAAGGCATCTAGTCGACCATTAAAATTAGAGAAAGACGAACGATATTTTGTATGTGATCCTTATGGAAACTTTCGCTTATGTACCTATACGAAAAAGTATTCTCCATTAAGCACTCCCGCTAACAAAAATTAAATTTTGATATATTATTCGCTAATTAATTGCTAATTATCGCCTTAGTCCCGAATGTATTGTTCTCATACCTTTGAAGAAAGCCGCGATTAAAGTTGGGGGCGCCAAGTTGTCGTTAAACTGGCACTGCCACATCCGAAAAAACACACGGAGGCTTTGAACAAAAAAAAACGAATAAACCCGAATTAATTGCTCTAAAGAATGTTTATAAAAACAGTTAGATGCTATTGTAATTTTTATATCAGGTACCATAAAATTTGAATTAATTGCACCTCGAATTTGGAAGTTTTAAATTTATTTCTCACATTATAATAGTAAAAGAATATTTATAAAAGCAGTTAATTGCTCTTATAATTTTTATATTACCACAAAGTTCGAATTACTTGCTCCTGAAATTATTATTAATTAGCACCTAATTATAGGATATATAAAAATTTAATTTTTGTTGGTGGGGTGCAAAGGTAACGGAGGTAAGGGACACATTGAACTTGCATAGATTTGTTAATTAAAAAATCGATTATATGTACTTATACATATTATACTATTAAATAATAAATATTTTCATACGTCAAATTTGTTTTTTTCGAATTAACGAAATGGAATTGTTTAGTAGAAAGTAAAATGCGTTCTCCCAAAATGTCGAAAAATACCAAAAACTTTAGAAAAGTGTTGTTTTAATTATAAAAACCATTTAGAGTCGTTTAGTATTTTTCAATAATCGAATCGCTTATTGTTGAACATCCTAAGTCATTTTTGAGCCATTTTGAGTAATTAATACATTTTAGAATCGTTTGCTTCATTTCCTGTCGCGTGAGAAAAAGTGATTTTTAGAGTATTTCGGATATAAGCGATTCAAATGTATTCCTAGGCATTGTTGCACTTTTACTGTTCTTTTAATATTAAAGTTAGTGATAGTTAAAAAATTTTGTAGGTATATAACGTGCCATTTTTAATTCGTTTTGTTTTTAAACAGAGCTTTTCTTTAATCAAAAACTAGTCTGTCACGATATTCGTCAAATATCAATTTGAAAACCCGTAAATTATTCAATGATTATCTACTACCGTCTTTTTCCGAAAATAAGACACAGTCTTACTTTCTTTTTAGGTCCAAAATACGCGCTAAGGCTTATTTTCGGGGGAGGGCTTCAAGTACAATAAGTAGATTTATATTTTTGTTTAATATTTATTTATATACAGAAATTTAAATTTATTCAATTACAGTCATGTCATCTTCTTCTGGAACATCGTTATAAATTATCAAATTTTGAATTCCGTTCTGATTTTCCTCCAAATCCATTTCCTGTAGAATCATTGGTCCGAATCTCTCATGTCTTGCAATATAGCTATCGTTAAATGAATACTTCTTGTCTAAGTAGCCTGTTCGTAGTGCATTGGAAACACAACTGTCAGTTATTTTGTCCCATGAATTTTTTACCCAATTCACAACTTCTTGTAAGCCTGGCTTTACAAAATTACCTCGTTGATTTCTCGCCATTCTGTTTTCAATATATTCATTGATTTCCATCCGCAAATGATCTTTGAATGGCTTGTTTATTGCAATATCAAGTGTCTGGAAGTAGCCAGTCATTCCTGCCGGAATCATTATTTGATCAATCTTCCTCTCAGCAAGAAAGTTTTTCATGTCTTTAGCGCGGTGAGTACTGGCCGAATCCCAAACTAGTAAACCTCTATTTCGACCCCTCAACAGTGGTGGCAGCATAAAATTGACCCACTTTCTTATAACTGCTTGGGTGCACCAGGCTTTTTCACTTTCAAGAATATAAATTCCTGAAACGCGTTCAATCTTGTCTTTTTTACCTTTAGTGATGATAAATGGTGATACTTTCTTGCCATCTAGACGAATCGCTAAAATACAGGTAACACGTGCACTACCGTAACCGATAGAAGGAACGTAAATTGACGAGGAAGCCTTGTGGTGAACCGTCGTTTGAGCTCCTTGGCCTAGAAATACCGCGGTCTCATCCATAGCAATCCTGTTAGAGAGTTGGTATGTCGAAAAGTCGATGCCATCAACAAAAAGCTTAAATGCAAGTGCACGTTTAACAACTTCATTGTCTTCCAGCTTAAACATTGTTGTTGATCTCCTTAGAGACAGTTCATGTCGTTGAAGGAAGTTATCCAGCCAGTGTGACGATGCTTTAAATTCTTCTGTGGATATATCAAATTCAATTGCCATTTCAAGGGCAAAGTTTTGAATATCAGCCCTGCGCACAACCAAAGCCATTGCTCTCCTGTCAGCAATCCATTCCCAGATGCATTCTTCCAACTCAGAAAATAACGGCTGCCGACCTGATCCAACCCTGCGTTTTTTCTCATTTCCTTGATCCACCAGTTGACACAGGTTATCGTAGTCTGCACGCCATTTTCGAACCATACGGAGATCCAACATCTTCTCTTTACAGAAGGCTACAAGATTTACATCCCTGGAGTCCTCCACGATTCCCTTTTTGTACTCGACGGAATAGCTCTTTCTTTTTGTACTCATTTTATCTGGGGTTAAAAATTATTCACTTTATAAAAAATAATCAGACTTACAAGACTGAAATGCACAAACACACAAATGCACAACAAAATGCAAATTCCAGGAATTAATTTTGACACGTGCCTGTGCATTGCTTGAAACGAACTGTAGAGGTAAACAAGGAATTGCTCGGAATATTTTGTTCCAAACAATTCTCTGAAATATTAGGGCAGCTAGAGATTACCTACTAAATTCAACAGTTTACAACAGCATTTTTTAACGAATTATATTTTTCACATTATTTTAACTAGGGCTTATTTTCGGGGAAGGGCTTATATTCCAAAAAGTCCCGAAAATCACGCCAGGGCTTATTTTCGGGGGATGTTTTATTTTCGGAAAAAGACGGTATATAGGCAATTTCGTGTAAAAAAAAACAAAACGAACAGCTATTAAACATATTATCTCACTTACTTATCTAGTATCATACATGAAACCTGTTGTGATAATAAAGATAATTATATTTATGAGCTACAATAATTTCCACGTTAGTACCTACAAGATCGTTACTTGTCACAGATTAATCTGTGACTAGTTCACAGATCTTATAAATTGTTTTAAATAATCAAAATACACAATTGATGCATTATTTTAAACAATTAATAACAAAAATTTACTTCACGCAACAATGAATTTTAGCCTGCCTGCGTTGTTAATTTTACTTTCGGCACTATCTCAAAAAACGAATGGCCTAACAAGACAAGATTTAGGAGGTATCTGGCGCTTACAACATGACAAGAAAGGTAAAGGTCATCTATTATTCGAAGTACGCCTTTATTAAAATTACGATTTTAGGATACAACTTGAACGTGATCGTCCCCGGAGGAATCTATACAGATCTTATGAAGGCAAATATAATAGACGATGTTTTTTATGGTTGGAACGATGTTAAAACACGTTGGGTTTCAAGAACAAATTGGAATTATTCCACAGAATTTACTGGTAAATATTTTTTTTTTCTAAATTGTAGGATACGAATTTATAACTTTCCTGTTGCAGTAACGAAAAAATTATTAAGCCACAGTACTATCAAATTGATTTTTGATGGAATCGACACTTTTTCAACAATTATCGTGAATGACGTCGAAATTGATACTACACAGAATATGTTTGTAAAACATATTTTTGATGTTAAACGTCATTTAAAGGTATGTATCATTAATTTATCAATACATTACATCAAATTTTATTTACGCAAGTAGATAATTAACGCAAAAACGATAAATATCATTGTGAAGGTATTAAATAATTTGTACTCTCGACTAGATAAGAAGACGATTGTGTTACTTTTTATACCTATAATACGTAAGCATAGTTTAAGTGCTTTTTCGTTTATCTCACAAAGTATTTATTACGATATCGATTAACGTCAAAATCAGAAAATTGTTTTTCTGATGGCACTAATGCAACCAGAAAAAGTGTCCAAAAAGTCCGACGCCCTAAGTAAAAACACCTAACTTATTATTTGGTTCTTGTAGTTCACAACAAAAAATATTTTTAGCTCGGAATAAATCAAATTCAAGTGAATTTTGAATCTCCAATCAATAAAGCAAAACAACTGTTTAAAGAACAAAGTGAAGACTATTCGGTGGTGCCTCTGTGCGTACCTGACGAATACAACGGCGAATGTCACGTGAATCACATAAGGAAAGTCCAGGCGTCGTTTTCATGGGATTGGGGTCCTGCTCTTCCTTCGGTTGGAATTTGGTATTTATTTAATTAAAATTCATTTAAAAATCCTTAAAATGAAATATGTACACATTTTCTGCTTTAAATAACGAACAACGTTATTATTTTTTTATTAATGGTACCTACACTTATTTTAATATCTACATATTTATTTCTAGGAAGAACGTCTATCTAGAAGCTTATAACTCGGCGGTTCTAAGAGACGTAAATGTTAAAATAAAACAAAGTACCGATGGCCACTCGTGGGATGTCGAATTATACGTATATTTAGAAGGAAATTCCAATAAGTTTTCTATAACCGGTAATATAGACGCGTTTATAGCTACGGATGTAGGTTCAAAAGTTATTTCCGCCAATAAAATATCAGTCGAAATAAATGAAAATAACGACTATTTAGTTATATTATCTGGAAGCGTAGATAAGGTAAACTGTTAAAATTGTTTCATTTAAAATTTTAAAAATTGTCTAAAGTGTATAAATTATAGCGTCACGTTAAATTATGGTGGCCTAATGGATATGGCGATGCTAATTTGTATAAAGTTAATGTGCACTATACTAGCGAAAACGGAGAAGAATATGATGAAAAATCGTTTGAAATAGGTTTTAGAATCGTCGAGTTAATGCAAGATAAAATAGGTGAGTAGATAAATTAAATATATTTCGGTAGATATTATTTAATTTATATTTTAACAAAAATTTTAAGAAAGCGGAAGAAAATTTTACTTTCAAGTAAATGGCGTTCCGATGTTTGCAAAAGGTGCAAATAGCATTCCAATTAATATCTTACCCGAACTTGCACGCGACGAAGAGACTATCAGGTTTCTCTTGCAGTCCGCGAAAGATGTGCATATGAACCTGATACGAGTTTGGGGTGGTGGCAATTACGAAGTAGATGTTTTTTACGAATTGGCCGATAGAATGGGAATACTTATTTGGCAAGATTTTATGTTTGCGTGCAATATGTATCCAGCAACAGATGAATTTTTAAGGTAAATACTTATTTCTTATTGATAAAGTATTATTACATATGTGTAAATATATAAAAGATTTTTTAATACCTAACGCAGACGAAAAGCTTTTCATTAATACAGGACGTTAAAAATAGTACTTTTTTCGACTGCATCAAAACTACGAGCGATATCGTATTGAAATTTGGATGCAAATGTTTTCAGGGTAGCTAAAGCGATTAGAGGTAGGCACTCACGTTTCCGTATGTCATAGGAGACGTTCGTTACATAACGTTCACGACTAACTTTTGTTCGTAACTTTTTTAAGGTCAGGTTCGTAAGCGTAACAATTGAAAAACCGAAAAGTCATTCAATTTTACACGAACAAGTTGCTCTTGGTAAAAGTCATTCAGATGCACTTTTTTTGAGATATTTCATGTTTAATGGACGTGATGTACGCAGAGCGTACAGAGCGTACTTTAGTTCAGCATTTATTCGTCAAAAACAGATAGATAATTAACAATAAAAGTCGTTACAGCTTCATCGATTGATTTAAGAAGCACAAACTGGTCGCAATGGTGGAATTGTTGCAGCTTTCCATCGCCATCTACTTTGCTAAAGTGCTGTTGGCGTAAAGCAATCGTCCTCCTTCGTTATTTGCTACATGCAAAAAGCGTGCCGTGCCGTGATATGTAGTGACATCACAACATCGTTAATTATGAAATATTACGAAAACGGTGCATTTGGGCGATTTTTACTAAGAGTATTTTTTTATGTAAAATTGAATAACCTTTCAGTTATTTAAATTGTCATGCATACAAATCTGGCCTGAAAGATATTATCAGCAGAAGTTGGCCGTGAACGTTGTGTAACTAACGGCATCTATGACATACGGGAACGTGAATACCTCCAATTTATTGTTTCAGTTACTTCGAAAACATTTGCATACCAAATTTTAATACGATATCACTCGTAGTTTTGTGCAGTCGAAAAAAAAAGCAATTTTCGACGTCCTGTATCTCGAAAATAGACGACTTTTGGGCAAATCTGTATTAACTTATTAACACTAATTTTTTACTGTTCTATCACCCTTAGTAATATTGTCGTGTTTTTCTGAAACATCCTGTAAAATAAAGTTGGGTAAACGATATCGAAATTTTTCTTTTTTCTATTAATCTGAAAACTATACTGTCAGTTTTAATGATTAAGTTGTGTTTGGTCGAGAAATACTCGTTGTTCAAGAATGACACAAAGAGTGACATTAAAATATTTATATTTAAGAACATATACTATTCAAAATTTTTCGTACAACTAGATATTATTTATTAAATGTAGGTAATAAACATTATTAAATATTTTACTGGATAATATAGGTACTTATTACTATCTACATTGTGTGTGGCATGCGTTGAGACACCCCAATAAATATTTTGCATATTTCAGTAACGTCAAACAAGAAGTGAAACATCAAGTACGAAGATTACAACATCACGCTAGTATAGCACTTTGGGCTGGAAATAACGAAAATGAAGCAGCTTTACGTCAAAACTGGTAAATATTTAGTGTAAAATGTAATTTAATATTTTACAAGATTGTATAGATGTGTAACCCTTGTAAAGTAATACCTCGTATAGTTCGGCTTCGATCAGTCCGGTTTTAAATCCTAAAAAAAATAGTAGGTACTAATAATAGGAAAATGAGTTATTGAACTATACACCTATTTATTTAGTTCCTCAGTTAGTCCAATTAGTCTGAACTGTGCGAGGTATTACCGCATCTTATTATTTATATTCAATTATTTATCATATTGTTTGCAATTTAAAGGTACGGAACGGGACATAATTTCGAACTATTCAAGCGTGATTACAAGAAACTGTACGTGGAAACTATTCAAAATGAAGTTTTTCTAAATGATGATACGCGCCCGTATTTAGTGTCCAGTCCGACTAACGGTATTCAATCGGTCGAAGAAGACAATGTCGCTAAATTTCCTCAAAGCAATTTCTACGGCGACGGTAAATGTTAAATAATAATTAGTATCAAAACTGCGACCTACTTACATAAATAATTTGTAAAATGTAGTGAGAATTCTCTAATTTTTTTAATTTTAGTGCATTTTTACAATTACCTGAACGACAGTTGGCAAACGTCTGTTTATCCAATAAGCAGATTTTCGTCGGAGTATGGATATCAAGCTTTACCTAGCGTCAACACTTTGTTAACAGCTACAAAAATGTTAGTAATTTGCAAATTGGAAGCGCGTTCTTGAAACATCGACAACACCTTCCGAAGGGCTACGAATACATGGATTCGCTAATCAATTTTAGATTAAAATTACCGAATAAAAATAACGAGCGATATCATGAGGCTTATGTATTTTATAGTCAGGTAACGTTTGATTTTGTGTTACCTACGTAGGATAATGGACAATTTCTAATTGATAAAATAATATCTTAAAATTTCAATAAATAAATGTTTCTTTGTTTGTATGGGGCTAGTTTAACTTTGAATTCACGGATTTTGTTAATTTTTTAGATTCTTCAAGCGATGGCTGTAAAAATTGAAACTGAATATAACCGACAGTGGCGTAGCATTCTAAACAGTGACGGCAGAGGTTACACGATGGGCTCACTGTTTTGGCAACTTAACGACGTGTGGGTAGCGCCCACTTGGTCCGGAATAGGTAGGTTCTAATTTATTGCAAACCGTAACGTGAATTTTTAATAAGTAAATAGGTACTTAAATCAATTTTTATAGATTTTAAAAATAACTGGAAAATGATGCACTATTTTGCTAAAAACTTTTTCGCCCCCGTTATAATAACCGGAGATCTTACTTCCGAAGGAAATTTGGATATTTACTTGGTGTCCGATTTAACGACGGGCATTAATAATACCATGGTCACTATTTACGTTTATAATTGGAATTCGCTAAATCCCGTACACAGCAGTAAATTACAGATAAGTATCGTAAGTGAAATGTACTTAAGTAATATAAAACTTATGTTATTTTACTATACTTAATAAGTAAATAAGTTAGATATAACAATTTAACACCGCTGTATAATGAATATTTGATCGTCTACTAATTTAGATAAGTGTGTACGTATCTTCAAATTTCGTACGAGAACCACATTGCGCAAAATTTGCAAAAAAAAATGAATTGCAAAAGTTGTTATGAGTGTACAAAGGTTATAGGTTATTTGAAAAACAAACACTGACACTTCTCAATGCGAACGATCCGGACGTTAGGCAAAAGTTACCTACGTTAACTTGATTTATCCGTTTATTATCGTCTTTATGTGTCACATTTTCGGAATTCAGAAATTTGAAAAATATTTGATCTGGGTATTCCCTATATTTTTCACCTGATTTTTGTCCAAAAAACACTTTATATATATATATTTATTTATTTATTGTTTTTAAATACTTGGATAAACATTTTAAAGAATTTTCAATACGAAAAACATACGTAACTAATTGAAAATGTCGTTGGAAACTTATATTCATCAAGAAAGCCGAGGCTTAATAAACTTTATATCCTACAGCTTTTAACGGCGGGCCTGTTAAATTGTCGAAAATAAGAAGGTTGTACGTCTTGTTTAAATTAACGCAAAAATATGCTTTGGTTTTTAATTTATAACGCTTCAGCGCAATAATAGCAAAACTGCCAGTTTATTAAGTAACAGTTTATTGTCGTATCCGGAATTGACGCAGAAACTCCGAAACTCTCTTTTCGCACTTAAAGTTTTCAATCGAATCGGAAATTTAATAATAGATTTATACATGTTAAGTACTTACACGCATTACAACGTATTTATTGCCTGTTCGCAGCCAGCAAATAACTCAATGAAAATAAAAACGCTGCCAGTAAAGGAATACCTACTGTCAATAAATGACGCACCTTGTGGAAATAATCCCTTAATAAATTGTTTGCTATATTTTACTGTCACGGATGGAAACAACAAAATTACACCAGATAATTATATTTTCCCTGTTCCCTTGAAGCACGCAAACGTGCAAAAACCAAACTTAAAGGTATTATTTTGCGGAATTTTCATTAATTTCCGCAATTTCTAACTTTATTAATCGTTTTAGATTAACAAGATAACACGAGGTTCCGATCCGCAACTTCACTTTGACATAGATATCGAAACAAATAAAATAGCCTTATTTGTCTGGTTGGAAGCTAAAGATATACGTGGTCGTTTTTCGGAAAATGGATTTCTACAAGTAGTACCGATGAAAACTGTACGTTTTATTCCGGAAGAAGAGTCGAAATTATCTGAGTTTGAACAGTCTCTAAGTATATCTCATATGATGACGTTTTAATTACCTATGTACATATAACATAATTGGAATAACGCCGACCAATGTATATCTAATACATATTTAATTGTAATTTGATTTTGCATTAGCTATAGATAGTATACTATTGCACTGACATTTTATTTTAATTTTTAAACTAAACTATTTATATTTCTCGCGAACGTATTCTAATTCTATTCTATTTTACAAAAGCGTCCCATAAATTGAAATGACCATAATTGAAAAAATAAACTCGAGTTTGTAAGTACTGTATCCATATGTTTCAATATGTATTTTTTAAATAAAAATAAACAGTAAGGTAAAATACAGAGGTTCCGACGAGGAATGTGAGTAACTTTGTATACAACGATTCTTTATACGTCAATATACTTGATTAATCTTAGGTGCTTAATCTTAATTAGTTACTTACCTACTTAATTAGTTAATTCTAAAGGACAGGTCAGTTTAAGATTACGAAATATAAAAAAAAACAAACACTTTGTTAAGTTTTATAAAAGCCAATTAAATTAACAATAAAATCTCACTTATTGTTATCTTAATTGTTGATTAATTAAATTAATTTAAGAAAGACATTTTGAAATTGATCTTTTATTAAATGTATACCTATAGGTAAATTATGTTAAAACGTTCGATTTTGGTCCCAAAATAATATGTGGTATCATTTTGTACAATCATTACATATATATACCCCGCATATTTAGGGGTGGGTTATCTTATTGTTCGATTAAAGCTGACAAAATGTTGAAAATGTACTAATTATAAATCGTCCTCAGTTACCTAAATATTACAGACGTAAACTTATTTTTATCCAAGACCTTGTGCGCCCATAGACTTGGAAAAAAAATTATCATATGCCGATTCATAAGAAAATATGAAATATTTTTCAACGTAGGTAGGCATTTGAATAAATTAAGCCCGACGTTAATACGGCTCGGTGCCACTTGTTTTTTTCTATTTCAAAAATATTAGAATCAAATAATAATTAAAATAATTACCTACTGCTATTTTATATTTTTATTATTTTCGCATAGGATGCTTTTATATTAAAATGAATAAATAAATATAAGTGATTAATTAGGTGCAGTTTCAAAAGACCAATTATATTTTCAACGAGCCTACTATATTTTATCTTTCTTTGTGAAACAAACAAATGGCGAAAGTTAATTTTCGTGTAGCTCATTCGTTCGGTTCTTGTTTTGAAGGTTGTGCATCTCAGGAGGCCAGGATACTAAAATATTGAGAGATCTCTTATATATGCAACATCGGTACAGGATATAAAACTACCTGCTATTGGCCATATCTTAGTATTACGCCGCACGTGGACCAATCCGCCGGGAAAAACAATTTCTATATTTACCATCCCTTTCTTACACTCGTAAAAGGACTTCTAGAAAAATATGTTTGCGGCTGGACGCCAAGATTTTCTTTATGTTTGAACTTGTTTTCGTCCCTTTGTAATATCTTTAATGTAGTGTCGCGTCGATGTCGGTGGCTTAAGTTTGGTTTTAATTACTTTATCGATATTATTCAAATTAAGAATTTAATTGTAGTTTATTCAATACTTATTGGCGTAAATATAAATATAGGTACCTAACGATATAGAAGTAGTTAAACTCGTTATAGATAAAAATACGTAAGTAAAATTTAAATGTCTTTCCTATCTATTATCTAATACTCGACTATTAAATTATTTTTAGATTAGGAATCGATATCTACGCATTAGTACATATTTATATACCTGCTTAAATGGCAATGTAAAAATTTTACTTAGATACCTAATTAAAAACTTTTATACAGGGTGAGTCATAAACCATTTTTTTTAATGCCACGCGTTTTTTTCAAGAAAAGACGCTTTCCAACTCTACAATTTTTGTAATAAGTGATTTTAGCATTTTATTAAACGATATTTTGTATATAAAAAAATGATATAATGTTACCTAGTACTGAAACGTGTAGTTATGTAGATAGACATTTTAATCAGTATTTGCTTTTAGAAAAATAAATTTAGTAAGTAATGCATTACGAATCAAGTATACATGGTATATGGTAAACGATAAAAATTTGTATCGCTTCTTTTAATAACCTATAGCTGCCTACTCTCTTTAATTACTTGAAGTTAAAACCTCCCCCGCAATTTATTAAAGTATCTTCTCTATACGTATTTTCTATATCCTACAAACACATAACAAATCTAACAACCAACGTTTTGGCAAAACAAAACAATTAACGTAATTAAAAAGAAAAAAATGAAGCAATAATTATTGTAATTTTTACCATAAGGATAAAAAAAAACCTGAAAGCAATATTTCTTGTAAGATAAATAATTCACATTGAAAATGTTAAAATGCAGACAGCGTATTAGAAAACTACGTCGGAATCTACCCGCAACTTTCTGTCTAAGCATACCCTGTATAAAACAAGGGAAGTCTATTATTGATAAAAATGAGCGTCGCAAATTGTTTTATACGAGTGCTCGGCGACAGAAGCACCTCTCGTGGTGGTTGGGGCCATCTTACCATAAATAATGCAGAGACCGACCGCTCCGGCTAACTTAGAGCCGCATGTCGATCTCAAATTGATATACTTAGTCAGCCATAGGAAATATGTATACGCTATTATAATTTATGTCTCTACTGAGAGATGTATATGTGTGTTTTATGACTTTTATACAGGTATAGTTTTTAAGATTATGACATTTGTTGACGCAACGCTACGCAGTCAGAACTTTCGCTCGAAATGTATTATTCATCGAGAAATCGCGATCCAGAAAACTTATAAGGTTTTTAAGCAAAATAAATTATCGATTACCTAAAGATGTACTTGAATAATTTTTTGTTAATCTAAAACGTAATTGAAAAAAAAAAGATAATTTTTCGACCAAGTGTGTCTATTTCCTTTAATTCAATTTACTATTTTCAATGATGAATTGTTTGTTCTAACAGTGGAACAATTAAATTGCAAACTCGAATTCGATACATCTGTTGAATTTGTTAAAGGTATCTGCTAATATTTAAATTTTGGCGTCTACACATAGGAATGCACGCGACATTTACTTAGGTACCGTCAAACGGGACCAGAACGACCAGTCTTTTTTTTGTTTATAATTACGAAACCGTTCTGTTAATCTTAATTCAAATTTTAGAGTAACGTTGCATAACTCTTGATAAACTTATCCCCGAATTTTAACATTTTTAAGTAAGAATGTTGATTGTGTCAATGGCCATTCCAAAAAAAACAAGATTTTAAATTTTTTGAAAGAAACAAATACCTAATATTTCCATTTCACAAATTTGGAAAGAGTTTTTGAAGCAATGAAGTTTTCAAAAAACGAATAGACGTTAGAAAGTTTGTTCGAAAACATCGTCTTAGCCGACATAAGAAAGTAAACTGCAAAATTTTTAGAACAAAATAGGCAATTTTTAAAATTGTGATTTTTCCAAATTCTTCTTCGCTAAATACTAGTCATGCTCATCTTCTTTGTTCAATGGAAACTTTAATAATGTATTCCTTTCCCACTGCTACTAAATTTTCTACCGTAAAGCTAAACGAAGACGTCTTTGTCACTCTTCTTGAGAAACATCACCGGAAGGCATTTTATTGTATAATTATCGTTTTGATTAAAATAGTAGTTTTTAAAAATATTAAAGATACTTAATTCTATACACAAAGTCACTGTAATGCGTTGTTTTTACGGTAAATTATTAATGTTGCCTATACGCAAATGTTTAGACAATATTAACACAATGATTATACAATAAAAAACGTCAACATTTAATATTGTACCAATATTGCTTTTCTACTCGGAAAAAAAATGAGAATCTTCCATCAGTTCATCATTAATGAGCTCTGCATCACATGTTAAATTCGCCTTCACTCAATTTCCTTCGATATTACCAGCAGTTAAGTACTTAGCATAATCAGTTAACAACAAACAAATTACCTATTGAAATTAATTTAATCAAATATAACGTTAAGTGGAGTTGGCAAATCAATTTATATACCAAGAATAATTACAACAATTTCTTAAATCACTTTAAAAGCAGGCCCGTAGGTACTTATAAAATGTATATCGACATTGCTTTTTTTTAAATAATAAATAATAACGATATTGAAATATTTAATTAATATAATCGCTTTTACTCTTGAAACATCGATTCAGATAAGTAGCACCCATAAATCAAAATTAACCGAAGTAGTAATCAAAGTTGTCTCGAAACATTCATAAGTTTAATATCTAACAAATAGGTAAACATAAAATAGGTGGCACGTGTAGCTGTCCTACACGTATTTCCTGAAAGTGTAAAGCAATCAACTGAGACTAAGTTAAGGGACGGTGTAATTAAATATCGCTTAATTTGAATCAATTTATGTACCCTGCTCGTTGTATTAGATCCGAAGGAAGGAATATAAACGATTTGTCGGACATGTTTATGCACCTGCCCTGAAAACAGCACCCGAGTGCAGCGTTTTAATAATGTAAGCATGTAAGCGCCGTTCTAAATCTCGCTGCCACCCCCTCGCGCCACTATTTTAAAGGTTTTAGTTATACGTTCGACGAATTTAATAACTTTCTCGTATGCAGATACGTTCTATTGTTTCACTTGGCATTTTCTCAATTTATTATTAAAAATCTTTTTTCAACAGTTGCACATATTTGGAAATTTCGATTTTCGAAAGGCATTTTTCAAGTTAGTATAGGCACCTATTAGTCGCGTCATATTAGGTTTTTTTACTTCGGAATCCATAAGAACAGAACCGATTTTGATTAAACTTTTTTTTAAAATGTTTGTCATACCGCATTGTTTGAAATCAGAAACGTTTCTGTCGGCACGGCGCACTCAAGTATTTGTATTGCTTAAAATATTATTACAACAAACTACGGGGTGTAGGTACGGGAAATGGTAAAAACTCTACCGGAAACTTATAAACCACGTCAAAATGATGCCACCAGATCCAATAAATGTTTTTCCTATAGCGCTCCCCCGTTGATGAGTAAAACAATCTTTTTTTTTTAAATAACATTACAGCATAATAACATTTTTGCGTTTTAGGATTCTCCAGACATTTTAGGATAAAAAAGGTACTTTTGCTTAATTTCGATAAAATCAACCGTATACGAGAAAATTGTATACTTAAATAATATCTGGGATACTCTGCATCTCTTATATTCTTCATGTATGATTTTCTTGAATATTATTCACTATATCGAAATTAAACACGAGCACTTTTTTATCCTAAAATGTCTGGGAAATCCGTAAATGACCTTAAAAATTTAAACCTCTGATAAATGTTGAGGTTAGAAAAATTAGGGAAATGCACCCCGGCTCTCCTGATAAAAAATATCTACTACACATTTACATAACGTATGTATACCAAAAATTATTATATTACAACGAAAAATAAACATGTTATTTAAAAAAATAATTGATTTTTACTCTTCAACTTTGAGGGTGAATATCTCAACAGGGGAGCGCTGTAGGAAAAACATTTATTGGATCCGGTGGCATCATTTTGACGTGGTTTATAAGTTTCCGGTAGATTTTTTACTATTTCCCGTACCTACGCCCCGTAGTTTGTTGTAATAATTATGTAAACAATACAAATACTTGAGTGCGCCGTGTCGATCGGAATGTTTTTTATTTCAAATAACGTAATATAACATACATTTTAAAAAGATGTCATCAAAATCGGTTATATAGATGTAGGCCCCAATATACATGTTATTATTATTTGTTTGTTCTTTTATCATTTCATTTTCCAGTTTATAGAGCATTTCTTATCGTTTGCTGGTATGTTGTCACGTATGATATTGTACTTACTTTACAAATAATGATATAAACATAAATTATAGAAAATATCTGCTAGTTTAACTATTATGTATTTAGTTATATCTGTTGTAAAACTAATAATTGGAAAAAACATCATTTTTGGCTCCATTTGTGACATGGGAGTGGCACGAACGGCGAAGTTACCAATATGTGACAAACTATAGAAATTCGAACGTCGAGATTTATAAAAACACTTTAATAAATATCAAAATTTCCGCAAAACTTTCGAAGCAAAACTACCTAATTGCTGAATCATAAATTTTACTCTACAAAAATTACTAGAAGATGGATGGAACAATAACCTAAAAAAAAAGTTTAGCTGCATGTGACGTTAATACAATCAAAAATGACAAGACTGACAATTTTAGACTAAATTTTGTATTGTGCGCGAAAGTGCGTCAGTTATATTAATTAATCTGTTAGTTTTTAACTTTTATTTAAATTAGTAAAATCTTTTTTATAAATCGGCCTTCAGTGGTAAGTTAAATATAAATATAACTATAAATATAAAATGAGGTAGGTAACAAAATGTCTGCAAAACAATTAGCTATATTTTCAGCCATTAAACTTTGCAACTTTCTTAAAGCCATCTTAAATCATCTTACAGAATGCGAGACATAATCTTCGATTATGTAGCGTACCACATAATCTGTTAAAACGCTTTAAGAAGGGTTGTATAGAAATGGTGTTGTAGCTTCTTACTTATAAGGAACTTATTGCTGATGCGCTGAGGGACGCATTTTGTTATTTACGTAATAAAGCACAAATTCGTTTGTTGTGTTTTAATGAAGGAGTTCTCTCGATTTAACTACTTAGAAGTCTACAAAATTAAGGCACGTTATTATTTCTTTTTAATATTTGATATCCACTCACATATTAAATACAAAAACTCGAACGAAAAGTTGCAATAAATCAACTACCTACATTACATTAACAGTAGATTACCTACATGTATATATCGAAAATTTGGTTTAATAAAAAGTTTACCTAATCCAATACTTATAGGAAACAGAAAACAAAATGGAATTGCACTCTTAAAATAGAGATATTTCAGGCTGCTGAGGTAACAAGAGAGCCTTCTAATAAAAGTTACTCGTTCCAAATCGTGATATATATTTTCGGCAATTCGGAGATTTTACATCATTTAGCAAAATTATAAAAAAACGTACGGCCCTTCTTGACAAACAAATTCCAGGGGGATTTTTACTAAAATAGAAAGAATGTCGGCAATAAAATAGAGGAGTAAGTGATCGCTCCCTGTGGATTTTTCTGAATTACTTGACTATCAAATAGATAGATAGGAAACACAAGAACTTAATGCTTATAAATATCGGAGTTTAAACGAAATTTCAAGACCTAAAAACGTTAGATATCTATCGATTAGAAATGTATTACCAAATATCAAACGTTTGTTTGTTTTTTTTATTTAATAGTTAAATTGTTCATCTATAATCAAATATTGTCCTGATAATAAAGAAACAAATTAATTAAAATATTCAAATAAATTACTATAACACCCATTAAATGTATCAAATCAATATCCTTAGATATTACATGCCTATACTGTATGTTACTGCTAAGCGTCGCTTTCGCATGTTTTACTTCAATTTACTTCAACACCTCTTTCTTTTACGATTTTTCCGACGCGTAATTAATTTTAATGAGCCATACCTACTAAAACGTCCCATTTAATTTCATTGTTAAATTTGAAATAATGGGAACTACAAATGCACAATGCAACGCCGCGCGTTTAAAGTAAACTACGAAAGAAACCTTTAATCTCGCCAGATTGCCAAAGGCAGTATTAATAAAAGTGTTTCTTTAGTCGCCTTTAGTGGTAAAAGCTGTCTTCGAGTAAATAACAGTTCTAACACTTGTTCTTTGATAGTTTATTTTGCTCGTTTATTGTGCCGGTCCGTTCTAAACAAAAATGTTTTATTAAATTTGAAGACGGCGCGTTAGAATAATTACATAAGTATTTATTTACATATTAATATATATATATATATATATATATATATATATATAATTGCGCTCGCCTTATTCCATCTCAATTAAATCACCTGCACACATTTAAATCATGTCGTTAACGCAGAATGCTGCTTTAAAAATAATTAACGTTCAAACAATGCAAGAAAAATACACAAAAAAGACAATTAATCAGAACAATGAAAATATAACATGAATATGATGTGCATGACAAAAGGGAGACAATTGTAGAAGTGGATGCGAGCAGTACTGCATAAGAAAGGATCCAAATTAAAAAGATGGCCAGCCGGGGGATGTCAGCGATGACGGAAGCGGGAAAATAATTACGAAAAGAGCACCCGTTCTGCTCTTATAGCGGCTGACTTGACAAGAGACGATAATGTGCACGAGAATAAAAATATAAAACAAACGAATTCTAGATTGTGATTTACAAGAATCAAAAGGGATGGTTTTTTACGTCTTTATGATTGCTTTTGTATAATAAAACGATATTGTTTGGGAATGAATGTTTCTTTTTTTTTGAATTTTTAATGTCTGGCGCCAATATTCTGTATAGATAGAAGCATTAGTTAAATCAATTGATTCGTTTTGGTCTCGATTAACAGAATGTCGTTTTTCAGATTTTATGGCTATTTGGTTTTTGATTCAAGAAGCGATTATTTTAACAATTTTCTGTGGCGTATCGGCCATTCAAGAAGATTTACTTGAGGTAAGATAAACATACATAATAAGTTTAAATACAAAAACATTCAAAAATAGTTTTAGTGTCTGATTGATAGGTATCGATTCAATTTTTACGGTACTGTGGTGATAAACTAAAAACTTTAAGACTGACTATATGGTGAACGAAAAGTGAACGTTTCCTCGTCGATTAGTCCATTAGTTTGTCTCGGGTTTTACGGAACACTTAGTATTAATACTCAAGTCTGTAGGACGTAATAACACACCCTTCGTTCCGGCGTTCGATATCTTAAAAGTTGTGGTGATGTATCGTGTTAGGGTAGCCATAAACCAACAGCCGCAGCTGTATAAATGTTACGATCATTTAAACACGCATCAAACTTATTTAAAAGCAACATTTCATTTGGATCATTACTTTAAGCAACGTTTACGTAAAATGTTTCTCGTCGTCGCAAAAAGTATATCATCGTTTACATAGTTTTATTTCAAACTAAATAACGTTTATTTATAACAATTTAATAAATTGTCTGGTCATAGTACGATTTTAATTCCAGCGATCTCTTCTTTTATACCTTTTCAATGATTAATGTGATGTTCGAATTGAATTTAACTGTAACCCACTGTATTGCATCATGGTTATAACGCAGCGATTTTGTGACAATTTTTATTATTTCAATAAATTTGCAACTGATGGACATATTAAAATGTCAAAAGTTAATCGCTAATTGAAATTTACTCCTAACCCCCGATCATTTGGATCGCATATTAATGTAAAATGACGTACAGCACCCATATTCCAGAAAATAAAAAGAAGTGGAAATTAGCAGAGAAATTACATGGTTATCGTTGAAAAAAATTATTGTTACCATAGAAACGCACTGAAAAAACAATAAGGGGTCGGTTTTTAATCGCTAATTAACTTTAACCAGTAATCAATCACCACAAGAACAATTGTTTTAATAATCATTTATATGTATAAGTAGTCTGATAGACTGATAGTCAGGGTTAACTGGCTATTGAAAAACCGACCCTGTAGTTACTGTTTGCACCGACACAACCTCATAATTTAACATTAAAAGAATCACAAAGAGCACAAGGAAACACAGTCGTGTCCAGAGAGAATCAATAACTTACAATTAAACAAAACTTTTAAATATTTGATCAGTGATGGTTCAAACAGTCACATAGATATAACCTACAATACCGTTGAAGAATAATTAATCAAAAAAATTTAATTAAATATCCATATTTTATTCTAAAATTATATAATCTATCTTTTAAAGTCGATAGTTCGAAAACTATGAGTCCAAAAATCTGGAATTTTACAATTTTTATCAACTTTATTGGTATTAACCATTGTGCCAAATATGATGAATTTCTGGGATGTCAAGGTTCGGATGTTTTAACAAAGTAGGGGTGTAGTACAACCCAGTAACGTTAAAGCGTGCTTGCAGTATTAATTTTGATGCTACATATAATTATGTTTTCTAACAAACACTGTAAAAAGTTTTTCTGTCAAATTACAATATTAATCATTGATGGTTATTTGTCTCCAATGATTATTATGGTAATTTTACAGAATTTTTTTTTACAGTGATGTTAAACAAAGAAATTCAATAATGATTAACCAATGATTTTTATTTAAACAAACAACTGAAACTTTTCGCATTTGACGTCATCGATTTCTAATTTAATATCACATTTAAGACATATTTAAATGCGTCGTTGTCCTCTAGGGTTAACTCGATGCACTCTTCACGAATATAATTGCGAAAGCAAGGCAAGTACGATGTAACAATAATACGGTAGTTACACCTCACAAATATTACAGTAGGTACACCAGGGGCTCGGGGCTTTTCTTAGGTTTTTGTTGTTGCTTTTGCTTTAGTTTTTGTTACGGTTGTAGATGCTGGTCATTTGTCCACCATTTCTGTGGAAATTTTTGAAGTCGCGACTTTTTTTTTCACGTTAACCATGGTTTCAAAGTTCCTGGTCGATTCGGAAGGATTTTACGAGCGCGATGCAGTTAATTCAATTATAATTAATAAAAATAAAATAATAATAACAGATAATGAAGATAATAAATAAAAAATAATTAATAATATTAAGTAATATTACAACGAGCGAGAGCCAAAAGTGCTAGATTTTAATTACTTTTACGTTTTGTATTGAATACTCTTGTAAATTCATCAGCTTAAAATCAACAAAGGAAAATATACCGGAACAAAGTTAATTACATCACGCGGTTATTGGTATAATAATATAATCATTCTAAAAAAAAAATAGTAGATATTTAGAATAGAAACAAGCATTATTATCGATTTTTTAAAGGATAAAATAGGTATTTTTGACTTGAAATTCCATCCATTTGAATTCCATTCCATGTGTAAGTTTAATCGATAAAATTATTAATAATACCTAACGTTCAAGCTTACAAATTACATATAAATAAATAAAATATAAGACAACGGTTTCCCCTAGATTAATATTTGAAAGAAGAAGGCGTTCGTAATTTTGTCATTTAAGAAATTAAACCTGGAACATTCAAAGGAGAATCACGTAATTTGTATAAAATTGCTTTTCCATTATTTACTTCAGGTATTTCCTCAAAAACAATTCTCATATTTCGCGAGTTTCCTTTCGCAACGATTAGGCTACGTGGCGGACCCACGAATTTCTGTTTTACCCTTTAACTTCTTAAATGTTAAATACTGATTAAAGCTGCATGTTCCCTAGTGCGTATTGTCTACAAAAAGAGAGAAACGTGCGTAAGTTTTGTAAAGCGAATCGAGCGATAGCATCAAAAATTTAGTATTCACTTCGCTTATTCATTATCGCCAACCGTCTCGATGTGATGAAACACTTTAATTTCCGACGAGGTTCGCTCCGAAACTCGGGCACATTAGCCCATTGTTCGCACTGATTTAATAATCGCGAGATTTACTTTAAAAAGTGGAATAATATTTGTGTTATGGCCCCGGTAAATGGCTTGCCGTGTTCCGAATCGTAAAATTTGATGAATTGATATGGAATTTAATTATACCGAGTGAGTGAACCCGCGTACCTTATGCCCACCATTCGCTAGCGACACGGGGAAGAAAAATGTACTAAAAAATCGCAGTTTGCTTTGCTACTGATTACTTTACATCAATAAAAATTGAGTTCATATATTTTCCGATTTCTTTGCTACTGTCACCAATTCATCGACCGTTTTACAGAAATAACGCGACGTTGATTGACAATTGGAAATTTTTACCAACAACTGAATGTGAAAATTTTCAAAACAATTATAATATTGGAATTGATCCTAGTGCCTAAGTACCATTTTTAAAATTTATTGTTAGAAAATTTAATTATTGTCTATATTAAGCTTTTAGCTACTTATTTAAATTGCTAACTGTATATTTTTTAAATAAACGCTTTTAGAATCAAAACCCATAAACCCAAATTATCTGTCTTTACATTTCTTAAAATGTTTTTCACATCCCTAAAAACTTTTATAATACAGGGTTCGTCGAAAAGGATTAAACAGTTTAGGTCTTAAATTAAAAATTAATCCCAAAGTAATTGCTTTAAATTTAGTATTGCTTTAAACAGTGGGCTTGGGAGGTATTTACTAAGCAACGAATGTCTGACATAGACGGCTGCGAAAATGGAAAATTGGCCAGTTCCACGAAGAATATTTTCTGTTGAAAAATTGATTAAAGTCGCCTAATTCATTTACTCAAGTGCAACGCGATTTTCTAACTCTTGACGAACCGAAAAAAGAAACATTGAATGAGAGATTCAAGCTATTTCACAGGAATTATCTGCAGGAAAGTCGTCATGTCCAATTTCATCAAGCGTTTAAATCAACGAATTGAAAATGATGGAGTTCACTTAAAGCATATACTTCATAAATAAAATTCCTTTCCGTGCACTTTAATAATTAGTTTTTGTTTGATTTGTGATATTTATCAATACATTGTTATCTAGGAAATAAATTGTTTAATCCTTTATGGCGGACCTTGTACTTTCAAGGTACATAGTAAATAATATTTGACAAACAATATACACATAGGTAATATCGAATATCTACCTTGAGAAGGAAACACGTAAAATGAAAAAAAAAACAGAAAAAGTAAAGAAACCATTTTCTAGAAATTCATAGATGAAAATTAAAATAAGATCATATTAAAGGCAATAAAAGAAAATTATAAATTTATAGGAAGAATAGAAACGTTAACAAAGAACTTTATGTTTTAAAGCCAACTGATAGACAATGAATTGGAAATTTTTATCAACAACTCAATGTGGAAAGTTTCAAAATAATTATACATAATAAATTTAATAATATATATTATAATGATTAAATTAAAGATAAACATCAGGTGGGTACCTACTCGGTAGGTAATACACGTGCAATTTAAAGTATTTAAAAACGAGAAAATAAAATTGATTTGAAAGTGAATAAAGAAAAAATAGGTAGGTAATAATTATGATAACAACATATAATAAAAAAGAAAAAAAAGGGGGGGTGCGCAAGTTATTATCTAAATAGTCTGTACCTATACAGTTCGTGCGGTATTCCGTAAAAAAATTCCGTACAAATTGCTAGTAGGTAACGAAGTAATCGAAGTAATGATAATCAGACCGATTATATATCCAAAACATTTTTTATAGGTTGAATGTTTTTCAATTTTTTTTTAATTCGGCCTTTAACACAATGTAACCGTTAAATACCAAAAGCTGAACCGCCGATGTCAAGTAATTTAAACACTCAATATGATATAACATGACGATTTTAATAATAATGATTTTTATAACGTTCATGTTACGTTGACGTTTTGGATACATAATAGGCCCGAAAGCTCACGTATTTCCGTGATTTATACAGTGTAAGTATATGTAGTGTCGTTGATAATTTTATCCAAACATTTTAAGTGTGCCTACCTATAAAAGCTAAGAAAATGACTAAAAATGCGCGTGTTTTTTTATTTTTAAGGAATACGAGGCAAGCGGCTTCGTGTAATCTTATCAATTATTAAACAGGCGAGTCTTAAGTAAAACAATAATTTAGCCGTCGGTAATAGGAAAATAAAAAGCTGGGCCGCTAGCGGGAGCTTGTGTCCTGACGGTTTATGATCCATATTTAAAAGCGCCGGTTATTAGAATTAATATTCTGAATTTTTAGGAACAGATGTTTCTTGTTCCTTTCGTATTACTTTTACATAAACAGTGCCGCGCTGCATTCTCGCAGAAACTTACATTACCCTTACTGGAGCTTGTCTCAAGTTCTTTAAATTAAGTTAACTTCCATAAAAGTATCATTTAATTTAACCGTCTTTTATTCTTTGAAAATTTATTTAATAATTTAAAAAGTTTTCGTGCTTTATTGTTGCCGATAAATATAATTTAAGTACTTACCTAACCACAAAAATTATATGATGCAGGATTAACGTCCTGTAATTTAATTAACCGGAAAATTAACAGTGACATCTATACCGGGTGGCCACGAGATCCGAGATCCGGGCCAAGCTTATGACTCGTTTGTTTACGAGTCGATCGTTTTAAAATTTCGAACGTGCATATAAGACAAAATTTCCAATTTATTAACGTGTAGACTCAAAATGGTCGACTTCCTGTTTCGACGGAAATGACGCCAAATTTGATTTTAGAAATAGAGCGCCCTGCACGTTTTACTATTTTTGAAAGCTACCGACCAAATTCTATCCGATTACGTCGCGAAAAATTTTCGTTTTTCTCAAAAATAATTTAAAAACTTTTAATTTTATTTTTCAACACAGAAGGCCGCGTACTGCGGTACAATTTATTGTTCTATCTCGACTATGTTGTCCGCCCAAACAATAATTCTTTGTAGCAATTTACTATTAAGTGTCTTGCGCGCTCATAAATTTTAAAAGTCTGGTTTTTTTATTCGAAAGTTAATTTTTTTAAATGGAAAGCGCGTGGGCCACTCGGAACATTAGTTAGAAAATTTTATTGTAAATACAACGATACGCGACTTGTCTAATTTTATTTCCATTTAACACTAAATAAATCGAAAATATGTAGGTATTCTTCATTGTTCGAATGTAAGTATTTGTAGTTTTGCTTAATTGATTTAAATAAAGAAAAAATACGTCGAAATAGAACAATTTTGTTGTACCGCAGTCACAGCCATCTGTGTTGAAAAATAAAAATAAGATAGAATTTGATCCGTAGATTCCACAAATAATAAAATACGCAGTGTTCCACTTCAAAAATCAAATTTGGTGTCGCTACCGTCGCAACCGGAAGTCGACCTTTTTGTGTCTACACGTTAATAAATTGAAAATTATGCCTTATATGCATATTCAAAATTTCGGTTTAATCGGTTTATAAATATAGAAGTTATAAGCTTATCCCTCGATTCGCGGCCACCCGGTATATTTATTTATTTACATTTTTTTAGGAAATTGGATAGGCACATTTTCATCTTAATTTCGCAACAAATTGTAAATTAAAAAATAAAAAAATGTTAAATAATCGCGAAGTGAATTTAGAATAAATTACTTTTGATAACGAAAACTATAATAACCATTAAATGCGAACGCGCCGATGTAAACAAACCTAAACCATGAAAATGAACGTCTACTATTTTAATAATAAAAAAAACTTGATTACAAAACCTGCGATGGAGTTTAAATAGAAATAACGGAAAACAATGGGTTTACTGAAGCTGTTACTATCTAACAACGGAAGACTTAAAATACGTAGTAATATCCGTTAAGCCAGTTATTGTATGGGATTTACATTCAACGCTTTGCTTTTAATCATGGCATTTTGATATCGTCAATATTTAAACCTCGGCCATTTTTAATTGTTCTACTTCGCTTTTAACTAATAAATCAAAATCGTCCCGTTAGTATCTAATTATTTCGTTTAAGCACTACTTACATAATTTTTATAAGCAAAAACTAAACTTACAGTGAACAAATTTCTATTTATAATGCCACAATAAAGATTAAACGATAAGTGTAGATTCTATTAATAATTAAAGATTCGGTTTGCTAAAACCAATAAACGTTTTACTTCAAGGAACCTCCTTTAAATATCTCTCTTAACTAGAGCTCTCGTATTCCCTCTAAGCCGTTTAGTTTATGAGATTCCATTACTAAAAGCTATTAATGGTAACAAACCGTCTTCTGTGCGTGGCCCTCATATTTCGCATAACCTCTCTTAAGCGTTTTAAAAATATAAATAATTAATAAATTATGTGGTGATATAATACTGAGAAGTAAATTGCGTTTTTATAAATACCTAGGTGTATCGTGAATTTTAAACGAATTGTAATACTTTTAAAATTATTATCTATTAATAATAATTACCCAACAAATTAATCGTTAGTTATATTTTTACAGCACATACAAATTAGTGGTAATAATTCGCCAGAACTCAACGATTTCCTAAAAAGTGTTTTGGACAACAAACATGTTTTTGAAACTATCAGAGATGTAGCCAAGCAGTTCAACAATAAAAATTCGAAGATTACAGATCCCGTAAGTATCGTGAAATGTCTAATAAGTAAATCAGTTAATTTTTAAATCATATTAAATAGAATTTGGTGAAAGGTCTACCGTTTATTTTTTCTTCTACATATTTCGGTAAAGCAAATAATGCAAATGTTTATAATGAAATTGCGTTCGATTCCCCAAATAACGGTATCTATCCGCCCAAGCGTGAACGTTCACACTTATCCAACAGCGTAGATCAAGAACTTTTTGACGATATTGATGAAACTGCGTTCGTGAATAGTGAATCCCAAGACAATTATGGAACCCGATATCGCAGAGGCTTGGATTTAACAAACTATAATAAGGATTACGATTTCGGTTCGAGTGACATCAAAGTATTTCCAAGAAGCGAATCTGGAATTCGTAGAGTGCCTGGAAAAAAATACGCACGACCCAAGACAATCCCTTTAGAAGCACAAAATGCACCTAAAAGTGATTTAAACAACAATAACGATAATACAAACATTATAAAGCGAAAAAGTATGGAAGAAAACAACAAAGACAACCAAGATAAAACTGTAAACGATCGGCCAACTAACGAAAAATCAAAAAATCTAGTAGACGTTGATGTCGACGTAAAAAAGACGTTACACAAAAACGATATTCTCGACATAACTACCGAAACTACACCAAGTAGTAAACTACTGGATAAACGTTATTTAGACGACAAAGAGCCGGAAAACTGGGCAACAGTGACAATCGTATTTTTAGAAAATCATTCTGACGATAACGAAGTAAAGAAAAATACACTACAAGATGTGGATCAGCCCACTTCGGCAATTGAACAAAAAGAACTATCGACCGAATCGTACCGCGATTTATCCTTAGTTCCACCGACGAGGAATAATTTCCAAAAATTGTTCGAAGGCGCCGCGACGAATCTTGCACGAGATTTAAATAACGAAAGCGGCACAAAACTAGCGGGAAAAATTATGCAAGATAGCAGTATCTCTTCAGATGAACAGCACAATAGCGAATTAAATTTGCCAGGATACCACGAAGAAAAGAATTTAATTAAAAATTTAAATTCCCTACGTACGAATTATTTTCAAAGTCGACGTATCCAATCTATATCCAACGAAGAATATCCTTATTACGACAGTCTGGTGTATAAAATGAACGACGACAAGTAAAAGAAAACAATAATGCTAGTCTTCAAATTAATAAAGTACGAGATAAAAGAAGTTATCCGATTTTGCTTTAACAGATAATCGATATTCTTTCGAAGACGATTACAATCAACAATTAAATCCGGCATGGCAGGATGAATACGGCGATGAAGCTGATATAATAGTTCCGAAACGAATTATATACGACAGTAAAAAGAAAATACTGCGGTCAATTTATTGTTCTATCTCGACTATGTTGTCCGCCCAAACAATAATTCTTTGTAGCAATTTACTATTAAGTGTCTTGCGCGCTCATAAATTTTAAAAGTCTGGTTTTTTTATTCGAAAGTTAATTTTTTTAAATGGAAAGCGCGTGGGCCACTCGGAACATTAGTTAGAAAATTTTATTGTAAATACAACGATACGCGACTTGTCTAATTTTATTTCCATTTAACACTAAATAAATCGAAAATATGTAGGTATTCTTCATTGTTCGAATGTAAGTATTTGTAGTTTTGCTTAATTGATTTAAATAAAGAAAAAATACGTCGAAATAGAACAATTTTGTTGTACCGCAGTCACAGCCATCTGTGTTGAAAAATAAAAATAAGATAGAATTTGATCCGTAGATTCCACAAATAATAAAATACGCAGGGTGTTCCACTTCAAAAATCAAATTTGGTGTCGCTACCGTCGCAACCGGAAGTCGACCTTTTTGTGTCTACACGTTAATAAATTGAAAATTATGCCTTATATGCATATTCAAAATTTCGGTTTAATCGGTTTATAAATATAGGAGTTATAAGCTTAGCCCTCGATTCGCGGCCACCCGGTATATTTATTTATTTACATTTTTTTAGGAAATTGGATAGGCACATTTTCATCTTAATTTCGCAACAAATTGTAAATTAAAAAATAAAAAAATGTTAAATAATCGCGAAGTAAATTTAGAATAAATTACTTTTGATAACGAAAACTATAATAACCATTAAATGCGAACGCGCCGATGTAAACAAACCTAAACCATGAAAATGAACGTCTACTATTTTAATAATAAAAGAAACTTGATTACAAAACCTGCGATGGAGTTTAAATAGAAATAACGGAAAACAATGGGTTTACTGAAGCTGTTACTATCTAACAACGGAAGACTTAAAATACGTAGTAATATCTGTTAAGCCAGTTATTGTATGGGATTTACATTCAACGCTTTGCTTTTAATCATGGCATTTTGATATCGTCAATATTTAAACCTCGGCCATTTTTAATTGTTCTACTTCGCTTTTAACTAATAAATCAAAATCGTCCCGTTAGTATCTAATTATTTCGTTTAAGCACTACTTACATAATTTTTATAAGCAAAAACTAAACTTACAGTCAACAAATTTCTATTTATAATGCCACAATAAAGATTAAACGATAAGTGTAGATTCTATTAATAATTAAAGATTCGGTTTGCTAAAACCAATAAACGTTTTACTTCAAGGCACCTCCTTTAAATATCTCTCTTAACTAGAGCTCTCGTATTCCCTCTAAGCCGTTTAGTTTATGAGATTCCATTACTAAAAGCTATTAATGGTAACAAACCGTCTTCTGTGCGCGGCCCTCATATTTCGCATAACCTCTCTTAAGCGTTTTAAAAATATAAATAATTAATAAATTATGTGGTGATACAATACTGAGAAGTAAATTGCGTTTTTATAAATACCTAGGTGTATCGTGAATTTTAAACGAATTGTAATACTTTTAAAATTATTATCTATTAATAATAATTACCCAACAAATTAATCGTTAGTTATATTTTTACAGCACATACAAATTAATGGTAATAATTCGCCAGAACTCAACGATTTCCTAAAAAGTGTTTTGGACAACAAACATGTTTTTGAAACTATCAGAGATGTAGCCAAGCAGTTCAACAATAAAAATTCGAAGATTACAGATCCCGTAAGTATCGTGAAATGTCTAATAAGTAAATCTGTTAATTTTTAAATCATATTAAATAGAATTTGGTGAAAGGTCTACCGTTTATTTTTTCTTCTACATATTTCGGTAAAGCAAATAATGCAAATGTTTATAATGAAATTGCGTTCGATTCCCCAAATAACGGTATCTATCCGCCCAAGCGTGAACGTTCACACTTATCCAACAGCGTAGATCAAGAACTTTTTGACGATATTGATGAAACTGCGTTCGTGAATAGTGAATCCCGAGACAATTATGGAACCCGATATCGCAGAGGCTTGGATTTAACAAACTATAATAAGGATTACGATTTCGGTTCGAGTGACATCAAAGTATTTCCAAGAAGCGAATCTGGAATTCGTAGAGTGCCTGGAAAAAAATACGCACGGCCCAAGACAATCCCTTTAGAAGCACAAAATGCACCTAAAAGTGATTTAAACAACAGTAACGATAATACAAACATTATAAAGCGAAAAAGTATGGAAGAAAACAACAAAGACAACCAAAATAAAACTGTAAACGATCGGCCAACTAACGAAAAATCAAAAAATCTAGTAGACGTTGATGTCGACGTAAAAAAGACGTTACACAAAAACGATATTCTCGACATAACTACCGAAACTACACGAAGTAGTAAACTACTGGATAAACGTTATTTAGACGACAAAGAGCCGGAAAACTGGGCAACAGTGACAATCGTATTTTTAGAAAATCATTCTGACGATAACGAAGTAAAGAAAAATACACTACAGGATGTGGATCAGCCCACTTCGGCAATCGAACAAAAAGAACTATCGACCGAATCGTACCGCGATTTAACCTTAGTTCCACCGACGAGGAATAATTTCCAAAAATTGTTCGAAGGCGCCGCGACGAATCTTGCACGAGATTTAAATAACGAAAGCGGCACGAAACTAGCGGGAAAAATTATGCAAGATAGCAGTATCTCTTCAGATGAACAGCACAATAGCGAATTAAATTTGCCAGGATACCACGAAGAAAAGAATTTAATTAAAAATTTAAATTCCCTACGTACGAATTATTTTCAAAGTCGACGTATCCAATCTATATCCAACGAAGAATATCCTTATTACGACAGTCTGGTGTATAAAAATGAACGACGACAAGTAAAAGAAAACAATAATGCTAGTCTTCAAATTAATAAAGTACGAGATAAAAGAAGTTATCCCGATTTTGCTTTAACAGATAATCGATATTCTTTCGAAGACGATTACAATCAACAATTAAATCCGGCATGGCAGGATGAATACGGCGATGAAGCTGATATAATAGTTCCGAAACGAATTATATACGACAGTAAAAAGAAAAATACTAAGTTAACATTGAATGGTATAGTTAAAGATTTAAATGATGACGACAACGCTCTATATAAATTGCATTCGACCAGTTATAATAATTTCAAAGATGCCGAAGGTTTCGATACGTCCGATAGTCGTTACGGACATACTACAACGGTCTATGGTCAAATCGCCGACAAACCAGTGACACAAATGAATATTATAAATGGCCAAGAAAACACTTGTGATTGTAAGAAACATAAAGGCCAACATGCATATTGTGACTGTAATAAAGGCTGCAATTGCATTGGTTGTAATTGTAAAAACAATAACAATAGAAATGCTCGTGCAATGATCAATAAAAACAAACTGCAAGAACAAAAAGATGACAGTAATCGAAATATAATAAAACATTCTTTAATTTCAAACTTGCCAAAGGTAAGAAACGAATTTAAAGATAGTTCTATAGAAACAAGTTTTAACACAGGTAATACTATTGAAAGTTTTCATTATCCTAAATTTTTAATTGCTAGAAACGATCTTTCACAACTTAAATCTAAACATAAAATGGACGACATGAGTAATTATAATAATATCGATTACGATCGCGAACTTTTTGAAAGCGATAACAACAATAATGCAATAATTGACACGCCTATAGCTAGTACCGCTAAAACTCAAACAAATGCTAAAAATCTGGAAAACGAGCCAGATTTAGGACAGATTGGTGGAATTACTGTCTCTTCATTGAAACCCAACCCCGATTTCAAACGTAGACGAGACTCAAATAATTTTTATCATTTTCCTATAACTGAAACGACTCATAATAAAATTAGCAAGAAAGAATTGACAACGTTTGGACCTGAAAATGAAAATTTAGATGATAAATATAATTTTGACATTGATAATGAAGAAGAATCGATACAGGAACGTGAAGAGACTAAAGAAGCTTGTAACCACAATAATAACGACGCAAAGGTTCTTAAAAAGCACGCAAAAGAGCAAATAAGTCAAGACACTGAGAAAAATATAGATTATGAAATAAATGATAGTGAACGAGAAGACAATACTATAAATAAAAAATATCTAAACAATAAAAAACATCTAAACAATAAAAAACAAGACAATGTAAATGAAGATAATAGGCAACAAATAAAAACAATGAGTTTTAACACGGTGGAGAGCTTCGTGGATATTGTAGAAAACGATGCGTCAGATGACAAGACGATGGAAAAACGTCAAGTAGTTAAAGATAGTTTAAACTATAATCGAGAAAATCATTCAAATCGTTGGAACAAATATTCGCAAGATAAAGAATTAAACGGAATTCCCTATTATTCACACAAAATGTTACCACCGAAAGAATTTCAGAGGAAACACAATTCCCACAATAAAAGAAGCCGTTTAAACCGTGCCGAAAATGTTAACAGACCGAGTGAAGGTCTCCTTTCCAATTCCGAGGATGGGAAACAACTAAA
This sequence comes from Rhagophthalmus giganteus, assembly GCA_036326145.1. Lineage (NCBI taxonomy): Eukaryota > Metazoa > Arthropoda > Insecta > Coleoptera > Rhagophthalmidae > Rhagophthalmus > Rhagophthalmus giganteus. The sequence continues at coordinate 52,931,023 of JARFJA010000001.1, forward strand.
CATTCCTTCTAAAGATTTCAAGAGAACACAATCAAATAGTAAACTACATCATAGGCTATCTACCGAAAAACCTCACACGCATAAAAATGAATTCAAACAATGGAATAATGCGAAAAACGATTTGACTTCGAATATCGGCTTCAATGCTCATGAGGTAAGTTAAAAATTGATAAGAGATTCTTTTTTAATTAGTCATTTTCCAGACGTGCGGTAAAGATCCAAAGAAAATTCACAATTTAAACGAACACATATCCGAAGCCCTAAATGGACGCATGGCTGCCGTGCTGGTTCAAAAAATTTTACAAGAAGCACGGTTAAACAGCAAACTAAACTCGCGATTTTCGGGAAGTTTGTCCTCTAAACACAACTACAAAACCGAAATAGTAAGTTTTCAATTTGTTTAAGTTAGAAAAAAAAATAGTTTCTCTTTAGGATAATTTAGAAGCGTTCAAGAGCAACGAAACCGAAAAAGATATCAAACAAACAGAAGCAATGCTACGCGAAATAATGGCGACACTAAATAAAATCGTTCTGGATCAAATCAAAATACGAACGTGTAAACGTCTGCCCCTCGACTTATTTAAATATTTAAAAACCATCACCAGCGTCAGTAATAAAAAAGAAATAGAAGATACGGAAGTTAACGGAGAAGAAATTCCTTTTTCGATAATTAAGAACAGCAAAACAAGGGATGCACCGATAGAATCTCGCGACGCTTTCTTGTTCGAAGATAAAGAAAGTAACAAGAACAATTACGACCGCGACAAATTAGAACAAAAAGTTTTAACGATACGGAAATTACTAAATAAATATAACGATATGAGTTCTTTTTCCAAAAATAAAGTGCGAGACGTGGAGGCCTATTTAAAAGAACATATGAAAATGTTGGAAGACATTTTGTCCCGGACGCAGGCTAAAAAAGTACTTGAAACAAACAAAGTGAAAAAAGATAATTATTTAACCGATAGGGCATCTTCAGATGCCGACATATATTCATCGAAGAATCGTAATTCGTTATCGTATCCTTCGGGTAACATGGATTATCCACGTATACGTGCTAAAGGAGAATCACTAGTAGATTTGCGACGAATTAGAAAAGGAACTAAAAACGAACTTAAAGTTCCCCAAAGTGATTTTTCTGTATCGGAACAATATAAAAAATTAAAACACGCCGCCAATTCCCTTCGTCAAAAAAGAGAACAAGAAAATAAATTGGGCGAATTATTCGGAGATCCTAATAAACACTCGTCATCTAAGCATCATAGCGCCGACAATAAAGGAAACGTTAATTTAGAAAAAGGATTTGAAGAAATAAATCCAATTAGAATAGGAAGCTAATTGATATTGTTGTAGCGTAGTATATTTTTTAAGTATGCTATAAATAGATTCTATTTATATTACGGTGCACTTGTATTTCTGCGTTTACAGCATTTTTACAAAATTCTTGCATTTTAGCTAAAATCTGTATTCTCGAGGGTTAAAATTTCAAACAATGACTTGCTAGTTTCAGTCACGCTTGTTCCCAAATCCTTTATAATTGTATCACGATCGTTTACTCGTGGGAGAAGGGCACACATTCCTTCATGCTTGTTTCTGATAGGATCACAACTAATGCCGATTCCTATGAGAAAAAAGCACATTTTAGAAAATACGCGGGGCTTTGGAAATAATAAATGATATCTTTACGAATTGTTGGATTTACGGTTAAAAACAGACAGAAACACACGTTTTTAACAAATATATAGGTACAATCAGATCCACTGAAGATGTCCCTGTCTTCTATCGCATTTTACAAAACGTATGTCCTAAATAGACCATATGCATAACTCACTTAACTCGCTTTCACTAAATTCTTCAATTTTTATATCTTCTTATTGTTTAGAAGGTTAACCGCTCGCTTACGGTAAAGTTATTTATTAATTAAAATTAGACTACAATGGAATTTCTTACTTTTTAACAGGGTGTAACTAAAACATGCAGTCAAACTTTACAGGCGTCTTATAGACGTCAAAATAAGACTTTTTTTAATATGAACATGTGTCCGAAAATGCATCCCCTCCGAACTAGAGGACTTGGAAATATGTCATGAAACAATCAATGCGGCGAAAAATGGAAGCATGCATTACCTCAAATCAAACATCTTTTGTAGCTAAAATTTAAAAAAAAGTAGCAAAAAATTGTGTGGTTTTTCTTGAACTATTCGAAGTCCTCTAGTTCGGAGGGGATGCATTTTCGGACACATGTTCATATAAAAAAAGTCTTATTTTGACGTCTATAAGACGCCTGTAAAGTTTGGCTGCTTGTTTTAGTTACACCCTGTATAAAATTTAAAAACGCGATTCATCACATCACATTTGTTTCTCTCTAACACAAGTGGTAAGCCAAAAATTATTTTTTTAGAAAACGCGATGACGTCGTCCGTCATGGAAACCATTGTCTCAAGAAACGTTTCCATAGCAATTATTCTAGGAATAGCTATTCTGCAGTATAAAACATGTTTGTAAAACCGGCCCTAAGAATTATAAAAAATTACATCGAGGGTACAAGTGAAAAAGTAAATGTTGAATTTTCTACTACACAAACCAAGTTTACTTTCTCCCTTACACTATTACCAATGCAGATATACCTTATTCATTTTATCATACAACATTATCGAGTGTAGGTTTAGACGGAATGACGTCACAGCGATTTTTAAACATTCATTACGGGCTTCATGTTTAAAATATAAAGAAAATTCAAAGAGTATTCTTATCCTTATTATTCGATTTTGTAATGACGATAATAAAGAAAAAGTAGTCTGATTCCTCATTCTGATTAAAGATGCAGCTATAAGTTAAATACCTAGTAGGTTCGTAAAGTTTTGTCGACGGCGACGTTTAAACAATTTTTAAATTCTACAGATGATTTTTTTATTTTTGTGTATAAGTATTTATAAAACTTAATTTTATTATTTACATTATAGTACCTATCTATTATTTGTCTGAAATAATCACAATCAATTAAATAAATCTAAATTTTAACTAATTGTAGGTACCTAAACATAAGTAAAAAACGCGAAAAATGTTTTACTTATCTGAATACAATTTATTCGCCATGAATACACATTACGCAGATTCTATTAAATTATAATAGTACTTACATTAAATTACAAGTTTCGTAAGGGATGTTTTTATTGCACGAATTCAAGTTTATAAAACGTGCCGCGTGATAAACTTTAGTATTCTGAACATTCTAATAGAAACAACAGTTTAATAAAAACAATAAAATTGCGTGAAAGTTTTAAAACCAACTTAAAAAATTATTATGTATTTGTTCTTGTTTAAAAACATGCTAAAACATATTATTTGATTGAATTTGGTAACAGTTTTGGCATTACATAGAGTGTGATTTCTTACTTAGGCACATATATATATATTATACAAGAGGCAATTACTCATCAGCAAAACTCTGAAATTTCAAGAATAAGAAAATTTTTATTTGAATTTATAATCTCCTTGTCGGTACTTAAATAATTTCGGGTTTTACAAGATTAAAGAAAGCAGTCCTTTCGAAATAATCAATATCGATATTACTAACCAACACCCGAGCTAAAATAGAAAATGTCTTAAAATTGTATAAATATATATCAACATGTTATGTAAGTATACTTGAGTTGCCCTAATAAATGATTTTTTTTAAGTTATTTAAAAATAAATAAATCTAAAAGAAAAAGAAAAGTAAAAAACGATACTGTTGCATATGTATATAGGTACTCGGCAAATGGTTGACTGGTTTAAGCTAAGTCCTACGTTTCTTGTCACAGCTCGGACGAGCGACATTTTCGTTGATTCCGCTAGTACGCTCGCCACAGAAAAAATCGGGACAGTAGAAGGACTGAATTTTAAAAATGTTTTGTTGTGAATCGGGTTTTAAATAAACTGTTTGCAAGTACATAAGGATTAAGCCATAAAAGCATTGTTACCTACATAGCTGAGGTTCTAAAGATGTTAGGTTATGCATTTTAAGACGAGCCCTACCTTCCAGTAAGCTAACAAACTTCAATGTAAATCAAATGAAAATCCACATTTCGCTCTTTTTTATATTTTAGAATAATTTTTTTATATGATGTTTGGTATCAAAATCATCAGCACAAAAAAGGAAATCATCCCAAATCGACGAAATTATCGTAAGACGTCAAAATTATATCAAATATAAGGTAAAATACCCAATAGGGGAACGGATACGAAAACTTAAGTTGAATACATATATTTTAAAGCATTTAATTCAATATTATCATAAGATTATTGTTTTTATTATTTAGCCATGATCATTATCAATCAATTCAAGTAAAAATTAATTGTATTTACGTCTTATTCATGTAAATATCAAGTTTTTAATACAGTAGTTGAATGGCCTAATAAGGGAACATTGAGTTTGCGTAGCCCCTATAGAGGAACGCCGTAGGTCCAAAAGAGGAACAATGAAAATGATTAAGGCAAAAGTGAACAAAATAATTTTTATAAATATTATAGGGATAAAAGACAAAATATAAAACAAGCAATCAATTTTAGATATATTTTTATTTAAATTATATATAATTTGAATATATAACCATTGAGATCACAAGAAGTAATAAATAACTAACATAAATTAATAATTTTAATAACAATTTCAATAAGTAAGAACGAATCAACAAGAACTTTATAAAAATAGTGAGTGCAATAATCAAATATTTTACAGTTTTTCTTTTTTAATTTTGATTTTAGACGTTAGTACGTCCATTTCTAATTGGAGTATTGACTTATCAATATCGTCTACTTCTTTCTGTAGATTTTTTATTGTCTCCACTGTCGTATCGTCTCTATTATCAGTTTTTTTAAATTTTAACACTTTTAGCACTTAACACAGTTGGTGGACCTTTCCTGCATTCCAGAGGTGTTATATGATGTAATTTTTTATATAAAGTTGTTTTAGGAATTGCGAACTTCCTAGCAGCTTCACTCAGAGACATCCCTGCATCCATCGCATTGAAAGCTTCCTTGATAATATCTGGTGTATACGTAGACTTTTCTTTGCTTCTCTTTTTATTTTTTATTTTTGGGCAACTTTTCTCTCCCACTTTCTTCTTTTGATTTTTTCTTGGAACCATTTCCCTACACATGTTGATGATATAAATATATATTAATATCAATATTGATATTTTAAATAATTTTAATTTTTAATTAAAAAAAGTCAAAATTTATGAAAATTTCTTGTTTACAAACATGTCAAGTTTTTGAGGTTATAATTTTCATTACTTGGATTACGTTACTTCAACATATTATTCATGTAAATTTATGATATAAATGTATTTTCTGACTTTCAATTTAAACTTATTTGTCAATACTTACGTATTCGAATATATAATTATTTATCACAGTCACTTTATTTATGCAAATATTTTCTTTGTACCTCTACGGGTGCATCTGCTGAGACACGTCAGGTAAATGGGAACGCGTGTTATCCAGCCGTTCCTCTATTAGGCACGAAATTCAAATGTGCTGGTAAAGGGAACAGTTGATTTTTAAACAAATAATCTACGTAATTAAGTTTTTACTCCAAAAATAGGTAAAGGAATAATTTTCTAATCATGTCAAAAATTTCGCTAAGATTATTTGTTTTATTCTGATAAAAAACGCATTGACAATATTGACTTTTCGTCGCACTGTGCGTCAATAAGTCCAAATTTTCGTCACTTTGCGAGGGAAGTTACAATTTATTATTTTTTCCCAATTATGAGATTATTAAAAATATAGAAAATTCAAAGAGTATTCTTATCCTTATTATTCGATTTTGTAATGACGATAATAAAGAAAAAGTAGTCTGATTCCTCATTCTGATTAAAGATGCAGCTATAAGTTAAATACCTAGTAGGTTCGTAAAGTTTTGTCGACGGCGACGTTTAAACAATTTTTAAATTCTACAGATGATTTTTTTATTTTTGTGTATAAGTATTTATAAAACTTAATTTTATTATTTACATTATAGTACCTATCTATTATTTGTCTGAAATAATCACAATCAATTAAATAAATCTAAATTTTAACTAATTGTAGGTACCTAAACATAAGTAAAAAACGCGAAAAATGTTTTACTTATCTGAATACAATTTATTCGCCATGAATACACATTACGCAGATTCTATTAAATTATAATAGTACTTACATTAAATTACAAGTTTCGTAAGGGATGTTTTTATTGCACGAATTCAAGTTTATAAAACGTGCCGCGTGATAAACTTTAGTATTCTGAACATTCTAATAGAAACAACAGTTTAATAAAAACAATAAAATTGCGTGAAAGTTTTAAAACCAACTTAAAAAATTATTATGTATTTGTTCTTGTTTAAAAACATGCTAAAACATATTATTTGATTGAATTTGGTAACAGTTTTGGCATTACATAGAGTGTGATTTCTTACTTAGGCACATATATATATATATATATATATATATATATATATATATATCAGCAAAACTCTGAAATTTCAAGAATAAGAAAATTTTTATTTGAATTTATAATCTCCTTGTCGGTACTTAAATAATTTCGGGTTTTACAGGATTAAAGAAAGCAGTCCTTTCGAAATAATCAATATCGATATTACTAACCAACACCCGAGCTAAAATAGAAAATGTCTTAAAATTGTATAAATATATATCATGTTATGTAGGTATACTTGAGTTGCCCTAATAAATGATTTTTTTTTAAGTTATTTAAAAAGAAATAAATCTAAAAGAAAAAGAAAAGTAAAAAACGATACTGTTGCATATGTATATAGGTACTCGGCAAATGGTTGACTGGTTTAAGCTAAGTCCTACGTTTCTTGTCACAGCTCGGACGAGCGACATTTTCGTTGATTCCGCTAGTACGCTCGCCACAGAAAAAATCGGGACAGTAGAAGGACTGAATTTTAAAAATGTTTTGTTGTGAATCGGGTTTTAAATAAACTGTTTGCAAGTACATAAGGATTAAGCCATAAAAGCATTGTTACCTACATAGCTGAGGTTCTAAAGATGTTAGGTTATGCATTTTAAGACGAGCCCTACCTTCCAGTAAGCTAACAAACTTCAATGTAAATCAAATGAAAATCCACATTTCGCTCTTTTTTATATTTTAGAATAATTTTTTTATATGATGTTTGGTATCAAAATCATCAGCACAAAAAAGGAAATCATCCCAAATCGACGAAATTATCGTAAGACGTCAAAATTATATCAAATATATGACATTTACTAATCCGTAGTAAAAGAATAGAAAAAGGTTACAAAGAGAACAATGTATTGAATTTATGGGTTCTACTTGTTGTTAGACGAGAACGTAATAGCCAAACTTCACCCAATAAAGTTGCGAATTATGATTTTTGGCATTTCATTACTTATTTCTCTAAAGTTAATTTAGAATATGATCGTTATGAAAACAACTATGATTTCGATAATATTACTATTTATTATATCCTTGATATTTTGATGCTTTTCCTATTCCTTCCTCTACAATTATAATTACTGATGAAGTCTAAAAGTACATTTCAAAATATTTGTTTCCAGTGAAAAATGAAATTCCATTATACCGCTCTCGTCTAGAACCTGTAGATTTAATCCATTATTCTGTTTGTAACCCTGTTTTATTATTAAACGTAATATTTTTGATATAATTTTGACGTCTTACGATAATTTCGTCGCTGTGGGATAATTTCTTTTTGTACTGATGATTTCGATACCAAATATCATTAAAAAAATTTTTTTCTAAAACATAAAAAGTGCGAAATCTTGATTTCTATTGAAGTTTATGAACTTACTGAAAAGTAGGGGATCGCCTTAAAATTAAAACTAGTGACCGAATGCTTACTTTACTATGCTTCTTTTAAAAATTGTGGCAGTAAGCCAATATAAAAACTTGGAACAACTAACATCATATATTTCGGCTCTGGTTGGAGCTATCTTTAGTGCTACAAATATATAAACGATGGAAACAATTAATTAATATATAATATATTAATTCGGCCAAAGAATTGTATCTTTATTACTTTTCTATACACACAAAGAATGATTACATACCTTCTTACATAATTATTTTATTTATCGTTTCTTGTTCTTGGATATATAATTTTCGTAGGTTAAATAACACATATAGTAATTAAGGATATATACAGGGTGTCCCGGGAGGAATCTGCCAAACGTTAGGGGCGCGTTTCTGAAGTAATTTTAAACAAAGAAGCTGTAGCAATGTATAGGTCCGATGTGGAAAAGTTATGGCTTGTTAAAGAAAAGTCAAGACAAAAAATCAAAAATGTGATTTATTAAGTTTTGTTGAGGAAGTATTAATAAGACGAAATATTTTTCAAGTTATATCAATTTTGTGTGTGTAAGTAACCATTTTTTTTAATATAAATCTACATGTTATCGGTCATATCGACGCAGATTTTCCAAAAGGGCGTAACCCACAAAAAGTAAATTTTACAGTAGAGCACATGTTATGTCGTCGCGTAGCTATAACAAGATACGTTTCGCGGAAATATAAATCGATTTTTTTCACCGAAAAAAATCGAAATATTGTTACTAGATTTTATCAGACATTGTCTTTGTTTTAAATGCGTAAGATAGTCAGAATAACTCATTTTCACAAAAAGTGTGAGTTACGTCCTCTTGGTAAAACGCGATTGATATATTACGTCGATCAATAAATTTTTCAATTTACAGAAAGCATAAACTAAACCTGCCTACCACTTGATTCTAAAGTATTTTGTTGACAAAGAGTTGTCCACTTTGTAGGTAACAATGATGATTTATGGCTTACAATAATCCCTTTTAAAAATACAAGCATTTTACCTAAAACCCAATTCACAACCAAACATTTTTAAAATTTTATCCTTCAACTGTCCCTATTTTTTCTGTGGCAAGTGTACCTATTAAAATGTGCTTGCCTATACACAATTTGTAGATGACTCGATTGATATTTTAGGTAATCAATTTATTATAATTTTAAAAACTGCTTTATAAATATTGAAAAAAAAGTATTTACTTAATTAAATTTAAGTACCTGCTCTAAAATTGATTTTTAATTGTATTATATGTATTAACTATCTTTATTCGACTTGAAAAGCCGAATCGCTAACTAGTCTATTTATTAAAATGATAATATGCAAATACTTCCAAATAGTTAACAAAATTGGTGTAATTCAATAAGTTAGGTGTAGGTACTTTAAGGGTTGGTTTTCAAATATTCCAATTTAAACTTCGTTAAAGCTGCACGAAAACAACAGTAATTAGTGTAGTAGGAAAATTTTACGAAGATGTCGGCTTTTGGTGATATTTTTTAAAAATAAAAATCTAAAATTTGACAGATGCAAGCTACAAATCACTCACGGTATTACTCTTGCATCGCGATAAACGCGAGTGGTATTGATAAATTCAAATAAAATTTGACATAAAAATATGTATCTGCTTTTTTTACGTAAGTAAGTATAATAATATACTTGCAACATAACTAACAACGTTCTACGTTTATCAATTAATTATAAAGATAGTTTTGAATCTTAAAAGCGAGAACGGTTGCTTGTTTAAAGCTCATGTTTATATAAGACTTGTTTTTAGTTATCTCATTTGCGGTGCTTTTGTCCCACAAATAGCATTTCGCGTGACAAGGACCGTATACGTTACCTCCAAAAGCTTGGCTTTAACAAAGGACAGAGTTAAGTAGTTGAGAACAATGCCGCAGGTGTGCACAGTCGCCGTTATATTCACTGGGTATTATTTTTAGAAAATGAACCAAAGTAGATAAATCCAAGTTCGCTAGAAATCTCATCCTTATATTTGTATCATAAAAATTTTATTTCCCAATAAAACTATATATAAAAGATTCTTTTCGGGAACAGTATACTTATGGGATATCTTAGGCATTATCTCGTTTTGAGTTTATTATAATATCGAATTCTTCGTGCTTACAATTAGATAATGATAAAATGCTCAAAAAATAGCGATTAAGTTTGAGCATCCATTCTTAAATTGACGATTCTGATTAAATTATTAAATTCTGTATATATTAAAAAAAAATGCGGGACGCGTCGTGTGGGATGAAATTAAATTATCTGCAGGAAACCTAAGCGTAATCAAAGTCGAGGATCGGTAAAAAGAACCTACGAAATCTTCAAAAATTACTATTTACTTGATGGATAAAAATCTATAAATAAACCGAGAAGATTGAATTTTTCCAATTGAAAAAAGGAAATTTCATTCGGGCAACTTCAACATAGATAGATAATACGTAGACGTGCTAAAATGAAGTTAATGTTTTAGAACGAAATACCCGTGTTTAACTAGTTATATACGATCGTACTTAATATTTAAATTTATCGAACTATTCAACAACTACACGTTAAAATATAAACACGCTCTCGTAAAGGTTTTCACGTTGCTGAGGTATCTACGGGCATCTATAATAGAGGAATAAGACAATGCCAGGGAAATGAAGGCAGGCATATCTCGGCAACACCACAGGAAGCATATTGTGCTTTCGTAGACAATGTTAGCAGCCACCGCCATCTGCATTTCATTGGAAAAGTTACACAAAGCTGCACGCCGATACTTTGCTCGGCGAGCTTTTTATTTTTATGTTTTGAATATTTTGAATGGTATCTCTAATGCGATGTAGAAATATTTTATGTACGGTTTTGTTTTCCTGTTACGCTTTGTTTACTTCGCGACGAGCACCTTTGCTATCTAAGTATTCAATAAAGAGGAAAAGCGATTTTTGTCGCCGATATACACAAAACATTGACTTTTGTTTAAATACCTACTTTAAAAGGTCGCAAAGTTCCACAAAGTTCACTATGAATACAATTTATTCAGATTAATTATTACGATCGTAATACGAATGCTTAATATTAGAAAATTGATACTTGAATCGCGATTATTTTTTAATAAATACCTAGGTATGTACCTAATCACGTTTTATTGTTACCTCTGTCTCATAATAATTGGTAGGTACATCTGACTAGATAATTTGCCCCATATTTTACCACATTTCAAAATTTTTAATGTTTTTTATGTAAAACTAGATCAATAAACTGACTACAAACAAAACACTTATTTAATTTCATGATTTTTTCTTAAAAGCTACTTTAGCTACATCAGGCTTATCAGGAACGTCGTAGTGTAATTTTACACATAATTATTTTTCGATGGTGCCATTCTAAAAATTATTGGCTTCTTCTACAGCAGGCGAATTTGATTAATTTTTAAACAAATAGTTGTTTTTTAACTATCTACCTGCCAACAACACTAGACAACGAAACTAATATATGTATATGTGCCAGAGCACTAATGCTTTTAATTAATCCCTGATATTTTGATGCTTTTCCTATTCCTTCCTCTACAATTATAATTACTGATGAAGTCTAAAAGTACATTTCAAAATATTTGTTTCCAGTGAAAAATGAAATTCCATTATACCGCTCTCGTCTAGAACCTGTAGATTTAATCCATTATTCTGTTTGTAACCCTGTTTTATTGTTAAATGTAATATTTTTGATATAATTTTGACGTCTTACGATAATTTCGTCGCTGTGGGATAATTTCTTTTTTTGTACTGATGATTTCGATACCAAATATCATTAAAAAAACTTTTTTCTAAAACATAAAAAGTGCGAAATCTTGATTTCTATTGAAGTTTATGAACTTACTGAAAAGTAGGGGATCGCCTTAAAATTAAAACTAGTGACCGAATGCTTACTTTACTATGCTTCTTTTAAAAATTGTGGCAGTAAGCCAATATAAAAACTTGGAACAACTAACATCATATATTTCGGCTCTGGTTGGAGCTATCTTTAGTGCTACAAATATATAAACGATGGAAACAATTAATTAATATATAATATATTAATTCGGCCAAAGAATTGTATCTTTATTACTTTTCTATACACACAAAGAATGATTACATACCTACTTACATAATTATTTTATTTATCGTTTCTTGTTCTTGGATATATAATTTTCGTAGGTTAAATAACACATATAGTAATTAAGGATATATACAGGGTGTCCCGGGAGGAATCTGCCAAACGTTAGGGGCGCGTTTCTGAAGTAATTTTAAACAAAGAAGCTGTAGCAATGTATAGGTCCGATGTGGAAAAGTTATGGCTTGTTAAAGAAAAGTCAAGACAAAAAATCAAAAATGTGATTTATTAAGTTTTGTTGAGGAAATATTAATAAGACGAAATATTTTTCAAGTTATATCAATTTTGTGTGTGTAGGTAACCATTTTTTTTAATATAAATCTACATGTTATCGGTCATATCGACGCAGATTTTCCAAAAGGGCGTAACCCACAAAAAGTAAATTTTACAGTAGAGCACATGTTATGTCGTCGCGTAGCTATAACAAGATACGTTTCGCGGAAATATAAATCGATTTTTTTCACCGAAAAAAATCGAAATATTGTTACTAGATTTTATCAGACATTGTCTTTGTTTTAAATGCGTAAGATAGTCAGAATAACTCATTTTCACAAAAGTGTGAGTTACGTCCTCTTGGTAAAACGCGATTGATATATTACGTCGATCAATAAATTTTTCAATTTACAGAAAGCATAAACTAAACCTGCCTACCACTTGATTCTAAAGTATTTTGTTGACAAAGAGTTGTCCACTTTGTAGGTAACAATGATGATTTATGGCTTACAATAATCCCTTTTAAAAATACAAGCATTTCACCTAAAACCCAATTCACAACCAAACATTTTTAAAATTTTATCCTTCAACTGTCCCTATTTTTTTCTGTGGCAAGTGTACCTATTAAAATGTGCTTGCCTATACACAATTTGTAGATGACTCGATTGATATTTTAGGTAATCAATTTATTATAATTTTAAAAACTGCTTTATAAATATTGAAAAAAAAGTATTTACTTAATTAAATTTAAGTACCTGCTCTAAAATTGATTTTTAATTTTATTATATGTATTAACTATCTTTATTCGGCTTGAAAAGCCGAATCGCTAACTAGTCTATTTATTAAAATGATAATATGCAAATACTTCCAAATAGTTAACAAAATTGGTGTAATTCAATAAGTTAGGTGTAGGTACTTTAAGGGTTGGTTTTCAAATATTCCAATTTAAACTTCGTTAAAGCTCCACGAAAACAACAGTAATTAGTGTAGTAGGAAAATTTTACGAAGATGTCGGCTTTTGGTGATATTTTTTAAAAATAAAAATCTAAAATTTGACAGTTGCAAGCTACAAATCACTCACGGTATTACTCTTGCATCGCGATAAACGCAAGTGGTATTGATAAATTCAAATAAAATTTGACATAAAAATATGTATCTGCATTTTTTACGTAAGTAAGTATAATAATATACTTGCAACATAACTAACAACGTTCTACGTTTATCAATTAATTATAAAGATAGTTTTGAATCTTAAAAGCGAGAACGGTTGCTTGTTTAAAGCTCATGTTTATATAAGACTTGTTTTTAGTTATCTCATTTGCGGTGCTTTTGTCCCACAAATAGCATTTCGCGTGACAAGGACCGTATACGTTACCTCCAAAAGCTTGGCTTTAACAAAGGACAGAGTTAAGTAGTTGAGAACAATGCCGCAGGTGTGCACAGTCGCCGTTATATTCACTGGGTATTATTTTTAGAAAATGAACCAAAGTAGATAAATCCAAGTTCGCTAGAAATCTCATCCTTATATTTGTATCATAAAAATTTTATTTCCCAATAAAACTATATATAAAAGATTCTTTTCGGGAACAGTATACTTATGGGATATCTTAGGCATTATCTCGTTTTGAGTTTATTATAATATCGAATTCTTCGTGCTTACAATTAGATAATGATAAAATGCTCAAAAAATAGCGATTAAGTTTGAGCATCCATTCTTAAATTGACGATTCTGATTAAATTATTAAATTCTGTATATATTAAAAAAAAAATGCGCGACGCGTCGTGTGGGATGAAATTAAATTATCTGCAGGAAACCTAAGCGTAATCAAAGTCGAGGATCGGTAAAAAGAACCTACGAAATCTTCAAAAATTACTATTTACTTGATGGATAAAAATCTATAAATAAACCGAGAAGATTGAATTTTTCCAATTGAAAAAGGAAATTTCATTCGGGCAACTTCAACATAGATAGATAATACGTAGACGTGCTAAAATGAAGTTAATGTTTTAGAACGAAATACCCGTGTTTAACTAGTTATATACGATCGTACTTAATATTTAAATTTATCGAACTATTCAACAACTACACGTTAAAATATAAACACGCTCTCGTAAAGGTTTTCACGTTGCTGAGGTATCTACGGGCATCTATAATAGAGGAATAAGACAATGCCAGGAAATGAAGGCAGGCATATCTCGGCAACACCACAGGAAGCATATTGTGCTTTCGTAGACAATGTTAGCAGCCACCGCCATCTGCATTTCATTGGAAAAGTTACACAAAGCTGCACGCCGATACTTTGCTCGGCGAGCTTTTTATTTTTATGTTTTGAATATTTTGAATGGTATCTCTAATGCGATGTAGAAATATTTTATGTACGGTTTTGTTTTCCTGTTACGCTTTGTTTACTTCGCGACGAGCACCTTTGCTATCTAAGTATTCAATAAAGAGGAAAAGCGATTTTTGTCGCCGATATACACAAAACATTGACTTTTGTTTAAATACCTACTTTAAAAGGTCGCAAAGTTCCACAAAGTTCACTATGAATACAATTTATTCAGATTAATTATTACGATCGTAATACGAATGCTTAATATTAGAAAATTGATACTTGAATCGCGATTATTTTTTTAATAAATACCTAGGTATGTACCTAATCACGTTTTATTGTTACCTCTGTCTCATAATAATTGGTAGGTACATCTGACTAGATAATTTGCCCCATATTTTACCACATTTCAAAATTTTTAATGTTTTTTATGTAAAACTAGATCAATAAACTGACTACAAACAAAACACTTATTTAATTTCATGATTTTTTCTTAAAAGCTAATTTAGCTACATCAGGCTTATCAGGAACGTCGTAGTGTAATTTTACACATAATTATTTTTCGATGGTGCCATTCTAAAAATTATCGGCTTCTTCTACAGCAGGCGAATTTGATTAATTTTTAAACAAATAGTTGTTTTTTAACTATCTACCTGCCAACAACACTAGACAACGAAACTAATATATGTATATGTGCCAGAGCACTAATGCTTTTAATTAATCCCTATAAAATTTTAACTGTTCGCAGGGTTTCGATAATTCACAACATCTAATTAGCAATTAATTCGCATATTAATTGGTATAAAAACTTGTGCACAATAGACTTTATGGGTCGTAGTATAGGAAACGAATTTAGTGCACCAACTCAGTAAATAAAAAAAATAAGTACAAAAACTTAAATTTAAAATTAAGTAACTCGTTATTATTTCTACAACCTACGAAACTCCGAACGAATATCTTGAAGCTAAAACTTGTAACGTTATTTAGAAACACGGAACAACAAAAGGAGAATGTTAAAAGGTTTCTCTTATCTTTTATAATGGCTGCACAAATTGAAAAAACAATAGGCAGTCTTAAGAAAACGATGAAAAACCGTGGACATTTAAGTTTCTGTTATTAAACGTTCCCAAATATTTCAGTCTTTTAGTGAAAAAAAAGCAGACATTATGCCTTTTCCCATTATTACTATTGATATTACTTACAGGTAAATAGGTATCGATGTAAAATGAATTTGAAATTAAAATGTAGATATCAATAATTAAACTAAAAAATATTTTCGTATAAATAAGTCTAAATTATTATTTTAAAATGTAAAACATTAGAATTCAAACTGACTTATTCTGTGCAAAAAAATATCAACAATAACCTTATATTAATACAACAAACAAAAATTAAATATAAATACTACTAGTTATTGTTGATTGCAATATTTTCGAGTAATTTGCTTTAAAACAAATTAAAAGCTATTTTAAAATAAAAACATGTAACACAAAAATATATTTCGGTACCGAAAGATAAACAATTATGACTCCATTTTATCATTTTTACCGAAAATAGGAAAAGAATAATAGTTAATTATCAAAATTTTGGACGCCCATGTTGATATGTAGTAAAAATTAAAATTATTAATACATCAAACTGCGCTTAAGAATAATAGTCTTATAGAATAGGATGGGGTCGTTTACGTGGCCACTTATTCGTGAGGGTGTACAGTTAGCACCCCAACTAAGAGTTTCGTGAGTTCTGATTGGAGTTTCGCGGCTTCTTTTCGAAACAGGTATTAGAGAATTTTACCTATAAAAATAGTTCTGCCGAATAACATAAAAAATGGATTTAAAAAACGGGCCAACTTCACACTCAACTTAAAAACTCGACAGAGTAGCGAAGCGTTTTAGCGAGTCCTAGAGTTCCTGATAAGAAAACAGTATGACATTTAAAAAAAAGAAAAGAAAAATATCGCATTTCACGCCAGAAGAGTTCTGAATAGCTCATGTAATTATGTACTTGGAACGAGTTCTAGAGCTTTCGCGATAAATAAAAAAAAATGAAACACCCATCTTTGTACGAAAAATCCTCATCATAATCACACCACCTGAATTCCTGAATTTCAAACTGAATATCTTCTTAAAAACGATTAATCAACTTTCAACCATAATAATTTATTTTAGAATTTGAGATCTATCGAAAATTACCACCAGAACTCCAGAATTGTTGGAAATATTGTGTAGGACTTTGCTGGGAACAATATTGAAAACATGGTGGAGCAGTATTAGCCCGAATCCACTCTGTCATCGGCACTTTTTTCAAATATCCACGCATACAAAATGCGCCAAAAATTGTCGAGAGACTGTTGACCAAAAATTAAATGCATGGAAAACAAAACTTTAGAAAATAATAGAAAATAAGTTTTATCGTTATATTTTTAGAAGTTCCGGTAGCAATTTTCGGTGGTGATCAAAAATTCTAAAATAAATAATTTGAAGTGTAAACGGAGGTACTCTAAAACTCGGCAAAACGCTTCAAATAAGCAACTCAGAACTGTCGTGTCTTTAAGTTGCGCGTAAAGTTAGCACCCCATTTTTAAAATCCAATGTTTTTTTTTAATGTAAATCAGCAGAATTATTATGGATATAAGTATCTATCTACTTAAAAATACTAAATAATAAAATAAATAAATAATTAAAAATGTTTTGAGGAAAAAACCGAAACTATAATCAGAACTCGCGAAACTATTAGTCGGGGTGCAAACTTTACACCCCTCTTATTAGTAGGTAGTAAAACATATTCAACTCTATTTTACCAAAATGGAGTTACGCCGAATTCAAACATGGATATTTTGTCATCAATTTCTAAATCATTTTCATTTTCATAAAAGTGATTTAAGTATCATCATGTGAAAGATATCGAGTCTAATGAAAAATACCGACTTTACCGACTAAATTCATACCAGTCATCAAAATAATGACCATTTGTAAGCGCTGTTACTGCTGTAAGACCAGTTCATTGCAAAATATTCACGCCGAAATTACAATACATTACAGGCGATTTTTCAAACTTATATTATCATTATCTAACATAAGACCTATTAGAATTCCTGAACAATAATTTCATTGAATAGTACAAATAATAAAGAAAATTTTAATTTTAATTTACAGCTTATAGCAGAAAAAAGTTGGACCAAAATATTGTTCAATTTTAATATTCGCGTCTTATTATTTAAATTTCGTCATTGAGAAGTATTTTAACCATCACCACCATATAGAAAAATGCTCAGGATTTAAGAATCCGGAATTTGAATAATCTATGCTTATGAAACATATGCGAAAATTACCCCATAACAATAGGTTTCTATAGAACTATATTTGTTTTGACGTCATTTGCACATACGTTTGGTAAACGTTTGGTTTGAGAATTGATTCCTTGTTATTTAGAATGAGATGCATGAATGCGTAAATAGAAAAGTTGTCCAATTATTTTAGAATGAACATAAATGACCTATAGTTCATTTGTGAAAACTATAAAAGCAAATCTTACAGGCGCAGTTTAATACATTTTATAAACAATTTGATTTCTTGAAGATTTAATTGATTATTAACCTACCTTGTCGTCGTCGATCGAATATCCCCCATCAGAGTCCTCGAGAGTCCAGGAATCCTTCGCAGTCGATAAAGAATAACACACGCAAGAACACTCCCGCACTCGCACGCGTATTGTACATGTAACTAAAAAGAATGATTACAAATTAATAAATTAGTAGATACGAGGCGCGTTTTTTAAGTAAGTACCGTTTTGGAATTAAAAAAAGACGTGCAAAGATATCGCAATAATTTTATTTTTACATGAAAGCCTGTACCTTAATCTACTTTTCTACATAATTTCCGTGAATATTGAGGCACTTGTCATAACGTGGCACCAGTTTTTGAATACCCTCCTCATAAAATTCTGCCGCCTGACTTGTTAACCACTGTATCACAAATGTTTTGACTTCGTTATCGTCTTGAAGATGCTGACCACCCAGGTGTTTCTTCAAGTGCAGGAACAAATGGTAGTCGCTGGGCGCCAGATCAGGGCTGTATGGAGGATGATCTAGAGTTTCCCATTTAAAAGATTTGATGAGATCTTTGGTCCGATCATGTGCACAGTTTTTTGGGACAGAAAAGGAGTATTGCTAGTGGAGTTTCTGCCTCGTAATGAGACAATCAATGCAGCGTCTTATTGTGAGACATTGAACAATCTGCGTCGTGCAATCCAGAACAAAAGACGTGGCAAGTTGAGTAAGGGTATCGTTTTGCTGCATGACAATGCCCGTCCACATGTGGCTAATCGGACCAAAGATCTCATCAAATCTTTTAAATGGGAAACTCTAGATCATCCTCCATACAGCCCTGATCTGGCGCCCAGCGACTACCATTTGTTTCTGCACTTGAAGAAACACCTGGGTGGTCAGCATCTTCAAGACGATAACGAAGTCAAAACATTTGTGATACAGTGGTTAACAAGTCAGGCGGCAGAATTTTATGAGGAGGGTATTCAAAAACTGGTGCCACGTTATGACAAGTGCCTCAATATTCACGGAAATTATGTAGAAAAGTAGATTAAGGTACAGGCTTTCATGTAAAAATAAAATTATTGCGATATCTTTGCACGTCTTTTTTTAATTCAAAAACGGTACTTACTTAAAAAACGCGCCTCGTATTTATTAAGTACCTACCTAAATAAAAATCGGACCTTATTTTTATTTTAGAAGCTTTTATCGAACAAGTGTATTACGTTGTTTTATATTATTATCTAACTATGTATTATTGATTCAGAAAAATATTGTGAATTGAATCATCTGTTTCGGATGATCATAAATGCAATGAATATGTTACCGGATATTTAACAAATAAAAATGAAAGATTAATTTTGATATTCACATAAATAAAACAAATTCGTTGGTAGGTAGGTACGTAAATAATGTGAACTCGAATTAAAATAAAAATTAAACATCTAGATACCTTATTATCGCCGATTGAGCATCCCGAAAGTCTTTCTTATTAACAGTCAATGGAAGTTAACACTATAGCTCGATAACACTTGCGACGACACTCCCGCACCGGTACGAGTATTGTATCTAAAAATAAAAAGAAAACATTATAATTACTTACTTAATTATTATTTAGTTATTAAATAAAAATCACACCTTATTTTTACTTTCGAATTTCTTATCAAACAAATGCAGCTCATTTTATGTTATCTACGCAGACAGGTACTTACAGACCTGAAACGTCCGATTGCGAGTAGGTAAATACCTATGCAAATGCAGATTTGAATATGTAACCAGAAACACTTTAGATCTAATAATAGGCTAAATTCACTTGTGTGCCTATTAATTTTAAAAATTAACAGTACCTAATCGAAATAAATTATATAACGAAACAATTGAAAACTAGTCCTATTTGATCAATGTGCTTTTCAAATAGCAGTTTAAAATCTTAAATGCAATATGTAGATATTATCAAAAGAGGTATTTTTAAATTATTCCGTTTCAAAACTTCAGCTCGCGTTGAAGTACAAAATTCTTCATCTAACTTGCGCAAATGATTAAAAAAATACGTGCTTGTTTGAAAAAGAGCATACCTTATATATATATCACCGAATTCGTCCTATAAAATTATAACAAACGAGCCAAGCCACATCAAGCACAAAACGATATCACGAAAACACGTCTATCGGCGGCCGCTCCGAATAAAGTACTAATCATATTATACAAAAGAATTCATTTTAATCGCTAATTTTCAACACCTACAGTTACGAAAATGCACGTACTTTAACCGAGCCCCACTTTTAGATACGAACGTTATCTCCCCATATGTGGCACGTTTACGAGTAAAATGTGTGCCTGCATCGTTTGATATGAGATAACATAATTATCTATAAAAATACTTCTTAGAAAAATTCTTTTATATTTTTATAATGTAAGTATTTAAAATTAAAATATTCAAAATGTTCAAGGTAAAATTTGTTGGCTTTCCAGTGTGACCGTAAAGCGTTATATACATATTTTATATTAATATGTAGGTATATCATATAATTATAATTAACAATTAATTTTTCAATAAATATTTTTCTGTTAGATATTATTATTAGGTATACCTACACTTTTTAATGTAGTTGTTTTTTTATCACCTACATATATTATCATTTTAAAAGGATATATATATATATATATATATATATATATTTAAACATTTAGTAACTACTTTTTCACAGAAATATCGCAAAAAAATTATTTTGCACAATTTCTTTTTTAACGACTCAACAACAAATATCATTTTTATCGCAAACTTTACAATTCTAAAATTTCGTAAAATTAAATTACTCGTCTATAGTTGTGGAGTTTGATTTCATTTAATACTACACATATCAGTAAGAATCAAGTATCGAAATAAATGTAACAATTAATAATAGTCGAGTAGTAAATAAAGGCAAAAAGTCGTGAAAACTTCGGAACTCGCAAAGAACAGAATCGATTTTGATGAAATTGTTTTTAAAATGTATGTTATACTATATTATACGAAATCGAAAACATTAGCGGTTGACGCACTCAAGTATTTGTATTGTTTAAACAATGATTACTACAAAATACAGGGTGTCAGGAAACGTTATGTCGGGGTACATAAAATGGTAAAAAATCTCTAGGGAACGTATAAATCACATCAAAATAATGCCACAAGTTCTTATAAATGTTTTTCCTACGGTGCTCCCCTGTCGAGATATTTAATGTTTATTTTTCGTTTGAATTTAATAATTTTTGGTGTACACAGGTAATAAATTAAAATCTTTAAAATGGTATCATCTCAGATGAGCCAGGAATGAACTACCCCTAACCTTTCTAACCCCAAAATATTTCAGAAGTTTCAATTGTTAAACTTTTAACTATATTTTAGGATTCCCATACGTTTTAGGATAAAAAAGGTACTCTTGTTTAATTTCTGATCAAATGAACCATATTCAAGAAAATCACACTTAAATAATATCTAGGATGCTGTGTCTTATTCCGTATGTACGATTTTTTCGAATATCGTTCATTTTATCGAAATTAAACAATAGTACCTTTTCTTATCCTAAAATGTCTGAGATTTAAAAAAATTAAAAAACTTAATCCTCTGAAAAATGTTGAGGTTAGAAAGATTAGAGGTAGTGCATACCGGCTCTCCTGACTATTACATCATTTTAAAGATTTTAATTTATTACGAATGTACACCAAAAATTATTAAATTCCAACGAAAAATAAACATGCTATTTAAAAAAAAAATATATATATATATACATATATATATATATATATATATATATATACATATATATATATACATATATATATATATATATATATACATATATACATATATATATATATATATATATATATATATATGTTTTTACTTTTCAACGTTGCGGGTGAATATCTCTACAGGGGAGCGCCGTAGTAAAAACATTTTTAAGAACTACTTGTAACATTATTTTGACGCGGTTTGTACGTTCCCGAGAGATTTTTTACCATTTCCTGGACACCCCGTAGTTTGTTGTTACCGTTGTTTAAACAATATAAATTATTGAGTGCGCCAACGGGAACGTTTCTAATTTCGAAAATGCGGAGTGGTGTGTTTAAAAAAAAAGTTGCATCAAAATCTTTTTTGTCATTAATTTCATAATTATTTTCATTTTACATCAAAATAATTTATGTATGAAAGATATCGAGTTTAATGAAAAATATCGACATTACTGACTAAATTCAATTTATAATGACTTTTAATGGCTAAACTGAAAGAACTCATATACCAGTCATTAAAATTACGACCATATGGAAAGCCTGCAATAACTAAAGGAGCGGTAAAATCACAAAGGAAATTTTTTGTGAATTAATCAGAATAAGAAAATATCAGCAATATAATTAAGAAATGTTAGAACAATAGTCCGAAACTAAAACCGGAAGAACGTAAATATGAAAGAATTAACTGTGGAATGATTGTGGTCGAAAAGAAATACTATTCACAAAAATAATTTGTTATATTATTAGGTATATATAGGTAGATATAATTTGCTAAAAAATTGTTATAGTATACGTATTACTTATTGGTATATGTATGTGAGTATACCTAAAATTTTAATAATTTCGAGATTTTGAAAAATTCAACAAATTCAACCCTACCTAGTAATAGTACTATAATTCTGAGGAAGAAAGTTGTACGCATTATTATGACTATCGTTGTACGAAAACGAAATCAAAAAGTAATCCTAACATTGTATAAGTCTATTCATAATTTGTACCTATTAAATTTTACACCACCAATATTCGGATTGCGTAATAAATCTTTAAAAATTATTGTTCATTTAATTACTTAGCTACTTATAATGGAAAATCTACGATTAAATTGGTTTACGTCTACAAATTACTTTCGATTAACACGTGACCATTATTTAATTAGAAATTATAAATGACACATGAGGACTTAACAGTGACTGCCGTTTATGGATGTAGATAGAACATAAAGTTTAACGCAAGCAACTCGAAGTAAAGCTGGAAGAAATAAACAATAATAATATACAGACTAGCTTTTAAGTTAACGGTTATAATTAGTTTTGTAATCAATGTATGTAACGTAGCACCTGAGGTGCACTACACTGTAAAATACATTCGCATCAACTTCGACACAATTCAAGTTTTATTAAAATCGATGGCGAAATTAATTCGTAAAAGTATTGTTAATGAAAATAAAAATGCAACTTTACAATTAAATTTACGTTTGACCATATCAAAAATAAAATATCGACGAAAACGAATAACGGGCGTGAAAAATGTTGAACGGTGTAGCAGTAAAAAGCGCCACAAATCTTGGCAGCGCCTCTGTAAATCAATGTACTAATTAGTAGGAGTAAGTGGTTATTTTTAATTGCAAATAGTGATCGCAATTAACATGGAGAATAGCGGCGGTATTATTATGTAAATGCCTGCAGGCCGCACCTGAGACCCATGATCTATCGGCTACAGGAGTCTCCCGATACGCCTTTCTCTTTCTCCTTGTAGGTATACGAAAATATTAAATTAGGTCAATTGGGCCTTGCTTCTTTCCGTAACGATTATTAGATTATTTTTAATCCGAAGATAAATTATTAGGTTCGTTACCTATTGTTGTCTACTATAAAATATTACATTTTTGATATTTGTGATTTCATTATCGGACGTTTTATAGTTATTTACCAGTTTATAGTTTACCAGTTTTATAGTTAGTATGACGTGTGATAATAGGCGAAAGCTTATCTTTGTTGTCATACAAGGCCAATATATTTTTATTACAGAATATCAAATAATTAGAAAAAATACATCATTTACACTGTCAAGAAACTTTTCAAAGTCGTTGTCAACGATAAAAAACGATGTATAAGTATTAATTTTCAAATGGGATACCCTCCCGTTAAAAGGTTTATGAAAGAAATGTGCAAAATCGATAAAATCGCCCTTATATTTCGGTTGTTAAGTATCTGATTTGGAATCGTCTAGGTGTCTTCTATTTACAGTTAATTATAAAATTTAACTATAAAACATTTTGTATGTTTTTGGGATTAGGACCGCGTCGTTGTTAAAATTAAAGTCATCAGGATCGACCAAGAAAACAAAAATTCAAAAAGCAGAGAACTCAACTTTAAGGTCACGTTCCACCGAACAATTTCGCGGTTATCAGACTGTAACCATTTAGTCCAAAAATATGTTGTTTTTTTTTCTATTTTGTCCTGGAAAAGGTTCTGGTAGAACGTTGACTTTACTTTCAATATTGGCACGTTTTAAATCGTTTAAGAAAGATGTCGTTCAGATAATTTAGTTTTATATATTTATATACTTATCGAATATTCCCTTTATTTATTTATAATAATAATAAATTAGAATCCACTTAAAATTAAAAGATTAAATAATATTTTATAGATACCTATTTCTTATTACGTCTACGCACATGGCCCATATATGGCCCCCTGACATGAAGAATGCTCGTCCACGAGACTAATGTCGTATTTTTCACAATCATTAAAACATCTGAATACCTACTGATACGCTATGTCAATTTTTTATACCGATAGAATTTAAAGTAACATTTTTAATGGAAAATTATATGGGCTATCAAAAAAATAGCTAATATTTTAGTACGTTAGATAAGCATAAGTAAGATAGTATGACAACATAACATTTAAAAAGAAATTTGAGTATTGGATGGCACCTGAATTGGTAATTTTGGCTATCATACTTTTAACATAGGTATAGGAATATGGTTATATTCATAAATTACGTAAAATGTTCATGTACCGTTGATATCACAGGTCTCTGTAAATGAGTGGAAGAATATTAAGGTATCATAAACTAAAGACTTAAATGCGAATAAGAAAGGAAATAAACTAATCGATTAAAGGCATTATGATATCATGGCCATTTTTTATATTATCGACGAAGCAATGATCAGTTGAACAACACCCAATGCAAAAGTTAAACAGAATCGAATCACACGTCTATTAAACCGAAAAAAAAACTGTAGGTACATTCAAAAATTCTTAAAAAATTCACGATAGGTAATTAATTTGATTGAGTGTAATATTGTGGGCAAGATTTTTGTATTAATTAACTATACATACAATTTTGTTCTAATTTTAGTTATCAATCGAAATTTAATGGAATATTTAACGGAGTAATTTTTTTCAAAGACATCGAATGTACTTACAGTTTCCTTTTTTAATCATACACTTCGTCCAAACCTATATGCAATCCACGTCATCAATAAAAGATGATGATGTTTCATACAGTGCTGTCACCCCGTACCTCGTATTTTGACAGTTCTAATAAATTGTAGTCTTTCTTTATACCATCTAATATGTGCGCAAGTAAATCATCTATAGAATATGTCACTTTGTAAACTTTAAACCGAATTACAAATAAATAATCTAGTAACTTTTTTTTGATGACGTAAATTGCATATAGGTTTGAATACGCCATAGATACTTGTATTGATTATCAAATTATTGCCTTTACGTGAATGCAAAATACTGTAAAAAGCATATGTGTTATAAAAACATTTACAACGAAAACAACATTTACATAAACAACAGAATTTTTTATAATTATCGCTTTATGGTTTTGTTGCTATGCATCCTTAATACGAAAAAAACTACCCTCGAACCAATCACACAAGCACAACATTTAAAAAGTATAAAAATATTGTAATTTATTAGCTTTATGATTTTGTTGCTCCACTCTTACGATTATTAGAAAATATGAAAAAAACACCTCTATTACTGCTGTACCTAAGCAACACATAATAAAATTTACTAACATAAGACATACATATAAATTGGGTAGTAAGAAAAAGTAAAGCAACAAATCATGAAGCATTAATTTATCAAAAATTTCGAAACACCTAGTTATATACATTTTAGGTGTTATGCCGATGCGGCAGCTATGGGGGCAGTTTTTGTACGTACTTAGAGTGGGGTACTAAAATCGGGATATAATAAAACGTGAAGCAACAAAATCATAGAACACTAATTCATTAAAAATGTTATTGTTTTTATATTTTTTTATTTGTTGTGCTGGTGCAGCTGTCATGGGGGGGGGGTTCTTTAAGTATTAAGGGTGGAGCAATAATATCGGGAATATAGGAACAAAATTGTGCGATTTTAGAAATATCTGATTTGTTTTTACGTTTTTTATTTTTGTGTTTGGACGGCCGTGCCTGCCTAATATGTAGTTAAGTTAGCACAGCCGGGGTTTTTATCGAAATGGCCGGAGCAAAAAATCGGATACCTACCTAACAAATTAACAACAAAATAGCATTAAATTCCTAAATAGGTTACGTTCGATTGTGCTAAAGTAGCTGTAGCTTAATAGGCGACGCGACGCCGACGTCCAAATTATTTTTATTTTTAAATAAAATATATTTGAAGAATCCTTTAACGTTTAGTGCAGGTTCGAATGTATGGCAACTAAAGCGGGTTTGAAAAAACATTAAGTAAAAAAGTAAGCACTGTACATCCAATTATTTAACTGTATTTATATATATATATAACTAGACACATAATTTATCATTTATTTTTAGATAAAATAAAACGATACCTATTCCTACTCCGGAAAATAAAGGTAGGTACACACCTACATAACTATATTACGCATTAGTTAGGTATGATGAAGAACGTTTCCATTTGTGCTTGCTTATATGACCAATTACAAACTTGCTCGTTTACCTATATTAAAAAAACTAGGAAAACCGATTGCTCGTAATAATTTTTACGCTAACGTATTTTGTCGAGTCGGAATTGGGATTGTTAAAGCGGCTATGTTTGGAGTTAACAGATAGTGGTATTTAGGCGCGCATACAAATGGACAGGATTAAATTAAAACATAATTAGAGCTCCGCGAATTCTGCATAACTCTAAACTGACAGCTGATAGTTGAGAGCACAAGAAATTGCAAGCGGTCGATAAGTTATCCGAAGCAACCGAACCGATTTCGTCGATTATATATATACGCCTGTTTGGCAGAAGGGACAACTTGAAGAGAGGGTGATTGACAGTTCTACCACCGCTTGGTGGTGGAGCTACCTAACGTATATTGTAATTAATCTTGTTTTGGGCAATCGATTTTAACAAAACTCCCGGTAGTTTTCACCAGTAGCTAAACACGACGGACAATAGTTTAAAAAGATAAACAACTTTTTTTAAAATGTGCATACCTATACATCTCCATATTATATTACAGCATTTAAATTTTGTTTAACGTTGAAAACGAAAGTGTTGCTAATTAAAGCGACATAGGTTACTTTAACTTTGAGGGTGTGTTATACAGAGTGTTCAGGAAATTTTGGCAAATTATCTCGGGAACGTGTATAAGTCACGTCAAAACAAAATCGCAAGTTCCTATAAATGTTTTTCCTACGGCGCTCCACTGTCGAGATATTCACACCCTCTAAGTTGAAAAATAAAAATCAATTGGAATTGAATAATTTTTGATATACCCACGTAATGAATGAAGTGAATGATGATGTTTGATATCACCTCAGACGAGTCAAGGGTTCACTACCCCTAACCTTTCTAACCTCAAAACTTTTTAGAAGTTTAAATTTTAAAGACTTTCGGATTTTCCAGACATTTTAGGATAAAAAAGGTACTTTTGTTAATTTCAATAAAATGAACCATAGTCGAGAAAATAATACATTTAAAGAATAAGAGATTGATTTTTATTCTTCAACTTTTTATGTGTGGATATCTCAAACGGGGAGCGCCGTAGGAAAAAAAATTATAGGAACTTGTGACATTATTTAGCCGTGGTTTATACACTCCCGAGAGATTTTCTAATACAATTTCCTGGACACCCTTATAGACCTGAATTTTGTCGAGAAGGGGATTTTGTTTGACATTATTTTAACGATGAACTTTCCACCATCACACTTTTAAACTTTGTAAATCATTTAACATTAATACCTATGAATTATTTTCTAGAATTTTTTGAACAGTTTTGAAGATGCAGTTTTTTTCAAAATTCAAAATTAAAGTTTTCACATTAAAATTTGCAAAAAAAAACATCCCCACAATCCCTATTGTGTCGCATATCATAGGAAAGGTCGGAAGAAATGTTACAAAACGTCACTATTCTCACTTCGCTAGCTTAATTAGGAGAGTTGCTACGGCAATTTAAATATGTGTCGGTGATGTAATTTTTAGGTTTCTTTTAGAAACTTTACATAGTCGTATTTTCAAAACGTGTTGATGTAACTCCATTCAGCGTAAGGACCTCCATTCTGTAACAAATCTGTAATTTTTATAGGTCCGTTAGAAAATTAATAGCAGGTACCTACAGTTTCTTCAAAAACGAATTTTGCAATTAAATATCATAACAATTGTCTTATATTATAGGCATTTTAGAATACAGAATACATTATTTATTAAAAGTATACAGGACGTTCCGAAGTTTATGGAACAAACTTTAAGCGATAACCGAACACTTCAAAAATAATGTCGTAAGTTTTTATAACTAACACTTTTTCTTACGACGCACCCCAATTGAGATATTCACTTCCAAAGTTAACACATAAAAATCAACGTGCTAAAGTAACATTGTTACTTTAAATGCTTATAAAAGGAACAGTCTGATAAAAAGATCTTGAAAGGTATTTTTAAACACTGCAAAAAATTCGTAGGCATTTAAAATAATGCCCATCATCTTGAATACGCTTTACCTGTTATTCAAGTGCAATTTTCCTCGAATATGACCTAATTCATCGAAATTAGAAAAGAGCGCCTTTTTTAACAGTAAAATATTTGGAGAATACAAAAATGTCATTGAAAATTTAATACGTTGATCCTCGGAACAAAATTGTGATTAGAAATATTAGGGATGGTGCACCCTCAGCTCCCCTTGGGTGATATCGAAAAATCCTTTGCATTGGTTTAAAGACCTTCATTTACTAAGAATGTATACCAAAAATCGTTAAATTCGAATCAAAATTTTTTTTAAGAAACTTGTGACATTGTTTTGACGTGTTCTACTATCTTTCAAAGATTTTTCAATGAATTTTGGAACATGCTATCTACCAAAGTACGTGTATAAGTTATACCGTTTTATACGAAAAAGAAACCGTCCCCTATAAAACCTATTCCCGGGTTATCAGATGTCTATCAAAGATTTTATTCTTGCTTTATAAATGGCTTGACAGGATCCGAAGAGAAAACTCGTCCACCTCAAAATTCTGACGGGCCTTATGGCCAGGGTCCGTATTAACGAGTGAAATCAAAATAAGTACCTACATATGTATACGAGCACGCTGCCTATACTACCTTTCATTAAAGAAAATTGAAAGGTGCCGATTATGAGGAAACAAATAAGCTGGTGAATCATTCAAATTTCTTGCCGATAAAAGGAATTTACGTAAAACCGAACCAGTCATCGCAACTTTATGTACTTAAATACGTTATCGAACTTTTACGATAAACATGTGTCTTTTATATTGTTTGGGCTTTCGCATGAGCCCAACCAAGCAATTTTGCCGACAACGAGTTCGTCCCGACGCCAAAGTTTTGGACAACTAAATTGACTCAATTGGTCGATTTCCACGTGTTTTTGGGTGTGTACATTAATTTTTTTCAAAAAACGCTCGAACACGTTTTTTTTTTATTTGCTACGGTGACATGCTAATGGCCTATTTTCGTTTGTCTAACTTCAACCCCAAAGTGGGGTTGATGACATCCCAAACATTTCAAACAGTAAAAACGGGGTGGGTGCGAAAAAGGGTGAATTCTCATTGCGATCGTGTTTAAATTTTTAAATTACAAAGACGGTCCCAAAAACGGCGTATCTACATTATTAGTTGTAACATTTGTGGCGGTATTGGTATAGGTATTGTACGTGTACACAGTAAAATATTTTCAGTAACTCCCAAAATTTTAATTAGGTTTTCAAAGTGGCGACTCACCGAAATTTCACACGTAGGTAGTAGACGTATAGAAAACCACTCAAAATTCCACGTTCATAGTTCGAAAACGATCACGGCACGTTTATTTAAAGGGCCATTACTTATAATACGAACGAGATATTCAATTATTTATAAAACTTATAGAAAACGAAAAGCACGTTTCTAACATCATACACCGATCACCGAACTAATTAATACTAAAGTTCGGTAACTAAACGCTGCAAATGCTGACAAATACCGCCGATAAAAACCTACGTAAGCAGCAATAACGCCACACGTGCGAGTTCGGATCGAGGAAAGAATAGATAGGGTACGAGATATCTAGCAGTTAATCTACATTATGATTTATTTGGAATTAAGAAGGAAGTTTTGATTTAAATTTGTTTTTGAAGAAATTAAGTTCGTTCCCTTTTTGTATTCTTGTAGAAAAAACATTAGTAGATACCCCTACTTACATTATAAAATAACGAAATCCTTATAAAACAATATATAGGTATTTCGAATAATATAAACGTAATATTATGAGGGTGTGCAAAAATTAATTTTGTAAAAGAATTTAAATGTACTTTTGCGTTAAAATATAGAAGTAGTGATATTTCTCTCTCTAACAATCTATAATACTTTCACAAGGTTTATAAAAAAAAACAAAAAAGGTCTAAATAGAATTTGGGGATAGTTTTCATCCCTTAAACGGCCTCAAAAACGCGTATAACCACAAATTTATACATATATCTCTTATTTTTTAGCGACCTATTTTCGTTTATATCTAACTTCAACCGCAAAGTGGAAGTTTAGAGGGTGATTGCTCGAGAACTAATGACCGGAATTTAAAACTTTAAACACTATTATAAAGAAAATTGGGCGTACTTTTGGCACCTCCTAATCAAGGTACCTACTATTTAAAATTTTTGGATCCACTTGAAAGACATATTTAGGGATGAAGTTAGACAAAATACACCACCGACATGTCGCTCTAGCAATTAAAATCGACGCGCTCGAGCGTTTAAAAAACATTGACGTGTCCCAAAACACATAGAAAATGACCAATTAAACCAACTTTGATTGTCCGTAACTTCTGCAAAATTGATTAGACTTATGTGAGGTGTTAGATATCGTAGAATAACTGACGATATTTGTGACAAACGAATTACCTATATACGCGGTTTCCAGGAGGTATTTGCTTATAGTTAAGCTACGACACAAAATGTGCGCTCCAGTAAAATTTGCTTTTTGTCGCTTATGAAGTTTTGCCAAAACTTTAAAATTATCTGTGTAATTGTAAAAACACGATAAATTAAATGTGATCATATATTATATTTATTTATCACATTTTATTCATCATTAATAATTAAGTGTATATTCATCAGATAAATCAAGTAATTAACCCATAATTACGTATTATTCAAATCACAATACTGCAAATATACCTATAGTTTATCCAAACCTATATGATGTTCACGTCATCAATATAAGGTTACTAGATGATGACGTTTCACACAGTGCTGTCACTTCGTACCTGGTATTTTGACAGTTCTAATAAATTGTAGTTTTTCTTTATATCATCTAATATGTGCGCAGGTAAATTATCTACAGAATATGTCACTTTTCAAACTTTAAACCGAATTACAAATAAACAATCTAGTAACTTTTTGTTGATGAAGTGGATATCATATAGGTTTGGATAAGCTATATGTGTATAATTTATCCAAACCTATATGATGTCACGTCATCAATACAAGGTTACTAGATGATGACGTTTCACACAGTGCTGTCACCTCGTACCTCGTATTTTGACAGTTCTAATAAATTGTAGTCTTTCTTTATACTATATAATACGTGCGCAAGTAAATCATCTATAGTATATGTCACTTTTCAAACTTTAAACCGAATTACAAATAAACAATCTAGTAACTTTTTATTGATGACGTGAATTGCATATAGGTTTGGATAAGCTATACATATAGTTATCAAACAAATAAAGATTAAACTTGTCTCGCTTTTGGTAGATACTATGAACAAAATTAGACCAGAAATGTCGACTGGTCAAGCTTTCATTGTGTAATTTATCATTGTGTGGCCGCTGTTACGGCCGCTGCGTTTCGAACAGTTTTCCCCCTCAAGCCTCGAACACTTGGCAGTGCTGCCAACTATTACATAGCAAAGAGGGTAACCCGTTGCATGTAAATACGTATTAATAACACTAGATTAATGATCGACGGACTCTAATAGTTTGTTAATTAACGTATCCCTAATTGCAAATAATGCGATTACTCTTCAAGTGAATTCGCTTTGTAAGTCAAATATATCAAGATGTGTACTCTATTACAGCCTATTCAAACCTATATGCAATTCACGTCATCAAAAAAAAAGTTACTAGATTGTTTATTTGTAATTCGGTTTAAAGTTTGGAAAGTGAAGTATTTCTATAGATGATTTACCTGCGCACATATTAGATGGCATAAAGAAAGACTACAATTTATTGCAACTGTTAAAATCCGAGGTACGATGTGACAGCACTGTGTGAAACGTCATCATCTTGTAACCTTTTATTGATGACACGTAATCAATAAAAGACATATAGGTTTGGACGAAGTGTAGTTTATTGCATTATGAAAGTATATATTATAGTAATTTTTCAAAGGTAAAACAATTGTTAATTAGCGGTTATTTATTTTAAAATGCCATTTTTTAAGAATGTAAAATCGTACCTAATTAGCAGACAAATATCGTTTTTTATTCCTCCAAATTTTCGAAATATCCGGATCAAGTTTTGGTTGATTTTTAAATTATGTAGGTACCGTAAAGGCTATTTGGAAAAGGGGTTTATAAAAATCTATAAGATTTCCCTATAGGTGAAAATGAGAAATTGTTACTTCAAAACATTGACCATTCTTATAACTTTCCAAATGTATAAAAAGGTCCCACTTGATCTTATTTTTTATCCAAAATTGCATTATTTATAAAAAGTGGACTAAATAGCTTCACTTTGCGGTATATATTTCTTTTAAAACTGTAATATTTGTATAACAAATATAAGAAAAATAAAGTTCAATTATAGAGAGTAATTTTCAAGTGAAAAATATAAGTCGCTACATTTTAAGTAATCACAAATGGTAAGTTATATATAATTTTATTGTGTTACAATATATTATACAGTTCTGAACGAATAAAGTGACCAGGTTAATTTGTAATCAGCAGATTGGCAACAATGGTATAAATGTCATCTAAAGCGAAGTTAGTCATATTGTCTTTAACTTAACCTCTGTAAATATTTGTCACATTTTTAAAAGGAAATGTCGTAATGAGTATATTTCACGACGAAATCGAAATCGAAGACTTCGAATACGACGAAGAGGAAGAAATGTATTATTACCCATGCCCGTGTGGTGACAAATTTCAAATATCTAAGGTTAGATATTCAATTGATTTCCTAGCCATAATAAGCACATTTATTGAGTTTTTAGGAAGAATTACTAGCAGGTGAAGAAGTAGCTACTTGTCCTAGTTGCTCACTAATTGTAAAAGTTATTTATGATTTAGTAAGTTACAAATTTATTGACAGAGTAATAATTAAACTCGAAATTTTAGGAATCTTTCCAACAAGAAAATACGGAGGTATCTAAATTAAGTGACAATTTAAAGAAGTTAGAGGTAAATAAATAATTAAGGTATGAGTGGTCGAGGCAGAGGTGGCCGTGGCGGTAGTGCTGGAACATCATTTAACCGCGAACAGTTAAATGCGATAGGTTTTGCTCCTGGAGAAAATCTACCTGGACCCATAACAGAGCCTCCTCCGTTATTTCCCATATTAAATAGAAAACCTGCACCTTTACTTGTAAGTTAATCAAATTTTTTAATGCAGAATGTTAAAAGATTATAATTATCTGTTTTAGGAAACATTGGAATTGGATTATTTATTAATTTTGCGACAAAATTTCTTAGATATCATGCAGTCATCTGGAGCATACCTGCATATGTCTCAGGAAAAAGTTACCGATAAAGCAGGACAAGAAATAAATAAATTATTAGCTCAGTTAACATCAATGAAGTTTGAGAAGTTCGATTGGAAATTGTTTCCAGCCGAGCTAAGGCCTAAAGTTATTGCAAAACGAATGAAAGAGAGAAATGCCACTAAAGTTGTGGATGTTGAACAGAGATTAAAACAATTGGAACAAATCGAGTCGAAAACTGATGTAACTGACGTTTCAACTGTGGACAAAACCAAACTTGAAAATGAAGAAGATGAAGAAATGCAAGAAAATTATGAGGACGAAGATATAGATGACGGTACTGACTATGCTAACAACTATTTTGATAATGGTGAAGCATATGAAGACGAAGATGATAATTTAGATGATGGTCCTATTTATTGATGTGGTATATATTTTGTTGTAATGTTTACATTATTAATTATATGTATATATTTGTAATTTGTTTTATTATTAATTTATAATACCTATAATAACTCGAATAATACTGTATGGTTTTATGCTATTAGCTTATGCTGATTTAAAAAACGGAGACTGACTATAACAATGATTTATTTTTGCAATTTAAATTGAAAGTCAGGTTGTGCTTCTCCTTTAATTGGAATATCAAAAACAAATTCTATATAATGTAGGCACATGCACACGCACATTTTTTTTTTAATTATAGTTATTTGTATTATAAATATAAAACTCAATTCGTCGGAGCACCTTAATTCCAACCATTTGGTATATCCAAAAGCTACTGTATTAGGGAAATTTAATGTCTATTTGTATGCAGGTCATGGTATGAAATTTCAAATAGCTCGACATTTAAAAATATCTGACTTTCAAGTTATATTTTATTGAAATTATAGTATAGTATAGTATTATAAGTATTTATAGAAACTTGGAGAATTTATCAAATTTAAAAAACAAGAAAAATACCTTTAATTCCTGCATAATTTTCATAACGATCAAATTGGCATCCAAAAGCAATGTTATCAACAAAAATGATGTGGTAATTATAATCATCGATCAAGCTTTCTTTAAACTAGTAGTTCAAGTCGTAGCTACTGAAAACAAATGCTTGCAATAATAACAGTAAGATTGCTACATAATAAGGTTTATTATAAAGTAATAAATTTAGTATACAAAAATTAAATAACTTACTGAACTTAATAGTAATAACCCGTAATAATTACATTGAATCAGTAGCTCGGAAATGATCATTATCAACTGTAGAATATGCATGTCCCTCGTTGACCAAAAAGTCCAAGGCATCACTAGAAAAACATTTCATTAATTAATTAACAATTTTTGCCAACAAAAATGGTGCAATGTTTGTAAAATGAATTTTAAGTACTTATTCTTACTTTACTGCTCTATGTTGATTTCCGTTAAATTGTTGCATTATACTTGAACGGTTTACACCAGAACAACTACTATCTGCTTTTAGTATGCGAAACACTTTTTCCTGCATATTATTAAACCCTGAACCTGTACTAGTGTCCATATTCATATCTTGATCCATAAAACTCATTGAATTTGCCAACTGTAATCCAGGATTGTTTTCTTTTATTTTCACCAGTGATCCCTAAAAACGAATAGTTAAAAATTATAAATATTACGATATTTAAACCATACCGATCCTTTAGACAAAGCTTCGGCTTCTAAGCGGACATGAATAACTTCCAAGAGGTGATTAGTAATTTCATTGGGGTTATCCACTGGGAACATACGCAGAATCATCAAAATTTTTTCACCTTCCTGAACTCGTAACGATCCATAAACTTTTAGATAACAACCTTCCTTCACTGGTGGCAATGTGGGCTCAGTATTCTATAAAGAAAATTGCTAAATGATCGATAAAATAACATAAAGATGCAATTTACAGTATCATTTTCCAGCCACCATATAGCTTTCATATTTCCGGTATGATCTTCTATTTCATAAGTTGCTTTAGTAGATTGAACATCAGACTCTTTCAAAATCCCAACGATTTTGAGCTAAAATTTACAACAAATTACAATAAAATATTAACAAAATTTAAGTGAATTTACAATTTGTGTATGCATCCCAAATAATGTAAATTCATCATTCGTATTGTCTTTTAACTGGCGAATACATATGGGTACAATGCTTTGGGTTCTGCGTAATTGCTAAAATATAAATAAGTAATTTTTTTAATTATGCGTAATTAAAGTAATTAATACTCCTTTGCTTTTCGGTTGTGTAGAATTCGAAGCATTGGTATTATTAAAAAATCCCGTTCCACTGTTGATGGTACTATCTCCTACAATTAAATTATTAATTCAAAGATTAAATAAGACAATATTATCATACCGAATGTACTAGTGTTCCACATAATTAGGCAATTTTAACTTAGGACAATATTAAGCACTGATCAAAAAAAAAATACGGCCACGCAATAGCAATAAATAACCCAACTTTTTCTTAGATTTAAACCGCCAAATTACCTTGTCCTTCGAAGGACAGAATTATAGTAGATCCACTACAATAAAATCGTGGACCGTAGAACTAGAATCGTAAAAAATGTATGCATCTTTACGAGTTGTAAATAACAGATGTCAGTATGTGTAAAGCGATATTATATTATTTTCATATTCTTTACAATAAATTATTGCGAATGAAATAACAATAGTGGTCGATAACTGCAAAATTATTAATGCAAGTATATGTGCACACGTTATATTTTTTAAATTCCTAAAAGAAGGGTCTAATATCGTCAATTTAGTTCCCACTTTTTAATTTATGATAGTAGAGATATTTAAATTTTTGCAGGAATTGCTTTAAATAATAACTATAACTATATATTATAATTTTTATAAAATAGATGGGCAAAGCTAAATTATCCGACTTTGCCTTTTATACAGCAATCTTCTAGTGGCAAGCCTTTATTAGTGAAAGAAATTATTAATTAC
This sequence comes from Rhagophthalmus giganteus, assembly GCA_036326145.1. NCBI lineage: Eukaryota > Metazoa > Arthropoda > Insecta > Coleoptera > Rhagophthalmidae > Rhagophthalmus > Rhagophthalmus giganteus. Next base: position 52,967,932 of record JARFJA010000001.1, read on the forward strand.
CTATAACAAATTTATATATAATACTGTTCATGACCAAATCAAAATGTTGTTTGTTTTTCTGCAAGTTGAAGACACAAACGTGATTTCAAAGAACATTTGTTGCAAGTTACCATCTTCCAAATATTTAGGGACTTGAAACACAATATTCCAAATGTATATAAGTAATTACATACATTGAAAACATTCAATTATGTCGTACCTATCCAAAGATGGAATATTTTGTGTTTAAGTTTAAGCAATGTTTACATTTTTCATTTCAATTGTTAAACATAATCGACATGCAAACTAACAATAAGAGATACAGGTAGATATACAAAACGAAAACGAATCCAACTGCTTCCATCAACAACTGAAAAACTAAAGATTAATTAAATAAAAGTCATATTAAATTGGAAAACAGTTTATATTGTAAAAAGCATAAAACAAATATGCACACTATTACAACATATACATGTCATATAATATAATACACTCGGTATAAAAAAATCTTTAAATTAACATGGCTGCCATTTAATTTCAAAGATATAGTACGAGAGAAGAAATTGCAGTTCCTCATTTTTTCAGATATGCATTGTTTTTAATACATAAATTAATATATTTGAACTATTTATTATATTTTACAAACTTTAAATACTTGTATAACAATTTATAAATAGCAATTATTTTTATGGCTATCTATATTTTATGCAAAGTATACTGTAAAAAGTCAGAATACGTTTCTACGAAATCACTTACAATAACTATACAACACAGTCCAGTCTTTTTAAATAATAAAATTAAGATAACCAGATAGTTTAAAACCTTTGGTTCATTATTATATACATAATTAAAAATAAAATGCGATACTTACAAAAATTAGCTATATTCTTAAAATAGTAATTGGAAAATATTTAATATCGACTTGTTCAAACTCTCATTTGATAGTTTGTATAAATAAAAATTAAACTTTAGCTGCGACATTTAATTTTAATATTTAAGCTACCAAAAATATCAACAATAGCACTTTCGCTTTTTAAATTTGTTTTATAAAAATGTTCATTTTTATTTAAATCGAAATCAATCAAACTAACTATCCACAATTTGAGAGTTACTAATATTAGATGCACTCGCATTTGAACTAGAATGGACTTTGTGTGTGTATGCAGGACTTTGAACAAATGTACAGGGAACAGGTGTTGGTAGTGTGCTTAAATTTTGAGAATAACTACTAGTTATTTCCGCTTCCTGATCGATGGGCTTTTCTTGAGAATCGTCGTCTAGAGGTTGATTAGTTAAATGTTGATCTACTTGCGGAAAACGGATTCTTATAGCATCAATAACGTCCAACAAATTTTTTGAATCCATAGCTAGAACATGAGCGGCACCCAACATTCCTCTAAAAATAACATTCAGAATTAGTAAGTATTTAAATGAACTCGTTGAAAACACGTTACGCATAAACTGTTATTTACACTTACTTTCTATATTCAGCATCCAATGTAGTATGACTGTATTGTTGTGCTAATTTCATTGCACTAACAAGTTCGGTCATATCCTTCGAAAGAACCTTATGAGCCATTTCAACTTCGCGATGAGCAGAACAGGGAAACATTGGTATAATAACATCGACGCTGGCTAATAACGCTCTAAGTTCTAATCCCACATTTCTTACTAGTTCTAAATATTGATCTGCATGCGACTGTTGTACTCCTTGTGAAAGAGTCATAACTGCTCGTACGACTTGAGTCGTACAGTCATAAACTTTATCGTTGGTCCTATCTAAATCTGCTGTCGGTGTTGGTTCCAATTTCTAAAATATAATATTATAATAGAATGTGTAGGTATAATTTATGCAATGATGACTGATGATTAATCTTTTCATTTTCCATTAATTTTATTATTAAACATATTTAATACGAAAATCATTTTTTCGACAGGCTTTTAACAAGAGTCAAAACTAAAATTATTAAGTTTGACAGTTTTCATCTTTAAAATCGAATGCCGACCAAGTATTCAGTTAATATTTTAAACATATAAATGGGTCTTCAAAAACGTGACTTACTTTTCCCTTTTCCTTTTCATGAGATTCTCCACATTCTGATCCGCTATTAGGAGTGCTTGTGCTTTCATTTTTTCCAGTGAGAGTTAATGTGCTAGTAACTGAACCAGCAGGCGAATGACTTTTACTACTGCACTGTGATTCTGCACTACTTTGTAGCCCATTACCACTCATAGACATACTGGCCATACTAGATGATAACTGATAATGAGTAGAGGTAGAATAAGTAGACGATAAAGGACTAGAAGGAAGAGATGACAGTGATTGAGAATAATCGCGAAGATTATCCATTTCTGATGAACTCATTATGCTTAATCGTTTTTTCTGAAATGAAACATTAAACAATTTTGCAAAAAATAAAGCTGAACACAAAGTACTTACAAGGTTAGTTTCCGATTCGACCAACCACTTTGAATCTTCTTCAGACTCAATTTGTTGTTGCCTTAATTTTTGTTCTAATATATGCCTATTATATTCAGAGGTGACGTCGTTATTAATTATTGGATTTTGTACAAGTTGATCACCGTAAATAGACTGTTGCGAAGAAGTCGGCTACAATTTAAAGCCAACAATGTAACATTTTTTAAAATATGCTTGGTGTAAAATAAAATAGAATTCACGTGAATACATAAAGAGATGCAAAAAACTTAAAAAGTTCAAACTCGACCATGCTATAATTTAAAAAACAAAAAAACCAACAACACTGCATTAAACCAAATTTTATATGTTCGTGCTTCATGCCATTAATATAAAAATACTGCAAATATAAAATACTAAATAGAACTGTGTAAACATTTATCTTTTTAATTAAAAATATCCAATAAAATGTTTATGTTTTATATTATAATTTTAAATTATTACATGATTTAGGGTACATTTGAATTCATTTCCCATACTGTTTTGGGAATTGAATTAGGTACCTTTCGAAAAATTTATGATTTCATATAAATTATAATTTAGTACCTACAGTTAACACAGTTCCAGAAATGAAAAATTAGAAAAATGCTAAAATTAACGTGCAATATTAAAAAAAAATTTTTGTAATCGATTCAAGCCATGCCTGAAATCGAACCTGCATTATAATTTCTTGTGATTTGTCAGTTGTAGTCGATGCCAATTTATGCTTATAATAAGGTTGCTTATGAGCACAACTTTTAACATCTGCACCACCAAAATCATAAATGTTCTCTTCATTCTCTTGCATCTCCTTTGTAATTGGATTAATAGAGAATTGATATATTGTAGGTTGAGGATGATAGGTCAGTATATTATTGGTATCGTACAGTGCGGGTGGAGGTGTTATTTGTGGATGAGGACATACAATATGAGAATTTCGTTCTAATGAACCTAATTTGGGAGAAAATGTGCCGCCTTGATTAGGTAAATAAACGGTTCTTTCTAATGAATCCATTTTTGGTGAATTTGTAACTGATTTTCGTTCTAAAGATCCCGATTTTGGACTAAAAGCGCCTACTTTATCAAGACTACCACGAGAATTGCTGATAATACAGGCACTACGTTCTAAGGAATTCATTTTTGGTGAATAATGGCCTGTTTTATCAACGTGCACATTTCTTTCCAAAGAACCTGTCTGAGGAGTGTTGGCACTACTACCTCGAGAAGGAGTACGTTCTAAAGATTTTGGTTTCGTTTGTGGCGGATCAAGCACGGCGGGATCTAATTTTTGAAAACTTTGCATTGCCATCGGACAAGTTTTTAGAACAGGTTCTTGTACACCTCCCCCTTGATCAAATTCTACAGATATAGTATTAAATACCGAAGCTGGAGTCGTGTAGGCTGATGGGCAGACGCCTCGGGATTCATTTTCCTTTATTAAGTGGGCTAAAACTTCTGGATTTTGGGCTACAATGTATGTCTGTGGAAGTATCGACGTTGGATTTGAATTATTTAATGATGCCAAGGAAATGGAGTCGACACCTGCAATACAAAATGCAACATTAACACACATGCAAATAGCATCACGGTTTCAACGATACTATTGCGGTTACATTATTAACAACTTTATAATTTAGACAAATTATAATTTACAAACGACGATCATTTAAGTTAGGGGAATTTTATTAACCCTTCTTCCTTTTTAGCCAAATTGTTCGTGTACGTCAATTTTATTAATTTGATACTTAATTCTCTTTACCTTGCATGGGATATCTGGCAGGTTTTGGTGGTGGTGGCAAATCGTCACTGGATCCCCACGACATAGCAGCTACCCTACGATTCTCCCTCCTCATCGTTTCTTGAACGGCCGATCGTTCATCCAAAAGTATTTCGCTGCAAATTAATATGCAATTTTAATAGTTAAATGTGTAATATTAAAATAAATAAGCTTACTTTAAAATTTCTTTAATTTCTTTAAAACACGGTCTTTTGCTAGGTTCGTACGACCAGCACTGCGACATTAATGAATATAACCGTGGAGGGCAGCCAGGAGGTAAGGCTAAACGTTCGCCATTCTCGATTTTTCCGATTACATCATTATTTTTTATGCCTTGGAATGGTTTTACACCCAACATAAGTATTTCCCACATACACACGCCTAATAAACACGATTAGATAAAGTTAAAATATTAATTTACAAGTACAAAAATTACTTACCAAACATCCATACATCACTAGCTGTGGTAAATCTTCTAAAATTAATACTTTCCGGGCTCATCCATTTGATGGGCAATTTTCCTTTTGAAGCTTTATAGTAGCTTTGGTCTTCGCCCATCCATCGTGAAAGACCAAAATCGGCTAATTTCACGCAAGTATGCGAGCTTACTAATACATTTCTAGCTGCTATATCTCTATGTACAAATTTTTTACATTCTAAATAACTTAAAGCTGTAGATAATTGGAATGCGTAAAGTATAAGAGAGGCAAGGTCCAAACGGTTTTTATTATTTTGTAAGTATGCCCTCAATTCGCCTAATTTAGAAAGTTCCATTACGATCCACACGGGGGAATCGGAACATATACCTATCAACTTTATTATGTGCTGATGATCAAATTTTTGCATTATATCTAAAAATATTTAAAATATGTTTTTTAGAAAAAAAAACAGAGATATTTTAACTTACAAGCTTCTTCCAAAAATTTTTCGGTTGTAGGTAAATCGGCATCTCCTTTACAAGTTTTCACAGCCACAGGAATAAGAGTGCCATCTTTGGCTTTAAAAATTCCTTTATGGACATCTCCGAATTGTCCTTCCCCTAATATATCACCTAAATCTATTTGTTTTCGTATTAATTCATAATTTTTTGCTAAAAAATTGAGGCGTTATAAAAAGTGTAAGAAAGACGATGTAATGAATGTAACTTACTAGTTGGTGTAGAATAATCTCCTTCTTCATCAACAATTTCTGCATAATCTTCAGATAACATCGTTCCATGAAGGTTGTCGGAAATATCCTTCTTTCCTGATTTGTGTTTTACAGGATGAGCATCTATAAGAAACATCATGACAACAATTTTTAACAACAAAATTCGTATTCAGTACATCAAGCAAAATTTGTTATTAATGTTAAAACATAATAGATTTATGATAAATTAAAATTGACCAAATTGTGAGCGATTTAGATCAAATAGGTGCAGTATTTAGAAACTATAGTATACTAACCTTTACAAGGACAAGGAAATTGTTTCCAAATAGTAGCTTGAAATAAATAAATAATGAGTAGGTACTTAGAAAACAATATATATAGCACTAGTTTTTTTAATTTAATGTTTGTATTAAGGTGCGAGTTTCGTTTTTTTTTTTTTTTAGTTAGGTACCACAACAGCTATTTGAATTGAGTGTTAAAAAAGTTAAGCAGAGACACACACACACACACACACACACATACACTAATTTTTCTAAGTCTGAATTTTATTTTATAATAACACTTGAAATTAAGTCGAACTCGCTTATAACGATCGCGGGTTTAACGAGATCTTGGCTATTACGAGTATTTTACGTGCTTACGTTTGAAATTCTATTCGCTCGATGCTAGAAATTCCCGTTTACTACGAGCGCGATTCTCGAATATAACGAGCAAAAAGTTTAAGGATGTTACTTTGTACCGACTCTCTGGCAAGCGATTTACGACGTCTACAAGAAAAATATCGACAAGCGACGCTTCGAGATTAACGTCTATAAATATTTCTCGCCCACATAACTATAACAACCCTGTAAGTTTTTATATAGATATTCTGCGTAACAATTTTCGTGACATAAACAAGTAAACCGTTAAAACAGCCTGCAATGGCGTCTTTTTTTAAAACTTAATGAAAAAATGCACTGATTTTCCATAATAATTAAATACATTTTTTCAGGTGCCGTTTTTCATTCTCGATTACAACGAATATCGATTATAATGAGCAAAAAGTGGCGGTCCCGTCAATCTCGTTATAACCGAGTTTGAATGTATTTTTGAATCTTTTTCTAAATTACCACCTTAAAATTAAATACACATTATTGTAGTAGGTATAGGTAGACAAAAAAAACACATCTCACCTTTTCTATTCCAAATGGAATTTTGTTTCCCGGAATGTAGTCTACAATAACCGTCAATTAGGTCAGCTAAACTTTCGGCAATATCCAAATTAGGGCAAATAATAAATAAAATTTCTTGCGCGCCTGCCACTCGCAACTGCAACGTTGCCTTGTTATGTTCATCACAATCACTGACTAGCATATTAATTGCTTGGATTTGTTCAAAGTCTGCAATTTTTGAAGTCTTTGAATCTTGGACGGCTGTATGAGAAATACCGATATCTGGTCCGATCACTAATTCGACAGAAACGGCCCAACTGCTGCCTAAATCTACTCGAAAGCGCTCTTGGTCGAATTTGTAGTACATTTTTAAAATATCGAAAAACTTGAACATGCACTCAACCTCCGTGAGCTGGCTGAACTTCTTAAAATGGGTTTGTATGCTTTTTCTTAACGTTTTTGGTTTCATTGTTTCTAAGACTGTACGCGGCAAAAATTTGTGCATCCCGACTTCTCGTTCTAAATATTCGAAATTCGATTTTTTATCTAGAGCAACTTGTGGCATATCCTTAAAAAAATATCTTATTTCTAAACAGCACAGTTGAACTGCAGCATCTTGGTCAACGTTGCTATGGTTTGCGTTGAGATAATCGTTTCTCACCTATAAGATAATAAATATATAAAATAAAATACGTAAAACGTATTAGTTGACAAACCTGATCGTAATAAAAGAAAAATGTTACTTTATCTTTTTCGTACAGTTCACGTAGATCCTCTGATAAATATCTTATTCGTAATTCATATCGCCACTCGGAAGCGGGATGTTTTTTAAAATATTTTTCTTGAACTTGATACATTGTCGTGTCCTGATGTAACCAATGAATCTGGTAACAGCAAAGTTAAACTTCAATACGTAAAAAAAAACTTCTTTTTTAAACGCTCTTACCTCCCGAGTAGTTAGATGATAAAGGCGCATGGCATACAAATTTTTAAAATACCTTTCCCCCGTAGATAAACGTTCCGTTACTAACGATATTATGCCCTTTACATCGATGGCATCCCCATATTTGACTACATTAAAGCCACCATTTGGTAAATGCACCTAACAAAAAATAAGCTTAATAATAAACAATAATACCACATAATAATTCATTTAGAAATATTCGTTAAATAAAAAGGTCCCGAAGGACCCCGGGACGACGAGAAGACTGCACCTCCTGTTGTTCCCAACAAAATAACAAAGCATCTGTATGGCCGACGCCTAATGCAAAACAAAATTGTTTTTCTCCTGCATTACATAAAAGCATTTAGGAAAATCATTAAATAATATAGAAAAGTAGATAATAACAACATAAAATATAAAATAAAATTGAACGACGGTCGACGTACAATTTTTTTTTATTATTAACTGGATGGTCTATTTTTTATGTTATTTTTTAATTAAACGCTTCAATCGGTTAGGTCATTTCTGAGATATGCGACCTTAAAGGCATACATTAAAAAGAGCAATAATTAAAGAAATACCCTGTTGATTATTATTACATGTTCCAGTGTTCGAATTGTGGATTAGAAAATATGATGTAGAATTTTTGGAAATGCTATATTAGAAACCACTAAAATTTCATTTTGATTGCTTCCATGGCCGAAAGCCTTTCGGCCTTTTAGTCGAATAAATAAAGCCGAAAAATCGTGAAAACTTCAGAAACCGCAAGAAACATTCCGGTTGGCGCACTCAAGCATTGTTTAAACAATTACAACGAAATATGGGATAAAAAATCTCTCGGGAACTTAGAAACCACGTCAAAATAATGCCACAAGTTCCTATAAATGTTTTTCTTACGGCGCTCCCCTGTTGAAATATTCATCGCCAAAATTGAACAGTAAAAACCAATTTTTTTAAATGACATTTTTATTTTTCGTATAGGAATTTAATAAGTTTTAGTGTACTTACATGCGTAATAAATTAAGATCGTTAAAATGGTCTAATAGGCCTGTTGATATCATCTCAGGGTAGTCAGGGTGCACTACCCCTAACTTTCCCAATCTCGATTTTTTATTTTTAAATGTTTAATGTCATTATTAGATTCCCCAGACATTTTAGGATAAAAAAAGGACACTAGTTTAATTTCGATAAAATGAACGGTATTCGAAAAAAATCACATTTAAATAGTAAGTATGTATCTAGGACACTTTGCATCTCTTAAATTCTTTAGATATGATTTTCTCGAATAAGGTTCATTTTATCAAAATTAAACAAACGAGTGCCTTTTTTTTATCCTAAAATGTCTAGAAAATTCGAAAGTAAACTTAAACATTTAAAAACTTAAAGCTCTGCAAAATGGTATGGTTAGAAAATTTAGGGGAAGCGCATCTTTTGATCCCCCGAGGATATATCAAACACCCTATTACGTTATTTTAAAGAGCTTAATTTATTACGTATGTAGACCGAAACTTATTAAGTCTCAACGTAAAATAAACAAGTTAGGTATTTAAAAAAAAAAAGATTTTTACTCTTAAACTTAGGGGGTTAATCTCAACAGGAGAAAACCGTACGAAAAACAGTTATGGTTTATATTCAACCGAGCGATTTTTCACTATTTTCGTAAAATCCATTTTTTTTAATTAACATTATTAGTTTTCATTGAAATTTAATAATTTTTGGTACACATACGTAACAAATAATGGGTTTTAAATACGTGTACTAGTATATTTTTTGATATTAGCTCAAGAGAGCCAGGGTGCACTACTTCTAATCTTTCTAACTTCAACATTTTTCAGAGGTTCAAGTTTTTAAATGTTTAATGTCATTTTCGAATTTTCCAAACATTGAAGGATTAATTGTTTAATTTCGATAAAATGAACCATAGTCGAGAACATTCATTACACGAAGGATAAGAGAATGTGCAAAATATCCTAGATATCTATTATTTTTAATTAGATATTATATTTAAGTGTGATTTTCTCGAATATCGAAATTATTTTATCGAAATTAAACAATAGCCCCTTTTTATCCTAAAAAATGTAGTTAAAAAATTTAACAACTTAAACCTCTGAAATGTTTTGGAGTTAGAGAGGTTAGGGGTTGTGCGTCCCTGGCTCCCCCGAGATGATACCAAGAAACCTATTTCACCATTTTAAATATTTTATTTTATTACGTATGCACACCAAAAATTCTTAAATTCCAACGAAACATAAACACGTCACTTAAAAAAAAATTGAATTTTTACTCTTCAACTTTTGGTGCAGGTGAACATCTCAACAGGGGAACGCTGCAGGAAAAACATTTATAGGAACGGACGTGGTTTATACGTTCCCGAGAGATTTTTTACCACATATTTTGTTGTAACTGTTTAAACAATACTTAAATACTCGAGTGCGCCAATTTGAATGTTTCTGATTTCAAATAATGTATTAGTGTAACAAACATTTAAAAAAAAGTTTCAAGAAAATCGGTTCTGTTGTTGTGGGTTCCGAAGTAAAAACCTAATTTGACTCGAGTATTTACTAAATAGAGTAAACAAAAGTATAGATTACTTTTAATGTAGCCTTATCGGAAGATGCGGGGCTGCCTTGTGGAGACTTCTTCGGACTCTCCATGTTGGCCCTCGATTGTGCGCAACGCACAGGTGAGCCTGAACTCACGGGGGCTGCTGGCGATACATCACTGTAAATAAAATCAAAAATTAGTAATCACATCATTATAATTCCATTAATAATAATGTAATCAATGTGTTTTTTTTATAAATAAAAGAAACGCTTATAAAACTAAATATAGTTTTTATGCCAGCAATAAATCACTTCACAACTCACTTTGAAAGCTTATAAATGTATTATGTGTACGACTTGCTAAAAGACGATATGTTATTTAAATTAAGGAAGTATGAAAGTGTTGCTTATAAAAAAAATTATTAAGTAGGTATTATTATATCTACTTATACTTATAATAGAATTCCCGATATCACCTAGAAATGAACTCGCTATGACTAACGCGAATGTATTAAAATTAAAAAATAATTTTACTGCTAATAATTTGTTATCTATACAAGCAGTTTTTAAAAACGTTCTTCGTTTAACTATAACTAAGTACTTTATTATTGAAAATAATCCATATTAGTCTGAGCGTTTTCGAAGCCACAATCAAACGCGCATTTATTAAAAAAAATCGAGGATGTGTTTTTCTACAGATTAAGGCAAACACGCGTTTCTTGATTTCGCCATTATAGCAAAAATTGCTAATAAACCTCATTTTCTGTATACATTATTGTTTAAAAGCTCTCCCGTAACATTTTCACGGAAGGTACCTACATATATAATGTGTAACATTATTAATGATTAATTTATCTAGACCGGTTTTTCGTTGTAATTGTTGTTTTTAATAGTCATATTTTCTAGAATAAAATTACACGGTCGCAAAAAATTGATTAGAAACGTAACATAAGAAAGGCAATTTACATGATTTTTAAAGGTTTTAATTTAACAAAGAAAAAATTATAACTATAGGTAGGTAACTACCTAATGTATAATAATAAACCGATCGGTAGGTATTTGTCGTATTTCCTTTGAATACGATTTGTTAGGTATTTCCTTTTTCTTAAGAGGTCGTTTCGCTAATGTTCTATTCATGCATTCTTTGATTGATAAAAACATTAATCTCTTTTATTGTCGATGATGTTACAGTAATTACCTACCGATAATTACAATTATTTATTTAAATAGTATTTTAGATATGCAACAATTTACATTTATCCGTGGCTACTATACGATGTGCGTTCAACATGATATCCATTTGAATCAAGTGGAATTTTACACTTGACATACAAATATTTGCTTTTCATTAATATGTACATACCTATACCGTATGTAAGTAATTGGAAATTTAAATATTATACTTTTATGTAGGTGCTTAAATATTTACCCCATAAATTCTTGCTATTCCTAACTATTATTGACAGTGTAAGTCAATAAAAATGAAAACAAACTACACGGTTAAATCTTAATTGTATTTTCAAACGAGATAATGATACAGTAAGTATCATTTACTATTAGATAGTTTAATGGCGAATTGAACGATGACATTCAATCTGCAGTTCAAATAATATTATTATGTAGAAATAGGTGGGAGCGTGGGAGTTAACTATGACATCACCAGCTAAAGGTAATCACGATTATCTGAACATTTTCGTGTTAAAACGTAAATTCATTTATAAAAGAGAGCGGTTTTAAAATACCAAATTAAAAAGATAATAAATTACATTTATAGTTTCATATTACGTACAAAACCAGTCAGGTCCTTACCTAAAATGTCCAAAATAGGAAATAGGAAGAAATTGCACATATTTAAATACTTACACAAGCAATAAATTATAGAAAATTAATTTGGTAACTTATTAGGTATTATTCCAGTAAATATAACTTCTTATTGTTATTATTTATTTTGAAACAAAACTTTTATTAAAAAAAAACAAATATTACCTCGTTTCACGGTGTTAGAAATTAACGTGCAATAATAATGTCTTTGTAAGGTTACAGATTTTGTTTTGTTTGGCTGTCTTCTTTTTGGTAAGTACATAAAGTTAGTTCGAGTCTTCCATAATCAAATACTTTGTGACTTGTTAATTGTTAATTTCACTTTAAACATGAAAACATGATAACATACAGGTTTTAAAATATTAATTGTTAATGGGGCCCATATTTGAACAACGTTTAAAGGTAGTTCTGTAACCGACCGACAAGAATCCGACCAGCCAATTGAAGTGTTCGCTTCAGAAAACGCACCTACTACATCTAGAGCAACTGAAATGCATTCGGGCTGTAACTCCCGAACTGGCAAGACCATTTCCAAAAGCTCTTACAATAAAAACACAACGTGGGCGAAAACCCTTAAAATATCACGAATATTAACGGAAACCCCAGAAAAACAAAAAATGAAACAAATATTGCAAAACCGATTAGTGAAGAAAGGCATAAATGACAAAAAGAAAGAGTTGTCAAAACGAAAACTTTACGAAATAACATCATCAGATGACTAGTTGGAATCACAAGTAAGTTACGTTGATACAAGTGATGAGGAATTGATGTTGCAAGACATTTTTCGTGAAGAACAAGAAGAGAACCATCAGGAACCAGAAAGCAATAGAATTGATAGTGGGAGATTACTCATTAGTTACAAATCAAAGAAGGCGGTGAATTATAACGTTAGTCGCATCGTGTTCGATGAAATTACTATTTTATTTATGAAAAGAACTGGTCTTGATAGTCGGAAATTTGTGTTTCACTCAAAAGAAGAGTTATGTACTGTAGAACGACATGACATAGTAATGGAACTAGTAATAGAACGGAGCGGTCGGTTTCTCTTATGTTATTGGTAGTATTAAGTGAATCGTTAGTTGATAAAAAAATTGAAGTTTTCAATACTGTGAAGCACATTTAATTATTATATGCATGTTTATTGTGCAGGTGTTCAAAGTTAATCCCTTCTCTCCTAGTATTTCGTCTAGGGAACAATGTTTAAGAATGTTTTTGTTGTTGGCCAGTCTGTAATTTTATTATTATTAGGGCCGGTTTTTTCATCTCCCAATAAATTTACTTGACACATTTTTACCATGGAAACAATTGTTTGAACAAATGTTTCTGTGGTAAATATGTGTCAATTAAATTAAATGGAAGATGAAAAGATCGGCCCTTAATTTTTAATTTATATGTGTATAAAGATAGATGATTTCACAAAGGACACGCCTAAAGAAAGGAAATTGCCGGTTTAAGGTAAGCGTACATTATGCCGGGGCGGAGCGGGTCGCACCGCATCGCATTACTCCGCAACTAATCGTTGTAACGCAATAGAGATCTCGCATTGACTCTTTTCAAATGCACCCCAACAATTGGTTGCGCTGCGATCCGGCCTGCTGCGCTTCGACGTAATGTACGTTTACCTTTAAGAAAAAAGTTATTGAAACTAATGAAAATATTCCAATTATTGAATTGCTATAGTTACCGAGAAATTATTTTACAAATCCAGGCTTCCCATTTCAGAATTTAAATTAATTCATCTTTACACGAATAGCATTTTGTGTGCGACAAGTTTGGATAACTCAAAATTTAATATAAAGAAAATAATTTTGTATTTTATACGATATATCTTAGGGACTTTACGGTTTCCAAACGTCTGGACTCGAAATGATATTCATTTCTTATATAGAAAACGTTTATGAGATCGGTTGTTATTCGTTAGAGATCTCAATTTCCTGAAAATAAAAGTATATATATATATTTTTTATTATGTATACGTAGCTACCTGAACTTCTCTTAAAGTTTCCCTATATTCCTACATATATCGTTAAATTATTGAGAAAAAAAAATTAGGTATATTAAAAAAAAACTTTTACGCATATTAACTACATTTGTTAACTAAAGTACCTAAATACGGGTCACTAAACAGCTAGAGATAGATTTAAATTTTTTTCAAAATATGTAGGTATACTTAAATATGCTTAGTTGATTAATATTCTAAGCAGTTTATTGCAAACCGTTTAAATACAGTATTTTCTGCAAACGGAAATTGAAACAGTTAATTATTTCTACTTGTAGCTGATTAGCTTTACGTGAAGTTATGTAATATCTATATGTGTCTATAAATAATTTTCGATTCAATTTTCTTGGAAAATATCCCGAATTTTACAGATCGGTTGCGATTTAGCATTAAAATTACCTACTCCTCAACTTGTCCTTGTTTTTAAAAAATCAAATTATGCGGGTTTTTATCGCTTTTGAGGTCGAACGATTACTTCCGCAATGAATAACTTCCTTTTATAAGAATACGCTCCGATTTATTGGTCCGTTTTTAAATTTAATTAAAGCTACGACATCTTTATCTGTAAAGTTACAAAAACTGTTCGGAATTATCTAGTAAAACTAATTAAGAAATCCATCGAGAGAATGGTAATATGTAATTGTAAACTTTGGGAAAAATATAACTTTTCTCCTTCGTGAAATTAATTTTAATGAAAATCTTCAATGAAAATTTTTTTTTTTTTAAACAATTTAACAACGATAATGGACAATATTAAAAAGTTTTTGACCAATTTATTCTGGCTAAAGTGGTTACTTCAAAATTCTGCATTCGACTTATGCCCATTCATTAAGTAATTTAAATAATTATATCTAAAGATTACAATAAAAATGTTCTAGCAAAAGTATTTATGTATATTTATAACTCTATTTCCCGTTTTATTTTAGTTCACAACTATATTAAAAGTCAGATATTTTTAACGTAGGGTATATGAACTTAACGATCTGACAAATAACTAAACGAATATTTACTATCACATACATTTATAGCACTAACAAACGTTTAGAAAAAAGAATTCGAGGAAAGTGTTTTTAACGCTATTAATACTTACGATTTATTACACTAAAAAAAAGGTATCTACATAATAATAATAGGTAATTAAAGGATCATTGCATTTATGAAAAAATCGTAAATATTGGTTTTCCCAATAATATGTACGACAAAAATCTTCTTTAAAAGAATGAACTGTTCTTTGTATCAAGAAATTTTTCTTAAATTGTATTTAGATTGTGTTTGTATTGTATTTTTGTATTTAATTGTTTTTATTTTAATAAGTATTTTTAAGTAAATTAATTTTGTTAACATTATTCAACACATAGTTGTAAATACACAACTATAAATAAGAATAAATTGATAAACACAAATATATAAATTAATAATAAGCAAATATGTAAATATTTGTAGATTACAAAAGATTAGTAAATTTACATAGATTGTAACAAAAGTAACCTGGTATATCGACTATAACTTCTTAATTAGAAGGAATACAAGAAAATACCATTTTCTGGTTTATTTCAACGCACACGATAATGTATTTGGTTTGCTTGTCATACGTGTGCAGGTAAATCGTCGGTAGAATATGTCACGTTTAAAACTTTAAACTGAATATTACAAATATACAATTTAGTTTTTATTTTATATGACGTGCATTGGAAGCTATCGTGAATAACGTATACCTTATCTACCTATACAGATGATGCATTAGAAGTTGATGTTAACTATTCCGTACCTATTATTAAATAAATGATGTATCTAATGCGCGTGGGTTTTAAAATCTTACAGTTAGATAGTAAAGAAATAACACGATTTCAATTAATATTTAGTAACTATCGTCCTTCGTACAAAAACAAACTACCAATTACTATTATTACTATATTGCAACAACATTATATACGTACTTATTTACATAAATAAATTTAGTTTATAAACGAGAATCGTGGGTGATTGAATTACAACATTTTTGTTTTAATTTATCGAAATCGATTTAAAAGATTTCACTACCACATATCTCAAATTACGCTTCAAATTAATCAAAACTTAATAGGTAATATTGGGAAATAATAACGTCTCGATGAAAAATTCGAATTTTCCGAACGTCGCAGACTTAAGTATGGAATGTTGTTTTTAATTTCCTTGATAACATTGTGTTTTTTAATTTTCCTATTATTGAAATAATTTCTAAAATAGTATCTGATTTCTTTTGTATACGCATTATTTGTTTCCTTTAACACTGAAAGGTGGAGAAGGATCGGTTTATACACGCATTATTTGTAAATCGAAACGAAAAAAGACGATAAAATCGAGTTATTCGATTTCGAAATATGCAACATTAAACACCTAAAGAGACGGTAAATACTTCAACAAACACTAAAACACCTCAACTCAATACGGATAAGAGATATGATTTTTAAGAGTTATTTTTAACAATTTTGCAGAAGCTAAACGTAACAAAACGATGATAAGCTTGACGCGCCGAGCATTTATTTAAAAATTTGAATGTTTGATATTACGGACGTTAATAACGTTAACTTGTATATTATTATTATATTTACCTTTCTTATTGTAAATAAATTGGTGTATCTAGATAAGTTACTTGTAAAATTCCGACAATGAGTATTAATTGATCATAAAATCTGCGTAGGTGCTTACCACAAATAAAATTTAAAAAAATCATCTTTCACACATAATTTTCAAAATCGAATCGATAAATTATCTAGATATATCGATATAACAATCGCAGTAATCCTTATACACGGTGTTTCAGAATAACTATTGTTGCTATTCTGATATGGCGAAGGGCATATAACTACATAAACGCTTTTTTGTAATGAAGTAATGTTCGGGAAACGCTTAGTTTCCGAGACACGGGGTATTAAAAATTTGAAAAACGGTAACGTTTTATTTATTATTTCCGAAACGGTTTATTTAAATCATTTGAAATTTGGTATGTTATTTACACTCTGCATGCGTGATATGTTGATAATAAAAATGATAAATCATTTCGTCCGGTGACGAAGATCTAGACACACCGTTACAGTATTTTAGTTAAAATTTTCACGCTACTGGTTTTATTGCAAAGTTGATGGCATTTTAAAATTTTTCAGTGTGTTTTGCAAAAATAAAACCACTTGCATTCTTATCGTGCGACGCATGAATAACGCATAAGTGTTTCCGGCGGACATTACTTTACTACAAAAAAAACGTTTAATTGCTTGCCCCCCGATCACATCTAAAAAGTAGGAATAGTTATTCTGAAACATCCTGTATATTCTTTATATTCATATTATTTATCGTAACTAAGGAAAAATTGAATTTTCTGCGTTACCTGAACGATTTTGGTCTGAGCCTATGAAATTTCCACGTACTGCTGTGGTTATGACTGCTTCTGCTGTATGTGTCATCACAACTAACAGCACATAAAAAACTTCTCGGTCGAATATTCAAACTAGGTTTCACGTACTTTTCTTTCTTCCTTATATTTATACACGACTCCGGATACGGGGTTGGACTGTTCCCCATCGCGTTGGCCCTTTTCGCTAATTCCAACATATTACAGTTTTCGCTTCGTCACATTTTTATGTTCTTATAAACATTTATATACACGTACAGTGTTCGCAATCTGCGAGACAAGGCGTGGTTAGAAAAATTGGTAGTACATTAAATTACAACAAATTAATCAATCATCCGAATTATTTAATTCCGTAAGGTTGACATCGGAAATGGTTATTTTAAATATTTTATAAATACAGTTACATGGATATAGGTATTTGTAGACAATATAAATTTGATTTGCAAATTAATTCTACGTATTTTCAACCCACATAAGTGTAAAACAAGCGAAAGAATTAACGGAAATTAACACATAACCATATAACCGTGACGACTAGTACATATTAAAAAAAAGAAACGTTTAAACAACGTTGGTCAAGTCAATTAAGGACGACCGCGGAACGGAAATGTTTTTATAACATTTATAGGAAATGTGTGTAAATAGAATATTACTAGGTACTATGTATTATAGAGTGCATAACTTATTAAAAATCATCGTAATTTTAAGTCTACCTACTTAAATAGCAAATAGAAATTGTTCCCATTTTCAATAATAAATATATTCAGAGATCTAATCATATATTATCTAATAATATATCATTACACCTACAGAAAACATTAATTTAATATCATTTACGTTACTGTTACGAATTCAATATTTGACGTAAAATTATTGCTATTAAATGTAAGGTGCGATATAATTAAGTTTAATTGTTAGTAATTAAAACTTCGTACGCTCTAATCGCGTTTAAAACGTAAACGCGCCCAAACTAATTATTTTAAACTATCAAATTAATATGACAATTGCTGAATAGTAGATATCTACCTAACTAGATATTTTAGAAGTTCAAGAATTTGAAATTTTGTATGCAATCCTTTCAAAATCGGCATTTTCATGTCGATTTACTAAGAGAAGTAAGTTTAGACATTTTACGTTGTTTAATGGAATAGTAAACGATGAATCAACCGAATTTTTCTATGTCAAACATATAAAATAAAAATCAATATTGAAGAAATTCGCCTAAGAAATAGATATACAGTCTCCTTAACTTGAATTTCTCCCTAACTCGAATTATTTCATTGTTAAAAGCATCGAGAGCAAGATTTAAATTAAATTACTATCCTCTAACATAACTCGAATGTATCTGGAACATTTTTGTTTAGCATTTGCAATACAAATGCGTGCAAATTTATCGCCATAAGTCGAACTACGGTTGAATGCTCCTTATTCAATTAACGTTTAAGAGTAAGCGCATATGAGAAATTTTACGGTGACGGACGAGATTGTTCCAAGAATATTATCTAAGAATTTCGCTGCAAAAATATTTTGTAGGTACGTTTTCAGTTAAAAATTGGATGTCGTTTGCATATGTATTTTGATTTTTATTCTACATATTTCTCAATAAATAAGTATTTAGTCATTGAGTAATTTCTATTGTATTTCGGTAAGTCCAACGTTTTTAGCTGGCAAATGAAGAATCGATTTAGAGAAATTTGACTGTGTAGGTTCGTAAATGTATTTATTAAATAAAATAAATTGTTTCCCTCTTAATATTTTATTATGTGACGCAAAGTTCACATGTACCTACTCCACCAAATTATTTTAACTGCTTTATGAAATTAGCTTAAATTAAAAATATGATTTGAAATTAAATAGGTAATTCCTGTATGTGCGTCGAAAGTTAATGGCTTTTACGCGGTTAATTCTGACTAATTCTAATGTGGTTTAATATGCTATATACACTATGCATTATCTTATTGTTAGAAATATATTGTAATACAAAAGAATTGCGGTCTAAAGTTTGAGAACGATGACATTTTAGAAACTTCAAAACCACCTTAAAATATATAGAAAATTTTCAATGTTCAACAATGTAAGCGCACTTTTCGAAAAAATGTAGATATTAAAAACAAATTACACTTATTTTTCACTGCATCTATTGTTAATCCCTGGGATCGATAAGTACCTAGTTAAAATTGAATCACCTTATATATTGTATAACTGAATGCTTAAGAAATGTCAACCTCTATATAGATACTGCAAAAAGCATATTTGGCGAAAGATTAATAACCCAGTCAAATAAGAAAAATTAGGGGACATGACCTGGAAAATTTTGGTCATTTAGAGATATATTCAGTTTAATGTTCCAAAGAACATTCTAGATGTTTCTGATCGTGCGCGCGTTGTTCGCGGAGTAACTCGAAAACACTTAGAGATATCAAAAAAGAGTTTATTATAAGCAGTGCAGCCCTTTAAATTTTCTACAAGAAAGGTTTTATACAGTTTTTCAGTAGAATTCATAGTTTATCCGTAAATGAGGTTAGAATGTGAGCATAGTTGTATTCTATAGGAAAAACACAAGCATTCGCGTATTTATCGTTTTCCCGTGTAAATACGGGATAAATATCTAACAATAAGTACAGTAAGTTCTCGACCTACAAACTTAATTCAAAAGAGGCCAAACAAATCCACTTCCACGATCAATTCGCCGATGTGGAAAATTGTCATTCAAACATTCGCGTAGTGGCAGAGAAAAATGTGGTGGTCCTCCATCCTGCATAAACCACATGTTCTGTCTTTAGGGGAGTAACATAACTTCTAGAAGCCATTTAA
Organism: Rhagophthalmus giganteus; assembly: GCA_036326145.1. Classification (NCBI taxonomy): domain Eukaryota; kingdom Metazoa; phylum Arthropoda; class Insecta; order Coleoptera; family Rhagophthalmidae; genus Rhagophthalmus; species Rhagophthalmus giganteus. The sequence goes on from JARFJA010000001.1 coordinate 52,987,951, forward strand.
ATGTTGTTCTAGAAAGTTTAAATAAAATGGGGTTTAATGCGATTGGGTGGGAGTTCAAAAAGACCAATAAAAATCAGATATCATTCGTGCTGAAAATGTATTTCTCTTACAGCACGTGGATTCTCAGAATCCCACAAAAATGATTGTTCTTCCAATTAAAAACTACCCGTCTAGTAGATATAATAATGTCGTTCCATCGCGTCCGCAAAAAGAATCTTATCAGGAAAGTTTGGGTGTGCGTTTTGTTTATCTAATAAGAAATGGGCAAATCGCACGTGAACATCTTGATGGATAAAAGGTTACCGAATCTTGAGGCAATACATTTTCTACAAGAGTAGGGAAACGCATTGAACCTTTTAATAGGAAATAATTCGAACACCGACGAGTTATCGAAAATAAACAAGTCACCTTTTTATGTAAACATTTTTACTAAATATGCACTAAATAAGACATTTATGTAAAATTTACTGGCAATCTACTTTTGAAATTGTAAGTTAACATCAAAATAGTAGATACTTTATAGCGAATTAAAGTTATATAATTTCTCCAACCTTGCGACGAGATAGATATCTATATGTCGTGATTTCAGACAGATTCGGAAATAGAATTATACGTATATACACGTCACGAGTTAATTTTTAGCATTTTGATGATGTAATTGACCATAACAATGGAACGCTATACCTAGGTTATACGAAAATTAGTTTAAACTTTTATGGTTAACAACAGAAACAACATATTATTTATATTTGTAATCATTAAATCAATATTTACGGTTCAGTGCTTCTGATGCGGATGTTATTTGCTCAAAATTTTTCAGCAGAGCAAATTTTAAACAAATTTTTGTTTTATTGTAGGTATGCACATTAATAAATTATACCTATTTAAAAATCCTATTAATTGAAAATCAAGAAAATCGGAAATTTTCAAGAAAAATTTATAAAAAAATACTGTAAAAAATATTAAAAATCAAACTCTTACGCAAACGTTAGATTCAAGTGCATCACTACATAAATATTATTATAGTCTGTCGCCTACGCGTTGATAAATTTTAGCACAACAAAACCTTCATTTAATTTTTTTATATTCCGATTATTATTAAATATTTGTCGAGGAGCAATCGATTTTATTGGGATACGATTTAATTTGACAAAGTAAGTTTTAACTTGAATGAACAATATTTAAAACAGTCAATTTATTTTAAATAGGGGCACCACCTGTTGAAATGCAATAATTGAGAGTTAAGTGAAAACGAAAAATGCTCAACAAATATTCACGTAGGTGTGCATTTACCAATTAATTGAAAACACGCGACGTCGACGTGTTCATCGAATAATTTGTTAATTATTCTATTATTTAGAGGAATAAATATTATTGGGCGAGATGCACTCTAATTTATTTATTTATTTTTTAAATTAACAATCAAATTAATTTCCTATTAATATATTTTTTAAATATTCAAAGGGTAATTATTGTTGATCACAAATATTTCTTTACACATATGAAATTGGACCGCACTGCACCAATGTTAGAAATTCTTCATTGATAAACACAAAAATATTATAAATTATCAAAATTGTAATTTGTAATTGTAATTGCATACGTACATAATAATTGAAATAATATATATTTATGTTAAACTTAGAAGACATGAAGGAAAAGTGACTATGGTCACGAAAGTGCACATGTTGAATAGTGTTTTTAAAAAGCATTAGAGTGGAGTTGAGGAAAGATATCATATACTAGTTCATCACAACCAACAATGATTAAAACCCAATAATCTGTAGGGAAACCTATTTAGGGACCTATTTATGTAGATTTTTTAATAAAAACAAAAAACATCACATGATTTATCACTACGAGGTTCTTAAGGAAGCTAAAATTGCCATAAACACGGACAACAAGTAAGGCCTCTGAAAAATACCGCTGCGGTTCACCTATACAGGGTGTTTAGAAACTCTCTTGTCATATGAAAACGTCGAATTCTAGATGATTTCATTAAATCTAGTTTTAGTTTAGGAAGATTAGTGTAGAAAACTTTGGAGTTTCGTAGTTTCTTGTCAAAAGTTGAAAATTAGGGTGATATTTATCAGTTCCCTTTGTAATTTGGCACATCCCAAATTTAATTTTGAGCATTTGATAATTTTAATTTCATAAGCATAAAAACAATAGTAAATGTTCCAATTTTCGTCACTTGATCTTAAAAAGTTCAGGAGATATTAACTAAAAGCCATTCTAAAATCCACATTTGAAGGGACTCTATTACCTTTGAGAGGCATTTTAGAAAAAAAAAAAAAATATTGAGGTTTTCGTTATAATTTGACTTGCTCTATACGCGCCCTCAAGTTTTGACCAGCTATTTTAGGAGCACCTTGTATATATTTTAATAGTTTCTTTTATAATTTTGTAGCTCATTATTTGCGTCAAAAATATTGTACATTATTTTACAATTTATGACGCGCGATAGCGTTTACGTCGATTTTTAATCGATATATATATATATATATATATATATATATATATATATATATATAATATATAATATATATATATATATATATATATATATATATATATATATATATATTTATATATATCTGTTATATAATTTACGAAAAAATTCAAAACATATAAAGCTGACAATAAGGAAAAGGAACTGAACTAATAAATAACCGAGTTCTAGGTTATATTTATACATAACAAGTTAAAGTATTAAAATAACGTGCTTGGGAATTTTAAAAATGCCGTGTCTTATACATCGGTTGTATTTTTGTCAATGGTAAAAAGTCAATCGGCGAAATTAAAGCACATCGGCAACACTTTAAAACGCGTTCATCGTCGTTATCTATTTAACACGTGAATCACTTCATTAATTGCGAACAAGTGAAGCAAGCATAAATTAGTTTATCAACCATAATCATCAACCGCATGGGCGTAAGTTTAGCAAGCAGAAATCGAAGTTGAGAAATAGGTAAGTATTCCAACTAGTTTCGTTTTATTAGATATTCGTTTCAGAATTATGAAACAATTCGATTGGCGGTACAACCCGACTGTTAAATTTTTAAAATATAAGTACCTAACTAATTAAAAAATATAAAAAGTATTTTACTATATCAAATAGTATACTAATATTTTTAGAAAATAGAACAGTAACACTATATTGTTTATAAACAAATTTGTTTTTTAATGGGAACGATAAGAATTAATAACTAAATATATGTTATTTAGATTTTTTTGTTTATCCTTAATTACAAGAAGGTCGTTTTATTATAAAACAATAAATTGCTTTTTCAAATGTCGTGTGTAAACAATTAATTTAAGTTTTTCAAAATGAAATACCGAGGAGTATTTCACTGATAAAATTTTACACACCAAAATGTCGCACTGTCCCATAATTTCCTGCCTCGCACTACCCCGCAACGGCGCACATTTTCTCGCACTACCCCTTCACTCGTACACAAAATTGCCGCAGTGAAAAACTCCTCGTGAAATACATTATATACTTATTAAGGAAGTTTCAGACTCGCATGTTAGAATATGATATCTTATCTGCGAACATAGTTTCGAATTTTTGATGGTTTATTTTTTATCTGCTTTTAATTTGTTGGTTTTATAAATATTACGATAACGGCGGACTACTTTAGAATCATTATAATTAATAAACTGTCATTATAAATTAAAAAAAAAATAATAGTAGGGTAGGTATTTGGATTGCAACTATCACTTAACGTGAATTAATTGGAAGCTTTTACTAAAAAAAAGTAAAAACAAAAAATAACAGGTAGGTACTTTAACATTCAATTATCAACTTCAGGCCTGTAAACAGGATATCTAAGTTGGTATAAGTCTACCCATATGGAATAATAATTGAAATTTGTCGCTGTATAGGTTATATAAATTCATCAGATCTTACCGAGTAATTCTTTGCGATATAAATTTTTGTTTGTATTCCTTACATATTTAACGTTAAAGCGCACGAAATTAAACATTGCATAAAAACAATTTGAATAAATTTTTCTAACCACTCCTTAAGGAAATAGCACGACCACCGATTAAAAAAAATCACTTTTCACTTTTCACCTTTTTAAATAGAATCGCAATTTAAAAATCCAATTTAATAAAAACTTATCTATAAGTTGCGATATTGTCAAATTGAAATTTGTAAATTTTACGTGATTGTTATTATGGAAGGCCCACGTGTTGTACTCACGCGCGCCTGCTATACACTGCACAGACAAAAGTGAAATTCTTAGTTAGTATAATGTGATGTATATGTATATTTAAAGAGATAGTACGTTCGTTTATACTTTCCACTTCAGTCGTAACTAAATACTGACTAATAATAAACTTTAAAATGTTTAATTAATTTTCTGTATACAAATGATGACGAACAATCGATACCTATGATTTTATGGTAAATATACGTAGGTATGTAATTTGTAATGTTGTTGAACGATAGATATAATTTGAATGGAAATACCTAATGTGGAATGTTTATTATCACCTATTCTCTATCTACACATTTTATTGTATATGAAATACATTTTTAATTAAACAAATAATAATTTCGCACCGATTACGTTCAATTTAAATGAACTTTAATAATAATCACACTAAAAACGTTTACTTAATTTGTGTTTTTACAATATTTATCATCAATAACTAAATATGAGAATCTAAATATTTTGATTATGGATAAAATTAATTGGAAATTTAATAGACATAATAGACATAATTTAATTTGTGTTTTTACAATATTTATCATCAATAACTAAATATGAGAATCTAAATATTTTGATTATGGATAAAATTAATTGGAAATTTAATAGACAGTTTAAACTTTAATATAACACGGAAAAAGAAAATAATACTAATTAATATGACAATTTTAATATCAAAAATGAGGTTAAAGAAAAGTTAAATAACTCAAAATAGTAATTATTTTAAATGATGTCACAAAATAAAATAATTGTTTTTTGTTGCTTAGGTGCAGTGTTAAAAAAAGCTTAAAATTCTAAAAACACATAGTGCACTGACTAAAATTCATGAAAAAGTTTAATTAACGCCTCAAAGTTTTAAAATTATATTATTTTTAGTTTATAGCAATAACTACAAAAAAGTTCAGTTAATATTTTTAATCAAATAACATGGCGTCTTTAAATATCGACCAGCAATAATGGGGCCTCCCAGAACCCAGACTATTTCAATTCAGAAGAAAAAAACATGAAGTATTATCTATTTTCCATGTTTAAAGTAGTTTTGCGTTAATATAAGTAGGCACATACGTAAAACTGGTGAATTTAAACTAACAATAAGTATATGTATCATTTCGTTAATTTCTACGGAAATATATCGTAAATGTACAAAATAAATTAAGAGCAAGTAGCCATGTTCCTACTGTAGGTAGATGGTAAACCATTATAAAAATAATCAAGATCAGTGTATCTGTCAAGCGATATAGGTAATTTGAAAGTACTAAAAGAATAAATTGATACGAGCGGAGCCGCTCAGTATCAAAAACCGACAAACTACATCTCATTCAAATTAATGAAATAAAAATACAACACAGATAATTAATTATTACACAATATTTGTCGGCATAATAGGTAAACAAAGTGTAGTGTATATGGTTATTATTCCATGCAAATTCTTATGAGTAAAATCGATATTAATTTAACAATGTAGGTATTACTAGTTAGTACGATTTGTACATTTATATTAGGAGGTACCTATTTGTTGTTTTATGATGGGAAATACAAAGATAAAGTAGTAGATTATAATCTTTAAAATGCACCTTAAAATATAATAGTTGCTAAGTTTTCAAAATAAATTAATGATTAAGTTAGTATTAAAACGTTAAACAAATGAAATGGGAATCATTGCAGAAAATATGCATTTCGAGTTTTACAGGTCACTTACCTAGAATTACAGTTACAGCAGCTATAAAAAACTGAGCCGAAATCATTGAATACATTCCACAAAAAACGTTTCTTTCGTTTTACTTTTCTGCACATCTTTAAGCATTGACGATTTTATATATACTGGCAATATAGAAGTCGTGTAAGAGAGAAGCAATATTACTATAGACGTGTGGGTTTGTTTTGGTTTACTTATCTATAATGCTGTTATAATTATGTAAATATTGCTTTTTTATTCTAAAATCCTTTTTTATATTACGTCACAGTTCTATTATAAAAATGATCAAGTTTTCTATTGTTTTTATCTACATTTTCTTTATTCAGGGGTCGTAGTGGAGTTTGATACAAAAAATATGCAAATAGTGACCGAACATTTTTAAAATATGCACTTTTTAGAAAATTTATTTTAAAATTATGTATTTTTTATGCAGTAAAATTATTTGAATAATCACTATCTACTGCCTTTATACCGCATAATTATAAATTTATTCTATTTTTAATTTAAAAATTATTCATGTGCCCTTAAGCATTGAAAATTTCCCTATTACAAACCATAAAACTGATAAGTTTAATCGCATTTGTATGTGGCCGATAAAATGCATACAAAGGAACTAATAAAACATGTGCGCCATCTACTTTCATAACTTATCGGAGTACGAACAAAAAAACTGAATCTTTTTAAAATAAAAACGGGATTTCCTAGTATCCACTCGAATGCATTTACATATAGAATTCTGGCAAAACCGTTTCAGTTCACTCGTGTTAGTGTTCAGAGCGGTAGTGCTTGTTTCAGTAGTTCGAATTTTAATTGCATATTATACGCGTGTGCGAGGAGTGTTCGTCCGGTTTATAAAGCCTTTTTGCGTGAGTGCGCGAGTGTTGAGTATCGTGTTGTGTTCTCTAAAAATTACAAACAAAAAGGATTAATACGACGAGGAAAAATTGGATTTTTCCTTGTCTACTAACTCTTCATGTATTTATAAAGTGTAAGTACATGAACCTTTAAGCTCTAACACAAATTCTCTGAAAATCGAGCTTGGTTAGGCTCTTGGATAGGGACTCAGTTAGGGATCCCCTCAAACATTCGACGGTTCGATTTCGCGAACGAAATTTTATATTACGCGCACTTTCGCGATCATGGTGGTTGGTGAAATACAGTGAAATATGAAGTGTACGTAATAATGCAAGTTCACAGTCAACAGAAGAATCTACGTTGGAAATTGGCGATAGAGGGAAAACAATGACGAGAAAAGGTAGGAAATACAAAGAAAAATATAGAAATTTCTAATTTTTTCTTATAGTCTGTTATAGACAAGTGGTAGTCGCAGTGGCAACGGTGTTAGTCTGCATTTTACGTAAGTTTGTATTAAAACAAAATTTATTTCAGGATTTTATTGTTTTTTAATTTCTCTTATTTTGAGAGATTTTACCTTTTCAATGCAATAAAAATTGTCGCAACAATTTAGACTGACAACGAGACATTTGAATACTAAAATTTGAAAAACTAATTCTTGACGTTTTATTTTTTTTAAGAATAATCGAGTCAGTTATTAACATTTATTCTAGTTAGTTTACTTCCAGTTTATATTAACAGGAGTGATTTATTTTGTTTATAAATAAGTATTATAGATACAAAATACTTATATTAATTTTTTTTTAAACTGCGTACCTATTTAATACCTTATTAATGTTGAATTAAAAACAAATTTAATTTAATTTAATTGTGCGTCGAAAAATGTTTAATGCTCAAGTATGTCGATTAACTTTTTATTTTGCCATATCATTACTTTAAAAAAGATTCTAATAATTCCAGTTTGTTCGTTTGTGGGGGGTAAAGATACAGAATTCCGACTCTCTCTGTATATTATAAAAATATAAAACTTCAGCAAATCACCATAGTAAATATCAACTTATTATTAGTATAAAAATTAATTATTTGAACATTAAAACTACCTGCTTTTTATGATATACGGGGGAAGGGGAGTGATTGCGAAAAACAATAAGGGACGATTCTTTGTCGAAAATTAAAGGAGTCTTTCACATAAGATTTTTCTAAAACGTCTCCTTTCGGAGTTACACTCCTCGAAAAAGAAAGGGTAAAAGGTTTTCGTTTTATTTTCAACTCGGAGAAATGTAGAACAATGACATTTAGTAGATGATTTTTACTTGTCAAAAGGTTTCCTATACCTAGTAAGTAATATTTTCAATCATCTCATATCTTCACAAGGAAATGAAAAACGCAACCCCTGTTGGTTTTTTTAAAGACCTTTTTGAAGAGTTAAAACTTTGCAATTTACAAAATTCCCTTTGAAAGCTGACTTTATTTAGAACCTTTTTTGTTTTTTTATTTTTCCCGCAAAATCTACAATTTTTTAGTATAAAATAAAATAGGTAAACAGTAAAACATATTCATCATAATTATCAAAACAGATGCAGGTAGTGCGTTTTTTAAGCACTTTGAATATATATCCTGATTAACAAATTTTCAATTTTCTTTCCATACCTACCTATACTGAAAATGTTATCCGATTTTACAGTGAATGTTTTCTGTTATTTTTAATTATTTTTTAAATTTAAAACGATAAAATATTACTTATAGCGTAAAATTATGTGCTCCAGATGATTAAGAATACTACCTATTTGTAAAAGTTAAAGTTAAATACGATAATAGATAGATAGTATACATGCTACATTATTTCATATGATATTTCCTAATGATTTTTATATAAACAGTTAATTTAAATAAAATAATTTTTATATGTAGGTACCTCCTACTAAATCTGATAGTTTCGCTACAGTTCAGCTCATGTAATCCAGATAGGTACAATATCTATTGGTTCTTTTTTGTCATTTTTTCTATTTTGATATTGGATTAATCATTGTTAAACAAAGAATATACCTAATAATTACATATTCCCGTGATTACAATTAAAAACGTTACAACGTTAACGAAAACGTTATATTATTATTTTGATGCTAACTCTAACTTACTCTGTTACGTAATATCGCAGTATTATTTTTTTTTAGTATAATAATTTATCTGTCCCTATAAAAGAAGATAGAGTAACGCAATTTACTCCTATCAAGTATAGTTTTCACTATATAGAGCGCGATCCCAAATACCCACAAGTATCGACGACGCAATTGAATTTTCATTCTTAGTGTATATCGTAATTCCGCTTTCATAAAATACTTTTATCTGAAGTCATTTCCTCGCAATCTCTTTCCTGTTTTACACTTTTATTGGTTTATATCTGGAAGGATCTTTTAAATTTTTAGCTTCAAGTTTCAGAACAGGTAATTAAACCTCTGACAATTGTTATCTTCGGAAAAGTATATCTGACAATGAGTATAATAAAAAACAGATGTGTGTATATATATATATATATATATATATATATATATCGACTAATTAATAACAAATAAATTAGTTTGAACCATCGTCTATTATTATTATTAATGTTTATTTAGATAAAATGCCTACAATCTAGGTAGGCTAGAGCTTTAGACGCTTGATATTTATTTAATTAATTTCAGAAATAATCTTTCCAACATTTCAGACAATTCAAAGCGTAATTTTCATCAAATTAAAATAAATAATTTTCGTAATTAAAGCTTTTAAAAAAGAAGATGATTATAATTTTTGTAAATACGTAAGTATCTATATCTACTTATACTAATATTTTTTAGCATACTAAAATATTATTTTTCTAATTAATCATCTTCATAAAATCAGTCTTAAAACCAACCAATTTGGGACAATTACTATCAAGTGATGACAAAATTTATTGTGGGACGCATAAGAACTGAAAAAATTAAGTTTTTAAAAAAAGTGGAAAGAATGTGCGGGTAGTCGTGATGCAGCAGTCAATAAAAAAAATGAATTAGGTATCTTATTAACAAGCAGGCGTACCTAACCGAAAATGATTTTATTAGTTTAATAATCCATACTTAAGTAGATAGATATTTACTTGTAAATTGAATAGAAATAATTTTCAGTAGGTAAGTAATTTGTAGGTACATACATACATCTACATATGTACATATCCTACATAAGCCGATCCTCTTCTGCCCCTGGTAGAATCAGCAATATCAGGCAGTAATTTATGCATTTTTATAAAAACGAGTTAACTATAACTGAAAATTAATAACTTCAGAAAAATAGAAAAATGTATTTAAACGTATACGCGATGTGTGTTTGCTGATGGCAAGATTAAAATATTATTGTATTTATTCTTATAAATATTTAAAGTGATACTTAAAACTATAATAAAGTTACATTTTATGTTAAAATAATGTTCAAAAGCTTTTAGAATAAAAATATTATATCAAATCTAAATTTTGACATAAATCCCACGAATACTGAATAACAATTCTTTATACGCCGCGCCAGATGGATTTATTTTATTATAAGTAGATAACAATACCGACACTTATTTATAAAAAAACAGTTTATTTTAAAAACAAAAATTCATTTTCATTCAAAATCAAATAAAATTTCGTAAGTATGTTTAGGTATAGATAGATAGGTACATATGTAGATTAAATAAACAAATATTTCCTTTTAAAATCTATCATTTTGTAATTTATATCCATCGAAACCCATTAAAACTACGGCATGTAGATACGTATCTTTTACAAATTTATTATAGGTAACAGAATCTTGAAAGTAAACGTATACCTACCTATTACAAATTAAATTGTTCGATTCAAAAGTATCTTAAAAATGTGATCGGATAAAATCTACTTCGAAAGTAACACGCGATTTTAACCTACAGTACCCGTAGAATTAGTATGTAGTTAATTAATGATTCGATACTGTAATTCGATTTTTTAATTTAGGATTTGATTAGGTATACAGGGTGTTACGAAATTCGCGCATACTAAAGTAGGATGATATTATTATGCAACAAAAACTAAATAAAAAGTTCCTTTATGATTTTTCGATCAGATTAATAATTTTCTAATTATAAGAAACCCGAAAACGGGCGAAAACGGTCTTTATTATTTTCTTTTAGTAATATTTAAACGTATGAATCAAGTAAGTAATTAAAATCAATCGATAACAAATTTTTAAAAACAAAAAAAATACAAGTTTTTGTGAAAAACAATGTTACATTTGTTCGAAACATTCATCGTTTACAGCTAAACATGTTTTAATAGCACGTTGTTGCATTGCTCGAATCGTGTTACGTATCATTTCCTGCACAGCCTACTAGATTTATACATTTAAAATTCAAAATAAACACTATGGGCCATATTCATAATGGCCGCCCTATTTTCCAAATTTTTAAAGTCACGATAACCAAAAAAGTATTAGTCTAATCGAATAATCGTAAAGGAACTTTTTATTCAGTTTTTGTTGTTTATTATCCTGCTTTCTGTATACGCGAATTTTAAAACACATTGTATATTTCTGTAAATTAATATGTGTATTTTCAAACAAATTATATACATACGTACTTTTATATAGGTAGGTACCTATGTAAATACATTTTAAATTGCAATATATTATGTAGTAGTTAAAGAAAAAAATGATATAAATTCCGGCACCATTTAAAAATATACTTACTTACAATATGATTTAATTCTACAACTGTGTCGATAACATTTGCTTTACTCCCCTTTATATCACTTTATTTATATTGGTATGGAACACTCCGCAAAGAAAAAGTTGACAATTTTCGAATTTTCTGTAGGTATCAAGATAATAGAAGACGTTCGTTTAATATTTCAAAGAAACTGAGATGAAAATTCTTATAGGTAATAAATATGATGATGAGAAGAGTCGAAATCCTTCGAATTTTAAATTTTTATTAGCGCTTTTCTCAGTTACCGTTTAAGCCTCGTTCAATTATGATTAGGGCTTGTACGCGCATATTGAACATGTAGTACCACGAGTTTTACATTTAAATAAGACATTTACATATAAACAGACAGTTAGACAGATTTACATTTTTGACGTGCTACGTCAAAAATTACTATGTTCATTTTCAAGAACATTTTATTCTTTCCATAATTGTTTTACTGTAAAATGTTTTTTTAAATTCCGGTTGTTAATTTAATGAATACTAAAAAAATAGAAAATATCCTATCTAATTTATTCTTGCTCCAAGTGAAACTAACGTTTTCGTCGTAAACTGAATCAAAAATTTACCCAATCGTTTATTAATCTTACAATAAAATTAAAACAGCATGTAATAAATAGTTACGCCAACCTGTTATTTAATTTGGTAATTAAAATACGTATCCATTAAAATTCCATTATTGTAGTGGAAGGTGTACAAAATGACATGGTTTTTGAAAAAATAGATAGATACGATAAAATGTTTTCCATACGCAATTTGGAGATAATTATGAAAGAATAACACAATGACGGTCTTTTTTATGAATTTGAGAACTTGCCCATTATCCAGCAGCTATGTTGGTAGCAACGGCGTCGGTATGCGTAAGTAGTGGTGATCCCCAGGAAGATACCTTCTGGGTACTGATCGTGTTCAGCACTAGTTTCCTAGGTGTTTAACCTAACCTAGTCATTGTTTTTTTATTTCTAAATTACATTCAGAAATATATTCTAGCGAGATTCGAACCCACAACCGCGAGTACACTAAAATGCCAGCCGAGAGCTAGCACTTTAGGCTGCCTAGGCCCCTATGGCGGTCTTTATGTACGTCTTGTCTCGAAAAAATATGTGAAAATAATAATAACATCGTAGAAAAATATTAAACCCGAAATACTACAGAAAACTCATTTTTCCCCATCCGAGTATCCAAAATGACACACCTCTAATACAATCCAAAATCCGATTTTTTTTGCAATCAACATGTGCATGTTTCCCGCGTGATTAACATTATAGTCACGATTCGTGGTCATCTTCTGTTTGGATGCTCACTGTATCTGAAGATAGTTGTAATTTCTTTTGTACAGGTGCTACAGGTACAATTACACCATTTGGTGACTAGCACAATTGAATGAAAACCATGTTTTTTTGTTAGAACATAACACATATCTACATGTGCATGGAACGGCACGAAAGAGGAGAATTTGACGTTTCTCATAATAATGTACAGACCACAATGATATAATTAATAAGATAACACTTTATTACCTGATAAACTACCGCATGAACAATATTTAAACAATCGCTATAAACGCCACAACTACTTTGATTTTCGTGAATAACATCAGTTGTGGTTAACGTTGTTTTCTACGCCCTGGCGGTACTGAAAGGCCAAAAAACAATTGCTGTGTCATTTTAGATTACTGTCATTTTGTACACGTTTCCCCTAGACTTTTAAAAACATATATTTTAATTACTTAGTACACACACGATTACTTTTTTATATTTCAAAAAATGCAGATTAATATTATTCGTATTATTATGGGTACCTGCCTACTTAATTGTATTTTGTTGCAAATGGTGTTCGCGCAAGTTTTACGGATGCGCATTTTTCAATGTTGGCAAATACTTAAAAAATGAAAAATCTTCCTTAAAAATATGCGATTTACTACATATGTATATCTACGCACATAATCAACTTATATAAATAGGTAGCTTCAATATTGTTTGTAATTTAATACGAATTTGAACCCGACGTCTATCGACAAGAATTGACCAACGGTAAATAGGAAGGTAGCACTACCCTCCATAATAAGGATGAAACGTGCCCAGAATAAGGAAACCTAATGGTTTAATGAACATCGAGGATTACGTATTATCTTTAGCAAAGAATCAACTTATGAAACTAAATCAACTAATCAAACTTATAAAACTAATCAAATAAATATACATCTTATTGTTAGTATTTTGGGAAGTTTAAACTTTTTATATAGCCATAAATAAACAAAACTATATTTACAACAGCATATTGTTATTCGTAGATACATATTAAATCCGAAATACTACAGAAAAATCATTTTTCCCCATCTGGATGTCCAAAGTACCAATTTTAGTTATATAACTGTTAATAATTTGCCTTGTTATTGTATGTGAACAAAACAAATAGCGATAAACTGTTATTTAATTGCCTCTACAACATTATAATAAGTAATTCTATGAACTATACATATGAATATAGTCTATAGCATCTGGTCTACTAAAATACGGAATGCAAGTAAAAATTTCGTTGTTTAATCTGATGAAAAAAACATCTGCCTTTGGTTAGAAACAAGGGTTTCCGAACGCGGAAATTAAATGCACATCAATGTCTTCCCGACTCTTTGTACTTACGTTGCATTTCCATTTTCACGACTCGGCTTCGTTCAAACCCTTACAACAGAACCAACAATTTACACTGTAATCTTTATTTAATTAGATATCGTCTATTGTCTGTTGATCTGATTCATCCATAAATTTAAAGAGAATATTTACATCGAAAGTACATACGTAGGTAGGTAAGTGACGTTGTGTTAAAAAATCATATTTAACCCAGGTGACACATAAAACTGTTAAGATACATCTATTTTTTTAATAGATCAAAGGAACCTTTAACTTTCTATATCACCTTTATCTTAACGTTAAACAGCATAATTGATTTTCTTTAAATAATGCATTTATATGTAAATTATTTATTACTGGACATGCGGATTGCTAGGTAAAAAGTTTTTTTTTAATAGTCATCGTCATAATTCCTACAAGTATTACAGATAGTTACATTTTTTATTAGGACGTAATATTGAATTGTGATCCCTAATAATAAGTAACGTGTTTAAAATAGTTATCTATATCTATTATTTTAAATATTATAAAAATGTAGAAATTGCACGGTTATTAACTTTGACTTCGATTTTATTAAACATATATTTCTAAAATGTTTTAGAAAACATTGTAGGTACACTTATATAAAATATCAAGGGAAATCATTTTCCGATATAGCAACAAAGAAGCTCAAGGGATTTTACCGGCAACATCAATTAAAAATGATGATACGAAAAGAATATTCCCTAATTATTTTCAAAATTTCATTTTTAGTAGCAATTTCTAACCGACATCTAATTTTTAATAATTTTTATAATAACGACAACATATTCAGACCGTTATAAAAAATCGACCCGCGAAATTATCGCGCGGTTTCCTATATGATGTCCGAAAAACCATTTTTTATCGAAATGACAATAACGTGTGATAAGCGTTATTCTTAAAAATAGAAGTGATTATTTGCATCGAATTAGGTAATACCTAGTAAGAAATTGAAGTAAAAGTAAACACTGATTAATCGAGAGATGAGAGGACTATATCGAACGTCACAAGTATCCGGTACCAATCCGGCGTAATTACCACGGTATACTTATACATAGATATAATCAATGTACTCATACAATGTTCGTTGAATTAGAAACAATTATTAACAAGAGATTGTTGGTTATCGCATAACAAAATATTGTATTGAGTTTAACGAAGAAGGCAGCCCGGCGGCGCCCATAGATTATGATAATTACGTACTACAAGTATACCTACCTAATAGGAACTAATAAATATTTTTTTTCTATTTGAAATAATATCTTCATATTTTGCATCCCCAACCTAGACACTGTTATTGATTTGCTTCAGGGCGTGGCGTGTTTGCAATTCGAAGTTATAACTATACAACATACAGAGAGAGACTTTCCTGTCATTGATTCATATCGCAGGCATGCACCTACCAATATTCACTGGTTCACTGTGCCGTGACGTAGATAAAAGTGGTGCTTTTATCGTCCCTTTTTATTCACCCTCCCCTTTCTAGTCTTGTATATTTCGTGTAGCAAGAAACCTTGGTTATCTTGTTTTCCCCCTAATTCAATTTATAATTTCCTTGCATTTTCATCGTTTTCAGAAATTGTCGTTGAAGATATCTACAGAAAATTTAGGTAGATAATTATTATATATATAAAAAAATATATTTTATTCTATTTTAAATTTTCATTGTTCATCTGTGCTCGTTTTTTATCTATACTTTGTCATTTAAAGTTTGATTTATTAGTAATATTTATTATTGATAACGTGTAAATTACTAAATTATGTATTATATCTAGGGTATTTACATTATATAAAAACATTTGATGGGTGTGTTTTTAATGTATGATTGTGTAGGTATGTATAATTTTACCTACTTACCTACTTATTAAAAGTATCTGATAATTATTTTGGAAATCGCCACCTACACTTTTTTTACGTTACATTACTTAATTTTAAATAATTTACGGTATTTGTACGTTAGTTACTTAAAAAAGTAAAAAATATCGGGACAAAAAATAATAAAATGTTTCCTAAACAACTATCTACATAAAACGCGTATATTTTCATGAAAGAATTTTTAAAAGCTTCCGAAAGTAAATATTTAATTTGCAATTTAAATTTAATATGAATTGCTAAAAACAGATATAAGGAAAATTTGTGTTTAACGATTTAACGTAGTCATATAATTATAATCCACGTTATGATGGATCACTAAATATACCTATATATACAAACAACTATGAATTTGAGGGCAATGGCTTTAGTAACGGCAACGAAACGTCGAGATTAAAAGTAAAATCCGATGTAAGAACTTATTAGTGAGTGTTACATGAAGTGCCGAAACTTCGGCATTCGTAGTTTTCTAGACTAGTTTCAGGGTACTTTTGTTTACCCATACTTGAAAAAAAAAACAGTCTTAATCAATACAACAAAATTGCGATATTGCGTTTTAACCAAATCTTATCGTCAATATATCTACATATTTATTAATGTTTATTGCAAAACTGACCTACATTAGAACCCTATTGCGTGTTTCTTACAAAAGTAAACAAATTAATGTACCTACACAATTTTTTTGCTGAAATTTTATCTACATAAATTAACTACTTATTTACACCTTTGCCATGGATTTGATAAAAACATGCCTTGCGGTTTCTGTGATTTATTATATTATAGCCAACTTGTACTTATTAGGTATAATCTCAAATGTACACGAATGTAAAAAGCAAAAAAAATCTTTCCTGGTAACATGGACTTATGTAACTTTGAGATTTAATAATCGGCACTGCAGGTAAGTTTAAAATATTAATCAATTAATTATAAGTTTTTGAATGCGAATGGTATCAGAAATTATTATTTAAATTACATCGGTTGTAGGTATATCTCCCTGATTGAAAATTTCCCTTTTCCCTTTAAAATCGTGTGTTACATGTAAGTTCTTAATGTAAGTGTAGCCGACTCATTTCCAATTATTTTATCATATAAAACAATAAAGTGAATTTTTATTCCAAATAGATATAGATCATTAACCTCACTATCTCAGATTTTGATCTATGGCACAGAGACAGCCTTCATATGGACTAAGAAAAATATAATAAAAAAATTTATTAAAATATATCAACACTTTTTGAAAATACGACTATGTAAAGTTTCTAAAAAAAATCCAAAACTTACATCACCGACATATTTTTAAATTGTCGTAGCAGCCAGCTCTCCTAATTAAGCTAGAAAGGTGGGGACAAGTGCCATTTTGAAGCATTTTTTCAAGTCTTGCGATATTCAACACAGTAGGAATTGTGGGGAAGTTTTTTGTTTTGCAAATTTGAAAGTAAATGCTTTAATTTTGAATTTTGAAAAAGTGCATCTTCAAAATCTATTCAAAAAATTCTAGAAAATAGTTCGTACTGCCATTAAATGATCTATAAAGTTAAAAAGTGGGTTGCTAATGGATTTATCGTTAAAATAATGTAAAATAAAATTTTTTTCAAGAAAATTTAGGTCTACAAGGGTGTCCAAGAAATAGTGGAAAACCACGTCAAAATAATGCCACAATCTCTTATTCTTTATGTATTATTTTCTCGAATATGGTTCATTTTATTTAAATTAAACAAAAGTAACTTTTTTATTCTAAATAGTCTGAAAAATCCAAAAATATGCTTAAAAACTTAAACCTCTACGAAATTTTGAGGTTACATAGGTTAAGGGTAGTGCACCTCTGGCTCTCCTTAGGTGATATCAAAAGACCCATTGCATCATTTTAAAGACGATAATTTATTGCGTATGTATAGGATAAATTGTTAAATTATTAAATACTAAAAATATTATTCAAAACAAATTGATTTTTATTCTTAAATTTTGATAGCGTACGAGGGGTAAATTGCTGGAGTAATATCATGCACAATATCCAGGAAATAGTAGGTAATAGTCGGGAAATAGTGTACATAATTTTGATCAGCAATTCGTCCTTCGGGAGTGTGTATCTCAAGAGGAGAGGGCCGAAGAAAAAAAAAGAACTTGTGACATTATTTTGATGCAATATATACGCTCCTGAGAGCTTTTCCACCATTTCCTGGACACCCTTATAAGTCTGAATTTTGTGAAGAAGGGGATTTTGTTTTACATTATACGAACTATTTTCTAGAATATATAGAATTTTTTTGAAAATTTTTAAAGATTCACTTTTTTCAAAATACAATATTAAAGTTTTCACTTTGAAATTTGCAAAAAATACTTCCCCATAACCCCTACCGTGTTGCATATCATTAGAAAGATCGAAAAAAATGCTACAAAATGACATTTGTCTCACCTCTCTTAACTCGCTTAATTTAACACGGTAATTTAAAAATATGTTTGCGATGCGATTTTTAAGTTTGTTTAGAAACTTTAGATAGTCGAATTTCTAAAACGAATTAAGATATTTTAATAAAATTTTGCATTTTTTTTTTAGTTTATATATAGGCTATCTCTGTGCCAAATTTAATCAAAAATGTGAGATGGTGAGATAAAATTTTTATCAAAAGTGTGTTGAGTTGACATGGAGTAATCAATTCCCATGGAATTACTTAAAAAGGTAGGTATCTATTAGTAAAATGGCTTACCCAACAAGGAATTTCTTTCACTGTGTAAAATTCGAGATATCAACTTACCTGAAACAAGATAAAAGATACATAAATATTTTAAATACATTAAAAATCTTATAAAAATAATTAGACGCATTTGTTTTTTTTTAAATTCGTCTTAAGATTACTTACTTAGGGTAGGTATTTACATTAAAATCTTGAAATCAATCAAGATTCAAAAAACACAATTCAGAGTTAATGTCCATCAGTTATAATTTTACGTTAGATTGCGTTTTATTATAATGTAGTTAAGAAAACGTCAGACATCAGACACTTAAAAAAGGATTAGGCGGGTATACCTATTATATTTCATATTAGTTTATTTAAATGTTATAATAATCTATAGAAGAAGATAAAATATTAAGAATTGGCTTGAAATTTTTAACAAAGTGTCATGGGAAATTACTTTAAAAGATGTTTGGATTTATACTGGCTCGCTGATTGGGATTTTCAGCAATCAATTCTAGCGCGAATTTTCAATTATCTTAATGATTTGAAGTTTTGTTCGAGTAAATAAAATCCCTAATTAATAAGTATTTAAGCTAACAGTGGTAGGTATTATATGGATCGAATTCCATAACATTTAGGTCAGGTAACATAGCTACTTTAACATGACCATATCAATACCTAATGATTAATAATTATTTAATTAAATAACAGCAAACAATTTTAAATCAGTTAATCATGATGAGACCGAAAAATATTTTTGATTAATTACTTGTTTCTTAATAACCATTTTTAAATCATGACGGTTTTAGATAAATTATGCGCTAAGCACGTGTACATATTAAATTATATAATCCAGTCATCAAATCCTCACAAATAATAATTGGTTTCAGAAATCAATGACAATGTTTCGACATTGATTTGCACGAAAGTAGTAAAACAAAAACGAAAAATACCTCTAGAATCGAAAACAAAAACCCAAAATTTAAGGTGAACGATAATACGATATCATCTATTGTTGAACTAGTTACAACAACAATAGCTCCATTTTATTTATAAATAACAATTGCTGCATCACTCGACCGTTTAAAACATATTTTTAGAAACTTTCAATTTAATTAAGTAGATACCTATACTTTATTAGTAGGCACGCTGCATAAATACATGTACTTATATGTATATTTAATTTTGATTAATTACCTACATAGTTTTAACAGTGAAATCAAATGAGAAAGAAGATTTTTAAAAAGTAAAATTTAAAACATTAACATGTATTTAGAAAAGTTTCACCAAATAACGGCGAAGAATGTATTATCGATCTAATTTTATATTTATTTTCAAACTTTAAAGTTATAGATAAAACGTGTTATGAAAGTTCGTTAAATTGACTTTTTTAATTAGTTTCTGGACTTTGATGGTTTACCAATTAATTACAGTTTAATTTACGCTACATTTTATGGCTTATAAGTTTACGTTAATTTTCATATTTATCTTAATTACACGTATCAATATTGAATAAACCTTACCCAGATAATCAATGAGATGGAACATTTTCACCAGCAGGTATACCTATTAAAAATTTTAAAGTGTACACAGGTATACTAATCACTTATTTAAAATGAATTTGATAAGTATTTACCTAATATTTTATATCTAGATATTAAATACTATTTTTAAATGTGTAATATAAAAGGTGAACAACGTATATGTGGTTTTGTAGATATCGAAACATTTCTGAATCATTTAAGCAACTGTCATATCTAAGCTCTTTCAATGCGTGTACAGACAAACCGGTCGTATCGTTGGAAAGGGTTGCCCTCTATACATCCAACCATCATTATCGAATTATTTAGGGTTCGAAACCCTACGCATGGAAAGAGTGATTCAGGCGTTATTTTTTAAATTTTTTTATTATTTACCCCATGCGGTGTAACAGTATAGGTCGGTTGGACTTGTATTTCGGCACATTTGAATTCGTATAGGTACACATATAGACAGCAGAAGGTATAAAGAATTTCAATAAAGGTTTATTTGATTTATCGCGAGATAAATCAAAGAGAGAAAGGGGCGCGATACGTTCAATTTAAAAAGAAAATTACATCTTTATCAATCCTCTCGTTAATGTTTTTATATATTTCTACTTTAAGTTGTTGACAAGTCTTGAAATTCTATACATTTATTTGACACATGAATGGATCAGCATAATATTATGATAGAATACGTGTCTTCGAATCTCACATGTCTAAACATCAACGTTTCATTATCTTATTTGGCCTTATTTCATTCTTATTGTTTGTTAATTCTATACGGTCACTGCAGTTTCATACACATAGGTATTAGATATTTGCATTTCCGTCTGTTTACATTTTAAAACTAAAAGAATAGCCGTATAGTTATGTGACCACGCCCGTTTTTAAACTGTTAACTGCATAATAAATATACTACTTATTTATTGTTAAACAAATTAATACGTAACTTCGATATATTTAATCAAAAATTCACATTTAAATGCAAAAAATTCGTCACTTATTTTATTTTCTTTTTAAAACAAATATATTACAGAAGTCTATATGGCGACTATCTTAAGTACATTGTTCAATTAATTGATGATTCACTTATAAATATGGTGTGTCTAACTTACAAAAACGTATTAGATAACATATAGTAAACCAAAATATTGACGGCGAAATACCTTTAAATGTGAGTAATTACTGATAAATGTTATTAAACATCTATTCATTGTAAATATCAATATTATGTAGGTAACTGCCTAAGTTTATTTTTTACTAACAATAAGCGACTATTTGTTTAGATTTTATTTCATTATTTGCCTTGAAAAATTTATAGTCGTAATAATATTTAAATAGAAAAAACTAGTTTCAAACGTAATCCAATTAATAAAAAAATAATTAGGTACTAACTGTAAGATCAAAACAATAAATTAGTTAACAGCAACATTTTCACGAATATAATGTTTAAAATTATTCTACATAAAATATTAGGACAGAAAAATAGCGCTGTTCAATTTTTTTCTGATACAAATACTGTTTTGAAAACTTTTTTTATGTTAAGCCTGTACGACACGAGCTAAATTTGATATAAAATGAATTATCGCCAACGTTACAACTCAATAAATACAAATAGTTATTATCCTATGCGCGTGTAACGTTTCAGTTTATAACGAATTTTTGTAAAAAATCTAAAACGTGTCATACAGGCTTTACCACTATTACTACTGCGTAATTTAATCAAATTGAAATAAAAATAAAATTAAATCTTGGAACGAATAGAGGAAACAAACAATAATAATTCTGATTGTGAGACTTTATGTGACAAAAATAATATTATCAGTCCCAACAGTGTAGGAAATGACAAAATGTGATAAAAGTGCAATGCCCCACCTAACGAATACAGAAAATGCAAGAGATATTTCAAACATCATTTACATATCCGGACCGTTTGCTTTAAATGGAAGATAAGACAATTAAAAAAGAAAAAACAATAATAATCGATATTCCTCGCATTTCGAAGTGTCAATTTTAATCTTTTTATTGTCGCGTTATTTTAATCGGTTTTAAAATTAAAATTTTAAAAGGCGTCCTGACGCAAACATCCTTTCGCAAGTCTTTTAATATCCATTAAGTTGAAGAAGCGTTTTTTTTTTAATCACACATTACATTAACACTATAGTGATGATTAAAAGCATTCACGATTATTATTAATGAATAAAATAATATTGAAGTTCAGCACTCGTTAATTTATGTGATGTGAAAACGATGCCAAAACAATTACAATTATCTATAAAATTGTGGACATGTTACATTTTAAACCACATAAAATATAGTTAAGTAGGTACTTACAATTTTTAACTGTAATTTAGTTCCTGTTCTATTTTAACTAAAACTTCTCTAATTAACAACAAGAAATAATTATCTTTCATTGAAGTTTCACAAGAACGAAGAATAACATCGAGGAAAACAATTAATAAATTGTCGAGTAGGTACGTTGAAGTCATCAGAATTTGTGGAATTATTGTTTAGAATATAAATGACAGCGAAACGACAAATGTACTAAATTATTGTACCTTGTTAGACTTTTAGCGATATAAAGGGCGTTTCGAAAGTGACGGTCAAAAATTAAATGCACATTAAAATGAAAAAAGTCTTAGTACGGATCCAAAAATGAGTCATTTGCATTGCATCATTGCATAATGGGGTACATTTGTTGAGCCAAACAATCTAACATTTGCTAATTGTAAAATTAATAGTTTACTGAAACATCGCATAATGCAGTACGACAGATTATAAGGGCCTAATCGGTAACAAATCTGTAATTTTTATAGGCATGCAAGAAAATTAACAATTAATTACGAGATTTTCATGCGTTTCCACGGCGATAACATGGTGTTAACAGATCTGTAAAAATTACAGATTTGTTACAGAATATATATATTAATTAATGACGCTGGTATAGTTACAGTTGTAGAACAAGGTAAAAAGTATTTAGTTTGTTTGCGATTTAATATGTTAGGTCACTTCATATTGAAATTTTTCTACGTAGGTACGTAGGTAAGCACTAATACATTATTTCTCGCTAAAAAAAGGTTCGGATTATTTACGTTAATTCAAAATTATGTACTTTTATGTACATTAAAGTATGTATTTTGAAAAGAAAAAACGTTTTAGATCAAATATCTCACGGTAAATAGATTTTGTAATAACAATCGCTTTTATAAACTTTATTATACAAGTATAGTGAATTATCTCGAGGGTTTTTACGGCTTTAGCGGGAATTCTTAAAGTTGTTATCATTGAAAATAGAAATATACAATATCAAGAGGTTCGTCGTTTAAGTTATTATATCTATTAAATGCAACTTATGTATTATATGATATATTGCACCTTCCATTAATTTTAACACATAATTTGCCCAATTACTACAATTTCCTGTCACAGCAACACGAAATAAGTAAAGTTCAACTACCCAGGGCTACTTACTCGCATGTATTTGTTTGATCATTATAAGGTCGAGCCCGCCGAGTTTACTATTTAGGTACATGTGTAGTTGATGGATATAATAACTAATAACTATCATCGTAACTAATATAATATATGAAAGGCAAGTTTTTAGTTTTATAATTCGTAACTGCGTATAGTAGTCTTTATTTACCAGGGTACTGGTATTTATGCAAATATTTCAGTGTGTATTTTTGCCAACCATCAGCTAGTTTGGTCGATATTCTGCAACAGTATGCAGTGTCATTATTTCAAGTAGATACTATCGTTGCATGCAATATTTATATCCATAATTTGCAGGTTATCTCCCTTTTCAATCGGTACACTACAGCAAAAAATTTAAAATTATTAGACTGCTTATTATTTAATCATTACCTAGTTCGTTTAGGGTTCAAGATATAGGTACATATGTAGACCATAAATTGTTTGCGAAATAATACTTCAGAAATTCAAAAGAGAAACTTTAAACTGCTAATCACTAAATGTGGGCAGTACTTTCCTATCTAATAAAATTTTTAATATGTAATTATACTTACAATGAGATTTAATTAATTACTATGCCTAGTTAAAAAGTTTACAGGCCAAAAAGAAAATGGATATTATAAATTAGCATTGTTTAAAATAAATGATTAGGATTCGATGTTTTCTTTGAAGTAATCGTTCGCACTTTAATTAACTTAACTTAATTTTTTTTGTAGAAGGTTTATTGAACATCCCGTATTTCAGTAAGAAATGCAGTTATTAGAAGTGTTTTAACGGTAAAATAAAACTTTCCAGACACATGTAATTACTTATGCAGGCATAGAGAATCTATTCCCACATTTATGATTTCTATATTTTGTTAAAAAAACTGTTATTTATAATTTAAAATTTCTGTAATCTAATATATAAGTACCTACTTATTAATAATACTATACAATTGTATAAAACTAGATCATATTTTCTGTATCTATGCATTGCTATACCTATAATTACCTATATAGTAGTCCGTTCTCCATATCATGTACTCACCAATAATGTTTAATATGGAACTGAATCGACTTCTGCAGGAAATAGTTTTCGTTCCCGCTAAAATATTGATATACGGTGAAACTTCCCTTAGCTGACACCTCCAAATACCGAATACTTTTAAAAGTCCCGGCATTTTTCTATAGGCTGTAATAGTTCAAATACTTCACAATAACGGATCTTCTAAGACGGACGCGGACACTAAAATTACTCTATAGCGGACAGTATAAAAATCCGATAAACCGGATTTACATACACAGATACATACCTTTGAATAGCGTAAATAAGTAGGTACCTATACTAACAACGTCTCATCGTGACGAGGGCGTGATGAAAAAGGCGCCCGCCACAAGCGCAACTATAGGTTTGAGGCGCAATCACTTAAAAAATCTAAATTAAAATAAATTAATTAATTAATTAATTAAAAATAAATAAATAAGTTCGCTATTTTTAAATTTTTGTTATTTTTGAGTTAGAGGGGCACAAGTTAGACGGTTGCCACAGGCACTTCACACCCTAGTTACGGAGTTCTCTGCTAATTACCTATACGACGACGGTGATGAAAGTTATGCAAAAGTATTAGCGCTTTTTAGACTAGTTTACGTGATATTAACATAAACGTTTCGTATTAATTTGTTATTCTGGGAGTTTAATTTTAATTTTACGGTGGTTGAGCTATTGGGTAGATATTTAATATATATTTTTTTAATTTTCTTAGATATGTGTAGGTTTTCAGCCTAGCTTATTTAGCATAGTAAAAAATTTTTCTCGAGTATTGTCTATTTCATCTAATCGAATGTGATCTGATCTAATTATTCATATAAATTTAGTACCTATTAAAATAAGTATTTAAGTTCTAAGATTAAAAAATGTTATTTGATTGTATTCGATATTCAAGGTGTATTATACCTACATGAATAATGTGAGTCATCTAAGTACATGCATTTTTAAATCGGCAAAAACGCTACAACAGTACGAACATGCGACATCCGAGTTTGAAAGAAGAAATCATAAAGATTAACATCACACATGCATAAGAAGTAGATATCTACGGATTTAATTTCGATATAACTCATTTTATCCCAGAATGTCTTAAAATATTTTCTATATTTGTTAAATAATTCATACATTAATTAATCATCAATTAATTGACATACTGAGACGCTTTTACACAAGACCTTAGATTTATGTATTTTTTTTGGAATTTCGTAATTACACGAAATTAAAAGTACGCGACGATTTTAGGATTGTTAAGTTTTTTATTACGAATGGTGTAAAAATTAGCATTTGAAATTGTGCGATTTTAGATTCGAATATTGAGATTGAATTAGATACACTAATTCGATTTAACACAATCCTAAACAAATATCCCTAAATTACTTGGATACTTGGGTTGACGAATATTAGAACGCGCGTCCAATTAATTATCAGGGTGTCGATTATTTTAAAATTATTAAATTTCCTGACTTTTCTAGGTTTTCCAGTAATAACAGAGGTTCTCTCGTGATTTAGATAAATCGGTAAGATAGGTAGATTTGTCCTGCATTTTCCTATATTTAATTGTTAGTAAATTCTCTGTCTTTTCCCTGATTAGCCAAGATCAAAATAAATTCCCTGACTTTTACACGTTTTCCAGAAAATCGACACTGAATTATATACCTACTTCATAAACTCTAAATTGACGAATTCTTGATGTGTTTTACATTTGTCAATTTCACATTAGTTCACAATAAATTATTCGTAAAAATATAAAGCATGCATGCAAATTTTTAACAACACCATAATTTAATCACGTAATTGCAATAATATCTAGGAAATACTCTTCAATTTATTATGTCATTATTCAATTTAAACGCACTTAAATTGCTACTTGAAGTGAACAATATACTAAAAAAAAAATAAACACCATCTTAATAATGCTCCTCGACACTGTCTCTTAAAATATTATTTTTTTACAGAAAAAAAAACACAAAGCATTAACTACCTACCAAAAAATAATGTACCTCTGGGTATGATTTATTTATTTCTAATATTTTAATATAGGTAAATCGAAAACTGATGGGATTATTAACCATTACTAAATTTCGAGTCACTAAATGTCGTCACGGTCACCTTAAATTTTCTCACAATCTATAAACAAACGGACGGGAAGATGTAATTATAATTTATTAGTCTTAATTATTAAAATTACTCGCCCTAACTTAAACAAGCACGAAAGTTTTTTACACAGATATTTACGAAACAGACAAATAACTAGTAGCACGAAACAAACAAACGTTAATTCAATTTTTGAAAATTCAAATCGTAATATTTGAACTTCTACGCATTGAAAACAGAACAATCCGGCATGACGAGTAGGTAAGTAATGAATGAATTGGAATATATAGATTTTGAAACTGTAAATTGACTGTAACTTTATATCTACATGTGCGGCTATAAAAATTTCTGGCATCATCAACCCTTATTTTAAACCGTCATCGTCAGCTAAATTTCATGACAGCGTGTTAACATAGACAGGGAGTCAAATATAATAACAATTAATTACATCCGACTTGTTTATCCAGGCCTACCAAGATACTATAGTTACAGTCGTTAAGAAATAAAATAAGACTACCCTTAACCCAAACAAGGTGCCCTTGTTTACTTAGTAGCATTAAAAACGTTTAAAGTTTAGGTTTATGCCATCTTCCGATTATTTATTATGTGTGAAGCTAGTGTTGACATTCTTAACTGCTGTGGTTAATGTGTGTGAAGGTTGGGGTTAACGATAAGGGATTATAATAAGATAGTTAGACTTAAAAAATTGTTGGTTTTTTTAGTCGAACGACATTAGAAATAGACCGAAGTATTAATTTTATAAATAAAAATGATCGTCCTTACAATCATAATACCGTTACCTACGGAGTCAAATATTTGGATGAAGAGCAGGTGTAGATGCTCAAGACATTTATTTTCGTACTTACTTCAACGAAATTAGAGCAAGTAAGCAAAATTTATAAATAGGTAACTTTTTTTTTGTATGAAAATTATATTTAACTTATTAAGTACCGATGCACTAATTTATTTGTAGGAGAAAATTTCTAATTAGACATTCAGTATCCTAAAAATACGTACAAGTACAGTCGGGTGCAAAATTAATGTCGCAAGAGCGACTAAATAAAGAACTTACGATTGAGACGAATTTCGAATTCGAAATTGAACTTTAAATATTCTGATCATAATTTGTACGTTGTGTCGTTGTGTATGCGCGCGCGATGTTCGCGATCAGCATCATTAATTTTGCACCCGACTGTACGCGATATTATAAATTAACAATTTAATTAAGTAGTATAATTGCAGGATTTTCAGTTTATACATAGATATGTATTGATACTTACTCAATTAAGATGTAGCGTCTATTAAAATTATATGTAGAAAATTTTTAGATCTTAATTTTAAAAACATTTCCTGTTCTTTTCCACTAAAAGATTACTCTAAAATACCTATGCATCCCACTTAGTTTGTTTTTTGTTTTTTTTTTCAGTATGTATTACAGTATCCCAGGAAATATTTAACAATTGAATTACCTATTAATTTTCTAAATTTATAATTATTACCACTACCTACTTGTAATTTTTTGCAAAATTATTAAATATGCTTGTTATATTTTGAATAAAATTACATAACACGAGTATTTTAATAAAAAATAATTTTATTTCATAGCGAAGTACGTTCACTGGAGAACTTAATTTTGTTGAAAATAAGTTTTTCTTTTCATATATTTTAAGTTGCTGGAAACAGAAAATTTAAAACAAGAATATTCGTTATTTCCTACTACTTCATCAGCAAAGTTCTAATTAAGCTATTTTTACTTTATACTTGAAGCGTGATTTTATCTTATTTCGAGGGAAAACCAAGAAGAAACAGATGTTACTCATCGACACGAATATAATTTTCGTGCTGGATTTGACAATTTGCATATAAAACGAATATGAGTTTTGTAAAACCGAAATTCACAATATACCTACAATAGGTAGTTTTTGAAACGCAAAAGTATCTACCTAATCATTTTTTTAAATAAAATATTCATGAAAATGAGATTTTATTAAAAGAGTATACGCGCCCATATACAAATTTTAACAACTTTAGCTATAATTGATTGCGCGTAGGTACTTAATATTTTGAGAATATACATATTAAAAATTACTTTTATGTTTGTATGTACACTGTAACATATGTGTTTTAATGCATAAAGTGCGTTTTAAATTATGCTAAATTTTAATCTATTCAAATCTAAACGAACTAAATAGAAAATATATTCCCACGGGGATAGTGGAAAACACCTATATGTATCTACTTATTAAAAATGGGGTAGTTTAAAAATAGGGTCATTTGTAAAACCTTGCTTTAATGCAACCGTATTGAAATATGAATATATAGGTAGGTATACAGGGTGTATCTACTACCTTGAACCAACGATATATGGGCAATAGAACTCGTTAATGTGAACGATTTTTTTTAGTAATTTTTTTCCATAGGTGCAATGTTTCGTATCGAATTTATCTACTTTCTTGAAACAATGACAGGAGCCGCGGTGGCCTGAAAAGCATTCTTTTTTAAATAAATAATGTGAAAACCTAACTACCTCCTGAAAATCACTTATTATACAAGGGTATTTATCAATAACCTAGAGAAATTAAGTTTATTTTATTACCGAAAATGTTACGGTAGTTATTAGAAAAAAACAAAACTGTATCGATGATTTCCATACGAAGAATTTACTAAAAAAAGTTGTTCACATTAACGAGTTCTATCGCCCATATATCGTTGGTTCAAGGTAATAGATACACCCTGTATAAATCAGTCAGATCAAACGCATGCTTGAAATATTTGAAACAACCCTGGAATGCTCGAACAGGTTATTAGTCTAAGTTTAAATATAATTAATACTCTTCTGAACAGAATATCAACAAAAAGTTAAACAAAAGTAGGCGTGTTCTACACCCCAAAATAAGTAAAAAAAAGTTATACGTGTAGGTACCTACCTAGTAGTTGAAAACGTTTCCTTAAGGAAAAGTTCTTATTGTTAGTTATATTTCATAAACAAAACAAAAACATTGAAAATACAACACTGAACATGACGAATATAAATTCCACACTCGCTCAAGAATTCCAAAAGATTGTTTCGAATTGTCCGGAAGTTGTCGAAAATTCAATACCTAAATGTTTGCACATTATTTATTAGACCGAAACCAAACTAGACTTCAGATGCCTCTAAAAGTAAAAATCAAACGAAATTAGATCTTGAGAGCAAAGAGGCCATGAAGTAAATTCTCCTCTCACTGTAGGTTTTGTTCGTATCCGTCATACCTAGTTAAACCTACAATTAGTGTTCTTATATAATATTATTTATCTAATTATTTTGAGATCTAGTACACGTCCTCGAATGTTTAAACAATCTTTCGGTAACACCTTGTATATCGAATTAAGCATAGTTTAAACCCGAGCGAGGTCGATGAATTGTTAGCAAAAAAGTCTGACTAACTCTATTCGTGATCGTAACCAATTCACAATCGGTTTTAGTTTCAGTTTTTACACTTTCTCTTAATGATCATCTTTAAAAATTGCTATTTTTAACCATCATTTTCAAACAAAATAAACTAACCAAAAATTTAAAAACTACAACGTTGAATGAAATTAGAAATTCAACGACTAATAATAAAAAGCATTAATAACAATACCTAATGCAGATATCTGAGATAAAATCAATTTTAAAATTCGTAAAAATTATTTGTAACAGTGTATATTATGTAAAAATTTATATTCATAACCAACTATACAGACAATTAAACCTATATTATAAATAAAACGACCTCATAAAACGCCAATTAGAAGTAATAAGCGCCAACTAATTAAAATGAGAAAATTGAAGGAATACGTAACACGAACACGAACATCATTAGTTTCCCTAAAGCCCTTGCAGAGCAACGGCATATCAATGAAAGGTACTTAATTCGAAATGAAAGAACGCTACCTTTGAGAAAGACGATTAAAAACCGTCCAATATTAAAGTACCTATATTTTGTAAAACTAATCCAACGGTTTGAACTAAAATCGTGTATTCGAACATAAATGTCAATTACTTAGGTACATATCTAAATCTTTTTATTAAAAAAGTCATGTTCTAATAAATATTAAAATTTCTTTTTCGTAATTTATATTTTGCCTGCAACAATTTTATTTCGGCCCATTTCCAATTAAAAAGTTCAACCACGATCGTTATCGAGGTAACAATAGTCTGGCATTATATTGTTAAAAATAAAGTACCTACATATTGAAGCAGACCTAATAATAAAATACACATAGGTACCTACCTTACAATCTGCAATTTCAAATGATAAAATACAAAATTAAAACTAACTTAATATTTTATTGTAGGCACAAAATTCCTATTTTCGTTGATGTATAAAAAATTTAGTTATTTATTTTTAAATTAAACACAAGTATTTAAGTATTTGATAATAGGGTTAAATTTTTTTTAATTTCAAAATTTTAGAGCTACTTATTGATAATGAAAATATTAATATTGTATTATGTACCTACAAATTTTTGTAAAAAGTCTAAAAAGATCATATCGTACAAGCTTTACTGACTACTTCATAATTTAATCAAATTAAAATAAAAAGAAAATTATATCTTGAAACGAATCGATGAAACAAACAGTAATCGTATCCGTAGGTATCGAAAATAATATAAGTACGTAATATATAATATAGATTAAAAAAACAAGAACGAATAGGTTCGGGTAAACGAAGTTATAATTTATTAAAATACCTACAGCCATATCGAAAAATTTTGAAATATACAAAAAATCAAGAATAATTATTGTTTATTTTTCCCCTAATCGATTTAACAATTAATAGATAAATTATTAAATATTTCTTTTTTGTTTATTTCATAAAAATTCCTTTATAATATTATTTTATATTAATTATACTATATTAATTTATAGTTATTATAACTAAATACTATTGTAACGATTAATGACAAATTTAAAAATGGGGTTCGAACGTACCTATTTTTAAATCTCTCAAGGTTTTTCTCGTGCTAATTATTAACAAGTGATGTAAAAGTGATATTTGAGGTTAGATAATTCGGAACAACAATAAACACAAATATAAACAAATTGACTTTTGACACTAGCGATTCATAATATAAAATAATAAAAATCATAATACGATAAACTTACGATATTCCCAGAAAAATTTATTCTATTGTCGAAAGCAGTCTATTAGTGTCAAATACTTATAATAAACTGTTCTATTTTTGGTAAGATTACTTAATATATCAACATTAATAAATATTAATTGTTGTGGATCCATCTGCTATGAAATTATAACGAAGAACTTACGTTTCTAAGTACTGGAAAATTCTATACACCGGTTTCCGATACATGAGGAAACCTTCCACTTTTTCAACCATCATCGTCTCTTTAAAAAATCAATTTGCACCATTGGGTATGTTTATTGGGACGTTCTAAATAAACATTCGCACATTTATTGTCGAAGAGAATTTAAAAACTATTTTTTTAACAAAACGCACACCCAATAAACGTAAAAATAAATTCAAGAACTCGACTATTTTTAAAAACAACGTGGGGGACCGTCAATAATAAAAAGTGACACCGGCACCGAACTACACGCACTGAAAACAACTGTCAAGACGGTGGTGCAATGATTACCATGGACGGAATCGCAAAGTAGGCGTCGAACTCGACTCATACGCATGCGGGATCACCATTGTTACCCCTAATCGTTAGTATTCTAACCTTTCATTGTTTAATTCAATGTTAATGTTTATTATCTTTGCCGTCTGTGTTTTCCCTGTTGCAGACATTTCAACCTAGACGTGAATTTAAACGCCATTCGCCGTTATCTGTTGTATAATTTTACAGTCACTTATGTACGGTTCGTTAGCCTTCTGTTTCCTGTTTAGTAACGAAAAATTTTCAATTTGTATACAGTTTTATTATATCACACTCTATTTCACACAATACCAAATATCTAGATCGATATTTAAAAGTTAAATGTAATAATATGGATTACTTGAAATTGCAGAATCGCGTACAGAAAAACGAACGAAAAGATTAAACAAAGTGATTGCAAAATAGAAACAGACAAAAGCAATAAATCTACTGTTATTCGCTGCTATTCACAATTATTTGAAATACTCTTCTTGAACTCGAAACAAATTGAATCGAAATCAAGAGAAAACAGTTAATAATTACATATCAGTTTGGCTTCCAAAGAAAAAAAAATACAGCACTTAATTAATAATACTGTAGGTACGGTATTACGAATAGAATTATCGAATATTAACTAGAAGAAAAAAATTATTCCTTAATATCTTTGAACGACACACTTAAACCTCGTTATTTCGAGAAATTACTTCACTTGTGGTTTTTCCGGACAATGGCCCAAGATCCTTAAATCTGTCATTCTTATACCCCATTCTAGCGCCAATTGGTTTTCGAAGATATGTGGGAGATGGAATGTTACACACATATCTGTCATTTTCTTATGATTTCCACGCAAAGTGCAATATAACAAAAGTAATTTAAAATAAAAAAAAACAACGAATATCTTGTAAATATATCCAATAAATTCCGTTTTTGATATATTTACCGAAATTTGATTGATTTTCTCTTTCTTGGCATTTTGCATATTTGAATGCTATTAATGACGGTTGCTTTAATTATTATTGAGGCATGTCGTAAGAAATAAGTTAATAAAAGTTCTAAAAACTATTATGTTAAGATATGTTCTTGTTAATCAGAAGAATGCCAGGTTCGATTACAATAGTAGCACCGTAAAGGCCATAATCTGGTAAGCATTGGAAATGTGCCTTTGCTCGAATTTGGTTATTTTTTTTCTCAAAGGTCTATTTTGTTGTAAGTTTAACTTTAGCAAAATATTAGCTTCCAACAATAATTCATACTTTCCGAAAAAAAATAATCTTTTTTCTCAAGCTATTATCGCGAATCTGCGATACTTGTATGATATTGTAGAGGTACTAAAGGCTCGGCAGCGGAACTTTTTTTGGGGACTCTCCATCTACAGCAAATGAGGAAAATCAAAAATATTAAATTGAAATAATTAAAAAAAATATCTTATACTCGAGGAGCACGCATCAAATTTTCGTCAAATATTTCTCGTACCTACCCCTACTGTATATGTAAGTATCCAAAGTTTCAAAAGGATATAACAAGTAAATATTTGAACAAGTTCGTCACTTGGAATTCTATAGCAGTCTGCTACTTATTACCTTTTTTATTCTTTATGTATGATTTTCTAGAATATTGTTCACTTTATCGAAATTAAACAGTACTTTTTTTACCCTAAAATGTGTGTGAAATCTGAAAATAACCTAAAAGATTTAAAAACTTAAACCTCTGAAATATTTTGCGGCTAGAAAGGTTAGAGGTAATGTATTCTCAGGGGTGCTCTCCTGAGCTGATATCAAAAAAACCTATTAGGCTATTTTAAAGACAATTATTTATTACGTATGTGTACGAAAAATTATTAATTTTCAACGAAAAATAAACATATTAGCTATTTAAAAAATTGTCTTTGGGGGCGAATATCTCAATAGGGGAGCGCCGCAGGAAAAACATTTATAGGAACTTGTGTTTATACGCTCCCGAGAGATTCTCCACCATTTCCGGACATCCTGAATGTTGCATACGACTACAGAATTCAAGTGACGAACTTGTTCAAATATTTACCTGTTATACCCTTTGGAAACTTTTGATACTACATATATAGTAGGAGTAGGTACGAGAAGTGCTTGACGAAAAATTGGTGACTGCACTCCGACTATAAGGTATATTTTAATTTAATATTCTCGATTTTCCACATTTGCTGTAAACGGAGAGTCCCAAAAAATACCTAATCTTTAGTAACTACAATATCATACAAGTATCTGAGAAATTTTTTTTTTAAATTTTGGAAATAATTTTTTCGGAAAATATGAATTTTTGGAAGCTAATATTTTGCTAAAGTTAAACTTACATCAAAATTGTACCTAATATGAGTAATTTATTTATAACACAAAAATTTTCAAGTTTGGATATTTACATAATATAACTATAATATTATTAAGCTAAAATAAATACTTTATACAGTGATTTATTTATTGTTAGATGATTATAATCTAGCTCTTGAGTCGCATAAGAGACTTCGTATAAGTATCTACATATAATTGTAATTTTTTTCTGCACTCATTCATGATAA
Organism: Rhagophthalmus giganteus; assembly: GCA_036326145.1. NCBI lineage: Eukaryota > Metazoa > Arthropoda > Insecta > Coleoptera > Rhagophthalmidae > Rhagophthalmus > Rhagophthalmus giganteus. The sequence goes on from JARFJA010000001.1 coordinate 53,022,946, forward strand.
TAAACTCATAATGGAAACTCATTCGTGTAATGAATTCAAATCAAGTCCGTTATTATTATTTTATCTATACAAGTTCAAACCCCCGAATGTAATTGGCTACGAATTAAAACACCTGTTTAATAAAAAAAAATATCCGAAACGGAATAACAAATTAGTCTCCAAAAAGAGGAAAAGTGGTTAGGTCAACAAACGGACAAAATATATTTATGTATATTTAAAGAATTTTACTAACTACGGTGTTGGGACCATCAAGTTGGTCCGGACATAAAGAATTCTTAAAATTTTATTATAATACGATTAAAATGCTCCGAGATGCTGTAATTAATTTAAATTATGCTCTGTTAATTAATCAGTAATTTAATAATGAATTATCCGAGCCAGCTAATACGGTTGCGCGGCCATTTTGGCATATCATAAATTTTTAAATCACAATAGAAAATGCTCGCAAAATGCTATAAGATGCTGTATTGATTTTTAAAAATGCTCTGCTAATTGTTCCGTAATTTAATTAATTAATGTCCGGGCCAGGTTGACGGTGGCTCGGCTATGATGGCATCTTTAAATATTTTTTATTGTAAAAATAACTATTTTCGAAATGCTATAATGCCGTATTGATTTTGAAAAATGTTCTACTAATTAGTCCACAATTTAATTAACTAATTTTCGTCATCATCATTTTAGTCAATAATAGGTAAAGTATAAATAAGTACCTATTAATTGTTGTATATTTTCTTATTAAAAATGTGTAATACATTTTAATAAAGTAGTGTACTTACTGACATATATTTAATTACTATACTATATACTTAATTTTAATAGTGCTTTTCTTATCTTATAATTAGACTAATTAGTTTTTATTTTTATCGAAATTAGCGCCACCCAAACAGAATATCAAATTGTTATTTTATATACATAGTATTGTGTATTAGTATGTATGTATTGCTATGATACGGAATACCAGAAACAATAAAATAGAAAAAAAGAGCATGTCAGTAAGTACACTACTTTATTAGAACGTATTACATATTTTTAATAAGAAAATATACAACAATTAATAGGTACTTATTACTTATTACTAGGTACTATAGGTACTTATTACTTTACCTATTATTGGCTAAAATGACGATGACCGAAAACTAGTTAATTAAATTGCGGACTAATTAGTAGAGCATTTTTCAAAATCAATACGGCATCTTATATCATTTCGAAAATAGTTATTTTTACAATAAAAAATATTTAAATATTTCATGGCCGGGTCACCGTCAACCTGGCCCGGACATTAATTAATTAAATTACGGTCCAATTAGCAGAGCATTTTTAAAAATCAATACAGCATCTTATAGCATTTTGCGAGCATTTTCTATTGTGATTTAAAAATTTATGATATGCCAAAATGGCCGGGCAACCGTATTAGCTGGCCCGGACAATTCATTATTAAATTACTCATTAATTAACAGAACATAATTTAAATTAATTACAGCATCTCTCAGCATTTTACTAGCATTTTAATCGTATTATAATAAAATTTTAAGAATACTTTATGTCCGGGCCAACTTGACGGACCTCAAGGTGTTCCGTATAAATGAACGCACCAACATTGGGTGCTTATAAAGGACAGTAAAATAAGCATTTCTGATCAATAAATTTTCATCTGCGAATGAACCGTTATGGCACTAGAGTAAATCTAATCGTAAGACTAATTGTTTATTGCGTCAAAAATAACATAATTATATGATTTTAACATGACGGTGCTCGATCAGCACTTTCCAGATCGTTGGATTAGATAAATCTGATTCTAATCTCAATGCGATTAACTTTTTCCCGTGTGGTATACGAAATCATTTTGAAAAAGTGTTGGCCGCTTGCGCGTACCCGCAAACTAATCCAGGAAGATTTCATCCTCGAACGCGACGACGAAATCTGTTAGTTGATGAGCAACATTTTGAACAACTAACCGTTTTAGGCTAATAAAGCTGAAACTGTTTTGATTCACTCTGGTGCCTTAACAGCTCATTTGCGTCTAAGGATTTATTGACCTCAATTGCTTGTTTGTTGCCCTTTATGAACACCCTAACGTTGTCGATAAATTCATGAAATATCCTGTACATAATCAAGTTTATACAAAGTTACTACTATTAATTTGTAATGGGTATACGTATTATGCACATACATATTACCTATTTCGTAATAAGCTCGTTAAAATCTCTTGATTATAGGGTACGTATTTGAATTTTTTTTTGATTATTTAAATGTGGGTGAAGGTTATTTCAACTGTTAATTGTTTATGGAACATCTTATCGTGCATTACTTTTTTGCCTATAGGGACAAAAAGGTACCTATACCAAAATTTTTGAATAAAGGTTATAAACCCCCGGTACCCCATAATAATGGTTAGTTAAAAAAAGTTAGAGCAATAAAAAATAATGACCTTATTGTAAAATTCAGTTAAATAAACGCAGTTTCTTTTTATTTGCATATTAACATATTCACTTTTGAATTGAATGACAAAATCAACAATAAAGTAAAAACAGTAGTGCAAATGTGTATCTATACAGGGTGTCCCGAATTGCATGGACCAAACTTCATCACGTGATAGAACTTTTCAGAACAAGAAAAAAAGTTCCTATACGCACGAGTCGGGATATGCTTATGGTAAATTTCGAAGATACAGTATGTTCAATTTAAAATCTTGAAAATGTTTCTTTCACAAAACATTTAGTTAACATTTTATACCTAACTCAAATCAGACAAGGGCGTGTAAAACACTCGTAATGTCACACAAATTCATTGTCGTCTAATCGAAAATACATGATTGTAAAAAATAATTAATCCAAATTATTTTTCCCATCATTATTTTTTCCCTGTTTTTCTGAAGGTCCTGTATCTTGGAAACTAAGCATATACTGAACCATGTGTATAGAAAACTTTTTTCTTATTTTGAAAAGTTCTATCGTGCGGTGAAGTTTGGGTCCATGCAATTCGAGACCCACTGTATATGTAACAAATCGAAGAACGTTTAAAGAACTGGAATTGAATTGCCGCAATCGCATTCGATATAAAACTATTATCTGGATTATAATTTATCCGAAGCGGCAGATAAACAATCTTAAGACGGTTACGGTTAAATCGGAAGTTAAAATTTAAATATTTCCTTGCAGGTGTATGTTGTCAATTGTAAATAAGTTGCTTCCTGTATAAGTGTGTGAAGTTATGCGATTACGTGACGAGAATGTTTTGAATTTAGGTGTAAGAGCGCAAAGAAAGTGTCATTAACATCATACTTCAATGGCATCGATCGTATATTAACATAAGGTCGACGAGTTAGTTAGCAACTGTAATTTTATAAATGAGGGAACTTACGAGCAAAAGAAACGCTTGCATTTTGATCAACTAACCATCAATAACTATGTACACGTTTTTAATCGAATTTAATTGGGATCAGGTTTACTTGCAGGTTCTGTATACAAACAGAACTTAATCGGAGTTTAATTAAAAATTTATTTAATTAAATTTCGATAAAAATCTGTTGCTTTTTTACGACAGAATTATCAATTTATTTTATCCTTAATTTAAAAATCATTTGCGTGCATTTAAAGATTGAAATCCTTCCTACGACCTATCACGACCTATAAACTAGTTAAATGTTTAACCCCATTTTTATACACAGAAGGCTAATAAAGTACAAATCAACTAACAGAACATATTGTGTTCCTGCTTTCAAGAAGCAGATAGAAAATAAATATTTAAAATAAAAACGGGGCTTTCCATTTTTTAGGCAAAAACTTCAAATGCATTTATCTATAAACATAATTCCAGCAAAACAACTTAAGTTCTCTCACGTTCCCAATTCAGATTGATAATGTTTGTTTCAGTGCGAATTTTAATTTTGGCGACGTATTATTCGCGCTTACGTGGAGTGCTCGAGTTATTACAAGGCCTTTTTGTGTTTATGCGCGTGTGTTGTGCTGTGCGTGCCCAACGAAAGGAAAGGATTACAAAAAGGTTTTATGCGACGAAGAAAGGTAGAATTTTTTTGTCGACCAACTCTCCATATATTTATAAAGTGTAAATACATTACCTTTAGCACTAACATTCTCTGAAAATCAAATAGGCATTCTAGAAATTCTCTGAAAGTCTTCGTTAGACTTTTGAATAGAAACTCGTTTATGCTCTTGGATAGGAACTTGATTAGATCCTTCTTAAATATCCGGCAGATCAATTTCGCGACTTTTATCGTACGCATTTTTTTACTCTGCTTTAAAAATAAGGAAAACTTTTTCAAATTTCTTGAACATAAAAAAACGTTTAATGCTCAAGTTTCTTAATTGAACTTTAATTTTTGTAACCTCTTTACTTTAAAAAAAATCGAATATCTTTTCGATCAAAATTGAAATCAATTTTTTTTTCATTTCATGACATTCTTTTATATTCCTTCTTCTAAATACTCATCTTTTCCCACTAAATTTAGCTGTGTCTTGCAACTGCTTTGTAGTTATTTTACTAACAAAGTGGAAATAAGGTAATCGTGTGGACAAAAATGTGATGATGTTGATTCCGTGATTGCTCAAGAACAAGAGAGATTTAAAAACTGATCACCAAAACTGCAGCAAGCGCTTTAGATATTAATTTTTATAAAGCTTAATCGATCGATGTAAGTTAATCTTTAGTTTTAGGATTTATTTATTGTTAGACTAGAGTTAATTTCAATTAGGTATGTTAGCTATAAGACGAATTTCTTTTAAAAATTGAACTCCAAAGAAGACATACCAACGACTGAATCGACGACTTGGATGTTTCAGTGCAACTTGATGGAACAGAAGCTTTCACGAAGAAACGATTCCAAGGCCAATTGTACTTCCTCCAAGGAAGTTCGAGAAATATCAGTAGATCGGGCAACAAAAGACTGATCGTTAGTAATTAAATCAATAAGAGATTGGAAGCCATAAGTACGTACATCGAAACTCGTCAAGACCATGGAAGAGGTGGTAAGGGAAATGGAAATGATTAATAGACTCCGTCATACAATAATGGGATGGAAAGAAACAGATAGTTTTTAACTCCACAGATACCTAACAGAAGTTCCAAAGTTTTAAACAAATCACGTTGCGAAGCGTTGTAAAAATCAAGATTTTTGTCTTGGACTTTACTTGATGGCTATTTACTACATGCCTATAAGAGGGTTAGAACTGTATGTTGGTGTAAACTGTATAAGGGCTATAGGCGAAGTCTCGACCTTACAGAGACTTAGGTGGTATGGAAAATTTCCCCACCATTTAATATTTGTTGTACTCTTTAACAAGGCGATGTACATTAATTAAATTAATACAGTTAAATGTTAAGTAAGCACGTTTTAGTGGTGCTTTTCTTGAAACATTTCCATTAATATACTAGAACTTAACCTCAATTTTGTAACTAAATGTTTATGTCGTCGAAAACGATTGTTAGAATTGTTTCTATAAAAATAAACGTGGTATAGTAATCACTAAATGTAATCAATCTCTGACTGATTAAGTGTGGACTAACCTCTTATAATAACTGATTAGTTTAAATTGTATACATTTTAACTTGTTAATGCAGCATTATTTTTAGACATAATCATATATTGTATACCTACAAAGAAAATAATGCAATATTCATCTGCGGTAATTATTCAATTGTTGGCAGCTAACAACAATTAAATACATAACTAAATATCACTTTATGAGCAGCCTGTATTACAAAATACACTGATAAACCCAATCATGTATTCGACACTTATTAATTTCATTTTGCATTTAAAGCAACGTCAGCATGTAATTGAACATAATTATACTTTAATTATTGTATTACTTATATAACACATATATTTTAATAGGTCAAAAGATATTTTAACAGTAAGTTATCAAGTTGATCAATGAAAAAACACATGTTACATTCGTTAGATTTTACAGTGTCCAAGTAATTGAATTAAAAGTAGAAGAAAATAGACTTACAATTGCTGATGTATGGAATGGGCAGTTGATTATAAACAAATGTTATTTCACTTAACAAATTGAAAAAAAAACAACAACAATACACCCTTAAGACTCGCGTTTAACTGTCAAAGCCGCCATTCTATCTATCTGCTTTTTATTTCTTCAATGCAATTATTGGCATCTTTATTTAACAAATGGGACGGTTAGTATACGTTATCTCTCTTAAAGTTGTACGACAGTGCCACGGTGTTAAATATTGACGACTACAACTCCTTATTACGCCTAATCATATAGACAACCTACAATTCATTATTTATTTAATTATTTTTATTACTTTTTGTTCATTTGTCTTCTGCAATTTGGTTATTTTTGATTTCATAATTATCTAAAGGTAGCTTCATTATTCTAGGAACACTTTAACAATGTCTAATTTATAGAATTATAAAACAAATTAATAGAAGTATAAAATTAATAAACAAATACAGATTTAATAATGAAAAGGGTAATGATTAATTAATATTTGTTTAATCTATATAATATAAGCTTCTACGTATAGTTCTAATACACTTTGTGTGACGCTTTTATGTATCTTTTACTAAAATGTGAATTATCGCTTGCAATTTAATAAATTGTGTCTAAATACAATACTTCCAACAATTAAACATTACAATTAATTAATCGCCACTTTATTATAATGAAAGACATTTATTAAAATAATGGAAGTTTCTTGTATGATAATATATAAGTATTAGAAGATATTTTAAAACAGTTTTGTTTTAATTTGGTTTTTTATCTTGATATTCTGATTGTACTAACTAGTAGATAATTCACAAAATATTTCAGGCACTTATGTACATTATTAAAAGTAGGTAAACCTATAAAACTAGAATAAGATACATAAGCTATTGGAAATTACATTTAATTTAAATAAAAAGGTTAAAATGTGAATAAATTTCAATAGCTACTAGTTCTCTCATAAATTACATCATCAAATCATAAAAACTGTATGTTTCAATGTCATTTCACTATAGTTTTTATTTGTTAAAATAAAGAATGCTGTGAATATTGTAAAACAACAAAAAAGAAATCAACAAAAGTTTAAAAGTGAAATATATTACAGAAATATAACAAATTAAAATAAATTATAATTTTCTAGCTTTCCTCGGACGTGGAGGATTCCACGAAACTCTTGTAGAATCGGTTATTGAAATTATATTCAGTCCAGACATTTGAAGACCTTTTATGGAAGACTAAAAATAAAAATTCGGTAATGTCCTTTTCTGAAAAATTCTTATACATACCATTCTACCGGCTCCTAATCCTCTTACTCTCACGCGCACAATTTTGATGCCTCTTTCTAAGGCCCGCTATAAAATTATTCAGAGGCAATTCATAATTAAATTAATAACAGATAAATACTTACAGTTCCTATACTAATTGCAGTTGCTTGTGCTGCTATATTTGTGCCTTTTTTAGTATGTTTAAATCCTTCAATGCCACAGGATCTTGTTAATTTAATGACGCCTACAATAATAGAATCGTTGTCTAACATTTTATCTGTATTAAATATTATTTTACCTTTATGATCGCTTAGAGTAATTATCGTGTTATTAGAAGATACCTTAATGTTAAATATCGGCAAATTCTTAAATGGTATGCCGCCAAACAATTTGTTGGGAGTATCGATCGTTGGAAATAATTCGGACTTTCTAAAATTCATTGTAAATACAGCACAATTGATATATAAACTATAACACTTACTGTAGCATATGAGTGTCGATATCTAACACTTTTTCTCCAGCAGTCCCCTCGTCCAATGCAGGTAAAGATTTCAACATTTTCTTTCTATCTATTATTTCTCTAAATTTAAAAGAACTTGTATGTATTTCTTTTACACTCAACGTGTTAGTGTCGATTTTACATAACTGTTTAAACTTATTTAATAAACGTAACGTTAACATTGTTTATTAATTATTTAATTCGAAAAATTATGTTTGAAAGAGGTTAGGAAATTTTATATCGAATTTTCTATGACTTATGTAATCTACATCGAAATACATATATATACAGGGCGTATAAAATAAAAAAACTCATTTTGGAGTATCTTGGGTTGCATAACAACACTGCTACTATTATTGCTCGAATATATAGTATCCTCAAATATCATCTGCATATATCCCGCATTGTTTGTATTTCTATTTAACATCTAATCATTTTATTAAAATTTGGTAGTACGTAGTGAGATTGTCGTTAAATATTTGTCTTAAGCAAATAAAATGGTGTTTTAAATAACATAAGAATAATGTTCAACTATATTATTGTGTCTAAATATTTATACTACTTAATAACATATTTATTAGTTTAAATATACGTTATTCACATTTGGTTCCCACTCGTCATCAATAAAACCTCGCATTTTTACGGTACCAATAAATTCTAGTCTTTCCTTGCCATGCTTGCTTGCCTTGTGTGTGCTGGTAAATCATCGGTAGAATATACTAAGTTCAAAACGTTAAACGGAATGTTACAAATATACAATTTAATAACTTTATATGCACACGTGCATCGCAATCTACCGTGAATAACGTATGCGTCCTATCAGTTTTCTGTTTAAAAGCGCCTTTCTTCAGATTATAATTAAGGAATTCGGGCGTAGAACCTTGTGACATATTTGTCAAAATTTAGTTTATGCATGTTAAAGTGTTCGCTATATTTTCCAAAATTTATTAACATCAATTCCTGTAAAAAGTTAAATTTGTCAGTTACCATACTTTACGCGCGAGTCCTTCGATTATAAATAAAATAAATAAAGAACAAATATTTTAAATAGTAAATGGATTATAATTATAGGAGCTTTCCTGATTAAGTAAATTAAAAAAAATTAATACAGATTAATTTATTGGCAATCATGAAAACATACATACTTATAAATAAATTCTTATAATTAAAATAAATATTAAACACACAGCTCGTAATAGCATAATCTACTGGAATTCAAAAATAAATATTATATGTCACTAGTTATCTATATTGGCAATTGGCACTTTTTTTTTAATAATAACTTATTAAGTTAAGGTAGCTACCGCTGCTAATACTTCAATAAAGAACTTAAAGCCAGAATATTTACTAAATTCGGTCGAAAATTAGCAATTATACAATATAAAATTAAAGCTTTATCAGTATAAATAATTTTTGGGTATTTCGTAAAGCGGTTCCGTACATGTTCCCATGTATTTTTTAATGACGATAGACCTTGATCGACAGTTTTCCATTTCTAGAAAACAGGGGTTGCTGTAAGTCTTGCTATCTGTACCACAAACGGGTTCGTAATAAGTTGGGCATATTTTTTGACAACCTTTGAACATGAATCCGGCCAAACACCTTTTTATCGGGACCACGTAGACGTGTTTTCTGAAAAACACGTTTATCAGTTGTTGTAATAATCGTCAAGAAAGACGTTTTTCCTTACCCGCAGTTTTCTCTTTTCATTTCGCATTCGTTTCTGTAGAATTTGTTGTCTGATCCGCAGACGAATTGTTTTTGTTCGTCACATTGAACGTTACACGAAGCAGTTGTTTTGCAGTGATGTAGTGGAACCTCTATTACTAATTGACCGCAAGTTTCTTTCTTCATTTCACAAAACGATCTACAAAAAAATAAAGATCGATTACATTAAATAAATATAGGAATAAAATATTGTCGATATTAATTAATTAAACAGAAATTGATATGAATTCTATAGTTATATATAGAACATGACTTTAATAGATAATATTTTTAATAAAAAAGTGAATAAAACAGTTGATAGCCTGATATATATAGGTAACGTACATTAGAGAATTAAACGCGTCGATATGTTTGCGAGATTTATTTTTAAAAGCGTCCAGACTTCGAAAATTGAAACATCGCGTAGTAATCAAATACCTAAATAAAAAGGTTAAAGCATCGAATTGAAAAGATGCTTGAATCCACTAGGATAATGCTCCATTCCACACATCATCACTTATAAAACTCATAATCCGACGCTTCGATTTACGTCGCATTCAATAATTCTGTTTTTATAGCTATTTCCGAAACTCGAAGAGTATTTCGCTTAATTGGACATCGATTTAGATCAGTTATTGAAAGGATTTCAACAACTGTACTATAACACGGTATTTTGCAGACGAGATAGAAAATAAAATCGAGATAGACTAAATAATAAAAACGTTAATCGTATATTTTTGTTGAAAAATAAAAAAAACATAAATATTTTTAATGATTTAAGACAACGATAGATGGTTTAAAATGATAATATAGTGCCTAACTGTTTACAAGCAATAAACACACTGTTATAAAATGCAAAAGAGAAAATTAAATTTTGTAAACATTAACGGTTTTATATCAATTAAAAATACAAACACTTGCACTAAATTACTAATGTATGTTAATAATATACGTTTATTATTTCTATAACCTGCAGATGCTAATTTAAAACAATAAAGTTTAAAATTTAAATAAATTAATAAATTATATACATAATAAAACTAGGCATATTATTACATAAAGCCATTACGATTAGGTATTTGCTATATGAAAGTACGAGAATATAAAGACTTTTGCCATTTTTTATGTCATTACAAGTATATCACGACGAAAATTGTCCATTTAAGGAGAAATTATGCAAGATATAAAATTTTTCTTAGAGTAATAAAAGTTTCTGAATTAACCTGCCTTTCAAAAACAATTTTCAAAAGAGTCAGTGGCGTACGTATAAAAACGCTGTTGGTAAAACATTGGGGCTGTGACCCCTAAAAATAAACACCTCGTGTGTTAAATTGAGTAAGATTCCGTCTGTTTGTTAGCTTTAATTGCACCGATACGTGTGTACCAAATTTAAAGTTTTTAAGTTAAGTCGTTAATAAGTTATTTTGAAAAAGTATGTGATAATGCTTCCCTTCAAGGGGCTGTATCTCGAAAAGGATGCAATTTGGAATATAAGGTATGTTGAGGTAAATCGGCATATTTTCAGCTCAGGAATCTGTTGTAAAGCGTTGTACAGATCTTTCAGGACACCCTGTATATTATAGAAATAATTGCGGCTAAAGAAACTGAATTTAATCACTATCTATATGAACATGGCACAATATGTTCGTAAGTCGAATCGTCAAAGAAATACATACATATGGTAAGTACATACTAGTTTTCCATCATATATATAATCACAATTTGTTTACCAATAGTTTATTCATTCTTTTCAATAATTATTTGTGGAATATAATGTAACCTAACGACCCCGTTCGATATTGCAAAATTATAAATCAGCAAAATTCCTTTTAGGAAATACTAGAACTGTGTCACACTTACGACATTTAAAGGTAAGTGATGACAAATACATTTCGCAAATAAGCTAATTCGTTTTAATAATCAAATTAGGTCGGTGTCGACAATTTTGGAATGATATAAAAAAGGGGGTGTAAGTCGACACGACAGTCCTGTTTTCCATTTGAGTTAAAGAGTGCTAAAGCATAGGGGTAAGTAAACTATTGTGAATAATACATTGTTAAATTATTAATTAATAAATTGTAATATATGTAATATTGTGATATTGCTTAGTTAAATTATTTGAACTTGAACCCGTTCCAACAAATACTTTTAAAGCACTTCGGTTACATCGGTTACAATAATATCAGTGGAATTGCCGTTTTTGTCTGCATAAATATGAAATAAAAAATAAGTCTTCTAAACAAAATGATACCTAACGCTTTTTTATGGAACACGCTGTGTTTCAATATCACGATAAAATTTCGTTTAAATTCGATATTATATAGGGACTTACTTGTAAACATTTCCATTAGATCCACAAATGGGTTCTTCTCCGACATCGTTGCATTTTGTAGGACAAGGCTCTTGTTCTTTTAACGTTGTACAATTTCCAACGTGTGACAACTGAATTCCTTTAAGACAAGTTGCTATACCTAACTGACACTGATTGTTATAAGTTCGAGCATCCGAACCGCAAACAGGATCAATATCGGTTGGACACTTCGTTTTTATACATTTCGTTAACTTCGATCGACACTTCTCAAAATCAACTTTGGTAATTCTTCTATTTGTTCTAGAAATTGTATATAATTTAGGCGTCGTCGTTTTCAAATAAATTCACATAAAATATTTAATCACTCACCCGCAATTCAATAGTTTCATTTCGCATTCGCTTCTATAAATATTACTATCCGATCCGCACGTTGGTTTTTCAATTTCGTTTCCACAACTGAAAGGACAACCTATACTATGAGAAGTCCTTTCTTGACTAGTACAGAACGACATTGGCACTTCAAATACGTGTTTTCTAAAACAACATTTCTAGCGTTAACGACTAAAATTAATATAATAGGATATTAACCCGCAATTTTTGGATTTCATTCGGCAAACGTTGGCGTAAATTTTTCCATCGGATGCGCAAACCGGTCTCGCATTTCTCCAACACGATTCTCTGCAGTGTCTCGTTGTCTGACAATATTTTTTGTTCGTTCTGACAACTCCTTGCCTGCGTCAATTTAAACTAATTTTAATAATTAGATCATGGAAAGATGTAGGCTTTATTTACCCGCACGTGAATAATTTCATTTGGCAGGTATTTTTGTAAACGTTCCCGTCGCTCCCGCAGATGGGCCCGTCTTGAGGCGCTTGCTTACAATCTACAGGACAATTTTCCCTGTGCGCGCTGATGTTATTGCACGATCCTAAATGGGATAGCGAGATACCTATCCTAAAATGCACCGAGATTGGTTTGTCAAACGTATTGTCAACTTATGTGTTACCTGCATATTTCGACTTGTAACATACATCGATTTAAGTAAGTCCTCCCATCTGTACCGCAAACGGGATCCTTTTCGCTGCCACATCTGTGATCGCATTTTGAACCAGTCGATCGCATACATAAATTTGGATCTGGCGATAATTTTACGCCTAAAACAAAATAATTTATTTAACAAAATCGAATTTAAAGGCAGCTTTTTATCACTTTAGATTTACTTACAACAAAGACATTTAAAGACGTTAGTCGACAAGATGTTTTTTCGTTTAAAAATACCGTATTGTACCAAATACAAGTCGCACACTTTATGCCAAAAATGAAAGGCATAATTTGACCTGCGGCTTGCATTCGGGCACTAACTAAATCTGATCTGATTATTGACGATTTCAAAAATGCTGTATATCGAACAATATCGATGGCCTCGAGTTAAAGGGATGTATTTTTGTACAACAATGGTTCTTACGACCCTCAGACTTGAGACCCACGATATGGATGACACAGAAGACGACTTGATTTTCAAAGGCGATAAGGTGTAGATAAATGTACGTGTTTGTCCAGCGACGGTGAAGAAGAAGACGATAAAAGACGTTAATTCAAAATGGGGTTTCGTTTTTTTTAAGATTTCAAACGTATTATTAGGATGCAGCTTGCATTCGGGTGCGATTTGTGCGGAACAATGAGATATTTTATCTGTATATTTCATGAAATAAGTGCAACTGGAAAAACCTGAACGCACGTACCACGAAAACGATAACATCTTTGGCTTTGGAAACTTTAGTTAACAAATATTGGCTAATAAAAAGTGATACACCTTTAATAGCCTCGGTATTTTTCAATACTCATCAAGTTCACCACTGGTTAGGATAAGTTTGCAATATATTCTGGAAACTATTGGGCATCAAGTACGTCGATCTTTACAACAATAACTCCCAACTGTTCAGAAGATTATTTAGATGAGAGGACGTTCCAACGAAATTATAGCTAACTTAAGGACAATTGAAAAACGTATTTACACAGACGACTCGAAATAGCGCATCATCTGTTTACACGGATGAATTGTACTCCGTAGAAGAAAGTCTTTGAATATTTGGTAGTAGTGATGAGTGACTCGAAATCCGTCATTTTAATATTAAGGAAAGTCATCATTAAGGAAGCATCATAATAACGATCTTGTTAATGCAATTGTACAAATATATCATGAAATACGATTACGAGTAAACTTATATGGGATAAAAGAACATCAAAATATTAAGGGGAACGAACAAGCAGACGATTGTTAAGGAAGTCGACATTAACGGACGTCAACATAGAGACCATTCCATATACGGACTTATATGATCAGTTAAGTACGCACAGATATATTCAAAACTACCAAATATAAAAAAGTGACACGTTCTGTTATGGTCCCAGATTGCATTTTAAACCATGACTAGAATAAACCGCAACGACGGTAAATTCACATCACATCTTCAAAGTATCCCAGTCGAGAATAACCCATTTCCCAAGCAACCAACCAACTGACGTTGAAAAGAAGTTACAAAATCGCCATTTCCTGACTGTAGCGAACCACCACAAAGACGTGATGTTTTTTACGAAACTTAAAACTTGAAAATATAAATATTATCTACTTATGCACCCTAATTTTGTCTCGCGTAACATTGTTGCCACAAAAGGTTTTCGATACTCGGCATTTTCCACGTCTGCCTACACAAATTTTATTTGTGAAACCGTTTCTAGTTTACCGCCAAAAGTATTGCACTACCACAACATTGTCAAGGGCATAAGTTTAATTACTTAAAAGATCAAAGATGTCCAAGTTGAGTGTGGTATTTGTATCACCACATATATCTTGTCAATGTCAACGTTACGCGGTTAAATAATTTTTAATGCGAACCAAACAAAACGAGTGTTGGCTTAAATCTTACCTTTTCCGCAAGTTTTTTTCCTCAATTCGCATATGTTTGAATAAATGATGCCATCAGTTCCGCAAACTGGATCACCATAACCTTGCGGCGTGCATATTCTTGGACATGATGAATCGCGAAGCGCCATAATTCCTATAAAAAATTTAGATAGTCGTAATATTTTATACACAAAATGTATGTTTTGCTAAGGTAAAATATGCTAACAATAAGTCGACACAGTTCTAATGTTTACGCGGATGCCGTTAATTAAAAATAAACTTAAAATTTGAATTTATTTAAACAATAGGGCGGTGTTGCGGAAAATCGTACAATAAGTACCCACTCTTAAACTGTTAATATCTATTATTGTAAATTATTTGTTGTCGGGATTATGTGGTAACTGAATTTGAACTGCGTTACCTATAAAACCAAAATAATCGACAAACATTTTTAATTTAATTTAATGCCGCATCGACTTCTGCATTTCTTATATGTTACCTAATATAAAAATTCAACGGTAACTTTTATTTTAAAATGCACTTTTAGTAAGTTTAGAGGAGAAACAAAATCGAGGGGCTTAGTGACATTTGACATGTCACTTGTACCACTTCTCCCGAGGACCCCTCAATTCTACGTAAGTAAAAGATTTCATCTGTTAAATATTAATTTAATAAATAAACGAATAATATATTCCGTTCGTATTTTACCTATGTCTTGCAATTGGATGTGGGTTAGCTTAAAAATTACGATATTAAAATTTAAATTTTACTTTATTTTAATTTAAATGGCCGTAGAAGAAACAAAAAGACCGTAGGTATGTAGGACGTACGTAACTAAAATTATGTGTTGTAATTTCCCGTTCATATTTCAAGTGAATCACAAAAGGTTCACTAATAATTTAATTTAACCTACGCTAGTGGCACGAATAAAATTATTAATAACAAAGCTCTTGGTCGTTTAAATTTATATAATACTATACATATATCCGGGTAGGTACTACTGCATAGTTTAGGTATTTCGGTTTTTCATTTACCAATGCCATTATTGAATTCGAACGATCCATAATCGTTTTAACACACGTTAATATTGAATTCTCGCGGTTTCGTAAATAACTTACTTGTAAAAAATAAACCGGTAGCCGATGACCCACAAATAAATTAAACCACTGGCATGTATAATCCCTGTGGATTTAAAAAAGTAGTTTAATAAATTTAATTTAAGAAAATCGAAGGAGTTTCCGTTTTTTAATTGCTCGCCAGTTTTTTAAATATGTAAACTTATAGCCAAAATAACAAGTATACGAATTTCTATATAACAGTTCTTTTACTAATTTCGTTTTTATATATAATGTTATTTATGTGATATTTACCGTAAAATTGAAGGAATATTACACGCGAATCGAACGTGGTTAGGCGCTTAATATGGTAACTAACATTTTTTTTCAACAAAACCTAATAAGGTAATCGTTTTTAGACTATTTTTAATAATTTTATATTTTAATATAATTATGCAAGTTATTTTCGGTTGACAGTTAATTTAAAATAGCTTAACCGAAGTAAAAAGTGATATTTATTTATCCTTCGCGGTTCCACTATACCTATATAATATTATAAATTCCACATATTTCTATTAATTTGCTTGTATTTATTAATTATTTCAATAATTCAAAGATTATAAAGCTATTTTTAATTTAAATTTACGGATGATTGTATATAAGTCGATTAGTTAGGTACTTAATGCGGCTTAATAACGATCGCGAGTGCTGTTTATTTAGTTGTCGAGGTAATTTGTCTATTTGAATGTTAAATTTAATGGAGCAGCAACTTTAATCTATAATAAATTATTGACTTATTGTTAGATTAACGGCGTTTTCACTTAGATAAGCGTTTTTCTATTGCCAAATATAAATGTGTTATTTGTTAAATTAACAGCGTTGTCCTTCTTTATCGAGGAAATACGTGCAAATTCCTTTTTTACTAACGATAAGTTGGTACTTTTTAAATTTCGAATACTTTGAACTCCCCGTGAACGTTCAATTCGTCAAATCTTTTTAAAGCAGTACCTATGTACCTCTTCTTTTAAGTAGATATAAGTACCAGAAACATTTCTGTGGCCGCATTTAAATATAATTACGTTAATGCAAAAAAAAAGTTATCTGATTTTATGTGGACATATATGTAGTATATGTGACTTTAGAACAGCCTTGGAGGGTATCGAACTTACAAGCTCTGGAGTGTGACCAACTATATAGCAACTACTTTATTTAAAATACATGTACATATATTTCGTTTATCCTTTACAAGTACTTTCAATGGAGCGAGACAACTTGTGCTGTATGAAAATCTAGTCTATGCAGAGGTTCGAAAAATCCGAACATATTTCCGCCACGACTATGCAGGTTACTTTTTGTAGTAGTGCAAAACTAGAATTTATATTCGACATTTATCTTACATGAAATCGTTATTTACAGAGTATTTAATGAAATATAAAGCATGTTTATACTTAACTATGAATTATGTTGAACACGCATATGCCTCTTTCTATACTTTCCACTTAAATGTAACAAAGTTTAAATTATTACAAATGTTCTAAACTTGTTTGTTGCGCTTTGTTATGTCGTAAATTTTGAATAAGCATCTACTTCATATTGTTTTAGTTGATACGTTTTTTTAAACAATATTTATCGTTAAAATACTTTTAATCGATACCATGTTATTGAAGAATTCAATAAATTATCATTAGTTAAGTTATAACAGGATTATTTATATAGATTTAATCAGTTTTGCTAATTTACTTGAGAAAAAGATTAACGACTACAAGTTTTTTTTTATATAAAATACCTAATTACGTTTTCTTTAATTTATTATCTTTCTATAATAGGTAGGTGCACAGTATTTTTTTAAATATAAAAACTAGAAATTAAAAATCGGATTGAATTATTATAAAAACGTCACGAGCATTTTAAGAGATTTGTTGCGCCCAATTAAAGATTCATTGTCAATTAATGGAGTTTTGTGTTTTAATTATTAATTTTGTTAAACTCTGCGTAGAACGGTTTTGAACGCTATTAGCGGAAATTTGTAATAATTTACTGGTTGGTACAGGTAAGTGCCGTTTATTAGAATCACGTTGATGCACAGCATTTATGAGTCAATTATGGAGCGATTCGATTAAGCGGAGAATTTTACGATGATTAATATTGGTTGTTTTTCTTTGATTAGATTCGTATAACCGGCTGATTCAATTAACTAGGTAATTATTCAAATAAACGGCGATTACGGTATTTATACTGTTTTGCCCATCGTGATAAACCTACAGTTAATCTATTAGTAGTACATATCATTATTTCTGCTGCCATAAAGGTACGTATATTTGTACTATAAATTCACCAAATTCTTGATTGCACTGTATTGAAGAAAATATGGTAACTATAACGAATTTATTAAGTAAGTCTATTATCAATCATATGTACCTACAATATTAGATTTATTAAACATACGATTTGTTTCTTTTGTGGAAATATTACCAATCAATTTGTTACTATACAGGTAGTAGTGAAGTTTGCAATTAGATCGAATAACTTGAAACTTATCTCAATATATAAACATGATCTGAGAGCGACTAATGGCTAATTCTCGCAGTTAAAGTGTTATATTTCAGTATTACGATAAACGATTTTTCCTTTTTAATTGCACATTATTTCTATTTAATTTTATTCTTATCGCCTTCCTGATTGTAAGTATATGAAATCAGTAATGGGACTTAATCTTATTTTTATGGGCAACATTTATCTGTGAGATCTACGAAATATGTGTAGGTAATTCGCGATTGTCACGTCATTTTATTTAGTTTCATTCGAACGTTTAGGAAATAATGTCTTTTTCATACTATATGTTCCAAAAATAAATTAATTTTCGACAGATAAATCATTAACGAGAAAAATATAAAATTGGTACTTACAATTAGTCGAATTTATTAGATTTAATTGAATCGCATTTTGTTTATTCCGTGTATAAGTATTTCGAATTAACTAAATTTAGAAAAAAACTAAGAAATCATACTTGTAAGTAATATTGTTGTATTTCCTGATAGAAAATTAAAACTTAAAGAATGAATAATTTTTAACAATCGCCAGCGTAAATAATAAAAATATGACACGTTAAATAAACGAGAATAAGTTCTTTCAAAAAATCTTTTGTTCACAGTTACTTTAATTATTACGAGAGAAATTGTGCTGCATTATATATGCTGGTACTTTTTCAACTTCCAAACCCAGTGTTCTAATTCAGACGGTAATTATGTACCTATTTGTTTTAATACGCAAACTCCATACTTAATTTTAGAAACAATTTATTAAAACTTTAATCTGCTTTAATTTACTCGAGATGCTTACATGCGGGTTTAAAAATTAATTACTTACGCAATTAAAATGTAATTTAGTGAATATGACGATCATTTCGTGGCAGTGCACATAATATGGATAACCTGACACGTTCTTATATCGTCTCGCTTCAATAAATAAATCGAATGAAATAATTTTTGAACTACTATTATATTAATTTAAGAACAGGATGGCGATGATTAATATAGATAAAAATTAGCGTAGATAAAATAAATTGCACGTTCTGTGGTAAAACTAAACATTAAAAAAAAATGTTTCAATTAATTTAGTTCTAACTTCCATAAACACTTGCCTATCTACCAAAATAATTTAATTAGAGCTTACCCGGCGCTTGCAATTATTTATTATTGTTAAATATGTTCATTTATTTATTCGTTTTATTAATTACGCATTGCAATGTACAAAAAATACCGCGTTGATGATAATATCGAAAAAACACAGAAAACGATGCTCCCTTATTATCTATATCTTAAACAAAAGCTATATTTACGTCTGTCATGCGGTTAACATTTTCTTGAGATTGCTATAAAACGTAAACGATAAATTTACTTATACGTATTTTATAACGTTACAGATTATTAATTACTTTTACCTTCAAAGGTTATCGCACCAATATAACTACCTACTAATATCTTGTTTAATGCGGCACGCAGGTTTACGTTTAGCAGTAATTTGTTAACACGAAATAAAATAAAATAAGCCAACTAATTTTGTTTCAAATAATAAATGTCTGGAGGGCAATAACCAAGCAAATAATAATTATTAGAGTATTAAACTGAAGAGGTTTTCGAAATAAAAATATTATTGTTCAGTTTTACATAAAAACGGAAATAGGTAATACCAAAATAAATCTAATAGATCATCGCTTTCGTAGGAATTTGGTAGAAAATGTCCCACGACAAATGTTTATCTACTTATCAATAAAAAATACAGTACAAAAAAAATCAAATACGTATACTAAACCCTTCTCGTTTAATTGTGTGCACAGCAGAAGAAAAAAAGATGTCAAACAAATTAATTAAATACCTAGAATAAAACTTAAGAAACAAAAAAAATTAGATGACATAATACCTAAACAAAATAAATAAAAATATTGGAATGGTTTGAGCTCTATCTAAATTTAACATCTTAGGAATTATGTAGTAGACAAGAGAAAAAACTATATACGAAAAAGACTTTTAAAGATGTAGGTATTGAAATTTTAAACGAAAAACGAATAATTTAACATCGCAGACGATATCGAAAGAAAGCACAAAACGTCTAAACATGTTGGAGAAATAAGTTAACTAAAACAGAAAGTTAGACCCTAACAGGGTGTTAGGTTCCTAAGTGTAGATACACATCAAACTTGACCGTTTCGACGCGAATCCTTTTCGACATTGGGCATTGTTTTGGAAAAATTACAAAAATGCCGAAAAACGAAATAAAAATTTGCTGTAAAAGTTATTTCGTACTAAACAGTATTTATTGTGCCGTAATTTGGCAGTTGTTTCATTAAGATCGGCCCAGTAAGTCTCGAATTACGACACATTAAAAAGTTGGTTGGTTAACTCGCTAAAAAAAAATATCTCCATAAATTTTTAGCTTACTAATGCAACACTCTGTATAAAAAATTACATACTACATTGGAAAAAATTTTTATTTGAAATTTCTCAGAAAATGTTATTCTTCGTAAAAATCTCTGTATCGTTTCAAATTCAAAATACGTACGTCAAATTTGAAACTTTTAAAAATAATAAAAGCAAGAAAAAAGTAATTACATTCGGATGATACAAATATAGAACAAACCTTGACATTTTTCTTCTACAAAGAAAAAAAAGCCAAAACGTAAACATATTTACAAAACAAATAACTATGATTTCGTATTTGATATCTTCTTGCAATTCTAAGAAGCTTTTCCGAATTACATTTTTCTGTATTTTTCATAAGGGTAGATACTTTACACTTTGGCCGATTTCATATTTTTAACATCCAAGTTATATTCGAATTTTGAAATGTGTATTTCGAATTTGGAAGTATGCAGAGATTTTTACGAAGAATAAAATTTTCTGAAAAATTTCAATTAAAAAAGTTTTCTATTTGTGCCCGACCGCAACCACGTCGGGATTTAATTACGGTAACAAGTAATCGATAACCTATTATTTTTAATTTTAACGATTTCTGCTTGAAACAATTCTCCAATACCTTAGGGGACCTTTTTTAATACGTCATTCGCTTCATTAGTCTATTTAAATTCAATATTAATGTACCGGATAAATAAGAAATAGAAAAATATCAAGTTACGAATTTTGGTAACAAATAGATACCTAATCGACAGTAGTTATGTATAAAGAATTAATATTTTTATCAATAAGTATGCTTAATAAAAAATGAATTCATACAAACGAATATATTTAAAATAAATGTGCAGAACAGAAAATAAAGGTTTAATATTGCACGATGGACTGCAAAATATATTTTTTTAATTAATCTATTACAATAATTAACGATTTTAATATTTTTATTTTTAAATCTGATAATGAGGTTAAATTTTAAATAATAACAATAAGCCGTTATTTCTCATCTCGCAATTAAAAAATTGATAGGCTCCAAATATAAAGGTTCTCACAACGATTAATTTAAAATTATAAGAAATTAGCTTGTTTGCAGTGTTTGACAAATTGACTTATAAAGATAGTATTACAGTAACTTCTGACTGGAAGGATGAGAAAGTATCGTTAGAGAACTGTTTCCTCAACTACCGTATATAATATATATGCGTATTTAATGTATACGCTACATTCCGGAAACGGTTTTTATGTCACCTTGCACCTACTAACCGTGACAAAAGTTGCACTATTACGTGATGCACGAACGCCACTTGTTCTTTTTCTAAGTGAAATTATACGAAGTATTGTGTGCAAAGAAAAGTAGCGGTTTAGAAGGTCATGACTTAAAATTACATAAAAATCCAACCTCCGCTTATATTTTATCAAGGCAATTTTAATTCGAAGTAACGTACGTACATAAAAGGCATCGAAGATGAAATTTTAAATTAAATTTTTTTGGAGTTGACAGGTTAAAACTGTTAATTTTATGTTTTGCGCGCTTTCCCTTTCTCGGCTTTTAATTTTAGGTCGCTTTAGGAATGATTAATGTTACCTTTGTGGACGTTTTGAATCGTTTTAAAGCTTGAAATGTTTGATCGACTAAGTCAACGGGTTATGGATTGCGTTTGAAGATTCTCTATCGATCGCGAAAAAATCTTACTTTGTGTTTTTGTCCTTCTAATTGTGTTGTACTTATAATTGAAATTTTTTGGTGACTTATAGATCATTCAAATTTTATTTATTTGTGCCATTGTTAAGAATAAATGTCATTAAATCAAATATTTTTTATACTTTGCGTCTATAATGAGCTCATTATAGTATCGAAATGAATGTTATAATAACACAGCTATTACGACACGCAACTTATAATTTTTCGAAGTTGGTAACATTAAACGTCACGTCATAAATTCTTAATAAATCTAACACAAAACTTTAATATTTTTAATTAAATTGACGTATCACCGTAAATTCATAATATTCGATTTTTTTATTTTCAAGGACTAAGAGTCAATTTATCAATCTCTAGTTAACTGCGACCATCGGTCAGAGTACTAAGAAAATGATTATTGAAACAACTGTTTTTATGGTAATTGACTGATGGTCAGAGTTAACTAGCAATTGAAAAACCGACCATATAGGGGCAAAATATAAAAAATTGTATAAAATACAAGTTTCATTTATCGCACTCGTCCTTTAAGCATGTCAAAACATGCCTTATGAAACTTGTATTTTAATACCGACATAAAAATATAGGCAGAGTGCCTTTAATGTCGACTAATATAATATTTTAAAATTTGAACTTTCCTATTAATTAAATTAGTTATTTAATATCTAGTTGACAAAAACAGTTTGATGAAATTTCATGTAAATAAATGAAAATGAGAGTTTTTCTTAAACGATCGTGTTAACTCCCACAATCCTGGGTTGGATAAAAATTAAAATTTTAGAAGTTTTGTAAGATTTCTAAATTAGTAACTAAATATAAGATCCGTAAATTATAGTTCCAATTAGCTACGCGGTTAGATAAATAAAAATTACAATGTTTGAATTAATAATAGAGGTAATGACGACGCGACGCGACTCGATGATCATTCGAACGATGGCGATACAAAAATTAATTGTATAGACCTAATTTACTTTTAACGTTCGCAAATTGTTTATGCAATTTTCGTAATTGCAAATAATTTTACTAGACAAACCAGGCGAAAAGTTAAAAAATATAAATAATGGCAATGATTCTGCAAACTACGCCCGCAAAGCTGCATCGGCCTTTAATTGCGGATATATCTCCCCAGGCGATCAGGTCGCGCAATTTAATTAAATTAAATAATAGCAAATACAAAAGGTTTTTTATCATCAGTCATTAAACTCGCTAAGTGCTTTGTGGAAGCTCATTAAGTGCTGTTAACATTTCTTCAGTTATAAGTTGTTATCGCTGAAACGAATTAGCTTCATCTCTAGCACTGCTCGGTGGTATTTAATAAAAAAACGCTGACTTTGTATTGATTCCTTTCTCTTCTTTCCCCAATTACCAGTTCAGCTTTTATGTATCTACTCATATTATTACAAGGTTTTTAGAAAACGATTTTTTTTTAATAACTAGCAACAAATGACCCATAATGGATTCAAACAAACTTATTAATGGTAAAATAGAAAAGTGATACCATACGACTGTTTTATTAATTTGAACAGTGCGATTAAAGGGTTGAACAACCTATACTTTGTATTTTGATAGAATTATCTACCTACATTTAAATATAAAACGTCGTTAAATATAGTTTACAATATGGGTTTAACCCATATTTTATACTTACACTTCATTTATTTAAAATTTTCATTAGTAAAGATTTTAAAATAATTATTATCTAATTTTAATAGTCTCGTAAGTAAATACTTTCATTCACAAAAGGTGTTGAACATAATTTATATCTATATGGGTACTAACGGGAGTTCCGAATAAGTGTGGCGTGTCTCTCCATTTTTGATAAAGGTATTTCATAATGGAATGCGAATTTCACTTTTTTTTTTAATTCTGCATAGATTAAACTTCCGTCTTACAATTCGAAATTATTGTTGCGTTATTTTATGAAAGTACCCAAAATTTCGGTGGGTAGTAATAAATTGGGAATTAAATTATTTTTTTTGTAAATTGCAAGTAATTTTCGATAACCGCTAATACCTAGCAGCATCGGGCCCAGAATAAAAAAGTCAAATAAATATTAATTTATTGGTTCTTGTTCGCAAGATATTTACAATTCAAGCAAAACGTTAAGTGGGATTCAGGTTTCCATAATGGCTCACCTCACGCATTTGCTATAAACTAGAACACCGAATTTATTATACTCTTTACTAGTTTAGAATCCAAATATAGAAGATTCGTCGAAGGAGTTAATATGACCGTAAAATCTACTTTTCCAGTTTGCTCCATAACGACGAATGACCAGGTCGTTCAACGATGCGTCTTGGATAAAATAGGAAAGTCTATGAAATCGATAACGTGAAGTGCGCACTGATTGCATTAAAGTCGTGCTATTTAAATAAATTCCGCAAAAACTGTATGAGATGCAAAAAAATACCGGAACAACTTGTTATAAAAAAATTATTTCTAAAATACCTAATTTATTAAATTAATTCTTAAGGTAGATATGTACGCTACTGTATACCGGGAGATGCAGGTACCTGTGCAGGTACACCCGTGCAGGTACACCGGAGCTCCATACAGTCCAGTCTACGGTAAAACCCACGTTGCTAAGTTCTCAAGGTGGCGTTAAGGGACGACGACGGGACGGGTTGGCACCACTAGGTCTCGAGTTGGTTAAAAAAAAACGAAGGAAACCCTAATTAAGATTTGTATTGTGTTCGTGCTGATACGCGGTTTAAGAGGGTGAAATCCACCTTTAAAAATTGAAACTTTTTCCTATTTTAATAAAAATAGCTAACGCTAACAAACTACATATATATATTTTGTAGATGTTTGTTCAGAACCTGCATTACATTTATATCTATATTTTTGAAAATAACTCTAAAACGATGACATTTAGTTATATATGGAAGTAAATACGTACTGCCCTTAATTTTAAACGTACAATGCAGTAGAACTGAAAACAATATAAGTTGCTATTTAAAAATGACATTTTTTTCTGAGCATCCGGTATTATTTTGTTTAGTTTATAATGCAGCATTCGGTGCAGTATACTTTCCAAAATACTTACCTAAAATTTTAAATGTGTACGTGCACAAATGTTTTAGAAACGCAGTTATTTGTTATTTGGAATTGTTAATTTTTTTACAGAATCTGAAATGATTTCAAAATGACTAATTTTATAGCCAATGTTTATTAGAACAAAAAGTCTTATAATTGTCTCGGAAATGCAAATCAATAATAAAAATTAGGGTGTTTTATTTGAAATAAGTAAGTTGGTATTCATTTTCGGTGTAACCGGAAGAAGTGGAAATCCTGAAATTATTTTAAATCGAAAGGACGTAACCAATTACCATTACTTCCAAAATTTCAAATCGCCAACTTTTATTACTTTCCAATATTCTTCTAATCAAAACTCGTTGTGACACCCTGTATAATCGAGAATAACAAACTGTGGCAATTACAAATAACAAAATTAAACTTTCGCATCTTGTTTTTGACATTTCGAACACAACCCGAAACGTATTTTAATTGTCGCGTTAATTATTTATCGATCAGTTAAAAAATCAAGATTCAAACTAATATTTTTATTAGACGTCACTTACTCAAAATTAATCATTTAGCTAGATTTAAATATACTGTTTTAAATTAATTAATTAAATTAAAATTTTAAAGTTTTCCAATTTAAAAAGTTTACTAAAGTAAATAATTGTTATGGTTTCCTTCAACGCGAAACCTCGCAGGTTCTAATTAAATATTACTGTTAGAATTGGCTAAAATTATTACACACAAATATGTACATTGTTCTCTTTTATTTACTTTTGTTTTTATCACATTTATAATAATTCTAAGGAATTTGGAAATATAGAAATTCCATAGTTAATTTTATCAATTTATAATGTTTGGCAAATAAGTTTACAATTTTTGAATGAAAAGTAGAGTCACAATGTTTTAAAAATTATTTTAAGAATAGTACCATATTGGTAATTATATCTATAGTAAATAGATAGCTACAAAAACTGTCCACCTTTTAATTCATTAATTACGGTTAAAAGCTAACTTCACTAACATATTATCTAACTTTAGCATCACCATTAAGCTTTTCTAAGTTTCGAAGTAGTTGAAAATTACTGTTTGAGTAGATTGCTCCCTGAATTAAACTCATTAGGTGATACCGTATACATAGCTAGGGCAATATTGATTTCCACAACATTTTCGTCCTAAACAATGGGGCAATATTTAATCTACTAAACAATAAGCTAATTATTGCAAACAATGTATAGTAAGTAAACAGAGTGGTATTCCCTATGCCTGAAATACTACCTAAGCATGAAATAGCTTACGTGTAGGTAGGCGTATCTATTAAATAATACGTTTTTATTTATTTACTTTTTATATCGGTGGTAGTAACAATTTTCCAAGAATTTTTATGTTTTAAAACGGACGCGTATTTTTAATTTACTTTTATTTTGAAAATATAAGCCTAGAAATTTGAACTACTTAAATTTTAATAATCAAACTTATAATCCTGCACTAATATAGTGAACGTTTCTTCTTCAGAAACACTTAATTTTATAAAATCGGGACTATTGTGTTATACATACATTAGTGAAATCTAAAAATATGTACGTAAAATCATACGTTGTACGTTGACTTTTACATAAACATGCATCTACAAATTAAAAAAAAAATGTAAATTACTTTTATACCTCAATAAATATTTGGATAAAATAAATTGACCACTTTGAAATTTAAACATTTTAAAGCTTTCAGTAATGACTAACTAAACATCTTATATTAAACGACGTATATGTTAAGAAGATTATAAGGTTAAACAGGATCTCTCATCCAGTGCAGAGTTTTTGAATGGCTGGTATTGAAAACGCGACGAAAGACAAATATTTGTTGTTAAAACAACGTCGATTCGAAAAAATCATCAAGCATTTATAAAACATAATCTGCTATATAATTTATTTTGTTCAGAAAAACTAATTTTTGATTGTAAGTATTTAGGTACAAATGATTACCTATAAGTTTCACGAATAAGATAAAAACAATTTTGATAATATAATTATGATGAATTTGAAGCGTCATACTTATGTACATGAACTTCTGACGTTTCCTTGAATATTTTTTACGAGTATCCGATGGTGTTTCTTTACACTTTTTTTTTGCGACTCTAACAAAGCGAATATCTAACAAAGTGTAATTTTGAAAAAAGTTACGTCATTATATTAAAATTAGTATACGTACGCCGTTACTTTGCACGCATTTTGCCACTTATAATCTCCTTCATTTGTAAGTTCAATGAAGGGTGAACGTACTTGACCTTTTGTTATAAAATTAAAAGATATAAGAACCTAATAAGTGAAATAAATTAATATAATATTATACAACGGGTATAATAAAATATAAAATTGGTGTCTAATTGAAATTAACAAGGGCGAATACATGTGCGAATGTTAAATACAAAATCAAAATTGATATCATAAAATAGGTAATTGTTCAGACTTTCGTATAAGCCTCTAAATAATTTTGCAGGAAACCACCGGACACCGAAGTTACGGACCGCCAGAGTTGACCTAATTATGTTTCCATGTGTTTTCGGATGTAAGCGTAAATCCATTAAAAAAAAAACGCTCGAACACGTCAATCCTATTTGCTAGAGTGGACCTGTAAGTAGTCTATTTTCGTATGTTCAACTTCAACACCGTGCTGGGGTTTATGACACTCCAAAAATTTTAAGTAGTAAGGAGTTTTTTGAAAGTACTTATGTTAATTTTTATTGAATTTTTAGTAATCACTTTGTGGTTGAACTTATGGGGCCAGAGCGTAAAATTTTCAAAGAATTAAAAAAGTATTTTTTGCCCTTTAGGTCAGTCGACAAAGAGTTTTTGGTGGAAATAAATAGGGACAAGCTAAAATAACATTTATTCTGTTTATTTGGACATCTAATGACACACTAATTTTGCCACGGCCTGCCAAGTCCAGATTTGGCGGCCATCGCGAGGAAAAGACGCCAAAAATGAGTTTTTTACCAATATCTTTTTCGCCGTTCATTTTACGACAAAAATACTTATATGATAAAATAAACTAGGATAACTTTTCTACAATTTATGTCCTTATCATTTTTCGTTAAAGTCGATAGTTTCGGCCTGCCAGCTTTAAAAATTTATTTTATCAGGTAACTCGCCGATAATTAAATTAGCATAATGAAATTACACTTTACCTTTCGATACAAACATGAACATTTGTACATCGATACACCCATTTAGGATGCATATTTTCAGCTGGGGAGCGCATAAAAATTCCTCATCGTACATGAGTTATGAAGTCATAAAGTTGGCTCGCCACCGTTTAAACTTTTACCGAAGTAAAAGGAATCATAAAACTCCCATTTCTATAAGGATTTATCATTTTATAATGTAAGTAGGGATACTAGATCATATATTTAAATGTATGGGTACATACAGTGATATTATTTTTACAAAAATGGAACGAATTAATTTCTTCAAAATAAATTTCAAAAAAAATTTCCTTCTTAATGCTTAATTCTAAATAAATCATGACGTAGATACTTATTGTTAGATATCTAACGTTCTTTTTTTGATTCGAAGTCACACGTGCGACGTTATCGCTGCTTCGTAACTTATCAGAGGTATGCCTGACAATGAAGTCTTGTAACGTTATTTAAATAGTTACCGAATTTTAGTGTTATCTACCTAATTCGTTCGAGACCGGTACGTGATGCAAACGTGATTTTCCTTTATATAAATGAACCTTCAATACACCTATATGATTGTTTTCGAACTGTGGACGTGGAAATTGGAATAGTTTTACTTCTAAAACGCTTCGAAAAGGTAGGTCATTGCCTATTAGGCATTTTCCATAATTTGGCCGAAGCTATAAGTATTTAAAATGCCATCTAAAATAAGGCATTACCTATTTATTTTTTTAGGACGTCGTAATTTTTTAATTCGACGAATATTGAAATGGAGTTTAGGTTGCTATTTCCTATTTTGAATCGCTAGAAATTAGAGGTGTTTAATGGTCCTATGGTGTAGTGTAAAAATACCAATTTTTAGGGACCTATATGTTCAGCATGTTAAAGCTATGTAAAGTTTTTGATTTTCAGTTTGAAAAACGAGTTCGGCGGTTTCTTTGTTTTGTTTTCGCGTACTTCCAAATTAAGATATAGAATGGACTTTTATATGATATACAACACAATAGATTTATATAAAAGAAGATAATTCAGAATCCAACTGAAAATTTCAAAATCGATTGATCAATTGATGAAGTTCATCGATTAAATCAACTTTGGTGGCCCGTAACTTCTGTGTTCGGACGACACAGCAAAATTGGTTAGGTTCATATGAAAGTCCCGAAAATACTATTTGTTACAGTATCGATTTGATTTCGATTTTGAATTTTACATTCGCACATTTCCCTTGTCAATCCCGGCACGAGAAATTTTACGCAGGCAGCAATTTTTGTTTTTATTTTTATAGAGGTCGTAAGTGTAATAAGAGAACCAACTGCGCCAAACACTCCCTGATATAACAAAGGGATGTTTTTTTTTAGAATCGACAGTTTTTTTTAGTGTTTAAAATGGCACCGGTATTTTATATGTGCCGAAGCTTGACCGAAGTATTAAAAAAAGGCGACTTTCGGTATTCTTTTTTTTATAAATGATAGTTTATTAAATAACAAAATGTGTTATATACATTTTAAAAAAATGTGCTGCCACCAATACGTGACAGAGTCACCCGCCATCTTGAAAATAAGGAGAAATAATAGAAAACTGTTTTCTAAACATAAAGTTTGTTTTATACAAAATTGATTTACATAGTTCACTTACATTAATTACAAAATGTTTTAATAAATAATTCTATACCTAATAGTACCAATCTTTTTATTCAATTTCATTTACTCCAATTGTAAGAAATATTGCCCGTTTTTATTCGTTCGCGAAAAATACGTTATTAAATTGTAGAATCTAACCAAAGTATAGTGTTGAAAAAAGCAATTTTAACTAAGGCTTATTTAATTTTTTTGTAATTCACTTTTCGAGGTCGTCAGTTCATTTACTGTAACGCTCGTCTTCGTTCAAATTTTTTTGCTATTCAATAATTGCCTTTAAATTATTTAAAATGAAATACCTGCGACAACTTATTCTTCGACCGCGCACTTAATCGGAAATTGAACGAATAAAATCCCGTAAAATATTCCAGTTACTTGTTGTACAAGACATTTAATTTGTCAACACGAATCATTCGATTTACTGGAAGGTATTTCATTCACCGATTTCAAGGATGTCGAGTGGGCGCTTTTTTTTATTAATACGTATATTGATGAATGTAAACGAACTTTTCGTTGTTACGGTCAGTTTTTTTTTTTGATTGAACGATAAAAGTCTTTTACATAAATTGTTTTTTTTAATATCTGATTTAAGTCGACTAGCGCTATTTAAACATATGTAATTCATAATATGAAATTGGAAAGTTGATGAATGTTTGCAAATTGACCAATTTCACCATCGAAAATGACAATACACAAAAAAGTTGTTTAAATGACTTAAACTTAAATTTTTCACGGTATTAGTCAAAATGAAGAACGACATTAAAAATAAGATGATATTTAAACTTTGGTTGTTGAACGCAAAGTGTGAGGGAGTGACGAAATATAACTAAAATTGACAACGTTATTTTTCGCAAATTGTTCTTGAGACGTGCTAAAACTACATTTCCATATTAACCAAACTGTTAAAAATAAAAGAGATCTTAGGTACCCTTTCACTAGCACGCCTGATGACGGAATGATACAGAAAAAAACACATAGTCACTAATTAGAATTTAAAAATCATAGGTATAAGTTTTCTCAAAAGTTATCAACGTCTAGTTGTCTATTATACCATAACAGTTATTACTAAGAATATTGTTGCAATATTTACATGTTGGAAATTTCATTAAAGTATTGCGCGAAGGCAAAAAATGCGATAGTATGAGAGAGCGACGAACATACTTTGGAACAAAGTAAACAACAACATGGTACTATGTAAGTAATTTAATCATAATATTATCTCTTACATGAGGATAAGTATAATAGTTATAAACTATTTTACTTTAATATATATTAAAATTATTAGCTAAACAGATCAAATAATAGAGCATTATTGTAGAAAATGGCAGCATTGAACAAAATGTTTTAAACATCATTTCTTATTATTTTTTTTAAGTTTTTAAATATCAAACACAACTACCAAACAACAGTTATACAAAAAACGCTATTTACGTCACAATTTCATTCGGACCGTAATTTAGTCAATTTATAAAAAATCGCCCGAGTGCGTTTTTGTTTTCATCGTTTTCCAAAGCTCATACTAAAAACTAACATTTTCAATATATCTATAGGTACTACGTTATCCAAGATAGGTTCCAAACTTCGCTAATGTGACGCTTTTAAAACATATAACTGAATTACAAATATACAATTTAGTAACATCTTATTGATGACGTGCATTGGAACCTATCTTGGATACCGTATATCTGTTTGATCGAGTACTAAGAAATGATTCCAAGTTGGACAACAAAATAATAATTATTGGATAATAAATGTTGTTTCGTTGAATTACAAATTGTATGAAAGATTAAATAAAACAAGAGTTTCGGCTAGGTGTACGATGATCCGGGATTTTCCAGAGGTAGCTCAAATAATTATAGCGAAACAGTGGTTTGGACGATTTCGTAGACGGATTATTTAACGCCAAATTATAGCACAAACCGATCATTAATTCGGCATCCTTTATAACAATAACTAAATTCAAAACGCTATCAGTTTTTATAACACGTAAAATTTTGGTTTTTATTTTAAATTTTAATTCGGGTAAATAAAGAAAAAAAATGTTACATTAACAGACAAAAACAATTTAAGTAGTTGGTAACTGTGTTCACGACAGATTAAATTAATAACTGTTTTGTACTGCATTCTTCGCAATGCTACACCATAAAGTTTTAACGTGGGAACTATTTTGACAAAATTGCGGTTCGTCGACTCATATCATATTAATTAATTAATGGCTTGTTTCTAAAAATAATTAGATGGATATGTATAGATTTGATAAATATTAAACAGGCGAATTGGAAATACTCCAATTTTACTAATTAAAAATTCTGCTAAGCCAACATAAATTTCTTCTCATTTCCTTTCACAGAACGATCTTACTTTAAGAGCTTGTAGTCTATAGGTATTATAATTAATATCTACAAATTATTCATGAAAGTAAAAACAAACGATAGTACAAGATACAAAAAAACAGTATTAATTAATCAATAGTTGATAAATATTAGAGACAATGAATTTTCCAAATTAAAAGAAATTAAAAAATTAAAATGAAATTGATCGCTCCGACACGTTCTTCTTCTTTAACGAAAATTACAGGTAAAAGTTAAATAATTATCACAACTTTTTCTGCTTTCTGGTATCTAATAGCAGACTATAATTTTAAATTTGGCTTCTGTCTTGTGTAGGAGAGCTGTTTAAGTAAAAAGCTTGTTTGCATGCACATCATAGCTGAACGGATATGATCAAGTGGAACATATCTGAAGGTATCTTAATTCTATGCTACAGTTATTCCAACTAGGTATATCAACCAGACTAGAATGTTAAATATTATCACGTACATACACGTATGCAAGTCTGTATTTATTGTTAAATAATTTCTCTTAAGAGCCGTATAATTTTGATTTTTACTTATTATTACGAATAAATATTTTAATGTAACAAGTTGCATTTTAAAAAGTAAAATTTCCGTATTTAGCTATTAAATTTGATAAGTACTACCCTGAAGTAATGAGTTTGTAATAAGTTTTTCGATAGAAATAACGTATTATGTAAAGAGAACAAAGAGGAATGTGCGCGAAGAAATATTGCAAGCCGTTTTGAAAACATTTATTTTTATAGATACTCGTACGAACTTTTCTTATTTAGGCAATTTTACCGTAAATTATACGTAATAATAAATATTTTAAGAAAAAATGAATTCATTTTAAATGCGGAAAACGAAACGTTGCGCGCATATTCATAAAAATTATTATAAATGCAATAAATACCGTATATATCGGCGTATAAGCCGGCCCTTAAACGTCCAAAAATCAACTTTAAAATAGGGGACGCCCTACAACTAATTTTCCGATTTTTTTACTTGTGATCTTAACGTTATTTTCATAAATTTATTTGATATACCTAATTAGGTGTTTTTATTAAAGTGAATTTTAAATTTAAATTGGACGTTTGAAAGGCGTCCGGACACTAGTAAATACCGAAATTTTAAACTAAAATTTGCCTCCCCGCCTACACGCCAGTTAGTTTATACGTCGGTATATGTACGTTTAAACATTTTAAAATGATTGACAAACAAGATTAATTAAATTAATGGGGATTAAAAATAAGAATCAAATAACATTGATTAATTATGATTACCTAATATAAAACTTGTCGCTATAGGTCTATCAGAAAAACTTTTTTTTTTAATTAAATTTTAAATTAACATAACTTATGATTCAACGAATATATAATACATAAAATAATGAATTTTTGAAAATTTTATTTTATGTTTCATAGTTAAGCATGTTGCAATGTTTTCTTAATTAATAATAAACGTTCAGCGTGATAAAAAAAAATTGCGGTAACCGTGAACGCTTAAAAATAAAACTAAACGTACTTAACATAACTATATTACTAACTTACACGACCGTCCCTGACAAACAGTTTTTATACAATAAAAGTAACGTATTATCGCGTAAAATGGATATTCCGGGCTTAATTTATAACGACCTTGACTAACAACTATGTACGTAAGGTACTTATCTTAAATCTTACATAAATACCTTTCTAATAACCGTTAAATTACTAAAATTCAGGCGACCATGTAGTTTAAAGTTTTATTAAACTTTAAGCTCTGCGGAATAATTTTCCAATTAATTTTATAAAATGCATCTTCAAAATGGATCGGAATAGTATTTATGTGAATTGGTACAAGTCATTGCACAATTTCTTATTATGAGGCCTCCTCTTGAGGCAAAACGCTATTTCAATGAATCGTACCTACCAGAGTAAATTTACTGGAAACACGCGAGTCTTTGACTAAAGGTAGATAAGACCATGGCTCGGATAGCCCCTAGGTCGTGGATTAATTAGATTCTCGACAATCTTATGAAAGGAAAAGATCTTTTTTTATATATATATATCAACGCGATTTTAAATTGGGATATTAAAAGAATTAACTTTCGCTAGATCAATGTACTTTAATACGATAAAATCTCGCATTATACATCACGCATATTAATTATGTTTCGGAGTAACCTATCATTTGGCTTAGTTTGTATGGTTGTGGTCAGTCAATAGCACAAATTTTCTGCGGTTGTTATACAACAAAAATATTCGAATCGATTTCTGTGAATTGTTTTACGTCTTGTTGTAGAAAGAGGTTAATATAAAAAAAAATGTAGTCGATTTTGAAATTATTTAGGTAGTACATATAAAAAATAATTGATATTAAAGGCCGTTCAAATTTTATTCCGACGCACGTCATCAATAAAAAGTAACCAGATGGTGACGTTTCGCACAGTAACGTGTGACCTCGTACATCGCATTCGTTGCTAATAAATTGTGGTCTTGTTTTGCCATGTACCTAATGTTAAATAACGTTTATAATATGAAAAAGTGTGTTAAAATAACGGTGGCAGATTGTTAATGGTTTAAGTTAGTGTTTTAAAATTGAAATGCATGGCCTAAAAATGTTTTATTAAAATTATAATCGAATTACTATTTACAAATAAAACATCGATTAAATTAATAAATGTCAGATTTTTCTCAACTTTCTTAATCTCTTATCTCTGAATAACTTTGCGCTTAATTGCCAGTAACTTGAATACCTTTCCGCGTTCGTTGTAACACACTTTGCCATACATTACAAGGTGCTCATAAAATAATTCGGTTAATATTCATTTTAATTAAATGAATAAAACGAATACACGCTATTCGTTTAGTACCGACATTCGAGTTCAACTGAATAGCAATATGAGAGCTTTTATTTGTCATTCGCTGTTAGTTTTTTATTAAACGTTGTGCAATTGCAGTAGAACCGATCATTAAAATAATTATTCAATCCACCACAAGATGTCCAACTTCCAACATGAAACCACCATGAAATCAAACCAAACATGATTCAATTTTAATTAAAAAAATAAGTGTTAGGTATTAACGGAAACAAATTAATTTTTTTATTTCATCTTTGAGGGTGAATATCTCAGCAGGGGAGCGTCGTAGGAAAAAAGTTTTTAGAAACTTAAAGTTTTATTTTGATGTGTTCTGTACGTTCCCTAAAGATTTCTCATCGTTTCCTAGACACCCTGTATTATAACGGGCTCTGAATATTAAAAGGGGGTGGTTTTAAATTAGAGGTCAATTCCAAAGGACTTTGATGTTTATTGAGGTTAGTACAGGGTATAGAATATACTCCTATTCTTTGCTTGTATCACAAAGTCCAAAATTAGGCATTATTTGCCGGAACCTGGACTATAGTATAAGGGGCGTTTTCATCTAAATTGTTTTTTAAATTTTGCTTTCATAATTTGAAAAAATTAATTGTTTAATATTGAAACACATGTTTTCTAAAACAAACATAAGATGATAAAGTAATATTCGCCTAATAGTGATCGCCTAATTACTTCGAAAATGCACCATCGCGGAGAAAAAAATTCATACTTCTCGATCCCATCGCCATCCCAAGTTAGAATTTGGAATAGAAGTAATACCAATAGATGTAAGAATTACTCAAAAAAAATTAGAAAAATTAAAACATTATTTTTGGAAATATTCGCGTTTTAGTATTTTAATCCAGAAAAAAAATTTCCAGTATTTATATATCGTAAAGTCGTTATTATTTGCATTCTACGCAGTTTTTTGAATGAAATTTAAAAAAAAATTAACTCACCAGATCCAATATTAACGGAGATACAATTTATGCAACTTCATGTTTTTTGAAATACGCGAAATTCAAATGCGAATTTTTTGAGAATGCACTGATCTAAGAATCCAAAATTTGGTATTTTAGAATAACTGTAATAATTTGTAGAATAATTGTAGAATAAAATGTGTCCAATTTTTGAGAGATGATGGAGACGGTGACGTGTAGATTTTAGAAAATTTTGGTTGATTTGACATGGAATTGCCTAATTATCAGGTCAGTCCATAAGTTTGTGCGTATTTATAGTAAATGGATGAATCACGACAGCCCAATTCAGAACCACAATTAACAACGGTGGATCAGATCGCAGTAGGGCTTAATTCATCTCACGGAACAGTATTTCGTCACTTAAAGAAAATAGGAAAAGTACCCAAGCTAGGGAAATGAGTACTACACGAGTTATCGGAAGTCAACTGCCAACAACGACTGCACTTTCCTCTTAACTCGCCTTGAAGAGAGCCGTTTTTAGACCGAATTGCAACCAATGGTGAAAAGTAGATAATGTATCAGAATATCACACGAAAAAGACAGTGGACAGATAAGGATATCCCTTGTGATATAAACGCTTCTTGAAAATATTAAGATACTTTTGCACATTTCTTGTCTTTACTTCTAGCAATTGCATATTTTGTTTTATGGCATTGCAAAACGACGTAACAGAAATAATATGACAAAATAAAAGACGAATGCGTATTAGAACAAATTCCTGACGATTAACCTCAGCTCTAATTAACGTTTCATTTTCTTTAAAATACTTAAACGCATTAAAGTTAAGATGGAAATAACCGGCATGCTTTATATGTATTTTATATGTTAGCCGCCAAACGATTCTAATGACAGTGTTCGCAAATAAATGCAGCCAGTTAAATGCATTTCTATTTATCGTACACGCAAATGGCTCATGATTGTCTAATCTTATATTTAAAATCGAGATAGCACGAACTATTTAATGAAATCATTCCGAACTTGTTAATTTGATAGTGAAACGATTACCGGCATTTAAAAAAAAAATTGAAAATAGCGGTAATCAGTGATCAGGCAGTAACGAAATACGTGTCGGATATCTCTGCAAGATCAGGCGCGCATTTCGTTTTCGAAGTAGGTGAAAAGGTCAAATTTACTATAGTTACGGTAACAATTTCTTAAAATCAATTAACGCACCGATAGTTACAAGCAAAAAAATATGTTACATTTATGTTTTGTTCTAAAGAAATGAAAATCTTGCAAGTATTTTGGAGCAAGTAAATGTTGTTCGTTATTAATGCCTTATTTATAATCCACCTTTATTTGTTTTCTAAAAAAAAACCAATTAGTAAACGCAGTTTAAATTTTCACTGATTATAAAAGAATTAGCGTTACATAAAAAGGTTAATTAAGAATAACCTTAAAGGAATTCCGTAAGGAATTAACCTTTATTTGCGTTATTGGTACCAATTGGCAGATGTACTAGTACCTACATACGTATATGTCAGGAACTAATTTACGTTAAAATAATAAACGTTAGACAGTTCATTAATTTAATTCGATTCGATTTTGCGGGCCACCCATGTCGATTTCTTATTTTTTATGTTTAATTAATTAAGCCGGATTGTTCGTATCCAGACAATGTTTCATTAACCGAACTTGGTGCGACGGCTACACGAAAATAATAATTCCTAAATGAATTACCTAAGTAATCTTATTGTTAGATTAGTTAAAGTACACTTAAGGTCATGATTTGAACAACGAAGTCTTTTGAAGTAGTTAAGCGAATTTGTGTTTTTAAAATCAAATAATTAATTTCGGATTTTTAAAAATTAAAATTTGAGCCGTTTTTGCAATTAGATAGTCATACAAATACATATCCAAGTTATTTATGTTAAAACCCCTTCATATCTATTACCTAAATTTTAATATTTGTCTCATGCATGTTTCATTTGTGTAAACTAATCGTGCAGAAATTAATAACTAACGATAAGTTATAGTAAAACATAAAACATGAAATGTCGTAATACATTATTCAGTTCTTACTTAATAATAATTAAATGCGTAATGCCTACCTATCTCTTTGTATGTTACCTACACAGCTTACACTACAAAAAAATACGTGTCCTTATAACAGATGAATTCATTATAAAACTCATCACTGTGTATTACGTTAGTTTTTAAAGTAAAAACATACTTTAATAAATTTTTTTAAATATTTTATATAAGTACTTAAATGCCAAAGCGCTCTAATTAGAACTTAGTTATATTAAGATAGTAAAATTTAATAATCGTATTTTATGAACCGATGAATTTTTTAAATGGCTCGTTTGTCGGCCAGTCGTTTAAAATTTAATTAGTTAACTCTCTAACCGTTATAATTATTGCGATGAAAACAAAAACTACCATAACAATGATTATAAACACCGATACGCATTAAAAAAAATAAATTAAATAACAATTTCTAATTAAAACACAATAATAGAGTCATTTTAGTAATAAAATTCAGACATTATTTCACAACTATCGTGGTAGGCGAATACCTATAAGTGAGCGAACGTTTCTTTGAATAAAATTGTCATCAGTATACTTCAATTTATTTTATTAACGTACCTAATGGAATTCGTAAAAAGGAAATTTATTTACGTTTAATAGTCTGGCAGTCGATAAAATGTAAAATAAGTAAAGGTGGTAAATAGGCGTACGATCAGACTTTATTGTGAATAAGTTATTTTAAGATTGTTAGTGAAGGACGTTCATAAACTGTATTGCGTATACGTTTGAGCTTTTTAACTTTACTGTAATTACAGTATAGTAGCTTGATCAAAGAATCTACTACGCAAACGACCATAAAGAATAATTGCTTTTAATTGTACAGCAAATTACGTTACATTAAAAAAAAAGTGTATGTAAGTAGGTACGTATTATAAATCAAAGACATTACAATTTACATGTTACTAATACTTGTAGTGGATTCATTAATAAAAACAAAATTCGAATTTGTTGCGTTATTTACATTTTCTTGAACATTTACTGCTAAATAAACTGTAATCCATTATTTTTTTTATGAATTAACGATAAATCTATCTATATAAAAAAAACGTTGATATTTAAATTTTTTCGTAGATTTAAAAAAAATTAAAATAAAAGAAGATGTGAAATTGTTGATTGTTATTCAATTAATTTAATTAAAAAAAATTAAATTATATACGTATTATTTATACCTACTTACTTATACTGTCTTATATATTACAGACATTTGTACATCACATATGTGAAGCATAATTCAGTTTTTCAAAAATGTTCGATAAAAAAACCTTAAATGATATTCCAGAGTATATTGTGTTTAAACGTATAGGCCTATTTATAAAAACGGCCATTTTGCTTTTAAGGAATCAAAAATCAAAATACTACGAACAAGCTCTTGAAAATACACATTGCCAGCGTATCGGCAATTAACACAACGACAAGATAGAGGTACTTGAAAGAGCACTTACTGTTCGAGTTGTTCAAATAGATTTCTGGAATTGACTACGGTCTACTACTAGCAATAGTTTTTGTTTCGAACCGCTTGTGTCCATAAATAGGGCTATTATTAAATTAAAAAGGTATAAAATTGTAATGCAATACGCTATTATTACAAGTGAATGTTTGTAGATATACCTAATTAAAAAAAAATCCGAAATTAAAAATATTATTTATTTTACATTAAAACGTGTTTATTATAAATAATTTATAAAAATAGCGTTATATACAGGGTGCCCGCTTTTCGAGTGAACGCATATGAAGATCTCGGTTATCTTAAAAGATAGGAAGTCGGTTAAATTGGGGTAAAGTTGCGCATTTTTGTGCTAATTAATATTGTGAAAAAATTTGACCTGTCACTTTTAATTTTAAAAATATCTTATTTTCATAATTACGCATGTGTTAAAATGCTACCGTTCACTTTATCGGGGTGACCGTTGTTAGTTATATCGTTCACTATTGTGGACAGCTCGTTCAAGACGATATTCACTAAATCGCGACTCCACGGTACATTCAAGCGAAAATAAATCTAATATGACGTTCATAAGGAAAAAAAGATGTTGACTGTCGTTGCTCGTTTTTCCTAAGTGCTAAAGCAAATGTAATATTATTTTTAAATTCCTCGTTAAAAATATCTGAATAATGTTTTAGTTAGAAATCACTAACTTGACTGGTTTTCGCATTAAAAAAACGAAAATCTCAAGTTTCAGTTCTTTTGCGATATTTTTAAAATTAAAAATGCCAGGTCAAATTTTTTTCACATTATTAATCAGCACAAAAATGCGCATCGTTGCCCCAATTTAACCGACTTCGTATCTCTTAAGATAATCGAGATTCCAATGCATTCACTCGAGTTTGAAAGAGAATAAGTTGGGACAACTATTTTATAGAAAAATTATATTCTATGAAAATTATTTGTTGTTATAAGTAGGTAAATAGTTTTTATTTAATTAAACAAATCCTGAAAAAGTTTCATAAAAAGGAAAGAGAAAAAGTAGAAAGGTTAAAGTACTTAATATCAAAGTAATTATTTATGAATATTTAATTGATACAGTTTAGAATTCTGTCAAAAGAATAGACAAAATTAATTTAATAGGCATATCTAGGAATGAATTAAAGACATTAGGAAGTCAGGGGGAAATTAGGTAAACTTGGGAGTTAAAATACGATATAAATTAAAATTGAATTTTTATTAAGAAATAAATTTAAAAATTCTTTGGTTACCCATTTTTTTAGGTGTTGCTTACATAAAAAAATGCAGTTTTATTTAATTTGTCATCAATAAGAGTTATAAGTAAAAAGAATATTAAATGTATATGCATTTATTTGTAAACATTTATACATAAATGTATAAAAATAAGTTGTTAATTTTCTAAAGATCTGCACGATCATATTCTGCTCGTATACGATAAAACCAATATTTTCCAATTTACGACCGACCGTTTACAATTTGTAGGGAGAAAATTAAATAATGCAGCAGTCAATTAAA
The DNA here is from genome assembly GCA_036326145.1 of Rhagophthalmus giganteus. NCBI lineage: Eukaryota > Metazoa > Arthropoda > Insecta > Coleoptera > Rhagophthalmidae > Rhagophthalmus > Rhagophthalmus giganteus. The sequence continues at coordinate 53,064,240 of JARFJA010000001.1, forward strand.
TTCTCATTAACGCTACCCCCGTTCCGGTTCGCTCCCGTGAGCTTTTTAGTTCAAATTCCCGTTTTAGATTAGATTTTAATGCAAATATGAGAAAACATTTTTCTAAACTTTTATTACTAATCACCGACTGCGAGTTTCGAACGATCTGTAAATCATTTAACTAAATTAAACTTAACCTTTGAGGGATAAGACGCGTTAATGGCGCTGTTGTAAAGTGGTTTCAAGAAAAAGCTTTCTAAGTTTAGGTGCATGTATCGCATAAATACATCCACACAATACGTAATTACGAACGCGTTTGAAATTATATCAAAGCGATTCGATGCGTGGATTGCGGAAGAGATAAACTGTTGACAACTAACCATAGTTAAAAGAGCACACGCTCCTTACTTTTCAACATAAAACAGTTAAATGCAACAAAAGAAAATTTTAATATGTATTTATTAAGTAAACGATTGTCCCAAAAATATTAATTACTTATATCAAGCAATCAAAATTTTAAAATAATTAATTTTAAAGGTGAATACAAAAAATGTTAAGTTTTCGTTATATCTTCGTAGATGTAACGAACTTTTTAGGTATAAACCTGATTCAGGTACGAGCGTGAGTGTGCAAAAATGTGCTTCAAAAAAAAAATAACAAACAGTAGCGTCAAGTAATTTTTTAAAAAATCTCTCTCCAGTTGATTATTTTAATTGCGATAAAATACATACATTTTAACCGCGCTACCTATGTGGATAAGGTTTAAATGAAAATAAAATCTGAACGTAACTACCGTGTAATCAATTTTTGCACGATAATTTAATCTGATTCAAGTAGTAATCAACAACTATATTCCTGAGAATGATTATAATGACATCGATAAATATTCGGGTCAAATTGCTTCAAAGTAATATGCAGTTTGGTTAGTCGAACCGTATTAATATGCGAAGAGCTCGAATTTAATTATAAATTAATCTCCATGTAGATCCGTTATTAATTAGGTGTTGAAAAGTTATTAGTACCGCAGAGAAAGAGAGAGGAAAAAAAACACCGCGAGTTCTTCAAACTTAGAAATAGTGCAATTATAATTTTAGCACGGCGATCAGTAAACGCATATTATCGCTTTAAATAATCTATAACATATCCACATAATTATCCGTTATAATTATTTAATAAGATTTCGACGAAATTAAATATTTAGATCTTGCTACTCCATTTTTTCAATGTTTTAAAGTTTTATTTATAACTTAAGCAACACCGTTAGTCGCATTCGTTTTGCAACGTTACAGTTGTTTAACGATTAAAAAATTGCCGTAGTTTTTGTTACTTTAATTAAAAATATTTTACTTTTAATGCTCACATTAATACACGTTATATATTTTTTTGTAGGTATACGATTTGATCCACGAACGATAACAGCTACGTATAATTAAATATAAGTTAAAGTGCATTAAATTACGTACTTCTTCAGTTACAAGTGTTAATATTCTTCGATGAATCACCTGATTTGTCTAGGTATCGACTAATCATAGGTACTTTTCTTGTTGTCATAACTGTTTCAAACTTGCAGAAAATTAAATTATCGTTAATAAGACACGCCGTCCTTTTTTTTGCTCTATGCAAATAAGCACAGTTAGATAGTTGTATATTACTGGAAATGTATTTTTTTTTACTCCAAATTTAAATCATTTGGCAATTGCGATAAATTTGTCCAATTAATTATTTTAATAAAAACGATTATGTAAGTTCTTAGATAATTTTAATTAGAAAAATACCTGATAGGGTGGCGGCTAAAATAACACAAGTACACAGGAGCCGGTCCATGATCACAGAGCAGTCAATTCTAAAGCACTATAAACACTCAAATGCAGCCTTCGAGTAGTCTGCACGAACTGGCCTATATTGGACACCTCTTCTACATATAACCACTGTCACACCAGCGGTAACCAACAACACTAATAACTCTTTTGACGATACTTGAACAATATTTTATTAAAACAATTTGTCAGATTACATCTTAACAATTTAAGAACCGCGTAGGTTGTCGTTAGATAAAAAAATTTAATAATCGCAATAAAATTTTCCGTTCCCGAAAGAAACTTCTACGTAAATTAAATTTAAACAAAATATACTAAATGAAAATTAATTTTTTGGTCATTTTCAATAAGGAGAAGTCGAGAGCGAAAAATTCTGTAAAACTTACGGCAAATATTTGTAATACTGACTGTGCGGTGGAATGTAATATAGCTTCGATTTAAGGACAATCGTGCAATTATAGGTCGAAACGTCGTTGAACTATTTTAATGGAAACTGCATCGAAGTTACTTTTTAAATACACGATATAAGTAGTTAATAAGTAAGTGTAATTGATCAAGTGGAGTTAATGATTGGTTCGCATAGACAATTCAAGGAATTTTATCGGCGCAATTACCTATTAAAACAATATGTGTCGATTTTATATAATTGTTAATTAAACGGTCACACAAAACGGAGACAACTAATAGAACACGAGGAAGACTTACTTCCGGAGAATAGAAAATAGTTAAAACGCAAAAAAATAAAACAATCTATCTAAACAAATTAAGGATGTCATTCATTTTCTACTGAATTATTTATTTGCGATATGGTGATTTAATTTTAATTTTAAATAATCACGTAGCTTCCGGTTAATTTGTTAAAAAGAAAAAACATACGCGGCGAGAATTATATTCGAATTGTTTTTTATGCTTAGATATTTGAAATTCATCAACGTTAGGGTATAAAAATTATTTGTAATTTGGAAATTAGTAACGTTTTGGTGAAGTGATAACTATCGATTGTCCGTAATTTATGGTAATGCGCGGGTTTTTCTTTACTTAATAAAATAATCGGAAGCGGAATATACATGCTTACTTGTTAATCTAATTGCTTTTTAAATTTGAATTGCTAAACATAATATGTGAGAGCTTAAACATTTATGTAAATACATTTTTGTTAATTGAAAACTTATGCATAGTAAGGAATACAATGATGTTACTGTGGTGCAGCGTTACGGTCTTGAAACGCACGACAAGGAAGTATTATTGAATATTATGTAAATGAATTGCAAATAGCAAACCTTGTTGGTTTTGTTATGACGTTGTAATACGTTCAATATTTACATTTTTTATTTCAATAAGTTTTAAACTTAAAAAGACCACGGAGAGGAAATAGAAGTAGGTATTACAGAATCTCTCACTATTATCACTAATTATCAGATATTTTTTCCTGAACAAGCATGGAAAATGTAGGTAAAACCGCATTAATTTTTAGCAGTCTAATAATATTTTAAGTATACTTTTTTAACCCTCATATACACATGCTACAATAACTAAATTTTACTAAAACATAAAACTGACTGGTATGTACGAAGCCATTTTTTTTTTAATTTTAGGAAAATCTATTTCAAGGATATACACGTCCAAAGAACGTGAGGTCTCCAGCGACCCCACGATACTATGAGGATTAGTGCAATTTTTTATTCGAAACAAGCTATACTTTGCATATAAAATTCTATTCTTTTTCTAATTTAATTCTAAAAGAAATAAGGTGGATATTTTGTACTGTTTCCAGTATTTACTTATTTATTGTTACAGAAACCTGTTCATAATAATTCATTATAATCGTGGTATTAAAATTTCCCAAATATGTGTGTATCTACATTAAATACTAGAAATTCAATTGTTTATTACCTACATGTAAGTATAACATATGGGTATTTCCACCTCTACCACGTCGAGAAATGTGTAACTTGAGAAGCTACGATTTATATATATATATATATATATATATATATATATATATATAATTATTTTCTGTTTCAAATTGTCTTTGTTTGGCTTGTATATCACTGAACCGGATTCGCGATACAAGAAGGTTTTTGAGATTTTACAATAAAGAACTCGACCGGTAAGATTACAAACTGATAAACTCGTCCCAGTTTCTTGTGGATATTATGTGAAATAGGTTTCTGGATCAACGTTACCATCGATAAGCAATTGTTGTAGTTTGGAGAGTTTATTTATTCGCCACCTAACTATACGTGTAGGTACTTAAACAGAAAACTACCAAACATGGTAGTATTAAATTCATTTGGTTCACGAAACACGCAGAAATTCTGAAGAAGCTCATTAAAATAACTTTAATTTTCACGAAAATCGATGAAAAAAATGTGTATTGAATGTTATAATGTCGAGTTGTATAAAATTATCTAACTTACCGATCCACACGATAGAAAAAGTTAGGAAACACTAATATAAATGGTAAAATATAGATAAATAGTAAAAATTACGTAAGTACGTGATGCAACAATTAAATAACAAGATCGAGCTTTTGCGGAACGCACAAATTGAAACACATTAAAATGGCGAGTGAGTCGCTCAGCTTGGACATACATATCTTATAGATATATTGTATTAAAAGCTTCGTCTTGGTGACTTTTTTACGCCGCACAGTGGGGCGGAATATCGTAAATAGTGGCAAAAAGTCAAAAATTGAAATATCATATTTACTTATTTAAACTCATATTTTATAATAGCTTAATCATCTATGAATGTTATACGATTAAGAAATTACTGCTATCATTATATATTTCTGTGTAATACAAGCAGAACTGGCAATTCCGATAAACTCGTATGAATTGTTTATTACACGTCAAAATAGTTGTTCTGTTCTTCGTTTAGTTTTATATAGATAATTAATATAAAAGTGAGTCGAAATCGAGATGGATGCAAAGTCTACAGGTACATAAACTTATTTAATAAGTTACTGCTCGTTAACGTGTCTAATTTTGTTTATTATAATTAATCTATTTTTGTAACTAAATTTCATTTCCTTCATGTCACTAAATCAACTTATCGTTGACTTTTAATTTACTATCAAGCTGTATCAAGCTTACTTTTTTTGCATAGGGAGTATAGCTAATACATACAGCTACTGCATAATAAAAAAAATACTGCGACATTAGAAGATAATGGCCTATAAGACAAAGCTTACAGCCGACTCTGTGTTTATTGCAAAATAATTTAAATAAATTTCGACCGATATTTCAAACATTTTAAAGTAACTTTCCATTCTTCTCTATTCATCTTCAATTGTAGAAGTTGCAGAAAGACGAAAAACTTCAAAAATTTTACATGTTTTTTGTCAGTGTTCTAAAATCGCTGAATTAGTAAACTGTTTAGTTTCCCACAAAAAAAGTTGAAGCAATTTTATACAGATGTTTTATATATGCTCGGGGAAACAAATATTTTCGATATACAGATGAATCGTATCCCGAAGAAGAGGAAACAGAAAGTGTTTCTTCTTCAACAGACGACTAAAATACACTTTTTTCTATTGTAACTGTAATTTTATTTTAATTTTACGATTAGAATAGTTTAATTACAATAGAAAAAGACACCTGAATAGTTTACCTAATGAAGAAGAAGAAACATTTTCTGTTTTCTCTGTTTCCTTTTATTAGGCCATCTTTTATTCAATTATTAATTTACTTTTAAAATTATTTACGAATATTTTGTAAGAGTTTGTTTTGTGAAAGTTTTTGAACAGTTTAATAGCAGTAATATTTTTTTTTTTTAGTAAGATAGTTTTTCGAGTACGTACGATATATAATAAATGTAATTTTTTTGCTTGATAAATTTTGTTTTAAAAATAAGTCGAATATTCTACAAGCAATACATTTTTTCCTACTGCGATGAAATTTTTAGTTCAGTATAGGTAGGTACCTACCCCTATTATAAACCCAATTTCAGAGACACCCTATATATTAATTTATATGTATAAAAAATATTTATGAAATTTCTCTTGTGACCAATAAAAATAATGGTTTATTATGAAATGTTCGAAAAACATTGTTCTCAAACAATATCTACTCACCCATCACAGCTCATGTTTGATTGTAGTTCAAAAACTGACCATTATATAACTTTTTCCGTATTACATGTTTTGTTCAGAAGGTCCTAAATTACAACATATGTGACAACCAATCAATGTCACGAGATCATATTTTCTATAAGATACAATTATTGCGGGGTATTTTTATTTTAACTTTTTTAAACCCTTTATCTACATTTATTTTTAAAATAAAACTTGTAAAATATTATAAATGATCTATATTTATTCAATCTATAATCAATATTCAATCAATATAATTATACCAAATAGTTAAAACAAAATAATTGAAAATCTCGTCCCACTGTGCGCCGGAAATTACATGTCTAAGTGGTTTCGTACACGGTGCATTTCACTGCGTACGTGTTACTTTGCATTTTGTCTTTCGTCGCTTCTTGAATTCTAGCAGGTTTATAAAATGCGCAACAAGCCAAGTAAAATGCGCCGTGTATGGGGTTTCTAACAAATACCGACAATACGTAAATTTGAAATTTTTAGTAAAATTTTCGTACTTCGTGTCTATACCGATCAACAACCGACATCGACCGAACTTTTGTTTATGTAGAATATTTTAGAAATTTAATGACAATTTTCCGTTCCTACATTTCTGTGTTTAGCGACGAGTCCTGTGCATTTATTATTAAACAAAAAAATATTCTACGTAAACAAAAGTTGGGCCGACATCGGTCGTCGGCCGTATCAGCCGATGTCGCTTCCACTCTAATCACAGCCTTCGGACCGATCTTTCCATCTCCTGATTTTATCTGACAAGTATTTAGAAACGATTATTCGAACAATTGTTTTCGTGGTAAATATCAGTCGGATAAATTTATCGGAAGTTGGAAAGATCGGCACTTAAAAGATTTCGAAAAGGTTTATAAGTAAAACATCGACGTCGACGATCGTTTCGGTGTCATATCAACCTCCAAAACGGACGAAACGCGGATAAAATTAACGAAATCGTTCGAAACGGCCTTCGAATGAATATTAAAATGATAGATATCGTTAAAGAACGTCTTCATTTTCTACAAGGATAACGAGGTCCGTAAATGTTTTTGTAAATGTAGTTTGTTTTGTAGTGCCGTTGGTAAAATATAAAGCGTAAATATTTTCCAAGTTTGCTGGTTATAGTTCCTTGCGATTTTTGCTTGTTTTCCAAATTGAAAACTGTGCTCGAAGGGGCACATTCTGAATGTGATTTTAAAGTTTAAACGAAAAATCAGGAAAACGAATGAAAGGACTGACGGAAAATAACTTGTAGCACTGTTATAAGCAGTTAAAATATTGACAACTTGCACCGAAAGGGAAAACGTGTAAAACTTAAAATATTTAAATTCTTAGAAAAGGTTATAAGTAGCGCAAGTTGCGTTATTTAATAGTCGCACCTCGTATTCGTGTCATGCACCGAAAATCTACATTTTTGTTTGATCGAGTTTGCTTTAGTCGTTTTATTTAATAAGTTATTGAGTACGCCTTTACTGTATACACGTTTTCACATATTTTATTATTACCTACACACTTGTACATAACAACATTCGATAATCATAAAAATAAATGTGTAGGTACCTATACTCAAAACAAACATATTTCATTTATTTATGCAACTAAAATGACCAATTTTCACTCATGTTATGTAAATACGTTAACAAAGAGGTTTTTAATTTTTTAAGGCTTTAGGTTTTAGGAAGTTTTAATTAAAAAATTAGCGACGGTCATTTTAATGACGCTCCAAATGTAAATCGAAACAGTTTTTTTTTCGTATTACAACAGATTTTAATAGATTATATAACGAGTACCCGCAATTAAATCAATTGATAATGTGTACGTATACATATTAAACGATACAGAATTTGTTTTGTAAAAATATGGTACTTCCTACACTACATATTTTACATGCAAGCAGATAAGATGCGTTCAACTTATAAATTATAATGTCTTTTTGATACGTATCATTTTGAATTTAAAAACCCGCATTTGAATACGCAGACAATTTGACATTGTTGTCATTTGCACGAGAAAACTATTTGATTTATTCATCAGCCAGAATGTAAAGTTTATCTAACTTTATAGAACAGTTAATCATCGCACGTCTTATGCAAATAATTCCAACTTCCTTGCAATCTTTGTTAGCGGGTTTCGTTCGTATATATGTAGGTATCGTGTGAATAATTTAAATTGAAAATATAATGTAGATTTACAGTCGTTTAAAAAAATGCAATCGCAGTTAAACAATAAGGGAGAGTGGGTTACTTCGGAACGATATTTTGTTAGTACAGAATGTTTTAAAATAATTGAAAATTGTCTCAAAAAATGACATAGTAATAGGCTGGTTGTGGAAAATAAAATTTCATTAAAGTACCTACAGTTGTTGATTGTTTAAGGTATTTTTTACTGGCAATTTTAGACTTTCTATTTTTTGTACTTGAACTTTAATAAAAATAAGATACATATTTCATTTTTGTTCAATATTTTCTAGGTTAAAGTAATTAATTAATACAATATTATGTTTATACTAATAAATCGATATTTAGAATTAAATATTTTACTAACGTCGCTTGAATATGGTGATTATAATATACAAATACCTGCAGACATATTTTAAATGTTATATTAACATCGTTTTTAACGTGTTTATCTAATATTATGCGATCATTTTTATATCAACATTAAGAAAACATTTATCACACAATATTAATATATAAAATTGTATATCGTTTTGATTAAATTAATGATTTTTTTAAAAATTAAAGATTCTTAATTCCATACAAAGCCGTTTTAATGTGTTGTTTTTACGGTAAATTATATGCATCTATGATTACAATATTGACTAAATATTTAGACAATATTTAGTACAATATAAAAAGCGCCAACATTTAATATTGCACCAATATTCACGATATTTATACAACATTTACAATATTACACCAACATTATACAAATACTGCTTTTCTACTATAGAGACATATATCCAACGAAAGCGCAATTTTTAACGAGGATCTGTACTCCTTCAATATGCGTTAATCATACTATTTTTGTATGTTACTTTTCTTATTTTATTTAAAATTTATTTTAAACAATATTTATAGGTGCCTATACAAAAGTTTCTGAAGATTTTCGGCTTTGTTTTTTTTTAATATTAATATTCCTAATTTTGTTACGTGCAAAAAAAATAATTCAAAAAAAAAAATAAGATACAATTTGATCGGGAAAAGAAAAGTATTTAATGGTAACAAAATTTAAAGGCCTGTCGGCTAGCTTTTAGGACAGTGGAGTTTGGCCGGGTTCCAAAAAAACAAAGGGGCGCCAAGTAATTTTTCCCTACAGTATTAATTATTATAACAATGGAAAATTACTAAAAATATACGATGGTAAATATATACAAGGGGTAATTTGGATAACGGGCCTAAATGTAGTCGAAGTTTAATACAAACAATTTGATATAAATAGGTAAATACGCAAATGCTTCTCGAGAACCACTTCGTTAACAATAATAAACATATAAACATATATAAACAATAACCAAAAAAAATATAAATTACTCTAAACGACAATTGATTAAACTTAGCTGTCTCCGCGTGGCAACAAAATCCAAGTCCAACCAATAACAAGTAAATCCAAAAAAAAAAACAATAACAAACAATAAATCCAAAAACAAAGAGAAAATCCAAATCTAGGACTGTGGGTACGGAGGTCCTATTACTTCCACGATGTTACGATAGGTCTATTTTATCTGATCCGACTACGTCGGTGGGTCTTAAATACCCTGGCCGTTATTCTTTTTATTATCCGCTCTAGAGCGATACATATAACAAACTATATAACAAAATTTAACGAAGATTAACGGAATAAAAATATCGGAAATTAACTATCTGACTTTTCTATTTCTTGTTATTTTTCTCACTCTCCGTTTCCAAACAACCGCCCTTAAAAATCGAAAATCTACGCCAGCCAACTCCTCTCATGCCGAAATTGAATTTGGAATTTAGAAAATAAAAACGTATCACGTTCTATAAATGTTTATGTTCTTTTAAAGGACTAAACTTGTTTTTAGTTTCGTGACAAAATTTTGTTTTTTCTTTTTGTACAGAATTACTCCATTGGCCGCCCGAGTTAACCCCATCGTTGGGGCTATTTCAGACAATAGTATTTTTTGTATTATGTCAGAGAATATAATTGTATAGTATTTAACAAAGTAGCTTCAACATTAGTACATAAAACACATATTTCTACTTGTAGCATTCAAATTTTTTTCGAAAATCAGCTTTTTGTCCGAAGTAACCTCACCCATCCCCATCTACATTACTTAAAAGTAGAAATAAAATTAAAAAGCAACGAGTGTTAACAAAAAGTTATTGTGAACGTTCTTCTTCTATTACAATATTCGAACATTACATAAACCACAACTGAATAGAAGCTGCTCGAGCGATTAAGAGATTAGTCACAACTAGAAAATTGTTCTCCTTTAAAAACATAACAAGTTAAATTTAGAGCATAATTAATCTTAAGAAAGTATGAAAAACGTAATAAAACAATCTATTTAGGATTTCCCCTAGGCTGACACAATTTAATAAGATTAAATCGATATTCCCACAAGTATTCGCCATATTATTAAATGGCATTTAATTTTAGGAAATTGAACTTTCTACGCTGGATGTATCGTAATTTGAAAACTAGCACCTAATCTAAGTGTGCAGGAATCAAGCTTAAATCGTGCTCCTTAAGGCTATTTCGGATTAAAAAAAAAACGTAGCAACTATTCGTTTAAAACGCATTAAACGAGGTGGCAACAGAAAACTGCTATTCTTTTTTGCAAAAAGCTCGCGATAAATTGATGTTTTCTGGCGTTAGTTTAAGCGCCGCACATAAAAAGTTTTGCACATAATGATATAAGACATGAGTATGTATAATAATCAATAAAAACGCCAACAACTTTAGATAGTGAAACATACATATGTAAATTTATGGCCGTCGGCGTGAAGCACTTAGAACACCTGAAAAGTTATATAAAACGTATACGCAAAGGTATCTGTTGATGATTTATGTTATAATTTCGATTATTGATTTTTGCAACAAGTTTCTTTAAGGTTTCGGACGTTTAAAAATCTGTCAACTAATCGTCTAGTTACTTATTGTGCCATATAAAAGTTTAATCGTTTAAAAACGATATGTATTTAGGTTACGAGATCAGCTTTTATAAAATTTATGGATGAGTTTTATTTTGTATGTTAATTGGTACGATAAAAACTGCGAAAATACTATCAGGTATGTATGTACCTAACTATTCAACCGACAACTTCCAAATGACTTCTTATGTGTTAATAATAATAAACATTTTTACGTTTCACTTAAATGGGCGCGGTAATGCAGACGTTTGATTATTTAAATTATCTAGGTATCTACTTATATTTGCTTTCTTAAAAATTTAAAACATTTTGTCATCATAGATTTACAGTCAAAAATCACTCTTGATGTTTACAGATGTGTCAGCATCTATTAATATTAATTCGATCCGTATTCTATTGCTTATATTTTCGAAGTTGATTAATAAGACAGTGACTCGCAATATAATTCTGTTATATTTTTTATTATTAAATCCCGTTCTATTATACGTTGAATTTCATTATAAAATGATTAATAATGTTAAGGTGGCACTGTGATGATTGTTTCTTTTATGAATACATCATAATAACTGATTTTATACGGACTAGTCTACACATTGTTATAATTATTAAGGTTCTCGATATTTCGAAATTATTTTCTTAGTTTTAATTAAAAAATGTAAAACAATTGCCATTGTTTATTTTTTAAATAATATATACATGATTATCTCAAATGAAAAATATTTTAAAATGTGGCATTGGCGTTTTTTTTAAGCTCCTTGAGGTTGTTTATTCTACAATTAAATGAAATTAATGCAAATATTAACCGAAAACGGTAGGTATTGCCGTTTATTATATTTTCGAAAATAACATTTTGCACATTAGTATTCAACTGGTGCTATGTATGTACCTACATGTTTTCGTTATATTTTTGTTTTTGAAGCAAAGATTTATTGAAGTTTTTACGTAGGTATCTACACAATAATAAAAACATTCCAAATTAAAATAAAATATGGAGAGTTATTATTTAAAAAATTAATAACGACCTCATCGCCCAAGAAAACTAATGACGCAGTAAAAATTTGGATTTGACGCTAGCGTAAGAATTTTTTTACAATATTTTCAAAATAGTCTATATCTTTGTTCAGGTTGTTGACCTGCAATTTTTGGCTGCAGTATTTTCTGAGATGAGATAACTGGTAAAGAAGCCTTTAAAGTATTCGTTCGAGTGTTATTTTTTAAAAGGTAGTTTCTGTATTGAATATTGATTGATAGATTTAAAATTTATATACTTATTACCTCTAAAGATAACAGTTTTATAAGTAATTTTTACTACATCACCAATTGTTCAAAACAACCTATATGCAAGTAAAAATAAATTCTACTGCGAAGACACATAAATTTTGCCAGAAATTTATATTTTTAATGCTCTTACTGTTAAATAAATTAATATTCGTTCATCATTTTTTGAATTTTTGACCATTCGAAGCGTATTCGATTGAACGTAGAAGAGGCCGTAAACTCCATGACCTATAAAGTTCAAGTTTAAAAATCAGTTTACTTTCGTACGTTTTATGGTCGCCTACGTAGGTATAATTAGTTAATCGTGAAATTGTTTTGTACAGTTTAGGTATATATAAATTACCGCATCTGAAAGTAGGTAAAGTGCAGCTCCAGGTCACTGCAGTGACCTCCTTCAAGGTCAGCTGTATCTACTTTTGCATTTTGTTTAGTATGCTTTGTGAAAACTAGCGATTCGCCGTATTGTGCGGATACAGACAGTTTCTAGTCTTTTAAAACTCTACACTCAATGCGATACAATGAAAACTATCAATCGATTTACTAAAAAATTATAATTTTATTTTGGCCTATGTTATTACAAGAAAATGACTGTAGAAAAGGTGTCGAATGTGATATAATAACGTTATAGCCTCAGGTTGGCCGACTTATTCAACTTCGTGAATGTACTTATAACATATATTTGATTAATTCCTGTAATATATTATATTTGCATATATGGACGTAATAAAGAGAAAATTTCTATAATCATATATCTTTTGTGTCTCATTAAGAATACTTTTATTATCCAATATTGAAATGCTCCCGGTAGACATACTAATTTATTTAACTGTGCTGATTTCTAAAGAAGATTGATTAATTGGTAAGTATTTAACTTTAAATTGCAACTATTTTTATACTACTTCTTATCAATAGAGTGTTATAAATATACAGGGTATTTCAAAAACATACCGACAAATTCGGTGGGGTTATAGAGCATATCGAAACAAGATTTTTTTGTTAACATACCGATAGCATTCGATAATGGGCCTACGGCCCTAAAGCCGCAAATTTAAGTTTCAATTTATAATTTTTATCGAAGAACGTGCTTTTACATGAATTGAATGTACAAATATCGTAGTTTTGGTTTTATTAATAACACATGTAAGTAAGTAGTGTGGCATTTTGTGTCAGTTCAAAACATTCATTAACATTCCATATTGTCAGAATAGCTTATCATTAGTTAACGTTTCTTTAAAATTATTCACTTAGGTTTAAATTATTCAATTTAATTAACTACACAAATAATTAGAATTCGAATAAAGCTCAATTCATATTCAAAGCACCCTTCGCACAAATTATAAATTAAAATGTTAATTTGCCCTAGGGCCACAACGGGTCAGTTTTAGATATCGGTGTATTAACAAAAATTGCTTGTTTCGAAGTGCTCTATAATCCCACCAAATTTATCGGTATGTTTTGGAGGCACCCTGTACAGGTATTTTTTATTTAAAATAAAAAATTATTTAATAGATACTCCTATATTATATTTAATATGTTCGTTTTTTATAACTAAAGAGACCGAAGTACATTTTTCGTTCGTGTTTTACAGCAGCGATATATCTCGTTACTTGCCTATATCTGTTTTATTTTTACGTTGTTTGGCAAAGTTCTGGAAAAATATTAGTTTTTTTAATTTTTTTTTGAACGGCCGCCATTTTGAAACTGGTCGGTCAATTTGGCTGGTTAACAAACTCGTCCTTCGTTTTCGTAAAGACAATACGCTGTCCAAATTTCAGCCACCTACGATTAAAATTGCGACGGAAAATTGTTCACATGAATATATGACGGACCCCAAATGAATGACCTTATTTTCGTGATCTAAAGGTCGAGATCGGAGAAAAGCCAAAAGAACACGTCTGGGTCCCGTCATCAGACATGCTGCAATAGCTTTATTTTCTATGAAAATTCGCTAATACTTACCAGTTTAAAATTATCTGGATAATCACTATCTACTGCCTTTATACAGCAGAATTATAAATTTACCCTGTTTTTAATTTAAGAACTATTCGTGAGCCTCTCAACATTGAATATTTCCCTATTAGAAACCATAAACCAGATAAAAGTTTAATCACATTTTTATGCGACCGATAAAATACAGAGTAACTAATGAAAAACATGTGCGTCACCTACTATCATAGCTTATCGCAGTGCGAACAAAGAACTGAATGTTTTTAAAACAAAAGCGGGATTTCTTAGTATCCACTCGAATGCATTTATATGTAGAATTCTGGCAAAACCTCTTCAAATCTTTTGCGTTAATGTACAGAGCGGTAGTGCTTGTTTCAGAAGTTCGAATTTTAAATTACGGCGCGTATTGTTCGTGTGTGCGAGGAGTGTTTGTTCAGTTTATAAGGCCTTTTTGCGGGTGAGCGCGCGAGTGTTGTATTCTCTAAAAGGATTACAAACAAAAAGGATTAATACGATGAGAAAGGTAGGATCTTTCTTTGTCGACTAACTCTCAATGTATTTATAAAGTGTAAATACATGGACTTTTAAGCTTTAATACAAATTCTTTGAAAATCGAGCTTGGTTAGGTTCTTGGATAGGACTAGGTTAGGGTTAGGTTCCCTCAAACATTCGGCGGTCCAATTACGCGAACGAAATTTTATCTTACGCGCGTTTTCGCAATTACAGTGGTTGGTGAAATACAGTGAAATATGAAGCGTAAATATAAGTACGTATAAATGCAAGTACGCAGTCAACGGAAGAATCTACGTTCGAAATTGGTGATAGAGGAAAAACGACGACGAGAAAAAGGTAGAAAATACAAAGAAAAATTTAGAAGTTTATAATTTTTTCTTATAGTCTGTTACAGACAAGTTGCAGTCCCAGCGGCGACAGTATTAGTTTGTAATTTGTAATTTTTTTTTTTTGTTTAGACTAGCTAATTCGGTAGCCCAAAACCAATAAAAAAAAACTGATTATAAAGAGCATTTCTGTTTGGTATGGACCTGCTACACGAAAAATGCAAGTTGTCAATTATCAATTTTTATATTTTTATACAACAGGTTCCTGTATGTGAAGTACAAACTTAAATTTCAAGAGATGATGCACTTTTGTGTCAAACAAATTTCATGTTTCATAAAACGTGTTTATCTATCGTCCACTCGGCAAAACAAATTTTTTTGACAAGTTTGTTAAACAAGTTTAGACACTGCTTTAAATAAATAAATACTTCAATGAAAAATATCACATTTAGAGGAAGAAATCAAAGGAAGCTTTTAAATATAAATGAACATTGGCGAACTATTAAAAATATTACTCTGTGCTTTATAAGTATTTGCTATAGTATTGTTAAAACAAAAATTTTATAATATTATTGATAATAAGATAAATAGGAACTGTTGATTGATTAATTGCCCCACAGTATTAATATATTCTATAAATTACACTATTTAAAGAATTAATAGAAAAAAATCGCGTGAATGTTAAATTTATTTTTACAATTAATTGTGTGGCAATCAAAATTCGCTTTGAATAGAAAAAAACGGAAGGCGTATACAGACACCATAATTTTAAAACGCCCCCTTTCCGCATGTATTAAAAAACAATTAACCGACCCGACCGTGCAAAATAGACCATCACGTCTACCGTACGGTTGAATATTAAGAATAACGAATAAGAAGAAATAACACACGTAATTAATTTACGGTAACTACCGCTATATACGTTTTTAAATAATAAATTATATGCGATTATAATTTCAACATTGATGAGTGATGGAAAAACGGTCGCGATTAATGGAAACCATTTCGTCCGATATGGATATTTTATCAATTACTTGTACACCTATTGCATATTTTATCGACAATTTCAATTTCTTTAGCGATTTAACCTTAAAATGTCAGAATAATAAGCAAAGCCAGTCAGTGCCACAGTGCTTTAAAGTGATGCACAGTCATTTATATCGAGCATTATCCTGTCACTTATTCTACTATTCTTTTTAAAGTAAAATGTGGAACGGCGACCGATATTTATCTTACTTCAATTCCATGCTATCGATGTTCGAATCTGATTGTAATCCTTTAGTTCTTTGGCTGGCAATTTAAGTCTGATGGCCATGATTAAAAGCAACTTTTAGTTCATTAATTAAAGATATTTAGTCTTATTTGCTTTGTAATCGAGTTTGCATTCGACATAAAATAAAAACCACTTACTTACTTAAAGTTGATCATTTCAACCTCATTAAACAAGTTCACACTGCAGGTAATAGTTCTTCCGCTTCTTTTACAAATAGATATTTGACGCCGATAAGTTAAATAAGTCAATAATAATAGATCTTTAAGAACTTCTTTCTTAACCCATATTTCCTATTTAGTCGATACGTTTCTAATAACGTTAGGTCAAGATATTTTTAGAAGTACCTTTTCTTCTCTGCATTTGAAAATCATTTAACGAAACATGCAAATGTCATCGAATCAAGACGAATTAAAACTATTAAAAATATTAAATTTTCAACTAATTGTAAAATTAATATCTTTAAAGGTGTCTGTAATTATGTGTAAATACAGCTTAATACTTTACAGTCTACTTATTATAAAAAATTGGATTGTATGTATGTATGAATTTGTACGCATTTTCGGGTGGGTGATAATTACAGGTTATTTTATCATGTAACGCCTGTTTAATTCCCGAAAGGTTTGTACAACCCCTCATCGAAGATTCCCGAACTGAAAATATGCCGATATATCACAACTTACTTATATTCCTCTCGATTGCACTTATTTTTTCAAAATAACTTATTAACGACTTAACTTAAAAACTTTAAATTTACATTTTAACCAATTTATACACGTATTGTTACAGTTAAGGCTAACACCTTATTCAATTTAACACACAGAATGTTTATTTGTAGGGGTCAGTTTTTTACCAACAATTTTTTATATGTACGCCATTGACTATTTTGGGAATTTTTTTTAGAAAGATAGATAATTTAGAAACTTTTATTATTTTTAGAAAAATTTGATATCTTGCATGGTTTCTACATAAATGGACAATTTTCGTCGTATAAAAAGTTGTTGGTAAAAAACTGAGGCTATGACCCCTAAAAATAAACATCCTGTGTATTAAATTGAATAAAGTGTCGTGTGTTTGTTAGCGTTAACTGCAAAAATACGTAAACTAAATTTAAAGTTCGTAAGTTAAGTCGTTAATAAGTTATTTTGTACAAAGTATGTGATATATTTTTTAATTTTTTCCATACAAGTTTTTTACGCTTCTTTTTCTATGTATAATCAAATATTAAAAAAAACCGATACTTATATAACTTAAACGTAACAATAAATAAAACACACGAATAGGTACTATATAGTTCCTAAAGGTCCTATAAACATCTGTTCTACAACGTTTCCTTTTCGAGGTACAATAATGTTTTTATTTTTTATTGATTTTTTATTCTATAGGATTAAGATGCAAAAACACAAACAAAAAACTAATTGAAACAAAAACATTCAAAGTACATGTTCGAAATGTCCACCGTCAGTTGGAACAAACGCTTCAGAGCATCTTCTCTTCGATTGCCGTACACGCTCGAAGCTACCTGGAGTGTTTGTTGTTGTTGTTTTTTTGCATTTTAATACTACTGTACTTTTCTATAAAATAAAAAATTGCTGTAGGACAGATGTTTATAGGAACTTTTTTATCCTTAGGACCACTGGAACACGCCTTTGAAGTTTGACGATATCTTACGGAAACATCCCGTATAGAACTTTGATAATATTAATTACGGTGACTCATATGAGGTGATTATGATCATCATCATTATTATCAAATTAATTGATTTACTTTTATAGTTTAACGAGTTTCCTGAATTTCTTATTGTATTTATCTACGTTTATAGATAGGTATACGAGGTCTGACCAATAAGTAATGAGACTGATTTTTTAGCCGCGCTTGTGGTAACCTGAAACTTCGGTCAGTTAATCTCCCATCCCTCCTCTATCGATACATGTGCTCGCGACTTTCGTACGTTTGTTAGTTCTCCAGCTGTGTTGTGTTTTCGATAATGTGTTTGTAAGGCGTGTCACGAATACGGAACGACGTAATATTGAACAGCGGTACGCGATTAAATTTTGCGTTAAACTCGGCGATTCTGTTACGGAAACGTACGGTAAATTGGTCAAAGTGTTCGGTGATGAAGCCCTGAGTCGTGCTCAGGTGTTTCGATGGCATAAAGATTTTAAAAATGGTCGTGAGAGCGTCGGGGAGGAACCGCGAAGTGGGAGGCCGGTCGAAGCTCGAACTGACAACAATGTTCAGCGTATGCGCACTCTCGTGCATCAAGATCGGCGGCTAACCATTCGAATGTTGGCTGATGAACTTAATTTGAAACGAGAAACCGTCAGAAAAATTTTAACTGATGATTTGTCCATGAAAAAGCTGTGTGCAAAGATGGTACCGAAGAACCTTTCGGCGGAGCAAAAACACGAGCGAATGTCCATTTCACAGGAGTGTCTGCAACAGGTTGAAGCTGATCCAACTCTTCTCGATCGTGTAATTACTGGTGATGAAAGCTGGTATTTTCAGTACGATCCGAAACAAAACAGTGGCTGTCTTCTGGTGCAGCCAGACCGAAGAAGGCGAGACTGAGCAAATCAAAAGTGAAAACAATGATGATTTGCTTCTTTGACAGCAAAGGAATCGTGCACAAAGAGTTTGTACCACCTGGGCAGACCGTCAACCAACATTTCTACCTGAAAGTACTCGATCGGCTGCGAAAACGAGTCATTAGAGTCCGTCCAGAGATTGCCAAAACGTGGATCCTTCATCATGACAATGCTCCATGCCATCGTGCCTTCAGTGTGTCGCAGTTTTTGACCTCTAAAAACATCTCAGTGTTGCCGCAAGCACCCTATACGCCGGATATATCACCCTATGACTTCTTCTTGTTCCCCCAAACAAAATTCGCCGTGAAAGGAACGCATTTTGAGTCCATAACTGACATCCAGACCGCCGTGACGAGGGTACTCCAGGACATTCCAGTCGAAGCCTTCCAAAAATGTTACGAAAGCTGGAAGAAACGTGGAACCAGTCTGTAGTTGTGGGAGGGGAGTACTTTGAAGGGGATCACATCAATGTACCTTAATTTTTAAATATACGTATTTTATGGACTTAGTCTCATTACTTATTGGTCAAACCTCGTAGGTAAATGTTGAATTCATTTTAATAGTAGATATTCAAAATTCGTCCGGACAGTTTTAATTGAATTATTATAACTCGTTTTTGAAATTCCCAAGTCGTTTCACAATATCTACTGACGTCTTTTATAAGAAGTCAAGCGATATACCTACCATTCAAAAAACACGAGTTATTCTCAAACAAACCATTATAAAGTTGAGAATTGTTTGAAAATTTAAATTATAATCGAATAATGCTATATGAAACTTTCATATTTCTATTGAGATTAGCTTAAAAGCATTTCGCACGAGTCACGGCACTGTAAATTAATAAATAAATTTTTCAAGAGAAAGTTTTTGATATTAAAGATTTCGTGAAGCCATAATTTCTCGCGTTTCTTCTAGATTTTGTTCCTTTTCAATGTATGCCGTTCTTTGTTATCGTTGTATTTTTAAGTATTTGAATATTTAAAATTATTAGTTAAATACGCTTTTTTTTTAAATTAAAGAAAGTAGATATTGAAACATATAGGAACGTGCGCTAATTTTTTCATCGATCGATATTAGTCGTTATAAAATTAAATAATTCCATTTTCTCCAATATGCAGTAATTTTTAACGGGCTCTCGATTTTAAAATCGATGGAATTGGATAATTTTTTACGTGGTACGTTATTTACAACTGCAGTTATATCGACAATGAAAAAATAGTAAATATATTTATTTTAAATTATAACCGGATCTATAAAATCTTTTTATAACTATATTTTTAAAGTGTCTAAGCTTTATGGTACAAGTTTTCGTAAGCCAAGCAAAAACTGAGAGCTGCGTGCTACAATTAAGAAACTAGAATTAACTGCGGCGAGTAAAAGGTTTATGGAAATGACAGCCGTTAACTCGCACCAAATGTTGTAAATACATATTATAAATATAGCGATCGCAAAGTTATATGGGTACTTCTTTTATGTTTCGGTAGATTTCAAAAATTTTAAAATTTGTGACCGAATCAAAAGTTTAGTTAATTAGGTATTTAAATAGGTATTATAATTTAAGTAAATACAAATGTTTTATGTACGTATAAATACATTGTTGAGGTATTTTATGTAAGTAGGTACTTACCTAACAATAAGTTTAAACTGAAGATTGATAATGTACTTATCTAATTTTACAATAATCACATTTAGCATTTTTGTATAGGCTTAAAATTGTATATTAACTTGTAATAATACATTATTTAGTTAAGTCTCTCACGTCGGAATATTTAGCTGCTTATTAGGTAACTGATTTTATTCACACGTGTTTTCTAAGAAGCAATAAACTAACGTCTTTGAATAACATTTTATAGATAAATTTTTACTGTTTCTAAGAAATGTTATCAGTAATTAATCTCTACTTAGAATCACGACAGTAACGGAAAGAAAATTACAAAATTATGTAGGTACCTACATCACAATACTTTTTAATCACGGATCGTAATAGGTGCATAAATGCATTTTCATGATTTTAAGTAGTACCTTCACTTCATATTTAACCCAAATAGAAATCAAAAACGATCTCAAAGATTCAATAAGTGTAAACAGTATAAATACATGTATATAGATAGTTTAGTTTGCTTTTATTACAATTCATCGTTTTCACCTACTTCTGCAAATAACCAGGTCAAACAAGCTATCATCTCTAAATTGTACAGACTCGCATATTTATATTCCTTGTATGTACGTACCTACCATCTATACGAAAAAGTATGTGATAGACGTTAGTATCTAGCGAACTATTAGAAGATTTACTTTTTACCATATCGGCACCAGTACCTAAAGTACTAACTAACGTTGGTAGCTCACAAAATGTACTTATTTTCAGTTTCGAGAATTTTTTTGATAGATACATACGCCTACTATTGCATTCCAGCTGACCCACTTAAAAACTTGAATAGAATTTTTTTCGAAGCCAGGCTAATAAAACTGAATATCCAGTTGCGAAAAGGTATAACAGTAAATTTAATTTATTTCTTAATTGAAGCGTCTGTCCGATTTTATTATTTCTCGTTTATTTGTCGTATGCGAAAGATGTGGCCGCGCGATTATCTGTACGTACGTACAAACTTTCCGTCTGAAATAATTAGGTCATTCGAGACCGTCCGGATGCGATAACAATAAGTTTTATTATAGCGAAATAGAACTACTAACCAGCAACAGATTCTATTAACCGCGTACCTGAAACTTTTGGAGCGGAAAATGACTAACAGAAAATAGGAAATTTCATCGTTTTAATCAGTTGAGCAATTAATTTTTTTCGAGCTTTTTCTGCAGTTGCCGGAAAGGTGTATTTATGTAGACGTTTCGAGTAAGAGAATGCAAGTTAATTCCTTATGGTTTAAGAATGTAGAAAGTATTTTCTTAACAAGAAATAAGAGTTTCAGTTTTAAATTTTAAATAACTCGTCGAGTTCAGAATTAGGTGCCGTATGTGGCCTAGGGGAGTCGGCCTGTCGACTGGCCTTCTAGCACACTGACGGCTGCAGGTTCAAATCCCGCTGCAACCATGGACATTTGTAAACTTAATACTAACCAGATTTACTAACAAGATTTTTAGAAATCAATTAAAAAACAATTGATTGGCTAATTGGCGAGTCCAAAGTCATAAATTAACAAAAAAGAAAGAGTTCAGAATTTAGCTAATTTACTGGTAAAAGTAAATTCAAATTCGCACCGCAAAATGTATCTATTAAAATTTGTAAACTTTTAAGCGCTAGAACAGGAAATAATAACGAAAAGTAGTCTTTAGTATATTATGTAAATATAGTTACGGTTCTTTTACTATTTCCATTGTAAGGAAATTCCGAGATTTCGAATCGACAAGAACCTATTGGATGCAGCTGTAGCATGCAAAAGACGTTCATGTCTGTTTAAATATTCATGAACGAAATTTAAGTGTCCATATCAGTCACGGATAAGTTCTAAACTTTGCAATTTATGTCTCTATTTATTAACGTCTTGTAAAAGTTATAGATATCACACGTCATGTATTATAATATTTCAGATTAGTCTTTTAGATTATATTCTGCGGTACCTATTTAATTAATTTTCGGTTGCCGTTTTATCACCGTTGAACTTTTGTTGGAAAAATTGTTCCTATTCCTTAAATTTCATTTTTAAGCGAGCTTAAAAATAACCAATAAATTTCAATTTATGGAGCTAACAAAATAACAGTTAATATCGAATTAAAATTGTAAAAACAATAATCGCAATACCCACTAATTTGCTTTTTTGGTATAATCAAATATAATTGGGCACATAACACACAATCTTAACAAAGTATTAATGTTTTCTTTACTGACCAATTGCGTGAAAGTTAAAAAAGCGGGAATAATTTTCTACGAATCGTTTTTGTTTCCGTTTCTAAGTAACGGTGTTCACCTATAATAATCAATACATTGTATGTTAAAAACAATAACAAATGCTAATAATGTACTTTTCCTGGGTCACTGAAGACCCCGCATGCTCTTTGGAGACGTTGGAATAGTTTTTCCTAAAATTCAAAAAAAAAATTGACTTTGTACAGTAGTTAGTTTTATGTTTTGGTAAAATATAGTTTTTCGACGATAACTATGAAAAGTGTACAAATTCACACCATTAAATAAAAGTTTAATATGAAGCTGAAAAGTCATAACAGTTGTTGACAGGTTCTGATAACGGACAATGCTATTTAACCAAAAAAATACCAGCGAATATTGATATGTTCCATACGTACTTTTTTACTCAAACACTGTAGGTTTTGCGGGAAAAATGAAAGAGCCAAAAATGTTTTTAACTAAAACAAGCTTTGAAAAGAAATTTTCTAAATTGCAAAATTTCAATCCTTCAAGAGGGTCTTTAAAAAAAACCATCGCGGGTTGCGATATTCGTCTAATTGTGAAGATAGAAGACGATTGAAAATATTATTATGTAGGAAACTTTTTGACAAATAAAATCATCTACTAATTTTGTGTACGTTTGTGAAATACAATGATAACTTAATTTTACCTTTCTCTTTTGAAAGGGGTAGTTGGCTACGAAAGGAATCGTTCCATGAAAAAAGTTTATATGAAAAGCTTTCCTTAATTTTCGACATGAAATTGTCCCTTGAAGCTTTTCATATTATCGCCATGTACAGGGGACGGACAAAATAATGTGAACACCATGCTAAACATTACATATTTGTTTATGTTGGGCCCCTTGCTATGGTATGAACAGTGCGGCGTGTATATGTGGCGCACTTTATATAGTAACCGTTCTAGTTTATATTTCAGTATACTACTCGCTTTGTTCTACGATGGTGTTAACAATCAGACGGTGAAATGGTCGACCTGTCAAACTTCGAAAGAGAACAAATCGTGGGTGCTCGGTTAACAGGAGCATCTGTGACGAAAACGGCCGAACTGTTTAACTGTGATGACAGCCTACACAAAACATGGCAAAACATCTGCGAAGAGGAGTGGACGCAAAACAACGTTAACAGACAGGGACCGCCGAATATTAAAAAGGATTGTGGCCAAGCAACATAAAATTACGGCAGCAAAGGTGACAGCAGAACACAACAGTCACCTGAACAATCCTGTTTCAACAAAAAAAGTGCGGCGGGAGCCTCACAATAGTAACATTTATGGCAGGGCTGCAATTTCAAAACCTCTTATAACGGATGCCAATGCAAAGCTACGAAAAAAGTGGTGCTACGATCATAAAATTTGGACGATTGATGATTGGAAAAATGTAGTATGGTCTGATGAATCATCATTTGCTTTGTTTCCTACAAACGGCCTGGTTTATGTATGGAGAACCACCAAAGAAGCCTACGATCCGGACTGCCTGCTGCCTACAGTCAAGCACGGGGGCGGCTCTGTGATGATTTGGGCGGCTATATCATGGTATTCTGCTGGTCCAATTATTACCCTCAATGACCATATTACTGGGAATGAATATCTAAATATCCTCAATGATGAAGTTCTTACTATGCGTCCAAGAAATTTCCGGCATTATTTTTTACCGCCCAAGCGAAGCGCGAGCGGGCGGCCGCTCCTGTCGGGATTGGTGGTGGGGGTTCTCAGGCAACAGGGAAAAAATATTCAGGTGCCTCCGAACCGCCGGAGAGTGTGGATTGCTTGTACAGTGAGACCCTGTTTGGGTGACGCGTCACGACTCACGATGCAGCGAAATGTTGAACAGCGTGTGAACATCAAGTTTTGCGTTAAACTTGGAAAGACTGCTGGTGAAACTTTACAAATGCTTCGGACAGCTTACGGGGACGAAGCAATCAAGTGTGTACGAGTGGTCCCGAGCAGGACGACCGAGTTCAGCGACAGCCGATGAAAATGTGGACCGAGTGCGAACCTTGTTGAACTCTGACCGTCGGTTAGGCGTGCGATTGATTGCTCAAGAGTTAAATCTTTCCAAATCCAGTGTGCACACCATTATTAGTGATCATTTGAACATGCGAAAAGTCTGTGCAAAGTTGGTAACCAAGGTGTTAAGCCACACATGCCTTCTCGTGACTGAGCTGTTGATCAAGTACGGTGTGACAATGCTTCCCCAACCCCCCTATAGTCCGGATGTGGCTCCAAGCGACTTCTACCTGTTCCCCAAGCTGAAAATGCCGATGCTTTTGAACCGATGCGGTTCAAAAGGCCAACTGAACGAATCAATTCAACAGCATGTCAGAAAACGACTTCAAGGGCACGTATGAAGATTGGAAAATTCGGTGGCAGAGGTGCTACGATACCGATGAGTACTATTTTGAAGAATTTTGAACAGTTGTACGCTTTATTTGCAATAAATCGTGTTTTATAGCCTCATTCCGGAAACTTCTTGGACGCACCCTGTATATTGTTGCCAAACACTGCCATATTCCAAGATGATAATGCGCCCATACACACAGCCAAAAAAGTTCAGTCTTGGTTCGAGGAACATATGAATATTATCAAGCACAGCACAATCGCCAGATCTCGACATCATTGAGCCGCTATGGGGAGTTTTGGAGCAGAAAGTGAGGAGCAGATTTCCACCTCCATCATCATTGAGGCAATTGGCGGAGATGTTGGTGGAAGAATGGGACAACATTCCGTTGGATGCTATCCGTATACTTTACAAATCTATTCCGCGACGAATTACAGCTGTCTTAAAAGCAAACGGTGGCCCTTAATTAACAAATATTGTACATTAGTCAGGTGTTCACATTATTTTGTAGTTATAATAAATTAGACCAAATGCACTACTCAGTAACACCGATTATATTAAATCTTTTACGTTTAATTCTGCGATTGATCTTACACGAATAAATCACGAACCTATTTGCAATTCGGACCGAGCAGGTAACTTTTAAACGAATACAAGAACGATTACATCGTGTACTATTGTACACAAATTTGTAGTCGTATTTTATAACACGTGAGATGTAGTTCAAAAGAAGATTAATTCAATTGCATGGAAAAGTAATTCCTTTTACGTACTTACATCGATATGATTTTACTGCGGTCGGCATCTTTATTTCGCTATCTCGAAAATAAATATTCGCAATTTAACTAACGGTACCTACGTTTATTTATTGTCCATTGTCCGTCGAGTGAATTACGTTAATATTATTATTACACTAACCTCATTTTAAGGATTAATATGTTCTTTATTTTTACAAAGCGATTTCCTGATTCTCGTTATCCCAACGTGATACTAAGAACTAATTTTCTCACTTGTGAATGTTGAAAAGGATTTATGTCATACCGTATCAAATCATTAAATCTTGTTCTAAAACGTTATTTCGCTCGTTTAACGTTTAAAAATATTATTTAACGTATATTTAAATAAATACCGTTTCTATAAAGAAGAAATATGCATAACTGCGCGTGACATATAAATTTAGATTTTATAATCATCATTTATTATTTAAAATTATTAAATACATAATATTGCATTTGGATAACGTAGTATTTCCAACTAGATTAAACGAATTATTTTGGGACTGTCGAATATTCCGTTAAGCCGCGGCCGTTTGACTAATTATAACAGAATTATCAGCGTCAGTCAATTTTTGATATTAAATAGGCAATTAGGATATTGCCCATTTATTTTACAAATCGTTGTTTATATATCGAATAAACTATTATAATTATATCTATTTATACTTATTTAAAATATAACCTAACGTTGTTGATGAATTACGTTACTGCAATACAATATTTACATATTTTTTAATTTGTCTACTCTAATTTTTGTAATTTCTACATACATCAGAGTGTCTTGAGATTAACTTTTGTTAAATCTGATAGATTTTGAGATATCACTACTTTTGTAAATTTCGCCCTAATCAGCTAGTCTCTGTGGTTGGAGGCTATTAAAACAGCATCAATCGTTTATAATGCGTTTATTAATGATTGTTTGGCATAAATGAGTTAATATAGTCTTCAATTGTTGTTAAATAATGTATGTTTTGTACTCTTTTTAATGACGTACGATAAACGTCGTTGTCGTTTGTACAACAGGATAGAAAAATGTTATTAAGACGTATTCGCGATACAAAAATCGATATTTATTATATAATTCCTATGTATTCCTATATGTTCTTATCATTTTTCTGCATAAGTCAATGGTTTCGGCGTGTCGGCTTCGCAAAGTTTACTCTGCAACGTAAATTGACGAAAGTTCCTGAGGTATACCGGTAAAAAGTTTAATTGTTGACGGCCAAATTTATGACTTTATAACTTCTGTCCGCGGGTGAATTTTTTTTGCGTTCATTACGTATAAATGTGCGTACATCTGAAGTAGGTCTAACGATGTACAAATTTTCATGTTCTTATCAAAATGTACAGGGTAATTTTCCTAAGCTATTAAATTTTCGTTAATAAATTGAACTTTGCGAAGCTGGCACGTCGAAACCGTTGACTATACAGAAAAATGATACGATAAGAACATAAATTATAGAAAGTATCCCCTAGTTTATTTTCTCGAGTAGGCATTTTCGTCGTAAAATGAACAGGGAAGAAGATTCTATAGAAAAGAATTCTTTTTTGACACCATTTTCCATTTTCAACAGATTGAATTCAGTACATTTAGTACGGTAAACAGCATGTCTGAATGAAACATATCTGACAAGTTTCAAAACTATATCAATTTTTTTCCTATTCAACTGGACCACTCAAGAAATATTGTTATCGATTAAATGCGTTTGTTCTAGGTTTTTATTATTTCCATAAATTTTTACAAATAACAAATACGTAAACATTTATATAAATTTACAAATATTAAAATTCTAGATTGTGCATTAATTATACATATTATAATAAGTATACGTTAGAAATTGTTGGTTTATCGGTAATAAATTGCAAGGAAAATACAAACCTAAGACTAATAATTGGAGACCTGTTAATAATTAATTGACCACACATAGAATACTACACGGTGAGGTAACAAAAGTAAACTTTTAATTATATAGATATATATATATATATAGGTGGTTAAATATCCAATCTAAAATAACAAAGAGATCTACTACGTGTTTCTAAGCAGGATACCCGGATTTCCGAACGTGAAATGTTAACAGAGTAGATTACATATTACAAATATTTTAATTAAACGCAAATACTTGATATTATGTATTCTACGAAATAAACGAAAAAAAAACAAACTATGCACTTCCCCTAAGATATGATACATTTAATATTATTATTAGATATTATTAAATTTTACTATCAAAACTAATTATTATATCCTACAGTTAATTTATCGAATTTTCTAAAATTAAACAGAATGACGTTACGTACAAAACATTCATTACATATATTAAGAAAAAGATGTAATTATATTATAATTTAAATTGGCACAAAGAAAAACACGTTAAATATTCTCTTTTTTTTTTTTAATAAATGCTAATGGAAGAAAGATATACATAATTACAGGCGATACATGAAACATTTGAAATACACATGTTACGTACATATTTTAAATATTGCCGATACCAATATTAACTTCAGCAACATCTAAATGTTTATTTACAAGCTATTTTTCAAAAGAAATACTAAATGTACTATGTGTCTATATCATATTTTATTTTATTAAACGAACAGTTTTTAACCCTCGATTTGTTGTGGCCAGAATTGTTGGTCAATACATAATATAAAAAGTTCAATGTATGATTAAAAAATATTTAACTTTTGTCGACTACGTAATTTGAGAAGTAAAGATTTAAATTGAAAAATGTGGCAACGAATCGATGTGCTTTTGGATTGAAAATGATTTTCTATTTTTTGTTTGTTGGGTATCATTTTATATAACGTCGAAATTATATTTTAATATAAAAAAAATCGAAACTAATTACAAGCAGGTAATATTCATACACCTATCTAGTTCACGCGTTCAACGTTGTTGCTTCAAGCAACAAAAAGTATTTTTCAATTAGCATTTTGCGACGTAAGCGTGATCAAATACACTTTTTATCTAACGTATTTATCAAGGTGCACCTACATTACATACCTACTATTTCTTTTTAGAATATCAACGGATAAAAACTGTTAATTTAACACAGGTGCAGCTAATAAGTTTTTTGAAAACGAAAATTCCAGATAATTACCGTAATTTAGATAAAATATTAATTAAACGTGGGTACTTAAATATTGTTTTAACATCGGCGATATTACCTTAATCGCAGATTGAATTGGTTTAATCCGCGTACATTATAAGATGTCGATTTTTTTGCTTTTTTTTTAATGTCGTTAAAAGTATACGTATTTTATTTATACCCAGTTTGTTTTAAATAGAATTGAAAAACAAAATAATTTACGAATCAATAAAATCTGGCTTTGTTTAAAAAAAAAGGTACTTAACAGCAAAGTGAGCAAAATATTAAAAGGTAATTTCCGAAGATTCAATTCAAGTATAGGTATACGACGTAACGATCGCAAATATACAGATTAGTGCCATTTATATCAAATATGATATAGACATAATTTTATTTGCTACCTACTTTCAAAGCTAACGCGTAGCACAAGTTGCATATATAATAAAATCCTTTCGACGCTTCAATAAAATTGCTTCACAATAAAAAATTAATTAATAATGGTCGATCTATCCATGAAATCACTAATAAGGTCGTATAAACCAATCACAGGATAGATATGGTGTTTCAGCTATCCCTTAAATATCAGTCATCTAATCGCGATTCTTTTTTGCTAATACCTGTAAAAGCCTATTACAAGGCACAAATAAAATTGGTCAGTACCGCTACCGCTTAACGTACGCACCCCTACTAAAGTACGTTCCTTATACTGTTTATTATAAATTTTTTAATTCGTGCACGTAGCACCGCAATAGTTAAATTTTTGCGATTTTATCAAATAGAATCCATATACATACATACATATGTATAGGTTAGGTATAATACATATTTCTGCGATAATTAAATTGCGAAGTAGACAAGTTTCAAAAGTACAAGCAAGTGAGCAGTTATGAGAATCTCTTTTTAACTGTAAATACGTATATTTCCTTTTTAAACGGGAATTTTATGTACGGGAATATTACCGAATGTTTCGCTTTTATTAATTATTTTTTAACTTGTTACCATTTCGCAATTTCAATTGAAGTTGAATAGTTTTAAATTTTTTATTATTATTTTTTTTAATTAAAATTGTTAAATGTATATTTATTAATAGGTATAGAGAACTGTTAAAAATCAAACTTATATTTGAGTTTCGAATAAATATCGATATAATAACACGAAATCTATTTCGAAAATTAAAGATAACTGACAAGTTCGAATAAATCGAGAAATCCACAAAGTATGATTAATGAACCCATACTTTATTGTTTATAAACTTCATTTACTCCTAGATATGTAATAAATTTGTAAATATCGCTATGACTATTTTTCAAAACCCTGCATAAAAGAGTTGCACGCCTATTATTTAAGACGTACAAATTTAATTCGTACAAATCAATTGGTAATTAATTATTATCGAAAATGTGTACCTATAGGTTTAACTTTAATGTTTAAAGTATGGTAAAAAAGCAAAAATGTTATATTTCAACGCTACCTTTAATTTTTCAGAAACGTTTAAACACTTCATTACTACCTACTTGAAAAATTATTTTTTGTAGGTACGTAATCTAATTATAAAATATTAAAATTTCTGACATATGTAGATTATCATTAACATTGCGCCATAGTTAACGTCATTAATTTATCGAAGTCTGGTTAATTGAGAAATTACGGTTTTTGATCAATCGTTTTGATTATGTGTTTGAATATTCAGTTTATACACAGAACCACATTGGTTACAATTTTTTTAAATTTTAAATACAAATAACTATTCTATCATCTATAACGTGGACCCATGTCGATTAATGTAAACCGTTTGCTAAGAAATTTCTAATACTATACTAATAATCAAGTTTTACGTACTGCAAGTTATTGCGTTCACAATTTTCTATTGCAATAGTTTTAAATATATTATGTACAGCGAGGGAGTTATTTTACGTCGTAGGCAACGCGAGCGCGTATGTAATCAATAGTGTAACGGAAGGAGAAGTAACGACACGCGTTCTCGGCTAGTTATCTGGTCTTTCCGACTATCAATCTTGATTTATTAACGTTAGGTCGGTCAGAATTGTTGTTGAGATGGTGCGATGGCTTATTTTATTACTGGACATACTGCTCCGAAACCTTCGCAAAAACAAAAACGTGTTCAAATTCGAATCCAGACCAGAAATCTTAATAACAACGCTGACGCTCGTTGCACTATTGGTTGCATACGCGCTCACGTTGCCCACGACCTAAAATAAATCCCTCGCTGTACATTAGTTAAATTTGTAATTAAAAAACGTTTGGTGTTTTTAAATCAATGCATGGACCCATACTGATTAAACGGTTTTTTTTTTTTTGATTAGTCTATGATTTTCTATTAAATTCATAAGTATTCGTTTCAAAATTTACAGTGAAAATCAAACAGAAAAATGTCTATAACATTTTACGAAATTTAAACGTTAGTAACATTTGACGGTTAAATTAAATAGATAATTCACGTATAATTTTTATTAGTTACGCAGAAAAGAATAAAAAATTACGTAAAAAATCTTCTGTTGTCGACAAATTACTCATATTATCAAGTAACCCCTAAAAAAGTTTTGTATATATGGCAACCGAAGTAAAATATTACAATATCTACAAATACAAAAATTAATCACATTATTAAATTGTACTTTTAAATTCCGACGCACGATGATACAACACAAAAATTGTGTTGTACTACATACACACAAATACCTACATGAAAATATGCTAATCAACAAATACATCCAGATAATTCATTCGCTCGTAATAATTTAACATTGTTACATAAACATAATAATTATGTATCTATGCAGCCGTACAAAAATACAAAAAAGAACTTAGAAGTACACATAAAATTATACTTATAGGACATGTAAATTTTCGCACGACTTGGATTTACTATCTCTCGCCCAAACCTTGCCCAATAAACTACGGACTTTCAGACTTGCCGAAGTTCTGGATCCCCTATATTTTTTGGGCGAGTTTTGTGCACTACCTGTTGGCGTATCGTTCCCGGAGGCCGGCGATCTATTCCGGTTCAGATTTTTTCTCGACGTGCTCCTCTTTCTAAAGATGTCTCTAGTTTTTTCAGGATTTTCAAGTTTTAAACGTATTTGTGTAAGGATGCCAACTAACAGTTCGTCGACATTATGATTAATGCCGACAGATGTCTCTATGTACTTGCAATCGTAAGCCGTTGCCATCGATTTGCCTTCTGAAACGATAAAATATAAATTAAATAAGTACCTAACTAATATCTAATTAATTGTTTACAATTTATTTATAAACTTATTTTGAAGTAGCGCATTCAAATATGTTGTATTGTATTCGGATGAAATCATTTTATGGGTACTTTTACAACAAAAATCTACTAGTTAAAATTTGAATACTACTACGGCCCAATCAAAAAAAAAGACTAATGACGGTACTGTTCGGTTAAGTTCAACAAGAAATACATATGTTTCCGATTAATTTTCAGAAAATAAACGATTCAAATTCGAATAAACGTTAATTATAAAATTTCACTCCGAAAATTTTTAAAATTTATAAAATCATTTTCAAGGAAAACTTGCGAATTTAAAAATTTAGGGTAGTTAAATAACGAACGTTAACAAACGAATGGAAAAGAATCGTTAATATTTAATCTTAAATGAACGTTGATAAAATTTTGTAGGTAAGCATACCTACTTTTCAAACAATTTCAACGCGGCTTTTTAATAATAAACTTCAAATCAAAATGAAATTTCTCCCTGAATTTCTGTGTCCGCATCGTTATACGAATGATTACTTATTAAATAAGTTGGCATTATTACTGACTATAAATATTTTAATTTTGTTCGTTTTTAATTCAATTTTTGCAACGAAATTGATCTTCATTTATTTATAATAAGTTGACGTAGATATAAGAAATAAATAATATGTCATTTCCTAGTTTTAATGATATTTTCGACGATCATTATAAAAAATGCATAAATTCGCATCTAGGAAATTTCGCCGATTACGACCCACAGTTCGTCGAAAAGAAAATTCACCTATTCTAAAATTGAGCTCACCCCGTCTGCGCTTAAATAATCGGCGAACAATTTTAGAAGCGGTGAATTTTCCATTCGACAAATTCATCGGTCGGCGAATTGTTGTCCGTGAACTTTTCGGACATCCATAAATTCACACCTCGAATTGTCGTTGTGAGTTAACTATTGCAAAGAAATAGCCGAGGCGTGGCTATGAAGTTCGGTTTGCCAATCGAAAGTCTTCTGGTCCGTGCGAAATGATTTCACATACTTTTCTTGACGGTCGTCAAAAATATGTTCGTACGATTATCGCATAAGGTGCATAATTTGTTTACAATAGTTATAAAAAGAAAGTTCGTTGGATCAAATTTCATTTCAAAAATTAATTTTATTAATTAATTAAAAAATCAATTTAATTAAAGTGTTAGTTGAAAATTTCAGATTTAATCTTACGCCACGTATGTACCTATTTGTTTATATTTTACTTATCACTTTTTCACCAATATTAGAAATAGAATTGTCAATTTATTTTCAATTCGTTAAACGTTTTCTCTTTTTTATTTTTTTCGATGTCTGTATACATTCATTTATCGACATTTACATTAAACGAGCGATTTTTAAATCCAATTACACGATACTACTTAGCTCTCCTGTATTGCCTATTCCTTAACAGGAAGATATAATTAAAGAAGTGTTCTAAATATTGTGCGAGTACATTTCTTATTATTAAAGATCGAGATTTGGTTAATGAGCATTGTTGCGCAGTTTTGAGTGTTAATTCAGATTCCGTTTAGAAAAATTTAAAATTTCAAACGGTGCAGAAGTTATTAAACAATTTTTTTTACTCAAACATATGTTGTTATACATCGTCGAAAAGAGGAAAAACAATTCTATTTAACCATGTAAAAATCCATTATAGTGTCCATTTAAGATTAAAAATTGCTATCGATATCTCGGAAGCCGTCATCTTAAATTTTATTTTGATCTCACGTTTAGATGTACCTTATCAAATCAAGTAATTTTTATATTAAACGTTTTTTTTCATGTCTTTCATAATTACGGAGTTATCTGTCTGTTTAAAAATCGCGATTTTCGATTTTTTTTTTAAACAACTTCTAAACTATTCGGAATATTAAATTTTTCGAAACGGAATCTGAATTGGCATTCAAAACTGCACAACAATGTTCATTTAACCAAATCTCTATATTCAATAATAAGAAACATATCCTTAGTCACTACTCAATTTGGG
Source organism: Rhagophthalmus giganteus (assembly GCA_036326145.1). NCBI lineage: Eukaryota > Metazoa > Arthropoda > Insecta > Coleoptera > Rhagophthalmidae > Rhagophthalmus > Rhagophthalmus giganteus. The sequence goes on from JARFJA010000001.1 coordinate 53,098,507, forward strand.
ACACACTGTATATCTACGTATATTAATTATAAATCTTGATATAGCGTAGGTGTAATTATTATACTAAAATAATTTGTATAGTAGATAAATTATTTCGCAACATGCAAGGAATAATAACTAAATATTTGAAAGGTTAACAACTTTAAATACTTAGGTAGTACCTATATTAAAGCGGTACGTGCATTATAAACAAATAAGTGATAGGTAAATTTAAAATATAAATGTTTTAAAAGCCATTTTATTTTACAGATTCGTGTTTATTGTGATTGCTCTAAAAATAAACGTAAATGAAAATTGTACGCATACCCTGCATTCAATGCGAAATTCCAGAGTGCAATAAGGATTGTCCTTAAAATATTCAGTAGAGGTTATTGTTCGCGTTTTCCATGTCCTGATAGTCCACTCGGTCTTCAGTTCGATATTCACCGAATAGAATCATCATAAACTTTTAAATGTACTAGTTTCCACTTCCCAAGTTAGGCAACTCGGATACGTATAAATATAAACGATCTAACCGGAAATGTAAGGTGATTTGTTAAAAGACAGGAAGAAAGGAATCTAGATAATTTCAACTATCAAGTAAATAGTTTTGAGTTACCTCTATCTACTTATATATCTACTACGACCGCACTGCAGTTGGTCGATATTAACTCCCTATGGTATCTACATACGAAAATATACTGTATACTTATATACGTATAAACTTTAATATTTTAAGGACTGTTCTTTTGAATTTTTAAATTACCAAAATTGATGGAAGTTATTCTTGTTCCTATGTTTTACACTTAGGCAATTAGATTATTGTTTTATTCATAATTATTAAACCGAGGAAACTCAATTACTTATATAATTAATTAACACTATAATTTATAAAATAAACCTACATATCTACCAAAAAATGTAAATTATTTTTATTTAATAAGTATGACTTACCTATTATCTAAAAATTATCACGTATGGAAATATTGGGGGCTCTGGTATATACTACGTGAATACCTAATATAACAATATACCTAGTATATGATTAGTAAGTATTTCAAGGGAGAGAACAAAGGAATAAGAGAGCTTTGGTGTAGGTATAGGTACAATGGCCGCCACAGAAACTGGGACATGTATTGAAGTAGATTTTAACGAACATTTAGTGGTGTGAAACGAACTTACTTAACAGGGTAATAAATAATTTGGACGTATCTTTACGACCCTACTGTTTACTCATATCTACCTACAATATATTTGTAAATTTTCCGGTCAAGTCTATTTCTATTTTATTTATAATTTACGTAAAAATCAAATAAAATTAGGTAGGCACCTATCTAAATAAATAAATATAAAAATGAAACAATATACGTAGATATAACTATGATTAAAGATATACAAATTTAAATTGAATGAAATATCTGCCTATAACGAATTAAATGGAATTGATTAATTCACGTTTAAAAGTTTAAACGAAATTAGAAGATAATGAGATATTTTGATTGTGAATTGTTTACTTTTTATGTATTGATATGTAATTGTTTTTGACGGATTGTCTTTCTGTTATAGTAACAAAAATGGTAATTTATCGGGTGCGTAAAAACAAATTATTCAAGGACATTCAGTAATTGTCGAACAATTGAAATGATAGACAAATAAGTTTAAATGGGTGGGTATTTTAAACGTTAAAAATGTGTATTTTGAAAAAGCGACGCTAATAAAATATATTTACATTCCATAAATTCTTCAGAATAATTTCTAATTGCACATATACTTATAAACAAAAAGCGCTTAATATAAATTGGTGCAGTTTCGTAATCCGTGCGCTGGTTAAAAAGTTTGAAATATGTTCCTAGATTCATAAAAGTGAGCTACCGCGTAATGTTTCTGATATTAAACTTTTCATTTAGATGGATGGGATAATCTTGTTTTGCAAAATATGTTTGCAGTAACATTCGCAAACGAGCTGGAAAATACAATTTGTTTGAAATGAAACAATAAGTACGTTGCGTTGCTTCTTTTAGAGTTAAAAACATATACGTGATGCGTATTACATAAATATGAATACTTTTGGCTCCAACGCAATGCAGATATATCTAGGTAGAATTGATTTAGAACCTATCGATGTGAAACGTTTACCTATGTATAAGAAAATGTAGGCTGCATATTTATTATTTTCAAAATACATTTTCCACAACAGAATTTTATGGGATTATTTTAAAGATGCACTTATTATTTTTAAACTATTTTCTATTATAAAACTGTAGGTATGGCCTATCCAAACGTATATGCAATTTACGTCATCAAAAAAAGTCACTAGATTGTTTATTTGTAATTCGGTTTAAAGTTTGGAAAGTGTCATATTCTGCAGATGATTTACTTGCGCACCTATTAGATGGTATAAAGAAAGACTACAATTTATTAGAACTGTAAAGGAGAACTTAAAATACGAGGTACGAGGTGACAGCACTGTGTGAAACGTCATCATCTAGTAACCTTGTATTGATGACGTGAATTGAATATAGGTTTGGACGAAGTGTACTTACTTTAATTAAAAATAAATATATATATGTAGGTATAAACACTATCCTATAATAATTACTAAAGGTAAGATATTCGAGTGTGCTAAACACGTTCACCTTCATGCAGTGACGTCATCCGTGAGTAGTAACACGTAGTTTGTAAACAACGAACCCGTACCATCGGTATTCGGAAGCTGTCTGACGATCTGTTATTTACTCATGAGTGAGGTCAAGTCTCCTCTTTAATATGCGCAGATCCGTCTCCATATCCTACCTTTAGTAGTTATTATACTATGTATAAACACCTACTATTAAAATTAAAAGTGGATACCTATCTATCTACTGATGTTAAGACAACGCAACGTAATTCAGTGTAACGAGGATTTTAAAAAAAATTTCATCAAAATCGGTTCTGTCTGCAATTCTTGTGGGTTCCGAAATAAAAACCTAATTTGACTCTACTACAGATATTGATGATGCGTATTTAACAATAAATGACAAAGCATTGTAATATTTATCTAATCGACTATCAAAATCAATTATTTACTTATAACAATTGTTTGAATCGATAAAAAGAATATTTAATTAGATATTTATCTATCTTATTTAGGTTCAATATTAAGTGATTTTGCTATAAGTAGTTGAACGTTATTAAAATGTTTAGATGTCACATTTTAAGCGAATTTACCTTCATAAACACAGACAACTAAATTAATTCAACCACTTCCGGTTAATTTAATTGCTTACGTTTAAAATTTAATTCTGAATAGAGGACGATGGAAATCGAATTTGGTGGATACTATTTTGGTAGAGTTTCGCGATTAATTTTAATGTCCCAAACAGTTAATTTAATTATTTCACCAACGAAAAGATTGTATAAATGCCATTAAATACAAAATTGTATCGAATTGTTCTATTACAAAACTAATCGAACAATAAAATGCAGATGTCTTTCTTATCTATTTTAAATTCTTAAAATAATATGTGCAACTATTTAGATAAGTAGTTACCGCTGTTTTCTATTTTTTTCCTCTTTATACTGCATTGTGACAAGAACGTAGGGATTATTGTTAATCTTTTATGAGTATTGTATTTTGCCACTGTGCGTTAATATTATCTTAATTACAAAGCTCTGTAAATTCCCTCAATTGTGCGCATTGTTATCCTCTTGTATTCAGTGTAACGTATGCGAATAAACGTGTTTTACATCACTAATATTATTTAATGCGAAACGTATAATTATCACGTAGGTATTAACATAGTATACTACAAAATAAATTTTATTTTATTGAAATAGTTAAAATGTATACGAGATGTAAAAGTTATTTAAATGAAATAAACTTAGGTAAGTGCCTACTTGTATAAGTTTGTATTATTCGTTCTATATTTGTTATATTATGTTACAACTATTGACAATTATTATTGAACAGCCTATATATACGTCGTGTACTTAAATACGTTTCATTTAATATAACGTACCCGATTAAAAGGCGCAGTAAAACTGACGTGAACATCATCTATAAAACGAATTACAGTTTTATGTTGTCATTAAAGTAAATTTCAACACAAGGATAATGTAACAACCAATAACAATTGCCGCAACATTCTATGAATTAACAATTGAAGGGGTTAGAGCTAAAACCACCTAAGTAACAAAAAATTAATGTTGGGATATAAGCCTTTAAAGTTTTTTTTTAGTTTATAAATTATTCCGTTCTTTCAATTTAAATTTGATAATGTACCTAATTTATTTCGTAGGGTTACTAAAAATTAATACGAAAAGAAAATAAATCGAACATTTTTGCTTTTCCTTATGTTTGGAAAAATAGAGCACTTAAGCATTAGTGTATGATATTTTTCGAAAACCTTTTTTCAAAAAAAGTAATGTTTGAATCTCAACTTTTTTTTAAATATCGATAGCCTTTCAGTTCATGCTAATACTAATAGGGCCAATAGTTAGAATTCATCAGAGATAAATTTTTATCATCTTCGACATGCATATACAGTGTGTCCACGGATAAATTTTCGTATTCTGGATTTAGCTCCTATTTGTCCTCAAACAGTGTTATACATAGTGAAAACAAGTTCAATCATTTATATACAGGGCGTTTTAAGGGAGGGTATACCTATCGAAAATTAATAAGTATCTACTTACTTATAAATTGTTTTTTATCGTCGAACGACTCTTGACATTTGTAATGATGTACTTTTTATAATTATTAGATATATTTTGTAATAAAAATTTATTGATCTCGTACGATAACAAAGATAAGTTTTTACATATTTTATCAAAATCATATTTTTACATTTATACAATCTGTATTGATTTATCTAGAAGCTAATATGAAAAAAAAATTGAAACTTCCCTTTAAGTAATCTCACAATTTTAATTTTCATAGACGTTTTATGATCGCACGTAACCATACTGATGAGAGATTCGTTTGATCAATTTGTAGATTTTAATGGAAATTAACTAAATAATATCAAAATACATGTGCAGTTTCTAAATGAACAATTTAATATCGTGACTGTATGTAGAAATTACATAAATTGTGTTGTTAACATTTACTCGATTAATTAACCTTTACGTGACATTTACCTACATTTTGTCTGTGCTATGAATACAAGGATGAACGTTACAATTACATATTAGTATGAATTGAAGTATACATTAGTTACATTATTATAATTACGTATGTATTTAATAGCCGAATCGTTTATTTCACAGTAGGTATAGAACAGTAGCTGTATTTATGTGAATAAGAAGAATTTTATTTGTATAGTTCAATAGCTCAGTTTTTCCAAAGTTAATTATTGTACCTACCTATTAAATTTTCACGATTTTAAGCTATAATTTAAAAAAAAACACTATACCTAATACCATTAAACGAGGAAATAAAAAAAAGAAATAGAAAAAATAGAAATTTAACCTTAGGTAAATATGTGTATTTAATTTAAAAATTTAGTATTTCGTTTTAAAATCACTCAAGGGAAATCTAATAGTGGATAAAAGTAAAATTAATTTTAAATTGCGTTTGTAGTTACCATCATCATTTTTAACGTTAATAATACGAAGTTATTAAAGATAATCGTTCCTGAATTATTTTATTAAGTTAGTACCATGTTAAAACTGCATTAAAATGTTTAAAACAAAACAATTGGAATTTGTAGGTGTAACTAAACGTTTTTGAGTAATTGGATTTTTATAGATACTTTTAAAAATACATAATTAGGATGAACTAGCTTTATTTTTAAAGAAGTTGCAAGTTTTATTGATAACTATTATAATATGTTTCTCCATTTCTCATTTTCCTGAGCAGTTCGATTATTTATGTAATAATAATTAATTCTCGTTGCGTTAATCTTTATAAATATTAGACGATGCCGATGAAAATAAATACAGTATTGCTCAATCATTGAAAAAAGAAAAATCTTTATTATTTATTATAAGCTAAAAATATCTAGTATTATGTAAACTCCTATATGTATATTTAAAAAAATATAAAGTTGACTTTCTTATTTCTGGTAAAATCGGAAACGACATACATAGGTACTGCCTAAAACTTAGAAATATGCATGTTAACTGAAATCGATATCTGAAATTAAATAGGGGGCTATATATAAAATATGAATTTTTGAATAAAACAATAAATAAATATGTATAGGTTATCCAAACGTCCTGCCAATACACCTCATCAATAAAAAGTTAGTAAATTATATATTTTAATATATAATAATATTTATATATATTTATATAATATATAATATTTTTATATATTTTAATTTAATTCTATGTTTGAAAAGCGACATATTCTATCGATGACTTAATTGCACACATATATTAGACGATATAAATAAAGACTACAATTTATAAGAATTGTAAAGAATACGAGGTAACAATAATGTGTAACCTTTTATTGATGACGTGTATTGGAACCTATGTATCTTGGATACCGTATGAAGTAGTAGTGAGTAGGTATCATAAATAAAAAGCTTTTAATAAAAACTAAATATCTAATTTAAAAAATACACAATTAAATAATTTATTTAATAACATAAACCATAATATTATAGGTTTTTATAGTAATCACAAAAATATAGAATTGCATATAAAGCGATTCTTTAGATTACCTGCCGAAATGAAATTAGTGCGTAGGCAATGTATAAGCTAATAGATACTAAACTAAACTTTTGTTATCTTTATTAATTAAATTTCTTTTATATCTAGGCACTTTAATTCTATACAACTTGTCTAAGAAAAGAAAAGTTGGAGAAAATCAAAAATAAATTTTCGCGTAGAATAATGCTCGTTTTTCATTTCAACGCTCTTTTCTACTAAGTTATTAAGCTGGTCACACATTCTCGGTTTTAATAATGGTTTTATATGTCCTTTCACGATATCGTTGTTTCTATACGTTGTCAGTTTTAGAACTAAAAGTATGAATGGCCGCGTTAACCAGAAACTAAAGTTAGCTACTATACGTTATCGAGATTACGGCAAATTACTTCTATGTAAATCCCCGTGACAAGTATGGTTCCCGACAGGTTTTGTTCCTTTCCACCTTTACCCGTTAAAACTTGTCACGTATTTATTTACATTCATGTCGACTGTGTAATATAAACACGTACAACTAAAACTACCGCGGTAATAAAACCGACAATCTGCAGACGTTTTATAGTTTACTATTTTAAACCGATAAAATTCGATTTTTGCCGATTTTGGAATATTTATATGGCGATAAAAGCAGGTCGCATCGAGAACTAAATAATAGATAAACTTTTTAAACCTGAACTAGTTAAACCTGATTAAGGCTTCACAAGTATCGTAATTCCAATGGTAGTGCGGTGTTGGTAAATTAAACATCGGACGATTAAAAAATTGTATTTATTTTACAATGACTGCAGGATCGTAAAGAACCGCAAAGATTTCAAATCCTGAGACTTCTACAAAGGTTTTCCTGTGAGGGAAAAAATCCGATTTGGCGGCTGCTTCCGTCACATTCCAATAATCGCTTACCTTTAACTTATACGTAGCTGTAACTATTACTTATAAATTACTATTTAAAATGCGTCGAACAAATCTGAAAGGCGACTATTAGACGCCTCTGGCACTTCCCAGGATTTACACTTCTAACCGATTAAACAATAAAAAGTCTTTATTTTCACTTTACAGCATTTTAGTTGTTTCAAAAATATTTGATGTTTTAAATATCAAATATTTGAGTCAAACGATCCTAACTTTGAACGAAGTTTCGAAGTCGACAAAAACATTTGTTTCGCCTATAAATGTTATAGATAAGTAGAGACGTTCGTGAGAAGAAAATAAAAGTGAAACAGGAGCGTCTAGAGGACTTTTTTACCAAACAGATATACATACTTTTTTTATTATTCATGTTATTTTATTAATGTTTAAAGATACGTCAATTTCATAAATAAAACTAGTTCATATAGGAATTATTATAAGATTGGTAACAGTTAGGAATTTATTTAGAAAAAGTTTTAAGTTCGTAAAATAACAATAATGGATGTTAGTGAAAGACAGTTTTTATGTAGTTGTGTTGATTAAGAATAAAGTTATTGAAACATATTCCAAGGAGCCCCTAGATTCATTTCTTTAAAAAATGCAGTATTTTTCGTATCCGAGGATATAAGTACGTGATTTTACATGGAAATGTATGAAGAAATGTGTTTTGTTTTACGGCGTTTGTTTTACGTTGCTCGTTGCTAGAATAGTACGTAACCCGACGTAAAAGCGAGAACTGCTTGTATTTAAATATTTATTTAACATTTATTATTTAAACTACGTCCATTTTTCTCAAGTGGAGCGAAAATAGTATAAACGAGGTTCTTTCTTTTACATTACTTTGCGACGTTTATTATAAATGGTTAAGGGCAGGAGGGCGTCTAAAACTTAGCGAAACGTCTGTATAGATGGTACTATAGCAAATTTCTTATACATAGACAACCATATTAACACTAGTTCCTTGAAGAGACAATTTAAAAGCTTATTATCGGTCCCGGTTTATTATGATCTACTGATTTACGACTTCTCGAACGTTTGGTTTGGCAGGTAGAAGTTCTTTCTAAGAACGGATTTGCCTAGTACAGTTCGAATTCTCAATCTAAACATTCAAGATAGGTTTCGATGCACGTCATCAATAAGAAGTGAATAAATTGTATATTTGTAATATTCAGTTTACAGTTTTGAACGTGGCATATTCTATAAATGATTTACCTGCACACATATAACATGACAAAGAAAGACTGCAATTTATTAGTACCTAATGTAAAAATAGGTACGAGGTTTTATTGATGACGTATATTGGAACCTATCTTGGATAACGTATAATTAAACACACTACTTCTATCCGTACTGAAAATAATATAACATGCATTTTACTTTGCGCGTACCTGCGCCACCCCGAAACTGTCAGTTTCGATAATTCGCTTTCTTGAATTCGCTAACGACCCTGTTATTACAGAATAAGAATGATGTGGTTTTTCACAAACTTATAAACTTATTGCCGATTTTTTCACCTCTTGATGAATTTATCTGATAGGTTTTTCCAATAGAATCTAATCTTACTTTAACCGTACTTTGCACGACAACTGTTTCCACGGTAAATACCCATACGGTTACCGATAAATTTACCAAGAGATGGAAAAATCAGCTCTAAGATCGAGAGTAAGTTTTCGCAAAATATTCTAAATAAACAGGAAACGAAAAACCACATCATTTTTATTTTGAACGTCGTACTTTGAGAACGATTCATATCTAATTACTAATTATTATCGCACCCAAGTAAGTGGATTATCGAAACTGGTCCTTTCGGGGTGGCAAAGTATAAATGTTTCCCTCGTTCCTTTCTTCTTTATTGTTAAACTTATTTGTAAATTTTATTTGCTACTCATGTTCGCCATTCATAACTTGTTTGGTGTATCGATCTTGGACCAACGTTAAAAATTGTTGTTTATTAAAAGCTTTTAAGTGACATACGATTTGAAATTCGTTTTCATTTGAAATTTTGCAGTTGACCTCCACTTCCCAGTCCCGGAGGTTACACACCTAATCATTTTCCATCAAAAATTGTGCCCTAAAAATAATGGAATAGTAGGTAAGTGCGTGTTCGCCGATGTTTCCATATAGGTACCCAACAATTTCCGAAAAATGGTGCGGGGCCAGGCTTTGTGGACATTTGGTATATCTATGCCATTTAAAACAAAACAAAATGAAATTTTTAACATTATGTTTAAATCTAATAACATTTGCAACCATTTCATTCTGTTTATAATAATAACACTTAAATTTTGAATATCTGATTTATAATTCGTATTGTTTATTACAAACTACATTATTTTCTATTACATATCTTATTATTATTATTAAAAATTATGTAGTAGCATAGGTAGGTACCTATAACGTTTTTATTTTTAAAAAGCAATTTCTGACGCTTTCTAACTATTTAAAACTTGCCTGCAGTTTCGAAGGTATATAGGTACCTTTATATATCTGTCAGGATTATTTGGGTAATAAATATTTCTAACAAGATCACGTGCCGAGCTGTAGAGGTCTGCACATTTTTCTCTTTCTGTGAGCCCTCTTTGTTTAATTGTGAAATTTTATAAAAATATTTGTACGATTATCATGTGCTATTAAAGACGAAAACTTGATCGACATCTTAAATTATATAAAAAAACGTTCTCTAGGCAATGACAAAACATGAGCTTGATATGTTGACGCATATATGAAATTGTGAATTTTATTCATAAAAGTAATTTTATACGCAACATTTTTTCAATAAAAAATCTATTTCTACTTCAGCTATCTTCATCAAAACTTGTTATCTCCTAGATATTGTATTGAACATTATACATTGTGAAATTGAAGTCGCAATTTAAATTGGATTTTGAATTGTGTACAAAAGTTCTAATTTCGTTATTAATAATTTTATATTAAATTTTAAAAACTCAAATGATAGATAATTTGATGGCGAAAAATCTCCAAATGAGAGAATTTTGTAGAATTTAAAAATAAAGAATATAATTCACTTCTAATGGTCGTCGGGAATGGAGTATACCCTCCCCTTAAGTGGACTATATACTACGGTGAAAATAAACTTACCCCTTTTTGCTATCACAATACCTACTTTCTCAAGTGAATTTTAAAAATAAGGGCAAATAAGATCTTGACCATGGTAATAATTAATTTTACAAATTAACCGTTGACTAGTGCAACCGACAACTCAAATTTCTATACTACAAACTGTAACCATTATTGGAGGATATTTTACGGCCCACGACGTACCAATAATACCAAAACATACCAATAATTCCTATATAAACTTATCTAAATGGGCGGTTTGTTTTAAATATGTAAACATTTGATACGTCGTGTGGCTGTCCTTCTATACATATCGTAAACCATATATTTAAACATTTGAAGGGCGCTTTAGGGACAATAATATGTGTTGGGCCTAATTAAGGTCAATTTCATAATCCTTTTATTTAGGGCTGGTTTTACAACTATCCGATAAACTACAAATAAGTCATTCTCGGAGTAATTTCTATGGAAACCGCTGTCCCGAGAAACGTTTCCACGGCAGTTATTCCCAGAATAGCTTTGGTATCTGATGTTTATCTGGTAATTTACTGTAAAATCGGCCCTCATATAATAGGGCCATCTATCAACACGTTAATTTTTATCAAAATTCACGATGTTGGAGGCCAGTTAAACGTATTGAACTTTTACGCATTTAAAAAAAAACTATTTTTTATTTAAATTCGATATTTTCGAAAGCACATAATAAACAACGAAAATTAAGATGTTTAAATAATAAAAATAAAGTGACTAAAAATTAAAGTCGGTTTTTTATTGTGGAAACACATCGTTAGAACAATGATTTAAAGTCTTTTTTAATTTAAAGTAACTTTAGTGTTGATTATGAAACTGGCCCTTAATCTAGTAATTTCTTATTGAAGTAAAGCTACTAGTTAGTAACCACTAATTAATTACACACAGTAGCTGAAAATGAAATAAAAAGCTATTAGAATTTATCGGTAAGCAAACTTTCTGTGCTTTTAAAGAAAGTTATTTATTTATTTATGCTACATTTTACATGATTACCTACATATTTTATTTATACTCCATTTACTTATTCGTTTTGTTGTTTATTTTCTGACTATTCGCGCAAAAAAATCCTGGTAAGGAAAAATGATAAATGGAAACATTTTGTAGATATATATGGAACATTTATTTGAAAAAGGAATTTATTTTTAATAAAAATGTAGTCGGTACAGAAAATGTTTTCAAATATAAATAATTTATATTGAACATTCTTCTTTAAATTTCAAAATATAGGTAGTACCTAAAATAAAGGCCACTTATATCCAAAAAAAATTATAATTTAGTCGATAGATCCCTAACAATGTAAGCATATTTATTTTATTATTTATTATAATACAGTATTTTAACTTTAGAATGTAGGATCAAAAAATTTTACGAGAACGCATATAAGTCTTTTATAATATTCCACGTGTATTAAAGATTAACATTTTAAATGAATTTTAATATAATTGTTTATTAATTTACGCGATCGCAAAATAAAAATTAAATGTAAACTATTAATATATATTTTTTGTTTCAGGTGAGTGTCGTATACTAACAAGCAGTCGGAACAGACGATGAGAATCACACGGTATGTTATGAAACGCACTTTTTTTTATTAAACTGTGTGTATTTAAATATTGAACATTCTGTTGATTACTGTTTATAAAAGCACAGCTTGGACGAGTGCAATAGATATTTAACATTCATAAAACTTTAAAAACATAGATACAATCGATGAACGCATAGAACTCTAATGTGAGCAACTCCCGCTTGCTTCGATAGTTTATATGTCAAACACTTAAAAAATTAGTTTATTCCGTCAGACTAAATTACCTACTGATAATATAGGAATTAAACCTAATACCTACTGTTAACCGTGATCCCATAACAAAAACAATTAAAAAAAATATTATGAAATATATTCTGGCAATTAATGAGTTAATAACAAATGAGGTGAAGTTGATCAATTTTCAATTTTTGCGCTTCGTAACATTTTCTACTTGCATTAATAATTTTTGAAAATAAATTTAAAACATGGGCACCGACTTGTGCCGAGCACTAGTTAAAAATTCAGGTCTTATTTTGAGCAGAAATGTACTAAAAAAAATTAAAATATGGCGTGGTCGACGACGCCCCCTCTTGGGGAGCAATAACATCCGAGATAGAAACTGTATCTATATCGTCTTTAGGTGCTAGCCATACGAATAGTTGGTCACTTATTTTTTACATTTTAAGAGATTAAAATATAATTTATGCGATTAACCGCGCACCGTTGACTTATTTGTAAAGCCCGACATAGACGTTCATACTTCCCTTTAGTTTTATTTGCACAGTGCAAGATTAAATCCTAACCGAGACCATTACGATTTTGAGTCAACATGGCTGATCTACAAACATTATGTGCAGCTACTGCAACTGTTATTTTGATACCAAAAGAAAAAGTAAAGAACGCAGAACGCATTACAACTCAGAACTGTATAGGTAAAACTTAAGGTAAGCATGTGCGTCTATGTCGGCCTTTAGCAACATTCGACATGGAAAGGGCTTATCGTCTTCGGTTTAGATAATGTGAGCTTGTGCCGACACGAAACTGGCTCATTGTGAGTAACTTCGCGCTGTCGAATTCACATGTATTACGTACCTAATTATTGAAAATCGAATTCGTTAAGGTGTTTGTTAATCGAAATGCGTTTTGGTAAAAGTCGTTTTTGTTTTTGATATCTCCTCATCCGTTGTCGATTACTGAGTTTTCGATATTGCAAAATTTGTTCAAAAACAATCATAATGCTACAAAAATCAAATGTTCCTTTAAAAATCAAATCTAGATAATTGTAATAGTGGATGTGATATAATTGTCTATTACATAATTCTCATTTAAAAAAATTCAAAAAAAAAATATTTTTCAGTCCAAGTTTCCTTTAAAACAAATTTTGAAAATGGGCATTTTTAACAATAATTTCAATTTATATTTCAATGATAGATCCGAACACACAAAACTAGAAAAAAGACGTCAAAAAGTTGGGCAAAAATAATCTCAATTGCATAGAAATGCCAAAATAATTATTTAAAAATACTAGTTATTAATTTTTATTCAGTAAAGGTTTTACAACTGTTTTTACAATTAGTTTATAATTTTATTAAATGCCCTAGATGTACTGCATTAAAAAGTTGTTTCCATACGGGAAACGTTATTAGATTATTAATTTGTCAAAAATTTAATTCATGATAAAAATTAGTGCATCCTCTAAAACAATAAAATATTAATAATGAATCCATCGGATATTAAGAGAGATAAGCATAATTAGGAAAAATGTTGATATGTGTTTTGTATTTTATTTTATTTAGGGGCTGTTTTGTCGGGATCATTTGACCCGGGACTATATTTTGTCGGTGCGCAAATAAATCTAACTTTGACGTAATAAAATTATAAGTAAACATAAAAATACCCACCCAACAATCGATAAATTATTTTACCTCTCTTCTATTTGCAAAATAAGTAATTTTATCAGCATAGTTAAATCATTCGAACGTTTACGTAATACGTTAAATGAAATGTTAAGAATTATATAAAACGGATACTTCTCCGTAAGCAATCTAAAGGGAAACTCGGTATAACGGAGTAAAATATTTCAAGTTGAGGTTTGTCAGTCATAAAATTATATAATACTTCAAGTGAATTAGGTGACGTCTATGGAGAAAACCAATACCACTTCTTTCTAATGATTTTAAAGATTTTCTAAAGACGTAACTGTTGCGCCTTAAATTTAAGAAAAATGAAAAAAATTTCATAGAACGGTTTTGATTACAACACGAATTCTATTAGGAATAAATAAATTAATTTTGATTTAAATTAGAGATTACTAAATTTACCACCGCAGTATTTATTGTAATTTAACCATATGCAGGTTATTTTTAATGTAAAAATAATAACTTTGCGATACAAGCATGAAATTTTAGGGTATATTCTATCCCATATTTGAACCTCAATAATCGCCAGAGATCTTCCAAAATCACCCCCTAATTCAAAATAATCCTCTTTTAATACTCGAGGCACGTTATAATACGGGGTGCCTTGGAAATGATTAGAAATTGGACGAGGACGAGAACACGTCAAAATAAAACTAAGTTTCTATACCTAAACTTTTATCCTACAACGCTCCCTTGCCGAGATATTAACCCCCCCCCCAAATTTGAAAGAGAAAAATCAATTTGTTTAAATAATACTTTTATTTTTTATTTAAATTTAATCACGTTTGGTTTACATTCCCTATAAATAAAGTATTTCAAAACAACTTCATTGATGTTTTGATACCACTTCAGGGACAGCAAGGATATACTACCCCTAACCGTTTTAATCACATAATTTTTCAGGCGATTAATTAAAAAAAATTCAACGTCATCATTTAAGGATAAAAAAATGTACTCTTCCCCACTTTTCATAAAATAAGCCATATTCTAGAAAATCGTGCATAAAAAGTAACAGGTGCGTAAACAATGGTAATTATACTGCTATGCACGTCTTGTATTAAAAATGGGGTCATTTGGAACTAGGGGGTAATTTCGAAAGGGCTCCGACGTTTACTGCGGTTAGTATATAGTATACCCCTGCAGATTAGCTGTTAAATTTATAAAATCAGGCGCAGTCAAGATAACGATCTGTATTTTTGAAAATATTTAATTTAAACGTCATATTTTATCAGATACGTAGTATCTGAATAATAATTGATGATAAAATAGTATGTACCTATTTCAGAAAATATTCAAATTTTGTACAAAATATTTTTGAATTATCTACTGGTATATCATAAACTCTATAATATCTTCCCATAAAAAATATATTTCAAACGGTCCATTGGGCCAAGAATATATTCGAATATTACATCTGATATACTCATATCTCACTATATATTCAATGTTACGGCAGAATGCTTTTCAATAAAGTTAAGTTAAATAGAGATTTTTATTATTGACGATTGGAGAAGACCTGGACGCTTTAGAATTAGAAATAAAAAAAAAATTATGTATAGCAACCTAGTAGAATCTATACTATACTTATGCACATTAATAGGTGTAATCTTAATCAAATTTCTAATAAGTTTAGAATTTTTTTCCATTTACAATAGTTTATTTGTTGATTTATGACCAGAAACCATATCGTTTTATTATATAGATTTAATACTGTCCTAAAAATATTACTTTCGGATTATTAAACATCGAACATATTTATTGATAAAAATGGCTACTTTAAGTGCTCGCTTTTTATGTTAAAACGGAAATTTGATTCGAATCCGGGGAAAACGGAAGTAATAAGTAAAGCTTCTAGATAGTAACATCGGAATTTTTTAAAGGGATCGCTTTCGGATTCCCATTCGCGGTATTTCACTCTTTTTAATTTCATAATCTAATATGAAAAAGCCTTTCTTCTGAAAGTTATAAGACGTTGATAATTAAAGTGCTTAATCATTCTTAAATAATTCAATTCAATCGCGGAAACTAACGAGTTTCACATACTATCGTTAGTAGTCCGTGAGCGTATGTTCTAAAAACCACATTCTGCGTGAGCTCTTTAGATAAGAAAAGTGAGTAGTTGGACTTAAAATCTTCCGTAGATTACGAATTTCGATGATGTCAACTTCTCGTCCTCGTCGAAAAGGCTTTTATGACGTCAGTAAGACGGCGCCGAACGTTGAAGTTTAAAAATTTATTTTCTCCGCAACTACAGTGCGCGTCAAAATGATAGGTTCACCTGTATTTTTGCGAGTTCCGGGAAAACGTAACCTTATCACAACGGGCCACTATTTTATTCTGAAAGAACGCACAAAATAACCTATTTCACAACTTTTTAGCAAAATTCGAAAATACGGTTGCGCAGGATGCTAACTTCACCCAACAGGACCCATTTGCGGTCGCGTCAAAATGATAGGTTCAGCCGTATTTTTTGCGTTTTTGAGTTTTAGCGTTAAGTTTTTGTCTGTTTTTATCTGTTTTTTCTGTTATTCCAGGACCTTTTCCGTTACAATGGGCCGTGGACAGAAGCTCACTGAACGCGAGAAAGGTCAAATTTTGGCTTACGATAGTCAGGGCTTGTCGCAACGTTCCATTGCTGCTAGACTCAACCGTTCACAGAATGTAGTGAAGAATTTTTTGAAGAACAAAGAAAATTACAGGTCTAAGAAGTCTTCTGGACGTCCAAAAGTGCTGACCCCTCGCGATGAACGTGCTGTGCTGCGGGCTGCCTCCAATTCTTTTAACTCAGCTAGCCAGATTAAAGAAACTACGAACGTTGCGGCGAGCAAATCCACAATTTTGCGTACTCTCCATCGCTCAGAACACATTATCCGAGCAAAGATGATGTCTTGCCCGCGATTGCTGCCGCGCCATATTGAAGCTCGTAGGGAAACTGCCCGCCAGTGGATGAGTTTTGGTGACAAGTGGAAGCAGGTTTGCGATTTCCATGCTTAGGTAAATTGTCTTTTGGATATTCGGTTTTAGATCGTATTTACTGATGAAAAGAAGTTTAACCTTGATGGCCCTAACGGTTTTAACGGTTATTGGAGAGATTTGCGCAAGGAACCATTGCTGTTTTCTAAGCGAAACTTTGGCGGCGGATCTGTTATGATTTTTGGCGGCTTTAGCTCTTTCGGTAAGACAACACTGGCATTCTGCAGCACTCGCATGAACTTTGAAGATTATCAAAAGATTCTTCAAGAACATATCGTCCCGGACATGTCACGTTTTCGCCGAGCCCGGCTTATCCTGCAGCAGGATAATGCCGCCATCCATGATTCCCGAAGTACTCAAAACTGGCTTCAAGCAAAGAAAATTCCTGTTTTGCCATGGCCCGCCTGTAGTCCTGATCTGAATCCGATTGAGAATCTTTGGGGAATCATTGTACGAGCAGTTTATGGTGGAGGGCGCCAGTATCAGACAGTTCAAGAGCTGAAGCATGCAATCCAGAAGGCCTGGGATAACATTACTCCAGATATCTTGTTGAAGCTCATTGACAGTATGCCAAACCGGGTGCATGAAGTCATTGTGAAAAGGGAGGTGTGACAAGTTACTAGTCAATCATTCTAAGTGTTTGTTGTGGCCTAATGTAGACATAAATTCGTGGTATTCTTAGGTGAACCTATCATTTTGACGCGACCGCAAATGGGCCCTGTTGGGTGAAGTTAGCATCCTGCGCAACCGTATTTTCGAATTTCGCTAAAAAGTTGGGAAAATAGGTTATTTTGTGCGTTCTTTCAGAATAAATTGTGGCCCGTTGTGATAAGGTTACGTTTTCCCGTAACTCGCAAAAATACAGGTGAACCTATCATTTTGACGCGCACTGTATTGGTCAGATTTATGAT
This sequence comes from Rhagophthalmus giganteus, assembly GCA_036326145.1. Taxonomy (NCBI): domain Eukaryota; kingdom Metazoa; phylum Arthropoda; class Insecta; order Coleoptera; family Rhagophthalmidae; genus Rhagophthalmus; species Rhagophthalmus giganteus. The sequence continues at coordinate 53,116,464 of JARFJA010000001.1, forward strand.
GCTTAACGCTACAAATCGCAAAAGGCGTCGAGCAAAATTTGTTCAGAACACGGCCACTTGAAGTTTTGGTGGAAATTCCGGGACACGCCGTAGATAAAAAAATCGAGATCGCAAAAAATTTCCGGTTTAGACAAAATTCCGGTTTTTCCAGTGTCCGTCTTAGGCAGGTTTCACTGTAGTCATTTATAATTTAATAGTATGAATGCGCAAAAACGTTTCAATCTGGGGGTCGATGCCCCGTTATAATAATTATGTTTTATAAGAATTATTATATTTCGAATACAGAATTATTTAAAATATTTTACTATTATCGTTAATAAAATTGCAATAACGCTTATTACGATATGCGTATCGAAAAGTTTCGCATATTATCTACCTGATAAAATTGAAAACGTTAAAATAGTTTACTGACCTTCTGTTGGAACGACTCTAGACCTTACGAGATCAGCCTTATTCGCTACGAGGATCACGGCTTTCGTACTAATGTTATCTGAAGTCCATAGATTTTGAAGGACTGTTTCGGCACACGTCAAGCTGGACCTATCTGCGCTTGAATATACTATGCAGTATGCATGAGGGTCGGTATATTTGCTTATGCAGTTTTCAGGCTGAAAAAATAAAATAAATCCACTTTAGTTTATATACCTACGGAGCTTTATCTTATTGTTGTTAGTAGGTACTAGTATTACTAATAACACCTACTTTTTCTAGTTAATTGTTTTAATTACTCAATTGTCATTGAACTTATCAAATTATTAACTTCGCCCACACTCGCAACAAGCCATCTAACACGACTTATTTTAAAATAGCATAGCAATTTGACTAACAACGAGTTGAAATTATAAAACGACGTTATTTCAAACATGCACATAGAATAGAAACGGTGTTCTCTCGCGATATTATTAATATTATTTTGTTGCAGTATAAAAATTACTTTGTTGCTACGATTTTATTCGCAGATATGGTGCATTTATTACGTTGTCTAGGTACCTACTAGAAAACGAATGGTATTGACACGTTGAATTCACAAGTGATTATAGAGTGGAATTATTTCAGTACTTTAACGGCTTGTATTTCAATTTATTCGTGTATTCGACGAGATTTTGTTTGCCGATCCCTTAAAATCAATATTACCTATATTAATTAAGAGAAACAAAAAAAATCGCAATTTAATTACCGATTAAACACTTCTATTTAACCGGCGTTATTATGATGAATTGTAACCGAAACTCGTTTTAAAATTTAAACTGACGTTCGTGGAAGTCGAATCAATATATTGTGTTTAGCAAGTTTAATTATACCTACGTTTACGCATATGTAACGAAAAGAAGCCGGTAGATTACTTATAATAAACACCTCGTACTAAAGTGCTTTATAAAATAAATTAAATTTGGGCGATTCAATTTAAATTTAGGTGAAAAATAATTAAAATAGGTACCTACTCGACAAAGTTTAATCCAGATTTAATTTAAATCTATTTGTTTGCGGTAAAATCGAATAGACGTTGGCAGGTTTACGTGTTACAATTAAATTAAGAATTAATTATCTTTATGGATAGGTGCTTAAAAAAATAAATAAATTTTATCTTTAAGGGTGTTCAGGCCGCTTAAAATTATGCAAACAAAAGTGTAATTTCTAGGTTTATTGTTTTATTTGCAATAATTCTCGATATCCTACATTATTTAAAAAAAAACATTAGAAGAAATTAATTATCTATCTAATCTAATCTAATCTAATTATTAATTATCAAAGAATTAATTATCTTTATGGATAGGTGCTTAAAAAAATAAATAAATTTTATCTTTAAGGGTGTTCGGGCCGCTTAAAATTATGCAAACAAAAGTGTAATTTCTAGGTTTATTGTTTTATTTGCAATAATTCTCGTTATCCTACATTATTTAAAAAAAAACATTATTACGAAAAAAATAGAGTATATATTTAATAATAATAATCCATTAAACAACTTAAAAATTTGTTTTTGTAATTATGATATATACGCCTTACATGACATAAAAATAATTGACTTAAGTTTATTTATGGTCTCGTAGTTAAATAGTTTTGAATAGTAATAAGCAATAATTTAGGTGTCTCAATATAAAAACTATTTAATTACGAGACTATAAATAAACTTACCATAGACTACCAATAAACTACACCATAGGTATGACTTAATCATTAAAAAATATTTTAAATAATTTGATATCCGAGTTTAATGAATTGAAAAAATGAAAACTTATTTCGTTATTATTAAAAATAATTCGTTTTTTTTTCGCAAATATAATACATATCGACGCAGTTTTGGCAGATTGTCGTTTGTTTTTATTTTATTAATAATACAATTATTTACAATCTGCTCTCATAGAGCAATAAGTAAATTGGTTTATGAACAGATGAAGGGAGAAGAGAGCTCCGATAGAGAGTTTAATAGGTACTGTTACTATGGTTACTACATTTCTGTTTAGTCTTCTTCGTAATGTTGGAGGCACGTTTAAAGTGCTAGACTTAAGTTACCTAAGTACCTTCTGGCGGGTCTGCAAATTTCGTCGTCGACGAAGGCTATGTCGGTGTCCGCATATAGAATTTTGTTATTAACATACCATGAGGCGTTAAGCATCATTCTTAGTATATTTGATTGTAGCTTTTGTGTGATTTTGGTGTTTGAGGGTTTTGAACAGCTCCAAAGTTGGACCTCGTAAGTCCAAATAGGCTCGATTATACACTTGTACAAAAGAATCTTATTGTTTGGCGTGAGCTTAGATTTTCATTTGTCTCAGCTTTATATTAATTTGAGTTTTCGTGTTATTTATATGAGCTTTAACCTAGGTAATTGAACTCTTGTTTCGCTGATAGACGAATACCGTTTATTGCTACTTTCGGGCGTTCAACCTGTCGATTTGTAAATGTAACGTGTGCTGATTTAAGTTGGTTCACTGTTGCTCGCAACTTGTTGAGGCAGTCTTCGAGAAGGTTCGGATGGTGCTGGAGATTATCGGAAGCCACTTGTGAATTCTCGTTTGCAGCAATTAATGCGGTATCATCCGTAAAAGTAGCTATTTCTGTGCTTGTTGTAGTTGGGATGTCGGCGGTAAAAATTAGATAGAGGAAAGGTCCCAGCGCGCTGCCTTGTGGTACTCCAGATTTGATTTTATAAGGAAGTAGCGGTCAGTCAGATAGAATTTTAGTAAAAGGTAGTAGGGAGTGGGTATGGTCAGTTTTAATTTGTATAATAGCCCGTTATGCCATACGCGGTCAAAAACTTGCTTGATGTCGAGGACAGTACATGACAGTACACCGGTAAAAAATCGGAATATTGTTACCAGATTTTAACAGATGACGAACAATAGTCAGAACAACTCATTTTCGCAAAAAGTGACGTTTACGATAATCTGCCAAAACGTGCATCCTTGAATAATTTATTATAAATTGTTACGTTCAAAATGTAAGTGTTTCGTAATAATTTTTGAAGGAACACGAAGTAGCAATACCCAAACAATATCCAATACACAGAACGTCGAGGATATAATATAAAGGGGTAATTGAGTAGGTAAATGGGCGCGCATAAAAATTACTGGCAAGAAAAGTTTTTCGAATTTGTAATTTGTTTCCATTTAGTTTACAATTTTATTTACAAATTTTTTACCTACACATTCTGCTTTTTATATAAATTAATATAGAAAAAATGACGCTGAATGTTATGCATTTAAAGTTGGGATGTCACTGTTTATGTGTAAGTACATATAGCTTATCCAAACCTATATGATGTTCACGTCATCAACAAAAAGTCACTAGATTGTTTATTTGTAATCCGATTTAAAGTTTGGAAAGTGACATATTCTATAAATGATTTACTTGCGTACATATTAGATGGTATAAAGAAAGACTACAATTTATTAGAACTGTCAAAATGCGAGGAACGAGGTGACAGCACTGTGGGAAATGTCATCATCTAGTAACCTTGTATCGATGACGTGAACATCATATAGGTTTGGATGAGCTATATGTATATCCGTTAATGCTCGTTCGCGGTAGGTTCGCGGAAATGACGTCATATACATTAAATTAAATATTATTAACGGCCTTAAAATACATTGGTTCGCCAATTTTTATTCTTTACCAATAAAAAGCGTCACTTACGTTCGCGAAGTGTAAATAAAACTTTCACGATAATATTATATATCTATTCTATTGGAGCAGTTCTTTGTTTGAGCAATTGTTTTTCGAGCAATTGTTTTCGGGCTATTCGCCTAGAACCGAATAAATGTACTTCATCGTATTTCTGTATGGTTTGTTTTAAAAAAAGAGACTTAGGAATTGTAATTAAATTAATATTATTAGAGTAACGTCACAAACGATTAAAAATATATAGGTAGGTACCTACCTATTTTTTTTTTTAATTTTTCGACACTCTTTACGCGGTGAAAAATTCTCTCTCTAGCAAAAAACGATATTTGAATCAAATATATTATCGAAGAGAAAATCAAACAATTACTAAAATGAAGGTGTCGCCATTATCGAGATCGTAGAAAATATGAAAAGGGAAAAATTCTGCAACGTGAACGAATACCCTCTTATCAATGAAATCGTTTCGTATACACTTTTCGATAACGAAGGTGTAGAATCGAATAGCCTTAAATGATAATTTATTGTGCTTGTGTCGAGTTTGTGTGACACTGTTGTCTTTCATTAAATTATAAATCAAAAATAGCGAGCTAAAGCGAATAACTGACCGAACATTGTTATTGTTTAATAAACCGTCCAAAATTAAACAAAAATACGGAGAGAAGTTTCCATTTAAATTGTGCAAACCAGTCGACACAATGGAGTTAGAGTGTACAATTAACTAGGTACAGTTAGATTTTTTTTAACAAACTATACGCTACTCCATCCCAAAATATTTAGAAATTTATCGAAAAATTACATCTATTGTAAGTTACGCACGAAATTGCAAGTTGTCAGGAGACGAGTATAAAAATATCTCGGTTACAACGGAAGATATTTAAAAACATTCATTAGTTTAATGCAGAAAGTACTTAAACTTTTTAATAAAAAATAAACATTATGTTGATTATTTCATTTAAAAATGTTTACTAACTATTACCAATAATATGATAGACCGTGTGATGCATTTTCGTAAGTCAAATAAAACTAAACAAATTTCTCTCGTAACCTTGTTTCGTGTCATGAATATTTTAGTTAATATGTGTTAAATAATAAAATTATTTTAATGAAAATTGTCGATACAATTTAATGTAAAACGTAAAATATTCACAAAACATTCGATGCAATAATTCATAATACATATTTGCTTGTTAGGCACTTAGTAATTTACAGTAAGGGGTTTTAAAAAAAAAAAATCGCTAAACTACTTACAGACAAATCGCTCGTAGCAAAGTCGATAAAAGTTAATTCTGATTCTTCTCCTGCTAATAGTACAGAAACGGATTTCTCCCCACTTTCGTCGTCTGAAACAAAAAAACCTATTATGTAGTTCCACACAAATACACATAAGTACTGTTGTTTGTTTTGGTTAGATAAATATCTTTAATTATGGGTTTTGAAAATAGTTACAATAATAGGTTAGGTAGTTCGCAAAACTGTTCTATAGGCATAAACTGAAAATAAAGCAATTTCAGAGAGTGCCCGATAAGCTGTAGCTGCAATCTTTAATTTTCATCGCGTGAAAAGACGCGATGGTGGAAACGAACCCCTGTAATCTATACACGTTCGTGACCGCTAAAACAAGCTTCTGTTTCGTGACTATTGTCCAAACTTTCATGATTTACTTGACGAGTAACCGCAGTTTATTTGGTGTTTTGTAAATCGTTTTTCTAAAAATACGAAATTGTTTTTTTACAGACTAGATCGTTCACTGTTAACTTATAATACTGAATATGAAAATTGGGAGTAGATATTAATTAAGATTTTAAAGGAACGCAAATAGAAAACAATATTTTATAAAACTAGTACCTATATGACGTCAACGTCAATATGTAATTATAAATGTTTTAATAATTTATGGAGCATTTTTTAAAAATAATATGATTAGTTCCTTTGCAGTTCTTTCAGCTATCGTTTGTGGATTAATTTATAAGCTAGGATAAATTTGAGGCTTTTTCTCAATTCAATTATAAATTTATTTATTTAGACCTATTAAAAGAAATAATTAAAATAGCTCACATTTATTTTCTATTCAACAAAAAAAATCTGAATAAAAACAGAAATATTTAAAATAAATTAAAAACAACCAATCAGTAATTATAATGGATATTTTTAGATACTCGCGGAGTAAAATTAGAAATGTTATACTATTTCCGTTGAAATCGTAACTTATACTAACCTATTAGGTATAGTTAAACTAATTTTAAATAAATAATTATGCGGCGTTCGTCCAATTTTATTAAAAAATAGTTGTAGATGACTGCGGTCACGTACTCTGACAAACATTTTTTTTTTTGAAATTAAACCGAAAAGGGTTTAATAGCATCAGTTAAATATCTCTTATGCATTTTTTTGCTGTCTTCATATATTTAAACGTATTTATTAATTTGGGGTGGCATATTTTCTTAAACATATCTATACTTGCAAACAATGTTATCATATCGTACTGTTATTCGAATTTTGGAATTTTGGTCATAGTAGGTATGTAATTCTTAAGTATTTTTATAGCGTGGCTTTCTTTATGCCACTCCATACTTTGGGTCAACCACTAGGGTTTGACCATCAGCCAACCGGGGTACCACGTGCAGGGTGATTGTGCTTAAGTAATTGTGTTCGAAAAATTTTAAAAAAACGTATTAAGTATTTTAGTAAACTCACAAAATTTACTCGTTAGAAATCTCCATTTTCTCAATGTTTTTAAGTAAATTTTAAGAAATTTTTTCTTGCACCTGTTAATTATTTTAATTTTTTGAAATCGCTAATAGAAAATTACAATAAACATTTGTATTTTTATGCAACGTCGCATAGCTTTTTGGCTCTAGACATACAAATAAAAATGGGGCAACTTCTTAAAGACTTTTATGATATTTTATTTTGAATAGTGGTTAAGGGTACAACACCCCCCCTGGTCAGAGGTACATTTAGTATGTTCGTAAAAACGTTACTTCAAATTAAATTAAAAATTTCTCAAAAAATATTGTATTGAAGATGGCATAAATTCAAATTAATTAGACTAAAACCTCAGACTGGATAAAATAAAAAGTAAAAATTGGTCAAAGGCACAACACATTCCCCTACATAGAAGCAACAATGAAATGAAATTTGTTAAAAAATTACAACTTTTAACTTTGTGTTGAAGTCAAAGACAGTGGATTTCTTTATTTCCTGCAGTAATGGCAAATATTTTTGTGCGCCCTTCTTTTTCCAGCGAACCCTCAGGCACGTGATTTTTTTGTGTAGTGGTAAACGCAGCTCTGTTTTCATATTATTTCAATAGTTTTTATCGGCTTTATAACGTTTTAGCTAAAACTGACTTTACGGATTTTTTGTTAGAAGAGAATATTATCTATTGTAACCACATGACTTATAAAACGTGTTTGATTTTTTCCCAGCACTTGCCGTTTTAAAAATCACTACCGTACCTATTCTTAGCTGTTCCGAAATGTGACCTCGATAACTTCTATTATAAACATAACGCAAGATTGGTAACAATTTATACTGTAATAAAATTCCTAATTGAATCCGAGTTTGTTAAATAAATTTAAGTTGTTGAGAAATTCATCAGTCTTAGTAAGGTCTATGTGGGCTCTTAGGAGCGTAATTAATTTAGCATAGGTTTTCTTATTATGAAAATCTGAAGCTGTGTAGGGCCAACTAGTTAGCATCTAGAAAGTTTTAGTTTCTGGAAAGTTCCCTAATGCCTGGACTCTATATGTTTTCTACGTCATATCCTATTAACATTTTCGTTATTAAATAACGTTTTATTAGCTTCTGCGGTGAGTTGAAATTATAGTTGTTAAATTACGTAATTTAACAACATATTAAATTTGTTTTGTGTTTTAATTTGTTTCTAATTTCTATGGGTACTTATTACGTTAATTTTTTTTTTAATTCCTCCAACATTTTATTTTTTTATTATAATTTATATACAACTAGATGAAAGCGGGACAAAACCGGGTACCAAAATTTTGAACTCTTGTTGCCCCAAGGGTACCCGCTATTTAAAACAACAGAAAATACCTTCCCTTTCAATTATTTTTATGTTACGGCTTAAAAGTTCAGTTAATGGAAGAACAATTCAAAGGTCTCGGTCACAGTCTTTAGCTTTTTTTTGGAAATTCAAAAATTTCTGTTTCTTTTCTACACTCTCCTTGACTTTCTTTTTGAATTTGTTCTCTTCTGCTCGTTTGCTAGAATGTTCAACTCCAGTATCATTTCTTTTAATTGTTATTGTACAATTTTCTTATAACGCTTCTCTTTTCTGCTCTTTTCAGTTTTTCTTCATTTTCCAGCTCATTTTTGTATGGCTTTCATAAAGGGTGCGGTAATATACTTATATAGTATATATACTACAGTATTAAAAAGGAACATCATCTGTTAATAATACAATAAAATCTCGATTTAACGAATTAATTTTGGCGAGAGGGTGACCGTCGGGTATTTTAAATTTAATTGCTAAAAAAGCATTTTAAAATCAACAAGGTGTTTATTTTCACATAAGGATTACAGATTTTCTTTGTTAAATCCAAATCGATGTTCCTAAAATCGAGTATAATAATCGACTGTATTTAAAATAAATTGAGGAATAATCAAATTATTGCGCTTGAATTACTTTATTCGGTAATAAATGAAAATTTATTATTTGCTTTTAAACAGAGTATCCGTTTCAAATAATAAAATAAATGTAATTTCTACCATTTTCTCGACGGATACAGTTCATATCATTTAGGGTTGTCTATGTCTATATGAAAAATTTCCATTTGAATGAAAGAGAAACTTAATATAGTTTAAGAAATAAATTGAAAGGAAATTACTCCTATTCATCAAAACATCAGATGGAAGGAAGAGTATAATAATTTATGATGCGAATTCAAGTTGCCTCTTTTTCGTCCACTTTATACCGAATGAGCAAAATTCCTCGTTATAGTCGAATTTCTATGTAATTTAAAAAGTTCAAATTATCCATTGTAAAATTGCAAATTGCAAATTGCCGACACCAAACCGTACCGTTACGTTTTATTAGCATTGCGAGATTTGCAATAAACAGTACAAATGTTTCAGAGGTCGTACGCAAGCAATTTCTAAGCCTGTTAATACGTTGTTATTATATAACCTTTAGAAAATGAATAAACCCATACTTATATCTGTTAAAATTATTGTTTTTATAAATAACTTGTAGTTTCCTGAATATTATTATACATACCTACCTATAAGTGTTTAAAAGAGCTTTAATAAAATATCGAAAAATTATGCGCTAATAGTACTTTAAGATTATTTAACTTTCTTCGGCTTTAAAACGTTGAATTAAAACAATCAGTTTTATACATTTAGATACCTAAATACGCACAATTCTGTATTTACACGAATTATTTTTACACAATTTGATTTAACACAGATTAGAGAATGAATTTTATCCTAGTTTTACACAATTTGTTTTGATTTAATACGATTTACAGAAAGATGTGTCTGCCTCTAATTATTATCGATAATCGATGATTGATTCTATGATTATACCGTAAATAAACAAAATCTTTTCACATTTTCAATCTCTGAATCCTCAAATACGTTTGCTCAATTCCACGGTCAAACGATGCGTCTTTAGCTCTAATTATAATGTCTTATAATTAAGTTTTTAATAGTGAAACAAAATACCTATGCGTAAGTAGTAAAAATATATTTAAAAAATAACGTAAAGTGATTAATGTCGATACTACAGTCGCAGATTTTACAAAACACAATGTTTTAAATTTTCTTCTTTTCATATTATTATAATTATTTATTTAATTGTCTTGGAAATGAAAAAATTGAACGAATCTACACATTTATTATAACCGGTGTCCAAAAAGTCTTTCAGTCTTGGTTGACCGTGGAAAAATAAAGGCGTGTCTTATTGTTAGTTTAAAGCATATCATAAATTATTTCGTCACGTCTGACGTGAGTAATAAAATTACTTGAACCAAGACATGCCTTTTTCTTTACACAACCGACCGATACTGAAAGACTTTTTGGATAAGCTACTATCGTTACTACGTACTCGCAATCAGATATAAATAATCGTGTAGTTCATTTTCATTACACAACAACCTATAATATGTAGTTGCAAACAGTTTATTCGAGCCGCGCCTTATTACTCACGAAAGCTTCTACGACATATTTCTAATTTTATCGGCAAAGCTACATTTCCAAAGGAACCGATCTGAAACGGAACTTAAAGAAGGTCGCTTCCAACCTACGCCGATTATAAAATAAAATATCTGTGCTGCAGAATTTCCCGTGCTTACTCAAAGGAAATTGTCTTTCACATTTTATTTCCGGGGCGCGTTTTTTGCTTTGATATGGCTTGCAGAAATAAAATTTCGTAGGTACCTATATAGACGTTTGCTACGTTTAAATTAGATTATAACCAATTTCAGTTTTTAATGTCCTTTGAACGGACCTTTTTAACATTTCGAAATTGTAACTTAATTAAATACATAACGAAGAACTTAACAAACGAAATATTCCGATGAATAAATTGAAGGATTAATTAGAAATTTGGAAACACAATCTAATAATTATATATAGTTTAAATATGTTTCGCCAAGTTAAACAAAAAACTATTATCTTTTATGAAATTTAACTTGAGAAAAACTATTTCAAAAATTTATCGTAGGTAAATTTCATTTGCATCGATATGGGTTAAAAAAGTATTACATAAATTATTCAAATCTAGGACGATTTCATCACGATTTAAACCAATTTGGCCATTTGAGCGAGAAAATATGTTGGCGCCATACTTTTGGAGATAGGATCGTTTCGGTACGAGCCAATAAAGCAGAAATAAGGGGACGGTTTATTGTAAAAGTATAAAAGTGAAAGTTGAAAATCGGATCTATATCTGCCGTTCATTTTTTTTCTTTTTTAATTTGAAAATAATTACGACAATAGACTCCCGATCATCTGGGTCGCATTAATTTGGTAGCAAATTGGAACAGTAAAAAATTATTTTTTTATCCAACTGCGAATAAAATAAAAAATAAAACTAAGAAAATTGTACCGAAACTAAAGAATTACGATTGCGGAGATTATCCGGGGTTTTTTATCTGGGTCTTGTTCTTTCCTTAAATACCGTTCCCGCAAATCGAAAGTCTACTGTAATTGCAATAAACTTTATCATATAATTCGAACGTGATCTCTATATATTTTTTTAATCGAATATTGCGTTAATCGTTGCCGTTCATTTTATCCGATAAATTGTGTTTATCGATTAAAATCAATTTATTGAACGAATTAATAACTGTATTCTATTGGTTCGTTAATTTCTGTAGGTATTCAACAAAGTGAATTTTCCAAACTAATTGAGAATAAACAACATTACAAACTGTCTTCTAGAAGAAAGAAATAAATAATTCTAACATATGATATAAAGCATTTAACTTATAAAAATGGACAATTCTAAGGATAATTGATGTGATACACCAGAATGCTCACTATATACTTTTAAACTAGCCCAGCTTGTATAGTGTCTGAAATATCTTCACAATTGAAATAATCGCGTTCGTGATGTCATTATTTCAACAATAAAATAGAAATATTGCAAACTGTTAGAACCAAGCGCATCGCAACAGTTTCGCTAATTTTCAGGAAAAAGACGTTATCAGCTGCTTTTAGCGCTGTTTATTGACAATGTATTTTCATAAAATCTTAAATTTCCAATCTACAATAGAACTCCAATTATTTGGATTCCACATATTCGGAAATCCATTTATCTGAATCACTTGTTTTTATTTCTTCAACGCCAAATAAAATTCAGATTTTGTTTTTAATTTTTTCATTCGTTTAAACAATAAGTACTAATTTCAAGTGATTTTTCGTTAAAAGTTTGTTTTGTATTGAGCAATTTATTTTTATGTACTTAAATAAAAATCTGTGATTGATGTTTTAAACGGACATTCGTTTTAACTGTGTATTAACATTTGGTATTGCAAAATACAATAAACGAAATAGTTAAATTTTCTCATTTCAATTACCTAATAAATATGTATTTGACTTGATGGGCCGTGGTCCGAGTTAATCCAAACAATTGAAGTTCGACTGCAGTATCTTATTTGATTAGATACCTTCAAATTAAGTATTATTTATTATGTAATACTTTGGCATAATATGTGAACCAAAAATTAATATTCAGCATAACGTCAGTAATAACTAAATAATTTCATTTATACGAAAATTTTGTGCAATTCTATAATACAACATAGGCGTAGGTACATTTTACGTTTATTGCACAAATAAACAGGGTTTTGCACCACCTTCTTTCTATTTTTTTTTCGAAAAACGTTTTTCATAAAGCTTTTTTTGCGATGTACATTACCATCATCTTTTAGAACTCTTGATGTAGTTCAAATCGCGTCTTAACTTTTTTTCAATATCTCTGATAGTTTTTGAGATATTGAGACGAATAGCGAAGGGTAGTTTTTCCTTTAAAGGGGACTATACATCGAACACCGCGAATTGGGCCGCTGAAAAATACGCAATGTTCTTATCTCGAGGAACTCTACAAACTTGCCGAGTTTCATTCCAATCTGAATTTCCCGGTTGCCTGTGTTCCCTTATAAGTGGAATGGCAATTCATGACGCGGAAAGACAGGAAAGATGCAAAAGGGGACGTTGTAAGTGGTGCAGAACAGTGTTTATTTGTGTAATAATAAGCGTAAAATATACTTTCGTCCAACTTGTATTATAAAAAGTCCGCATAAATGAAATTATTTAGTTATTACTGACGTTATGCTGAATATTAATTTTTGGTTCACATATTAATAAGCCAAAATATCATATTAATATTATTATTAATTTTCTTAGACAAGATTGTTTAGATAAATATGTAGCTAAAAGTAAAATATATAAAAATCAATTAAAAAGAAATTATTTCAATGCTTTGCCATCGATGGGATAATTTGAATTTAGTTATTATTATCATTAAAAGTTAAAGTAAAATAATTACAAAAAATAAATAACACACTGAGATTTAAAATAAGCAATTGGACCCCCTATAAATTCAATTATTCAAGTTAAAAGTTCTTTTGAGATTTAAAGTTTATTACTTCGTCGAGAGGTGGTTTAATAACTTGATTATTGCTGTTTCTTTTTATATTATTTCTATCATAAAGTAAAATCGTATTTAGTGAACGCGTTTTAGAAGCCGTAGGCGACCGTATATTTCATACTTTACAAAATATGCTATGCATGCTGGTTTTTAAATTTTAGAATAAATTATATTTGTTAATTATTCGCGAATTAATTAATTAGGTATGGCTTGTAGGTAAATAAATGCAAACTTATGAAACAGAAGAAATAAAATACAATTTGGAAAATATTCGTCATTAAATCAATCTCATTTTAGGATATTTTTATTTTATTATTATGCTATATATACCTATATATGTACATCAAACCAGAGCATACTTTTGTTTAAAATGTGGGGCAGTCGGTTTATCTTATTATAATTCAAGTAGTTAAATTTTTAATTGAATTTTGAAGTATGTTATATATTACTATGACCTAGTTATATTGGTTGTTTAGTTGTTACCGTGTTTTTCGAACTTATTGATAAAAAGATAATCAAAACATCTTATTTTCTTAACTAAAGCTAATTTTATTTTTAATCTGTGTCTACTTCTAACATAAGTGTACTTAAATTTAAAAAAAAATGTAAATACCTATTTAATTCTACTTACATTCAAGAATAGTTATTAAATTGTCAAGATATGATACCGGTGCAGTATTTCAAAAGCTAAATTAAATAGTAGGTAGGTATCTACATTTTTGTTTATTTACGCCGAAACAAATAATTTCATATAATAGAAAAACGTTCATATAAAATCTTTTGATGTCGTGTATAGTGTACATCACATTTTTAACGAAATGGCACGAAATGGCTGAGGGTGTCGACAGTGAAAACGAGCACTTCACAGTACCTATAAGCCTGTCGTACAAAGCAATATATATGCGAGTTATAATAAAACTTTTCAAAATTATTTTCTATGAAATACTCGGAACATTTATTAAACTTAAAATTTTGTGTTTTTTTTTTAATTTAGCTTTAATTAAATTGTTTAAAAGTTTAATTTAGATTAACGTCTATTCTCTTTTAAAATTTATTCGTACTTTTATTTGCCTTTTATGTTAATTTTACTTTTCAAATATGTATTTGCTTTTAAGCATATTTTCCTTTTTTAAATTTCTTCGTTTGACGTGTTTTACGTTTTCATTATTTTAATGTCAGGTAATAAATTGGAGTAGCAAAGGATGAATCAGCATTTATATCAGCATTTAATTTATAAAGCTGTCTTTAATATTAAATGACAGTAGCGATTATTCTAGAAAATTTAATAATATTAAAAAATCGATTCGTTTTAATTTAATTAACAACTATGGTCGTGCAAAGCTAAAAACATCTTAAGTATTTTCTTTATTCTAAAAGAATTCAATCGTACGTACGTATTTTTATTTTTACCAATAAATTATTATAATGTACCTAAGCACTTACATATAATCGGTGCCGTGTAATCAGTACTTGGTCTTAATACAATTTGAAAAACAAATAATTATAATAAGTATACAATAAATAAAGGTACAGTAAGTCCTCCGCATACGAACGAGTTCCGTTCCGAGACCGCGTTCGCAAGTTGAATTTCTCCGTAAGTTGAACAAAGGCGAGTCAAGGTAAAAAAATTGTTAATTCTAGTTAGAAAATCCCTTTGACCTTATTATTTTTATTAGAAAATCATAAAAACACTAGATATTAAACAAAATTTTTAATTTTACTTTGAAAAGTACAATAGCTACTGTCATATAGGATCTGACAGTGAGCGATAAAAACGTAAATAATCAGAAGTTTGAATTTTCCAAAGTGATCAGTTGGTTCGGTATACCGTTGTAATAATTATATAAAACTTTCTTTAGATTATTACTTTAAATTTGTTTACAGTTGTTTTTCTTAATAAATCATATTTTTTTCTGTGGAAAATGTGCGTTTTTCCTTACACAATGCGGTATGTCTTTGAGCTTTATAAGAAAGACAGATAAAAGAAATGTATAACACATTTTCGTTCCAAGTGTCGTGCTAAATATATCTGCAATTTTTTTATATCTAATTATAAATCATCATGTATAGTATAGAGGTTATTAAAAAATAAAAATGTTTATTGCAAAACAACTTTTTCGCACAAATATTAGATAACAATAAGAAAACTTATGCTGTCCGATTAAAAACTTCTACTGTGATTAGTGATAAGGTACGCAACTCTTCTCATATACATACCTACGTTGGGACGTTTTGTTTAAACTAACAAATGAACACCAGCTACGTTTATAATTTACTGAAGATTCCAAAAATAAAAATATGCAAGATTTAAAATTTTAATGCATTATTATAAGAGAACTAAAATTATTTTCAGCAAAATTTAGATACCATAAATTTTCACGTAGGTTCAGATATATAAAGAATAAAACATTTGAAGTGCGAGCCGAATTTTTTAACAACTACCCTTGTATAAAAATATTAAAACTATTTATATTGGGTACCATTTTTTGTAAAGCGCGTATAAAACTGTAATTAGTTAGAACTATAGAATTAGAAATATGGTAAATTAAATAATAACATAAAACAATACACATCTTTTGTGTTAAAGATGATAAAGTTGTTAAAATTCGGTTGCTGCCGTTATTAAAATAATATACAGTCGACGCGCGGTACCGTGAACACCACATATCTAGGACCTTAAGTCAGAGAAGCGTATTTATCGGCCATTTTTGTGCAAGTTAAGATTTAGGGCGTATATATTTCTTTAGATTTTTAATTTGTGTCGATTCTATGTTGCTTCTGCAATAGTTTATTCCCATATTTACGTTCAATTCTCCAAAAAAACATAATTTTGAAACGTTTTTTTCGTTTCTGTAAAATTTAAATAAATGCCCTACACTCCATCGACTTGAGGCCCTCGATATATATATATATTTTCGTGTATTAAATGTAAATTTTAAGTATTGACCAAATGTTACTACTGTACTATTTAAAATTAAAGGATTACTTGTAACGTTTACAAAAATGTACAATTATTTATTTATGATTAAAACGATTTATTACTTACATCCTCGAATTTAAGTTATTAAACGCTAGTGGGTATTTCATTAATTACATAAATACGTGATTTATCTCTCGCAGCACGTGCGACTCGTGTGCTAAAAATTTTCATTATTACCTACATGTTTACAATTATTGAATATATTATTTATTCATACATACTTTTATTAAATAATTTAATTTATTAGCGTTTTATTATTGTTTTTAATTAAGTACTATTTATTTCATACGGTTTATTACCAATATCCGGAAGATAAGACTATTTTAAAATTATTTCTAATTATTTCTGGCTTTGCGATACCTATTTATTTTTTTAAGTTCTATTAAGTACTAAGTATTAAGTACTATTTATTTCATACGGTTTATTACCAATATCCGGAAGATAAGACTATTTTAAAATTATTTCTAATTATTTCTGGCTTTGCGATACCTATTTATTTTTTTAAGTTCTAAACTCAGCTTTGCAGCAGTTTAGGATCTGTAATCTTCCCACCCCCGTTAAATAACCACACGGGCACCCTTATCAAGATTTTTCGCATTTTTCTTTAATACTTTTGATTTTCACGTTTGCATTTTTCGTTTAAAACTATTTTTTATACGTAATTGAATTTCATTTTTTAAACAAATTATTATTTCCACCTACTTATAGTAGCAAAAAATCGCTGAAAAATTGATCTAGATAATTGAGAAATGCAGACGAGTTGAGATCCGGATAAACGGAATTTTATTCTAATACAAAATTTAGGTTCTGTTATCAGTTTTGTGCCCCAAAAGCGTCAAGGTTGATACATATAAACAATATTTAAGTACTGTAAATATGTTTTCAGTGTACATCATGTACTTACATCCTAATTCTACAGTAGTTAAGTTGCAAATATGTACAAAGCAAATGATGTTTGAGTTGTAAATAATCAGGAAAAACGATAATTATAAAATTCGAAAGATACACACAAAGCGTAATAATATTATATAAGTACACATCTATACAAAAATGTGCTGGATGGTTACGAAAATGTAGATAGACATGTAAAAATAAAGGCACGGGAAAAGCAACGTTCGATCAAACATGATCTGTGTGTAAGATCTGAGTTTTTAATTACCGGTTTAAAGCCCGCGAATAAGTAATAGGGGTGGTCAACTTATTTTGCCGTTTTTAGCTTTTGCGCTTAATATAAGTACTGTGATTGTTTGCTCGCTATAGATAATCTAAACGAGACTTTGGATTATAAACAAAATAAAAATGTATCGTTATTTTGCACGTTGCGTTGCTGTTTTTTAGAACATGCTCGCAGTGCAAATCAATGGCCGTTTCTAATAATTAGATGAATCCCAAAATGTACGTCGCCTTCAGTATCTATTGATTTTTGCATTTGTGTTTATAATATGAGGAATAAAACGAAATTTAGAATAAAATATTTGTACAAGGGAACTACTAACGTTCACGCCCTATAAATTAAAGACGTTACATAGTAGTGGCAACGGTTCGCCCTAATTTCTATGAAATTTAATTCTTATGAGCTTGCACTTAAAGGAGGGAGTCCTTAACAAGATTTATGGTGCATCTATGCTTGTTTTACGTTTTTGTTTTGGAAAGGTTAAAGTGCATCTGGTGTATTTCACTACTTACCAATTACAAACTAGAAAAGTGTAAACTTTTCTAAATTTTATAAAATATTTATTTGTAAATTGATATCATCATTGATTTTAATTACAGAACATAAATGTTTTTAAGTAAAAAAATGTCATTTACTGTGAAATTCTAATAATTTTAAGTAAAAATTCCCACATGACGCCGCTATTACATATATATTTACTCACACTGTAGTTTATAATTTGTAAGTGATGTTTACATACTATTTTTAACTTTATAGTACGTTATTTTTACATTTTAAAGAGTTAATCATCTTACAAATTGGACTGTGACTATTGTGTACTCGGTTATTTAAAATAGATGTGGATACCGCGGAAATTAGAGAAAAAACAAATAGTACCTACTTACGTCAGATATAATAAATTAAATACGGATGCTTTAGTATTATTAATTTAGTTTATTGATAGCAACGTCTATGCTAAAAATAAAGAAATCGCGAAGTGGAAAACTAAATATAGTCGCATGTTTACAAGAAAATTTAAATGTAAGTATTACGTGTATGTACATACATAAAATCTTATAAGTTGAATAACAACTGCAATGCAGAATCCTAATAGAAAATCTACATTTATATAAGTACATTTCCTTATAAATCTATCTAAGTATATTTAGTTTCTTACTTCAGGATTACTTTAAACATCGCGCAGATAACAATAAAGTAACAAAAACTACATTCGTTTGTGCGAAGCTGAATTACACGCTTACATCAACTGCAATTTAATTTAATTTCTTATTTAATTTCTAAAAAATATGACACAAAATGCACAATTTCAAGATATTTCCTTAAAATAAAATATTACAGCTCCTTATTTCTTGAAAACGTATATATTCGTGTTATTTGTTGACATTCAAAATTCTACGCAACGTATAAAAGAGCCTGCAAAAATATACCTATATTACATCAAAAACTTTATGACCTACAGCGTTCGCGCAATTGAAACTGTATCACTTTTTACGGTTGAAATAACACAAATTGCGTGAATACGCACGTACCATAAAAGAGACATCAAACCTTTCCTTATGTATGTCATAAGTATATCTACAGTATTAGAAATCAATTAATATCTACATTGTGTACATGTCCATTAAAAACGCAATATGTCTTTATATCAAACACCTTTGATGGTTTGTATAGGTGAAAATCTAGCCTATCAAATAATAATGAAAAACGTAATTTGATACGTATCGATTGATACGTATTCACGATATATCCCAAACAAGTGACTTAAAACTCTCATTTAATTATTTTAATTCAAAATTATTTGTCATATAATACTTTCATTAAATGAAATTTTCGAAATTAATCTCAGGAACGGGACAAATACAGATTAAATCTTTATTCAAATTTATTAATTAAATATTCATTTATCACAGAAACAAGCGAATTTCAAGTTTCTATGGTATTGTAAGTATTTTATTAAACGCAAAGAACCTCTAAAACATTAATAACTAATTAAGTTCGACGCTTTATGGGTAATAGAAATTTTTATCATCTAATCTTACTAACAATAAGAACGTTGTTTTGAAAAGCGAAGAATTTTGGTGGAATAGACATTGTAAATCGAAAGAACGATAATTAACAATTTTACGTTGCACATCTAATTTCTTAATTTATTAAAAAAAGGGATTATTTAGAAAACATGGAAAACGGAACTTTTTTAATTTATTAAGGGCCATTTTTTCAATCACTGGTTAACTCCGACCAACAGCCGATGATTATTGGAACAGTTCAGAGTTAATCAACGATTGAAAAACCGACTGCAAAAGAGAGTTACGGTAGTACCTATAAAATAAATTTTAGTACCTAGGTTGATTTATACGTTATTTCAAGCTTACTTTTTTAGGTAAAGTTAATGGTCGCGCATTCTTACTTTGCTGGTTAGTACACTTTTATAGACGCAGAAAATGACTTGTTTATTGTTCATTTTAGTATCTTAATAACTCTTAGTTTTTAATTTTCTTTAGAAACTTACTTAGATTTTTATAATAATCTTGGTATTTAACATCCAATTTCTATAATTTTTATTTTATAAAGAAAAACGTGTTTAAACTTTAACTATAGACATTTCTATTAAAAAAAAACTTTATACAGAATTGAAGTAAATATTTTCAACTACAGTCATATAGATAATAGCAATTTTTCGAATAATTCAGAGTTCTACTTGAACGGTTTCTCAGGTATTGATTAAAAATATTTTTAAGTGATAGAGTATCAACAGAAATTCGCCACGAAATATTAAAATATTGTGTTGTAAAAATATTACAGTTACGTTTATCAGAATAATTATTTTAAATCTGATTTAATTCTGCTTTGTATAATTTAAAAACCTAGTAGAATCCCACCTACATTTTATAATAAAGTTAATGCAATTTAGAATAAAAAAATAATAATTATGGAATTATTTTGTTCCCTTATTAAATAAGCAGTGCACTTCGTAAAGGCAGTATAGGGTGGCACCTTTGTAACGCAGTTAAATGGTCAAGGTCAAGATGTTTAATTTCAAGGAAAAACTAAATTAAAAGCATTAAAAAATATACCATATTGGACGTCATAATCAAGAAATTCAAAATCTATAGAAATAATTGATCATTTTAAGTCTGACAATGACCCTACATTTCCCTAAAATGTAATTAAGTAAAAAAGTAAATTCATGACGCATTTCGTCGTATTTTAAAAATAATTTAAATATATATATATATACGCAAGTATTGATAAATGGTGATATCTTTTCTGATATTTTAAACGCTTTATGCGCTTTCATATAATACACAATTGGCCAAATTGTCGAATCTATTCGTGAGAAAAATTATTTGAGTTCTGTAGCTTCGGGATACTGAATTATTCTCTTTACGCACGTACACATTCATACGTGCTAAAATTTTTGAGAGGGTGTGCCATAAAAGAATGATAAATACATAAAAGCTTGTATGATTTATTAAAAGCTATGTTGTCTGAAATAGTTTAATTAATTAGAAATTAACGTATTTAAATCGGATACCTGCAGGTTGTTATGTATTATGTAACTTTAACTTTAGGAAAATATTAGCTCCCAATAATTCATGTCTTATCCGAAAAAAAATAATAAATTTCATTATTTCGAAAATTTATTTATCATTTTTAGGTAGATACTAATTATTGTAAAATAGGGAAAACAATTAAATTTAACAATTTTATTTAGAGTCCCTAAACATCGGTCTTACAGTTGAATTGATTGATTTTCAATCTAACAGTGTGTGAATCTTATTATACGGGGTATTTAGTTTAGTTTAATTTCTGTTTTATATTATAAAGTCGTATTCGTATTTATTTTTTTATAAACGCTTTCTGCAAACAAAATAAATATAAATGCGGATTAATAACGATTTTAGTCACTATGAATGAATTAAACCTATAATTGTTTACTTAATTAGTCAAGAAAGAGTTACTTTATAGGGTGAATTTATATTTTTTTCTATTAAGTTGGCCATCAAAAACTTGAGTTAAGCAAAGAGTAGAAAGCAATTTAGTTTAAACTTTTAATTAGGGTACCTTTAGACCTTTTAATGGAAAATTATAAAGAAATAGGTTTTAAACTAAACATACCTACGTTAAAAATTAAATAGTAATATATAGTAAGTAAGGTATAGGTACTTAATATGTACATTTATTGGAAACTTTGATTATAATATCAATCTAAGTGAATTCTAGGAAGATTTAGTTACAGTTTGAATGCATTTCTAACATCAACATGCGATACAAAAATAGTATTCCCGGTAGGTGGGTACGAAATTGTGAAAAATATGTAGAAAACTTCAACTACACTACGCCGGGGAAAATGTTATTACTGTATAATAATAATTTTCGATACCGTAAACTGTGTTGTCAGTATCGCACTTTAAGAATATTTACTACTGATACCATCATACACTACTCTCTCAACAAATAAAAACTGTATACAGAAGTAGGTAATTGAGGTGATTTTTCACTTACGTATTTGTCGACTTCTGGAAGGTGCAGCTAACACAAATAATAATAGAACAAAATATCTAAACTTCGATTATAACTTACCTATACTTGTATCGTAAGCGTGAAGATATTCGGATGTCATAAATTGAGACACCAATGACGATTTGCCTACGGCAGGGCCACCGACCATGAGAACTTTATACGGAACGGGACCCGGGGCACTTGTTGACGATTCTCTAGACGATGCTAAACTACAAGAGGCGGACGTCCGTGCCGAACCAGCTGTCGACGTGGCACCTGGTAGTTGTTCGGTACTACAACAATAAATCATGGGTATAACCAAACTTCGCAAACGTGAAGTTTAATTAACAATAACATAGTAGAAGAGCAAATAGTCGAGTTAACGAATCTAACTACAGTTGTATTAATCTAATTGTATAAGCTGAAACTAGGACGTTAGGAAATTGTCATCACAAAACGGTTTGTTTTCATAAAATAAAGCTCGTTGCCGAGTTTGTTTAACACAATGAATTTTTAAGATACATTGTTTTTGACGTAAACGACTTTAAATATGTCTTTATTCTCTGCTGAAGAATTATAATGCGATTATAAATTGTGAACGTGAAAAAACTCGTAAAAAGTTTCAAAACGTTTTATAATTCGTTACTATACATATTATCATAAAATGCATCATCATCTACAATCAACGTTTAATGACGTGGTGATCTTTTTCGATTTAAACAGTAATTACTTTGTATTTTATAATGTTTTATACAATATGCAAATATGCAGCGACTTAGAAGATTACAGATTCTTTAATTAGAATTCTAGTTATACTTTGATAGAGTTATGCAAAAGTTCAGAAGTTTTGATTAATATCCGAGAAGTTATTCACAAAGACGGTTGATCATAAAATTTAAACTTCTCTTAAACAACATTTACTGTTATTTACGTTAAATTATTTTTCCCCAATAGTAAATAGGTATAATAAAGTAGTACTTACATGCATTATAGTAATTTTCATTTTCAATTCAAATTTCGAAAAAAGTACAATTGAAATAGATAAATGCGACGATATACAATTACGACCCTCTCGATGAAATTAACGAAAGCACTAACACATTATACTGTTGATTATTTATAGAGGGTGTATACCTATATTTCTAACGATTAGGATCAATACAGTAGTTTGTCGAGTGTACAGTAGTACAATCGGCACTGTTAAGTAACCGTGGGCTACATTTAAGTCAAAATGTTATACGAGGCTTTATCTAAAAGTTCCATAAATAACATAACAATAAAGAAATTCATCAGAGTAGTGCAGTTTTACGTTTATTTATTATGTAGGTGATAAATACCTGTAGAAAATAATAAATTATTCATAAATAAACCAAAATTGCGGATCGATATTTCAGTAATAACTGAGGATTATACGTCGCTTTCGGCTCACGTCAGTTCAATGGAATATTTGTGTTTAAATGCGTCACATACAGGTTTTAGTCAAAGGAAACCCCTTTTTTCGGATCCTCTTATTTACCTAACCTGTCATAACGTGACCCCTGGACATCTCTGAGATCAACTAGAGTGTAAAATAAAAGCGATTTTCGCCAATGACAGAGTTACCAAAAACATAGCATCTTTAAACAATTTAAAAAATATAGATATTAAAATGTATTTTCGGTGTACCGGCACGGAGGTGTGATGATTTTGAGAAAACTCGTATGGCACAGTTACCTATTTTTGCCGAATTTCGATTTTTAATTTTTTTAAAGACTACATATATCTATACTTAATGTTATTTAAGATGCTGTAATAAAAAATGTAAATTAACGTTCGGTAAATAACATCGTCCAAATGGCGGCCGTTCTTGTATTGTAAGGTCTATGGACAACTTTTTCGCGCGTCTGCGACAATGCAGATTAAAAAAATCCATAAAGACATGTTCGAAAAAACTTCGTTTCCGAGTTACCAGTAAATTTTAACACCCTGTATTTTAAAAATTAAGCATTCCCGGACGTTACTTTATTACAAAAAGGTGTTTAATTTCATGCCCTCCATCACAACTGAAAAGTACGAATAGTTGTTCTGAAACACCCTGTCCTCAAGAAATTACGAATTGAAATTCGTCAAAAATCATCGCATCTCCTTACCGGACCCTATACAGGGTGTTTCATTGAGAACGGACAAGCAGGCGCGAGGTTATAGAAGATCTCGATACGCATCGATTTGACCCCCATATGTGTTAGACGAAAGACGGGTAATCATTGGAAATCATTGCTCGAAGTTGGCAAATTTTTTTTCAAAGGTTCATTTTGGTGTATGTTTAACTTTTGCAAAATATTAGATCCAAAAATTCATACTTTCTGAAAAAAAATTCCAAATTAAAATTTTTTTTTACATTTACTGCACATGAAGTGTTCCAAAAAAAATATCACCGATGAGCCGTTTGTTTTGCTGAAGCTGCTCTTACAAATTATTGGATATAAGTAGATACATATAGAATATACATATGTGGAATATACATAGTATAATTGTTTGAACTCTTAATTCTGTTCGAGAGATAAGACTACAAGTTCGTCAACAATTAAACGTTGACAACTTCATTATTATTCCGTGAAGGATACCAGCTGAAAATGCTTCCGTGAGATATACATAGTTATATATAGTATATAGGGGAAAACTTGTAACTCTCATTTAAATATCAACTTACTGAGGCGTCAACTGCGTGCGCTGGATCAATCCTTCTTGTTTGAAACTTAAAATGGGTGACATTTAGAAATTGAAACTTGAAAGTTTAATTTAAAATGCCGCATATTATAGAAACTTATCGATATTAGAAAAGGGTTAGAAGTTTATAAATATGAAATTTTACGTCTTAGCGAAATTTGTTTCGGCGCGCCGTTCGATATTAGTTTGTGTTCAACAATTTCTTGATAAAATTTATTAACGATTAATGAAATTTTTAAGAATCTGGCGTAATAAATATTACGCGAAAGACTGGCAGAGGAAAACAGTTGCCACTTTGAATTATTTCGTTTCTTCGTGCGAATTTTTTGCATCATAAAATATGTAGGTGTACTTACCTACACTTGATATTAATTTCTTAAAGCATTAAATTTTCATTAAGTGCCTTGTAAAAACAAATGAATACCTATATATAAATCGATAGGTACTGTATTTATTAAAAATATGCTTAGTATTTGTAAATTGAAACGAAAATTGTCGAAATTATTATGTGTGTACTTATATCAAATTATCGTAACTCGCTACTTTTGTTTCTGGTACCTAATAACGCATAAAAATTAAAAGCAAGCAACGATTGTATTTTAACTTACTTTTAAAGATCAATGCGCCTTCTTGAGCGTGGCGTTTTCTCAAGGCAAGTAAAGGGAATGATTGAAAATGAAAACTAAAGAAACAAGACATCGTATAACTTCCGCAAATATATATATATTTAGTACCTATAGGCAAACTTTAACGAATTGTTAAAACTATAATATTATTTAAAAACTAAGGAAAACTTTAAAACTGCGATGATATTTACATATGAGTACATATCGATCTATTGAAGTCAACTCGAAATTTATTGATAGAAGACAACTTTTTATTGCTTCGAAAAAGCTTTCAGAACGCGTTTTCTTTTAGAATTACGTGTTAGATAATGTATGAGAAAATGACTTAAGTTTAGTTCGGCGTATGTCGAAGTTAAACCGATTTCCGAACACCAAAAAGCCTTTACTCTAACGGTACAAGCGATTGCAGCAGGGCACTAATGTACGTTTATCCCAAAGACTTACTGTGAAATTTGCGTTCAAATTGAATTTCTAAACTCCGCAGCAATAGCGCGCCAACACGTTTAAACTTCAATATATTAGATTGCGCAAATTCGATAGATATTGTGCGGCTGTCTTATGTAAGTACAATGGAATCTGTTACAATCGAATCTTGTACCAACGCAGATATTAAAAGCGAGTTTTCTTTGAACGCTTCCTTTGAATATTTAAATTTTAATTTAAGCCATGGTAATGAGACTCCGCGTTAAATTACAAAGGAGACGCCAAACAATCGGCTTTTTCTAATTTCGAAATAAGCGTCTGTGCCTACGCGTCGTTCTTTTTTTTTTAAATATACTTACCGAAAGATTTTGTTCAGTTTAATCTGCCCACGCGGTGATTCAGAAATACTTGTCGAACTTGCAGGATAGATGTATCGGCGTGTAACAAACAACAAAAAAGTCGCTACGAGCATATAGCCTTCAAAAGTCTCACTTTCGACGCATTCAAATTTGTTGGCGACGCACAAACTTCTCGTAACCGCATTGTAAATATACTAGAAATATTTGTCTTGTTTTATTCGGTCACCACATTTAAAACCCTCGTATACCAAATTTGTGGGTGCTAATTGTGAAAAGATGAAATTAAAACAACTTTTTTCAATGCGCATAACCTGAGGTAAGTTGGCCGAAAACGGTTTATTTTTATCCAAAAAAAAGACACTGTTGGCGTATGGGCCATTCTTTACTGTACGCTCGCCACAGAAAAAATCGGGACAGTAGAAGGACAGAATTTTAAAAATGTTTTGTTGTGAATCGGGTTTTAAATAAACTGTTTGCAAGTGCATAAGGATTAAGCCATAAAAGCGTTGTTACCTACATAGATGAGGTTCTAAAGATGTTAGGTATCGGAAAGGTTGAAATAGCCTTTTGCATTTTAAGACGAGCCCTACCTTCCAGTAAGCTAACAAACTTCAATGTAAATCAAATGAAAATACACATTTCACTCTTTTTTATGTTTTAGAATATTTTTTTTTATATGATATTTGGTACCAAAATCATCAGCACAAAAAAAGAAATCATCCCAAATCGACGAAATTATCGTAAGACGTCAAAATTATATCAAATATATGACATTTACTAATCCGTAGTAAAAGAATAGAAAAAGGTTACAAAGAGAACAATGTATTAAATTTACGGGTTCTACTTGTTGTTAGACGAGAACGTAACAGGCAAACTTCACCCAACAAAGTTGCGAATTATGATTTTTGGCATTTCTTTACTTATTTCTCTAAAGTTAATTTAGATGTGATCGTTATGAAAACAACTATGATTTTGATAATATTACTATTTATTATTCCTTGATATTTTGATGCTTTTTTAAATATTTTTCTACAATAATGTCAATGTATTGAATTATATATTGATTTTCTTCCTCTACAATTATAATTACTGATGAAGTCTAAAAATACATTTCAAAATATTTGTTTCCAGTGAAAGATGTGTCCAGTATATCTGTCGATACTCCATTATACCGCTCTCGTCTAGAACCTGTAGATTTAATTCATTGTTCGGTTTGTAACCTGTTTATAACTCTGTTTTATTATTAAATGTAATATTTTTGATATAATTTTGACGTCTTACGATAATTTCGTCGCTGTGGGATAATTTCCTTTTTTGTACTGATGATTTCGATACCAAATATCATTAAAAAAAAATTTTTTTAAAACATAAAAGTGCGAAATCTTGATTTCCATTGAAGTTTATGAACTTACTGAAAGGTAGGAGATCGCCTTAAAATTAAAACTAGTGACCGAATGCTTACTTTACTATACTTCTTTTAAAAACTGTGGTAATAAGCCAATATAAAAACTTGGAACAACTAACACCATATATTTCGGCTCTGGTTGGAGCTATCTTTAGTGCTACAAATATATAAACGATAAAAACAATTAATGAATATATAATATATTAATTCGGCCAAAGAATTGTATCTTTATTAGTTTACTATGCACACAAAGAATGATTACATACCTACTTACATAATTATTTTATTTATCGTTTCTTGTTGTTGGATATAAGGTTCGTAGGTTAAATAACACATATAGTAATTAAGGATACATACAGGGTGTCCCAGGAGGAATTTTCCAAACGTTAGGGGCGCGTTTCTTAAGTAATTTTAAGCAAAAACGCTATAGCAATGTATAGGTCCGATTTGGAAAAGTTATGGCTTGTTAAAGAAAAGTCAAGGCAAAAAATTAAAAATGTGATTTATTAAATTTAATTGAGGAAGCACTATTAACAAGACGAAATATTTTTCAAGCTATGTCAATTTTGTGTGTGTAAGTAACCATTTTTTTTTATATAAATCTACATGTTATCGATCACATCGACGCAGTTTTTCCAAAAGGGCGTAACCCACAAAAAGTAAATTTTACAGTAGTGCACATGTTATGTCGCCGCGTAGCTATAACAAGATACGTTTCGCGGAAATATAAATCGATTTTTCCGGTGAAAAAAATCTAAATATTGTTACTAGATTTTATCAGACGATGTCTGCTTTAAATGCGTAAGATAGTCAGAATAACTCATTTTCACAAAAAGTGTGAGTTACGTCCTTTTGGCAAAACGCCATCGATATATTATGTCGATCAATAAATTTTTAAATTTACAGAAAGCATAAACTAAACCTGCCTACCACTTGCGTCTAAAGTATTTTGTTGACAAAGAGTTGTCCACTTTGTAGGTAACGATGATGATTTATGGCTTACAATAATCCCTTTTAAAAATACGACATTTTTACCTAAAACCCAATTCACAACCAAACATTTTTAAAATTCTATCCTTCAACTGTCCCGATTTTTTCTGTGGCAAGTGTATATCCTGTATATTGCAATACGTACCCGCCTGACGTAAATACGAGGCAAATAGGGATAAGAGTCTGGAAGGACGTTTCGCCATGCTCGGTCATGGTAGGCGCAGAATAGTGTAATTTCCAGTCAAAGCAGCGTAGATGTTAACGACGTAACCAAAGCAGTTAGATCTACCAAGCATGCTTGGATATTACGCACATTACGTGTGTCTGTCTACACGTCTACATTAATGGCCGACAAGCTGTAGTTCAAGAAACTGTTTTTATGATGGGAACTATCGCATCGCAGCCTGATTAGCCATACGGTATTAGCCATAACTGCTTTATCTGGATACAATACGCTGTTTTCTAGACTGGCGATACGACGTCACTGTTTACGCTTTTCAGCAGTAAGTTACTTCCTTACTAGCGGCGTTTCAGCATGAGTAAATAAATACGTAGCGTACGTCCCGATACTCCGCTAACATCATTCCGTGTTATGGTGTTACTCCGGGATACAAATCTCGATGCCAGTCAGATTCGTGCGTAGTAATGGTATAACTTCTTTCTTTAAGTGTATAATAGCGTGCGAACAATGGTATTACAATTTTAAACTGCCGACAGGTCGAGGAATTTCTCTCACATCAGTGTACATAGAAAGTAAATGTTCTTGAAATAATTAAATTAAATTTATTAAAAGTAATTGACAGAAATGGTCGTATTCGTTGAATATGAAATTAATTAATTCAACTTATGTTATTAGATGAAAGAAGGGAAACAGGTAAATTAAATACTTTATAAGTCCACAAGTTTAACGCTCGAGAACGGCAGGTGTTCAGTCAACCATTTAAATTAAACTAATGCTTTCCCAAATAAGAAAAATATTCTCGAATTTTAAATTACAATATTGACAGTAACGCCGTTAAGAATAAAAATTCGCTTAAGTAGCAATTTGATATTTGATTTCCTGAAAATTCCGTCTACGTAGCATAACTTCTTTCTAGGGCGCCGGGGTTCCTGTATAATAATCCAATCAACCGAGACTCTTTTATTTGATCAAAAGAGATTACATTTCTTCGCCTTTGCTATTATATATGTCATTGAGAGGGAAAAAAAGGTTAACCGATTGAAAATTTTTCGGTATCTTGTCTCTCAATTACTTACTTAAATTAAAAAATTGAGTTCGAACGACTTTCGTCATATCGCATAATCAAATATTTTATCTGAAAACGTAACAACTGTAGGCGCCATTTTTATTTTATCAGTAAATAAAATATTAGATAGCGTGTAAGAATCATTATGTCTAACAATAAGACTTACAAACAACAAAATTATGTAAGAGTAGTTAGATTTCTCGGTAGGAAATGCGACAACGGTTAAAATAACGTCAAACTTATAATTGATCTCTCATTTTCTGAACATATCAACATGCGCTACTGTTCAAAACTTTGGAAGCAATCGATTTGTTAAGTTTAAATAAATAACTGAAAAAAAAAACTGATATACCTAATTAAAATTTATTATATTTCCGAAAAACCGTATATCAAAATAATCGTCTTTGACGTCGTTGGTGAGATCGAAAGGAACAAAAAACCTAAATAAAACTCGACATTTTCGATATATACATAGGTATGGCCTATCCAAACCTATATGCAATTCACGTCATAAAAGAAAGTTACTAGTTTGTTTATTTGTAATTCGGTTTAAAGTTTGGAAAGTGACATATTCTGTAGATGATTTACCTGCGCACATATTAGATGGTATAAAGAAAGACTACAATTTATTAGAACTTTCAAAATACGAGGTACGAGGTGACAGCACTGTGTGAAACATCATCATCTAATAATCTTTTATCGATGACGTGAACTGTATATAGGTTTGAACGAAGTGTACCTACTAATTTTAAATATAGATAGTAACTTACGGTTAAATAAATAACGTTCTGTTAAGCATAAAATTAACGAGAGTTTTTAAGCAGATGTTGCACATTTCTATAAAATAACCGATTCAAAATTGGGCGTCCTCTAAATTACAATATTGGAATTTTAATCTAGCACGTGCACATCGACAGTCTATAAAAACGACAAAATTTAAATACATTATCTATTGAACACCCACTACGAATACCTAGTGTAGATTAAATTTCGGGTCGAAAATGGTTTATGTTTTATTCAGGGCAGAAGTAATTACAAGAAAATTTCATTGTTTTCTGGGATTACACGGACGCAGTGAAATTTCATACAGAAATCCTTTAAGATTCTCATCGTATTCTTCAGATAACTACTATTTTAGAAACCTGTTTCTATTTCAATTGCAAATTAAAACGTTGCACTCGAAGAGCTGTGCAAGATAAACTGCATTATGCATTTAAAGGTAATGTCGAAATTAAATTATAATTTAAGTAGGCACTTATTTATACGACGGTCGAACACCGACACGGCAGACTTCGACGCCGAAACAGAAGCAAAACGGTAAAGATATTATGCAAATAAGAAAATTGCATTTTACCTATATTACGAAAATCAGTAGAGATAAAGTTGCATATAACGAACCTCCGGATATATCGAACTATTCATAAAAGGCCCGCCATGCAACCTACAAGATCCCTTATAAATTTTGTTGGTTATAACGAACTTTCGGATATAACGTTTGGGAAAATTGTTCGCGTATGTCAAAATTTTCCATAAAAATAGGTAAAAAATGAAAATATTAGATTGTTTGTGACGCTGCCAGTGCACGGTTGTTGTCTTTGAAATGTTTATATAATTATTTTCTTAGAAAAATAAATTTATTACCCAGGCGGCACACTGTCGTTATAATGTCGTCAACTATTGGCCATTTGGGGCCCAATGGGGACGTCGATTTGACGTCACATTGACGTAATCCCAAGGCATTAATGACGCATCTAAAGATGAAAAAAAATCAAATGCATTCAATCTAATAAAATAATAATTATATTATTACAAAAATGAAGGTAGAAACAAAGAACCTAAATCTAAGAAATTAAACAAAGTATGTTAATATATCAAAGAATGAACACAAAATTATTTGGATTTACCTACTTAATAACCAAATATCGATATTATTATTATATACGAATAATACAATAATATGTTTAAGATAAGATGTAAGTGGTAAATATAATACAGTGTGTCCACGAGTTCTGGGATCCTTTGATAAACCCTAAACTAAGCACAATAGAAAAAACTATTTTAGATAAAAGCTTGCTGGTTGTAAGAGTCGCATAATATAAAATTTCACACCAACAGAAGACATCTAAATAAATTAATAATGAAATGGGGGGGTCACTCACGTAACAAAGATAACCTAGTCAGCTAAAGGTTAAAACCTATAGAAATAAGTAGAATTTTTCTGTTTCTAGTAAAGCCATGATTTGTATAATTATTGTAAAAAATATTTCTTCCAGTTTTTTTAATTATTTAAAATTATTCGTTTTAACTTTAGGTGGCGATAGGCCGATTAATTTTTCACTTACCGTTAAGAAATTATATCAAAATTTACAACGTAGAACTCACTGCAAAGTAAAACCACTAATCTAACAAAACCGCTGGTAGTAAACCAAAGTATGATCAGTATATACAGTGGCGTGACACTTTAAAGGAACTAGTACTAGCCATTGACGTAAACAATTAGAATAAATAACTGGATGTGACTTTGCTTACTTGTTTAGTTGTATACTACTGTATTTATAACGTATAGAACTATTACTATTAATCGCATTAGCGCGATAGTGCGTAATTCCAAAATAGATTGATATATTTTTTTTAGTAAAAATTTTGGATTAAAACATAAACATGTTAGAAAAAATTACGTATATTTTACGCTTTAAATTAACACTTCAAAACGACTTTTCCAGTAAGGATTCGGGACTTTGGAACGACCAAAAAAGACGTCTCAACGACGTTCTTTAATGACGTCAAATGTTCGTCGTGAAAGTGTCGTCGTGCGTACGCCACTTATTGGGCCCACGACGTCGCCGACGAATAATTACCAATAATTGACGACATTATGACGGCAGTGTACCGCCTGGGTAGTTGATCTTCTCAATAGATATTTAAGTTATTGAGCTTTACTAGATAAGCGACACAATAGGTAACCAAGCACAATAGATGTTAACAATTGCATACCTGGTTTGGTTTTCCCAAATCATTTTCAAGCAGATAACGTTTTTTCTGTCGTTTATTACGAACCTCGGATATAACAAACTCGTGTTGTGAGTCCCTTGCGGTTCGTTATAAACTGATTTTACTGTAGTAGAATTTATTTTAAATTTTTACGCAAGTTTATTTATTTTTATTTACGGGGTGGGAATATAGGTATTGCACACGAAACGTTAGTAAATGAGGACAATAATATCGTTATTTACTTAGCCGATATTTTAGTAAATTTGAATGTTTTCATTAAATAAATAGTCGTGGATTCTTTAGTGATAAACACTTTTCGTATATGTACGTAATACGTACCAAATAGATCCTGAAAATATATTTTAAAAGTATTCACTGTTGTGTACATGCAAAGACGTTTTATATATATGTCATCGCACATTAAACATATGTATATGCAGGAATTCTTAAAATGAACTACTCACCAAAATAATGAGTCCGCTCTAATTCATCCCTTGAATACGTAAAAATCTAATATTCTTTTTGTGCGACTGTTTTCGCGTTTAATAAAGAACTGGTCAAAGAACCGTCCAAAACAGACACCTACAAAAAGCTGATGGGATAATGACCTCATGACTCGAAACAACATCAATCAAAAAGCTGGAATATTGTCGGTTTACGATAATTCCCATCAAAATATTGCTCCTTGGAACAAAATGTCAAAAATGTAAAATGTAGAGCTAAAAAATTTTGATCATTCCCATCATTGTCATTTCAATAATCTTAAACCTGCCCCGATTTATCATATTATTATATTATATTATAAAATACATTAAATATAAAAGCTACACTTAACAGTAGTACCTACTCAAAATTGAGTTAGGTAAGTAACCATTAAATTGCATTATAAAGTTTACGCCAGAACCATAACGTTTTTAATCGTTAACGGCTACAAAACGTTTAGGTTTAACCAAATGTCCCGGTTTATTATCAATAAATCCATTAAAGTGGCGTAGTAAATTAATGTGATGGTTTATGTTGCTAATCTTTAAAGCTCCGGCGTTACGTTATTTCAAACGATAATTTAATTGCCAGTATTAATCCATAATACGCGGAAATGAGAATTTCCGCCACGGAAAGAATTTGAAATGTACGAGTATACTAGGTATGTAAGTTGAAAAAATCAAGGTGTGCAAACATTCCGTTTCTTTATTATTATTCTTTTATTTGAAAACTCGAGACGCTTAGTTCATTTCACCCGGAAATTCTTCTTCCTTTACGCGGAAGGCATTTTTTTTTTAATTTGTCGAATATTTCTTTCTTAAGATTCAATTTTGATCTACATCTGAAATTCCGGCATTTCGACCGTTTTAGTATATATTTTACAGTTAAAAAATATAGAATTAAAGTGTGACGCATATGTAAAACGTAAAATGAGAGGCGTTCTTGAAAAATGAATCGTAATAAAAATTTGTTTACGAAAAAGCTGTTGGGGTATCTCCACGACTTTAAAATAGAGACCATTAATGTAAACAGTTAGACAAGTATTTTGTAGTAAATATTTATATTTGAAAAGCATCAGAATGTTTCTAGAAGTAGTAAAATTTAAAGCAACGACCTTTATTTAAATAAACATTGAGGTTACTTCATATATAAATATTAAAATAGTTTTTATGCCAACACGGTAAATAAATAGGTATTTATTGGAATACTTAGCTAACATAATTTTATAACGAATAAGAATATCTAATAAATAACAAATCCCTCATAGACGCGAAAAAAGATATGGTATAAGAAAATAAAATGTAGAAGGTAAACAAATGCGTTTTTAAAAGCTTTATAAATATTTAACGGATAGTTCAAGTTATCGAAAACAGTCACCAAGTATCTACTATGTTGCGATAGATTCAGTATGTTCAATATTTATCTGCCCGTCTGGCGTTAAGTGACAACCTAATGCGTTTTAGGAAGAAAGTTCGGTAAAATTCCGCGTCCGCTTTTTATTCAAAGTCGTAACTCAGTGTTTTACATGGAAATACATATGAACCAGTCGGTAGGTAATTTTTAAGAGGCCATTGCGGAAAGCAATTGTGGCAAGCCGCAATAAATTTTATTTTATTCATTTTAATTTTTAAAAGTCATACTAATTTTGCACGGTATGCCGAGCCGGGATTTGACCGCCATCGTGAGGAAAAGACGAAAAAACGAGTTTTTCACAAGGATCTCCTTTGCGGTTTATTTTACGACAAAAATGCTTGTACGACATAATAAACTAGGAAACATTTTCCACAATTTATATTCTTATCATTTTTCTGTAAAGTGAATAGTTCCGGCGTGTCGGCTTTACAAAGTTTACGTTACCAGGTAACTCGACGTAAATTAATTAACGTAGAAAAAGTATACTTTATCTTTTGATACAAATATGAAAATTTGCACGTCGTTAGACACATCTAGGATGTATATTTTCAGGCAAGGCACGCAGAAAAAGTCCTCTACGGGCAGGAGTTATGACGTCATAAAGTTGGTCGCCGCCATTTAAACTTTTACCGGTATACCACAAGAACCACTAGTTTGATTTTCGCTTTCGGGTCCTTTGTGCCCGTACTAATAGTCGTGGATTGATCCGAGATCGAAGATTAATTCTCGGATTTACTTATATAAAATATCTCCTCGTATTGAAGAGTTTTATGTCAACCCGAGAATTAATCTTCGATCTCGGATCAATCCATGACTGCACGGTTATACGGGCATTAGAGTATCTTTCAGACGGTAATTACAAATTCGCGATATATTGATAAATACTTATTGTTAGTTAGGTGCTTAACAAAAATGGTAATGACGAGCGTTTATTTCTTTGAATTATAATTTGAAAAAAATTATTTTATTTCGTCTTACGGAAAACGCAAGATACATTTTTTATAATAATTAAAATAAGAAACAACTTTTTCTTTAAACATTTTAATTTTAATAAAAAAATCCAACCGCGCGCAAGCCTCGCTATCGAATTTTCATGTCGCAAGTCAAAAAAATTTTTTTTTTTAATTTTTCTCGAAAGAAATACATTTTTTGAAAAATAGTATTTACGAGATAAATTTATACTTTACTTACTTTTTACTTTTTTCGATTATTTCGAAAACGGCGCGTCCTAGCGAAAATTATAAAGAGACATGATCGGTAGAGAATTTTATGCCGATTCCAAAACATATTTTATATTACCGATCCGATGAGTAATAACGGATATTAAAATTAAAAATTTTTTGAACGGTCGCCATTTTGAAACGGGTCGGTCGATTTGGCTGGTTAACGAACTCGTCCTTTGTTTTCGTAAAGGCAATACACTGTTTAAATTTCAGCCTCCTACGACCGAAAATTGCGACCAGAATCGTGTCCACAAGAAATTAACCCTATATTTTCGTGATCTAGGGGTCGAGATCGGAGGAAAGCCAAAAGGACACATCTGGGTCCCGTCGTCAGGCAGGCTGCAATAGCTTTATTTTCTATGAAAATTCGCTAAAACAAAACGTTTAGGCACAAACAAAAAAATGACTCGTCGTTAGGTACCATTCTTGTTAAATGACCTACATAAGTATTCATCAGCATATCGGGAATTTTTTAATTGCGGTCTGAAATATACTCCAAAGGCCTCTCATTAAAAAAAAACTAAAATCGAACTAGTGATTTTTGTGGTATATCATTAAAAGTTTAAGTGGTGGCGGCCAACTTCTGCCCGCAGAGGAATTTTTTGTGCATTTTATCTCAAAACGTACGTTCTAAATTGATCTGATGATCACAAATTTTCATTTTTGTATCGAAAAATCAAGTGTAATTAATTAACGTCGATTTACCTAATAGAGTAAACTTTGTAAAGCTGACATGCCGAAACTATTGACTCTACAGAAAAATAATAACAACATAAACTGTAAAAAATGTTTCCTAGTTTATTTTATCACATAAGTATTTTTGTCGTAAAATGAATTGAAAAGTAGATTCTGGTGAAAAACTCATTTTTGGCGTTTTTTCCTCATGATGGCGGCCAAATTCGGGCTCGACCGATCGTGCAAAATTAGTATAGATTTCTAGAGGTCCAAATAAATAAAACGAATGTTATTTTAGCTTGCCCCTATTTATTTCCATCAAAAACCCCTTGTCGACCGGCCTAATCTCGGCAGCTATATTAATTTATGAAAGTACCTATCATAAAACGATTTTCTTTTTAATGCGTTAATTAATTTTAATTGAAACTAATATCTATAGTTAAACTTCTATATAACGAAGTCGATAGATCCTGAAAAAATATTCGCTAAAAGAAAATTTCGTTATATAAAAATAACGCCTTTTGATAAATATTGTTTTAATGCCTCTACAAAAGTTCGTTATAGAAAGAAACTCGCCTAATAGAAGTTCGTTATATAAAAGTTTGACTGTATTTACCCACAATTAAATTATCGATAAAATGATAACTAGCCGTATTTATAAACTAAATATGACTCGTTCACGTTAGGTTGGAAATCACGTCTAAATGTTTGAAAAATTAAAATTTTTAAACTCGACATTCAATAAATTATACAAATAGGTACATAAATGCCATAAAAGGTAAACAATAAATAATAAAAAATGAGGAACCTATTGTTAATTTTGGGCGTTGCAACGAAAATTAATGTAAATTAATGAAATACTGGTGGACTAACAACGATTTTGCGTGATTTTGCCTAAAACGAGAAGCAATTAATTTCTAATCAAATTTAATTTAACTTCAAACATTTGCGTTTCCGATTATTTAGATGATTAAAATTTTACCTTTGTGAAATAGCGTCGACGTGATCAATGAATTTAAGTACTGTTTAAAATGCGAACCGCACTTATCCCGGACGCGACGCGATATGATGCCATTTTAAAATAGGTAAAACTCCTGCAATAAAACATGCGACCTTTTCAATTTGATAAAACTTTTGAAAATTGCCTCGCTCGTGTTGGTAAACTGCGAAGATAGAGGAGATGCATTTTTCTAGAATAAATATTGGAGTTTTTCCATTTTTGTTACATCATTTATCATGAATCGATTACTGTTAATTTATACGACAAAGTTTCGACAACGTTTTCGAGTTAAGTACCACAAATGTTTGAATTCAAAAGTTTGCTTATATAAGCGAATATTTATTTGATAATCATTTGATGGCAAAATAGGTGTTTAGAACTTTTAGAAGTGCGGTATCACGGTTTCTTAATCGCAGTATTTTTATCATGTGTATGTATGATTTTTGTTTCGCTATTGACCGATGCAGATAGTTTAAAAAGTTCTAACTTTAATACAACTACGACTGTAACATTAATTAAATATCTAACAATAAGTTCTAATCAAAGATGTCACTATCACATTTTCGGTCGCTCGATTTTAAAAGAAAATATTTTCAATTTGCGAAATTAATAAAAACAATACGGTGTTTCAGAAGTATAACAATTTCCGCTTATACGTTATAACACAATTATCTTTTAGTTACGCGATGCCATGTCAAAAAGGAGATTGATGTTCGAAAGTTACATCACGAAACCTTCATAGGCGAGTTTATAAGATTAAAATAATGTCTGTTTTTTTTTGTTTTTCCGATAAAAGCAATGGATATTTACCGATTCGTAAAATTGCAGCTCTCTAAAGTAAATTTTTATTTTTCTTTTCATCGTGTTTTATTCGCTTCTTAACAGATTGAGGTTATATCCGAAATGGATACTTAGTTAGTTCTATAGGCTTTGCACAGTTAGTCACCCAAATCGCTTTAATGGCTAACCATTTGAAATGCTTTTAACCAAAATCAGGAAACGGTTTTCTTTTATTCAGTTTCCGTTTATTAACGGATGACTATTTGCATTCTAAAAGTGAGTTAAATAGTTATGAATTCAGATACCTCTACAATAATTAAACCAACTACTTACTAAACAATTAAAAAATCAATGTTTTATAATTTATATAATATTTTTGAACTTAAACATTTACGTCTATTTGGAAAATTGATTTAAATTATTGTGTAATATTATACATCATTTAAAAACTAGGAGGAGTGATTAGAAAAGTTTATTGACACTGCTAAAAATCACCAAATAAAGTAATCAAACTATTTCGGCGGTAAATTTCAAAGTATTAAGATTGTTAAGATTAATTCTGTGAATTTAGAGTAAAACAAAAATCTATCGACAGTTTAAAAACAGCCCTAAACAATATTTTGTATTTTGATTAAGCAGGTCGATTGTATTTTCGAAAAAACGAAAATAACACAGGACGTCAAAAAGAAAAATGGCGTAGTCGTCAAGCAACAGTTTTTGGGACTGTATAAATCGGGCTATGGGATGGCGTCAGTTTAGCGCGATAAATTTAAATCGCTCCTCCTAGTTTTTAAATGAAATATAGGTAAACATAACGAATTAATTAATAAATACATACATACCAATGTAATTAAGTACCTACGTAATTATTTCAAGATTACGGTTAGTTGATTAATAAGATTTCAAATAAAAATTTGCAAATCACTGTTTTATTGTTAGTTATTTATCGACTTGAAAATGTCGTATTTTGTTGATTTTTATTTTTTAAGCTTTAAAAAAAATGATTTGTAAGATTTGATTAAGTATATTGTACCTACATGATTGAGATTGTAATTTTCGTATTAGCTCACTTCAGTCTTTAAAAACTGCTATAGTATGGTCGGTATTTATATTTTCTGGATAGTTTGTCTGGTTAATGTCTTATAGTCGCGGGTATTTATTTTTCTCGTGTTTTTTTTAATGAATTTAAAACTCGTCGAATTGTATCGCAGAAACTTGGGAAATTGATATCAATTTTAATTTACTGTACCTATGTATGTAAATACTTAAAATAATTTGAAATATTAGAGTTCGTTCGGTGTAGAATTAGACCTGTCAATCATTCTGTTCGAACCCCTATTAATAGCGGGCGAATGAAATTGTATAAGCAGAAAAAACATGGCACAGCGCTGTGCCGCTCGATTTTGGAGTGGTTTGAAATAATTTATACTTAACCCTCATTGGTCGCCCTCCCCGTTCTTATATTTTTACGCCGGACGAACTCTAGGTAGGTATGTACAATCATAGACATAATTAATGTCGTCGGCAACGTGCTTTATAGACGTGTTTTATATGTAGGTACCTATATGTTACACAATGTCCCATATAATATGTATATCATAATATACACATATAAGCGCTTATAATATTTATGCTAAGTTTAGGAATCAATTTGTTCAATTTGTCTATTTTAAATCTTACCTTTATCTTTTGTTAACGTTATCCAACTTTAGGATTTATTTGTCACGCATTGTTTCTTACTGCGTCGTTTTACATATTATTAATATTGTGTTAATACAATGATATTCATATTTGAAAATACAATAGATAGATTTTAATATTTAATAATATTGTAACGAAAGGTGCTTTTACTTTTAAATTCACTTTTTGCAGTTTAATTGGATAAGCTCATTTGTCGGTAAAACTTAAAAAAATAATTTAACTACGCAGTTAATTAAGCTCCGAAGTAGTAAACTAGAAATTAAAGGATTACTTGTTTTTTAGACTCGTAAAGAGCCATCGCCACTCTGGGAAGGTTTCAAAATCGTCCACACTGATGCAACATTCTATATTTAAATTACTTCATGCAAGTCGATCTGCCTGAGAAACAAACTGATGTTTTCTTCCACGGCATGCGAAATAGTTAAAATAAAATTTAGTAAATAAGCATGTTTAGGTAGGTATCTAATTTAAAAAAGTATTGAAAATAATCAACTAGTTGGAGATTTTTTCCCAATTAAGTTATTTATTAGCATGCCCTAATACTTTCTTGATTATTTATAAAAGAGTTTATTTGAAATTTTCAATAATTAAATTTAAAAAAAAATAAATCAAATTTTCGACTAAAATTTTAATTTATTTGAATAGATATAAATACGTAGTGGCACAAACTTACATAATTTACCGGGTGGCCATGAGACCCTGGCCAAGGTTATAACTCCTATATTTATGAACCAATCGTTTTGAAATTTGAAAGATACATATAAGACATAATTTCCAATTTATTGACGTATAATGTCAAAACAGCGGACTTCCGGTTTCGACGGAAGTGACATCAAATTTGATTTTTCAAATGGAACACCCTTCATATTTTACTATTTTTGGAATCTACGGACCTAATTATATCTGATTACCTTGCCAAATTTTCGATTTTCTCAGAAATAATTTCAAAATTTTTAATTTTACTTTTCAACGCAGAAGGTCGTGACTGAGATATAATAATAATAATAATTGTTCTATCTCGACGTTGGCGTGCGAGGACTGTAAGTATTCCTCTACTGTTTTATTTCCAGGCCTGCTATGTTTACAATTCAAATAATCAAAACGACAAATACATTCCAAATAGGCAATGAAGAATACCTACCTATTTTTGAATTATTTAGTGTTAAATATAAATAAAACTAGATGTATCGTATATCGTTGTATTCGTAATACAATTTTCTATCGAATGATAATGAATAAATTCACTTTCCATTAAAAAAAAATTCACCATTTTTATCAAAAACTAGATTTTTAAAATTGATGGGCGCTCCAAACACTTAATAGTAACTTGCAATAAAGAATTATTATTTGTGCGGATAACAACCTTCTGTGTTGCAAAATAAAATTAAACGTTTTGAAATTATTTTTGAGAAAAACGAAAATTTGGCAAGGTAATCAGATAGAATTCGATCCGTAGATTTCAAAAATATTAAAATATGAAAGGTGTTCCATTTGAAAAATCAAAGGTGCCACTTCCGTCGAAACGGAAAGTTGCCATTTTCACTTTATACGTAAATAAATTGGAAATTATGTCTTATATGTATGTTCCAAATTTCATAATCATAATCGGTTCATGAACATAGGAATTACAAGCTTGGCTCGGGTCTCATGACCGCCCGAAATAAGTATTTCAATCGACTATCAGTCATGTACAACATAGGTAGTTGTCTAACTATTATAAAACGTGTGCGTTAGCTTTTTCATTAGTAGATGAAGCCTATGTCTATTATTTAAAATTTGTGTAGATAATTATTTGGCCTAATTTAGATCACAACATACAAAGCTAGGTATTTGTCGATAATTTTAATATCCATTTTAAAGCAACTGGTCGTTTAAATACCTAGTTACCTAATAATTATAGATGGTAATAATAAAATAGTATAAAAGTAAATTAAAGTCTTCATTTCCAAAACTCAATTATGTCGCAAATAGATGAGATCAAATAATAAACACTACATTTTAAATAACGAAATCCTGGAAAATGTACTATTTTCAAACTTATTTCTGTTGAATTCCTATTTTCTTTAATTTACGTTTGTTTGGCAATTTAACTTTCGCGTACACATCATTATAGCTGTAAATTATTCGGCGTTTATTTAACAAGTTGGTACATTTGTTGTAAAAACACAGAATCGAATGTTTTGTGACTTTACTTCGAGCCTTAATCATACGAAATTGATATTACTATTTAATCTGTACATATACGTATGCAGGTACTATCTGTTAGACGTATAAATAGTACCTACCTATATTACAATAAAGAATGTTGTTTTTTTGTTTTATAATAGATATTTCGTTTAAAAAAATTTAAATATAAATTAGCTAGGTGCTTAATATTTTATATTTCACTTCATAAACTAATACGTCGAAAATGTATGATTAATTTATATTTTTACCTTGAATTGCTGGAAGCTACGGAATTGTTCGATCGGGAACGCCTGCTTTTTAAACTATCCCCTCTGTTGACAACACCTTTTCCGGTGATAGAAAAGTGTCTGAGACGATAATATTCTTCTTCGACGCCCGTATTTGGCATGGAAGCTACTCTGGATCTTTGTTGAGGAAGACAAAGATAATTCGGTCTCCCCGAGGACCGGCCAGGGGTTTTTACTGACTGTGATCGACTGTGATGTGGGCTTCCATACCTGCAGGATAGATGAATATTATAGTACAAGGGTATCGAGAGAATTAGTTTAGTTTTATCTGTGTATGACGTGTAGGTATTTGTCTACGAAGAAAATCTTAGATTTTTATTATTAGAGAATCAATTAATTCTATATTTAAAAACGAATTTATCCTCAACATTATTTTTTCTACAATAATTAAAAGAAAATCTTTCTTTCACATTTCTGTTCCATAAATACTTATGTCTATGTACCAGGAATCGTTTACTAGGTTTTCCATAAACCTATACTACGTCTCATGATGAGAAGTCAGTACAACGAACAACACTATACCTTATTCAAAATAGATTCCAATGCATCAATAAAAAGTTACTAAATTGTAATATTTGTGGCATAATAATAAATATAATAATAATAAACGTGGCATATTCTACCGATGCCGTATATAACGTGACAAATACAGACTACAATTTATTAGTGACGTGTGTATCGGAACATATCTCGAATAACGTATAAATTCGTAAATTAGCTAAATTAGCAAAAAAAATTTAACCGGTTTTTTTACCATTAGGCGTTATTAAAGCGCGACGCAGAACTTCTAAAAGATGTTACAAAATATAACGGAGCAATTTAGCAACACCGTTTTCCATAATACCCTGCTCAGGTTTTCTCATCGCGAGATGCAATACGGATGTTAGTGTTTGAAAACAGTGCAATAAGATAATTTAGTGATCGCGTGATTAATTTTAGTACAATGCCTGTATGTAGATGTCAGTTTGAAAGATACTTAATTATTGATGATGTATCTATATTGGAAACTTAATGAGAAAATGCATACAACAAACAATATATTTGATTGCTACTTTTGTATTAATGAATTAATGGTTTTCATTAAAAAAGCACGAAGCATAGCCGTGTACTAACACGGTATCGATTTTATAAATGTTTCTTCGTCTGTAAGTATTTATATCACTACCTACGCACATCAATAAATACCCATGGAATATTCTTTTTATAAATATCCGGTTGTGCCTTTTTGTCGATGAAATTTTTCCGACGATTTTTATAATTTTTTCCGAATTCCCGACCACATTGGTAATTCCATGTTTTAAATAACGATTATACTTTATACAATTCGACTATTCTTGAAATTGTCGCAAATTTGATTTCGTCATTTAATTTTTTTTATAGAATCAGATTATACAAAAATGTAGGCAGGTACTTACCTACGTTAGTTGTGATTAAAAAAGGTACTGACGACGCGACGCGATAGATCCGAAATGAAAAGGAAATAAATAAGTAGGTGTAATAGTTCTGAAAATTCTAGAAAAAGCTACGTCGTATAGAAAATTGAAATAGACGTGTATCAGGATTTTCACCGAAAACAAATAACTAAATTTTTAACAAAAGCATCGTAAGCTTTTATACTTGTACTATATAAATATTCATATACGTTATTCGCCATAAGTTCGAATGTATGTACGTCGTACATAAAAAATTACTAAATTGTATATTTTTGTAATATTCAGTTTAAAATCTTGAACGACGCATGTTCAACTGGTGAAAAATTAATCTATTATGTAAACTAATATTTGCTAAATGTCTACCTATATTTAATAAAGACGTGTTTCCCACGAAAAATGTGCGAAATACCTACTCGAAACGCGAAAAATTGCCATTTTTAATCCTGCACCGATGGG
Organism: Rhagophthalmus giganteus; assembly: GCA_036326145.1. NCBI lineage: Eukaryota > Metazoa > Arthropoda > Insecta > Coleoptera > Rhagophthalmidae > Rhagophthalmus > Rhagophthalmus giganteus. The sequence goes on from JARFJA010000001.1 coordinate 53,160,746, forward strand.
AATAAAAGAATTAATTTGGTTAATTTTTCTTTGCACATTTATACATCACATGGCAATGAGATGTGAGCTTTAATCTTCCCCAAGAGGCGATATCATACGGCAAATAATTACCGTGTAGGTAGTTGAAAACAAATAAAACATAATATTCAAAGTAAATAAATAGATATTTACTACTACCTAACCTTTTTAAATTCTTTTAAAATGGAACTTTTTCCGTAACTTGTTATTATAAACGATTAAATATTATGAATTTATCGACGTTAGATTAATTCTGGAACAATTCTGTCGAAACCTTGTATTGAAAAAAAATTTATCATTTTAAAATATTATCATATTCATGTCTTTACTATCAATTCAAGCACACCCACAAAAAGAGAACCTTTTCTAAAACGTTTGTTATACTGCATTATTTGAAATCAGAAACATTCCGGTTGGCGCACTCAAGTATTTGAATTGTTTAAACAATTTATTACCATTACAACAAAATACAGGGTGTCCTGGAAATGATAAAAAATCTCCCGGGAGCGTATAAATCGCGTCTAAATAATGCCCCCCCTCCTCAATTAGTTCCTATAATTTTTTCCCACGGCGCTCCCCTTGTTAAGATATTTCACAACATTTAATAGATATTTAAACATTTTTCGTTGGAATTTAACAATGTTTAGTATACATACATAATAAATAAAGCTCTTTCTTGTTTATCCTAAAATGTTTGGAAAATTCGAAAATAACCTTTTACCATTTACTGTACCACGCCCTGTATTTTGTTGTAATTTTTAATTTGTTTATTTGAGTGCGCCAACCGGAATGTTTCTGATTCCAAATAATGCAGTATAATAACAAACAATTTATTAAAAGCTCCATCAAAATCGGTTCTGTTTTTGTGGGTTCCGAAGTGTTGACGATTTTTCGGCTTCATTTCAACGACTAAGATCACGATTTTCTCTGATTTAGGTGGTATAGATATATCTTAACAAATTATTTATTGATATCAATAACAACACCATATATATACCAAACGAGTATCTAATAAAGTATATAAAGTAAAATTCTATACATCCACGTTACTTCTCCGAAAAAAAGGGTCAACGTACTTGCAATCTTTTTGGCAAACAAACGAGCTTGTCAATCTAAGTAGGCCATTTACAATTACAAACACATTTTTATTTTTTAATGAAGTCTTTATTCGATATTTAAAAACAGTTTTAAAATTAATAGCTACAGTAACCGATTCATAATTGCAGAAATATTTAATTTTAAGATTAAAAAAAAATGAACTTCTTTTAATTTAGTCGGTTCCCTAAAATAGTTTCCAAGTTAATTTTAAATTAACACTTTATTAAGAAGTGCACTTTATTAAGTGCATAAAATGCGTAGACAGGTGGATACATTTTAAGGAAACATTATAAATTAGCTTATTTTGAATTAATTAATTATTGATATGCCTTAAATAATTTTAACCGGACACTAAAATCCAAAATTTGATGCAACATTTTATAAAAAAATAAAGCTCGTCGTGGATATACTTAAACATTGAAATGATTATTTTATTTAAATTAATAAAAAATCGATTGAGCTCCAAAAATACTTTAAAAAGTTTTTGATAATAGAAATGTAGTAAATAATTCTTCTGTATAAACTAGTAAATACTATTCAACAATAAAAGTAGAAAATAAATAAGTAGTAAATAAAAAGTTTTTGATAATAGAAATGTAGTAAATAATTCTTCTGTATAAACTAGTAAATACTATTCAACAATAAAAGTAGAATAAAATTATAAAAAAACGTTTTATTATTAATCAATTAATTGAACATTATTAATTTATTAGGTACTCACAAAAATATAAATCTACAAATGTGGCCGATTTTCTAACATTTTGGTATTTTAAGGTAAATTTCATATTCAGTAGGTAGTAATAACAATGATAGATTTTAATTTTTAATGTCATCGGTTTAATTTTATTGTGAAATCCGGCCTTATAGATTAGATAATACATTACTTTCAACAAACCCTCGACCAACTTTTGTGAATAAGCTGTTGGGGTGAATGAGGATATACGGCGTTTTGTTCGGATAACCGTTAAGAACCAAAGGGCAGCTAACAAAGTGCGACTAACTATAAATGGTTTACTGCGGTTTAGTGTTTCCTATAATTGTTATTAGTACCTACCTAAGTATTTTGTGGGTCTGTATTGATTATTTTCACGTAGACATCTTTTATTACGTCTACAGTCTACTCTGTTTCACATTCAATTTTATTTTAGCGTAATGAAATTAATAATATTTTATATTTATCGATAATAAGAATACTAAAATACTAATAAATATATTAAAACAAAGAAGATAAGAAAATATGATCTAAACAATGAATCTTTATGTATATATGTATTTACCTATGCAAGTAAATGTAACAGTAATTTTATCAGTTAAATGTTTTTCAAATAGGTACATATGTGTACACCAACTTCATAAAAAATTGAATATTTTTATTTTATATTGAAACAAAAATCTGGAATTTTGTTTATAAGAATTTTTAACTTGAAATTTAAATTTCTTTGTTATTTACTAACTTTTAAGCAAATTAAAGTGCGCTTTTTGTTAATAAAATAACAAAATAATTATTTTAAATAATTTCATAACAAAATTATATTTTACTAAAAAATAATATCTAATACAAAAATATTTAACAGGCATTCTTGTTAGTTATTTCACAATACAATGTTTTAGTCAGGATAAACGATCATAATGAACGCAATCTATCTGAAAAACGTTAAACTTATTACACTGTGTATAATAAATACATCCCAAACAATAATTAATTAAGATGCATGGTGATAGTAAAGCATGGCGAATTCGGTAAAATAAATTTTACGTAATTTATTATTACTTAAGTACTTTGATAAAAGTTACAAAATGAAAAGGAACATTTGTAAATTCAGACTTTTGTTGTTTGTTTTTAGTTAAAAAGTTATTCAAAGCATTGGCAAATTTAGGTACTTATTATTTTTGAAGCAAAAGTAGAAAAATATACGAATACTGTAAGTACTTATAGTAGGTAATTGTTGCAAATTAATATTAAAACCGGCAAAGAAGGTTTTTCAACGTCGACGAGAGGCAACTTACTTATTAGTATTAAAACGAAATTCATTACTTTTTTTTTTAATTACGTTTTTTTTAAACAGTGTTTTGGGTTATGGGCAGTGTTATTTCATTTACTATAACATTCACTAATTTAATTGTCAAAGAGTAAAAGTCGATTAAAATTAAATTTATATAATTTCATATTGTATACTTACTTACACGTGATAACCTTTTATTGATGTTATCATAAATTGAGTAAGTCACTATACTGTCAAATAGAATTTTACCTACGTACGTACTTACATTTACTTGTTATAAAAGTTACGACCTAAGTTAACTGTCGATTCTTATTATCCTAATTGGTTAAAACGTACCACATGCCGCCACTAATGAAGTTTTTATTGAACGTGCAGTAAATGAGTGGGTTAATTATAACTACTGCAGTTGAGTAAAATAAACACGAGTCAAAAATAGCTTTATAGTTAAGTATACTTCGTTTATTTTAAGCCAATAAAGCTATTTCTAGTTCGAGATTTACGATTTCTTGCAAATAATGCATCGCGTAAGCTAAATAAAAATATACGAGGATAAACTAAATTTTATAAAGTCTTACCTCATTTCGAAATCATGAATTTCCTCCAGGGTTAAATTGTTACTGACGTCCAAAAGCTGCTTCATGTGTTCTTCTCTTTGTTTCTTTAAGCACAATTTATTTCCGGCACTTTCCACGTTAGACACAAATTCACTTCCGTTTTTCAAGAGAATAGTGGAAACGTTCGATTGATCTAAGCTAAGCGATGGTTGTTGAACCACGATTGTTGCTTGCGGAGCTTTACGACCTCCAAAATGAACTGAGTTTTCTAAAGGATTCGTAGTTACATTTATAGGCGACGTTGCAGTTGTTTCTAATTGTGCTCCCACTTCTCTTAGACATTTGTTTAAACACACACTACCACGTTTTTCGGAGGAAATCGGAACAAGAAGAGCTCCTGTCTGGCAATTATCCACGGGTTCGTTGAAAAAGTCTACTCTCAGATCAGGAGGAGTCATTCGGGCCTTTTCGCGGTATCTAGCTATATGTTTCTCGTCGTACGTGAACTTGTCACCTTTATATTTATTGGGGGAATGGTGCCGCTTATTAGATTTCCTGTGTCTGTGCCTCGGTTTAGGAGAAGCCGTGTCATTTTTGGATTCGGGGGATATTTCGGCGTTGTGCTCGAGACGCGAATGTTTTGGAGAATTTTTTTCCGGTTTACCGTTTATTTCTTTCGGAGAAGACTTATCCGCGTTATCCTTTTGTTCGTCGTGAATCGTTTCAATTTTACGCCTATGACATCGTCGCTCTTTGGGACTCGCTGGTTTGTGATTATTATTTATGAATCTCTGACTGTCGTATTCGCTGTGTCGTCTGTGCACCAACACGTTATCGTAAGCAACTTCTATCGAATCGAAGTTGTTTTGTGCGACTCTGTAGCTATTTCTCCTTTTCGCTTCTTGATTTAAAGCTTCTATTTGTTCTTCCATTAATCGTTCGACACTTTTTTCCTCCGGAATACAGTTCACTTCGTTCTGACAATTAGTCGTGTCGAATACGAATTTTTCTTCGTTTTTAAAATACGCCGTTTTCGGAGTTGTTTCTACGTCGAAAACAAATGTCGCGTCATGCTTTGCTGTCGCTGGCGTTTTCGGAGACAAGGGTGTCGGCTGTAAAATTTGATTTGGACATCGTCCGATGTCTAAAATGTTTTCGGTGTTTAACATGTCTAATGGTTCCGTGATATCTAGACTGTCTTCTGTGTTATCTCCATCTGTTGCCGTCATTGTAGTTACCATCGTATTGGAACTGTCGGTACTAGTGTTTATTGTTGTTTCAGATGCTGTGCTCGAGCCCATTACTATCACTTTAGGTACCGGACCCTAGAACAAACAAATAATTACAATGTTGGTATATATAATCTATTTATCGTCGACAATAAAAAACTGTTTTAGGTATTTCATTGTTCCGACATTTAATTTTAGCGCAACTGCAAAATTTATTTGGCAATCACGTGCAGCGCTTTAACTACTGACACTAATTGCATTCACGACACAAAAACTTCCGCGAATTAAAAATTATTTGGTTAGCTTTGTTGTCTAATTAAACTCGATATATCTGCTTACTGATTGTGAGATTTAGAAAACGTGATTTAAATTAATTTTTGATTAATTTTTATAATAGAAGTATTAAATTGTTGCCTGTATAAATTTTCCGCGCGCTGAATTACCTACTATATTGTTTAAATGATAAATATGTGCAACGAAAATACAAAGCTATGGCGGTTTTTTTTAAAATTAACCAATGTTAATGCGTAAGTGTCCTGTCAAATTCTGAAAACAGTTTGATCAATCACATTTGATTAGTGTGACCGTGCAGTTTCTTGGTTTGTTCAAATCGTCGTCTGCGTTGATTGTTTTCGTGCTTATTGCTTCGTGTCTGTGCAATAGATTTTAACTTACAATTAAAGGCGCTTGCGTCGGGTACTAATGAAATCTATTATGTATGGTTTAGAACTTAACTATTTGGTGTAACTTTTAAAATTGAAAAATATAATTGTGTTTTCGTTTTACATCATCTATTAAAACTGCAATTAATGTATTTTTCGTAAAGTAAACAAGAAATTATTCCGAAATATTTAATAAAATGGTAGATACTGATCTATAAAGACTATAATTTTAAAATTTTTCTAGTTTGTGGTTTTGAATATACATTTTGATTAATTACTTTATCATTTTGCGTGTTACAGTAACTGGATAATAATGGTTTAATTAGCTTTGTTAAAATGATGTCTGTGATTAAATTTTTATGATTATAACAAGAAAAATGGGAACTTAAAGAATTTTTAAAAAAATTATATTTTTGATTTGCCTTTTTCAATTGTAAACGTAAACTTTGTAATTCATCTCATTTCATCAACTTTCTCATTGCAATTAGAATCGACTAGGATCGTTGAGCACATGGGTGGTAATGAATTTTCGGTATTGCACAATGGCATTTTTGTATCACTACTTGATGAAGTTAGCTCAAAGCGAAAAGGCAAAGGGCATTCAGTATTCTTATTCATAGGATCGACAGGAGTGACAGGATCTTGGGTGGATATACAATTAACATTCATAGTAGTGCATGACTGTTTAGGATTAATATTGTTGGTCTTTTTCTGACGTGCAGGATCTAGGTAGAGTCTAGGGTAGTTGTAGGACAATATAAAGTTGGAATGGCATTTGCTTTTAATTTATACCTTTGATTTAATCTATTGGGATAGTAACAACTCTTTTCGAAATGTTTTTCGCAAACATACAAATTGGGTTCAATATTATGTCCTGTAAATGTATAATTAAGTAGTAATAAGGAGTTAAGTAAGAATGAATTATTGAAATAGCAATTATTTACCTGTTACATTAAATATTTTTTACATCACAATTTTTTATACGTAATATCAGAAGGAAATTGGTGCATTTTAATTTTATTTCTATTTATTTGTGTGCAATTAGGCACCCAACAATGTTTTAGCTTCATATTATTTACTGTGAATTCCACACTTTAAATGAAAATTCTAGTTGCAAATAATCATTACAGTTACCTTTAGTACCCGACGCGAGCGACATCTGTTATTTCCATTAAAGTTGTCAGGTCAGCTGTTTTATGCTATTGCACAGACCTTATAAGCACGAAACAATCAACGCAGACTACGGTTCAAATCATCAAATTTTGACGTCATCAACCAAGTCTGTTAGTCTTGACAAACTGACTGATAATGTGACGCGAGCTTAAGTGCTGAAGTGTTTTAACAATTAAATACTCTCATTATTTTTTGGTATAACAATAGGTTTATAAAATTATCTAAATATCAAAGTTTTAATACAGCAATATATCTACTTAAATATTACTTATACAAAGAATGCTCTTATATAAAAAAGTTATACATATATAGGTACTTAAAAAGCAAAATCAACGAAATGAGTTTTTTAGCAGATATAATTAAAATGTATAACGATGAATTTATATGCAAATATATAAGTACAACAAAATAGAATTAGAGGTGTACAGACGAGATAGGTTGAACAGGAAACATAACATCCAACTCCCAACTTGGAAAACTTTAGATAGTTTCAAGCACTAGAAAAATAACTACTAGATATATCTTAATTTTTATTTTTTTAATACCCCAGAATAAACAACGGTGACCAAATAAAAATGTAACGCGATCTTTTTCTGAAGCGCAAAACATTTTCTAAAAGTAAGTCTTTCTCCTATTAAGGGAGACTATTTTGTAAGACGCCAGTTAAATAACTCACTTTTAAAACATTCAACGATCGGGTTCAAAGATAAAAGCTTGGCAGCATATTAGAATAGCTTCCAACATCGCTTGTAAACATGATATTTGCAACGTAAATACGTATACAGGTATCGTGTTTATATTAATTATTTCACTTTATTTTATTAAAACTAAATTAAAGTTGTTAAGGCAGAATGTGTTGGTTATGCAGTTTTACATCGTAAAAAAAGACAATATTAAGTATAATTACTTACTTTGACTTTTCGAAATCGACAAATTTCAAATTTATTTAAATATAGTGGAATCGATCGTCCGTATTAACCGAGCCAATTAGCGAGAGGAAAAAAAACTAATAGTACATAATTGAATGTTTTAAATTTGTATTTTTTTGGTTTATTAATTATTTTAGGTATGTATTACGTACTTTGTAATGCGCAATAAATTAGAATTTGTAAATATATTTCTGGTTCCAACATGCACTTTTTTAACTAGTTTAATGATGTGTTTACTTTAACGGGTTTATTAAGCAATTATATTGCAATATAGGTTACGAATCAATAGCTCGTTAGCCCATGTCAGTTCGTATATCCGAGTTTTTGGTTATTCGAGGTAAGCTCGGCCCACATTGGCTCGAATAAACGGGATTGCACTGTACCTACAAATATTAAAAATAATATATTAGATTAACGTGAAAACTGGCTGACATAATCCTTACGTAAATCGACTACCGATAGTATTTCATTGATCAATAACGATAAAAAATAAATATGTTGACATTCTGTTTAACTTTGAATAGAGTTGGTCGAAAACGGTTGCAGCAAGCTATCTTTTTGCTTTTTCTCACAAATATGTGTGAGAAGTAAATGCTTTTGCATGTAAGTACACATGCCTAGTGGTGGCGTTAGTAGATTATGGCATTACCCGAACTTCCTCTTAAGATACGGCGACACAGATATGTTCCTGAGATGTTGGGGACGTGTACCTAATGCTAATAGGTAGATGCATTTCAGATATTTCGATTCTTTCGTTTCCTGCAATGTTTTCTAACTAAAATCTTAATTGTCGCAATTCTTTGATCATTTTTGCCTCGTCTCACTGATTTTGATCGGTTTTTGTAATTCTAATATCGTACAACCTGTGGAAATCTTAACGGTTAACGATAGATTTTCAATTTTCAAGTTAACGCAGGACCAGGGTAAAATTTTCGTTTCGGAGTCTTCCCTTGTCGACGCGTGGAGTTTTTATAAGGGCCTTCAATTTAGTCGAAGTAGGGGTTATTTCCTTTTTTTTTTTAGTTTAGCAGCAATTCTGGCGATAACAGCAACGGTAGATGCTTTTAACCTTAAGGTAAATTAAATAACTGCCTCCTGGTTTTGCAGTCGCTCTTGTAGCCTCTCCAGATTGGCCCGATTGTTTGGTGTTGTTGGAAGTGAAGTGAACGCGAATAGTTAGCTATTCGTGTTTCCTATACAATAACGGCCTGTAGTTAGGCGTAAATGGGTTGGATGTTTGAGCGTTGCAATTTGTATAGACTCAGAAAAGATGCGCTTTGAAATCGATAAGGGTTCACTAAACTAACATTGCTGCTGGTAACGATCGATTCTAGAACTATAAAATATTTTCCTAGACTTCATTATTTAAAATTCGCTGCAACCATTTTTATTTATTTAATTTATGTTTATTATATAATAAACTAACATAAGTAAATTTTTTGTGTTTGGTTTTAATTTTTATCATTAGTTTTACAATAATTATACCTACCTATGCTTATAAGTAGATAGGGTCAATTGGGGTAATAGGAGTTAATGTTTTTTATTGCTTCTAATTTCCCCTAGATTTTGAGACAAATGAAAACAAAGCGATGCTTTACACTGATTACGCACCGATACGCATGTAGGGTAAAAGAAACAATCTGCAGAATTTTGTGAATACAATGCTACTGTTTAATCTAACGTGCATTTCCACCTTATAAACGCAACAAACTGACAAAAATATCACTAAACATTCCTACTGTTACTACAAAGAAAAAGGAGCGAATTTTTGAATAATTTTAGACCATGTTTTCATTTACCCCTAGTTTCCCATTACCTCGATTGACCCTACGTATTAGTATCGATATGAAAAATGTTTTAATATACCATAATAAATTAGCTTTAACTTGAATTCATTTTAAATCGTTATACCTATTGCATTTATTTCCATAACTTGTTAGAATTGATTACTTAATAATTTTATTCATTGTAATTAGATAAATATAGGTATTTATGTGTTGCTTGATTAATCATCTACTTCAAATTATTTGATCTGGTTGTTGAATTTTCAAAATCAAAGCATTTCATATTTATTGTGAAACAGCTTTTAACGTCTTTAGTACAAAAAACTACTAATCTAGAAAATTATATTGTTAGTATCAGTTGTTATTGTGAATTTATGAAATGGATACATTTAGGCCACTATTATTAATGTTGACGCTTATTAAAAAGACCAAAATATTTATTTATATAGTACGTACTAAACGACATAAATCACTTTTAACAATATTTTTGTAGGTAAAATTTCACTACATTACTACCAAAGTATTTGAAACATCGCCAAATTTTCCACAAACAGATTGAATCAATTTCTACTGTTATACTATTACTTTTATGTATTAATTTTGTTATTAAGTGATTATAGCATTTAATTTGGTAAGATTGTAATTTAAAAAAAATAGAACTGGATTGCTATCTATTTCATCGTCTTCGTTTGATTAATATGATAGCTATTATTGATTATTATTTTTTTTAATTTTTTGCAATTAAATTTTTGTTGATCAAATTGTTCTTTATAAAATAATATTAGGTAATGCAATTTTAGTAACATTAAAATTGATTTAAAATATTGCATAATATTTACGTATTTTTTTTAAGTTCATTAACTTGTAGCTACTATAAGTTGAAGTATATTTACATTTCTGAACAAAATTCTTACAAGAATAATAATAGATGGGCTGTTATGTGACAAGTTACAGATGTTGATAATATGATGAATTACATTTTGTAAATAAGACTTTAAGAGAACTGTTTTGGCAATGTTTCAATATGGTTACAATAATACAGAGGAAGTTAAATTAGAATAATATATGTTTCTTATTTTGTTAATCTAATTGGAACTCATTTGCCATTTTCTTTAGCTATTATGTTACCAAAGAAAAGTCTTCTTTAATTGCACACTAAATATAGGTATGTATATTTTTTCTTATAATTTTATTACCAAAATTTACTTTAATTTTTCCTTGCTTCTAACGACAGGATATTGAGAGAAAATTGCGCCATATAGTGATTTTATTTTATTTTTAAGTTTCCTAAGTAATCCATAATTGCTCTTAATCAAACATATGAGTAGTTAAATGATACTCGTTCATCCAAAATAACGGAAATAAAAGATTTTGTTAGACAGGTACCTATATTAAATAAATAAATTCAATTTTTAAATGTATGAAATCAAAGTCTAAGGACGAGATCGTAAATAGCATTTAAGATGTAGTTACTTTCTCTTTTAAAAGAGAATTTATATGATTATTTACTAAAATATCGGACGATTTAGGATTTTATCGCACGTTTGCCGTTATCATTTTTGTTATAGCGCCATTTAATAGTACATACATATGAACATATGACATTGCAGTAGAAAGTAGGTACTCTGAAATTATTTTTTTCATAAATTTATTGATAAAAGCAGCCCCGATGCCGAGGTTGGTTGTCACGTGTATTTCAAACGGAGAAACAAAAAATAATGACATCAAAGAATATGTATTTATTATACCTATTACTTACAAAGAACTGCAAAATTACAAGAAAATACAAAGTTACATTGAACTACAAAATTGCATTATTTTAAAAGAACTTTTTTCCTCGTGTTTTTTATTTTTCTTTTACCTTTTGACCTTTAACTTTTGATATTCCCATGTTATGTTTTTCTTCGAAAGGTACGAATTTTGTTTCTAAATACTAACTATACGTTATTCACGATAAGTTCAAATCCTCGTCATCGACAAAACCTCGTATTTTTACAGTACTAATAGATTGTAGGCTTTTTTTTAGGCCATGTCATATGTGTGCAGGTACTATGTTCAAAACTTTAAACTGAATATTACAAATATACAATTTAGTAACTTTTTATGCACGACGTGCATTGAAACCTATCGCGAATAATAGAAGAAAAATACCATCGAGGTTGGTTATCACGTGTGACATTCAACCCCGACGTATTTGTGACAACCAGCCCCGCGTCGCCATTTTGAATACAAACAATCCTACGGACATTACCGTTTAAAATAATTTTACTTTTAATATTGTAAAACATTAACCAATTTCCTTGTTTCATCATAAAATACATTTAAAATTAATAGTATTAGTTATTATATATTATAAATTATATTGGAAAATTATTGAAATTTTATATTTTAAGCAATAACTGAGAACTTTTTATACCGTATTAAAATAATACCTACGTTATACTTCTACTCGGTTTTGTCGCTTATCGGTTCCAAGATCCCCATCATCGTGACTTGAATTTCTAACATGATGTAGGTATTATATTAGGTGAGGTAGGTAAATTTCTCTTTGTTGCAAAGCAACATAAACTTTGTATCTATTATTGTAATACTGCTTAGTTTCGAAATACGTTTTGGTTTATCAATGTAATCGTAAGAGGAAGCGGAAAGTGTCAAAACAGTGTGTAGTACATAAGCATTCGTTAGTGCTAAGACCGTCGAAATTTCTGTGTGGTCTTACAATCATACTGACACGTTTATTAAAAGTACGTTGTTTTTGTTTGAACTAGAACAGCTTTACATACATAGTATATGCCTGATGCATTCGTTCAGACACGTACTTTTGGAAGAAATTCAAATATTTTAATTGGGAGATTTAATATAAGTACAAATAATAAATTGCTATTGTTTAAGCTCGTTTAAAATATTAAAGGATGTCCTTCCTATCTATTAATATTTTCAAATATATATATATATATATATATATATATATATATATATAACTACGTAATGGGTAATTATAAAATATTATTTACTAAAATGTTGGCCATAATAAAATTATCTAATAATAAAGTAAATATTGTGAAGTAACAAATTGTAATTCTATTGTTCCGTGTTTTATCGTTTCTTCTTTCTTTTGTTTCGAACGTTTGTTAGTACTTTACGATTATTTTCACTAAATCTATCTGTGAAGCTTTCTATTATATATACAAACTCTGTGGTGGAACTATGTATCAATTCGATTACCTAACTAGGAAAATAACTGAATAGTAGGTAGTAATTTTAACAACAATCAGGTGGTTATTTATTTGGTATCTTTATAGAAAAAAAAATTGGAGAAACCCGTTAAAAATTGTACCCACATAAGTACCTATTAACGTGACAAATTTATTATAAAAGTCATATTTAACATAAAATTATATAGAACACTATTAGCTTTGTTTTGGTTAAATTTTTGAGTGTTTGCTTTAACTTCATATTTTTACACAATTATAAATTATAATTATAAATAAATTATAAATATAAATTATAAATTTTATACAAATCATAATAAGTAATAGATATAACAAAATAAGGGAGTTGCGTAAAATTAAAAATAACGAATAGTTTTACTTTAACTAACTGTTTATATGACTCACAATCGGTGCTTTACTTTGTGAACGTTATATAGTCTACGTCTAATTACGGCTTACAATTAATTTTGGTTATAGGTATTTAATATAAATATAGGTCAGTTATTTAATTTATTAGGATTAAGTTGTTATAGTCATAGTATCCAAAGTTTTTGACCAATAGGAAATGACTATTTAATATTGGATTCATGTAAACCGGTCTTATAACCGATTCCTTTAATGTAACAATAAATCATTTAAGTTTCCACTGAAAATTATATTACTTATATTAAATTACATATAGGTATAGAAAATTATATCTAATTCTCTACCAAACAGAATTGCCAAGAAAGTCTACAACTACAATTTTTTTAAGATAATGTTTCTAAATACATAGTAACAGCTTGATCAATTTACGAATATTTTACTTAAATATGCTTAAATAAATAAATATTTAGTAAATATAGTTTAAGTAAATATTTGTTAACGTTGAAAAACGCGTCGTTACCAACAAAATTTTATAATTAACAAATTTTCTAAATTAAAAGTTTTATACGGACGTTAGGTGCCTATGTAATTTAATATTCTTTTTAATACGAAAGTCGCGTGTTCGTTATTATTTTAAATCGATTTTAAAATATAAATATCGTACCTGCGATTTAGAGGTGTTTTTCGTAGAACCTCTGCCACTTTTGAAATGAAGGCGTCTGAGAGCGGAGGTAGCCGTTGTGAAAAGGTCCTCGGGAGGTCGGGGAGATCTAGGGCCCGACTGCGAGTTGACGGTCATCCTAGGGCGAGGACTAGGACTGCTACTTGGCGAGCAGCTCTCGGAGGTATTTTCACTCTGAAAACGATTAAAAATTAGTTGTTACGTGAAAAATTATACGTACTTAAAGCTGTTTATTTTCTTTATAAACATTAATAGCTATTTGTACATACAACGAGATAGGAAAAGTCCATTCTATATTAGACATGAGATTTTTGGTCGAGGAGTTAGCCGAAATCAAAACCACGCTGCGAATGGCAAAAACACTTTCTCTGGCGAGTTATATAGGTACAAGATTTTCTAAAATTTGGTAAGAAATTCCTTCTCATTTTAATTTAAGCGCCGCCGTAGGAAAAACATTTATGGAAACTTGTGGCATTTTTGACATAGTTTATATAATCCCGACTGTTGAGATATTCGCCCCCCGAAGTTGAAGAATAAAATCTATTTTTTTAAATAACATTTTTAGTTTTCGTTAAAATTTAATAATTTTGGGTGCACATACGTAATAAGTAAAGATCTTTAGAATGGTATAATAGGTTTTTTGATATCAGCTCAAGAGAGACAGGGTGCACTACCTCTAATCTTTGTAACTTTAACAATTTTCAGAGGTTTAAATTTTTAAGGCCGTTTTCAGATTTCTCAGACATTTTAGTGTAAAAAAGATATTTTGTTCAATTTCGATAAAATAAACCATATTCGAGAAAATCACACATAAAGAATAATCTAATTTAAATGTAATTTTCTCGAAAATGGGTGATTTTATCGAAATTAAACAAAATATATTTTTTATACTAAAATGTCTCGAAAATCTTGAAATGTAGTTAAAAGTTTAACGACTTCAACCTCTTCGACTTCCCTCTTTTATATCCATTGCTCTCCTGAGGTGATATGAAAACATCTATCGTACAGTTTTAAAGATCTTAATTTATTACATAAGTAGACCAAAAATTATTAAATTTCAATATAAACTAAAAATATTATTTAAAAAAAATAGATTTTACTCTTCGACTTTGTGAGTGAAAAGTCAACGCAAAAACATCTATGTTGCATTATTTCGACGTGGTTTATACGTTCCGGAGAAATTTTTACCATTTTCTAGATACACCAATATTTTGTCGTAATAAATTGTTTAAACAATACGCTTGTGTGCGCCAACAGGAACGTTTCTGATTTCAAATAAAATAGTACAAAAAAACATTAAAAAATCCATCAAAAACGGTTCTGTTCTTGTAGGTTTTGAAGTAAAAACGTAATTTGACTCGACTATAAACAAAGTAAAATTTAACAATTCTCTCATTGTTTCTATTTTGTTTTATTTTTCCACAATAGTTAAGAAAAATTGCAATTTTTTTCTAACTCGTCAAATGAATATTGAAAAATTTAAGAATTCCTTACTGAATTTTACAAAATACATTTAATGAGTTGAGTCGCGCGCCGATGACTTATTTGTTAACAATATAATCATCTTGGGAAGGGCTTATCGCGCTTCGTTTTAGATAACGTGTGCTTGTGCCGACACGAAACTGGCTCATTGTGAGTAACTCCGCGCTGTCGAATTCATATGCACGTACCTAATTATTCAAAATCGAATTCGTTAAGGTGTTTGTTCATCAAAATGCGTTTTGGTAAGAGTCGTTTTTGTTTTTGATATTTCCTCATCTGTTGTCGATTACTGAGTTTTCGATATTACAAAATTAGTTCAAGAATAACCTTAATGCGATAAAAAAATCATACGTTCCTTTAGAAAGCAAATCTAGAATAGTTGACTATAATCGTAAAAATTACATAATTATTATAATAGTGGGCGTGTAGTAATTCTTATTTGAAAAAATTAATATTCCAATGCACATATATCTGTATTATTTATATACAACATAGGTACCTATTTATTTATGTTTTCCAGTACATTAAGTTAATTTTTTTGCGAGTTTTAACAATAATTTCAATTTATATGTAGGTATTCAAACAAATAACTAAATATTTTATAAAAATTGTACCACATGTTATTTAAATCCACACCTGCAAACTGCGACACGGCTCTTATCGTACACGTGTTCCACAATCTGAACATTTTTATAAATCGAGTGACGATTTTATTCCTCGGTCGTCAAATTATTGTACGTAGTGCGTGGGTGATATGATAGTGATATTGTCGGGTTGTTTTTTTCGGAAAAGGTGTAAATCGCGACGCGGCTGTTTTGAAAGCTTATTGAGACGCTCGCGGGATTAAATAGTTGAAAATGCCCGGGTTTTCCGAAGATTGATATTTGCAGAATCGGTAAGTCTCGTTGTTTAACAGTTTTAACGACAGAGGTATTTGGATTAAATTCAAATCAATTCGTATCTAACCAATTAAAAAAATATTACGAAATCACGTATTTTAAAAATTAAATTTAGTACATGATTTTCTCAATTTATAACTTTGAATTCAAATTGTTAATATCTACTGTTAAATTAAATGTATGATAGATCCGGATGCACAACACTAGAAAGAAAAAAAAAACGTCGGCGCCGCGCCGTCGCCCCTGCGCCAGTAGCACAAAAATAACTTAAATAGTATAGGTAATTATTATCTATAAACGCGAAAATAATTACTCATTTTAAATAGATGCTAATTTTTATTCATTAGGTGGTGGTTCATCAAAATAGTTTTTGTTTTTACAATAATTGTTAAATACTCTTATTACATATGTTAACTAATTATTAGTTTACAATTTGATTACGTGAATAAAACATGAAAATTAAAAGCGTACATGTATCGCATTAAAAATAAAATAATATACAGGGTGTTGCAAAAAGTTGTCTCCATATCCGAAACTTATCAGATCATTAAGTAAGTACCTACATACCTAATAATAGTTCGTAAAAAAATTTAATTCGCGATAAAGATTAGTTCATTCTTTAAAATTAATAATGAACAAATCAAATATTATTCGTTGTGCCGGACGGAGGTACGGAATAATTATTTATGGTGCAAGTGTAAAAAATGCCCATTTAAGGCACGTCTGTTAAGAATTTAAGTTAACCCTTAAGTGTTAACCCCCCGCGTCTCTTTTCAGTACCTATATCTATCTTTATGCGAGTCAGAGTTTTGAGCTCTTTTGACATTAGATCTCAACAATGATTTTTTTAATAGTCTCGGGTTGACGCACCAATTTAGTCCCTCTGTATTGCGGCCTATAAAGACCTATTGTGCTCCCGCTGTAAATGTGCTTATGAAGGCACTTCTACTTTTCAGGTACCCCAAAGTGTGACTCTCCGCTGACTGCTAGTGAGCTCAATAGTTTAATACATAATATATTATTCTTGTATTTACAACACCGAATATGTATTTACTTACAGAATTTTTTTCTGAATTTTAAAAGAATTTGCATATTGTCTAACAAGAGGACACTACAACCAGTACATCGAAATTTGGGATGCCGATTTTTTTGATGATTCTAGAGGTCAAACAAATATACGTGTCTTGGCATTTTAATTAAATTAAAAAAGAAATCAAAAAGCGAAGTTGCTGTTTAATAACCGTCCCCATTAGTGCGTTTTTTGACAATGGCGCTTTGAGTAATGTTCTCGCTTCGTTATTAGTAGGTCGGCTAGTTCGATCCCCGTGTCTCCAAACTTTCTTTTTGTTCTAACTTACTAGTTTTGACAGAAGATAACTCTATAAATTTATTAATTTCCTCATATAATGTGAGTCGTATAAGAATACGTAATTTTATTAACAATAAAATCTCCCAAAAAAACTTTTGTAGTTTTTTCGCCTTTAATGGAGAGAATTCGACGCACATCGGCGCGATACTCGCTACCAGTTTGGTCGGTATTAATAATGAAATCCCTATGAAATTAAAAAAAAATTGAAAAACAAAAAAGTTTGGAGACATGGGGATCGTACTAGTGACGTACTAATTAGGAAGCGAGAACATTACTCAAAGCGCCACAACGACATTGTCAAAAAACGTACTAACGGGGACGGTTATTAAACAGCAACTTCACTTTTTGATTTCTTTTTTAATTTTTACCTCGAAAACTACGGAGCATTCGACAAAATGCGAAGACACGTATATTCGCTTTTGACCTCTAGAATCATCAAAAAAATCGGCATCCCAAATTTAGATGTACTGGTTGTAGTGTTCTCTTGTAAATAGTAACTTACTCGACCATAAAATAAAAATTAAATTTATAATATAATAATATCGGGTAAGTGTCGTGTACTAAGAAACAATCGGAACGGATGTTAAGAATCACACGGTATGTTTTTTTATTTTTACACTTATTTTTTAAATTAAACTATGTGATCACTGTTTATAAAAGCACAGTTCGAAAATTACAATAGGCATTTAAACATACATTAAACCTTAAAAACATAGATAATCTATATTAACGTTTTATCAACAACATGTTTATTTTGTTAAACGTCAAGTAGGTAAGATCGTATTATGCTGAGGTTGTCCAACTTACCTATAACCTGTAAAAATATTTTTTTTTAGTTAGAACTATAATGTGAGCTACTCCCGCTTGCTTCGATAGTTTATATGCCGAACACCTAACAAATTAGTTTATCTTGTCAGGGTAAATTACCTAGGTACTGATACCTGAACCCAATACCTACTGGTCACCGTCAAACACTTCAAACCGCTTTTACAGTAATATACAGCGAAGCTTTAAAAATTAAGTTCAAGCGCTTTTTCTTATTTTCCTACTCTAAGTCACTAAAACTTTAGACGCTGCTCGCAAACTTGCGTATAATTTGCTTTTCATTACTTATGGTACATACGTGACGCATATAATTCATTGCCAATTATCTGCGTAAAGTGCACATCTACGCAATTTTGTCGCAGCAATTAATTGTGTGGGGTTTTGGAGTCGCTAAAAATTAGTTGTCACTTGACATACATCGACAAATGTATCTTTAAGCATAATTGGCGATAAGCAAATTACTAAAATTGCATGCAATTATTGCACAAATTCAGAACATGTTGAAATTCGTGCGATTCCATTTCGTGTAATAAAATTGCTGCAACAAAATTGCACAGGTGTGAATCCCATTTAATTGAAATAACATACTGCGGCATATTCAGCCACTTTACCCTAAATCGTTTTATGGATTTTTTTAAGCGTAAATTTTAATGTAAGTAGGTATTTGGCAGTTGAAGACTCCGTTTCCACTGCAATTATTGTAATACTTACAATTAGTGTTGTTGCATTTAAAAAAAGTATTGATGGTTATTAACTTGTATTGTTTGCTTGGGTTTTTCTTTTCTATTTTGTAAAATTCAGAATTATGTATATATTTAATTCACCGTTCACTTTTTCTCTTATAATAAATAATTAAAATTCAAGTAAAATTTTCAAGGTAAAGTAGATAAAAGTTAAAATAAAATTGTGAACTGCATTAATAGGTATCTACATATCTACTGTATCCCATCCCCCGTATCTACCCATAGGCATCTACCGTTTAAATCAAAAATTGAAAGGAGTCTAGTTATTATTAGTAGGTATTTACTTGCATTTACTGTCAATTAACACGATTTGATTTAAACGTATCGGTTAAAATTTACTATAAATTATTGTGTAGGTATAGGAATTTATAATTAATCGACTTTTTTTTATTACCTATATGCACCTATTACATTATTTGTTAAATAAAAAATTAAATTCGTCACGATTTATTACTTTTTTGACATGTAATAAAACATTTTAAGCGAAAATTTAAAAGTTACGCATTGAAAGGAATTTAATTCGTCCGTTTTTGTGTCTGAAAACATGTGCACTTGTAAACGAAATACCTATAGAATGTTGATTTATCGTTCGCCAAAAGTTTGGTCTCAGCTACAAACTTATTATTACGTCGTTAAAGTTACTGCTTTTAAGATGGAATACCGTTAGATGTGAATAAAACTTTTAATCCAAATTAACAACGTTATACTAACTTAATTGTTGCCTACTTTGATGCCACCAAATTGTGTCAATTTAATAATTTAATTTTAATGTAGGCACTACTGTACCACTCGCATTATTATTTTATTGAATTAATTGTGTTATAAGAATATATAGCAGAGTTTATCTTAAAAAAATATTACAAAACAATTTATTGTTCTCGGTATGGATAAATTTCTTTTTACGGTATAGATAAAATTATATTAATTGGTATCATCTATAATAAACTATAAAAACTTAAATCGTGACTTGTTAAATATTTTTTTTACAGTTAAAACATCGGTTTTATCTTATTGATTTAATTTTTTTCAAAAAATTAGGTTAATCACGTATTAAATTGCTTCTGTGTATTTGCTTAAATATTTAAACAACTAAATCCCGACTAAGGGTTGACTATAATAAAATACGTTGCGTTGAAAAACCGTCGATTCGAAAAAAAATCATCCCTTTGCTATATCAGGGAGGGTTTGGCGCAGTCGCCGCTTAGACTATTGTTCGCGACTAAAATTGTTTCTGGATAACACCCTTAGTATATGTTTGGTGCGAGGTTTCTTTTCTTTCACCGCTCACACCTCAAATTTCTGTATATTTTGAACTTTATATTTTTTGGCTTAATCAATCAACTAAAATTAACATTTAGAAATTTTATTGCGTTTTTTCTACGAATGCTTTTTTTATATATCAACAACTACTATGGTTACTATTCCCCGCCTTCTTTGCGACCCAACATAGGCGGCCGCCTTGAAAGCCTTGCTTTCAACAATTTAGTAATTATAGCAACTTATCGTTCTTATCAAAGTCTTGCTCCATCGGCAATACGCACACTTTATTTACTGCGCGTTTAACAACACCTTTAGCTGTTTTTAATGTCACTACTCTCACTATGCCATCTTCTCCTGGATGAACTTCCGAAATCTTTGCCAATTTCCAACACATCGGTGGTAAATTTTCTTCTTTTACTATTACTAATTTCCCTTTCAGGTTTGTTGCTTGCAGTTTTTCCCCATTTTCTTCTTACTTGCATCTCGCTGATATATTCTTTGCCATCTTTTCCAAAATTGTTGATACAATTTTTGTATTCTAATAAATTGGGAAATTCTGTTTTCTGGTAACTGTGCATACTCTCCATCAGGTAAGGTAGTCAACGCTCGTCCAATTAAAAAATGACCAGGAGTCAATGCTTCATATTCATATTGATCTGAGGATAACTGGCACAACGGTCGAGAATTCAATATAGCTTCTATTTGAGTTAAGACCGTATAAAACTGTTCGTATGTTAATTTAGCATTGCCTACTACTCTTTTAAGGTGATACTTTACTTTTTTAACTCCTGCTTCCCATAAACCACCGAAATGTGGAGATTGCGCAGGTATAAATTGCCAATTTATATTTTCTAACCTAGTCAAATGTAATACCTTTGTTTGAAACTCATTTGTTTTGATAAATTCACTAAGCCTTTTTAATTCGGAGTTTGCTCCTACAAAGTTAGTTCCGTTATCAGAGAAAACCGTATGAGGCCTTCCTTCGAGCAACAAACCGTCTAAATGTGGCGATAAAGGCTTCAGCAGTTAAATCAGTAACAGCTTCTAAATGATAAGCTTTAGTTGACATGCAAACAAACAAGGCAATGTAAACTTTGATTAACTTTGAACCTCGCAGCTTTCTATCTTTAATTAAATACGGACCAGCATAATCAACACCTACTTGTTGAAATACAGAATTATAAATGAGACGACTTGATGGAAGATTTCCCATTAAAGGTGGAGATTGAACCACTGGACTTGCTCGAAAGCAGGTCACACAATTCCTAACAATCTTTCTTGCGATATTACGACACGAAATTGGCCAAAATCTTTCTCTAATGGAAGCCACTAAACTTTGTGGTCCACAATGTAACAATCTAATATGTTCGGATCTCATTATTAAATCCGTTAGTGGATGTTTATGACCTAATAATATTGGATGCCTTTTATTAAAAGGATAATTTGAATGTTGCAGTCGACCACCCACGCGAATAATACCAGTTTCATCTAGAAATGGATTTAACGATAATAATTTACTTTTATTATTAATATTATTATGTTTCTTTAAAGAATGTAATTCTTTTGCAAAACATTCAGATTGAGCTAATCTTACTAAACAATAAGTTGCAGAATCCAGTTCTTTTATTGTTAAACTTATTTCTAGATTAACATTTTTATTCAGTTTTAATTTCCAGCGTAATACATATGCTATTATTCGTTGCAATTTTGAAAAATTAGCATATTTTAGGAATATCTTATTATTTGGTAAACTTTCAATTTTAGTGGTAATTAACAAGTTTTGATAATTTTGTATTCTGGTAAACTTCAATATCAATTTTATCAGTTGGATTAAATTTAATTTTCCGTTCTTTTAAAATGAGAGGACCTTTCCACCAAAGGGATGAACTCAACAAATCCCTTGGATTCATACCACGCGATATCACGTCTGCTGGGTTCTGTGATGATTCAATATGATGCCAATCTTTAATATTTGTTAATTCTTGTATTTTAGACACTCTATTTGCTACAAATGTTTTCCATTTATTTGGAGTTGCTCTAATCCAAGATAATGTAATTGTCGAATCACTCCATAAATAACTTTGATCAATATTAAGCCGAAACGAATCTACAACCTTTTTGTAATTTTCTAATAGCACAGCTCCACACAATTCTAACCGTGGTAAACTGATTGTTTTAATGGAGCTACTCTCGATTTGGCTGTAATCAAATTAGTTGTGATTGAATTTAATTTACTATTTATCGATCTAAGGTAAACACAAGCTCCGTAAGCTTTCTCGCTTGCATCCGAAAACCATGGAGTTCAATTAAATCATATTCTTTACTAATAGCATGTCTTGGAATACTTAAATTATTTATCAATGGTAGCTGCCTTTGCAATTCAAACCAAACATTTTGTAAATTAGCTGGAATGATTTCATCCCATGATAATCGATGTTCCCAAAGGACTTGCATTAGTAATTTTGCAATAAGAATACAAGGACCAATCAAGCCTAATGGATCAAATATTGATGATATTGCAGCTAACAGTTTGCGTTTAGTTATGTTTGACGATGTTAACGTCATGTTATTTATTTTGTATTGTATGCAATCCTTGGTAGCATTCCATATCAAACCTAACGTTTTTGAGTTATCTTCTTCTCCTAATTGTAATACTTGCAAAGGATCGTCTCGATTTGATACATTTTTAAGAATGTCCTTATGGTTCGAAATGAACTTTCTAAGTGGTAATTGAGCAGAATTTAAAATATTACAAACTTCGTCAATTATTTGTCTTAATGAAACTACTGACTCAGCACCTGTCAATAAATCGTCCATATAGAAATCGTTTTTTATTATATTTGATGTAATTGGGTTTGAATGTTCGAAATCAATCGACAATTGATTCAAACATCTAGTCGCCAGATACGGCGCACTAGACGTACCATATGTAATCGTGTTTAATGCAAACGTTTTTAGTTTTTCATTTGGATTATCTCTCCACAATATGCATTGATATGATCTTTGACTCGAATTAATAAGAATTTGCCTATACATCATTTTTACATCGGCAGTTACTACAAATTGATGTTGTCTGAAACGAAGAAGAATCGACAATAAATCATTCTGAACAACAGGGCCAATTAATTGTGACTCGTTAAGTGATACTCCTGAATCGCTCTTCATGCTAGCATCAAATACTACCCTAAGTTTTGTTGTTAATGCCTGCTCCCTTATTACAGGGTGATGTGGTATATAATATTTAGGAATTATATTTAAATTAGAAGTCTCAATGTCTGACATATGCCCTAATGCTTGGTATTCCGACATGAAGCTAACATATTCCTTTTTTAGTGTAGTATTACGACATAGTTTATTTTCTAAGTTTAGGAAGCGTTTAAGTGCTAATTCTTTTGATGAACCTAGTTTGTCGACTAAACGATTAAATGGAATTGCAACTACAAACCGGCCTTTTAAGTCTCTATTATAAGTTGAATTGAAATGTAATTCGCATTCCTTTTCTTCCTTAGAAAGAATATCCGTTGATGAAACTGCTTCTTCTATTTGCCAAAATTTAGTAATTGACTTTTCTAAGTTTTCATTGTCTACACTACAAAACGTTGACACGAAAAGTTAGAACTCTTATATCCAATGGGACCAGAAATTATGTATCCTAATTTAGTATTTTTTAAGATTGGTAACTGTCTTCCCAATGCAATTTGCTCAGGTAGCATAAGTTCCCAAAACAATGAAGCTCCAATTAATAAATCGATAGCTTTAGATTGATTGTATTCGGGATCTGCTAAAATAAATTGATTCGGTATTTTGAATAATTCTTTAGAAAATGTTTGATTCGGAAGATTACCCGTTATGGCAGGCAACACAAAACAAGAAATGTAACAATTGAAGTTTGTCGAATTGGCAAATACTTGTAACGACACATGATTTGACACGTTCGATACAGTTGCATTTATACCACATATTGACCATTTAACTTCTTTTGAAGAAATACCTAATTTCTCTACAAGCGATCTTGTGACAAAATTAGATTGCGAACCCGAGTCTAATAAACAACGACAATAATGAAAATTACCACTAGTATCACACACTTTCATTAGTGCAGTAGCTAGTAGTATTTGCGAATTAATCGAATGATTAGCTAATACGACATTAATTTCATCTGACAGTGACAGATTTGTAGTTTGATCTGTAATTATGATTGGATTATTATTGGAAGAATTCCTAATTCTGAAATTTCCTCTTTTCTACCTACCTTTTCTAACGGTATTTGATCAAAATGCAAAATTGAATGATGACGTTTTTTGCAATGCTTACAATTATGAATCGAAGTACAATCTTTAACAAAATGTTTCCTCAAACAATTTACACACAAATCTAACTCCTTTACTTTAGAAAATCGCGCCTTTGGCGATAACTTTAAAATGAGGGGCAAGTGTTTAAATAATGATCACTTTTACAACACGGACACTGTAAATTATTTGAAGTAACTGTAAACGAGTGTTGTGTTTTAGCAACTAATTTTTTTACTAACATTATTATCTATTTTATCAACTTCCATTCGGTCCAATAACTCACAACGTGTTCTTAAGAATTCCGTAAGTTGTTCAATACTAAGAACTTCCGTTTCTGCATTACATTTAATAAATGCTCGTTTTGTTATTGGATCGAGTTTTGCTGCTATTAAGTATATAATAAGATCCGACCAATATTCAACAGGCCGCTTTAAATTCGTTAAAGCTCTTAGGTTTTTTCGTTAAATTTTCCAAAAGCTGCCTTAACTGAATTCTATTTTCCTTCATAAGAGTAGGAAATTCAAATATCGCCTTTATATGATCATGAATAATTAATGCCTTATTTTCGAATCTACTACGTAAAACCTCCCAAGCAATTTCATACCCTTTATCGGACACCGGTATGTTTTCAATTACTCCTAACGCATTTTCACGAAGCGAATCTTTTAAATAGAAGAACTTTTCTACATTGCTAATTGACCTATTATTATGAACAACAGCAAGAAAGGAATCTCGAAACGTTATCCACCCTTTGTAATTACCAGAAAACTTTGCAATATCTATCGGTTTTATTTTCATTTGTTTATAATTAGAAACTGTTAACTGATTGTTAGTGCCGATAGGAACCTTACTGCCACTAGATTCGATTATCAATTCTGCTTTACTAATAACAGAATAATAAAGCTCAGTGATTTTATCACACTCGTCCTCATCTACCATTTCCTCCATGCATACTAAATCTAATTTGGTCTCTTCGAAATTACCTAAAAGTGGTTTATGGTGCATCAATTTTAACTCCAATTCCTTTATATATAATTTAGACGACGAATCGAAATTATCCACAAAGGTTTGGAATTTTTGCAAATTTGACAGATAACTATTGAATTTTACTGTCAATTTATTTAATTCGACGTTTGACTTTTTTGGCATTGTCACAAATTATATGCAAGTACTCAAACTAAATGAATAGCAAATAGAAGCAAATTTGAATTCAACCTGCAATCCTTTATGAACTGGCCAAATGTCTTCTTGTAATCAAGTGCGAATTCTAGCTATCCGGCTCGAGGAAGGACCATCTATGTTTGGTGCGAGGTTTCTTTTCTTTCACCGCTCACACCTCAAATTTCTGTATATTTTGAACTTTATATTTTTTGGCTTAATCAATCAACTAAAATTAACATTTAGAAATTTTATTGCGTTTTTTCTACGAATGCTTTTTTTATATATCAACAACTACTATGGTTACTATTCCCCGCCTTCTTTGCGACCCAACAGTATGTATAGGTACTTCCAATAATAATAATAATATACATGTACGTAGTCCAACGTAACTCCTGTAGTTTATCAATTTTTAGAAAAAATTGATTGTTTTTTATAGTTGATATTTTTTATAGGTACTTAGATATTTTTATTTCAAATTTTATAGTACTTAGTGCCTATATTAAGTATGTATAAAACGCTCTTATTTGTAAAGTGCGCGTTGGTTATTCTACTAATGGCCTATCGCGCAACTGAAATCAAGAGTGCTTTTGTGTTTCGAGTCGCTATATCGTTTTCTAGATTTTAACAGCATATCGTGTAAAAAGGATTATGTTGGTGATTTTGTGATAGCTATCTCAAATGAGTTTGTAATCACGAAAATTAGCCCACTCGCTTCAGGATAGCGAACGGTCGATATGCGGATGATCTTCGTTCTTAATTCGTTCATGGGTGACATCAAATGTGTTCGGGAATCCTTTCCGGTAGTGCTTTCGGTTAAATACATTATCGAGCGAAATTGGTAGAATTTGTTCTCTTTTCGCGTAATCATTTTATGACGACAACTCGGTATTATTACTAATTGACGTACCTTTCTAATTGAATTTGTTTGTAAAAATCTTTTATAAATAGTCATCGTTCGATTAAGCAATTTATTCCAATTACTTAATCTAATATAGGTAAAGTAAAACGAACAAAAATTTATAACGGTGAATTTTTAATTTAGGGATACCTACCCAAAAAGGAAATTTATTTCTATCGATAAAGCGATTAAAATACCTTATACTATAACGAATTGCAACGACGGAAGCTAAAGCATTTGCCAAAATTAGAAATTAAAATTGTCACCGAAAGGTTAATGATCAGCAGGCATTGTAAAAATACTAATTACAAAAATAACGCTTTTCCGGTTCAAGTCTGCCTACATTTACTCGGAAAAGGTTTAAAAACAAAGTACGCACTTCTTAGTTCAGGTGAATACAAATGGCTTATTAAATGTACAGTTTTAATTTCCTCGGTCTCCCATTGGAAAATATATTCGAACAAGTATCCGAGTAGATGCCTATCGTTCTTAAAAATAAAACTTTTATATTAAATTTACAATTAAAACTTTTAAGCTGCTTTTCGTGTTTGGATGAACAATATCGCGATAAAAAAGTAACTACATAAAAACTTACAAATTTAATTTTCTTGAATGAAAATATAGGTGAATGGTGCTTAACCTACGACAATTAATTTTACCTACAACCTGAGAATAATCTTTATGATATGTTCAGTGAAATACGTTAACCTCTCGGGCTACGTTACGAATTTTGCGGTGTCTCTGAACTCGAATATAAATAATTCTGCAACGTACCTTACATTCGACGCCTACTTAGCGGCCTGCACTCGAATGCTTTCGATGTATTTAATGAAGTTGAATAAGTATTTTCATACTTCCTTGTCGTCCACGTCATGTGACAATTATTAATTAATTAACACAATTGATTTACGAACAACGGATCGAGGAGCTATAATTTTATACCGAGACGAAGACGATAAGGGGGATAATTACGAAATATTTAGTAGCTATTTTTTTTTTGTTAAGCGTATTCGAACTCTTTCGTTAGCTTAATCGTCCAATTCTTAAATTGAATTTTAAAGATATTTTAAATAATTTTAGTATCTAGTTGTATACGATCC
Organism: Rhagophthalmus giganteus; assembly: GCA_036326145.1. Classification (NCBI taxonomy): domain Eukaryota; kingdom Metazoa; phylum Arthropoda; class Insecta; order Coleoptera; family Rhagophthalmidae; genus Rhagophthalmus; species Rhagophthalmus giganteus. The sequence continues at coordinate 53,188,485 of JARFJA010000001.1, forward strand.
GAATTTACTCGTTCGTTTTAATAAACGATTGCTTTTTTAGAAAAAGGCGTACCTCGTGCAAAAATTGATGGTCAAAATTTAAAAGTATGGTCAAAATGTCAAAAAATATTAATTTGCTTTTAATTTAATTAATATTTTGTGTTATAGGTACCAAGATACTTATTTTACATGAAATTATATGAAAATAAAAATATTTTTCTTTTTATTTTTAATAATAAATATTAATCGCCGTTAAAAAAAAATACATACGTAGATGATGCTGGTACTCCAGATGTTCTTAAACTTTTGGTATTCCCGAACAATGGCCTATCCTTAAAACTTTCACCCTTATATGCACTCTAACGCCGACGTTGGTGTTGGAGTGGGATATACATATAGTAAGGGTGAAAGTTTTATGAATGACTCGTATTATCCAAAAAATACAAAAGTCGGCAAATATCTGAAGTAGCAGCATCCACGTATCTTTTTAACATTAATATTAAATAAACATCTTGCTTAACAAACAAAAATTAACAATTTCGTCGACTTATATAATTCTTTCGGTCGTTATTGGTAAGGGTAATATTTAACATGCTACTCGTGTTCATTTACTTAATGGAAAATTTAATTTAATTCATCAGGTTCTGGACATATATTGTTCTTAAACACCTCGTTTCAATATTATATAATATCACGTAATATCATTTGTAAGTTAAATATTGGTCGTGCATTTGCAATTAAGTTTAATTCGTAGAATTCGTTATCATACGAACAATTTCCGTTTGCAAAAGTTTCCGTTTATATTTACAGTTTAAAAGTTCTCTTTAAATTAAAATTGTATACATATATATATATATATATATATATATATATATATATATATATATATATATATACAAAAGTACGCGATAAATTGAGATCAAACACTACACCACACTCCTGTAGTTGAATTGTTGTTCTTTTCAGTCACTGTCTGCTTCGATTTATCTACGGTTTTGACGTATAATATAAGCAGCTCAAAAGAAGTCTAAAGAAGCTTTGAGATTTATATTTATAAAACCTTAAGGCATACGACACTTCATTTTCTGAAAAAAAAACAACAGATTTGTCAAATCTTGTCTCGTGTGAGACTAAAATGAAAATCGACAGGCTTTTTTGAAATGGAAAAATTTTATTTTCCGACGACCACTATACAAAGTACATAATTTCGCACCAATAAACGTTGCCGAAAATTCGCCATTACAAACAAATAGGCCAACCGTGCATAAAAAAAACTCGTTAAATCATCGAAAACGTTGCAGTCCGTATGTAATCATTGTACACGCTGCTCAGCCAATCAAAAGCCTTCTAGCCGGTGATGCAATGTCTTTACGCACAAACAGTTTTATTACTAATTGTCAAGAGAGGTCACTTTTAAAGTGTCAAAGTGCCTACATTAACGTCAAAAACCAAAATGTTTTTAATAAAAATACTTGTGTGCTGAAAGAATATTTTACGCTCGTATGATTAAGTCACTCGACTTCGTCTCGTGACTCAAATTATCGCACTTGCGATTGTTTTTTATGAAAATCAGTTTGAGTAACCTTTTCATTGTTAGTATTAAAACGAAGTAAGTAATTAAGTACATAATTATACTTGTAAATGACAAAAACATCTATTTATTACGTAAGTAGTATAATGAAAAGTAGCATATAAATAATTAAATTCATTTGAAATATGTAGGCAATCCTTACATTATCCAGTTCAGTAAAAGTAAGGTGTAACCATTAATTTTACTTTTACCTAAAACATAAATCAAGATTAATCAAGATCCATTTAGCAGTTCGGTAAATGTAAAATTAAATTCAAAGCCTGTTACGGTTAGTTTCATTAAATTTGTGTTTTAATAAAGGATTATTATTAAGATGATTTGTTGGCGCGTTTCATGTTTCCTTATAGACAAACGTCTGCATTAGAGTAGTGGAACGTAAAAATATAAGGGTGCTATATATAAATCAGACACGACATCAAAGTTGATTTCTAGAAAGTTGCGGTTGGTGCTAAATTAAATAATTAACTACTCGGACTTCTTACAATTCGGTAAATATATGCTTAACACACAGTATTCAAATTTCTCGCTAATTATTATTTTTAGAATTCTTTTAAGAAGCGTGGAAACAGAACGCTCATTACTAACATATGATCTGAAGGTTCGATTAATGATGGCGTTGATGAAATATTAAAGAGGTTTCAGTAAATGTATCAATGTATGTATGATATTTGGTTGAAATGAATGGATGATAAAATAAAATTATATTTTTAAAATAAGCGCAAATTATGAACGGGAAATTAATTTTATTATACAGGACGACTCATAAATAATGCGAAAAACTTGAATGGACGATTGCTTTATACATATTATAAAGGGTCTTTTATATAACATTTTTTCTCGAAACGTCTCCTGACATAGTTACTCAAAAGGGGAAGTTCTTGCATTAATGAATCACAAATGTTAAATAGTTGAATAGTTTAGTCGAATAAAGTTATAAAAGTTCTCGCGAAGTTCTGACAACAGACAACGCTATTTTATTGATATATGTTCCAAGTTTCACTGTAGTGTACGATCGCCAATTTTATTTTTCTACTCAAAAACTGTAGGTTTTGCGGGAAAAATGAAAGAACGAAAACAGGTTCTAAATGAAGCAAGCTTTCAAAAGGGATTTTCACATTGGAAAATCGTGACCTTTCAAAAGTTGTTTAAAAAAATCAATAGGGGTCGCAATTTTCACCTCCTTGTGAAAATAGGAGATGATTGAAAATATTATTATAGGAAACCTTTTGATGAGTAAAAATCATCTATAGTAAATGTTGTTCTTCTACGTTTTTCCAAGTTTGAGAAATAAAATGAAACTTAATTTTAACCTTCCCCTTCCGAGAGATGAAAGTGCGAGAGGAAACATTTTAGGAAAAAAATTAATATGAAAGGCTTTCGTTAATTTTCCACAAGAAATCGCTCCTTAAAGTTGTTCGCATTATTTACGAATCGTCTTGTATTTATTTTATTTTATTGTATTTTTGAATTTTTGGAAGTTTAATGTATATTTTATCCTTGGAGTAGGTAATTTTTGTTATACATCGTTACCGACAAATTTAAGATATGCTTGTAACTTACGTTAAATAACATTGATTCTGTTAAGTAATAGATAAGTAAAAGATATAGTTATTTACAACAGATATCTATATCAACGATGTCATAATAGTTTGTAAAATTTAATTTTGAGTAAGTACGTTGTTAAGCAAAGTAAATTATAAAAAAAAAACATCTATTTTTAATTAATTAATAAGTTACCGTATTAGTCCGAATATAACGCGATATTTTTTGACTAATTATTTCCCGTTAAAAAATTGACTCGCGCTAAATTCGAGGTCTAGGTAATGCAATGTAACAACTCTTCTTATTAAATTCTTTTACGAAAAATTAATGAATCGCGTTAAATTCGGATTACCTATATTTTTTATAAATATCTTTATAAAAATTTTTGGTGACGCGTTATATTCGTGCTAATACGCTATTATATAGGTAAATACTTACCTATAGGTACTTATTTATTAGAAAGTTTAAAAAAAATGTCCTTCTGAAATTTTCGGAAATATAGAACAAGTTACATGAACTGAATTAATTAGAAATTGACTTATCTATTTATAGGTACTTTAAGTTTTAGAATCATTTCGTTTCGCCAATATTACTTTTACAAAATCCACATTTTTATAGGTGGGTAGATAGGTCAGTGGGTAGAGGGTAGGTGTCTACTTAATTTTAGACATTTATCTTATTTTCTTCAATATCAGCTTTTCACTTATTACTGATCTAATTGTAAATGGAATTCTCGTTTATTCTTTCATTTCTATCAAAAATTTTTAATTTAATTTAAATTTAAAATTATTTTCCTCTCTTTATACAAGAACCAAAAAAATATATGTTTACACAATATGAATACATAAATGCCACAAAATTATGATTGTTTGTATACGTTTGTATACCTACGTTATATTATTTATGTATAACGACGATATCTCGTTGAAGTGTTTCAGTCGTGTATAATCCGATTAGTTTGTGCGGATTTTCCAATTTCCCATTGCATTTCTGGAAAGCATTAATTCACGATACGCCATTATGTAGCCGCAGGTGTGACAGAGTTCGATTGTAACATGTGGTCATGTAAATTAGGTAACGTTTCATATAGATTTGTTGTTCAGCGTGTCATTTCGAGTTTCGGCTTCGTCGACCGATCGTTGAAAAAAAATTGCTTTTATCGATAATGGTAGCGTCCAATTGGATTGTTCGATATATTGAGCTGATAACAATTGGTGTGTAGTATCGACTTTTAATTAAATTAATATTGTCGCAGTTAGGTATACGATCTTATTATATAATCATTGCATCTATTTTTTACATTTTTCTAAATTAAACTTGAATAAGTGTGAACGTTGGCTTTGAAAAATGTGCAACATCATACCTAATTATTGGCACTATCAAGTTGAAAATTGAAAATGATATGAGTGCGATGTTGATTTCTTTTTGTATAACTACCTAATTTATTTCTTTCATCATGTCAATATCACAAATATAAGATAAGCTGTTAATAAGTACCTAATATTAGTAGTTAGGGGTAAGGTCCACAGCGGATTTAGCATTTGATGATTTTTTACTTTACGAAATAAAATTTGAACTAACTAACAAATATTGTTATACATTTTTTTTTAAACATTGATCGTATAGTAGTCTTTATCGTTATATATTTATATCTTCGTGTCATAATTTCGTATCATTCTATGATTGAAAATACTAAAAGGATATCAAATACTGATTTTCTTCTACAATTTTTATACCTACTTAACAGGGTTTTGACTTTCCTCTCAACATAAAATTGTTGCGGCAAATATAAAAATTTTAAAATTTTATAATTCTTCCAACGATAAGTAGGTAAATAATGTTAATGGAACAAGCACCACCTCAAAATAATATCCAACTGTCATACTATCGACTAAACCCGAAAAAATATTATCGCAAATAGTTTCCAATATAAGCGTCAACAGTATATAACTATTTGTTCAAGTTGAAGGAGCAAAGCAATTTAATAAATTTTTGAGAGATCGCAACGCTTATTACATATAAAAGCAGTATTTTTCTCTCTATAATTCTAATTCACACTTACCCAAGCCTAAGTTTGAATTGCTTGCATATATCGATGGCGTTTTGGCAAAACAACGTAAGCGAAAAAAATCTAATTTTACAGGAGCGCATAATAAATTGTAGAATAATCATAAGCAAACACCTCCTACGGAAATACAAATCAAATTTTCTGGTGGAAAAAAGCGAAACGTTGTTATCAGATTTTATCTCATTTTCGAAGAAAATGGCGCTTACAATGTTCTGCCAAAACGCTACCGAACCAACTGATCGCATTTCGCAATGCGGTATCTGCCGGTGCAATTATCGAAAACGCTTTATAAACAATTTAATAACGCCGTTTTAATGAAATTTTATACGATTTTATAAATCTTTCGTTGACCACCTCTTCATAAACCAGAGGTTTGAACAATTACTGTTAAATATTTATAAAGGTATCATTTCGTAATATTACTTATTTGAAATGGTTATCATATTTGACAGTTTAATTTTTACTTTACTTCAAATTAGTTCAACGTCAACGGTCGGTACTTAAAAAAATTCGCCCTAAATGTTATTACTAACTAAATATGTAAATTAATACGGGTTGTATTTTAAAAATTTATGAACGAAACACTACAACATTCGCAAAACTCGAAACTTTCGAACATTTCAGGAATTTATTTTACGAATATGTTTCCATGCATTATAAGCACGTAACCCCGTTATCTAAATGAGACGCAATTAAAACGAAATTTATTTTAATTTATTGACGCAATTCAAAAATGACATATGGCTCTTTCTAAAAAACTTTGTACGATAACATTTGTAAGTATTTGATTTTGTGAAATGCGTCGACCGAAATGGCAAGACAGTTTTAATTGATGAAATTAATACATATACACAAACGTTAAATAGTATCATGTAATTAATTAATGACAACTTGATTCACGTTTGAATTGCCGAACACTTACCCATATCTAGTTAATAATAAATGTACCGAGAATCATTATAGGTAAACTGAACGCTCTGGGAATAATACATTAGTGTTGCTAAATTCGTACGTCATTTCTTGCAAATTTGCTGGTCAACTTTTTACAATAAACGAGAATTTAGAAAATAAGTTGCACAAACTGTAGGAATATTTATAATTTATTAAAGTGAACGCTACTTTGTTGTGTCGTACGTTTTCTATGAATAAAATCTAATTTTCTGAACACTAACATTTCTAAAAATTGTATAATAATGGAATGAAGAATAATATTATAAATACATAGGAGTATTAAACAATGTCTCTATAGCAGTTTTAATAAGTTTTAACAGTTCGAATAAGTAATTAATACATAGGTTGGATTAAATTTAATTAGATAAAATTATACAGACTGTAAAAGTGTATAAACTTCATCCATGTAATACCAAAAATGAGGAAAATCTATCTATCTATACAGGGTGACCCGCGAGAAACTTTCTAAACTTCAAAGACGTATTTCTTAAGTAATTTTAAGCAAAAAAAGTCATATCAACATAAGTCCGATTCGAAAAAGATATCGAGTTATATAGCTTGTTGAAGAAAAGTCGAAACATTAAAATTTGTACATCTAAGATTGCGCAGTTGCAAGAAGTAGGCTCTGGAAACAATTATTGCTAACTAGTGTTAGTCTTGTTGTCATCACTTGTAAGTTAAAATAACATAATTTTCAATGCTGCAAACGAAATTCGACCCAATCCTCAAACACTAGAGGATACGAAAAAAACTCCATACTATCTGGCCGTGATCGATGGTGTATTCACGCTGCGGGTGGTTATTTTGAACATTTAATGTAATTTATTTAAGTATTACTTTTTTAAATTTGATTGTTTTTAAATAAAAATTGTTATTTTCGATTTTTTTTTTCGATAACTTTTCCGAATCGGACCTATGTTGACATAGGTTGATTTCTTTTGCGTAAAATTATTAAGAAACACGTCCCTGAAGTTTGGCAGATACCTCCCGGGACACCCTGTACATTATAAAAATGTAGCGTGACTAACCGACAAACGTTATCAACGCTCGGCCTCAACCACAGGTTTTAGAAACGTGAAATTTGAAGGACACGTTCCTTTTTTGACGTAGGCGCCCACCAAGAAAGGATTTTTCCAAAACCCACTTCTAAGGGGTCGAAAGGGGAGAAAGTATGTTTATTAAAAATTCGATCGGTTCGTCCGTATTATCTTTTAAATGCAAAATTTGTAGATGAAGGATACGTTCCTTCGAATATTTCGAATTCCACGCGGACGAAGTTTCGCATAAAAGACGGGAAAATTGAATGTTAGAAAAAGTTTAATAGGTACCTACCTACTTTTCAAATTCACATTACTGCGTCTTGTTTCAGTTTACGCTTGAACTCTCTTAAGTCTGTTAAGAAATTCTTGTTGACATGAATATTTAACACTCTTTAGATGGGTAGTTCCTTACGGTCATAAGGAATTTTGCACTGACACGGTAAATTCATAACTGGTATGAGTAATAGGTATATAATAAAGTTTAAATTTAAGGTCTCCCTTTGCGACTACAAGTTAAATTAGTGGTCCCCCATAGTTAGATTGCTATATTTTTCTTGATTAAGTTAATAGCTTTCTATAATTTAGTTAGAACGCTGTCATCTGAATGCATTTATTTACATATATTACCTAATACAATGTGTTTTCATCACAATTCCGAACATATACACTAGTTATATTCCAGAGATTAAAATAATATAGGTATACCTGCGTATTATAAGTTCTATTTATATGTAGTGTGTCACTTTTAGTAAAGTTGTGTCATCTACATACATATGTATATTTGGTATTTATATTTATATTAAGTACCTACTATTATTTACCTCGGTGCAACTACCCGGTGATATATTTAAACTATCAGTTATTGGAGATACTAAATAATGTGGAATAAATATTTGTTTTGTTTTTGTTTTGTTTTATACCGTTTCATGAACAAGTATGCATCAACGGTAAATAGTTCATTTAAAAATTATATTTATCTAGAACCGAAATGTTAAACGTATTATAATTTGAGCAATTCATTTCACGTAACTGTCCTCTCATTATAAATTGCGGAAATTTATTTTTATTTAAACTATTTTTAACCATAGGCCAGCTTAACATCTAGTAATGATTATACATTTGACTGTTAGCGAAGTAAGAAATAAATCTTCGAAGAAATGGGACATTATTTATTTTTACAATAGTTAGGTACTCGAATAGTATATAAATAGTTATTTTATTATAAATCCCATAGGTACCTAAAAAACATACCTATGTATTTATATTTTGCATAATAAAAATAAAGTAATTAATTGAAAACATTGAAAAAATTACGTTTAAATCTTGTTTAACAGTTAATTTTATACAATACAGACAAACCTACTGTGTAAATAATACGTAGTAGATACGTCAACGAACAATAAATAAATAAGGTATTGCAAAACGTGTTTTAGACACATAATAATTTCCCTCGGATCGAGTAATTAATTAATTATTTTGTTTTTATTAGGTGCATTAAATGCCTATTACAGAGTTTATAAATTCACATAATTAAAATAATTATTTTATTACTTTACTGAAAAATACTTACTACTCATGTAAATATAGGTTATAAAAATACATTTAGTACTTATATTCCATTCAAGCGAAAATTGTTATTATGTAAATTATTTTAAGAAACTGTAAATTTGGTTTTAGTTACCTGGATTAGTACTTGAATCGGTTAGTGTTATTAAGAAACAATATTTACTATAACTTTATTGAAAGAATACTTTCTTTTTAATTGTCTTAGACGTTATAAATCAAGTAAAACGACGGGAATAAAATTAATAATTTCCGTTAACATAGCACTCCCACTATCAATAATTAAATTTTGGTATATCCTATAATTAGGTTCTAATTATTCGCTAGTTTATTACCCTATCTCCGAATTTATTGCTCTCATACCTTAGAAGAAATTGCTCCTGGAAAATGATAGTTTGAAATTTATTGCTGGAATTATAAGGGCAAAAAATAATTCATAATATTTATGTTTTCTTCGAAAGAATATTTATTAAAACAGTTATAGCTGCCCTTATAAATTATTCAAAGATTGTTCAAAGTTCAAAGATTGAATTAATTGCTTCAGAAATATGGTAGGTAGTTTGTAATTTATTGCTGGATTTATTTATTTATTAAAATTTGTTTGTTTAAAAATTGTTGATCTGATTTTTAAATGTGTAATTATTGAAATTTTCTCGATATATTCGATATCTGTTTGTTGTAACGTAGAGCAATTAAATAGCAATTAATTCTGGTATATTTGTTTTTTTTTCTTTAGAAGTATCCATGTTTTTTCAGGATGTGAGGGTGCCGATTTAATGGCAAGTCAGCACCCCCAACTTTAATCTCGGTTTTCTTCTTAGATATGAGAGCAATGAATTCGGAACCAGGGCAATAAATTAGCAATTAATTTATTAGCATATAATTATGGGATACTTATACTAAAATTCAATTATTGGTAGTAATGGTGCTATAGGTTAACAGAGATAAATTAATTAAGAAGTGAGTTTTTCGCCTTTTTCACTTTGCACTCAATTTTCGATGCGAAGTCACGGGACTAGCTCAATGAAATTTATAGGGTTAATTGCTAGTAAAGTGGAGAAGTTTTTAAGATGAATATTAATTTTTTTCAATTTTTTTTTATTTTGTACTAGAGTGTTGTAAAGGTCAAGGAATGATTTTTGCTTTAATAAAAAATTTAAAAGGGTATTTTGTCGCGATAATTTTGGTTCGAATAAAAGAAATGTTATTCAGGATATTGAGCCCATTATTGGGCCAATAGTTTATATAGTTTAGCCAAAATGACGAAATTGGTGTGCAAAACCGGAGTTTAGCTAGAAATACATAAAACTGCTAAACTAACGAATTTTGCCTGACACATATGGGGATTAAATAGATCCGTATTAAAATTTTCTATCGCTCTGCGTCGGCTGATACCTCCTCAATAAAACACCCTGTATACACGATACGTCATTATGCCTAAAGTCGCAAATAAATGGACATCGGATATTTAAAATAAAATAATTTAATCTAAAAATATGGTCGATTCATTTATCAATTTTGTGGAAAATAATTTGAACGAATTTAAAATATATTTTATGCCACTGACTTATTTGTTAGCAATACCCGACTTGGGAAGGGCTTATCGTGCTTCGTTTTAGATAACGTGCGCTTGTGCCGACAAGAAACTCGCTCATTGTGAGTAACTCCGCGCTGTCGAATTCATATGCATGTACCTAATTATTCAAAATCGAATTCGTTAAGGTGTTTGTTCATCAAAATGCGTTTTGATAAGAGCCGTTTTCGTTTTCGACATTAGAAAATTAATTTAAGAATAACTCTAACGCGATAAAAATCAAACGTTTATTTAAAAATAAAACTAGTTGACTGTAATCGTAAAAATTTCATATAATTGTGGGTGTGGGATCATTTTTCTATTAGGTAGGTAGGTAGGTAATTCTTATTTAAAAAAATTAATATTTCAATATATGCACATCCCTATAATAAATATATGTATATCGATAGGTACTTATATGTTTTCCAGTCCATTAAGATTAAATTTTTACAAGATGCAGCGTTTCCTTTAAAATTGTGATTTTTAACAATAATTTCAATTTATATGTAGGTATTCAAACAAATAGCTAAATATTTTATAAAGACTGCGTACCACATGTTATTTAAACCCACACCTGCAACTACGTCACGGCTCTTATCATCATGCACGTGTTCCACAATCTGAACATTTTTATAAATCGAGTGACGATTTTATGCTTTCTTCGGGCGTTAAATTATTAAACGTAGTGCGTGGGTGATGTAAGTGGGTGGTTTTAGTGAAATTGTCGGGTTGTTTTTCGGAAAATGTGTAAATCGCCACGCGGCTGTTTTGAAAACTTATTGAGACGCTCCCGGGATTAAATAGTTGAAAATGCCCGGGTTTTCTGAAGATTGATATTTGCAGAATCGGTAAGTCTCATTATCTGCACGTTTAACATTTTTAATGACGTAATATAAGTATTTGTAATAAATTAAAAATCAATCTGTATCAACTAATTAAAATATTAGGAAATTATTTTAAAAATAATTGTATTTAAATGATTTAATCAATTTCTAATTTTGAATTTAAACTGTTAATCTGTATATCTGCTGTTAAATTAATTAAATAATAGATCTGGATGCACAAAACTAGAAAAAAAAACGTCGGCGCCGCGCCAGTTGCTCAAAAATAATTTTAGCTGAATACAGGGTGTCGAAGAAGTGTTGGAGAATTTCTCGGGAGCGTATCAACCACGTCAAAATAATGCCACAAGTTCCTATAAATTATTTTCCGCTTCCATATTGAAACATTCACTGCCAAAGTTGAAAAATAAAAATCAATGTTTTAAATGACATTTTCGTTTTCGTTGGAATTTAATCATTTTTTGACGTGCGTACGTAGTATACATGCAGGTCTTTAAAATGGTATAATAGATTTTTTTTTGATATCACCTTATGTGGTCGACGGAATAAATAATTAAAATAATTATCCGAGCGATGCTCTGCATCCTGTATTCATTATGAATGATTTTCTCCGAATACGGTTCATTTTATCGAAATTAAACGAGAGCGCCTTTTTTATCCTAAAATGCTTGGTGAAACCGAAAGTGTTCTTAGCAATTTAAAAACTTAAAGGACTGAAAAATTTTGAGGTCAGAAAAGTTCAGTGTAGTGCACTCCTGGCCTGTTTGAGGTGATATCAAAACACCTATTACACAATTTTAAAGACCTTCATTTATTACGTATTACGTAGGTATAAAAATTACTAAATTCCAACGAAAATTAAAAATGTCATTTAATAAAATTGATTTTTAGTTTTCAACTTTCAGGGCGAATGTCTCAACATCAGAAATATCGGACGCCCTGTATAAATGCGGAAATAATTATTTTAAACATAGGTAGTTACTATAATTTTTAATCATTTGATGTTGATTGAATATGATATTAGTACCTATACGAATTATCGACAAACTGTTGAACCGTCAAAATAACCCCATCAAAATGGCTCTGTCAAAATATCGGAGATTTTAATACAATTAATTTACAATTTTAAATTGCGTGTATCGTATTAAAAAAAAATTATATGCAAGGTGTTACTAAAAATTGTTTCCATATGGGAAAGATATTACTTTATTAGATGGTCAAAAAATTTCATTCGTGTTAAAAATTAGTGTAACCTCTAAAATTAATAATGAATCCATCAAATATTATCGAGAGAGGTAAGCATAATACTAGGAAAACTATTAGTAGGTATGTGTTGTGTAAGTACTTTAATTTATATAAGGACCGTTTTGTTGGGGCTATTATATTAGCAAAGAGCTATTTTGTCCGGGCTATTTGTGAGTCCACAAATAAATCTAACCTTAACATAATGAAATTAATTAAACATAAAAATGCCTACCTAAAACAATCGATAATCGGTAAATTACCTCTATTCTATTTACAAAATAAGTAATTTTATCGGTAATTAAATTATTCGCGCGTCTATAGGTAGGTTACCAGCATACAATTGCTCATCGGACGCTTAATAATTAATTTAATCTTGTTATTTTCGTAGTTCACGTTCACCCTCTAATATATTATTATTTAAGTTTATAAAGTTATCAAAAGACATTTTAATATAATAAATCAAGTTTCATTCTGAAAAGTGAACACTTATTTCAGAACGAAGAGAGTAATTAATAACATAAATATAGTCGCGCTTCGTTCGACTCAAATTTATAATTATTATTAAAAAATATATAATGCTGTTGGGTCCATATTTTTCGAGTATCTACTCGTAATAGTTTCACCCGCCAGATCGTTAAGTCATTTTTATTTTGTTTTATTTGGCACTTAAATAAATATCGAGAAGTTTTACGGTATAATAACGAAATATAAACGATATAATTTCCAACCGATTAAACGTTGAACAAGTCAAGAGTGTTAAATTAATGTTCATTCCGCCAACTAAAGCGAAATAAATTTAGGTTTAAATATGACTGCACTTCCAACCATAGAATAGGCATCGATACGGCATTAGTGATCTAATATATCTTAACGTTCTAATAACGTAACGGTTCGTTGTGATGGTCTTATTTGTGTGAGCATTTTTTAAAATTAGATGCCCGATTTACGAGTAAATGCACGGAGATCTCCGTTGTCTTAAGAGATAGGAAGTCGGTTAAATCGGAGAAAAGTTGCGTATTTTTGTGCTGATTAATAATGCGAAAACAAACTCGTCTGCCATTTTTAATTTTAAAAATATCGGAAAAAAACTAATAATCGAGATTTTCGTTTTTATTTTTTTTTACACGAAAACCGGTCGAGTTAGCCATTTTAAAGAGAAATTTAAAAATAATATTACATTTGCTCTAGCACTTGGAAAAAACAAACGACGACGGTCAACTTCTTTATTTCATTTATTAGAAAAAGGCACATTCGGGTGTTATTAATTTTAATTTGTATTATACTATGACTAGAATTTAATCGCAAACGTATTTAAGTTTAAAAACTACAATTTAAACGATAAAACTATTAAACCTCGAATAAAATTTATTGAAGAAACAAATAGCAATGTAAAAGCGACGGAATTCTGAAATACTAATAATAAAATTCCTCTCGGCAAAATTAACAAAACGCGTTTACATTTCTATTATGAATTTCATGAGGAACCGCAAAGAACATCGAATATCTGCCGAAACTGGAAACCTTAAATACAAACTGTAAGTAAAGTAATGATTACGAACTCGGCGAAATGAATTGTTTAATTTTCTAAAATAAGTTGAAAATTTTCAACAAACGCATCCAATTTCAGCTTATTTTACTGTATAATTTGAAAATATATTTATATTAATGAGTTTCTTTTTTTAAATGGTCATCAGAATTTTTTAGGTTAATATAGTCATCCATTTAAAAAACAAATTGTCGAAGAATAAATTACATTAGGGATTCAACTACCCTTCTATATACTTACCTATAGAAAATTATGAGAGATAAAAATATAATATTTAGCCCGACGTTTTATATAAAAATTAAGTACCTACCTATTTACTTTAAAAATATTAATACGTGTTAATTTGATGTCATTTACTCTTTTTAAAAATAAATAAAAATTAATATAAGTAATTAAAATAAATTAATATAAGTAGGCACGTATCGTTTTAATACATACTGTATTAAAAACACACAAAACGTATAAACTAATAATAAAAAACAAAATAAATTGCACATAAACATATTAGTTAAAATAGTTTATTCTCTATTATTTCATTGTAATATTTTTCTCAAAATTTTTAGAAGGAATTTAATATCCTTGTTGAACACATTATTAATTTAGTGTTGTCTCCTAAATACGATACGTTTGATACAGAATCGGGTTTCCATCAAAGATTTATATTATATAACGAACGGCTACCCATATTATAACCTATACTATATCCTTATGTTAATGTTTGCTTTACATGTAGTACATACTTACGTTAATCTTTATATGAAACACGTACCAAATGTGTCATTCTTTTTAATATACCTTATTTAAGATAGCTTGCAATGCACGTCATCAATAAAACCTCGTATTTTTACAGTTCTGATAAATTGTAGTCATTTTTTTATACTTTCTAATATGTGTGTAGGTAAATCGTCGATATAAGCGTCAATATAACGCTTTTTAAACATAGAACTGATGTACAAATGTACAATTTAGTTACATTTTTATTGATTACGTACATTGGAACCTATCATGAATAAGAGATTATATGTTTTAATTTAATTATCTATTTTTATAAAAGATTTTTTAACAGGGTACACAACGAAAGTCGTTAATATTTTTATATATACCTATAGGTATATGAACATAATGTTATTCTAATGAGTTGCAATACAGTGCAAAAGATTCCTAAGTACCTATTTAGGTTTATGAAATAGATATTACATATTTAAATTAAAGTAAATCAAACGATAACAACTTCTTTATATTTATTAAAAGAGACTTTTGCACTTATTCACCCTTTTATCAAATGAAAACTTAATTTTATTATTTGCTTGATAAAAACTAAACAACGTTCACGGTTTCGGAACCGTCGTTCGGTTTTGTTTTCACGAAGTAAATAGTCTTAATTTGATTAACAAATTTAGTTAATTACGGAGCAAGGCTAAAATAAAATATTTCTCTTTATTGGAGCATATCCTTTTAAATTAGTAGGTATTAATTAGTAAGACGACTTGTTATAACTGTGAACTTGTTATAATTCTGAGATAACAACTTGTTATTTTCTTTTCAGAATGGTCGTGTCACGGTGTTATTATAACTTTTCAATTAAATTTTTAATTTCAATTTTTTGACATTAAAATCGGTCGTTTATTTACAAAATAGATAAATGACATTACGAACAGATTTATAAAGTGTAATCGACGGTTGACGTTGAATTAATATGAGGCAAAGTAAAAATCAGGCCGTCAAATATGACAACTGACAACAATATGACTATTACCTTTATAAAAAATTCACCTACACTTTTTGTCGCTGCTCTAACTTGAACAATATATTCAACATTTGGTTTGCGAACCGGTACTTAAGTGAACTAAACGTTTATAAAACCAGCCCAAAACGTTTTAAATAAGTAAATTAAAATCAAATAATATTAATAACTAAATAAGTGAATAATTTAAAATGATATACTTTTTGTAATATCTACCTACCCGAATACCTACCTATTTCTGAAACTGACCTAAACACGATTTTATTTATTTTCTTTGTCGATTTCTTACTATTAAAAATTACTCGTAAGAAAATAATATTTTCTCGGATTATAATTCCAAATTATTTCAATACCTTTCACGTCTAAAACTTTCTTAATAAACAATAAATAGATTCTTTTCAAGCATGCTCTCTCTATTCCATGGAATTGTTCTTTATTAGAATCGTGATAACTGTTTTCCGTACAAACCTATTGTTGTAGGCAGATCCGCGTCCCACCACAATTCGTGTACACTATCATCCGCATTTACCTCTAAATTAAATCCAATTATTCCAAGTTCACATAAATTCGCAATCAAGTACGTGTAAGAAAGTATTCGCAGAGTAATTTAACTGAACCCATCGATTTCGATTCGTTGTTAGTTACATGTACCTTTCTACGTAGGTATCTACGTGTGCGCAGTCGGGTGCAGAATTAATGTCGTTAATTGCGAGCATTACGCGGACACACACGATATAACGAACAAATTATGATCAGAATATTTAAAGTTCAACTTTGTATTATTGTAATTTGTTTCAATTGTAAATACTTTTCGTAGATTTGTTCATCGTGCCGCGTATTGTCCACTTAGTGCTCGCGATTCGCGACATTAATTTTGCACTCGACTGCACATATCAAACTATATACAACTACTTTAATTGTTATCTAGTTATATTAATACCTTACTCTGATATCCACTCTGTCAGTAATTTAGATTGGCAGCGTCATTTTAACTTTTTCTTTTTATTATTTGTCTATTTTCTTTTAACAAGATACATTTAAATAATACAGTGTTAACAATGTTATTATTTATTTTTACAGGAACCCATTGCTTCATTAAGATTTTGCTTTTTAATTCTATAATTTTAGTGATAAATATTGAATATTAATATATTAAGTATTAATTTTAGGAATATTTTGTTAAATAAAGAATTCATATAACATAGATAACAGAAATCATAAATATCTATATTCATTCATTATTTTTCTATTCATATATTTTTTTTAATTTCGTACCTAAATTTTTAGAAACTTATACAATGTAAAATTCCCACCCTTCTAAAAAGCTCGTAGATTTAGAAAACACCCAGATTTAAATAAACCCAACCAAATACAAATTACTAGATATAACCTAGGTAATTAGATTTATTTTGACAATGCACGGTGTTTTTTACAATTCAAACTGAAAACTACTGGAGGACTTCAAAGACACGTGTAATTGCTCTTATTACAATTAGTCAGCAGACTAAAGAAAGTTTTCCACGCCCGAATTAATACAATTTGTGTATTTAATAACCCCTAAAAAAGCTGCCCTTTCGGATACACAAGACTCCGACAAAGTTTGTACTTTTCGTAAAAGTAAGTGATAGCAGTTCCGTTTGTACGTCGATGACGATTCTTCATCTTTCACTCAGCTTAATTTTAAAAATAGATGACTTTAAATTTCTTTGGAAATTTCCCAGTTGTTGATTTTATCATGTCTAAATTTGTACCTGCCAAGTTTGAGCGGCACCGGTCAAATTCGCTTTTGTAATTTTCAATAAAAACTTTTCAAGTAACGCGGGGTTTAACTGTCGAAGCCACTCGCGAAACCACTTCCCTTTCCATCCGCGGTTTCTCCATTAAATTTTTCTACTAATTTTGTCAAAGTCCGGCATTAGACGAAGTCGCTGTTCCGATGTTCGCGTTGGTTTGTCTCGCCTTTCTATTATTTTTAACAATCTGCGCTCTCCCTCCATTCGATTTTTTTCACTAACATTATAAGGTCTTTCATCGTGGTCGCCATCCTTCAGGTGAATCTCGTCTCGTCGTTTTCTTGCGGGACCTGCGGCAACCCGGAACTGCTCGCATGACTCGCTATTTTCGTATTTCATGTTGAATTTGTCTCTATTAATCTATACTGTTTCTTACTATACATGGCATACATGTCGCAAGCATATGCTATGTGATCTCGCTTCTGATTTCTGTTATCTATGTTATATGAACTCTTTATTTAACAAAATTTTCCTAAAACTACACTTCAAAAAAAAACCCTAAAATTCGACTATTTTCACTTCTCTATTCTAAACCTAAAACATCCCCTGCCCCCTCGATCGCTCTTTAAAAAAATTGTTTGCGTATTTAACCTTTTTTATATAGTTATGTATTTTAACTGTTTCTCCATGTAGCATTGTAACTGCATTAAGTTTTTTAACAATAGACGCATAAGGGTACATTAAGAAAAATTATTTCACTCGAAATGCTAAAGAATTTACTATTAAATGAGGAAACAATTTGTTTGCATATTTTTAAACGATCTATTTTACGAACGATTTTTTATTTTTCGCAACGTACTTTTCAGAATAAAGTAGACTGAGGGCCAGTCTTTCCATCTTCCGATAAATTTATTTGACCAATGGAAACCTTTGTTGAAATACCGATTTCCAATGTAAAATATTTGACAAAAATAAGTTTGTTAGAAGATGGAAAGACTGGTCCTAAAGTTGATTTTATTCGCCCATTAATTTATGGGAATCTATTTATATAATTGTTGATATTAAAGCTTCACGGTAAATTAGGAAATTGCGGAGGATTTTCCTGAGAAATAACTTTTCCCACGCACTAATAATAAGTGAAAATAGAAAGGAAAAATACCTAGATATAAGTAGAAAATTATTTTATTAAAAATGTTATTCGCTTCGAATCCTCGGGGAATCAAAATGGTTATCAAACAATGATATTTCTATGCAAAATATTTAAATGCTATCTATAATTCAATTAAATTTGATACGTGACAATATCATGACTTTGAATTCGGTTTGTTCCCTTTTACATTTTTTCAATGAAAAGATAAAGTTGCCGATATGGTTTGTTAACAGGATATCGAACTCGAAGCGAAATCGTAAATAATTAATTTCTGATTCAATTACGATATACGCGAGATTGCAATTCTAAATGAATTTTCAACAATTTGTTTTACGAATATGTAGATTTGTATTTCCAATTTGGGACGTTTTATATTTCTTTGTATCTGACCTATGAAATGGTTTATTTACAGACGAACAAATTTAAATCGGATTTGTGTTGTTTTCAATCATTCCAAGGTTTAAAAACATTATGACCCCTCCTGTAGGACAAAGTATTGGTTGAATGTCGATACAATATGTCGTGGATATTGGCCCAATATATATGTCAGTTTTAGCCAATATGATTTTTAACTATATTTACAATATCTATATTCATTCATTATTTTTCTATTCATATATTTTTTTTAATTTCGTACCTAAATTTTTAGAAACTTATACAATGTAAAATTCCCACCCTTTTAAATGCTCGTAGATTTAGAAAACGCCCAGATTTAAATAAACCCAACCAAATACAAATTACTAGATATAACCTAGGTAATTAGATTTATTTTGACAATGCACGGTGTTTTTTACAATTCAAACTGAAAGTTACTGGAAGACTTCAAAGACATGTGTAATTGCTCTTATTTCAATTAGTCAGCAGACTAAAGAAAGTTTTCCACGCCCGAATTTTATAATAATTATCTAAATACATAATTACCTATCTATTTAAATTTAAATTAATTACAGTATTAGCTATATATATATTATTGTATAAATACATATGTAGGTATGCATAAATGTATATTTAAATATAACAAACCATCTACTATATTAATTTAATTATACCTAAGAAGTACCTAGTTAATTGTAAATAAAAAAAATAATTCACGCTAGACATAAAAACTGTTCAAAAAATTTATATTTATGTACTTGACATGCTGTTTCAGATTATAATTATGTATACCTAAAACAATTCTATTAAATCTCATTAACGTAATAATGCGTCATAAATTTAGTATTGCGGTTTTAGAAGTTTACTAGAACTTCGCCTTTCAATACAGTACTTAATGAAATATATTGTACATACGCGGACTTGAGCTTGTCCGAAATTGAAGGCAAGTTTGCTTAAGGTTGGTTTCTTGGGCTTCACTGTTAGTTTAAATTAAACTTTGTCTAAACTCAAACAGTCGTTGGAATAATTGTTGTTTTCGCAGAAGTTAAATTTATTATCATCTTATTTTATATAAAGTAAGGCGGAAATAACATTACCTGTTAATTTATTATTATCGCTGCCTACGGGAAAAAATTATTATAGTTCTACTTTATTTGAAGTTTCCTGCCGTATTAAAACTATAATTTGAAAAAAAACAACGCGATGTAGTTTTTTACAGTAGGTGACATATTGAAAATTTATTCATTTGGAGAGAGGTCTGCCAGGTTTGCGAGGTAGACCACAATAATTCTAAATAATTCTCTAATGTCTATAATAAATTTTATTAAGTATCAAGATTATCAAAAATGATTAAAACAAAAATTCAATTGTCTGCCACCGGTTGGATATTTCTCACCATATCATCTCTTAAACACACTAAGAAAATTCTAGTAGTGTTGTAACGTAGGTTTTTGTGCAATGGTAGTTTGGGCTATTACAGAGGTCGTAGTGGAGTTTGATAAAAAAAAATATGCAGATAATGACCAAAAATTTTTTAAATATGTACTTTTTAGGAAATTTATTCTAAAATTATGTATTTTTTATACAGTAAAACTATTTGAATAATCACTATCTCATGCCTTTATACTGCAGAATTATAAATTTACTCTATTTTTAATTTAAAATTATTCTTGTGCCCTTAAGCATTGAAAATTTCCCTATTACAAATCATAAACCAGCTACAAGTTTAATCGCATTTTTATGTGGCCGATAAAATAAAAAGCAACTAATAAAACATGTGCATCGCCTACTTTCATAGCTTATCGGTGTGCGAACAAACAACTCAATGTTTTTAAAATAAAAGTGGGATTTCCTAGTATCCATTGCATTTATGTATAGAATTATATAGAAATATATAGAAGATCATCCTCGTTAGTGGTACAGAGCGGTAGTGCTTGTTTCAGTAGTTCGAATTTTAAATTACAGCGTCGTATTGTTCCTGTGTGCGAGGAGTGTTCGTTCGGTTAATAAGGCCTTTTTGCGTGTGAGTGCGCGAGTGTTGTGTTGTGTACTCTAAAAGGATTACAAACAAAAAGGATTAATACGACGAGGAAGATAGGATATTTCTTTGTTGACTAACTCTCCATGTATTTCTAAAGTGTAAATACATGGACCTTTAAACTCTAACACAAATTATCTGAAAGTCGAGCTTGGTTAGGCTCTTGGATAGGGACTCGGTTAGAGTCATGGTTAGGGCTCCCCTCAAACATTCGACGGTCCAATTTCGCGTACGAAACTTTATCTTACGTAGATATAGGTATGTAATAATACAAGTTCGCAGTCAACGGAAGAATCTACGCTGGAAAATGACGATAGAGGGAAAACGAGGACGAGAAAAAGGTAGAAAATACAAAGAAAAATTTAGAAGTTTCTAATTTTTTCTTATAGTCTATTACAGACAAGTGGCAGTCGCAGCGGCAGCTGTGTTAAGCTAAACGTCCACTATTCCGCGTCGGACGCACAGTACCATCCCTTAAAAATTTCACCCCTAATTTTTGTATCATAATGCAGGTCTTGAACAGTCAATTACAAAAATGTATAGTTTGTTAGCGATAGCTCTTGTTGTTTCACAGATAATAAGCAAAATCGAAAAAAGTTCCAATTTTTAAGGGTGGATTTCACCCTATTAAACCGCGTAAGAGCACGAACGGAATACGGCTCTGGATTGGGGTTGACTAGTACTACAATCTTGCAAAGTTTCAAATTTTTCTGAGATTTCCACCCGCCTAACCTTCCTTGTAAGGTTAAAAGGCCTCTCATTTAAAAAAAAAAGAATACGATAATCTAACTAGTAGTTTCTGTGGTATGTAACCAATAAGGAGATTCTTGTAGAAAACTGATTTTTGACGTCATTTCGCGTAGCACGAATTTCTTACTTAAAATGCCTCGACTATAAGTCAACCATGAAATGAAGTTGTTAAGCTTTAACGTTCTAAATATTTTTTGTATTGAATCATGGATTATGTTATCGTTGGAGAGTAAAATATGTTTCCCTTTATTACCTAACTACCACCTGTAAAGAACTTAGTACTTTGAATTCAAAATCGCACCTGCTGTAACTGTTACAGTTATTATCAACACGCAACTTCATTAAATCTTAAATGGCTCACTTATTATGAACAGAGATAGTTTTATTATTTACTGGCGTTAAATATAGGTACACAATCGAATATCACTCGTATGCTCAATATGCTCATCACTTCGTGATGAAATAAAAGATGAAAAAGATGAAATAATAGATTGAAATGTGACGTAAGTACTTAAATAATAAAACATACCTACTTGTAATACGAAAATAATTTTTTAAACGCAAACATGGATAGTGCATAATTGATGAATCAAGATGTTTGTTTAACATTAAAAAATATGTTTAATACATCATCACATAAAAGCACGGTAGAATTTCTAATCCACAGCTTTTTGTATGTTCCGGATGATAAAGTTTAGTAGAATATTATTATTATATTACCTACAAAGAAAACGCATTAAGGCGTTAAACTGCTTAATCTTCATTTGCATTATTTAAACCCTTAATAATGAATAACTATTTTACGTTATTATCCTGTACCGAAGACAACATTTTGTTACCTACGCGTTTATTAAAATATTCTCTTTTTGTTAGCTTTACTAATTATAGGTATGTTAATAAATTAAAAATAAATGTGTAGGTACGCTAAATAGCCCAGTTAAATTAGACAAAAAAAGAATCAATCTGCGGAAAAATTCCCACCTATAGCTGTATTTTTGTATACAGCTACATATTAAGCATTTTAAACAATCTCTCACGTGTGCAAAATTTTTTACAGGGCGTGAAATGGGATAACTAACAGTTTTTTTGCAAATATCTCGTAAAATATTGACTTTTGTGTAAAAATGGTTCAGATATAATTTGTAGCTTATAAAATTTACTACAGGATAGGTAAAATAAGACTTTGACAGATGTCAGCCATTCGTTTGATCCAACGAAAATTATAGAAATAAGGGAAACGGACACAGCAATCTTGGAGATTGAGGAAATTCAAGTAGAAAAAGAGATAGAAGATTAATTTAATAGTTTCAACAAAAATGTGGGCTTAACCTATGAGGGATATCACATTAAAAAAAAAACGCGTTCTATCTCCCACTCTACCTCAATAATATCTATTAATAAAACTATATAAACATAACACAATCATTACTACATAAGTCGGCATCATCGACGCTGAATTTTCCCTAACTCGAATTATTTTATTGATCATATCATCAGCATAAGTTTTTAAATAAAATGACATTAAATGACAATCTAACATTAGTCGAATTTTGTAAGTCGAACATTTTTTTTGGCATTTGCAATACAAATCCGTGCGAGTCGAATAGCGGTTGAAAGTTCTGTTTTATAATTGAAGAGGTTATTATTATGATAAGCCATAAAACAGAAACTTATTTAAAATTTTTATTCTACCTATTTTGTAGAATATTTTATAAGCTACAAATTACATCTGAACCATTTTTACAGAAAAATCAATATTTTGCGACATTTTTGCAAAAAAAACTGTCAGTCGCCTTCTTTTGAGCCGTGTAAAAAAATTGTGCACGTGGTAATATCGATGGGGAGTTTTGGGAGATTACTCAAAACGTCAATACGTCAACTGTATACAAAAATTCAGCCAGATGGGAATTTTTTCGCAATTTGACTGGGCTAAAAATAATGCAATCAAAACTATATTTCAACATTCGAAAGTTTTCTAATTTATGGCCAAATCAAACTAATATATGTCTACTTTATTTAATATACTGTGTAGGCATTAGGTATAATTCAGTGGTCTATATATCATTTTAGTCCTGCGTAATCCACATTTCACAAAAGACGTTCATTTCATCGTATTATCACAGACATTCTTCTTCTTAATCACAAACAGGAAGTAATTAGTGAAAATGTCTTAAGGGTTGACAAGTTATTATACTTAAATGTAAAATGTGTAAGTTTCAACAGAGAGACTATAGCTGAAACGTCCTGAAGATTGACAGGTCAATTAGAATTTGAAAGAGAGAATTTGCGTTTCAGCGGCCTTCGTTGTAATTCTCTTTACACGTAGGTAATAGACGCGAACGTAAATCGATACACAATGCGGTACTATTTTAAACTTATCAGACGATTTTCGGCTGTTGGAGACCAAACATAAATTCTCCTACTCCGGCAGTATTTGTAGTAGGTACTTATTGTTAGTAGGATCCCTGCCAACTTTGCGGTTGTGTTTAAGCATAAATGTGCACCCGTCCCACTTACAATTAGTTTGACGATAAGTATTCCTAAGCGGTATGAGAACGACAAGGATTTATACGACATCATAAAATTTCTCATATAAGTAGGTAATCTTTTAAATAATTTACTCGTTTACTCGTGCGATGCGTTAGCGTGGGTCCTTATTTCGGTATAGGTTTGGCTGATTTGAAAACCAATTGAAATTAATTTTGTAGAATAAATATATCGTGGACTTACTGCAAAAACCCGTCAAGTCCATATTAGTGATTTTGGAGAACAACGCAATGTATTTAAATGTATTTTTTCTCGCGAAAGATCTGTTTTTATTTTGTATCAAGCTGTAATCACACTTTGGGAATGTAGACGACCTTTAGTTATCATAATGTCTTTTCTAAGTTACTTGGAGAATTTTAAATAGATCGGAATTTTTGTTAGTTGAGGAATTGAAGTTATATGTATTTATAAGTTTATTAAATATGATAGAGAATAACTTCACAATCTGTTTTGAAACTAACAAGATTTGTAGCAAAAATGATAAAATTATACATAAATGACGAAAACGGCCTAAGCATCTTGCTGGATAATTGAAATTGTGCCACATAGAAAAGGAACTGTCGATCATTTTCGAGTTAAAGAGCACGCGTTTAATTGGACAGTGGATGTGGCCTAAATCCAAACTAAATCGAACGGCACATAAATATTAATTAGTAACCGTCAAAAAGCATACTTTAACAATTCGTTCCGCTTCAAAAATACTGGTGCATACAGTCGATACCGAGAATGCCCAAAAATAGACCCGTCCTTTTAATATATAGCGTAATTTCTAGCGCTAACAGCCCAATTTTTCGATTTTTCTCCATCCGATTTTTGTGCCATATAAACGACAATCGAGATTTAAAGATTAAAAAATATGTAAAGCTTTTAATTTAATCCCTTCATTATAACATCGTATAATTACGCACGTCTACTTGGTCATGAGATCTTGCAATTAATTATATATTCGTTTAAATAGGTAACAAGTATTTGAATTACTCAAAAATTTACGATCGAGTTGCCTAAATTAAATTTTTAATTATGTTTCCACGTTTACCTGTTACAGGCGAAATAGAAAAACTAATTGCGCGAAATTAAGAAAGTAAAGCCTATCTCGGCGAGTTATAACTTTAATTTAAAACATGTAGAAAGTAAGATTTGTAAAAAAAATTAGGAATAGCGAAAGGGAGGTTAACTCCAGAAAGACGAACGAATAGTGTTTAGTGCGACTGTTTTGTTTTTGTTTTATGTTACGATAGTTACCAAATAAGTTGTAATAAGAGATTTGTCAAAAAATAAATATTCACAAGTTTCTTTTCTAAACCAAAAGATGTGCGAGGATTAAAATTTTAAAAGTTACAGTCCATAAATATCCTCAAACTAACAAATAGAAAACGATAAAATTGCTCCCCATTCGAGCGCCAATTCGCAACTAAAAGTTCAGTAAAACTTCGCAACAGTAAAACTGGAATGAGTCGATCAATAAAAACAAAATAAATAAAATACGATACGTACCAAATAATTGATCGATGTTCAGAAAAACGGAATATTTAATCAGTTTTTAAATTTTTTAAGGTGAAACCTAAAACTTTGCCCACGATTAATTTATAAGAGTACATAAATATACATCACTTCTTACAATAATACTGTACAACTTCACCGTCAATCGACAAAACACAGGTGGTAACTAAAATAACTCTAAAGGCCTAAAGAGGTGAAAGGGGAGTGTATGAAATAACCATTAACCAACAATTTTGGTTGGATCTTGTATCAAATAATAGGAATAAATACGGACCTGCTTTATACAACTTTTAGGTAGGCACACACCTACGTTGTTTACTTATAAATTACATCGACTAGATGTTCATTTTACCGTGAAAATGAGCCATTTATGCGCTTTATCTGTTTTTTAGCATTATAAATTTAATTTCAACTGAATTGAACTGAATTTCGACAGGATCGTAGTTAAAATTTATATTGCGATTTTTTTCGAAAACTATCATAATATTTTGATAAGAAAAGTACGTTTTAGATTATAACAACTGCCCCCTATTAAGAGGTTTCGAGTTATTTTAGTTGCATCATGTATACATCGAGCTCCAATATTAAACAAAAAAGATAATGTGGTACGTACCTAGTACATAATTAAGTCGATGACATAAAAGTTTTCCCTCCTTATATTTTAATTAATTTTTTACGATCAAATAATTCCACAAATAAGCTATAAAAACTAACTACGCACTTAACGTAGGTGTAAAAATATTGTCTGAGAGAACGATTTTATGTTTAATAAGCTCCTTGTAGGTAATATGTGCGGTTACTTTTTCGACAGAACTTGAACTACCCTATTATAGATCTTGCTGCGTTGAATATTACGTGGTTGTTTTGCAAAATATTTTATTAACATCAAAGGTTTAATATTTCAACACAAAATTTTAAATTTATTGCGATTATTACCGCAGGTAGTAACAAAACAATAAAAATATTCCGAAGATGTAGACAAAATCGAGAATAAATTATTAGTTTTAATATTATAACGTACTTTTATTTCAAACATACTAATGTAAGTAAGTATCGCATAAAATTCTGAGGTACCTACTTAAGAATCATAAATATGTTTTCAACAAACACATAATCATAAAATGTGAAATTTTATGATTTTTAGACGGTTCAACAATTGCTTTTTTACGTTATAAAATGTTATAAAACTTAGATTATACTAATAAAAGTCGAAAAACTTATACGGCATATTATAGATAAGTAGGTAAAATCAAAAATAAACGCGTCTCTTCACTCAAAAAAATATTGTACATAATATTAATGAACACCAGTTATTGACTTTTTGATCATCGATACAATGAAAAGTTCATTGATACTACTAATACACTGAAGAAAATAAGTGCCTAATTATGCAATTAAAACGATCGTTGTATTTACGAATCATTTATAATTTTTTACCTAATAACTTTCTTCATACCTACAATGAAAATTTTTATCGAAATAACGAATTCTTCGTTACTTTTTAAGAGTTATCTAATGTTCCGTTTGTAATGTACTTTTATCTAATGTACGTTAATGTACGTACATTGGACGCGTTACATCGGATTTTTTTTTGAGTGTTGTAATTAGGTATCTACGGTTAATAAATAAATTAAGTAAGCAGGTACCTATATGTTTTAAATTAATTTGGTGCGTAACGTGTATAGATATTACATCATTTTCCGTAAATATTAATATCAAATATTCTGTGAAAGAATTAACACGGTTTAAAAAAAATTAATTAGCTTTTTGTGTAACTGAGGCATTTCAATGAAAGAATATCTTATAAAATTAATTAATTCTTATTATTTCCGTAATATCTCATTATAAAATATTAATTCTAGTAAGTTACCATAAAAATTTCAACAAATTAACTGTTGGCATTTGGCTTTATGATAAATTCTGTATATACTATTCTTTGAAGTTTTTAATTAAAAGTATCATAACTTTCAAAATAAGAGGACGCTGTTAACGTTTAAAATGTTCACTAAAAAGCTTCTAATTGAAGATTTGACTGTCAAATAAATTACCACTACGTGCGAATATACGAACTGTTCCAATACTGTTTTCCAAAAAAAAACAAACAAAACACTTATTACACACCAGGCGTTTTTATTGAAATTTTTACCAGCGACTTATAGATTAGTAATATATACGAAATATTAAAATTTTTAATCAAAAGAACATGAAATAAACAAGTTATTCAATAATAAGTAACTCCGCCGTTATCGTCGTACCTTTATCACTTACGCGAACTTCTTCTAGCCATGATTGCTAAATGATTAAGCAGAACTTATATACAGTGAATTTACTGAATTCCCAATAGACACAAAGAAAAAGGGGAATGCTGAGAAAAAAACAAACAAGGAACTAGGGGAATCGACAGGGAACATTGAAATTATGAGGCTGCTGAGTTGCCAATGCACGGAGAAGTGCCAGGGCAAAAGCAAACTTAAGTAAGGAACTAGACAGTCCCCTAGGATTCGGAACTAAGACCCTCGCAGTTTTAACGAGTGATAAGCAGTCAGTAAGATACAATTGGAATTTATATGTAGGCCAAAACAATATTCAAAAATTAATGTACCGTAATCTAGGGGTCGCCGGTGACCCCAGTGGTATTACGTGTAACTTATTTAATTTTTTAGAAAACGACACATGCTACAAAAACTAAATTTTACTAAAACATAAAACTATCACGTACAAAGTCAATTTTTTTGGAATTTTAGGAAAAAAACTATTCCATACGTATACACCTTCAAAAATATGAGGAGCCCAGTGACCCCACGATAGTATGAGAGTTAATAGTTATGTGTCGTAAAATTTATTTAATTAAAATCGCCAATTAAAAAAAATACTACTGCATTTAATACCTACCTAAATTGTTCGCGTTATTTTATTTAAATAAAAGATACATTTGAACCACAAAATAATACTGACTGTCATAAACCTGATGCCATCCGTTCGATGTACGTACTGTTAATGAATTACTTTCAAAGCCTTGTTGAGTGTAAATGTGTCGTAGACCGTAAAGCAGAAGTCATGTGTATCATTGAATCCTTTATTTGCACAGCACGAGTAGTTTTTAGTTACAACGATGAACGTTTTAATGAGAAGGTAATAAATAGAAAGAAGTAGATCGTAGGTTGTTATATAATACTGTTTTCAACTGCTTTTATAAAACAGAAAAACAACTTCGTTAAGAAGTTCTTATAAAAAATATACATAGTTACCTATTACCTACCTACAATTTACTACAATACAATATTTTATGCAATTAATAAAAAACAATTTCGATTATTTTAATTTTACTTTTAAACACCTAATATAACTTATAAAATAATAGATAATAATTTGGGTTAGAAATTTCTCATCTTTTAGTACCTACCACGTACTTCATTTCACCATAATGTTTAAAAATAATCAAGAAAGTTGTTGTGTGGAAAATAAGGCGAACAAACTGCGTTGACATTTTAGGAATCGATAGGTGTAATAAAAAATTCTAGAGAAGAGGATGCCACAAACAGCTGTAATCGTGAAAGATTGATTAAATCGAATTGTCGATGTCGGTAAACTTCGCCTAAAGGTTCGCAACAAGAAATTAAGTAGATAAGTTTGAACAGGCGCAATTAATTTAATTTTAAAATGTTTCATTACGCTAAGGTTTAACATATTTACATGAAACGCAAATTAAAAAAACGCAAATAAGGCGTTTGATACAACATACATATACTTTATTTTGGAATTATTTTTAATTGCAAACTGTTGCAATATAAAATAAAATAGTAGATATTTTTTGAAGCAATTTCAGAACTCGACTACAATGGTATGGGAAATTTTGTACATAAACCACCTGGAATCGAATACGTAGTTACACAAAAGTCGAGTATTATATTCACTGCAATTTTAGGACCAGATTTCATGAAGGGAAATTTATTTTAACAGTTGCGTTCGTTTAAAATTTAACTTACCAATCATTTGCTAGTATTAAACTTGATCACTATCATTGATCACTAATTTCACAGGCGGTTAGGTGTTTACGAAATTAGGCAACTTATGACTATATTTATAATTATGAAATTTACTGTTTTGGGATAAAATTACTGTTATGGAATGATTTAAAAACTAAAGTGATTTTAAACTTATAAAACTTAAGTAAGTAATTTTTAAAAATATACACGACGTTACAATCATTAACTGATTATCATAAATTGCGTACGTTTACCTATTTATATATTTTTATTATTATTAATTACACGACAAAATATCTATTTCTAAATTAAAACAAAGGCTTTCACTGTAAAAATATAGTTTTGTTTTACATGTACTTAATAATAATAAGCTTTTATTCGGTACGTAAATAAAATTAATTGTATTTCATTCGTTTGCTCTACAATAAATAATTTTCGACGTCCAGTTCTTTTACAAAGAAATTTTGAATAAGTATCTACCTATATGAGAAAAATATGTCAGTTAGGTATTTTATATGAAGTAGGAATATATTCTGTACGTACTAACAACAATAAACGTCAGAGCCCTTTGTAAATCACCCTCTAATTCAAAATAACCCCCTTTTAATACTCAGAGCGCATTATAGTATAGGGTGTCTAGGAAATAATGAGAAATCTTCCGGGGACGTATAAAACACGTCAAAATAAAACTTCATGTCAGGTTTGGTTTACATTCCTAATAAATGAAGTGCTTATTTCACAAACAATATGTCACGCTTGTTATAATTGTTCATATATTAAATCTGTTACATAATCTAAATTTTCGACTAACCGATGTCATATTCGATGAATTAATGTTTTTTATCACGTAAAAAATTCTTACATACTTAATATGTTTGAATTCTAAAAACATTGTTGCTTATAGTTTATTTAATTTACATTTTAATTTTAATATACCTAGTTACGTTAATTTGAAGCTTTTCTGTTGTAGATACGTACATTATAAAATATCGATCGGTTTTAAGTTTGTACCTATCTGCGTCGTCATATTTTTATTATTTTAGAAAATCAAACCCTCTAAATGTATAACATGGGTAGCAGCAAATTCATAAAAGACGGATTTTGAGTCTTTTTACTTGATCCGCAATCGTTTTCTATATCTTCCTTTTGAATTACCAAATTCCGTTTTCGAGCGTCTTCTTTATTGGAATCACTTTTCAACTGTTTCGTCGGTTGCCAAATTTCATCTAGTATATCTAATGTAAGGTTAAAAATGCAGGTCGTTCGGAGTTTTTTTAATAGAAAATTCATTTCAGTTTAAATTATCTTATTTACAATTAGAGAACTGCTTAAATATGGTTATCTATATATTTAAATTGGAAAATAAAATATTAGCTACTCCTTAAATATTACTTATTAAGTTACTTATATTCAGTTCATTCTAGAAGTACTGCTGATAAATAAAATCGAGTTTATATTAGCATGCTAAATTGACATTTTTGTATTGTACGCCTACTCTTAATTAACTTATTAAAACTTGTTAATTAACTAAATATCAATTAAAAAAGATTTAGCAGAGTTTTTAATAAAAGCCCATTAAAAGTTTTATCACAGTGTAAATTTAGAATTAAAATTTTCAACGATAACTAATTAAACAGTATATTATTAAAAGGAAATACTTCAGCTTCTTTACTTAAAATATAATAATGCTTAAACAGATTTTTAAGTTCATAATTTTGTATACATAATACATAATATACGATACGTAAAATACGATACGTTGAAACGTTAAAATTTTTTTAGAAAACAAATTTTTTAGAAATGTCATTGACCTGTAGGTATAAAATATTTATCTATGTAGCTACCTACGCATGTATTGCGTTGTAACGTTTGTAACATTGCATTTTCTACAAAATTATGAACATACATAATATTACGTATAAGGGAAAATGGGCATTATTCATATTTAAATAGAGTTTATTACGAAGGAGTAGATAAGATTTTAAGACTACCTAAATCCAATTGAATTCGATGAAAACAACCGCCTATCGATTTTGCATTAGGAAAACTTTAAAATAATCTCATAAGTTAACTAGGAAAACGATTTTAGAAATTTTAGAAAGTTTAATAGAATTAAATGATTTTGCAGGTATTTATTTTACGCAAACTTATTACAGAATATTCAGATTAAACTTTCTGTTTTCAATATCTAGAAAACTTATTAAAAATACAAAAAATTTATACGCAATTTTTTATAAATTATTTATAGTGTATAGGTAAGCAGGTTTCATTTATGCATTTTGTTTTGGCATAATACCAGTTAAATACTACAAGTTTCGTTAATAATAAAATCATGATCTGAAAATCATATCACGTTAAAGCTTTGATTAGGGGGTGAATATCTAGGCAGTGATGCATCGTAGAAAACAATTTATAGAAACTTATAGCATTATTTTGACGTAATTCATTCGTTCCCGTGAGATTTCCTATCATTTCATGGACATCCTGCATAATAACATTAGATAACATCCTGATTAAAAAAAAAAAATTTAAACCGACATAACTTTGCTTGCAGTAAAATATGCAACTAAACCTTTTTACTACAATTTACCCTCATATAATACTTGAAGGTGTAAAAAAGTTCAAATTTTTAGCAGGTCGCCTACCAGGAATATTTACCCTTAAAGTTTTAAAAATATATTTATGGCTGAGTACTGTATGGAGGACAAGTACCAGAGCTTGTGTTAGAGCACAAACTACCATATAACATAACTATTTGTAAAAAAAATTTGAAGGCCGGTGGTTTAATCCTTCCCTAAAAATCACCCTTTGGCAGATTGAATTTTTTGTAATCGCAAATGCCAAATTTGCTATGAACAAGATAGGAAAAATAACATACGTGACAAAAATATATTATGGAATGAGCCAAAAATAATAGTTTTAATTCCACAGTTGTATGATAAACTATAACTGAAATACATCAGCGTTTTTCATAAACATTTTTAAACGAGTTAAGATAGAATTAAAATATTTAGATTTTAAACTATCAACATATAGGGATCATCACCAGCAAAAACTAAATTTTTGGCCTCCTGGCTTGGACTGGGCCTCTTGGGGCGGATCGACTCTTAAATAATTAATCATCAAAAGCGATAATTTTTAAAGGGCAAACATTTTACTTCTTGTTGTTATAAAGGCAATGAAACAACTTTTACGAAAATCCATTTAATATAACTGAGTTCCAAGGTAAAAACCTTACTGCACTGAAGTGCAATAGTTATATATAACAGTTAGGTACATTTTTAAGCTTTATTTTGCTTCACTTAAAACATCAAAAATGGATTTTAGTTTTTATTAAGTTTTAGTTTAGATTTATAATTTAAATAAATTATTATTAATCGCCTATTTTCCACTGTTGGCAATTAAATGTCAAACTGTAACAAAAACGTTCTACCCACCATTTATTTTCTATTATTCATATTTATGTAACTTTTACGGATTTTTGTAGGAGGGTAAATTGAAAAGGTCTCACAAATAAAAGCTTGTTTTTGAAACGTTGGTTCACTTATGTATATGAAAAGAATGTTATGTGGAATTATATTTTAAATTGTTCGGAACGATGAAGACAATTTAAATGTCAAATTAAGATAATAAGGACGTTCTTTTCTCTGGTAGACGTTAAAGAATTTCGTTAAACCAAAATAATGACTGTGTACATACCAACTTTAGATGTTTTCAAACAACTTTATTTTTCATAGTCAAATTATAAAATTGCTAAATTAATTTATAAACGCCATTTGCAGAAAATTGTATCGTGATCGTTTAAATCAACTTAGTTATTTATTTTATTGTACTTTAATTAGCGAAAATAGTTGAACATATTCGATAGATCAATAATTGAAAAATCAACGAATTATCTTTTAAAACAAAGAAACAAATTTTTAAAATAATATTGGTAACGAGATAAGATTATTATATACCAGATCGAGTTTTTATTGCTATTTATTTAAATATTAGTATAAGTACGTACTTACATTAATATTGTTAGTCAGTTAATTTCTGATCATTCTGGACTTCTCAAGATTAATTAAAGCACACAAGGCGTTATAACATCTTTATTCGAATAGGATTGGCACAATAAAGTTTAGGTAAATGTTACTAAAATAATCAGTTGAGGTGAGCGGAATTTCAAATTTGCGATTCTGAATTTTCGTAAGTTTTGCAACATCGATTCATATAGCTTTGTTATGCTCTTAATTTTCCGTATAATGAGCTTTTTAACTGTGATATTCGAATAACCTTAACTAAAATATAATTCCGACGGAATTCGCGACTCGGAACGAAATTGTTTCTCAAAGTTATCAAATAAGTTTCACGTTCGAGAGTTACATCAAAATTCGGTGAAACTGGAAAGGTCTTTTTTTTGATATATTAAAGAATTCGATTAAACAAATTTCAAATAACTGATGTTAACGCATTTTCCAATATTTCGTGATATTATTATAGTGCAAATTTTCTGTGTACACTCGGCCAAAAAATTATTGCAGGCTCCCGAGGCGATGAACTAGCGACACGGCATGAGATCCTCGTAATCCTTTCATTGTTAAGAACACCCTCGTAAAAATACTTGAAGTAGCCAGTGTCCTCGTCCACTTCGGAATTATTTTAACGTCAAATGCAGGCAATGCAATGCTTCGAAGAGTTTAGATATTTTTAAATGCGTAGATAACGTTTAAAACTATCGTAACTTAAATAGTAAAACGTGATAATAACGTTAGATTTGTAGATAAGTAGATTTATCTAATAGGTAATTTATTATTTAAAAATAATAAGGAAACAATATTAATTTAATAAAATATTATGATCATTAGGTATTTAATATTTTCTTAAATAAAACCGATAACTTACATTATTAGTAAGTGAACGATGTAAGAGATACGTAACCGTCGAAACTTTCGGCAAACTTTAATAATTATATCTAGATATAATTAAAACCATTTAAGAATGTGTAAATTAAACCAGCGCATGTACTTGTATCGTTAAACTATAAATATTCCAACTTTATTGATTTATTGAAAGAAAAGGTAACAAGAGTCTAATATTCAGAACATGTTTATTTGTAATAGCCTGTTAACATAAAACGAATAGTAGAACTCGAATTTCAATCTTTATAACTGAATATTGCGATTAAAAATAATATCGAAGAGGAAAATATTGACAAAACGGCAGGTGGTTTAAAAATTGTAATTGAAAAATCACGCAAATTACAAATTAATAACTTTGAATATCTAATCTTTTGCGGAATAACTTCTCGATCGATTATTCCCGTAAATTCCTATTTTGAGATTGAAATTGTCGAATCGGTAATAAGTAACTACTTAAAACCGTTGGCCGAGAGCTGTCGATTTTATTTAATCGTTTCTTTTTTTATTGGACAACAATGTGGTTTTGAATTCTTATTCTACAACGAATTTCTTCTACGTATTTGTGAAAAGTTCTATTTCCCTTTGGATGGTGTTTCTGAAGAACTTTATTTTTCATAGTAAGTAAACACAAGCTTTATAAATTCGCTAAAAAATGTATTTAAACGCCATTTTATGCTTGCGGAATTAAATTCTATTGCTTTCTAATTTACTTTTTTGTTTAATAAACAAAACAAATATCATTTTTGATGCCCAATGCAACTTTATTAATCTTCGCAGATTTACTCTAAACGTAAAAAATCAAACATAAATGGAATATAATTCTCAAAAGCGACATGGGGGGAAATTAGCAGCACATCTAAAAATCGCTATAATTCGGGAACGGTTGACCGATTACAGCACAATCGAAGCACTAACTGATGGACTAGGTCCCGAGATTTGTGCCGTTCGTGTGCTGTTAACTTCACGGATCCATGGGGTCGTTTTGTAAAAAATTTAGCATGTATAGTTTAATAATCATTATCAGGTATCTTCAGATTCCTTTAATATTATATTTTCATCAGGATAATATGTCGTGGCTTAGATATTTTTTCAGATAGATATGGATCAGCAACTGATAATCAATTTTAGTTGTGCATCCGAATATTACTTAGGGCGTTTTCACACGCACCGTCAAAATCGTAGTCGGTGCCGGCAACGACATCGGATGCAATGTAATCAAATCGTCTGCCGGACCGAGCTTTGTGCGAAAGCTCTAATTTGATTACATTGCATCCGACTCCGATTTTGTCGGTGTGTGTAAAAACGCCTTTATAGATGCTTAAAAAGTGAAACACAAGGGGGTGTCGGGATTTCTATCGAGCTCACATTTCACATAATACCTGCATATATAAATAGTTCTGTTCTCACTATTTCTTTTGTAGATCATCGAAAACCTAAAGTTCGTATCATTTACAGTTATAGACATCATAAGACATTCCTTTTCTTAAGATATTTTAACATTATGAATAACAAAAAGTAAAATATCTCCAATTCGCGTTCTTCAATTAAAGGAAACTAAAAATACAACCATTACCTGTACATAAATAACTCGATGTTCCTCTTTAGTTATAATAAAAGAAAGTTTCGTAGTTTTCGATATAATGTATGCAAGGTCTATCTATATTATCATAGATAGATAGACACATTCGTGTTCTTTGTGTAGGAACCGCAGATACGTTTAAAAGCAGCTTGGTAACGTGGAAACTATCATTCTATAAACGCTTTTTGTTCATCAGAGCGAAGGATTTGGAACGCTAATTGTTTGTGCCGAACTTTACAGTCCACCGCGTTTGCGCAACTTCATTAAACATGCCAGCGCCTGAATGCACAAAATTAATACTGGTAACTGAATGAGTATAGGTCCGTCCGTAGTAAACAAAATTTTAAAAATATGACACTCCCTTAGGGCCGATTTTATAAACTTTTTGCCGTCTACTCGTTCACAGACAAAAGGTTGAATTATCCAAATTAGAACGACCACCGCTAAACCAAACGAATCAAATTAAAACATAATCAAAATTTAACGCTAAATAGGAATGTACAATGTACGTATGTACAATGTATGAAAATACATTTTTTACAAAATATATACAAAATTTTAGTAGAATCTTCTCTGTTTTGGGTTCAAATTTAAATTCTTATGATTCATATAAATTAATGATAAAGATTATTGCCACATATTAAATTATTTATCAGTAGTAAAATTAATTTTACCGTGACAAATGTCTAACCTTTTAAATTAAAAATAAGTATTTGTAAAACAATACCAGTAGCAGCAGAATCGATAGTTCAATTGCCTAAGCTTTTTCTCTTTCGCAAAACAACCAGTGATTAATGAGAAAAGTTTAGCCGAATTTTGAATAACTTAAACAAGTGATTAATTAGGTGAATTATAAAGAAGAATGTATTTGGAAATTTTGGCGTGTATTATTGAAATTTCTTAATTAGCCGATAACCATCACACCGACATTCGATTATTTTCGTTGACACGACCGTATAATTAATTAAATCGATTTCTGCTTATCACATTTTTCTAATCCATTAACTGCTGAGTGCTTTTGTTTTAATAGTCTCTCGTAACTTATTCAATAATGTTATTATCTCGTAAGTGCCATCTCGTTATGCAGGTTAACTTAACTGCATTTGACTATCTTCACAGCCACCAAATTGGATTACCGTACTAAACGTCTGTTCAACCTGTTTAAGCCTTAATGACGCGACCTAAACCAACATTCCACATATTTAAAGTATCTACTCCAATATTTTCTATTATAAATTGGTATCTATTTAGGTGTAATAAATTTTCTTCAAATTTAACTCGAACTGTTTTATATTCGAGTAGTTAACTTTATAAGTTGTTAACTTTTTGGCGTAGGTACCTAAAATTTTCAACCATTATTAGTGATGGATGAAGAATATAATTTACTATAGGTATTCGATTTCAAAGTTTGCCATGTTTGTCAAGTTTGCCACGTTGTTCATTTATATATATATATATATATATATATATATATATATATATATATATATATATATATATATATATAACAAAGTTTTGCTTTGAAACACAATTGTTTTAACTGTTTGCTGTTGTTATCGTAAGTATTTTATGCAAGATAAATTGATCGGATCCACTAATTTGTAATTTCTAAAATATTTTAACACTACATAGAAGTTTTGTAGAAGCAAAATAATCAAATTCGACTAGGTCCACTTTTATTTACAACTAAAATAAAATTAAAAGTAAACTCTAATGAAAATTCATTTATTTATTGTTAGCGTGACTGTTTTGTGGAGGAATTTAAGCTGAGGTACGGAAAATAATAAGAACGAAATGGAAAAACTTTCACCAAAACAACTTTTACCTCCAGTAAAATTTGATTAAATCGTTAAACTTAAAATTTTGCTTAGGTAATATGGACGAAACAAAAATTCTAAAATTTTATTTAGAAAATCATATAAAATTGTACTTAGGTGGGTTATTAAACGAAAATTGATTTTACAACATAAACAGATAATCAGTACCTAGGCAAAATGTAGAATAATTGGAAGGTTGCTACTGGTAAATAAGCGCTCGTAGATTTCAATTATTAGGTAATAATAACAGCTATACCAACCGATGACGTTTACGTTAAACGAGAATTCAAATTCGATGACTAAACAGATTAACTTCGATAAGATCAATTTTAGACATATCTAATTCTAATGTTCGAATGAGAAACTGTTGAATTTTGGTAGAAACCGTTTTATTCTTTGACGATTCAAAACAATTTAGTTAGGACAATATGAAATTATAATTTTATTTTGTTGATTCATACAAGCAATAAAACTATTGTGATGTACATTATGATGACGGGGCCCAGGGAAATAGCTTTGTATCCACCTCGGCTCTCGAATCATTAAAATATAAATGGTTCGTTTTGGGATGTGTCGTGATGCAAGTTGAATCCTACGAGAGGAGAGTTGGTTAGATTGCTATAAGCCCGATCGCGGCGTTCTAGATGCATAAATAAAATTATCTAAAAAAATCCAGTAAGCTATAAAATCTTTTCAAAACGATGTAATTGTAGGTATTAAAAATCGATAGAGGATTAAAAAAAAGAGTTCTGTAATAGTAGTTCTGCAACTGCTTGTACTATGTTACTCACACAAAAATTGATGCCGATACCTTTCTCGCCGTCGAAAATAAAGCCTGTTTAGTGATTTCGTTGACACCCGGTATATTTAACACTCCAAATACGAATATTAAAAATGCTCGAAATATTTTTTTTGTTTGGATAAAGGGGCCGAAAAACGTTCTTATCTGCCCATGTCCTTTACACAAAGTAGTACATATTTTCTTAAGTACATATGTAAGAGTCGATATCAGACCGATTAGTAATGTTTTTTTATTTTTTTTCAGTTCTGCATTACCATCGCAGGGTTCGGGAGCGCGTGCGCGTCCTTCAGACTTCCATTTTACGCGACTATCGTTTTAAGTGACTTTATTCAGTTTTAATGGAGGACTTTCTGGAACTGTGCATCGTCGACCCAAGAAATTGATACGACAGAAAGGTCAGAATTTTAATTTATTTATTTTGACGGGCGGATCCCTTTCTAATAGGCTTGAATTTTTATCAAATCATGTTTTGAAATTATGTAGGTATTAATTATAAATTTTTGTTATTTTTCGGCACTTAAAAGGCATTAGTGCGTATAAAAGTTTTTAAACATTTTTGAATTTAACGTTATATTATTATACATACGTATATATTTTTTACTTGTTGACGCCGCACCGGGTCTTGTCTTACTCGCCACATTAAGATGTTAATATTATATTTTTAACATATTCAGTAGGTATATTTGAATTCCAATCGGTTTTTTTTATAAATACTTGAACAGTTTACGTAGTTTCTCCGTACAATTCGCAAACAAAGTCTGTGAAAGTCGCCTTTGATCTCAAATATAAATATGTACTTGCATTTTCCGCGTAAGTAAAGTTAAACCAAATAGAAATTTGCATTGTTTTAAAAAATTGGTTTAAAAATTAGTAAAAGGCAATCAATATCTTTATATCAGTAAGGAGGTACTTTTTATTGTGGACACAACAATTACGATACAAAAAATCGAACGTCGATTTTTATTTTTTTGTAGGTAAAAGCATACTTATAGAACGATTAATAACTACGTATCTATTCTTACAACGTAGAAATAAAAAGATAGGTATATTACGTCATAATTTATTAAAATGCGTAAGGTAAGTAATCAATCTATCTTCTGCATCAACTTGCACCAACATAAGTACGACTAAACAATAAGCCGCGACTATCTCTATAAAAACAACAATTTGATTGGTTGTCCGAATGAACGATATTCTGAAGTAATTTTAAATTGTAGGTCGTAAGAAAAAAAATTGTAGAATAACTTATTATTAACAAGACATGAGCACGTATTTACATATTGTTTATTTTATACCACTCAAACAAAAATAGCGAAGCGGCGATTTTTGCGAAAATTTCTCAAGTTTATGTAATAATTTTTTTACCTTTCTTTGAGACAGCCTAGATTCGTTGTTTATTATTATATTTAAGTCGTAACAAATGACGGGAGAAAAAATATGGAGAAAACTATAAGAAGCAGAACTCTGAAAGACAATTCGATTATAATAATAGCGACAGTTGTATTTTTTGTTGTGATAGCAAACAATTAGTTTGCAAGTTTAGAACTACTTTATGTTATAAAATGAACTGTTACGAAATTCAGATAACGTGTAATTTGATTGTAACAATACTTAGCGTGACTATTCACAGAAGGTCGATTTAATTTAACTAATACAAATTTATAGGTAGATACACTTTCTTTAATAAAAAAAATAACTATGTATAATAAAAGCCCTAAAAATATAGGCAATTTGTTACACGAATGTGAACCTATAAAGTTTACGGATATTGACAAGTTCTGAACGACGTTCTAATTATGTGCCTTGAGCAACTTACGAAGCTTTTCAGCAAAGCATTTTACTATAATGTAAGTATTCAAACTTCGTGTATATGTAGGTACTTAATATGCATTTAAGTTTACTAACGATTACTAATTAAATAACTTATTATAGAAATTTTGGTTTAATGAAACGAAATGAATAGACGCCAACAACTCACGAAATAGGTTGTTTTAACATTCAATAAAGTTTATGATCTCGTTTGCCAATTAACATGTAAACCTGTAACTTTTGTTGGTCTTTATAAATTCCTACTTTTGTCACTCTTAAAGGTCAGATTAAATGATAGTACAGTGGTTAATCTGAATGTTTTTCGGTTCGTATTGCTGCAGTTGAATGGTTTAGTCAAAATTTATGTATTTAGAAAAAAATCTGTTTAATTTTTAATCAAATTCTACATACTAGAAAAGAATTTTTAATTTTCTGTCGAGCACATTTATAAATTTAGGCTTTTCGTTATTATTTATCATGTGAACGTCAACGCTATATCATTCTGTAACAAGATTTTCAATCCCAAAAATAAGGCCTTTTTAAGATCATCTTTATGTATAAAATTCAAATTGGAGTAACCAATCAAAACTGATAAAGGGTGGCACGTGTCAATATTAAACGGTACAAACCGGTAGTGGTTAACTTCAAAACAACTATGACAGTTATTCAATTTTGTTCATTTCTCTTTTCTCGTGCTTTCTAATTCGACAAAGTATGCAGTAAACTAAATTAGACAAAATACCGTTAGTCCAGTGCAGTAAGGTTTTTACCTCAAAGCTCAGTTATACTGAATAGATTTTTGTAAAACTTGTTTCATTGAGTTTTTAATAGTAAAAGCTAAAATGTTTATCCCTCAAAAATTACCGCTTTTGATTATTAATTATTTAAGGGTCAATCCACCCCAAGAGGTCCAGCCTAGTTGCTCGACCATTTAAAAAAAATAGTTTTTGCTGGTGATAATTCGTATATGTTGGTAGTTTAAAACCTAAATATTTTAGTTCTATCTTAACTCGTTTAAAAATTGAATACATTTTGATAGTGAGCACATGATATAACATTCAAACGATTTAAACTTTAAAATATGACAGTTTAAAATCAAAATTGAAAATGTATTTGCAAATGTACGTACTTATCGAAAACCACGTAGTTACGAAAAATTTTATAAGTAACACGAATACTAGTTGTTTTCTAAAAATCAAGAAAAATAGTGTTAGTAAATAAAATATCCTATGTTTATAAGATATGTTCTGGCTGTTTAGCCAAAACATTTTAGTTGCCCTTTAAATTGCTCGACTAATTGAACATAGCCGCAAAAGCAAAGTAAAAGCTAAAATCGAATTAATCAACTTGCGTAGAAACTTTTTCTAAAAGAATGCGTTTCCTATTCAATAACTGTGTAAGCGATATCCACGTTGTATACCAAGCAGAGTAAATTGAATTTCATTCAGAAGCAAATTAATGCTATTTTGCTTATTTTTAATTTGCATTTCATTCTAAAATATTTATAACCAATTTCGTGAAAGAATAACTGCCTGTTAAATTAAACAGTTGTGAAATACACGACATTGATTGGTCTAAATTGGCACGATTTGATAGGATCAAATAATAATTTGGTTAACCAATAGGTTAATTATGTGTAAATCTTATTGTTAGACCTACTGTTAAAATTATGTAATTTTTATATACCTACCTAATACATATCTATAATAATCCATAATTCGTGTAACATAAAGGGTTAATTAAAATTAAAATTTGTTTATTCTTATTTCACCAACGATATTATCACAAAAATAAACACTATATAAATATTAAATTTAGTTTCACTTGAAATACGAACATCAGTAAATTCCTAAAGCTTACGTCAAAAT
Organism: Rhagophthalmus giganteus; assembly: GCA_036326145.1. NCBI lineage: Eukaryota > Metazoa > Arthropoda > Insecta > Coleoptera > Rhagophthalmidae > Rhagophthalmus > Rhagophthalmus giganteus. The sequence goes on from JARFJA010000001.1 coordinate 53,231,027, forward strand.
TTCCCGCTTCTTCCTCAACAATTTAAAATCGCTTTGTAGTTTTTGAAATTTTCTGTGAAATATTTCCGAAATATGTTAAAGGTGTTCATATTTATCTAACTGTTTATCGTTAGGTAATATTGAATGTATAACGTATTTAATTCCTTTTCTTTTTTGTATTGTACATTTGCACACTGCACAGCGATTTTTGTACCAATCGCGAAGTGCACAAATCGTTTTGTACGAAGTTAAAATTATTGTAGTTGGCATAACGAATTGTGTACTGTTCGCACTCTGCACAGTTTTATTGTAACAAGTTGTAAATTTCAAACGCACATTCAACTTGATACGGCAGTTTTTGTACAAAGTCGAAGTAAATATTGTCAGACTATACCTACAGAGTTGTAAAGTGTAAATCATAGCTGTGCCAAACTTATCGTCATTCTTATTTCAGTCATTGTAATTTGGCATTTATTTTTGATCCATTTTAGGGATGTAAATCCGTTTCACGTCTTTGAAATTTGAATTATGCCATGTTCAGTAAATGTAATTTAGTTTTTGTGTAAAAACGAACACGAAAAAATCTTTCTTCGCTCTTTTTCGTTGAAAAACAATAACGTGTGTCATATTTTCATTGTTCTTTGATGGAATTTAGTTGAACTTTAATTTTGAACTTTTACTATAGTAAATGTGAAACACGCTTTATAATTTCTAGGAAAATATTGTGCAATAATCAAAGGAATAGCATATTTTAACAAAATAGAAGTATTTACCTACTTCTAAACACAACGAACGAATTCTCGCCCCTCGTGGGCCTTTCTACGCGTCCGTGACAAACACCTACGACGTTACGGATTTAATAAACTGAGGGTAGATATAAATATTTATTGTAATTTGGCGGAATAGAGACTTCTGGATAGCCCAACCAGTTAGCATAAAACTCTACAGGCGCTTCGAAAATTTTTATTCCCGACTTTGTACAAGAACTATTGTACCAAGTTGAATATGCGTTTAAAAATAACAACTTGGCACAATTAAACTGTACAGAGTGCGAACAGTACAAGATTCGCTGTACCAAGTGCCATAATTTGAACTTCGTACAAAACGACTTGTGCACTTCGCGCTTGGTACAAAAATCGCTGTGCAGTGTGCGAAATGCACAATTTCTAGCTTGGTACGTAACATATAAATATATATATATATATATATATATATATATATATATATATATATATATATAAATTAATGGCTTTGATCGAACCAATTAGCCAGTCGAACTTTTGTTTTATGGTTTCAGATTTGGATTAATGTTGACGTTATGTTCACGAACGTCTATGATGATTGCAGCGGGATTCGAATTCGATTCAGTTTATATAAATTTCTACCTAATGTTTTCAGTTGTAGGTAGTTTATAGGCATAAAGCAAGTAGATTTTATTAAATTTGAGAAAATGTAAAAATATAATTTAAAAATTTTGAATTTATTACTAGAAACCTTACATATAATTTTAGCTGTTAGACATAGTCTCACGTAATTTCGATAAAATTTTAAAATATCAAGTTCTACAAAAGTTTACCAGTAAAAAAAGAGTAATTTGTCAAGGCTAATTCTGTGTCAAAAAGCAAGCCCGTGATGTATAGCCCATGATAAAAATCAATCAATCAATCACAAAGGATTCATTCATAAAATTATTCTGAAAAGAGTTAAATTTTAAACGACGGTCTTATTTTAATTACTGTAATTGCCTAGTATAGATTTCGCATTATTGATTTTATGTTACTTATAACCGTTTTACTTTTGATCTAATTTATAAAAATTAATTCATAAAAATTATCATTATGTGTAGGTAAAAATTGATTAAAAAATATTACCTACTTATGTTTAAAATGTATGCGGCAGACATAAACGACAAAAATAAAATGTGTCCAGTACCTAAATATGTATGTACTATATCGGAAACTGTTTTTTACCTAACGCCCTATAAATTATTTAGGTCTATCAAAATACATTGTAAACAACATTTAATAATTTAATAGTATAATAATATTATATTATTATATACTTATATTTTTTTATTATTACACATTGGGTAACACATTACTAAAAATAAGTATTTAGCTATAATTTATTATGATAATCAATTTCGTTTTATATGTGGTTTTAGAACTTTAGTATTTATTGATTGTATACCACTACCGTTATATAAATATTTTCAATAACATGACCTTATACGCATAATTTCATCGTCACATTTACTCCTAAGTAACGTTGAATTGCTACAAATTTTATATTTTGCACTAATAAAATCAGCTTTTTGAAATCTTATTATAAGGAAAAAACCGGTGTTATCAAACATTAACAAACCTTCCCAGCTACCTATTGACACTAATAATGCGGTAAAGCCAAAAAAAAATAAAGTAACTTGTGTTACATTATTAACAGAGATTTTATTTGGGTTGAACCATATATCGATTATGTACGGTGTAATTTTCCTACATAATTTATTAGTAAAGTAACGTAAAATTTGCTAGGAAAGAATTTTGATGTTTTTAGACGAAAAATTAGGTTTAGGTATCTGATATCAAATAATAAATATTCGATTAACATAAGTAATGTTTTTGTGTCAATAATATAAAATAGTCGGTGTTACCTATAGACAATTTAATTGTATCCTTACATATAGCTCATCCAAACCTATATGATGTTCACGTCATCAATACGAGGTTACTAGATGATGACGTTTCACACAGTGCTGTCACATCGTACCTCGTGTTTTGATAGTTCTAATAAATTGTAGTTTTCTTTATACCATCTAATATGTGCGCAGGTAAATCATCTATAGAATATGTCACTTTCCAAACTTTAAACCGAATTACAAATAAATAATCTAGTAACTTTTTGTCGATGACGTAACTTGCATATAGATTTGGATAAGCTATAGACAGTTTAATACATTTTATTGAAACAAAAATGTAATAAATCAATCATTCACGGAATCACTTAACCTGGTTTCTAAAATAATACTTGTAACCTTGTAATCGATGACACGTAAAAATTCAATTAACAGTTCAAATCAACGTGGGATACCTATGCTCACTTCATAAAACATGGATTTAAACGATATAGCTGTATTATAATAAAAATTGCATTTATTATCATACAGTACTGTTCAGATGCGATGTTACATTTACTACACATCTTATATAAACATTTTCAATTAAGAGGATAATCGAACGTAATGAGAAGAGAACATTGAAATTTTTCAAAATACATATTTACAAACTTTAATGTACGTAGGTGTTCATAAAATTAGCAGTTTCTTTTCTTTTGCTAAAACAGCTCGACAATATTTTCTTGCATCTAACTAAATAAAGGCCATTTAAGTTTTATTTCAATGTACGTCATCAATAAAAGGTGACGCAGTGGGTGTCATGCTATTTTCCAAACGTTGATCGCATTTCGATCCTCGATGGAAAGAGCGGTGTTGAAGTGGAAGTAAGGCTGAGAGTTAAGGATGGACCATTGTTGTAACATTTGGAAAAGTATCGCCAACACGTATACTTGTAAAATTAATATTATTATTAAATAATTTTTTAACAGACTATAAAAGCTTCGAAAAAAACAATAATTTCAAACAATATAAAGATGGTTAAAGTGCAAAACCTTGCAAGCCGATTTCTTGACGAAATTGGTTTTATGTTACCGATAGTTTCGAAACATCAATATCTTTCACACTACGAAAACTCGAACGTCTAAATGAAATAATGAAACGAGTATCGCCATTGATGAACCCACGAACTGCACAGCAAATCTCGAACGACTTTCGTCTCTCCTGTAAAATTATTCACAACTAACTTACTAGGCTTTGCACTTTAATCATTGCTATATGTATGACAACTATAAAATTATAAATAAATATTGCATAAACAAACTTTTTACGCGTGATTTTTATAATTTACCCTTAAATTGAAAACTAGGGCGTTATCGCGTTTTTAAACCGTATAATCATACAATCTTAAGCGCAGTGGAACCCCGTTTATCCGAGTTAATGTGGATCGAACTTGCCTCGGATAAAAAAAAATTCGGATTGACACAGGTCGACGAGCTATTGATTCATAACCTATATTGTAATGATTATTAACAAACCCGTTAAAGTAAACAGATCAAAAAAATTAATTAAAAAGTGTATATTGGGTCTATAATAATAATGCAGTTCTCGTTTTAATGTACTACTTACAAACTCTAATTTATTGCACATTAGAAAGTACAGTAGTTCAGTATACGTAATACACATCTAAAGTAACTAATAAATCAGAAAAAACACATTAAAAACATTCAATGAAATGTACGTACCTATTAGTACGTGTTAGTTTTTCTCTTGTAATTGGCTCGGTTAATACGGACGCTCAGTTAATCGAACCTCGGATAAACGGGGTTCCACTGTACTTATAGGTACATATAATTTGATAATTTTTAAATTACTTTAAATCGTGAAATAAATTAAGGCTATATCATATACGTAATACACATTTCATTTCACGTATACCCACATTTTCAATTAAAACCAACAAAATTTACGAAACAATTAGGAAATATTATTTATAAGCTAATTCAAATAAGAACAACACCGTTTAAATCCCATTAAAATACTTGCACATCTATGTAGAGCTTAATTGGCAAGAGGTTGTTTTAAGATGATAACAAGACAAAACAACATAATTGCGACAAATCCCCGAGGAAAATTTAGATGAAATTAGGAAATTTGTCGCAGTCTCGTTTAAGAAAGTAAAACGTTAAAACAATGTTTAGATAAATTTTCGAATAAAATATTGAAAAAGACTAATGCAGCTACTATGTAAATACATATTTACATATCTACGTACTTCCTATACCCATATATTTTAAACCACAACCATATCATATGTAAGTGTATTTTGTTGTATTTTATTAAAAAAATGCTTTTAAAATTTACTCTCTTTTATATTTTATCGAATGATTTAACTAACAATAAATACTAAACGGTAATTATATAATTATAAAAGCAATTTTGTCTGCTTTTAAATGAATTTATTACCCACCAATTTAAAAGTGAAACGAAAAGCCGTTTTTTATCAATTCTTCTTTATATTAACTTCCCAGTAGGCTTTCGCATTGTTCGTGAAATTTATAGCAGAATAGTAAACAGTTATCGTGCAACATTCCCGATAAAATCTATCCGTAAAACATACATTTCCTAAATGACTTCGCGTGAAACTATAATCATAGGTGTCGCAGCAATTAAAGCGTCTGACAAACAAATAAATAAAACATAGTCATAAACATAACAAAAAAAAATTAATTTCTCTATTTGATATCAATTTATACACTTTAGCATATTATATAAGTCAAATTATTTAAATCGATTTCATAATTGTCGGGAGAATTGCCCTAATAAACTTTTTGAAAATTTTTGTGACACATAACTACTTGACAATATTAAATAGAACAGTGGTACCACTTTTATTATCGCAAAATTATAAAATTCTTACATTAGAGGTATTTAAAAGTTAACATAAATTTTAAAAACTTCGAGACCGGGGGATGCTATTTTCTAACTAACGTTTTGCTATACGCTTTCAAACGCTTAGCGTTTGCGCAGAATAATATATTGTAATTACAACTTTGGAACTTTGCTTAAACACATAAGCAAACGTTTTATTTATGTGCTTAATCTAGAAAATTGTAACGGACTGTCACGATGCAATATATGTTACGCACTATGGCCATCTAAGGGTGTTTTTTAAAAAATAGTCATGTCAAATACTTATGACCAACGAAATACGCCCTGAATTAAGGTCTTAATTCACTTGTCACGAGTTTTGGACATGACAATTTTTGAAGTAACACTCCTCGTTTATCCCTTACCTAATAAGATAGATGACCATCGGTTGTATTACTTGTCCAACTGTTTTGACGATAAAATTCGGCATTTTATTTACAAATACCGAATGTATTGACAGACAACCAGATATAGTGACCGTGGAGAGTAACCTAAGAAAAGTTATGTCATTCTTACTTACTTTGTAGTATTCAGTAGAATAGGTTTATAGTAAAAATAATGTACCTAATTGTTATAATTATTTATTTTTTAAGATTTCAATTTCTCGATAAGTTTTCATTTTACATTATCTTTAATAAGAATTCAACGATTTTCATGTATTTTGTTATAGTTTTTCCTACTTATATTACTTATAATTAAATATTTCTTTTAAAAATTAGTGTAATTGGTTCCTTAAAACAAGATAGCTACCGAAAATATTTAGCATTAAAATATCTATTGCCAATTAACCCGCATACCAAGAGATAGATATGTTCAAGAACTTTATTTTAAGATTTCAAAATTCTTGATTTACTGTGAATTGATTTAATAAAAAATTCTATCAATATATTAATCAGGAACTTCCTAATGAATTATTAAACTATCTTACAGTCGTGTATTACCAATATTATTACCGTGTGTTATTTTCAATTAAAAAAAAAAATCTAACCTGGAAATCTAGCCCGGATTTACTATATATATATAGAAATAGGTATAAAAATAAGGGTTGGAATGTTGAATACTTACTTCTACTGATATTAACTGCAAGTTCCTTATTAAAAATACTTACAAACTATACGTCTTCGATATTATACTACTATATAATCAGTATTTCGTTTATATTAACGTTAATAAAATACGTGCGCCGATTAAGTTATTCCTTTACCCACTACAAATGTATTCTGGCTTAAACAAAAACGCCGTTATTATAAATTATTCATGACATTATAGGGCTTTTTAAAAACGGGATTAAATGAACTGTACTGCTGAACTACACGAATATTGAGAGAGTCAGCTAAATTTCCTGTATCTGTTAGTAGGTAGGTACACTTAACATTTTCTTATTATGCAATCTTCAAAATTACATACGCCTGTCGATTTCGCATTTATAATTTAATGTCAATTCTAATTTAATAAAAAAATAAAATTTTAATAAAAATTAATTTAACATTTTCTTCATCGTGTTATTATACATACGTACCTCCATACATATACAATTTGTCGGGATCGTAAAATGCATTCCAGCAAATTAAAACAGAAACTGTTGGTGGCAAGAAACTGATGATATATCTACATAAATTCAGTTTAAAAAAAAGCATGCATTGTAAATTAATTGCAAGATTAAAATTGTTTAATCACTTCAGAAACTACTAAAATAATTTTAAAAAAAACAACAGATACCTAACCAAGATCAAAACCTTACAGTTCGGTAATTATATAATCGATATTGATAACTATTCGACCCGTTATTATTAGAAAACCTAAAAAAAAGTTGTTATTTCACAAATACGTCCCTTCCCGCAATTAAATTAAAGTCCCTCAAAACTTATAATGAATATCTACGATGCGTAGGTACCTACATATAGGTATAAATAAGTTCTATTGTAACGTAATATTCCCTTGCTGATCAGACAGTTTTTTTTGAACGGCTTTTCCGATCACACACGCTTATACTATCTCTACGGTTCCTGAATATTTGAACAGTACAAATATTTTTCTTTCATGCATTTTAAAGTCAGCACTATGTAAATGGATTTTTAGCTGATCACTGTAAAATTGGGCGAGTTAAGCTTTATTTTCGAATCCCAAGTGCACTTGATGGAATACATTATAGTTCGTTATCTTTGGAGAATTTTATAACGCCCTCGGGAATTCTGTAAAATCAAAACTGCGACGACGGTCAGGGAAATCAGCACTAAAGAACGCAAAACTTCTATTGAAACCTACATTCTCTATTCTGCATTCTTTAAAAAATTATCGACAACAGTGACAAATGTTTTTATTTTTACAAGTGTATGTATTTATAGCTATATGTATATGCTATACAGGCAGTCCTCGCTTTTACGATAGGTATCGTGCTACGGTTACTGGTTTTACGTTGCTCGTTACGACGAGACGGCATAAAACGAGTCACATTTTTCCATGCATACAAGTAAATCATGTAGTTAGATTCTGAGTTATGAAAAAACAACATTTTTCAAAGAAATTCACTAGTAGTTTTATTTATTAAATTGACGTATCTTTAAACAAAATAATGCACACAGCAACTAACTGACATGTCGGTTCTAAAAACATGGAGTTTGGAGAATACGTTTCTTTTGTGATTTAGATACCCACCAACAAAAATTTTCTAAATTCCACCCCTAAGGGGATGAAAATGAAAAAGTATGTTGTTTTAAACTTTGATCAATTTATCCGTATTATCTTTGAAATATGAAATTTGGAGGATAAGTTTCTTCGAATATTTCGAATTCCACGTGGGCGAAGTCAGTTTTCGTTTCAACTCTAATTTTATTTGTTATTATAAATTTATAATAAAATTAGTAGGTATATGTACCTTAAATTAAATAGTTGATTAAAACTGAAATAAACTAGAAATATCTATAATTAAAACATTACCCACATAACGCAATATTTATAGGATAATATTCTCATTTTTCATTAAATTGATAAAGTAGGTAATACAACACTAGTTTTTAACTTGCAATAAATTAAACAATACTTTTTAATACGTGATAACGTAGAAGATTTGATTACAAATTGAAATTGTCAGTTGTCGCCGACGTCAGAAAAAAGAACAACGTAGGAATGTGCGCAATTATGTCAATAATTGTGGAAAATAGCGTTTAAAATTTAAATTGCTAAATCTAAATAACAACCTTATAATTATGTAGCTTCGCTTTTAACTGATTTTAGTGTTTGTTTAAACAAATTCATCTATATTTTATTTTACAAAAGATTAGACAAGTGCAAAAATCATTATATCTGCGCAACCGTTGGTTTTCGGATTCATGTTAATTAAGACTTCTTTGTTCCTTTTGGTCGGTGTTAAATATACCCTTAAATTTTCGGACATTTTTTAAGCACCGTGTATGCGAAAATCTGAAAATCAAAAATTTTGCATATAGGGCGCTTTTTGTCAAAAAATAGAATAATTAAATACTTATATCAAGTACATAATATTTTAAATAAGAATATCTATTGAATAAATAAAAATTTCCGGCATTTTCAAAATTTGTATACTTATTACCTATGTAGGTACATTTAAAAATAAACGTTTTCGCGTATCTACCTACCTATTTTATAGAAATTCTAAAATCAATAATTAAATTTTAACATTTATGTACTAACCAGTAATTAATAATTATACTCTCCTTTTGATACAGGTACATAGTTATAAAGCTGTCAATTCGCTCATTATTTATTACTGATTTTGTAAATTCGATTTCAAAAATGTTATTTTTACCAATGTAGGTATATAATCACGAATTTATGACTAACAATAAGTTTTAGAAGGAAAATATTATGTAAGCTTTAAAGAACATTAATTTACCAACCAAAATTGTGCTTTGCTATATTTCGCAAAGTAATGTTAGCTCACTTTTTAAATTCTATTCCTTTTACTAAAATGTGTTTAATTACGTATAAAATTATTTTCACATTTACATGAATTTGTTAAATGTCAAAACCAAGACACCGACGTTGCGTTACGAAATTAAATATTTATTATTCTACCATCGAACAGTTAATATAATAATATAAGAGCAATGAAACAAAGCGCAAATTCAGTCGTTCTGTATCTGGTTTTATTAAATTTAATAGAAAATTTTCGTATTATATTATATTTTGTTCAGCATAATAAACAGGAGATTATTTGAAAATCGTTATTAAATACTATTTAGAAGTTCAAATAAATCTGGTTAGTCTCGCAATTATATTACCATTTATTTCAATTCTAGACATTTTGAAATGGAATTATAAACTGAATGAAAATTACTTTTAACAATTACAGCCGTCCGATAAATTCTACGAATAAGTAATAACTACATAATATCTTCGATAATATATATACTTACGTATACCTACTGCATGTATATTACCTACCCTATATACCTGTATTTATCAAACGTTACTTTTAAATTAGTTAATCTCGTGGATAAACGAGACTAATATTTTTCAATTTACTGGAGAATAAATTGGTTTTCTTACGTACACCTTCCAACTTACAAGGCCAAATTAAACAACTACGTAATGCCAAAAAGTTTTGCATTAACCTGTGGGAATATCTTATAAAGCTTATATAAACGCCCGAAAAAAAAGGATAATTAATTAGTTCCACGTCAAAGTTATAGTAATTTATAAATATCGCTCTATATTCCATTTTTATTTCAAATATGTAAATGCCATAAAGTTTTGTTTTTATTTAATATTGCAAAAGTAAGGTAATTGTGATTTAGCTAATTTTAGAATAATTGTGTGTTGTTTATCATGTATGTATTTAGTTTTCATAATTACTTAACATTGATACCTATTCTGATCTTTTATATTAATATATAAAGAGTCTTTTTTTAATAACGCCATTGGACAATCTGCCTAAAAAAGACAATAAGTTCGTTTTATGATAGATTATGTACAATTGACATACAGGGAGCGTTCTGTGAAAGTTTCATGAGAATTGCTCGAAAAAACAATTGTTGTGTTTGTACACATGTACAAAAGTATACATTTTTTGCAAGGACTAACGAAAAGTGGTCGCTTTGACCATATGGTCATTTTCGCAGGTTGTACTGTATATGCATACTTATAGTAGTTATAGTACTTACGAAGTCTGACCAATAAGTAATGAGACTGATTTTTTAGCCGCGCTTATGGTAACGTGAAATTTCGGTCGGTTAATCTCCCATCCCTCTTCTATCGATACATGTGCTTCGCGACTGTGTTGTGTTTTCGACAACGTGTTTGTAAGGCGTGTCACGAATATGGAACGACGTAATATTGAACAGCAGTACGCGATTAAATTTTGCGTTAAACTCGGCGATTCTGAAGTTGGTATTTTCAGTACGATCCCAAAACAAAACGGCAAAGTCAACAGTGGCTGTCTCCTGGTGCAGCCAGACCGAAGAAGGCGAGAATGAGCAAATCAAAAGTGAAAACGATGATGATTTACTTCTTTGACAGCAAAGGAATCGTGCACAAAGAGTTTGTGCCACCTGGGCAGACCGTCAACCAACATTTCTACCTGAAAGTACTCGATCGGCTGCGAAAACGAGTCATTAAAGTCCGTCCAGAGATTGCCAAAACGTGGATCCTTCACCATGACAATGCTCCATGCCATCATGCCTTCAGTGTGTCGCAGTTTTTGACCTCTAAAAACATCGCAGTGTTGCCGCAAGCGCCCTATTCGCCGGATATGTCACCCTGTGACTTCTTCTTGTTCCCCCAAACAAAATTGGTCGTGAAAAGAACGCATTTTGAGTCCATAACTGACATCCAAACCGCCGTGACGAGGATACTCCAGGATATTCCAGTCGAAGCCTTCCAGAAATGTTACGAAAGCTGGAAGAAACGTTGGAACTAGTGTGTAGTTGTGGGAGGGGAGTACTTTGAAAGGGATCACATCAATGTACCTTAATTTTTAAATATACGTATTTTATGGACTTAGTCTCATTACTTATTGGTCAGACCTCGTATATTAAGGTGGCTAGTTCACTAAACCAATTTTTCAGTTTAAATGTGCGAAAATGTAGACGAGCGGGATAAAAATTTCTATTTGCGGGATGTCGTGTATGCGATTTCTTGATGTTTTGATAACCATTTTGAATTTGAAAGGAAGAAGGGAGATCTTTTGTTGTTGAAAGAATAATTGATAAGTATTTAATTTCAGGCTAGAATTTTCTTTCGTGTTATTTGTCTCCATTTTGTGCATTTTGGCCGAACATGGATTTCTTTTGGTTTTGGTACACAATGACATTAGTTAGTCAATTACTTGATTAAATATGATTCTAAATTGTTTGGATATTTTATTTATCTGATAAGCCAATTTTTCTCCTATTCGAGAGTAAGCAGTGCATTATGATCTATAACACAACGTAGTAGGTGCTTTTTTCGACGAGATACGTTACGTTTGGCAAGTTTATAGGTATTTCCCTGTCGACAACGGCCATTTTGGTATTTCAAATTTCCTTCGCTTTTTAGTTTTAAAATTTCGCGCGTTTTAAGAAGCTGGGTTGCAGTGGTAACACAATATATATAAATTTTGTGTGTAAGAATTTAAATTTAATTTAAACTTAACTTATTAAAAAACAAATTAACTTCTTAAGCCAGCATTATTATAAAACATACAACGTTAAGATTTTTAAGTGAAAATAACCAAAACATTTAAAATATTTATATTACCTATAAGAAATCTAAAGTGGCGGCAGTAAGTTCTTTGAAGGAGTTTGCAGTTACAACCCTCTCGGTTCAATTCATCTGATCTCCTTTTGAACTACTAGAAGGCTTTTGAAGTAAACAGAAAGTTTTCTGTAAAGTGTCTGAAAATTACAGCTACACATATAAGTAGAAATGCAGGATTCCGAAAGACGTACGTCTTTATTTCGATAACAAATATTTACAAAGCAAATGCCTATTTCGCGATATTGAAATTATTTTGTTAATTCATTAGATATACATGATAGATTATTTTGATGTTTTAAAGAACGTGTTAAAAGTCCCAATCGATATCGTGCCGCAGTTGCGAGATATTTGAAGGCGAAGGTCACAAAACATGGTTTTTCTTAATTATCTCACTTTCTATGACTCGGAGGCCTATCGAGGTTATTTGTATTATAGATTGTCTACAAAAAAAGGTTCAACACATTTCATTCGTACAACCAACCGTTTTCATGATACGAAGCAGAGAAGGTATAAAATTTATAATAATGCATTCGTTTCCACGCTATTTTGGAAGCGTATACAAAAATTCTGCTAACTGGGATTACTTACTTATATAATTTTATTTTATTTAATCAAATTTTAATATCGATCTAAATTTAAATGGAATCGTTGTAGAGGTAACACGTTAACTTCATTTGAATTGACATGAAATAAATTGCGATGCAAAGTTTTTAAAACTCCCGCTGATTTTAGAAAATTAATCATTTCAATACTAATTTAAATGTCCTTGCCAGATGTATTTTCTAATATCTCTGTACTTAGAAATAACAAGCCAATATACGCGGAGAACATATTAATATCTATAAATTTAATTCCAATATAATTATTATCTACCAACGGTATTTTTAATTTTTAACTTTATAACTAAATCGCCTCTAAAAAAATATACCAAAACGCTACAAAATATTTTATAATTCGTTAATACAACTATGGACAGTATGACACATCGTTAAGAGCTTATGTTTCTTTTTATCTAACCATCTTCAGCATGTATGGGGCTACACAAGAAAAAATACAAAATAAATAGAAAAACGCTTTTCCATAGTATGTACTCGTTTTTTATTTTCAGTTATTTAAACGAAATTTGGCATGCCTACTTTAAAAAATACTTGAATTCAAAAAATTAATAAGACAGTGTATTAGACAATCATTTTGTCTAAAAAAAGTTATATAAATATAACTGATATATTTTATTTACAATTATTTACTAAATGTGAGTTTTATTTATGTCAGGATGAATCCATGCATACCTAAGCTCAATGTCAGATTCAATTTGAAAAAGAAAATAAACTTATATTAAGGCATTTCTAAAAGACAGCTGAATTATTTAGATTTTAAGAAAACCGTCGTATGACCTCTAAAGCATTTAGGTATATTACATTTATTTGATTTATTATTTTAGGACTTTGAAAATAGCTTCTACTATAGGTAAATGTCATAATATCTTAACCCATTAAAAGTAAATTTTACAAGAGCGCACATTTTGTGCTGTCGCGTAGCTATAAGTTGATACGTTTCACGGAAATACAAATCGATATTTGCGGTGGAAAAAATTAGAATATTGTTACCAGTATTTAACAGATTATTTATTAGCCTTAGATGCATAAGATAGTCAGAATAACTCAAGCTGAAGGAGTTTCTCCTACCTGGGTAGGAAAGTCGCTCTCACGCCTGAAACTAAGTACCTACTTATTTTTTATTCAAAATGACGTAATCGTTGTTTGCACTTATTTCAAATTACTTTGTAGTTATTTCATTTGCAGATATTGCTGTTTTACATAAGTTTCACAAAATCAAAGAATTAAGTATCTACTTCACAATTTCACAGACTCAATGTTCAATTTTAAACAGTTTCATAGTTATTATGAAGTTTATAATCAAAATTTAACAATAAGGCGAAGGAGGGTAGGTTGGCCGAATCTGTAGATTGATAAATTGGTTTATCGTCATGTTTTTTTTTTATTAGATATCCCATTTTATTTACAATTTGTACAAGTACATTCAGTAAATTTCGTGACTGTAGTGATGGCAGGTAGAAGTATGCTCACCAGCAGACTTCTGTAACAGTAAGCTTTTAGGCTTCTTGTGACTAGGGGTTTAAAACTTACAAACTAAGACTTATAATCTAACTTAAGCTACACTATCTACATGATCATTCAAAATCTATTCACTAGATCACTTGGCACCAATCTTTTCAGTCGCCTATTGCTAGGCTCATTGGTTAGGTTCACAGCTAATACATTGGGATGAACTCTGAGTCGAGCACTGTAATGTAAGGTGTAGCGTTGTATTTCTTCCTTGACTGTTGGAGTTTGGAGATCCCTTCGGATAACGGTGTTGGGAATGAACCATTGAGCATTTGTTATTATACGCAGCACTTTAGATTGGAAACGCTCCAGTATTTCGATGTTTGAATTTGAAGCTGTACCCCACAGTTGGATTACCTATGTCCATACAGGTTTTAATATTACTTTGTACACCATTAGCTTATTTTCCAGACTAAGTTTAGATGTTCGGCCAAGTAGCCAATACATTTTGGAGAGGGCCATTCCTAATTGCTTTCTCTTAGTGAAAATGTGCTTTCGCCATGTAAGTCTTCGATCAAGATGAACTCCAAGGTACTTCACTTCTTGTAGTATCGTCATGTTAAAATTTTGACAATGCGGCTATATTGTTGTCATACATAATTACATCGTGGCAGTGACAAAGCGACTAGCTGATTGCACATGTTAAAACGTTTATTTTATAATAAAAGTGATAATTACGATTTTTTCATTACGAAACTTGCTTTGTTTAAAAGACGAATCTACTTATTTCGTTACATCCACGTGATATTGTACATTATTTGTATGTCCATGTTAATGAATAACCGCATTCATTATTCATGATATACGACTCCAAATGCAAATGGTAGCTTGAGGGCACTATTTCAAAATTGAGCCAAAAAATTGTTTACTATACTTTTTTTATTATTTTTAGACGCTAAAGCGGTGTTAAATTAATGTTTTTCCAATGGAGTAAGTAAAAACTTTAATTTGAAGAATGAATTTACGAAACATTTTGTTCAATTTGTCCAGACACCAAAAAATAACGATCATTACTGCTTATGTTGAACAATTTGTAGGGTATGTTCATTATTGAAGTTTAATTTCAATAAAAACACTTAAAATTGCAAAAACCAAATTTTTGTACCCGAACGTTCATTCGAAGAAAACGGCCAACGTACCCTCCTGTGAGGGCAAGTTGGCCGTTGTGACATATCTAGAACAATTCAGTTATAAAATGGCATCGTGTCGCCAAAACTGACTGAGAAAAAAAGTTAGCTAGTTGATGTGGGGATTTAGTACTCAAAGACTTAAAAAGCACTTAAAATGTGTAACACGAATTATAAATACAATGCTGCTACTTTAAATATTCAGTTCATAATTTGTTTGTTGTAACATGCGTGTCCGCGCAATGCTCGCGACCCGGGACATTAATTTTGAACTTGACTGTATATATATTTACGAAATTTTATTATTGCTTAATCGTTTAAAAAAATGACCGAACACAATATCATCTTCGGTAGGTAGCAGATTACTGCTGGAAACTAGAAATCAAATTTCCGTATTTATGCAACAAAGCGGGTTTAGTGTTTAGAAAATCTAATTTGTAAGACCGAAGCCGGAATATCCTTTGTATTAAGTAACTCAGTTTAAATTTTGGATAACGTCTTCGTGCTCGGAATTGAATTAATGAGATAACTCGCAGGTGTTGCGTTCTCGTAATTCAAACAAGTAGAATAAATTGTGCCTATATCACCTACAAAAATTAACAAATCTATTCCTGCAATGTTAATCTAATGAGTATTTCTAAAAAAAAAGATAAGTGTAAATATGTATAATAAGTGACAAACAATTGAGACCGAAATAATTACAGATAGGTAGATAGTGTTAATTGCACTTTTCCGTATTGTGTACGTTGATTTTTTGAATTATTAAACGTTGTAGGTAGGTACTTAGAATTTTTTTATGTAGATTTATTTAAAAATATTCTATTTTAATTATTATACTCATAATTTTTATTTAAATGCATGCTCTGAAGCATGTTCATTTAAGATGTAGGTAAATAACTTTACACGAGATTTAATAAATATACTATATTTTGTTTCGTAAGTAAGAAGAGTAGAAAAATAAGATGCAATTACATTAGAACAATTTTCGATCTTGCCGTTAGACGACGGTAAATTTAAATTTATCAAAAAAGAGCGTGTTGCTTACAATTAGCTCCTACTTCTATTTTCGTTCGCATAAATACATACGAGGATTAAAGTATAGAATTTTTTTTTATATTGTTAATATTCAAAAAATTACCGTATGTATAGGTACGCTCGTGTAATGTCTGCACGTGTAATGTCAATGTTTGTTCTTACCTTTTATCCTAACATTTTTTCTTTTTTATACATATTTTGTTCAAGATATATCATAGGCTTTACGTGCGAGCACAAGTGCAAACTCTTATGTAACACGATTACTTTGTTCATTGAATCTTTAATTAAACAATAAAAAAACTTGGAACTGAATGATCCGTTTAATGTTATGATTCCCGTTACTCGTAATTACATGATTAGTCGTAATAGATTGTATCGCGTAACTTATGTTAATGCGATTGATAAATATATTATGTAAATTCTCTTACTAATATAGTAGTACTTAAGAACGAACCTAAATCTACATTACTCTTTTAACTTCTCTCATAGGAAACATAAGAGGATCTTTTCTTCTCTTTAATTCAATTCTCTTTATTTTATCTAATTTATTTGTAAGTTTGTTAAAATTCCGTAAAGAATTTTCAAGCAATGCTTCTAAGGATGTTGTTTGCGTTTATAAACATTTATTTATAATTTACAAAGATCAAGCGCCGGTGTGCGGCTTACGCGAGAGACTTAACAGCTTTTACCTTCGTATCCTCACTCTCTAGTTGACAGCTCTGCTTACTGAATCTGGGGTAGTGGTGCCCTTGGAGTGGGGCATCGCTTTCTCCTTCTTTGTAACATATGTAAGTACCTATATTTTAAACTGACATAATGACAACATATCTACGAGCTACTACGTTTTTGTTATACAAAACATCCAAAATTGCATCGACCGTAACGAAAATATCGGCGCCGGTAATTCTATTCGGAAATCGTCGTTTTCATATTCCCTACAAGCAGGTCGGACGTTTCCATCACAAAATCCATAATCGTAAATAATGTTAGCATAATCTTCATTAGAAAATTGAACGATATTTTTTACCAATTGCAAAGATTGCATTTACTACCTTTATACGGGTGACCGGCATCAAGTTGGACACAAACGGACACAAAATTTCTCAGAAAATTTTATTCTTCATAAAAATCTCTGCATAGTTTCAAATTCAAGCTACGCGTTTCAAAATTCGAATATATCATTTCGTATACGAGGGACGTTCAAAAAGACGAAATCCGCTCAAGAGTAAAGTATCCTTATTTTTGAAAATACACAAAAATGTGATTTGGAAAAGATTTTTAGAATCGCAAGAAGATGTCTGTTACGAAGTTATAGACCTTGTTTTCAAAACTATTGTTTTTAGTTTTTTGCTTTACTATTTTTTCGTTTCATTTTACACGACTAATTACTTAAATATGATTAAATTAGAAATTGAATTTGTTTAGGTAGGCATATTAATGTTGTCTTACAAACCATAATAAACATAATGGCGTTTCTTTTATATACCTACGTGGACCAATGAATTGATATATCAATTTTGAAAGTTTATTTGTGATTTCGTTGGCATGTTTTGATATGTGTTACCTACAAATGTATTTTACTATGATGGATGATTTATGGATGCTATCGTGCTTCAAGAGTACAAGATTTTGAAAATGAGGAAACGCCATGTTTAACGCTAGAATATCTAAAATAGAATATCGCTAAAATTGTTATTCCTTACCAATTTTTATATTTAGGAATACTTTTAAAATATATTTTCAATTTCATTTTAACTTGTCTTATAACAGCCACAATTGTTAACGTACATTAACATTGTTAACGACTACCAATACGATTGTTAATTATAAAGTTTATCTATCGAAATAATTTATTAAAATACTTAATTATGTAACAATGAAAATATAAATTGCGAGTGTTAATTATAATTCAAAAAGGTCCACAAACCAAATTATGTTTTACCCTTTATAATTATTTTGTACGAGTCGAATGAACATAAAGAAATCGTAGATTATTTCTTGAAATACAAATCCTGAATAGAGAACCTCGGATAAATCATATTTTGAATGAAGAAATCGGATTACAAGTTTATATTAAATTACACTGTCGTGCTCCCAATTAACACCAGTTCAAATAAGGAATACATTTAAAGAGTCGTACCTTGCAGAATAGGGTAGCAATTTTGAACAATTTATTGAATAATATAATTTTCTGTTACATATTTTGTTTGTGTTAACAAATAAGCAATCTGTCCGATTCACTAAAAACTTGCTTACGTTTGGCAAGGAACTTTGTGGCTTATTTGACAATTATCTGCTATACAGAACGATTCAGAATTCATATTACAACGTTCTGGGATGTGTAGAAAAAATGCAATAGGTTTATAAAACCATGTCCAATAAGGAACTGTCTGTGCGTTACAGCGCGAATTTTCGTTACTGTCTTACGTTAGTGTACCCATGTAATTTTCTAGTATGAATGCTGAATACAATAGCAAACAAACAGCAAACAATTCTCAAATAAGCAAGCAAGTTCCTTGCTAAATGTCAACAAAATTTTAGTGAATCAGCCGTATATTTGCCTTCGTTCTTTGAAGTGGAATAAACAACATTATATACATAATATAAATATATTCTCCTATAATAATTTCATTGGTTAGAAATTCAAATAAAAATATGTAGGTATATTAAATACAAATAACTGACTTTTGTTTTTCGTACTTACATTACAGTTTTCGTTAATACTGATCCTTATGATCCGGACCGCCGAATAATTCCTAATTTACCTATAATTTCTATTTTGTTTTACATATTTTCCAGCGCAACGAGTCAATATATCTCAAGTGCTCCAGTTTGGTTGCTCGACCATTTCAAAAAAATATATTATTTTTGCTGGTGATGCCCCTCCCCCCCTATATGTTGACAGTTTAAAACAATGATATTTTATTTCTATTTTAACTTGTTTAAAAATGGCGATCATTTTGTTTCATGCCGTTCGCCAATTTTTGCATTTCTAG
This sequence comes from Rhagophthalmus giganteus, assembly GCA_036326145.1. Taxonomy (NCBI): domain Eukaryota; kingdom Metazoa; phylum Arthropoda; class Insecta; order Coleoptera; family Rhagophthalmidae; genus Rhagophthalmus; species Rhagophthalmus giganteus. Next base: position 53,250,543 of record JARFJA010000001.1, read on the forward strand.
AGGTCTGCGGAAAATGTTGTATTTCAGGTGTGGTTTATCGCACAGCTCTGGAACTACCTACTACTAAAACTGTTATTTTTGGCACATTTAATACTACAGTTTTGTCACGTACGTTATTCTCGTATCTTATTTCCTTATGCCCGAAATTTCATGCCAAACATACGTGTTCCCGTTATACGAGCAGACGCAAATTTAACGAACATGTATATGCACAGATTTTTAAGCCGCATGAAAAGATGTGTGAAAAGAAGCAATGTGTAGATCGCGTTATATCGACTCTATGACGTAGCATGCAAAGGTAACCACAATTTATAGATATCGCGTTATATACGAGTGTTACCTGTATTTGTTTTTTAAAAATTTTTTGTTTCACTGGCGCTTCTAATTGGGTAGGCAGAAGTTAAATTCATTAATTTAAAAAGTTAAATTTTATACGTAACTAAGTAGGTACTTAATACCTATTGTGAGAATATTTAAAGTTATGAAAAAACAAAATAAAGAATTATTTACCTATTTCAAGAGAAAATTGATACGACCTTTATTCAATATTTAACTTAGCAGTTTGTCCCATGTTAGATGCAATATTTCAAAATTTTAGGAGTAATATTTTATTCAAATTTAGATCAATAAACTTAATACAAACGGCAATTTATTTAATTTAGTGATGATGTTACCAATGTAGTGATGTTTTCTAAAAGTTGTTTAACAATTAAACGTATATTTTATGTTAGTCATTTTACTAAAAACGTCGTGTAATTTTATGTAGGTATGTTGCTTGCTTTAATAGACATTGTAACATCATATTCCTCTAAAAATTGGAAAGATTTAGCTATTAAGTGTCACTCTGCAAATTACACTAGTCAACAATTAAAAAAAAATTTGCAATATATAATATGAAAGAAGCTGGGAAGTTAGAGAATTTCAGGTACTCTGATTACGAATTTGGCATGTTAAATTTCCTATCGCGTAAGGGTTTTTAGTTATAAAACATCGATTTTTTACGTATTTTAAACAGGTTTTTACACATCATTTACAAATAAAATTAAAACGAGAAAAAAATAAAGTTACTTAGAAACGAAAAATTATTTTAAATACTAAAATACATATAAAAATACGTTTACGGCAAATTTGCAGCCGACGACATTGTCGCAAAAATCTATTTTTCCTTATAATCCTCGTAGTAATCTCTAATTTAGAACTAACAATATTCCCCTATCATTTAATTGCTAGATTCCGGCTATTTTTTTCCACCTAGATTCTGTAGAGCTTGTAACTTTTTAATACTTTTAAAATTCAAAATAAAACTCACAGACCGTAAATTATACGAAATAGTGAAACTGCTAAATGGTAAAATCAAAAATGTCGTAGTGCCGTGCACTGTCTTTTGTTTAAATGAAATTTAACCATGAAAACTGATTTTTTAAGTTTTTTCTAAGTTTTATAACCTCTTAAAAAAATATTTTTATCTTGTTATAACACGTATAATGATCTTTGAACATGCCGATTTTGATTATTTTGTCAACTTAAACCCATTTTAATCGTATAAAATAACATATTTTTAGGCATTTCATTCCATATTCCGAACCGTCTCTTGGTTTTTACGATATAAATTTTAAAAAAAATTAAAGTGTTATATATTATGTACCTAATAAAAAAAATATTTATAAAAGTATTTGTAGGTATAGTTACACGGTTTTCACAACCTTTACGAACACTAAGAACACGAAAAGGTCAATAGAAATAGGTCTAGGTTCAAAACGATAAGAGCTAAAGACGTTTTAAAAACTATCTATGGTATTTAAAAATTTCAAAAAAATTCAAGATAGTCGAGCAAAATTTTATATTAAAGTTGGCCGATTTCACGCAAAATGACTCTTTAATAACATAATTCGAAAACCTTATATGTTAGGAGTAGAAGTATTTTAATTTCATTTCGTGTTCAGCACAAACAACACAGCAATTAATAAAAAACAACTTTTTTTACCTCAGTCGCAAAATGGTTGTTGACTAGTGTTTAAATTTGAATAGGGAATTTTAGCAAAACGGTCTTCTTCAAACTATACCTGTCAATAACACTTATAATGCAAGAAACTATAATAAATGTGCCAAAGCACCCCATTTCGATGCTTTTAATTACTCCATATATAAACGTTTAATCGCTTGCAGGGTTTCGATTATTCCTGAGATTTAATCAAATATAGTAATTATTATGGGGCAGAGCTAGTTTACCTATGTTTTTTCAAGTTAAAAAGTGAAAATCTTTCACTGAAGCATTTTTTTATAATTTCGATGATAATTATAAATGTCGTTAAGAAACAAAAGAAATTGTTAGGTTCACGGCGCATAGATATTTTAATTATCTGAAATTCCTGAAGTAGATAACTACAAAAAAAAAACAGAATAAAAATATTTACAAACCTGACTAAAAATTAAGTATGTAAAACACGAGTTGAATTAACCAATTCGTTAAAGTAAAAGATTTATGTACCACTTTCCACGTTGTCAGTATTCCGTGGTAACAGGCAATCACATTCAATTTATGTTAGCTTTCAGTTCACAAGGAAAGCAATATGAGGATATTAATCAGAAAGTTTCAACTAGCACGTTCAGCTAGTTCAGACCGCACTCTAATTAAACTAGCCTTTAATCAATTTATCTACAGAATTACAAAACATACGACTGTAAAATCTTTTACGTCCCTCGTAATGAGTTGTTATGTTCGTAAAATAATTTAAATGAAAAATATCCGTTAAATTTTTGATTATACGCACCTACATACGCTTTTAACCTTTACACAATCAAATTGCTTCAAAGAGATAATTATGAAAAAATACGAACGTCTAAATTCACGAAACCTTCGTAAAAATAAAAAGCTCAGCTTATTATTGAATTTAAAACCTTTAATCAGAAAATTGACTCGTTCTAAATCTTTTAAGTGGTCTCTTAATTTGGAAATTTGAGTTGATATTAAACAAGTTAAGGAAACAATTCTGTATGAAAGTTTCTATCATGAAGTAGGTGCTTTCACAATATTGGAGGTTTCTAAGATTATCAGAATTTGATGTAGAAGGTTTTCGTTAGCAAAAAAAGGGTTAAATAAACCTAAATTGTAAACCTACATCCATCTATTTAAAAATAAGCAAAACATCAAGCATTTTACTCTATATTATTTTTAAATGTAAGTATCTATCGTTAATCCTCATCTTATAGAATTCACCTGATATATTTTACGTTAAATTTGCTATAATATTTTTATGTTTAAGGAATTAATAGTTACACAATATTATCTAGTTATAATTTTGAAAGCATTGTTTTTTATCCAAATGTTTACAGTTTACTTTTACATTAACGATTTTTATTTTAGAGATGGCTGTTCAAACACCCTAGATAAACGTGCAGTTAATCTAACTAGAGTGCTATATACATAAATATATAAACGTATCTACACACGAAAACATTTATAAAACGTAATACGTAGATATAGATAACTGAGTGAGTGACACCTGAACGCATCGATTCGTATTCAAAAAATGTCGACGCGTGAAAGATGTTAGCTTGTCGCAATCGTTACTGTTTCGGTAATAATAAAACAACAAGGACAAACACAACTGCTTACAGTAATCTCTTTAATTCAAGAATTAAGGTCCCTACAGCCACTCAAACATTTTGTTTGTAGATCAATTCGTGACCGAAATTCGTAGTCTTTTTGCCATCGGTATTTGGAAAAAATTCTCAAACTCGTCGATTTTATTTTTAAATTAGGCACTTTATTCAACTGTTTTTATGACCACCCTCCGTACCCCAACCCCCCGATGGGAGCGGTAATCACCTTCGAAATTTTAAATAGCAACACGTGTCATGTGATATATCTTATAAAAGCGTATTAAATTATCTTTGCAGTGATATCAAAAGTTTTAGGTTCGAACCCTTAATTCTCGAAAAAATTGCAATCAAAATTGGCTATATTTTAATTACAAAATTTGTTTATGTTTACAAATAGTTGAATAAAAAGAACGCGAACTTAAAAATTGATGAAATCAAGTGTTCGAAACGTTTATCAATTAGTTCGGTTCAACAGGGTTTTACTGTATTTAGTTATTAATAACGTTATCCTAAATAGGTATTAATTTTTAGTTCACATATAATGCCAAAAAATCGAAAACCAAATATTAATTTTCAATATGTTACTGATATTATTTTTGTTTTTGTTTAGGTAAGATTGTTTAGATGTAGATAAAAGTAAAACATATAAACTCAATTAAAAAAAAAACAAATTATTTCAGTGCTTGGCCATTAATGGGTTAAAGTGAATTGTGAAATTAAAGGCGGTAATAATGGAAATTGATTAATATGTTATTTATTATATTTATGGAAATTATTTTATTAATTTATATTTAAATATTTGAAAAAAAAAAGGTAATTGCAACTAAATTACACTTATAAAGCAATAAATTAAAACTACAATTCAATAAAAAATTAAGCTAGATTTCGTAATAATCTAACTAACGTAGATAAAGCTCATTGAGTTGAAATATTAGTTACCGATTTTACGTAAATGCTGTAAGCCTAATAATTATAAGACTCAGAAGAGTTAAATGCAAGGCTAAATTCACATGAAATTACCTCGCTAAACTACCTTTATATTATCTATCCAACTAAATCCGAAGATAATGCATTGTAATTTATTTAAATTTATTTTGGCTCGAATTAAATGTCAATTTAAATATTTTTAAAACATTTAAACATAAAACATTTCCTTATAGTTTCCATTTTAGTCTTTTCAACTGTAACCGGGCCGAATAAAATTTGCGTGTCTAGTGAAATTCGTTCGGGATATACTACCCACGTTAAATGAAAAGTGGAATAGCAGAACGATGCACGATGTAGGTAACATTTTAACAATTAGGTATCTACTAAATTTATTTAGTAGAAGAAACCCCAGAAACATTCCGGGCGATTCAATTTACGTCTACATTGCTATTTGCTTGAAAATAAAACTTATTCGCGTTCGTATAATGAATAATCATATTTATTGTTAAAGTATTAGGTAAACAACTAACAAATTATGTATTAAAAATAAATATGTACCTAGATGTTTCAAGTATACTTGCTGCTCTTCATTTAAATCCCAACTAAATGATCTAAAATTCAAATTTTAAAAATGTTGAATCTCGGTAATTTACTATTAATACTTCTAACAATAGTAGATATTTAAATGAAATAATTAACCAAATTAAATATGATTTCTAAAGTTTAAGTTTGAACTACGTTTATAACTAAAATTAGTATTCGAAATGTAATAACCATCAAAAATTAATAAGCTTAATTATTATTAAAGATGGCCTGCTAAAAGCGCTTGAAATATAATTTCGCAAAGTTTGTACATAACTACTTACCTATTATATTAATATAAGCAGCTAAGTATTGAAATAAAGAAAATTTACCAAAATTTTTAGAATCGGTTACCATCTTAAATTATTGTTTGTAATAAAAATGTGGTTTACATAATACTTCACTAGCTAATTGCACCTAATTGTAAATATAATAACTTATTGTTTTGAATTTAAGCTCGATTAAAAGCTCGCCACGTTTGCTTTTCTAAATCGTAATTTAGATTCGCATTAAACGGGGGGAAGCGCTATTAATTGAACCGATAAGAAATGGAAATTATGATAATTGACGCGTAACGTTGTCGATTAACTGGCATTCCGCGAACAATATCGTTTTAATAATCTTGTAGAACATTTGCATTATGTATTTTTCGACATTGATATGATTATTATTTCCGAAGAGTTAACTTATACTGGCGACTTGAATAAAATGCGAATTCGCATCGATTACAACCGAATAAACTATCATAAATAGATTTAATTCGCGACAAACATGATAATACTTATTTTTTGTATTGAATCGTTATTGCTCGGACGAATAAAATAGCTAAATTAGCTAAGTACCTACCTACCTACTACTTTTGATAGTGTTAATACATAATTCGCTACTGAACATTTTACGAAATATAATTTTTTAACAATCGTTTATTACCTAAATCTGGATAATTTCGTTAAACTATCCAGGGTGATTAATAAATAATGCGAAAAACTTCAATGGGCGATTTCTTATTGAAAATTAAGGGCAGTCTTTCATATAAAGTTTTATCGCTAAAACGTTTCCTTTCGAAGTTACAGCCCTCAAAAAAGGAAGGATAAAATTAAGTTTTCATTTTATTTCTTAAACTTAGAAAAATGTAGAATAATTACATTTAGTAGATGATATTTACTTATCAGAAGGTTTATCCAATAGTAATATTTTCAATCATTTCCTATTTTCGCAATGAGGTGAAAATTGCAACCACTCTTGTTTTTTTTTAAGATATTTTTGGAGGATTAAAATTTTGCAATTTAAAAATCCCTTTTGAAAGCTTACTTTATTTGGAGCCTGTTTTGGCTCTTTCATGTTTCCCACAAAACCTGCAGTTTTTGAGTAAAAAAATAAAATATGTGATCCTACACTATAGGTACAGTAAAACTCGGAACGTATTAACATTCACCGATATTTATCGGTTAAATAACGTTGTTCGTTGTCGAAACTTCTGTAAACAACAGCTACAACTTTATTCAACTAAATTTTCACATTTGTCAGTAATTTATTCAAAATAATAATAACTTTTGAATAACTAGGAAAGGAGACGTTTTAGGAGAAAAATTTATTTAAAAGATCCCCCTTAATTTTCTACAGGGAATCGTCCCTTATCGTGTAAAATAATGATCATCGACGATAAAAGGAAATATAAACAAGATTAGTCTTTATAATTTTCATTTAGGTACAATAAATTAAATGTGAAAACAACGCATAGATAAATTTTATTAAAATAAGGCTACATTTTTCTCTTCAATCATTTTGATTATGTTAAATTTTTAACGGGCCTTTAAAAATAACAGATTTATTACAGAATAGGCCCGAACGTCATTTAAACTTTAAATTTAGAGAACATTAACATTTTATAAACTTTAGGACCGGAATAAATTTATCTGACCTTGGGAACTATTAAAAACATATCTGTCAGTTAAATTTATCGGGAGTTGGTTATACCGGCCCTATATGTAGTCAGAAAATATATTTTTTTTACATCTGCTATATTAGCAGGCAAGCATTGCCGATACTTTATCGGGATTTTTATCGGTATATATGAATTTTAGACGGATTTCGTGTTAGATGCTTTTATGAAGTCCTAAAAGAAATCGCATAAGCCGAGAAAATTGAAACCGAAAATGAGTTCTTTATATTGAAACAGGATTTCACAAACAAAACTTTTAAAATTGGTTTCTAGCATTCAAAATCCCCAATAAAAAATCGTGAAAGAAAATAAATCTGTTCGGAATAAAGATAACAAACTCAAAAATAAATAAAATTTCCTGCTTACAATTAGAAGACGCAAATTATGTTCGCATCTAACGCTTCTAGCATAAATAAGTATATTTAAGGTGAAGGTAGCTTGATTGTTTAAGTGATGATAAAGTTCGTTTTAATCATTGAACGACGCGCGTCGTTGATCTGCTTTTATCCTTTCTTATCCGTTTAGATTATTTACATTTTTTATTATTTCCCTGTTTGCTGGAACACAAAATGTATGTAAATTAGAATCTACGCGTTTCTTATGGCGGTCTACATAATAAATAACATTTTTTGTACGGAAGAAAAACACGAAACGCATTTTTTAAGAGGAGGAGCTATATCATTATTTAAAAGTAGTATAAATGAACCTTAATATAAGTTCCTATAGAACTTATTGTTAGTTATACGCTTCTTTACATTATTTAAATTTCCAATAATAACGTTTTGAAACGAGCATTTTAATTTACAATGTTATATACTGTAAATCTTACGATTAAAAAAAATTATATAAAAATAAACATGTATTCCTAAAATTGCTTTTAATTTAACTAGGGACAGATTTTTTGACAACGTGTACTTATATATTCGGAACGAATTGATAAAAGTATAAAATATTACTATACTAGTGTAATTTATAGGTAAGAAGTCTCTAGGAGTAGATACATGTTGTATGTATTGAGTGTTCGACGAACTCGAGTATAATACAAAGAAGTCAAACTGTTTATTCGCATATAGTAATCAAAGTTTTCAAAGGTAAAATTATTTACTTAATAATTCTTAATTACTCGTAGGTATTTCATTTTGTAAATGATATATTTCATCAAAAAAATATATATATAAAGAGAAAAACAATTCTCCACCTAATTAAAATTGATTGATTGAATTGAATTTCGGGGATTTACTTGTTGTCGACATATCTTGTAATCCTTGTTTAGGTATATTTTACCACCCAGTTGATTGCTTTTAAATTACAATATGAGATAGAGGATTTTTATTGTTTACTGTCTTTTAAACATTTATACGTTATTCACGAAAAATTCCGATCACGTCACCAATAAAACCTCACATTTTTACGGTGCGTATACGTAGCTTGTAGTGTTTCTTTGCCATGTCATATGTTAGCCCCATTGGCTTCTAAGAACCAAAAATGTTAGCTTCGAAGGACCGTTTACCATTACGGATGGGTTTTTGTTTTAATGGAAACAAAGAAGTTCCATCTACTAATTTTTTATTTTACCATTTACTATTATTTTATATTTGACACAGTCTGAATAGCTCAAACGTCGCGGTCAAAGTGATACTGTTTCTCAAGTCCAGCTGCAAACTTCTAAAACTAATTTGAATTCCCAGACGCATAAATTCTAATATTTATTGCCCTGTCAAAAGGGTGTGACTTACGATTATGGGTAGAAAACTAATATATTTATTTAAAAACTAACAAAGTCCAAACATCATGTGTGCAAGTAAAGCAAAACTTGACGTGCATTGGAACCTATCGTGAATAACCGATAATTTGTATAATTAAAATAATAACTAACATAAGTATAATGTTATTATTTTACACTCTTGTTTATTAATTATAAATTATCCTGCGCCATAATTATTCTTAAATAATTTTATAGAAGTTTTTCAGTACTTACCTAAGTATTCATTTTAAATTTATTTAATTAATAACTTTCACAAAAATAATTCTATAAACTGTAAAATACTGACGTTATGCCGTTAATACTAAAACGTGACGTTATAATAATATTATGTAATGCAATGTTATAATAATTGAATTATTATATAATGAATAAGTAATTAGGATACAAATAATATAAACCATAAAAATAGTCGTTGTATTGAAGTTATTTGACGTCCTAAATAATAGAATATTGAAAAATATAAAGAATTAGCAATCGTTTTTACCGTATTAACAAAGTGTATTTATTATCACAAAACATTTACCTAGGTACATATTGTATATAAACATTAAAATAATAACTTTAAAAATTCGAAAATAACGTAAAAAGTAAATTAATCTGCGGTAGCCCAACAAAGCCGATAAGTATAAGAAAATCTGAAGGATTCTGTTGAAAAATTAAACCTAATAATTGATTCTTAAATAAATAAGGTGCTTTTCTGTATTTTTTAAATAGTAGATACATACGAGATAACTATACATTATTAAAAACTGAAAAAAAATTCCAAATATTTACAAGTTATTATTTTAAATACGTTTACCTATGCACATATATGTACAGTTCATTTATTACTCACTTTATTATTATTAATTTGGTGAGAAAAATAATAATTAAAATAAACGAAAATCTGTTTATTTTTACAAAAATATACCGTCGTTGTATTACGTTACTGATCACGAGTGATTCTTTAAATACCTACATATATGTAATTTAAAAGTATATTGTACTTAGATACTTAAAAATTTAAACTTTGAACGAAAAATAAATCACGTTAATTAAATACTATAAGTAAAATGGTGGAGCCCGAAACGATCGTTGTTAATTTAACGTAAACAATATTCGCACATCATCATAAAAAGCTTATCACAAACTTTTAAAATAAAAGTTTTATGATTTTAATGCATCAGTAAAGCACGCGAACATGGGGGCAATGTGAAATCTGCTCTCCGATACTTTTCTACTACATAAATTGACGCAACATCTATTTTGTTTTCATGTTATTCGTCACTTTGAGGATTGACAAATTCGCGGCAGTACGTTGGAACACGCTGCAAAATGGTTTATAAAGATTTTTTGATATCCTATGGTCGGTATGTAACTTTTCTAGGTAAGACGTTTTTCTTTTAAGCGGAGACGATGTGACTTAAACGTTTGCTCGTAATGTCATTCATCAAGCATGTGCGTATGTGTTAGTATGCAAGTATCCGTTCAGGAGGCAAAGTGACGTATTATTTCACTCACGGTGAAATGATGTCACTCATCTGTATGACACATACAGGTGATGTTTAAGAAACTAAAATATAAATGTAGTATAAAGGGATCTAGGTAAATTCGTCTACAACAATTCGCCTACGAACAATTCATCTACAACAGTTCATCTACACGACAATTCGTCTACGCGACAATTCATCTACACAACAATTCGTCTACCAACAATTGATCTACAATACAATTTGTCTACAACAATTTACCGAATTATTATTTTCTTAAATTTCCGTCGTTCATCAGTTAATTGCGTTTAATAATATTTATGTAATGGGAACATGAATAATTTTTTCAATAACTTACTGACATCGAACATCCCTCACCTACAAATTCTAGCTTAAGCTAGGTACCTAATTTCATTATGACCTTATCTAAATTTCTAAATTTTGCTGTCAAATATGTAAGATAAAACGTAAACTAAAAATAAAATTTTCTGAATGCGGTTCAATCTCTGTAAACTTTTAAGGTGCTGGCTTTATTTGTTTAATGAATACTCAGTTTCTTTAACTTGTTGCCATATACACAATTGGCTACATGCACACATTTTTTCTAGTTTAATTTTTTACGTTGTGAAGTTTTGACATTTTACAAAAAGCCATGGATTAATTTTTATTAATAATGAAAAAATATCTATTTTCGGATGATATGCATATATCGGTTAACGACTCGTTTTAAAGTTTATTTTTTCAAAATTTGGTTGTTTGATGCAACGCTTTTTAATGATATAAAATCTATTTTACTTTTAAAATAATTTTAGTATTGATTATGAAACCGACGTTCAGTCATTTAAATTTTATTAATCGTTACGTTATACATGTTTTATTAAATATTTTGATTTCCAGAAGATTTAATTGATATTTGTTTAAAAGGTTTAATCCAGTATCTCACACGTTTATAGGCATAAATAAAAATACCTATTATATTAAATGAAACAATTATCAAAAAATCACATATTTAATAAAATGTGTATCACGTAACTATCAATATTTGAATGAACATACGTGAACGTGATGATTGATGTATGAACATGTTTGAATGGGCATGTGGGTACTACCTAATGGCAATAAATAAATTTGTTGTTTATTTTGATTTAAATTGTTTTAACATTAAAAACACTCTTGCTTCCAAACATTTGAACGGTCGGTGTACTGTACACAGACATTTTTCATGTACCTACTTATTTAAGTTCAAAACGTTTAGAACAACAATAGGTATTATCAGTTGAAGATCGTCAAATCTCTTTATTGCTAAATATTTATGAACGAATTTTAAGAATATGTAATACCTACTGCTTTTAAAGATTTATGGTCGACCCATCAAATATTTGAAGTAAGTAGTATTTTCTATACCTAAATATTTATTCGAATGTGCAAATCTGCAAACATCTGTAAGTTCTAGTTTAAACATTTTTTAGAAAAACAATTTGGTGTGAACTTCAAAATAATGTCTAATGTAATATCTAACGGCGGTTCCTGGTGTCTTTCGGGGTATGTTACTAACAAAAAAAAGGTATTATAATTAGAAACAGATGTTTTAAAAATGCAGATCTGTATGTAGGAAGACATGTTTATACCTAAATATCTAAAACCTTAAAAATTTGAAAATCGCAGAGATATAATAATTATAATCGACAGAAAGACAATCGTCTTTATTTTTTTTAATTTGAAATACTATAGGTAGGTACTTGTAACATAAGCGAAATTTAACGACCACTTAATCTTTATATTTAAATTATGTATAGAAACTAAAACAAATTTGAAAGAAATTCATTAATAAATTAGATGCAAACGCCATAAAACGTGATTTTAATTTGTGTGATTTTTAAGAGAAAATAATCCGAAATTAATAATACATTTCATAACGCCTCAAACATTCATCAAATCTAAAACCAATTCAATTAAATCAAATTTAATATTTCTAAGACAAAAATTTATGAAAATAACAATTCGGAAAATTGTTGTAGACGAATTGTATTGTAGATCAATTGTTGGTAGACGAATTGTTGTGTAGATGAATTGTTGTGTAGACGAATTGTAGTGTAGATGAATTGTTTGTAGATGAATTGGTGTAGTCGAATTGCTGTAGACGAATGTACCTGCTACGAGTATAAAGAAACATCTGGGGCCAGTTGCACAACAGCTGATCGTATGTCAATGATTGTATAAACAATTGTTTACATGGCAATTGACAGAGGTTCAACGATGATCGGCTGCTGTGCTGGTTTTACTTTGCTCCATATGCAAACCATTGTACTTCACTTTACCCCGTGTATGGGGCAAAGTGACATATTTCTCTATTCCGATACACTTCAGAATTTATGGAGCAATGACTCCATTATTTTCTTATATTTAGTAGACTGTATGGCGTTAAATTAACCTCACTTATTATTGCCCTCTGATTACAAATGTTGCCGCATTGTTGTTTTGTGTGTTAACTTGTTCACTTTGTCCCATGTCCTCCTATGTATTCTTTATGGTTGTTGTTCTGTAGTTACGAAATAAAATATTAAAATTATTACATTGTAATGTAGTTTGCAAGCTTTTTAAACCATTTATTCTTGAAAGGAAAAGGAAAAGTTCGTTACTGAAAATAATGGAGATGTATGTGTGTGTGCGTCCATGCGTTATTTTTTAGAAATTTAAAATTTTAACTTCCAATTCCGATACAATATCAAACAATAGAATGAACCAACGTTCTATCTTTTAAGGAACGTGGAAATTTTTTCAAAAATTGTTGTGTGTGTTTGTGTACGCGAATTGTTTTGGAAATAACATGCAATAACACGTCAATAACTGTTTATATCTCCTAATGGTAAATAAATTTACCCGAGACAAAATATTTTTTTATAAAAGCACTTTATCGCAGTGATTAGCGAAAATTATGTTAGTCCTAATTGTCAACCGTAAATAGTAAAGATGTAGGATATCGATTAAAAAACATCCACACCTATAGATTCAAAAAACGTCTTGCAAACTGTTCTTCGACGTTCTTTTGAATGAATTTAAAATAAAAATTAAATAAGTAGGTAGTATAAGTAGCGGCTGTATTCATTTTTATTTATTGCAATAATTTTATTGCGAAACTAAAAAATATTTTTTCTAAACAACGGAATCTAGTAAAAAAGTTCGTGCGATTTGGTGTATTTATATTCAAACTCGTAAATGCTACATTCAAACAAATATTGACGTTCATTTTAGTCGAATTTACGTCGTGTTTGGTGGACGTGTAATCTACGTGGATTCCTAGTATATTTTTTATTTGGGATGATTGCTACAGGCGCATAATAATACACGTAAGCGAATTATAGTACCTCTCCAGCTTCGCCTAAATCCTGAAACGCTTTATTTCTAATGGGTACACATTAATTAAATTAAATACACATAAGCGTACCTTTCTAAATAAGATATTATATAATAGATTTATGGTTAGACGTAATATAATTGATCAGATTCGATAAACCTCCCTCGAAACTTAAAGGAACTAAATCGACCTGCTCTACAGGTCAAAGCGTTCACAAGAGGATATCAAACGAGCGATCACTCGTAGAAAATGTTCAACAAAACCTTTTCGGTAAATTTTGTGCACAATGTAAAATTTAACCAAAGGTTTCAGATTGGTTCTAAAAGTTAGAAAGCGTATTTTTCTTTACAATACTTCAAAACTAACGACATTTATGCTTTTAAATTTTAAATAGAGCGTTATCCAATTTTATAAGAAAAGTTAAAATCTCTGCATATTATAATGTTATTCGATAACAAGTAATAAGTTAAATTTCTATGTATTTAATGAAGTCGGTAAATCCTGAAAAAAAATTTGCCATAAAGAACTTTCGTTATATAGAATCAATTATTAACACCTTTTGGTAAATATTATTTGAAGGCCTTTTAATGTAATTTTAAGAACTCCCGTTTAGACAAAATTCTTTTTTTGGAAGATTTGCACATTTTAAAAATGTGATAACCTTTTTTAAATGCGGTCGTTTTGAAGATAAGTAATTTTAATCGTGTACTCCTGCTAAGAAAGCTTTTGTTATTTTTAAAATTTCAACAAATATATATTGTTTAATATCTTTTAAATTTTCATTAAGTAAGTATTAATAAAATTTTTATATAGGCGTAAAGTCAAATAAAAGAAATACTTACCTATATACTACAATTATGTGTAAAATAAATGCCTACTTCATTAGTATACAATATCTCTACTTATAGAAATTATAGAATTACATATAAATGCAACTGTAAATAGAACAAGGGAAAATGTAAGCTTCTAACCCAAATAAAAGTTAGAGATCATTCCCGTGTAAATAGGTTGTAAAGTGAAAATTATCTTATCTTTTATGCCCGAGCACGTGAATTGTATCGATTACGTCGACAACGGTTTATGGATTTGACACGAAATCCCGAGGGACAATATTTAGTGAGGGGATGGAATTTGATACAAGCTCCATCTAGATTTCAAATACTTCACCTACCAGTTTGTGTAAACTATGTGCAACGTTTTAACAATCTACTTTAGGCGATATATTAACTTCATCGGAACACTAATTACCCAGATAATAATAAATTATGTAGTTACATAATTATGGGACATTTCACTTGATGGCAAACATGTTCTTCTAGATATTTATCAACAAATGAAAAAGTTAATTGCTTGAAGTTAGTTATTTTTATTATAAGTGAAGGGTACGGGGAAAAAGAGATAAATGTTCAAAAACTTCACGTTGATGCTTCAACAAAAACAAGAAAATCTTGAAGTACTGCCTGATGATCAATTTCAGTTAGGCACCTAATCTGAAATATTACAAACGAATGAAAACAGGGCGTTTCAAAATTCACGCATACGGAAAGTGGAATGATATTATTAAACAATAAAAACTGAACAAAAAGTTTCTTTGCGATATTTCAATTGGACCAATACTTTTAGAGTTATCGTGATTTTAAAAATTTGGAAAGTAGAAAAAATAGGGCCGTATTTATTTTCAATTTTAATGTATAAATCTAGTAGAATCAAATCTAATCAAATCTCAAAACTCGATTCAAACGATGCAACAACGAGCTGACATGTTTAGCAGCAGACGGCGAACATTTTGAACAATAGTTATTCATAAATTTAAATTTTTAAAATTTCTACTATTGATTAATTTTAACTACATACTAGATTGATACATTTAAAATGGAAAATAAGAACTTCTCGTTCGTTTTCGATTTTTTTTTCTAAATTATTGTAAATAACTAGAAAAGTATTGGCTTGATCGAAAAATCACGAAGAAACTTTTTATTCAGCTTTTATTGTATATCATTCTGCTTTCCGTATGCGAGAATTTCGAAACGCCCTGTATAAGTATGTATAATTTAATAATTATTTGGATTCTAAATATTTTCAAATGTAAAATGAAGAAGTCTTCGAATTTTAAAAATCGTTTTTCTCATAAACTACTTCTTAAGATACATATTACGAGTTTTAGTTTTATTCCAACCCGTAATTAGGTGACGATTATCTAACGTATTATTGATGTTGTATAGGTTGATATTGTTAGTGCACATCAACACTTTTCAAATGTTCACAACGTGCGAATGTAACGCGCACGTGCACCCACCCAATATTCGAAAACAACAGAATTATTAATAAATAATCTGTTTACCTTAGCTTAAAAATGTTAATTTATTTGTTTTATTTTAGTCTTTTATTGTCTCATTCATACGATTACAATAATATCACTACTACAAAATAAAATAAAAGCGGTTTTAAAATTTCTCTAAAAAAATGAATAATAACATTGCACACTTTAAGTTATATGTAATATTTTTGATACAGTATGTAAAATACAATGATTGCAGGCTGAAATTGTATTTCTTAAATTGACATAAAATGTAAATTTAATATTCTTTTTCGCAACATTCGTCTCAAAAACGCTGGTTTATCATCTTGATTACGAACGGATAAGGACTGATTTTGCATTAATTTACAAAATATTCCTCACACTTTCATTATTTAAATAACTTTGTGTCATTTTCATCTTTTATTCATATGTAAAAAATAACACTCGAAATTATTGTAAATTACATTAATTTTTTGTAGTAGGTAATAATTAAAAATTAAACTACTGAATGGATTTGGTGAACAGAATATAGATACCTAGATATATTGGTAGATGTAAAATATGGAAACGTTAAATGTACGAATAAAAAGACCTTAAGAAAGTATTCGATAAGAACTATTCGGAAAACTGTAAAAATAGCCCATTATTAACTAAACACTGTAATTAGGTGTGGGTATGTATTTGTAGGGGTATGTATTTGTATGTATGTGTGGGTAGGTATTTACTTGGTAAATTAAAAATTAACAAAAATCAATTTTTTAATCAACTGCTTTGGAATTAAAAAGTTACTCAAATGTGTACGTATACGTATTATCTAGATAAATATCGATAGCGTCTTACCAAAAGGGCGTAACCCACAAAAAGTAAATTTTTCAGGAGAGCACATTTTGTGTCGTCGCGAAGCTATAACAAGATACGTTTCGCGAAAATACAAATCGATTTTTCCGGTGGAAAAAATCGGAATATTGTTACAGATTTTAACAGATGTCTTTGCCCTAGACGCATAAGATAGTCGGAATAAATCATTTTTGCAAAAAGTATGGG
This sequence comes from Rhagophthalmus giganteus, assembly GCA_036326145.1. NCBI lineage: Eukaryota > Metazoa > Arthropoda > Insecta > Coleoptera > Rhagophthalmidae > Rhagophthalmus > Rhagophthalmus giganteus. The sequence continues at coordinate 53,267,529 of JARFJA010000001.1, forward strand.
TTACATCCTTTCCGCAAAACTCAATCGATATGTACGTACAAACGTATAATATCTATGAGCTGATCTACTTTAACAAAAAATAATATAATTATGTACGTACATATGTATTTTAAAATCCAACAAAGCTAAATGCATTACAATTTTATTAATTACGAATAACTCACATTTGATTTTATATTATTTATAGAATACTTAACGTCTGTGGTTATATATTATATTTTCATAAAAAAAACTGACCTCGTGTGGTTGATATTAATGAAAAATCGATTACACGGGTATTATTTTCTAATAAAAATCCAGGAATTGTTTTTAATAGTATAATTGTAATATCATTATGTATTTAAGTATTTATTGCATTTATTAATCAGAAATAAATGATAGGTATGATAAATACGTGTTTTTGAGAAAACGGTGGTGAAAAAACCTATCAAAATCATATTAAAATCGTAATTTATAAAAATTACAAGTATGAAATTCTTTCAAAATCTGATTTTTTGTTTAAGCAACATCGAATATAAAGGCACGCACGAACAGCCGTCCCGATGAAAGATTCAGAAATGTTCATTGCTTCTTTACTTATTTATAACAAAGTAGGAAATTCAAATATTCAAAGAGTTCAAAGTTAAGATCCATTCTATTCAATAAAGAACGGACTGTTATATCAAGGCAATAAGCACTTAGGTACTTTTAGAATTTAATTACATTCTTGTAAGTAAAGTGGCTTTAAAGTAAATTAGTGGTTAATCGAATGATTGTTGAGATTATTGTTTTTATATGTAAACGCGCACACGTACAGGTATACCTTTTTTCTATTAACATAAAATTTCAATTTGTTATTTGTGTAGATAATAATCGATAAAATGTTTGCATTTTTTACTTTAAATTAAGTAACTACATAAAATTTTAATAATTCATTGTTGAAAACATAAAATAAGGTACTAATTATAACTTATTTTATGTTTTCGACAATTAGATACAAAGGTACTAATTATAACTTTATAAAATATTTAATTAATTAAATTCTTAAATTAAATGTTATCTAACATCAAGGTATTTCAATATTGATTAAAAACGTTAAAACAAAATACCTAGCAATTAAAACTTTATAAAGTATTACTAATGTCTGAAAAGTAGGTATACCTGCCTAAAACGAGCTTTTATAAAATGCAAGCACCACTAAAAAATTGAATGTTAAAAGTTCGATATTATAGTTAACTCATCCATAGATCAAAGCTATATGCACACCGAAAATCCATTTAAGAAAGCAATTAAACTCTTGACATATTAATTAGACTTACATGAGGTGAGGGACTGGCGGGTTGGTGGAGGGGGGACGACTGGCTACCGGGGGGAGTCGATTTCTGTCGCAGTCGGGCCAGGGCAGTTCGCAGCCCCTCCGTTATAGAGCTTTCTCCGTCGCTTCTGAAACATAAAAGAGCCCTTTGTAAAATCCAACGTTGCAGTTGCAATTAATTCCGTAATAAAAGTGACATTTTAACGGCTTTGAAGTTCACTTATACGTCGTCCGTTTCAAGAAATTCTTTTTAAGGTCGTTGCCTTATTAGACAATTAAAACGCAGACGAAATACACGTCCGATAATATCTTTGTGAAACGTGAACGACGTCTCATAACAATTATTAAATAAATGAAATTTACAAGGTTGAAAATTATGTTTTTTCTGACCTGGAAATAACTGTACCTTGTTCGTTTAGACATGAACAAACGTTACTTCGTGTAATATGTAATACATTTGCATGGTAGTTTCAGAAACGTCTATTAAGCTGACACAGCCACTACGGCACAATCGAATGAAACCTATTTAGAAATTTAGTGCTAATTTGTTGCTCTATTCCCGATTTTGTTGCTCCAGCCATTTCGCCAAAAACCATGGCTGTGCTAACTTAACACTTAAGCTAATAATAATACGGCAGTAAAACAACCACTTAAAAATTTCTATTTTCTTGATAAATTTACTGTAACGAATTAGTTGCTTTACAATGTATTATATCCCAATTTTGTTGCTCCACCCCTAATACGAAAATAACTATCCCTAGTACTTAAAAGCCAGCACAACACCTTAAAACTTAAAAAATATCGATTTTTTCGATAGTTTAGGCCTTTATGATTTAGTTGCTCCACGTTCTAACATATCCCGATTTTTGTACTCCACCTCTAGTACTTAAAAGCCAGCACTACACCTTAAAACTTAAAAAAAAATCGATTTTTTTAAGTTTTAAGGTGCTGTGTTTTTTCGTACTAGGGGTGGAGCAGAAAAATCGGGATATAGCAGAACGTAGAGTAACTAAATCATAAAGGCCTAAACTATCAAAAAAATCGATATTTTTTTAATTTTAAGGTGTTGTGCTGGCTTTTAAAGACTAGGGGTAGGTTTTTTCGTATTAGGGGTGTAGCACAAAAATCGGGATATGCTAGAACGTTGAGCAACTAAATCATAAAGGCCTAAACTATCGATAAAATTGATATTTTTAAGGTATTAAGGTGTTGTGCTGACTTTTCAGGACTAGGGGTAGGTTTTTTCGCACTAGGGGTAGAGCACAAAAATCGGGATATACTAGATCGTGGAGCAACTAAATCATAAAGGCCTAAACTATCGATAAAATTGATATTTTTTAAGTTTTAAGGTGTTGTGCTGGCTTTTAAGTACTAGGGATAGTTATTTTCGTATTAGGGGTGGAGCAACAAAATTGGGATATAATATAATGTAAAGTAACTAATTCGTTACAGTAAATTTATCAAGAAAATCGAAATTTTTAAGTAGTTGTTTTACTGCAGTTGGTGTGGGGTGGTTTTTTCGTGTTAAGGGTGTAGCAATAATATTGGCAATAGAGCAACAAATTAGCAACAAAATAGTAGTTTATACCTCCTCGTTTTTCCTTTTTTTTTATTTTCTGCGAGTGACTGTGCTAGCTTAAGTGTTAAGTTAGCACAGCCATGGTTTTTGGCGAAATGGCTGGAGCAACAAAATCGGGAATAGAGCAAAAAATTATCACTAAATTTCTAAATAGGTTTCATTCGATTGTGCCGTAGTGGCTGTGTCAGTTTAATAGACGTGTTTAGAATCTTTAGGAGATCCGGCCCTGTGTAACACGTTGTTATCGTAAAGGTGACACTTTAACTACGCATTCTCCGCATGCATTTGTTTACGTCTACTGCATGGGTTCGGTGAATAGAGTATAGATACCTAGATATGTGTATCCACAGTAAGATTTAATTATAGCAATAATGTAAAAATTTAACTTAGGGTAGCCTAAAAACGCGAACCAAACAATTAGCTTCAATTAAAAATCAACAATAATATTTTGTATTAAGGGCTCTACAGGAACGCCAATTTGTCGAAACAATCGACCAACTAATTCGATAAATTGTGGCTATAGTCTGTAGGCTCGTTGTCCGATTAAAATTGTTGAATGTATAGGTACTCTCAATTTTAAACGTTGATAATAATTAGCATTTCAGTTATCGAGATGTATTCAAAAGTTTAAATTTTCAGTTCGATCTTATTTAACTCGATAATCATAGGATTACAGTTGTGGGCTTAATACTAAAAATTACAATAATAGGTAGTTATATGATATAAAGCGAGAATTTAAATGTGCTGTTTCAAAACGAAATCAGGCAGTTACCTACTTCGCGTCATCAATATTTATATTACAGACCAAAAGAATTATGGCACTAACCGAAAATAATTTTCAGACGGAAATGTTTACGTCTCCAGAAAATCCTATATCAGTTATTTTGAATTAGCTTAACATAATTAACGTAAATGCTATTACGATTGACAACTTTCAACGTAGGTAATACAGTTGGAAGTATACAGAAAAAAAAATTAGAAAACAATCTAAAAAATTGTTGTCTAAAATTACGTACTTCGTAAAATTATTCCGACAAAAGCAACACAAGACCAACGACACACTATTACGTAAACGAATGTAGTTTGATATTGGCCATTCTTTTGGAGTGTCAAATACCTAATTGCTTGTTAAAAACTTAATTTTTCGGTGGTTTTTTTTTTCATTTCTAATCGAATCAGAAAGCGTACTCGATCAATCTAAATCAGCTGCGAAATATTCCACTCGACGATGAATTTATGTAGATATCTAATAAACGAAATTTATCGAATTAGTCATTTTATTTTGATATTCAATTTTTCGATTTTCGGTTAAAAATATGCAGTATAAGTTGAGATATACAACATTCGAGTTTGCTCTTAGAACCTATGTCGTTTTACGATTTCTTTCTTGCTTAATAGTTAATGTTCCGAAATTTATTACAGCATAAAACATGTTGGCGGTATAAAGTATCTTTATGCGATTCTACACGTGTTTCTCGCCCTTTATGAAAACTGAGAATATGAATCAACCGATTAATGTTTTGAAAAGGGACGACTTAACGGAATTCTGTTGCATAACTTGTAAAGTAATTAAATTCAGTTGATTTTTTCCAACCGTTTAATAGATTATTTCTGGTGTACATTTTAGTTAAACATTTACTTAAAAATTACTTTCGAAAATGCATATTTTAAACTACGTTTACTGTAGCGATTCGATTAGGATTTTATCGATAAAAGTCAGAAACATACAGAACTGATTTAGTGTTCAATTATTATGCAATAGGCTAGAAGTATTATAACAGAATAACAATAACAAATTCAATTGTACTCCTATTTAACACTTATACTTGTTCAGCGAAATTTTACAACAGCAGGTTACAGTAGATAGTTATTGTCGACTTTAACACATATTTAGCCTGAAAATGTAATTACACACAAAAAATACGTATTATTCTAAAAGGAAAATGTCTATCAATTTAAAATAATAACATAAATACAGGGTGTCCGAAAACTTCGAATTCTACAGACGATTTTAAGCCGATTCGAGTTAAATCGCCCCTATACAAAAACGCTTCCTAAGGAACTCGCAGCCCTTTGAAGATGTCTCCTTGCCATCAATTTTTTTCAAATATCTTTAAAAAGACGTTAATAAAAAAGATCAAACTTTACAGATTAATTAATTTTCAAATGTTCAATCTAAACTACTCAAAAGTCAATAGGGGACATTTTAGTTTATGGCAGAAATTTGTGTTTTTGCTTAGCTTTAACGGTAGATTTGAATTAATAAATAATATTTTATAATACCTAATTGTAAGCTAATATCGCGTACGTGGCGTCATCTAAACAATGTTTGGCAACGTTCATATGCTAATTATTGTGTAGTCATTATACACATTGATTTCATTTTCCTTTCATTTAATATTGTCGAGTATTAATAGCAATGTGGACATAATTTATCCAAAGATTAACTAAATTTAACCATTACTTTGGCACCAAAGTCAAATAGAAATTGCGGATTGCTGTAACTCCCTTAGGAAGCGTTTAAACGCAAATCGACATAAAATCATCTCTAAAATTCGAAGATTTCATTTGGTACGAGAATTTTTGGACACCCCGTTATTATACAGTTAAAATGTATAATTGTTGGCGTAAGGAACCGCATATTTATACAAAATTTCTTATTTTTAAATTAAGATTTATCAACTGGATTTAAATATACAGCTGTATAATATTTTTTTATGTGTTTATACGTGTGTGTGCGTATGTGTATAAAATATTCAATATTTTAAACTACGGAAGCGAAACGCCCCACAAACTTCCTGTCCATCACAATTAAATAATGCAGCTTATCAACGAAAATGCTACAGAAACTCTCATTAGTAAAAGGGGATAAATTAACAAGTTTAGTTGAGGTGTAATATTAATGAAGTAACAGCCTTGTTCTAGGAAAAGATAAATCTTGCTATTCGGAAGATATTTCATTAAATAAGTTTCCAAACACGGAAATTCTGGATTTCGTAACATTACAACTTTATATTTAGTTAATTAACCCTACATTTTTTATAGAAACTCTCATCGACTAAAGGTTTAAACAAAATTATTTATAAAGTTATTGAAATATGTATAATATAAACTGATTCATTATTAAAACTGATAGAGGTGCCCCATGGGTTGAAAAAATATATTTGTCTAGGTATATTAGGATACTATATACAGGTATCTAGGTTAAAGACGTCTTTTACGAATTCAACGACAAAGAATGGTAGTTTGTATTAAAAAGAAGTTATCATCAAAATAGCTGGAAGGTCGATTTTCTTATGTTTCAAAAAAGCAACTTCCAAACGTTCGGGAAGCTTTATTGTTTCGACGTCTTTCGTGATGTTTCTGTGAAATAAATTTGTAAAGAAAATCTATATTTTTTAAAATTTTTATAATAACAATTTCGTCTCGGATGTTAAACTAAAAAAAAAATCAAAAAAAGAATGGCTTACAAAAACGGTCTAAATTTTTGAGGATGCAGTAATTGAATCAAAACTGCGAACGATCGAGGCACTTGGCAAAATTACCTCCGTTAACTTGATTTTTCGTTTCTTGTCCTTTAGCCCACCCCTCAATTTTTGTCCAAAAAAGTGAGCTTACGTACACGAGTATATACGGTATTTATATATATTTGACCAACTAGAATGAGCATTGGACATCACATTAACGATGGGATCACAGCAAATATTAATGTACCAACAATTTGTCAAACGTTGCGTCGGCGTCGTATATATTCATAGTTCACTCGCTACTTACTATTCATCCATACACAGCATGTTGCGTATACAATCATGTTAAATGTTTGAACCGTATAGAAACAGTTGATAAATGACGACGACGAGGACAGCGTAAAGTACCATTAAGGATGAAATTCATAAACGATACTTACGTACAACTTTTACTCATAGTAAACTTTAAATATTTTTTTAACAAGGCATTTGTTTATGAATTTCGAAACGAGTAAATAAGTTGTAATAAGAATGAGATATGTAAATTCACAAATAATATTCACTCTAAATTTGACACGTAGTAATCTCATTTTCAAGTGAAAATAAAATAACATAATTAGAAATTACGCTTAAGTTTCGTTTATGAATTCGACCTTTCATTAAGAATATTTCGAAGATTTTATTAAATATAGTCGGGGGGTCAAGCTCTCAAAAGGCCTTCTAAAACAAGATTTACCCAAACTCGCTTTCCCTAAAAGTTTTGACAATTGGTCATGATAGAGGGTCGATAGGAGGTCACGGAATGACTTGTAGCTTTTTCGATCGCTCTTGCATAACCTAAAAAAATGACGATTGAAGATGACGGCGCTTCTAGTTGCAGCGCTCTATTTATTTACCTGTCACTTGAATTCTATTTTTGGATTGGTTTTATTCAGAAACGATTAGGGGAATACTTTGGTACTAAATATAATCCCATTATTTGGAAGAAACGTCATAAAAACTACAAGAAATTGCAAAAATGTTAATTTTGCTTTAAATTTAATAATGCGTAAAGTCGGCGCCCCATTTTTAAAATCCAATTTTTTTGTGTTAATCGGCGAAACTCATGTTACGGTTCGATTTTGAATTTAAATCACAGAATTAGTAGAGGAGACACTGCTAATTAAGACAGATAGTTAGATAGATGGCGTTAGAAATTCAAGATATGGGAAATTTTCGTTCATTTGTAAGAGAGCTATCGTACAAAAACAACGCATTTAATGTGTATTTAGTTATCAATTTTAGAAAAGCTATTTATTAGTGTAGAAATAGTTACTTTTCCATTAGTGAGATTAGGATAGCTGCAGGCAATTATAAATTGGAAGTAATCTATCGCTTAGACGGATTTAATTATCATTAACATTAAAGGACGAGACGCCCCGAGTGACGTCATTAGGTAACATGTTTATCAACTGCTTATCAATTCTATTTCATTTACTTAACATTCAATTCATAATAATTATTTCAAGCATTTATTTATATAATCTATTAATACTAAACGTATAATAGGGGTGTTACGATAGGGTGGTTTACGATATTGAATCAATAAGAGTAATTCAAAGTCGATCAACGTACAACTGTAAACTTCCGTAACTACTTTATTCGGCCCATTTTTTTATTGGAAGCGCAACTATAAATTTAATTCCTGAAATCATCAGAAGATTAACAACATTTCATTCGTAAGAGGTTCCGAAAAGGAAGTCGTGGAAGTCAACAAATACTGGATTGATTTAATTTTAATTACTCGTTATTTTTGTGTTTATCTTATATATAACAGGGTGTGTGTATGTTCGAAGGAGCTAATATATAAGATAACTTTTTAATTTCATATTTTTTTTAGTAGTCAATTTAAAACCACAGAGCTTTTAAAATATATTTTAAATAATTAGCTTATATAGAGTAGATTTATTTGTGTCCCTTATTCTACTAAGAAAGGTAGTAGAATTTTCTGTGATACCTATATTTAGTTAATATTTATTGTTCTTAATGGCGCTCTTGGTTTAGACAATGTAACAAATCGTAGTTTTGATTTATACAATTTATATTTATTCAAAGGAATTCAAAAACCTCTCTTCAACATTTCTTGTAAAGATCTCGGATTTAGCAATAAACAGAAATATTTACGTAAATTTTTTTAATCTTCTCTGTGGATGTAGGGCTTAACCCGAGAAAACGTAGCACTCTTTTTGGAAACTTCAAATTACTCTTATATGTTTTGAAAAGAAGCCGGAACTCAATCAGAACTCACGCAATTCTCAGTCGGGATCCAACTTCACACACTTCATAAATATATATATATATATATATATATATATATATATATATATATATATATATATTTATGAAAAACGTTCCAGAGAATATTCAATTCTCTTAGAAACTAAATCAAGAATGTTTTTTATTTTCGTTTTTCATTTCATAAATTATGAAATTTTATTCTACTTATTAAATGCAGCAATATTAACCTGTAATAGTAGGACGTTTGCGTTCACACAACATAAACGATAACGTTGTTTTCAAACAACGTAATAAATAAGTTTTCATTTTTATTAGAAATGATGGATTAAAAATAGACCGAGAATCATTAAATATCTATTCAAACAAGTACAAATATGCACTCAAAGACGGTTATTTTACCAAACATTTTTTAACATTTATTTACTAACAAATAATGGAGTATTTACTATTTATGTAAGTAGTACTTACTCGTTCCTCGTTTCTGACAATGAATTCGAAGGTTTACGTCATAAAGCACTCAACGCATAGGTTGTTTAACAATTATAAACTAAAAGTGTTTTTGATATTAATATTTTAACTTCCCATATTCATATATTAAATCTGTGTGGATAAAGCACTTCGGTGACATTAAGCGCTCAGGAAAACACGCCACAATAAATGTCATTCTAATAATTATTTTTTTTTACATGATTATTACATTACAATGATATATTTTTGAATATAATGTAGTTAGGTAATTAAAAACAATAAGAAAATTTTAGTACTTATAAAATACTGTTATCTAGTACAATATTTATTTCTTTACAATCAATTTTATTTCAAATCATAAAACAAATATTGAATTATAATAAAATCGTAAAAATACAAAGTTCGAGAATTTTCCCTTAAAAATATAACATAAGATAACATAATGTAAACATAGAGTGGTTTTGAAGAACAGATTAGGTGTAGGTGTACTTCTATGATACCTACGTATGTATCTACTTGGAACGTTATCTAACACAAATATTTTGTATTTAAACAAGAAATTAGTATTCGATTTCACACTTATATAAGTATTTACTTATATAAAATTTTTCTTATACATATTTTAATAAATATAATTATGTAGGTACTTATATATGCGTAATTTACGGTAAGATCCAATCTCGTCATCAATAAAACATCGTATTTTTACGGTACTAATAGATTGTAGTCTTTCTTTGCCGTGTCATATGTTTGCAGGTAAATCATCGGTAGAATATGCCGTGTTCAAAATTTTAAACTGAATATTACTTTTTACGCATGACGTACATTGGAACCTATCGTGAATAACGTATATATAGCTTAAGTATGTATTTAGTTAAAAATATTTAAATAAATTGTAAAAGCTTTACTACATAAGTTTATAAAGCAGCAATTAAATACCACTTTTTAAATTATACACAAAAATCTGTAAGTATCTATACGTTATACACATTTTTAAATTATAACAATTTTTGATAATTACGTTAAAACCACATTACCTAAACAATGTATCAATGTATTTTCGAAATAATCCAAAAAAAGTGATAATTTTTTTTTAAATTCTTATAAATTTCTCTCGTGAATGTTATTTTTCAAAAAAATGTATTTCTTTCGAGAAAAATTAAAAAAAAATTAGTTTTTTGACATTGACGTGGAAAATCGATACCGAGGCTTGCGCGCGGACGGATCTTAAGTTTTAAGCCCAACATCTAAATTACAAAGTATATATAACATTTTTATCTTTTTGGTTCTCAAGGTTTAAGGAATTCTACTTCCGTGATTCTTCTTGTATAAATATCATTCTTGCGAATCCGTTATAATATTTTAAGCTTATAAAAAAATACTTGTTGTAGGCATTTATTTGTTTTTCTCTCTTTAAGTCTATTGCTTATATTAAAACAATATTCAACTCTAATTACTTTTTTTATAAACAGAATTTATTTTTTTCTAAATTGTTTCTTCGGCTTATTATAAATTTATTTCCAGACGTAATAATAATACCAGTAACTTGTAATAATATTCATATTCACAAATTATTTATGAAGTATGTAAATTAAACATACAACTTGGACATTTTAGACATTTCTAATGAATTGAATAGTTCATTGTATAGTTTATAATAATACGCAGAGTGGCTGATTGTGTGAACTATTGTATGCTCCAACGCCAAAAATAGTGGATAGTTTTTCATAAAAAAATAATAAATGCACTCTGGAGCATAATTACTGGTACCTACCCGGTTTTGTACACCTATCCCCTACCCATTTCATTTTCGTAGAAGCTCTTTTTGAAGCTTTCTCTCTTTAGAAGCTCAAGCTGCTACTCGGAAACGACAGAGGCTAAAGAGAGTAATTCGAAGAATTTTCGATTAGAGTTTTTTTTCTCGTGCCATTTCGATTAAATCGAATTTCGGATAAGCGAAGCTCCGATAACTGTATCTACACATATATTATAAATTATATATTATAATTTATTAATAAAATCGTCATTTTGGAACTTTTTCTTTACGCGATTTCGAAATGACGCGGGTTATAAAACAAAAACGATTCTATTTTTACTGCAGAAATTATTTAAGGCATCTCATAAGGTTTCTAAGCACTTAAAACCTTTAGCCACCAAAAATCTCATTTTATAAAAAAATGTTACACGGATCCTTTATCCACTTGTGACACATTGTGTTTAGTACAACACAATGCAAGGGTGTTAATCCTCTCGGCGCAGTGAATGGTCGGTCTTTCCGATTTATCGATTTTCAACTCTCGTTTCTTCGTTGTGTGACTAATATTTTTTGTAAGTGTCATCGGCTAAAATTAAAGATCGGGACACAAACATTGTGTCCCCGTCCGCAATAGATGATTTTCGAATGCACGCGTTTAAATGTAGCGAAATTCGAGACATTTGAAAACTGTTCGTAATTCAGGCTGTCCTCGTTAGAGGGGTGTCCGCAAAGAGAGGTTTCACTGTACCTATATCCCAAACCAAACTGTTTAATCGTATCCATTCGAATGTTTAACCGTTAAATAAATTTTACTGGAAACAAGATAATAATATCTTAGGATCAATTCTTAACTCGAGTAGTTCGATAAACCTTTTTAAAGTTGTGTCTTTAAATCTTTTTACTTCTTTTAACTTTTATCCGTTAAACTAGTGCAAGACTGAATTCAATTTAAACTTCAAAAAAAAAGATAATAGGGTACTTATAAATCTATATTTAAATATCAACAAATCTCCTATAAAATTCTGATGGAAAAGACCAATCAAAGATGAACTTTTTAAAACTTCATCTTTTGAAATGCCATCAAAATTCTTCTATAATAAAAAATTGTTTATGAATGTACCTATACATACCCAGACCTACCGCATAACACACGAAGACGATTGATAATCAAAACGTTACAAAAGTTTATGCGTCACTTCAAAACGTACAAATTACTTTTATCGATTAAAATGTATCCATAAATATATTTCTATAGAAGCAAAACCAAATATTGTAATTTAATGATATGTTACATTAACTACAACATACGAACAAGTTTATTCGGACCAATAACTAGAAAATAACAAACAATAAAATCTGAGGTGCTAATGCTCGATAGTCACGTACGTTCGTGTTTAAGGGTAGGAAAAATAAGACACAACGGCCACCGATAACGTTTATTAAAACAATTTAACGTGAAATCTTAAACTATAATTATTATTGTGAAAAGCATACCCAGCCTGAAGAACGATGAATTTCTTATTGACATTTTCAGAAGTGCACTTCTTAATTTCAAACACCGTGTAGAACTTCGTTTTAAATGTTTAGATAAAACGCTTTGCAGGAAAATGGAAACCACAACGCACGTGGATTTATATAGTAAACAATTTCGAGTTTGCACAAATGTTGTGCCGCACGTGTAAACTTAGCTTCGTCTGTTTTCATAATTGTATTGCAACCCTCACGAGTGACTTCGATACAAAAAAATATATATAATACGTAATTAAAAATTGGGTATCGTTATGATGTCTTGTCTTATTATTTATGCATCGGCTGTCATATTTAACGAGCAAATGTGATCATTAAACCATATCTTTGGAAGTTTGTTTTTGATTTACTTCGATACGCGTGATCATTTAAACATGCAATGCTTACGAAAATTTCGTGGATACATTTTTCCAATCACGTTATCGGCACCACCACCCTAAAACCACTGACTGTGGATGGAAAGTGCCGCGACATACCTTTAACAGTTTTAGGAAAAGGGCGCAGGCGTCTAATAACGAGGAATTCCCAACAAAATTCAATGCGATAATAAAGGAGTAACAATAGCATGCGTACATTTTACGGATCATTCTGTTGATTAGTTGCCAATTTATTAGTTTCGTTGCGTAATTGTTGTCTTTTAAAATATTTAAAGTAACTATTGTTAATAATTGAATGCGTTTATTAACGTAATTAACGGTTTCGTTTCTACAACTTACAGTGCATTTTTAGTTAATTGAATTTTTAACCATTGCTTATACGAGATGTTCCTAAAATATGGTGGTCAAAACTTGAGGGCCAAGGACCCCCTCCCCCCCATGTATTACAATAAAGATACAGCCCCGTCGAATGTTGATTTGAAAGTGGTTTGTATTTAATATTTTCTTAACCTTTTGATATAAAATGACGAAAATTCTTACATTTACTGTTGTTTTTATGCTTATTAAATCAAAATTATCAAATGCTCAAAATTAAATTCGGGAGGTGTATCTATGCATTCCCGATAGGTTCCAATACGCTTCATCAATAAAACCTTGCATTTTTATAAATTGTAATTTTTCTTTGTTATTATGTGTACAAGTAGATCATTCGTAGAATATGCCATGTTCAAAACTTTAAACCGAATATTACAAATATACAATTTAGTAGCTTTTTATTGATGACGTGCATTGGAACCTATCTTTTTTGCAACTGGCCCTTACTGTACAAATGTATCATATTATATTGCGTTAGTTGTGGTCGTTTCTAACCACAATAGTTTATCTTATCTTAATTTCTGTGTAACGTTTGTAGTAATATTGGTTACGCCCATTCTTGTTCATTGTATAGGTACATCTATAGTGTTGTTACAAGAAAACAAATTAAAAAACTTTATTTCAATAATGTAATGGTATTTTCTTCTTCGCCTTCGCACATTCAACTGTTGCCTGTTACTTCTACAGTATATCTGATAGCGATTATACGAAAAGATTTTGAAAAGTTTTCTCGACGCTCATTTTTTTCAATATACGGAAGTCGTTCAAAATTCAAATATAGTCATTTTTTTTTAAAGAATCCAACAGTGATACCCAAATAGTAAATTTTTGTGTATTTTGCTAACAAATTATTATAGACAAAAAAAACGCGTCGAATTAAATGATACAAATTCTCTTAATAAAATTGAAATTTATACCAGGTAATGTTTTTGCTCTTTAAAAATGCGTAACAGGTAGGCACTTAACGCTAAAAAAATTAACAAGCAAATGTTATCGTCATATTTTAGTTGCCCATATTACGTCTAAAATTTAAAAAAAAAAACAATATCCGTATACCTATATATAAAATAATTGAATTGAACGAAGACAAAGAAAGTTTACAACTTATATCATTTCCGACAACCTCATCTGGCTAAAGTTTAGAACTTGTTATTATGAAGTATAGATGAAAGTGCTGCTTCTGACACAAAATTTAATTGATTACTTAAACGCTTATCAACTGTTATGTTATATAAACCGATATAAAAACTATTTATAACAATGTTACAAAGAAAAATATAGTATTAGTCACAAAATACGTACATACATATTTGCCTAGTATATTATCATTACTTATTTAATTATGAAAAGAAAACAAAACTCACAATAATTAGACGGTTAAATATAGAATTTCTAGAATTTTTATATTATAGCTGCTGGTAAAAATAATTTTAACATTAACAGTTGAATTAACTAATCAACTAAGTAAGTGTTTGATAAGTGTATGATTTCTTGTTTATTCCTATAAATATTTACGCCCATAAAATTCTCTATTTTTCAATACCCGTATAGAATAGTTATTTATTATTGTGAAATTAAAACGTTGTCCTTTACATCGCGTCGTAGCTAAAATATGATATGAATGTCCTACGATAGATACTTAATACCGTCTATGAAATAAGAACAGGTTAGAAAATAATACTTTGAAACAGATAAAAATATAAACGTAAGTACGTACATATCTACTAACATAAGTCTTTATCAACTATACCTACTTTTTTTTGTAAGTATGCTGTTGTTATAGTATAACTTTACATTTTAAGTTGTTAAGTTTTATCTACCATTCGATATTCCACTCACAATTAGACACGGTTTGGTAGCATCACTGTTACCTATCTGCGAAGGTAAATATTAACATTATTTTATTGTTGTGTACGCAATTCCTCATACGCGCACTTCTAAGTTTCAATTCTAATTATGTACTTAATACAATCATACAATCGTTCCCAAAATTTTATATACTTGCTTTAGTGTTTATTTTGTTATACTATTGTGAAATTACTATTATTTTTTACGTAAGGGTTTGTTCCTGAATAAAATTTGTAATTCAAATAAACAATAAATCGTTATACAGTGTGTCCCCGGATGGCATTGGCACGAGGAAGAAAATTTTTATTATTAATCTTACGACAAAAAGTTATTCTTTATTAAAAAATTCTGCTCGTCGAAAAAATTGAATTGAAAATCAAAAATTGAAAAAAATCTGAATTGAACAGTACGGGGTGTTAATAAATTAAGAAAACATTAAGATGTTTCAAGAGAGAAGTACCATTATTTTTTATTTTAGACAAAATTCTTACTAGAAAATGTTGCATTAAATCATAAAAAATGCCTGCATGCAAAAATTGGAAGTTTAAATTTTGATTTTTATGTTTTTATTGTATTAATTTTCAAGTGGAATTTATGAGAGTTTAAAATAAAAATCCGAGAGAGTGTCAATCACAGCAGTTTTCCACAATCGTCGAAATTCTTTTTTCATTTTTATTGTTTATTTAAAAACAATATTATGTTATGTTTGAAGAAAAATGTGTGTTGCATAATTTTGAATTTTGTGTTCGAGTTTTTTTTATGATTCTAAGCAACTTTTTCTATTAACACTTTCTTAATTTATTTACAGCCTGCACTTCTCATCTCAGATTTTTTACGGTAATAAACTTATTTTTTCGACAAGCAGAATGTTTTAAAAGAATGGCTTTTTGTCGTAAAATTACTAATAAAGATTTTCTTCCTCGTGCCAGTGCCATCCGTGGACACACTATATATACAAAGATAGGTACATTATTTCGATTTTACCAATTTTTAATTTAAATTTGCATTCTCATTTTAAACATTTTATACTTGGTCGCTATTTTCCTGAAAAGTATGTTTCTTAAAAGTTTTTCAATAATCTACGTTTCTGTCTTTGTTTAATAATTTTTATACGTATTATTGAGATTCAAATCCATAAACATAATTATCTACATAATTTAATAGTTATTTCGTTTTGAAAACCCTTCAGTTATTAATTAATGACTTGAAAAGTGAGGCATAGTACCCTGTTTTTAAATTGAAATATATACCTTCTTAAAATGAAAATTATCACGATAAATTGCTATGATACTTATACCTATGCATCATTCGTTAGTGCCTTTAAATTAGCTTTAATTGTGTAATTATTAACAAAATAGTTTTAAATAAGTAAATAAACCGAACAAACCGAACAATTTTCGTATAAATTCTAAATCTACCTATAGGTAGATACTTATTCTTACAGTTCAAATATTGGTTATCTAGATTATACATATTTTCTTTCTCTCTATTCTTTTATTCCAACAAATGGTTAGGTTGCTTTAAGCATAACTCTCGGCGAAGTTGTATTAAATTCGGATCGGATTTCAGATTAAATTTTATCATTAAAAAAGAGAAACCATAGAGCGATTTGAGATTTCTTTTATAACGATTTTAGATTTCTGTTTCTTTATTTGAAAAATAAATAAGTCATATTTATGTGTATATATATGTATATTAGACAAACTTGTACATGACATTTAGGTAACATTTCAAAGACTATTATCAGACTGACTTTGACCTGCTGCATTAACGTGTAAAATTCGTAATTCTAGAGAAACAGTATAAAATTACCAGCAGTAGAACTGAGAATCCCTGCGTGATTGACATTGTGTGTGAAATAGGTAAGTGTAGATAATCGAATAAGGGCGCGTTAACATTAACCATTTATAAAAAAGCGTATAGTTGAGTACGCTTTTCTCGTCTAATTTTAAACTGTGTACAGTACATTCACGATCACTATTGCACCTTTTAGGTTAGAGGTATAAATTTACATTTAACTGAAACTTTACAGAAAATGAACTCTTTGATCTATGAAATTAGGGCAATGTTATTAGAAGTCCTATATTCCGCTTTTATAATGCCAAATTTCACGTTCTTAATAAGAGCCGATGTTAAAATCATATGTTGTGCGTCATTTTAATTTTATAAAAATTGTGCACTAATAAAAACAGGTCACAAATTTAAACCGACACTCACCAAACTTATTATTAGGTAGTTTTAATTATTTATATTGCAAAATAAGCAATGCTAACAATTTCATATTAAAGATGTGAATTCATTACGTCTTATACAATAAGTAGATATTTCTTTATCTAATTAAATCAAGTTGCAGCGCATTTCAATGTAACAGTTGATTTTTGCAAATAAACCTTTATAATCGCCATTTTTATTAAGCTGAATTTATTGTTAGTAATTAAATAGAAATGAACTTTGTCAAATATAGAGGTTAAACTCGTTTAATTTATAATCGGACACAATTTTAATTTTATGACTAGGTACCTTTTTTTTTTAATTTTACGTATGCTGATGCATAAAATTTATTGTCCGATAATATTAGGTATCATACCTAAGGGGTTTTGCATATTAACATAAAAGTACCATTTCGAGATTTAGTCTCTTGACGTAACACAATCCGATTAAATTTAAAATAAAACTCACACTTATTATACACCTACCTACTTATTTTATCAAAATAAAATACATAAATTCAAAGTGTAAATAGTTTTTCAATTATTTCGTAAGAATTCGTAATTTGATCACGGATCAAGGTGTTATAATAAATTTTATTAGTACAGGGTACATTTCATATAGGGTGTTTTGAAAAGTTTGGGCTGACTATCATTAAAATAAACAAAACAGTTCATATAAAGCACGGTCCTAAACAGCGCAGTAAAAGAATTATGTTCAAATTTAAAATGCAAGGTTAACTTAACATTAATAATTGTTTATTTAGCAAAATTTAAACATAATTATGAAAGAAAATTTAAAGACAAATACAGCAAACAGTTCATAGAAGACGTTCGAAGTGACCACCTCGTGACTTCACATCGAAACTTTTGTGCAAAGTGAAAAAGACGAAAATTGCACATTTTAATTTTATTCGAGAACGTAATTCGAAAAATGAGATAGGTTGTGATGAGATGTTTTGTACTTGCAATACAGATAGTAATTAATTAGATAGTAGATTTTTAATTTGTCACATTTTACAAGTAAAATCATTTAAATCTGAGCGGTTTGAACGGGTTCGCAAAAAAAACCACCACTGGTTTTCCTCCACTGCTATATAGCCTTAATAATTATTTTAATAAAAAGTGTTTAAAACAAAAATTCAATTGTCGGCCACCGGTTAGATATTTCTCACCATATCTCTTAAATTCACTAAGAAAATTTTAATAGTGTTGTGACGTAGGTTTTTGTGCGGCTGGAGGGAACTTGGACTATAAAGTCAAGTAAAGCTTTTACTAGAAGTTTTGCCAGTAGATCATCGTACATATTTATAGCATAAAAAATAAATAAATATCGGACTCACCAGGATTTGCTTCTTAGAGCTGGTTTTTTCACCTCCCAATAAATTTATTTGAGAAATTTTTACCATGGAAACCATATTTCCATGTTTCCATATTAAATAACTGCCAAAGAAATTAAATGGAAAATGAAAAGATTAACCCTTATTCAATTAAAGCTAACAGTTTTTACTTACCTACCTTTTATTTCTGAAAATGCAATCATTTATTCAAAACGCTGATGCTATTAAAAGCCCATATCGCCCATTGTCATTGTCGTAGAAGATAATACCATAACATTTTTTCCATTTTGCCGAGATAACAATACAACAAAGTATTATTTTCCAGTGAACAGACTATAAATTATTTGGTGAAATCGATTTTAGGTTATTCAGTAGATAATGAAAAGTCCAATATTTGTAAATTGTAAGTCATTAAACCAAATATAAAAGAAAAATGTCTATTATTATCTCACTTCCTTAGTATATATCATTCATAGAATATTATTTTCTTATTTATTACGTTTGTTGGTCTAATAAATCCTTGACTTATATTGATATCTACATGTATCTTTTCTTATTGACTAGAGTAAGTATGTACAACCACACTAAACTTGGAAATTACATTCAATTTTTCCCATATCGATTTGGTTGACTTTTCAGAACAATAATTATTTGAAAAATGTTATTTTTAATTCCTTTGCCGCTTTAGCTTTTATCGTGTTAAACAAAAAGTCTTTTAAAACGAATCTTTTAAGTCAATGCCGATTTATTTTGCTATTTCTATTCGAATCTTAAGTAAATATTATCTATAAATACGTTTTACTCGCATTTTCAATTACATTACGTAAATTTCAAATTCTTCTTCGCTCAAAATTTATTCAGATTTATGTATACTTAAGTATAATTTTGTTGAAATAATCAACATAATAAAATTTTAAAATTCTTTTTTAGAAATTCTATACTTAAAAATGTCTTAATAAGACAAACTTCTCAATGTAAAATTAAAATAAAAATCTAGTTACTTGTCTATTTGAAAAATTGTAAGTCAAGAATTCGATTTTTCTAAATAAATAATTAATAATCCATTATTAATTAATAAATTGAAAATTTTAACGTCCTGAAGTTAGGTATAAAATTTGACACATTTTATCTATATATATCATTAATCGAAACCATACGTTTTACGAAATGATCTTGAGCACGTAATATACCTACTGCAATAATCCCAAACATAAATAAGCAGGTAGTCAATAGTTTTCTTATTAAAATTGTAAAATTGTGATTGAAATCTAATTTAAATTATTTTTTCATCAATGAGCAAACGACAAAGAAGGCCGTAAATGCGAATTTTTAATTATATTCACGTTTAATTATTCTTAATAAACGTGCATTAATTTTTATAATACGACTTCCTGGAGTGTATTAAATTGATTTCACGTTCTTTTTTAATTAAAATCACTGTTGTTGACAAATTTAAATTGCTTGAAAAATATATTAAAGGTACCTCTATTGTAAATTTCAATAAAATAATTATTAGTTAAAAACAGAGTATCTATTTGGTACTATGTAGGTATGTATTTATGTACATGTGCCTACTTACTATATTTTATGGTGATTATTCTATTTATTTATTTATTTAGTTTAGGTAAAGTAATGCAATAAAATGTACCTTCTATACCTACTTACATATTTTCTTAATTTTTTTAATAATATTTTCTTTCATAAAGTTGAATTTAAAACGTAATTACTGATTACGTATGCGTTATTCACGATAGGTACTAATAGATTGTAGTCTTTCTTAGCCATGTCATATGTGTGCAGGTAAATCGTCGGTAGAATATGCCACGTTCAAAGCTTTAAATTGAATATATTACAAATATACAATTTAGTGACTTTTTATGCATGACGTGTATTGGAACCTATCGTGAATAACGTATCTAGGTGAACTAAAATTGAATTTAAACAAATGTACTACAAACGTAGATGTCAAACTGCTTAGATTAATTTTTATTTATTCTTTAGTTAAATAAGCTTCTTTTGTTTATTTAGAAGCATAACATTGTTCAAATTTAAGTTAATATAACGAGGAATTATTTAGAAATTGTAAATTTCTTCCGTAACAAAATGACTAATTCTTTATAGTATCTGCCTATTCAAATTTTATACGAATTATTGTAATTAAATTTCCCATTTCTGATATGTCGTTAGGTATGCATTTATATAAAAACAATATGTAGGTATATCATCTGATAGTTTATTGAACATAACACATAAGTGGTTTCGACAATGTAACAGATATTATTCGTAAGTAGCAAAATTAAAGAATGTAATTAAGTTTTAAAAGAGATTAAAACCATTGTTTTAATATAAAAAAAATAAAGATCTATTAATAACGGTTTGAAAATAACCGCGTGTTCGCCGTCATGACGCTAACGCATGCGTTTCCATAATCGATCCGGCATCCTTAGAATTTCGACAGCATTACAAAGATGTCAACTTATTGTTACAGTTATTTTGAATTCAACAGAGAAAATGCCAGATAGTAGTATATCGGCTCATTCGGTAAGCAATTATCCGTTAAAATTATTTTTAGATATCGATAGTGGTTTTATTTGTTATAGTCGAATTTAAAACGCGTAGCGACCATTTGGTATCTGCATGTTTATTTGTAATTCGTTTTTCTAGATAATCTAAAATAAAAAGCTTAAAGTTTCTCGAGTTAATCTGCATGTACCTTTTTTCTAATTTGTAATAATCGACGGATGTTATCAACTTTTATTTTTATGGGTACTTGCTGTTAATTTAAAAATTTCAAATCTTTTTCTGTAATCGAGGATATTAAATTATATCTCCTTTAAAATCAAAATGATTGGTAAATAAACAAAACTAAAAGCTGCGATGCGATCAATTTGCAAAACGTTATTACCTACAATGCAACTACTAAGCCAGTTATTACAAAGTTTATTATTTCCGGCATAACATTTTAATGAAATATCCTGTCAGGCTTTTGTTAATATAGTCACTTGTAAACGTCATGCCGGCATAAATTAATATTGCAATTAATTGAAACGTATTATACGTAACCTTCCTATTGTTTCAATTTTGATCGGTGAGTTTAATTTTAATCAATATCGTCGTTAAAATTATTATCGTTTTGTAAATGAAACTATACAACTTAATATTCATTATACATATGTATTTAATTATCAAGCAATACAACAGACGTTCTTTATTTAGGTAGATATAATGTGGAGTGCTACCTACCATTCTACAGGTTTTTTATATCGAACTAATCGCATTTTATCTTCACTCATTTATAAACCTATAAATGCCTATAGGTACTGTACTCTTACTTCCTTTTTAATGATTACACTATAGTATAACGAAAAGCCCCATTTTAATAATAAATTAATAATAGGTGCTTATTTTACTAAATTATTTACATTGGGTAATATGTATTAGAAACAGGAAGATAGATACATTTATTATGATCTATCTTACTAGACAGATAAACAGTTTATGGTTACGCATTAGTATTTATGTTTACGACGTTTATCTACAAAAAGAAATGGTATTTTCGAGTTATTTACGTTGAATGATAAGCGATACATTTAGCGAATCGGTTCAAAATTAATAGGTATATATATTATCGAGCAATTTTGGCAGAACGACTTAACCGACAAAAAGTAAATTTTACAGTAGCGCATATTTTGTGTCTGCAAATACAAATCAATTTTTCGGTAGAAAAAAATCGGAATATTGGTACCAGATTTTAACAGCCGATATATTTGCCTTAGATGGGTAACATAGTCATAATAACTCATTTTCGCAAAAAGTGAGGGTTCGGTCGCTCTCCCAAAACGCCGTCGAATATGAATTATTTGTTTCGCACATTATTTTAAATTGATAAAACGTTTTATTCTTATTTATTATATTTAATCGTATCGTGTTATTTGTAGTTATTGTTTTCTTCGAGCAATATACATAAATTTTTAAGCAAAATCATTTTAATAGTGTTTCTTCGCCGTCGTTCTTTGTGTAATACGTCACATCTAATTTACAGATAATAATATATTATTGAAGGGTAAGTAAAAATTTATTACCCATCTTAGATTTAAAATTTGAATATAAAACTTTTAAGCTAACCGGATGGATTTGACAAGAACAAAAAATCTTTATTATTTGTAATTTTGAATTCTAAGTCTAAATTATGAATTTTATGCTTTTATTGTTTTAATTTTTACAAGTTGAATTTATGAAAATTCAGAATAAAAATTTGAGTATCGATCGCAGTAGTTTTCCACAATCATAAAAATTCCTATTTCGTTTTATTGTTTACTTAAAAACAAGATTATGTTATGCTTGAAGAAAAATGTGAGTTGCGTAATTTTGAGATAAAATTAAAAATTGGAATTTAGATTTCAAATTTTGTATTCGGGCATATTTTATGATTTTAAGCAACTTTTTCTATTAACGATTTTGTCTAAAATGCAAAATAATGGTACTTCTCTCTCGAAGTATTTTTATGTTTTCTTAATTTATTAACAACCTGTACATCTGATCTCGATTTGTTTATGGAAAACTCATTATTTCGACAAGCAGATTTTTTTATAAAGAATGACTTTTCGTCGTAAAATCGATAATAAAGATTTTTTGCTCTTGTCAACCTCATCCGGGAACGCACTATATAAATTAATTTTCAGAATTACGATTAATATTAACAAATTGATTTATCTAAAATAATTTTAAAACCTTAACCTAATTTATTGCTATTATTTTTTAGTTTTGGTTAATGTTCTTATTAAATTAAGAAAAATTAAAATATTTGTTAGCTATACAATACAACCGATATTAAGTAAATTAACTGTAAGTAATTGTTCATATTGATGTTTATTTGACAGAATAGAATTCGACAAGCTGGTTCAGTTTTAAATCAGGAAAATTTGAGAATCGATGGAACATAAAAAAATATATATATATATATATATATATATTTGTCGTACATACTAAATATTTCATTTCTTAGATACATAGTTGAATTACGCTATTTTCTTTTGTAGTTAAGAAAAAGTTGGCCATAGAAAACAAACAATTGAAAATAAGTAAGAACCGATAATCTTTAATTCGAAATGCAACACAAAGTTATTCTTATTTCTTTACCAAATTTGTTGCCTATTTTGCTTTGATGTGTGTTATTGATTTTGTGTTACGTTTGAAATTAACAGTTTGTTTTCAAGACCAATTTTTATTAAATGAAAATAAAAATGTATCTATCGTGTAAAATTTTATTATTTATTTTAAAAAGGTTAACATAAGTATGAAACGATTTAATGATTGAACTGAGCTTCAATGAAGGAAAACTCCAATTTGAACTTTTCGAAATTCTTCATATCCCATAGATATAGATCCACAACTTGTTTAATTTCACATCATCCAATTAGATCTTATTCAAAATCCCCGAAAGTAAAGGCTTGTTAGCTTGCCGATCAAACGTGAAAGGAAAAGCTGTACTACTTATGTTAAGTAGTTTTCATACAAAACAGAACTTGAAGTTGTTTATTACAGAAAAGAAAATGAAAAAAAGAAAGAAGAACGTCACAATGAAGATTAACAAAAAAAGTCAAAAAATTTTCTAAAATTATTTTGATTAATAGTGAAAATGAAAAAGTGAAAAATACTCTAAATTTAAGTGGATCAATGGTTTGTTTAGTCGGTTCGTTCCATCTTGGGAACGTAATTGTGTTTTTTTGCTTTTGTTTTATTTTAATAAAATGCGTAAAAGTTAATAAAAGTATTAAGTATGTAGGGACCGTGGCGAACTAGATAGCTGAACGCTTTCCTAGTAAACCAACGGCCAAAGGTTCGAATCCTCCTGCAACTATGGACTTTTGTAAACGTCATTAAATTCTAAAAAGAAAAAGTAACGACTAGGTATACTACACTACCAGCACCGGTGTGATCTCGGTATGCACCGAGAAAACAAATGCTGGACACAATTAGTACCCAGATGCGTAATCACTGGGGAACACTAGGCACTACGCGTTGCAAAAGTATTACGTAATTTTCGAATTACCTATAAATAATAAAATAATTTTCTCAGGAACCCAATTATGTATTCACAAGCATAAACAGAGTTTCTTGACAGAAAATAAAAATGACACTCTGCACATATCGCATAATTCCCTGAAAGTGTCCGTGAAAGCAGACCTAAAGTTCAGAGATGGGAAGCACTTCCTCTAAATTCAAGAAGTATCTCCAGCACGGCGATGAATTTGCTGCCATGCAAATTTATCAAAGTTCGCCAGAATTAAGAAAAAATTTAGATCCTAATTTAAGTTACGGCGAAAATCATAATCACAACACAGCTTTACACTACGCTGCCAAACATGGTAAAGTGATCGTTCGATCGAAACCTTAACGTGTACGGAATTTTATTTTAGGTATGAAACATCTGCTTAGGACATTTTTAAACGATTTAGGTGGAAATCCTAATAAAAAAAACGGTTTAAACGAAACAGTTTTACATTGTGCCTGCCAACTGAACCAAACTAAAAGTTTTAGCGCTCAAGAGAGACGAGCTGCTTGCGTACAACTACTTGTTTATTGGAAAGGCGTGCATTTAAAAGAAGGCGGAAGAGAACGGGTGGATTTGAACGCACAAGATAAAGTAAACTCGACGAAGTTTTCCTTATTAGGACCAAAACTAAAGTCCAACATAAATTTTTAGGAAGGAAATACTGCCCTTCATTGGGCAGCATCGACTGGCCTGAAACGATGCGTGGAATTACTTTTGGCGCACGGAGCGCCACTTTTTGCCGAAAACAACGATAAATTAACGCCGTGCGATTTGGCTATGCGTGGATCCCATCATGATATTGCACAATTATTGGAAAGCAAAATGGTTTTTGTGAGTATCCGTTTACCTTCTTAAATATTTAATATATTCGGTTACGTTATTTTAAATTTACCGATTGTTTTACAATTAAAGATTTTTACTTTAACAGGCGGACAATGCCGACACTATTAACGAAGACGAGTTGATAAATGGACAAGAAGAAGTTTATAGCGGTTTGAGAAGTCAGGATTTACAAGAAGCTAAAGATCAACTGTTGGTGGATACTTCGGATATGTTAAAAATTCCTTTATTTACAGCCGAAGCTCTTTTGAGAAACAACGGTGTGTACTTTGTCGCTTCAATTAAAATTTTTAACAATAAGTACCTTGCGCGACTTAATTTACTTTGAATCGTATGTATGAAAATGCAAATTTTATAGAATGGTCTAGAGAGTTACTATTAGAAAAATGGATGAAAGACCCTTCGGAATGTTGCCAATTAGCGGGAGTGCAAGCACCTACGTCCGTCCTTCAACACGGAAATTCTTGGGAATCGAGTACGTCGCCGGAATCCAACGAAGGATCAAGTTCCAGGCCTGAAATTTTGGTAATACACGCCGAGCGATCAAAATTAGTATTTATTTTAATAATTTTTAGTGCGAAATTTGTGTTTCTCCTATAGTAGAATGGGAACAATCGATATTGATGTCATGCAAACACGTATTCTGTAAACATTGTTGGGAAAGTTATTTGACCATTAAAATACAAGATGGAGATGCTCATCATATTATGTGCCCGGCTTATCAGTGTCACATTTTAGTGCCAGTCGAAATTATAGAAAGATTAGTCAGTCCAGAAATGGCCAGAAGATATTTACAGTTTGATATTAAAGTATGAGCTGCCGTATGGAGAGGCAATATTCGTTGTTTAACAAGAACTTCGTTTCAGGCATTCGTGGAAAGCAATAAAAGCATTAAATGGTGTCCCGTTGCCGGATGTGGGAGGGCAGTTCGACTCCCGGAAACAGAGCAAACCGGAATTAAGAGCACTAATAAATCAATTCCTGTAACGTCGCATGCTGTTGACTGTGGAAATGCCCATTTCTTTTGTTGGGAGTGCTTGGGTAAATGATCTAAATTACATTATCGTATTCGATCGCTTTTATGTACCTACTACTCTTTTATAAGCTTTACTTTTTATATGTTAATAATTAAAAGCGATTAGCAATTATGTTGCATTTCACGCTAATTTGAAAATTGTTATTTTAACGACAAGCAAGTGGCATAAATAAGTATTAATTAATTTTAATATTATACAGATGCGCCTCATTTAAATTTTATTTTTATTAATCGACAATCGATCAATTAACTTTACAGGCGAAGCTCACGCTCCGTGTGGTTGTAACCAATGGCAAGAGTGGCAACTAAAAATTGCCGAAATTAAACCTGAAGAATTAAGAGCATCGTGCACGGAAAGTGAAGACGCCGCTAATTGTCTTTGGTTAGTTACTAATTCAAAACCATGTCCAAATTGCAAAAGTCCTATTCAAAAGAACGAGGGTTGCAATCATATGAAGTGTTCCAAGGTAACCCATAACTTAGTTATCTATACCTATGGCCTATCCAAACCTATATGCAATTCACGTCATCAACAAAAATTACTAGATTGTTTATTTGTAATTCGGTTTAAAGTTTGGAAAGTGACATATTCTATAGATGATTTACCTGCGCACGTATTAGATGGTATAAAGAAAGACTACAACTTATTAGAATTGTCAAAATACGAGGTACGAAGTGACGGCACTGTGTGAAACGTCATCATCTAGTAACCCTTTTATTGATGACGTGGATTGCGTATAGGTTTGGACGAAGTATAGGTATATTAATTCAATTTAATTTTTTATTTGGCCATAAAACATATCGTTAACTCTTTTATTTACTTTAATTGCTAGAAATTACTTTATTTCACTTTGGTTTGGTCTGTAAATTCTGCATTCACAAAATTTGCCGTACAAAAATATACGTAATTTACGTAATTTAATGATGTAAGCGTTATTAACTTAATTAATTTTATTATCAAATAAGTCAAATCAAACGTATTATTCGATTCTAATATTCACGTTGATTATAGTGCAAATTCGACTTTTGTTGGGTCTGCCAGGAATCATGGAAAAAGCACAGTTCTGCAACTGGAGGCTACTTCCGCTGTAACAGATTCGAAGCGGTACATAAAGCAGACGAAAAACAAGGTTCCCTTATTTCCGATGCTTTAGATAGAAACAACCAAATGCAAGAAATGTCTCGTTTTTTGCACTACTATACCAGGTTTCGTAATCACGAAAATAGTCAAAAATTAGAAGAACCTTTACTTACAGGTGCTCGCCAAAAAATGGAACTATTAGCGTGTAGTCTCGGTTTAAAAACGACCGAAGGTAATATTTTAAAGCCGTCAATAAATTTTACTATCACATTAATCGAATTGCGTAGAATCCGGAGAAAAAGGGACAAAGTTCGTAGAAGACGGAGTAAGGGAATTATTGAAAGCGCGCAGAGTTCTTTGTGGGTCTTACGTTTATGGGTACTACTTAGAAGACGATGGATATAATAAAACTATTTTTGAATTCATGCAGGTAATTCAGCAACATAAACAAGATACCTACCTAGCTAATTTTTGTTAAATAATGTTAAATAACAAATTAAATATTTCTAGAATGAACTAGAAGAGGTAACCGAAAAGTTAAGTGAAATGATAGCACGTCCATATTTAAGAACTCCAAAATCTGTGATAGTGCAAACTTCGGCCTTAGCTAGAAGAAAACGGCATGAATTCGTTAGAGCCGTAGCTCAAGGACTTATTCCCCCCGAAACCCCGCCGCCCCAAAGAAAACTGCGTAAACAAAAATGTGTAGATGGGAGCAAATTGGGGCACACTTATTCCGAAGCTAGTACGTGGTTAAAAAACTGCGAGTGGCCCGATTATGAATCGGAAGAAGAGAACGACGATTTTGTTTCGCACCCACAAAGTAGAGAATCTCCTAACGATAAAGAACACCAATGTGGCCTTCAATGTAATTGGCGAAATTGTGGACGTAAGCGATAATTTATCGTTAACTAATTTTTATAAACAGATGTAAACATTCGAAATTTATTAATAGGGTTTGGTTTATCGTCCGATTACAACATGGAACTAATTATAGCTCTAGAAATGTCGCGCTTACAAATGATCGAAGATAGAATGAAGCAAGCGAATGCTATAACGTCGGATCCAAGTTCGAGTATCTCTAATAACAGTACAGAAAGTAACGACGAACAATTAAAGCTGGCCATTCAACTTAGTCTACAGGATACGTCGATTAACAATTTAAACCCTGCCCCCGAAGAACACGAAGTCATCTCTAGTTCAGTTCAGGGATCTTATCAAAGGACCAGTGCCGATATTACCGTGGACACCTTCCTAAAATCACTGGCAAACCAGAAAATCGATCTGAAACATTTCGAAGTTAATTTAAACATGCTCAACAGTGACATCGATAAAGATTGGCCGAAAGGGGACAAAGAGTGTTTCTTTAAGCCCTGCAATAGCAACGAAGACGGGAGATTTCAAATATCCGATATTCACGAGAACGGATTTGCTTTCGCAGACGAAGATGATTTTGTAGAAGACGACGTTAGATTAAAAAGGTCGCATTCGACGGGAGATTTATGTACTAGAAAATCTTCCCGCGGTACTAGAATTCGAATGAACGGAGATGAACCCAGATATCATTTAGATTCCGATCACAGTATTCAGCACGACGATAAACCGGAGGAGGTTGCCAGAAAAACTTTAGTTCTTCCTTCGAACGTGAGCAAAACCAGACACTATCTATTACTTCAACAGAAACATAACGAAGAAGGAATTTACGAACCGCAAAGTTCGATCGAAGACACCACGACGTCCGATTCGATGAACGCCGATGTAGAAGTTAGTGGTATTTTAGAATCGGTAACGGACGAAGATTTAGGCAGTAAATCTTACGACGAAGAGGATTGCAAACCTATCGCAGCAGAAAACTCGTTGCCCGTCGTAGAAGAAGCCGATTGCAAAATTGAGGAGATGAAAAAGACTGAAGACATATCAAAGAATGAAGAAGTTAAAAGACAAAATCCTTTTGCTTCCTTAAGAGCAAAATTATGTTCGGCGCATTTGCCCAAAACAAGTTCTTTAACTCGGATGGCTGTTAATAAAAGTATAGGTCTTCTTAGTGAATCTAAAGTTAAGGACGTCGAAAGTGCGGAAGGCAGTCGAAAAATATTAGACGAACCTCGTAGACATTCTGAACATTCAATTTTATTTAAGCAAAAATTATCGATCGCTTGTCACAAAGACGATCCCGAAGTTTCGGAAACCCCTAAGCACGTATCAAAAAACGAACCGAACGTTTCTAAATCGACCAGCTTTCTATTGGACACTTACTCAAAATTACCGAAAATAAACGCGAAACACACTTCTGCCAATTTGCGCATAAAAATTTGTAAAAATACCACACCGAAACCTAGTATATCGCAGCACGCATTGGAAACCGATAGTTCCAACGAATACGAATCGGAAACCGGGATTCCAAAATCGCCCACGCTTTTTATTTCGGGAGTATCAATTTCGAGAACGCCAGAACCAAAATCTCCCGGACTCAGTGTAGCTTCGAATGGCAGACAATCTAGATCGTCTAGTTTAAGTGTTCCCGTGCCTCTATCGTCGTGTTCGTTAAATATTTCTAGTAATAGTCTTAATAACACATTACCTCCTGAATCGTTTACGTCGTCTTTAGTTCGTTCGGTGACGCCCGCGAATTCGCGAAACAACATTCAAATTAGTCCGAAACATAGTTCGACGCAATCTAGCACTTCCGGAAAGAAAACGCCAAATCCAAAAGTGCTAGCGAACCGGAACGCGAAAAAGAAGTATTTAGATTTCCGAAATCGTCTACCGATGGCGCCTTAAGTTCGGTTTTGCACGTTCAGGAATCAAATTTAAGTTCGGACGACTTCCACGAAGCACTATTTTTATTAGAGAGATCTCCGAAAACGAGAGACTCGAAACGTCGAAAACGATCAAAGAAAAAAGAAAAAGACGATCGCAAAGAAGAGGCCAGTTCGGCTTTATGAACAAATGAAAAGACTGCAAATAGTTGTGGATTGGTCGCAACACTAGTTTTGTGATAAATTCGGATCGTACCTATATGTTTTTGTGTGCCATTTTTTATGAATCTATTCAAAGAAAAATTTTTATACGCGACGATGTTCTTTAACTAGATAAAAAAAACTTACGCGTTAATTTTTTTATTGACTTTTGTATTGACTTTTGAAATTACTGTTGTTATTAGAAAGTGTTTGATAATAATTACTTCTACTATGTTAATCATAATATCATATATTAAATTACACAATGTGATAATGTAGAGACTTTTCATGGCCTAAATTGTACGATTAATAAGCTAAAGACAAAATTTTAGTCCCTGCCAGAGGCGTCCTTAACTTTGTTGGTAAAAAAAAAATTCTGCGATTTTTTTCAAACAAAATTCTTTTTATCAAGAATCGACGTTTTAACTCATTGCAAATTTGTAATTTTATTTAAACAAATTTGCAACGAAATCGCTTTATATGCAGTTTTGCAAGACGAAGCTGATTAATTTGGAACTACACTGCCTCGAGGTCGATATAATTATACCTGTACGTACCTTCTTTATTTATATTTCCTTAAATATAATATTTTATTGCCGTTTACTTTTACATAAAAAGTTACGTCGAACATCTACACTATAAAAATTTAAGTTTCGTATGTTTTGCAACTCTAATTTTTAACTAGATTGTCCACGTTAATCAATGCTAATTCTTTTAGTAGGCTCTTATACTGTGTGCGTCATCTTATATACTACATAAAATATAATACGTTACTGATATACCTATACTATACCGAAAATAGGGACTTACTTATATTTATTCCAGAATCTCTTAAAAATATCTTCCTTTTTAAATACACATAATATATATCATGCAGACGCAAAAAGTGATATTTGTATTTTATCTTGAAATATAATAGATAAACAATAGCCACCATAAGTTATTGGAATACACGCTGATATGTACTTACTTGTTTTGCATTGTTACTATAATAATATGTATTGCTCTTTGTGGTTTATCCTATAAAATTCGCGTTTGTTTAAAATTGCCTCGAAAAAAGTTACAAAATATTGGTCTTCCAAAATATTTGTTACGTTATTTGAAGAGTACCGTGTAACTTTCTCTTAACACCCACCCTCTTAACCTTTAAAATCCTTTCGAGGCAATTTTAAATTGTAAATTATTTTTGAATTTTAGTCGAAAGAGTAAAAAGTTATTTTGACATATTTATTTTGGACCATCTTTTAGGCACACGTATTTGGATAAAAAATTACTATACATATGTACAAGAAACGACTGTTCGAAATTTTCAGTGTCAAATATAATAATGTCAAACACTTTTGAATTTAGGTATATTTTACATAATCGCGCACAAAGAATATTTTAACTCGTGTTATATAAACATAACATAAAAGTTGCCATATTAAAAAAAAAAAACGTCGTTGATGAATGTTAGGTATGTAGAATATGACTTGTAACTCATTGTGATTTTTAATAAACAAAATATTTCGATATTATAGTTTATTTTAAAGCGTCTCACAATTTTTCAATGATCAGTTAAAAACACATAACAAGTTCTTACAACATACAACATATATTATTAAATCGTCTATTTGTCATTAGACGTTTTTCACAATTTATTAATTTTCCTTTAATCGTTTACATCAAAGTATTAAACAAAGAAGGCGGAATGTTTGAAACTTTGATGGTATTAAAAGAATATTAAATTCTAATCGCACAATTTACATACTAATACATTATTTACCACTACTTAGACATATTTGAATAGGTAATACTTTGGACCAGCCAAAGGAAACGTTTTTGGACCCTAAACATAAACTGAATATCTTAAAAGTTGATCGAAACTACACGTATTTCATTATTAATACATACACATATGTACCTATATGTAAATTGAAAGCTCTCAATTTAATACATGTTTTATACAACTACTACATATACAGTATGTTGTATATTAAACGAATATTGTACTTATTTAGCAAAATTATTTAAAAATAAATGTTTGCTTTAATGCTATTGGCATACAGATCGAATTAAGAGCTTCCTGTACGTAATACAATATAATCGGTAGACCATTAATATTAGCAATTAGTAATACGCCTTTCAAGCATTTACAATCGTATACTTAGGTACATAAACTGATTTACATATAAAGCTTCTGTCAACATTAAACATTCGATAAATATTTTTGATAAAGCAGCTCTATTTCGTTTTTATTTACTAGCTTTTGATTGCCTTTTACAATTATTAGTATTAGCATTTGGCACAAATACATAAATCTTCGCTTTTCGAATAACCAAAGTATTCACTTACTTACTTAGGTATTATTGTTAGAAATAAATAATATTAGAAAATAAGCCTTATCCTAAACAGTTATTATATACGACCAGCGTAATGTTTTACATTTAAAAATGTGGTTTTTATGTTTTTAATAAATGTGAGCACGATTTCATTGATTAAAAATGTTAGTGGATTTTAAACATTATCGGTTTGTAAAAGTATTTCGAAAAAAATGTACATACACATAATAATACACATACGTAAATACATACTTACTACGAAGTATCATTTTTGTAGAATGAATGAGATATTTTAAATAGTCGGTCGTTCCGAGTCGAATTGTTGGTTACTCAATCATTTTGAATTTTTTTACGTAATAACAAACCTAAATAGTCGTTAAACAAATTTCAAAATATAATATGTAAAGGAAAACCCAAAAATACTTTATATGATTAAAATGAACGTAATTTAAGTAAATATAGACAAAATAACAAAAATTTAATTAATTATCTTTTTTTAAAGAGAAACATAACTCCTATTTTTCTAAGCGGCGACTAAGTCAAACCCTCTCTGATGTTATAACAACGGGATGTTTAAAATGACACGTAGTTGCTGAAACTTGATCGAAGTATTAAAAAAAAAGCTATTTTTGGTATTCTTTTTTTTTAATGGTGGTCTTTTAAATAACAAAAACTTGAAATTTACGCCAATCTGCGAAGGGTGTTATGAACATTTAATAAAAAAGGTGCATAACGTCCTTCATAGATTGTTGTAAATTTCAACCTTTGGTTATTTAAAAGATCATCATTTTACAAAACTCTACTAGCAATTTTCAAATTTCGCGGTGGATTTCTGTTGATATTACTCGTATATAAATGTTAATTGCCGCGTTCAGCCGGAAAAGCGCCGAAGCAGCGTTTCAATTGAACCACTATTTAAAGTTTACCACTAATTATGTATACGAAAACTATTTTCTCGCCACGTAGCAAGAAATAAATATTTTGTCGTCAAAATAATATTATCCAATATAAAATAAAAGTCATTTTAAACATTACAAACCATTTTTTAACGAATTTTTCAGATAACTGATACTGAACAGATACTAATTTATTTGTTATTGTTACAGGTATCCCATCCGAAAGAACGCATTTTAAATCAGTAAGTTTTCTTTTCACATTAATAATAATTCTTGATTGAGTGTGCGGGTTGGAAAAAATAATAGAAATATTCAAAGATTGTTTTCAATAGGTAACTTTTTGCGTAAAACGATTTTAACCGGAATAAATTGAGATTTAATTAATTAATTAATTAATCAGGTTTTGTAACAGTCTCAAAAATTTTTAAAAGGCTATTGGGTATTCTTCAGCTTTTGTAGAGCTTAATTTTATAGGGTTTGTAAAATCGAAACGAAACTCACAGGTCATACATTTCAATAATAGGGTTACTAAATAAAAATGTGGTCTATGATAAAAATTTCAAAAATTTCGGGCAACTTTATATTTTAAATTTGTTTGATCTCGTATGGAATGACCTGTCGCATTATTTAAATAACAGTTGCTATACTTTTTTCAAAATAATTTTTAAGTGGGTACCTACATAAAATTTTCTATTAAGTATATATTGAATGAAATTTAAGAATTTCCGTAAATTTTGAATTCATGCGTTACGAATGAAGTCGAGCTCAATATTTATATACAACTATTTTCCACTATTGCCTAACATACACACTAAAATATACTACTAACTTTTATTCGTTTTTAAATTTGACATGATTCCTAATATTATAGTTAGCATATTTGCTTTTACATTACCTACATTTTAATATACAAGTATCACTTGCCTGTCTCCATTGAACCAATATTATATCGGTTTATTAGACCAATTTTACAAAAATTTCTAATATAAATGTTTGGTTATCATATGTGGAAGTTTCTTTTACAGTTATTATTTTTTCAACAATGCAATCAGAGTTAAATTAAATATTGATATAAATACATATACCTAGTTATTATCGTACGCATATCAGAAAATAATTTACGTGTTAAAATTAATGACTAGATTAATTAAAATTGCCTACCTATAGTAAACGAAACTTTTTACTGTTTGTTCCTCTCACGCCATAAGTCATAGGTAAGTACGTATCTAATATGTCAATAATACAGTAATTAAACAAATTTAAAACCACCAGTTATCATTTTGTTAATTCTAAGAATTTTTTGTGTAGGTACTACCGTATATTTTAAATAATTTATCTCTTCTAAAAATAATCGTGCGGTTATTGACTCTTAAGTACAGATGTAGGGATGCAATTGTTTAATAAACGCATATAAGTAAAAGTAATAAATTTGTTTTTAGATCAACTACTAATAATTTAGATATTATTTTGTTTCGTCTTATCTACAATTTTTTTTCAACTTTAATCACAGATGTACTATACTTTTAATTGTTGTTAGTAATATGTCTGTTTTTATTTAAAATGTGCACTTAATTGCAAGAATTACTACTTTATACAGGGTGTTTGGATATGCCTTCGCCAAACTTCGGCACTTGATTCGGCGAGTCAAAATAGCACTACAAATCGACAGTAAAACAGAAAAACAACTTATGGCAAAAATAAAATTTAGATTTATCTATGAGATATCTCAGTTATTATTGCTGCTTCTAAATGTAAAGCTTATAATTTATATGTCCAATATCCAGAAAATTCAGAAAAGTAAAAATTTAAAAATGCAATATTAACGACACATAACTTTCTTATTATAGAGCTTTGGACTTTTCGTTGTGGGAATTTGTACTGACATTTTGAGCCGCTGAATCAAGTGTCGACATTTGGCCAAAAAATATACAAACTCCCCGTATATCTCAATTGCTGTAAATATTTAATTGATTAAAAGAAGAAACCCTATACGATGTTAATTTAATCAGTTATATAAATTACGCTTTTCTAGAAATATAAGTAATAGACTAATCCATTAATTTTATAAACGGTAGGGTACCTAACTAATATTTGTAATCCCCGTGTAAAGTTTATAAATTAATTGAAGAAGCAACTCTGATTGCAAATGTTGTACATCCATTAATGATCTCTAATAAGCATATTAATTATTTTATAATACGGACAACCCATTAGTTGCATTAAAAAAAAACAACGTAAGTACATCTAATGGTAACAAAAATAATTCTAGGATATAAGCTATTTCTCTTCAAAAAGCAACCGTCGTTTCCATCATCATTAACTTACATTCGTCATTTCGTTACCGCTATAATCAGTCAACGGCACATATTTTGTACCTTGTTTCATTTATAACAATTGTATACTTAAACAAAAAAGCTTACACGTAAAGCCAATGTTTTGCTTTAAATCTACTAACTAATTTAGTTTCACGTAACTGCTCGTGCTCATCCGTTGGCGTTATACAAATTGCCAATTTCTAAAATTCGTACAGGTATAAAATGAAAAATTTTAAACAACAAAATCGACTTACTTCCTTAAAAGTACCCGGTGTATTTACAAGTTGCAAAATGGCCACAAAGGGAATCATCAAAATTGAAGAAAGCGCTAAACACCAACCGATCCATTCGGCCCAGCTTGGATACGTGTAGTCTTCGTATTTTAACGGAACGGGAAATATTAGACCGAACAATACCACGCCCTAAAATATAATTTAAGTATTAATTTCCGTATGTATACAGAATAATATTCGAAAACGTACGATTATAAAAGTGGGACTGACGAATTTCCAACAGATTCTCCAATATAAGCCCGGCTTTCTTCCCAACATCGCATCAACATCTTGCGTTAATTTGTTAAGTCCTGAAAATGCACGAACGTAAAAAATTGTAGTAACACAACCATTCGGTTAATATTTTACCGTAAAACCAAGAAACGGCAATTGCTTCAAATAATGCAGAACACAGTAGTGAGATGCCAGCGGCGTAGGTGTCAAACAAGTGGAACATATAGATACCTCCCTAAATTAAAAAAAAAAACAGTCATATAACGTAATATTAGGCAGGTTGAATTATTCAAACGTGAGAATATTAATAAAATCGCGATATTATCCAGCATTATTTCGTTATTTAATTCATCGTCGCGTGTATCGAAGGGCAGACGTGTAACGCGTGTTTGTTTATTGTGAAAATGTGAGAACCCAATATTTTCAGGTCATTTTGATTTTTTTTAATAAAGATGTTATCCTGAGAAAGGTTTCCTGTTCTAGACGTTATCCTAGATATTTCCTGTGTTTTATTGTATTTACAAATGACGGTATATATGTTACACAGTGAACCACTTTCTTATGTTCTCTCATAGAGAACTGATTCATTAGGGCACAATAAACCAACTGTTGACAAACATTTAACATTGTAACGGATACTTTTGCAAAGATGCCACACCATAGAAGAACTGTACCTAGATTTCTTTGTAACTTTTATCTCAGACACTGTTGGTTTATAGTTTCGTCACCTAAATAATTTCACCAAATGTGTTTAATAAAAATTTACACGTCAAATAATGATTTTCAAACGAACATTTCTTTATCAAACGGTTAATTTACTACGTAATACATGTTGGTTCGTTGTTGAACAACTCCTCCAACACCAATTTTTAGTAAAAACGTACATTTCGAAGCCCGAATTTTAATTAATAAAATTGTCTTTTCGCTTTCATCAATGAGAAATATAACGTACGCTTCCACATTTAGAAAAGCCTTTCAACTTAAAAAATTAATTAATGCAAATATGAAACATTTAAAACAAAGAGAATAAAGCGAAAGACCCTTGCCATTTACCTGAACGAAAAATTAACGAAGTTAAATATTAATAAGGCTCGGTTACACAAATTGGACTTTTTAAGATCTGGAATTTTATGAAATCTTAAAATGTAAAGTTTAAAAATACTCACCGGTGTTAGATTTACTAAAGCAACCGAAAACGATGCCAGGATAACCATTAATGTAAAAATTTCCCTAGACAATCTAATCGATTTGAAGAAACCCGAGAATTCGTCCATGACACCGGTAATAACGCACTCTAAACCTCCCATCTAAAATATAAACAGTCAATAATTTATTAAGAATTTATATATAGTATTTTTACCCCCGAATCTAAACCGAGCATTATTAGCATAAAGAAGAAAAGCATGGACCATATATTAGAACCTGGCAACGTCGCAACTGCTTCTGGATATACTTGAAACACCAGTCCGGGGCCTACGTAAATTCAACTTTACCGATCTATTCGGGAAAAGAAAACAAAACATCGAACTTACCATCTGTAGCAACTTCGTCGATGTGAACTCCTTGCTTATACGACATATAACCAAGATAAGTGAATATAACGAACCCCGAAAAAAAACTGGTAAAAGAATTTACTATTGTAGTCACCAGACAATCCCTAAAACACGACTGCTATAATTAAAAAAAAACATATTTAATTGCCGTTTGGTACCTGTAACAGTTATTATGAAAAGTGTTATAACTGGCGTACGATAAGTGCACCCCAAAACCAGCGCCGACGGAGAAAAATATTTGTACAGCGGCGTCGACCCATACCTGTGAAAATTAATTCTAATTTTAACTTTCCAAGTTCATATTATAATATTTAATCAATCGATGATAACAAAGTGTCTGCTTCCGTGGTCTATCACTTTAAACGAATGATCGGCTATTAGATATTATGTAAATTATACGTCATCAAAGGGACAATGAAAGAAAAATGAAAATATTTCACAACTATTACGATTATTGTTGTTACTTAAATAGTCCGGGAGCCAGTGATAAATTTTACACGTCATACTACCGTTTTGGGTGGATCAGTAGACGGTACCGAGCACATAATTATATTATCATTAAAGACAAAAAATGAGCTGGCCTTTCGACTTTTTGAATCGTTTAAAAATTGGTTTTCTTAAATAGCATAAAAATCTTCCTTTAGTTTTGTTTTTTTTTTTAATACAAGACGACCGACAAAGAAAACCTGTAGGTATCGCAATAACTAATTTATTAAAATAGATGTGAAGATAATATTAACACTAACCTGAGTTTCTTTTAATTTCGATAATTTTGGTTGTAAATAATACGAAATACCTTCACCGGATCCGGGTAACATTAATCCTCGTATAAGTAAAATTGTCAAAACGACATAAGGCATTGTTGCCGTAACCCATACCACTTTTCCTAAAATAAAAGAATTAAATCGAAAGCGATTACCTACTTACTTACATTTAAAAAAAAATAGAAAAATATACACCTGACGATTTGACTCCTTTAAATAGTGAAATATACAACGTTGTGTAAACTATGAATAGACAAACTACTAGCTCCCACTTTGGATAACCCATGTCGTGCAAACCCTCACTGGATTGCATTTCCAAAACGCCTCGACTACAAAGAGCTAAATGCAAAACATTTTCCGATTATTGTTGTGTATATTACCTAAAAAATTCCGATGCCGGTGTATGTCGATTAGTAGGAGTGGAATCGTTAAATGGAGGACCTGTCGTTGTTGCGTTTAGGGTATCATTAGGCAGCATCGTTTCCCAACACAATCTACTATTCCACGTATTATTACAATGTAACCATGGCAGTTCGGCACTAACACTTGAGGCTAAGAAGTACAAAGACCATGCTAAAAATAAAATTGTCGTTTCAAAATGTAATAAACGTTACAAATCTCTAGCAAATAGAAATGGTCACATACTAACATAAAGACGTATAGGTGGGAGGATAGGGGTAGGGGTTGGGGTAATTAATACAGCCGAACAATTCCTTCGACGTATAAAACTTTTGTTACAAGTTCTTTTGAAAGCTATGTTAAAAATTGTTTAAAAAATACGTTTTATTATGTAACATGCTTGATAAGCTTACCTATTATAACGTTATAATAAAAAGAAACGTAGAAAGCGACTAGGACGGCACAAAATCCTACTCCTGAAATACAAGTCATTAAATTAATCATTTTTAGCATCGACGCCAAAAGATCTACCTTTAAATAATGGACATATCTTCCAAACACTAACAGGTCCTAATCGATTAAATTGGCCTAATATTAATTCCATATAAAATAACGGTAGTGCCCCAAACACCAACATCAATAAATAAGGAACTAAAAATGCACCTGAAAATTTTCAAAACTGTTTATTCGGCACGTACGCATTAATTTAAATAATTAATAAAAAAAAATAAAGTCACCGATAATAAAATATTTACACGACTAACAAATCATAATTTTGAATTCACCTCCTCCATTCTTATAGCATAAATATGGAAATCTCCAGACATTGGCTAAATCTACGGCGAAGCCGATAATTGATAATAAAAAATCGGCATTTGATCCCCATGTTTCACGATGATTTTCGGCGGCGGATGTAGAATCGGGATCGGCTTCTGCTTGACTAGAACTAGTAGATAATATAAGAGATTCGAACCCTCTCTCGTCTTCTTCGATTTGTACGTGAAGATCCTCTGCGATAAAAATGTAATTTTACAACGTTTTACATTCACATTTTACACGTTTACAAACTGGCCCGTCGAAAACGAAACAGACGTGTTTCGAGGCATACCTATAAATTAATTTGTTTCAAAAAAAAAATTTATTTTTCAACACAGATGGCCGTGACTGGTAAAATTTTTTGAGAAAATTTGACAATCTAATCAGATAGAATTTAGTTCGTAGATTTCAAAAATAGTAAAATATCAAGGGTGTTCCATTTGAAAAATCAAATTTGGTGTCGCTTTCGTCGTAACCGAAAGTCGACCATTTCGTGTCGATTCTATAAGTGTATTGCCTTTATACCGCAGAATTATAAATTTGCTCTATTTTTAATTTAAAATTATTCGTGTTCCCTTAAGCATTGAAAATTGCCCTATTACAAACCATAAACTAGATAAAAGTTTTTATGTTTTTATTTTTATGTGGCCGATAAAATACAAAGCAACTACTAAAATATGTGCTACTTTGATAGCTTATCAGAGGGCGAACAAACAACTGAATATTTTTTAAATAAAAACGGGATTTCCTAGTATCCATGTAATAAATAACTCGAATGTACCGATATATATATATAGAATTCTGGCAAAACCGCTTCAGATCTTTCGCGTTAG
This sequence comes from Rhagophthalmus giganteus, assembly GCA_036326145.1. Taxonomy (NCBI): domain Eukaryota; kingdom Metazoa; phylum Arthropoda; class Insecta; order Coleoptera; family Rhagophthalmidae; genus Rhagophthalmus; species Rhagophthalmus giganteus. The sequence goes on from JARFJA010000001.1 coordinate 53,308,419, forward strand.
TGGTACAAGGCAGTAGTGCTTGTTACAGTACTTCTAATTTTAAATTACGGCGTCGTATTGTTCGTATGTGCGAGGAGTGCTCGTTCGGTTAATAAGGCCTTTTTGCGTGCGAGTGCGCGAGTGTTATGCGTTGTGTTGTGTACTCTAAAAGGATTACAAACAAAAAGGATTAATACGACGAGGAAAGATAGGATCTTTCTTTGTCGACTAACTCTCAATGTATTTATAAAGTGTCCATGGACACGGACCTTTAAGCTTTAACAGAAATTCTCTGAAAATCGAGCTTTGTGGAATTCTGAAAACCTATCAATTACCGGTTAAACTTGATCGATGGGAACAATAATATATATTTATTTTTTAATTTTACCACGCCGTCCATCACATATTTATAGAAACTTTTTTCCTACAAATATCACAAGGAATTACACCTTTAAGTTACGGACAGAACTTGTGTAGGAAACGCCCTGTATATTAATTACGCGAACGCTTATACATTAACAGAAAATAATAAAATTACTTTACTTACTTTTCCTGAGAGGGCAAGTAAGTACTGTTGTAGAGGCAGGATTCGATTGAGGTTTATGTTTGGCACTCCCTGAAACAATACATGTAACGGAGTTAAAAGTTTTATTTATTACTAACAAAATAAATTCTTAAAGAAATACATAGTTCACAATTTTTATAAGAAATTTGCTGTTTTATTTCAAACGAATTACATACTTCCAATTATAAAGCTCAAATAAGCTTTGTAAGTTCGCGGATTAACTAATCGTTAACTAATTACATTTAAAAGGCGTGGTAAAAATTACGAGCTTTTAATTTCCATTAGTTGTTGTTCCTCGCTTATTAAAAATACATAAAACATAGTAATTTTACACACTTATCATTAATAAACTTCGTTTTGTTATGTTCTTTTTTTGAAAAATCTGGCTAAACAAGATATTAATCTTGTCCTCGATGTTATCTGGAAATATTTACAGAAAAAAATTAATTACAATTTAAATAAAACTTAGATAGTTTTACTGCAGCAACTGCAACATTTAACCGATTACAAGCAGTTTTCATAGAAATAGTATTTCGTGATTAACGTTTTGAAAAATTCTTTTTTTTTAATTGTTTGCAAAGTACCTATACTACTTACTCTTCAATTTAAATAACGTTTTACATTTCAAGATTTTACATTTACATATATTTAATTTTTACAAAATTCATCATTTATTCACATAAGCACTTACTAGTTAAGCCTAATACCCAACAGCATAAATTCATTTCTGAATTCGCGGAATTCTATTTAATTATTGGATCAAACTGGAAGAATTTCTTAATTATCAACTTCCTCTTAAACAGACCTCGTCTTCGCACCTTTTCACGTCTACATCATTATTCTTAACCCTCAATACAAATAGACAACGTATAGTTTTGTACAGTCTATACTTTTACAATTACCCATAAGAAATAATAATTGCTTGAATAATGTTAAAATACAAAGTTTACTCGCCTTTCATACAGAAACTTTTGCTGTGGTATGTACTTAATATAAAATAATTTAGTTTTTAATTTTAAAAATTTTATACCTACATTATATTCTTGATAACCTCCAATTTTCAGTTTGTACCTATTTTGCTTAATTACGTAGGAAAATAGCTATAAAATCCGTAGCTTAAAAACAATAGAAAATAAATGTAATTCCACATAAAGTGGCAGGCAAGGCTCGCACTTTTTACGTTGGTAATTTTCAATTCCTAGCAGGTGCTTGATATTGGAATACCTCAGAGTTCCGATATTCATTTACATGTAATTGCTCCGTCGTCGTAGCTTCACAATAGCGCCAAGGACAATAGCAGTAAATAGGTGCAAAGATATAAAATTCGTGGCCATTAGCATCAGATTAATAACGTGAACAAATTAAATAATTGTAAGTAATTATTTTTTAAGTTCTAAGGTACCTTATTTCTTAAAATGCCCTCATAGACATATATTACTTCGTATATTAATATTATTATTAATTTAAATGTTTTCAAGCTTTGTCAATTTAACTGTTAGATAGTTAATTACTTTATCGTATTAATTAACAAAACATTTTCACCTAGGCAATAATAAAACTGCCGACTTTATATTAACATTTTTACACGCACATGCAATATAAACGTCTTATAATCGTAATAATCCTCAAACTAAATCGAAATAAAAAATTATAGATATTGCAAAAATAATTTATGCGAATAACCAGATAGCAGTTATGCACTAAATTTACAACGTCTGCCGCAGTTAAAAACCACTCAATAGAAAATCCTCATCTATTCATATTCCACCCGTAATTTTTTATTGCGCCGACATTTCCAAAAGCAAATTTTAATATTACGGCTAATAATGATTGAAGAGTTGACGTTTAAATCTTAATATCGGCCCTTTGTGTTCCCAGTATAAATGCTGATTACTATCTGCAGGAGGTCTTCAAACGCAAATGAATAGTTTACTATTAATACATCAAAATGCGGATTGATTGATACGAGAAAGCGAAGATTAACTTCGGGGAAGTTCCAAAAACAAAACAATTTTGTATTTAATTGTTTTCAAACTCGACGTATAGGAAACTTTTAACTGATTTGTTATCGAGATCAAAGGAATTTAGTAAAATACTAATATCCGTCCTTATAAATGAAATGGTCGAAAAACTTTTATCGATAGAATTAAAATTTAAACGGTTTAAATATAAACTTTGAAACTGAATTTTAATATTTAAAAATTAAATCTGAATTTGTTCCATGTTTATCGAAGAACATTCGGTAAAGTTTGCTCGCTTTATTGTGCCAATTTTAATATTCAATTTATACGTAAATAAACAAGTACGACACAAATTCTTATTTAATTATCTCGCTCGAATTGTTGTAATTGTGGTTAGGCGCTCTTCGTATAAGTTCCACGTTTTTTTAAACTCCTTAACCTCAGAAATGCAGAATGCACTTTCTGCAATATTTAATTAATTGAAATTGCCCGAAGTGATTTCGTTGATTAAATAATCGCTAATTGTTTTGCTGTGGGGAATCATTTCCTTAACGAAGGCAATAATTACAGAACTACTCGCTGCACTTCGTTGCAGTACACATTTAGGTTAATCGTATCATAATTTAAATTACAGTTATAATTAAGTTGGACTTTCAATTTTACATATTTGTAATCTATCTGCCAAATATCTACAATCAATAATTAAACAAGTTTATTAGATACCTATAGGTAAAACTTAAATTTTAACATTAATTAGACATATATTTGTATACAGGGTAGTTCATAATTCCGATTCCTTGTCGAAAATTAAGCCTTTATATAAAGTTTTTTCTTAAAACGTCTCCTTTCGGAGGTTACGTCGCTCAAGGAGGGTAAAATTAAGTTTCCATTTTATGTCTCAAACTTGGAGAAATGTAGAAGAATGACATTTAGTAGATGATTTTTATTTATCAAAAATTTTCCTGTAGTAATATTTTCAACCACCTCCTATATTCACCAGGAAATGAAAATTGCAACCCCTGTTGGTTTTCTTTTAAGACGTTTTTGAAGGGTCGGAATTTTGAAATTTAGAAAATTTCTTTTGAAAGCTTACTTTATTTATAATCTTTTCTGGCTCTTTCATTTTTCCCGAAAAACTACGGTTTTTGAGTAAAAAAATAAAATAAGTGATCGTACACTACAGTGAATTTTTTGGAACATATCAATAATCGCTGATATTTTATTTGTTAAACAGCGTTGTCCGTTGTCAAAACTCGTCAACAACTATTATAACGTTATTCAACTAAATATTCATTATTTGACATTAATTAATTCGAGAATTAATGAACACTTCCCATTTTGAGCGGTGTAACACATTTATGTAAAAGTCACAATTTATTAATTACTTTTTTTTCACTAGCCGTCAAAATTTACATCCTTCATTACTGTAGCAATCCCGTTGCTAAACCCTCCTTGATCACGTACTCACAACGCACGTTTTAGTTTTTCGCATTATTTGAATTTGATATTTTAACATGTAAATAGGTACTTTACTTACAATTATTATAAATACCTAATGATATCAAATTTAAGAAAAGTAAATAACTTTTTGATTAAATTTTGTAAACTTGTATTAAAGTTCTCGCAGAATGTTAAAATATCGACGTTACTTACAGAATGGGATGTAATTTGAACTTATAAAACGTAGATTTATTTGGTTGAAAACTACAAGGTTTCAAATTCGTAAATTAATATACCTTCTGAGTTTTTCTATTTATATTATAATTATGTATAGACAACTTTCCAACAATCTTTCCAATCTTATCGCTTTTAATACGAAAATCGTCGGCGTCGTCAACAAAAATTCGTGAGCAACTTGCACTTTTATCTGTTATTTGATAAATTATTTTTATTGAATACGATAGTATGCTTTTTATTTACTTTTACCTTAATCAAATTAATTAAATATTTGAAATTAAGGCGGTCGTAGTGGACGAAATTACGTTCACCGAATCGAATCAGCAAGTGACAACACTTTTATTTGAATGTCGTTTTGCAGCGTTCACACGGGCGGTTTTTAAATCCGTAGAACTCATTTTTAAAAACTACTCATAATTGTTTAACAGTTAAACTTAAAATCTAATTTATTGACAATTACATATTTACATATTACTATCATTGATTGCTGACTCGACTCGGTGAACGCAGTTTAGAGAGCCACTCTCCTAGTAAACTAATGCCTGGGGTTCGAATTTTCAGCCACAAGCATAGATGTTCATGTATTAAAGTAGTAAACCATAAACAATAGATTTCATTAGCTCCTGATGCAAGCGTCTCTAGGTGTAATTTTGAATCGATTGCACAGACCTGATAGAATGTCAACTGACGCGAATCAACGCAAATACATAGTAGATAACTATGACTTGAACCATAAAAAAAATTGAAATTAATCATTAACGATGATACATCCCACTTGATCGAAATGCAGGCGTTTTTGTTATCATGTCATTGTTGTTATAACATCGTTGTTGTTGTTGTAACATTGCTGTCCAAAACATTTTTCTCTAAAATGTCGTGTTTACGAATTAATTAGGTGGTCCGGGTGGTCTGGGACACTCGTTATATCCCATAAAATCTTTATTAATATCGATAAGAAAATATTTATTAAAAGAATATTTTATGAACAGCAAATAAAATCGGATTTATTGATGTTTTAAGATTTTTGTGCTGTTTAACGTTTGCAAAATGTTTTATCATAAGTAGGTATAGGTACTATTTTGTTTATTTTAAACAATTTAAATTATATGTTAGAGTTCGTCCAATTTAAGTTTGGGAATGTCAATCATAATAGTTAGTATAGTTACCATGATTTGCTTTAAAAGCAATATTGTCTATTTCTTTGTATAATTCCGTGCTGTCAAGCACGTATGCGTTTATTTTGCAAATTTTACGTTTTGTAATTTTTAATGAACGTTTTCGTGATAAAACTAATTTTAAAAGTTTCATTGCCCTATACTTCAAATGCAAAGTGGTACAGATGAAAAAGTTCCCACTTTTTTACTGAAGTAGGCAATCGAACATTTTTTGAGAGTATGTCAAACATATAAAAAGAATAAACTATACAGCCAAGAATGAGCATATGTAAAAAATCCAACTTTTTCTTGGAAGAGAGTTTTTAAGTGTATAATGTCTATAAAGGATATAGAGACAATTTAAATCGATAACAAATAAATTAATAATTTTTATAGACAGAGTGAATGTCTTTGTATAACGAAATATTATGCGTCTTACAAAGTATGATACCAGTTATGAAAAATTTGAACATACCTGTTAAGGGTTAATATTTTTAAAGCAATTTAAGATAGAATTATGAAGTTATGTCAAAGCGATTACGCCATAATATTTTTAATCTACCAAATCAAAAATGTTTGCTTTCTTTTTATCTTATTAAAATAAGTCGAAGATTATCTATTTATCGTCAGACAATACAGATGTAAGCTTATAAAAGTTGTGATCGTGTTTAATCCTCGCCCAATTCACCTGCAACTCTTCTAAATAAAATTTGAAAATTACTTTAATCCGATATTATTTTCGAAATTCACTTAATAATTTTTTACTGAAATTCAATATTTTGTAATTCTATCTTACATAAACAGCTTCGGATAAGTTATTTGTAAGAAAAACATTTTTATGGTTTTACCTTTAGAAAGTTGTAGCTGCAGTCTTACGGTACGTTTTATGCTCCATGTTTTTCTCTTGTTTGAAGTTGTAGAACACGCCCGTAAAATACTGCAGGCTTATTTCAGAACATCCTGTATAGATATGTTACATAGAGCGAGTCAAAATATATATATATATATATATATATATATATATATATATCATATATCAAATAATGTTGAAACAAATGAATTTTTATAAAAATCCTGAAACTCGTCGATTTTATTTAAAAAAAAATGCACATTTTCATGTCAAAATCATCTTCAAATTTTCGTTTGTTTTTGAGTTATTACGTCATCAACATTTTTTTTAAGTGGCACACCTGATTTTTTGCGATTTGCGATTTCGATTGTCTAAATGACTGTATAAAAATATTAATACCTTACATACGAGAATTTTCGAGAAATAGATCATTAAAGTATTTTTATTAAGATCCAAAGAGCCTGAAAATCTAATTAACAATCAAAATAAACGATAAATATACAATAAGAAATAAATGGAAAAGGAGTCGCAGCTGAAAATGGCGTCAGTCAGAGTTCGATAATCAAGTTACTGAGAGGTTGCCTGATATTACTTCCCTCGATTATTTTTTGTGTTTATTTAAAATCAAAAGTTTATTCAACTAGATCATAAACGATCAAATCGAAGATCAATTATTCTGAAAAGGCGTATTGGACAGGAAATTCGAAAAATTACCGAGGAATTAGGTGTTCAGTTTAATTTTTTGCATTTTTGCAATCTCTCGAAAATGTTCTCATGAAAGATATTAACATTTTTATACTGTGATTGAGGCAATCGAAGAATCTATCCAAATCGCAAAAAAATCACGGATTTTCATTAAACAAAAATGTTGCTGACGTCATAACTAAAAAAAAGAATATCTGAAGATGATTTTAACATACAAATGTGCATTTTTAAAATATAAAATCGACGTGTTTCGGGATTTTTAGAAAAATGTATTTCTTTAAATTTTATCTGATATATTGCTGTACGTATTCCATCTTTTGACTCGCTCTGTATGTAAAAGCTATAGGCCCTTAATTACACAAATTAATCTTAATGGTTTTAATCTAATAACTGGTTTTGTAAAGGAAACAGGGTGTACTTTACAAATATTAAAACTTAATAGGATCGTTAAACATAAAATTGTCATAGATTCGCTAATTTTTGTTTCCTATAAATATTAGCAGCAATACAAACATTCGTAATAAAAACGGGATATAAAATATAAAATAAAATTTTAAATAAATATTTAATACTGGTAGGTAACCTATTAAGCTTTTTGTTAGCAGAATACCAATAAATTTTGAGCTTGGATTGACACTTTTATTTGCTTCTTTATAAACAATTAACATTATTATTACTAGTTTTTTTTTATTTTTTACTAGGCAATAAATACCAATTACAGCAAATTGTAATCATCGGTCTATTTTCTCACTGTTAGTTAACTAATTAATTTTTAACTGATATAAATTTAAATTTATAATTAATTTAACAAATTTGGCAAAGTACTTATTTCAATTGTGAATGCTTCGGAACAATTTCGGTTTTATTCGTCGTCGTAGAAATCATTGAAATGAGAACATTCCTAAAATATCCTGTCCATTAATTTTCGACAAATATCAAATTGAGCAAATTATATTCGAAAATTATAACATAATCGCTGCCTCTTTATGAGTACTTTCGACACTCTATCGTAACATTTTAATTTATGCCTATAACGAGACAAGAATTTAGACAATTTCATTTTATTAAAAATTAAGAGAGATGTTTTCTTATTTTCACAAAATATGTGCTATTTAAAACAAACAAAATTCATTATTTAGCAGCTTATTATTTTGTTTTTAAATAACTGGAAAAGTGAAAAAAGGTAGACATAACACAGTAAACTTCCTGAAACGATTTCTTAATACTTGTCGTTGGGAATTAATCATTGTATGTAAGTATCTAGACGTCTTATGTAAAAACGTTTTTTTAAATGTTTCTATTAAAAAGTTCTGGCTATTACGTAACTATGAAAATCTATTATTTTTTTCTCATATAAAAGATTATAGTTAATTTTAATATACGTAAGACCTGAACTTAAAATACATATAAGACGTTCAACTAGTACTAAAAATATTTTGCCAGTCTCAATAAAACCAATTAACAACAATTACGTTAAAACTGCTAAGGACAAATAACAATTAAGCAGTTCATAGTGCAGATAAAGAATATTCTACATTATATGTATTTTGAATATTCATTCCGTGGTGTATTTAATTGTTTTTTTTTACGTCTTCTGTTAATTTATTTATAATTTAAAATATCAGCGTTGTACTACGGAGTGTCTCAAAAGATGCTCATATGAAAATGGTAGAAAATATGCGAGATTTCATTCGCAAAAAATCTACTTATAGATATCGTCAGGATCTCAATTTTTTTTTAAAGGGCTTTTGATTAGCAAAATTGCGTCGTTCATAGTTCTTAAATTATCCTGTAAATTTAAATTGATTAAGATTAATTATTCAACTGATAACTCCCAACGATGCGCCTTTTTGTCCCATTTAGCATACATTTTTTATTTGTTTTTTCAAAAAGCAAATAGTTACACCTTGTATTATATATACTCGTGCGTTTACAGTATTCAATGAATCTTGGCATCATTGAGCCAAATGTTTCATAAAAACTTAATCGATATCGTTACAGTTAAACTCGTACAACACTGTATTAAGTTTGGATAAAGTACACACATATTTTTATTTTCGGCTAATATAGGATGTTTTAAAATGTAATATTTTTACACGACATACAGTTGTTATTCGTATCTGTACTTATAAATATTCTCATTACCTATAAATAAAACCGATGCAACGTAGCGTCGGGTCGCGTTGTTTCAACACGTATTTAAATGTGAAAGCTCGAGGTTGATGTTACCTACAGGAAATTACGTAGTGAATCGGACGTTTTCCTGAAACGATTCATTCTGAAATTTTTCAACAGTTCTTAGTGTCATCTCTCTACTGTCTCTACTCTTTGATGCGAGACGTTGGTTAAATACGCGGTATAATTAACGTCGAATTTACGATGAGGAACCTGTTGAATGACCATCACGTTCGCCTATGAACTTCGCTACTATAGATTTTATATTTTCGGATATACGTAAGTACCTAGATAATATCACGACCGAAATCTATAAATTGACCAAAATTATTTTAAACAATTAACGTATATTTTTTTGTCACATCTTTTACGGACAATATCTATCTTATATTAAATTTAAAAGATATTCTAAGTTTAGTTTATATTTCAAAATTTGTAATTAGAAAATTTAAATAGGCTTTATCCTAATACACACCTAATATTTTTATACAGTACAAGTTTATTTTCTTTTCCATTTCATAAAGTTATTAGGAAATATATTAGTATCTATAGTTATAACAAAAATTATTTCTGTTAAATAACTGCATTTTAAATGTTTGTATTTGTTAAAATTTATTACGATTTTTTCTTTAAAGCACCTAAAGGTATAAAAAAATTGATCGTGTTTTTAGACAGCGAATATTACCTAAGTTTAGTCATTATTAAACTATGTTTAATTACTTTAAAAATGTAACAAAAAACAAGCTTTAGTAATGACTAAAAATCATTGTCTGTGTATACGTCCCTTTGTCGGTAATACGTTATTTATGTTTCAATGACACTAACAGCATTAAGTATTAATTAATGCCGTAATAAAACTATTAAGTACAATTTAAGTACAATATTACCTTAAAAACGGTTGTGCAGTAATAAGAGCATTCATTTTGAAACTAATTCTTATCGGCAATTAATAACGCCAGCAAACTCTGCAATCGAACGTTTCTAATAATATTCTAGAAAAGCTTCTTAAATATAAATATACTATAAGTATACTTGTCTACACTTGAAAAAGTTTACCGATTTTATTTATTGTTATATTCGAGCATAATATTATAATAATAAAGCAGAAATGTTTAGCTTTCGTTATTTGATTGAAAAATACCTAATACTACTTACTTTTAAAAAGAGTAGGCAGGTACTTATACGAATCTTTACGAATATAAATATGTATATTATAAAAAAATAATCCCAAAACAGTTTATCGTATATATACCTACTTAAGCTGTTGCCTTTGTTCGACGATAGCGCTCAATATACCTATGTATTAAAAGGCGATTATATCTAATATCTTTTTGTACATCAGCATCCTTTTTCATTATTTTCTATTTTTACTAAACGTGAAAATCGTCCGTTATTTAGAAAATCCGAATGAATTTTTTTGTATTTTTCAAAAATCTACATGTTTACGAGAATGCGTTCTGTAGCAGTAAATACTAGGTAAAGTTTATTACTGTATTTTAATGGTTAAAAAAGCTCAGCATTTATTTGAGTAAATAACAACAAACATTTTTATCTATTTTGTTTTAATTATACCTATAGCTACTACTTACCTATAAGTACAGATTTTTGTATATTTCGCTTTTTAATTACCTAGAGATAATTAGCTATCTACGTTTTAAATTATTAATCAAAACTAATTGTAAGTGTAATTTCGACCCTTAAAAGTTCCACATTGGAAATTAATTTCATAAGGAGTTATGAAAATGAAACAAAAAATTGTAATTTTTCTACTAAGTGATTCGAAAAAGTGATTCTTACTTATATTGATAAACGTAGAATAACGAAAATATCTAAATAAAATAGAATGTTGTAAAATTAAACAAGTGAATAAGTTATAAAATAAATCTGAATTAATTCATTAAAAGATTTATATCGGTTATTACAATTTCATGAGCAAATTACAAACAAATATTTGATTATAACTAAATCCGAGATAATTTGAACTCATTGTCAGTCATGAAAATCAAGTAATTTACGAATAAACAGAAAAGTTAATCAACTGATAGTACATTAACTAACTTTATAAATTAATGGCCGATTCAAAATAGCATGATTGTATCCGTCAAATATAAAGTTCATTCGATTTTATGAAATATTAGTAAGTATTAGAGATACATCAAATAAGTACGTAGATATTATGATGATAGTCCAGGTTCTAAGTGAATATCTAAACCCTGCATTTTGTGATACAAACATGAAATTTTAAGGGTATGTCCCATACCCTGTTCTAACCACGATAAACGTTAAAGCCTTTTCGAAATTACCCCCTAATTCAAAATAAGCCGCTTTTTAGTACACGGGGTGCGTAGCAGTATATAATTATAAGTAATACACCTGTTACTCTATAAGCACGATTTTCTCGAGTGTGACTCGTTTTATGGAAAGTGAGAGCAAGAGTACCTTTTATATCCTAAAATGTTTGGGGAATCCGACAATAAAGTTATTTTTTTTAAATTAATACCCTGAAAGAAGACGTGATTAGATAGAATAGCCGTGGTATATCCACGCTCCCCCTATAGTGGTATCAAAAAATCTATGAAATTGTTTTGATATATATGTACTTCATTTATTGGGAATGCAAACCAAACACGATTAAATTTTAATAAAAAATAAAAGTGTTATATTTTAAGCAAATTAATTTTTCCCTTTTCAACTTTGGGGGTGAATATCTCGGCAGGGGAGCGTCGTAAGAAAAAAGTTTATAGAAACTTAAAGTTTTGTTTTGACGTGTTCTATACGTTCCCGAAAGACTTCTCATCTTTTCTGGACACGTTGTATTATGTATAACGTACCCCGAGTATTGAAAGGGGATTATTTTGAATTAGATGGTGATTAATAAGGGGTCTAGATAAATGTACAGCAGTTACTCAATTGCAGCAATTTACTCATTTTCAAAAAGTCTTCGTTTAAAAATAAAATTCTTTTATTGAACTAACGTTAACGTATTTTTAAAAAATGTAAATGTTTCTATCGTATTTCTGAAATTTGTCTAAATGGGAGTTTTAAGAGGAATTAAATTCCACACTAAATTGACATTAAAAGAACTTAAAATAAAAAGGCACTAAAATAATATGTATCAAAAGGAGATAAATATCGAAAATTTCCGTACCTACTTATAGCGAATTTTTTTCGAAATTTATAACCGTCTTCGTTATATAGAAGTTTAGCTGTATAGGGACCTACGGTTATTACGGTTATTAACTATATATATATAATATATATAATTTCAATTATTTTTATAAAAAATGGGTTTTATTGTTTGTAAAAAAATTTAAGTATTAATTTTTTTTATGATTTATTCTTTATTCTACCTATTAAAGTATTGCTGGACATTAATTTTCAAGGTTTTAAATTTCAATATATTAATAAAGGGTAGAAATTTTTCAGAAATCGTGCTCTTGCAATGGATAGACAGCGGAATGACCCAGACATATTTTTAGTAATATTGGTGGACTGGAATGCAGTAATGTGCAGCTCAGGGTGATGGGGATTATTGAGAGGTTAGGGGATGGGCCTTCAAATGTCTATGGAATGCACGTATAATGGAGAGCGTTCAGCATGTTATAAAGCACACGTCCTAGAGAGTATTAGAAGGGAAATGGAAAATATATTACGAAATACAAATACTAATCATTCTAAAATTTTTCGCGTTGTAAATTCGGAAATCGATATTCAATACGTATATTATTATGTACCCACCGAAAACACGTAAATATTTGTTGTATGACAAAATAGAGAGGCGCAGTCTTTTTAAAAACGCGTAGGTAATACGTAATACCAAATTTACAAATGTCAAGCAATTAAAGTTATTATAGAAGTCAAATCTGTATTGAAATAATAAGTAGTTTGTAGGTAATAATCGTACCTAGTAATATAGGTGCTTTATAGCTATTATTTAAATGCTTTTATTAACCTCATAAGAACATTGTTTATATACTTCGTAATTTCACACTCTCATAAAGGCGACGAGGATTGCTTTTATGGATTTTTCCATAAAAACAATCATTCTGACACACTCCAACGATAATTAGAAACATAAATCGAAGCATAGAAAAACTGTTTGGATATTATTTAGAATGATGTACTGCTAATAGCGACGGATGTTAGGAAAAATCAGATGAGATTATGACACTTTTGTTGTTTCTCCTTTTACCTACTAATAAGTTATTAGCTGTAATAAAAATATTCAATTTATTTTTCATTAAATATTAAATAATTCTGAAATAGAAAGTTCAAAATGATTGTGAACGTTTTACAAAAACGATTTTCATTCAAAAACATCATGCATGGTTACATATACCTATATATATATACAGGGTTAGTTAAAAGTATGGAGACGGCGATTTATTGTCGTTAATATTCATTTTAGGAAATTATGTTCAATACAAAAGTTTGTTTTGAAATTATTATCTATATTTGAGAATACTTGAATTTTTTTTCCTCAATTGTTTTTAAGTTACGACGTCATCGATATTTTTTTGAAATGACAACCTATATTTCTGATTATTAATTTCGATAGTACATTCTATTCTCTTTTCAACGGTATACAATTTTCAATATGTTACATTTGAAAAAAATTGAGAAAAAGTGCCTTAAAGTTCAAATATTAAAGATCCATTAAATTAGCAGAATTAATTAACACGGTAACTAGACTCATTTATTTGCAATAAACTTATCAGTCACAATCTTACCATTAAAAACAAATTAATAACTAACTACATTAAAGTAAGTGTTCACATTGTTGTCCATTTTTATAATAATAATCCAATAACCTTTTTATAAATATTTTAATAAAACTTTTAATGATCTAGATTTTACGTGAAACAATTTTTAAAAAGAAATTAATAAGAAAAAAGAATACTACTAATACCTACTAATGGTAGAAATGACTTTAAAATAAATATCTACTACATAGTACCCAAAGATTTTTCATGCAAAATTAAAACTTTTAAAACACTGATCCGATTAATAAACTGATAAATTGTAGGTATCGCTAATTCATGAAACTATAAAATATCTATTGTATCTACAGGGTGCTCCGTTAGAATTCCGACAACGAATGTTTTATTAAACAAGTCGTTTGAGACAGTCAGTAGAGCAGATTCGTCCGTTTTACGGTCCCCTACGTCCTCAACGTCCTCCAACAGCTATTTTATGAAATTATAGAAAAACTATTAACAAAACGGTGAAAATAAAAGCCGTATCGGCCGTACCAGCATACAAAACAACTATATGTATGTTATTTTGACAGTCTTTTGTGAAAATTCCACAATAATTATGCTTGCGTTATTAATACTATAATGTTATTAAACAACATTACGAACATTTTCAAACAATACGTAGATAATTTTCTTGGTAGGTATGTAAAATAATACCTACTCACCTATATTTTGCTACTTATAAATTAAAAAGAAAATCGAAGCAATTCTAATGAAGAGATGAAGATGTACAATCAAGGAATTTACATGTTATAATTTATTAATAATATCTAAAACTGTTGAAAATTTGAGTTATACCGACAGTACCTATAATAAGTCATTAGATATAGCATTCCTTTAAGAACACTAAAGACGTTATTCGCCATAAGTTTCAATCTCGTCATCAATACTTTGACGTGTTATATGTGTGCAGGTAAATTATCGGTAGAATATGCCACGTTCAAAACTTTAATCTGAATATTACAAATATACAATTTCGTAGCTTTTTATGCATGACGTGCATCGGAACCTATTGTATAGGTACTTATCTTTTATAACTTCTTTTAACAATCAGACTCTCCCAAATTCTTTGTTTAGTTCATCATTGAGTATAGAAATCTCGATATAAAATATTAATAAGTACGCAGTACTTATTATAAGTACGAGTTGTTTCTCTTTTGTAATATAATAACACATAGATTCTATGATAGTTCATTTTGTATACCTATGTATGTATGTTAATTTTAAACTTCTATTTTCAATTGAAAATTAAAATAAGTAGTAGGTACTACGTAATTTTTAAGTTCTACTGTGCATATCATATAATTAACGAGTTATCAAATTTGATTAATTGTAAATAGGTACCTACATCAACTTTTTGAAATAGAAATTGGAAATTATTTTAATAAATTTATATGATTTATGATTATATGACGGGTGACATAACAAGAAACAATTTATGGATTGATTTAAACTATAAGACATGCCTTTGTCTTTCCACAGCCAACCAAGACTCAAAATTTTTGGCCACCCGCTATTATCTAATTAAATAAACTTCATCTATGGCCTATCCAAACCTATATGCAATTTACGTCATCAACAAAAAGTTACTAGATTGTTTATTTGTAATTTGGTTTAAAGTTTGGAAAGTGACATATTCTATAGATGATTTACCTGCGCACATATTAGATAAGACATAAAGAAAGACTACAATTTATTAGAACTATCAAAATACGAGGTACGAGGTGACAGCACTGTGTGAAACGTCATCATATAGTAACCTTGTATTGATGACGTGGATTGCATATAGGTTTGAACGAAGTTTAGTTGACTAAACATCTAGCCCAAACGTGTTGAACATAATTCATCTTTAATACGATACATACACCTACAAAAAACCCTACCCATATCTATTTTTCATAATGAACCTTGTGACTAAGAATTAATCTAATGAACGAATAAATTAACATTAGGTATTAACATAATTTAAAATCGAAATGTTTGTTATGGATCTTCCTTCAATTTCTAAAAATATTTAGCTATATTATTTGCATAATATGAATCATTTTAAAGTAGGCATTTCTGCTATAATTATGTAAGTATAAAATTCTTTAGGTTTCATCGACGTATTTCTGTACCACACCTTTTTTTTTATAAATTAATGACGACAAGTAACACGTTTTTGTAATAATACTAAAGCTTGTTTATTTTAAGCCATGTTCGCAGACGTTTACAACTTGTCTTACATTAATAACGTAAAAATATTTATTATTTCGGTTATTGAAATATTTTTAAAGGTTACGTAACCGTATTATTGTTATTCTAATGCGAGTGTGATATACTTTTTAATAAAAGTGGCAGAAGTGGGCTCTCGTAAAATCTTTCAAAAAAATTTAAAATAGAATTAGTTATGTACGCTAGGCCACAAAAAATAATTTTTGAACAGAACAGCTTCGATGTTTTCGTCGATAACAAAACTATGCGACACATAGGTATCTTATTTTACTCGTCAACTCGCCGATTACTTGTTTAACCAATAATTTAATTGGGGGAGTAAACAAATATTTTAATTTTATAGTTACCTGCAATCTTTTGACAGTACTCTCGAGTTTCTTTTTGTTTGTGCACTCTTTATCTGAATTTATTCGGTGGACGACTAATTACGAAATTGATTAATTTCGTGACCACATTTAATGTATCATCAGTAATTTCAGTTGTATAAATATCTATTATCTACTAGTTGACTAAACATAAATAATTTTTCAGTTCAATTCTTAAAATATATATTAAGGAAACAATTTAAATTCATAATTAAAAGTTTAAATTAAATTACGAAATTTCGAATTCAAGTTTTATCCAAAGGATCAGTTTTAAAAACCTGAAATTTTTTTTTGAAACAATCATCCAAATAACAAATTTTAAAGTTTAGTTTATGTACCATTTAACAACTCATTAAACTGAATCATAAAACAAACTATAGAGTATCGACCCTATATAACGACTATAACGAAGTTAGTAGCTACAACTATCATTAAATAGACGGTTGATGTTAATCACATGTTAAAACTTATGCAACTACAAGCCCCTAACATTGCATTGATATTAATAATGCACACACAATTATTACCTAAGAATTTTAATTTTAGAATAGTTTCTAAACTAAATTCAATTCGATAACTAAACGCCGTTCTATTTAGGTCAATAACAATATAGGTAAAATATGTAGAAAATGCCTGTTATACTTTATTAAAATAAATTTGACGTTGCGGTTATATCTACCTACAATATTAGAATTAAGTAGAAAGATAATATGACATAACTGTAGCAAATAAACCTATCAACCTGTCAAACAAATTCAAACATAACAGTATACTTGTTAAGATAGACGTTACTGTAGCCCTTCTTCCTTTCGGCGATCCATATTTTAATTTGATATCGAATTAACCAAACGTTGCTCAAATATATGTAGGTATAAAGCGTAACGTAATAATATTCTTTTGGGATTTTTTCTTAATGCGACTAGTGGACTAAACTCGAAGAATATGAAACTGAATCTCGTTGTCCTATATCAGGATCACCAAATATAAAAACATAAAATAAAGTAAATAAGTGCAGGCCATCGAAGAAACATACAAATTCTCGATCAGCTCTAACTGCATACAGGGTGTCCAGTAAGGACTGGGCCGTACGCTAACGGCGGCTTGTTTGGCTAAAAATAAACCGATTCGGGCCAACTTACCTTAGCGCAATTTTGCTTCTTTACAAAGTTGCCTTGAAATAAGTTTTTTTAATTTTCATCATTTTAAAATTATTCGGCTTATTTTTGAAGTTATTTCGTTCGAATTTGGTATTCGAGGGTTTTAAACGTGCCCAAATAAGATAAGATAATTATTTCTTGTCTAAATTATAGAAGGCGCTCGCAACACCCTACGCATTCGATTGTTTCCGCAATAACTTTTCTGTGAGTCGCGATTTTCTTTAAACCACCAATATTTTTTGAAATAACGGTCCACTATGTCCAAAAAAAAAGGTATATTTCATCTATGTCGCTAAAACGAACGATTTCAGAAAAAAAGGGGTTTAAAGTTAGTCCCGCAAATTATAAAAGTTTGTACATCAGATTCATCCTTCAATTTGTGCGGACAGAAAATTGTTTTTGAAAGAGATCCAAAAACGCATTGAGTCAAATAGAGAACACCTTGAACATTTACAAAAAAAAATAATTAAACGGTTACGTTACAGCATAATATTTTTTTTGTACGATTAATGATTGTTATTTATGAATAAACAGATAAAATAATTGTGCAATTTTCTCAATATAATTTTCTCTAAAACAGTTTACGTTAACCACATAAATAAAGTATACCTTTTTTTTTAGACAAAATAGACCGCTGCTTCAAAAAAAAATTGGTAAATTTAAAGCGTACCTCGACTCACAAAAAAGATATCGCAGAAACAATAGAACGTGTAGGGTGTTGTGAATACCCTCTATAATTTGGGCAAGAAATAATTATCTTGCCTTATTTGGTCACATTTAAAACCCTCGTATATCGAGTTTGAAAAAAATCGCTCCAAAAATAAGCGAATAATTTTTAAAAAAGATTAAATTAAAAACACTTCTTTCGAGGCGTATAACTTTGCAAGAAAACAAAATTGCACTAAGGTAAGTTGGCCCAAATCGGTTTATTTTACCCAAGCAAGCCACTGTTAGCACATTGACCATTAATTAGTGGAAAACCTGTATACCTACCTACTTATTATTATCTAATTGTAAATTTGAATTTTACGTTTTATATAAAAACTGATTTTTTTTACTTAAAATGTTTTACTGTTGCTCACTGTTTCTTTCGTAACGAAAATTTTGTAATTTAAGTCACATGGGGTACATTTATTATATTAATTTACTCTTAATAAAAATACTAGATACATTATGGGACGATAACGAGACACGTGGTAATCAACACAACAGCAAAGAATACAATACTTTCGTGCTTTTTTTTTGTACCGTGGCAGCGTGCCAGTAATTATAAATTATAACTGCACCATAAATAGATCCCTATATTTGACTAGACCGACAACTAAAAAAATATAAATAAAATGAAATATCGTCTTTAAATGTATGGTTTATTGAACTTTTTTAACTTTAGAAAGATTAAAACCTTATAAGAGTTGCCAGTGTGAAATACAATTAAACCAATAAGTAAATATACGTCATTTATTATAGGTTCCAATCCACGTCATCAATAAAATCTCGTATTTCTACAGTACTAATAGATTGTAGTCTTTATTTGTCGTGTCATATGTGTGTCGATATAATTTGCAACTTATGATTAGTGTATTGTGCAGTTAAAAAGGACATTTTAAAAAGTAAATATTCATTTAACGACTTCTTCAAACATTTAACAATAATTTTAGAATTTCTAATCTATTTTGAATCAAAGTGTTTGTATTGAGTATTAATAAATTGGGGATTTTCCAGTTATACTACACGTTTAATCGCTGTCGACATTGTATTTGCTTATTATTAAGTAATTCATTTTTATTTCAATAAAATTTGTCTTCGGTAGAACCTCAATATTTCTTCGAGTATGTACGGATTTTATTCGCTTCATAAAATTAAATAGATTCAAGTGTAGGTACCTAATTAGAAAACTTCGTTGTCTTTTTGATATTTTTAAGAGTAGTATTAAACATTATTTTTACGTAAGGTATCCACATATTTTAGAATATATTGAATATAAGTAAATAAATGCGTTTGCGTTAGGTTTCTACCCTACAGAGATATATAGTATCAATAAAAATATTATCTAAAGCTTCGATACAATTAAAATAACGTTAAATTTGTTTTATAAAAATCTGGACATGTAGGTATGCGAGTATGATGAAAAATTATTTTTACCAAAGTATAATCTTGAAAGACAAAGCTGTTATAGGTACATAAATATACCTATTAGTATATTTCTGCATTTTACATCATAATTTTTTCCACAGTTCATAAGAATATGATGAAAAACTGGAGCAGTATTTGAAATATCTACTTCCCGTTTTGACAATACAGAATACAACAAAAGCGAACAAAGTAAAGACTGATAGGAATCCATACGTTAACGTTTCTCAGTTAAAAGAACCTTAATAAGATTTTTTAGTATACCTATAAGCGTTGAAAGTTTAACTGCAGATTTTATCTTAAAAAGAAATATGAACGAGTGGGTATAATTATTGTTTTTAAACATTTAAATGCTAACATGTTAATTGTTGTTTCAGTCCTTATGTATAAGTATATATAGAATTAAAACGAATTATTGCAGGTTGGACTAAAAACATATAAGTAATTACCGTTCATTTATTTCGGTAGATTATTATGTGATAATAGAATTTAATAATTTAGTAAAATATTAAAATTTTATGTAGGTTAAAAATTATTTCTATATGGCAAAGTCGTACAAAATAACAACAGGAAATTCCTTTTTAAATAATGTATGTAATTGGAAAAACATTTATAATGAATAATTTTTTTATAGCATTAAAGCAGAAGTGGATAAGTAACATAAGATACTCCGTATTTTTTCTAATTCATAGATTAACAGTCGTTCTCTTCGATAAACAATGATTGTATTCGTTAGTGTTTACAAATAGGTCGATTGATCTATATAAAATTGTGGCAAAACTTTAACTGAAGAAATGGTGTAACAAAACGAACTAAACTCACATACTTGTAATTTAATTAAATGTTTCTGTTACCAAATAATTGATACTTCTTTCAATTTACATAATTAACGCACTATATATCTATGCTATGGTCTTTCCTTTTGTTCAAAAGTTATAGTGTTTTACACTTATTCAATACAAAAAAAATCTAATTCCCATGGTTTGCAATAACTTTGAACATTAAAATATTAAATTAATATTAAATATTAAATTACGTATGTACATCTACTTTCATTTATCAAATTATAGAAAGAGGCTAACGAACCGCCCTGTATAGTACATTTGTTTAGTTAATTAACTAATGTTTTTACCTAATTAATGTGTATTATGTGTCAAATTTTTGTCATTTTTACTCACAACTGTTAGTTAAGTCAACTTTTGCTTTAGAAATTTGACAAGCAACTAAAAGAACACTGACATTTCAAACAAAAAAACAACAAAATGACCGCATAATGGAAGCAATAAACGAAATGAACGAGAAACTTATCTTATAGCCAATTAAATTATCTATTTTTTTATAAAAACTGATTCTCTCTCGTTATTATTTTAGTGTGAATAATGCGATTAAATAAAATAAAAAATATATACAATTAAATTAACTAACTGTAAGTATAGGTAGATAATAATTTTATAGGATACCCACAAACATTGAAAGATCGATATTATTATAAAAAATGACGAGAGAATATAAACAAATCTGTTTTGTTGTATAAAGGATTTTTATTTGAATTGACTTCAGAGTATTGCTATTAGCAGTTTGTTAAAATAGTGTAGGCTCGGAAGTCTTGGAAATCCTGTTAATACACTTCAGTGACTGTCGCTTTTGAAGAATATAACTTCTTTTGAAGGATTTTGTTATTTCTAATATTCTTGGTTTTATTGTTTATTCTTTATCGGTTACAAATACGTTGTAATTTATAGTTCTAGTTACTTATTTTTAGATGCAATCATCGCTGAAACATAATTGGGTTGTTAGATATTTTTCTCCTTTATCACAGTTGATTGAAAATATTTTATTAAATACAAATTCTAACATTCATTTTAATTATGTACCTAGTTACCTACATCAAAACTAACTATAAGTAAATAAACTAGAATAAAATAATAAAGAAGTTTAATTAACAACTGTCACTGACGTACAACGAGTGATCTCATTATTATTTTCAACAATATTTGACGTTTAATGCACGAATTATGACAAGAATTTGATGCACTCGCGTTCCACCAAGGTTCAGATTTTCCAAAAACAACAGCTCCGAGTGCTGTGAACGTCAAATATTGTTGAAAATAATTAGACCACGAGTAGTTGTAGGTATTTGGCAAGACAATACAACGAAATAACGAAATAAATCAAACGAGTATTTTTGAAATGTTAAAAATTGTTAAAAGTTTAGTAATTTGTCATGACGACTTGATTACATTATTTTGAAATTAATATTATCGCTATAAGTGCCGGTTTTTCAATCGCCAGTTAACTCTGACCATTAAATTGTCAATTGCTATAGAAATGATTATTAAGTTTAAGAACGGGAATGCCAACCCATAATAGTTACTAGTTTTCTCATTAAATCACAAAGAAATAGGCAATATTGCATTTAAATAAAATTATAGCAACTACAGTAACTATTATGATTTGTATTCCCAATCTTAAACTGGACGAGCTCTGGAAATAATTGTTTGTATGGTAATTGACTCATGGTCAGAGTTAACTGACGATTGAAAAACCAGCCCTAAGAAAAATATCAAATTAAATAAAAGGCAGCTATTGGCTGACAGCACGAAAATGGAAACATGGTACAATTCAGTAAAATAATAAACCTAAGCAAATTTTCACGATCATCCTGCAATCATGTGAATATTTTAATTTATTGAATTGTTTAATTATAAATTAAGTTCCTAAATGTCGGTTAAAACTTAAAGGAACTTTTCATTTTCATAGTAACAACAATATAGTAACTAATCGTAAGAAAAAGCTATAGTTTAAACTGCGAGTTATAATTAATCGGTATAGCTGACTTTTAAAATTTAATTATTTATTAATTACCTAAGTTTAAGGAGATTCGCGGATCAATTTGTGCTACCTTTCGTAACTTTTCAATTTTTTTGTGGATATTTGAATGGGATGCCTTGAGCCTCTAAGGCCTCTACAGAGTGTCCCAAAAGTGGATGATGAGTGGATGATATGTGGTTATCCAGTTATTGGTGGTTCAAAAGTTATTTAAAAATTTGTATTTTGCTGCGAAATCGTCTAGTGGAAGCGTTAAAACATGATTTTAAATAAAACTTTGTTATTATTTATCAAACAATAAGTATGGTTTCGTTTGGACGGTACGTTGAATAACTTATTTG
This sequence comes from Rhagophthalmus giganteus, assembly GCA_036326145.1. NCBI lineage: Eukaryota > Metazoa > Arthropoda > Insecta > Coleoptera > Rhagophthalmidae > Rhagophthalmus > Rhagophthalmus giganteus. The sequence goes on from JARFJA010000001.1 coordinate 53,331,278, forward strand.
ATTTTCAAGCGGCTGTGATAGGAAAAAATGTACCTACTGCAGAAATGTGACGAACCGTCAAGAAAACTTGTCCATTTAAGTGGTGAGATAGTCGCTCAGTCTTACCTTAAGTTTTACCTGTACAGTTCTAAGTTGTAATGCAAGACTGAATGCTAATCGAGACCATATTCGCTCCGTTTACGATTTTAAGTTAACATGACTAATCTAGAAACATTATGTACAGCTATTGCAGCTGTTATGTTAATAAAAAAAAAACAAAACGCATTACAACTTAGAACAGTACCTACAGGTAAAACTGTGGTGTCCCTGTTGGCCCTAATGCAGATTATAACAGCGTATAACACATAGGGTTAATTAGAACAGATAGTCGTGAGATAACAATGCAATCGGTTATGCCAGAGTCTTCGTATGTTCGCTATCCTCTTCATGTGGTCTCGGTTGTAAGTGCATAGATAATCCTTGCACTTCGTGATACGAGCATGGAATTTTAAGGGTATATTCCATACCCTGTGCTAACCACAATATCCTTCAAACTCATTTCAAAGTTACCTCCTACTCTATAATAGCGTCCCTTTTTCTAGTAGTTCACCCATCTAGTAGTTAACTAGACGAACACTAGACTAACCTTTTACCTTTTAAATCCTATTTTCTCGAATATGACTTTATTTATCGAAAGTAGATAAGTGTGCCTTTTTTATCTTAAAATGTTTAGGGAATTCGAAAATGAAGTTAAAACTTTTAAAAATTATTCCCCTGAAAAAAATTGTAAGTAAAAATATTGAGGGTAGTGCACCGTCGATTCTCGTAAGGTGGTATCCAAAAATTTATTACGCCGGTTTGCAAACCTTCATTTATTATGAATATCAACAAAAAAATATTATTTCATTAAAAAATAAAAGTAATTTTAAGCAAATTGTGCTCTCGCCTTTGGGGATGAATATCTCACAATCGGCGGAGGAGCATCGGCATCGTATGAAATAGTTTATAAGAACTTAAAGTTTTATTTTGACGTGTTATATGCGTCATATATATACGAATGGGATGAAAAATGAAGACTTAACTCTTACGTTAGATTTAAAAATTTGATAAAATTATTTTTTGAAATAAATTAGATAACATTTATATATATATATATATATATATATATATATATAACACGTAACTATTATATACCTACTTATAAACTAATTTTTAAATTAATTATTTCAGTTGTGAAGTGCCTATTCCGTAATAGTTACCTAACGGTTAGCGGTACCTAATATTTTATTGGAGGACGTCGAAGAATTAAGGTATTTAGATAGGTAATTATAACGTAGAACAATTAAATTAATTTATTTTGTTTGTTACAGGTAGGTTTTTTAATGCGAGATTACAAAGGGTGAGTTTTTAGTTGTTTTACAACATATCTACCTACCTACATATTATCAAAAATTAAAGTATTAAATTAATTATATAAATAAAGGACTTGCTCAAAATTGCTAGGTACAATTTAAATGTTCTAGGTAAATAAATTTAAAGGTATCTATCTACTTATAATTATTTAGTTTGCGACTTGATCAATACTCATTTAATAACTTTTCAATTAAACTGTTTAAATTCCACTAAATGAAAATTAAATGACATTTACGTTAAATGTTTACAATCGAATATACCTATAGTAATAAAAGCACGAATCGCAAATGCATCGAATACCACATGAATCGAAAAGCATTAATGCGTGAAAATCGTTGTTGACGTTAATTCGTTACATTCGCTTACGCAGGAGTGTGTGTATTAAAAACGATAAAAGTTTGTAAGTACAATAAATTATAAAGAAAAATCTAGAGCTGCATATCTAATTTTTTCTTGTATTGACTTAATGCATTTTGAATAAAATTAGTTAATACACTTACATAATATATTATTTTAGGTCAAACTGACGTATTCTTTTTGAAAGTATGTAATTCAAAATGATTAAGAAACAAGTTTCTACTTTGTTACCAATTCGTTAAAAAGAATTCAGAAGCATAAGATAAAGGTAGTTCGTAACGAAGTTTTAAAATTTTAGTTTTGGTCCCCAAGTCGTGTTTTACTTTATAGGTACATTTGTTTTCTTCTTCTTTTTTTTTAATTATAATACGATTATTAATGATAATAATTTTATTACCTAACAAACTATTTTCTGCTACAATATACAGGAATTATTAAAATGCAAATATTCATAAAAAATTTCATAAAACCTAAAGGAAAAGGTGAATGTAACCATCAGATTCATAATAATTAAATTGTTTATTAAGGAAGTTATAGGTATCACCTATATTTTTTTCCTTTAAAATAACAATAAAACGAATTCAGAAATAAAAGTAAGTTCTCTTAAAATTATATTTAAACACTCGTTATAATTTAATTGTTTGACGCCAGTTAAGACTCCTACCAAATTAATAAATTACATTCTTTTAAAATTAGTACTTTTTATGTACAATTATACTAAATTTTTCGACTTATAGGTTAAAATTAGTCTACATATTAAAACAGTTGAAGAATTTCTTGTACGCACCTACAATATTGTTTAACGTTTACATAATACCTACTAATTGAAATATAAAAATATAAGTAGGTGTACATATATTTTGCACGAATTTATAAAAATGTTATTTGTCGAATTATGTAACTTTTTTCGATAGGCAGGTATACTACTAATATAAAATTGTTTAAATATTAAATATTTCAAATGTCAGAAACTGTATAATACTTATTTTATTACCGCGTTTTCGTCAATTGAAGCTTGTTCCCACTATCGCTACTACTTTACAAATACTTAATTTTTTTATTCCTCAATAAATTAGAACATGTAACATCTGTTCGGGCACTTAATCAACTACAATATTAGAAATTAGAACACGATTGTTGTATAAACGTATTCTTTATAGTTTTCGTACAAATAACTTTCATTCTATTTTTAATCTTTAGAAATTACAGTTATTATAATGAGTATCGTAAATCTCTCTTAATTACCGTGGATAGTACATAAAAGGTGGCATAGATTCTTTTATAGATTCATTCAGAGAGAGTAGAAAAATCGATGAAAATAATAGTAAAATACAATCTTGAATACACATATTGTTACTATACCTATTCTAATACCAAATTTCATTTCCTAATTATTTTCAATAATCATACAAGTATGTAAGTATTAATTGCTTGTATAACAGATAGGTATAGGTATATTATTCATAAAAAAACCTTTAATTCTAACGTCTGTTTATAAGATTCAAGTTAATCTATTAAAAAATTGAATTAACTTAGGTTAATTAACAAAAATGGTAACGAGTGTTTGTTTTTTCTTTCAGTTTTTGCCGAAACATTTTATTTATTGATAAAATTTTAAAAAGTTTAATGTAAAATGTATTTATGATTTTATTTATTAAAAAAAAACAACGTATCTTGCAATTTTTTACGATGCCGACGCGATGAAATAATTTCTTTTGTCAAATTACAATTCCAAAAACAAACACTCGACGTTACCATTTTTGTTTTAATTAACTAAGTATTCATCAGCACATCGGGAATTTTTTATTACCGTCTAAAAGATGCTCTAAAGGACTCTCATTTAAAAAAGAAAAACGAAAATTGAACTATTGATATCTGTGGTATACCGGTAAAAGTTTAAATGATAGCGGTCAACTTTGTGACTTCATAATTCTTGTCTGCGGAGAAATTTTTTTGCACTCCTTACCTGACAATGTACGTCTTAGATGGGTTTAATAATCTACAAATTTTCATGTATCGAAAGGTAAAGTGTAATTTCCCTATGCTAATTAAATTAACGTCGAGTTACCTGGTAAAATAAACTTTGAGAAGCTGACACGCCGAAACTATTGACTTTACAGAAAAATGGTAATAATGTAAATTGTGGGAATGTTTCCATAGTTTATTTTATCGTATAAGTATTTTTGTCGTAAAATGAACGGTAAACGAGATTTTGGCGAAGAACACACTTTCGGCGTCTTTTTCTTATCGATGGCGGCTAAAGCATAGCATGAATTTATAGAAACTTTTGAGATTTTAGTCGGTAGAGCCAAATTAACAATTGTGCTAAGTCGCCACTTCTTACTAATTAATTAGGTCGAATTTCTTAAAATTATCCGACTACTGGTCATTATTATAATTTTAAATAAATCATTTAATTTTAAATAATTAAAATCAGATAATTTCATATGACAAATAATTTTATAATTTATAATCATAATTTTTTATGACAAATGTTTGTAAATATGTAGGTATTTAAAACTATTTGTTGGCACATCTATCTACTTATTATGCTGATACACGTTTGCTATTAAATTTTAATATATGTATTTTTGTGATAATTATTCATGAAGATATAAAAGCGTATATTTTTATCATAACTAAAATAAAAAAAAACATTTTTCAAACAACCCCATAACCTGGCATTTCAAATATTAAAAAAATTATGTAAAAAAACTCAATCTTTTACACAAACAATAATCATTAATATCCCATTTTCTGTTAAACGTAGTAAAATAAATATGTGCTATAAAGAAATATATCGCCTATAAAGTAAAAGGCGGCACTAGATTCACAGTGAATAAATAGATAAAGTAAAAAGTCGATGAAAATAATAATAATAATAATAATACAATTGTTTTTTCTTGGACTCGGTTTTTGACCACCGTCCAGCCACTAAAAATACAATCTTCTATAGATACACATTTGTTAAAGCGTTTATTCTAATAGAAAAATTGCTTTCATAATCATTTTTATTACGCCCACAAAATCAGATAAAAGATAAGTATCTACAGGTACATTATTCATAAAAAAAACACAAGTACAGTAGATTCTCTGTAATTCGGTTTAGCGCTACTCCGGCCCGTTCAGCAAAATCTGATTTTTTCAATAAATAAGACAATTTTCTATTTTTTTCACTCCAATCGATGGAATAATACATTAAATTTTACTTTTTTTACCACTCATCACATTACTGTACTGTTTTTTGTTTTCAAATCCACAACGAAATATACGATTATATTAAGCAATCTTAATGCAATACTTAAGTTTTAAAATGTATATCTAATATTTATCTAATATTTTATGTTCATAGTTGGAGTTCAGTTTATTTTCTTGCTTTATTTGTCGTTTTGTAATAAAATTACCGTATGCGGTAGTCTATTGTATTTAAATGGGATTTTTCCGGCATTACGGCATATAATGAGAGTCTATTGTAACTCTAACTGATTTTTGTAAGATTTAAATTAATCGATTAAAATATTGTTCACCAATCAAAGAGGCCAACATTTTTGTTTTATTACTTGAACATTTTAACTGTGTTTATTAACCTGGTTATTATTATTAATTTAAATAAATGTGACGCTGCTACGAATCATTTCACTTTAAATTTTTAAAATCAAAATTATTTCATAATTCTTAATGTAATAAATGTTTGTCTGTATTTAAAACTATTGCTAGCACATTTATTTACTTAAATCCGCTGATGCACGTTTGATATTGAATGTATGTATTTTTACGATAATTATTCGGGAAGATATAAAAGCATGCGTAACCCATACGCGCATACTTTATCGTAACCAAAATACAAAAGCATTTTTCAAATAACTCAATAACCCGACATTTCACATATTTATGTATTTAAAAAATTTGTAAAAGATTTAAATTTTTACACCAAAAATATACTAATTTCCTATTTTCCGTTAAACATGGTAAAATATGGTACGTATGCGTTATAAAAAAAAAAGATATCGCCTATAACCGATTTTCTAGATAAAATCACGAACGTCATTTCCTAACATCAATTTATAAGTAGGTGCTTAAAAATCTTATTTCGATCTACACCTAAAATATGGGATAAAACGAATTTTTTACCTGAACCAAGTGGAGTACTGTTACATGATTCATAACCATCGTCGAAATTTGATGTCGGAGTAGAATGTTGATTTCCGGATTTCTGACGAACTTTCTTATCTTCGTCTGCTTCTTTTAACGATTTGGAACTATCGTCGTCGTTTTTTTCTGCAGTTAATTTTTCGTCGTTCCTTGTCGTCGCGGTTTCGTTTGGCATCGGTGTCTCCTTCGGATGCTCGTTACTTCTAGCTTTAGCCCGTTTACTTCTAAAGAAAATATCCGTAATGCTTTTCGATACTTTAGGCCGAGTTTTAGGAACGTTATTTTGTAAAACTGCAACCGGAATTTCGGTGGGGCTTTTGCCGTTATTTTGATTCGAATTGTCCGCGTAATGCGTATTTTGAAGCGTCGTAATGTTGTTGGAGCCCGTTACCTCTTCAGAATCCGCCTGTTCGTTTTGATTTTCTTCATTTTTAAAAGAGCTTGGCGGTAAATTTTTGTATAAGCCCGTTGACATTTTTTCAAGTTATAATTACAAAAGCGTATTGTATATCATAAGCATTTTATTTTGCTTCGCTTATTTTGATTGTTTCGCCTTTTCTTCCGTAGTAGACGTATTAATAATTAATTGTTCGTTTGATTTAATCTTGTTATAAAGCATCATTCAGTGTTAATTTTCATATTTCGTATTTTATAAATAAATATTACCTTTAAAAAAATAAAACCTAATTAAACTATAATCCGTACTTTTTTATAAATAAGATTCTTTTAAAAGAATTTACATAGACATTAATGAAATTCTGAAATAAAAATTCCTATAACAATTTTATTTATGAAACCGTTCACGAAGAGAATTTAGAAAATATAATTATCAATGAATTTACGTACACTTGTAAGTATTTCATACATTTTACTATCGTTTAAGAACTAATTTTTGTATGAATCGTCGAAGTTTTAACGATTGCTACTACCAAAAAGATTTGTTTTATGTTTGTGATGAATAAATATTATATTAACCAATTATACAAAATCGCCTATTAAAAAAAAACATATTATGTGCATTCGAAAGATTTCAAAAATTCAAATTATTGCCGCTTAAATACCTACATTTTTTGTTAATGTTTAAACGAATAATTAAGATTTCCTCTAATCAAAAATCGGTAAAATATAATCGTATAAATAGGTTATAAATTCAAACAATCAAGACGATTAAATAATTTGAAAATCCGGGTAATCAAATAAAGATTCAAATTATGAAACTGTTTGTTAGGTTAAATTTGGACGTTTACGAGTACCCTTATATTTTCGACAAACTTTAATTGTTGTATTAATTAGAATACAATATATTTACTACAATTTTCTTTTACAAAGATATCTATTTACGACAAAGATTTATATCCGTCGCTACTTATATGCAGCCAAAGAATCGAGGATTCGACGTTTCCACAATAGAAACGATAGAATTTTATTCGACACAATGTTACCTTTAACGGGAAATCACAATAAAAACTTATGCGTAAAACAGGTGGTTTGCCTATTATATTATTGGCGGTCTATTAACAGCACATTAAAAGTGTAAACTGAAGCCGATTGAAATTATTTATCCTAATGTTAATGGACGTTCAAATTCACTTAATTTTGCTATAGTGTATGGAAATATGATAATCGATAGATAGAAACGCAATTTATAACTAAAGCGATTTGAAGAGAACGAGAGATCAAGTGAATTAATAGTGTTTTACATCATGAGCTTTCAAGTATGAAAATGTTAATAACCTTTTCTTTTAGAAAAAGGAATAACCTTAACAAAATTGAAGATCTAAATTTAATATATAGTACAAAAATTAATTAAACAATTAAATTGTAGTTAAAAAATAATGTTTTTATTACTTTAATCAAGTGAAAGAGTGGGTATTAAAAAATCGTTTACCTAATTGAAATGATTAGAAATAATTTTCAAAGTGTAATCCTATCATTCAGGAAGATATGTACTTAGGAGTATTATTTACAGAAGAAAAAAAAACGTTAGCAATAATTTTTAATGAAATACATACAAATGTATGTAATAATTACCTATATAACTTCATAAAATTTTACTTCAAGGTATTAAAGCTTTTTTAATAATTGAACGTAATAATTTTGTTAATCTTGCAAAATAAATCATGAAACATCACGTTGTATTCACGTTTTCACGAGGATTTACTTTAAGGTTTACTTCGATAAAAGTCGTTTGGTTAGATTAATATTTGTTATTGCATTTCGATACAATTCATTCCATAAGTGGTTTTTACTTTATTGCCCTTGTTAAGAGAAACAGAATTTAACGCCGGTATTTTATGATTAAACGCATTAAACGCAAGATTTTCTGATTGAAAATTCAAAAAAAACGATACTACCTATACAATTTAAAATTCGAGTAAGTAGTCGTTTGAACTTTCACTTTTATAGTTATGTAGGTACATAAATTGACGAGCACTTCTAAAATAAATGAATAACGCAATTTTACACCTTTTCCGCATTTAAAAAATAACCGTCGACGCCAAGTGAAATACAACGCAAAGAAAAAACTTATTAATTAATTTTGCGAAAACCAAATTTTAGTAAGTAGAATAACGCGATGTCGCGTTGATTGCAATGGCATTTTTGCGTGTTTTACTAACTATTGTTTAAGTAATCGAAAATCTCGTTCCACTGTTTTACGGTGTTAAATATTTCGGACGCCAAAACAGTAAAATAATTCAGGTGAATTACAATACAATTTATTGCTATACACGTGTAGAAAGTTTACTTAAAAAAATAGGGGAAAACAGTCTGTTTTTTTTAAATACCGTTTCAACAGCTGCTTGTTGGTAAAATTATTCATCACTATAGCACTAATTTAAATGTGTTGAACGATTCGAGTTGAAAAAATTAATTTTGCTAATCAGTTTCTAAATATAACGCATTTTTCATTAAACAAATGGCCTGGAAATCATCGAGATCAATTAGTGCACGTAAGTCTTCATTTAGTCCATTACTATAAACTTAGGTTTTGACATTTACGAGCGAATAACTTTTGCTTACTTCTCTTAAATAGATTGTAATTAGGTGATAACGGAATTGATTCACATTTACAGTATATAATGACGCCTAAGTGCCCATTTTTCAGTAAAACGATTGCCAAAACCGATTTAAAACTAAATTATCGCTACATGATATATCGCCTATTATCATAATCGAAACTGATATAATAAAACAATTAACACTGAATGAAGTTTTACGTAAAACAGAACTCACGGTAAAATTCACAAAACTGAAAAACACTGAAAACGTATTTTAGATATTTGTATCAACAGGTTTATTGAGAAAGAATTTATAAAAAAAAATTGTTTTCCTACTTTTCAAGTTTCGGTTATAAGTGCCACTTTAGACACGATTGTTTTGTGATAAGTTATCGGGAATTTTACTTCCGATTTCGGTCATGTTAAATTTGGCGGCTGTTTAAGCGGACCGCTGCGACGCAACTAAGCACACTTCGATGACGGAATAACGCCGCCGCGACAACATAAGAGTAGATTGGATTGGATTGGCAGGTGGATGTATATATAATCTAGGCGTAGTACGCTACGATGACGACAACGCAAATTTTTTAAGAAGCTTATCACGCGCAGCACGTTTCGGTTTAGATCCAAAGCACCTGTTGATGAAATACCATGTGTTGCATAAAATTTTAACCCTTTCGAGGTTTTGAGCTTATCACTGTAATGCTTATAATATACAATGAAAAATCAAGTGCACGTTTTTCGCGATCTATTTGCTTAATATGTAACTTATTCGTTTCAGTAAAGCAAATTCGAATTTTAAATATTATGTATGCGCGTTTACTAAAAATAGCACGATGTTTTTAATCATTTTCCATCTATTCAACAACAGATTATTTTTCAATTTTAAATTCTTCTGAAAATGATGGGTCGTATGGATAAAGTGGGGCTAATGCTTTTACTTGAATTTTTTTTTAATTCTTCTACTCGTATAAATCAAAGTAAGTACTACTCAAAGTATAAGTATTCGCCTGTGCTCGTAGTCAAAATAAACAAAAGACTACGAGCAAAAGCACATATAATTACTTATATGTATCTACCTACCTCAAGTAGTTTTATTTATGGGCTATGGAAGCTTTTAAAGCTCCACTTTATTCATAAGACCCATTTTAATTTAGGTTTAAAATACCGGATACGTCAAGTCTTATGACTATCGAGTTTTAAGGCTAACAAATAAATATTTCAAGAATGAACATTTGAGAATATAATAATTTGATGTCGTTCTTTCAATGTTTTATTAACTTCTTCAATTAGACTGAAAAAAAGGTGATATTGGTCAAAATTTATAACTGTTAATTTTTATTCTAACGTTTACAGATTTAATTTAACAAAAGTACCTAACAATTAAAAATATTAATCAGATTTTCGTTAAATCGCAGTTTTATTTATTAATTTAAAGATTGTCGATTATTTATTATCTTTACACTTAAAAATCGTAAATCTTTTAACAATATAATGATTACGTTAGTGTAAAAGTAGATCAAATTTACAACTACAACTGATAACGTTCGTATTTTTCTATTGTTTTGCCAGGACCGTAACAACAATTTATAATAAAATTAATAAAATGGCCTTTTTGTAAGTTTTATATTTATTCATTTGTTTTTACAAACAAATTAATAGTAATTACAAGAAACAAAAGCACGAGAACGTAACCATGCAAAATTACATTTGAAAATGCGCGTTTCAAATATTTCATATCGTTTGTCATATAAATAATAAGTTGGACTTTCTGGAAGAATAAGAAAGTTACCCCAAGTGATTAAATGAACGGAGTGAACAATAAACTCTACTTATTATAGAAATAAAATAATCTGACCCCCCGAGTTTGGAAGCTCATATCTCAAAAAGTACCTAACGGATTTCACTCAAACCAGAAACCAGACGTGTTATTCCTACATAAGTGTGCTTAATTTCATAATTTTCCAAAAAGGCGTTAAGTCGCTACAGCAATATACATTTTAAAAAACGTGATTTTTACTCGTATTTTAAAAACACCTGGATTCAGAATTCGATTATTCAAAAACTGTTAAACGGAAAGCAACGCTAGAAATGTGGATAAGGGGCAGAACCTTATATGATAGTTTAGTGGAATTTAAATGGAATTTTGTTAATTAATAATAAAATAATTGTTATAATAAAAAGTCTTATCTACCACTCCACTTCACTCATTTGAAGAGATATTTAAAAAAATTTTCGCGTACACGTGGACGAACAAAGAAGGTAAGCTATCAAGTAAAACAGTTAAGAAAAATATCAATGTTTAAACGCTCCAGAAATTGTAACATATTGATAAACAATGTGCGATGTTAGCATATTCAGGCCGTGACTATATCGCGCCTACAATTACTACAAAGCGACATTACGAATAATATAGACGACGTTTTAGCAGAAGGACGTAACCCACACGTTTTGCGAAAATGAGTTATTCTGACTATCTTATGCATCTAAGGCAAAGACGTCGTCTGTTCAAATCTGATAACAATATTCGAATTATTTCCACCGGAAAAATCGATTTGTATTTCCGTTAAACGTATCTGCGACGACACAAAATGTGCGCTTCTGTAAAATTTACTTTTTGTGGATAACGTCCTTCTGCAAAAAGGTCGTCTATATTATAATTAGTTAAGTAAGCGTGCTTTTGTTTAAAACTGCGAAGCCCATCAAAACTCTTACATCTGTTAATCTACTTTCCGCGCTTGTTAACTGGTCATATTAAGGAAAATGGGATTTTAATTGAAATTTAGCCCAATAAATAATTTTTGATTGGCGCCAACTACCACCAGTAACCTAAAAATTTGAAATGGTAAACATTATAAATTAACATTATAATCAAATATTTAAAATATAGATACGTACTTTATCTACAGCTGACAAATCGAAAGACGTATCGGTGAAACTTGAGCTTCACGACGCGACGGCAACGCGACGTTCTTATTTCATTATGTATTTTATCGCAACGGAACATTGTAATATTTTTATTATCATTTAAGTTTATTATGGAGGATGATTCGGAAGAAAAGGAAAATGTTTTATTGACGCGTTCAGGAAGTCTAAATACGCAGAATAAGCTAATAAGTATGTTTAAGTCCGATTTTCATTCATTACGAAGACAATTAGGTCTAGTTTTTTTTCCTACTAAGGTTATTCCCAATATTATTGAGCAATTGAAATGTGAAAATCTGAACATAATTTGTTTCATACGTCAAACAGACAACGTTTGGATGACATACCTTTAAAATATAGGCATTCGACAGCGAATGTGCCTACTTTCAACATGATGGAGCACCTCCACATTCTGCTAACGTCGTACGAAATGTTCTTAATACTTATTTTGGTGATCGTTGGATTTACAGAGGCGAGTCGCAGACTTGGCCATCGAGATCGCGGGATCTCACTCCCCTTATTAATTAAAATTTATCGAGAATGACGCGGTAACATTCAGTTTTATGAAAAATGTAGATAACAATTTTAATATAAGTAGTTAATACAATTGGTAATTTTGTAATTTGTCACTTTTTAAATATAAAAAAGTCTTAAATCTCGAATGTTTTCACTTCTTTTACGGCTCTTTCGATGATCCTTACTGAAACCTCAGAGAATTTGGTGACTCATCTGTTAATTTATTACTGTTTTAGTTTGTTTCAAAATAAGATTTTTCGATAGTAGTGAAGTTAGCGGTCCGCTATTTCTCGCACTTAACTGAAAGATTTTAAGATATTTTCATTAAGTTAAACGTATAAGAAATTGAACAAAAAAAGAACAGAACGACACCGTCAATGAATCTCACTTTAATAAATAATATAACGTTAACTAAAGTAGAATAATTAGACGGTAACCAAATTAAATGAAATAAAAATTTCTTAAGGTCTTAAAGTATTTAAAATGTTACAGTCATTTCTTAAATCACCGATTATTATTATTATTATTAATAAGTCAATTGGTTTCTCGTGACAATAAAAAAGGACTTGACTTAAACTGATGTTCCCATTTTTTTAAGAGATATGTATAATTTTTAATTTTTGTTTCGATACAAATTACGTTGAATAATAACGTATTACGTAATACGAATCTGATGGGCAAATAACTAAAATTAACATTTAATTTTTTGCTATAAAAACTTTAAAGATTTTTATATTTACGTGTCCTATTTCTTCAACGACAACCGTCAAATTATTATCAAATTGCAGAGTGCCCTTCGTGCATTTACATGTCGTTTATGATTTAACCTTATATAATATTAGTCCAGTGCAGTAAGGTTTTTACCTAGCAACCCAATTATATCGAATGGATTTTCATAGAACTTGTTTCGTTGAGTTTCTAATAGTAAGGACTAAAATGTTTACCCTTTAAAAATTGCCGCTTATAATTATTAATCATTTAAGAATTAAGAGAAATCGAGCCTAGTTGCTCGACCATCTCAAAAAAAAAATTCTTTTGACGGTGATGACCCTTATAACGTATGTTAGTAGTTTAAAACCAAAATATTTTAATTCTATCTTAACTCGTTTAAAAATGACGATCGTTTTTGTTTCGTGCCGTGCGCCAGAAACTGCTTGCAGTGGTTTGCGGAAAACACCAGATTTCAGTTATGATTTATCCCACAGCCCTGGAATTAATACAATTATTTTTGACGCATTCCATACTAAATTTTTGTTACGTATACTATTTTTACTATTTTGTCTCCATATGCCCTAAAATTCACACTAAACTTGACATTTGCAATTACAAAAAATTTAAAATTTCGAAAGAATGATTTTAGGGAAAGATTAAACCATCGGCCTTCAATTTTGTTTTTAAATACTTATATTAGGGTAGTTTGTAAAAATGAATAATATAGAGCTCTGATACTTGTCCTCTTTTAGGCAAACAGTGATAAATAAACCCATAAATATGCTACTTTTCGAATTTTTTGTAAATTTTAGGGGTAAATATCTTTGGTGGCTGACTTACAAAAAATTTAAACTATTTACGCTTTAAAGTACCTACTATAACAATAAAATTCGTTAAAAAGTTTGAGTTGCTTATTTCACTGCAAACAAAGTTACGCCGGGTTAAAATTTAAAAAATAACCGAATGCAGGATGCAGGATGTCCAGAAAATAATGGGAAATCTCACGGGAGCGTATGGATCCTATAAATTGTTTTCTACGATGCACCCCTGCCGAGATATTCACCCCCAAAGTTGAGAAATAAAAGTAAATTTGTTTAAATAACCAGTGATATTAAATGCTGAAATCGAGAATGAGGAAAATGAAGTAAAATTAATTTTAATTTAAGATAAAAATATTTTTTATTTTTAGGTACCTACTTTTTATAATTTCATGTTGTTCCATTTTGGTAATTCTTTAAATTTGAAATTTACTTTTTTTAACCGAATTTTAAATATTTTGTGGCGTTACATTCGCCATTTTGTATCAAATATTTTTAATTTTAATGTTTTAACCATATTAATATTAATATTCATAATTCGTATTCAATAATCCCGAAAACAATATATAATAATCCTATTTTCTTGACTATAACACTTCAATTGTAAAAATTATTAGATTTCAACGTATATTTTTTAATATTTTCACTCTTTTTCGAAAAACTTGGAGTTCCGAAATAGCGTAATTTTGAAAGCGTAAGCTTTTCAGCTCCAAGGATTTTAATTTTTCACGTCTAACAACAGCGGACTATATGGAGTTGTTTACAATTTCTTTTTCATACAAACGTTTCTCATTTATTTGCATTTTTTGTAACTTCGACGTTGCGTAACTTACAAATCGGTAAATCCTTCCTCAAAAAGTCTTGCTTGAAAGACAAGAAAATTTATTCAACATACCTATTATAACTGTTTTTTTTTTTAGAAATCCGTGTTTTATGTCCAAAATGATAAAGATGAAATTTAAAAGGCATTTCTTATTATTTGATTTGAATATTCAAACAATAACTCCGAATTATATTTCCTAAAAAATGTATATCTTCTATAATGTATGTAGACAAACGACAATTTAAGAAAATTCTTTTATAAACAGATCGTAAATAATACGTATGAGATTCTACTGTTCCGTTTATAATATAAAAGGAATTTCTGTATTTCCAGTATATATTGCTTTGGCAATTTTTTCAGTTAATGAAGTTCTGTAAATTATGTTGAATGCATATTTCTTAAGAACGTTCATTTAATATGAACTGGAATTCTGAAGATATGACCATGAAGACGAGAAAGGTCATATTTAAAGTAGAAGTTTGCAAATATCTCGTTTAAGTATAGGCCACGATCTCATTACAAATGGAATCGAAAGATTCCGGATTAAACGTCTTTCTTTTATTAAGATATTCGTCTCGAAAGACGCGACTTTTATTGTTTGGTCTTAAATGCCATATACTATTTAATAAACGGTTTTGAAAAGTGCATATTGTGAAAATTTTGAATATTAGATAATGAAATGAGTAATTATTTATGTTTCTATAACAATTTTACAATATGTACTACATATCTGTATAAGATATGAACAATTAGCACAACACATGCTATACCTACGAGCTTCGAATTATCTATCATTAATTTATTATCCTGGATTTCCTGGACCGCGTTTAAAATAACGAGTAGAAGTTGTAGTTATTATGTACTAACAGTGCCTAGTAAATAACAATTGAATATTATTTACTTTGGGTATTATCGTGCGCGACTCAATTCTCCAGTGGTCGGTGAACATCTTTTCTAGTTCTCCCACAACAGTTTGGCGACGTTTTTTACTTTGAGAGTTTAACTTAAAGCTAAATATCGATCCGTTTCGATTCTGTCATAGGATCGGTAGGTAGGTTGCGGAGGGATGCATAAAATACGTTTGCTATAAATTCGATTTCTTTCGGTGCGCAAAATGCGACGGTCGAACAATAATTGGAAAGGAACATTTTAATTAATGGTTAAATAAAATAATTTTTTCCTCTAACAGTTTTCGTTGTTACTCAAATAATTGGTACTTTACTCTTGAACAATTTAATGTTTCATTATTTTTAAACAACTATGGCTGAGAACTTTTCAAACTAAGCAAAACTCTTTATAATGACTTTTACAAGAACCAAAAATAAAAAAAGTTAAAAGTATAGTTATCCATCGACACACTGTATAAATAATGTGCAAATTAAAAAAAAATAACTTTGATTACTTAATAAACACTATATAAATATTATATTTATATAGTGTTTATTACGAATAAGTTTCACCAAGTAAAACATAAGACAATTAAGTCTTTGATTACTTATTAATTATGTAATTGGTTATTACGAACTAACATGTTTGGTTGCCTATGCACTAAGGTCACGTGGGCTACAATCGTTAACAAACACTCTGTATAATAATTTAGCGACACCTATTCAACTGCGTCTACACTAAGATTATAATGGTTGCTGTATTGTTTGATTTGGATAAAGTTAGGTTAAGAATCATGAAGTTGATCTTATATTTATAACAAATAATAACAGAAAAACTGGCAATTCAAATAATAGATTTAAGATACATCCAAAAAATTAAAGTACGCAATTATTTAATAGATAATTAATATATTCGACATGTCCGTATTTTTTGTGAACACGTAAGGAAAAATCTATTTCTCAAGTATCAACATTAGCGCTTGAGATTTTATTATTGTAGTGCTGAAAGTGTGGATGTAGATCAAAAAAATGAAATACAAACAACAACAGAAGATGCGCTGCAATCACAAAGCGAAGCACAAACGGCGTTACAACAATTTTGGCCAAAAGTTATGGAAGAAATCAAGTCGATAGCAACGGTTAGTTACAAATAATCAACAGATTTACTGCTTTACTTATTATTTTATATTACAGATGGATTTAAAACAACAGGTACTTCCTTTAGCACGTATAAAGAAAATAATGAAGTTGGACGAAGAAGTGAAAATGATTTCGGCAGAAGCTCCATTATTATTTGCAAAAGCTGCCGAAATATTTATACATGAATTAACATTGCGTGCTTGGATTCACACTGAAGATAATAAAAGACGGACTCTCCAAGTACACATTTATTATATACATATATATTTTATTATATTTATTATATATTTATATACACACATATATATATATATATATATATATATATATATATATATATATATATATATATATATATAGTTTAAGTATATTTCTAACATTTGTATATGTTCTAGAGAAATGACATTGCAATGGCAATTACAAAATTTGACCAATTTGATTTTCTAATAGATATCGTACCAAGAGACGATATTAAGCCAAATAAACCTAGAGAAGAAGTTACTGGTCGTTCTAGTGGAAATTCTGATCAGGTAAAATAAATCTAATTGTAAGTAATAAGAAATAAGTTAAAACTATTTTACTAAAGATAAGAAACAATCTCATTTTTTTTTATTCTGCTTTACAGAAAAGTTATTATTAGTAAACTAGTTGTCGACTAATTCATTTGTTTAAAATTAATTGTACGTTTACAGACTAAATTTATGAATGCAGCGAAACTTCTCTGAATTGACCATTCTTTATTCGATGCATTTTTGGATTTTGACTATTTAATATAAATATGAATAAATAATGTTATTGTCTTTCAGTAATTTATATTCATTCATTTTTGAATTATAGGTTCATTATTATTTGCAACTTGCACAACAAGCACAGCAGCAGCTTCAACATACAACTCTGCAAGCAAGTACTTCGCCAACATCAAATACTACAACTACACCTACAACGCCAAATACCATTCAGATTGTTCAACCACAAGTGCAAACTGTTCAAGTAACAGGTTCTATGGAACAGGTAAATAAAACTTAACTGTGGTGGTTTTGTTAAAAATTAAATTGTATAAATAACAAAACAACATATGCCGCCCTTCAGAATACAACAGGAACATCGCCTACAACTACCTCGACAGCACAAACTCCTGTAGTTATCCAGCAAAGTCCACCATCGCCACAACAATCCCAAGGTGGTAACATTCAAATTATACAACAAATAGTGACACCAAGTGGAGAAATACAACAAATTCCTGTAAGTTAATTGTTTATTGCTATTACTTGTAAGTAATCATTTTTAATATTACCTATATTTATTCTTATAAAATTACATATTAAATTGTTATGTATAAAGCCACCTATTGTTTCACCTGCAAAGGATCACATTTTACATTACTACAGTTTTTCAAATTTTGGTAATTTTTAAATGCTATTATAAAACATTTAAATCCATTCTCAAATTAAATACAATAAATACAACAATTTTACGTTAAAATCGCTTCTAATTTTCAGATTCAACTCACACCGCAGCAGTTGCAAATGATAAGGATGCAGATACAAAGTAATACCAATCAACCCCTCATTATACAAACAGCCCCAATTCAAACTGCAATCCAACCACAAGTGATTCAGGTAATTCTTATATTTATAATATGAATACACAGTTTACATAATTAATCATTTTAGGTTTCACAGCAGAATAATGTCGGACAGTCTGTTTTCTTAGCTGAAAATAATGGAAATACTGAGAGTGAATAATTTTATTCTTGTAATTAGTATTAATTCGGTGATTTTCAATATTTGTAAGGTTTTTTATTAAATTCTTAATGAAACTTTCATTTTTATCTTGATTTTGGCTAAGCACATACGAGCATCATTTTAACGACAGTTTTACTTGCAACAGGTCATTGTAAATAGATGGCATACATAACTAGGAAGCAACTCGCATAACCATAATCGAATACTACTTTTGTGACAAGATCTATATTCAATGGCCTGTTGTAAAATTGTCATCGAAATGATGCTTATATAAGTTCAGCCTTAATATTTATAGTTGACTTGTTAATTACGAATGACTCGAACGTATGCCTCCCCCTTCTTAAAACGCCTACTCAGTCGCAACACACCTTGCTAATCCCGTTATAGTTAATGGATACAATTAATTATTTCTATGATTAAAGAACTACAGTGATTGAAAATCTTAACATTAAAGATCAACTTTAGTCAAAGTTAATTATTAAATTAATACCTAATTGAAATAAATTTTAATAAAAGGCCATCGTGGTCTAGAGAGCTTTATGCTCATCTAATAAACTAATAATAGGGAGTTTGTATCTCCCAACAATCTTGGACGTTTGTTAATGTCACCGAATTTAAAAAAGGAAAAACAACAGTTGGGATACCACATTACCAACACCAGTGTGATATAATCATCTAGGAAACATGTGCTGTACAAGATAAACTTCTACAGAAATTGAAAATGCTTAACAGTTACAAATTTGCCTTTTCTGCAATTCATCTAACATCTGAACATGCAGATGTTAAATGCATTTGTATTTTTGTAAATTTGAGTGTAATAAAAGAAACAATAAAAATATCAATCATTTATTATAGAACATTCATAAATATATAACAACATTTGATTTTATTAACTTTTCAACAAATAAGTATCTTATTTACAAAATAATTTTAATTACTACATAATAAAAATGTTTAAAAATACCTACGATATTCCTTTACACTTGTATATATAAATTAACATGTTAAGCACCATAGTTGTCCCTGGAGATTTGTTTTAGTATCTCACGGCGTTCCCGTGGCACTTAATATGTTAAAGGATTTTCACATAGTAATAAAACTTTTGTCAAGTTATGAACATTTAATATTTTGTTTATTAAAAAAAAACTAATTCCTTTTAAAGAGAGCTGAAAAAATAAATTATATGGGTCATAATCTGGAAAAAATGTATTTCAACAACATAAACTTGACAAAAAATATAGGTAACATCTATCTATTAAAAGTATGTTGTACTGTAAATATTAAAGGAACCATATGAATTGATATTTTGCACATACAGCATTTGTGATAGTTTTCCATTGCTGTATACACTAAGCTTGATGGTAAATATTTATAAAATCCATATAAATTACCTTAACAATCAAGTGTTAAGTACCGAAATTGTTGCAATAAAATTGATAGTTCCAAATTTATTACATACACAGCTTCAACAAATTTCTAAACTGTTATAAGCCATATCTATTAATTTTGTATATAAGATATATGTACACATATAAGGCAACATTTGACATACATTTTAGTATTGGCACACTTGGCAGTCTTAAATAAGTGAACATTCTGCTTTGGTGCCCAAATATTAAGTATAATACACTGAACTATATAAAAATATATAAATTTCAATACCTCTTTATAGGTAGTTTCTTAATACTGAAATCTTGCACAAAAAAATTATAGGTACAAATAGTTAATATTTTTTTTAATTATTAGTCGTAAATAAATTTTACAACTCTCAAAAGTAACTGTATGCTTAAAAATTGATTTTATATAGTAACAATAATTATTAACTAGTAAAACAACCATTACAATTTTTTGCACAATAGCAAAAAATACTCTATAATCTATTTAATAATTGACAAACGAGGGATATTTAAAAATAATCAAAGTATGTTAAATAAAATCCTAGATTTTTTTAAATAAATAGCATACCCAATGTAGAGTATGATATACTTAGAAAAATAAGGATAACTTCATTTTGTCATCACTATCCTTAAACACTGAAAAAAAAACAAAATGATCATTTCAAATGTCTATACCTACATAATATTGGTATCTAATTTAAATTTTTTTAATGGTAATATCTAGATGCACCATCAACTTAAAATATTAAAACTTTTACTTTTTGAATATTACTAATAAAATATTACTTTTATAAAGTAATGCACAAAAATACATACTCTTTTTGTAAAAATACAGTTACCTTTGATAGCATGTATCGCAAGAAAAAGCAGTTATTATTAACTAAACTAAAGTTAAACTATAATAAGAAAAAACAAACAACAAGAAAAGTACTTTTAGTAATAACCGGTAAGTCCTCATAATTAATTAATATTTTTAAATTTCACATTATTCACCTATATAAGTATATTTAAGTCTTCAACAAGTTAACTGTCGATAAATGTATTTTAAAAATTGGTCCCAAATTTTAAGCATGAATTTCATCATTTATTATATGTAAGTATATATTATTATAGTATATATAAATGTGAATAAAAATTTCCTTAATTCTATTAAAATAATAATGTGAATAATTAGAGAAAACAATTTGCAGTAAAATTTCTGCTTTTAAGAATTTTCTATTAGATTAATATTAACGAAAATAAAAATACCATAATATATAGGTATCGATGTAAATTCTTAAACTTTATGACAGTTAACATGTTAACAAATAATTTCAGCGTACATACATGGAGTCTGGATCATTTCTACAATTTATTTTATTATTTACCTACTAAAGAGTTTACTTATAAACTATTTATTAAAATATAAAATCTTTGATATAAAGGAAACGGTACGTAATATGGCCTACATTTAATTAGAGGACAAAAAACATAACATTTGAAACAATATAACATAAAACACTGGTTAATTTACAGAAATAAAATAGGTATTATTATAAGATTAGTTTCGTTCGTTTCTTTTTTCTAATTTTGTCATAAGTAACTTTGTCACATTTATAAATTTATCTTTGTGAAAATAATACTTAATAACCTACCTATCATTTTCTTTGATAAAACAATAAAATCGACTTTAATCTTTGGATATTTACAAAATTTAAATAATTAAATTTTCTACCTTAAACAAACACGCAAGATCATGAATTTGTTGAGCTGTAAGACTGGTGTACATGATGAGTGTACGCTTTGCTGTAACTAGGTTTATCTTGATCTAGAATGTTAGGATCGGTAATTTCTAAAATGTTACTTCGACCCGCAGTTGAAGGATGGCAGTAATGATAATAAATAAATAAAAATACAATTGCAAGTAGAAAAGCCGCAATTTGAGATCCAGCAGCGCCATAATATAATAATGGATTATCTTCAGAATTATTAGCGACACACCTACATTGTTTAAATTAAATGATGTTATTCTAAATAATTTATTAGGAGTATTAAAATACTTACCATACAACTAAAGCTCCTATGTTCTCCATAAAACATACAAGATAATATGCTAAGTAAATATATCTAGTAGGTCCATCTCTTGGCGAAATAAAAGCAATAACATAGGCAAGGCCTAAGGCAATAGATAATACCAATTCTTCACATCGATTGCTGCAAGCCGCGGCCTGGTGCTGGCTTAAAGCTAACCATATGGCCATTACGCCCCAATGTAAAGCACACACGACCCCCATCCATGTTGGAAAAATGGCTGCCAGGAGGCTCAAAGCTAATACTCTCGATACTAAAATAAAAAATCGTTAAATAAATATTTGACTTCGCCTACTAATTATTATTAGTAGTTTGAATACATTATTTTCAGCATGTAATTGTCTATACCTACACATTTATAGGAAGTTGAATAATTACCTGCACTCATTAAATGCCAACAAAATGCAACTAGTATTCCAACACTAGATATTATTTCTTTGTCATCTCGTGCATATCTAACTGACCGATGGTATGAAGTTAAAGACCATGCGATTGAAATTAATGCAGTTAGAACTGTCCAAGCTTGTAATACTGCAACCTCTGAAATTACATTTATTATTATACCTACATTTTAAAATCAGTGGGCTATTTATTCATTTAGGAGCCATTCATGCTAACGGTTATGCTTATAATTTATTTGTATCTACTAGCAGTATCTAATTTTAAATTTAAAAACGTAAACAAATAAACTTGCCCATACATCAACAGGCTATCAAATTTGTAATTGGGAAAGAATAAAATTTAATAAAACAAATAAATTTAAGATGCCAAAAGAAGCTGTTTAATCTCTACTTAACATAATAAACCAATAAACATTTAAACAAACAACAACTTTTTGCAGACGTGATTAAATTTAGACATTACTAAACTTGTTTGCAACAATTGTTTAAACAATCGATTAAAACCTGACTCGGTAATTACTAAATTTAATCGTTTTGTCTATAAATATAGTCCAATTTTATGATATCAATCTAATAACAAAAATTTAGGTGTGGTTAAAATTTTTATCTTAATATTTGAACTGCAAACAATCGGACAATTTAATCGATAATATGTACACGTTAATAAACATTTATATAGTAAAACCTGTGGAACTGACCACCTGACTTATGTTAGTTGACCACATTTGGATGAACTTGAATGGCAAATTTCGTTTTAATTATACAATAATCTTTCCATGTAAAATTGAGCGACTGCTTAAGTTAACCAGGGGTTTGAACAGGATCAATGGTGATAAACATATTATATATTATACAATTTTGCTAGGTATTAAGATAAAAATGGTTACAATAACTGTGACTTCTTTTCTCTGTTTGGCCTATTTACATTTAATTCGAACATTTCTGATTAATGGACTACTTAATTGTAACGATCTCTACTGAAAAAAATAAAATTTACATTATTTGTAAGCATTTTATGATGTAAGTAGTAATTACCGAAGCATTATGATTTAAAAAGTCTAAATACAGATCCCTCTCTGGTTTACCTCATAGCACTTCCTGTAATTTAACTGAAAAATTCAGTCAAAAAACATAAATTGCCTATCTATCTATATGATTAAATTGTTTATAATATCAAAAATTATATTTATATGTACATACCTATTAGTTACATATTTAAAAGTTAAACTATTTAGAATTAAATAAGTACTAAAAATAATACCTACATAATTTTGTTATTGCTTACAACGTAAAACTTTCATATACCATAAAAATAACGCAAGAACATTGCTTATAGTTTTGTTGAGGTCTTTACAAGGACAATCAGCAAATAAAATTGAAAAATTAACAAAACTTGGGTTGGGTGGATACTAATTGACTTTTATGACCTACATAATATATCTACTATTTTTAAACATGTTATTTTTAGAATGATATTGGAATTATATGCATTGGCTATTGGGAACGAGGAAAGATCCAAAACTGATCTAGGTATTTTAAATAACATTGAAACGTACTTATCGACGCCGTAACAAGGGTACTAAACGCCTGTGGCAAGTGTCTAACTTGCACCCTCCTAACCCAAAAATGACAAAAGGTTTAAAAATTTTTAAATGTAACAAGTTAAATTTTACTAAATGCAATATGTTAAATTCTTATCTACTATTAATCACATCAAAATGTAGTGCCCCAAACCTAGTTGCGCCCGCGGCGAACGCCTCTTTCACCATTGCCTTCTTTAAGGCTTTGGTACTTATCTATGGTAAAAATACATTTAATTGCGAATTATATTAATAAAACATCTCTAGATACTACACTTTGGCAACCATACTTTTTATTTACTTAATTCGCTTTAGATTAAAGCACATTTACAATGTTTTATCAATTTCAAGGTCAAACAAACGGCTCACATTAATATTTATTAGCTATAAGTTTTGCAATTTAAGTCTGAAAATGTTAAGTAGGTGTATATTATACAGGTATAATATTGCAGAGGGTTTATTTTACTACAAGAGAACAAAATAAAAGTGCAACTTTTAATTGAACTGTGGCTATTTGAATTTTAATTTTTAGGGGATTAAACTACCTACTTTTTGCAGTTAGGAAGTATTTAGCTGATAATATGTAAATATAATTATTACCATACCTGTTCCTAAATCTTGTAACTTTTCGGGGCAGGCAATATGATTTAATAATATCATGAGCTGAACAACTGCTTGAGGGGCTGCATGTAGAAAACAATGAAATAATCTTAATAAGGCTCCATTTGAATCTTCATCTAGCATACGTCTGTACAAGGTAGTTTGTAATTGATTTATTCCCGAAGATCCGGCAACTTTACTCCGTAATCCATATATTAGTGTATCAAGATACCTCAATAGAGGTGAAAGTTGTAATAATAAAAATACTATTCTAACGATCCATTGCGATACCGATGTTTTTCCTAACGATGGGTCGTCATGGTCTACAATATACCTGTAAACAACACATCACATTACTCGACTAAATATAGTAAAATGGTATAGTATGTAGTAAAACAGTTGTTTTCAATTATGACGTTTTTCGTTATAATGTAAGTATATAGGTGTAGGGGTAACGGGGGCACATCCGGTCCGTAAAAAGTTCCTAAGATATTTTTCAATAATATTTGAATGAAAAATGACTTAGTTTCGGAATTTTATTGAAGAGACGAATTATATCATTTTTAAACCACAAAATAGACATCGCATAGTTTTTGTTAAAAAGAAAGAATAAACTATTTTTAAAAAACTTTCTGTGGCCGAATACGTCTCCCATATGCGAGGGCAGTTTTGATCGTTATGATATTCGCGAGGACAGTTGTAGCAAACATATTAATAATATATATTTTTTTAATTATGATGGTTTTGGGCTACCCAATTAGCCAGTCTACTTTTAGTATAATGATGTTTCTAACAATAAATCGGGTTAATATTAAAATCACAAACATCCATGGTTGCAGCGGGATTCCAACCCATAGTCGTGAGCGGCCACCGCGACCCCCATATTAACATTAAAACTCTAATTAAAATTGTATAAACCTTTAATTTCTAATGTTACGTAACTCGGAGGATTACTGTATATTCAATGTGCATTGAGCTATTTTTATTTAGTAATTAACGCAGTAGGTATAATGTGACAATATAAAATCATTTGTAATAATTGATGATTTTTGTGATTTCATTACAAATTAAAAATCATTTTTTTTAATTAAAATTAACGTAGAGGTGCAAATAAAAATATTTTAAAACGTTAAAATGCGCATCAAAATTAATTTAAATGCCAATTTATGAAAACAAACATTAATAACATTAATATTTTTGATTCGAATACATGTTCACAACTATACAAAAACAATAATGACAAATACATACATAATTATTATTATCAAATGATCCTGGAAAATAATATTGATAGGAATCTATGTTGTCAGTAGCGCTAGTCATGTCAGAGGTAAGCAGCAATTTCAACAGCAATTTCAAAATTATAATTTATTTATTAAAGTTATACGTACTTCAAACTAACTTCAAAAGGATCTCCAGAATCAAAGGGATCTCTACAAAAGACAAGATGTTTAATTATGTCCTTTTTAATTATTCTAATCTACTGCAGAACTTCCTGAATATTTCTGAATTATTTTTTGGCGTTTCATAAAATACACGAGAATACACTACTCGGCGTGATTTTTGGTATTTAAACATAAACGAATATGCTTTCAATTAGTTTATTGGCTGCTGACTTTGTAAATTTCGCCCTATGGGGTTACAGCCAAGTTCATATGTTTTGTCCCGCGAGATGCGATCGCAGGCCAACGAGCGTCGAGGCAACTCCTACCCTTCGGTAGCAGTTGTTTTTGAATTATGAAAAGAGACACGTCAGATAATAAATAAAAACGGACAGTAATCTTTACCTTTTAGCCTTTTACGATAAAACTAACGCAAGCGACGGGACAAAACATATGAACTTGACTGTACCTACTGTTAGTTAAAATGTCCTATCTACAAAATTTGCGATTTTACCTTACAATAGATAATCAAGTCGTATTAAGTGCAGCGTTAGATATTTCGTGGAATAATTCCGTAACCGCGCATTTTATAAAAAAAAGTTGCTCTTGTCAAAATGAAACTGAGTTAAATAAGCTTTACATTGATAGCCAAACCATGGAAATTTGAATAAAATTAGTGGTAAAAATTGGAGTACTACCGAACATTTGATCCAATACCTATACCGAAACAGAATGTATAGCGTGCTTTCAGCATATAGTACAGGGTGTATAAAAGGTTCGTTTATAACGTTTCAGGGTTGATAGAGGAGGAAAACACGAACCACTTTTGTACGTGATAAAACTTTGGCAGCTGCACCATGTTTCTGCTAGGTGGCCTGAAAGAGCAAGTCGCTTGATTTGCGCCACAGCACGTTATTATTCATGTAAGAAAAAAGTTCCGGCGCAAGTCGATTGTGCGATCGTGTATACACAACATAGAAAAGAGGTTTGTTTTTCCCTCATTTATCACCTCCGAAACTTTGTAAACGAACTTTTTTGATACCACGCAAGTCGAGCGACTTACCCTTTCGGGCCACCTAGCAAAAACATGATGCATCTGCCAAAATTTTGTCACATAAAAAAGTTGTTTGTTTTTCCCTTCTCCGTCATCCCCGAAACGCTGCACACGAACTTTTTATACACTTTGTATATCTATTTGATATATTGATTGATTTAACAAATAAACTAAAACGCATTTATCTCAAAACTGCAAATTTGCAGACGTATATCCAAAGACCAAAGAGGTCTTTTACACGATCAGTTCAATATCAGTTTCAAATTGATGTGTAAACACAAAACTGATAGCTGAAATCGAAACTGAAACTGAAACGGAACGCGACGTGGAACACGGAAGCGTTCAGTTCAGTTGAACTGAATGATTTTAAACAGAATAATTATAAAAATTGATTAATATGTCCAGATAAAATAAAAGAATAATTAATTATAGGGCCAGGCTTTTTCAATCTCCAGTTAATTCTGACCATCAGTCGATCACCGATTGTTTCTAATAATCATTTCTATAGTATTTAACTGATGGTGAGAGTTAATTGGCAATTGAAAAACCGGCCCTGACAATAATAAAATTATAAAGCCGAGTCCTATCCCAATTCCTCCTTATCAACTTAATCTATAGTGTAGGAAAAATTCAAATTAATAAATTGTCAATTGCAGGTTCCAATCACAATAATAGAATTTAAATTGTCCTAATTAGTTTCTCCAGTTTTTATTAAGAAAAAACCATTGTCAGGATAGGATCTGTATTGTTGACAATATAATATTTAATTTATTATATCCAAACTAAACTAAAACACTGATCTGTACATTATGTAGGTATTCTTATAGTTGGATATAAAGTTTGCACGTGATTCTTTTTTTAAACGAGAAACTTACCACATACGTACTTATTACATCGCACACGAAACTGCTAGCTCCTTCGATTTTTATTGGTACATTCACCCCTTCAACAAAACAAAAATGTCCTTGTTTGGCTTTGCGCCAAAATTTTTTTATATTTTGATCTAGACGTCCGACAAAAGGTTGACGATTTCAATACATAACCTAATATAGTATAGTATAGTAATCTAATTATTCTTCGATATTAAAATCTTGTAATTCTAAATGCTTGTTCTATTTAATTTACCTATTCTATTTAAATTTATAATGTTGTCTAATAAATATGATCATGATATGACAATAATTTTATGAGCACCTACTAAAATCGACACGATCGCAGTATAATAATAATTGTTAGATCACGTACTGAAATTGTTAACCTCAAAAATAAGGTATAATTTCGAGTATTACGAAAATAGCAAAAAGATTATGATAAAATGTTTACAAAAGTTCAATGCCTTCTCCCTTTTTGTCGTCGTTCAGCACATAAAACAATAATAATTTATAAACATAGTGGCAAACATTGTGTCTACCTAGCGCATCGATTGGTGCATAAAATAAATTAATGGAAATTTCTACTTCGTTTTTATTAAGCACCGGTTGTCTATTTTATAAAATAAGAAGCTTCGTAAATTTTAGAACAAATTCGCCATTTTCTGAAACAATTGTTTATAAAACTGTTAGAATAGGTACATACATATAATGTAGAGTCTACTACTATAAGATTTTGAGATAACGCTTCTCTTCTATTTAACCTATCTGTTTCCACTGCTATCATAATAATACGCCTATAGTGAAAGTCTCTAAAATTTATGCTTTTCGTTTTTTTTTCATGTATTTTAATACTTGCGAGGTGTCCCATCAGCTAGTTGTATTTTAAATTAGCTATCTTTCTTATTATAACTATATACGTCAAACTTCGCCATCTATCTCAACCACCACTATTATAGAAATAAAAAGTTCTAAAAATACTTTATTCCTACATAGATATGCCCTATTTAATAATTTTCCAAAAAGGCTTTAAGTTACTACAGCAATATACGTTTTAAAAAACGTGATTTTTACTCGTATTTTAAAAACGCCTGGATTTTATTAGCCGCTTACTATGTAGAATGACGAAGGTTGCCGGCTGATCTAATATTGCGTCTTGTTTTAACAATAGCACATTATAGGTATTATTTATTATAAAAACGTAACGAATTATTATTTAAACAAAGTAATGATACAAGTGTTGTTCAAAAATGTAACTTTATTATATGCAGAGATAATTTTGTAATTTAGTGGCAGACATAGGTAATTGCGATGGTTCGACATTTAGCGTCCCCAAAGGCGCATTAATTGGAGAAATTAAATGCAATATATACATTTTCTTGCAATAGATTTGAGGTAGATATATTATTTCCAAATTTCGTATAATTTGGTGCAGAAACTTTAGTTATGATGTTTTAAAGTTGCCAATGCAGAAACAAACAGCAAAATTCGACAGTTTTCGTGAAATAACTTATAAAATCTCCAAAACGGCTTTACGTGCACAATTGAAATGTTTACCGTGCAATCTCAAATAGTAAATGAATACCCAGTAAACTTGGCCGCCAGAACATTTTACTAAGACTGTAGTTGTTTACCATATTCCCTTAAAGTTACTACAGTAAAACCTCGATTATCGGAAATAATGAGGACTAGGCTCTTTTCCGATAATCCGAGGTAATACAATTTTGAAAATAATCTCATCTTCACTCTAAAAGAGAGATAAACAAGAGTTATATCTCTTACTCGCCAGCCGTTTCTGATAACCTGTTACTGAATTTATTTCTTACATTTTCGACTGCTATTAACTTGTATGTACCTATAGTGTCATTTTAACACGCATCTTAATTTTTTTCATAAACCACCATCATTTCCATTGCTCGCGCACAACTGAATTTGTTTTAAACACATTATGGGAACGCCAGATGAAGTATCTTAATCATTGAATTGATCGAACTAGACTAATTGCATGACTTGCACGCTTCCCAGATTGCAATCGACTGTTTTTTCCTCTTACGGGAGCATTTAAAGTCTTATTAGTGTTGGTAAAACCAATAATGTTGTGTTAGCTTTAAAGTTGTACAGAACGCGGATAGTATTTTTGAACGTGTGTTCGACAATCAATAATCGGGCGTATAACAAACATAATATGTATAGGTATTTAAGTTAACCACGAAAGTTTGTAACAATTTTTTCAACTACGTAAAAAAATAAAGATTTCATTTTTACGGACTTACATACTTATATTTATGTATTCAAAATTAAATAAACCATCATTTTGGAGGGAATTGACAATTTCGAAGGATCGTTTTATTCTTATATTATGATTTTAACTGGATAATAGATTTTGTCCAACTATTAAATCGCTGGAATTGCTAATTAACTGGAAATCGCATATATCTACCTGATATATAAATAAACTGTAGATAGATAATCATGCAATTTTATTATTCAAAATTATTGCGAAAATCAAACTGGTTAAACTGGTGACATAACTAAATTTATTTTATTTTATTATATTTTATTTTAATTTATAGGTTACTTATTACATATAACTCATATTTCTTGTTAAAAGTGAAATAAACAAACATAAACATCTCTGACTCACCGTTGTTCTTAAAAAATTAATTAAATCTGGTAAATTAATATGAAATAGTACCTATATATTCAGAGTTAGAGTGGGTGTAGATTGGTTTAAGACTAATATATTTTCATTTTTGTATTTTGTTGGACAGATATTTTCCATAGAAATATTTATTTATTTAAATTGTAACTGATAGTTTATTAAAACAATATTGTTTTCTTGAAAATTTTCTCTTATTGTTAGATAAAATTGGAAGATAGAAATACAGGAAAGGAATTTCTATTCAGACACTATTTAAGATACAAAATTAATAAAATTTATTAAAATTATTTAATTCGTTTTTTAGGTACCTATACCTATTTAGTTTTTATAGTCGCCTACTACACACGTTTCATTTTGTCTTTAACTGGATACGTTATTCAATAGTAAATAATAAAATATCTATAGTAAAAATACATTGCAAAAAATGAATTATATTAACTATGTATATATATTTAAAAGAATCAAATAACATGTTTGAATAAATATGTACATACAAACAACTAGAATAATAACCACTTTTCTGCATTTATGCTATTCTTAGGGGTCGTGGTGGAGTTTGATTCGAAAAATATGCAAATACCTAGTAACCGAAAATTTTCAAAATATGTACGTTTTAGAAAATTTATTCTTAGATTATGTATTATTTATGCAATAAAATTATTTGAATAATCACTACCTACTACCTTTACACCGCAGAATTATAAATTTACTCTATATTTAACTTAAAAACTATTCGTGTGCCCTTAAGCATTGAAAATTTCCTTATTACAAACCATAAACCAGATAAAAGTTTAGTCGCATTTTTTATGTGAGCGATAAAGTATAAAGCAACTAATAAAACATGTGCGCTTTCATATCTTATCGGTGTGTGAACAAAGAATTGAATGTTTTTAAAATAAAAGCGGGATTTCCTAGTATATACTTATAAACTCGATTGCATTAATATATATAATTCCATCAAAACCGTTTAGGATCATTCGCGTTAGTGGTAGTGCTTGTTTCAGTAGTTCGAATTTTAAATTACAACATCGTATTATTCGTGTGTGCGAGGAGTAGGCCTTTTTGCGTGTGAGTGCGCGAGTGTTGTATGTTGTGTTGTGTTATCTAAAAGGATTACAAACAAAAAGGATTAATACTACGAGGAAGTGTAGGATCTTTTTTTGTCGACTAACCCTCCATGTATTTATAAAGTGTAAATACATTGATCTTTAAGCTCTAACACAAATTCTCTGAAAATCGAGCTTGGTTAGGCTCTTGGATAGGGACTTGGTTAGGGCTCCCCTTAAAATTCGACGGTCCGATTTCGCGAACGAAATTTTATCTTACGCGCGTTTTCGCGGTCATAGTAGCTGGTGAAATACAGTGAAATATGAAACGTATGTATAGGCACGTAATAATGCAAGTTCGCAGTCAACGGAAGAACCTACTCTGAAAATTGACCATAGAGGGAAAACGACGACGAGAAAAAAGTAGGAAATAAAAAGAAAAATTTGAAGTTTCTAATTTTTTCTTATAGTCTGTTACAGATAAGTGGCAATCCTAGCAGCAGTAGTGTTAATCTGCATTTTACGTAAGCAGTAAACACAAATTTAGTTCGGGATTTTAATTTTTTAAATGTTTTTTGTTTTAGTTTCTCTTATTTTGAGAAATTTTACCTCTTCGATGCATTCGTTTATGGATAAAAAACGGAATTCAAATTTTTGATTGTCGCAACAACGACAAACACGACGAGACAAAATTTGAATACTAAAATTTGCAAAAATAAATTCTTAACGTTTTCGTTTTTTAAGAATAATCGATTCAGTTACTAAAATTTATTGTGGTTAATTTACTTCTATTTTATATTAACAAAGGTGATTTATTTTATTTTAAATAAGTATTATAGATACAATAATATATTAATTTTTTTTAAACTATATATTTAATACCTTATTAATGTTGAATTAAAAACAAATTTAATTTATTTAGGGCATCGTATGTGTATGAATAGTGCGTCGAAAAATGTTTTTAACGCCCAAGTTTCTCGATTATCTATTTATTTTGTCACCTCTTTACTTAAACAAAAGATTTTAATAATTCCGGTTTCTTCGTGGCATTCTTTTAACACTCCTTGTTCTCAATTTTCTTCTTTTTTTTACTAAATTTAATACTTTCGTGCAATTGTTGTAGTTATTTTACTAACGACATGAAAATAAAGTGTAACTGTGCGAGGGTAAAGATACTGAATTTTGACCCTGTATATTATAAAAATATAAAACTTCGGCAAAACACTATTAAAATTAGACTTATTGTTAGTATAAACATTAATTAATTGAACTTTAAAACTAGCTGCGTACTTACTAATTATAATATACACGGTAATTAATAAATAATGCAAAAAAACTTCAACAGGCGATTCCTTGTCGAAAATGAAGGCGGTCTTTCATATGAAAATGTTTTCCTAAAATGTCTCGTTTCTGAGTTACACCCCTCAAAAGAGGAAGGGTAAAATTAAGTTTTCGTTTTATTTCCCAACTTGGAAAAATGTGGAACAATAACATTTAATAGATGATTTTTACTTATCAAAAGGTTTCCTACACCTAGTAATATTTTCAATCATCTCCTATCTTCACAAGCAGGTAAAAAATGCAACCCCTGTTGGTTTTTTCAAAGACCATTTTGAGAGTTAAATCTTTGCAATTTAGAAAATCCCTTTTGAAAGCTCGCTTTATTTAGAACCTTTTTTGGCTCTTTCATTTTTCCAGCAAAACCTACAATTTGTTAGTAAAAAATAAAATAAGTGATCGTATGTACAGTACAGCGAAACTTGGAACATATCAATATTTATTTGTTGAATAGCATTGTTCGTTGTCAGAACTTGTCAATAATTGTTATCTATAACTTTATTCAACTAAACATTTCGTCTACATTGTAATATTTGTCATTCATTAATTCAAGAGCTTCCCCTTTTGAGGAACTACGAAAGGAGACGTTTAAGAAAAAAACCTTATATAAAGCTTAATTTTCGACAAGGAATCTCCCTTCAAGTTTTTCGCATTATTTGTAAATCACCCTGTATTAATATATTAATTGTTAAAATCTTTTTTAAGCTGAGAACAGCAAACTGAATGTATTTGTGAAACCCGGCAAATTATATAACTAGAACCCCGTGCGGGTTAATCTTTCAACTTACTTACGCTTAGGAGAAAATATCATAAATTATAAAATATATACTTTTAGGAACAAATTGGCCGTAATTTTGTACTTTTATGTAAAATAGTGACAGAGTTCGACCGCTGTATTCTATATACCTGTAGATAGGTACTATAAATGAGGACTAATAATGAACACGTGACACTTAATCGACAACATACTATGAAAAAGGAAATTAAGTCATCAATATGTAAACTAGAACGGCTTCTAGATAATTTGTTGCGTTTATGTTCAAATTTCCGTTTCAACATGAAGATATAATTTGTAAATGTCATGTCGGTAATGGCAGAAAATCATCAATAATTACAGCAGATATAGCACTACTGTTGTAAATAAACTCAATATAGCTTCAAATAAAATTTCGCACTAAATTCAAAATAAACAGGAAAAGTGTGTGAGATAGCAATCATTGTAAAGGAAGGAAGAGGTGTAAAAAGCGTATCGCACATGGCAGCCATTAGATTCAGCCCAACCACAAAATTATCAAATAACGAGATAATTTTTGTTCGTAAAAAAAACGAATTTTAATGTTAGTCTCGCGATTAAGGAAACTATTCCCAATTCCCACATAAAACTGAAACTGTTAAATGAGGCCCGCATCAGATGCAAAACTCGGTAAATGCAAACATCATAGGTAAAGTAGTTTTTTACAGGTATTTTTGCAATCTTATCTTATGAGCTTCCTGACAATGTTGCAATGTTACAAAACGTTTCACACGTCTGTGAGTTCATAACGAGCGTTAATTTTAAATTTAAGTGTGCATTTACGGAGTTTTGCACCTCAAAGTTAGCAACAACCGAATTTTGTTAATCATTTAGTGAAAGTCTTATATGCAGGGTGTTTCAGAATTTCACGGCACTATTGCAGGGATGCGTTCTCTAGCACAAAATAAACAAAAAAAAGTTCATATGAACATACGTTTCAAATTAATTTATTAACGAGATATCACCCCTTAATTCAAAATTAGCCCCTCTTTAGTACACGGCGTGCGTGGCAGCGTTGTACCTACTGTTACTCTTTAAGCCTATGTCGATTTTCTCGAACATGGCTCCTTTTTTATATTAAAATGTTTGGGGAATGCGACAATAAAGTTGAAAATTTTTTAAATTAATTCCCTGAAGGAAAATGTGATTTGAAAGGTTAGGGGTAACATATTGGCCACCTGAAGTGGTATCAAAAATCTATGAAATTGCTTTGGAATACTTCATTTATTAGGAATGTAAACCAAACACGATTAAACATTAATAAATATAAATGTTATTTAAACAAATTGATTTTTCTCTTTCAACTTTAAGGGTGAATATCTCAGCCGAAGACCGTCGTAGGAAAAAAGTTTATAGAAACTTAGTTTTATTTTGACCTGCTCTATACGTCGCCGGAAGATTTCTCATAATTTCCCATGAGAAAATCCGATGTGCGAAAAAAATTCATGAAGATACTACTTGTTATTTAGGCAAATAAAATTTAAAGTTAGCTTATTTTAACATTTTTAAGGTCGAGGAATTTTAAAATAAATATTAAAACAACTACCTACCTAACTAATTGTAACTATATAGATATACAATTGTTTGTGAAAAAAATTAAACTTTATCGTTGGAAGTAGTTTACAAATCGTTTATTTAGTGGAAATGCCATTTAGTTTATCATTAGAAGTTATCAAATTAAATATAAATTATAATTAAAAGAGAGACGTTTAGATAAAATTTTCTATTAGTGGTAAAACGACGTGTTAAAAATGTCACATAAAACGAACATATATAGATAACTATAATAGATAGATATAGTTGACCCTTATAACCTGACATAACAGGGAATTCCGTGATGTGATAGACAAACTTCACAGGCTATTATCATGACGTCGGTCGTTTTAAGCAAAAAAAAGCTCATGACGAATACGGATCAATTCAATTTCATTATGAAATATTGCTTAATTACCCTGTTAATTGCTAATTACTGAAACTTAGGATTGTTCCTTTATTTTCTAATTTTTTTTTTTAATATTAGCAAGAATTTCCGTAGGTGGGTTGCTATACCTACATTGTATACTTATTGTTATGGTTTCACGAGTCTAAATGTAAAATTGAACACTGATAAGTAACGTCATCTTTCGATTAACCGCTTCTAATTACTTAAACAAAGCCATACAACGTTAGTCCTTTCTACTGTCAGTACCTATATAAGATTTCCTAAAACTGACAATGAGTTAGTTACGGGGTATTGCACTTTATTCACCAACGTACAAAATTCAAATATGGCAAAATAAGGACCAGTTTTAGAATCAATTCTAAAGTTACTTTAACTTGTCGTGTTTCCGTGCTAAAAGACGACTTTCATTTTTAAAGTCACTTTATTTTTATTATAAAATCGGGCCTAAATTTTCTAGTTTAAATTTAGTAGATAGATTCTACCTGATTAAGTAACTAATTTATTGTTGGCATAGGTATTATAAATATAGAACTTGACAAAATTTGCTTGGTTTTAACATAGGTACCTATACCTAAAAATAAAATTTTATAAATATCACAACTTCTATTGCCTAATATTATACTAAAATACAAGTCGTTATGCAATTATAAAAACTTAAATTAAGTGAAACTACGAAAAAACATTTTAAATTAAATATCTATTTATTAATTTTAATAGCGGCAAACGCTTAATTACCGGAATGAACTTTATTATAGTGTTTACAACGGTACGTTACAAAGTGCACGTAACATTTTATTTTATGAAAGAATCAAAAATATAATAGTTTAAAATCCACCTACAATTCTAACGACAAAGGGTGATTAAAAATTATAAATTAAATATCGGAGACGTTACTTTTTTTAATTGAAATTCAAGTCGTTAACTATAATTAACGTAATAGTGTCAGTTTGAGAAATTTTTAAAAATAACTTGAGTTAGATTTTTGCGTAATATCCAAAAAACAGTAAACAATACATATTTTTAGCTAGTTTCTTGGAAACTATACATATAATTTTGTTCTAATTT
Organism: Rhagophthalmus giganteus; assembly: GCA_036326145.1. Lineage (NCBI taxonomy): Eukaryota > Metazoa > Arthropoda > Insecta > Coleoptera > Rhagophthalmidae > Rhagophthalmus > Rhagophthalmus giganteus. The sequence continues at coordinate 53,367,942 of JARFJA010000001.1, forward strand.
TGATTATCAATGGAAATTATGAATATTTAACAGTGTTATTTTTTTCAAGGTCATTGAATGTAGCTTTTTTTTAATCAAAGTTACTAGTTTTAATTAAGAAATTTTCCCCTTTACATGAATGCAAAATACTGTAAAAAGCATATATGTTATTAGAATAGTGCATTATCAAACCTTTTCTGTTAAAGAAACACGATATTTTGCATAATTTTCGAAATGGTCGATTTTCTCTGTTCACGGCAATTTATTGTACTGCAAAATATTATCAATCGCGCTTTTGTTACAAGATAAATCATTATCTACGTTATAATTTAAACTATTTCGAGATTTCAAGGTTTTTTTTTTTTAGTTGGTTCCGTTTAACCTTCATATATGTTGTTTAGATTAATATAATGCAAGAACTCATTTGAATAAAATACGTATTTTCAAGCAATTTTCCTTGTGTAGAACCGGTAGAACAAACAAACTCGGCACAGAAATGTGCCTAAACAATAGATTTTCTAGCCGAAATGTGATTTGAGCGCGAACGATCGATATGAGAACGTAGTAATGTGAGCCGTTCGAATTCGAATTATATCAAAATCCTCTTACTGATGACAATTTTAAAATTGTAGTTAGTTTTTTTTATATACTTGCATATTATGTTTTAATGTATAAACATAATATGAAGGTAAATTGCTTAATTATGCTAATTACACGGTTTCCTTGAGTCCACACTGTGCATCAGTAAGTTTTTAGAACAAGTTATATTTTTATCCAAACCATACAAAAATATACACCTAAATAATTTTATAGTGTAAAAGTCTAATATAATGAAGTAAATTAACATTTTCATCATTGCGAGTTCCTTCACATCCAGGTTTCTTGCATCGTTCTTTATTTTCGTAAAAAAAAATGGAAAAATATTTTAAATTATCCTCGATCTCCTCTGTTTGTTCTTATACAAGATTGATATGTCTCGTTAAAAAAAAGGGACTTTTAGGAACCGACATTTTCTGCTCATTAGAGAAAACATGGGAAACTCGGAAAAAAATTATTATTATTAAAACCATTAGAAAAATTCTTAACGTCAAAATAAAATCTTTGCAAATGTACACCTATAAAACCACTTGCTTTTAACTTTATGTAAGTTTTTCTTTTAACCACAATTACGGAATCAATCATCTTTTTGTAAAATTAACATCCGCAATTGATGCTGATTCGTCTAGAAAAACTGAAAGTTTAAAATACCGCATCAATAAATGGCGGGTGCTTCTTGTTGCAAAACTACTTACAATTAGTGGTAAAATAATTAGATAAATATAAAACTTATGGCAATGTTTTAAACTTACTAATAAAACAACGACCAGTGTAACAAAATGTAAATCAAAAAAGAGCAAACCAATATCTGTGCGAAAACGAATACAGTTATAACGACAACTGAAACCCTAAAAACTGGCCCTAAAATATTTTTGAATAGAATAATTATTATTCTTCAGCAATTGTTTATGATAATTCCTCATCAACAAATATAAAAAAGTAATCCATGTGAGTGAAAACAAATGAAGAGTGTTTTGCAAAAACGTCCAATGTCAATTTGTATGAAAAATGAGTTCGATATAGGTATATTTGTGTTCGGTATCGCGTGGATTATCATTTACTATATTACAGTTGTAACAAGAACAGCCGTAGTCACTTAAGTTACAGTGGTCGAAAATTATAGGATTTGTGCAAAAACAGTCGATGTCAATGTGAAATTTCTCAAAAACAAATCACGCAAAGATTTTTAACGTGCATACCATTTGTTTTTGTGTTATTTACGTGACGTAGTGCACACTATACTACTAGTTAAAATGACTCAAAATGATTTTTTTTATATCGAAACATCTACCAGTCGGTTATTCTTGAAAATTCTGAGACCTCCGTTGAAACCGAGAGAGGCTTCGTATTACAATGGTATTACTCAAATATCGGAAGAAACCTCGTATGTTCAAATAAAATAGATGAATAATACTCCTCTATTATGTAAAATTTAAAAATTTTCTGAATAACAAACAACACTAATTTTATTTAAAAACATATACCCACTTTTATAATCAAAAACGATTAGTATCAAACAATTCTTAATATCTTTTGACATATTCGGTTTGTTTTCCAAATGACAACATAAAAATACGACTATTCCAGTCGAGAGTGACTGAAAAAAAAATGAAATCAAACAGAATACGTATAACAAATTTATACACGTTTGTATATCTTTTTAGTTTTCTGAAAAATTAACTTTTTTGACATTGGTTGTTTTTATAAGAAACTCTTGAAATGTTTTGATTTACTCCATCATTTTTCTCAGTTTTTTTATTTCCTGTGTTTGTTTGTTTTTTGGGTTTCGGTTTTCCTTTACTCGATCATCGTTGCTATCTGACTCGTAATTGCAATTATCTTTTCTTCCCTGTCAATTCTTACATTTCTTTCGTTTCGCGTTTCGCTTAGCCATCTGTACAACTTCAGAAAATATCGGAAAATTAAAAAAAAAAAATTATATACATATAGTATTTTATACCGTAAATATAGGGAAAATGTACCGATATAAACTAAAATTTGAAAGTAAGGTTCGACTATTTTTAGATGTTTATAAACTTTGAGATAAATATAATTATGTATACGTAAGTAGGCAGTACGTAGTAGGTGTATTTTGATCATTTGCGTGGGTATGAAGTTTACTCGAATCTGGGTGTTCCGAAATATATCTAATTGTAAACACATTTCGAATTGTTTCCAACTTAATAAATCGCATTTTCTAAAAAAAAAAATAGGAAAAGACCTCGATTTATGATAATTCATCAAGGATTACCTCTAGTATATACATATACATAGGTACCTATTACAAATATCTACTAAACTGATGTTAGTTTTAAATATTTTTCTTCGCTTAAAATTAGTCGATAGTACGGCATTTAATTAAAATTTCATGTCTATATTTTATTTTATTTAAGCAAAAAAATATGTAAAAATGGTACCTACTTAAATAAGTTAAGAACAAATATATTCTTTTATTATTTTACGACGAGAAGTTAATTACCGTGAAATATAGCGAGTTGAATGGTAATGATGTAGTAACAGATTTCTTTTAAATTTTATTTTTAATAATTATCATTTTTTTAATTTTAATTTCAGAAATGTTAATCTCAATCTTTTGTAGTCGGTCGTGCGCTTCTATTTTTAATATTATAGGTACCTCAACTTTTTATTACAATCTCAAAATAACATTTCTTACGGTTCCCCTTTATTCTCTATAGCTATATAGAAATTAACGGTGACCCAATAAACGTTCGTATAAACATCCTTGTTTCGTTAACCCAAATTCGATAAATATCTTGACAAATATTTAGAACGGGCAATCTTAATTAAACCAATATTAAAAAATTGTTGCCAAAAACAAATATGCAGGTTTCAAACTCGAAAAGTTTGAAAATTTGAAGTTGAATTAAATGTAATTATTATAATATTTTTTGTGAATTTACTTATATACGAGTTTCCCAACATTATAGATACCCACCCACTAAAATTATTGATAAATCTGTTTACGTTATATTATTAGATAATAATAGATTTGTTTTGATTTGATTATACAGATTACTCTTTAAAGGAAAGCGAATGAGGTCAAACAAAAGTTTCGAATGTCTACAACTTTTATGTATATATATATACCTACACTTATTAAATGTATTCGTAATGTATATCGTATCATCTCATTATATTTTAGTTGCACCCCGTACGCGTACAAATTCGAAACATAAACACTTGTTCGCAAGGTGGTTGCTCCATAACATCGCAAAAAAATTAATCAATTAAATAATCCCCGACCTATCTTAATATTAAGTAATTCGGATAATTTTTAAGATTTAAATGACTTACCATCGCATACTAATTGCGGTCATAAACAGTGCAGGCACTAACACGATAGTTAACGTTAAAGCAAAATAAACCCCGTATCCGTGTACCGAATAAAAATACAGTAATATACAGGCAAGTACGAGATCTACTACATAGGTTATGATAGATAAGGCAATGCATATCACGTAAAAAACACCAAAAGTCTGTTGCGATTCGCAAATTTTATCCAATGTTTCGCTTTGTTTTAAATGTTCAATTCGAACCAATGATGGATCTTTGGAAAATTGGACAACGGTGCAGGTTTCCGCCATTTCACATAACGAAAACAAAAAAAAAATAAAGATCCTATTCGCGTCGACCGTTCACGTTAGTTTTCTAAACACAACAAACGTTTCGACATTTGTACACACACCACCAATCATTCCGAGCTACTACCAACATAATACACATGATCCAAGGAACATACTGAAAAATACTCCACTCGACGCAATCTATCTCTTTCTTTTGATACTCCGGCAAATTTGTAAAACAGAGATGGTATCGCAGTTACCTGAAAAATCGACATTTCTGCGCATACGCCATAATAACGAATTCGTTTTCGTACCCTTTGGCAATGTTTCTAATTATTATCAATGAAACTACATAATTCATAATATTATGCAAACTTTTACTTCCCAACTGACCTACTAAACAACAATTTATTTACACCGATCACGACCGTTTCAAACTAAATTAATTTAAAAAAGGATTTCCCAGAAATTTTCAAAAATTGATCGAATTTAAATTACGAACCATTAACGTGTTAATATTTAAAAAAAATTTCGTTTAGACCAATCGAATGCCAAATCTTACATTTTGCCTCTAGGATAGTAGATGAGTACAAGACATTTTAAATATCAATATGTTTTTTGGTATGTTTGTACAAAAATTAAGATAAGATACGCTTTAAATTTTTATATTTTATTTTATACATAATATTACAATAATTAATTGGATTATATTATCTAAGCATACAACTTCAAAAACATGTTTGCCTTCATTTTCTTAAACAAAAATAAATGCATTTTATTTATTTTATCGTACAATACCTAATTAAGCTCCAGACATAATATGTTTCACGTTGTTATCGAATGACCTGAAACAAAGTGCGTTCGTAAAAATTTCTCATCAATTAATTTTTTAAACATACTTTGAAGTTATTGGATCGTCAGGAATATAAAATGGATTGCAGACATTGTCTGCATAAATTGAATGTAACTTCCTAAACATCTGAAATTATTATTATTTTTAATTTACGTAAGAATGGACTGCCTATTAAAAAATACTTACAGACCGAATTTCGTTATCACGCAATGCAGTATTTGTTGAATCTATGACTATAATAAATTTTATTTTAGTATTAGTGACATAACCATATCTACATAACGCTCAGGAAATTATAAACATTGCACAATTTAATTGTGATATAAAGAATAACTAAAAAAAAACTAAAAACTAAAATGAATAACTATATGAATTTAGTATAAAGACAGATATTACCTACAGATGAATCCTAATTAAAGATATAAATAAGACAAAAAAAATTAAAAGTTTTTAAATAACGACTACGTCCATATCTATGTTCTGTAAAGGTATTGTTCCTACATGTATATAACCACCATTTTGAAGAGTAAATCATAAATTAAACTAACGATAAGTTGGTATTACAGAATATAAGCATACAAACTGGTTGTTAATTCAAATTAATGTTTTTTTAAGTATATTTTTTTGCCAGCTAGTAAACTTATTAAGTTATTAGTTAGTTAAATGATTTGTTATTTTGGAAATTTATTGTTTTGAGTGTAGTAGTGACATCGTCTTACTTAATCAACCTGAATATTTTACAATTTCCTTAAAGGATTAAATTATATTTTTAAAACGCCACTTTCTGACCCACTTTGTACACACTATAATATATTTTAAATAAGGAGATAGATGGTGCTGCCTTCAAGAAATTAGCACAAAAATAAAAATTACTCAATTTTGTAAATTAATTATGTAGATACATTTTAAAATATTCTACAATATATTAAATTTGAATTTTAATATTGAGTAGGTAAAATAATTTATAAATTGAAATTATTAATATCTACTAATTGTAAACGATTTTTCCAATATGCAATTAGTACATCTTGCTTACACCAACTAGCATTAAGGTCAAAATTGTCCTATGCTTTCTTAAAATATCTTATTTCAAAAAGATTATAGGCTTTTTTAACATTACACCTACTACAAAAATTTAAGTAAATTCATATATTTTTTGAGAAAACTTGACTTGATTTTTAAATGTAGGTATTACCTATTTATGTAATTAGTTTCCCGTAATCTTAAAAGGATACATTTTATGTGTTTCCAAGGAATATAACATTCCTAAATACAATTCCCTCATATCAGATCCAGTTTTGTTTCCTGTATTTAATTTTTCTTCAACTACATCTAAAGATGATAAAACTTTATATTGAAATTCCAATTCTTCGTCTGGATTTAAACAAATAAAATATTTGGGGGAGTTCTGCAACCAAACTTACTTTATTGTTAAGGTAGAACTAGGTGATCCAATGTTATGGTACACGGGAGCTGTCAAACAATTTACAAAACACCGCAATAATTAGCGAATTGTCAACCCTAATAATATAATAAAAAAGGTAAGTAAATAGGTTAAGTGTAGGTAATTGTAATATACATTAATTTATAATAAAAAATTCAAATTTGCTTACATCTTTTCCAATAATTGCTACACATACTGCCATTTTGTTAACATAGGTACCTTCCTTTTTGATTAAATCGTGCTACCAAACAGCGATGGTGCTTGCTTCGTTATCCCCTCTCAAGTATTATTTAATGTTATTTTTATTAAGAGGCAATCGCGTCTATTTAAAATAACCTAAAAAATAGACCCATAATAAAAATATATACATTCCTAAATTATTTTAATTATTACAAGTAACAATTAAACATTTTCTTACTAGATTAAATTAAGAATATGGAGGAAATTAAAGAATCAAGTCTCAAGTCAATTTTACACGATAAAAGAGTATGGATACGAATAGTAAATTGTTCACACCGAGAAATAGACATAATGTGGATTGATTACGTCGGAAAATATGTGAAATTTGCACATCTAAAATATGAAAATTTCATCGATATAAATACCTTTGAAACTCATCCATGGATAGCGGTTGATCCGAATAAAGGAGAGCGACTTTTACTAGGTAAACAGTTTGTATATGTACCACGAAAAATATTACCAAAACAGGATTTCGATGGCAAATTTCGAATAATAGTTCCAGTTACTAATCCCATATATAATTTACGTTTTAAGACACTACTAGAAATACGATCCTATTTGAACTCTGAGAGGGATGTAGATGCCTTGGGACTACCTAAAAGATTACAAAACGAACTTAAATTTTTGGTAATGCAGCGAAAACAATTACCAAATTTTGATTTATATATTAAGCTTTTATTTGAAAATTTAGTTGCTTAATTGAAAAATAGATAAAGCACTTTCCATGCCATTTCCAATTTATTAGGTAGGTATCGTAAAAATGTCATTTAAACTTTTTGTATTGTAGTTAACTACCTACATTATAATCAATTTAATTTCATTTTAAAAATAACCTTTAACTTACATCGATGTATTGTAGTAATGACCATCTTTATATGTAAACAATGATATTTCAGCAATTTTTTATTTTGGGAAAAATTGATGTGTATAAATTTGTAGATCTGTAAGTAGTTTTAATCTGTACTTAAAAAGAAAATGTATATAAATAATAATTTGTGTATATTTACTGTAAAATTATTATTAAATTAATATATTTATATAAATATTGTTAAAATAAATTATTTTAATAACCTGTACAATATGTTGAATTTTCAGTTGTTAAAAAAATAATCTACTTGTTTAGTTTGATTTTGATTAATCAAGACAAAATGTATTAATATGTTTTTAGATTAAGGCCAATGTAATTTTTATTTTTAAATTCATTTTTTATGTACAAAACTTTTCATTTTATTAAAATATATGAATTATATTAACTAAAATGTTTTTTTGTGAACTTTTTATATACAAAAATGTAAAATGGCATTTTTTGCATTCATAGAATTGTAAGTTACAGGTTCAAAAATACTTATTAAGAATATTCTTTATCGTTAGGTGTATACTCTTATATATGGCAATATAATAATCCAGATTAATCTATTTTATCGTAAATATATATTAGGTAGCAAAGAAGTGTTAATTATACAAAACTCGGTGTTAAACTAAAAACATCGGTTCCATTATATTTAACATAAAAACTTTGCAAATAAAACAACATAAAAATGATGTTAAACTAAACATAGAAATACACAAGCTTATATTAATGTCGTTAATTTTTAACAAGAGTATGAAAATGTAAAACATTCATTTTCTACCAAACTTATTGTTAAAAATTTTAATTCATAAGTGTATACAATGTAGATTAGATACTACACAGAATATATAAATTAAAATACTTAAAATAGCATTAGCAACATTTAAGCTTCATAATTTGAAAATATCTCACAACTAACAATCGTATCTAATTAGAATACTTGCAGCATCATACATCAAAATTTTGTAAAAATAACTTAAATATGCATAGCTTAACTACATTTGAAGATAAACGCCACACCATTAAGCTAATAGTTTATTAAATTTTATCAAATTAAGTTAATTTCCTAAAAAAAACCGAGCAAGCTCTGGAACTTTAAAATAATATTATTAAATTCAATTTAGCAGTCTAAGAAATTGGCAGCCATAAGCAGCTCTAATGCAATCTCAGGCGCAATAGGAAAATCTGGAATCTCTGTTGAGCTGTTGGTGTAACGAACTTTGTATGTAAAATACATACAAACTTTTTGCAGCACATGAGATCTACAAATAAAAATAATATTTTACATTAATTCGTATCGTATTTTTTTTAATTGATCAAAAATTTACTTACGGAATTTCTCTAAAATTAACTTCGTTGGCTTCGTTTTCTGCAAACTGACCGGGGCCGCTTAACATTGCTTTTATTGTTCCTGAAGTGAGTGCATGTTCCCGTTTCACAATAAATTCGTGACCATCCGAAGATATTAACTTAACGTACATAGCATAGGGTCCTTCGCAGCCTCCGTACACCCGTTCAGCTTTTTCATCACTTGAATCAGTCATAGCTGCAATTCGAAATAAAATACAAAATTTACAGCATCGCGTAGTGAAAAACAATACTACGATGTTAACAAACGATATTAAAATAAATTAAGTTGCAAAATGTGACTTGAACATAACCAAAATCTAATTAGCAATTTAAAAATAGCATTAAATAAAAAGGCATCAAAACAAATCGATTTGATGATTATAATAAAATATAAGATCAATTACTTTTTTTGTTACTCCAATCTTATTTAGGATTATTTACCTCAACTTGATAATGTAAAATTTGTAGAAAAACCACTTAGTAATGGTAAAGTCGGGTTAAAATTACTAAATACTGATATCTATACACATGTACAATATTTATAATGAGTATATGATATAAACTTCATATGTACAAGAAGTGTAAAAATAAATACACCCAAAACTTGCTGATCGTTAAAAACAATACCATTGCTAATTTTATGGTATTATGATACAAGTAATCGTTAACTTGGAATGGTAAAATTATGATTAAAATGTTAAAATGTAAATAATTAAAAGTAAACACAGTGAATATGATAGTATTGCCAATAACTACAATAATATTATAGTACAAATTCAAGATATTAAAACAAAAGGAATGCATACCTATACGTAAATGCCTGCGCATCAGTTGCTTTTTCTAAACACTTACCTAAATATGTTGGGTTAAACGGAAAGATCGTTTGGTTTTCGGAAGAAATTGCACTTTAATTTGAAGAAATCAAAACTTTAATTGAAACTATATGTACATATTTGCGGGTAATTTTCCTGTATTGCGCTCTTCGGTGTTCACAGTTGAAAAAATTGTATTTATTGAAATTGTTTCATTACTCGATAAGAGTTCATAATACCTATAATACTCTTCAAATCTCAACAAACATCAGAAATCATTGTGAAAATCATTATTATCTATATACAGATCATATAAGTACTTATAATTATTATAATCGTGTATAATATTTAAACCACGGTGATAGAAGAACTGTTTATTATTAAGTGATTTTTTTTGTAAATAGAGTAAATTGTAAAGTCTCATTCAATTAATTTATCTGAATACAAAATTATGTATGTAAATACTATAATAATTTTAACAGAATCCAACTCTTTTTGGTTATTCACATTTTTATAATAATTATAATGCACCTATTTTTATTTATTATCGTACCTAACTATTTTTTAATGTTTAAAAGGATAAATATAAAAAAAACGCATTTATTTATTGCTATATAAGTATAGAATCGGGTTATTAAGGATTGCGAAGGATTAAGGAATAATAGGAGTTAAAATTATTTATTATTTAAGTTTCTAACAAGCTTTTAGTACCTAAAAATAAGTAACAACAGTAACGATCAACCGGTTTTCGGAATACAATTTTAAACCGTCTGATACAAATTGAAAAAAAAATGAACAGGTAATTTATACAATTGAATATTGTTTTACTTTAATAATTATGTTTGTAATTAAAAATACCTGTTAAACCGATTACGTTATTATTAAAACAAATTGACGATTTCTTAAACACAACGATATTAAAAACCTACTAAATAAAATTATTTTTGAATGTAATTGCCCATATTCAGATTTATTTTCTGTTAATAGTAAATTTGGAATAACTTAAATCTATGCCTATATTAATTGCCGTAGTAGGTATTTACCTATACATCTATTATAAATTCATATAAACAAATGTTTCAGAAATGGCTATCAATGAGGTGCACATTTTTATAAATTTTATCACATTTTATACAAAGATATGGACACATTTGTCGAGACAAGCAACGACTTGCATAAGATACCCACCCAACACTCATACTTGATAGTCTCGCGGGGGGGGTGGGGGGGGGGAGATCAGTTAGAATTGTGGTGCGATACAAAACGGTACTTCACTTTTAAAGTTATGAATGATATCGGCAACTTTTATTTAATAAATTAATTTTATTTAAATGCGTTTAAAAGTAAATGTGTGAAATGAATAATAACATCGTCCGCGTTTTACAGTTAATAATAATTTTATTTGATTCGCCGGTGCCGTTTAAAATTTTGTTTTTAAAGACTTAGAACTACCTAAAGGTGCAGGAGATCTTCTAAAATGTAAGTAGTATTATTTTTAAAAGTTTTCGAAGTAGGTATACATAAGTCAAACAAATCATTCTTAAAATTTGATTAAATTAATTTAATGGAATTTATAGGGTTATATAAGTACTATTAGATTACGCCGCGCTCAGCGCCACTCTATAGTAGAAATTAAGAAGTTTTACACTTTAAAATGTAAATAATAGTAAGTAATTTAAATAAAGTATTTAAAATAATTTTATTCGTTTGATTTACTTAATAATTTTGCGATGAAATTAAAAAAGTAAGTAGATATATTAAATATTACATATAGGCTGATAACTATTTTATCAATATTTTAAATAAAAAAATACTCAGATACAATTTTTAGTTCTTAGAGCCGGTTGCGCCAAACTAAATTAAACAAAGAATTAACTAATTCAAGTAATAATGTAAAATTTCAATTCTTTCCAGATATGGATTTAGTTTAAAGGGTATGTAAAACAATAGTTTTAATAAATGCTAATTTACATCTTTTTATAATTACAGTTCCGGCATTGTTTATTAATTATTTGTTTATTTTAATGTAATAATTTGTTTTTTCAATTCTTTCCAGGTACGGATTTATTTTAATCGGTACGTAAAACAGCTGTTTTAATGAATACTATATATTAATTTTATAATTACAGATGCGATGTCGTTTATTAATTCTTTGTTTATTTTTAATGTAATAATTTATAATTTCAATTCTTTTCAGGTATGGATTTATTTTAAAGGGTATACAAAACTACTGTTTTAATAATTGTTAATATACATCTTTTTATAATTACAGATGCGACATTAATTATTTAATTATTTGTTTATTTTTAATGTAATAATTAATTATTTCAATTCTTTCTAGATATGAACTTATTTTAACGGGTACATAAATCAACTTTTTTAATAAATACTAATATACATTTTTTTTTAATTATAGTTTCGACATTGTTAATTTTTAATGTAATAATTTATTTTTTCATTTATTTCCAGTTAAGGATTTATTTTAATCGTAACATAAAACAACCGTTTTAATAAATGCTAATATACTTTTTTACCACCATATACCATATACCACTGGAAAGCACACTTCGCTATCTACACAATGGTGTCAATTTCAACGATCTACGAGGCGCGTTTTTTAAGTAAGTACCGTTTTGGAATTAAAAAAAGACGTGCAAAGATATCGCAATAATTTTATTTTTACATGAAAGCCTGTACCTTAATCTACTTTTCTACATAATTTCCGTGAATATTGAGGCACTTGTCATAACGTGACACCAGTTTTTGAATACCCTCCTCATAAAATTCTGCCGCCTGACTTGTTAACCACTGTATCACAAATGTTTTGACTTCGTTATCGTCTTGAAGATGCTGACCACCCAGGTGTTTCTTCAAGTGCAGGAACAAATGGTAGTCGCTGGGCGCCAGATCAGGGCTGTATGGAGGATGATCTAGAGTTTCCCATTTAAAAGATTTGATGAGATCTTTGGTCCGATTAGCCACATGTGGACGGGCATTGTCATGCAGCAAAACGATACCCTTACTCAACTTGCCACGTCTTTTGTTCTGGATTGCACGACGCAGATTGTTCAATGTCTCACAATAAGACGCTGCATTGATTGTCTCATTACGAGGCAGAAACTCCACTAGCAATACTCCTTTTCTGTCCCAAAAACTGTGCACATGATCGGACCAAAGATCTCATCAAATCTTTTAAATGGGAAACTCTAGATCATCCTCCATACAGCCCTGATCTGGCGCCCAGCGACTACCATTTGTTCCTGCACTTGAAGAAACACCTGGGTGGTCAGCATCTTCAAGACGATAACGAAGTCAAAACATTTGTGATACAGTGGTTAACAAGTCAGGCGGCAGAATTTTATGAGGAGGGTATTCAAAAACTGGTGCCACGTTATGACAAGTGCCTCAATATTCACGGAAATTATGTAGAAAAGTAGATTAAGGTACAGGCTTTCATGTAAAAATAAAATTATTGCGATATCTTTGCACGTCTTTTTTTAATTCCAAAACGGTACTTACTTAAAAAACGCGCCTCGTAGCTGCTGGTGCAAGTAAACTTTTAATGCTTTAAATGGATTTTTATTTATTTGACGTACCTTAGTAATGTCCATGGCAATATATATATATATATATATATATATATATATATATATATTATATATATATATATGTATATATATATATATATATATTTTTATAATTCCGAATTTACAATCTACTTCAAATATTACAAAGTAATAAGTAAATGGGATAAAAGAATTTGATTTGAGTCAGGTACCATCCACTAATGGTTCTCTGGAATTCATTCAGGAAGATCCTCTGGCCACAGTTTCTTCAATCTTCTCTCTGTTGGTTGGTGTGTGAATAGTTCGCCTACGAGCGGATTACTATGTCCTACGCATCTATTTTTATATTTGGTAGCAATGGGTTTGATAATGTCGTTGATGAATGGTATTCTTAGGTCAGTATGTAGAGTTTGGTTAGATATGTACCAAGGCGCGTTAGCTAACATGCGAAGAGTTTTTGATTGAAATGTTTGGAGGATCTTAGTGTTTGATGGCTTACTACATCCCTACAGTTCAATTCCGTATGTCCATATCGGTTTTATTATGGTTTTGTAGACAAGTAGCTTGTTTTCAATTGATAGGTGGGATTTTCTATTAATTAACCAATACATATTTTTAATCTTTAAATCTAATTGTTTTCTTTTGGCTTTTATGTGTGCTCGCCAGCTTAGTTTTTGATCTAGATGCATTCCTAGGTACTTAACTTCTGTTTTTATTGGGATAGGCACGTTGCTTATATGAAGTTGTGGACAATATTTGTATTACTGATTATAAAGGTAATTAATTAATTGTTGTTTCTGGTTATTGGTTTTGTTATTAGTGCTGTTGTTAGTTTTATTCTGCTTTTGATTCTGTTCTGTCACAAGTTCGTTCCCTTATCACATTAGATATTGACAACTCTACTTATTAACAGATAAAACAAAATTCATATAAAATACAAAACTGATAAATACTAAAATCCGCTTAAAGCATTAAAAGTGTACATGTACCATCAGTTAGGTCGTTAAATTTTTCACCATCGAGTAGATCTTGAAGCGCACTTTCCGGTGGTATATGGCTGATGAGGGTCCGTTGACGCACAAGTGCACCAGTGTACTTGTACCAGCAGGTAGGTCGTTGAATTTGGCACCATCGCGTAAATCTTGAAGAGTACTTTCCAGCGGTGTATGGCTCGTGAGGGTTAAACTACTAATTAATTAGCTTTAATTTTTATTAAATTGTATATAGATAGGTGCTATCGCCGAATACATCACGTGATAAATAACGCAGTATTGCAACGCTTACAAAAGGCTACTGAAATCTTGAATACGATAAAAGAAAGAAAATTAGCGTACTTCGGCCATGCGATGCGAAATGAAAAATAGCAACTCCTTCAGCTAATCTTACGAGGAAAAATAGAAGGAAGAAGAGACCCAGGTCGTCGCTGAATATCATGGCTTAAAAATCTAAGACAATGGACCGGAATGCCAACAGTGGATCTCTTTCGTTCTGCGCTGAATAAGATAAAATGGGCTAATGTGATTGGTAATATCCACAGGGAATATGCACTTAGATAGGCACTAGATAGGTATGTAATTTACAAAATTTGTATTTGATAATTTACATAACCTATCTGTTAGATTTCGTTAATAATCAAAAATAATTCCATATTATGTATGAACACCGTAAAAGATACTCGCGCAGTAACATTTTTCTGACAACCATCAGTATAGAATTTTCGGAAATTTTTAACTGTGCGTAAACATTAATTAGAAAAATATACAATTTTTCACGTTCAGTACTTAAGTCATGTGGCACGCACATTCGGTTTATTTACAACACTCGTTTTAGTTAAAAAGGTACCTAAACGTGTATGGGTAATAAAATAAAATAATTATCGATATGTTTTTATGGGTTTATTAAGATTAAAAAAAAAACAATCCAGAAACTATGTTAAAGTTAAAATAAATCGTATCCAAGTTTTTATCACTTCACGTTTTTGAATCCTGGGCATTTTGAATTTAATATCAAGCACAAGTAAAAATGCGATATTGTTAAATGATTGAAATAAACATTTTTCTTGATATTGCGGCGTAATAAGCTTAAATATTGTAAATTGGAAAAGATTTTTATACATATTTGAATACACACTTGAAATTGTATTTGGGTATTTAAACATAAAATATTTATGCGAAAACTTTCACAAATATATATAGTTTTTCAATTTCACGTTTATAACGAAACCGGTCGGAATTGCACTTGTTTTAAGATTTAACGTTTTCATCAGTTTAAATTTATATACATACATATCTATGTATTCATCAAGTGTAATTTAATTTAATTAGGTGTGCAACAAGAATAGCAACCTCGGGGCTTTAAAAATTAATAAAAAAACTAAATGAATGTAGGATAAAACTAAAGAAAAAATAATTATTAATATATATTTTAACATATTTATTTATTCACGATAATTAAATTGCCATATTTTAAGATAATAAAGGTAACTTACTGTATCTAAATATTTACATCTCGATTTTAAAAATCCAATACGTATAGGAGAAATGAATTATGAATACATCTCGATTGAATAATTTAACTTAAATATCTATACCAAACTACTTATAATTCTAGTCCTCCATACACGTATATTTCTTTAACAATACGTAGGTAATGTAAATAAATTACTATTTCATCAATATCTACTTAAATTGTCTTAAAGTTATTAAAACTCACTCTGCAAGCATAGTGCGTGTACTTTAAACGCGTTTAATTAATTCTTCCTTTGTGCGACATGTAGCCGTCAAAATGGCTGACCGTTAAAACTTTATCGATAGCACTTCTTCGCATTCTAGAGCACGTAGCTAACAAAGCTCCACTTAGAAGACACATTATACCACCTCCTAAAGCTAATAATGCCGAAAACCACCCCGTTTTTAAGCATACGCTGTTTTGGTCTACATTCATAACTGAAAAATAATTTTGCGTCAATTTTATAAAATAAACTTATACCAAAAATTAGCACATACTTGGCCGAGTTGACAAGTTTCGTTCTTCTTCGCTCTCACCTTCCTGTAGCACCCTTAGAGATTGGAACAAATTAACATTCTCCGACAAAGATGGTATTGCAGTAGAATTGATATTGTCGATAGATCGTTTTGTTACACTTTTCACATTTCTCCAATGACATGGTTGGCTCTAGAACAGGTATAAGCGAAACAATTGTAAAAATATATCGTTTTAACTTACCGGACAACGTCCATGGCACATTCTAACATCGCATTCGATATAAAGTGCAGGAGACCCGGTAAATCTAAACGTCTTCATATACGCGAAAACTTGCGTTTCGTAAATACCACTGTCGGACCAGGAACCTCGAAATCGTGATATCAGCTTATCATCCACCGGACATCTATAGAATAAAAATGTAATTATGCAGTTCGAAACTTCTTGTATTTTACAACAATCGTTTTGTAACGTTAATTTTTCGATCGTTATTTTAGTCTGGAAATGATCTTGTTTTTGGCACGAATTCGTATAAGTAATAATATTTTTAGAAAAAAAATAGGTAAACCGAATGTTTATTGAAAATTGAAACATTTTTACACTATACACTTTTTTACAGAAATAATTAGTAATTCTTTACATACCGTAAAGGGGGTCGACTTTGATCATTTTATTAAATGATTACATACCAGCAATTATGTGTGAACTATCGATTTTTACATTTTTTACACTTAAAAATACCAAAGAAGGCCTCTCAAAAATAGAAACAAACTGATCAATGTCACCCCTCAATTGGGGGTCACTTTGATCGTCTGGTTTTTATTGCAATAGGTAACCGAAAAGATATCCGAGTCGTTTTTTTTGAATCGTTAAATTTCAGGGTTTTTCACTTTGAATCACAATCGACCCATTTTTTTTGTTCATAAAAATATACATAATAATAATTACATACATATTTATTTTCAAGTTTTCATAAAAAATATTACCTAATATATTTATTTTGAATTGTTTATGTAGTTTATTGCTAAATTTATTTATCTACTCTTTATTTTGAAACATTTTTAGTCAATAAAGATTTGTGTTTATTTTTTATCGCATATTGTTATCAAAAACTCAGAGTTCCGACGTGATTACATTAAGCAGAAATTATCTCGGGTACCGTATACTGTAACTACATTTAATTATTGTCCATAAATACGTTCTAAGAAGTATCCAATGGTATCTTATAAACGCGAAAATATAACAACCAGTTTGCACAACACAGTTTGTCTTTTAACTTAACTATAATCTTACCCGTATTCGTCGATAAGTTGAATTTTCTTATTGGCTCCATTGTGTGCGTAACAATCATTGATGACGATATCAAACCCGTCTAAAATTAAACATCGGTTAAAATTTGTCGATCAAAATTTTAAATATCGCACCGTATTTACTACGCATATATATTATTAATGTAAGAGGATCTCCTACTCGTACTGGTCCAGTTACACGGTTACCATTTGTACCATAACCGTATCTTATTTCCATGTAGCATTCTGGTGGCGTTAACGTAAATACCACTGGATTTCCAGTAGCAACTCTAAAACCAGTAATTAAAAAAATAATCGTCACATTTACGAATATGTTACTAACTCCACATCTAAAAATGGAAATGTAACAGTTTTCCAAAAATCGTAACCATATTCGCAGGTGACTTTAAAATGCTCGTCGAATTCTTCTTCTATAAGAGGATTATACTGAACAGTAACGGTATTCCACATAAAATTTTTCTGAAATAAATAAAGAAGATTTTTGGAAAAATACGAAACGCCCGAGCAGGGACTTGAACCCTGGACCCTTGGATTAAAAGTCCAATGCTCTACCGACTGAGCTACCCGGGCGACTTGAAATAATTTTACTAAAGCGACATCTTTAACTATTACTTACTGATGGACTTTGTCTGCTATCTTCATGATGACTATTTTTACCCAAAGTTCCGCACCTATTTAATTGAATATAAAATTCGTAGTAATCTCTTCCAGTACCATTTATGTACATACAATCGGGGTCGTACGCGTAACCTGTAAAATTATAAACATAACTTGATTTAATTTTTTTTAATAATCTGAATTGGTTTATGTAAACTATGGACCGTAAAAGTGTCGACATTTTATAATCAATTATATCAGTCATTTGCTATTGATCTTGGCATAGTTATATCAGCGTAATCATAATTTAATTAAAATGGTTAGTAAAACATCGTTTATACAGATCACGAACGTACCGTTGATTTTTAAATTAATCAACATCTATACAGCTTATTACTGCTTTATTTTCTAAACAACGATGTCGAATATCCGCTATAGGGAAATTTCGTTATATGGAAGTTTGACTGTATTTTATTAAGTGTCGGTTTTTCAATCGCCAGTTTAATCTGACCATCAGTCAATCACTATAGAAATAATGATTAGAAACAATTTTATTGTTTGTGACCTATATAGGTATATAATATAAGTAAGAAGTACTATCGTGTGCGACTCAATTCCCCAGTGGTCGATGAACGTCCTTTTTTAGTTTCTCCCACCACAATTTTTGCGACTTATTTTTAATTTTGCTTAAAGCTGAATATCGATCCGCTTCGGGTCGGGCATAAAATGTTTTTTTGCTGCAAATTCGATTTATTTGGACAAGCAAAATGCGACGGTTGAAAATTTAATTGGAAAGGAGCGTTTCAATTAATGATTGGGTGGCTGGCAATGATTTATTTTGATTTGATGAACAAGTTTAATTTTGAGAGGAGAGGGTAATTTATTTCGAAAAATTAAACGGACAGTTTCTCTTTAAACTTCACCAAGTGATATCGTGACTAATTGTAAGAAATAACCGTTATCTCTGCTGGCATTCCAGGTTACTATGGTAATAAAACGTTCAAACTAAAAATAAGACGCAAAAATTGTGGTGGGAGAAACTAGAAAAGGATGTTCACCGACCACTGGGGAAATTGACTCGCACAAAATAGCACATCTAATATACCTACATATTAATTACATTGCTAATGTACAAATATTAGTTTATTATAATATACTATATCCATAGATTCGAATTTATCTGCCTAAATCCGATTTACTTTTAATTTCATTTGATTCAAATAAACGAGGTTTTACTATAGGTATATCAAAACTTTTTTAACGGTTTTTAAAATCGTCGGAATTAACCAAAAAAACTAATAATTTTCACCACTATTATTAACTATGTATTAGTTTGTTTTTTTTTAATTTTTATAATACATAATTAATTTTATAACAATATATTTTATACAATTAAAATCTATGGAAAGCCTTTTACACTGTGTAATTATAAATTTTATTAGGCAATAATTTAAATACAATATAGGAATATTTTCTAAAATTGTAAGTAAATAGCACTAAAGAACCTACCTAAATATTAATTTATCAATATATTTTTTAAATTATTGCACGATAGGTAATCAATGTTTGTAATAAAAAGGAAAAACAAAATTAGTCGTGAACTAAAATTTATGAATTCAAATTTTTCGAGAACAGTTTTCAACAAATTAACTTTTTGCTAATTTGCACGGTGGATAAATGTAGTTATATAAATGTAACAGTTAAATACATTTCCAAAGTCGTCTAATTTTTTTCTATTTCTTTAAAGAGTCTTACAATTTAACGACCGTTAAATAACATAACAATACCGCAAGAGACGTTATTTTTGTTGCAAAATATGTAGGCTACGTTCTTATCGCGATAAATTCTTTAAATTTACAATTTTTTGGCGTTGATGTAGCAAGGTAATAATTATTTACTTACTTGCACTTAAGCGAGAAGAGTTATTAAGATGTCGATTAAGAAATACCTATACCGTTAATTTTCATTTGCATCTCTTACCTGCAGAATATACTAATCCCGTAAATGTACCATTAAATCCCACTCTTATTTTCATGTAATCATCTTGACATTCAGCTTCAATATCTGAAACGAAAAAATTTAAGTAATGACCTTCGAAAACGTAACTTTTAAACTCCGTCTTCGGCAAGTTCTTGTAAAACAATGAAATGTGTTAATAAGTAGGCCAGTTAATCTTTATCAGTTTTAAAATCTAAGGTGGTCACTTTCCAGCTAAGCTGGCCGGAACTAGCGTTTGCGTAACACCGGAAACACTTTCAGTATCGTAAAACTTCTGCTGCGGGATCCAAGACTATACCAATATTATTTTGTAATTACCATAATTACGCATACTTTAACATCGACTGCTATAAAAACGTTCGGATTGTTGTTTATTAATAAAAGAAAAACGAAACTCATTATTTACACTACATAAAATTTCAATTATGAAGTTGAATTTAAAATTTGTTAAAATTATGTAGCATTTATATATCATTTAAGTGTAATAATTGTGAATGATATAACGTAAATTATTTTCGAATAAGAAGGTACTTTACTAATTTACTAATGCTAGTAAACTTTACTACTAAAATTTACTTACTACTTTACTAATTGTACACCTCAAATATAGGTAATCGCTCACACTTATGTACCAAATAAACAAAAACTTTTTTTATAAATAGATATCAAAAAATTATCGTTAAGACTCGGGAAGTTGAATTTAAAAAAAATTGTTACTGAAGAGATTTCGTCGATAAAGATCATGTAGAAAAAAAGCACACAAAGAACGCTAAATACCATCGGTGTGGTGACATGCTTTAAATATTTATAAAATGAATAAATAGATCTTCTAACTAACTACTAATGTGGTTGATTCTCGACGTGTTAGTGACTTAGGCGAAATATTTAAAAGTTAGGGATAAAATTCACTTTGTTATCAATACAATCTTGTGAATAAGGTGTATTATATTATTTTTCGTAACTTACTTATGTGCATACAAGAAGAAAATAATCGACAAAAGAGATTTAGTGCATGAGCAATCCACGTGTTTTTTTTCGCTCTAAATAATAAATAAGAGAACGCGTTAAAAAGGAATTTCTATATAGGTAGGTACTTATATAAAAATGTCTATTTATATTTTTTAATTGACGACTGACACTCGCTCATAATAAATTGTTAACTACTACCTATAAAACCTTGATGTTTTTACGATGTGAGATAAATATGTATTGCATACTTATGTGCAATCAGAAATGCGATTATTATTGAAACAATCAAATTCTGGTGAAAACTTTATATAAAAAGGGTGCTTACAAGAAAGTCGGAAAATTTAAAGGCATACAGTATCGACCAAAAAAAATAAAAAAGTCTTAATTAACGCGGATCCAAAAACCAATCGTTACGCAGATATAGTGATTTTTACGTTGTGCTTTACCGCACTATTCATGAAAAAAGAAACAGGAAAAGTCCTTTGGACTTTTTTGCTTTTAGCGTTTTTGCCTCTTCAATTTACAGTTTAGAGCACTTATAACAACATGTAGAATGCCCGTCAAAGTATTAGATTGTAACCTAGAATTTCAAAAGGTTCGCAATTCTGTCAAATCATCACACTGTTTCAGACCGTCCTTATATTTTTATGAAATTTGAAATGCTCAATGTGGCGTGGTACAAAAAATAACAACTTTTAGGGGCCTATGTTCGTCATGTGAAATATTAGAGCCATGTAAAGTTTGTGATTTTCTATTAAAAGCAAGTTCGGAAATGTTTTTTATTTTGCTTTAGCTGGGCTTTAATGGGCTTTTATATGTTATACAACACAATAAGTTTAGATAGAGAAACAAAATTCAAAATCCTACTGAAAGTTTCAAAGCTGATTGTCTCAAAAACATTTTTTTTTAATTCTGAAAAAATCTAAAAATTAATTTATACTTATCTGTAACTATCCACAAAATATTTTTTTGGAATCGTGGTGATATCATAAGATATGCCTCGCGTCAGATTGGCTCTTTTGTAGTTCAAATTCCTCCACCACATCGAGGGTCTAATATCAGAGGAGCGTAAGAACCAAACGTGAAATTTACAAAAGAGAAGATCTTTGTAAATCTCACTTTTGAATTAAACAGATACATTAGATAGATAAGTTTCCTCTCGTACACCGTTTACTTATTTGTTTTACCTATGAGGTATAACCCGTATATTAACTATACACCAATAACGTAAAAACGTGAATTTTGGCGTATACGCCTCTATGAAATTAGACTCTTGATATGCGATAAGTATAAACCGATTTTGAGATTTTTTCAAAATTTTTAAAAAATCCATTTTTGAGGCAATCAGTTTTGAAATTTTCAGTTAGATTTTGAATTTTGTTTCTCTATGTAAACCTATTGTGTTGTATATCATATAAAAGACCGTTAAAAGGAGCTTTCAAATGAGACCGCTCCCAGCTCCGTATCTTAAATAGTGGCTGATTTAAATATCTTTTTTCCTCTGTGAGCTTAAAAATAAAAAACAATGCATTTCTGTCATAACTATATAGGATCATTAAGTACGCCAAGTTTTATCAAAATCTAGGTAGGTGAGGTAGAAAAATATTACAAATTGTGATAATTTGAACTATTTATCATTTGGTATAATAACTATACAAGGTAGGATCTGCGTGTGTTCTAAACACGTTCGACTCCGCGCAATGACGTTAACGGCACGTGACAATACGTGTAGAAATTTAAAAGACTACTTTCAGGCAAATTCAATAATTCGTATTTCAAATTTCTATCGCAATCGTCATTTTTAAATGTTTCGAACAAATTATTGAAGTGTTAACAACCGGTAACACAAATGAATCCACTTTAACGTCAATTCAGGTTCATTGCGAGGAAAACAGAAAAAAGTAGTTATTTGTCAGAGTTGCAATCAAACATCGCGCACCTCATGTTTATGATGAGACATAAAAACAATTTTAACGCCGAAACTACGTTTTATTATACTTGTAAACAACGTACCCGTACCATCGGTTTTCGGAAAATGTGTGACGGTGTCTGTTGGTGTCTGACGGTCTTATTCACCCTCCAGTGAGGTCAAACAGTATGCGCAGATCCGCCCCCAGATCTTACCTTGTATAGTTATTATACCATGTATTTATATTTACTACAGCCTAATTTGAGATTGCAATTTCTTATGAATAATTTGATTAGGTAGTTTTTATTTTAATTTTAAATATTGAATTTTTTTAAATTTATCTACTTAAATAGAAAATGTACGAATTAATTTCTGGATAAAAACACGTAGGTATATCTATTAATTTTTAATTAGGTACCTGCTATCATTAAAAATATTTAGAAATTCACTGTCTATTTAATACCTAGTCACGAATACAAAAATTGGTAAAATATTTAAAGACTTTTGTAGCTCAAAATATGTGCTCGCTCATCTTGCTTCGTTACTCGCCAACAACTCTTTTGTTTATAACTCCATTATTAGTTATATTATCGTTTTCAGATTTTACATGCTTATTTACCTTACCTATTGATAGTTATGTTTTTATCGAATTTTACTTGAAAATATTCATCAGAGACGTTTTATGGGGGGAGACTTATATCGAGCAATTGTATCGATACCTCGTTTTCTCCTCGTTCTTGTAATTTTGACTCGTACGATCGTTTTGATCGTATTAACAACAGAGATAACGAGGATAGCACAAAGTTGTAAAAATAGTTAAAAACAGATTTTATAATTCAAATTAAACAAATAATTTCTATAAAGATGTGTTCGATTTTACTTTGTTGCGGAGCTACAATCTCCAGAAAAAATCGCTCACCAACAGCTCTTCTGTCGATAACTTTGTTATTATTTAAAAATGTACATCAGAAGCGCTCGATTTGGGGAAATCGTCTAACAATTTACAACACTTTCTTCTGGAGGTTGTAATTCCGTATAACAAAACAAAATCGGACACACGTTTATAAGGACTTTTTTTCTTATTTTAAGTCGCAAAATCTGTCCTTAGTTTTTTCAACTTTAAGCATAACTCCGCACTTATAATAATTACTAGTTGACGCATATAACAAAAGATAACTTAATTAACGCATTTAAACGATATGATAAATAATAATTATTCAATTTAATTATTCATCGACGTGCAACGCGACGGTGAAACACAGACATGATTTTTCTGGCCCAGTCTTATAAAATTAATTTTAAAACAGTTAAAGAAAGTGTCCGACTTCGTGCATGACGTATGTAAATATACACTTACGCTGTACTCTGGTATTATTCCATCGAAATCTTCTATATTCTCTGTCCCACGATTCAATCGGAAGTTGCCAATCTATATCTTCTGAAGTGGTCGGAAGATTTCTTGGTCGTAACGCAGGAACAGGGATATAACTAGAAGCGTCGTCTATGAATACAAACTGTAATAAAATTACATCATAAATTTGTTCGATTTGAAAGTAAATAGATGAAATATAAACTATTGTATTTAAATGATAATACGCCATTGTTAACTTTTGCTATACAAGTGTTAAAATCACTTCGAGGAATTAAGTAAGAAATTTTACGAATCAAAATAATTATTATTCAAATTGGCTAGATGTAATTATTGCATTGTAAAACACGGGAAAGATATGCCATAGTTGAATGAACATCCTCATCTCATCTCATTGGAAGTATCATCATATTGCTCTTACATCGTTTGCTCATGTAACAAACGTGCATCATATGTAAATGATGTTAAGGTCTATTTCTTTAATAACTTATACTGTTCTGTCCGCGTTATTTTTGTGTCACTGGGGAATGTGCAATTTTAGGGAAATTAGGCATTTAGTTATGTATGCTAGCCAATTTTAAGCTGTCTTAGTTAAGTGTGTATTTTCAGTATAGAAACGTATGAATGGAAAGCAAGTCTTTTCTGAGTAACTGGATTTGGTTTAAAAGTAAAAAGTAAAACTGTTAAGATGTACAGATACATAATAACAGCTATATGTACAAGAAAAATACTTACGTCTACATTATTAAAAATATAGTTAAATATATTTACAATATTTTATTTTTATTATTTTATACATTTTTACACGGACGATACACAGGACGTTCAGTTCAAAATACTTCATCTTCAATATGTCTATACAGAATTGGGAACATAACGATTTTTTTAAATAAAATTATGATAATATTCCATGGAATACTATAAAATACATGTATTTTATAAGTAGGTACGTAACACTCTAAAAAACAATTTTTTATTTGTTAAACACTAAAATTATAGTTCAGTTTTTAAAATGCCGGAATTTCAAATTATGCATGAAAGATACTAATATTTTTACCCTTGCAGCTGTATTTCAAAATAATAGTGTAGCCGATGACCAAAATGTAGATGATATAATTAATAATTATACCTTCAGGACATTGCAAAAACTTGAGAATTCAGAATCTGTCGACTCATTTTACTCTATACTACCGTAATTATCCCAAACAGGACAAAACATATAACCAATATTGGTTCATAATGTTTAATTTATTATTACATACTTACTTAATAAATATTAGGGGGACCGGAAAGTAATGTCGTTTCTGCGCACATCAATATAAGTCGCACCAAAGATATATTTTAAGGTTAATGTGACTTGTTTACTTGTAAATAATTAAATCTTCAATTTTTTTTACAATTTTGGGTGAAATGTCCAGCCAAATACTTACTCTAAGAGGAACATATTTGGAATTGTATGCTTTTTAAGTTTCACAAGGGTAGTAACGTAACAGTTGCTACCAAAAACATTTACGATGTTTATCCAAGTGCATTAGATGTTTGTAAATGCCAAAGGTGGTTTTGTAAGTCCAGATCCAGTAAAAAATTTGGATGATATCCAAAATACCATCTACAGATATTTTGCTAAAAAACGAATTGATTTTTATCGATCCGGCATTAAAAGTTTGCACACTAGATGGCAAAAGATTGTTGATATCGAGGATGATTACATCATCGATTAAAAATGAAAACTTATCTAATTTAATGTAAAAAAACGACATTATTTTCCGGTCCCCCTAATAGTATGAACCAATATTGGCTATGTGTTTTGTGATGCTTGGGATAGTTCAAACATTTAAGCCAGGTGCTTCTCGGAAAGTAATGCGGGGTTATTTGTGTCCTTGTTGAATTTATCCCGAAATAGGTTACGTACCATCTAATGTCACGTTCAAGCTTTTTTTTTGATTAAGTATTTTCCATCGAAAATATGAAACATACGTAGGTAAACTTTATTTGTTAAATTCGAAATTATCATTATTTTAGAAATTTGATTTCGAAAAGTAAAGGAGTTCAAGAAACTTTTAGGTAGATATACAAAGTTTGTAGGTATAGTTCATTTATTTTCGATTGTCCGGTAAAGCCCTAAGTTCCGATAAATAAGACTGGGCTTGGTTTCTCTTTCCATTATGGAAAGGTGCAACTCTAATGTTCCTTTAGAATTTACGCACTTGAATGACACAACTTACTTCACTTTACACATAACATAACTTAAACCTTTATTTAATTTATTTTTCCTGCTTTTAAACATCAGTTTTGTATAAACTGAATTGTATAGATTTTGTTTTAAAATAAATATAGTTTACGTAAGCATATATGTAACTCCTTATTTAGCTCGTGCAATGACAGAATAAAAATTATCGTAAGTCCTCGTAAGGGGACATTAGGTAGGATGATGACACCTTTTCATAGTGAAAACAGAACCAGGCCAAATCTTATTAAGAGAGGCGTTAATTTTTCCTGGACTATCAAAAATAATTTAACTATAGT
Organism: Rhagophthalmus giganteus; assembly: GCA_036326145.1. Taxonomy (NCBI): domain Eukaryota; kingdom Metazoa; phylum Arthropoda; class Insecta; order Coleoptera; family Rhagophthalmidae; genus Rhagophthalmus; species Rhagophthalmus giganteus. The sequence continues at coordinate 53,394,877 of JARFJA010000001.1, forward strand.
AGTACCCTATACCTTTATTATTTAATACATTAAAGGTAAGCGTACATTATGTCGGGCCGCAGCGGGTCGCATCGCATCCCATTACTCTACAATCAATCGTTGTCGCGCAACAGAGATCCCGGCATTGACTCATTTAAAATGCACCCCAGCAATTGGTTGCGCTGAAATGCGACCCGCTGCGCCCCGACATGATGCACGCTTACCTTAAAAATGCAATAATTATCGATTGTAGTTTGTGGAACTCGGATTACCAGACTTTTGTAAATACGCAGGTATATTATATTCAATTATGAATATGTGTACCTAACGCATTAAAAAATCTAAAACCGAAATGTGTAATCACAAACTTGCATAACGTCAAGTAGGAATTTACCTAGCGAAAACCATACTTACACGTTTACTTAACTTTCTGCTATTCATCAATTATAAATATCTTAATAAGGTGTAAACCCTACCTAAAATAATTGCAGTTATTACATTTTTAACGAAACGTATTACCAAATAATCACCGTAGAAATTGTGTAACATATCACAGTAAATACAGATAAATATCTTTTAAGAGCACGTGGATTTTAAAGTTACGTGTTACTGAAGACAAAAGGTTTTGATTACGTTAACGCATAAGCAAATTTACATAACGGTAATTACCTAATCCAACCGTTAACGAGGAGAATAAAAAGTATTTTTGCATTCCTTAAATCTGATTTTATTATTAAAGAAGTCAATGCAGGTAATACCGTTAAATTCAATGGCTATACATTTTATAATACATAGGTATTATAGGTAAATAGTATGTGAAAATTTGGGAATCATAAGTAATAACGATAAGGATGATGTTCATTATCATGTAACCTATACGGTGAATTTTAATTAGTTTTCGTAATACTATATCTATTGTTATTGTCGTATAACTGAACTAATCAAACAAATGAAAAAGCATTCCTAACGACCGCCGGTCGGCCGTTAAGGGATTATAACGATCATTGCGGATAAAAAATCGCAACACCGCCCACGAAAAGTTGCTAGGAAAAAGTTTATAAACAACAAAACAAAAGTTAAAAAAAATACATTTTTTGAAATCCGCGAATTTTGAACACCACATGGCCGATAATATGCAAGTAACGAACACGGTTGATTATAAACTTTGGCTGTAAAACTTCAGCCGCGTCCATTATTTGCTGTAAGTAAAGTATCCTTTACTTTAAATTTTCGTCTTTCAGATTAAAATTTGTTACCGTCTCCTTAGAAAATGAATTTCTTTAAAATCTGCCTACCTTTGTTTACGCCAATCAGAAAACGATGGCGGTTATTGACGAAATTAATTTCCTAAATATATGACATTTTATTTCGATTGTTAAAAAAAAGAAGGAAACAAACATTATAAGCCGACTAACTTACTTACATGATTACCATGATAACCAACAGATAACTACAGATTTTCAAAACACTCGTTTGCCATACGAAAACATTCAATTTTTATACGAAAAATCTTGATAAAAAAAGTTAATATTCATTTTGCAGAAAGTCTATATTAATATGTAAAATATACGGAAATGTATCCTGAAATTTAACAATCATTAAAGAGATGGTTTTCTACATTAGTTGAAGTTTGAACTTTTGGGAAGTAATGATAAGTGATTGTTGGCGTGTGAATCACTAATCGCGTTTATTAGTTTTTTTAACAAATTATGTTAATTTAAAATGTACAATTTCCATATCGCATACATTGAATTAATGATTGCACTTCAAATTATATAATTTTTTTTATGTTTATGGCTGTTATTTGATTTAAATATCATCTTTTTGGCTATCTATCTATTTACAGAGAACTAATTCTTGCTTTAATTATTGACAAACACCTTTTAGCTTTTAGATTTGTTGAATTGGTTTCGGTTCATCTTTAAAAATTACTTTGTTCAGATATTTTGCTCTAATGCGAGAGTGGTGAACGTGTCAGTTTTACAATGCACAAAACATATGTTTATATAAATAGAGCTTGTTTAACTAGATAAGTGGAAAACTGCACTTTTTCAGTTAGGCACATAGGTACATTTGAATGCAACTTCAAAAATTTAAACATACAAGTATATCTAATACATTAATAGAAAATGAAAATAATTCGGTAATAATACTTACTGATTCGTGCTCACTTGCTGAATGCGATAGAGCTTCTCTAGTGCGGTTAGGCGATATTGTTGTGTGGTCCAGCAAAGCTGCTGCTTCCGTAATTGAATTACGATCTAATTTACTAAGTCCAAGTCCTATACTTGTACTACTGCTTACACTGTATTCTATTTCTGTTGTATCTTCTAATCCTTGTGTATTAGAAAACTGTAAACAATCATTTATTAAGTATCCACTTATTATATTTGGTTATTAAAGTAAATTTTTATTAAGCAACATGTTTATTAGTAACAGCAAGTGTTCATGTTTTCAACTTTAAATAGATATTATTCGACGGTTATGATTTTTATAATTGATTAATTAATTATTATATCTGCAGGTAAGAAGTTCGACCCTAAAAGTAGGAAAATTTAGAATTCAATTTTAATGTATTTTCTAACTTTTTGGCTGCCTATTAAATACAAGCAAGTATTAATTGACGTAATTGTAAGAGAGTACGTATTTCAGTTATTTATTCTCTTATTGTCAACGAGTGGCAATGGAACTTGGACAAACTTACAATTAATCAATTTAGTTGACTTAAATTCTTGTTTTTCCTAAATTAAGGAATTCCAATTTCTTTTATAAGTAGTTAGGTACCTATGTATATTTCAAAAACTCCGTTTAAGTAGCGGCCTATAAAGTAGAAACAATGCGCTTGTTGATATTATGGAAAACTCCGAGGAACTTTATAAGAAATACTTACGGCTTTTCTATCGAAAAACGCAGGCATGTATTTTTCGATGGCCATTAACTATATTTCGTGGAATTAGAAATATTTACGATACGTATTATGTATGAAACATAAAAAGTGATAAGACAATTTAAATTTTGCGCAATTTCATTAATATTACGCCCCGGTTTTTCGGCTTCTCGACAGCTAAACCATTGCTCGCTTTATGAATTATACAAGGTTCCTACAAATAAGTGGTCAAAACTGAAATGAAATATTCAAATTGATTTTACTCGAAAACGGTGCGTCCGTACATTTTTTTAGTAGAAAACTATGAAGTTTCATAATTTTTTGTCAAAAGTTGAAAAAATTGACATACAAAAAATTACGGTGATATTTGCCAGCTCCCTGCGCAATTTGACACACTTCCGAATTGAATATTGAGCATTTGATAATTTTAATTTAATAAGCATTAAAACAATAATAAATGTACCAATTTTCGTCATTTTATCTTAAAAGGTTCAAGAAATATTAAATAAAAACCATTCTAAAACCCACAACTAAGGAACTCAATCTCCCTTAGGGGGCGTTTTAGAGAAAAAACATATGGAGGTTTCCGTCATGGTTTGACTTGCTCTACGTGCTTTCAAGCTTTGACCACCTATATTAGGAACACTTTGTATAGATAGAACTTTTTTAATATTATTTTATACGGTTATTATCGTCTAACGAATGAAAACGAAATTTTATCGAAAAACATATTGTCGTCGTCTTTGTTTACGACGTATCGATGATGGTGGAGCTCGAGTAAGTCGAATAATGTTATTAAAACTTTCTTTGGCAGTCTGAATTTTTCTGATTTTAGTTTTTTTATATACTCAAAAAAACCTCGTTGACCGAACAAAAACCATTTAAAAATGTACGAAGTATATATAATATACGCAGCAGTTTTCAATAATTGGAATATATAGGTAGGGTAAATTCGCCCGTTTACGGCCCCTTACGTCCTCGCTGTCTTTAGAAGCTATTTTATGCGATAATAGTAAAACTGTAATAAAATACCTATGTTTGGTACGTTTCCATTTTTTCCATAGTTTCCATTTTGACTACCTATTTTTAATGGTTTTATTATTATTGCATAAAATAGCTGTTGGAGACTCAGAGGCCGATAACATGCGAATCTATACAGAACAATTTTTGGATCTATGGAATCTTAGGAGGCACACTGTTATTGCCGATTTTAATAAGTAAAATTAAAAAAATTATGTTTGGATTTTGATTCGAAGATTTATCTGTTTTGTAAAATTTAATGCGAAAGAGCGAATAGATATTGCTTTTAATTACGTTATGTTTTCGGAACTCGTTTTTGTTATTTACATATCAAGAAAAATCTTGAATTCATGATAAATTATCAAAATCACTGTTAAATTGAACTAAATACGGTTCGTTTGGCGACGCAGCAACTGTTACAGATAAAAGACATATTTAGGACATTAACATTGTAAAATTAACAATTAGTTATACCTCATAATAAGTAATTATAAATAAGATTATTACAATAAATTAGGAATTAAAAATCAATTTGTGTTTATTATACATGTATTTGTTGATTTATCATAGCGTTTCGGTGATTAAATGTTGTTTTTCAACATTAAACTATTATAGGTAATAAAAGTAATATAAAGATAATTTCCAATTTTTATTTCCTTGCGAAACTTATTCACTTTTTTCAAAGTACGCGGGAGTATTTCTTAAGCTTTATAAAAATGTAAATGCCTTTTTAAAACCGTTATATTTAGTTCTATTGTATTTTGTAGGTATAGATATTACTATTGATATTGTGATAACCATCTTTATGTTGTCGGCTTTCAGTTATACATACTTACTTGCACTTCCTAATCGCTATAATACAGTTCGAATTTGTTGGAAAGTGATATTAAAAAAATTGCACTTGCTGCTTATAATTTACATGAATTAAAGTTAATCTTATTAAATGGAATAAGTATTATAGGTCGGTCCTAAGCGTAACTGCTTTATTGCATTAACTGCATTTGCATAACTTCATTATTTGCATATACAAACACAAGCTAACTGTTAATATAGTAGAAATTCAAATTGGGTTTTTATGTATAAATAACTTTCGTATAGTTTATTTTTCGCTTTCTTATACAAATTCTGCGATAAATTTTAGATGCATTAAAGGAAAACTTTACTACAAAATAATTGAATCTAACATTTGCTGTAAGTATATTTCAATAGAAATTGAAAATAATTCAACGTGCACAAGTACTTACCTAATACAAGAGAATACATAAATAAATAAAATCTTGAAAAATAGATAGGTACTTAGCTACAATTTTTTAATTTTTTGTTTGTGTCGCCTGTCACCATGTTTGTGTTACCTACATATGAATATTTTAAACTAAGGACCGATCTCCTAATCTCCTAATAAATTTATTTGACAGTTATTTATCATGGAAACAATTGTTCGGGCAAACGTTTCTATGGAAAATAACTGTCAGATAAATTTATCAAGAAACGAAAAGATCGGCCCTTAAAAAGTTAATTTTAATCTGACGATTACTTTACGGTATACTTTAAATTGACTCAGTCTAGGTTGTTATACAAGGTATATTAAAAATATCTAACTGTCTAATTGAAATAGAAACAATAAAACATTTAGTATTGATTCAACAGTTAAACTACGTATGTAACTTATACAGAGTGACCCAAAATTTGAGTGCAAATTCGCGATGCCAAATCGTGTACATTGAGACAGGTAACTTGTCCGTAAATGTCCGTGAATGCACCCTTTCCAAAATACAGGGTGTCAAAGTTAAAAAAATATATTTTCAATAAATCTTAAGTGGTTCGGTGGATTGAAACGAAACTTTAAGAGTGTTAGGCTGCAATCTTACTGAACCACTATCAACCACCCACCGGACTTCAACTAAAATTTAAACATAGGTTAATCAAATGACACTGGTTCCACAAAAACATTACTAGCCACCCACTGTCATCAAACGGCGGTGACCACCCGTTTTAAAATTCTAACCTGTTCTAAATATGGTGTTTGGTGGTTGGCGATGGTTGATAATTGGTCTAAGAATTTGTAGTAGTGGCAGACAACATGCGAATTAGCAAAACATAACCTACGCATCCCACGACAATAAACAACTTTATAGGTAACCTCATTTATTATAAAGTACATTATTCATAAAGTAAAAATTCGGGCAATACTGATATGTCTGTAGGGAATATGAAAATATAAAAAAAGCGCGAAATTGAAATGCAGTGGGACTGCCGCCTTATCAGACCGTTAAACTACTTGTTTTAACATGAACATGAAATGTTTTACATATTTACCAAATGGCCATATGAACGGCAATAATTAAAATGAAATTTTTCTAGAAAACGGTTAAATTTAACATAATAGAATAATATGACTTTTTTTTACAGGGGAATATTTGGAACGGACAAAATTTTAAAAATTTCCACATTTAATTCAGTGTCGATTAAATTAGGGGACAAAAAAATGTAAAAAATTACATGAAATAACTAACAGGTTCTGAAATGAAATGAAATGTAATTAATTGAGATGCGTTACTAGAATGTTAACTGAGCATTGTTTAACTAGAAAAAATTTAAAATTAATTACGACAAGCAAAAATCTCAAATATACGCAAGTTTACTCGACACATAGAAATAAGATCTTGAAATAAATATAGGGACTTATACATAGGTAATGAGATAATATTTGCCATAAATCCAGTAACATAGACGTGGCACCCTTCCATATTTTCCACATCAAGAGACCCGTTAACATCACATTTTCGTAAGAATAAACGACCTCTATTCATAATAACTACCTAACAAACGTATGATTCTTCTTTGTTAAATGTCTAGACGCGATTTTAATCCGTTACAAGAATCTAAAAAAACTCTGGTAAATTACCTAATAAGGAGCTATCTTAATTATGCAACTTATATTTATGCATTTGGATGGAGTGACTTGTTAAAGAGAGCAAATTTTAAAATTAAACTGGGATATCGTTCTACTTCATTAAAGCTGATTTTAAATTAATAATTTGAGGTCTTATAAGTTACGTTAATTACCTACATCGTTTTAGTTATAACTTAATCAACGTTCCAGTATATTTGATATCACATACATAGTACTTATTATATATTACAGTACATATTACTTAAATGTTTACAATACTTTGTTCAAAAATATACGTTTTTACCTAAAATAAGTGTATGAATTTATAAATAATAACGATAAAAGCATCTACAGTGTTTGTATATTTTACAAAAATGATATTATTACCTATATCAGTAAATGTAGCAATATTTTTTAACTGAAGAAGCAGATTAAAAGAGAAGTAATTGCATTCGTTATTATAATATTTACTTGTTATTTATTTTCTAATAATTGAATTAAATTTTAATTTTTAAAAGTTTTTGTAACATGTAGTTCAATATTACTAGATAGTTTACTTACTTTTGGCACTATTAATAGAAATATATAAATACGCAGCGTCCTCCACCTGAAACAAAAAGAAAAGAAAACCAAATTACTTATGTTTGAATTTTTAAATTCCTACAGTGAAAAACAAAATATTGCAATTGTAACTATATGTACAACATATACATCGTAAAAAATATTTTTGAAGAATTTTAAAAAACATCATTTACCTATCTTTATCTTATGGGGCATCATTTCATTTAATCTTCCCATTATCTCGGGGGGTCGATTCGACCCAATCATTACGATAACGACATGCTTTTTTCAAAATATTAACGCAAAATTTAAAAGAATTAAAAAATTCAGTTAGGACTTAGATAACTACTTTAGATTACGGGAAATGCACTTTTCATATTGTAACGAGCAAAAGAGAGCGAACACGTTTACGAATTTGTATAATAAATAGATTGATTACAATAAAAACGATGAACTTAGTCGAGTTAGTTTATAACGTTACAATATCATAATATGATTCGGGCTAAAATTAGCATTTCACAGTTTAGGTAAATTGAATTCTGTCATTATTTTTAGTTCTTTGTTGTTGTATGATTTCAAAAATGAAAAATAACAAGAAATGTCTACATACCTACTTACCAAGGGGTAGTTATTTCACATAAATTAAAGGGCAAGAGAGGAATTAAAGGAGCCCTAAAATTGCCTAAGATACGTAATTTAACACACGTTCACAAGTGAGATTTATAATGGACTCTGTATTATCTTAGATATTTTCGCCTTGAAAATCATTGTCAGATCAAATAGTCAGTGGTTCTAAACCAACCAGATTTTTTAATTTTGGAAGAATTAGTATAGGTACCAACTTGTAACACCATACACTTTTATTAGTTTCCTATAAAATCCTTATCGTTAAGCAAATCTTTAAATTAAGCTGGGTCGACACGACCCAAAAGATAAACGGTATTTAAAGATAAACGATAATTTTGAATTGAAATTTGTTGTCTCACTATACTTGTGATAATATATGTCTTTATTATTATTACCTAAATAATTATACATTAGTAAACCTTTTTCCCAACAAAAAGATCGAATGTACTCTAATTGTATGTATTATGAACATGTGCAAATTAAATAGTGTAATGATCTTCAACTTGAAACAAACCGTTATAGTTTTTTACGATTTTGTTGAAACTCGTCGGATGAAATTGCCTATGACGTTTTTTCTAAACATGGTAAAATTTTTGTTAATAGGTATATTGTATTAAATAGATTCTTTTAAAACTATGAATGATGATATTGCGCATCTTCTACATATTATCCTTAGTAATCGTATAACTTATTGCAAGCGACAGTTAAACGTATGACATACTTAAAAGAGAAGAAAAATCTTAACAATTACATACTTAATTAATGATAATATCCTGTGATATGAATATTAATTACATTAGATACTGTGTAAATGTAGCGATTATAACATCTTAATGAACGATGTGGAACAATTTACAGTTAGTGTCGCAGGCGGTTGCATCGACACGCTAATACGAGCTCTTTCTGTCTTTGCGTATTGCTTGGTCCTGCATTCGAAAAGCGTTATAATTGCACAATTTCACGCTTACCTTGATTAAATTAAGGTTTTATTGTCGTGAGAGACCGTGTATTGAGATTAGTTGACTGAAGCTAACATTTTGAAAAAGGCACGGTAACAATTTAAAAAAAAAACAAGAAAATAAAATGCGCGCAATGCTTATTTTCAAATATAAACAAAACACCATTTATTAATTATTTTGAAATTTACAAATTAGAAGAAAAACATTTGGATTTTACTAATCTTCATCGTTAAAACAAAAAGTAATTTTTAATTTATTCATTATGATACAATTTCAATTTTTTTTTTGAATTTCGAGATTTTTGTCTTTCCAGTAACATATTAATGACATAGGTACTCATGATAAATATTTGTAACCAGATGATTCGATATTGAACTTTCCTTAATTGAAGGATAGGTAAATGTTAGTTAGATAATACTAGTTCTGTACCACAGATTGAAAGTGTATTAGGTAACATTGCAACTATTTACTACACTTCGTCCAATCCTATATGCAATCCACGTCATCAATAAAACGTTACTAGATGATGACGTTTCACACGGTGCTGTCACCTCGTAGTACTTCGTATTTTTACAGGTCTAATAAATTGTAGTCTTTCTTTATGCAATTTAATATGTGCGCAGGTAAATCATCTGTAGAATATGTCACTTTCCAAATTTTAAACCGAGTTATAAATAAGCAATCTAGTAACTTTCTTTTGATGACGTGAATTGTATATAGGTTTGGATAGGCTATACATAAAACTATTTGATTCTAAGCTGCTCCGTGACCTATCTTATTATTAGTATTAAACCAGATAAGTAGGTTCTTTATGGATGTAGAACTTACACATGTAACTGATGAAAAATAAGTGGTAGTACTGTGGTAGTATTGCTTTCTAATTGCAAGGTACAGGGTGTTTATTTCAAAAAATCATTTATATTTCCTATTTATCGTTAGAGTTGAAAAAATGTTTAAATGTTTAGTTAAAATTTATTCAACTGAAATATATTTTCTTGAAAACATTAGAGTATCATTTTTTGGTTTTACAAAGTGTTAAATTAGAAAAACAAGTGTTTTGTAAATTTTTTTATGTTTCTCATAGTTTAGAATAAAGTGGTATTTTATTTTGTAATTGTAAATTAATTAACGTAAATAATTAACGTAATTAACGTAGACGTACCACCGTAAACGAAGACGTGCTACGTAAATTTTATGGGATGAAAACCTTTTGAGAAAATTTCTATACCCTGTATGCTATGATGAAAAACTTAAAGCGAAGCCAGAAATATTAGTAAGGCACAACAACCATGGGTCTAGATAGTTTATAGTGTTATCTAATAATTAATTATTGATAATTTTGAATTAATTTTTTTATCGAGAATAGTGATTAATAAACTGGACCTAGATGTACAACACTCGACAATGCAAAATAATATAATTTACGAAACGTATTCACACAGTATAAAATGTATCTTTATTCTTTATCTTTCTACCTATAGTTTTTCTAATCTCAATAAATATACCTATAGCTAAAGCAACTGAAGAATAAGGATACGTATGAGGTCGATATAGGCCGCGGTAATTAGTATACCAAATCCCAGGAAGAAAAAAAAACTGAAAAATACACCAAAAAAAAATAAAATATTGATATATTAAAGTTACAATAATAAATCTTTAAAAAATTACAACTCCTACATTTGCCTCCTGTGAGGATTGAACTCACGACCCCTGGTTTACAAGACCAGTGCTCTGCCACTGAGCTAAAGAGGCTATTGATCAAAAAATTTATTAAGTTCTACGTTTGCTGTAGGCAAATTTGCAGTTGAAAAACATAAATTTTATTGTATTTCGATTTAATTATATGACATTAAAATCTATTGTTGGAATTATTAATATGAAATTTACATATAAATTAGAAAATTCTAATTTTTGTACTATTTATAAACATAAAATATTTTTTTTAAACGAAAACTGAAAAGTTTAAAAATAGACAAATTGGCTGTTTTCAATTACCTACATTTTTAGTTACATATTTATCAAATTGTTTTAATAGGGTGTTTAAATATAGTAAGGAAATAGTACTAATAAGTACTAGTGTTGTTCAGTTACCTACTCGCGGTAAGTATCTACGGTACTTGCAAATGTGTATTTGAGTATCCTTAAATCGCTGACGCTTCGAAGGGGGTTTTTGGGAGTTATAACCCCCTTCAGAACCTAAAAAATGATTTGTAGAATATAAATTATTTGAACGTTTATTTTTTTTATAAAACCTTTCTCTTCCGAAACTCTTCTCTAAACCCCGCCCCCCAAGCCAATTTCTGGAAGCGCCACTGCTTAAATTATAATTAAAAAATACTTGTGCTATTTTTAAAGGTACCTATATCTACCTATGTATCTATATATCAAATATTCCAAATTTCATCCCCGAACAAACATCCGCGTAAAATAAATTTTATTAATTATGAATATCAATTTAGTAGGTACATAGATAACTTTATAAATCAATTAAATTCAATTTTGGTTTTTAATTTTTTATTTTATAACATATTCGAATGTTTTATTATTATCAATTTCTGAGGATTGTCAAATTTTTTACTTAAACATAAACTTCCTGGGTATACCTTACAATTGATTCTTTTAAGATGTTTTAAATCAAAAATTAAATTAAATCAAACGTGTATATAAGTAGGGGGCAGTCAAAATATACATTCATTTTATTAATAATTATTAACTGGGTAATTTTTGTACTAACAATAAGTAATCGCTTACAAACTATGTATATACTTAACTATTTGTCTGTATCTATATATTTTTTCTAGTACTAAATTTTATAGAGTTTCTGTAATAATTATAAATGTACGGTATTGTTTCCTTTTGAATTCATTTCAGTATTTTTATTTTATTAAATTCAATCCATAAAGTACCTACGCATCATGTGGGAAACTTTTATATTTTGGATTTTCCGAAAAAAAGTTATTCTTTATAAAAGTTGGGACTTCACTCGAAACTAAAAATGCGCCAATAAGAAATTAAAAATATGTCGTAATATACGAGGAAGATCTAATTAGCATTTTTAGTTTTGAGAGAAACGCCAACTTTTATAAAGAATAACTTTATTTCGAAAAATTCATAATAAAAAAGTTTCTCGTATGCTGCATACTTTATGAGTCACACTGCAGATATGATAATTAGGATACAAGCGGCACTTATTCAAGAATAAAACGATGGTATCTATTTATAGTGTAGAATAGAAATGAAAATTTTTCAAAAGAAATAAATTTTTATCGACTTTTAACAATAATATATGTATTACGTATAGATAATTACACTTTCCAGTCAGAACCGTAATTAATGAAATTAATTCAGTAAAAGTGAAAAAAAGTACCTCATAGAAGCATCCATCGTTGCAAATGAATTCCGTAACTTGTTTAATGGAAAATCATTGGCAAATTTCAAAAGTTTAGTTCCTCTTTCTTAAAAATAGGCTCTTTAACAAATATCCTCTATTTCGAAAGTCCTAGCGCACAACGCGCACTACACTGTAATTATTTTATTAAGATCTTTTATCGCACTTTTCTAATGATATGTCACAAGTGTTTTACGAGAAATTTGTTTGTCGGAATTTAAAAAAAAAGACGCGTATTTTAAGTCATTCGCGATAAAATTCAATAGTGTACGTTGAAAACAATATGCACGCTCCACTTGTCGAAGAACTCGAAGATCACTTAACAACGAAGCGTTGCAGAATGAGCTGTACCGCGAAATCTTCCTAAGGTATACTGATTTCCTAAATTGCACTAGAACACATAATCCCCACCCATTATAATTTTTACACTTCCATTCTTTGTGGTTTGATGTAAAAGTATTTTAGGTATCAATTGAAAAAAGTTAGAACTGAGACCGCCTAAGTGCATTTTTAGTTCAAAATGACTTTTAAGCATCTTGACTAAAAAATTTAGAAACTCGATAGCTTAACATTACATATTTTTTTAACGCCCCAATCGTCGGTGTTCAGGGTGTGGCACCTTTTAAACGAAATGCTATCCTACGCTTAACAGTTAAGACACGATTTGAACTAAATTAAGAGTTCTAAAAGATGGTGCTAATATAGTGTATTATCAAAAACAAAAATTGTTTGAAAAAGGTTTTTCGAAAAATGTCATACTTTAGTAGGTAGCTACTTGAGTGCTCTATTTTTTCCAAAAATAAACAGAAATTTTCGATCTATTTTCTTTCCGTATTAATTTTTAATAACCCTACGAAATAAATTACATTATTAAATTTAAGTTGACAGCTCCGCAGAATAATTTATATAAACTAAAAGAAGCTTTAAAGGCTTATATCGCAACACTGACTTTTTGTTACTTAGGCGGTTTCAGCTGTAAACCCTTTCAATTGAATTTATGACAATACTTATTACTTAGTGCCAAAATATCCCTGAAAGTAAATAATTAATAAATCGAAAAAGAATATCGTTGTTAGATTTTGACAATAAATTATACAGTAAGATTATTAAATGTTTTTGTGCGTAAATCTAAAAGAAGTAAAGGTTAAAATTTAAATAACATTTTCGTTATTTGAAAATCCTTCAAATTATCTAAACAATGAAAAACAAGAAGCTTGTCTCTCATTTTTAATTATTAAGGTTTATTTATATCGAGAATATGAGTTGTAAATGTTAATTAGAATCGATTGTTTGAATAAACTTATTTTTAAAGGCAACTCTTTGTAAGGAAGATAAACCAACTTAAAAAGCTTCTGTAGTTAAGTACTTAATATCTATAGGTATTTATATACGTACTTATACCTACAATAAATATATGAAAACATTTATGTTCTGGAAATCTACTTTCTTACATAAAATAGTTGCCTAATTTTTAAATTACTTAATATAAAGGTGGATTTTGAGCAACGGCATAGTTAAGGGGATGTTGTAGAAGCTGTAACCCCAAAAATTTAAACTGTGAACTTGACATTTCGTTGGGTTGTAAAAAAACCTCCATAAAAACACTGATATAGAACCGTTTTTTTTTTAATATATTCAACGAACACGTAATGTAGGTGGTACCTTTAAAGTTTTTCACCACGTCATCAGAACGTCTCAATTGTCTGATAGCATTCTGAGATGCGTCGCGTTTATCCCTCTAGACAACCCAACCAGACGAGGATCGTTATTCTTATCTACTATTCGTATTATTTATTATCTATTAAAATTCGTAACTAAACCAAAAACTAGCCATATTTTTTTTAAATCTATTCTTAAATTATTTATGCATCTATATGTTAAACAGAATAGAAATATAAATGTTGGAGGCCGTGGTGGACTAGAGAGCTGGACACTCTCCTAGGAAACCAACGGTCTAAGGTTCAAATCCTCCTGCAACCAAGAATGTTTGGGATCGCTCCTACCACAATACAAAATACGCGGCACTTATATAATGACTGACTGGTGGTCTATTACCAGTAACATAAAAAATGTAATAAAAAGTATAGGATTTTATTAAAAACAGAAAAAAATCCTTATAAACTTATAAGGCCACTTTATACCACTTTTAGGTCATAACTTATACTTTCTGACTTAGCTTGCCAATGTTAGCCCACTTAAAATAAACACCCTGTACACATTCACGTGTAAAATAAATTTTACAAACAGATTTATTACATTATTACTCGTACCTACTTAAATAATTTTTAAAACTGCATTTCGAATGTGATGCCGTATAGAACACGTAAATCAGTAAAACGTTTTTTTTTTTTAAAAGACGTATTTGTTAGATATTTTGTGATATAATTGCTATCAAGAATTTTTTAATTTGCTAGAATTTTCAAACTTTTTTTATAAGTAAATAAAGAGTTATAATTGTATCTAATGGATTACGTTAAATAATAGGTACATATTTAAATTCGACTTTCAATAACAATTTTAGGCGTTTGTGCTTTAAAACGGACAACTCACATTTTTAATCAAATTAAGCTCGAATTTATGGGAACATCGAACTATCGAGACTATTACTCTTCATAATATAATCCTTCAATTTAGGTTGATATTAATTATTTATATATTTTCATGCACAATTACAGAAATAGGATGTTTAAAACTTTTATATTATAAAAGATATTCGATGTAAACCGTATAATAGTAATAATGCGCTAGCGTGATTCCCTAATAATTTGTTGTAATCGTTTCATTGCGTTGTAGTTTCTATTTTTAATTAAATTATCGAAATATTAGTTCGTCAGTTCACCTTGTAACAACCGAAATTTACTCTTCTAAATGAAGTGATATCAACTATTATAAGTTTATTTATTAAACTATCTACGATTTCTTTGCATATTACTAAATATTTAATTAATGCTATAGATCAGTGGTTCTTTACATCTACCTAACCCCCTTTTATTAATTTTTGTATTTTGCGTTAATTTACGGTAAATATTTCTTATTTATATTATAAATGGGTATTTACTAATATATTTAGGTGAATGTATTTACTATATTAATACAGATATTTACCAGTAAATTTCAAGTATAGAGGTACAATCGTGTGCATAATTATTGTCGCAAATCACATTGGGCGGACAATACACAGAACAATGAACAAATCTACAAAAATTATTTAAAACAAGTGGGACAAATTACAAATACAACGTTGAACTTTAAATATTTTAATCGTAACCTGTTCGTTGTGTCGAGTGTGCCTGCGTAATGCTCGCGATTATCGACATTAATTTTGCACCAGACTGTACCTTAACATATTTACCTATAAGTGAACCATCTCTCGGAAAATAATTTTTATTACTTAATATATTTTTTACGAGTTTTAATAAGTATTGACTTTTAAAATATATTTCTTTTATTAGTCATGTACTTTATTATACATTATAAATATACATTATTTTATTTTAAAACGCATCCGATAATCACAATAAATAATTACTATTAATCTTACAATAAATTAGAAATGCGAAGGAGTAATCGCCACATAATACCACTAGATACATAAAGAAGCAGGTTAAAGCAGGTTATTGTTTAAAATAAAATTTATGCAACTGAAAACAAATATTTACAATCTTAACGTGTAAATCGTAAATTTTCGTATATTTCAGGACAGTGGGAGCATGTATTTGCAACGCTTCCTTTTTACACCACGTTAACCTTCACCTACATGTGTAGTTATTACCTCTGCATTTATCGTTTCATCCATCAAAACTTTTCTTCAAATTGACCACCACAATTGTTGATGACCATGCAATAAAAACTAACGAAGGATTAAGGAATTTGCAATTTAATCTTTATCAATTTTGATCATAATTTATTCAATATTTTGCTTTTCAAGGTAAAAATTTTTGATGTGAATTGATAATAAGTTGATTAATTAATGTAGATTTAATATCAAGATAAGCGTCTATACAATAAGGGAAAAGTGTCTGTTTTTCAATATGACTGTTTAGATGACAAAGTCTTTATTTTTAATTATTAAGATAAACAGTAAACAAGATCAGAAAATATAAGGGAAACTGGGACATAATGATCCCTCTAAGTTCTAGTAAGTAAGTCAGTAAGTACATTCAAATTATCAACATGCGTTGTACCTTTGAGCAGTAAAGACGAGAAATCGTTTTGTCTCGAGGGATCATTATACCTCGGTTTTACTTAATTCTCCCTTTTCGTTAACGTTATAGTTATTAAATACTTGCAACGAACGGTCGTTAAGAAAAACTCATAATCACAATATAATTTTTATAATTATTGTAGTTTTAACGGTAAAGTAAAGAAAATTGATATTATTTTAATATAAATCTTTCTTAAAACTTTTTTAAGTTAGCTCTAAAAAATACGTACAGTAAGCTATGTGAATATAAATGATTATTATACAGAATCCTGTAAATTGCATATAAATTATCTATGTAGGTACCTAACCTACATATAGGTAGATATATAATTTAACACCTATTTTCCAAATTATATTTTAAAGAACTAATAGAGCGAAAACGTATGAAGGAAATACGTCAAAGCAATTTTCCTGTTTAATGTTATGTGTAGAAATTGCCATGTTACACATTGTTTCCTAATGGAATTATAAAATAGGTAGATATACCTACTTAAAAAAAAACTTTAAAAAAGTAACATTTCATGTTCCCAATACTCGCTGAACGCGTGAAGTGTTAAATTTATTATTAAGGCCGTTTTTATAAACGTTTTTAACATTTATGATATGTAACTACCTATCAATCTGAAAATTCCGTATGTGGTTTTTTGAATTAACTTATATTTAGACTGTGGTTAAAATAATTGATATTATGCATATTCAGAAACTAAACTACATGTTTTACGTGCGAATACTTGTGGCTACCAACAATACTTGTTCAATTCTTGTAAATAAAAAATTATATAATTTAATAATTTTTAGCAATCTGTTTGTCTTTTCTATTATTTGCATATATTTTTTTAATCTTGTGATTAGATAAGTAGGTACCTACCTACTTAAAATACTATAATATAGATACTACTTTCAAAGACGATCTTAATTTAATGAATATTTCAATTTTTATATGAATTAGAAAACACAAATGTATTTTTTTTCTCGATTAAGAAGATACAAGGAAAATTAAAAATAAATGCAGAATTAAGGGACAAATTTTATTAATCAAATCAAATATAAAATGTACATAATTATAATTTCAATTAAAGTGTGTAAAATAAACTCCACGTTCACAATGAAGATAGTAGGTGTAGATAAATATAGCTATTAGTTAATATTAATTCTTTTTTTTAAGTTTAAATATTTTAAATATTTAAAAATAAAATTTAATTTTCCGTTATTCAATTTCTCAAAATATCTGGGACAGTTGTTTGGTTTTTGATTTAAAAATTCTATTGAAGATTGTTATAATCATTTATATTCGGCATATTCTTAATATTCACATATATTTACATATTATAAAAATAAAAATAAAATGTTCTGGCGACTGAGTTTGAAAACTTATATCTCAAATAGTATCTAACGGATTTCACTCAAACAAATTGCGTGCTAAGATATGCTTTATTTCTACATAAGTACATGCGTATTTTCATAATTTTCCAAAAGACGTCGAGTTACTACGGCAATATATTATGTTTTAAAAAACGTGATTTTTACTCGTATTTAAAAACGCCTGGATTCATAACTTGATTATTCAAAAACTATTAAACGGAAAGCAACGATATTTTTGTATATGAGAGGCGGAACCTTATATGACAGGGGTGGCCAAGCTCCTTGATAGTCCGAGCCATTTTTCAAAATTTGAAATTTTTCGCGAGCCGCAATTAAATACGTATTTAAAAGGTATGCAAAAAAGGTATTAAAAATTTTTGTTTTACAGAAATTATATTTATTAAATATAATAGCACAAAAATGAAAAGGGAACTCGGGTACATTTATCGAGAGCCACAAATAATCCTTCAAAGAGCCGCATGTGGCTTGCGAGCCGCAGGTTGGCCCCCCCTGTTATATGATAATTAAGTGCAATTTTTGTAGAATTTTGTTTTACCATATGCGTAAAACACATATTCGCAAAACGTGTTAAAGACATACGCAAATTCACATATTAGCCGTTTATTATGTAGACTGACCGGCCCATCTAATACTGCCTCTCGTTTTAACAACAACACATTATGTTATTTATTATAAAAGCGTAACGAATTATTATTTAAATAAAGTAATGATACAATTGCTGTTCGACCTTTCCAAATTTTCGTTAATTTAGTACCTGCAGTTTTTGCTAATGCTATTCTTCTTTTTATTTCGTTGAAACAGTTACAATTATTTTCTATTTGCCGCCCCAATGAAGTAATAAAGTACAATATAGAATTTATAAAGCTTTACAATTTTTAAAAAATTATTTGTATTACATTTAAATTATATTTATATTTAATATTATTATTATGAAGACAAAAATTATATGAAATGACTTACCTACGCATTACATATACATACATTTTATTTACCTATATACAGTACTACTCGTACAGTTTTTAAAATAAAATATTGAAATTTGATGTCAAAACTCTAATTATGCTATAGCTACTGAATCAGTTATAATAATAAAAACAGAAAACGTAGTCCAATAAAAGTAACTAAAATCAATACTGTTATTGGTTGTTAATATGGTATAGGTATTAAGCTAATTGGTATAGGTTTGCCGTTCTTTTATAAAAACATATTTTTTGCGATATTACTAATACACTTTTAATACACAAAGTTACTGTCTTGAAACCTAAATAACAAGCCATGAAATGATTCAGAAAAAAGTTTAATTCGAACTAATCGTTTTCGCGACTTTTTGAAAAAAAAATACGTTATTTCCACATACCAGTTTAACCTATAAATCTACACTATTTGTTGACAACAAATTGTCGTTGCTGAACTTTTTTATTACAACAAAAATTAACTTTATCAAATACCTAGTTTAACACAAATTCTTAAAATTAAAAATGTAGGTAACACTAAACCTATACATTTTAAGATTAATTCTTAAACGAAAAAAAAATTAAACCTCTTCAAAATGCAGTAAAAGATAGAGTTGACAAAATATACACACATTTTACTGTTTGTTAGGACAGTTTTCCATTATTCTTGTAATAAAAACGGTAGCATAAATTGTGATTGCATGTTTATATAGCATCGCCGTTAATTCGATTTGCACGAGTAAATATAAATAAATGTGGTAAATCGATATTTTGATAACTAATACATATTTGCATTCCACACAACTTTAAAGAAGTTGAAATTCAGTCAAGTATATAATAAAAATAAATATATATTCAGTTATTGTAGGAATTAATAAAATCTATCCTAATGTTTTTAAAACTGTATTATATATATGCTATAGGTATATATGTAATATATACCTATGTATATGCAGGGTTTTAATTAAAAAATTCCAAAACTGATTGTGAATAGTTTTCGAAATATGAAATTTTTAACTATAATTTTAAAAACTACAGTTTACCTTATTCAAAAACGATGGATAACTACAACTTCTAAACTACCTATTACAAATAAAGTAAAATAAAAATTAAAATAGAATACAAATTATATGTTTTTATCTACTTGTATATTTACAATTAGTACGCAAACAATGACATTAAAAATGAAAATAATAAAAATTCTTCTACCTACCTGTCAGAGTTTAAGTGTTAATAGCTCAAAAACAATAGATTTTAGTTATAGGGTATAAGTAATACCTACATAAAAAAAATGTTTAGAATTTTACAAGAAATTCGAAATATCTAAAAAAATTTGGGGTTACTAGTTGAAGAATCAGAGTTGATGTCGGACCAGGGTTTTGGGACACCTTATACGACAAAAGATGTTTTTAAAGTAGTCCCAGAAATAAAATCGTTGAATCCGAGCGATTCCTTCAAAAATATTAAAATATTAAAATGTTTAAATATATTCTTCACCTTTCGAACTCACTGCACATATGTAATGCACAAATAAATACGTTTAAAGATTTTTCAATTTCTTATCATACAGTCCAAACGCATCAGTCTCACTTTCAATTATCGTAAATAAAATAAGTAATTGATTATGATATTAATTATATTGATAATGCACATTTGTATGTCAAAATCATTTTCAGATATTCATTTGTTTTTAAATTATGATATCACCAAAATTTTTGTTTAACGACAACCCCTGATTTTTTGCGCGATTTGCATAGATCCTTCGATTGTCTAAATGACGGTATAAAAATATTAATACTTTACACGAGAAAATTTTCGAGAAATAAATTATTAAAATATTTTTATTCAAATGCAAAAAATAGACTGAAAATCAAAACAAACAATAAATAAATAACGAATAAATGCGAAAAGTAGTTGCTGAAAATGACGTCAGTCGGAGCACAATAATCAGGTTACTAACCTGCGTTACACCCCACGATTATGTTTTCATGGAATCATTTAAAGTCAAAAGTTTATTCTACTAGATCACAAAAGACGTTTTTCGACAGGAATTTCAAAGAATTACTGAAGAATTAGATTTCCAGTTTATTTTTTGCATTCTAATAAAAATATTTTAATAATTTATTAACATATTTATACTGTCATTTAGACAGTCGAAGGATCTATCTAAATCGCACAAAAAATGAGAGGCTGTCATACGTGTTTCAGGATTTTTATAAAAATTCATTTGTTCCAATTTTATTTGATACATTCCATACTTATTCGACTCGCTCTGTAAATACGTACTTATTTTAAATTTCTTGATATCTGATACTTATGTTTAATTACTTCTTAAAATTAGTGAGATAATATCTTAAACAAATAAATAGGGCTCACATTTTCTAGTGTTATCACTGTTAGTGTTATTTGATAAATTGTGGATAACCGACATCGCTCTAGCTAACGAGAAAAACAGTATAGAATAAAAATTATACATAATGAAGGTATATCGATTGGATACTTAGGTTTTCTTTTATGTCAACTTAAAACCTTTGTGCGTTTTTATTCAAGGTCGAATTTTGATCGGACTAAAATAATTGTTCGTGCATGAAAACAGGCTATATGGATAAACAAACACAGATTAGTTTTTTATGAGAAAAAATCGACCATCAGTTGCTTTAATGTTGAGCACAATTTGTTCTGGTATTTTCACATTTCAGTAACTTTGGGTTCAATAAATGTTCGTACTATTTTATATATATTACACTTTTAAAAATAGATAATTCATTTGATTATTTTCCCGATTATTTCCAAATTCGTGATTTTAAAATTGAGGGTATATTAATTATATTATTTAATTGGTTGAGAAATTTCAGTATTTTATTTATTTTTTAAATTTCTAATTTTGTGATTAACTGACAAATTTATTTTAGAAATAGATATTAATTTATTAATTATAGGTATTATATTAAGTATCTATTAATACTGACAATGAGTTACGAAATGGACTAGTAATGTTTTAAAAATTACATTTTGTGGATATTTTGAAGTCATTTTGATATTTCAAACGTATTTTAATACTGAATTTTTTTCACTTTTAAACATTCATTTATATCTATATACAAATGTATAAAATCTGGAAAATTGGATTTGTTGCGTTTTGAAAACAAGTTCCTTATCAAGTTATATAATAAAGATTACCTACTATTTTTGTTATAACAAAATAAGACACCTAATCAAAAATTCAAGCTACTGCGTTATTTTTTGTTTGTTTATAGGTTATAGGTAATATGTAGGTAATACAGTCGACTCTCGATTTACCGTGGTAGGGTTCAAAAACCACTATATATCAAATTATACAATAAATCCGTAATTTATAAGAAAAACAAAATATATTTATCAGTAAACAAAATTACATGATAAAATAGAAAATAAGGTTTCTATTCCGAATTAAAATACATAGACCAGTTGAAAAACGTACTAGCAATTAATGTTTAAAATAAAAATAAAAAAGAATATAGGTAGGAATTAAATTTGTTAATTCTTCAAACAATTTTAAAAATCTTTCTAAACCTGGCCACGGTAAATCCGCTCTCGGTAGGTAAATCGACAGTCGACTGTATACGTAGGTATCTACATGTATGACACACTATAATTTCTTTTTTAGATGCACTATTAATATTTTTAATGCATATTTTAAATAGTTGCAAATATTGTATGCAACATTTAAATAAGAAAAACTTATTGTTTTCTAAGAATAAACTATTCAGAGATCACTATCATTATCTACATTTTACAAAGTAAATAACAAACGAAGATTTTCAAAAATATATAATATGTAGGTATTAAAATTTAATAACAATATTAAACAGTAATTTCATAAACATAATTGTTACTTACTTAAATATTTGCTTATTTAAACTGAAACTTTAAATGCCTAAATATATTTAAATATATTTGTTTAAATAATGGATGATTGCCGATTGTCTTCTAAAATTTAAGTTTTTTTTTTTACTGGAGTTGGTTCACCCTGTACTGCGGCCTATTGTAGCCCTGCTATATGTGTGCTTATAAAGTCAGTCCTATTCATTCGAAGATATTATTTAGAATTAGCAAAACCATCCGTAACACGCATTTTGAAGATGAGGAACTCGTAACTTAAAAAAACAATTTATCACATTTTACAGTCACTAAGATCAGGTGGCAACAATCGCAATGCACGTTTTTGTGGTTTTACTTCAACAACTCATTTATTCGCTTCATCGATTAATTGCAACTGTGATTATACGACTCCTTTAATCTATATAAATTTCAGAAAACAAAGAAAATAATTTTAAATTTTCTGTTTTATAAATAGGTACCTACATATATATACCTACGTATATATATATATATATATATATATATAACTTTTAAAAACTATATATTTATTTTATATGTACCTACTACCTATTTTAAAATTTATAGAATTTTTTTTTAATATTATAACTAAGATGATGTAGATAGGGGTGTTTTAGTAACAATCAATCATTGCTAATCAATGGCAATGCTTAAAAACGGTTATTGCATACAACGGACTTCTGATATATAATAATATTATTTCTGTTGACTAAATAAAAAATCATACAAAAATTCAGCTTATTGTTAGTCGGAATTATTCCAAAGAAAAATCCTAATATAACTGGATTACTATGTATGTACCTACTTACAAATAACTTAATTACATAAAACAAAATAGATACGTATGATAGCTACAATAATTTTCCCCATGTTGGAAAAATTTAAATCAAACAAATGATTTAATTTTATTTAATATTTTTTTATTAATTTATTATCGAATTATTTTTTTTATTAAATTAAATTTTTTAATTTATTTTTAATTTATTGTTTTAAATTAATTATATTAATAAGAATATAATGTTAAAATACTTATTATAAATTATTATTTTTATGATAATTTGCTGCTAGTTAAAATTGCATATCTAGGTTGATAATAAACAAAGGGCAATAATAATAATAATAAACAAACAGCAAAGGTCCCATGGTCATTTTTTTTTAATAAATATTCCCCATGTCCTCGGTAGTATAGTGGTAAGTATCCCCGCCTGTCACGCGGGAGACCGGGGTTCGATTCCCCGCCGGGGAGGTTCTTTTTTCGTATAAAATTATATTTTTGTTAAAAAAACAACAGCTTAATTAACTAACAAACACAGAATATTTAAAACAGAATTTTTAAACAGATACAAATTATAAATAAACATAATAGGAACCAATCAACGCTAAATTTTTATAATTACAAAACAAGAATAAAGGAACTACTTATGCAAGTAATAAGATAAGTAAGATCGTGTAAATACTTAGTAATTTTTAAAAAATTAGGTGAGAATGTATCTTCGTTATTGCAATAGAATGTTAAATAGTTACAAGTTCTACATTATCTATAATTTCAAGAAATTTTTCAAAGTTAATTTCTTATAAATTCGAAATATAAACTATTAATGTTTGAAGGGCATAAAATCTCATTTAGATGCACGCCTGTAGTGTTTTATTATTTGATTATATGAATGTAAAGTAAAAGAAAACAAGAAAGAATGCGGTATACTACAACTAACTATAAAATATATTTATATTTAAACACATACAACTAATTATCAGATTATAATCTTCAATGTCACTTTACAAAACTACTATGTATAAGTCAATAATTTCTATAGAACTTTGGTAAACGCAAACCACAAGCGAACCTAAGATTACTATAGATAATTTCAGTTAATACTGTCTATAATATTAGCATGAAAAGCAGGTAAACCGTGGGTGCCAAGATTTGTTATAGCAAAAAGACTACCAGCAGCTGGTTGTCTAATTCGTTCTAAATCGCCGAGTGGATGGCGGGAAGTTGTCACAAACAAAATGTCCAAATTATGCCCGCCCCAACTAACCGAAGAAACGCACTGAGCTGGTATTGCTATTATTTTCAAAACACAGCCAGTTCTAGGATTAACTTTTATCACTGCTCCTCCATAGTACAGCGCAATCCATAAATTATCATCTTTATCGATGGTCATGCCATCTGGAAAACCTCCTATGTGTTCGTGTTTTCTTAAATCAAAAGCTACCCTTGGATTAGAAATATTTCCACTTTCATTATCAAAATCGTATTCTTTGACGGTTAAAGATGGTGTATCGATGTAATAAAACTTATCGTTGGCTTTATTCCAGGCTAGTCCATTACTTATATTTACTGGTTGAACCATAAGTATTGGATTTTCTGACAATAAGTCGTGTTTAGAAATGCGATATAAGACACCTTCGTTTGGGGTAACTCCAGTCGAATCCTCGAAACCCATTGTTCCTAAAATAAAAACTCGAATTATTCAACATGCATTATGCAACATTTATAAGATTACATGTAGGGACGGGTGCAGTTACTTCGAACAGGGGTTTTGGGTTTGTTCGCCAAGTAAAAAATGTAATTCGAAATACGATTAAAAGTTTTTAAACATTGATGCTTAAAAATAAACGTTCTGATTGGTGCTTTCGCGGTCGACTTGGGTTTTGCACCAACGCAATACACGACAAGCTATTATGTCATTAAGAAAAATTGGGGTGCCTGCCCTTTTAATATGCAGCAGGGCTCGTCGGCCAAACAGTGACGTAGTGACTTAGATCGGTTTTATAAAATAAAGAGACTTCCATCTCTCAGTATAAAATTCTATAGGTTTTGATGTTACTATTATACGCAAAATTATTTGAAGATTTTTAGCTGTTTTCTAATATTAATATTCCTACGTTCTATAAATGTTAATGTTCTTTTGAAAGAATAATCTAACTTTCAGTTTCGTGACAAAATTTTTTTTCTTTTTGCCCGGAATTTCCCCATTTAGGAGAATGAGGATTTCTTCAGTTAAATCGCCATTGAATAGAAAGTTTATTTTATGAATATCCCATATGTCCGAAATACGTTAATTTTTTTTATTTTGACCGTCTGACGTTTGTCTTTCCTCTTTTTCATCGTCACTTGTTCATTTCGTGCCCGAGTTATGCTTCCAGGCTATTTGCCATAAGTACAATATTTGTTATTTTTGTTCGCTTCACTTAACGTTTATCTAAATATCGACACAGTTTTGACAAAACGTCTTAACCGTCACTTTTTGCGAAAATGGGTTATTCTGACTAAGATGCACATAACATAAGGCATAAACATAATCTGATACCAATGGGCGCGTTCAGACGACGCAACTGTTGACTGACAATGAAACTGTGAACATGTTGGGAGTATGGTTTTAATAAACAAGTTGAAAGTCCCTGAACAGGACTTTTTCTGCTACAAAAAGTTATGATTGCCGTTCACTTTAGGCACCATAAATTATTTGTGGTGCGTAAAAGTAACAACTGTTATTAGTCAACATAAATATACACTTACCGTTCAGCGCACCCAACAACTTAACATACGCATTTCGATTTTTCCACCAGAAAAATCGATTTGTATTTATATAAAAGGTATCTGCTTATAACTATGCTACAACTCAAATGTGCGCTCTTGTAAAATTTACTTTTAAGACGTTTTGCCAAAACTACATCGATATGATTTTCGAATAAGTTTCAAATAAAAATACTACGTTAATTATTGTTTAGTAGATAAACAACAGATTAAAAAATACGGAAAATTAAATAACCAATCCATTCATACTACGTTTTCAAATTGAAAATATATATATATAGGTACTATTAGAAATGTTAAATAAAGTTGTAAATAAAAAATCTGAACGCGCGCAAGCCTCGGTATCGAATTTTCATGTTGCGTATCAAAAAACTTCTATTTTTGTTATTTTTCTCGAAAGAAATACATTTTTTGAAAAATAATATTTACGAGAGAAATTTATAAGAATTTAAAAATTATATATCACTTTTTTTCGATTATTTCGAAAACGGTGAATCCTAGCGAAAACTATAAAGAGACATGATCGGCAGAGAATATTACATCGATTCCAAAACATATTTCATATTATAGATCCGATGAGTAATAACGGAGATTAGAATTTTTTAAATTTTTGTTTGAACGGCCGCCATTTTGAAACGGGTTGGTCGATTTGGCTGGTTAACGAACTCGTCCTTCGTTTTCGTAAAGACAATACGCTGTCCAACTTTCAGCTTCCTACGATCAAAATTGCGACCGAAATCGTGTCCACAAGAAATTGATTATATAATATTGATATACAGTGAGACCTCCGAATAAGCCCGGGCACGGGCTTGTAGGGGAGTATAATTCCTAGAAATACGGTACTCCCACCTTCGGCCTGAACTCGCCTCGAGATTTTATCGAGCCAACCTCTAGATAGGCCCGTTCGTGCTCGATCGTAAACATACATCAATAGAGGCCGAGCAGTCACCGTGAAAAACATACCGAATGAAATGCATATAATATATATGATTGTTGCTACTCATCTCGTACACATCGGAGACGATAAATTTAATGTGCAAAGTGTAGAAACATTACATGAATTTTTTCCATATTTAAAACTTAAATTAATATTAAAATACTATTTTCACGCGAGGGCTTATTTAGAGGTTCGCCCGCAATTCTACGGTGCGCGAACTAGTGGGGGAAACTCTCGAACGAAGATTAGGGGAAGAGGGCTTATTTGGAGGTGCCTTATTCGGAGGTCTCACTGTATATCAATAAATATATATGACCAACCCAAAATGAATGACCTATATTTTCGTGATCTAGGGGTCGAGATCGGAGAAAAGCCAAAAGGACACGTCTGCAATAGCTTTATTTTCTATGAAAATTCGCTAAAAATCTTAAATGCGGAAATAAATTTTTAAATTCAAGTAAAATACAATAATCTAACCATAACGCCACAGAATTAAATTATAAATTGAAAAATTCCATAAAATTATAATTACAAGCCTTTACAATTCTCTAATGTAACAATTACATAATCATTTAAATTTCACCTTAAAGTTTTGCAATAAGAAGTACTTACGTACAACAAATAGCAAAATCGTGACATGTCCATTCACGATAACAATAAAAATATAGATAATATTATAAACGTTTCATTAAAAAATATTTTAATTTCTTGATATTTTGATTGAAGTTTATCTTGATACATTATATCACCAGTTATGAGATGTAAACAAAAATATAAACTTAAAAATGTTAAATAAAAATTCCGTATCGTTTATATTTTCGCTTAAAAAAAAATAGTTTAGCAGTTTCACTTACCAAACCATAATCTACCCTTTTTATCGGCTTTTCCATCGTTAAATCTGCTTGTTGGAAATTGTTGAGAAACTGTCGTTAATACTTTGGTAGCGTTCAAATCATTTTTTCCATCCCATTCTACCGCAACTACAGATCTATCGACTCCTACAATTAAAAGATGGGAATTGTGTTTCGAAGGAATTGCGGGCGTAACAGTTCCATGTAAATGTATGGCGTTCAATTCGTTCGTTGAAGGATCGTAACTAAGCACTTTTCCGGCAAATATATCGACAAAATAAAGAAGCTCCGTTCTGGAATCCCAAGTAGGGCCTTCGGCGTGGTCCACGGGTTCAGTTACTTGATATATAGCCGGCCCATTCAAACCTACAACACTAAAATACTCGTTTATTTAATGAAACTGTTTTTTTATCACTTAACACAGCTTCACCTCGGTAACACCGTAAACATCGCTATAAAAAGTTTGTAAAGCATCGTCGATGTTTGAAGAACGAAACACGAATGGGGAGCCCCTCTCTTTTATTATTAACGTTATGCTACTTTTACTTTGACCTCCATTGAACGATAAACTACTCGGAATAATCATTTATCTATATTTTATTAGTAATTTATACTAAAAAAAAGGTATTTACATAATTAATTGCTCCAAAAATCAACGATATTTTAAATAGTATCTTAAACTATAAATTACAAGAAATTAAAAAGAAAATGTACATAAACATGTATTCAATGAATATAAAAAAAAACTTTTCTTAACGTTTAATTAAAACATAAGCGTTAATTAATTAAAATACATAACATGTTTCTTTGTTGACAAAAAAATATCTTTGTAACTCTTAATCGAAGCCTTATTGTATCTATTTAAATGGATGTCAACACTACGATCTTAACTTTTTTGTATACTGATATGTTGAAAACTATAAATAATGTACCTAAAAATAACGAAAAGTTAAATTGTTTTAACGCCTGGAGACTATTAAAAAAAAATTAATTTCAAGAAATGATCATTTTATTAATCCAAAAATAAAACAAGTTCTTTTCTGCGTCAGCTTCTCTTCATACCCGCAAATAGTTTTTTATTGATATTTTAGGTTTTTTTTTTATAAATAAGGATTTAATTAATTAGCCATGCTAAATTAAAAAGTAGAGAAAAATTCCATTCAAATTGGTTTCATACAACTGTCACCGTACCTAATACGTACATCTTTTATTTGTCATTAATTTGTTTTAATTCTGATTTATGATAACATTAAAAGTACATACTTATATAAATGGGCCGGTGTATCGTTTTAATTTTAAATATGACATTTTATTTTATAAAACTTTTATAAATAAAATGTGTTGCATATAATTTTATAAATAAAGGTGTGTTACTGAGGTCATTCAAGTCAAAAGTATCTTTTAATATAAATTAAGGGTATAAATTAGAACATTTGAAACCGACCGAATCGATTTGACTCAAATTTTGTATCTGATTTTCTAATAGTCCAAAGCTACATTATCTAAACGTTGATATTTATAATAATCATACTCTAACATAAACAGTGTTAATGCGTTAAATAGTCAAAGTGCACGTGAAACTATTAACGAATAGCTTCAATAAAAATAAAAATACGTGCTGAATAAAAAATGTAACCCTAAATACGATTACTTGACAGCTTTTAAACATAGGCAAAAATAAACGTTCTGATTTGAGCTCATACGGTCGGGCCCACCGTTGCACCAATGAAATGTATGAAAGTTATACTAACGCCACTAGCGGTAAAGTTTATCAAGCCCAATTGAACTACACCCTTAAGTTTTATGTTTCGTACAACCAGTTGCGTCCGTCTGTGTATACCTTGCTTAATAATATTATAAACTGAAATAAATACGAAGCAACTTAACTACATAATATGTATTAATAACGTGCACTCGCGTTTAACGCTACTGTGATCGCAAATTACTGCCTTTATAACGTATAATTAAAATTAAAAATAATATGGTATTATTAATGTCCAAATACAAAGCACCGACTTATTTACAACATCTACATTTTTACAAAATCAAGGTTATTTTTGATAACAAATAATTTTGGCATAATTCCTGTGTTATTTAAAAAATTACATGTTCTACAGAATTTTCTTTCATAATAAAATTGTAGTAGTGTAATTTTCAAAACAAGTCGACATTTTATTGCAGTTTATTAACTAAAAATTAAATATAATTAAAGTAAATTTCATAAAAATTGAAGTACCCCTGGTGGGACTCGAACCCACAGTCCCCGGCTTAGGAGGCCGATGCCTTATCCATTAGGCCACAGGGGCGATTGCTACCTTATCTTGTTCTAATCATGAGTAACCTAATGTTGAAATATATTGATGCAGTTTTTTCAAAAGGATGTAACTCATAATAAGTAAATTTCGTAGGAGCGCACATTTTGTGTCGTCGCGTAGCTATAAGAAGATACGTTTCACGGAAATACAAATCGATTTTTCCAGTGGAAAAAATCGAAATATTGTTACTAGATTTTAACATTTCAACTAGATTTTCTTTGCTTTAGATACATAAGATAGTCAGAATAACTCATTTTCAGAAAAAATGTGGGTTACGCCCTTTTGGCAAAACATAATCTACTTTCGTATACTATTTTTAAATTAACAAATACGGAATTAATTCAAAAAAAAATTAAGCTAAAATATTTAATTATTTAGGTACATATTCAATATTAAATTTATTTTTTTTTTACGCAGCTATATTAGTACGTGAGTTTTGTTTTGTGGTTACAAAAAAAATTATACGTCAGATAATTCTATTTATATCTATGTTTACGCTGTTGCATAGTTTCTAATTATTATTTAATTATTACAATAGATTAACAAATAATTTGAGTTTTGAGCAATTTGTACCAAAAACATGATGAATTTCGTCTACTACGCTTTGAATTTTTTGCGCTCGTAATTATATCGAGTGACGCTTCTGTGCAAACAATAATGTATAGTATGATCTTCTGTGTCGCAGTATATTGTATACTACAATGTCTCGAACTGGATGTCAAAATTAAGTCAACTGTACCTATGCGTGTAACAATAGAATTCATATTGTTTGTCAAGAATAATAACAAACAATCTACCCAATTCGCTAAAATCTTGCTAACGTTTAGCAAGATTGTTACAAGATTAGTGTTCAGAGTGATTCAGAATTAATATTATTACAATGTTCTAGGATGTATAGAGAAAATGTAGTATACCTTATCCAAGTGGCCTGGCAATTAACCACGTCATCAGTAACAAAATACTATATTGTTTATTTGTAATTCGGTTTAAAGTTTGGAAAGAGACATATTATGCTATCGATGATTTACCTGCACACATATTAAATGGTATAAAAAAAGACCACCATTTATTATAACTCTAAAATACGAGGTACGAGGTGACAGCACTGTGTGAAACGTCATCATCTAGTAACCCTTTATTGATGACGTGATCGCCAGACAGGTTGGATAGGTCATAGATAGATAAATTACGAAATACGATTAAAAAAACTTAAAAATTGGCGTCTAATAATAATCGTCCTGATTAGATATTTCCCAGTCTGTTTGACAGTTGCACCAATGGAATATATGACAAGTTATTGTGTCATTAAGGAAAGTTGAGGGTCTGTCCTTTTAACACGAAGCAGGGTTCGCCAACCAGACTGTGACGTAAATGATTTAGACCGGTTTTATAACACAAAGAGGCTTCAATTTCTTATGGCAAAATTCTGTAGGTTTGCTAGCTCCTAGACTATGTTGACATCATCTAAACGATGTGTAATAGGTATAGGACCTACTCTTACTTAGTTTCTCGTTTTCTCCACCTTTTTCAAAAGATAGGATGCTAGTTTATACGATATTTTTACCGTGCTTTTTCATACTCTATTCGAATCTAAATTAATGCATTTTTTTCAAATTTTGACCACAATTTTCTCCATGTTTCTTAGTAGATAAGATGTTAGTTTATCAGACATTTCTATTCTATTTTTAATGCTCTATCTAAATATGAAATCCAAATTTTAGATACATGTATCGAATTCAGTAACAAACATTTTTTGAGTTCACTGAAAATGGTAAAAAACTACAATAAGTAGGTAATGATTTATCTATGTATTACAATTTATACTTTAAAAATTTCTTACTGACGATGACGTAATAAAAACTAAATACTTAAAAATACTATTTTATTATATAAATATAACAATATTATACAAAGATTTTTATTCGTAAAACTATAAAATAAAATTACGTTATTTATACAAATTATTTGTCTGAAATTTCCATCAATTAAGGAAGCAATTATAAAAAAAAACAAATGGAAATATCGGACAAAACAATATCATCCCCAAAACTTCAACCCAAATACCAATTAAAAAATTAAAAATCACAGAAAATGTCGGGAACATGACTTGTTTATAATAACTATCAACCTTGATTTCGTAAGGTAGATAAATATACCTCATTATTTTCAACAACTCGAAAATAATCACTTTTCCTTCAACAAATAAAAATCGTAACCTCGACTTTGTAATGTCTCGAAAGTAATTTAATTGGTCTCACGGTACAATTGAATTTAAAATACTCTACCGTAAGGTACAGTTCGTGTCGACGGATGTCCACTACACGGGCTTTCCTGTAATAATAATTTGCTACCACCATAGCCCGACCCACCGCTACTGCTAGAAAAAAGGCTTCTGCTGTAATATGAAAGTGGATCTCCAGAACGCCGAGCTTTCAGAAAAGCACCGGCTGCAACTATGACGGCGCTTAAAAAAATTACACCCAGTACAGCAAAAGTTATTGCCATTTTGTCGGGTGAAACGCAAAACGTCCGATCGCCCGGAAGACTCGCGAATGTCGTCGTCAAAGAATCTGAAAAGAAAATAATTTTTTTCGCCTTAATTTTTTTTCAATTAGTTGATGACGATCACCATAACCGATATATCAACAGTGTGCACACAAATAAGCTGCTACAAAAAAAATTATTGAAAAATATAAATACTACCTATACGAATATTTAATTTAAATATACTATAGAGCTTTCAATGTATAATTTCGTGACAAGGCAAACTTGATTTGTCATAAAAGTACCTACTTACATAGTTACACATTTTTTATTAAAATTGAAAAGCTAACTGTATTAAGTAAACTAAAATTAGAATCTACATACGTACTTATAATAATAAAAATTACAAAATTATTGAAATTAATGTAATAAACTCATGATAATTTTATGGTAAAAACCAATATTTTAGTGCAAAATTTTCCTGCAACACAACCAGTAAAAAATCCAATAAAACAAATTTATGTTGCAATAAGCTGTACAGGTACTTACCTACATTAAAATTATTTGTTTGTTATTTTTGTTTTCAATAATTTAATAAATCGACTACCTATATGTAAGTACCTACGTTTGAAGTGTCTAGACTTTAGTTTTAAATTTCTTGGATTGGTTATCTTGTCCTCTTTTCAAACTTTTTACCAAAGAGTCGCGCCGGTAAATACAATATTAAAAACAATATTGGTAAAAACAATATTTTTGTCTTACCTTTTCTCGTCCACCATTTAATTATTATTTTTTATAATTTTATTATAAAAAATATATGTCTGTGGATATTGCTTCTCTAGGTGTCCGAAAAAGCCACGTATCCTTTTCATAATAAAATAATAAATAAGCAAAAAAATTAACTTTAGATAATGAAGGAATCGTTAGAGTAGGTAAATCCTAGCCTTTAAGAAAAACTTGAACATCACAGTGAAATGAAATAAAAATAAATACACTAGGAGGGGGGGGGGTCTATTCTGTAACCACGAAAACGTTTGTGTGGAATTTGTTTCTGAGACAGGTATCTATGAATAAGTAAATAGGTATCCGTGATACTTCATTTCAAAATGGAAAAACTGGTCCCAAACATGTCTTTTCGTCTTTGGACGTATTTATTTGACCAATATTTTTCTTTAAGAAAATATCATTTCAACGAAAATTTCCATAATAAATATCTATCCGATTTTTCCTCTACGCGAAATAAGCGATTTGATTTGCGAAGTAAAACAAAGTCTTATAAATAACAATTTTAGTAATAAATAATATTGAAAATTATTAATTTCTTTCCAACAAAGATATAAAACAAAACTAGACGGGGCCGGGCTGTATAGCTACTATTAAAAAGTGTAGATACGCAGATAAATACTTATTTTTTAATCAGAAAAACGTTCAATTTAATGGTGTACTATCCTGGAGTATTTTTTCTTAATAAATACTCCTATAATAATTTTAAATAAATTCAGTACATCCACGTGGGTTATAGTACATTCCAGAATAAATATTTCAAAATGCATATACAGCGAAACTTCATTTATCCGGATTAAACGGGACCGAAGGTTAACCAAATAAAATTTCGAATAATTTCAATTTATGAAATAATAAATTAACGTTCGTATATTAGGGGTGACGTAAATAATCTATTAGACGTACTATTAGTAAATAGGACGATTTAAAATAAATTATCGCTTATTTTTCGAACATACCTACTTAATACGAATTAATCGAACATTTTTTAATCATTTATACTTAAATGTTGTACAAAGCGTTCCATTAAAAATTTGCTGTTTGTGTACAACTACCTATACGTGAAGTTAAATTATATTTCCTTTTAAACTGTTGCTTCCTAATAATTTCACATTAGTTAATAATATCGTCAAACTAACTTTGCCAACTAAAGTAAAACTAAATTTGCGACAATTTAAAACAAAAACGAAAAAATATGATGAATATACAGATATATAGCTTATCCAAACCTATATGATGTTCACGTCATCCGTACAAGGTTACTAGATGATGACGTTTCACACAGTGCTGTCACTTCGTACCTCGTATTTTGACAGTTCTAATAAATTGTAGTCTTTCTTTATACCATCTAATATGTGCGCAAGTAAGTCATCTATAGAATATTTCACATTCCCTACTTTAAACCGAATTACAAATAAACAATCTAGTAACTTTTTGTTGATGACGTAAATTGCATATAGGTTTGGATAAGCTATAGGTACCTACACTTCGTCCAAACCTATATGCAACACGTCATCAATAAAAGGTTACTAGATGATGACGTTTCACATAGTGCTGTCACCTCGTACCTCATATTTTGACAGTTCTAATAAATTGTAGTCTTTCATTATACCATCTAATATGTGCGCAGGTAAATCATCTATAGAATCTGTCACTTTCTAAACTTCACACCTAATTACAAATAAACAATCTAGTGACTTTTTATTGATGACGTAAATTGCATATAGGTTTGGATAGGCCATACCTATAATAATTAATTAGACATAAATATCGATCTCAATATAAATAAAAATAAAAAAACTCTTTTCGTGTGTTGCTTGTCTTCATGTGTTAAAACTGATAGCTAAATAAAAGATAAAAATCTTTGAAAGAAGTGAAGAATCTGAAGCTGTGCAATATTAGCCGTAGAAGCAAACTAACCATATTTTTGTGTATTTATCGTATTTACAAATAACACCGTAAATAAGCTTGAAACAACCTACAAACCACTTCCATCACAAGGAAAACCATAGGTATAGCAGTGAAAAGAAAAGTATCAAGTGCAATTCTATATTTATATACAAAAATATACAAATTCTATACAAACAGTTTATAACATCACAAAGATACGTATTATATACAAGACTTTTTTCTAAACCACAACACTTACCACTATCTTTTTCACGAACAACACTTCTAAATTGATCCAGTTCAATTCCGGGCGCTATCACTTCGACGCTATTAAAAACTTCAAATCGGTCCAAAATTTCTCCTTGTTGACCTTTCGTTAAAGTCCGCCCTGATCTGTTATCGTTTAGATCTGAATCGTTTACTTTTGCGCAATCGAACTGGAAACAAACCATTAAAAGCGACAATACATCGACACTAAATAACTTACTTGCTGACAAGCACCTCTGCATAACTGTAAACCGCAAGATAAATGTAAACGATCTCGATCTGGAAATTTGAAAGCGGCAAATTTAGAAACGGCTTCTTGGTGTCTCATCAATGCTATGGGGCGGGGTGGGCCCAGTAAAGGTGCCGGGAGTAATAATTCATCGATAGGGCAACCGCGTTCGTCCAGCAATTTTTGAGAAGAATCGCCAAGACCGTCGTGAGCTGCACAATCAACTATTTTCCATCCTATTCCAGCTGCACAGATACATTAGCAATTATTTAAATGCTTATTTTTCTGTTATAACTAATATTATTAAAATCAATCATTTTTTGTCCATACAACAATATCCGTTGGTTTTAAAGTCGACGATATCCTACATATTTTTCATGGTCATTGTTTCATTTCAGGGCCCAATTTTCAATCCATTTGCATTGTCATATAACGTATGCGAAAATGACGTCACGTTAATGACGAACAATGGGTTTCGCATAGGTTATGATAGCGAATGGTTTGAGAATTGGGCCCAGGACAGTTTATTGCCTCCCCTGAAAAATCAAAAAAATTGATATTGCCGGCTTTGATTTTAGACCTCTCATATTAACAATGGCAAAATGTTAATAATAATACACACTACAACAAACGTGCTTTAATTGTTGTTAATCGCAAGATCTACGAGCATTTACTGTGATTTATATAATTACTACCAAATTGCTAACCATTGTAGTCAATTCTCTTAAAAACGATGAGAAAAAAAGTGGCGTTGACCTTTAGATAACAGTAAAACGATTATCTTATTATCTATTATTGCTTTAATATTTTATGAGTTTTAATTTATTTAAATTATAGATATAACACCTCGTTATTAAAAACATTTAAAAACTACAACTAAACAAACGTCTAATCCAAGTTAAACATTTAAAATGTTCCATCGTTTTAAATTAATTTTTATTGTTGTTTGTTTAATAAAATGGCATTAGAAAAATGTATGAATTTAGACGTGAAAAATAAATTAATATATATTTACAACGTTAAGGGGCAAAACTTAAATCGCGTTTAAAGCAACATTTTAAGAGACACGCGAGTATTCACGAACCTGGTAATGTTGATTTAACCATGAGAAGGGTAGATTCTCCTACTTGCAATGTTCCGGGATGGCCGGTTTCCTGTTCGGGAACAATTTCCATCCACGCTCGCGCGGCAGATAAAGCGTCCGACAATTGGTGTTCGGTGTCTTCCGATTCATTAGTCGACTCTGTTTTTTTCATACGTCCCGTCCTAAAATTATTTAATTATAAAACATTTTTTACTTGAAATATCTCCGTAGGTACGGTATGTTTTCTATTTTGTTAAAAATTATATTTGATTATTTATTAAATAAACGTCCTAAATCAAAATAATTATACGGGACGATTCAAATTTAAATACAAAAACTGTTAGGAAACTGTTAAAACTGATATATATAATATATAGGCTAGTGTAGGTTGTCTTAAAATACCTTTTCAAAAAATGCTTAATTTCCGAGATACGTTGAATTTTCTTTTCAAAAAATTTTCGTTTCACAACAGATTTCATCTTTAACTTAGATCTGTATTGATTTGTCTTTTTTGGTTAAAATTAGTTGAGGAAATAAACGCTTTTCATGTTTCCTTCTGAAATGGCCTGTACGTCAATCGTACTTTTCCGGTTACTCTTTGATTAGATAATTACATACATGTTACATATCGTTGTAAATGGAATTATGTTTAGTTTTAGGATATATAGGTACCTACCTAATAATGATACCTACATTCCATTCCATTCCATACATACATTCCATTTACAATTTTGAATGTATTTTTATACCCAATTGTTCTTCTTATTTTAACGTCACTGCTTTAAATAATCAGTTCATAATTTATCAGTTGTATCGTATATATCCGCGCAATGCTCGCGACCTGGCACATTAATTTTGAACTAGCCTGTACATATGTCTAACAAAGTTTTAAATTTCACTTTTCATACGAGCAAACCTAGATTCCTCACAATCAGTCAGTAATTCAGTTCTGTGATTATTGTTTATTTTGACGCTGTCCTTTTATATTATTTATTAGACACGTCAGCATGAGTGCGTATTACGTAAAAACATAAATACATACATAAATATACGAAGCCTACAACTTTTTTTTAATTTAAGAAGTAATTTTATTAAAAATATGATAATAATTCCATTAAAGTTATTATTACTATATAGGGCCTATTTTTAAAAAAATTACACTTTATTACAGATATATTCAAATTAGTTACATTACGCGTTCTGTAAGAGATACAATAAACCAACGTTAATTATTAAATATTATAGAACATTGCTAATTTCTCTCACTTGCAGAAAGTAAGTAGATAAGTAATAATATTTTTGACTTTTTTTCTTTTATTGTATTTATCTACTGAAGGATTGTAGTTTGGAAGAAACTAAGAACCGATTTTGTTGTATTTTGTCGTTTTTTTTCTACATAATTTTAATAATAAGTGTTTGTCTATGTTTCTTTAACTTTTATTCCAAAGTTGAAACAGCCGTTATTTTATATATCTACATTTTGTCACTTTATAAGTTAGAGAAATAAAACTTATCTACCTCTACTTATAAACGTTTATAGTCATTTTCCGTTATCTACATAATCTGCAACTTCCGTTTACATTGAATAAGCATTTGATTTAGCTAAATACCTATGTATAAGTGACATATCGATGTGATGCGAAACCTTGTACTCATTGACAGTTTTAGGAAATCTCATATAGAATATGGAGGACTGTCGTATATGGCTTTAAGTAATTAGAATTAGTTTTGAAAAATATTTTGAAAGACGGCACTACCAGTGTTCAATTTTACATTTAGGCTTATGAAAATCATAGCAAAAAACCGTAAAACCGTTTTATATATTAACCATCGAATTATTTGCCTATACGGTATTAAGCAGAAAAATAGTAAATAAAAATACAAGTACTTACAATTAAGTAAATAAATATTGAAGAACAGTATAAAATATAAATAACCAACGTACCTGGACTCCTTCGTTCTTTTATCTAAAATTGTTTTAAACGCTTCTGACATCGATGCACTTTTAACCATCAAAGCATTACTTTGCAATTGACATTTAATATTATATTCTTGATCGGTTGCTTGCCTTAAATATTTATCCTGCTGAACAACTAATGTAGCTATATAGAATACGTCCTCAGATCCAGAAGACGATTCTGAAGTTAAGCGGATACCGCATCCAGACGTTGGTAATTGCAACGTTAATGTATTGGTTAAAGTTCCTGTGGCATTAAAATAAAATAACGTTATATCAATAATTGAATGTTCGTCAAAACGACATATAATTACAAAATTAACTGTGAATTTCCTCGGCCTTAAATACAATACAAAATAATTGCGCTTCTTTGTTCTCTAAAGCAACAATTTATTTTTTTTCTGTTGTTGTATAAAGGACATTAAATTATAATTTTATATAATTGGCTTTTTACAAGCCGTCATTAAAAAGTAATTTTCCGTTATCACAAATTTTAATACAAAGGCTAATCATAAAGTAAATTAATATACCCACCTAACAAACGGCATTCCTGTGAGAAATCTTTGGCAAATAGAAGACCTTTAAACGGTTGCTGCATAAAAACTGTTATATTAAGGTTCGTTGAGTCGCAGGTGGCGTTGGCATCGATAATTTTGTTAATTATTGGTTGAATCGGATATCGCAAACTCGGCGCAAATGCTGCTTTAACCGTACAGTAAGTAATTACCAATAGAGAGATTGGGTTCGCTAGCATTTTTCCTAAAATAAAAAATAGTTTATCAGTGATCGTAACGTACACCTTGTCGACAATATTCTCAACACAAATAATGTTATCTACATAAGTATCTACCAATAAGTGGCTAAAATAATTCATTGCGAAAGAAATAAATACATATATGCATGATGGGAAAAAGTAAGCGATACATCGTAAAAACAAAAAAAAATATCAAAAAATAACTGTATGCACAAACATTCGTACTAGTAGCAATTAATCCGAGCAAATTCCGCCGGTAACTTTTTCGCAAAAAAATACCGTTAACACAAAACATAAAGTGTGTGAAGAAAGTTACGGTTATGTAATTATTCCTTACTGACGTTACTGTACCATATGTAATTTACGACGGGCCACGGAATCAACCTATTACTCTGAATATAGCGGTATCATCTTGCATAACAAGCGGTCATTGCTAAGTCAAGGTCGACTACAATTTTTAAAAATTAATCCTGCAATTTTTTTTGAATACGTCTTCTTTATGTGGGTCATTGTGTAGCCGATAATAAAACGTGACTTGCCAAAAATGGTAACGTGAGTGCTTTCTGATCTAATAAGTAAGTGCTAGGTGTTACGAATCCGACAAAAATAATTTTTGCAATCGGTTATCTCTTAACGTTTTTAGATATCAGTGGACAAGTTTCATTGAAAAACTCATAAACAGCATCGTTATTTTATGATAACTTCTGTTTTGTTTTTCTGATATCTATGTTTTCTTTTAAATATCTAACTAGAGATTTCAATATAAATAAAAATTTTGAGAGAATTAATAAAATTATTCTTATGTTTTCTATATAAAAATTATTTTATTTTTGGTACATTCGAAAATTGACTAATCTAAGTATTTTACATATTTGCTTTTGTCTATAAACACAATGTGTAGATATCACTTTTCTCTATTTAAATTAATTAATTTAAACCAATAAACAACTTAAACAAAGTTAAACAATACAACTTATTATTAGTCTATTCATCAACTAATTTTCATATAGGAAAATTGCTTAAATTATTTTGTAGTGTTCGATGCTTATGTTAACTACAATTTTAAATATTAGTAGTGATACCAACTACAAAAATGTTGGGAAAAGTTGCATTTAATTATTGCCTTCGAATAACGTAATTAACGTCTTAACGTTAACACATACAAATAAATTAACTTTCATCGAATTAGAAATGATGTTATTCGTGTTTTGTTTTCTCTTGTTTTTAAAATAAAACAAAGCAATTACTTGAAACAATTTCTATCGCAATTAACACGTTAACTGTTGAACAATGACTTGAAACAAATGTGATCGCATGATTCTAATAGTATTTCAAAATTAACATAATCGATATTTACAATACTATACTTATTATCAAATCTATATTAACGTACAAAATTTGTGGTACCTATTTAAAGTATTAAAAACGAAAGTTTCATATACACATAATAAAACAATTAAGTATTATGTTAAATTAAATAGCCATTGCTCACGCACATTGCACATTTTTTTATTCAAATATATAAAACAAGTTTACAACAATAAGTAATTAGCGCGAGTTACCTGTTAATTAAAAAACGAAAACGAAAGAAAGTTTCTGCATTGTAATGTTAATTAATACAAAGATTCGCCCTTGTAATTTTTTCGTTTTCACTTGTAATTATCGTAAGTAAATCTAGTATATTTTCAAATAAATTCGTAAAAATTTAACGAACATAATGTAACCTATACAATAAAATATAAAACCACTATCCAAGAAGACAAACTTAAAAACGGAAAATTGGTCTCCCTAGAAAGTTGAATGAGAAAAACATAGTATTATCAAGCGAAATTCTTAGCACTCCAAATAATCATAATAATATGAAATGCGATTGAATTAAATTTTACTAGTTACGCACTTTCCCTCGATTCATCATTAATATGAGAACTCCACATTCTACTTCACATAAAGTATTTTTGAATTAGCAATCGCATTTGTTCAATTAATTCTTCAGCCTTACTAAAAAGTAATTTATGTAGTGTTTGTGTTAAAATTCTATTAACTGAAATGTCATTACTGTAAACGCTAGATTTTGCGGATCTCGATACTTGTTTATTACAATTTCAAAATTAAGATGAGTAATAGGGTACGTTTACTTTTCTGAAATTAAAGTTATATACAGGTTAATATACAGGTAATATACAGGTTGTTCAGTAAATAATGCTAAATCTCTCAGGAGCGTATAAACCACGTCAAAATAATGCTACAAGTTCCTATAAATTTGTTTCCTACGGTGGTCCCCTGTTGATATATTCACCCTCAAAGGTAAAAAATAAAAATCAATGTTTTTAAATAACATTTTTAATTTTCGTTGGAATTTATCTAATAATTTTTGGTGTACATACATAATAAAACAATCTTTAAAATTGTGCAATAGGTCTTTTGATATCACCTCAGGTGCACAAGGGGTACACTACCCCTAACCTTTCTAACCTCAAAGTTTTAAGTTTTTAAATCTTTAAGGTCATTTTCGGATCTCCCAGATATTTAAGGATAAAAAAGGTACTCCTTGTTTAATTTCGATAAAATGAACCATATTCGAGAAAATCATAGATAAAGAATAAGAGATGCAGAGTATCTTAAATAATTAGTGAATGGGGGGGCGGGGACGTTTTTACGCTAACTCATTCAAATTCAATTTTCACGTTATTGTCTACATGGCTTCCATTTATAAATAAAAATAAGATTAAATAAGTTTTACAATAAAAATAAAGCCAGAAAAATTCAACAAATATTACTAGGTAACTATTGAGATCATTTATTACTTAAAGTAAGAATTTAAGTAGGTAATTATACATAAATATAAATTTATTTTATGAATTAAAAAAAATAATAATAACAAAATTATTGAGTTTTACTTGATCAGTTAATCTCTTTCTATTTTAATTCTGCCATGTAAATTCCGTCGCGTATGCAAAACATAAATAACTCATAATGTACTCGGCCCTCAAATTATTTTTCTTTTACAAGCAGGTGTTTAATCATCGTATTCTTTATTCCAAAATACTTTTTTTAAGGGTTTTTTCGCCGCCGGCGAAGTATCGCACTAGATCCTCCGTTATACGGGGTATTTCATTGAGGACCACCAGTCGGTGCAGGGTGATAGAAGACCACAATACGCATCGATTTAACCCCCATATATGTTAGGCAAAACAGTTTAATTTAGAGGTTATTTAGGTTTTAATGTATTTTTAGCTAAACTCCAGTTTTGTTCACAAATTTCGTCATTCTTAAACTATTAGTACTAATGTCATGATTTTTTTTATGATCGTAGCCCAATAATGGACTTATCATCGACTATTACGACAAAAATAACCTTTTAAAAATGTTATTAAAACAAAAATTATTCATTAACTTTACATTGCTCTAGTTAAAAAAAATAGAAAAAAATTAGTATTCATCTTAAAAACCTTTCTACTTTACTGGCAATCAACCCTATAAATTTCATTGAGTCAACCCTATGACTTAACATCCAAAGTTGCGTACAAAGTTAAAAAGGCGAATATTCCTACTTTTTAATTTAAAAACGAGAAACATTATT
The DNA here is from genome assembly GCA_036326145.1 of Rhagophthalmus giganteus. NCBI lineage: Eukaryota > Metazoa > Arthropoda > Insecta > Coleoptera > Rhagophthalmidae > Rhagophthalmus > Rhagophthalmus giganteus. The sequence continues at coordinate 53,438,282 of JARFJA010000001.1, forward strand.
TGAAAAGTGAAATAAGTTGTCGTGGATGTCATTTTTTTTAATTTCTAGTAATAATTTAATCGGAATGACGAAATTTATGAGTAAACCCGGAGTTTAGCTAAAAATACATTAAAACCTAAATAACTTCTACATTAACATATATGGGGGTCAAATCTATGCGTATTGAGATTTTCTGTCACCCTGAGTCGGCTAGTCGGTGTTCAATGAAACATCCTGAATAGGTTATTGTATATTGAGATGTTACTGCATTTAATTACAGGTCGAATTCATGAACGAAACTTAAACGTAACTTTTACTTAAGTACATATTATGTCATTTTATTTATATCAAAAGAGTCTATGCTTGAACATATAATCTTTATTTAGGTATCTCATTCTTATAGCAGCTTACTTGCTTGTTTTGAAATTCATTAACAAATACATTGTTAAAAAATATTTAAAGTGAATTATAAGTAAAGGCTATAATGAAGTGTCGTTTATGAATCCAAAATATTAGATACTTACTGAGTTTATAATTCAAAAACTTGTGTTCGTTCACATATATTTTTTTAAATTTTATATCTACATACTTACTTATAATTTATAGGCAATAAGTTTTTAATTATTCGAAAAAAAACAAAGTAGGTATGTGTAACGCCAGTTTCATTATTTTAAATAGAACACCCTATATATTATTGCATTTTTGAATTCTATACCTACATTATCTAATTTTTATTATAACTTCATTTAGCATTTGCTACATATGGCCCTAATTTCATAATGAAACTAAAATTACTTAAAAATTTTTACTCGTTCTCTTTCTCTGAGATCACATTCGGAGTACGAAAATCAAAAAGTCTGATAATGGCAAATTAAATCTTCTGGCAGCGTTATTAATACTCTCATGTACCTAATTTCTAACAAAAATTGAACTGTTTTTATCTTTAAATTGTTCTTAAGCTTCATTTGTAAACTAATGCCTAATAAATTGTATTTTTGTAAATCGATATTTAAAAACAGTTAATTTTATAATTTAAATGTTGTAACGATCCACATCTATAACTTATGGCAGTCGATGTCCTAACAATTTTACCAATTCACAATCAATTTTTTATCACAAACCTAGAATTATAGGATATTAACACTCGACAATAATAATTTCATTTCTCCATATCGATATTGCAACAAAGACAAAATAAAAATCATAGATTAATTTAAATGTATCTATTCATTTTTAAAAACTATCAAAGAAATTTAAAAAAAAACGAGTAATTTTTCTTAAGTTTTGTGTTAACTGAATATCAAATATTTATTAGATACCATATTTTATTATAAATAATTTTTCTACTTACAATAAATTTGCTATCCACAGATTCACATTAATTCACAATTGCTTTAAATGTTGTTAACGACGTATATTATTTAACAATTGCATTTGGTGCATGTTAGGAAACAAGACCACAACTGACTACTTTTCTAGGTAAATACCAAGGCAGGTGAGCGATTGTAACGTAACTGGTAAGTACAGTTCCTTTCTTACGGGATTCATCAGTGGCGTGGATGCGTTAACTAAATAATAACGATAAGAAGACCTTAGTTCGTACCAACGCTCTCCGATAGCAAAATTGACGAAGAATAATTAATTAAACCTTCATTTATCTACTACTGAAAGGTACGTCCAGATTAACAATTGCTCTTATTAAACAAAGGGAAATTAGGTGTCAAGGCTACGTTCAAAAGTTATGGTGGTTTAACATCCTATATTTTGCAAAGACGGATATTGTGTACCAAACATAAATTGTGCGAATATTTATGGCAGGATGTTTGAAAATTTTGTTGCGATCGTTTTCCTTTCTCCTTTGGCGGGGTTATTACGACTAAACTAAATTTCGTTTTCTTACAAAGATATTTCGATTCCTTCGATAAAATAAGATTTTAATAAAGATAAAGATTTAAAGATCTTTAAGATTTCGTAGAGATATGTAAGATTTAAGATTTTAATAAATTTCGAAAAAAAAACTATCAGATAAAAGCAACATTTTATGATTTTATGCCTGCCGTTTTTTAGATAAATTTGAACACCCAGAAGATAAGTTGATGCGTAATTTTATTTAAATTTTCACCAGAGAAACGTTTAGGCGATGAAAAATGCTGAAAATTTATGCTTCTTAAAATCCAATAAATTATAAGTATACCTATATTTATATACCTTTTTATTATGGATTATTAAAATATAAGTAGGTATAAATTTTACGTAAATTAAATAAGTACTACTTACCTACAATATTTTATACAATGTGGTAATTGCGTTTCAACCACATACAAAACCTATTAAATATTCATTCATTCATAAAACCACTCATTGTTTACAATCAATATATTATACCATACACTCGTTATGTGACATAATAATTATGTAGTGTCTAGTGTCAAGTGTCTAACTTGCGCCCCCTAATCAAAAATTGACAAAAATTTAAAAATGCAATACAAAATAACGGACTTTGTAAATAACTATCTATTTATTTATTTTTAGTTTTTGCATTTTTGTGCCCCAAACTTAGTTACACCCGTGGCGGGCCCCTCTTTCGTTGTTAAAATAGTTCATTCCGGTGGATACCTAAATAATAAAGAATGAAGGAAACGGGTTTTCACAGAGTTTACATTTATAGCTAATGTTATTAACCTTCTACAAAATGTAATCCTTAATTATCTTGAACTACATCAACCAATTCCTGTATGTTAACAATTTAATTTTTTGGTTTTTCCAAAAAACATAAACAGTTTTCTAGCACAAATTTCGCGACAAGTAAAGGTGAATCTCTAAAGTATTTAAATGCAGGTAGGTATATTGTCGGAGATAAAAATTGTTTTTTGTTGGTAGACTTGGTAAATTTTATAGACTTTAAAATAAATAATCAAGTCTTTATCATCTTATTCGAAAATAGAATTTTAATAATGCGATGTTCTTGTATAGTTACAATAATTAAATACATAAATACATATACATATACGTAATAAGTGTTAGTCGTATTTTTTTCGAGTTCGTCGCGTAAACGATCGTTGAAATTTCCAACGATCGTGGTTGTTTGAGTTGTCTATTTTGACAACGGGAAAGTTTAACGAACTAATTTAATAATCATAGTATTACAACGTGTTATAGATCTTGATAGGCATTTATGGTATTAAAATTAAACGCTTCTTTATCATTTTCACCGGTATCATTTTCATTTTTCTACAGAAATCTTAGTCGCGTAGAAACTTTTTTGGGATGAAGAAAAATGGCAATCAAACACATTAGGATTTTCTTTTCCCCAAAATTAATAATTTTGCTTGTTTACATATTCGTTCAACTAAAAATAATTTTTCCCCGTAAAAATAATCGGTCGTTTCAATAATAGTGATAACGGTGGATAAAGCCATGGACCTTAGTGGACAGTTTTTATCCACTTATCATATTTATTATTGTAAACTTATTTGAAAATGAATAAAGCTCCTTAAATTACACAAATAGGTGTTTTCCGAATAACGGCGCCTACAGCCTAACGGCGTTATACATATGTAAATGCATTAGCTATGTGACAAAACAATTACTACTATAAATAAAAATTTTCTTTAATATTTCTATATTAAAGAAAACTCTAGACAAATTGAGCTACAATAGCCCGGCTAGCTCAGTCGGTAGAGCATGAGACTCTTAATCTCAGGGTCGTGGGTTCGAGCCCCACGTTGGGCGCAAACTTTTTCTTCTTTAATTTTATATCACGTAGAATCTTTATTATTAATAGTTTCGTAATAACATATAAATAAATATATGTTATAGAAACTCAACATATTTTTCTAACAAAAAAAAATAATTTGAACTACTTCTTTTTTAATTTAGTAAACTATAAAAAAGAAAATTTAATTAATGTATACGAAATTTCTTGTTACTATTATAATAAAATTGTTATAGGAACCACTTTACGACCCTTAAAAATGCGAATTTCTCAACATAAATCAATTGTAAAATTGAGACCTCCCACAATTAGTACACAGTATATTGTTAACTACACTCACATTTGATACAATACGTTCTCTTAATTTTAATTTTGATAATATTCGTATTCTAGACAGAAAAAAATTATAAAAAACGAATCTTATCTGCAATGTTACATATTAAAATAAATAAAAATGCCCGTAGTGATAAAAATGATCTAGAAGAACTTATTAATTATTTACTACAACGAAAGCAGTGATTTAACTCTAGTAAGCATTTGTTTTCATTTTGTAAAATTTTTGACGTTTTCATGTTAAATAGTTTTAAATTTTGTATAGTTTAATTTTTGTACATACATACATTGTTCGCGCCCTACGTCGCTCAAAGGAGAACGGCCCAATTTCGCAGCCAATTACCAGATGCTTATTATTTGTAACACTGTATGAGCTAAGTAAGGGAAAATATATAGGGAGTTTTATACTCATACCTATAAGCAATACTTCGTACGTACTCAGACTTGAGTAATACTTAGATCCATATTTATTCATAAGCTACATTTTCAAACCTTCAGACCGTTCTAATCTAGTGTAATTATTTCTAATTCAAATTTCCCGCCCAACCTATACTTTAAATTTTAGCGCCATAACGTTAGTTCGGCAAGTTACTAGTGGTGCGTGTATCCCTGTTTTTTTTTAATACGGTTCTGTACTCTATTAACCTAAAAATTCGATTACTAAATTTATGCCACGTTCTGACAAAGAACAGGTGTTTAAATTTTATTTATCCAATTATAATAAAATTAAATTAAACGTACTTAAATATGGTTGTGCTTTATTCGAATGAAAATAATTGTTTCGCCCTGAAGGTTTTAATTTCTGCAAATTTTGCTAAACAGGACATCAGTTTAAAAGTGGTTAATCTGCGAGGTAAATAATTGTAACTTTTTATTAATATTTATAAATAACACTATGAACTTTTAGATTCAACAATTCCAGAGCCGAAACGTTTACCTTGTTTAATAGATAATGAGAGGATACTATTTATACCAAATGCAGCAGCTTACTTTTTGTTTCCTCCCAACGTAGATGGATGTGTGGTCGATGAGTGGTTAGAATGGGAATCTTGCGTTTTGGCACCTAATATAGCAAATACATTTGGAAGTTCGACTAAAAATAATCATTCGAAGAGCATTTTAGTTAAATGCTTAAAAATGTTGAACGATGCAATATCTTCAAATAAATGGCTAATTGACGTAAGTAAATATAACCATCTTGGTAATGATTCGTTTAATTTTTTTTTTTATTTAGGGATCCATTTCTGTGTGCGATATAGTTATATGGTCAACATTATATCCTTTTTATAAAGATACTGCAATATCTGTTGAATATTTAACTGGATTGGATAATCTGGAAAACTGGTTAAAACAATTAGAATGTTTGCCAGAATTTCAGGTAGGTTTAGCGAGGGAAAAAGCTATTTAAACATGCTCTGATTAGAGATTGCTAGAGATTGATATTTGTTATGTTTTAGAAAGCAATTCAGCAATTTAAAGTAAATCCAGGGGTTTCTGCATACCAAATATTACTAAACAGCGTAAAATATTTTACATCTATTAATGAAGCAAGTACTATTACAAGTAATACTTTATTATCCCCACAACATAATGACACAATTGCTCCTGAAGAAATTGAAGCTTGCAAACTATCATGGTTAAATGGAGCTAGTCGTTTACCAGAAATAAAGAAGGAAGTTATACCTGTGTAAGAAACTCGTTTGTATTTTATTTATTTTGCTTGGCCCTAATACGTTCAAGATAGTTTCTCTATATACATAAGTGGATTCGATAGATCCGTCTCAACCATCTAAAGGATTAAATTGAAGTATAGTATGTACAACAATTACTTAGTCTACAAACACGTTTTAGATATTTACTTAATTTATTTTAAAGTATCTTTCGTCTTTACGCCTCAAAATTGAAAACTGCTATATGTTGTGTTCTAATCATCAACATCATATAAATGAGTGACTGCACAATTCCATTCTATCACTTTTTTAAGCAGCCCAAAATAGATGGTAGTCACCATGATAATTTAACAAAACATATAACCATATCGTAGAAAAATTGAGAATCTATCTAGTAATCTCTATAATTTCGCAGCCTTCCAATAAACGGAGAGAAAAATATTTTAATAACATCGGCTCTTCCGTATGTCAATAATGTACCACATTTAGGAAATATTATTGGTTGCGTGCTTTCGGCTGATGTTTTTGCAAGGTGAGTTTTACGATGTGTTATTACAATTTCAAATCGAATTAAATAACAGGTTCTGTCGTTTATGCAACTACAATACATTGTTCATCTGCGGAACAGATGAATATGGTACTGCAACAGAAACTAAGGCCTTGGAAGAAGGTTTGACGCCGCAACAAATTTGCGATAAATATTTCGAAATACACAATTCAATTTATCGTTGGTTTAACATCGGATTTGATTATTTTGGTAGAACTACCACGCCCGAACAAACTAAGTAAACTATTCTAGTAATTCATTGTAAAAATGTTTATAATATAATTTATACAGAACCACTCAGAATATGTTTCTGGAATTAAACAAGAACGGTTTTATGTATACTGAAACAGTAGAACAACTTTTATGCGAGAAGTGCAATCGATATTTAGCCGACAGATTCGTTGAGGGCACGTGCCCGCATCTTGGTTGTAATTATGAAGATGCAAGGGGGGATCAATGTGACGGTTGTGGAAAGCTCGTTAATGCGAGCGAATTAAAAAATCCCCGCTGCAAAATGTGCTGCTCTACTCCGGTAGTAAGGCAGTCGGAACAATTCTTTTTGGATTTACCTAAAGTAAGAAAAAACGCGAAGGCGCTTTTTTCTTTTCAGTAACCAAAATATTTTTAGCTAGAGCCTCTTCTTTACCATTGGATAGAAAATTCTTCGGTGGGTTGGTCTAATAACGCAAGAATTATTGCTAAATCTTGGCTGAAGGAGGGCTTAAAACCTAGATGTATTACTCGCGATTTAAAATGGGGAGTACCGGTTCCTTTGGAAGGATTTCAAAATAAAGTGATTGCATTTAAAATAAAAATACATTTAACATTTCAATATTTTTACATTTAGGTATTTTATGTGTGGTTCGATGCTCCCATTGGCTATCTTTCGATAACCGAAAGATATACAAAGCAATGGGAAAAATGGTGGAAACCAGATTCAGATGCTCCCGTTACGCTTTACCAATTTATGGCCAAAGATAATGTTCCGTTCCATTCTGTAATGTTTCCTGCAACATTATTGGGTATAAATAGAGGTTTTACTACTGTATCGCATATAATGGCTACAGGTACCTGTATATAAAAACGTAATGTCTTAAAACAAATCTATAACTAACTTCTCTTCAGAGTATCTTAATTATGAAGATGGTAAATTCTCGAAATCTCGTGGTGTTGGCGTATTTGGTAATGATGCTCAAAATACTGAAATACCCAGCGATGTATGGAGGTTTTACTTGCTATACGTTAGACCAGAATCTCAGGATTCCAGTTTCAGCTGGAACGACTTGGCTACTAAAAATAATTGCGAATTACTAAATAATTTAGGCAACTTTGTTAACAGGCGAGATAAATTATTATGAAATAAATATATTTATTTTACGATTTTATTATTAGGGCACAAATGTTCGCCGAGAAGTTCTTTAATGGCACTGTTCCGATTATGAAGCTTCGGGAAGAAGATTATGTTTTCTTAGCTCTTTGCACGAGAGAGTTAAAAGAATATATAAAAACTTTAAAAATTGCTAAATTAAGAGACGGTATTAGACATATTTTATCAATTTCTCGACACGGAAATCAGTATATGCAGTCTTCAGAACCTTGGGTGTTAATAAAAGGAACTGAAGAAGAAAAGTAAGTTGATTTTTACACTTTTTAATATTGTTTTATTTAGAATTTGTCCAGTTCATTACGGAATTTGGGATTTTGACTACCAATGAGGGTGCTGTAAAGTCATACTAGTCATACTCGCACATTTTGTGTAATGTAAATTAACTTGTTGGGTGATATATTGGTATGGTTTTACGGTCATTTTGTGTTTATATTATAAAACTACTGTTTTAATTGGTCACATACTCGTTATAGATATTTTTCTGTTGTATAATATAACAGGAGTATGACTAGCCACACTTGCGTATTTTACTACTGGGGGGGGGGGGCGTATTTTTATTTGAAATCCCAAATATATTAATAATCATAATCTCTCACTTTGTTTGTTTTAGAGAAAGAGCAGGTACTGTAATTGGGTTATGTTGCAATATCACTTGCTTATTGGCAATATTATCGTTTCCTTATATGCCAGACACAAGTCGAACAATTCAAAAACAACTAAATGCACCTAGTAACGTATCTGTTTTAACACCAGAGTAAGTACTATTGTAAATGTATTTCTGTAAAACGTTAATTAAATTAATTGTCGCTAGAAAACCTGAAATTGTAATGCTCCTTCCATCTGGTCATAAGCTGGGAAAACCTTTTCCATTATTTAGTAAAATTGAAACGACAAGAGTGGAAGAATTTAAAAAACAATTTAGCGGTAAACAACAACCGACATCAAATGAAATAAATTTGCTCGATGTTCCCACCTTAGAAGCTGCTGTAGCAAAACAAGTATGCATTGTTAATTTAATTGAAATTAAGGTAATGTACCTAAATTGAGTAAATTTTAGGGCGATAAAGTACGATCCTTAAAAACGAGTGGTGTTGATAAAAGCGTGTGGCAACCAGAAGTCCAAATATTACTCGAATTAAAAAAGAAACTAGAAGCTGCTCCAAAAAAAGCATCTGATGTAACAAAGAACGAATCAATTCAGAATGGAATGACTTGTGATCCTAAAGAAATAAAACAATTACAAGATGAACTTGATAAACAAGTATGAATTTATTAATTATCAAATACCTATTTAAATACTTTAAACATTGAACTCTTATGTAATATTATTGTTTTACTATAGGCACTTCATGTAAGAAATCTGAAGTCCAGTGGAGCTCCAAAAACAGATTGGCAACCAGAAGTTAATATACTTTTAAATTTGAAATCAAAATTAGCCAATCTTTTAGGAACGCCTACAACACCCGGAAAAAAGAGCAAAAAATAAAAAAGGAGTCGCACACACTTTGATGTAACTTTGTTGATGTAGAATAATTTATTATTTCTGTTACTGCGAAATTAGATTTTATTTTATTATTTTGACTTCTTTTGTTTTATTAAACATCTCTAATTTGGACATGCATTAACACGGACACTCCACTAATTCGATCACTATTACAATTTGGACAGTTTTGCATAAATGATGCTCCTTGCTTTATTTGTGTAAGTAGATATTTATTTTTTAAACACCTCTATAACCCGTAAAATTAACAAATCCATACAAGGGGAAGATTTTATCTGTATGGATTAGTGAAGTTGTACTGTATATTCTTTTTGTTCAAGTCCAAATTGCAGTTGGTGTCTTCAAGATCAATAACTTCAACCCGATATTAAAATTTTAAGATCATAGATTTCAAGAAATGAAAAATCGAAAGAATTAAATAAATAAATTATTAAATACTCCTAAGATTAAATAAAATTTAAAATCCTTTAAACCTAAAGATTCCCCATCAATATTACTATGTGTAAACTTTTATATTTTAATTTGTTGTTTCTGTATGTAAATTATGTGCAAAGATAGTAAATAAAATTGCAATACTAAACAATTATATTATTAATTAAAACTAGTCAACCTAAACACATTTAAAAAAATTTTCAAGTTCGTTTTTGATGTAATACTGAGTAAACAAGCGAATAGATCTATTGAGTATGTAATGAAAATAATAATTATTACCCTCGGGGTGGTCTTGGTTATTATAATACTTGTAGGCATTAAATATTCCAGCTAGCGGAAAAAATTTTACGGTCAATAATAATTTATTAATCAAAAGTAAACTAACCAAAGAGAAATAAAAATTAAACTGAATCTTTAAAATAATGAAATAAAACTAATTAGCATGTTTGTGAATAAAATTAAGTAATTTACAGGAAAGGTTAATAAATGAAAACAACGGATGATACCACACAAGTAAACATTTAGTTCGGCATGGTATTTGTTCTTCCAGATTTAGATAGGCACAGATTCTTATTAATCCCAACTTCATTTTGGCGCGAATTTTACAATATCCTATTATTATTTCTTATTTTTAATGAGGAATCCATTTTTTTTAAATTTATAATATTGATATGATTCGATATAGTGATATATATTTATATATATATATCAATTGTAAGAATTTGTTCGCTGCGGCGTTTTCGTCATTCGCTAATTAAATTCTCAATACAACTGCGTTGATATGGATATAAGTATAAATGATAGTACATTTATGCTATTTTCCAGATGTTATCTATCTATCTACCAGTATAGCATAGGTACCTATAGCCGTCGCTTTTACTTTTTTTTAATTCAATAACATTCACAAATGTTCATGGTGACAGGGAGGTTCGAACTCCCGGCCGTTGGTTTACTAGGCAAGCAGTATCTAACCTTGCTAGTCCACCATGGCCCTCCAATTCTAAAAATATTCTAACAATTGGGGGGGAGTCGTGATAGACTAGCAAACTTACCGCTTACCCAGTAAACTTAAACTTAATACTAATACATATTTATGTATTTTTATTTTTTCTCGCTGTTAAAGATAAAACAAGATTTATTCCATTTTCTGTATTTAAATATAATTATACAAAAACTATTAAAAATTTAAAGAGAACTAATTCGGATGGCGGAGAAGTCAGGAAATTGGCCTCTCATCTGAAGGGCCCTGGGTTCGAATCCCAGTATGGGTGGTGAAGTATCCCCCCCCCCCCTTGATAGGCGTGGATGTCTGTGATCGTGGAGCTAATAACTGCAGTAGTTAAAGCTGCAAAGCCCCTTGTACTGGGGTGGATAAAAATTTAAAAAGAAAAGAAGAAAAAAATAAGGAGATAAGTGAGCGACTATACATAAATAAGATAATCGGGGATAGTGGAGGCAGTTTTATTTATTTTTTATTAGAAAATAGTTATAGGTGTGTGTAGGGAAAACCGGGGAGTGGGGCCACCTTTAGGAAAATGCTGTATTGCATCCAAAGTAAGCCGACCACAATAACCATCTTTGACCTGAAAATACTATAATAAGTCCACTAAAAGTATGTGCCGTTAAATTCGACGTTAGTTAACGGTAATCAAAAATAAACGTCCCTCGCGCAAAGTCTACGATTGACCTCATTACCCCAGGCACCGGGGCACGTTCATATTTCTATAACAACTCTGAATAGGTTGAAAAAAAAACGAGAACGACATATCTAAAATAAGTTTTTTTACGTAAAAGAGCTATGCAGAACGAGGAAGTTAAGAAGTATTTTCAAGATGAGGCCGAAAAGGAAATTATGTAATGAGTTGCAGAAGTTTAAGGTAAATGGAAGATGGTTTTGGTATCTAACGATAAGTAAATCAGTAAAAAAAGCAATAATAGATACAGAAATACTTCACAACGCATAAATGCTAATTCCAAAAGATTAAAATGACAAAAGTTTATAAATTATTATCACCGGGTGGTCGACAAAAATTCTGGTAATTCTGTAAGAATGTGTATATATATATATATATATATTTATATATATATATATATACAGGGTGTTTGGTTCACCGACGTATATCCGAAAGGAGGTGGTAGGTGAGTCGGTTTGGAACTTATTTAACCAAAAATACCTTTATACAAAGTGTCACGGTTTCTGAGATAAAGCCAACTTTGTGATTTTATTAAATATTTTGTTTTATCACATGTAGAGTGTATCAAGTGATTTTATTTGATAGAACAGATATCAAAGACTACTAAAATAAAAGTTACAAGAAATTAAAAGTTTGCAGTTGTGTCTAATTAAAATTAATCATACTAAAACTGCAGTAATTTAATAAAATCACAAAGTTGGCTTTATCTCAGAAACCGTGACACTTTGTATAAAGGTATTTTTGGTTAAATAAGTTCCAAACCGACTCACCTACCACCTCCTTTCGGATGTACGTCGGTGAACCAAACACCCTGTATATATATATATATATATATATATATATACAGGGAGGGTCATAATCAAGTACCCGATTTTAAGTAGCGGCCGTGTACAATCCAAGGAAATAAAAAGCAAAAAATATGGGTAGGACATTTATTTGTATTTAAAGTTTAAGCCTAAACTCAATTAAAGATGATGTCAGTCAAATGACCGCCTCTAACTGCGATGCACATCTGAGCTCTTTTTACGGCATGTTCCATAACTCGAGTCAAGTCATTTGGCGTTAGATCCTCTATTTCTTGACGGATATTATGTTTCATCTGCTGTAGCGTCTGAGGGTTATTGGCGTATACCTTTCCTTTGAGATAGTCCCATAAGAAGAAATCAGGAACCGAAAGATCTGGCGATCTCGAAGGCCACGCTAAGTCGCCAAATCGAGAAATTAATCGCGTAGGGAACATGTTGCGCAACATGACCATTGTCTCTCTGGATGTGTGCGCAGTCGCACCGTCCTGTTGCAACCACATATCCTCCAGTCCTAGGACTTCCAACTGAGGTGACAAAAAGTTATTCAGCATTGCTCTATAGCGCTCTCCGTTGACCGTAACAGTAGTGCCTTCATCGTCCTCAAAGAAATATGGACCAATTACACATTGGGCAAAGACGCCGCACCAAACAGTGACTCGTGAAGGGTGTAGTGGTCTTTCCTGAAGAATACGAGGGTTTTCTGTACCCCAGTAGCGGTAATTCTGCTTATTTACAAATCCATTTAAGTGAAAATGAGCTTCGTCGGTCATAATCAGTTTATGTGGAAAATCGTCAATATTGTCGTTAAGGTTTAGGAGACTGTGACAGTATTGCAGGCGTTGTTGATGGTCTCTGGGAAGAAGCTGCTGTGCCACCTGGATTTTGTATGGAAATGCGTGCAAATCTAACTTCAAAATTCGCCTCGGGGACGTCCGAGACATGCCCAATTGTGTGGCGCGTCTTCCTGTCGACGTTCTTGGATCTTCTGCAATGCTTTCTCTTATACGCCGGATATTTTCAATTGAGCGTCCTGTTCGTGGTCGTCCAATATGCTTTGCATCAGCCGTTGTCCCACTACGCCGAAATTGTTGATATAAACGGCGTATTGTCTTTCCAGTTGGAGCAGGACGGTGAGGATAATTTCGGCGAAAATTTCGCTGTGTTGAAATAACCGATTCATTGTTTTTAATAAATAAAATTACTATTTCTGCACGTTCCTCTAGTATGTATTGATTCATAATAAAACTTGAATATGTGCACTGGAGAAATGTCAAAAGAAAATAAACAAAAGCTGTCAGATAAAACAATTACGAACGCTTCAAATCGGGTACTTGATTATGGCCCTCCCTGTATATATATATATATATATATATATATAATATATATATATATATATATATATATATATATATATATATGCCTTCACAAGAAATATCTATATTTTGAAGGAGATGACGTCTATTAATAAATCACAATTACTTACAAAACAATTTTATTTTTTAAAAACAAGTAGTAATACATATAATTATGCCACTTAAGTACCTATTATTTTTAATGAACTTACGTTAGGAAATAGTTTGAATTAATTTAAAAATTAGCTTCCGCCAAACATATGTAGAAGAGACATCATCGTTTCACTGGAATATGGGCAAAATTTATATCGTTGACGACATTCGTTGGGACTCGTTGCTTGCTGCCCGTATTTTAATGCAACTTGTAATTGTTCACTTGCCCAATTTTTTCTTTTAGTGGATGATCTGTAAATATTCATAGATATATAATTATGCGTTTGTCGTTTTTGTGGAAAGTTTATTTTTATTTAAATACTTCTACAACGTTATCGGTATACGTTATCGTTATCTATACCGGTAGTGGTGTCGAGCTCATATAGATAAGCACGGGGGCCGCTAAATACAGTTTTAGAGAGTTTTCGGGCCACAGACCAAAAACACGTCTCTCGCAAAAATGTGATTTATTATTTTAATTAATAAAAAAAACTTTAAGCTTCGCGCCGCGGGCCCCATTCTGATGGGGCTCTTACCGGCCACATACTTGACACCTTATACAATCGTATGTCGTTATTCAATAACGTAACGAAAAAGAAATATTAATTTTATAGTACCTAGCTACGTCGAATTCGTATTTCTTTTCGTTTAACAAATTCGTATTTTCCAATCTGACTAACGAATAGATAATTTTGTTTTATAGCAAGTGCAATTTGTTAATCAAATTAATTTAATATAATCAATTTAAATACTCAATTTCCACCTATAACTTTTTGGCTAACAAAAAATTTTTAACGCGCTTTCGTTTAAAAACAAGAAATACGTACAATTGAAGTTGCTCATATAACGAACAATTTCGCAAGTCCCTTGTGATATAATTGAGTTTAACTGTAGGTACTTTGCATAAATATTTCTTTTAGAGCCAATCTTTCCATCTTTTGATAAATTTGTCTGACAAATATTTATCATAGAAATAATTGTTTCCGTGATAAATATACGCAGATAAATTTATCGAAAGATGGAACAAAACTATATACGGTCTCAAATGCTAATAGGATGTCATAAAATAAAATATGACCTAATTAAATTGAGAATATTCGTTTCTTGTACTGGTAAATCTTCTGGACTAGTAGCAACTAATTGGCAAACAAAACTACGTGCGCAACCAACTGGGTCCCTAGATAATATTCTCTCCCAATCAATCTCTGTATTTTGTGGCTAAAAAGATAATAAATATAATAGGTATATAGGTGAAATTTAGGTATTTTACTCACTTCTAGCTCTATCTGTCTGTTTTTAAAATATATTATATTATTGTTATTGTTAATTGAGCGCTTCTCCAAAAACGCTTTGGGCACACCACCCGCAGACGCTTGTTGAAATTTGTTGTAAATTTTATTGACATCTTGAGCTAATGTGTGTAACATCCAGAGTCCCGCTAGTCCAAGACCGGCCAAAACTATGATTCGAATGAAATGCTGCGCTTTGGCGAATCCAATTATTACTGTTATAGTAAATAATCGCAGCCAAGTCGACATTCTAAAATAAATTTAAATCACGATTAGGTATATGTTAATGCATTTTACCTACCTATATGTTGTGAAATATTTACAGTGTTAATAATACAGTGACACCCCTCCTAACGACCACCTCTAAAAGCGACCTGTTAAGGAACAGTTTTAAAACAGCCTATTTATTAAAGTTTGTTATTTTCTAAGCCGTACATGACCCTTACAATTAAGCAATCACATCTAAAGATCAGTTTTAAGTCGCACCGAGCGCGGTCATCTTAGAGAAGTTTCACTGTATTTATTCAATTAGCAAAAATTAAAAATTAAAATTTTTGTCCTGTATAATTTTGAGACAAAATGAGAAATATCAAAGAGATTCTCAAAAATGTACGTAAAACAGTTTACTTACTAACGCAAACATGTTCGATATTGTATACACCTACTACTTATATAGTAGATACTTATTTTTATATATTTACCAAAATTGGGAACTGATTCTTTTTGGTTCTTTTAATTTATTATAATATAATAAGAAAGTTAAAATATTTGCAAGTTATAATAAATTAGAACAGTGTCACTTTTAATTTATAATAAAACATCACAGTTATTTTTTAAATTCTTACATAGAATTTACATAAAAGTAATGAATACCTATATACATTTTCTTTTTCATCGATATCCGGTAATGCGCTTTGAATATGTACCTATAATGGTTTTTTTTCAACTTTGCAACTCTGCTTCACGCACGTATACAATTAATTAAAAAAATCGTTTATATTCTATACTTGCACTGCTCTTGCCGAAAGCAAGAGGAAGTCTTACATATTTGTTAAGAAATCGCAACTTTCTCGTGGAAATTATTCATAATTGATTTAGTTCAATAATTCTTAACAATGACATCAATTATCTATTTAGTGAAATAAATAGGGTAGGTATGTACCTACTGATCATGCTGAAATTAAACTGTCACTGAAAAGCGCATTTAATTTAATAATATTTATACATAAGAACTATATTATTTAAGTATATTACATAAAAATTAATGAAAAATTCTAACGAATTTAGGGACTCCGTGCAGTTATACTGATGTGAGCCGTAAAATTATTTTAATAATGCGGATCCGCTTTCAAGAAAGTAAAGTTACACGGTAGAAATACTAAATCGACCATTAGAAAAGTAAAGGAAAATATCTTTATTAGATTAATAAGGGAAGGAAAAGTGAAAGGGCGCGGTCGAGTAAGAGTTCGCTAAGTATTTTTTTCACCTCGATACGTTCCAGTTTGAAATTGTCGGAAAAGAGAAAATAGATTATCAATCGCAAACAGAAGTTTATTTAAGAACATACACACGTATACGTACGTACACATATTTTTAAGAATACAATATTATAGGTGTCGATTTTTAATTAACTACCTACCTACCTACCTACAGTTTTTTTTTTAAATTAAGTAAATTACTAGAAGCTAGGTACTATACATTTAATTCTGCTACGCACAGTCAAGTTCGTACGTTTTGTCCCGCGAGATGCGATCGCACATCAACGAGCGACGAAAGAGGATCAAAAGGGATGAAGGGTAGCAGTTGTTTTTGAATTATAAAAAGGGACACGAAATATAATAAATAAAAACGGATAGTAATCTTTTTTTTTGAGTCTTTTACGATAAAAACTAACACAGGCGGCGGGACGAAACACATGAACTTGACTGTACATAGATTTAAGAATTTGTTTAGAGAACTGTCGATCTCATGAATTGTTTAAAACACAATATCATTAAAATAAAATATTAAAACTACTAGGTAATTCTCGTAGATAACAATAAATCATTCCGCCTAATATCGGCTGAAGGTTTACTTTGCAGCAACAGAACTACGTGTGCCACTCTCATTTCTGTGCTCCTGATAATGGAAAGCAGTCTTTGTGCAATGGCGAGGATATTATCCCATGGTCAACAATTTTAACTTACTTTTTTACACACTATATTATTATTTAATGTGACCTACAAGAAGTTTTACATTTTTTTTTAGAAATATATCATTTTAAAATAGTTTTAACTGCACCTATTACATAACGTTTATAGAATTAAATAAATTGTACTATTAAATTTCATAAAAATAAATAAAATTATTCCAAGGCTCATGCTCATCAAATAGATCAACTGACAAACGGATATCAGGATAACATACACGTTAGAAGTTCATTTTAAAATATTTCTAGCTAACTCTGCGGCAGAATGCACGTACCCAATTATTATAATATAGTCCTCCGCTAACAACATGGTCCCCTAATACCGAACAGTTTAAAAACTTAGTAAAGAATTTGTGTAAAGAAATTTTTATGTAATTTAAATCATAAATTAATTTACCTACCCACTTAAAATTTATGCGCCCACTTGATATGAGCGAAATTATGTAAAGTGTGGCTTAACGAGTTTATTGGCAATTAAAAATATGCCATTTATATCTATTGGATTTACGCTTCGCCGTTTTAAGCTCACAATCGCCTTAGATCCATCCATCCAATGCAGAAATATTTGACAATGCCAATCATTTTGCCCCAATAGCGATAGTACCTGTTCAATTTATAATTGCTCAAATTAACCGACTGTTAAACAAGACGCCATCGTCAACTTCATAGATATAGCGTGGCGTTTTAAAAACGTTACCTACTAGATTTCATGATAGCCGTGCCATTGGGATTCGAATGCGCGCTAACAAAACAGACTAAGTTTATCACAGCTAAACATTTCTGCGTTCCTATGCTATATTAATTTTAAACAACTACACTACTACTACTACTACTACTAAACTACTAGGTGCAGTAAGGACAACTTATCTGTATTTTAAACGCGTTTAATACAGCGTTTTTAATATAAACTGATGATAAATGATAAGTCAGTTAAATATTTTAGAAAAAATTAAAATTAAATTAAAATCTTAATTAAAAATTAATTATCATTATTATCAGCTTATATTAAAAACGCCGAAGAAGACCTTAGAAAAGAACATGGCACAAATTAAGTGTCGATAATATATTTAAAATAGAATTTAATTTAAATAAACTATTGGATATTCCCGTTATTGATTTATAATAATAATAAATTATAAACCAATTTTTAATTAGAAGATTCAATAATGACCTTTACATATAGCACTTGTATGTATAGCTATCTCAATTTGTAAACGTTAAATTAATAGGTACTAAAAATCATTTATTATTAAATTAATTTTCTATAAGTAAAAGATTAATTTATGTTAACGTTGATATTATTTTAAAGACACTTCTTAACTATTGAACTTTGTAACCTCTTATTCCGGTACCGATTTAACTGGGCCATCATCGACATTACAGAAAAGTGAAATAATAAGTACTTACATAGATAATTAATGATTTGAATGGGGAACCTTGAACGATTCTATTCTTATTTTATAATAAATAAATCACAAAAATTTCTTAACGGTCGTTTAGCCCAACCTTATATCGCTTTTATTATTTTTAATAGAACCGTATATATTCACATTTTATTACGTAGGTGCATACATACATAATTAGACTTATTTACATTTTTTTAATGATAATTTCATTTATTACCTAGATTGTTTTTTTAATCGGTTTACTAAGATACTTTAAACGATATTTAATATTGGACGTTGTTTAAAAATATTAAAAAATTCTTTGTTAATTTAAAAAAAATCACTTGGTCTGTTTTATAATAACTATTTTAAAATACGGTAATTGTCCAATTTATTTAAATAATTTCATCGTCGTAATCTATATTGTTCTTTTGTTTTCATTTTGTGGGGACTGCTGAGCTACAATGGATGTAGTTTTGCAGTTCTTGCTGCCGGTTCCATACACGGATAAACCAGACAAGCTGTGGCGTAAAGGGACGTAAAAATTAAATAAACCAAAATGGAAAAATATATACCTAGCAATAAAACAATAAAATATGTAGCAAGTTGTGAAACGTGATTATTTTACACACGTGACGTGAAGATTGTCTACCGGGACCAAAGGTCAACGTGAATAACACGTTGATTGCGTAAAACATTTTTTGTTTATTTTTTAATTGTTATCCATTTTTTTTAAATTAAAATATTACTTAAATAAAAATAAGTAAGGTACTTACGAACCTACCTAATTTTTGAAAAATATTTACCTACATATATTTTTTTAATTTTGAATGCCAATTGTATTTTAAAGTAAATAATCATTGAATTAAAAAATGTCAAGAATCATAATTTCATTAATAAAAGAAAGTTTAAATAGAATTGGAGTTTAGAAAACGGGCTCTCGTAGTGAAAAAACGATTTATTTAGGTACCTACTATTATAAAATATTTCCTGACATACTAGTTATTATAACCCGATTTAGATGAACGCCCAGTATTATATATAGAGCGCGCGCGTATATGTTTAAACGTTGATGAATAATAATTAATCCAAATAAAATTAAGAAAATAATTAACAAATTAATTTTGAATAAATATATTTAACGCTACAGTAAATTGGAATGCCATTTACAAAATTAAAATCAAAGTTAATTGAATTTGAATCAAACTGATAGAACAAAAAAACAACTTCGTTTGTCTATCAAATTACAATTTAAATTAACTTACGTTTTAATTACCTATGTAAGTTAAGGACGAATATTTTCGATAGTAGAAAAATGCCTGGACAATAAGCAAAAAATGATAAATGACTTAAAAAGCTGATTAATTGTAAGTAAGTAAAACTTTCTTAGGGACACAGTCAAGCACCTATGTATATAACGCTCATTCACTGATTTGGTAAATTCTAATTAAGATTAGGTATAAAAATTAAACGCATCGTAAATTAGTGTAAATACGCATAAAGCGTATTATACATAATGAAATTTTCTCTTATAATTTAACAATAAATCAAATGGTCTGAAATAGAAAATTAATAGTAACACTAACAAAAATTTCAAACATCAATAAGTATAACGTCAATTTCGAAACTAAAAAATTATTTCAAATTTACAACAATTTAAAACTTGTTACTAAATTATTTTTAATTTGCAAGCATTTTAAAGAAATTCCTTACCTACTACAGTAGGTACGATAAACTATTTAGTAAACGCTTAGCAATTATGTGCCTTTTTTATTGAATTAATCTTCACAATATCTATTCATTATTTTTGTAGGTACATACCTTATTCGAATCCTGAATCTTTACAACAAATTATACACCACACACCACAACTACAAAACCGTTCTATCAAGAATAATTAGCTGGTTAACAATTTTATAAGCGCGCCCCTGTACATAGGAAAGCATATTTAGAGAAGGTGGGAAAGTATAGCGAAAGTATTTTTATCTCTTTTCTATCTAAATCTCGTATTTATACGATCTTTCTCTGATTCTTAAATAATATAAATACCTAAACACAGTTTTTTATTACTCAATACCTACGTGTGGAAGACGTATTAAATATTTATATGTACCTTATTTACTTATTTTTTTACATAGGTAATTTTTTATGATTTAATTATAAGTAGAATAGTAATTTTACAGAAATTTTTCCGGAAGTGTTTGATTATTTATTATTTCAATTGTTTTATTAAAATATTGAAAATAAGAAGTATTTATTAACAATCGATGAATGTGTATTTATACCCTATCTGTTTTAATTTTAAAATACCTACCTATACGAATTCACGATAATTAACATTAGGTAATGCCGAAGATAGACCATTAAATTTATGGTCAATTTAACGCATTTAACAATTAACCGTATTTAAATTTAAATTTCAAACTGAAATCTTTTTAATGTTTTGTTGATTTATTGCCTGCATTAAAATTAGTAACTAACTAACCAGCGATATATGTATAAGTATCTATCTACCACATGATTGTAATTGATAAATTCCGACATCAATTATAATAACCTTTTAAAAAATTAATGTTGGTTTCGATTATTTTCTCATTTACGCCCTTTTTATTTTTGACGATTTTTAAACAATAAGAAAAAATATTGTATCGATGTTCTCTCGATAATTCTCAAAAAATGACTAAGTGTAAGTCTAAAACAAGAAATAATATTTCCTTAAATATCTGTAGAACCACAACAAATACCTTCCTATTCCTACAAATAGTTAATAATTTTAAAAATTGATACATCTACGTAACCGAAAAATGCGCAAAAAAATTGCATTTGACGATCATCTTAATATTACCAATGACGTGTTATATACTACGGGTTTTACATTGAAATTAATTTTTTAAGAATAAAATAGATAAACGTAAAATTTTTAATTTTGGCATTGTTTTGGAAAAGTACGTTTAAAAATACGATAAAAATATGTCCTTGTTGCGCATTGTTTTCAAGAAAAAAATTGAAACAGATTTGTTTGAAGAAAACTTGTACCTCCAAAACGATAATACATTTTATGGTACAAATTGTTGTTTAAGAAACCTTATAAAAATTAAAATAAGTGTTAAAAACAACTATACTCTTCGCATTGATGCGTGATTCAATAAATTATTATTTTTTATTATTAACTAGTTAACTTTTCTTCAGCGCCCTGTATCTCGGAAACAAAGAATTTTAAGACATATTTGTTGTTCCTAACTAACAAAAAGACAATAGTCCAAGGAATTGCCCCTTAAAAAATCTTTTTCGATCATTTAAGAACATCCTATATTATACGTGTATATAAGTACATAGATACTGTTTAATTTAAAATATTTTGCAAATAAAATTTTATCAGACTTTTGCGTAATTTCTTTTTACTTTTTTTTACTTTTTTTTAATAAACAACCGGCGATAAAAAAAAGAGTTTAGTTAAGAGTTAAGTTGGTTAATTTGGAGAATGTATTGTATATACCAAACAAAATATATGAGGCGAAAACAATAGGTTTGTGCAAAAAAATAATTAAAGAAATAGGTATTAGGAAGTAGAGAAAGCATTTATTTATTAAGCTAATTTAAAATACTAATAAAGCAACATCTACAAATGTAATAAAAGTACATTAAAAGAAATTTACCAGGAACAGTTTTAATTAGGAATTTTAAATGTTTTATATTTACAAATTAGGTAATTAGTACAAATTACCTATACGTGTTTTAAACATTCAAAAACCTAAAATGTCTAAATTCAGTTTTTATTTATTAATATAAAAATATAAATACTTATAGCAATTAAAAAAATGTAGTTAGATTTATACAGAGTGATTCCAAAATTGCACATCAATTCTACACTGCGTTGTACGAGATTATTAATTAAGCCCATAGGAAAACTAATTAAAAAATTCCATCTGCTGTATCTTTATAGTTATTCACAAAAATTGAATGATAAATTTGGCAATGTGTCTGGTAAATGGCTGTATATTAATCATAAGTTTATTATTCGATCTGTTCCAACACACCTTCTAACCGGTTTACGAATGGTACAGTACATTCTTTCTGATTCCATTAACGGTCTTCTACGACGTATCCTGTAGAATTGGTTCACTATTTTGGAATCACCCTGTAGATAGGTAAGTGAACTAAAATTTATTTACAATCAATTTACATTTAATTACAATCTTTCGAAGTTCAATTTCTTTATTTTTTACAAAATTTTATTCAAATCTTGTTCACTTATAAATCCAAATATGAATGACTAACATTTTTTGATGAGAAATGTGAAAAAAAAACGTCATGCCGTTATCTTTATCTTCAGAGCCCGTTTTTCAATTACCAATTAATTCTGACCTCAGAAGGTTTCGGAACGATATTTACAGTAATAAAATAAGCCATCGTACCATGTCAACAACGATGCTGACCAACCTAACGGTAATAACTTAAGATTCATAAACGGAAAGGCTAAATAACTAACCGAGAACGCGTGTTGTTACTTTTCCTTCGTTGCACTATTGGTTGTATACGCGCTCACGTTGCCTGCGACATAAAATAAGTCCCTCACTGTACATACAGTATTTGAATTTTTCCAATAGTTACCTCTTATAGGTAACTATTTATTAAAGTTTAATTTTATATTAATTACATATTGTTATAAAAACTACGCGAATGGTGAAAATGCAAAGAAACAAATATAGTACAAATAACTGAAACCCTTATTCGCAGACTTTTGACAAACTGAAGATACAACGTACAAGTATTTTTTCATTGTTGTAAGAACGAAAAAATTCATATAAAGAATTTCCAAATAAAAACATCTTGATTGATGCATATTTTAAGAAATAATATCGTTCGCATAGGTGCGATAAAAATTCCTTGTTAAAGTTTACCTTTTTTTTTAATTAGGTACCTACGTATTATACATCAGTACTGGTAATTTTGGGTTTCAACTATTGTGGTCATTTGCACTACCTTGTACTGAAATTTTGTCTAATCAGAGGCAATTCCAGTCTCAGTTAGCAATTTTTTACAAGCCAAACACATATTCATACGAGGCACTTACGCCATCCGGTTTTACTAAAGAAGTACCTATATTAATATACATGGCAAATCAACCGTTTTGGAGATAAGCGTAATGTTCAGATTTTTCGGTAGCTTACAATCTATGTAGGTATGTGAATTTAGTTTTGAAGTGTATAATTTAATGCCACGACCGATTATCAAATAAGTTTAATCTTCAATAAACTGAAATTATTTATATGAAAATAATTACGATAACAATTATGATATTAATTAATAATTGTGATAATAATTTAATCATTTGTCTATGAGTCAGACCCTTAAATTTTCTCAATTCGAAGCTCATGGAAATAATGCAACTTATTTTAGTAAGACTCGCTTGTGTTAATATTATGCTTGTCGTGTGTCGTGTCGTGTAAATGAAGAAATTTAGCGACCTATTTTACTTGATAGAGGGTCAATTTGAGAGAACGGAATCACTTCTTGGCCACTTCAAAATCGCGCCCTTTACCCCCACCATGCCTTAAAAGGTAAATATTTCAAAAGTCTTTATCTCACTTATCTTTAAAGATAGAACTTTCATTTTAAAACCAAAACATGAAAAATTTCATGTGGAATAAAAAAGTTTCTAACAATAATTACTGATTTTTCAATATTAAGTGAGATACTACAAAAAAACCGTACTTCAAAAATCAACCCTTCATAAACATTGGTAATTCTTTCTCAAACTAATAAGTTTACCGTCAAAATGCTTCGAATAAAATTTATTCCTCGCACTTCTAACTTTAATATGATATAGATATTTATATAATTTGAATTATCTGAATTCTGTAAAAACCACCAAGAACTTGCGCGTGTAACGTATAAGTGAGCTGTCTACGCGCGCCGCGTAAACCGACACCGATCTCAGAAATGCTACTGAGTTGTCAGCACAGCGTAAGGGTAGTTGTAATAAATATTATTAGAATGCATATTAATTAAAGATTTTTAATTTTGATATTACCACTTTCCCTAATTATGTATTATGCATATACCTACTTAATTTTAAACTAATTTAATATTTAAACAAAACAAAATTCAAGAAAACAAAAGATTAAATAGTATCAAACGTTTTTGTCAATTGTTTTTGTTATTATCTTTTGGTATTATTTGAAATTACATATAAAATTTACCATGGTCATGATGACCGGCTTTGAAACTATTAGAAAACATCGTGTATTGTTTTTTGTCGTTTTCGACAAAAATCTATTGCAGTGGCTCTCAATCCTGTGGGTTACACGTATCATCCAAAGAATATTAAAAAAAATTCGTACTACCATCCTTTATAAAAATTTCTCCATTCAAATAAAAAATGTAAAAAAAAATAAATACCAGTTTAAAATTATTTGAATAATCGCTATCTACCGCCTTTATACCGCAGAATTATAAATTTACTATATTTTTAATTTAAAAACTATTCGTGTGCCCTTAAGCATTGAAAATTTCCCTATTACAAATCATAAACCAGATAAAAGTTTAATCGCATTTTTATACGACCGATAAAACACAAAGCAACTAATAAAACATGTGCGCCATCTACTTTCACGGTCATACTTATCAGTGTGCGAACAAAGAACTGAAGGTTTTTAAAATAAAAATGGGATTTTCTAGTATCCACGTAAAAACTCGAATGCATTTGTATATAAAATTCTGGCAAAACCGCTTTAGATCTTTCGCGTTAGTGGTACAGAGCGGTTGTGCTTGTTTTAGTAGTTCGAATTTTAAATTACGGCGTCGTATTATACGCGTGTGCGAGGAGTACTCGTTCGGTTTATAAGGCCTTTTTGCGTGTAGCGGATCGCATTTGAGGCAATGCCGGGATCTCTGTTGCGTGACAACGATTGGTTGTAGAGTAATGTTATGCTATGCGACCCGCTGCGGCCCATCATAATGTATGCTTACCTTTAGTCTGCATTTTATGTAAGTTAAAAAAATTAAAAAAAAATTATTTCAGGATTTTTATTTTTTTTATTTTTCTTATTTTACCTTTTTCATGCATTCGTTTACGGATTAAAAACGAAATTCAAATTTTTGATTATCGCAACAATTTTTAAACAATTTAGGCTGATAACGAGACAAAATTTGAACGATTTTTTGATCGAACTTTTTATTTTGCCACCTATATACTTTAAAAAAAATATTTTAATAATTCCAGTTTTTTCCTGGCATTCTTTCAATTCTTCTTGTTCTAAATTTATCCCGTTTTTTTACTAAATATTATAATACTTTTATGTAATTTTTGTAGTTATTTTACTAACAAAGTGAAAATAAGGCAACCTGTGGGAGTAACGATACGGTTCGGCTAGTTTCCTGATTACCTACCTATTCAAAAATAAGGAAAATTTTGAAACTTACCACCAAAACTGTAGTAAGCGCTTTCGATATTAATTTTCATAAGGTTTAGTTGACGCAAATTGATCTTTAGTTTTACGATTTATTGTTAAGCTAGGTTTAATTCAAGTTAAGTCAGATATAAGATGAATTTCTTTTGGAAATTGATCTTCAAAGAAGGCACATCAACGACACATCAAGTTGATGAAAATGAGACATTCAGGAAGAAATGAAGACATGGAAAAGGGGTTGGTGGAGCACTGTAGAAGACCTTAGTAGACTAGCGCCACAGTTAGGTGAGAAGAACAAACTGTGTGCCTATTATGTACGTACATAAAATACAATAAGTTCGAGAGTTGTAAACAAGTTACACTGACTGCGTTGTGAAGATTAAGGTCTTAAATTGTCCTTGGATTGTTTGCTCACGTAGGAGAGTTTGAAGGTGGGGTAGGGCTATAGGCAAAGTCTCGACCTTACAGAAACGAGGCATCTGAGGAAGTATCTACTTCGAAGATGATGTGGAAAATTCCCCAACAGTTTAACGTTTGTTGTAGACACATTTAGCGAATTTTCATAGAAAATATAGCTACTGCAGCCTGTCTGATGACGGGACCCAGACGTGCCGTTTTGGATTTCCTCCGATCTCAACTCCTAGATCACGAAAATATAGGTCAGTTCATTTTGGGTCGATCATATACCTACATACATATATCATATTAAAGCTGAAAGCGTGGGGAACAAATTTTATTTGAAGCATTTTGGCCGTAACTTGTTAGTTTCAGAAAGAATTACAAATGTTTATGGAGGGTTGATATTTAAAGTACGTTTTTTTGTAATATCACGCTTAATATTGAAAAATCAGTTATTATTGTCAGAAACTTTTTTATTCCCTATAAAATTTGTCGTGTTTTGGTTTTAAAATGAGATCTCTATTTTTAAAGATAAATAAGATACCGACTTTTGAAATATTTACTTTTTATCAGTTGGTGGGAAGTAAAGGATACGGTTTTGAAGTGGCCAAGACGTGGTTTCGTACTTTACAATTGACCCTCTATGAAATAAAATAGATCGCTACATCTGATCATTCATTACACACGAAAGTACACAAGTTGGTCTACTATAGTTGGAAATTAAAAAAAGAAATTTAAAGAATTGATAAAGTGTAAAATTTACGTAATTATAATACCTATTGTAAAGATTGACCTAATTTAAAATTTAAAATTCTGATTGTTAGCTAATTTATTTATCTTAACTACCTATAACAGTGTAATTTATATTATGTTATTTTTCATTTTGAATCTTCTATTGAATCTCTCTTTTGGGTAAAATCCGTAATTTTCGCTAAGCCGACAGACTTTTGATTCTACTAATAATCGAAATGATGTCGAACTAAAACGATTTTATTGCATTTCATATCTGACGTTATGCAACCAACACTACACCTGAACATTATATAGCGTAACCATATGATTGCACAACAACAAACATTCCCATTGGTTGCCTATATGGAAAAAGTATTCATTTTGATCGCAAGGTGACTCACGCATGATAACGAAAGTTGTATAGGTTAGTTAATCAGTATTATTCCGGTATTGGAAGTGTGCTAGTGTCGGTGCGCTCTGTCGCCATTATGTCGACGGCACTTCTAGCTGTTGTTGCTGTTATTTTGTGCATCTTGTTTAGGGTTTTAAATGTAAACAGTCAGCCTCAACGACCGTCCATCTGGTGCTCAGACAAGGATTTTTTAGACATAATTCTTAAAATATCTCCAGTGCTACAAGAACCGTAAGTTGTGGTTAATAATTATTATGTAGTTTTTGCTGGGTGTTACGAATATAATTTTAAGAAAATAGTCTCGTGAAATGTCAGTTTATCAAACGTCAATTTAGGTAGGTACTAATTAAATTTTTACATTATCTTTTGTTATGTACGCTTGGCAAGGTTAACCTTGAAAGACGTGTCATGAATTTCGCGATGTTAACTGCTACGTATTTTAACAATATTTGCACTTTTAAATTTATAAACAATAATTATAAACTAAGTTTGTGTGAAACTGTTTTGGAAATAATCTGTTAAAACAAACGAATACATAGATATCTATCGTGTTATCGTGACTAATACTTTTCCAGCAAGCGTTTATCGCTCTTGCTTTCTACATATTTCTGAAACATCTATCAGTAATTATTTATTACATACAAATGTTACCTTTAAATACATTTCCCTTTATTAGACATTTTTAATTATATGTATTACCTATATATAATAATTTTTTACACGACTTTTATTTATTGCGACATTGCTAAATGCTTCAACGATCATAATCGTCTTCGTACTGTTTGCAGTTACAAAAGAACGATCTTTCTAAGTGGTCGATACAATGAACATCCAATTGTCACATCACACGTCAAGTTTATTTGCAAAGGGATGTAGGCAATTTTAAAATATTAACTGCATTGTTCGCAATAAACCAAGTCTACAAAGCAATATCATGATAGCATGATAAAAAAACTTATTCGACTTAAGGCCGGTATTTCAGTCTTGGTTTAAGATAAAATTTGAGATATTTCTATGGTAACAACAATTAAAATTTGTGGTTTAAACCAAAATCCAAAGTTAAACCAACACTAAAATCATCCTGTTAGTCAATCTCCAATTATTTATTGTATGTCTTTTTATATTGGTATATTTTTAATCATGTATTCAAGTCATTTTTTTTTATACATATCGACCATTAATACGTTCTCTGTCAAACCGGTTCTAAATGTCATTTTTAGACCATGCGAAGTACCAAAAACTGTACACGTTTACATAGTTTTTCTAAACTAGCAGTTTATTTATTACAATTAGTAGAGTAAATATTAAATCTATAAAATACACAACATAACAAACAAATAGTAGATAGTTTAAAATGAAAATGTACTAGAATAAGGAAATAATTATAATAGCGTAATACACATAATACTTAATAATGAGCTCGAAATGAAGATCACTGTGGATGTGTTAGGTAAATGTTATATGAATGGGCAAGCGAGGCACCTTTGTACAGGCGGCCAAAAAAGTAATGCGTGCGACCGAGGTGATGGGCGAGGGACACGGCACGAAATCCCTTGCAATCATTTCATTGTTGACAAGCCCCTTGTAAAAATAGTTGAAGTAGCCGGGTGTCCTCGTTACGTTCGAATTTATTTTAACGATAAATACGTGCAATACAATGCTTTGAAGAGTTTCGATATTTTTAAATGCGCAACGTTTAAAACTGTCGTAACTTAAATAACATGATTATCGTTTCTTATTATTTTTAAATATTAATAAATTATTTATAACAACGCTGTTCGACTGGCGACCCGCGATGCAATATATATTTTTGACGTGACATTAATTGACTTTTTAATTATCTACCCTTCTTTGGCCCCGAAATGCTTGCAAAAAGAAAAAAATGCCCCGCGGACTAAGAGAAGTTGGACAGCGCTGATCTACAAGATAAATCTACAAATTTATACATCTAAAATAACTATGTGCGTTTGAATATTTTAAGTTACTACAGTTTTTAAACGTTACGCATTTAAAAATATCGAAACTCTTTAAAGCATTGCCTTGCCCGTAAAACGTAAAATGTATCGTTAAAAGAATTCCAAACTCGACGAGAAAACCGGCTATTTCAACTATTGTCGTAAAGGTCTTGTTAACCATGAAAGGATTACAAAGGATTTCGCGCTGTGCCGCTCGTCCTTCCTTTGGGCGCATGCATTACTTTTTTGGTCGCCTGTACATTAGAGTGATGGCAAACAAACTGAATATTTTTAGGTGTTCAAAATTAGTTTTAATATATTTACTGTGCGAATACAAATAACAAATAAAACAGTCACATTTGCAATCTTACAATCAATTAATTATTATTTAAATTTCTCTGAAAGGAAAGTACCTACATACGTGAATGTAAATGTAAAACTAACATTGGTTTAAAAACAATAAATTATTCTCGTATCTCACATGTGCAGCTAATTAAACTGAACTGATCGCTTGTTAAACATCAGCAACGTTGTCCCTGTTCAAAAGTGTCTCTTTCTCATCTACATGCTTTAATTTATAATAATAATTTGATGTTAACAGCATTACTGTACTCGATTAATGAAAATGTTTTTAAAAAACGATTTTTCAGTCCGGTATTATACCGTGGCAACACATTGTTGTGACAACGATTTAAAATCCATTTAAATTTAAAATGACCTTAGTGTTAATTATTAAATTGGTTCTTAATTTTATAAAAATGTTATGTTTTTACACATATAGAGAAACATGCTACAATTTGCAAAATTTCCAAGTTATTGGTTGGGTTGAAAGAAAAAGGGGCTGAGGGGGAAAAGAAAAAGGAAAGGGAAATGGGAAAAAGTGCGCAAGTTTCGTTTGCAAATTGAAATCACGCGTGATAATCACGTCCTTTTGGCCACTTTCACTGTCGATCTTCTGGGATGAGACCCAGTGGAGATAACGGCAATGACATTCTATCATTTTCGTACCTACCACACATTCTATACAAGTTAAAGGTGCAATTATGCGCGGTAGATAAAACAAATTCTAATAAGGGTCAAATGCATGAACAAAACTCGTTCTCGTCTCATTCAGAGAAAATAAGTCGTCGTCGGATAAAACAAATAGTTGGATAAATGAAGGTCGAATAATCAGTACTCTACTGTAATTACTGTAGTTGCTTGTTCTATTTAAATGATCATTATAAAATTACATGTTCGATAGAACACGCATCCTCCACTGATGATGATGGTGCATGTCTCTAATTAGAACTGCTATTTTTCTTTTTTGATAATGTTAAAAAGCGGGCGATTGTAACAGATTGAAAAAGAATATCTATATTTTAAAACAAATTCACTTTACAACAATTAAATCCATTTGTCCTTGCATATATATATGCGTTATATTACGAACATTGATTACAATATTATGCTAATGCAGAAATGTAAATTTAACCGCTAATCAAGACATGTTCTTAAATTATGAAACCTCATTTAAACTTACAACAATGCAATTTTCTTTAGAATTTTGGCACATCATTAAGATGTCACCTTGCAACCTCGACTTATACACAGCATTAGATCACCTCAAATCAATAAGTGGTGCCACCTGATGTGTCATATTGAGATTGCAGGTTTTTCCAAATCAATGCACCAAGGTTAAAGCACACGTGAAACTTTAAAATTGATATTAGCAGGGACGAACTTGTATCAAATTTCGAAAATTATTCGATTCCATAAATTAAATTGTTCTCTTACAGTTAGATTTTTGAGCAATTTTTCAGAAAACATTTTTAACTTATTCAACTAAAATTAAATTTATCGTTTAAAAACAATTAGAACCACACATTATTCAAAATCAAACTAGATTTGAACCGTTTAACCTTAGGACGGCCAAACAATTTTATGTTACTTATTTATATCATGGACGGCCAACGAGTAAACTCTAGCCCACCTCTATTTTTTACTCTATCTTTCCATCTCCCGATAAATTTATCTGGCAGATGTTTCCCATAGAAACGTTTGTTAGAAAAATTGTTTCCGTGGTAAATATCTGTCAGATAAATTTATCGGGAGTTGGAAAGATGGACCCTAAATGTAAATAAAAATTTAGTTTATTACATTATACAGTGAAACCTCTTTAATGTGGGACATCTTCGGGACCGCAGCAATTGTCCACAAATATTATGTAGGTGCTCACAGTGTAGAGACGTGTCATTTTTAACAGTTCTTGCAAACTCGCTATAATTATTGCACACATTTCTAAAATATTTTGAACGTCTTAGTTTAGATTTAGAAGAAGAATTACGTAGGTACACTTTACTTTTTTTTTAAATACACACATGAAACACCTTCCAC
Organism: Rhagophthalmus giganteus; assembly: GCA_036326145.1. Classification (NCBI taxonomy): domain Eukaryota; kingdom Metazoa; phylum Arthropoda; class Insecta; order Coleoptera; family Rhagophthalmidae; genus Rhagophthalmus; species Rhagophthalmus giganteus. Next base: position 53,469,999 of record JARFJA010000001.1, read on the forward strand.
GTCATTATTTTAGCTTCTTTATTTCACATGTTGTGTTAGTTGTTGACATAAGACCGCTTTAAACAATGTTTTTCTGCTAAAATTATAACACCGTAATTATTCTTATAATATTGTCGATACATCATTACATACTTGAGGAATACGATATTTTTTTCGTTTTTTTTTTAAATACAATATAGAAGATATTACCTACTAAAAAATTAAACTATGGATTCGACGAATCTCCCCGTTATCTGTTCTAGCTGTTAATTTATGCAGAACTTGACTACTACAACAGTAAAAGGACATTATTCTTCCAACATTAACAACAATTTTAAACGAAAAATGTACGTACTTGTACAGGTAACTGTTGAAAACAAGTATTTATGTTAGTATAGTAATTATAAAACTGATTTAAATTGCGCGATCTCAACCGGCTTGATATACATATTATGTTGACCCATATTTTTTGACAAGTTATCGACAAATTTCGAAACAAATGTAACGATTACTAAGCATAGTTAATAGCTACTTATATTAGGAAATTTTAATAACGGAACCTAATGGCGCAACCGTTTTGTAATTTCTTCGATTTCGAGGCCTTCGTCGGTTGATTTTGGATGGATCGTATTATTGCAATTGCAATAACGAATCCGAAAAGGCCGAAATTTCGACAACATGTTTGTCCTACAGTACAGAAAGACTTGAGTTGTTGCTCATAAAAATCGATCGATCTGTTTTGTTTGTTTTTTTTTAATTTTACCCGGTCGAAATTTTCTAATCTTGCTTAAGCAATGTCTTTTCAAAACGATGATAACCTCTTGTGGACCGACTTATTTTTGACACTATAAGTTCCCTTTGATCTGAAAAGCAAATAATAAAACCGAAGGGCAAAATAAAAATAACATATCGGCCTTTAGACACTTTTTTTTATCAACTAACTTAAAAGCAAAACTAATCGCGATTTAGGAAAAATAGTGGTTACAACGCCGGCACTGCCCTGTGTTCAAACGGTTTGAGATATAAATTTGAATTTTTGTGTGATGTAATGGGAAATGATTTGGCATAATTTAAGATTAAAAAATAATTTTTTTTACAGTCAATTTTTCAGTATGGTTGCTATCTTTCAATATATTTTTTTTAAATAACACTGTAAGTCCTGCAATACGGCATTGGAAAGCTGATTTTTTCGTCTTTATAACCATTAAAAAATTTTATAGGATTACATAACAAAAAAATGCAATAAAAGTTAATAAATGTTTAAATTGTGCTAATAAGGTCAAATCTAACAGCCTCTGACTAAAATTAACAACTGCACTTTTAAATCTTTTTTTTGTAGTTAAGGATGTATTAGATTTGAGAGTGCAGTCTTAACAGTACAAACATTTATTAAACTTTTATTGCATTTTTTTTGTTATGCAACCCTATAAAAAATTCTAATGGTTGTAAAGACGAAAAAATAAACTTTCTAATGACGTATTGCAGTACTATATAAAAAAAATTCAAGATGATGAATGTACTCAAAAACTGACTGAATAAAATTATTCTTTAGTCCTAAAATATTCGAAATCATTCCCCATTACATCATACAAAATTTAAAATTTATATCTCAAACCGTTTGATCGTGTTTTTCTTGTGTATTCCACCCTGTATATTACACTTAAGATATTAAGAATCGGCATTCTCTTAAAATTATATTCAGTGTGTGTAGACAAATAAGGTTTATATGGACAGTAATTTTTACCTTTTTTAAAGTAACTATTTCAAATTACCGAAAATCAACGAAAAACCACCTATTTAACTTCGTTTCATTCTGATTCGGTTCATGCCTCGCACATACTCACTTCACGTACCGTTAATAAAAGTGCATTACTAATTACTATAACGACGACTAGGATAGTCGATCACAAAATTTTGAAAATCTCAAAATGCCGCTGGTAAGGCACCCCAAGTATATTGACCTATTGGTACCTATGTATTTCTATAAAATGCACATTGTTCGAGAAAATTGAAAAAACAGGTTCTTGTGTTTTCAAAAAAGATTAAAAACAGAATTTCAACAAATATTTTTAATTATAACCGCAATTTGTTTGATTGTTTTTAACAAATTCGGCATCTGCCTATATAAATAATGCATTTGAATTCACCGAAGTGTTTTGATTTTCTTAATATTAAAAAGTAATAGATGTACTTATTGTTAGTAACGAAATTGCAATCGGAATTATGTCAAATGTTCTCTGCATTTTTTGTACTTATTCGTAGTTTTCAAAGTATTAGGTGTACCGGTATGAAATGTCATTTTTTTTGCACATTTAAAAAGTAAATTTCTGAATTGTTTTCAATTAACTTTATTAACTATAATTGCCATTATTAACAACAACATTATTCCAATTTATGGGCAACTTATGGATACCATCATAAAAAAATTCGGGATGTTTTGAGGCAATCCATTCATCGAGCCATTTTTGCACTTGTTCATGTTTCGTGAACTTTTGCTCGGCCAATCCATGAGCCATTGATCTGAACAAGTGATAGTCAGATGGGGCAATGTCCGGACTGTAGGGCGGGTGGGGCAAAATTTCCCATTTCATTTCTTTCAATGCATCTTTAACGATTTTTCCAACATGCGGGCGAGCGTTGTCGTGGAGCAGTATAGGGCACTCGTGTCTTTTGGCCCATTCTGGTCGTCTTTTTGCAATTTCTCGATTTAAACTGATTAATTGCTCTTTGTAACGAGCAGCTGTGACCGTTTCACCAGGTTGGAGAAGTTCATTGTACAAAATGCCCTTTTGATCCCACCAGATACAGAGCAACACCTTTTGTCCGTGGATATTCGGCTTTGGCGTTGATTTTGATGGCTGTCCTGGATCGCCCCATGGACGTTTTCGTTTTGGGTTGTCGAAATATACCCACTTCTCATCACCAGTGATGATACGGTGCATAAACGACTTTTGTTGTTGTCGTTCAATGAGGATTTCAGAAGTTGTTTTTCGATTTTCCTGCTGACGTTCTATCAACTCATGGGGCACCCATCGTCCTTTCTTCTGAATCTTGCCCATCTCATGCAAACGATCTGAAATTGTTTGCTGAGCCACACCTAGTGAGTCAGCCAACTGTTGTTGCGTTTGGCAGTCATCTTTGTCAAGCAAGGCCTGTAACTCATCGTTCTCAAACTGTTTTGGTGGTTTTCCACGATCCTTGTTCTTCAGGTCAAAATCACCTTCTCCAAACCTTTTAAACCACCTCTGACAAGTTCTGACAGTAATTGCATCATGCCCGTAAACATCAGCAATCATTTTGTGAGACTCAACAGCACTTTTCTTCCAATTAAACATAAACAAAAGAACTTCCCGCAGATGCTCCTTTTTTGGCACTTCATCGGTCATCTTAAAAATTGTCCAGAAATGTCATATGTGAATCTTTTCTAAAAATTCAAAAAGCATTAGATAGCGCTTTAAACGCTCTACAAGATAGATACAAACAAACGCTATGAGAAAAAGTTTATTCATGAAAAAATAATACACAAAGTAAAACGACATTTCATACCGGTACACCTAATAATTATCGAAAATCATCGTGAAAAGTAACTCTCTCTAGTAACTCATTCTAGATATATTTTTAAAAAGTTCAGTTGTGGCATTTTAATTCAAAATGCACCTTAATATTTTTTCTTAGGTATAATAATTATGATTTAAAAAAAAATAAATAAGAAAGCAAACAGTTTGAAGTATTTTTATATATGTCTAATTGATCAAACGTATAACGCCCATCAATCAAACACTTATTCGTCGGCCATTAATCATCAAAATAAATATTATGTATATACATAAATGATAAAAATAAGTTTTATAGCCATATTAAAACCTTACGACCTATATTACGAGTAAAATAGCCGTTAAAAATGAATCGGAAATTTTGAAATTGCGGGAGATGTTTACAATTAATTACCAATTCGTATACAAAATATGTTTAAAACTATAATGTAATGTCTAATGTAGCACATCTATGTATAGTATAATATGGTCGAGAAAAATCGTACGGGATAATTCTATTTTTTATTACAATAATATTATCAACAGATTGTCGCGCGCTCATATTATTGATTGTTCTAATCTTGTCAAGCGGCGTGTAGCGGAAATATGCGTGAAATATGTTAATTTTGACGAAAATGCGTAAAAAAAATAAATGTTAATCACTTACTTAGAGAAGACGTCAGTTATTTTGTCAAGTTTAAAAATAAAAGACCGATTCTGCGACTGTTGTGCAGAACGTTCAGAAGTCGAACAAACCGATATTCTAGTCTTTTAAATATGTTTGGTAAAAAAATAATCAGCTTAGCTTATATGTTAGATCATAATATAAGACAAAATATGAAGAAACTTTTACTTTCTTCTACAGTATGTCTTCTCCAATGTTTACCAAATATTACCTGAGAAAGTAAAAAAATTGAATTACATTAGTAACATCAGAAATATGTTCATAACCATGATTTAAAAGTTAAATATTAAGGTGGAAGTTTTATTTTGATGAAAATAATATAATCGTAATACATTTGAAGTAGCTTATAATAAACCACCGGATATGAAGAGTCCCGCCAGAATCTTGTTTATTGCCTATACTTATATATTATATTATTTATTGCGAACTTTTCATTTCGTGATAACCGAATTTTACTGTGGGTATAGAAAATATATAGTACCACCTACTTATTTATACCTTTTCAATTTTAATTTCAGTAAAAGTAAATTCATTTTCGGAGAAAGTAATTTCGTAGATACTATGTGTATTATGTAGGTATATCTCTACTCTCACTTATACATAAGTATTTTTACTTTTAGTTTACTGATTAATTCGAATATTAAAACTACTTTACTAACAATAAGACTTGTATTTGGTAAGAAAAATTTAGAAAACATATATATGTATTATAATACATGTGTGTATATATATATATATATATATATATATATATATATAATATGTAGTTAATTAGTTCTTATTATATAGGAATAGAAAATTTATTAAAATGTTAAAATTCCATTGCCATGATAAACGCTATGGTTCATTTATTGCAGGCAAAACAGGATTATGATTCAAACATATTACATCCTAATGTTTAGTCTTTACTGATAATAATTCCACCAAAATAATAATTTCGCCATTACTTGTAATATACATATTATCTGTTTACAATACGAGATTGTTTTTTATTTAATAAAATATTTAATCACACTACTAATTCGTAATCGGAGACTATAGGCGTGATTGTAAATTGTAAATAAAATTATTAAAAAAAACTACACGCACGTTTTTTTTGCCATATTTTTTCATTTAACCCAGTTTAAATTATAATTAGTATTTATAATACTTATGTAGATACAGAATTTCGAATATCTTTGTCTATCGTATAGACGATACTTATCTATGTATATAAGTTGGATTTCATTAAGATTCACTTTCGAAAATTGTATACTTTTATTCCAAGTGAGCCATTTTCTAGTTGCGTTACTTCTAATTCAAAAGTATCCAAATGTAAAATTTCGTCATTTACCTACATACTTATACTAATAATTTACAATTTCTTGCCCAATAATTACTTTTAATGCAACAAATTTTTCAACTATCACAGTCACAAAACACTCTTATTTAATATACCTAAACTATGTCTAATTTTGTGATTTTGTAAAAATTCCAATATACTACGAGCTTCGTTGTTTAAAGGGCGAGCGAAGCAATTAAATGTGAATGATGTAGATCTTTGATAAAAAGGGGGCCATAGTTGTCCAAAAGCAAAACTCTCCGGAACCCCCCCCCCCCCTTTAACTCCAAAATGGGAAATCAAGTTAAAATTGTGGCCCTTTTTTTGATCGATTGGCTTTAAAATTGGCATAAGTATAGCTGCATGTAGGTAGGCATAACTTTTGATCTTGAGTAAGATTTAAATTGGATATCCCCCAATTATAATAATAATATATCTTCTAATTATATAAATGCAACGATATGCGACATGCCTAATTTTATTTTCATTTAACACTAAATAATTCAAAAATAGTTAGGTATATTCTTCATTGCCCGAATGTATTCGACGTTTTGCTTAATTGAATTACAAACATAACAGGCCTGGAAATAATGGAATACCTGCAATCTTCGTGCGGTCAATTTTATTATGCCGCAGTGACGGCCTTCTATGTTAAAAAATAAAATTAAAAATTTTGATATTATTTTTGCGAAAAGAAAAATTCGGCAACGCAATCAGACGGAATTTGGTCCGTAGATTCCAAAAATAGTAAAATATGCAGGGTCCTTCCATTTATAAAGAATCAAATTTAGTGTCGCTTCCGTCAAAATCGGAAGTCGGAAATTTCGATTCTGCACATCAATAAATTGGAAATTATGTCTTATATGCATGTTTCAAATTTCAAAACAATCGGTTCCTAAACGTAGGAGTTATAAACTTGACTCGTGTCTCGTAGCCACCCGGTATAACGGATAATTAACAAATGCGCAAGTAGCTACCCTATTTTAAAGGAGTAAGTAAGAAAAATCAATCAATTTGAATAGACCAATACTCGTACACTTTTTATTTCATTATTATTCGCTATTAATAATCGTGTCGCAATAATTTAGATAGGTATGCTTTTAAATAATATGAGTAATCTAAATTAATTTATGTTCCTCATGATGATTATATCGTATTACATATTTCATAAATTAAAACATAATTTTAACTTACAATTAGTACATTGCGTCTATATAGATAATAACTGAAATGTTAACTAATCGTGTTTGGGATCGGTATTGGATTTTTATAATAATACCTACGAGGCAGTAAAGTATAGTCGAGTTGCTATTATTATGAAGTGGTCACGATAATACAATCCACTAAATATTGATTGACACTTGACCCTTCGAATTTAAATATTAATAGATATTTTGATCAACCGAAAATATTAATTATTGTATTCAATACACATATATGTACTATATTTCATATAGGTATTAAACTAAATTTAAGCATTTAAATAAACATCAATTTTAACGATACCTAATTTAATGGCTTAATTACTTTACGCTACCGCCGTATAAAATCCACACTGATGCAACGATGATCGTCTCTTTCAAGAGAGGAAAATCGAGTGAAAATTGCTGACATACAATTTTGGGGTTAATGACGGTTGACCTAAATCGATCTTAATATAAACGACAGTTCGGCTCAAAGTTAGAAAATGTAGTAGATTTATTATTTCGTTTACGTACACAGCTATTATTCAAAAATTTTAGTTTATGTTTTAATTACTTATTTACTTACAATTAGTACAATGAGTTTATAATAAAAAACGTTTTAAATTTTGCGCAGTACAACTTCTGTTATTATTTTCTTTCAAAGTTTTATGGTATTAAACGACAATTGCTATTTTATCACAATAACGCCAATTTTTTTTTAATTTTTGCAGAAGTTTCGTTTAACTCTTGAAAACAATTCTTGTTGCAAAATAATAAATTATTAATAATGTAAGTAAGTGATTGTTTCAGTTCTGATTAACTGCTTTTAAGCATGCTTAAAGTGGTTGCGACAATATGTAGGTACTTTTTTCCTAATAAAAAGTTTATTAAAAAGATAAGTATTGTAAAATGTTTGGTGTTTTTTTTAATTTTAATAATACAAAGTCTAAAATTGATAAACAAAATGAAATTAAAGTGCTAAAACAACGAACTTTAACCTAAACAGTGTTTTTAGCATATCACATTAAAGACATATCCGTTTTGCTTATAATCGGAGAGAAAAATAAACCAATATTTTCAATAATCTGACAATTAATAATACGATGGCGATATCTTCATAATCTTATTCCCTTGAATTGGTCAACTTTGACCGACTGACTAATTGTATATACATGTTTGAGATACTCCAATGATCAGCACATTTTTATTAGAACAGGATGTGAATAATGTTAAAAATCAAAACTGCATTACGAAATTTTAACTTTTAGGACCGGTTGAAACAACCGATCATTAATTGCAGAATTTTTAGTATCTATAATAAAATTATTTTCTTGATAATTCAGATACCTACAGTATAACATTCAAATAGAGCAATCCAAACTCTATAGCATAATATCATCATTTTCAAATACTAAAGATCGGTGCCTTGTCCTATAACCGAGCGTTCCTATTAGATAGGGCAGCTGGTCTATCCTTTTCACCTTTTTATAATTTCTAAAAATCCAGATATCAGATATCCAGCTCTTGGTCTTCCTCTATCATATGCATATTTAGTCCAGTAATTTTTGGTTCCCTCTGCCGAAAAATCTCAGTTAGTAGGATTTAGGTGTAGTAGGTACGCCTTTATTTTGATGTTTTAAAGAACGTGTTAAAAGTCCCAATCGATATCGTGCCGGCGGCGTTGTTGCGAAATATTTGAGAGCAAATGGAGGTCGATTGACGTTACTTCTATTATACACCTTAAAATTGTCTACAAAAAAAGGTTCTATACATTTTATTCGTACAACCAACCGTTTTCGTGATATGAAACGGAGAAAGTAACGCACTTCGGAACAACGCGTATATTCTACGTTGCCTGATTGGAAACGTTTTCCTGATGTGCTCGAATTAACAGAAGTGGATGCAGCAAAATATAATTGAAATGCTGCTCCGTTTGTAGTTATTGTCATGGACAATTATGCCCCCAATGCCGTTCCCGAAGCAACTTCGAATTCAAACGGTCTCGATATACAGCAGAATTCAATCCTATTAACATTTTTGCGTCAAATATGATCGAAATTGACAATAAAGATTACGAACAAATTGAACGTGATTTGCCAGAAATTCAAGCTGATGAAGAAGAATTTTATCTACAAGAACCAGGATCTTTGATAAAACGGAAAATAATGTTCAGTGTAACAAATTATAACATCCAGCATGCCATGAATTAGGCTTATCGGGAATCACGTAAAAAAAGTCCTCCAAAATGATGCTGATTTAACGAATGCATTATTATAAATTTTATACCTTCTCTGTATCATATCACGTAAACGGTTAGTTCTACGAATAAAATGTATAGAACCTTTTTTGTAGACAATTTTAAGATCTATAATATAAATAACCTCAATCGTCATAGGAAGCGAGATAATTTTAAAAAAAAATTGCGACCTTTGCCCTCGAACATCTCGCAACGCCGACATGATATCGATTGGAACTTTTAACACGTTTTTTAAAAAAACAAAAACAAACTTTCCGCAGATTGATGATTTTTATGTCTAAAATTACTGGACTATTGTATTATGTATAATACAGATTATTCTTTAAGGGGATAGTAGACGGATTTGCAGTGTTACTTAAAACTTAATAAATCTAAAAGATGAACATCAATGAAACTTTTTTTTTATTATAAACGTGATTATAAAAGATTATTCTTGCTCTTACATATATTAATTTTTATTCAAAGTGATAAACAAAAATAATAGGTTTTCCGGTATTCTTTTGAAAAATGATTTCAATATTCACTTGTTCTTTTTACAGTCGTATAGACGATAGTGTTTTTCAGGCTGAGAAATAAAATCAGCACGTACACTTCAACAGTTTCGTATTTAGAACGATTTTAATTAATGTTGTTAATAAAAAAAATGTAGTTTTTTCGGTGTTTAAATCTATTTGATGAGAGATGAACTTCTGAAGTTTTAATATAACTTTCTAGTAACATATTTCTAAAACATTTTTTAGAACGGCAACGGTCATCTAAAACAATTTAGAAATTATCGGTATATTCTTATTATTTTAAAAATATTGTCTTTGTGAATGTAGACAACCAAAAATACAGCGTCAAATTTTTACCTGCTAAATAATACTTCTAGTTATTTCCATAGAAACTGAAAGCAGGTGTTTCTCAGAAGATTAGCCCAACCATAAATATCGAAGGTGGCATTGTTTGGAATATGTCAAAGAAACGAATAATAGTAAAATAAGCAGTAATTTCTGCTTTACAATTTGTTTTGTCGTTAGGGACTTAGCTGATTTAGGTATTTTGTATATATGTAAAAATGTTGAATACTTAAAAATTAATTTTTAGCCAATTTTCATAGAAAATATAACTATTTCAGCCTGTCCGATGACGGGACTCAGACGTCCCGTTTTAGATTTTCTCTGATCTCGACCCGTAGATTACGTAAATATAGTTCGTTTGTTTTGGATCGGTCATATATATCTATATATATAATCAAATCTTATAGACACGATTCCAGTCGCAATTTTGATCGTAGGAGGCTGAAAGTTAGATAGTGTATTATCTTGAAGAAAACAAAGAACGAGTTCGTTAATCAGCCAAATTGACCGACCTATTTCGAAACAGTGGCTAATCAAAAATTTTAAATTGATTGTGAGTTATCTGCGTTATTAATTATTTAATCGGTAATATGAAATATGTTTTGGGATCGGCATAAAATTCCCTGTCCATCATATCTATTTATAATTTTCGATAAAATGCACCGTTTTTGAGATAATCTGGAAAAAGTGATAAAATGTTTTTAAATTTTAAAGTAAAGAGATTATGAAGTATCGTACTAATTCATAACTGCCTTACTTATTGTGTGGTTTTTACTATTATCTGTTTTCTGGTTATCTAAAATTTATGCTTTATCGTCTTAATTTAAAAAATCGTAAAATTTGAATTTGTTATATTCATCTGAAGAGAAAAAAAAATAAAACTTTAATGTAAAGTATGTCGTGAAAAAATTGGGTATATATAATAATATAATATAATATTCCAAGGAAACTGTCAAAGAATCCCAAAAAAATGTTAAAAAGTTCCTCCTTTTTTTCCAAGGCCAAAATTTATCAAAATTATTTTTGAAAGTTCGAAAAATAGTGTCGGTAAAGTAGCGACAATAACATTAATATTAGGTATGTTTTTTGTTGAATTTTACTATCGCGTATTGTAGATATACGAAAAAGTTATGGTGTGTACTTCCGGAGATAATTTTAAATGATTAACTAAAAAATTAAAGACAGTATAATATATGTAGGTATTACCTAGATCAAATGCAAATTAATACTAGTTTTTACAAGCGTTCTAGGCCACTAATTACTTATAGTATTTGAGAAGTGTAAATATGCTCCAAGGGGTAATTTCTAAATATTATACATAGGTACACCTAGGTAGAAATAAAAAAAAAAAAACTTAAAGAAAATCGAATATCTTATCAGACTTATGTACTTATTGAATCTGAATTTCCGTAATATATTGTGGTAATAATAAAATAAAATAATAAATGATTAATCATTATTACCACTTTACTTATTATCACTTATTACCAGAAAAATTAATCACTTCTACAATATAACCTCGTTATACTGTACGAAAAATATTGACTTATATTGACTCTTTATGAAACGTGTGCTTTATACTATTTTTTATATTTTGTCCCTTTTATGCGGTTTAAAATTAAAAAAAAATCGTATATTATAAATTTTGGGAATTCTGTTGCGGTTGGTGATTGTCAATTTAATTCAAAATATTAAAGTTTCGAGTTAGGTTTATTAAAAATTTACAATGTTACGTTTAATGTTACTAACTTCGAAAAATGAAAAGTTACGTGCCGTAATGAGGCTGTTGTAGCACTCATTTCGGTGCTACAATGAACGCATTATAGACGCAAAATATAAAAAAAGTTTACAAGTATAGTTAGGTCCCACATCCGTGAACACACTGTATTTGTTCATTTATAGAATGTCCATATGTATTAATAACAATTATGATCGTATTAAACCTAGTCTAGACCTAAATACATAATACTCGCAAACATTTAAACATTAATTTTTAAAACATGTAAACCAATGCAAATGTTTTTTTTGTCTTGCAGCGGTAGCGGCTGCTCACAGTCAGATATTTTAGGTGGTTAGTCTAAATATTGTTACGTAGACTTAAAGAATATTCAATTTCATTTTGAAGATGTTCACGTACCCACCAACACCACATACCCGCACTGCTTCGCTACTTAGCGACGTACTTTAACAAACTGGCAAACAAAAAGTTAAATTTGATTGTACGGTATACGGTATGTATCGTACTTTATCTTAAATGCCATTTTTCCATTGCATTCAAACTAAATATCATCATATTTATTTATTTATTGTCAGAGAAGATCGTGTGAGATGTTTATTTCTATAGGTAATTATTTTTACATCGTTCATTTACCAAATAAATTTAAAAGGACGATAAAAGATTATCGCTTAATTTTAATTAGGTAAATCTTTTTTGAACAAGTAAGAACGAGTAGATAATTCGGTACGGTATTAGGTATGTGTAAGGTATTCTATGAGCGTCTATAACAATAAAAGAAATTCATTCAATTACGTGATTTGTTCAATTTATCTTATCAAAATCTTTTGTGGTTTGTGTGAGACAAGCTTTTTAAATTTGTGAAACGAAATAAAGAAAAATTAATCTATAGAAATATCGCTAGTGCGGAGAAAGTTGATGAATAGGTGTGTAATTATTTAAGTGAAATTGGTCCAGAATCGATACCTGCAATTTAAAATGAATGGAATCTTTTTTAATATAATCACAGTGCAATCTTTATAACGTGAACATCGCATAGTGTAAAACATCCAAAATAAACTCAGCTATTGCATTCTTTTCTAGGCAAGTTCAATAAGTTATTAATCGTTTAGAGTTGCGAGTGTGACATTTTTAAATTTCTGTAATAAGTATTGTTATATTTATTGTGGCATTTAAGAAAGCATCTACTTATTTAACTTTAGAAAACAAAACCAAGCTTATATCAGATGCAAAGAAAGGACTCCGAGTAACTTTTTTATCAAACAAATATGGAGTTACCAAGTCAACTGTAATGTGCCTTCAAAAAAACACATTTTTCAAGAAATTACATATTTTTTTAATTTCTTTTTATATCCCATTACATAAATAGTTGTTATTTTAACTATTTTTGGTTTTTCATACTATATTATGTAGTATATCAATTATATCGAATAGATATCTAACTATTCAGTTACATGATCTAGTAAACGTGAACGCCACTTGCAGTAATTAGTTCACGTTACTGAGATTGTACTGTAATACTATAATTTCCTCGGTCAATTTTGTATTAGTAATTGTTATAGGGAGAAATTTCATGCTAAAACGCAAATTGGCCATTATACTGTTTTAACCTTCACCTTCACCTGCAGGATGAATGATGTAATAGTTAACTACCAAACAAATTAGTATATTAACGTCAAATTATATTGTTTCTAAATCTATTTTTAATTATCGGTACACGATAGGTATCGCCAGTTGCCCTTAAAAGTAAACATAATAATCATTTACATACAAAAATTGAAATGCCAGGAAAAAAAACAATTGCTTACAATAATATTACAAATGTAAACTTTAATTATGTAGGTACATTTTTGTATTTTATTGTCAAACAGTAATACAGTACAACTTGCGAAAGTGACCACTTTTCGTTGGTCCCTGCAAAAAATGTAAATCTACTTTTAATATAAATTTTTCTGTATTATGTGACCACCTACTTATTGTGACCAGTGCAGTGAAGACTTTTAAGAAAACGTGCTGTTTAAAATACATCTCTCTAAACTGGCCGCTTTTAAAAATTACGAGTTTTTCTTAAAATTTTATTGACGTCTGTTTATATTTACGATTCTTGTTATAACGGAATTTCTTAGAAAACCATTAAGGTCTTAAAGTTGCGTACTTTTCAGAAAATTTGTGAAAGTGGAAAATCCAAAATAAGGGCAGGTAGCTTACTCATTCGATTCTAATAGCTTTCGTTTTCTAGTGGAGTTCATTAAGCGTACAAAATAATTTCCTTTAATTTCAACTACTTGTAATTTACGTTTTATTTATTTAATAATTATTTAATTTGCATTAATTTTAAAAACGCATTTTCTATAAACTGACCACCTACTTAAAGTGGCTATTTTTGGACTAGTTTCTTAGGTGGTCACTTTACACTACATGTGACAATAATATTTTTATAATAAATTACACACTTTTGTCGTACCAAAGTAAAACAGAGTAACTCGAATTACTTGAATATTGAGTTTTTGTTTATTGTAACTCCCACGGATGAATCCTACTCGTGACTATTCAAAAAACTAAAATCATAGCTCTGGTTATTGAGTTAATAACATATACATATGTATTTTAAGCATGTCGACTTACTAGGAATTTTGATTTATCATAATATGAACACTTGCTGCCTACATTTTGTTTTTTGTTTAAATAGATTTTGGCACTTACAATTCAATAGTAAAATAAGTTGACATACAAGTAAGTCGAGTTGTTGTATATATATATTTTTAATTTTAATTTCACATAATAAACCGAAACAACTCTTGTTACATTGTACCAAACATTGGTACGGTGCAATTAATAAATCTAGTAAATAAGATGTCACCGGTGGTCGAAATCGAATAAAGGCCTGAAATAACTTGTCTTATCTAATAATGGTAAATTTGCAATCACTCATAGAAAGTCGTGCATGGGGTAGGGTGACTTTACTTCGAAATTATTAGGTACATTTTGTTCCAATAAAAATATATTTTGAAATATTTTTTATTTTAATTTAGAGTTAAGAAATTATAAAATATTTATTAATGTAGTACTTACGTATAAATACGTACCTTCTAATTTTTAATTAACATTCTTGTTAGAAGGTTAAAACAAGTTACAGGACTTTTCATATTACTAATTCATTAACTAACACTTTTTTTGTTTTTCAATTATTTAATCGATTACAATGAACATCGAGTACTTGGTTTTGTATTTCTAAACTTTACAGTGCTCTTGCAGTAAATAGATAAGTCTAAAATAAACAAAAACGCGATTTCTAAAGAAATTATGTAAATTTACTAATACCAAACAAAAAAGTATGAGGAAAATCTGCCAATTAGTAAAAACTCCAGAGCTTTAGCTTCAAATTTATAAATTTAGAGTTGCTATATGCTTTACAATAATTGTACGGCAGACTTGTCCTCTTACAATTAATTTTTTATGTTTTAATCATTTTTATTTATAAAGATTTTTAATTGTTTAGCTTTAAATGAACGGGGGGGGGGAGTCTTAAGTAGATATAACAACCTCAACTAGAATAAAATCGTATCAAAAAGTAAGTTGCGCGAGTTACGAATTAATAAATAAAATTTATCTACCTACATATTTCTAAAATTAATTTTTTTTTATACGTTACTCGATTAAGGGCCGATCTTTCCATTTCCCGATAAATTTATCTGACAGATATTTACCATAAAAACAATTGTTCGAACAAACGTTTCTATGGTAAATATCTGTCGGATAAATTTATCAGGAGATGGAAAAGATCGGCCCTAAAGGAGATTGTTTTTTATAAAAACCGATGGAAAACAACGACCTATCTTCAGTACGTTGTAGAAGTTACACCCTTTAATAGAATATAAGTAATGTTTCTCGTGAGATTTTGAACAGCGCACATTCAAAGATCAAATTTTACTTTGTTAAGCGACAAAACTTGTAATAAATTGTTTGAAAATAAGCAAAACTATAAATATCACAAATAAACAAGTTTGATATTAAAATTTGTTTAACTGAACTGGTTAATAAAATTCAATACGTATGTGTGTACAGTCGGGTGCAAACACACGACACAACGAACAAATTATGATCAAAATATTTAAAGTTCAACTTTGTATTCTCTTGTCTCGTTTGTCGTAAATAGTTTTCGTAGTTGTTCATTGTGCCGTGTATTGCACGCCCAATTCTCGTGATTCGCGATTTTAATTTTGCGCCCGACAGTACGTAAATACCCGCGATTACTTTTTGAATGTATAATAAATAATTAATTTCGCATTTTACGGTTAGTTTGGACGAAAACATGTATTAGTTAAAAATAGAAGTAGTTATAAAATTAAAATAATTAGAATAGCTCGATTACATCTGGGTATAAATAAAGTCTAATTTCCTAATTACTAGTTCATGATAATTAATTAATTAACTGTAACGACCAATAAGTTCAAGATAGGCAATCTTCATTAGTGTGGGTTCTGATTAGTAAAACAATACATTTATAGTAGACGCTCGTCACCCTATTATCGAAGTACATAATTATTTGCCCGACACCCTCTAACATAGGTTTATAGTAGGTACGAATAGTAAAAGTGTTTTTGACTACACGTAAGTACCTATAATACAGAATCTAGTGAAAACTTTATTTCATGTTGCCAATAAAATTGTATTTAAAACATTTGCCATATTTTTCACAAATAGTTATAGATATTTTATGCCAACTGACCCTAAACAGAAAATGTACACACTAGTGGACAAATTAAAAACCAAAAAAATACACTTATAAGTAACTCGAGTTTCATTAAATTAATAAAACTACTCCTACATTTTTTTATACAAAATCATTTTATATTTTTCTTAATTGTAATATATTTTCAAATTATAAATTACATCTACATCCAGATAGGTTTAATTATTGTTCACTATCAGTGTACTCGTTTACAAATATTATCATTAATTATTGTTTAGTCCAATTTTTCAGTAAGTGTATTGAAGCTACTAACAACAATAAAATTGTCTCAAAGTTTGTTCAAATTGTCTCGTATTTATCAAATTTTTCAACTTGAAGTTATTGTAAGTATGTATTTGTATAGATGCATATATACCTACAATGAATGTAAACACATATGGATCGTGTTCATCCCGTTGTTGTCCTTCCAACTAGCAAATAATAATCTTATTTGCCATTGGGAGTGATTTGTACATTTTTTTTTAAATTTAGCGCTTGGTTCTTTTTTGATAAAAACTATCCAATTGTGATCTTACATATTTATATAAAGTGCTCTAGGATTTAAATAATTTAAAAGAAAAATTTGATGTTAAATCGACCTTTAACCATACCTACTTGTGTATAATATTTCGTTTACTGTTCGTGCACACCAAATATAACGATAACATACGTTAATTTAAAATATGGCGATATACTATCGCAAGCAACAAGCACTGTAGGTAATTTTTGAAACAATTAGTTTAATTAAACGTGATAAAAGTGGCGCAATTAAGAAATATGTGATAGTGAGTTCATATTAAAAAAATAAATAAAACGCTGTTTTATGAATTTATTTTTAACTGAAATGAATCGAATTTCTATATTTTTACTCTACCCGCTCATTATCTCGAAAATTATTAATGCCGTCGATATAAAAATTAGGGTTTTTAATAGATACCTAATAGAAATAGAAATATAAAAATAGATTTTCTTTCGTTCTACAGTCACATTCTAATTTTTCTAATTGTTCTCGCAGTTACATTCCTACGAGATTATGGGGTTTCAGTGGACACATGCAAACAATTTTGCATAGTATTATTGGAAGAGTGCGATGTCCATGGCCCATTGGCGAAAGAGTTTATCTTACATTGCAAGATGGGACCACGCTTACTTATGACGTTTATCAGCCTTTGGAAAATTCCTACGAAGGTATCTCATTTATAAATACCTATTCCAATCACCACATTTTTCGTAAATAATATATCTATAAGAATATAGATACATTTATCCAATTTAGGGCCGATCTTTCCATCTCCTGGTAAATTTATCTGACAGATATTTACCATAGAAACGTTTGTTCGAACAATTGTTTCCATGGTAAATATTTGTC
Organism: Rhagophthalmus giganteus; assembly: GCA_036326145.1. Lineage (NCBI taxonomy): Eukaryota > Metazoa > Arthropoda > Insecta > Coleoptera > Rhagophthalmidae > Rhagophthalmus > Rhagophthalmus giganteus. Next base: position 53,487,633 of record JARFJA010000001.1, read on the forward strand.
AGATAAATTTATCAGGAGATGAAAAGAACGGCCCTTAATTTCGTAATTCACCTAAGCACTTTTTATGGAATACAGTAGGGCGCCGATTATCCGGGGTTTAATTATTCGTGATTTGGATTATCCGTGCTCGTTTCTTCTTGATTTTTTTAATTTTCATTCTTGATTCTAAATAACCCAATAGTACCCCTATTTAGTTGCGATCTCAGTCGTACTCTGTAATGTCGAATAAGCGTAGACGAGTCGCTTTGGCGGTCAAACAAAAATTGGAAAGACGCGATAAAAATGAAAGTGTTGCATCACTTGCAAATGAATTTGAAGTTGGTCGACAAAATGTGCGTGATATTGTTAAAAATAGAATCCAATTAGAAAACTTCTTATTCAGATGCGAAACATTTGTTGGAGCAGCGCAACGAAAATCTGTAAAAGGCGCTATATATGAAGATCTCGAAAATGTCACGATAAAGTGGTTTTTTCGAGAGAAAGCAGCAGGAACTCCAATAATATTAAACGAGGTTAAATTTTTTTGTGAAAGGTTGAAAATTCTCGAAACTTTTCAAGTTTCGTCTGGTTGTTTAAAGCGGTTTAAAAACGTTCCGGTATAAGAGAGTTAGAAATTCAAGATGAAACACATTCGAGGAAACACAAGAACAAAATGCTCCGGGATATAAGATAAGCAAGAATAGAATCACGGTTCTATGTTGTACAAACGCTTCGGGAGAAGACAAGCTGAAATTAGCTGTCGTCGGAAAATCGAAATCTCCTAGAAGTTTAAAAAAAATGAAACTACACTGGAATATTTTGTTTTTCACATTAAACACTTTTTGATTTCGAAAAAACTTCCCCTGAAAGCAATTCCGCTAATGGAGAACGCCCCATCACATCCTTCTGCCGATGAATTAAATAACTATGATGGTAATTTCTCCGTCGTTTATTTTCCACCTACCGTCATTTACCTCGTCCAATCTATGCATCAAGGCGTAATTGAGACAATGAAGAAATCGTATAGAAATTCGATGATGATGTGGATTTGATAACAGAAGAGAATGAGACCTCTTTATTTTGGAAATCACTCACAATTAAAGACGATATTTGCGACGTAGCTTTAGCATGGAAAGATGTGGAAAACGAAACCGTCGAAAGGTCGGCAACTTTTGTTCCAGGGAAGATATGGATGCGCCGAGCGATTCAGAAGAAATGTTTTTGCTCCTGACTTAATATGTACCTACATCTGACACAGAGCATTGAGGGTTTTGAACAATTAGATAAAGAAAATATTGAAGGGTGGTTACGTGTCGACCAAAACAATTCTCAAGAAGACGGCAACAGCGAAGATCTACAATCGGTCACTAAAATAACCTGTAAAGGAGCGTCGACTGCAACGGAAACTCATGATGGAATCATGGAATCTCGATGTGATACCGACTTCATTGGCATTTTGCAAATTCGGGGATATATCAATAAATCAAAAACAAACAACTTCAAAACAAACAAAAATTACAAATTATTATAATAATACGATAATTTGAAATGTTGAGATTTTTTTATAGTTTTTATCTTTTTTTGTATGTATTTATCTATACCTAATGTAATTTACCTTTAATTAAACAATTTTAGTTTGCATTATCCATGTTTTCAATTATCCGGGATAATGCTTGCTCCAGTTACCACAGATAATCGGCGCTCTACTTATATGTTCTCTTCATTTGTATTCCTACTTTATATACCTATTAAAATATTTATCATTTAATATCTGTTCAATAATTGAGAATTTTTATACTTATTTCAGATGAAATAACAGTAGCAATATGTCCAGGAATTGGTAATACTTCAGAAAGTGTTTATATTCGCACTTTTGTTCATTGGGCTCAATGCCATGGGTATAGATGTGCGGTACTTAATCATGTTGGTGCACTGCAAAGTGTACCTGTAACAGCACCTCGTATATTTAGTTACGGTAATATATGATTTTTATTTTAAATTATATGTTATTAAAATAAATTATTATTGTGTATTTAACATCTATATATTTTTAGGAAATACCAATGATTTTAATGAAATGATTCTAAATTTATTGGAGAAATATGTAAATACAAAAATTGTTTGTGTTGGATTTAGTTTAGGTGGAAACTTGGTTACTAAATATATGGGAGAGATTGATAGGATTAGACCTGTGCACATTATTGGTGGTATATCAGTATGTCAGGGTTATTGTGCTACCGAGTAAGTCTAAACTTATTTCTTTTTATATTTAAAATTAAAAAATTTAATTTTCAATTAGAGGTACAAAATGGATGTTAAATTGGCAAAATTTTCGTCGGTTCTATTTATACATAATGACAGAGAATATGAAGAACATCATTTTGAGACATCGAACTGTTTTATTGACCGAAGAAATAAAACATCGTTATAAATTAAATGAACACGAAATTATATCAGCCGCCACATTGCCCGAATTAGATGATGCTTATACGAAAAAAGTCCTAAATTTTAATTCCGTATCTGAATTATACTCGTGGAGCTCTAGCATAAATTATTTAAATAATATTCGTACACCTATGGTGTTTATTAATGCCAAAGATGATCCTATTGTTCCTGAATCGTTATTAAAACCTATCAAAACATTTGTTGGTAAGTAAAGTATTTTTTATTCAATAAGCAAAGATTTTTTTATACAAACGATAAGTTATTTTATACATTTAGTTGATATTTTTTCAGCTGAACACAGAAAGACACTTTACTTAGAAGTTGCTCATGGTGGACATCTAGGCTTTTACGAAGGTGGCCTAATATATCCAAATCCAGTAACGTGGCTGGATAGAACTTTGGTGGCACTTGTTGGCAGTTTGGTACTTAACCATAACCTTTCTGCTAAGAAAACAGCTCAAGTCTTTTAGTATTATAGATACGCTTATTTCACAGCTGCATTTATCTATGTGATATTATACACGTTTGATATAAAATGACATTGATAAATATCGTAATCTTTCCAATTTTGTACGTCTGTCTGAATTTTTTGCACATGTTCTAAATGCAGTTTTTACAGTTTCTACTTGTTTTCTTCTCTCTTTAAAATTTATTAATTTTAGTATTTATTATTCTATGATTAAGGTGGTTTAAAAATAATATAAAGTTTTACAAATCTCCATATATTGCTACAGAAGTGTACAATAATCGTATAATGACAGACAATAAAAAAAATATATTAGAATATTTTTTACCACTTTATATTATTCTTAAACAATATTTGCAGTTAAACTGATTGAGAAATTATTGAGCATAACTGGATGTTTGACATTAATTTCCAAATTTGTAATAGGTAAGGCTAAAAATTTCATGTACTGAAGTCAATATACCATTTAGTTACTGTTTTCAGTTATATATATATTATATATATATATAATGTATCATTTATATATATAATATATTATATATATATATTATAGCTCAAATATAATTACATTAAATTTAATTCAACACCTAAACATTTAAAAAAAAACAACAATTTTTTAGTTTTAAGTAACTGTAACAGAACATTGTTTTTATTTGTATGTAGGCTTACTTTAACTAGGTACCTAATCTTACAAATTTATTTCACTTATTGGCCGCTGACTGAAAAATTGCTCAGAAAACACATTTCAATTCCACTTAATTACCGTTACACTTAATTTGGATTATTTAAACTCTTAATTTGCTATTCTTCATTAACAGTTTTTAATTTAAAAAAAAAATAGATTAACTTGCACCAAAATTTTTAATACTTTCTCTGTTGTAGCTTAAGTTTTCATCTTTTTGTTTCTTTTTTTGCCAGTCGAGCTTCGTTATAAATGTAAAAGTCAAAAATCAGTTATGCTTATTTGTTATAGCTTTATTGTTGATGTTCTGTTTGTTATTACAACTAATAATTTATTTTAATAAACTTAATATAAATTAGTTTGCTCTATGGATAACCCTTGTGTAAAGTGGGAGTTCGGTTCGATATGAGGCACGATATTAAATTTTTTTAAGAAGTATACAAGCACAACACATTTCTTTATATTTCTATTGTCCATATCTTCCGCATTATGTAAATACTGAGACATTTTTTATGAATCTAGTTTTATCACTACCACAAGGGTTACCTTTCCTTATATTATTAAAATATGTGTGCGTTAAAATGTATAATGAAATGTTTATATATCATATTTAATACATGAAATGATAGTTCTATTATGAATTAATTGTATTATGAGGGAATTATTCCAATTTCTTGATAATTGTGATATTTTATGAATACCAAATACAATTTTATATATCTTTAAAACTATTAAGTTTACAAATTTTTGATATACAATAAGCCTTCAATTTAATGGACTAATTCGAATGAATGTGTATCCACTATTGGCATGTTTATTATAACATACATACATTGTGTAAGTAAACGACCGTTAAATATGCCTATAGGTAAATGAATTTAACATAAAACAGTTTATTTTAATTAAAAAATTATACAATATAGGTAACCCTAATGGAATATTTTCATCACGTTGTCATTTATTTTTCTATTCTCATTGACTTCTGATTTTTTAATTTTTTTAATGTTTCCTTTCAGATAGAATTTTTATCCATTAAATCGAAGGTTTACTGTACTTGGTGAATTAATAGCTAAGTAGTTTTCAAACAAATTTATGTTGTAGATAATTTAACATAGACACATTTATGCATATTTTCCATTTTTCTATTTTGAAAATGTAATAACAGAAAAATAGCAGCTCTGAAATATTAATATCGCCGAAAGATAATTAAAAAAATGTTTCTCGTATGAAAATTATAATTGAAAAACGTTAACGTAATGCTGTGTTAGATCCATACTATACCATCATTGAAAACACGGCAGTTTCAGTGCTGCCTTTTATAAATCAATGTGTGTTGTATCATTTCATCTATATGAGCACTTCTAAAGCTGTCGTTAATACGTGGTGTTGAAACTGCTGTTTTTTTCAATGCTCATAAGGTGTGGATCTAAAAATGATTAGGTAACTTTTTTAATGAAGTGGTACCATACTTTGTTTTTGTTATAAACGAAAAAAATTATGTGTACCTACTTATAATTCGCATAGGTGTTATAAATTTAAATTTTGGAAAAAATACGAATACTGCCAACTATTTAACCTACTAATTTTATTGGAATAAAAATTATCATTAGAGCGATCAAAATAAATTGACAGCTCAAAAATTGGGACTAACAGGGTATTACTCTTAAGTAGTAAAGAAAAATACTAAATTCATTACTATTTTTCATTCCTATTTTAGGTATACCCCACTTGGGGCCATTTGCATCACTAATTTAAAATCTCGAGTTTCTTCAAGTCGAATACTTTACTTGTAGGTAAATAAAAAGCATTTAAAGAGTACTACTTGTTAAACATAATTTAGATCTATGCAACTGGCCCTTAAAACTATATTTTAGGGATGTTTTAATTTAATTTTAGATAATCGATGTAAAAATCAGAAGTTATATTCAGATATTTTGGAGAAACCTTATTCTTAACCGATGTATCATGATCTGAATTACCTTCTGATTTAATGTTAAATGATTTATTAAATTATTACACCTGCCAGTATAGCTGTATCTCATATAGCAAAAAGTGCCCTTACTTCAGTGCTATTTAAATATGAACGTAAGGATTACAAAAATGCCGTATGAGTTGGTTTACCTTTAAAATTAATTTCTACAAATAAAGTTAACAGAAAGCACTTTTTTATATCGATGTTAAATAAATTATACAAGTCAGGTATGATCCATAATCAAAAAATATAGCCTATTTGAAGTCGTATATAGAATACCTAGCTAAAATATTAACATAAGTACTAATTTTTATAAATTTCTTAACTTTTTTACTGTTAGAAATATTAAAATTTTAAAATCTCAACGTTTGTAATTGGAAATGTGAATTTTTTTTCAAATATGTCAAATATTTATAATAATTAACGTATATTTTTTATAAATAAAATACTTATTTAAACATGTTTTATAATTATATTGTGGTATTGATGTGAAAGTGTCGAACATAAATTTTCGTCATGCCTATTCTTAATATGATAATAATTTTTAATTTATATAATAGATAATTTTAATTTTTAAACAGTTTGCATGCTAAAATTAGGTACATTAAAAATTATATTTTCAATTGAAATTATTCGTATAAAACCATTGTGAACAATATTTTAAAAACTGTAAAAATATTCAGCCTCTGTTTTCATAATTGTGTTTTGTAAATTAATATAGTAAATGCCACGAAACCTGAGAAAAATCACACAATTTTGCTTATTATTTTAGATTACTTAATACTTATTTTGTACAGACATCTTATTCCTGCAATTAATTTTTTCTCATGTTTTGTGCCATTTACTATACTTACTGATAATTTTATAATTTTAAGGATTAAAACATTGAACACCTATTGAACCAAAACTGATCTCTGCTAAATCTCAGTGATGAACTTCAACAACTTGCGACATTACAATAATGTACTTGTTGGTATCTTGGGTACATCTCGAAGATTCTTATGTCCACCTGCCACGACATCACAAGAGCAATTGGAAATCGGAAATTGAAAAATTAATTTTTGAATTACCTTCTTATGTATAAATGTACGTAACATCGATTTATCATACCTTTAATTATTTTTATAATTTGCATTGACCAAAGAAAAAGTGATCCCAACACCTTAGCTTGCACATCTGTACTTGTATGACGTCCATTGTGTGTGAGTGCCGATTATGTGGTTATAGTAGATATTTTCATTTATTTTAAACATTTTAAGTACTTGTCAATGATCTCGACAATATTTACTTCAGTTCCTAGAAACTATTCTTTTTAGCTTTGCAGCATTTTAGGAAACAAACACAACCAATAATCTCAGTTGCAGCTACTATCCATCTACCTTTCCAGGTTATATCCTATATACTGTGCATGGGATAAAAAAGGATATAACATAGATGTTTCAAAATATATAATTTGAGAAATCTATTAGTTAGAAGCCAGGAAACAAGTATAAGATTCTAAACAATGATATTCAACAGATTTGCTACGTGCCATCACAATGCGATGAATATGTGAACTCTCATACTCACTGTGGAAAGCTGTACTCAAAGCGACAGGAGGTATCTCATAGACATCGCTCGCAGATTTTCAAATGCGCATTTATGTACTTTTTTAGATGTCTCAAAAAGTACATGCACAAGATGTCCCTAAAGAGTCACCAAGCGAAAATGTGTTCAGTGGGTAAAAACGATTAATTCTAGAGAAAATGTATTACTCAAAATAAGTTACAATTAGTAAGTTATATTTAGTTATCTATAAATATTTTCTTTGGGCATAAGTTTTGCTTTATAAATAACTACACCTCAAACGCAAAATATGAACCATATTAAATTAATTGTAGGGTTCCCCCTGAAGTACAAATATGATAATAAGTATAGACTACCGTTTACTTAACCTAATAATTATTTCTTTAAATGTTCGATCCAACAATTAATTACCGTTTTATATTTGTTTTCCAGAACGGTCGCTACGTTCGTGGGATTTTCGAGAATGATTGTTCCCAATACCCCTTCCTCGCAGAAATTTAAAAATTTACAGAACGGTCCGTTTTCAACAAATTCGTAATTTTCATAAGAAATTGGGCAGATTATAATTGTCTGGCCTGACATAGACGAAATTATACCATCGTTCAGGATAGGTCCTTTCGAACTCCACATCTTAAAGTCTGTATGAAGATTGAATATTGTTCGAACATTAGATTTTAACATCTCAAACGTTATCATCTTATTTGCAGCCTCTAACAAGATCATACCTCTTTGACGTTTACTTTGAAAACCGCAGACTAAAAGATTTGCCCATTTCACGTGTGGCGTTTCGATAATTTGAATTTTCTTCAAGAAAATTTTCAACGTGCTACCTTTAAATTGTTTACTATCTTCTATAATAGAAGAGTTCGTATTGACACATTTTTCTATAGGTAAAAAGGTCGTTTTAATCGCCTTTTTAATAAATTCCGAATACTTTTCGGCTATAACGTTTAATTCTTTTGTAGCCTCGTAATAGACTTCGATTTTATCTGAAGGTACCAAATGAGCTGCCTTACGTAATTTTTGAATGCGATTAATAATTTCACGAGCCGCTCCCTCCGCCAACATTGACGAATCGGGATGTACATCCAATAAAATGATTAAATCGTTGTAAGCTTGTAATTCGTACGTTTTAAAATTGGTCTGTTTAGTTTCCAAGTTAAATCGCACAAAAGATAATTCGATGTTTTGTTCATATTTTTTGTAACGCCCATTTTTTAATAAGCTATCAACTTCGCTGCTAATCAACGATTCGATAGCTACAGCGATCGGTTTATATTCTGCTTTAAAACGACTTCCCAATACTTTATAATCGGGTTTTGCGCGTAATTGAATGCCGTACGTTTCTTTATCGTTAGTAAATGTGATTGTACGCAGATTCATTTCTGAAAGTATGTATCGAGTTAGAGATTTAACATCGGATATGTATTGTTCGTTTTGATGAATAACGACCATTTCTGATAAAGGATATTTAATGGGCATGTTTTTTTTATCGCGTAATATCCGTCCAAGTTCTACTACTTCTTGTAAACGAGTCGCCGCTCTTTCGACATTTTTACGAATATATTTATCATTGCAAATGGGCAACATAATAAAATGTATACTCTCCGAGTCAAATCTGCAGAGTGCTTTAATTTTCTGATAAATGTACTCTGCAAAAAATGGAGTAAACGGCGACATTAATTTCGATACACTCACAATAACGACGAAAAGGGTAAGTAATGCTTTATATTGATCTTCTTGATCGGTTTCTCCTTTTAAACGTTTTCTGTTCATCCTTAGATACCAGTTAGTTAAATTATCGAAATATTTAATAATTTTTGGAATTATATTATATAAATGATATAATTCCATCTCTTTATGTATCTCTTTCAGAAGGGATTGTGTTAATGATAAAATCCAAATATCCATTATATTATTAGTGTTGTCGACAACATCCTCTTTGTAAACGAATTCTGTTTTTTGTTCATCAACGTACATTTCTATATTTTGTAACAAGAACCGAAAGGTATTAAACCAAGGTAAGAGAATATCTTTAACTATATTTCGCACACCGTCTTCTTTAAAACGCAAATTTTCAGCACGTACGACGGGCGAATTGATGAGATATAACCGAAGAGAATCTGCACCATATTTATCGATAATTTCTGCGGGGTCGGGGAAATTATTTTTGCGTTTAGACATTTTTTGTCCATCGCTTGCTAATATTAAACCGTTTGCAATTAAATTTTTAAACGGAGGCCGACCAAATAAAGCCGTGGATATCACCAAAAGAGTATAAAACCATCCTCGAGTTTGATCGATACCCTCGGCAACAAAATTTGCCGGGAAATACTCGTCGAATTGTTTCGCATTTTCAAATGGGAAGTGGTTTTGCGCATAAGGCATAGATCCAGATTCGAACCAACAATCGAAAACTTCAGATATCCGCCGAAGTGGAGGGTTTCCCGGGATCCTGGATGGAATTTCTAAATTATCAATGCGCTCGCGATGTAAATCGACTATTTTCGAACCTAAAGAAATCAGTTTTTTTTAGTAATGAAATCGATCAACTTTGCATATACCTGTTAACTGTTCTAGTTCTCCGATGCTTCCCACACAACAAATTTCTTCACCGTTCGCCGATATCCAAATTGGAATTGGAGTTCCCCAATAACGGTTACGACTAATAGCCCAGTCGCGTGCTTCTTTTAACCAATTACCAAAACGTTTATCTTTTACAAAATCAGGTACCCAATGTGTGGAAGAATTACATTCGTAAAGTAAATTGGACATATGTTGCACTCGTACGAACCAAGAAGGAACTGCCTTGTATATAAGTGGAGTATCTGAACGCCAGCAAAACGGATAACTATGTTGTATTTGCGAAGTTCGTATCAAAAGTCCCTTGTCTTTCAAAGCCGCTATAATATTTTTATCCGCATCTTTAATATACTGCCCTTCAAAATCTTTAACCGGTCGAGTAAGTCGCCCATGTGAATCTACTGGACATATAGGTTCCTGATCCGCCATTATAACACCTCCACTTAAACAAATTCGGAAGTCGTCTTCCCCAAAATAAGGAGCTTGATGCACAACGCCCGTGCCGGATTCGGCAGTGACATAGTCGTCTACTAAAACTCTAAATGCTCCGTTGCTTCGCAAATGACTGTAATATTCGAACGGTGGCTCATACTCTACATCTTTTAACGCGTTTCCCAAAAACGCATCTATAATATCGTACTCGTTTTCTTTGAAAATAAAACCGATCCGGCACTTTAAAAGTACATGCACATTATTGGTACTTTTTTCTCTAATGCGAACATATTCTAAAAAAGGATTCACGCATATGGCGAGATTACTAGGAAGCGTCCAAGGTGTGGTCGTCCAAATTAACAACGATGCCCCGTCCATATCTTTTAAAATAGGCAAAGCAACTGTAATGGCCGTTTCGTCCACAATTTTATAATTTTGTCCAGATTCGAAGTTTGACAAGGGAGTGCTGCAAGCAGTGGAATACGGCATAATTTTAATTCCTCGATATACAAGTCCCTTTAAAAATAATTGTTTAAAAACCCACCAAACCGACTCCATAAACCACGGATACATTGTTTTATAATCGTTATCGAAATCTATCCATCGTCCAATTCTCGTTACCGTTACTTTCCATTGTTCTATGTAACGAGTTACAATTTTACGGCATTCACTGTTGTATTGTTTAATTCCAATTTTTTGCATATCTTCGGGCGTTTTAATGTTTAGCAACTTATCGATCTCAAATTCAACAGGAAGTCCGTGGCAATCCCAACCGAACCTTCGTTCCACGTAAAAGCCTTGCTGATGTGCATACCTTGTAACTATATCTTTAATAGTACCAGTTAAGATATGACCGTAATGAGGTAACCCAGTTGCGAATGGGGGTCCATCGTAGAAAGAAAATCTCGCTTTACCTTTCGAACGTTCTAATGCAGTTTGGAATGCATCTAATTCTCTCCATAAGTCTAAAATTTTCAGTTCTTCGTCTGGAAAATTGATATTTTCTGGAATTCTCGGAATATACTGGGACATTTTTTTGTTTAATTGCCTGCAATTTTTAATAGAATCGCTTTCACAACTTTACATCATACTGAATTATTTATAATTGAAGTTTCGTAAGATGCTAAAAAATAAAAGAATAATAGATTGGAGGACTAGATCTGTAGTTCATCTAATACTTTTTTCTGATTTTTAATTCAAATTCGCTAATTTTAATATTAATTAGATGTACGTGATAAAGTTTTTTAAAAATAAGCCGTTATTTGCCGCAAATTTTTAGTGCCTCTTGTACCTACAATCTATATGTTACAACAACCTTTAATTTAATTTAAAAAAATTAATAAGACGTTTTGAAATTATCTCTAAATAGTAGCTAAAATACTGCATTTAAAAAATAAATAAATATTATACAAAAAATACGAGATACTGCTAAATAAAACAAGTTATTTATTTCGATACTAGTTGTATATAAGTTCCGGTTCTTGTTGTAGATCCATAATATAACCTCAACTTATTATATTTTTGTGGCGTTGAATTGTGTATTTAAACAGTGAAAATTATTTTAAATAGTTCGAAGAGAAACGTTTATTAATATGGACGGAGGCCGGAGTCTTTCACTTCCGTTATCTAAACGGTTAAAGACTGAAATTAAAGTGCAAAATAATCGAAGAATTGAAAAAGTAAAGATTAAAAGAGTTTCTAAATTGGATACATTACCAAGCCCATCAAAATCTTCAATAAACAAAGGTATATTTAGTTTTAAATTCGATACATTTTCATGTAGGTATTAATATTAAACAGATAAATATATTGGACCTCCGACGGTAATCCTCGATAATGGTGCCTACACAGCCAAAATAGGAATTTCTACAGTTGAAAGTCCCCAGTAAGTAATGCTAATTGTTTTAACCAAATAACTAATACAAATAATTTTACAGTATCGTTCCAAACTGCATAATGAAAGTCAAATCTGAAAGGAAACGCTGTTTTATTGGTAACCAAATTGACGAATGTTGCGATCTGTCGGGTTTATATTATTTACTGCCTTATGAAAAAGGTTATCTCTTAAAATTTAACGTCCAAAAATCAGTATGGGACTACATTTTTACTAATGTGTGCCCGATTGAGGATAAACAAGTGATTATGACTCAACCTACATTCAATTTTAGATCGATTCAAGAGATTACTGATGAAATATTCTTCGAAGAATATGAAATTAAAGCCATGTTTAGAGCAAACGCCACTGACTTGGCTAAATATGAATATGTTAATAATATTGTCGGTAAGTATGTAATGTTTATTACTTTTGCAGATGAGATTGCTATACATTTTATACATGGAAATTTGTACAAAATTAAAGCAAATTGTAATCGTCATTTGCATTATTCAGACATTCTCTATAGGTACTTATTTATATTAACCCACAAAAAATAATAAAATGCTTTTACAAACATTATCTCTGTTCTCAAATATAAATTTGATATGAAATTGATAATTGCATAATAATTATTTCATTTTTTTAAGGTAAAAACGTTTCTTGCATTGTAGTCGATTCGGGATTTAGTTTTACAAATATAATACCGTATATTGGAGGAAAGAAATATTACAAAGGTATTAGACGCATTAACGTTGGAGGAAAGGTATAATTCTACGTAGGAAACTAAATATAAACTAACATTAATTTTTAGGTTTTAACAAATTATTTAAAAGATATATTATCATATCGTCAGTTACATGTAATGGACGAAACGTACGTTATTAATCAGGTCAAGGAAGACACTGGTTTTGTTTCATTAAATGTAAAGGAAGACATGAAAATTGCTTCCTCTGTGGGAAATCAAAATACCATTGTTAAAAATTATGTACTACCCGATTTTAACAATATTCGTCGTGGGTATGTAATTAAAAGCACCTTTCTTTTTAATAAATTGTCGCTCATTTTAGATATATCCAAAATTCTGAAAATTCTGAATTTGCCGAGGGATGCCAGATATTAAGATTAAATAATGAAAGATTTATGGTGCCGGAATTACTTTTTCATCCTTCCGATATTGGTATGGGAACTGCTGGAATTGCGGAAACTATAGTAAAATGCATTCTTCGATGTCCTCCTAAGGATCAGCACAGTTTAGCTAAAAATATAGTCCTAATAGGTGGCAATGCAAATTTTCCAGGATACAAAGAGCGAGTTTATAAAGATGTGAGATCCTATCTACCTGACCATTGGAACGTGAACGTTTACAAACCAAACAAGTAATACAAAAGTTTTTATCGTAATCTAAATTATAACTGATCATTTCAGTCCTATAACTTTTGCTTGGGAAGGTGGAAAATCTTTAATTAAAGATCCGAAATTAAAATCTTTGCTTGTAACTAAAGAACAGTATGAAGAACGAGGCTCGTCATATACATATGAACGTTTTAGCGATTGGTAAGTTTAAATTATGATCGAAAATGTCAACTTATTTATTATTTAGGTTGCAATCATCAATTAATACAGACCAAGAAATTTCAAAATCAAAAACTTTGCCCTCCACAACAAACCCAACAGTAAATGTAAATTTTTCGAGATTCGATTTATTTGGTAAATACGAACCTGAAACTGAAGAAATTAATGATTGTGAAGAGGATAATGTAGAATCTGATAAAACGAAAGAATTAAATATAGAAAATTGTAAAAATGCAGATGGGGGAAGTAACGCAGATTCATTATCTAAAGATTATGGTGAATACGATGATAGTCAAAGTAGCACTAACAGTCACGACGTTTGTGATATTCAACAAGACGATGTAAACTCAACTAAAGTTAGTGAAAAAATAAATAAACACTCCAAATCAACCAAAATACAAAATGTGGATTTTGAATTACAGGGTGATGTTAGTTATAAATCTTATGATTTTGAAATTTTTGAAAATAATTATATATGATTTTATTTTCGACACCTTTAAGTATTCCAAACCCTGGTTACTTTGTAACGAAATATCGATGTTCGAATAAAACTTTAGAACTTTAGATTTGCATTGGTGATTAAATATAATTATGTTTATGGTATTTTATTACAAACAGATAATGTAAATTATAATAACAATTATGTGATTATTTATATATGTATTTCTAAATATTTCATTATAAGGACTTTATATAGGATATTCACAGATATTCGATTAAGTTTAGTCGCTACTAAATCATGTTTATCTCCATAGAAACTATTGTTGCAATAATTGTTTTTAAGGAAATAAACGTGACTAAATTTAATCAAATGTCTACATACCGCTGATGAAATTTAAATAAATTTTTTTAAAGACACGAGTATAATGTCTGAAATATTAAAAATGTTTCTCAATATTTCACAAAATCTTAATGGCAACGAGCAGTTCTACAATTTTTTAATTTATTAATCGCTTTCTGTAAGTATTTTGGCGACATCTGTATTATAAATTTCAACTATTTAAAACTTTAGTTCAAGAAACAAAAACTGGCGCTTTTACACACAAAAGTAAATCTAACCTATTTTTGACAATTATTTAGTTTACCAATAAACAACTAATAGTGTAAAAATGAGCCGAAAAGAAGCTCTTTCGTCATTTATTCAACAAATTCATCAAAGACCAGTTGTAGTAAAATTAAACAGCGGTGTTGATTATCGAGGTATTTGACTTTACAACATTTATAAAACACCTCCCATTTATTTAAAATTTTAGGCGTTTTAGCATGCCTCGATGGATACATGAATATTGCCCTAGAACAAACCGAAGAATACGTAAATGGACAGCTCAAAAATAAATTTGGTGATGCTTTCATTCGAGGAAATAATGTTTTGTACATTAGCACTCAAAAGAGAAGAATCTAATGTGAAAAAGTGAAATATCGTATAAGATTTTTAATGAATAAATTAAAAATAAGCAAATAAATGCGATATCTTAATAAATATTCAAGTATTTTAGATTATCACATTTTTACCGATCTCATGATTTGCTCTAGTTTTTTTTTTTTAATTAAATTGCAATAATTTGACCATATTTATGGCAATTTGTTCATTTACTTTTAATGAAACCTGTAAGATCTAGTGAACAGAACATTAAGAAAAATAGGTATTTGGATTCTTTTTTTTTAAGAACATGACGAACATTACTTTGCAAGGTAACAGATGTAAGTTTGAGCAAATAAAAACGATTTACCAGTTCGTGCACAAATGTTTCTAATTTATTGCACAATATAAAATTAAACAAAGAAGTAAAAGTACAACTTTTTAATTATTTTTATAAATTAATTTTATTCACACATCTCTAATAAACAAATAGTATTTTGTGAAAGTTGTACAACAATAAAAACACCTATGCCTAATTTACAGAACTTAAAATATCATTTTCTATGTGAAATTATTTAACAGTTTGTCAAAAATATTGTAAATTTTGGCTTAATTACACCTGTAAATTAGAGCGCCGATATTCGTACTAGTAGTTTTGGTTGCATAACCACTTTGTTATTAGGTATATTATATTTTTAGTGAGAGTAGTTTAAACATGCGCATTGTGTTCAGAATCTTGGTTAGATTAAGAGGGGAAGGAAATCTTTAAGAGGGGTATGCAGCCCTTAGTTGGGTAAGGGTAGTGTCCCTATAGGATGTTAGAGTAAGATAGAATAAAATCGGCAAGGTTTGAAGAATATAACGAGACGCAGAGCGTGCAAGGGTGGAAATGTTGTGACATCACGTAGTGGCCTATGGCTTTACACCCACATACAATGAATTTTGTGTAGAGGTAAGAATTTAAAATTTACACATATTTGCAACTTTGATATTTTCTTTTTTGCAAAATTATAAACGCCGCATAATTTTTTTTTGAGGTTATGGTTTACTCTCCTACAATTATTAAATATTAATTTCCGCGATGTTGCACAGTTGTGATATTTTACGATCAATTTTAAAATCTGATTTAAATTTTTTTATAAATAGATTATAATTTTTGTGTCAGTACTTAAGTACATCTTACTTAAGTATTTTTAATATCTAGGTATTTCATTTTAAAAACAATTTCGGTATTTATGCAAGTAGAATAGTGCTAGTTTACGTTATAGAATACCTACTACATAGTAATTTACCTATTATTATTTTTTTTTAATATTTAATCCAAATTGTTTTTTAACTATGAAGCTCTTATCGACAAAATTCTACGTAAAGTATAATAGTTAATCTAAATCAAGTTCCTTAACAAATGGCATTTTCTGAACTAGATTAGGAAACAAGTCGGGCTAGGTTAGGGGCGCTGGTCCCCGGATAGTCATCGATCAGAAACGACAAAAGGGCTGCAAATGCGTAGAACGTGCGTGAGCAGCCACAAAAAATATTTCCACAAATTGTCGAATTCTGAGGATAATACGGAAAAATTAAAAAAAATGGACGTGGAGCACTTCTTTAGTCGAATGTTTATTATTTTTTTAAATACGTACGCATTTTAAGGGTTCTCAATGATCGGCAACGAATTAAAAAAAGAAACATAATTATTCTAATATTAACGTAAAGTAATTTAAAATATAAATTAAGAAATTATGCAGTAAGCGTAAAAGCTTAAAATTCTGTCGAGGGTTGAAATGGTGGATGGTAACGATCGAAGCGAAGGGCTTCGGTTAACGGGAATCCGAGAGAGAATTTACTATTGTGGGTTTAGGCCTGACCTACCCAATAAATAGAATCTTGAGAAGGACGCGCGCGGGTAGGAGGGTGTTTTTGTATTTGTGTGTGCCGTGCATCTTGCACATACGTACACATCCGTTTCTAGAATGTGATTTGATATTTAAGGGCGCATGCTTTGCCACCGCCCTTTTAAAGTAAATTTCCAAGAACCGTACTTTCGGTATACCCACACTACCATTTGATTTTCGACTACGTTTTTCATTATTTAACTTATTTAAAAGGGGACATTTATACAAAATATTGGAAACGCCCGCATTCTATCGATTTTTATCTTACCCCTCCAACTCTTCTCGAGCTAAAAGTTCAAATTTTGCGAGTATTTTTAATATCATTTAATTGCTCGATTTTTTCTGTTTGTTGAATATTTAAATTTTCATTTATTTTATATATATATATATATATATTATAAAATTTAAAACGATACTAAAAATGTAGAGAGATAGATACCTATCATTGTTAAAATTGCAAATTGTTTTTTAAAAATTCTCCGAACGTTTAATTGTAAATTTTCGGCCCATGTGGTGTCTAATTAAAATAGAAGCGGTATCTCCAGCAACCTCTTAAGTTTGAAGATAAATATAGGATGCGGGGTTGGCCCCATTTTGTGTTTTGTTGGGTACGTTCTACATTTAAGTGGATAGGTCACAGTCGCATACTTCCTAAATCTTCTACTATACCTAATTAAAGCCACATGTTTTTTATCACGCTGTGTTTATATTTAAACGGAAATTGAGAAATCAATGTTCAAGTTTTTTTTTGTTTCGTTCATGTTAATTTTATTTATTTAACCCGTTTAGGATATTATGTACATTCTAAGGCGGCTTGACGAGTTTTTTTTGTTACCTGCGTATTTTCGGAGAGATAATGAGAACTCCGTTATAACGAATAAGTAGGTATAGCTAGCTAACTGTTTTTAAAGAACCTATTTCTTAAATTAAGACGTTTCTTAATTTCTACGTAAATTCGGAAATTATTCATGTATCTATTTATACAAATCCTGTATATACTCGACAATCTTTCACAGTCGATAGATGATAAAAACCGGCCAGTAAAAGCAGGTAGTTAAGAAGTAGGTACACATACCTACCTGCTTTTCAGGACAAGGTAGTCATTTGGGTTCGTGAAAATTTAAAAGTGCAAAGTATTAGGACTGACCCTAGTTTGTAAAATAGAAGATATTTCTAAAGATTCCGCTCACATTTTTTTATTGCTTCAGATGTTGGATGGAAAATTTTACGAAGGATAAAACTGACCTGCGACTATTTTAAGGGTTGATCCCGCATCTTTCGTGTTTGGGAAGCGAATAAGTTGCCTATTTCACATCTTGGGTGCAAAATATTTAAGCATGCCTAACGCTAATTTGTAGGTATTTAATTGTATAAACAAGTAAAAGATTAACTAATTTTTTATATCTAAATAAGTAGTAATAAGTAATACAACGAATAGGGTATTAAATAAATGAGCATGTAATATAAATACATTTCATTCAATTACCTAATAGCAAATAGGTAATTGAACCCGACAATTACCGTCAATGTTTTTATAACTGCAAGCAGTGTAATACTTATCATTAGTTTATTCAAGGTTTAATGATTATATATTAATGCCATATTTAGTAGAAGTAACAACTCCAGTTATCAACAATCATTATTCGCTATCGAATATCAAACATTTGTGTTGCATCCTGTATATAAAAATATTTTCATAATCATCAAACGAGGTGGTAATTTAAATTTGATGTTTCTATTATTTTATTTCATATTCAGTCGATTAAGGGTTAATCCCACAACCTTCAGCTAGCTTGAATCGACAAATTTTTTTTATAGACAATAAACATTTTATAAACAATAAATTGTATCTGTAGAAATTCACTATTATAACTCAAATTAATCAAAGATTGTTAAATCGCTCCTAAATAAGTTTGTTGTGTACTTCTTAAGTGTTCTACTAAATTAATAGGTACACTAAATATATACTTCTTTATTAAAATATGACAAGAAGCGATTAATGTACCTATAGTATCCATTAAACTTGTTCGTATATTACCTGCAAGTAGAACAAGAGAAGATGCATCGCAGTTTAATTGTTATCAAATAAATAGTAGAATCGTGTAGAACATAATGTTCGTTTCCATAGAGTATTGACAAATTATAATCAGGTTAAATTTTTGAAAGTTTCAAAAAATTATTTGTACATTCTTTTAAACGTTTTGTATCAAATGTTTGTTTCACTTTTAAAATTCTTGGTAAGTAAACACTAATGTAATCGTAAGATCTTTTACTTTTCTGTTATAGAATGGCTCCCGTTTCTAGCACTAGCCGTACTCAAACTTCACCAGAAAGATTCTCAGAAAATACGATGTCTTGCTTGGGTCCATCTGGTTTTCCTAATGGCACATCAAATTCTTTACCTTTAACTATACCTAACCACGTTTCTCAAGAACCAAACTCTGTAGATACCTTTATAAATGATTTATTGCAGGTAAGTAATTTTTGTATTATTTATTTACGATTATTTGCATTAAATCTACTTTTTAAACTATAGGCTGTGACTGATGATGACGTTCCAATTTGTTCGAGCTGTGAAGAAGGTACCTCTGCATCGTCTCGCTGTAGAGATTGTAGCGAGTTGCTCTGTGATCCCTGTGTACGAGCACATCAAAGAGTAAGAATCACCAAAGATCACAGAATTGTACAATTTGCAAAAGATGTGAATAATATTCCCGATTCGATAAGTTCAATAGGTTCACAAGTATGAGCTTCTTTTAATGTAAATTAATTTGATTAAAATTTATTTATTTTAGACGAGCAATAGTCCGTGTAGCACAGGCGTATGTACAACTGTTAACTTTTGCAATATACAACACGAACCTAGACTCTACTGTGAAACATGTTTATCAGCTGTATGCACAGAGTGCACGTTAATAGATCACACCGGGCATCAACTAGTGTACATTCAAGATGCCATAGAATCCGCCAGAGCAAATACCGTTAAACTTAGTGCCGAAGCTCGAGCAGCATTGACCGCAGTTCGTGAAGCTATTGATAATGTACAACGTCGATCAGAAGCAGTGGAAGTGAAGTCGCACCAAGTTGCTGTTGAAGTTCGAAGTGTCACTAAAAGGTAAGCCTTTTTTACTGTTTTTTTCTAGTTTTGCAACTTAGTGTTATTAATTGTTTAAATGTGAATTATGCAATGTTCCATCCCATTTTAATAGGACTTGTTGAAATCATAGATCGAAGTATATTTATTTAGCATACAATCATAACGAAGTGTCTTTGTTTAACTTACGTTGCACTTGTCCTTGTCCCGTGTAAGATAAAAACATTTGACAATGCTAAGCTAGCACAATGCTGCTAGAACAAACAATGTGAATAATTAGGTACTTTTCTTTACAGACGAGAGACGCATGCACACACATACAGAAAGAGAGAAAGAAAGAGAAAAGACACTAAAATTAATTATACTTTTATTTGGTGTGTTAATTTGAGATGTTACTATAAACACATCCAAAGTCCAAAAGACATTGAAATCTTTCTTTTTTTCTAAATGTATAGTTTTAATAAAAAATTAATATTTAACTCTTCTATAGCTTATCCAAACCTATAAGATGTTCACGTCATCAATACAAGGTTACTAGATGATGACGTTTCACATAGTGCTGTCACCTTGTACCTCGTATTTTGATAGTTCTAATAAATCGTAGTCTTTCTTTATACCATCTAATATGTGCACAAGTAAATCATCTATAGAATATGTCACTTTCCAAACTTTAAATCAAATTACAAATTAACAATCTAGTAACTTTTTGTTGATGATGGAATATCATATAGGTTTGGATAAGCTATACTACGAAAGTATTTTATATTCTACTTTTGAATTTGAATGTAATTGGTATTACTCCATATAAATATCGAGCATGTGTTGAGTATGATTATAACATTACATATTTTTTTATTTTTTAAATGCCCATTCTTTTAAAAATAAAATGTAATAAACTAAACTAAGTATATGGTGTTTCAGAACTTTTGTTATAGAAGAATAAGAGATGGATGGCACGAAAACAAACAATTTTCATTCAGTAACGTGTTTTCGGTTCTGCA
Organism: Rhagophthalmus giganteus; assembly: GCA_036326145.1. NCBI lineage: Eukaryota > Metazoa > Arthropoda > Insecta > Coleoptera > Rhagophthalmidae > Rhagophthalmus > Rhagophthalmus giganteus. Next base: position 53,508,553 of record JARFJA010000001.1, read on the forward strand.
CCCCAGTCGTTCAAATTTTATTCTGGTGCAAGTCGTTAATAAAAAAATGTTAAAATCTAGTAACCTTTCGTCGATGATGTGCCTTTAGTGCTATAAATTTGTGGTAACATTGTGGTTGTTGGCCGTGCACATGAGTGCATGATTGCTATGTTGCCTTAAAGTTGTCAGTAATGGCGCGGTCATAGGCAAATAAAACATCAAACAGAGACCGGACCAGTAGTCTGATGGAACAACACTACAACGACTGTAGTGCCATATTGATGTACAACCCTCTATCTGCCTTATTCTTCTGTAACATTAATTCTGAAACAGCCTGTATAACAAAAAGTAATATAACAAATAATAAACTATACGACTTATTATATTATTGTATATGCATTCAAAGGGGGAATTAGACTATTTTTAAACTATTATTGTAATTACAAGATCGAATAACAAGACTCTTTGAGTTGTTTTATAGTTAAATATAAAACCCATAATTAATGTCTAAAAATTGCTGTACATAATTGGTGTCTAAATGTACACTTGGCAATGTTGCATAATAAAATTAATAAAGTATATATGGATTGGTACCGAGAAGGTAAGCGAGAAAGAAAACCTGCTTGTTTAGTAAAAAAATAGGCTCGTAAAGCAACTTTTGTTTTGCAACATTTAAAATGTGACGTGCCAACATATCTATATTCAATATTCGTTTGATGTTGTCTTGGTTTACGTTCCAAATATCGTGATTCGCCCAGACACAAACATCAAACATATATTAAATATAGGTATTGCCTATATGTGGTATTCCAACAACTTGAGTCGTTTTACATGTTCAGTTTTATATCTCAAATCAAACATTTGCTTTCTCACTTGTACTGCTGTAACTTGTATATGTCTTATTCGCTCCCCCGTGCAACGTTGCCAAATGTACAGTTAGGTAGAACTGGTATCATCGCGTTTTTTAAAAAATTAATTTTTGACTTACCACTTGTTTCAGAAGGAAGCAAATGTGATATAGTGAATTGCTTTTTTAAATTTTATATGTTAGAAATATTAAAAGTAAAAAATTCCATTATATAATTCCCCATTTGTAGTTTTCATTTAAAAAGATGTTAGTTCTAACAAATGTACATTTTTACAAGATTAACTTATTTCATACTAGATTTAGATGATTATTTATTTAAAGATTTGATCTAATGCATTTATGTGTAGATACGTATTAAGGGAAGTGTACTTAATATTTTATAATCTGATGATTATAAAATGATCAAATGACTTTTTCTTTTAAGGTACGTAGCTGTATTGGAAGATCGTGAACGTGAATTGTTGACACGTATAGAACAAGTGAGACAAATGAAAGGTAAAGCGTTGCATACGCAAATGGAAAATCTTCGCATGGCCTTAGCGAAATTAGCTAGACTATCCGATCTTCTTAACGAATCATTGGAAGGGACTGCGGGGATCGATATTATCTCCATTAACGAAAGAGCGTCGAACGAACTCAAGCATATTCGTGCAATTCGATCGGATCTCAATCCGTGCGAAGACGACAATATCATATTTATACTTCCAGACGTCAATTTATTACGTGCTATTTCTTCTTTGGGTAGCTTAAATGTATCTTGTAACAATTTGATGTTACGTTCGCGGCAAAAAGATATGCAAATGTCAAGTTTACCGTTTTTACCTCCTGTCGAATTGAAAGACGAGCCCGAATTATTGGTGGGAGGGCGCCTAGGGGTCGTCCCATTTTGGGAGCTCCAAAACTTGTCATTGCACGAGAATCGAACAGCATTCCGACACTAATCGGTTCCGAAGGCGAGGGTAATGGACAGCTATGTCGACCGTGGGGAGTCTGTTGTGACAGAACTGGAAATATTATTGTTGCAGATCGTAGTAATAATCGGATTCAGGTATTTTGGCCAAACGGAACTTTCTCTCATAAATTTGGCAGTCAAGGTACCGGAGCTGGTCAGTTTGATCGGCCAGCCGGCGTAGCCGTAGATCCTCAGGGACGTGTGGTAGTTGCAGACAAAGATAACCACAGAATTCAAATATTAATGTTAAACGGCACTTTTGTTACTATGTTTGGGGAAAAGGGATGTCGCAACGGTCAATTTAATTATCCTTGGGATGTGGCGGTTAATTGCTTAGGTAATATTGTAGTTTCGGATACTAGAAATCATCGTATACAAGTTTTTAACAATGACGGTACATTTATTAATAAATACGGGTTTGAAGGTACGACCCCTATGTGGAAACATTTTGATTCCCCGAGGGGCGTATGTTTCACGCCCACAGGTAGCATTATTGTTACGGACTTCAATAATCACAGAATCGTAATAATCGATCATCGTTTTGCTCAAGCACAATTTTTGGGAAACGAAGGATCAGGTTTTAAGCAATTTTTACGTCCGCAGGGTATAATTTGTGATGATGAGGGTCGTATTATAGTTGCCGATTCGCGCAATAATCGTATACAGGTTTTCGAAAGCAATGGAACTTTTTTATGGAAGATCGGGCAACAGGGTAAAGGCCCTGGCGAGTTGGACCGCCCGAGTGGAATTTGCCTTAATCCGGAAGGCCGTATTGTCGTAGTTGATTTTGGCAATGACAGAGTGCAAATATTTTGATACAAGCATATTGTTATCTCTAAATTTATAAATATAAGTGCAAGAAAATTCTTGTCCCGCTACCTCATTCTCAGGGTTTTGTCTTTCTTAAAAGATTTTATGGTTCGTTTTGATAGATTTAAGTTTATTTGTGCCAATGTAATAGACCATAGGTTCTATTACAATTCTACAATGTGTTTGTTGCTTACCAATTTAAGTATTATTTTATAACATCTGTGTAATTTTTACCAAAACATTGAGTTACCAAATATAGTCTACTATTGGCAACGTACAGACTGAGCTGTAAGACTGATGAAATAAATTTTTGAAACTTATTTATACAAACATATTTTTATAACTAACTCAGGCATGTAATGCAACGTAAGACTGAAATTTACATTTTATCAAATAGTTTTCGTTTGACTTAAATAGCAATATTTAATATTTAGAGGAAAGCTAAATACGATCAAGCTTGGGTATGACTCGAGTAAATTTTTGAAATACATGGAATAAAATGCGACTCGAAATTTTTAATTTTGGACAATTGTCTACAAATTAAATTTTTGAAAGTGACGTTTTTTAGATTTTCCAATATACCGACGATACCAGTATATTATGTGGATGTATTTTATCGATCTCATATTCTTGTGTCATGTTTGAAAAATCACATATGATACGATTTCGTGGCAATAAACGAGCAACTACATTTACTAGTTAAGGTGCCTATTAATTTAGTTTGGGAAATATATTCGAGCGGTGTTTTGCGTTGACACTCGACATAAACTACTTCTGTATTCTATTAATTGTTTTCAAACGGTTGTTTAAGTAACACAAACATAAGAATATACCCAGTGGATAATAAGATATTGTAAGTCATACTCAAGTGTATTTAGTCCACACTAAATAATACACTTATTTTTCACTCCAATAATAGTTTTATACATGTGACAGTAGTAATAAGCTTGTAGTTAGTTCAATCTATACGATTACAGTAAATTAAGAAATAAATACAGTAGGTATTCAGAGTACAAACTACATAATTAACTGTTTTAACAACAGATTAATTTGAATCTTGAAAATTATTTACATTCTCTTCTTGTTAAGTTTATTTAACAAAAAAATTCTGTAACAATAATTACATTTGTAATCGTTTTCATAATGTTTATAGTAAATTCAATCGAAGATGAGAACAAATTATAATACAGGTTAAATCGCGATTGTCTATTTATGATTTATTTTCGGTAATATCTGTATAAATGTTCTTGTTGTATTTGCATGTGTGTTTTTCATATTGTATAAAATAAAATTGTGATGCAGATCGATTCATATTTTTAATAATTTTTAAGAAGCTTGTTTTTTCGATTATTATCCATTATGTATATTTTTTTATACTTAGTTAATAAATATCTATGCAATAAAAATATTAATCGCATCTGCACCGCAATATTTTATAAATTAGAATAATTAGAAATAATAGATAATTAGAAGTCTAACTAAAAATATAAAAGATGGTTTAAAATAACAATTTACTTTTAAAGTATTAAGCTAAAAGACAGTGGCCTTAACTGTTTTATAAAAGAGATCCTAAATTTGCAGCCATGGAATGATATTTAAAATGCATTCAATATTTGACATACACGCATAACTGTTTGTGCACTCTTGTGTTTAAATTTATTTTTAGCTAAAAGTACCACGATCACACGTAGAAGAGGTAGACAGTTTTGGATTTTCTAATTCTACTTTTAGTCTATAAGACATAAATTGTGTAGTGCTGTGCAAATAATGTAAGAACCAGATTGGGTAAAATTATGTATGTACTACATGATATGTTGTTACGCAGCGAGTAATTAAGAATTATTCGATATTATAAGTTTAAAGTAATAGATAATGTTGTATATGTTTAACTAATGATGGTGCATTAATGTAATTTTGTGGCATTGATATTTGTATTCTGCTTAGATAATTAAATTAGGAGATATTCAAGACTGAATAGGTAATTGTGTGATGACAAATATCTTGAAAGTTGAAAGATAATGCAATATGAAGAGGTTTTGTAGGAAATTATTTTTATTTGAAGTGTTCCACATATAATAAGCATATCTATATAATTTATGTTCAAATCAAAATCTCATACCGGGTTAGAATGGTGGCAAATGTGCGAATTAATTTTTATAATTAATTCATAATTTTTCATTTGCTTACACAAACTAGAACAGCTTATGTTATTTTACCATTATTGCATGGTTACCTATAATTTTTTACTTAGTTTAAGAATTAATAGTCGAAACTTGTTGATACCCTATACAGGTACCTTAACTTTTTTGATATATGTATGTATGGTTTTTATATTTGTTTTGTTTCACCTTGTAGTAATGGTGCAATTTGTGTAATAAATAGTTCCTAAACAGTTAAACGTTATTCTTTATTAATCCTAATATAAAATGTTCCAAAATTTCGAAACGTCAGAAACTTTCGAACAGCTCTCGTATACATGAAAAATGAGCGTCAATAACTTTCGAATTCTTGATCTTATCTTACATTAGATCGGATCTAATTGTAAGATAAGATCCAAAAAAAATGTAAGGCATTATATGGGGGGAATTCGAAAAGTTTTTGAATGCTCATTTTTAAAGCAAACGGAGTCGTTCGAAAAGCTTCAAAAACGTCAAATATCAATTTCCACGTGAAATAAACGAAAAATAATGAATTAAGCGCGTATTCGCCGACATCAACTTTACAATAATTTTTAAACTACTTGTTTGGCCTCGGTATGTTGAGCAATGTCCATTAACAGGTAAAACACTTATAAAATAATGTATTACACGCGTTTTCGCCGACATCAGATTTTTGTTAATTTTCGATAAAAATTCCTTATTATAGTTTAGGGATTTTGGCAAAATTTTGACCCTTCCTGAAAGTCCTTGTTTCGTCTCCGTACGTCGGGAAATATCAATTTCCACGTGAATTAAACAGAAAATAATGAATTAAGTGCGTATTCGCCGACATCAACTTTACAATAATTTTTAAATTACTCGTTTGGCCTCGGTACGTCGAGAAATGTCCATTTCCATGTAAAATAATGTATTTCAGGCGTTTTTGCCGACATCGAATTTTTGTTAATTTTCGATCAAAATTCCTGAAAAGTTTAGAACAAGTTGCGAACTACTTGAAAACTTGCTTTTCAATTATGACAAATCAGGAATTGATGGATTTAATGTGTTTCTGTTCATCTAAAATTTTCACGAAATCCCAAAAAAAATCTGATTATAGTTCGTGGTTTTGGAAAAATTTTGACCAGACTTAAAACTTGGTTTCAACCCCAAGTTCTGCAAGAAAGTGGAGGATGAGTTCTAAATTTTTTGAACTTGGCACATTCAAATTTATTATTGCTATTACAAGTATTTACATATTTTTAAATTGATACATACTATTTTTTCTACAGCTAAGTATATATTAGCAAATAAAATCAGTTCCTTCGAATGAAAAGATGTTATTAAGTTGCTTCCTCCTAACTTCCATTTTATCTTTAAAAATTTATTCGTTTTTATATACAAATGCTATAAAAGTTAATGAATTACGCTATTATTATTAACAAAATACATTTTTTGCAAATTTTATCTGCTTTGAAATTAGAAATGAGACAAACAATTTTAATATTTTAGCAGGTATTGATCAATTTTAAATTGAGATTCGAAAAGTAATATTTATAATTTAAGTTTGTCTACATAAATACTGTGATACCTCTATAGACAATCACCTCTTCTAAGCATAACCAGTAACACTAACAACAAAAAAAAGGCTTGCACTCGAAAAAGAGATTGCACTGTACCATGTTTTTCTAAGACAGCCACCTCTACAAAAGGCCAAAAAAGCTAAAATAGATGATCAGCTTACAGAGGTTTTATTGTATACTTAAATTGCAAGAAAGCTTCTCCAAGTAAAAGAAGAAACAATCCGAAATATTCAGATACAATAATTTTTTTTTAAGTAACCAACATAAAAACAGTAATATATAAAATATTATCTTATGATACCAAGTTTTAATAAATGAGCATTATTTTTAAAATACTGCAATAAATTGATGATCAAACAAGATCAGCATCCAGCAAGAAATTTACAATTTTACCAGAATATATCACTGGGATACAAATATCTGAATGTAACAATTTTTATCCAAACAAAATAGTACGTTTTTGTTTAAGAATTTTACATAATCACAGTTTTTTTTAAAGCATATTAGTAGTGATTGAGTTTTTTTGAAAGAGGCATTGTAGTTTGTAAGGTCAAAGAAAATCAACTTTCGTTGCATTTCCTGATAACTTTTAAATCAAAGTTAATGAAACTGATAGTCTTATGGCCATTTGCACCGTCAACGGTCTAATATTTAAGTCTTAAGTTATTGATTTTCCTTAGTTGCTATTGTATTTCCATAGATATTTTATATTTGAGCAAGGTTTAAACTATCCGGTAATGTCGGTGCAAATGGCCAATAGCCTATTTAAGTTGGATTTACAAATTGTGGACTAGCAATGACACTTGAAAAGCCCAATAGGAATGGAGAATTTAAAGCAGCATCACTACTCTACATGTTTCAAATGCATATAGTAATTAATTTAACTTCCACCTGCCGATCATTTTCGTGTAGGTAATTAAGTAGCGAACTATTATTTAGATTTTTAAATCTAAATTACAAAAATGCATAGGGTTTGATCAAAAATAGTTTTTAAAGAATCTCAAAATCGCTTTTTTTTAACTTGCAATTAAACAAACCAGAATACCTCTTAAATTCATGTAAAACTTAAGATATTTTGCAAAGGAAATACCTGTTACATGAGAAAGCAGGAACTACAAAAAAAATTGTACTGTTGTTAAATTCCGGTACCAATTTGTAACAAATTTCTTCCAACTACATTGCATTTACATAGGAAATTATGAAATTTTTAAGTGGTCTAATACTTAAATCGGAGCAAAAGTGTTATTATTAAAACTAATGAAAATGTGATAATACAAAATTAAGTTACTTATATGCTAAACTTTATAAAATACATATTAAAAAATTGCAGTTACCAAATGAAATTTTAAAAAATAATCTCTTTAAATAACTTCATTATTACCTATTAATCACATTATCATCCTGAATTACCTACAGAATTGTCTTAAACTTTTGCAGGTAATTTTTTCTTACAATCAACATTCTGATCATATCATTTCCTAAACATCTCATACTAAAAGCATGTCATTTTCATAATTTCACAAAAATTAAATTTCATCACTCTAAAATTACAGAAAATGGATATCAAATCTGCACAAACATATTTCAGATTCTTATACAGTTTTGATATCCAAAACAAAACTTAATAACAAATAAAATGCAAAAAAAATTATGACATTCCTTGAATCGAAACAATTAACTATCGCAATACTCTACATTTCACAAATACTGGATTTTATAAATTATTTGACTGGCGCATGGTAACTTGAGGATCCTCATCTGGATTACTATTATTTTCACTACCACCTTCTAAATTGTTAACATCCGATGTTACTGCACTTGTGTTTCCTGAAGTTGTTTCATCTAAAATTTAATAGAATATTTAAGTTATATATTGACGTGGAATTATAGTATCGAGCAGGTGAATTTACCTACTACATACAGTGGAATTAAAGTTCCATTTTCAGACAAGGGACTTTTATCGTTACGTTAATTAAACCGACAATATTTTAAATTATTTGTAAATACCAATAATTTTAGTACTCGATATAAAGTTACTTATTAAATGATGAATATGAAATAATTTAGAAAAACAGGCAACTAAGAAACAACCTTCCAACAAAATTAAAAATTATTTTTCCTTGCAAAGCAAGATAAATCGTTCGATTTAAAAATTTGAAGGTCGAGCAAATAATTTTGTGCTACTTTAATAACTAAAAAAAATAATTTTTAAACGCCTTATTTAAACCACTTGACTATATCTATTAAGAATGTAAATAGTAAATAAACAATAAATGCAAGTATGTATTATAATAGTAACATATTTATATTTACCTGCTCTAGGACATGGAGGACCTTTAATACGACAAGTGTTGTATGATCCACATTGGTTACATTTTAATCCTACCACATGAAACTTCACAGTACTTTCCTAAAATTAACCAACAATGTTGATTATAGAAATTAACATACTAGAAATCTTTTGTTGACATTTCATTTTCATGTCTGCGAATAATTTGTTAATCTATTTAAGTATTTAACATTTGTAAAACTTACTTTATGACAATCTTTACATAGAATATCGGCCATGAAATTTTTATAGACAGAAGGCATAGGTGTATGTGCAACTTCGTTATCGAGATATTTCCATAATTGTGTCATGTCCATCAATGATGTTTGGCAAATTGGACACGCATAGTGACCTGACTGAAGCAATTGTTCAAAACAAGTACGATGTAAAAGATGTCCGCAATCTGGTATATGACATGGAATACGGGATGTATGAATATCTTCCAAACAAACGGGGCAGTTAGCTCGAGATACATTTTCTACACACTTAAGAAGGCTTATATATTAATCATAATTTTAAAACGGCATAGATTATTTACCTTGTGACCGTTTCTCAACTGAACAGGCAAACACATATTACATTTTTCACAGTGGAAAAAACGATTTGCTCCTCCAATTCTGCAAATTCCACAACCACTGCAGTGATACTGATTTTTATCTTCATCGTCAAATAAATTACATTCTAAACATGTATACTGAAATAAAATAAAATAAAAATAATAACGAATAGTTTCTTAAACCAACAATAGTTCTTTTAGATATTCATCTGTTAAATCCTTAATCGAGATGACTAAAAAAATAAAGCATTGACATTTCAAAAGACTATAAATTGTAGTTTAAGCCAAAACCAGCATATTATAACTAATTACTAAATTTCTTAGTCTGCCTTCAAACTGAAAAAGCAATCACAAAATGACTAAATGCCTTTCTGAAACAACACAAAGAAACAATATGTACAGTAAAATATGAATTTGTTTAGTGTACACCCATAATTACTTGCAATTTAAATCAATCAAAAGTTCAAAAGTGTCACGCTATACTATTCGCATTGACGTCTATTATTTTAATTAATTTTCTACAAGTACAACAAGTTAAACTATTGTGAAAATTCCTATACAAGTGTACAGTTAATCACCTTTCCAAACCTTATTCCGCAATGTTGACATACTGCTTGAACCGGCTGTCTTGTTTCGCAAAGAGTACAAATAAGTTCTGTAACTTCTTTTCGATTAACTGTATGATCTTCTTTTTCATCGTGACAAAATCGACAGGTATAAACTTTATTGCAACAGGGAGTCTAGAACAGACACTAGATTAAAATTTAATACAAAAGTATACGTTTTTGAGGTTACGTACAAACTTTTACAGTATAAAATAGTAAAAACTAAAAATAGGTAATGACATGCAAGTTTTTTTTCTTGCAACTATTTCAACAAACAGGACAATCAAAAAAGAAAGTGCATTAATTAACACATTCATGGCTACTTTCTTTAATTAAAATTATATGTACTTACTACGAATTTTGATTTTCTTTTATAATGAGCGCAACCTATTGGTTTTATGACTTCCTCGGGAGGGCCTTCTGCTCGAGGCGTAGCTGCCATTTGTTTAAAAAATCTGAGACACCTCTCACGTTCCTATCGATTCCATAAAATACTGTAGTACTTGAAGTTAGCACTAAAACAGAATCGATGAATATTTTGTATTAGTCTGAAGTTGTTTCAGTTAAATTATGTTTACAAAACAATAATTTTTGATTGTAACTATATCATAGAATACAAATTGTTTGTAATAACTCTTATTTATCGGTATTACATACAATTCTTTAATTCTAATAAGATGAGTTTTATACAGGATATTTCATAGTTTATGTATATGACGTTTTAAAAAATGTAGTACAAAAATTGAATAATAGCCGATTTCACCAACGCCAGATAACTTTATTATCCGATTACTTCTATAGTAACGATTGTTCCAACAATCTGTTACGATAGAAATAACCGGAGTTATCTGACGTTGGTGCAATCGGCTCTAAGTTGAACAAAAATAAAATACTAATTAAACATAACTTAACGTATATACATAAATTATATTCTTCATATTATAAAGTTTATATATGTTAAAAATAAATGTTTTCAACTTGATGCTAAGTGTTGGTTAAAATTAGCTGTATATGTAAAAATATTAAATGTATGTCAATAGATCATAATTTTTTTATTTTTTAACTCTATATATATATATATTTAAGTAAAATATTTTAATATCAACTTGTATTATTATCGCACAATCTATTGTATAAATATAAATTCTAACAATATGTAAATAACTATTAAACTCGATGTTTTAAGAATACATGTTACAATAAAAACATTAAAATATTAAACAGCCTTAGTTTGAGAAATGCCTCCTTTTCTTAGTGTTTCGTCCATTTGAAGTTGTTCTTTTTGCAACTGCAAGCGTATTGCACCCAACTGAGTCAAAATACTGTTTCCTTGACCTTGACGTAAAGGATCAGAATGACTTATAATGTTTCTCTGTACTACGGGAATCTAAAAATAATAATTTTATTAATACGTATAATTTATAACTATTATTTTTTACCTGCCACCGATCCTCTAATTTTCTAAGGGTATCTGTACTACGTCTGCTTGAATCAATAGCTATGGAATTTTTAAGATCCTTGGCAACTGGTGAATGTGCTTTTAAAACAGGAATTGGAAGAGTATCGTCGAATTTACTGCAGCTAATTCTGTCGCTTCTCTGAGATTTTGGGCTCCTTCGCATTAAACTGAGATCTTGTTGCGTTGCACTGTGTCTACGAGGAACTCTATCTATATTATCTCTAATATTTAAAGAATCCAAACGACTTAAAGACTCTTGTCGTTGTAACGAATCTATTCTACTTAACGATTCATGTCGATTCAGAGTTTCATAATGGAACGAATTCGATCTGCTTCGATGGTCGTTACGATTTACAGATTCTGACCTACTACAACAGGCTCTTCTGATAAAAGGATCTTTTTTATAACTATCGTAGTGCGAAGGACTATACCTATTTATCGGATTAGTGTACGTAGAGGTGGAAGGAGAATTGTAGGAATGTGATATTTTGCGAGAAACGGGAGGCGAGTAATGGGACAACTGCTTGGAGGCAACTTTGGTGTTTCGAAGACTTGCAACACTACTTTCAGAATCGGCATGCTTTCTAAACGGCCGATCCGACTGCTCTTCTCTGTAATTTTTCAAATCGTCATTTGTTCTGCGATACTATAAATAAAATGGTGAAATTATTATTCGAGTTGTTTCGTTTGTAAATGTACCGGTTGATTTTTACGGCCTCGATAGTGGTCCTCCATATACTGTTCCTCTTGCATTTTTAATAGTTGTTGTTCAAACCTTCGATTTTCTAATTCTTGTTCACGCCTTTCTTGTTCATCCCTCAATGCCGATAACCTCCTTTTTTCCTCGATTTGGAGGCGTAATTCTGCTTGATACGCTTCCCGTTTTAGACGTTCCTAAACAATTTTAGGGTAGATATACCTTATAGATGCACGTAGTGTAGTAGCTCCTACCTTTTCAAGCAGTTCTGATCTATCTTGATAACTGAAACCATCTAAGATACTTGGCACATATGAACGATGCAAGTCTAAAAACATAATTTGTTATTTGCAAAACTTGAAATTGCTTTTTAGCCACCTCTAGACGTCTCCATTCTTCTTGAAGACAAAATACTTTTAGGTTTACTACTATCTGGCTTCGAAAGAGTATTTTGGGCACTAGTTTGATAATGATCTCTGTTTAAAATAGGGCTACGGCTGTTATGCATTTTGTTATTTGCAAAACTGGCTGGTTGAGGATTCAATTCCTTCTCCGGATGGATTTGGGATTGTAATTCATATTGCTTCTATAAGACGTTTTATTAAGTCGTGTATTCTATGAAACAACTACCAACTTACAAGTTTGCTGTGAATATTTTGGATGTCAGTTTGAACAGCTTTACAATATTGTATTTTTTGGTTTTCTGGTATCGTTTCAATAAAAAAAGAATTTACTTTGTTCTTTATCAATTCATTTTGCTGAAATATAAATTAATCGTAACTACTTAACAAAAGCAAATTAATACTGTAGATGTGTGCTTTTTTTTGTAATTCTTTTAATGTTCTCAATTGAATAACAATAAGTCATTGAGTAATAGTGATAAATATTACATAACATCTTTTGCTTTTTACAGCTATAACAACTCTATTAGTATCCTTATTACCCAAACTACTTTAACAAACTTTAAGTTTGAAATCAAAATATTGGTTCGGGTAGATTTTAGATGTATTTTTTTATAAGAAAATTATCGTATTAAAATAACATTAAATAAAATGTGTAAAGACTTAATGCCAATGTAGTTAATGTTTTTTCAATGTGTTTCACTTTCTTTCTTAATGACATTTTCATCGATCAGGTATAATGGACTATAGCGCACAAGTTAAATAATACTAAATTGATAAGTAAATTCCATAAAAATTAGATGAGTTCTTAATGAGACAACGACGTTAAACGATACCATAAATTATCCAAACAGGATAGATAGGTATATACCCGCAACTAATAGAATATTAAACTCTTGTTACCCTCGAAATATGTTCCTTATAATCAGCTTGCCTTTGTCTTACAATGTAATGCTGCCTTTGTTCGTATTCGCCAAGTCCAAGATAAGGCGCCGTTGCCACTTTTAGTTGTGGATTGTTGGGACTGAATTCGCCATATCGCAGCATTTTAATGCCTTCACCGTCATCCTAATAAAAAACGCAAATTGTAATTATAAGCACTGACGCTTTTATAAGCAATTAATTAATAATTAAAAAGAAAACTCTTGGCCAAAATTAAAATTCATGCTTACCAATCGAAAGGATAATGGATTTTCCAAATTTTCTAGCTTATCAATAAAAGCTTGTTTATCCTTTTTTAATGAACCATTGCAACAACTACTTAAATCAAGCTGTTCCACTAATGGAAAATTCTAGAAAATGAAATTATGTATAGCTAGCAAATAAACATTATGAAGTAATGACCAAGGAATATTTATTGTTAATTATTCCTCCAATATAGTATCTGATTTTTACAGTTTTTTCAAATTAATAATAATGGTAATATTCATAGTATTGATTCACTACCTACTTAAAATGATGTGTGTGCATAATAGTCAACTAATATTAACTACAGCTCTACGCTAACAAATAATCATTATAAAAAACAAATAAAAAATTGCCATCCATTTAAAAACAATTTGTAGGAAAATTTATTTGAAATTTTATTCTGTTATAATACGGTGCCGAACATACCTGGCTGCATCCATCGTGATTTGATTTTAATAACGATTCAGAGTATTCTTTGTTTTTATTATCTGATTCCAATTGAGTACTTTGTACTTCTGTATTTTCATGCCCAATATCACTGTGCTAAACAAAATTACTTATTATTATTAACTATCTACATTTAACTATCTCTAAATTTTAAAATATTTAAATAACAATAAGTGATAAAATTTAAACAAAACAAGAAAGTGCTGAGGATGAACACATTGTAGGGATGCTAGGATCAAATAACAGAATACATCAAACTTCACCCCGTCATGTTGACTATAGAAGGGAGAAAATCAATATTTAACAAGGTCATCGAATAGGTTTGCCTTTGGCACTCCTGCTTCTTATTATAAAATAGATAAAGTGCATTAACTAATTAAACCCTAAGAATTTGTAATTCAACTTGACTGAGATTGTTTTATAGATTTATTAAGTAAAATTGATAAGTCTCGAAAACCTAATAAACTAAGATAACAAAAACTTGTTAAAATTGTTCGATCAACATAAATTTAAAAATTCTTATATTATATGCAAAAATTGATGACCAAACAATAAATTTGTCTAAAGTTTATCTGAAGTATCTCTTAGGCACCTCTTGACAAACTGAGCACTTTTTAGTTCTCATTTTACTATAAGATGGAATTAAAAAAAAAGTAAATTATATAATGAGTTATAAATTTGAATACTCTCGAAATTTTTATTAAGATATTATTTTGTTAATGTATAGGTAGTATTACAAAGTCAGAAAAAAAACTCTAGGTGGTTATTAAAATTAATTTTGCCTTAATCGAAAATTTAATTTCTACCACAAAGAATGGTAAATATTTGAATTAACTGCTAATAACATAGGTACAGGAGTTTCGATAAAACAAATCTGACAAACTTCAAGGGTCTATTATCAAGTAAATTAAAGTTAAAAAATATATATCAAAATTGATTCGTTTTAAAATTTTTCGTGTGTATTTTTCTTTAGTTATTGATGAAGTTTCACAGACAATCATGAAACACTGTGTGCATATTATAACAGAATTTGATTGAACAGTTAAAAGAAAATTAATATTAGGCAAATTAAAAAATAGACCTTAGCATGTTAACTGCGACAAAAAAATAGGTACCTACCAAAAATCAGTTAAATTAGCCGAATGGAAACTACTTTATATTATAACTAAAATGGCAGAATTTGAATAATAATCAAAATAATTAACAAAAACTTATAAATGAACAAACAAAATGTTTTAAACTGCAAAAATTACACTTACAATATTCTGTAAAAGCAACTTATTTACTTACGATTTTGTTAGATGCATTTAAGACGTTCTTATTTAAATAATACAGTAATAAATAAGCATCTATTCTAAAGAACAAACCGTCAACATTAATCATACAGTATGCATGTGAGAATTGATAAAATGCATCCTGGAAAATTTTTTGTTACACACACAACACTTACAATTTGATAAGCGACATCCTGAAAAGTTTTTCTACACATTCCTAACCTTACTTTATTATAAACTTTTCCTAAATTATAAACTTTTTCCAAACATAAAAACAATGTCGATGTCACGTGTAATTAAAACCTAATTCTAATAGCATTATAACATATAAATACCATTTAAAACTTACTTGAACTGCCAAATCCTGTAAAAAACCAAGCTTCTTTTTTTCGGCGTAAATCAATTTCTTCTGACTTTCTATTAAATTAATTATATCATCAGAATTATAGGACATTTTTATACGAATTATATTTTAAAAACTATATTTAATTTTTTAACATATATGAAATTTAAAATTTCCGGTTTTTGACAACTAATTTAAACTTAGATCATTTGAACTAAGTTTAAATTTTCTTTCTACATTTTGTCTACTACAGTATAATACTAAACCACATGTGAACTAAATTTATAATCATTCATTTTCATTTGACCATGAAATATATTTTATCTAGTTGTCATTATACCTAACCTTTCTCATTTAATATAATTATCAAATTGACAAAAAATATAACAGATATATAAATTTATAGATTTAAATATTATAATAAATAGTATTAAAAGTGAATAAATTGTAGACTTAATTATATTACACACAATGAATTCTACAAGAGGCATAATTTTACAATACACGTTACTTTTTTTTTTTAAATTTTCAATTTCTAGAAGGTAGTGAACGAAGTACTTACTTTAAAAAAGTCTACAGAATAAAAATTAACAAAAAAAAAAGAAAAAGTAAGTTGAGTATGTTATTATAAAAATGTTAACAGAAACATTTCTAGTCTACAATTATAAGCTTATGTATACTTTATGTCCGATATAGGTTTATATATGAATTGAAACTAAATTCAAAATTTTCAGCAAGTACGAAGCATATTTTAGCAATTTTATAATATTGGGTTAATATCAATAAAAATAACATGCAATACAAATATTTTTATTTATCATAAAAATAATCATAAATTATTCTTACACGCAGACAAATTGAATGTAACGATTGCGTTTTGTATTTTAACAAATAATGAGCGAGTTCATTTCTTGGCAATATATATAAATATATACAACATTCTCTTCTACAAAATTTACACAAAACACAACACAACAACACTAATAAAGAAATAATTTCGCCATAATGGAATGTGCCAATTTGGCAGAATTACAATATTTACAATTAAAACAATTTTTAACGGTAAACACAAAATTTTGGGAGAACTCGGGAGAACAAAAGATGATCAACTCACAAAATAACAGTAATGGTAAACCGTTTAAATCACAGATGAAAATATATTAATCAGTAAATTAAATTATTGGCATCAGCTATTCGCTCATTTTAATAACAATATTGCCATACCTTTTCCATAAATAAATAATCGCAAATAACCAAACTTTTATAACTTTTGATATTACGAGGCCCACTTGTTCTTTGAAACGATATTGAGTTTGATTTAAAGAATTCGACGTTCTATAAATAATTCAGTCAATAGCGCCTATTGTTCCATCAATCCTACAATACATGATTTAATTAATATACAGAAACTTGTATTGTAGTTTTGATTGAACATCGATCGTTTCTAATTAGATGGGGTGCAGAGGTAGCTTAAATGGAATACACAGCTGACATCGCACTATAGCTTGGTCGACTGCTACTTTTAAACATTATTTTGTACTTATCGATATATACTGTATATTATATAAATAACAGGAAGCATTTACCTTGTAGTTGTGGCAAAAAAACTAAACCGCATTTTATAGTAAACAAATAGTAGTATTTAAAATGTCCTCGATTATTGCATCTACAAATTAATCGTGAAAGTTTTTCTGCCACTCAGTTTACGATAATATTTAATATTATATATACACAAATATACACAACAATCTTTGGTTAAACAAATGTAAACAACATCGACAAACTTAAAATTAATTGCGAATGTCAGATTAATACATTATAATACACGAATATCGACGTAATTTCACCATATCTAGTTAGAAAAACCTCAACTTCCCACTCTTCGAAAGTCTTTTCGCCTCATTTATTTAAACCGGCTTCACATAGCTCAACTATACTTTATCTACATACATGAAAATAATACTACAAGTAATTGCCTCTTGGCATGAGATCGCATACTTATAAAAATTTTATAAAGCCTAAACAGACGTATTCACGCAATAAATACAAACTATACAATTACGTTTGACAAATATCGCCAGTCTAGACTTTAAACGCCCAATAAAAACAAAAAAATCAGTCTATTATTTAAAAAAATAAAGCAGTCGTAATTAACTAAAGCCACAGTATTGTCAGTTTCCTTATAGGTCATTCCATGTCAACCAATGTTATCAACATGAAAAATTCACATTTTTGGTGGTTTCAAACTCGAAATACAGTAAAACCTCTTTTTTACACTTTCCAGGAAATAAGGATGGAAATAAGTGTGAATAGCAGGAAATGTAAAAAAGATGGCTTAAAACGCGATCGATTGAAAATGACATAATTGGCAGGAAGGTAAAAACGTGGTTTTACTGTAATATAAAATACATTTTTAAGTCGAGTGTTTTAAATATCAGTAAATGCTTACGACACCAATATTTCAAAGTAAAAATGTACGAGAGTTAATTTGAAAATCAATTAATATTGCAAAAATTAAGAACAATTACTGTAAAGCAGCAAAGTTCAAACATTAATTTTAATTTAAATAAATCGTTTTTAGTTTTAAGTATCAAATTAAGATTAACATCAAACAATGAGCTAGCTCAACATTATCGAGTTTAGTTTATTTCACCTATATATTCTTATATAGATCGATCGAGAATGTAAATTAAAAAAAAGAAACTTAAAGGGGGCCATTACTGAAGTACAATTTTGCAATAAGCTAAACAGTCTAAAATACTTGCTGTTTTATATACCTACATTTATTTTATTGACTAGTTTGTTTTTTTATATGTAATATAAGCATGCATACTATTATAGCATCTAAGCAAAATTAATAAAAAAAAGCATTTGGCACCAAGGTGGCAAACATTGTTCAAAAGTTGCAAATAATGTAGAATCGAAACAATTAAAATATAAAATTAACTTGAAAATTAGGTATGGGAAATATAATTAATTATGTTAAAAAAAAAATTGTGATTTAGTCAAGCAAAAAAGAAGAGTGAATGAAAGAACACATTCCGACAACAAGGTCTTGAAATTGATGTCAAAGAAGAGTTAAAAATTAAATGCCTTAAAAAATGATTTCAAAGATAGAAAATCGGATAAACGACAGTAGTTACTTACATAATGTGTAATCATAATGAAAATGTATTATTTAATTTTAGTCTATTTGAGCCTGAATATGCAGGTATATTCAATTGTGAATTTTATGTAAGCATATAAAGAAAATGTATCTCATTAAAAGAAAATTCTTATCTTTAATTCATTATTAAAGCTTTTATACTGATTGGTGTAACATGGAGAAGCCTTTATAAACAATTGAAATAATTATTTCTATGTAAAGGAATGTTAGACTAAGTGAAAAAAAATAAATTGAATTTTAAAATGATGTTTTAAACGACACTTAGTGAAGAATGTGCGTTAAAATTATACTAATGATTGACAAGTCAATTTAAAAAAAATTAAAATGGGATATTATTTTTCAAAATGATAAATAGAAATATATTACTTCTAGATCTAGATGTAAATGTTTATAAGTAATGATCTGTATACACATTCTTTAAAGTGTAGCCCAAATTTTTACGATAGGCAAGTCTTAAGATTATTATTCATTATAAATATTTAGGAACTTACCTAAAGTTAACTTTTGTAGAAATCTAAATGTTCTACAATGTAAAAGCAAGTAAATTTACAATGAAATTATTGCCCGTTTGGTGTTATAAATTTCTCTTTGTCCAACATTCTCTTACCAGTTGAAAGGCATAAAAAAGTTAATAATCTAATACACAATTTTAAATCTAAATTCAGTTGCCTCCCATTTTTAAATTAATCGTGGGTCAATTTGTATACAACAAGTTTATCAGCAAATTATAAAATAAATTCAGCTTATTCTTGTTTGTAGTTTTGATCGGAAATAAACTATGGTTATTTAATCTGTAGCTCGAGAAACCTTTATTTGACTGGATCGAAACGTAATTAGATTTAAAAGAAATTCTGAAAACGTAATTTTACAAAATCTATTAAAAATTGGAGGCCTTCAAAGAATTGAATATTTCACCTTCGGCTCTTTAGAACTTCTAATTGCAAAAAATACTACAATAAATATTTCACGTTAATTATTAATAAGTCTCTGTACAACTACAAGAACCACTTTTTAAAACTATATCAGCCAAACCGTTCCTTTACAAGAAACATTAACTTTTTCTTACCTTTATATGCAACTTTCATATTTTCGATTAGTTGCGAAAATTGTGCATGACCGTCGTGTGCCAAAATAAATGTATCCCTAGCTTTCGTTAAAAAGTCTATAAAGTCTCCATAATGTCTAGGCGAGATATGTGTCAATCGTGAATGGGTTGTATTAATGTACGCAGCTACGGCCGCTTCCAATAGTTGCCGTAGCGGTGGCCTATCGTACGATAATGGTTTTATTGCTGCTGCACAACCTCTACCGCGATGTGGGTGCGGATGGTGTTTTGCACTATCCATCGGCGGGGGATGGGGACACGACATTCCCGGCGCCGTCATACTACAACGACGAAGGATATCCGAAAGGACAGTCGCACATTGCACATTTTTTACTAAAAGTGGAATCATATTTGTTAATTCGCTTTTCCCTAAAGAATGACTAAGTGCACAGGCCCAGTGGATATCGTTTATGGCCGGGTGGGTATCCTAAAATTCGACATCACATAAAACTCGCTCAACTCGATTATCGGTTTACTTACCTGATTGTAGGCAAGATGTACATTTTTCATGGCAAGCATGGCAAGTTTATAAGCGCGCGTGGGATAACCACGATGTTCCATATACCTCGCAATGGTGAAAAGTTGCGACGAAGTCATAATGTGTGATGCAGCGTCGATAACAATTTGATAGGCTGTTTCGAATGCCAACGCTTCGTTTTCGCATAACGTCAAAGCATTCAAGGCACAATTTGGAGGGTCCTGATAATAATTCGACATTAACAACTTTTTCAATTTTATGTAAAGTCAATAGTGTACCTTAGTGGCGCATTGTAGTGCAAGCGTTCTTGCACATCCGGACAGTTCTTCTTGTTGACTAAATGTGAGATTTAATCGCATCATCGTACTATGCGACATAATTGTAGTAGCTACAGGACCTGTGGCTTCTGTTGCAGTAAAAAATTGATACCAGTTTTGCATTAAAGAAATTAAGGCGTCCACCCCGACCTCTGTGGCGCAAGTCACTAACCAACGTACCATCTCACGTCGTCTCCAGTTCAAGGACGACAACGTCATTCGCATTACCTAAAAAATTAAATTATTCTAGTATTAGTTTCAAAAGGTGGAATTCAAAACAGAAATAAAAACTATAACTTTTACGTTTTATATGTACAGGCAGTCTTTTCGTGAACTGACTAAAGTCATCTCTAAATGTAACATACCTGTAATCCTAACTCGAAAGCAACACTTAAAAGAGTAGGATGCCGTGGTCCATTTTCTGGGGTTGCAAATCGAAATGCATCTTGTGCAAGTTTAAATAAATGCGAAGAGCTATGTATATGTCTTTGACTTGATTCCAATACGGTCCTTAAACGCATCACTTCACCTATAAACCGAAAAACATTATAAATTTTGATGGTACTCAGATTACGTTTACCTTTGGCCGCACTCAACATGGTAGAACTTAAAGCGCACTGTTGAGTTTCTATGTGTCCTAAAGTAAACCATCTAGGAGATCTACTCATCATTAACGAACTAGACGGGTTACCGCCCATAGGATCGTCGGAATCTTCGTGTTCTTCCAACAACGGTAACCGCATAGCTCTCAAACCGACTTCGTAAGCTAAATCGGGATAATAATTTAAAAGGGAGAGAAATAAAAATCTGGCAAATGTGTGCATAGGCACACTTTCGGGATGAATGCCGATCCCTAAACCACTAGTCGGACCTCCTTCCAATAAAACAATAGCTTGCCTTCTTAGTACAGCAACTAAACTGTTGTCTAAATCTATTTCTTGTAATTTAGCGATCAATCGATCTTCCTGTTTACAAGCTTTTTCCTGTAACCGATATAATAGGTAAATAGAGAAGGAGCAATGTAACTTTCGTTTAGTACCTGAGCATATAATCCTATAGGCATGAGTCGTTGTTGTCCGAGTCCTATAAGGGCAACTTCGAATGCAAGCGTCAGATAAGTTTCGGACCTGTCACGAGATCCAACTACAGGAACGTGGTGGTACCGAGGTCTTAAATTGCTGTGTTGATCTTCCATACCCACCAAATCTTTAAATAAATATAACTAGAAGTAATATGTATGAAAACTGGGCAATCTTCATTTACCTAAGTATGTAGGCGTTCTGGGTCGCTGATCTTCAGGAATAATAGATGCATCGGCTAGCGTATCGAACAAAGTACCGATGGGATCTAGAGGGTGTCCCACCCATCCGTCGGTATTTGCAGGAGCATTAATAGAAGTAGTCGAACAAGAGCCTTGTCCGTTACATCTAGACGTGCACGGAGAAGGTTGCAGATTATTACTTTGATTTCTAATGGCGGAGCTTGTCGTTTGCTGACTTTCGTGCCAACGTCGTTGAGCTATAAGCTGTTGTTGTTTCATTGTACGAACTACAGAAACGGCCAGTCTTAAAGCTGCTTCTCGATGACCATGAGATCTAAGGGAATCCACTCGAGCCGCACATAAAGACAACATTTCTGCAAACAAAATATTACATTAGTAATGACATCGAGAAGGACAAATTCACAGTTGGCATACCGTGCCATAATGGTTGTCCTTGCGAATTAAAACTCCCAGAACTAGAACTATCAGGAACATGCGAACAATATGTATCACTGGATAAAATATTTTTTAAGTGCATATTTTCCCAAGACATTCCGACAGCATCTAATGCCCTATAATAAATCGTTTAAATTCATATTTTTTTCAATAAATAAACTCATCGAACCTATGAAAAATTGTTCGTGGCAAAGCAGGAAGTAACGATTTAGAATGACTCCCCGATAACCGTAAGCGTTTACTGCCTCTATGACTATATGAACTAGATTCGCCATCGTCATCTTCAGAACTCTCCGAGGTGTCATAGATCGGACGATCTCTACCTCTATCGCGATCTCTTCTATCTCTTCTTTCTCTATCTAAATATCTGTCCCTATCACGATCATAATAGTATCTATCCCTATCTCTGTTAATGTACTAAAATTAACGAATAAATTATAGCATTTAATTTAAAAGTAAATTTGTGAAAAGCTTACAGAATCCCTTTGCGATGCATGGCCAGGCTGTTGCAATCTAAAATCGGGATCTTCGGGCGGACAAACATCAATTCGAGTCCATTTTTCTAACAGAGTCTTCCAGTGCTGTTTCTCGTGGAGAGTACTGTTAGGATTTAGTACTATACAAACCCACAAAGCACCTTTAACAAAACAATGAAGAAAGAATCAACGAATTAAACTGAAACATTTACCCAACTGATCCCATAATTGTCTACATTTGTCAGTCATTGGCGTTCCTTGATTACGCCACATTTGTAAACGAGGATCGGAAAGAAATTGTTCCGTAATAAGCGTCAACATTCTTGCACCGTTAGAATCTTGGGCTCGAAGCATTTCTCTTACCTAAAATGCCTCGTAATTAAATTAATTCTCAATTTTTTTGTTGTAGACTTACTTTGGAAAATAAAGAATTTAATTGTTTATTGGCATTATAATATGTTCCTTGTGAAAGATAGGATTTCACCTGTTCGCACACTTGCTCCTCATCTAGGTGCCAAGAGTGATCATCATCGGCCGATGCACCAGCAGTCGGATCTGGAGCACCCGGTATTTGGTTTATTTCTGACTTTTGTTGTAAAATTTCGTCCGCCAATTTTTGCGCCGTAGGTAATACTTCTGTGTGGTGTTCTGATATCAGGTACTGTACAAACTTTTGAAGTTGCTGCCTGTCCATTTGTAAAAGGGTTTCTGGAATGGCGTCAATTTAATAATTGAAATAATATTTTTATCACTTACTAGACATTTTAAAATTTAAATTATTTTCATTTAATATGAAATGCAAATAAGTAATCTTCCATTAAAAAAAGTTAACAAATTTGCATATATTGCTGTATATAAAATTGAATAAACATTAAATTTAAAATTATAATACATAGTATATTAGGTAGATAGATATTATGTATATTTTATTATAGCTACTGAAAAATTATTATGTAACACATAGTTGTTCAGAATAAAATTATAAATTTAAAAACGTTTCAAACAAAACGAAAAGTAATTATCAATTATTATCTATTCGTTGTACTTGTATCAATTTTTTAATAAATTACATATAATTGTATTGAATTTAATATTGTAACTACCTTCCTATGCACATAATTTTAATAAAACTATAGTAAAAAAATTATAAATACATATAACAGTAAAAAATTTGTTAAACACTAAACAGTTGAATATCCTTCATTACAGAGAGGTACACTTTATTTTGTTTAAAAATTAATAAAAATACCTACAATGGAATGTTTGTAGTTGTCATCACAAACTTTAAAATAGGCACTTTTAAAATTGTGGACATATTATGAAGGACATAAATTCATCATCATAATATCAAATAAAAGTTCCTCTCTCTGTTATTATTAACGTTTGAAGACTGCGTTCGAAATGTATATACATACATAAGTACAGTGGGGTCTTGTTGATCCGAACTAATCGAGGCCGAGACCTGTTCGGATTACCAGATTTTCGGATTAACCGAAATTATTCCCGTAATGCAGTAGCGAATTGCAAATACAACGTTTTTAATTTGCTGTAAGCTATAAGTTTTCTATATTACGTGCTCGACACGTTGAACGTCTGATAATAATGACAAATTTACCAACTATGAATAAGTCAAACAATTAATTTACGTAAGTATCTAATCTTTGTAAGCACAATATCTAGACGCACTGTTCCTTTTTCATTTGACATCTGTATTATTTTTTTCTAAAATACTTTCGTCCGGATTAACGAGACTCCATTGTACTTACTTACAATTTATTAGTAAGTACCACATATAAGTGTAATAATTTTTGAATAAAAATTAAACGAATATGAGAGTACGTTTACTAATAAACAAGCTGAAAAATAATAAAAATTAGCCGTTTTTAATCCTACCATTTTAAACTAGTTTTTATTTATCGTTTATTAAACTGTTACATTTTATTATTTGTAAAATGAAATAATGCCGCTATCATAACATGACAAAGTTTTATAGCAATATATTTAGAAATAATATTTTATTATCAAAGAATACTAAATCTTAAATTTGAATATTTTAGCATCCTTACAATATTTTTCTGCATACCTATGTAGCCGATAACCTGTAGGTACTCAATACATGGGCACTTTTATAACTAACGTAACATCACATTTGCACATGTTTTAATCAATAAAGGTTATTTATATTTTATAAAAAAAATTTTATGTAGATATGTAGGTGGTATCTGGGTCATTCATTTTCAATATTCCTTTAAGAAAAATCCATCTGTAGCAGTGGAAAAATTAAGTAAAATATAATTATCTATACGCTAATAATTATTGTAAAACTTACAGGGCCGTATTCTAGCGATTAAATTAAGTCATTCCTGAACTCTGATTATCTCTATAGAAATAATTGTTGCAACAATCGTTTCCATAGAGAGATAGTCGCAGTTTAGCAACGACTTAAGCTGCGCTTATAAATTGTGGGTCGGCGATAGCAAAATCATCCATGCGACAGTCACGAGAGTGGAGAGTTTGAAGTAGCGCTACTATACTTTATTGGTTAACACAATTTGTAAACCTAGCCTTAACTGCGTTTACTCAAATTTACCCTCAAGTTTGACAAAAAGTATCGGTTATAATGACGAAACCTTATATTAAACGACGAACTTAACAAGAGTAATTGGGTTTGGCTATTCGTTATAATGACTAATTTTAGAAAACTAATGCGTTTTTATTCCTATACAATTGGTCTCCTCTTTATATCTTTGGGATCATTCCACGTCAAATAATCACAATTTATAATATTTTCTACCTCAACTACTTAAGATTTTGGTAAAACTTGACATGATGATCCTCCCTTGTAGTTATGACAGAAATGCGTCGTTTTTTATTTTATTTTTAAACTACCAGGTGAAACAGATATTTAAGGATACATTTTCAGAATTTTATTAAAAAATGGCTTCTGATGAGCTACTTACAGTGCTTTTAGCTGTAAATAAGCTACTAATTAAGATATTGAGCTGGATGTAATCTCATTTCAAAGCTCCCGGCTTTTATATGATCCATCAATCCATCGCATATCTGACTTAACTTGAATTAAACCTAGTTTAACAATAAATCGTAAAACTAAAGATCAACTTGCATCAACTAAACCTCATAAAAATTAATATCGCAAGCGTTTGCTGCAGTTTTGGCGGTAAGTTCCGAAATGGTCCTTATTTTTGAGTAGGTAGGTAATCAGGAAATTAACCGAACCGTGTCTTTACCCCCACACGTTGCCTTATTTTCACTTTTTTAGTAAAATATCTACAACAATTGTATGAAAGTATTATAATATTTAGTATAAAAAGGGAAAATTTAGAATAAGGAGAATTAAAAGAATGCCACGAAAAAACTTGTATTATCAGAATATTTTTTTTTAAGTAAAGAGGTGGTAAAATAAAAAGTTAATCGATCAAATTTTTTTCTCGTTGTCAGCCTAAATTGTTTAAAAATTGTTGCGACAATGAAAAATCTGAATTTCGTTTTTATCCGTAAATGAATGCATTGAAAATCGCTCAAAATAAGAGAAATTAAAAAAAATTAACATCCGTAAATAATTTTGTTTTTAATACTTACGTAAAATACAGTTTAACACTGCTACCGTTGCGACTATTACTTGTCTGTAATAGGCTATAAGAAAAAATTAGAAACTTCAAAATTTTCTTTCTATTTTACTATCTATTTCTCGTCAACGTTTTCCCTCTATTGCTAATTTACAGCGTAGATTCTTCCGTTGACTGGGAACTTGCATTATTAGCTATCTATATCTACGCTTCATATTTCACTTGTATTTCACCAATCACTGTGATCATAAAACGCGCCTAAGATAAAATTTCGTTCGTAAAATTGGACCGACGAATGATTGAGGGGAGCCCTAACCGAGATCCTAATCGAGTCCCTATTCAAGAGCCTAACCAAGATCGATTTTCAGAGAATTTGTATTAGAGCTTAAAGGACCATGTATTTACACTTTATATATACATGGAGAGTTAGTCGACAAAGAAAGATCCTAACTTTGCTCGTCGTATTAATCCTTTTTGTTTGTAATCCTTTTAGAGAACACAACACATCATGCGCACTCACACGCAAAAAGGCCTTATAAACCGAACGAGCACTCCTCGCACAGACGAATAATACGACGCCGTAATTTAAAATTCGAACTATTGAAACAAGCACTACCGCTCTGTATCACTAACGCGAAAGATCTGAAGCGGTTTTGCCAGAATTCTGTATATAAATGCATTCGAGTAACATGGATGACTACTGGGAAATCCCGATTTTATTTTAAAAAGTTATAAAAGTAGGTGGCGCACATGTTTTATTAGTTGCTTTATATTTTATCGGTCGCATAAAAAATGCGATTAATCTTTTATCTGGTTTACGGTTTGTAATAGGGAAATTTTCAATGCTTAAGGTCAGACGAATAGTTTTTAAATTAAAAATAGAGCAAATTTATAATTCTGCGGTATAAAAGCAGTAGATAGTGATTATTCAAATAATTTTAAATTGGTATTTTATACTGGTTTTTTGTATTTTTTATTTGGATGCTGAAATTTTTGTAAAAGATGGTGATAAGAAATTTTTTTGATATACTTTGGTGATACGCGTAACTCACGAGACTGAGAGTCACTGCAATAGATTCTTGTAGAAAACAAATCACTGTCAAAAGGTGCATATTTTCTGGAAGTACAACTATCTAATTTGGACATTTTTAATTTTATGATTCACTAAACAATAAAAAATTATACGATTCTGATATGACACTGATGTTGATTAAACCACGTGTTAATCTTTTTAATGATATAACTGCATTGATGCGCCTAGGTTTTTCTTACAACTAATAAAAATGACTTTACCTAAATTAAGCGATTAAGCGAATAATAAGCGATTCAATTATTACATTGCACCATGTATTTGTTTTCTTAATTTTTTTAGTACAACATTATTTGAGATACATATCACTCCTTGAGAGATAATTTAAGAAATAAAAAATTCAAAAGCTGCATTATGTGGTGGAGGAGCTTGAAGTGCAATAGAGCAAATCTGACGTGAGTTACATATTTATCTTGATCGATACAAACGTGTTGCCTGTCATATTTTATGATCCATCATGACCCCAAAAAAATATTTTGTAGATAGTAATAAATTTTGTGATTTTTTCAAAATTAAAAAAAAAACTGTTTTTGAGACGATATCGGTTTTGATATTTTCAGTTGGATTTTGAATGTGGTTTCTTTATGTAAATCTATTGTGCCCGTTAAAGGAGCTTTCAAACGAGACCACTCTAAATTCCATATCTCAATTCGGAGGTCCGCTTAAGCAAAATAAAAAACATCTCAGAACTTGTTTTTAACAGAAAATCGAAAACTTTACATAGCTCTAAAATTTCACATAGTGAACATAGGCCCATGTCGGTCTGAAACAGTGTGATGTTTTGACATGGAACGACCCTTTGATTAGGATATGAGACTGTTTTTATTGTCACAGTGCAAGTAAAGCAATACTTACAAAACATAAACATAAACTTTTAAATTAAACAAATAATTTTACACCCTTCTATGCCAGTCCTATCCTAGTAATTAAATACAGTTGTATGTTAACACATGTATGGAACGTACTAGTCAGGAAAAGGCCGATATCGGTTATAACGACCGAATTTCACGGTCTCTTGGAGACCGGAAATGGAAATTCCGTTACTTTTAAAAAAGGAAACAACATTTTTCCGACGACCACTATGAAAAATGCATCGTAAATTCACACTTTCAAATGTTACTACTGAAAGTTATCATCCATTATGCTAATAGATAAGGCGTTTGCTAAGCCTTTTAGTCCTGTGCGAAATGATTTCACGTAGGTACTTGTGACATTTGAAATTTTGATTTTTGACGTTTAACGTAGGTACTTTGCGCTTTAAAAGCGACCTCTATTTAAAATTAGTAATAAAACTGTTTGTGCGTAAATACATTGCGTGACAGGCTAGAGGACTTTTGATTGATTGAGTAGCGTATGCAATGATTGCACACTGACTACAACGTTTTCGATTGGCTAACGAGTTTCTTTACGCGCGGTCGGTCTATTTGTTTGTAATGGTCAACTTTCGATAACATTTATTGGTGTGAAGTTATTGGTGAAGATTTTTCGTAGTGGTCGTCGGAAAAGTATAGTGTACAACTCGTGCCGAAAGGATCACTTCACACTCGCTTTCGGCTCGTGGTTCAAACTGTCACACTCGTGCGTTAAATTACTATTGTTATATTCACTACTGCAAAATGTTGTTTGATGTTTATAAATAAATCCTTATAGTGATTTACGAACTAAAATCCTGTTTAACTATACGTAGACGAACTATCGTCCACGTCACGCAGCGTCACATTGTGCGCCGTGCCGTGTAGATTTAAATAAAGGCAATTTTTTATCAAATAACTTCTAGAATTAAAAAAAAAATAAGATAAATCGTAGACATGTCAAAAATCGACCATGTAGGTATATTTTTGAATTGCAATGATTATTAATTAGAATAGGTACGTAATGAAAGTAATAGGAGGGATTTAATAAATATTTTTATCGTTTAAAATATTACGTTCGAAACACAATAACTTTCGTAACACGCCCTATAAATAAGTTGCATTTAAAGGAGATGTACCATTCTAATATTAAAATTTATAACCAATCTTGGGACCGGTGCAGGGCCGAAAAGTACCGAGTGTAGACGATCAATACATGCCCCTTTGCAACCTCCTGTGTGGTATAGCATTATATTACAGTTTTATGGCAAAACTTTATAGTTTTTTGCTCCCCAGTCCCTTAGTTACTCCCACCGAAGAGAAAAAGTTAATATAAAATCGTTACAGAGCCTAAGCGCAGGCTTGGCGCTCGACGCATTTTAAAGGTGTGGTTTTATAAATATTTAAATACGAATATTATTTTAATTCATAATTAATATGAAAATGCCTCCATTTGAAACTTCCAACTTTTTTAGCGCAAATAGAAAACAGAAGAGAATCATCGGCGGATATCGTTGGTATTGGAAGTCAATTTTTATTCATTTTAATATTTCCCACAAATATTTCACATTATTATAAACGAGGAACTTTCGTTTCGCATACTTATTAACGTTAATATACAAATCCAATTTGTTTTATACATTACAAACTTTACGATTTGTTTTTTAATTTCAAATATGTGCCCAATAATTATTTAGGCGTGTTTCGTAAGAACAAAGTTTCTAGTTCGCAAAACATACGAGAACGTAACATTTTTACGATTTTTACGTTACCTACTTTAATGAACATTTTAAGCAGGTGATATGAAAATCCGTTTTTCGAATAAGTATAAAAAGTCGATTTCTCTCTTATATCATCTATCTATCTGTCTGTACTTATGTTAGTATAGAACTGAAAGCTTTATTCTCGGCAATTCTAACATCAAAGGGGTCTCTCATTGTAGTTGTAATTCAATCAGTCTATTCGGGATATTGAATGGTTTCGTAGCCGCAGGACATAAATTAATTTACTATTTCAACTTAGTGTGCAATCAGATTAGTCGTTATCAAATGTTATCGAATTAACAGAAATTAGTTAAAAGACACTAACCGACTTGCAATTCTAAAAATATCGAAAATAAATTTTTGATATAAATCGTTTTTAATTTTAATAGAAATTAAATACCCGCGTAATAAGAGTATACTATTTTTAAAACGAAAATTAGTCGATGAATGGGAATGAAAAAACAGGTGGGTAACTAACTGTAGTAGCACAGGAATGCATGCTCCCCCAGGTCGAAACACCCTACAGACATGTGCCATGCGTATGTGAGACAGGTGCCTTAGGCTATGTCAGCCTGTGCTCTTCGACCCTAACTGTCATTTATGAGGGATAATGTGTTAATGAACCGATGAACAAGTGATTGAATCACAGACTACTTATACAATCACCATTTACGTCTTTTATTTTATTTTATTCGATAAAGGCTTAATTTTCAATCAATTATTGAGTAAAAACGACAACAATAAGATGCTCGTACATAATGTTTAAAAATAATCTTTAGTTAAATCAAGTCTGCGCAACTTGACTGCCTCTTTGAGGGCTAAACCTGACCAAGGGCCAGATCCCTTTGGACCTCGAATCTTAAAACTTTCACCGCAGCTAAACTTAAGTAAATTTGTTAGCAAATCTACAGTAAAATACTAATTTTAGAGAGTTACCATTAAAATTATAATCAAAATTATTTACAAACAGATAACTATAGCTGCAAAATTTCTCAATAAAAACTCATTATTTATTCTTAAGGCAGACGGGCCAAAATAAATAGCATTGCGGGGCCGAGTTAAATTAAAACAAATATAAAACTAACGGCCACATCTCGTTGAACAACACATCAGTTTACCCATCGAAAGTAGCTCAAGTACGAAAGTGCCCTTTAAAATTTGTTCCTTATATTTCCAAAATATTCCCTTTAACCGTTCCACGACCACATCAAATTACCCAAATTAATGCAAATGATGCTTGCAATGTTTGCAAAATTAAGTCGGAAACTGAAGAAATCGTTAACCTTTCGTTAGTCTGTTGGGGTCCGACATACCCCTAACGAATATCTTCTAATCTCTAATATTTCATTTTTGTCCTATGCTAATTCAGTTTCGTCGGTACTATCTACTTTTTCCCACAACTATAATAATCTTTGTTGATCACCTTCATCATCGCCCCATATTCTGTCTTTTCCAATACAAATAGTCGAAATAACAAAAATCACTTAACATAAGACAATATTATTATGAAAACAGGCAAAACAAGGAACGAATGTAGGTAAGTAGATGGAATGACAGTGATTTTTCATCTACCTATCCATTTTTTTTAGTCCAAACTCTTTTCTTCCTTCTTTTTAATTTTTAATGTAGGTAGGTGTTTAATAATATTTCTACCCTTGTTGCTGCAAGGTCATCAACGTGTCATAACAAATTGATAGAACTTAACAAAAATACAACAGATTTAATGAAACTATAGTACAGACGACAAGGTCTACATGTAAACAACCTCCTATATAATAATTTCACGAAATTAATTAATCGATTTCGCGAAATACATAGAGTTACGAAACCTAGTGTACAGTCGTATAAACTTGGCTTATATCTTAATTGTACATCTACAAATCTAAATTGTAAGTTATTCATTTATACTGTTTGTATCTGTTATGCCACCGAGGGCATGTTGTACAAAACAATTTTTACTTTAATTCTGTTTTTCGCTATTAAATACGAAGCCAGAGAAAGTAAATGCCTATAAGCCTTAATTTTCACAAACCATCGTGGCAGTTAACCTATTAATAATGGCGTTAATCAAATTATCGGAACAATGGGACACCCATTGAATATACGCAATTTACAAACAAAGTTTTCTCGAGTTTCAGTTTTCAGAGGTGGTAATAAGAAAACTGCTCTACAAAATAAAACGGTCGGTTAAGGATTTAAAACTTGTTCCGTTTCTTCGGGCCTTTTTAAAACGTAATCACCTACATAAACAATTTTATATTACAAAAATATAAATTGTTACAAACGCGAAAAATTAGAAATAAGTTGCATTAAAAATGAGAAAAAATATCTAGAATGTTATATATGTATGACGGTTTGGAATTTGGGGTGTTCGACCTACGTGAGTTTGACACTGACCTCTATAACGTTTATTTATTTGTTGTGGAACAGAAAGTGAAAACGAAAGACCGAAAACGAATCTATCCGGTCTTTTCAATAAACTGTAGGTAAATAAATAACAACGTACTCCAGGTAGGTATTTATTCATAATTCGTTCGTAATTATTTTTAGAACTAAATACATACAGAACATTATTTTGCGTTTACGGCATGTTACGTAATTCTGCAAGCGACAGAAAGGGCGAAAGAGATATTTTCCCGAAATATTTTATCACGTTAACATCTTATTGTTGTTTGTTGTATAGGGACTTTTTAAACGATTTAAAGAAATGGATCGGTCTATCAAACGGCGGAAAGGCAACACGGTTTTAAACAATAAGTTTTACATTTTTAATTACCACTATAAATTAATATTTACTAGTAGATATTATATGTGTGCACAAATATGTAGTTTCATCGAATCGTACTTTTTTCTATTTTTTCTAGATGTACACCTAAGTGCATATTTAATGTCGTGGATCACAAATATTATGTAGACAAAACACAGACATACTTAATAAGTAAGGCGAGTTAAAAATACACGAGAGCTTCGACTTTAACTAATTCTATTAATTTTAAATGTACCTATTTTATGATGAAACAATACAATTTTACAGTAGGTATTAAAAGTTAGATTATTCTAAACGGCAATGTCTGTAGGATTGTTTTTATTCAAAATGGCGACGTGGGACTGGTCGCTACAAAAATAATAACTGCAAACATAACAGTCAAAAATAAATACAGTTTAAGTTGCTTATAACGGAACCTGCTTATAGCGAACCTCCGCATATAACGAATCATTCCTAAAACCCAACCAGTCATGCAACCCATAAGATCCCTCATAAATTTTGGTAGTTATAACGAACTCATGTTGCGAGTCCCTTGTGGTTCGTTATAACCGGATTTTACTATATTTGAATTTTGTGACAAACAAGTCTCCCCTAAGTACGTGTACTATGTTTGTATTTACGCAGTACCCATAACAAGCTGTTCGATTGCATAGTACCTACTCTACTCAAAAAAATCCAAATAGATCAAATTCGGGACAACTCCATTCTGTAATCGGTCAAATTCGCTAATTGGACACTAGCGCACAAAACAAATGTCGAATTTACCGCAACCCTTCTGCACAAAATTGTTGCTTTAAATATACTGTTTGTAAAACTGGTTTACGTACAAAAGAAATGGTAAAAAACTGTTCAAGGAAATATTACATGCGCATATTTCATACTCTAAATTGGAATAATTTTTACCTGAAATGGGGACTCGAAGACGAACGCTTTCTGCATTGCGAATACGATAAAGAGATAATGCTACTACATGCTGGCACCAGAAAATATCTTTCGTTTCGCAGCTGCATGTTACCGAGGTTATTTTGCACCTGAAACAAAATAAACGAGTTAAATATCTTATTTTTATACATATTTACATAGGTATGCACATGTAGTTAGTTATAAATATAATTGGCCAACTTCTTGGGCCAACTTAAAGTCGACCCCACCTTATTTCCGTCATATTGAGTATATATATATATATATATATATATATATATATATATATATATATATATATATATATATATATATATATATATATATATACCCGAAGATAGGTATCTACCTATTTAATATTAACTGATTATTTAATAGACACTTAATTATGAATTGATTAATAAAAGTAATCACCATCACAACATTCGTGATTGCTAAATCCTCGTCCACGTACGTGATAAGCGTAAACGCCACACAAGTAATGCTACTGGTATCATTTCTAAACTAAGCGCTATTCCCATTTGATGGACTTGTCTCTTACCTTTAACCAAATATTAATCCAATAACGTCCCTTCACTGACTGCCTAATGTTATTTTGTGTGTAAAACGTACATACGTACATGTTCTAATCGTAACGTAATTTAGTCAGCTGATTATGTGAAGACTCGATTCGATAAAAAAAAACGTGAACGAGTTTCCACTTCGAATTAGTTGACAAGGAAATATGTACTTACTGTTAGGCAATTTAGACTCTCGGAATTCCAATTATAAAAAAGACTCTTATTGCTTTTTATCGATGTTTCTTAAAACCTACGAAACGCAGTATATGATGTTATGAATTATATGACTAAATAGATAAGTAATGAACGTGTTGAGCAGATAACGATAAGCCTTTGGTTTACAAATAATTATACTACATAATATACTTACAGTGTGCATTAAAATTTTTTAATGCAGTAGGTTAGAAAACTGAAAATTAAAATTATACATAGCATATTTAAGAATAATTTAAACAATACCCCACAATTGCTGCTAAATTACGTATAAGTTCGTGGTATATATCTTGAAGTACATCAAACAATCATGCGAGACATTATCGACAAAAATGAATTCCTTTTATTTTATTTTACAGAATTATGTGACCAATATGTTACTTTCAAAATTTTCTGCAAAACATTTGAGATCACGAATACAGTTAAGAATGAGTTCTCGATAAAATATAACGTATCTACCTGTACCAGTATTCTTTGACGATAGATACCTTTATACTTGACGAAACCTTTCCACAATAAATAGGAGTATATTATTAATTAAAGGAAAAACATTCACGAATTAATATTCAATAAATTAAATGGAAAAAGAAAACGACGAACGACGATTTCCCAACTAGTTTCAATTTTTTGAACAAAATTATTTTAAAAATGTATACAAAATCGATTGCCTCCTTTATTAACTACCGAATTTTTTTATGGAACATTTAGAACCGGTCTTTTCATCTTCAAATAAACTTATTTGACAAATATTTTACAATGGAAACCGGTATTTCAACAAAGATATCCATTGTTAGTTATTTGTCAGATTTTATCGGAAGATGAAAAGACTGGCCCTTAGAAGAAAAAAAATTAAACCTGAAAAAACGAAAACTTATTATTTTTTGGTATAAATATGTTGATGACATAATATCAGGCGATGTACCACGTTAAGATTACTGCAAGAAGTACGTACTTTTGTCAAGAAATGGTAAAAAGGGTTCCTCGTCTGATAATAAAAGTGGCGTTGCCCTAGTAGCGACGGTTTATTCAAACAAGGCTTTTTAATGGCACCGTAGAGGTGGAATTTCATGTGCTCGTGATTGAAGTAACGTGACCACAATTTCCATTTTATCGTAGCCAGATTAAATTATAATGCATTTCCATAATGGTTGATGAGTACAGTCAAAGCAGGTGCAGAGGTCGTAGTGAAATTTGATAAAAAAATATGCGAAAAATATAAATAGCGATAGAGAATTTTTAAAATATGTACTTTTTAGGAAATTTATTCTAAAATTATGTATTTTTATGAAGTAAAATTATTTGAATAATCACTATCTACTGTCTTTATATCGCGAAATTATAAATTTATTCTATTTTCAATTTAAAAACTATTCCTGTGCTCTTAAGCATTGAAAATTTCCCTATTACAAACCGTAAACCAGATAAAAGTTTAATCGCATTTTTATGCGACTGATAAAATACAAACCAACTAATAAAACATGTGCGCCATCTACTTTCATAACTTTTTAAAATAAAAGCGGGATTTCCTAGTAGGTATCTGTCACTCGAATTCATTTATTTGTAGAATTCTGGCAAAACCGCTTCAGATCTTTCGCGTTAGTGATACAGAGCGGTAGTGCTTGTTTCAGTAGTTCGAATTTTAAATTACGGCGTCGTATGATTCGTCTGTGCGAGGAGTGCTCGTTCGGTTTATAAGGCCTTTTTGCGTGTGAGTGCGCGTGATGTGTTGTGTTCTCTAAAAGATTACAAACAAAAAGGATTAATATGATGAGGAAAGGATTTTTTGTTGTATTTATAAAGTGTAAATACATGAACCTTTGAGCTCTAACACAAATTTTCTGAAAATCGAACTTAGTTAGGCTCTAGGATAGGGACTCGGTTAGGGTCTTGGTTAGGGCTGCTCTCAAACATTCGACGGTTCAATTTCTCGAACGAAATTTTATCTTATGCGCGTTTTCGAGATTACAGTGGTTAGTGAAATGCAGTGAAATATGAAACGTAATAATGCAAAAGGGGTGATTCCAATTACCCCGTGGTCCCAGTTAACCAACCTTGCATTACATTGAAAAATTTGAAAACCTTTTAACTAAATCCCGAACCTACCCTTACACTAGAAACTTGAGTGTACGTGAGCGCGTAAAGGAAACTTCAATTACCACCGTTAAAATCGGGCTGCCTTTGGCAACCGTCACTTATTCGTAAACGGGGGACTCATTACCTAATCTCATTACTCCATGGCAAAAAAATGTCACTATCCATAAGATATAATTTCGATTAAAATGGCTTCGAAGACGACAGGGATGGCAACTAGTTTCGGGAACAATTTGAACCCCTCTACGAAATGGGTAAACTTGCATCTCGTTGCCTTATGACGTATAAATGCCCAAAGAGAAATTAAGTTAAATCAACCTTTTTATTTCCATCGGTACATGATTAAAGGAGCAATCTGTCGCGTTTCGAGCAGGTATTTCACGCATGTTTCGCGGGAAATATGTCTTTGTTCATTACCCGATGACGTGCCAAAAAGTGTCGCCGGCTCTTAAAATTAGACTATAATGGATTCTAGACGTCCTATTCGAAATTAATAACGATTCTAACCTTTGCTGACATTTTGAATTTTGTTATCTTAGTTATATTATGTTCGACATGTTCTTAATGTTTCCCCTTTTAATGCCTAACAATAAATTGTAGGCGAAACTAGTTGGGAAATTTAGTGCACATTGTATAAAACTTTACACCTCTACTTTGTGTTGAAATTTTGTATTTGTAATTTTTTTATACAGCTATTCTATAATATATTTAAGGAAATGTGTATCGCATCTTTCCTACGCTGCAGAATAAATCATTGCGCGCAATCAGCCTTAACAAATTAAATCTATGTTGGAAAAGTAAGACGTGAATTAACAACAAACACAATCTATTAGTACCTAGTATAAATAAAATTTGCAAGTAAATGTTGTAGTTCGCGAAACCTTAACGGTTATCGTGAGTGAATGATAACATTATATAAGATATAAACAAACTACGTCCTTCGCAAATATTTAAATATATGAATTCGATTTTATATAAAGGAAGGTCAAATTAAAAATACTCCGTATTCTAATTTAACCAGCACGTGTAACTATCGTATACATACGCAAATACCAATTAAACACTTTTTTTTTTAAATTTTACAACCGAAAATTTCGACCTTTATAATATCTTTGACATTTTATCATGAATGTATTGGGACCACGATTATCAACATTTTTTTATTGTAAAATAGTAGGTATTTACACACAATTTAAAATGTTAAATCATATTTAGGATTAAATTTAGTACAAGAAAATTTGCGTTAAATCATTCATTTACATTAAAAGCTAATTTGGAACAAGTTAATTATTTACAGCTTTCTTCCGATTTTGATTAAACGAGTTCAAAAAATTGATATGTAGGTATACCTACGTATTTTATTTGATTCACTTTCTCGTCACGTTTACCTCGATTACTTTGCTACGTCAAATTAATTGTTTAAAGTAAAATTTGAAGATTTGTAAAAATATTAGTAACAAACTTTAAACGTTATTATTTATAGGTATAGGTGCTCTATTGTGGACGGGATAAAATGGAGTGCGAACAAGGTTTTTATCCTGTCCACACTAGAGCATTTTCACGTAGGGCGTTCGTGCGCAAACAAAATACCCAAGTTATATATACAGCGGACCTCTCAAACTA
Source organism: Rhagophthalmus giganteus (assembly GCA_036326145.1). Classification (NCBI taxonomy): domain Eukaryota; kingdom Metazoa; phylum Arthropoda; class Insecta; order Coleoptera; family Rhagophthalmidae; genus Rhagophthalmus; species Rhagophthalmus giganteus. The sequence goes on from JARFJA010000001.1 coordinate 53,546,904, forward strand.
ATTACTCGAGCTCGAATCGGCAAGTGTCATTATATTACAGTTACGGGTGTCAAAATTAATGGAGCCGATTGTACATACCGTTAAGCAACTCGCAACTCCTTCAAATTTTATATTGATTATCTAATAATAAAATTCTTTAGTCGAATATTCCATCTAATTTTCATCACTTTTAAAAGTGTAACGTAAATAGAATTAGGCAGGAAGGCACAAAATCGATAGCCGAACGCATTCTGTTCTAATTAAAGAATTTTCTTATACGATTAGCATTAGATGTTCTCTTAACACGAAACATTGCAGAATTCGACTCCTCTATGGAAGTTTACAGGTCATAAAGCAGACCCGAGTTTCATGAAATACAATTTAAGTTTTATTTGTAAAGATAGATTCTATCAGTTTTAAAGCTATTGATGTACTGAAAATTTATGTTCTGTGACTTTTATGTAGTGGAATTTAGAGTGGGAGATGCTAGATATGTCACCGATAGTGCTGATATGTTTCCTTACTTACTTGTAAAAAAGTTTGGATATATATTTCATTTGCTAAATTTTGCAAGTTTTTATTTAATTATATAACACGCCATTGTGTAACTGCTTAATTGTGACACGTATTGCTCTTAAATTAATTAATTTTAAACGATTAACATTTTCGGATTTTGTAACTTTGCAATTTATCGATGTGAGCATATGTTCTAAAAACCGCGTTTCGTGAGTTCCTCCACATGGGTAAAAAAAAGTATGTTTGAGCTTAAAATATTCGTAGAAGCCTGTAGGTTACGTATTTCGATGATGTTGTCCTCTCGGCACTGTCGAAAAATGTTCGTGACGTCAAAAACATGACCCCGAACATTGAAGTTCAAAAATTTATTTCTCCAGGAACTATCGGTCTGAATTCAAAATTAAAAACGCCAAATTGCAGGATATTTATGTAGCTAAAAACATATATAACATGTAGTTCGTAACATATATTATAAAATTTGTGATGTAGTCGAGGGGCTACAAATCGCAAAAAGCGTTAAATTGTTAAAATTTTAAGAAAGCTTCTGTTTTTGAGATCTTTCGGTTGATTAATTTAACTTTATTCGTGTTCCCCTAAGCGACATTCAGATATTATGAAATAAAATTGAGTATTATGGGCCCAAATATCCACGTAATTAATATTTATTTTTGTCTACATTTTGCTCATTCTAAAGAACAGTGACATATCTCGAAATTTAGAGGTTTTGAGTTTTAGTTTTAGAGATGACTTTGGTTCAAAGAAAGCAAAAACTTCACATATAGGTGTTGATAAAAGCCGTTGATAAAATGATAAAAAAAACAGTAGTAGTTGAGAATTTTAAAATTATTCGGTTGTGAATCAAGTTTTAAATGAACTGTTTGTACTTTTGAAAATGATTACCGCAAATCATAAAATCATTATTGTTACTTAAGTAGAAGATGGGCTTCTAAAGATGTGTTAGAGGTATCGGAAAAGTTGTTTTCTTCTTTTAGATATTAGAATATTTGTTTGTTAATTTTTTTCGCAAATCTTGTTCTGTATGGGAACGCAGAATCATAAACAAAGAAATAAGTATAATTATGAATTTGTGCAAAAATAATTCAGCGTCGTTAAAATTCAAACATGGCGTGCATTACAACATTGAGCGAGAACACGTTTTTCTTTATGATCATTCATTTCAAAAGCAAATTAGTGTGTAATAGGTTTTAAATCGCACTGTAGTACCTATAATATCAACATCGATATGGTTAAACTTTGCGCAAGTTAAAATTTTGTAATTTTTTTTGTTAAAATTCTTACCCTTATGCCAGTACACAATACCCCACCCCGTATACCTACAATGACAATTGCATTGAACAGTGTTCAAGTTACAACTAACGGATCGTAATATTTTACTTATAAACGTTTATTACGTAATAAAGATAGGATAATGACACAAGTGGAGTGGATGAAACTTAATATCAAAAATACCTATGTTAATCTCAAATAAAAGGTGCAGTATGAAGAAAATAGAAAAATATTTTTACGGGAGTTATTTATATTTTTTCCAATGTTAATTTTTCGTGGTTATAAACGACATCGTCGGTTCTTGATACAATATTATTTAAATACCTAGTTTTACCCAGAAAATAATTTCTAAATATCGAAATCGTACATGGTACTTTTTATTTACATATGTATATGTAATCGTCGGTAATACAAGGTGAACTGATAAATAAAATTACAGTGAAAATTAACTGATAACGAAAAATACCTCGTGAACAATACCGTGATTGTTACGTTTTAAAAATTTAAATATGGGTTTCGGCACAATGCGTAAATAGCTAATAAGTCTCTAAATCGACGGAATAACTAATTATTGATTGAATTTACAAACTATTGGTACAAAAACGAACACATTTTATTGTTTATTTATATTTAGAGGGATCCTTTTGACCTATTTTTTGTTTCGAGTAACTGATTTATATGTCATACAGAGGGCAATTTAAAAATAACACTTACCCTTTAAAGGTAAAATATAATCGAATTGAAAATTTGTATTAACGTGGGTCCAAAAATTATTATTTCTCGGAAGTGAAATTCAAAAAAATAAGAGATAGGTACGCCTTTTATCGAAAATTTCGAATTTCTATAATAACATTTATAAAGGTACCTAATCTTTGTTATTATGATGATAGGAAAATCCTTATTTCGTAAGTTTTTTCAAATAATCGAATATTTATAGAGGCCCACATTTATAATCGGCACTAACACGTGGGGTAAACTAATTTGCCGAAATCTCTCTACTACTCGCCACGTTACAACGTCAATGTCATTCAATTGTTGGTAAAACGCATAAACGAATGGTTATGGATTGTTGCAAAACTAGAAATCCAAAGGGTTTATGCCCCGCGTCGCAACAGCTGTCCCTGTCCAACCCGAATCGTGGAAAAATGCTTACATTTTAATTTCCACATCCAAAAACCCAATATAATCACTGCGTAGGGAATTGATTTTCGAACCAATGTCATGTTAATGTGGACTAACGTATTAAAGTTCACTTTTGTATTAATAAATTAATTGCTCTTTCCTTCGAAAATATTCCACTCGCAATCAGGAAAATGAAACCTATCGGTGGTTTTACAGGAAATTGCATTTTTCTCATTAAATAAAATTTACGTTTGAACGTTGATCTTAAATTCTGACGAAGTTTTCGAGCAGTTCCAACCACCAACTTCCTTAAATTTTTGACAAAAGGGGAAAGGTTAAATTAAGTTTCGTTATTTTTCATTTTCGATTTGTGCCACAATTTTCGAAATGCAATGCCATTATTTATTTACTTATACCTAATAATTAAATAACGGTCTTCTAATCAAAACACACATTGATTCCTACTGCACTTTTGTGCCCTTATACGATTTATGAATGGCCTAGTTTTCATGCATAATATAATTGATTAAAATTAACTTACGACGTTACTTTAGAACACTGAAACTTAATACGACGGTTATAATATTATATCGACCAAAATTTACTAACCTGTCAAAACTAACGGATACTTTAAACCTATGTGGAGGTTCCGGTGCTCCACAAGGTAACGTTGCTGGAGGAGACGTTCGACAGGCAGTAACTATGCCACTAAGGTGAAAACCTGCAACAAAGACATACAGTGCGTTAGATGCATGTTGATAAATAATAAATATATGTATATACGGCGAAATACAATTTTATATATGTAGGTATCAAAGGCAGCTAGTTCCTTAATCGATTTTATTTTTATAATATGAATTTTAAACACAAAAATGTTTGAATTTGAATAACAAACGAATCGGAAACGATGTGTTATCTATGAACTATTTTTAGAAGTTGAATCAAATGACGGTGGCAATAGGGTGTATAAAAAGTTCGTTTACAACGTTTCAGGGATGATCGAGGAGGGGAAAAAGCGAATCTCTTTTTTATGTGACAAAACTTTGACAGATGCACGATGTTTTCGCTAGATGGCTCGAAACGGAAAGTCGCTCGACTTGCGTCACAGCACGTTATTATTCATGTAAGAAAAAAGTTCCGGCGCAAGTCGATTGTGCATTCGTGTATTTAAGATATAAAAAAGAGATTTGTTTTTTCCCTCATTTATCACCACCGAAACTTTGTAAAAGAACTTTTTTGATACCACGCAAGTCGAGCGACTTACCCTTTCGGGCCATCTAGCGAAAACATAGTGCATCTGTCAAAGTTTTCTCGCATAAAAAAGATGTTTGTTTTTCTCACCTCTATCACCCCTAAAACGTTGTAAACGAACTTTTTATACATCCTGTATGATATTCTCTCGGACGTTACTCACCGTTAACGCCAACACGTTAACGTTAACGTTAACATTAACACCACCACGCGACTACTAACAGGACAGTCAAATAAAATGGCATTTTCCCCAAAAAGTCTGCATAACTAATTGGGCACTAATAATAATGCACTAATTGGGATGTAAACGTTCCATTTCCATTTTATTGTTTTAAAATGATCTTGGGCTCCTCATAACAATAATTGTATTCATCTACCACTTTAACTTTCTTGTCGGTCGCACTCATGTAAGTAACAATATTTTTTGAAAAAAACATCGTACTATAATATTGCTATCGTAATTCGATAACATCTACATATTTTAAAGTGTAAATATATATGTTCTAAATTTACTAAAAAAAGAAGTATTTATGTATTTCTCGCCTATAAATCATTAGTAGGTACCTATACATTACATTTTTAAAAGTACCTTTTGAAAATAATCTTTAATGGACATTACATTTCATTTATCTAATAGGAAAACGCATTTTCATTATAAATAGTATATATAGGTGCAACAAAAGCTATAAATAACGATTATGGAAATGTACAACGTGATTCGTGGTCGGATAATAATTATTCTGTCTAAAATGTAAAACTGACTAATCGTTGCATGATTTGTGTGTGACATGCAAATTGCCCTTAAAGTATAGTTCGCGATACGTTTGCCAAGACGAAATAATGACAATTTCAAAAGTTGGTTTAAGGATTTTTTTAAAATTAATTTTTGTAAGTATCTGTAGATAAATAAATAATGCATCTACTACCTGCTACTATGTAATTAACTAAAAATATTCAAAAAAAATAGGTACCTACTTAATTTTCAACTTTTTAAAAATATTCTCCACAATGTTACACGTGTGTAATAAGTACGTAAACTTTATAAAACAAGAACGGCTTTTGTCTCGTCGCCAATTTTCTGGGAAAAGCTCATCAACCTTTACCCGTTTCAGACGCCATCGTCCATCGCAGAATACGTTTACATCGGGTTATTAAAATTTTAACTTTAAAAAAATTAAATTTTCTATAACAAAGACAAATGGGATGTTAACTGCGTATAGTAACGGATCACGTCGGATAAAAGGTCCCGGGATCATGAGAAACCGTGGTCAGGGAAGACGGGGGTTGCCATTTTGTAATGCCAAGGCCGGCGAGTATTCTTGAAATGACCAAAACGGACGACCAATAAAGCCGTGGAATGTGCCTTTCAATCGGTATAAAATGCATCTTATTTTTACAAATAAAGAACTGTATGTACGACGTTAGATTTTAATACCGATACTAATCAATAAGAAAGCAGAGTTAATTTAAAAGATGGCGCAACTTTTCATTACTGCAAATAATATTCCATTGTTGGGTTGGAATACAGACTTCATACAAAGACAGGAAACAAATAAAATCTTGTTATGTATAACATTATTGTTTCTGTCTGAAATATTTGAAAAAGCACAAAGAACAAAGTTTTTATTGAATAAAAAGAAGGCTTGGCAATTTTTATTGAAATTCCTGCACAAATAAATAATAATATTGTAAATCTTTTAGTAGTCTCATCTCAAACGCAGATAAATTGCAAATGCACGAAAGTAAACATATAAAACGTACAAAATTTACAATTCTTTAATGTACATATATGCCATTTGGACGTCTTCCAATACGAACAATGTAAGTAGATACTGTATATAAACGAAATAATTTAGATTTTCGTTTCGGCTGTGCTTAATGAAATATGCAGTTTAACATTTTTCCATCTGAAATAAACGGTTCTCTGCCTCCTACTAACCATTGATTTTTGGTTATTGCGCGACTGAACGAATAGGGGACATACAAACAATTGATGAGGACTGCGAATATTCGATTTTTGCGACACCGTCGATCGCAGTTTAATTATCCACCTATTTTTAAGCTTTTCACATTAATAATTTTCTTATGCGTAAACGAAATGTCGATATTATAGTATAGGTAAATCACCATATACCACTTGTTTTATCCAAATTTTAAATTCTTTTAACAATAAGATTATTCGCAGTCGTAAAATGATACGATGATGTAAATGATTTTTATACGAAAAATCGAAAATTCTATAGCTTATCCAAACCTATATGATGTCACGTCACCAATACAAGGTTATTAGATGACGACGATTCACACAGTGCTGTCATTTCATACCTCGTATTTTGACAGTTCTAATAAATTCTAGTCTTTCTTTATACCATCTAATATGTGCGCAAGTAAATCATCTATAGAATATGTCACTTTCAAACTTGAAACCGAATTACAAATAAACAATCTCGTAAGTTTTTGTTGATGACGTGAACATCATATAGGTTTGGATAAGCTATAGTAGGAAGGTTAATTCTAAGTTCGTTGTACAATGGACACTTTTTTGTTTTTAAGACGTTGCTCGACGCAAGTATTTTGATGGCTTTTTTTATAGCGTCACGTCGACATGGAGCATGCGTTTCTTGTTCTCGAAGACAATTTGCGTTTATATTTTGTGAACTATCTATAATTGGGAATTATTTTACAATATTTATTTTTGATACAATAAATAATATTTACGTTCGTGTGATTTACCTTCATCTTCTTCAGTGCCCAACGTAATCCGAATTTATTTACTCTATTCCTCAAATTGCTCGACCCGTCAAAAGACTAAAAACCGTGTGGGTACTGTTTTTTTATATGATCTGCAATTGACAGAATAAGCATTGCACATAAAAATATCAAAAGAGAAGAACAAAAGATGAACAGAAAATATACACACTGAAACGCTTAATTTTTTTAATTTCAGTAAGTCCCCACACCATAACCTTGGTCATCAAAATTTAAAAATTTTGGAATGAAAATAGATTAAAGTTAAAGAAAACGGATACGTACGTATGCATAAATGTTTCAAATTTCACGTCGCAAAGTTCTCTCATTTAGGAAAGTTTGATTAACGTTTGTGCTTTATAAATATACTGTCTAAAGCCTATAAGAACACACCTTCGTACAGTTGCCCTTTTACAAATGTTTGCAATTGTATTGTTTGCAAGTAATGTTTGTTGTAATGTTTGCAAGTGCATTTGTTTACATGTTTTTAAACAAAATGTTTGCAAGCACTTTTTAAACAAATGTTTAAATGTTTGCCGGCACGTGTATATAAATTTAGATTAGGCTTTTAAAGATAAGGTGACCTTTCCACCGAATTACAGTTATCAAAAACTTTTTACTTAGTTGTCGTCAGTTTTGGTGACCGTTAAAAACATTATCGAATATTGTTGATTTGCTGCCGTGCGATTTACGTTTAAAACAGTACGATTTCTAAATAATTTATAACAAACATTTTACACATTAAAAATATAAATAAAAATATTTATAATAAGAACAAGTGTTTCGAGATACTGTACTGTAAATAAACCACAAAATTACTGTAACAATGACGATATTATGTACATATAATCGAAAAAACAAAAGGTAAGAATTTTCCTGTATTCGTTTAGTTTACAAACGCGGGGATTTTGGCTTTATAGCCTTATACACCGCTATTGTTCACATGTATATGAGTTTGAATAAGATCTCACTAAAACAAAAGAACACTCGCACAATGTTTACAACCTACAACAATGAATCACTTTCCTTTTAATTAAAATCCTACTCGTTTCTCATTCTCGCTTACAATTACAATACATAACGGAGGCCTAAAACGGTATTTCCAAAAACTGATGTAGACGCCATATACCTAAAGGTAATACAATTTGTAGATTTAAATACCTAAAAGAAATGGGAATCCGTAAAGTAATCTTTAAATATTTAAAATAATGAAATCTTCGAATGAAGGAAACGATTATTGCAAATTGGATCCTGTTACTAATCGAAAAACGCTGCAAAACTGTAAAATCCAGCCATGAATAAAATAATTTCAATTTCCATAATATAAAAATTGAATTGTTCTACTTTATTAAACATATTATCTAGCAAACAAAAGAAACCAGCATCGAATACAGAATGCGATTTTCGTTGATTTTGTTATGAATCATATTGTATTATATAATGTTTATTTTTTAATCCTTCCTCATAAATCCTAACACGTACTCATAGCACTGTGTGACATCATAGTTTCTAATATCTATTCAGTCTTGTAATTCTTCCAAATGACAGATTGATGGCAGTTGTGACAGCAAAACAAAACAATCTGTACGAAGTTCTTTCTTAAATAATGGTAAAACGTTGAATGTAAACAGCGAAAAATAATGTAGGTGCTACTTGTTATGATTTTCGTCCCGATTGCTTTGTTATTCAGTATTTCTGTGATATATATCCTACCATATAATAAAACCTGTATTTAAAAAAAATCTGCATTTTAAACTGGTGAAATTTTAAATCCAGGTATAAAATGCGTCACAAAATTTGTTCTAAAATCTACAGTGACTGCAGCCGACTGTCAAATCGGTTCGAGTAAAACGAAAACGAAAAAACGAAAAATAACGATAACATTATAGTAAAAGTAGATTGTAAGGTGAAATGCAATAACGTCTACTTTTGTTATAGCGTTATCGTAATTTTCGCATTATAGGATACGTAGGGGAGCATGGGGCAAAGTGGAATGGGCTCGCCAATACATAGATTGACGCAACATCTATTTTGTTTTCATGTTATTAACCGCTAATTTTTTTATAAAAATTATTTGATTTCCTGTAGTCGATTTTAACTTTTCCAGAAGTAAGATGTTTTTCTTTTGAGCCGAGACGATGCGATTTGAACTTTTGCTCGTAATATCGTTTATTAAGCAACCTATTCGAAATTCACCCAGGATTACGAAAATGCAATTAATATACAGCGAATTCCATTTGAAAATCAAAAATTGGCATCACTTCCGACCAACCCGGAAATCCGAAAAAATCACGCATCATGTTAAAATATGGCATTTTGCGTCTTTATCAACTGTGCCGAGTTCCATCTCGGTAGCTTGAAAAGCAAGGGGCAAAAGAGCCGTTGACGACCGGTATACTAATAGACTTGGTCAAAATATACAGTTTTTTGCAAAAACGCGACGAAATGTGTGACTTTAGCGAAAACGAAACTGCAAAAAGCACTATATTTTGCTTGCAGCTTAAGAACCCCACGAGATTTTTTTATAATTGAGAATTTCCCAATTAATTTTGGCAAATAACGAACTCGACTGAAAATAGCCATGTATGAGCACTTGTTTACTAGATAATAGTTGTTAATTAACCAAAAAAAAATTGTTTTACTAACTACCTACTCGATTTTTTTAATGACCTAGATCGTGGATCATTAGCCAACCACTAAGTATGTTTACTGCGTATTTTGAATTGTTAGTAGGAATGATCACAAACGTCCACGGTTGCAGGAGGATTCGAACCCCAGGCCGTTGGTTTTCTAGGAGAGTGTCCAGTCGTGTGTGACTAAACGAGCCCAAAAGTATTAACGTTAATGATACACCATCCTACCGGAAGGACACAAAATATTACTATACGTATTACCGATGCTCGCTTTTATCGTTAATTTTTCGAATTGCCTGCAAGACTTTGTTATACCTATACCAATCCAAAGAGCAGACATTAATTTAGTCGCGCATAATTTTCAATCACATTTAATTTTTCTTCTCTCATAAATTACGGATAATTGTTGAAGTGGGATATAGATGATTAAAATAGAAAAATATCCACAAGTGACAAGTTAATATGTATAATCGAGTTCTTCTGGCAGGACGAGGAATTTGTACATATATACAATTGCCTTTTGGGTGCGTCCCTTATCTGTGCGACATTACATTGCACAATCTTTTTTTGGTTCCCATGATTTTGGTTTCCGATGCCAATATTTATATTAAAAAAGATTTAAAAAAATGTTTTTCCCTTTAAAGTCAACATTATTTTAACTTGAAAAAAAAGAAATTTAGGTAATTATATAATACGTAGTCGGTTTAAACTGTTATTTATTGTGAAAATTATGATCTATTGACTGACGAAGGTGCTAAAATAGTTTTAAAAACTGAGTTACTGTGTAATACACTTTTGAAATTAGCTTTGTAATTTTTTCAATAATACTTACATGACGAAAATGGTACCGATCTACAGTTTAGACCAGTACTTGCTGTATTTTCATTAACATATCTAAGTAGGTAAGTTGCATTACCTATGTCTTTCATTTGTAATGAATCGACTAAAAGTAACTTAAAATATATCTACTATAATCACTTAAACTCAATAGATGATTAAAACACATCCGCGAACACGTAAATTATTTTGAGGAAGATTGGCGTGCGTTTCTAAATTCAGCAAACGCGATTTTTGGCTCTAAAAGTACGTGGGAAGCACACGCTTGTATTTCCTGTAGAACTGGAAGCTGTATATATGCGATTACAGGTATAAACAAATTTAGCCTTGAGATTCCGACCTGTGGGAGGTCGGGGAAGTGGGGTGAGGTGACCTAGACCCAGACAGACCGGCAGAGCCAGCGAAGCCGCCACAGTCGCGACGCGAATTAAAGGGGAAATGCTGCCTTTTATGCTTTCGCACGCACCACGCCCTTTCAGTGCAAGAAATCCAGCTTTAGTTTTGCGAAACGTGCTAAACGCGATCTTTCAAAATAACACGTTAGGTAGTACACCTACTTATTAAACTCGGAAATAAATGGGGACTAAACTGGACGACTTAAAATTATTTATAATAACAAAAATTGATTTACCTATGGGTAATTTCCTCGCGAAAAATGAAACAATAGGTACATAATCTCTCAATTTAATCCATGAGATAATAAACATAATAACGTGGATGTCGAGGTCGAGGTCGATACCTACGGAAGGTCTTTCATAATAATGATAATAATAAAAAAACAATAAACAGGCACATAATTGACGAAAGGTTTCACTTTTGTTGATTTCAATTACCTATTTCATATCGATTTCCATAGTCTCTTGAACACTAATTATTTTTTATTGTTATTATAATGTATACGTTATTCTAATATATTTTTGATTATTATACGTAGATAATTGAGATATTTAAAATGGAACTAACATACGTATAAACCCGATTTAAAAGTAGATAAGCTGATCCTAACTCCCGTTAAAAAAATTACCGATCGTTACCTATTTTTAATGCACCGATAAAAATGCGTTAATTTCACTTTAAGCAAATCCCATTATCGATATTACGTTCTAAACAATGTAAAAAAAAATTTGCGACTATATAATTTTTAACTAGACGTATTCGGTATTTATAAAATCCAGCGGCATTTTTACGGAATGTGGAAATTTATTATAATGCAAATTCTTGCATATACTTTGCATAAAATAAAAATATTTAAAATTCTTTAACAATGCAAAACCATTTTTTATAGTGAAAATATTCTGAAATACAAAAAAATTGAGTCTGCGAGGTATTATTATTGCGGTTAATTAAAAGAAACTCGAATTTTCAGTATATTTGTAGCATAAAATCACTTAATCGCCTAACGTAATGTTCCATTACAAGCGAATCGTCAGATTCGTTCGACGATCAAATGAATAAGTTGAACAAATTCAAGGAATTGCGCTTTATATTAATTGATCGGTTAAGCTATGAACAAGAAACAAAACGTTTCGAATTACATAAGTAATAGGAAAATATATGTACATCTTGCTATCGTAGAAACATTGAGATTCAAAACGAGGTTTTACTACTATGTCTAAAACATTTGTTGCAACTGCATTCGACAAGAATATTTTCAAAGTTGGATTTTAATACGTTCAATAATTTCAAAGAAATTATTTGATACCGATACTTATAGATAGCTACCTTTACACTTTTAACATTATCTTATGAAATACCGTCTAGTTTTCTCAACGTCGACAGTCCATTTACCGAGGAAACGAAAATACAAAACAAATTAATTAATTACGACAATTTTTTGTAAAACGTCAAAAAATAAATATATTTTTTTGAGTTCGGCGGAAAATTTTCCGTCACAACAAATATTAGGTATATTTATTTAAGTAAATCTTTAAAGGTCAAAATTGAATTTCACGAGCCGAAAATTTTATAACAAGTAAACTTTTATTTCTCAATTAAAAATTATAATGAGCATAAAATGTAATGAAATTTAATGTTAGATAATTACATAATATAATATTATTATTACAATATATTATTAACCTTGAAAAATTTTCATATAGGTTACGCAGTTAGTAAAGGATAGTAATACGAGCAATGCAATGATTTATGAGACAATAACAAACAAGACAAAAGATTCTCCGCACTAATTGGATCCCGATAATGTCAGTTTCTTCGACTCGCCCCTTCTGGTATGTATCGCCGCAATTATTTATTGTACCATTGTAAGTATGAAGGTATTTGAGATTGATTGAAATATGTATAGGTATAGATATCAGGAAGCAATCAATACACGCACGACAATTTGCTTTTTCATATTCTTACTTTTAGTAAAACTACTAGGTAATACCTACATATATGTAAGAACTGATCGTAGTAAATTAAAACGAGCAACATTGTCAATTACACACAAGTAATAATAATTTATAATTATTCTTATCGTGAGATTCTTTCCACGAAGTAAGTCTACGTTATTCACGATAGGTTCCAATCTGCGTCATCGAAAAAACCTCGTATTTTTACAATACCGATAGATTTGATAGATATGTGTGCAGAGGTAAATCGTCGATAGAATATGACACGTTCAAAAGTTTAAACCGAATATTACAAATTTACAGTTTAGTTTTTTTTATGAATGACGCGAATTGTAACTTATCAGCAATTTTAACTACAATTTGGTCATATTTTGTTCGTTCTTTGGGACCATACTTTCAAAGTTATCGGTTTATTTAATATATTAATTTGAAAGAGTAGTAACCTCAGATTTTTATGTAAAAAATAATATTAAAAAAACATATATTAATAAAAATGCATAAAGTAACAAATAAAATGGATAGAAAATTGCTTAGACAGTTTTTTCGACCAAGAGAATTAGGTATAGGTATAAACAGATATAGTTACGGAAATTTTCACCCCTTCCCTGGAATTAGCAACAATTTGATGTATGATCATCTCGGACGCTATTGTTTATAAAATGAGCGTAATAACTTTTAAACGTTTTGGAGTTTTGCATTCTCAGTAAGGGTCGCGTTTTATTAATAGAATACAATTTTAAAACACACGTTAAAAACATAATTTATTTATTAATTTACTTGCAAACTTACGCGTTAACAGTATAGAACCTTAAATTATATTAATTTAAAGAGCATAAAAATTCACTTATTGTTAGAACTAGTTTAACATACATTAACTCTACTCATTAACCAACAACCATAAAGATAATTTTCGTATAATTACCTGACGATTAATGATAACCGATGAATTAACCTTAGAACCCGTTACTCAATAACAGAATCATCGCTAATTTTTATAAAAACCATAAACCATAGAAATGATTGTTTAAAATAGTTTTCATATAAACTTTATCAATTCTACACAAAATTACTAGCTTTACTACTCAAAAATTTGGCATGATTATACAGGGTGCGGTAGAACAGTTGGATGGTTAACGAAGGTCACAAGTTTTATGAGCAGGCCACAGACAACTGACGATCTCGAGCTATAGTGATTGCAGAAGAAATTGGAAAGGCCGAAAGGGAAATCCTTTGAAAAAACTACACGAAACTTCAAGGAAAAGGTTGAAAAGTGCGTGAATGAGGAAGAGAGACATTCGACGGATAAACGCTTTTTTGTAAAAATAACCCATCTTTATTTATATAAATAAACTTGTTCAGATTTAAAAGTTCACTATTACTATCGTTAAAAATCATCCAATTCATCTGCCGCGTCCTGTATATGTAGTTATAATGGTCGCATTCAGGGAATTGTAGCGTCGAAACGCTACAGCGCTGTAACGCTTTATCTTGCCTGAATAAACATTTTTGGTACTAGTTATTTTTCAGCTTTTAATTCTTAGGTTGGCAATTTTGTTTGTAAAACACTCAAATTTTTATGTAAAACTTACCTTGTAATATCTTCAACCTTTCTTCTTACGTTACTGCGAGGGAAATGACTTCGTCTCCGAATTGTAACGTTATAAGCCATCTTTATTTTTTGCATAAACCAAAACATACACAAGCAACATAATTTGTTAGGTTAGAACGCATGGATGCGTCATTGCTTTATTTAGTTATAAAGCGTTAAAGCGGAATATTTATATGCTTTAATGTTTTACTAAAGCGCTGCAGCACTGCGAGTAAAGCAGACACCATTCAGAGCATCGCTTCGATAAAGCGCTACAGCGCTACCATTCCCTGAATGCGACCAATGAGGTGTTTTTATTATGATTTTGTTGTAATTTTACGAGATAATTACGAATTCTAGTGTTGTGTGAACAGCCGTTAACTAAAGCGGTGACGATTATTAGATACTTGTCGCGTGTACCATTTACACAATTATAAGACAGATATGAAAAACAGATAACGAGTTTACGCATTAAAAAGTGTCTAGATCTATCGTCTACACGATTTCAGATTTGAAAAGTTTATTGCTCGAACAATCACATGTCGATAAAATTTGTTGATCAACAAATTTATTGATAGACATCAATGAAATGCGACCTGCGCGTAATAAAACCACGCATTTGCCCGTGCATCTTTAATGGTTCGTTTTTCATTTAAAATAATGCTAGATGTGCCAAATTGAGTTGTAAGGGGATTTTGATACCTACCATTAAGCAAGTATCTAGGTCAATGCGAGTACGAAACTTTGGACTTTTAAATTTTCCTCGATTTAAATCACGAAATCTTTACAAAAATGGCAAATAGACATTGGCAACGATTTACCCCAAATTACAACTGTAGAAAGGGCCACTCCCAACACAATTTCGTTTTTTAAATCGTTTTAAAATACAGAACCCCGTTCTAAAATTCTAGGAGGTGTTGTGATAACGACATCGGAACTTTGAAATTTTGTTTTTAACACATAATAAATTTACGAACTACGTAAATCGATCAATTAAACGGGCGTTGGCAAATTCGATAAATTTAAAAAACGGAACTAATCGGACTGCGCACTCTTGTCAACACCTTTTTAATTATCGCACAATGATTAAAGCAAAATTAACGTTTTCAAAAAAAAAAAATTGCTCCAACAGGAAAGACCACATTATCGGAGATTCCACGGGATGGTAATGCAAACACTTAACGTTACAAAGTGACAAAAACCATACGAGCTATTAAACGTTTAAAGAGAATAGACCGTAATTACATTGAAGGATGCACGTAATAGTAACTGCAAGTGGCAGTGCTACTTTAAACCGATCCACGACTCCGAGCTACACGCCCAATACCACAGGATCGGATTCGATAAAAAATAACTGTTACACACACTCAGTAGTAAATATCGGCGTGAATATATTTTTATCTTATCACGTTTATGACATCTTTGTTAAATAAAGTACCTATTAAATAATTGTCAATACGTTCGTCTCATTTATATTTAATAAAGATATATACCAGAATTACATAAGTAAAAGATGTAAAACAGTGTGATGCGAGCTATTTATTTTAATTAAACATACTATCCCTACAAATTATGAACTAAAATGACAAAATACGGTTGACCTATGTATATGTAATTCAAAATAGGTTCCAATGCACGTCATCAATAAAAAAGTTACTAAATAATTGTACATTTTTAGGTAATATACAGTTTAAAGTTTTGAACGTAACATATTCTATCGATGATTTATTTACCTGTACACATATGACATGGCAAAGAAAGACTACAATTGAATAGTACTGTAAAAATACGAGGTTTTTGGAATCTATCGTGAATAACTAAGTATTTGAAAAGTTAACACTCGCCAATTTTCCGTTCAGATTTGTATAGACATATATTTTTTGCTTCGCAAAATTACGCGCACACAAAAATTGTTATAGCGACTAAACCAATAAGTTTTTGTAAGAACATTTATCATTACTATTGTCCGTTTTTGTTTAATAAACTTCTCGACTTTGAAAATCTTGAGAAATACACCGAACGCAATAATTTTTACATTATTTTATAATCGTTTCTACGCAATTTCCAGTTTTTATTATTTTATTCTTGATTTAGCGCAGCCAGACACAAAATTTTACAAATACAAATCAATACGTCAATAAACCGAACCCATATTGAATAACGATGGATAGCAACATTGCGTAAGAAGCAATTAAGGGGATAGTAGTCGCTCGAAAATGAATAATTATATATCGTTTTTTTATCGTTGGTAACGACTTCGAAATGTTTCTTGACATTGCAAATGATGTATTTTTTATAATTATTTGATATTTTGTAATAAAAATTTATTGATCTTGTACGATAACAAAGATAAGTCTTTAGATATTTTCTCAAAATCTATTAGGAATTTGTAACATATTTTTACATTTATAGAATCTATATTGGTTTATCTAGGTGATAATATCGATAAAAATTGAAACTTCCTTTTAGTAATCTCACAATCTTAATTTTTATAGATGTTTTATGATCACACGTCGTAAGTAACTATAAAACGTCTATAAAAATTGAAATTGTGAGATTAATAAAGGGAAGTTTCAATTTTTATCGATGTTATCACCTAGATAAACCAATACAGATTCTATAAATGTAAGAATATGTTGCAAATTCCTCATAGATTTTGAGAAAATATCTAAAAACTTATCTTTGTTATCGCACAAGATAAATACATTTTTATTACAGAATATCAAATAATTATAAAAAATACATTATTTACAGCGTCAAGAAACTTTTCAAAGTCGTTACCAACTATAAAAAAAATATATATAAGTATTCATTTTCGAGCGTCTACTATCTCCTTAAGAGATAATTCGAAGAATATTTCAGAAACAAAATATTACAAAAAAAAATACACAACTGTACCTACTAACTAGATTGTATTAGTATCGTCATTTCACGTATTAAAATTAATGATTCCGATATTAGAATTGTAACGGGGGTGAAAAGGGCAACTTTGTTCACTAAAATGACATCAAACAAATTGAATATTTTAAGGTACCTACACAAAATTCGTTGCAACATCTTTTACGTGTGGTGGAATGGAATAAACATTGACCGTATAAAAATATTCACAGCGAGTGTTCGTTCAAAGGTGCCTCGGGCAGTGTTGTGCCTTATTTGAACAACCCTGGGGCACCTTTGGACATCAGGTTCAATTTTTGTTAATAACAACATAAAGGAATTATGTTGTTATTAACAAAAATTGAACCTGATGTTCAAAGGTGCCACAGGATTGTTCAAATAAGGCACAACACTACCCGAGGCACCTTTGAACGAACATGCTGTGAATATTGTAACATAAAGGAATTAATTTAAAAATAAAAACAATTAGTTTTAAGTACACACACGAATGTAAAATATAAAACGCTGGTTTAAATTTTGTAGTTTACAGTGAAATTCCCATTTTTCAAAACTGCTTCCAAAAATTTTTAGTTCACTTAAAAAAATAGAACAGTATTTTATCTGTAGTTTGTGTAAAACTCAATGATAGAATCATTTGATGGAATATTTCAAGTAAGTACCGTCAATTTGTTCAATTTAACAACGTGAACGATAAAAATTCATCGCATTTTTTTACAATAATTGTTTATGTAATACGGTTTATAGTTTGGTTTAAAATGAATATTAATTAAGAAAATAATAAATGGTACGCATCGTATTTGAACGATGAACTTTAGTACTCTCCAATCGATTTAACATCAACATATCATGTAATAATGCAATGTTAGAAAATCATTATTACTGGTGGTGAAGTTCTGAAGAAGATGAACTGCGAATCGTTACTTCAACTTTCTCAGTATTTTCAGTACGATCCTGTGCAAAAACCAAGTAGCAGACTGGGCCTGGCCCCTTCCAACCACCTGACGTGTATTATTACAGCTGGCCAGTCGCATTCATTCAAGTGTTCGGACTCCACAAAGCATCGTGGTGTGTCCTTGTGCTGAGTTATCTGACACAGCTGGTCTCGGGTTCGTTGCATATCTATACATAGGTATTGTTAGCTTCGTCAAGCCAGCCGAACAGAAAACACCGAGATATGTATAAAAGCGGAATAGCTACGGCTTTGCAGCATTCAAATTCTTGAATGCGACGTCATTGCAGTTTTAAAATTTACGTCATTCTGTAGTTATCGTTTTCGTAAGTCTAACAAAGTACGTACATAAATTACTTGATGAAACTCCATAAATAAATCTAGTTCTATTATTTTATTGGCAATATTTTGAATGCGAAAAAATGCAATAAACATAAAACGAAAACAAGTTTTAATTAAATTTAATTAAAAAATAATTAAGCGTGGAAATTTAAATGCGACCGCTGTATATATACACATATTTATGTAGAATATGCATAGAATATATAGGTATCCTACTAATTGTAAGTACCAGGGGTCCCAATAATGGCTCAATGAACTCAAATGGATATTAAAAACGGCGACATTTTTTAATAACATCCTTTACTATAAGAATTTCTAACGAAACTTGTAAAGAATCGAAAACAGAAAAAAAAACAGAAGCATCCACATGTACCGATCATGGTAATTTAAAACACTCAAGTCCATGAATATTCCGATTTTTTCCACCAGAAAAATCGATTTGTGTTTCCATAAAACGCATCTACTTATAGCTAAGCTACAACAAAAAATGTGCGCTCCTGTAAAATTTACTTCTTGTGGGTTACGTCGTTCTGCCGAAACGTCGTCGATATGTATCTATAGACATTCGAATCACAAAATGTTTAAAAATTGTTTTTCACAGCTTATCAGTTCAGGTATCTTTAAAATCATCTTTATGATGAAAAAATTATATAAGTAGTTAACAATGCAAGTCGACTTTTTACTTAAAGGTTGAAGGTTTTTCAGTTTTTTTCCCCTATAGGTTCAGAGGCTATAATTTTCGTTCGAATAAAATGATTAATAATGATAAAATACTTTTTATTTAAGTATATAAAGTATACCTTGACGTATAGATACGACGCTAATGAAATTAATTAAACGAACAATTCATATTGTTGATGACCCTCACAAGTCTACCAACCAGATAATATCTATTACTTACGTAAACAACATACAAATTAATTTTTGTATTACATATACTAGCACTTATTTCAATTATTTATTGTAAAATAAGTGATAAAAAAAATAATTTTTTTTAAAATTATTTAATAATAATTAAAAATAAAATAATTATTTATTGTTATGCACTATGTTTACGTGGCGACGCCGACGGCGTAATATTTTCTTGTAAATTAAAGATAATTTTCAGTGGAGTCAAGTGGGGTAAATGTAATAACGGTGCTCCAATGACAGTTTTGATACAGTTTTCTGTAAAAATCTATCAATTTTAACGTCTCGTTAACATGTTATCACCATGTGGAAACGTATGAAAATCTCGATTGTGATTGGTTTCTTTAACAGGCCTTTAAAAATAATAGACTTGTTGTAGAGGACCCACGCGACAGACTTTCACTCAGGCTTGCATCTGTGCAGGAAAAAGTCTGTACAATTTTCATGCGTGAACGTGTGGTTTAAGTACGCACAGACTTCGGTTTCAACGTGCGAACGAAAGAGTACGCACAGACTTTTGTCTGTGTCAACAGAATAAACTGGCCCTAGGTTTGCCCTCGAAAATTTGAGATCTAGGGACTAATGCAACAATTACAATAGCGGTAATTGTAATGTGTACAGCAAAACCTCTATTCACGGACACCTTTCAACAACGAACATCTCTCTTCAAGGGACAATTTCTTATTTCCCAAACTTAAACATTTGTCTTAGTTAACCCTCCCTTTAACGGACACCTCCCAACAACGACCAATATTTTCTACTCCACAGCTGTCCGTTATTGGGAGGTATTGGGATTAAAACGGTAATGACGACAATGATGATCATGAAAAAATAATTTATGTGGAGTTTAACGAAGCTCTTGAAGAAATTGGCACTGGAAAATATGTTCTAGTGAAATACGGCACAATCACGACAAGTACAAAATCTTAAAGCATTTTGTGAGAAAAATAATTAGATTAAAGAGGAATATGGTTGGTCTGTAACATTAATGTTTTTGGTCTTATTTCAAAAAGGCATCGATGTTGTCCAAACAGATGATACTGTAAAAACATTACCTCGACCTGCAGTTGATCGGAGAGGAATATTAAAGTAACTTTCAACGTTAAATTTGAAGGCTTATAAACTTGGTAAACTTGGCTAGTCTTCTGTATCATACATAATATGAATTTGTGTTGTTGAGTTTTTAAGCTTTTTTTTTAGGTATGTAAGTCCTAAAACGTTTCCCAATTTTGCCTGTATCTTCTATGGAGAATATTATCTACTTTAGTTAGGTACTAAAATGATTTCATTTTCCTAACACGTGGTTTTATTTATTGCAGTTTATATCCGTCAATGAACAATTTAAACTTTTTGGTTTTTCCCTATTATAATATAATATATGCGTATATTAACATGCGAATGTATACGAACGGTATTACGTTTTCCCCAATGTGCAAGGTAAATGTATTATAACATCAATCTTTAAAAAAATGTTTTCCTTCCTAGGAAGTGGATAACAAACAACTTACTGCTATATTTTGAAAAAAAAATTGAAGTTAAATCTTTCTATACCTATACTTATTATTTTTTGATAAACCACCAAACTTCAACTAACGTTCAAAAACTATATTGCATCTACTCCTACCTGACATTACAATATTTCTTATCCAATTATTTTATAGAGTAAGTACCTACCTCTAACTGATGTTATTTATTAAATGCATAGTAGGTAGATAATATGTAATAGAATAGAATCGGTTATGGTATACATAATTTGTGATTTAGGTACAATAAATTGCTCGATAATGAACGTACATAACACGATTTTATAATACAAGAGGAGTGTACTAGCATTAATTTACATTTCTATATTATTTTTTGTATATTGCAAAAGCCATTGCGACGTTTTGTAATTCGTAATTAACTTTTTGTTCTTATGCCATTTACACAAGCATAACTTCAATATTAATGTGTAATATGACTACATTCCTCTTAGAATAAATACGAGTACAATAAGTACTAATAAATAAATCAACGTTTACTAATCTACCATTAATTAATATTTTATTTTAAAACAGTTTGTACATACATAGGAGTAATATATTTTGTGAACTTCTGAAGTTCCAAATTAATAATCGAAAATTTTAATGTAAAAATAAATAAAGAAAAAAATAACTAGGTATGCAGTTTAATATTAATACATTTACCTATAAAAAGTTTGTATACAGGATGATTTATAACGAGTGTAAAAAAATTCGGAAACTTATCGAGGAAATTATTCTGAGTAAAAAATGTTATATGAATGGTATACGTTATTCAAAATAGGTTCCAATGCACGTCATGCATAAAAAGTAACTAAATTGTTTATTTTGTAATATTCACTTTAAAGTTTTGAATGTGGCATATTCTAGCGATGATTTACCTGCACACCATGACATGACAAAGAAAGACTATAGTCTATTAGTACTATAAAAATATGAGATATTATTGATGACGAGATTCGAATTACGAAGGAACAAAAGTTTTATTACTTAAGTAGCAAATTCATCAGTTTAATTTAATTAGATTAGGCCAATCAAATTCGTCATAATAATGTCGTTGAACACGTTTTTGACTCACCGATTCGTAGATGTCAAGCTTGTATCTTGCATTCGAGCTCAAAGAGCACATTTGTTTTTAATAGGTACTAATTTTTATTGTTAATATTCTTAACTAAACATTTTTTTTTCAAATTGTAACTAGATATTAAACATATTATGTAGTTACTAACGTATTAACAAAACTAATCTCCCCCCCCCCCCATGTGGCCCCATAACTAATTGAAATAGGGCTTACGTATATACATAAATAACATGTCTTATTTAAAATGATTTTTATTGAATAGCTTTTTGAATCGTTTTCTATATTTGTCTCGATAATGTCTGTGTGAAATCACGGTGAAAATGTTTAATTTCTTTCATTACTAAATTATTAAATTGGTGACGTAAATATTTTCTTTGTCAATTCGATTAATAAGTAAAATAACAAGGTAAGAAAGTGACAAAGATAAAAGTAAAAATACATATAGGTAACTACACAGTAAGTCTGCACAACTTGATTGTCATCGAGGGCCAACACCCAACTTGGATCACTTGACCTTATACAGTGGGGTTGCGGTATTTGGGCCACGATCTAATAATTGGACACCCTTTATAACCGAGCACTGCCAGCGCGCAGGTTCTGGAAAGGTGGGATGGAATTTCAAAAGATACATTTTACATGTTACGCTTGTACTAATTACTTGCGTTAACAATTTAAGAATTTAGTAAAAACGGATTTTAAACATTTGTATCGTGATATATAGATACAAAACAAAGATAGAAAAGAATTTTAATAACTTATAAGTAACGACCACGCTCACATTCGTGATTACGAGTTTTATTTCATAAGTATACGTGGTACCTACAATAAGCTGTTCGATTAGGGAGTAATATACTCAAAAATGCCCAGGCACAAGAGGTTTCAGTCTATACCACTCCGTAATCGGACAACTGCACTAATTGGACACCAGCGCGCAGGGTGTAAAATAAATGTCCAATTACCGCGACCAACACTGTACCTACATAATAGGAAATTGCCCTACTTGTATCTATATCTATATTTTGTGGAAAAACACGAATAGAAAGTTTCTTTGCTATATGCAAATAGTTTTCAATTTTAATAATTATTAGGTTTAGTAAAGTAAAGGTATTTAATATTCTAACTTTTGTCTTACACGCAATTGCCAATATTCTAGACATTTATAAATTAATATAAGCGAAGGTAATTATACCAATGCATTTAATTACGCCCCCTTTACTAATATCTCAAGATTGTATATGCTGTTAGTGGTATCATAAACAACTACATGCTACACCGAAGTCCTTGAATAGTAAGTTACCAATGTGGGTGAGTTATGATTATCATTAGTTTGGAATGCATTTCATAAATTGTAGGGTACTTCGCGACGCAGCACCTATACAGGGTGTTAACCTTACATACGTTGGCAGATTATGGTAGAGGTCAAAAAGTTTCATGAACGTAAGCCCAAAATTCAATAATCTGAAGGTATGTGGTCTTTTCAATGAAAATTCAATATATATACACATTCAGTTTAATTTAAAGAATGTTCACGAAATTAACAATCGCAATTAAAAAATTTTCATATCTCTTGCTCTTGCAAACAAAGTCACACTCACTATCGTCGTTGCACGGATGCGATTGAAAACAACTTCATGCTCACAATTCGTTGACCAACATCTGCACTTCTCCATCGTAACTTAACTTTCGTGTGGTTTTCAAGCGTCAGTAACAAATATTTATAACTATACTTAATCTTTGACAACAATTTATTATTGTATACCCAACTGTATTCACGAACATAATATTCCTTTAATTCGACAATTAATCTGAACGTAACCAACCACCTATAATATCACGTAACGTCTAACATCGGTAATCTGTAGATATAAAAACATTAGTGAACGGTATTTTGTACATAGAAGAATGGCCCTTTGTGATAATTTTATTATTGGATTTCGATCGAAGTGACCGGAATAATATTGTATAAAATTTGGAAATCGAACCTAAGTAGCATTCGATATGGAGGCGGGTCTGCGCATATTGACGTCACTCGGAGAAAAAATAACAGACCAACAGACACGTTGAACTTGTTTAGAACACTCGAATATCCTACCTTTAGTAGTTATTATACCAGGATTCATATTATACTATTATAAGAACTTGCCTATCATTATATATAACTTCTACCCATATGGTAGTATACCTACAAGAATAATTTTTTTTGAAAAAGAAATGTTGGAAATTGCGAAATATTTGTAAAGTTAGTCGTACGTAATTTCTATTTATAAATTTTATGCTACAAAGTTTCCTGAGAAAACAACTTTTATTATTCTGAAGAATATATATAATGATGTTTAAAGGAGTTTTCAGAAAACTTAGCAGGAAATAATACTGCACTGCACGATATTAATTAAATACTCTGCAGCTCGTGCTGAAAGTGCACAACGGCGAAGACGGGGACAATAGCGAATTTATGAGTGTTGTTCATTATTTGCCAACAATTCTACGACGCATTTGAATAAGTCTTGATATGTGCAATAAGTATTTATTTAAACATTTATCATCGTTGCCAGTTTACAAGTTTATTGCACGCTCAGGGGTACGAAGCAAATGGACTAAACATTGAAAAAACCTAATCATCAATCGATTATGATATTCTTATATTTATATCAACATTCACGTATTTTAAAATAATAGAGAATACGTAACTGCTAATACCAAAGAAAATTAAAAGTGTCGAATCGTTTCATTAACATTTAGCAAAGGTAGAAGAGAAAACGGAGGGAGAAACAATTTTCACGTCTTCTCTTTGAATTGTACCGTAAAATGGTGCGAAGTTGACTAAAATTATGAAAAAAGAATTTTAATTTGATTTTGCTAAGTTAATGTTTTAAAGTTTTGATCGTTTTATTGTCCACTACATGTGTAGGTATTAGGGATAGCTGAGGAATAATTAAAAATGTTTCATCTCGTCATCCATAATTACATATCTATCTATAATACATATATAAAAAATGATGTCTGATATCTGGCAGATATCTGTATTACAGAGGAACCTCGATAAGTCGAATATCTCGATTACTCGAACTGGCTTTGCGAACCACAAACAAAATTCTCATGTAAATATATCTCGATTACTCGAACACGCGATAGTTCGAAGCTTTCTTCTCTTTCCTTCAGATTCAAGTTATCGAAGTTCGACTGTATTTATGACTATTAAACTTTGCTGTATCCGTTGTTTCCATTACATGATATTAAATATTTTTCGATTGTATTTAAAACCTTGTATGTTAAAGAAGACGATTTTTGACTAATAAGTTCCCTAGTTATTTTTTTGCAAGTGTTATAAATATTTTACTTATGTATCTAGTGTGCAATATTGCAGTTTGATCAAAAATTTCCTACGAATTTATACATGCTGCGCAAGTTCTAGATATTACGCACTGTGCATTGTCTGTTGGTTTATTTTAGCGTCAAACTAAATCGAATCTTTTCCGTAGAAAATTTTGAGCCAAACATTTTCAATAAAATATAATTACCTATACGTTATTCAAGATAGGTCTCAATACTCGTCATCAATAAAACCTCGCATTTTTACAGTAGGTACTGATAAATTGTAGTCTTTCATTGCCTTGTCGTATGTGTGCAGGTAAACATGAATTATATAATATTCCAAATATACAATTAACTGGGTAACTTTCTTTTTGATGACATGCATTGGAACCTATCGTGAATAATATACACTTAGGTGTCAAAGTTTTTTAGTAAAAAATTCACATTTTTTAACATTTATATTTTACAAGATGACAGAAGATAAAATCGTATTTTTTTAAATATTACAAATATTTTAATGTTACATCGAACGAAATGAGTATAGAGTGTTGTTTTAAGAGTATAAGGGCGATTTTACAGAATTTTTACGTAATTTTACATGATTTTTGTACAAACTGACGTTTTATATGAAATCCGAATCGAAGCAACATTCCCTCCTTTTATATTTTGAATAAATATTCCCACATAAGTTTGCCCTACTTTGATCAGTACAAAACACAATATTTACCCAATTTGCGAAGAAATCTCTGCTGAAGAGCAACAATGCTTTTTGCGAGTAGATAATTTGGCATTTAGGTTGTAATAAAATTAAGTTCAAGTTACGTCAGCAGCTAAACTTCTTCTCATTATCAGTTCGCAGTATAATTGGAGCGCTTTTAAAAAAAAAAGTAGGTAAATCAAGTATCATTTATACGGATGTTTTTAAGCGAATTAGTCACTAACATAAAACTTTTGTAAAATGACGACGCATGAATCATCAAACAAAATTGTAAATAAAATGTTTTATTTATACTGACCGATCAGTGCTTACCAAAACCACAACCTCTCAAATATTATAATTTCAGTTCGTTTCACACGTTTTCCTTGCGATACATATGTATAAAGTTTTACTTATTAGACTCAGGTGTAATCATCTCAATGGTAATTTTACATTAACATTGATATATATATATATATATATATCCTGATATGACACACTACAACCACTCTATTTGTAACATTAGACCTCGAACATCCATCCGCATTAAATCTCGTAGTGCATGTTGTGAATTTTCCAACTTAATGTACATAAGTACACACACACACACACACACACACACATATATATATATATATATATATATATATATGTGTGTGTGTGTGTGTGTGTGTGTGTGTGTGTACTTATGTACATTATGTGTATATATATATATATATATATATATATATATATATATATATATTAAATCACGGTTTAATACACACAGAGAAAAAAGTTTCTTCGAGATTAAAAAATATATTTGTTTGCGAAATATTTTTTGGATCGAATACGTACCATAATTGAACAAAATCTCGAACTTTTAATTCGCAAAAACAAATTTATTCTAATACATTCTTATATTTGTTTGGTAAATTGTGTTTCTAAACGAAATAAAGTTGCATTTTTATATAAATAATAGATTTATTAGTACAATAAATCAAATACAAATTCGTTTAATTCATAAAGCCTAATATTACGTTTAAGCTACTAATATAGTAGAATCAAATAAATAATTTGCATGTATTATATTGAAATACATAAATACTTTTTGGTTATAGCTTCTTATTGCTATTGTATTGCTTCTTATAAGAAGCAAATCCTTATAAGAATACAAATTAACTGCGCCACCAATGATTTTATTATAACTACAACGATCTATTTGTTATTGTGAAAGAAACATTTATTTGTTACTACATATTAAAAAAAAAGATTTGTTTGTATAAAAGATTATTTGATAAATACAAAGAAATCTTTTCTCTGTGCTGAATAATTTATTGCAAAAAGTTTTACGTAACAAACACCCTTATTTTATATAAATAACTGGTACTTCGTTCGAGCGAATTTAAAGTTAGTGGACAATCAAGTGAACTTAACATTATTGAGAAATCCACGACACATCATTTTGATTTATCTACAACATTTTTAACTTGATTTTTTTAAATTGCTAACTGATAATTTCTAATCTATTCATAAATACTAACAATAAATTAATTAATGAATACAGAATGATTCGAACCTCCGACCACTAGTTATCAGACGAGCTCGGCCCCTATTTTATTTTAATGTAACCTCAAAATAATAATTAAAAGTCTTACGTTTCTAAATTGTCAATGTAGCGTGTCGAGGTTGCACTGTAATGTTTCTTTGAATGCGTGTATCAAGATCTATACTTGATTTTCAAATCATACATTTTATATTCCGAAAAAAATGTAAAATGTACAAAATACAGAAAGGCGGGTTTTAGAGTAGGTATCTATCCTGGAACTTACGATTGATATTATTTACGTGGTACGTGTTCAATAATTAAAAAAAAACTTGCTTTTTTCAATGTAATTTAATTTGAAAATATAGTAAGACACCGCTTATTAGAATCGCGTTGGCGCACGGTGTTTTTGGTCAATTACGCGGTGATTCAATTAAGCGAAAAATTTAATTAGTGTTAATGTAGATGACGTGTGTTTAGACTAGTATAGATACATTAACCTAACCGCATCTCATCTACACTAACCTAAACTAGCGTCGCTTACACTAAAATCCAACTAAAACTAACCGACACTCAACACTAATTGTGCATAATCGCTAGCGGAGTGCCAGCAAGTATCCATAAAAACGAAAACTATTCAGTTAGAATGCATAATAACTGAAATTGTTAGTGAATATCGATAATAACTAAACCATTTAGGTAGATATTTTGCGTAATTCCTTAATTCTCTAATTATTACGCGTGGTAATAAGTAAATTTGGATTTTAGCGGTAACATATATGTATACTTTTGAGTCGTACGAGCGGTCGGTTCAATTAACCAGTGAATCAAATAAGCGTAACCTACCGTAACCATCTAAATTATTTTGCATAAAATCAAAAGAAATTTATTTTTTGTATAATTAATTCTACGAAACTGTTCGACTATAGCGTAAATATACCTACACTACAGGCTATTCAAGTTTACAATTTTATAAACCAGAGAAAAAACACATTGTTTAGTCAAAGGAAATACCTTTTACATGAGTTGACTAGCTGGAATTTCTCGTTGTTGGAAGCAATCTACTTTTATAAGGACCAAAAAGCAAGAGCAACGGTTACATAAAATAAATTCACCGTTTCATATTTAACTAGAGATAAATTCCGGAATATAAATTTCCTACTTATCTAATTTTAAATATTGTATGATAAAATACATTGATAAACCCAATGGTAGACGAGAGAGTAGGGGTACCGACGCTGCGGAATCCTACGACCGAGAATGAAATATAAACAGCTCTTCCGGAGTGCGTGCGGTAATTGCTACTCCTGCGGGTTTGCAGGAACTTATTCGCTTTCATCCGTTGTTCCCGTTGAAGTGTTTTACTTTCCCTACTCTCGTTGTCGGAGTGCTTTACGATCACTTTGTTCCTGCTTACTACCGTTTATTTCTTGTAGTAGAAAATGTATTTCTTTAGATACTACATCGGTTACGTTACACACGTGTACTTATAGAGCTTTTATATTTTTAGTCGATACTGTTTACCTATAACTATGCTTTTCCATAAATAATTATTAATAGAAGATTAATTAATCTGTTATTTACGTTGATTTACATAATTACTATAAATTACCATGTTAATACGCACCTACATAAATACATTTAGATATATTTTAATCAATTAAAATATTAACAGCGACCATTAACTACCCTCCCCTACTGACAAAATTTGACGAGCATTTCACACCTGATGCTCAAAAGTGTACTCCGAAATAATAAAGCACTTTGAGGGTGTGGGAGTTAACGCCACTTTACAAAAAGCCAGTAGATTTCATGTGTAAACATAAGAGATTCCAAATTAACGTGTTTTATATATATATATATATATATATATATATATTTTTTTTTAATGAAACTATTGTCGATGTATATTTTTTGTTTCCCCACGTCAAATTTGTTTTTTTTTACAATTACAGGGTTTTAGGGTTTTTTACTTTAATCTCATTTAAAAAGGAACTTAGGAACCACAATTTTCAAAAAAATGGACTTTTAGGAACCGACATTTTCTGCGCGTCAGAGAAAACACTTGGGAAACTCAAAGAAAAAATTATTATTATTAAAACCATTAAAAAAAATTTCTGACGTCGAAATAAAATATTTGAAAATGTAGGTACACCTGTAAAACTACTTGCTTTTAACTTTATGTAAGTTCTTCTTCGAGCCACAATTACAGGAATTATACATTTATTTATCCATCTAGATAAACCGAAGGTTTAAAACATATCGCACAAATAAATAACAGGCGCTTCTTGTTGCAAAACTACTGCTAATTAATAGTAAAATAAGTAGATAACAATAAAACTTAGGACAATGTTTTAGCCTTACTAATAAAGCGAACAGTGTTACAAAGTGTAAATCAAAAAAACCAATAACCAATAACCGTGTGAAAAACAATTTAGTTATAGATTATAAATTATTTTTAATGATTTATTTTTCGAAATTTATACTGCATTAAAGCCTGATGTGACCAAAGAAACACAATAGTAAGTTAACACAGAAATGCAATCGAATGGGTTAGAGCCGTAAGGGTTCAAAGCAAGCACGGGCAACCTTTCCTAATTCTGGGGTCAAATTATCATTCTGTCTCCGAGTAAAGCGCCCGCCGCCGCCGTCGGACCAAATTATTAAATAAAATACATTAATATTAAACGAATTCAATTTATAATATCGATGGCGTTTTTGAAAAACAGCGTGAGCGGCAAAAAAGCTAATTTTACAGGAGCGCACACTTTGTGTTGTAGCTTAACCTCAAATAAATAAAAATACGGAAATAAAATTCAATTTTTCTGGTGTAAAAAATCGAAATGCTGTTACTAGATTTTAGATGCTGGCAAAGCTTTGAACATTATGGGTAACCTGTGCACGTAGTATATGTTAGGGTTAAAAAAATGGCATTGCAAGTTGCAAAAGTACTTGTTTTTTATGTCACAAAATATAGTTTATAGTAGAGTAATTTTCATCAGTTTACTAATACATTTTACGAAGAAAATGGGTCTTCGGGACCAAAATTTCCAAAAAATCTATTGTTAGGGGTTCGGGGACTTCCCCTAGATGCTCTACAATTAGTGCTAAAGTATTTTAAAAACTTAAGTATGTTTGCTATTCGTTTCAAAATTGTTTTACCGTTTTCTTGTTGTTTTAAACTCGTAGTTTTATCCACATAGAAAAATATTTGATTAAGTGTCGTTTTCAAACAATTACCTACTTATTTGAATAAGTGAGTAGGTATAATTATTAATTAATGTAGAAACCAACACCACAAAAACCGCAGTATATTAGACTGCACAACTTCCTAGACTAAACTGATAATTTTCGGTATCTACCCAATTATTTTTATTAACACGCCGGTGCACTTTAGTTAATAAGTTGTGTCTTATTTTTAAGAAAAACCAGTATGTATGATGGCCTTCAAAATATATTATTCCCTGTATTATCATAAAAGTATGATTTAAAAAGTGGATAAATCGCTACCGAAGCGCTTTGTTCATTTAAACAACCGTGGACAAGAACGTAAACGATTAGTACACGATCCAAAATCCTAATCTCACACATTTTCACACAGTACCGAAACTTGATTAAGTATTTCGATGCTTTCGGTTTATGAAATAAATCGAACGTTTTTGGTAAATTTTATCATCAGCTATTTTCAGAAACTTTTCGGAAGAAGTTTTATGAAAGTTTTTAAGTGAACATCAAAATATGTAGATATTCCGTGAGAAGCATGTTGGTTTGTTTCAGGTGAGAATTTTAGTTAAGATTACGTAAACGGCGAAGTTAATAGACAAGGTAACCTAATGTCCAAGTAGCGATTAAGAATTTAAACAAAATTTTTCCGATAATTCCGGAATGATAACAAAAATGTAATGTGTTCGCTTCTTTATTCGTCGAAGAAAGGTAAAGAGTCATCGTACGATGACTCTTCGCTTCAATTAAGCGGGCTTCCATCTAATTAAGTGCAGGTACAGGAAATTCATTTCACTTTATCTCCAGCGAGCGCGAGCAGCTTTAAATCTTTCCCAATAAAACTGTATTTAAAAACATTTTAACAAAAATGATAGCTACACCCGTCTATTTTCAGTGAAAATTTAAGCCGTGGTCGTAATATTAATGCGTTGCGTCGAATTAAGTTTTTCACAAACTTCTAAAAGCTCGGCAAAGGGACAGCTCGAGACAATTATCGGAACGAACAATCGAAACTGTTAATTATGTAACAGTTCGATTTTGAACGTCTGACCCCCACATGTTCAAGATTAATAAATCGAACCGACATTATTTTGTTGGAAAGAATACAAGATCGACGACCGACCGCACCATTAAATCGCATCGTACATCGTCGATTCCCGCAGATCAAATTTGGTGAACAAAACCACACACGGCTTAAGGACGACGTCCTCTATTATAATAATTCATACATATTTACGAACTTCCACATACTGTTTTGTTGGTTTCTTAATAAGTAACGTTTTATGAGAGTAGTAGTAATCCTAGGTGTTTAACGTTAATTGAAAAATACCTACACATTTTTGTTTGTTTCGTACTTACGTCTTGCACGAAACCCATCATTTCAATCCCGTCGGTAAAGGATATTTTTTTAATACCTAAGCTTTTGTAATAAGGGGAGGAGGGTCACCGAATAGCAAAATAAATTTAATTAAATTACCAGGCAATATGCAAATTTTTAATGCAATATTATTTTTAATAAAACAGTTTATGAGTGAAGCTGACGAATTTAATTTGTATTAAAAACATATTTAATTACCATACCGAATGCAAAGTATTTCTTGCAGTATTATTTTAAAGTCAAATAAGCCAGTTTGCATAAGTTTGGTTTCCTTGATAACAACTTGATTATTCGATTATATCCAGTTATTGGTGGTCAACAACCTTGATAGAACTAGAAAATGTAATCGAGATTAATATTAAATTTATGACACGTTGCCTCAACTCATCCAAAACAGCGAGGGGTCATCACAAAAATAAGCAATCAGCATAAACTGTGCCTAACATAAAAATGCACACTTCGATGTTCACGAAATCGCTTGCTTTACCATTTCTTCTTCGACGTAGAACGGGAATTTCGTTATTAAATTTTACAGAAAATTAGTTTTTTTTTTAGAAATCTCCATAATTAAATTAACTAAAAATTACGTTTATGAGAAAATAGCACGATATAGGTACAGTTATCGTTTCCTTAACAAACATCCCCATTTTTTTTTTCGGTTGTTTCGGGCAACGTGCAAAATTATTGTACTTCGCAGGTGAAAATGCGGTAATAATTAATTAATTAATACCTAAAAGTAGATAATAAAATTGTAGCTATTATTTA
The DNA here is from genome assembly GCA_036326145.1 of Rhagophthalmus giganteus. Classification (NCBI taxonomy): domain Eukaryota; kingdom Metazoa; phylum Arthropoda; class Insecta; order Coleoptera; family Rhagophthalmidae; genus Rhagophthalmus; species Rhagophthalmus giganteus. The sequence goes on from JARFJA010000001.1 coordinate 53,579,814, forward strand.
AAAATATAGTTAGGTATACAAAAGTTGACATAGATATACAGTGCACTCGTGTTAACGTGAACTAATTAAAGTCGGTCGTGTTCATGTTAACGGAACACGATTTTAAAACAATTCAATATGACGTATAGCTTATCCAAACCTATATGATGTTCACGTCATCAATACAAGGTTGCTAGATGATGACGTTTCACACAGTGCTGTCATCTCGTACCTCGTATTTTGACAGTTCTAATAAATTGTAGTCTTTTTTTATGCCATCTAATATGTGCGCAAGTAAATCATCTACAGAATATGTCACTTTCCAAACTTTAAACCGAATTACAAATAAACAATCTAGTAACTTTTTGTTGATGACGTGAACATCATATAGGTTTGGATAAGCTATACCTAACGTCATTTTTAACTTTACTTTATTCTATACGTTGTTCACGATAGGTTCCAATTCACGTCATCAATAAAACGTCGTATTTTTACAGTACTAATAATAGACTGTAGTCTTTCTTTGTCATGTCGCATGTATGCAATTATCGGTAGAATATGCCACGTTCAAAACTTTAAATAAATTGAATATTACAAAGATATACTAAATATACAAAATATTTCTTAGGTTATTGATGATTCACTGTCATAAAAAAAGACATTAATAACTATTCTCACGATAAGATTAAATTTGTAGTACAGTAGAGTTCAGATTATCCGAACTCGTATACATAGATACCTATATAGGTACGGCACCGGATAATATGAAAAAGATGGGTAGATAAATATCTAAATGGAAATATCGTTACATTTAGTTAATTAAATTGAATTCGTTTCCTCCGCAAATCGAAATCACGTGATAAAAACATTTTTAGCGACTCGCGCTACCGATCTTTCTTTTCTACCTAACCAGAGATGAAACGCACGATCAGTGGGGATAACAGCAACCACTTTCTACCATTTCGACCATACACACGTGTACACTAATCAGGGCACTACGGTAATAACCAATTTCGTTAAAGAAGATCGAAGATTTGGTGAAAGTAATACCTACTTAAATATGAATACGAAACTAAGGAATACAAAATTTTTCGGCAATGTTAAATTAACGTGACTATCACTCGTGAATTGACAGAAACAGTCGAACTTTGGGCAAAGTATGTATTGTGAATCGTGAATGAAAACGATTAAATAATAATTTACGTAATACATTTTAAATTTCCTAATAAATAATTATTTGCACAAAATGTCCGATTTCTAACAGGCTTATCACTCATTACAGAATTAAACTTGAAATACTTGTTGAAGTTGCTTATAACGAATTCGTTTTGAAAGTCACTTGTAATTCGTTATAACCGAATTTTACCGTACGCCGATAAAAATGTGAATTTGTAATATCTAAAATAGTGCAAGTATACTAAATAGTCACGTGCGACTATTTGATATAATTGACGCACATAGGTATATTGCATTGACGATGAAGCAAAAAATAATTTACATAGACACATATTTGGGACAATTGCAAAATGGGACACACATATCGATCGTTTGATCTCTTGTAACGAGTATTCTCGTTTGTTTATTTTGAGATAATGTTTGTTACATAAGTACACACTTACATGCTTTTTGCGGCTTCAAATTTTAACGCTATATATATATTTTACCAAATAAAAATTCGAAAGTTAATCTTTTAATATCTTAAACTATGCGAAAAATTATAATTCTACGTAATAAAATATTAGATTAAAAAAAAAAAGAAAACGGCTTAAAAATTAATATTCTAATGTCGCAAAATCAATTGGAGTTAAAACGAAATCGAATAGCTAACCTATATTTACGTAATTGATAACCTATCGATATACCTACCAATTAAAGCGAAAAGGTGCGGAGGGGGGTCGGTCGATTAAAATTATTAGAAAATGTACGTTTACCAACAAATTCAAATTTAAATTTTAAACTGAAAGCTTTGTATGTTCGTTATCTAAACGAAATAACATTTTGGAGTTGCAGCACAAAGTATTAATAAAATTACGACGTTTTACTATTTTAAGTCTTACGGTTACGTATTTTAGGTCTAAAATCCCGCGCGACCCGATCGTACAATCGAATTAGTAGCAGTTTGTGTAGTGGATCATTCATAAGTAGCTATGACGTCACCGACCTGATCAATACTACATGGAACGGCCTTTGAAAATAGTGCGCAAGCGTCTTTCATTACGGCCGTCACATGTGCAGATTACGGACAATTGTGATTCACATAAAAATTAAATTGATTGGAAGTTCCTCGTTCCGGATATACCGATGAGTAGAGTAGGAGGGCATGGTACGGAGGTCCCGTTTTTCCCGAAAGAAGGTATGCTCGAAAAAAAAATCGGAATTGCTTAAACTACCTACGTTTTGTTTACTGGGAAATGTAAGAGACCGGAAGCTGTTTTTTTTTTCCGAAGATCGAGATCGCGATTTAGGAATCAAATAGGACGCAATTGGTTTCGGTAGGTACACACACGAGATAAGGGCAATTTTTGAATAGATTAAAGGGTTCGGTATTTACTTAATGTAAACTTCTCGTTTCTGAGGAAATCGAGAGCTAAACATAAGATATTTGATTGATTGACTTATTTATGTATAATGATTTATTGTTAGAATTTAAACTAAAAATATTTATTTGCTTATTATATATATTTAAATTAACACTTAATCTGCCGGCCACATATTCTAGTCCTACGACACGTGCCAGCAATTTAAGTGTTGAGATAAATTATTGTTAAAAAATTAGGTAAGTAGGTGTATTTAACTTTTATAGTTATTTGTGGTAGATATTTTTTTTGTAATCAAAGTTTAATGCAGATAATTGTCGGATCTCGACAAACGAGATTCAATTCCTATGTAATAAACGTCTAGACGATTCGATTTCTTTGAACTAAGAAAAGTTTACGATTTCATTTCCTAATAGATAATGTTAATATTTTCTAACAATTAGAATGTTTCCATATTTACCTAGTCGATACTTTTTCAAATAAAAAGGTCAAAGTTACTTTCCGGTAATTATACATACTTATGTACATAATATCTACAAAGGTAGGTTTATTTCATTAATTTTTTGACCGAAACTTAATTATTAGGTGGTGCCTATCTACAATTTGGTAAAAAGTAAAATATTCTGGACGCACATTAATTGGAATCAAGATTTTTGAATTTTATTGCTGCAACGGTCCGATCACAGCCGGATCGGACAAATGTTTAATTTAAATCGAAAAAAATCCGATAGTTATGCAAGGTCCGTGTATTACAAAAGAACATTTTTTACACCGCATTGTTCCATGAGTTCCATTAAACCTAATAGAGTGTAATTCCATTTCCTAATCAACAACGAATGAGTTTATAAGGTTTCGAGTTCACGTAGGACCTAGCTAGGATGGTTAGTATTATTATTTAAATCTCTATATTGTACGCTCGGTCATTTGAATATTTTAAGGGTTTCGGGTTCGTCAATTATTAATTAAATGTGTAGGTAGGTGGTACCTACCTATGTAGGTATTTTAATAAAAGTATAACGAGGGATTGTAAAGGCGAAATTTTATTTTTTTCTTTATTTTTAATTAGTGACCTTTGAAACACTGCAGAAAAGATATAGGAATTTATCTACATACAATGCAACTGATATTTATTTAAATTGAGCACAGTCGAATTGCAGTTGTTTTTAAGATACCTACTTATTACATTTCGAAGACGAATCTCATTCGTTCATTTTTCTTTTTTTTTTCAATTTACTGCGTAGTGACCTAAGAAAATTAAAAAATCAACAAAACGTCGTTCGATAATAAAATGGTAGGCAATGCTTATTAAAAATATTTTTGATAAATTAAAACTTTAAGTTATTTTGCAAATAATGGAATCTATACTCTCGTTTTTTATAACAAAAGCAAATTTCATTATTTCTGTATCTAACCGTTTTAATTTAAAAAAATGCTATAACTACGAAGTACATTAACGCCCAAAAAGATTCCACACTCTCTGTATTTTTGTGTCTATTTTACAAATAAGTCAAATCGCTTTGAAATTTTCGATAAATATTTAACTACCTACCATATAGGTAAACTAGTGAACTAAGGGTCGATCTTTCCATCTTCTGATAAATTTATCGGACAGATATTTACCATGGAAATAATTGTTCGAACAAACGTTTCTATAGTAAATATCTGTCAGATAAATTTATCAGAAGATGGAAAGATCGGCCCTAAAAGTGTGATATAATAATCTAGGTGGTAGCGGGAATCACCAAGGTGATAAATAACAAGGAGTAGATTAAGTAATTGTGTGTTAAATGTAATGGTAAAATTTATAAATTAATAAACCTATTATAAAACATGGCGCTGCGACGAAGAGAACAATAAAATAGGATTCAATAAAATAATGGCGCAATTTAATATACCTGAACCATTAAAACTGAAAATGCAAACGACATTGGAAAAGTGTTACAAGTCTTTGAAAATTACTGTAGTCCAATGAAAAATGTTCTCCACGCAAGATTTTTGCTATTTTATATTCTTGTAAAAAATGTCATCGATATGTTTATGGACGAGAAGCTATTATTCAAACAGATCATTTACCATTAATAAATATTACGAAAAAAGACGTTATTAACATACCGTCTCGTAGGTTACAATGTATAAAATTGAAATTGTCAAAATATAATATAAAAGTAGAATACATTAAGGGAAAAAAGAACTTGATGGCAGATGCCATATCTAGGGCTTATGATAAAGAATTAAAGAACCATGATGATTTGATTGATCTAGATGCGAATGATGTCATACATACAATTAATATGAGTGATAGAAGAAAGCTTCAATTTGTTACAGAAATTTTGAAGGATGAGGTGCTTAGTGAAATATTGAATTATTATAAGAAAGGTTGGTCATCAAAAAACAAAGTAAGTCTCGATATGAAGTTTTATTATAATGTGAAGGATAAAATTTCCGTAATAGATAATTTAGTGTATTATGATGATAGGGTACCAAAGGTGTTAAGAAAAGAAATGCTAGAATCGTTACACGAATCTCACTAAGGAATTGTAAAAATAAAAGCCAGAGCAAAATCATTGATGTATTGGCCGAATATAAATAAGGACACCGAGGATTATGTTAAATATTGTAGAATGTGTGAAAAATTTAGAAGTAATAACATAAAAGAACCTATGTTTAATCACCCAATTCCTGAATTACCTTTTCAAAAGGTAGGTTGTGTTATTTTAGAATTTGGTGGTAAATCGTATTTAATCTTGATTGATTATTATTCTAAATGGATCGAGCTGGTTAAATTAAAAACGAAAATTCAATAGAAATTATAAAATCATTTAAATTTATATTTGCAACACACGGTATTCCTATTTTAGTCATGGCCGATAATATGCCATTTAATTCATATATAATGCATAAATTTTCTAAAACATGGTGTTTTGAAATAATAACATCGTCACCCAGATATCCTAAAAGTAATGGACTGGCGGAAAAGGCAGTAGGTATTTGCAAAAATATATTAAGAAAATCAGTAGAGGCTAAACTTGAAACAGAATTAATGATTTTAGAGTACAGAAATACACCTGTACTTGGTTCAGAATTTACTGCGGCACAATTGTTAACAACAATTAACTCGACTTAACAAGTCGAGCAACCAGAACAAAATTACCTATATTCAATTGAAATTTATAGCCAAGAGTCATAAGAAATTTTAAACAATTCTTAGATAAAAGGCAAGAAAAAGTAAATTATTATTTCAATAGACAGGCTAAAATAAGGAAAAGTTTTAGAGAAGGGGAAAACATAGCATATTATAAAGAACATAAGGAAAAATATGGAAACCTACTCGAATCGATTTTCAAAAACGAATTTTCCTAGATCATTTTGTATTAAGAAGGAGAATTGAAGAATTGTAAGACGTAATACATATGATTTTAAACACTCAAAAAATCATCCCACATTTAAAGAAAATTTAGAGGATGATCATAGTAATAATTATAATTATAGTTTAAGTAATAAAGATATGAATGATTCTTTAATAGAACCTCTTAGAACAAAAAAATATATAACTAGATCAGGAAGGGAAGTAAAAGTTTGAACGAAATTTATATACTTACCTAATCATATAAATATTTTAAATATTCTTATTGAAAGTGTAATTAGCTATCGAATGCCAACTTATTGTTAATTGGTTATCGGCACAATTTCTTAGATATCAAACATTACGACTCGTTGTAAACGTTTTCAATATTAAAAAAAAAACGCACTTGAAAGGAGATTAGAACAGACAATTCTTATTCTTTTTGTCACTGTGGTTTTAATATACAATACGACATTTAATAAATATTTGATAAACAGCGCGACAAAAATTATTTTCCGCAATTTTTTAATTATTGATAAATTACCTATGCCTCACCGCTGTCGAGCAGTAGATAATTGACGTCAATGGTTTCCCCACAAAATATTAAGAGTTTATTATTGTTACACTCGTCTATAGTAATTAAAAATATGTTCTTTACATTTTATAAAAATTAATCGAAGTTTTGTTTTTAAACGACATCGGTATTTTACTCATAATACAAACAAATGTCACTTTATCGTGTTTCTTAGATGTTTTATTCTTAAAACTATTACTCATAAAAATTGAGTTTCGATTGATCGCGTAGTAAAGGAGATATCGTTAAAATATCGTAATATTCAAGGGTGTGAAATATTTTTGCTAGCGCTACCTGTACATACATAAGTGTGAAAATGAATTATTTTTCTCGATGTTCAAAGTAACTATTATAAAAATCGCTTGTTGTGTATTTATAGCCTCCATTTTCAATCAAATGACGCGGAACGAATTAGAATTTTTGATTGTATGGTACACTCAAAATCTAACAGCACGTTTGTGCATCATTATAGCTTCTATATAGGTAGGTGGTGTACACTTAATAATTCTAAATATCGTTTTTTTTTTTGTTATTTATGCGATTAAATCTTTTTTCGAATCGCAAACTCATCTAAAGAAAACCGATTGTGTAGAAGAGTTGCAGACATTATATATTTATACACCGATGATATGTTTATGTGTGTTTATCTATTTAGCCGTAAACACTTAAAAATTGGTGCAGGATTTTTTTTTTGGGAAGATCGATAAAATGTTTATTCCATAATTTGGAATAGGTTATCCTCTACAGTTTAATTAATATCTTAATTAAATTCATTAGGTACTTCTTTATAAAAATATATGTTTCCATTATGCGATTTTTCAAAAGCAAGAAAGTTGTTTGTATGTATATTAAACGTGTATTTCTATTGTATTATAAATAATTAAATAACCAGTATTAATTTAAAGGAAAACGTCTCGGCTTGGTCGAGAAAATGATTTTTCATCAGGACAATTCATGTGCAATAAATTTCGACGTTTCGATGATGACAAAACATTTAAATGATTTCTGTGGTGAAAAAATGAGAATTACAGCACCGTCGATGTGTATTTTTTTATAATGACATACCTAATATAAAAATATGTACCTGTATTTACAATTTAAAGATATGCTAAAAATTACTTCGAACAGTATTTGAGGAGTTTATGCAAAGTTTATTTTGATCCTACATAAAAGAAATGATTACGAGGCTAATGTTTAAAATTCTATCGAGACTTTATTTCGCTACATCAGTGACTTTTTACTTGAAAATTGACGAAAAAACAATTACATACCTACTTACGTAAAATAGTTTAACCCATATTTTTAATTTTTGTTAGGTACTGTTTACGATTCGGTTATATAAACCATATTTCAATTAAATAAATTTCTAACGTTACTTATTGGCAACGCAATTTAAAATAGACATAATTAAAAAAGAAATGGATTCCACTCATTATTACAAAAAACTTTATTTTATAATGTTATAAATTTAAATAAATACTTATGTTCATAAGCATAAAAGTATAGATACGTGTTGGCGTCCATCTACACTATGAAATAGAGCAATACCTCTTTATGGTAACGGTTTTGATCAGTCCGGATTTAATCCTAAAAAATTAGTACACAAAAGTATGTAAAAAGTTATTAAAAATTATGCAAAAAATAATTATCTAAACTATGCCACGATTTACGCAATAACTAAACGTTTGTCGAACGGACTGTGAAATAAAAATCACAGAAATCGTGGAAAATCTTTATTGAACTATGTATTATGGTATTTAGTTCTTCGATTAGCCCGGTTTCAAACGGACTGTGCGAGGTATATTACTGTACCATTAAATAAAATTGCACAAAATACTTGGCTGCTTGATATTTTTTACCAAATATTTTAATTCCCGCTATCACAAAGCTAGGTATTTATTTTTGTGTTTGTGTTTGTGTTGTATTTATGTAACTAAAAATCTTTCCATGCTTAAATTGCGCCTTTTAGCCTAAGAGTAGAAGCCGTGTGGCCTAGAGGGTAAGTCTGTCGACTGGCCTTCTATCAACTCACGGCTGCGGGTTCGAATCCCGCTGCAACCCCGGACGTTTGTGAACGTAATACTTAACCAGATATAGAAATGAATTCCAAAAATAGACCGACTAATTGGAGAGTTCAAAGTAATAAACAGAAAAAAAAAGCCTAACGATAAGATTGCAAATACCTAAAGGCCATTCAAATTTTATTCCGACACGTATTCGATAAAAAGTTAGTAAACGATGACATTTTACGCAGTGGCGTCACCCACGTATTTTACAACACTAATAAATGACCGTAATATTTCTTTACCATATACATTGTAAGTAAATCATAGGTAAAATACGTCACTTTCCAAACTTTGAACTAAATTACAAAAATCACGGGGTGACTTTTTATAGTCAACTTTAAAGGTATATTGGGCCAGAACAATAAGTGCACGTGAGCGGCTTTTCTTCGTGCATATTCTTCAAACTTTTAGCAAAAAATTAGTGCTTTTGTAAATTTTCTTAAACTCGATCGATAGCACTTATACTATTCGCATTCAAAATAAGACGAGATTTTATTTTAAATTCGAAATAAAGAAATGAAAATTTTTTAGAGAGCTTACCAGGATTTGTGGACTTGGGAGATGTGGAAAAATAATTTTAAAATTGTTTCCAAATTTGCAATAGGTCACTTGTATGAGAACCAATAAGATAACATAGGTAATGTGTATGACTAAATAACTTAGGTGGACACCTACTTATAAGAGAGTCTTTTCGATCTGAAAAAGTGGAAATGATGGAGGAGTTCGGGCGGGGTTAGGATATCGAAGTAGCTGTACAATAAAGAAAAATGAGTTTGCGCGAAAACGTGTCCCGTTGGTGTACGAAATTTTAGGCGATTACACGGGCAGTGGAAATGGCACTATATTTTCAGGAAAAGGGTTAGGAAGGGATAAATCAAATTCTATATTGCTCATCGTTCTACAGTAAGACGTTTATGGTAAAATGATACCCTATCCCTTACCCAAACACTGCCTATCCATAATCTTAATATTTTTTTATTGCGAACACGCATTCAATTAGAAAGAAAATTGTAAAACTTTCGATTTCGGATTAATCGAAAGTAGGTACCTACATATGCAATTTTCTTTTATGGGAACGATACCACCTACATTTTTTCATATTTTTTATTTCTTCTTATTTGTCTCTAGAACTACATTTTAGTCACTCATAAGTGAGGAATGCATATGTCATAAAAACCTGTTTTCTTTCGTTTTACGGTAGAGTAGAAAATACTCGAATTTTTATGATTATCAAGAAGAGAATATTATCTACATGTCTACCTCAAAAAAACTTGTTCTACTTCAAATATCTTAAATTTAGAATTATTAAGAAAATCATTATTGTGCATCTATTAAATAATGTTACATCAACTGTAATTAACGTCTAGGTATATTTCTACGCACATACGTCGAAAATTTAAACAAATTTCCAGACGTTTCCCTTTTTAAAAATACAATATCAAGATGATAAAAGTCCCCTTGTACAAAACAAGTTCTCATTTGTATTGCGAATGTAAATAATTCATCAGCTACTGGTTAGTTAAAGTGATACATTTCGGTGTGGGCATTGTAAAAGCTAAGAAAACCGTTGGCAAAGTTCATCATCTACCACCTGCCTTCGATCCACCTGCACTCTGGGTAATTAACCGCCATTACAACAGTTGTAAGATACATATTATATTACTTGTAAAAAGCGTCTCCGACGAATGCCGGCGTTGCTCGTTTTGTAAAACACGCATTAAAAATTTCGTTTGAGATTCGCAAAAAAATATATTAAAAATTTCACTTAAAATGAAGGATTTTTCTTTATTTTGTGGAAGAGATGGACTACTTGATTACCACGAACTCAGCTACGGATACTAAACATTCCGTTAATATGCAAATGACGGAAACCAATAGATGTAAATGCGTAGAAAAAGTTGAAATGTTTGTTGTGGTACGCCTATTTTTTTTTTAAATAACAGAGCAATTTAAAAATGAATTAGCATTTATTTTAATTCGTTTCGGGAAACAAAATCAACACGAAACGTAAGGAAAATGATTGGATTTTTTTAGAGTTTTGCGGTTTAATGTCTGTTAAAATGTTTTTAAATTGCGTAGACAGGTGCGTATAGTCACCGGATATTTAAGTGTTTGTAACCGACACAGTTACCATAAAAATATTTTATATCTACCTACCATAGACCAGTCGGCAAAGTAAACAATTCAAGAAAATTCAAATTATCTAAAAATTGGCGTACTTTTATTTTAATGTAAATATTAGGGGGACCGGAAAGTAATGTCGTTTCTGCGCACATCAATATTTGTTTACCATTTATTAGCTCATTGTGTTCTTCAAAGTCGCACCAAAGATATTTTAAGGTTAATGTGACTTGTTTACTTATAAATAATTAAATCTTCAATTTTTTTTACAATTTTGGGTGAAATGGCCAACCAAATACTATAAAAGGAACATATCTGGAATTGTATGCTTTTTAAGTTTCACAAGGGTAGTAACGTAACAGTTGCTACGAAAACATTTACGATGTTTATTCAAGTGCATTAGATGTTTGTAAATGCCAAAGGTGGTTTTCTAAGTCCAGATCCAGTAAAAAAATTGAAAATTTGGATGATATCCAAAATGCCATCTCCAGATATTTTGCTCAAAAACGAATTGATTTTTATCGATCCGGCATTGAAAATTTGCACACTAGATGGCAAAAGATTGTTGATAACGAGGGTAATTACATCATCGATTAAAAATAAAAACTTGTTTGAATTTAATGTAAAAAAACGACATTATTTTCCGGTCCCCCTAATACATTTACCACCTGCGCATGGTGACAAAAAAATCCATTATAGATATCATAAATAACCACCTGTGATCGTTTTAAGTCAAAAATGTATTATAAACGTGTATCTCATTTGCAACGGTTATATAAGTACAATCATTTTTAAATACAAAAATTTCATGGGTCGTGGTGGAGTTCAATAAAAAAATATGCGAAAAATATAAATAGCGACAGAAAATTTTTAAAATATGTACTTTTTAGGAAATTTATTCTAAAATTATATATTTTTTATGCAGTAAAATTATTTGAATAATCACTATCTACTGTCTTTATACCGCAAAATTATAAATCTACTCTATTTTTTATTAGAAATCTATTCCTGTGCCCTTAAGCATTGCAAATTTCCCTATGACAAACTATAATAAAACAGATAAAAGTTTAATCGCATTTTTATGCGACCGATAAATACAAAGCAACTAATAAAACATGTTCGTTACCTACTTTCATAACTCATCGGAGGCGAATAAAGAACCGCATGTTTTTAAAATAAAAGCGGGATTTTCTAGTACCCACGTATAAACTAGAATGCATTTATATATAGAATTCCAGCAAAACCGTTTCAGATCTTTCGCGTTAGTGATACAGAGCGGTAATGTTTGTTTCAGTAGTTCGAATTTTAAATTACGGCGTCATATTATTCGTATGTGCGAGGAGTGCTCGTTCGGTTTATAAGGCCTTTTTGCGTGTGAGTGCGCGAATGTTGTGTTGTGCTCTATAAAAGGATTAATTTGACGAGGAAAGGTAGGATCTTTCTTTGTCGACTAATTCTGTATGTAGTTATAAAGTGTAAATACATGGACCTTTAAACTCTAACACAAATTCTCTGAAAATGGAGCTTGATTAGGTTCTTGGATAGGGATTTGGTTAGGGTCTTGGTTAAGGACTTAGCTAGGGCTCCCCTCAAACATTCGACGGTCCAATTTCGCAAACAAAATTTTATATTTCGTGCGTTTTCGCGATCAGAGTGGTTGGTGAAATTCAGTTAAATACGAAGCATAAGTATAGGTACGTAATAATGCAAGTTCACAGTCAACGAAGGAATTACGCTGGAGATTGCCGATAGAGGGAAAACAAACGATGACGAGAAAAACGTAGGAAATACAAAGAATTATTTAGAAGTTTCTAATTTTTTCTTATAGTCTGTTACAGACAAGTGGCAGTCGCAGCGGCAGCAGTATTGGAGTCTGTATTTTAACGTAAGTTTCTATTAAAAGTAAATTTATTTCAGGATGTTAATTTTTTTAATGTTTTTCGATTTTTTTTAATTTCTCCTATTTTTAGAGATTTTATCCTATTTAATACCTTATTAACGTTGAATTAAAAACAAATTTAATTTATTTGGGGCATCGAGTGTGCGTATAGATTGTGAGTTGAAAAATGTTTAATGCTCAAGTTCCTCGATTAAGTTTTTGCCACCTCTTTACTTAAAAAAAATTCGAATAATTCCAGTTTTATCGTGGCATTCTTTAACACTCCTTGTTCTAAATTTCCCCCCTTTTTTACTAAATTTAATACTTTCATGCAATTATTGTAGTTATATTACTAACAAAGTGAAAATAAGGTAACTGTATGGGTGTAAAGAGTTAGTTCCCTGATAGGTTAGTTTCTTGATTACCTATCTAATACTCAAAAATAAGAAAAATTTCAGAACTTACCGCCGAAACTGCTATAAGCGTTTTCGATATTAGTTTTTATGTAATTTAGTTGATCTTTAGTCTTATGATTTATTGTTAAGTTACGCTTAATTTAAGTTAAAATAAAATACTTTGGTATTACAAGAAATAGAAGAGCAATTTCAACGAATACTATGTATATGTTATTAAGAATTTATTGGTGAAATAGCCTTAACAACAGTTTCACGTATTCACTTCTACCTGATAATTATTTTTTGTTCAAATATTTACTACGATTCTAAGAAATTATTTTCCCAAACGTCGCGTTTCACGGAATTATGACAATAAAAGACATTAAGTTGTCGTGAATTTTGCTTCATAAAAATATTTTTAATAATTTGGTCTAATATAAGCAAACTAAAGTTTTGATGACTATAAGTGAACTTAAAATAAGTGGTTCTGTAAATTAATCGAGTATAAAATATAATTTATGGTAGAGTATCTACAAAGTATAAGTATCTAAATGTGATTAATATTCGAGACGAATTGACTTCTTGGGAGCGATATTCATATATGTATCTACTCTTTTTTTTAGACGTATTTCAAACCATTGATTGTCGCAAATGAAAATCGCCGTAAATCGAAGTAGTGCACTTTTTCATTTATTGTCTAATAAATGGGCGAATGTCTGGAAAGTGTCTTTATTTGCTTATAAAAAATAAAAATTTTATAAACTTATTCAAACTCAACGAAATTATAAGGAATAACAGGCTCGTGTTTATATTTTTCGAGATTAATGACTTATTTTTAAACATTTGATACCGGAGGAATCGTGTTCAAGGCACAGATCATTAAATTTATCAAAACTTTTGTTTACAACGTTATTCGAATTATGGGGCAAAAATCTAACGGCACATCATAAAAAATTAAAATTAGCAAATCTTATAAAATTTGTATCGGATTTTAAATACGATTTTATTGAAGAATTTTAGTTGCAAACGTTATAAACATGTTTAAAAACATCGATTTCATTTATGAACTAACAAACATTTAACATTTTCAATCCAGAGTAATGGCATTTCCTACATTTTTATGCTCGTATTATAATGCGGCATGTTCAGTATTCATGACCTTACCATTTAGGCATTTAAGTAAGTATCCACATATTCGTTGAAAATTTATTAAATACAACTACATTAAAAAAAATGACATTACTGTTTAGTTATTTAAGGTTTAATGATGAAACTCTGTAAATTGTATGTTTTATTGTTAGCTCAGTAGTTCAGTCCTAACTTTTTTTTTAAATGTCATAAAAAAGCTTATCTACATGATTATGTTCTCTAATTTTGTTTCTGTCAATTAACCGTAGATGCATATAATTTTTCAATTTGATTTAAAACAGAGAAACTATAGCATAATCGAATTGATTACAAATAGCGTACAACAACAACAAGATAAATTATTTATATTGTCTAATATTTTGTAAAATAAGCATAATGTAACTAACGTTAATTGGTGGAAAAAAATACGTAACTACCTACATTTAAATCATCCGTAACAATACAAGTCTTCCCGTAGCATGCTTACGAGTAATAAGGAAGAAACAATTAAGGTATTTAGTTAGATAAAGCAAGACGTCGTTAGGTGACCGTATTTGACCCTTCATCCCTTTTAATAATTTCACATGTCATAAAATATAGAAGACGTAATTATCGTTTACGTATACAATTAGATCATTTTATATAATGTATAAGAAGATAAAAGAAAGATTATCTTGCAAATAATATAAGTAAAGCGATTTTCGCGAAATGTTGATAATATACGCAAACACAAACGATTAAAGTTACCAGAAATGACGATATCCTCTTGAAACGTATCCGAACATACCGATCCGGATCTGTTTCGGCAATTAAAGTATAAGATAACTTTCGAAGTATTAATAGAATGTCATCTTTTAATAATTTACAAGCAATTTTCTTGAAAATTTTCATAGTTGGATTCATAATTTTCGATATCTAAAATTATGACAAGTAAAATTCGGACTGTTTGAGAGGGCCGTAAAGCAAAGCAAAGGGGATGCCTGAAACGATTAGAGCAGACAGCGAGTGCAGGGGTTGTTTAAAGGGGATATGCTGACATACTGAACTACCTTAAACGACCTGCTGCTCCTCTTTAACCCCTCTAATTATAAACCAGGGTGCTAATAGGAGGTCAATTCTCTATTTAGAGACATTCTCTGTCGTAATCGCAATTAATGACGAATGCATTTAAAATTTAACATTAATTGTTCCAACGTATTTAATAACATTCCGCAATTATATTACGTGCTTATTGTGGGATAGCTATTATCTAAACGAAATATCTGCATTGACCAATCGTTTTACTACGTAGTAGGTAACGTTTAAAATATTATCGTTTCGAGAATTTTTTTTTCGAAACAGACACGAAAATTTTCACAAAAATCGACTACGACATTGAACTTTTTGAATCGTTAGATATAAATTTTTTAATCAGTAGATACTATTAATAAAAGAAGAACAAAATCGAACAAAATTCTTGTAATCAAGAACAAAAAGAGCGATTCGTAATTAAAACAGATTAAAAATTCTTCACAGAAAAATGTACCAAGTTTGAAACAAGAGAATTCTTGCAACAGTTCTTTCGAGAAAAATGTTAATTGTAGAAATTCAATAAAATCAAAGAATGCCGAGAATTTTAATGCCCTGTTTAAAGCTAGAAGCAGGAATGTGTAGAAATTCTGTATCCTTAGTATTTTTCCTCGTTTGTTACTAATATATTTTGAAACGAAAGTAATTTCACTAATTATCTTCAAAGTTCTACATTTTACTGTTAACCAAAAACCACTTTACGTGTATTTATTTATTATACGAGAGAAAATCTGAAATTCCCAACAACCTTTTACTAGAAATGCGATAAACACCCTTGGTCATAACGTAAAGTGTAATTTTCCAGTTCGTTATCTAATTCTAAGTGATGTACTCGTTTTAAGTGCAGCAGGTTACCTACTTCATAATCACGGCAGTCTTGAATGCCTAAAAATCCTGAACTTATTATTTAAAAAACATGAGTAATAGCAACCAGTTTACTACATTAATCGAATTTTTATGTGAAACCACATCACGTGAAAACTGAAAATTAATGGGCAGCGATAATGACACGCGAATCAAATAATACGTTCGAATACACATACATACAGAATTAGCTTTTTTACATAGTCGTGCAGGTTTTGAAAAATTACAAATTCCCATATAAAACGATTAAACAAACTATTTGAAAACTGCCATTTCGAGCATATATTCGAACACATAGATACTATTTAAGTTCCCTACATTAACATAAATTTAAATAATTTGCCGTAATATATAAAGATTTATAAAGGTATTTTTACAAAATGACTTTTATTAATTATCGAATGGCTATTTAATAAATGCTAAATTAACATTAATCGTCACAAACTTGTAACTATATAAAAATTTAAATAGTGTAAGTATGGATAGATATCAATTTTTCCGAAAGTAATAAAAACAATTGTTGCAATTTTAAAATAAAACGAAATACCTAAGTGAAAATAAACCAAGAGAAAATATTAGGAATAATATTGTGGCATTGTTACAATATAGATAAAATATGTATCCGAAGGGTAGGTAAATAATTAATTTTTTTATAAAATATATAAATGATATTGATAACATCCTGTAGGATCGAATTATAAAATTAAAATTGTGTTACTTATTGGTATTATCTATAACGATAATAACATGGAAAATGACATTTTCGCAAAATAAATATAAAATTAATTACGTTCAAATTTCTGTAGGTATAACGAACTTCTATAATACACATATACAGTCGAACTCAGTTATAACGAGATCCTTGATATTACTAGCATTTTACCTGCTCTCGTTTGAAATCGTATTCGTTCAATGCTAGAAATTCCCATTTACTACGAGTTCGGTTCCCGGATATGACGAGCAAAAAGCTTAAGAATGTCGCTTTGTTTCAACTCTCAAAAATATCGACGCGCGATACTCGAGATTAACTACTATAAATATTTCTTGCCCACATATAACTATAACAACCCTGTAAGTTTTTATATGCCAAAATTCTTCGTATCAATTTTCGTGACATAAACAAATCCAATTATATACATAAATAAACCGATAAAACAGCCTGCAACGGGGAGAATTTTAAAACTTAATAAAAATGCACTTATTTTTCACAATAGGTACGTAAATAAATGTTTTTTAACTGAAATTTTTTATTCCCGGTTACAACGAGTATCGGTTATAACGAGCAAAAAGTGGCGCACCCGAGTCCAACCGAGTTTAACTGTAGTATTAGTGAATGTCTCCACATAACGGACTTTTGTGCTCTTTTAGACGAAAATACATAATTTATTGTATAGGTACATTATGTAAAAATATTTCTAAATAACGAAATAAAATTGCTATAAATAGATATACCTATAACGAATTTTGTAAGTCAAACTAAAATAAAATGTAGGTACGCATGTAAGGGTGCTTTCTTGCCCAGCAGTAATAAGCTTAAATTATCCATCTTTATAAAAAGGCTGCATTGAAAAATAATATCCTTTTATTGAACGAACGCTGTATTTACAATTATAGGTCAACACATTTTTAAAAAGTGCAAATCTTCCAAAAGAATTTTGTTTAAATGGGAATTCTAAGAAGGATTAAAATTACACTAAATTAACATTAAGAAGGCCTTAACATAATATTTACTAAAAGGTGTTATTTCTATATAACGAAATTTCCTTATAGAGCGATTTTTTCAGGATTTACCAACATGGCTGTGTAAAAGTTTGCCTGTATTTACTGTCCCCAAAAACGAAATTAAGTTTTTTTTTTAGATTATTACCTGTGGTAGGT
Organism: Rhagophthalmus giganteus; assembly: GCA_036326145.1. Classification (NCBI taxonomy): domain Eukaryota; kingdom Metazoa; phylum Arthropoda; class Insecta; order Coleoptera; family Rhagophthalmidae; genus Rhagophthalmus; species Rhagophthalmus giganteus. The sequence goes on from JARFJA010000001.1 coordinate 53,597,646, forward strand.
ACATATTATCGACATATGCATTTTTGGCGCGATCGAATTGTTGATGCATACCACCACCTATTAAAAAGGAATTAATCGAATTTTGTGATATCCACGTTGTATTATAAAGGTTTCCGGTTCGTTTTACAATAAATTTAATTGGAGATTCGATAATTTAATGTTGTGGTAATAATTTTTGATGGCCATTCTCAAGTTCTCAATGAATTAGTAGCCAATTGGACAAAAAACGTAAAAGATCAAGAAATTGGAGATATCTACGAGTTATCCAAATTTTATTTAATTTATTTTATTTTGGCAAAGAAAGACTACAATTTATTAATACTGTAAAAATAGGAGGTATGAGTGATGATTGGACACATAGTCAACAGATTTTCAAGAACTGACCGATACTCGCTAGAAAGAACTCGGTGTTGGAGAACTGCAGGAGTTGCTGACAAAACCTAAATTCAGAGAGCAAGAATCAGATTGGAAAAACTACGAAATCGCAAGACCAGAATTGACAATAAAATAATTATCTACCAAGATAACCAAGAAAAGGATTTTGACTATGGAACCTACGATGAAAAGAAATGTAAAGTTTAAAAAAAAGAGATATTTAGTAGAACCTAGCGATAAATTCCTAAAGTACTAGAAAAAATTAAAAACCAAAAATTGCCATTTTTCACGTGATCTCAAAATTTGATCATTATTATAGAAATATAAAATTATAAAATATAAGTATCAAAAAACTTTTTTTTGACATTGTCGAATAATTTACTTGAAAAATGAAAAACCAAGTCTAGAGTACCTATGTAGGTATTATCAATTGTGTTCCTAAATCTAGGCTTAGGTTTAATTCAAGCAAGGGCACCTATGTTGATTTTTAGGGAGAGACGTAGGTATATGGATCTAAATTATCGGGGTGGCGTGAGTCTCCGAGCCAGAAGGGGGTTAACACCCCCTAATACGGATAAGTGCCAAAGAGTTTAAAGTGTGAGATTTTGCGTTGTCGTGTAACAATCAGACCTCTTTCGTTAACCTTGTTTTTCGTATCTGTCGAACGACTTGGTACAATAAATAAGTAATAATGCCTTCTTGTTTTTTTTTTACAAACTGTCGGGACAATGATTTGATATAATTTTTGATTAAAAAAGCACATATAGCTTATCCAAACCTATATGATGTTCACGTCATCAATACAAGGTCACTAGATGATGACGTTTCACACAGTGCTGTCACGTCGTACCTCGTATTTTGACATTTCTAATAAATTGTAGTCTTTCTTTATACCATTTAATATGTGCGCAAGTAGAATATGTCACCTTCCAAACTTTAAACCAAATTATAAATAAACAATCTAGTAACTTTTTGTTGATGACGTGAACATCATATAGGTTTGGATAAGATATAGTTAATCATTCTATTATAATATTGAAAAATCGATGTATTTATCAAACAATTCATATTTTTACAAAATAACTAAGTGGTTTAGTTTTAAATTTTAAGTAAGTTTAACAAAAACGCTTCTTCATCATCATCACCATCGCATAAAATTTTATGAGCCACAAACATTATAAATTGAATTTAAACGTAGGTATAGGGCGGTTACATTTAATTTACAAAATCTTCTAAAAATAAATGTACACTTCTATCGTTACATTTTTAAACATAAAATGTCGCTTTTTAAAGCAACAACTCCACGTAAATAATTTCGAATGGGAACATTCCGATGTATTAAACGAACTAAGTACTATGTAACACAACCACTAAAAGTTAGTAATTTATGCTACAACTGGCTGACTCGATGATGGTCGCCATGATAAAATTGTAATTTAAAACATGAAACAGCACATACGGGAGGGTCGTAAGTGCGGGTCTGTTTATTTATGGGTCCCTCGCTAGGTCCACAGAGATAAAATGCACAGATGCGTATCCAGATCTTTAAGTACCGCCGTATTTATGTCATGGAAAAACGAAATTATTAATTTAACGCAGTTGCGAATTTGTCGATTCTATAAAACTATTTTGAAACTGCGAATTTTGAAGTTCGCGATACAATATATCTACAATTTTACATGTTGGATATTAAATTGTTAACCTGTCAACCTATCTTATTTCTACAGTATACGTCCTTACATCAAAGGGAGGGTTCGAAGATTTTACTGTTATGTCTTTTAGCCTCGTTTCGAATTCGTTCGATGTATCGAATTTCATTTTCTCTATTGAAGTCGCTTAAACGATCTCCTGGATACTCCCTTCAGTTTACATTCGAAACCGGGAAGTGTACACAGCTGTACGTATATATCTATACTTATAATTCCTTTATAAATATAATATTCGCTCGAAAGCCGTAACGGTAAAAAATATTACCTAGAATAGGTGTTCCATAAAATGGTTACCATCCTTTTCAAGTCCTTAAAAAATTTCAATTTATAAAAAACGGAATTTGTCACGATAAGATTACAATATTATTGTACATACGTCTATTTTATTTATTTTGGGAGCGTTAAAACTCGCGGGGAATAACGTAATAAACGATTTAGATTAAATTAATGGATTTTTGAATAAAGACGAAGAATTTAAAACTCGGCAAACATTTTAAATACAGTAAAGCTTGGTTATAACGCTCCCGTTGAAGGCGTCAAGTTTTCTTGAAATTCTTCAATACAATTTTCACTATATTTCAAATAAATGGCATTTTTAAACCTGAAATTTAAACAAAAATAAAAATTTTCTACAAAATCATTGCATACGTCAAATTCTATAAGTTGAAATAACGTAATAGTAGCGCAACGAACAAATTTTCAAAATTATTATTTTACGAATACTAAATTAAAAGAATAGTAAGTTAAAACTTGCGAATTTAAACCTTAAAGCGAGCTATCCTAAGGGGCTTCAAGGCGCTATCCCACACAAAACGGCATTTCTTCGTGGTGTCGGTCCCACATTGTAATTCGTCACATAAAACGCTCTAAATTCCGCTTGTAACGTTCAAATAAAAAAGTTTAAGAGGACAAAATTCCACTTTCGAATATGCGAAAATGACGATTTTTGGTCATAAGTGAAAAACAAAATTTCCATAAATTACCTACTCACTTTGATGTTTAAAACGATTTTATTTACTTATGTTTTTACTGCAAACTTTTCATTATAAATATCCATAAAAATAATTCTGCAAGTTGATAATGACCAGGTGAACACAAAAATATTTGAATTCGATTTTCATGTTCTGGATTTTAGTTCCTGTTTAGACCACAAACCATATTGTAGAGAAAAACAATTTTAACGACCCACGTTCGGGTGTTTTAAAGACAAATTTATAAAAAGAAACAAGAGCCCTTATCGCCTTACGATTAGAGCAAGTGACATTATTTGAAACGATGCAGAAAATTGAATATTGAAAATTGATACAGAGAATTAAAAAATAAGTTCAAATTAAAATTTTTTGAAAGGTCAGATTATTTTGATAAGTTCGCTTTTTTAGCAATTTTGCTATTTTACATTTTTCGAATTAAATGCCCGATCGTCGTGTTGAATATATAACCATGTTGCGCATCGGGGAAACGCCTACACATAGAAAAAAGTGATCTTTGTTGACTCTTAAATGGCGTTATAACGCGAGGTTTTATTGTACTTAGTTTTATATTTGTAGTCCTAATATGTTTTAAAATCTAATATAGTTTTTCGCAGGTGCATAAACTAAATCGGACGGGTATTCATAAACATGTATAGGTAGGTGCTTTATGAATACCCGTCCGATTACATGTTTAGGTGCTTAAATAAATATTGCCAGATGAAATCGTTTTAGAAAATACAATTGTTTAGAATTTGTAATGCAAAAAATATTTTGTATGGTAACAACGTAATATTCTGGCTATCCTAAGTTTTAATGACATTTTAAACAAGTTTTTGTCAGAATGAAAACCAAATGCATGGTGAGAATTTGGGTTAATAAACTCTACCATTACAAAGAATAAAAATAAAATTTTGAAATGTTTTAATGATTCAATCAAGTTGTGTGAAAAAATTGTGGAATTGAATAAATGATGAAATCGAGATCTTAAAAACTTCATTCTTAGTAATTTTGAAACAGAACACCATTTTCTATAAACGGCATGTGCCTTTTATTGATGTCTGATAAGAAAAAAAAAGGTTCAAAACACGCGTTTTACAATTACGCGTAATTTTAATTTTCAAAATTGCAATTTTGTAAAAATACAGCAGATAGAATTTTCTTATTATTTTTCCTAGGTTCCATTAACAATATTATAGAACGCGCTGTAGAGCTGGTGCGCCATTTCGGAATCAGCCCTTTATAAATGGCATTTTAGTGTCGAAATAAACGAAACCACTCCTCGTACAAACAACAGGCCGAAAATATTGAACAGTTGGGGGGAATTCGTTTTAAGCTTCGCCATGGAATAAATGTTTGGGTAAATTAGCGGAGAGGCAAAAAAATTAAACCCCAAGAAACGAAATATGATAACGACGATATGATAATTTCAAATATGGTATGTTATTTTTAAAATACATTTTCATACATTCTTCTTTGATGATCCGGTTGATGTCATCATTTACTTCACTTCCACTCTAAAAAATTAACCTGTTCGTTAGCTAAATGATCGTCTTACACATTCTTCGAGTGTGTCATTTTTCTTTTAAGACCCCACATGTTTACTACCAATTTCCTTTATGCGATTAGATGTACGTTGTTTGTTTTTTTTTTTAGTGGCTTATTTACATTATGTTTTTCATGTAGAAACATATAGGTACCTACATCCTACATAATTAAAACTTTTAAAATCTGTATACCAGTAAATACCTATATATTTCCATCGAATTACTATTTATAAAGATACAGAAGATCGTTCATTATATGTATACCGAACTATTGGCAAGAGAATACGAGTCTACTGAATACAAAATACAATTCCGCATACATTTGTCAAAGAGCCCTAGACGATCTGAGTAATACACATAAATTCGAAGATACTGCGGACTTCTTTATCTGCATATTTTAACCCTACACCTAACAATTTTTCGTTGATAATTTTGTATAGATGTTATATTTTGATGTCGGACAGTTTCAAATTCGCAAAAGCAAATTTTGTTGAACTTTGCACCTCTAGGAATTGGATATATGTATATACCTACCTAATTTTTAATTGCCCAAAAAGAACTAACCGTTATATTTTCTATTACCTTTTCAATCTAAAGAATTCAAAGTGTTATGCGATAACTGTAGGATGGGTAGGTAATCGCTCGACGGCGAATGGTAAAGAGCAGGAACGCATCGATCGCACTAAACACGCTTAGGGCTCACGTAAGCTCGTGGCAGCCAATGGCGACTTCTCTTACTCTATCTTCCAAATTACACACGGCAGGAGTGTCTGTATGTATCAAAGTCTAATGTCTCCGAGTTTGGGATTTGCCAAGTTCGATTAACTAATTCCCTTCTGCTACTTACAAAATGCTTTCCCTAGTTTATTGTTTGTAAGTAACGCTTGTCGAAGTTTGTCCTTAACATGAAATTCTATTACCTATAGGTTGGATTTTTTATCTATTTTGCTTACGTATGAAATAATTTGATAAAAATTCAGTATAAATGACCGAAAAGTTAACTCGACTGTAATTTGTAAACGTTAAATAATTTCTATATACCTACACGTGAATAAGAATAAACCTATCCGTATAAATTGAAAGTATATTCGAAAATAAACAATGAATTTTTAATTTAGTTTACCTTATTTTTTCTTGTTTCAAAAATGTATTCAGTACAATACAAAAATAAACTAAAGATACCTCCCTAACGAATTTAATTATTGTACGTTGACGATTTTTCTAGTTCCTACCCTTTCTAACAAACGAATGTCTCGTTAAGTTTTAATGATTTCCATGAAATCATTATACGTATCCTAACGTTCAACGATTATTCATATATTATGATATTCTTTGTTTAAACGACAAATCTACACGAAAAGCAGTTAGATAAGTAATTTGTTTACTTACAAGATCATATTCATTCAGACGGTCGACTAGTTTTGACGCAGAAATCAAGTTTGAAAAACTCACCTGAAACAAAAAAAAATACATTATAATTACAATATAAATAAGTAATATTTTGTATGTTACTTTAATTTTTTTTTAATTATCATCAATCATGCATTAGTGTTTAAATATATTTATATACCCAATGACGGACCTAATGCGTGTGCAATCATTGCACACGCTACTCGAGCCAATCAAGAGCCTTCTAGACCGTCATGAAATTGTCTTTACGCGCAAACAGTTTTACTGCTAATTGTAGATAGAGGTCACTTTTAAGGTGTCAAAGTACCTACGTAAAACGTCAAAAATCAAAATTTTGTAATAAAAACACTTGTGGTCATCGGAAAAGTATAGTGTATAACACGTGATTTTTATTTAAAAAAAACAAACAATTTTTTTTATCGTTTAAGACAATAACAGTTTTAAGTAACATAACCTTGTATAGGATATCAAATTTTTGAGATAGAGCTGTTCAAAGGTTTAAAAACGCGATACATTTTGCGTGATTTTTATAATTTTAAAAATTAGTATATCACAAACTATTAAAACTAAAAATTAAATATTTGGTACCTTGTTATTTTTATGGGTAGAATAACTGCGCAAAAATTATCAATTTGGTCCATTGATCGATTTCGCATGTAATGATCCATATATGTGTATCTGAGAGACAATATAACGGCATATTTTTAACAATTTTACCGAGATCAAACTAAAATTCAAATTAATTAATAAAATTCGCAATTTTACATCTACGAAATGTAATATAAATGTCTCCGTATTATTAAATTTTTCGATATCCCTTTTCACTCGGTTTTTGTAACTAAAGGGGCGTTTGCTTATGTTAGAAAAGCATCGAGCTAGATGCTAATTCTTTGACGGTGTTTTAGAATAATATTAGCGGCTGCTTGCAATTTAAATGAACTGTTTGTTCTCGACGGTATTGCATTTTAGGCCGCATTCGTTATGCAGTCAAAGCTCTCCCTTTAAACATGACGGCGAATATGCTTATGTGCTTAGCATTTTAAAGATAACATTCAAATAACTTGGGGTTATACGTAATTTGTATAACAAATATTGCATAGAAAGGAACCTGATTTTCAGGTTAGAATTAATCTCTCGCTGATTAATACCCATTTTTATATTACCCCTATAATAAAAGATAAAATCGACGAGTTACTATAAATAAATAACAAACAATGTTTATTCTGCGATGCTAGTTTACACGGAATACGATAGATTTTATTTTGAAACTGTGCCGATCAAAACCTAGCATAATTGGGATAAAGGCAAACTCTGCACGAATTCCAAGTACATAACTCTAATAATAATTAAACCTGAAGTTCCAAAACAGGACAATAGTGAGATATTTATTCAGAGCCCTGCTTATGACAATTCATTGTGAACTACCCCTTTCTGGATCCAATGTTCTAAATTATAAGTGCACAAGGTCCACATCAAAAGGAAGGGTACAAAATTATAATTTATTGGAATAAGTACGGAGGCCACGTTGAACACAAAGGGAGAGTTCTTAAAATTCTGCATTTATAAATAATTAAATATAGGGGTAGATTATATTCCAGTTTTAGCATGAGAAAGCAAATTCGTGTGAGAGAATAATGCGAATGATAATTATTTTTCGGAGACATGAAAGGCCGCCATTCTCAGCCATTCACTTAATTAAATCTGGGGAGCTATTATAAATATACCTATATAGCGGGTCTTAAACTATAATGTTATTGTAAGAGCATTCAAAATGTTTGATTTTCTTCGAAAATGACAAAATACGACCGTATTAACAGGCTGAATAACAAATGTGTGTTATTTTCAAGTACGTTTATTTTTACATTTTTTAAATATTATTAAAAGAAAAGATCTACCACGTTGACTATAGAGGCCCCCCTCCCTCCAAAGGTTAAACGTGGTCAAGTGTCGAATCTCTAAATTAATCGTGTGACAAAAAATCTAAAAAAATAATTAAAATGTTATTTTTTTAGTTTTTCGTTTTTCACTCAATCAAATTATTTATATCGAATCCTGCAATCCATGCAGTAACAATTATTTTCTTCTTGGGCTATAAATGGAATCAGTCCACAAGTAGGTACCGAAAAACACCAATGTTGAAAATAAGAATTCCCGTTGCTCCACGAGAAACAAAACGAATAAAGAGAAGAATGACATGTATCTAGGTATATACAGTAAATACATAGTTAATTTTAATTAAAAACTTAAACTAAATTATATAATATATTAAATATGTACATACATAAAATATGTAAGTATTCAACTTTTATTTGTTCATATTTTTTATCAGTGTTCGTTATTTTCACATGCGTCTCAGTTAATAAAATCCTAAAATTGTGACGTTCGTTCGAGAATCGCCTGTACAGTTGAATAACTATTGTCTATATTGATCCGAGTGGTAAGACATTATTTGCAACTTATCGAGCACTCAAACTTTATTCCCTATTTCGAATTGCCGTAAGTATTAGATGCGAAACGAGCAGATGCAGGCAGATGCAATCCATATCATACTATAATCTTGTTTGATTGAATACATTTTACATTGATTGCGATTTGTCTTTACAAACATTTGCAGTATGTTCGATTGCTCGAAATACGAATTTGTCTAACTCTTATACAAATTGAACGGTGATAGAATACAGGGTGTCCCTCGACTTAATGGTGTGTTGGCTGAGGCTATTTAGTTAAACTAACTAAAGTTAAACTAACGTAGGGGAGACCGGGGCACAGTGGTCATATTTGGAAAAAATTTGTTCTATTTTGAAACGAACAACATATAATAAGATGACATATGTTGCTCAATACTTAATAGACATTTGTCTACTAAATGACCCTACTAGCTTTACAAAAAAACCATATTTATTCATTGTTTACAGATATTTAAAAAATATATACATAAGTGACCACTGTGCCCCATATACGGGGTACACTGGTCACGATAAAGGGGTACAGTGGTCACTATTTTTTCTAAAAGAGCAGTTTGATTACATAAACTAAACTTAAACAACAAACTTGAAATTAAAATATAAAGTCTAAATTAATTAATAATACCTACTTAATATAGTTATATATGTACTTATACCAATAAAAATGAACTTAAAACTTAACATACATTATAAGATTCAAAATCATAAGAAAATTTCAAAGAACTATTTATTCTTGCGGTTCCTCCAGTATTTAATGGGTCAAGCAAAATTAACTCGACATCTTTTTTGTCAACACTAGCAATATCTTCCACAGGTGGAAAAACAAACTTATCCAGGTGTTTTCTTAAAAATAAAACTACAAGTTCATCTTGAAGTATTTCTTTTACTTGACAAATGTAAAATCTTATTTTTTTTGTCGTAAAACGCACTAATACCTACAAGTACCTACCACAAGTACCTACTTCGTCATTTTCAAACGACATATCACTCTGTTGAATTTGAAAGTATCAAAATTTACTCACAAACAAAATTGACCGTTCAAATAAAAACATGTAAAATACACTTACATTCATAAGAATAATTTATATCCTACTGTAATATTGCATATAAAATCATGTTTACTGATGGAGGCCACAATAAAAATATTGGGGCACAGTGGTCAACCCTTTTGAAGCATAAAAGCAGTGACCATAGAACCCCGTAAACCTTGTGCCCCATAACTAACCTTAAATTTTTTTTGTAAAAATTAATTAAATATAATAAGAATTTTCTAACTTTTTTATCAACATTCTATTCATCGTGGGTTAATAATTCATATAAAAACATTGGATTTGCATATTTAGATCAAAATATTAGTTGAAATAAAAAATTGAAACTTACCAATATTTTACAACATGTGCACTCTAATAACAAACAAGAATTAAACCAAAAAGTATAAAGTTTTCAGTTTTCAAACTTTACAAATCTGTTGATAATAAGTTTGTTCATTTACTCGCAGATGGAGAAACCTATTTATGAAGTTGTTTAAAAGTTATTGGAAAGTGATCGCTGCACCCCTATGACCAGTGTGCCCAGTGTGCAATTTCTTTTTTTTTCTCAAATTAAATTTCGGGACATTTTGTAAACGTATTTTTTATTTTTATTATAGTAAAGCATTAGAAGTAGAAAAATTACAAAATTACATTAAAATATTTTCAAGTACAAAACTTGATTTTTTTTTAATTTCCAGTTGAAATACATCGTTGTGCTGAAAAGTCAACTGTAAATTTATAACGAATTTTAAAAGATTAATACGACAACTCAAATATTCAAGAAAAATGATAATTGTCAAATTATGGCGGTACATAATCCTATTAAAACGCGATGCGAAAATCAATTTTGGAATGCTATATCGAAAAAACAAATCAATGTTACGATATTGATTTTTATGTTGTAGATGGAAAAGCAGCTTCACTTTTGAATATTGTCTAAGACAATTCAAACCTTAGGGAGTCCATATGGTTTAGCGGGTCAGCCTAAGGTTCGAATCCCGTTGAAACCATGGACGTTTGTGAATGGTTAATACTAATTCGTACTAACCAAATCTTTAGCAAACACACCAAATCAAACTGGCTAATTGGGGATCTCAAAGTCACAAAAATAATAATAATTCAAACCTTAAATTTGAGCAAGAAAATAGACGTAGATAATAATTTTATTGACCAGTTACCAAGACATAAAATATAATTCAAGGTATAATGGAAATTAAAATAAGACCTGTGCAAAATTACTCGGAAAAGAAAAAATAAATAAAATAAAATTGAGTTGTAACACGAGCGCAGTACCGTAACGGTCTCCTGTAATAAAGTTATTATAAAAATACAATAATACTTTATATGACACTGTTAAAATATAAAAAAAAAATTACGATTTTGAGCAGAATACGCACAAAATAGGGCAGTAAAAATCTTATAGAGGCTTTATTTCGTAGTTGCCAATTTTACATTTCTGACAATTAATGTCGGCGTGCGAATCATTATTTATTAAATTTTAACCTCGCCGTCTTGTATATTGACCTACACTACATGTTCAACGGAAGTAGCATAATAGATGTTTAAATAAACAAAAACAAATAAACCAGACTCGCTCGAGAAATTAGTTTCTCGTCCGGATAACGTTTTCATTTTACCGAGTGTTCCGAACATTTTGGATCCATTACTAAATTATCACTGAAAAAGTAATATCCAACGTCGCTTAACCGTAATATATATTTTTTTATATTATTAATACACAGATGACACGCAACAAAAGCAAAAATTGCCACGCCTACCATTTACTTCCTATCAGTTGTACTATTGATAATAGCAGATAATTTAATGTAGGCAATTGACAAATAGGGTAGATGATTTATAAGTTTCACGTAGTTTTTTTGGAAATAGGAAATTGATATGATATGTAACATATATTTGAAACTGACGTTTCTTGCATGTTCGACAGGTTAAATATAAGTATATAAGTAAACCTCCTTCACAATTAACGGGCCGTATCTATATACATTTTTAATCCTGTAGGATAATATAAATGAAATAAAAGCTACTCTTTTCACATTCTATTTCAAGTAATTCCGTTGATGATACACAGTGCAATACAACCATACTGCATAATATCAGCAGCGGCACTTCCCGCTTCATATGGAAGAATTAAATTATCAGTTCAATGACCCTATGATAGGGGATAGCTTTCTATGTAGATACGTACATCACTCCCTGTTGTTTTCGCCCACGGCACTTTGTACTGACAGTTCAAGGTCGATAATCACAATGCAACAATTAGTGTTTTAACGACGTGAAATAGTTTGAATGACCACGATGAAATTTATAGTTTAAAAGAGGGGTGAGGTTAACAGTTTTTAGAAAATAACACGTCCGAATGTAAACCAACGAGTTTTTTTATTAAATTTAAAATGCCCATTTCAGTAAGTGACTAAATTTCGAAATACAAAGAGTTTTAAAAAAGGCCGATCGCAGACACGTACTAACTAGGTAATACATAATTATGTAGCTTTACCTTGAAAATTAAAATTTTCATTCATAGCTCGACATCATTTAATGTGGAACTACAAAAACAGATTGATTCTTATAAAATAAGTCATCGGCGTTGTTTCATGCGTGTACATTGATGTGCATATTTACTAAATTCTTTAATTACGACAAATTTTCTTTTTGAAAACTAGAGTGTTTTTAAAAATAAAACAAATTAAACGTAATCATTCTGAAATAGGTATTGATGATACCTACAAATTTTCCCGAGAATTGTACGAGTCTATGTGAAATTACAAGATGCATGTACCTAAAAATGTATTCCACATCGGCCTTGTAATTTAAACCTAGAAGAAGTAATAAGTTCAAGAGTTAAAAGTAGAAGTCATATAGCATAAAGCCGGAAGTTCCGAGCTTCAGGCACACGCTCTGTTCGCGGCACGCTTGATATCACGCGACCCATGCGGATGAAGGGAGAGAGAATAAGAAAGGATAGCATTAAAATATTATTTAATTATGTCCGAAATTGATTTAATTATGAATAATGCGACTGTTATTAAAAATTTAACAACTAATTTTTTTAAGTAGTTTATTTTAGATATTTTATAATTATGGCAGTTTTAGGGTAGTTGCCTATTATGGGGAGCCTTACAGATTTGAAATGAGCACGTCGTCCTGTGTTAACAAATGTATACTTGATGAAACTTACGTTATTGTTACATAAAATAAATTAATGTTAAAGTATACAATTATATTATCTTGTAATTTACCAAAAGTAAAATTAAAAAACGTAATGATGTGTATTTTTGTGAGGTGGAGTTTAAAGGTTCCTAATATGGGGAGATTTTTGAGTTATAAAGAAATTATTAAAAAAACAATAGAAAGGTGCTAAAACGTAATTTTTTGTTTGTTTCTTTCTTTTGCGCATCGGAAGCATCTTTCTGCTTTTAATCGCGTCTCTTTTCTTGCGTATCTTTCCTTACCTTTTCTGGACATATTCTTTGCAGCCACCTTCTTACGCTACCGAGTGTACAAACTTCGGGGAGGGATAGCATACGCAAACACGAATCGGGATCACATGGCGATGCAGAAAAGAAAACATGTCAAACTAAAACAAACATCCCGACGGCTATGAAATGTCGTCATAATCGCTTGAAAATGCAATTGCTGAATTGCGAAACGCGTCGCAGAATAAAAAAATAATAATTTAAATAAGTGAAACTAAAAGTTTATTATAATTATGTTTCTCACCAAGTAAACCATAAGACAATTAATTTTTAATATACTTAATTCAGAAAAATTTTCAAAAAGCAATTAACCAATTACTGATATTTCGATTAAATTTTACAACACATTAGGTACCTACCTAATATAGGCTTTAGAATAAAAGTCGAAGGTATATTAATTTTAGTTTTTTACGTTAATTTTAAAACATTTAAAATAAATAATTTATTATAAGTACAGGCCAAACTTGTTTCTGTCTGCAACCACAAAGAAACAAAGAGCATAAGCTGAACCACCTACACAAATATCGTTCTATAGGTATACCTGTGTATCTTTTTTATATGACGGACACTCGCCCAGACAAAGAATAAGGTGGTTTCGGCTTCAGTAGGGAGTGGATTGAAATGGGGGAGAGGATTAGCCTGCTGTCGGGTTGTCGGCACCGATGCGTGGGGAATCCACAAGTGTAGAGAGAACTAGGGTGAAGTAAAGAACAAGGGGAAACGGGGAATAAGAGAAACTGTCCCAAATAATGATACTAAAGCTAAATGTGTTATTTTATCGATAGGCAGTCACGTCGAAAGTGTTGTACAATTTAATAATTTCACTAAATTTTGGCACCGTCGTCGTTCCTTTTTTTAGAACATAGACAAGCGAAAACAATTAATTTACTGGCGCATAATACAAATTCTATATTGTGCAGGTACAATTGCCACAAATATATCGACAGGTGTAAAAAATGGCGACGCGACGTGTCGATAAGAATATTTAACAACCGACAGCTGTTATTAAATTGCATTCATAATATATACCTACATGGGAAAGTAGATAACTATGTAGTATTATTATTTGCGACCTGTTTAAGAATATTTCAGTTTTTTAAAAAATAATTCGACAGCAGGAACAGACATCACAAAAAAAAACATTTTTATCAATCTGTCATAAGCGACGCAATTTTCTGTATTATTTAACATTAAGGGTTGTCAGATTTTCGACCTTTCCCTTGTAACTTTTTCGTCCCTTTAGACATTTATACATTTTTCTCGCCGGATCGTCATAAATTCAGCTTCCTACGGGTTTATATATTACGGTCGTGAGTAATGGCTCCTTAGTACAAATAAAATAAATTAAATTAGTCGAATAAAAATACCCGATATGAACCAGGAACAAAGCTAATAGACAAATTTCATATTTTTCTACTACGAACAGTGTTCGTGAAGTTAGCAGGCACTTTCTTGAATTTTTCAAAATCCGAACGCTAATCGTTAGTAAGTATTTGTAAGTCAAAAAAATTCGTTCGTAAGTTTTATCCGAACGAGATATTCATGTTTTAAAAATCGGCTGCCAACTTCCCGGCAGCAGCCACTTTTTTTCAAAAATCAACGAAAATGGTCTCGATCGTTAGTAAGTATTTGTAAGTCAAAAAAATTCGTTTGTAAGTCGCTGGTGACAGAAATATTCATGTTTCAAGAGAAAGAATGAAAAAAACAAAAATCGGGATATGCTAGAACATGGAGCAACTAAATCATAAAGGCCTAAACTATCGAAAAAATCGATAGTTTTTAAGTTTTAATGTGTTGTGCTGGCTTTTAAGTACTAGGGGTGGCTGTTTTCGTATTAGGGGTGGAGCACAAAAATCGGGATGTACTAGAACGTGGAGCAACTAAATCATAAAGGCCTAACCTATCGAAAAAATTGATATTTTTAAAGTTTTAAGGTGTTGTGCTGGTTTTTAAGTACTAAGGGTGGCTGTTTTCGTACTAGGGGTGGAGCACAAAAATCAGGATGAACTAGAACGTGAAGCAACTAAATCATAAAGGCCTAATCTATCGAAAAAATCGATAGTTTTTTAAGTTTTAATCTGTTGTGCTGGCTTTTAAGTACTAGGGGTGGCTGTTTTCGTATTAGGGGTGGAGCACAAAAATCGGGATATGCTATAACGTGGAGCAACTAAATCATAAAGGCCTAAACTATCGAAAAAATCGATATTTTTTAAGTTTTAAGGGGTTGTGCTGGCTTTTAAGAACTAGGGGTAGTTATTTTCGTATTAGGGTTGGAGCAACAAAATTGGGATATAATATAATTGAAAGCAATTAATTCATTACAGTAAATTTATCAAGAAAATCGAAATTTTTAAGTAGTTGTTTTACTGCAATTGGTGTGGGGGTGGTTTTTTCGTGTTAAGGGTGTAGCAATAATATCGGCAATAGAGCAACAAATTAGTAGTTTAGAAATACCTCCTCGTTTTTACTTTTTTTTATTTTCTTCGAGTGGCTGTGCTAGCTTAAGTGTTAAGTTAGCACAGCCATGGTTTTTGGCGAAACGGCTGAAGCAACAAAATCGGGAATAGAGCAACAAATTAGCACTAAATTTCTAAATAGGTTTCATTCGATTGTGCCGTAGTGGCTTTGTCAGCTTAATAGACGTTTTAAGTTTCGGTATAATGAGAAACGAAGGTGGTCTTAGTCATTAACGAATATTTATTTGTCCTTACTTATAAGTAAAAGAAAAATTATTTGTAAGTCAAATGTGGTAAAGATCACAATCAATGTGGTCATATTCTATACGAATTTCAGAAGAAAAAAATTAATTATCACTTTTTTTTACAAAAGTTCTTTTCTAGGATTATGTTTGTGTTAAATAATTATAATTTAGTGCTAACACTACAATTATTGAGCTTTCTTAACAATTTCAGTTGTTTCTTCCGTGTGTAAGATTAACTTGTAAAATTGATAAAAGTTCTAAAATTAAGAAATTATAAAACTCCAGTTGACATGGGTAAAGCCACAGTACAGTTCGGTTTACTCATTTCAAATCGGTAGGATATATTTCGATAGATACAAAAGTCCAAACTTTGGGACACGTATGTCCTAATTCGTACAAAGTATACCCAAAATACACTGTGGTTATAAAACTATAAAATTGGCCCTTACTTCCCTCGCAAAATATTTTTCGAACGGCATATTTTTTAAATTACTTTACGGTTGGATCTTTAGATCTGCTTTTACAGATGACAACTATAAAACGTAAAATCATTTTTTTGACTTACAAATACTTACTAACGATAGAGATCATTTTCGTTTATTTTTGACAAAAAGTGGCTGCTGGCTTTTTTTTAAGTGCGAATATCTCCGTCACCTTCGACTTATAAACGAATTTTTTCGATTTACAAATACTTACTAACGGTCGAGACCATTTTCGTTGATTTTTGAAAAAAAGTGGCTGTTGCCGGGAAGTTAGCAGCCGATTTTTAAAACATGAATATCTCGTTCGGATGAAACTTACGAACGAATTTTTTTGGCTTACAAATACTTACTAACGATTAGCGTTCGGATTTTGAAAAATTGAATAGGCACATTTTGAATACTAATGTGCGTTTATAAATAATATGGATACAAAAATATTAGTTAGATACTGAAAAAGGAAGTTTTGTAGTTTTGAAGTTTGCGTCCCTTTAGACATTTATACATTTTTCTCGCCGGATCGTCATAAATTCAGCTTCCTACGGGTTTATATATTACGGTCGTGAGTAATGGCTCCTTAGTACAAATAAAATAAATTAAATTAGTCGAACAAAAATACCCGATATGAACCAGGAACTAAGCTAATAGACAAATTTCATATTTTTCTACTACGAATAGGCACATTTTGAATATTAATGTGCGTTTATAAATAATATGGATACAAAAATATTAGTTAGGTACTGAAAAAGGAAGTTTTGTAGTACAAACGCGTTTGAAAGAACTATTTCTATCAACGTTTTCGCGATCTTATTTAAATGTACCTCTAACCCCAAGCATTAATAATAGGAGACATAATTACCATTTCAAAAATACCGACAGCAGTTACATAAATCTTAGCAAACCCAGCTATCCATTATCTTATACAAAGACGATAATATAAAATGTTTTTACTAATTTATCTATTGTATAAGTACATATTAATATTATTTATGTAACGTCACGATTAGAACACCATTCCGTTAAGTAAGTAGGTAATACCTACTATTTTCGTAATTCCGAGTTTGTGTGTGGTAAACTTGAAGAACTTGCTAAATATTTAATTTTAAGGACTAATACCAACAAATTGCTCGAGCAACGAAATTCTTCATATTATTGAAATAGCGAAATGAAGTCCAATTGGTGCTCCTCAAGGTAGCGTCGTTGGCGTTATCCTTTGTTAAATAGACATAATTACCGTTCCAACTTCGCATATTACTATGATTGGTTAGGTATTGCATTTGTTGACGATATAGCATTACTTTCTATGTACCTACCACTAAAAAAGACCTAACTGCGGTATTCTACCATCCCTAAAAATCGTTAAAAATTCTTAAGGAGTTCAACAAACTGTGTGGCTAATGTGTTAAAATCTCCATCGTGCGAAACCTGCACATCTGTTATATTTTACAACGTGCAACTACCACAAGAAGATAGAATTAATTATTTAGGCATCTTGATTTGTGACTAAAGAATTAATTCGCAATGATCTCAAGAGCCAATAGTGATTAACATTTTGCCTTCGTTAACGTCATCCAAGTCTTTGGATGTTAATTTATTAAGCGACAGTAATAACCAGAAACTTGCTATTGAAAGTGACTTGATTCATATTAATTAGCTTAATTAATGTAATAAAAATTATTTCAAATGGAATTTATTCACTTAAGTACCGTATTATTAGCCCGAATATAAGACGACCCCGATTATAAGACGCGTCTCATTTTTGTAAAATGAGCAATTTTTTGCAAAAAACTTTTAAAAATTCTTTTACATTTTAATTTAAAAAAATATACAAAACCTCGTCAAAATTCACAATGGTAGTCATTTTTAATCGTTAAATATTTCACCGATAGCCACATCTCGATCAGGACTTATATGCTTACAGTGGACAAACCCTTGTTTTTTTTTTTAATAATTATCAATGGAAAAAACCTCGTTTTATATAACGTTTAATATGGTATTTACTTTCTTGTAAGAATCGTTTAACGTTTCATAAGCGATTTTTCGAGAATAGTTTTAGCACAAACTACGACTTTTTCCTTAAAAAATGTTTAACCAATTCATCTGTAATAAGAATTAATTTTTCTATAGCTGTCTTGGTATCTATTAATTCGTCAAAAAATTCCACAGAAAGAAGTCAAGTAAAATTGTGAAATAACGTTGCACGATAAAGAAACAATATCCATAAAAAAAATTATCAGTTTGAATTGTATTTAGAATGAAAGAATGATGATTATTATCATATCCTAGATTGTAAACAAGATTGTAAACGAAATTTCGTATTGTCAAATTTATGATATCAGATGTTTTAGGATTAGAATTTTATTTTTAGTTTTTAGTTTTTTTTTCAATATTAAAGATCTTTAATTCCCAAACCCTATTTCAACTTCTTTTAAGTTTATACATAACGGCAGATTAATAGCGATCAAGTTCAAATCAAATAATAAACAACAGCTGATTTGGTCAAAATAATCTAGTTAACACCTTTATTGGTCACAATGCAACGTTTTGACAGAAATTCTCTCTTCGTCAGCAGAGACACTAAGGTTAGAAAATAACATAATAAAATTAAATCAAATCTCCACAAATTATAAAATAAGAAATGTGTTACTATAATTTGTGGAGATTTTGGATTTTATTTTGTTATGTTATTTTATAGCCTTAGTGCCTGATGAAGACAGAGTTTCTGTCGAAACGTTGTATTAAGACCAATAAAGGGGTTAATTAAACTATTTTGACCAAATCCGACTACTCAGCTGTCGTTTATGCATTAACTGTTTAAAACCTGAATCAATTTTATTTTACGGAATCGGTCGAAATTTATTATTTACAATAAAGTATAGATATAAAACGTATTTATAGGTATTATGGTATAACTTTTAGACAGTTATAAACTTTCGAAACCATCCAATTCTCTACCTTAAGGCCCTTGGCAAAGTAATTCAATTGATCTTATTTTACAAGTATCACATTTTTAGATTTCAGACAATTCGCTACGTATTTACATTTAAATTAACGCTGCTCCGTAGCTTTTAAGATTTTAGATACTCGAAACATATTTAGTATGATTAAGGGGGTTACAAAGTGAAACTTGAATTCAACATCCTGTCCAGCATCATGCAGCAATTTCGTAGATTTTAAAATCAACTTATTTATCATGTCAATAGAAATGTATCGACGACGTTTTAGTAGAACGACGTAATCCACAAAAAGTAAATTTTAACAAAAGCGGATATTTTGTGTCATAGCATTACGTTTTATGGAACTACAAATCGATTTTTCTGGTGAAAAAAATCGGAATATTTTTACCACATTATCTATTTGCCTTAGATGCATAAAGTGGGATTCACACCTGCGCAATTTTATTGCATGCAATAGAATCGCAAGAATTCGACGCGTTCTAAATTTGTAAAATAATTGCATGCAATTTTAATAGCTTATTGCTAATTATTGCTAGGTGTGAATCCCACTTTAGATAGTCAGAATAACTCATTTTCGCAAAAAGTGCGGGTTACGTCGTTCTGTCAAAACGCTGTCGATATTTTTCCCTTATCTATCACCGAAGGTCGTGAATTCCGTAACCGAATTTGAAATAAAGTAGTTGGACATTCGAAAACAATTATAGGTATCTACATATATTTGCAGAACATTACCAATTTCTCTGGTTTACAAAAATTAATAGATCTTTTTGACTGTTTTTTTCTTTTACTCCAATATTGAAGGAGTGTAGTTTGTAATAAAGTCGAAAACCATTTCGATATCTTTCATTTTAAACACATTTATATAGACTTACTTTAATTGTATTCTGATATGTTTATAAGTAACAATTATTAAAAAAAAAACGTTGGTAATACTTTTCAATCTTATTTCAAAATTGAAACAGAATTCTGAAAAAGCTTTTGTAACGCAGTCACACTAAAATTAAGACCGCCGTAATTTCTATATAAGTATGTCATTTTGTTAGGTATTTTATAAATAATCAACAATAAGACTGCACGGACATGTAAATAGAAATGCGTTCCTCAATATTAATTGTCGATCAAAATGCGAGCATCGGTAAACATTTAATCGTGTTTTTCATGCCAGATGGAAAACGATTGTCCCCGAATTTTTGTTTACAAACAGCGGAAACAAGTGGAAAAATCTTATCCGCAAACAATTTTTGAACAGTTTTTCTGTGTTTATATTTTTGTTCGCCAACAAAAAAATATTTGTAGATCTAGACAATTACTGGACTTATATTTAGGAGGATGTAGTGAAAAATAATCGGTATAAAAGCTGGATCGACCATATTTAAATAGTTTGTTACAAACTAAATTGAAACGGCGACGAATAAAAGTGTCTGCTACTTAAAAGAAATTCACCTAAGTATTTAGAATAAGGGTGAAAATAAAATAAGAAGATCGCGGTTATATACTTCATCGCGGTTCTATTTCCACCCCATTTCGCATAAATTACACCGCAATAGTATGAGAGTCTGAGGAGTGTATTTTTGTATTCCAAGATTGTTCTAATCTTTCATTTACTACGCAAATTTTATATTTTTCACCAATTATTCAACGTACACCAGTTAATGTATACACAAATGACAAAAATTAGCGTTTATTCATAAAAACTGTCAGCTAACCTGACGTTTCAACAATAATTTTTGCCTTTTTGCTGGTCTACGAAAAACATTTTTGTAGAAACGTTAGGTCTTAGCTGATTGTGCGTGTTTTTTTTAAATCGTTAAACCATCATTTATCATAAATATTTAATTACCTATCAACAATTAGTAGGTATCTAAACTTAGATTATACTTTAACTTTTATTATATATTTTATTCGTTAATTCTGACAATGAATGTACCATTGAAAAGTACATATATGTATATATATATGTGTGTATGTGTATATGTATATGTATATGTATATGTGTATATATATATATATATATATATATATATATATTATATATATATATATATAATATAGCAACAATAATATTAATAAAATAATACAAAGTATTTATAAGTATTATGTATAAGTAGTATCTAAATTGTTGATTATTATTATTCTCTTTTCATGTATTTTCATTATAATTATTCTGCATGTTGGAATGCACATTGTAGCAAGTTCGCCTATTATTATTTTCTGAGTAATCAGGCTATTATTGTGTGCCTTAGAAATATAATATTATTGTTCTGTAAACAACAATTGTTCAGTTACATTTTTATCGTTTCATCGAACAATCTGCCATTAAATTGTACACGATTTATAATCAATGTAGTAGCAAAAATATTATGTACTTCATTTGCAACGAAAAACTAAGACACGTTATTAGGTACAACTGTAGTAATAAAATTAAAAGTAATTAAAAGTAAAATTATAGTTCCCATACTCCCAAGCCAGTAAAAGGTCACATTTAAGCGATGCATAGATAGAAGAATCGATGCATATACATAGGTAGCAGATTTTAATTTAAGATATTAATCTCCCTACAATTAAGCTCGTTAAATTAAAAAATCCGACCGCGCGCAAGTCACGGTATCGAATTCTCATGTCGCACGTCAGAAAACTCCTTTTTTTAAAAATTTTTCTCGAAGGAAATACATTTTTTGTAAAATAATATTTACGAGAAATTTATAATTAAACAAAAATTATCACTTTTTTTCGATTATCTCGAAAATGATGCATTCAATCGAAAATTATAAAGAGACATGATCGGTAAAGAATTTTATGCCGTTTCCAAAACATATTTCACATTACCGATCTGATGATTAATAACGGAGATTAGAATTTTTTTAGTTTTTGAACGGCCGCCATTTTGAAACGGGTCGATCGATTTGGCTGGTTAACGAACTCGTCCTTCGTATTCGTAAAGATAATACTCTCAGACATGCTGTAATAGCTTTATTTTCTATGAAAATTCACTAAAATAAATAAGTAGAGTCCCGAGTTTAATAAAATACTTATTTAAGTAGACAATTATTTATTCAATATTTTATTAAACTGCGATTAACTCTATACCGATTAATTTGGGAATATATTACAGATAGGTATTTACTTTGTACACATCAATAAGTTGAATATAGCGACTTATATACATAGTTTGAAATAAACATATTTTAAAGACAATACAATTAGGTAGGTAGGTACCTAATTTACATTTAAATAAGTACCTACTGCATGAAAGAAATATTTAAAATAAATAGTAAAATTCGCTATACCAATATAGAAGCTTTTCTAAATACCTACGCATTACCCATTTATTTTTGGAAAATTATTTGTGCACCTATCTTCTCGTTTATTGTTGAGAATAACTGATTAAAATTTATCTCTTTAATCCATTATTTCAATCTTAGTATCTATAGATAAAATAAAGTGTTTATTTTGAAATAGCAAGATCTCGTATTTACGTCGTTTTTAATTATAAATTAATTAAAGAACACTTTCGTTGTAGAATTCCCACGGCTAATAAAAAATAGTGGCAGCTATTATAGTTCATCTATTTAATTTATTCACCGGTGAAACTTACAATATCCGAATTATCGATGGATTTTTAATTTTAACAGTAACCTTTGTTACCTTTTTTGTTTTATACATATAAGCATGTAGTATATTAATTGAGCACACAAGTATTTTTAATCAATTTATTTTTGCAAATAATCGGATATTTCCCCCAAAAAAAAATAAGTAGAAAGCTAGGACAATTATAATTAAATATAGTTACCTACAGTCAAACTTTTATATAACGAAGTTTTGTGCTAAAAACTGCTCTTTTAGATGAAAGCACCTACGTAATATGTAAAATTGTTTCTAAATAACGAATTTTTTAAGGTAAACTATTTCTTCTGGGTAATTTATATAGGTATTACGCATCTAAGGGCGTTTTCTTAACAGCAGTGAAAGATTCAATTTGCCCATCTTCAAAAAGGCCGCGTTTAAAACAAATGGAAGTTCTAAGTGAGAGTTAAAGTTGCACTAAATTGACATTAAAGGCCTTAAAATAACATTCATTAAAAACTATGTTTTTAACGATTTATTAATTTTCGTTATTTTGAAATTTGACTGTATACTTCACATTAAGGTGAACAAGAAAGAGAATGGTTTTACAAAATATGGCGATCCGTGTCATTTCTGAATTGTAATATTGTATGTATATCTTCATACGTGCAGATGGATGAAAATATTACGAATCAAAAATTATTATAGTACAGTTGTCAAAGACAACGGAAATTCAATTGCTCGGATCGAATTACTTTTTGAAACTTTTGAAAAGTACCTCTGTTTCTGTCGAAACTTTTATAATAAAGTGCGCCTCCTCTAGATTCTTTTGTTATCTGATAGCAGTTTGTGAAAAATAACCTACATTGTTGGTGAACACGACGTATTATTTCTACGTAGCCGCGTAGTTCTGTAACATAAGTCACGTTCCAAGCACTACGGCAGTAATATTTTACTTTTATGTTAGTTTGTTTTCCAGCTAAAAGATGTAGTTGGCTTTATTTGAACTATAAGCAGGACATGCTCTGGTTTTTAAACTACCGATTATCGCGGGCCGAAGTAGCCGAAATTAACCTTTTTCGGCGAATAACAAGGAAACATTTTAACTAAAGAATATCGAAAACGGAACTCTAATACCTACTACCCTTCACAGACACAATTACGTCGACGGTTCTGCTTCTTATTTATTCTAACAGTGTGTCTCTCTAATCACGCTCTAGCGCCGAAGTATAACATCTCGCTGATATGTGTGCATGAGTCAGAGGGGCAGGCCACCCCCGGTGGCGTTAGAGAGGATTACGTAGTCACCCCGGCAATAAAGCTGGCAGGCGTGCCTCATTTTGCATCCTTCTAACTCTCCCTTGTGCCCTTTGTACGTTCTACGGATTTAGATTTGACTCGGAACTACGACCTCCTTGGCGAACATTTAAACAATTTAGGTCTGTGACTACGCTCCGAAAACAATTTTTAATATAAGCGAATGTACGACCCATAAATTGGGGAAGAAAAGCCTGCGAACTTTTCGGAAGAAACCACTGACTTGCGAATAACTAAGAATGATTACTTCTTGTATTAAAAAATAACTCGCTCGACGTTATTTTCGTCTAAAATTTTTATAAAAATTTCTAAAAATGTATTTTAAGCGTTACGGCCGCGACAAGTTAAAAAGACATTATTGATTTATGGTAAGTGCTATTTATATAGTAAAACGTGTAGTCCGACTTTAATTAAAATATTTAAAATTTAACACTGCAATTATTGAATAATGCCGTCCATAACGAACGTCGCGATTGAATTTCTGTCGCGTTTCAAATGGATTAAATATTTTAATAATAAAATCAATAGACGCAGTCGTTCACAAATCAAATAGCAGAGCGAAATTGCGCGCGTGCTGTCGACATATAAAAATGGATTTATTTTCAGACATCGACAGTACTATCGCGGTTGCTGTTTCGATATAGGCATCGGCTTTTTCTAATTTTCATCATTCAAAATTATATAATGCGCCCCAATTAATTTGACTACTCGACAATTTAACATTTTAATTTTCGACAAAATTGATTTGTTTATATCACAAAAAGAAGTTCAATATTAAACTGACAGCGATAACGAAAATTACGAATACGTCCTCGATGACCGGCCTTAATAATCTAAGAGCTGGTGAACATTTTCACATCCGAGTTTATACCCTCTTGAAATTTTGTTGGAAGGTAGTTTTTTTAAGTCTGGCTAGGAAATGGACCAACCGATTAAGCAACTTCGGTTTCGAACTACCCCACAATCGTTTAAAATTGCAAAAAAAGGATGTGAAATTGTAAGGGGAATTGTAGTGGGATTTCTATCTCGTGAAATTTTATAGAAAAGTAGTCTTTTTTTAAGTCTGCTTGAGGAATGAACCACCTGATTAGGTAACTGCGTTCGCGAACTACCCCTAATCGTTTAAAATTAAAATATATTCGAAATTTTCATTCGTACCTCTTGAAATTTTGTAAGAAGGTAGCTTTTGTAAGTCTGGCTAAGGAATGCACAGTCAGGTTAAGCAACTCCCGTCGCGAACTACCCCTTAGTCGTTTAAAGTTGCAAAAAAGGGGTGTGAAATTCTAATTTCTATCTCTCGAAATTTTGTAGAAAGGTAAATTTTTTTAAGTCTGGAAGAGAAATAAACCTCCTGATTAGGTAACTCCGTTCGCAAACTACCCCTAATCATTTAAAATTAAAATATATTCGAAATTTTCATTCGTACTTCTTGAAATTTATATCATCTCATATCTATTGCAGTATACAAAAATAATTGCCAAACGGCCAGGCCGATTTTAACCTAGTTACAGACAGTGTTAAAGTTGCATTTTGAAATAATGCATTCTACCTTTTGTCGTTTTCACAGCAGCTTGTTAATAATATTTAAAAGAAAAAAGTGTCGTAAGCCAGACGAATTTGAGGGCCTTAGCGTCCAAAAAGAAAAACGGAAAAAAGTATCTTTACATTAGTGCGGCGGAGAGAGCATTACGTAGACGAGCAAGTGCGAGAGAGGCCTTATATCGAAAGGCATATCGGCCCGTCATAGACATCGCCATGCTTCCTGTAAAAATTTTCATAATAGGTGTGAAATAGAGATGATTTAAATTTCAAGAGGTATAAATTCGTCCGAGGTATACGTCCGTTCGCGGACGTAGTTACCTAATCAGATGGTTTATTTCTCTTCCAGACTTAAGAAAACCTACCTTTCTACAAAATTTCGAGAGATAGAAATTAGAATTTCACACCCCTTTTTTGCAATTTTAAACGACTAAGGGGTAGTTCGCGACGGGAGTTGCTTAACCAGACTGTGCATTCCTTAGCCAGACTTACAAAAGCTACCTTCTTACAAAATTTCAAAAGGTACCAATGAAAATTTCGAATATATTTTAATTTTAAACGATTAGGGGTAGTTCGCGAACGCAGTTACCTAATCAGGTGGTTCATTCCTCAAGCAGACTTAAAAAAAGACTACTTTTCTATAAAATTTCACGAGATAGAAATCCCACTACAATTCCCCTTACAATTTCACATCCCTTTTTTGCAATTTTAAACGATTGTGGGGTAGTTCGAAACCGGGGTTGCTTAGCCAGACTTAAAAAACTACCTTCCTTAAAAATTTCAAGAGGTATAAACGACAATAATACAACCACTTTTACGCAATTTTAAACGATTCTGGCGTAGTTCGAAACCGGCAGTATGCTTAACGGTGGGTCCATTATCCTAGCCAGACTTATTTACCTGACCTTCCAACAAAATTTCAATGACGGTAATCACAACCACTTTCGCATGATGAAAATGCAATTCAGCCATCTTAGACTATAAAGATCCAGTTGAGGCAAGCCGTATTTTAACAACCGACAGCATTTTAATGAACATCCTTCAGATGGACGGCGACAATTAAGTGGAAAATTAAAGATAAACGACACTAAGTAACAATCATATCGTCCCTTTATTTACGCACAATAATTTATAATCGAGAACGCGTTTTAATCACCGACTATATGTATTGGATAGCAAACCAGCCCTACCTACAACAGACATTGTTGTTTTACATATCTATGGCTTACAAAAATTAGATAACTGGGGACTGACTTAATGGCGCCAACACATCTGGAAAAACGCAAACAGCTTGGTATCATAGATTACGCGAAAGCACTACTTGGTTACTGCCGGAAGAACAGTCTCAACTTTCACTCCGAAACAAACTACTAGCATACAACGTTATCTTCAGGCCAGTATGGACATATGGGCTGCAGCTCTGGGCAACAGCACCAAAATCAAATCTCGCTATCATCGACAGATTTCAATCTAAAGTGCTGCGAGCCATTACGGACGCCCCATGGTTTGTGACAAATAAAGATATCCACAATGATTTGCAAGTGTCCACAGTGAGTGAAACGATTGTGCAGTGCAGTGAAAAATACATACAACGATTGGAAAACCACCCAAATGTGCTGGCATTAAATTTACTAGACAACAGTGAACAAACGGGTTAAAACGTAAAACGCCACTTGACTTAGTTAGTTCATAACCACTAGAATAGTTAATTAAGTTCACAAACTCATTAAAAAATTTAAATTGCATATAGAGATTATTGCTCACTGGAGCATATCTCTTCTACATGTCAATTGTAAATCCACACATATGCTTATTGTTAGATGTTAAA
Organism: Rhagophthalmus giganteus; assembly: GCA_036326145.1. Classification (NCBI taxonomy): domain Eukaryota; kingdom Metazoa; phylum Arthropoda; class Insecta; order Coleoptera; family Rhagophthalmidae; genus Rhagophthalmus; species Rhagophthalmus giganteus. The sequence goes on from JARFJA010000001.1 coordinate 53,625,030, forward strand.
AATAACAGATTGCATAAAAAATAAAAATTAAAAAAAAATAAACGACAATGTCTCACCCCTTTTTTTGCAATTTTAAACGATTGTGGGGTAGTTCGAAACCGGAGTTGCTTAACCGGTTTAATCATTGGAGAATAAAATTCGGTTTTAAAAGATTGGAAAACCCATAACGTTGTTTAAATTTTTTAAATAGGATTTATATCCTGCGGTTAAAAATTTCTGTTTTAAATCGAATATCAAAAATAATCGGGCTTTGAAAGATAAAATGTAAAATCGAAATTCCGTGAACTTAGAAATCAATATTTTGAACAATCGTTAAACTTTATAAATTTTTTAATTAACGAATTTTTTAACCAATAACAAATTACTGAGGGATGAAAATTTAATAATATTTATACAAATCTTATAAATTATATATTCTTTAAGAACTGATTAACAAAGTTTTTAAATTCAAAATATTGATTATATCCTTTTAAGTTCAAAAAAATTAAAGGAAAATAATAGTTCGTTAATTCGGTCAATATACAATTTTAAAAGACAATTTATGAAATTCGAAATTTAATTATTTAAATAATAATCAACCATAAGCAAACAATAATTTTAAGACTATTAATTTTTGAATAAAAAAGGGGTAAATAAATAAAATTTTAAATAGCTAAAGGAAAATCCATTTGCTGTTTATTTTACAATAATTTTTTTTTTAATTGTTAAGAGCTTAATATTAATACAAGATTAATTAGAATTACTTGGTGAATTTGATCGACATAAATTTAGAAAAGTAAATATATTTAAAATTTTAAATTACATAAATATTCTAAATACAAAGTAAAGTTTATTAAAATTATAAATTTATTATACATTTAGTAAAATTTAAATTTCAAATATAGATTTTTATAATTTTTATGAATTTAACTATTTTAATTGGGAAATTTGAAAGATAAATGTTAGTAGCTTATAATATAATTTAAAACCAATAAATTTAAACTATTAACTTGTAATATATTACAATTAAACCGGGAAAAAATTCACAAAATATTAAACGAAATTTATTACAACCAAAAAAGATTCATTTAAAAAATAAAATATTTAAATTTTAAAAAAAAAAACGTTTTATTATAGGAGAATAATTTATAATTCGTTTAGAATTCACATAATAATAGTTTTAAATTTTAAAAGTATTTATTTTAAAAATTTCCTATTCATATTGTATAAATGAAATCTATTACATGAGTATCTTAATATAGTCAATTAGACTTACCAGAACATTGTTAATATTATTCAAAAAGTTTTTGTAATACAAAAGATTAAGATATAATTTTAAAAATATTAGATAGAAAAATTTAAATGATTACGTTTTTTAAAACATAATTACAAGTTTATTTATTAAAATTTATTTATATTTAAAATTATTTAAATTAAATAAATATTTTATTTTCAATTATTTATTAAAATTTATATGCTGGTAAGTTAAAATACTCATTGAAATTTAATATAACAAACTTAAAGAATTATAAATTTAATTATCAATATTCGATAATACTATTTACAGGAATAGCTTCTATCAGAAAACACGACTTTTTAACATTAATAAAAAATTAATTTTAAATTACATTGAAAAATAATTTATAGTAATAAAATAATATTTTTAAATTATTAAATTTAAAATAATTGTTTCGATTTCAATTAAAAATAATTTATTCTGGTTTTTAATAATTTTCAATGATGTATTTAAAACTTCTATAAATAGTGATGAACTAATTTAACATTTGTATAAAATATTATAAAGAAATTTTTCGAAAGTTAATATGAAATGTACTATTTAACTATATTAATAATTAAATTTAATCAAACTAAATTTAATAAATCAAAAAAGTTGATCATTAACAAATTATATTTTATTAATAGTTTAAAGTTCACGTTTGGTTTATAACATTAAAAAAATTTAGAATTTAATTCTAAATAAATAACAAAATTATTTTTGAAAATAATTAAAGTAAGTTTTTGAATTAATTTCAAATGTTAATAAATATATATTAGAATAACTAAACCAAATAAATTCTGAATTTAAAAAATATTCATAATTTCATTAAAATAGATTTTTTGTAAACATAAATGTTAAATTTCAGCCGTTATAAAGAAAAGTCTAAATAAAACTTTTTTGAATTTCACATTTTAACTATTTAAACTTATTTTACAAAATACTTATGTTAAATACAATCATGTTACAATCATTGACATTGAAATTGTATTATTTCAAATTTTGTAAAATTAATTTTGTCAGATTATTCTTTAAATCCAGAATATATTTAATTTTCTAAAATATGTTATAAAATTATTAAAGTAATTTATAAATTTTAAAATAATTTTACAATACCGCATTTAATTTAATGCAACTTTAAAAAAACTACTATTATTTAAAAGAATCAAATTTAATCAGTAAAATATTTAAAATTTAAGTTGACTCTTTTAAGATTACAAAAAATCGTCATAAATTAAATAATTATAAATGTAAGTTTAATATAGACGAATCGAATCGTATAGTTTGTAAAAATTAAATTTTGATACTATTGATTATAATTATAAACAATGTTTTAAATATAATAAATTCATTGTCATTTTACAAAACTATATGTTTAAAAATTTATTTATGAATGAAAAACAATTCTTTTCTTATCGTTGACGCTTACTTAAAATGTAACATTTTACGTTAATATACTATTTATAATAAGTACTATAAAATATTTCATAAAATTGATTGTAAATTTTACGGTTATATGAAAATTTATTATTCGTAAGTAATTTTTAAATGTATTATGTAACATTATAATATATATAATTTAATACTATTAATCGTTAAATATTTAAAAGTATCGAAATAATTAATCGTTTAAGTCTAATTTAATCTTAAAAGTAATATTTAATGATTTTAATTCGCTATATAAGAAAGTACATCAAATCATAAATTTGTAATAAAGTTTATAATAATCTTATAGCCATAATCTAAAATAAATTACATAAGATTGTGTAAAATTTACTTGAATGAATATAACTGTTAATAGACTAAACAATATATCAGCATTAGTTACACTAGCTTTCGATAAGTTCTATAGAATTGAATTATTAATGTACGTACACGTCCATTAATCAAATTGATGGTTATTAGATAATAATCAGCAATATTACTGGATAATTGAAACGTTTAATAATAACTAATCGTAGCAATTATTAGCCTAGTAAAAGTATACGAAATATGTCTATAAATTTTGAATAAGTGTATATGTAATCACTAGTTTAATCGTATGTAGTAGTTAATTATTATTAATTTATTAAATAATACGATTTTATAATACAATAATTTGCGATAACTGAATTCAAATGTTAAATTCATGTTAATTCAGATACTTTGAATCTCTTATATCTAAAAATTCGTAATATGTTAAAGTTATGAAAAATTAGTTAACTAGATTAATAATTCAGAATTATTAACTGAATAAGTATTTATAAACATTACTTAATATAGTTAACGTATTATTTACTAATCTATATTAGTTAAGAAATATCGGTAACTTTCATTGTAATAATATCTAAATATACGATGGAGTACATAAGCAATATGACTCTAGTAATAATGTCATATACTGCTATTTATAATATAGCTATACTCAAATAATTCTGTATATCTCTGTATACAAGTAAAATTAGTCGAGTAGGTGATTTCAAAAGAGTATAGACGAATTCTGATAGAATCTTAAAGTGTATTATGTGATTGAACTTGAAGTAAGACGTTACAAATTGCTCGATATAAATATTTGCAATTGAATCGTATTAATGAATTAATTACAATTATAATAATTATAGTTCTGATAATATATCGAAATAGCATGATATTCGACATTTGTAGAATTTAGATTATAATGTATTTTGTATTGAATATTATTAAAAGTCGTTAAAACATAATTAACCATATTGATCTTAATGTCATATTAGTATCGATAGATTAAATATTATAATGATTTTCAAAACTCGTTTGTAGGCATTACATCGGTTATCATAAAAAAACTTATTATAGACGATATATGATTTAAATTAATTAACGATCATATGTTCACTGATTTTAGTAAATTTATAAATTATATATTGATACAACCGGATTTATAGCAATCATATGATGTTAAGATATTAAGTTGAAATTTAGTAATTTGTAATAGACAATACTAGTAATTTATTTGTTATACGTTAAAAATCTGCATTATTCTGAAACTTAATTAGTATTGCTAAACTGATTTTAATCGATACGTAATTTCAATAGACTTACAGTCGGACATGAACATATTAAATTCTGAATTTACGATTTCCTTATAATTTGATTAAGAATTATAGTTTAAATAACATATGAAAAATAATATTATAAGCACTTCAAATTAATTAATCAGTTATAATTATCTTATTATAAATCTATTTAAATTACTAACTTATCTGATGATTAAAAATGAGTACTATTTAAGTGCTGTATAAATATAATAGTATCTATAAACTTGATACATGAATGATACTTGCTAAGATAGAGACTATATTGTTCGATAGATTGTCAGATAATTTGTATATAATTATCGTATACTTTTGAAAATGATTTGTAATTTACTAGATCATAATGTACTATATACATTTAATTAATTCATATGTTGAATAATTGATATAAAACATTTCTGAAACATAACTTATTATATTAATCTTAAAGCTTTAGTATACTATGATACCTATATGTTGTACTAAAATTATTAAATAAATCTTAATCTAGATAACGTACTAGTTAAATATTAAAGAATTTCGATTTATAATGAATTTAAATTATGTCAATATACGATATATTTTATGATAAGATTACATTTAGCTTTTAATTTAAGTATTATGTATATTTTTTTATATCGTAAATTTTTAATATAAATTGATTCTATTACTTAATATACAATGTGATATATATATCGTTAATTATCTGAATAGTTTGTCTAATAATTTCAGCTCGAATAATTTAAATTATTCAGTTTTAGAATATTTTAATTATATTTAGATGATATTTCATTAGTTTACATGTAAACTTAAATATTGTTATACTATTAATATATATTTGTATAATACTTATACTATTATAATTGAATATTTATAAATTTAGATAATATAATAATTTGTACTATTATTGAAATAAAGTTTCAATATATAATTTTAAGTTAGTAGTAAAATTGATGTTATAGATATATTTCAAAAAATTATAATCACTGTTTAAATAGTCGATATAAATATATTACTAAATTGATTCAAAATATAATGTACTTGAAATTCTTATTAATATAATTTAATAAATTTAATTATTACTATAATAAATATCATTGAAGTTTACATATGAATTTTTCAATATATTATATGACGTTTCTAATCTATTAGAAATATAGTAATATTAAAATATAATTTTACATATGAATGTTAAAAATTTTAAGAATCTGACGAATTTATATAATAAGATTGAAATTCTAAAATTAAAGAATAACTGAATTCTAAAAATAAAATATCTATTAAATCTATATTTTAAATTTCGTAAACACATTAAGTAAATTAATACTATGAATTATTATAGATTGATATAGTAGTAATGATCTTAATTGAATATCTATAATTATATATGATCTGAAAGCATAAATAAATTTAGTTTAAATATGTTTAATGATATTAATATAGGAATATCTTATCAATTTACATACAAGATTTAAATTCTAAATGATAATTGTATATAGCAATTAATGTATAAACGATGTACATTATGTATTAATGTTAAACTAACTCGTATATAAAATTAACATAATAAATGTATTTATTGATAATAATTATTAACAGATATATTACAATTAAGTAAATCTGAAATAAATTTATATTGAAAAAAATATTTTAATTATATTAGTAGATAATGATAATGAAAATATTTATACATAATTTAGATTCAAATAATTAGTTATCTAAATAGTTCACTAAATAATTCTTTAATAAGTAATGATTTAATGTAAACATGTAATAAAATAAATAATTTTAATATAATGTAACAATTAAATTTATAATATTCATATGATATAAGATATTTATCTAATAATTAATATCAACATTTATAATATTAATTTAAATAATATTATTAAAATATTTAAAAAAATTGATATAATTTATTGAATTACAAATATAATATTATTTAATAAATATAATAATATTAATATTGCAATATCTATAAATATAATTTAAATCATAAGAAACATATGAACTTAATAAAATAAATCGATTAATAATAAAGATATCAGCTTAAATTAAATCAATATTATTATTACTTTAAAAATTTAATATTTAATTTAATATTATAATCCAGTTAATAACTAATTTTTATAGCGTAAATAATATTAATTATAATTTAATAATTTATATCAATTTAAGTATGATAGAATTTATTTAAATTAAATAGTTATATAATAATTGTTAGATTAGTCTAAAATAATAATACTGTAATATACATAATAATTATAAATATAATAGATAAAATTACATTTATTCAATAATGTCAAGTTAATTAAAATAATACTTACATTTTATGTATATTGATTATTATAATTGTATAAAGATCAAAAATAATGATAATAATGATACTTTAAACTATTATAGATTCAGTATTAGAACCTATTTTACTTGAAACTGAATTATATTTAAGATTAGTTGATTATAGTAATATCACAATAGAATTAATTGACTAATACTAAAAGTTAAGATAATTATTAATTACAATATAAACGTATATCAATCTTATAGTATTGTATATAAAGTAATAGTTAACAATTAAAATATAAAAGTGACTTTTGTATAATTGTCAAAGCTTTAAAATTAATATTAATAATATTGAAATATTTTGAAATTAAAATATTTGTATTCGAATTTAGATTTAAAATTTGCTATAACATTTAAGTATTAGATGTCTTTATACATGATAACAGAGGTTTATAATGTAATCTAAAATAGTAACATATAATCTAGATTAATGTTATTGATATTGAGTATTACAATGTGTTGACTTATCAAGTGATACATTAATTTAGATACTGTCGACATATAAGCAATTCATTATGAAAATAGATAACGTGATGTTTACAAGTTACAAATATGAAGTAGTTTCAATTACTCACATATACGTATGATTTGTACTTACGGATTAATTCATACGAATATATTAAATTATAAAACATACGATACATTTATCAAATTATAAAGTTACGATATGAAGTCAATGCATTCATATCTTAAATAGATAATTACTCAAATTAGTGACGATTATCAATCACTATGTACACACATTAAGTTCACTTATGTAAGAAATACTGATCGGTACATAATCTAATAGTTTAACATAGCTGAATGACTTTAAACGCATAGTGTACATTAACACAATTGAAATAAAATTAGCACAAGTAACACATATGAAATAAATAGCAGGAATTACATAATGTCACATTAACGTCATATAAAAACTGACAGATCGTTTAATCAAAAATTATATACACCTATATACATTAATCAACATATTTTAAAAAGTGAAATATATCTATAATTATTGACTAATATACTACATAATTATACTATTAAAATATATCAGCAAAGTACATTGATATTATTTTAAGTAAGAACACATTGAGTACTCTTAAATAATTAAAATAAGTAATATATTCATAATCAAAATCTTATATAAAGATAATGACAATGAATAAACTATTATAATATTACAAATCTAATAAATCAAGTATATCATCATATAAATTAGTAAACGAAACAATACAGAATCTTATTCGTACATCGAAACAATGAAGATTATACGAAAATGTGCTTATCAGTGATGTTTAATTTGAAATCATGAACTACCTAAATTACTCGATATAAATACGAATACAGAGTACTACATCTTAATATAGTAATTACCATTGCAATAGACTATGTTACAGATCTCGTATCGAGTTCCACGTTCTTAAGTGAATTGTATCGAGTTTAAGAATATTCGGTACTAATTAAGATTCATGTAGACTATATGTGAACAGGAGTTTAATCTAACATGACAGTAGATCACTTAAAATTTAAATTTTAAATTAATGATTCTCTGATATGCATTCGTAAGCAAAACGTATGTTTGGATATAAAGTTGATCAATTATTCTAATAAGAATTGTCACATATGTATTTATTTTATTGATATATATTTAAAAGTGTATTTCTGTTCAATATTCGATAAGTATCAATTATAATCTAATTTGAAATACTTGAAATTAGTTAATCAGTTATAACGTCGTAAAAGTTATTATCTAAATTTATTTTGAATCAATTTATAAAGATTATTAATAAATATTTTAGTAATGTAGGTTATAATTATTAATTGATAATTTATTAATTTTTTGATTTAATTATTTGTTTCGTATAATTTAGTTATATTAAATAGTTTAAATCTACGAGTTAATAATTCTTGATTTTAATAAATTAAAAATTATGTTATGTACTTATAATTTACTGACAATATTTGACAATGATATTTCTGTAATTTAATATAACAGTATCATGTTAGAACTATATTGTGTTACAATTCAATAAATTTAATAAAGTAGTGTTTAAATAATTGTAATTATATGTTCAAGATTTGTATTAAGAAAGAGATATGTCAAATTATTAAATAGTATTATAAGAAATATTATAATTATCTTTTAAAATAAGATATGTCAAATTTATTAACAAAGTTTGTTTATAAATATTAACATTTTTATTCAAAATTTATTTTAAATATTTTAATATTTTTAATATTAATTAAGTTTTACAAAATTAAATATTAATATTAATATCAATGTAATATATGTTACTAAATTATAAATATAAATGATGTAAGTAAATATTAAATTTATAATGTTGTAAATATAATTATAAAATTTAAACTTCAGTAAATATAAACTGTACATGTTTCATATAGTTCATATTATATTTTTGTTGGTTAAATAATGTAACAGAAACTCAATTATATGAAACATTTTTATAATTTGAAGTCAATAACTTTTTTCTAAAAAGTAAAAATGGCTTATGTTAGTTCCTTTTAATAATAAGCGATTTAATTGGAAAATTGGTGGTTATGTGCTAAACCTCGTCTAGATATTCTATTTTGTCTCTATTTCTATACTTTGTAACAACATTTACAATGCGTTCGTCAGCTTCACGATATTTTCATAATTTTAATGGATGAGGATTACCAAGCAGTAATCTGTTCGTAATAGACAATGCGGCGCTTTTGTATTTTTCGTAATTCGTTGATAAGTTTGCATATATTTGGATGTATGTTACATGCCTAATTCAGATTGTAATCGACGATGCGATGCCCCGACATGATTGTTCGTACGGTCTTGTCCATTTAATGTCCGATCATATACGTTTCAAATTTCTGGTAAAAATAAGGGCGGGCGTCTTCCATTACCTCGTCTATTCAAACGTCAGATGTACATGTCTTCGTACCAATTTAGTAATGGTTGTAGTTCTGCAGGTAATCCATTTCCTAAGGCATCTACATATTCATCTAAATCCTGAATTGGAACGAAAGATAAGGCAATCATCATTTTAGCTTTTAGTACAAATTCGGGATCATTATTGTAAAGCTTCATAAATCCCATTTCAGATAAATGTTTTTCATATTTTGAGCTAAATGAAAAAAAAACAACCCTGAATTCTGACGTTTGGAAAATTGTCTTTTATTGCACGGATTATTGCTTGTTGCTGATGCACTCCATTATGTTTCTTAACCATCACTACGTAAATTTGGGCAAATAAATGTGGTGCGGTTGAAAATGTACTATCAGCATACCATGTATTCGATATTTCCAAATGACTAATCCAACTTTCTCTACAGAAAATCACCATTATCGGCTATTAAAAAAATTCCCTGCATTCCTTGTTGAAGTGCATATGTTTTTATATTCTTCCGGTATAATAAATTCTTCCAAGGTTGTTGGATCGGCAGGCGCAACTTGGCAACTGATTGCGTTTTCGTCGGACTAGTTTTCTCAAAGTTGCACGATTTATGTAGTATTATCGCTTGAGCTGCTGTTGATAAATTGGTTGTACATCCATTCATTACCTGAACTGTAGTTTCCATGGTATTTCTCGCTCGTCTTTTTAAATTTGTGAGAACTCTAGCAATTTCTACGTTCACTGCTGACGAATCATCATTACTTGCCCATTGCAGGTATGGATCTTTGCTTGACACCGTCCTATTTGTTCGCAGCGCCAAAATTTTAAATCGATTCATCGCGTTTATTTGGCTTATCAAAAGTATAGAGATGTCCATCGTGAGCATACTTCTCGTGTTCTCCTTTACTTAAAATCAGGATTTCCATATTTCTCTTTCGTATAATCAAAACCAAGCACAATAATCACTGCTTAATAATTATAATTCGAACACCTTATAACTACCAAAAATTGGCTGTATAAAATCGAAAACTGTTCCATTATTGACTACCAAACGCAACGAAGAAATTTGTCGAAATAGTTGTTATAACAAAGTAACGTGTATTTAAGAAGCGTTTTACGCAAACACGATGGAGAATAAATACAATGTTTATTTAAATTTTCAGTTTTAACTTTTTAAGTTTAAAGCGATTGTAAATTGTACAATTGTCCTTGTGTAGGTAGGTATAGTAACGCAAATATAAGCCAGATTTGTTAAAAAGGTAGAGGATAGGACCGACTAGAAAGGGTAAAGGAATTAAAAATACAATAGTAGATAAGTAGTTTCTTTGATTTGAATATTTCAGGCACAAATTACATAAAGTTTGTCAAAAGTGAAAAAACAAAATTTTCTGCGAAAACTTGTTAGACAATAATCTAGATTATCATTCTAGAAAATAAACTTATAAATAAATACACAAAATAAATTGTCGCAATAATTAGGCATGTATTTAAAAATCTTTCAGTATAATCTATTTTTCCGGTTTGCCTGAAAACGACTTTCGCATAAGAGTAGCTTTAATTAATGTGCATGTAATATAAATATGTACCTACTTCCAAAACATAAACAAAGTCTGCACTTATTACAATAACGCACTAAGAAATCATTACCTACTAAATACTTGTATTTAATTTAAATTAAAAAATAATTATGGATTAATTTTTTTATGGCAGTCGAGGAATTAATATTCGTTGACCTTCCCTTGAGAAGATATAATACCTACTACGTATTTTTTAAAGTAAATATGTTTCTTAAATTCATGCATTAAAATTCAAGCTTTATATAAACGTTCTTGTTAGGTACTTTATTTTTCAATTGGCGACAAAACGGCCGGCGATGAACCGGCGGCGTTGAATCGTCCCATTCCGAAGGAACTACTCTTCCAATTATTTTATGCGGGGCGACCCGCAACGTTTCAACCAGACGATATTTCGAAAACGCTCACAATTTATTGTAGAACAACGAATATGTTTCGGCGAATTGGTGTCTTTTTTTAATTGGTTAGATTGGATTTTGAACATTGATTGGAACATTTTAAATGGGACACCTTACACAGTGGATACACGGATGGACCTAACTATACTTGTCAACTGTTTTATTTCTCGTTTTTAGAGAAAAGTCATTCTTTATAAAAAGTTTCGCTTATAGTTTGAAAAGACCTTGGTCGTCGATATCGACCTTGTCGATATAACAAACAGGGTTGTTTAAAAATAATGAAACATTAAATTGTTTAAGAGTAAAGTACCAATTATTTGAGTAAAAATGAAAAATGTTAAAGGACTCCTAATGTCAATATTAGGTAAAATACGTTATAAGTACGAGCAGACATACTTAAATTTAATGTAAGTACAGGTTTTTAAGTCGCGTATTGTCGTGTGTGTGAAAAAAAGCGATATAACAATTTATAAACCGAATTATATCGAAACCTCGTTGTATATATACTGAGTTATACGATGGTTACCTGTATTTTTTAAAGAAAAAAATGAAAAATTGCAGACTTTTAGCAGAAAATTTTCTGTTTGATTTTGATTAATGGTTTGATCGTTTTCTTATATTTTCCGATCTACACTTATGTTAAATTTAAATTTTGAGAAGCAACAAAAGTCCAAGGCACCTTCCCACAATTTAATTATGACAATTTATCTATACCTACCTTTATTTGAATAGATAGTCTTATCTATACGAATACTTATACATATAACAACCAGAAGTCTCGCAACGTGAGCTCGTTATATCCGAAGTTCGTAATAAACGATAAAAGAACTTTCTCGGCTTGAAAATGATTTGGGAAAACCAAACCAGGTACGCAATTGTCTTATGTATTATTGTTAACATCTAAGGCTATTGTACTTGATTACCCCTTGCGTCCCTTATTTAATCAAGCGTAAATATCCGCTGGGAAAGTCAAGTAATGAAAACGTATTTTTTTAAGAAAAGAATCATAAAAACGTTTCAAAGACAACATTTATGCGCCGGCAGCGTCATAAACAATCTATTATTCTCTAAAAAAAAAACATTTTTGCATACTTTTATGAACAATTTTGTCGAAAGTTATATCCGTAAGTTCGTTGTAACCACCAACATTTATAAGGGATCTTGTGGGTTATATGGCGGAACGACTATTAGTAATGGTTCGTTATATCCGGAGATTCGCTATAAACAACTTCGACTATACACGGTCGTATACAGTGAAACTTCTCGATACCGGACACTCGCGGGACCAAAAAAATTATCCGTTAAGAGAAATGTTACTGTACTTACCTATAGGTGGCAGATAAACATGCTAAATCTAATTTTCCAGGATTCTTATGACCGCACATATTCCAAAAGCGTACCATTATTTATACGAAAATGCGCGTTAATAATTAGAACTAGCAATTATAGGGAACAAAAACCGAAGACGCAAATTTTTATTGAACTTGGAAGACTTTGATTAATACACGGAGCTCGTTTCTTAATTAAACCGGACGTAATACCAAATGTTACAGACAGCAGCTGCATTTAAATCTAATAGATAATCAATACTATACTTATTTAGAAACACATTAGCAATATATTACTTACACGAGGGGCGTTAGGCGTTAGAACGATGCCGCCATTTGCATTATTAATATTACAAAATGAATTTTATATTTCTTTCTCTCTCGTTCTTAATGAAACGCGTTACGAGGAAAGAGTAAAAAGACGGCATAATAATTGGTATAATTAGGCGTTGTGGCTAATTTACAGCCCAGATCCACCCTACATCATGTTTTCGTAGAATATTAACGTGTAGGTATCTCGAAAGTATAAATTAGCTCTTAGAAATATTTATTATGTATCTGATAACCTTACGTAAGCCTATTAAATAAAGGTAGGTTACCTATGTATGTATTTTAATATCTGTTCTCGTGAAATCATGGTCGGCGATTAAATTTTAAAAGTAACAAAGAGCCTAGAATGATGTAAAACAAATCGATTTTGGTCGATTTGAAATTTTTCGCAAATTAGAAATAATTTCGGCGTGTAAAATTAAGATAAAAGTAGAGCAAGCCGAGGTCGCTGCAGCATGCATTAAATACGATGCTTAACCTCCCCTGCCGTTAGCACACAATTATCCTTGCTGTAAGTTTCGAATCCCAAACAATTCACCAAGAAGAACCGAGAGCAGATGCGTCCCTTGTGAAACCGATTTCTTTAGTGTAACCATCGCGAAAGTTTTAGTTTCCAACATTTCGATGGCTGAAAGTTTTTCCCTCTTTATCTGTTAAACCTTTATAGAATGGGGGATAATGGAAAAAAAACCGAATGCTATTTTAAAAGGCTCGCTTCTTTATAAATTACTTCGCGTGGGCGATTTCTGATTTGAATTTCTACATTAATAAGGAAAGATGCCAGACGAGTCATAATACTGTTATGTGTATATTTCCTGTGTGAACGGTCCATTTGAGATGATTTTTTCAAAAAAAAAGTGCTCATTTATATGTACATATGAACTTGCACAGGTGACTGGACCGAGACCGTTCGATAAGGCGACTTCCCTATAAAGTGGTCGCGACGTTGACGGTCGAATTAATGCCGTTCGTCTCCGCGAATATCCGGGTTCGCGTATAAGATTTCAAAAAACGCGAGTATCTAGTGAAAACCGTTAAAAGAAATTTAAAAGTCTGCTAATTTTAAAAATAAAATTAGATAACCAACAACGCTCCTAAACTGAACTGAACGTTTTGTTTTTTAGACAAATCCGTTAGTTTTACAGATTTCGTTCTGAATTTATTAAAAGGTTAGGTAAATAGTAAAACAAATATCTAAATACAGTAAACTTTCCATATTCGCGGATTTCCTATTCGCGTTTTTGTTGTACACCTCAAATTCTATACTCGCGGGGTCGTTCAATTCGTTGTTTCTGATAGATCAAAATTAACTACACCACTTATGACTTTGCCACGAGCTATACGACTTTTTAGGTGAAACAGATACTTCGACGGAGAGCAGTAAGAGTGTTTATAAGAAAAATTAATGAAGCTATGGAGGTATACAACGACATTGATTAAGAATTACAAAACAAAAAACAATGTAAAATAACAGATTTTTTCAAAGTTTCAGATAAATGACAAGTAGATACAAGTATTTATTATACATTTCGAGTTTATTATTAATGATTTATTACATATTTCAAATAAAATTAATTTTTTATTGTCCTCCCATTATTCGCGAATTTTCAACACATTTCCGTATTCGCGGTGTTTCATACGAACGCATTACCCGCGAATGCAGAGAGTTTACTGAACATATTACACACACCCTTTGAAGACAAAAGTTATAGATAATAATAAATTGTATACTATAAAGCTATCACTACAAATGAAATAATCATGTTCAAAGTTTAATTGAAGCCTTATAAAGATAAAATTTGCGGTACTTATGTAACTACTTAAAATTAAAAAAAAAATCGTATTTAACCTCAAAAAATTTGATGATATCAATTAACGTTAAAGATCGAAAAATAAAACAAATATCTATTAAAAATTGTTAAGCAACGTTTTTAAATCGATTTTTCGGTTGTTTTAATTTCACAATAGAAAGACTAAGACAGAAATTTCGAAACTTTTAAGAAATTACGAGTTAAAAAGTGTGATTTTTGAAAATCATTCGAGTATAGGAAAGTATAGGTGTATGTGAACGTAATTATGCATACATGTGTCAATAAAAATAGATTATAAAAATCAACAATTTTAAAAATAAACATCGAAGATTAGATAAGTCTATGTCACAAAAAAATACTCTCGCCAGTTTATTATTGTTAATCAGTTTGATTTGGCAATATTGCGATCTTTTAGGCAGTAACACAAGCAGGTGTAGGTAATTACCGCTGTCTGCTTTTGAAATACATACCTACATAGGTATGTACGGTTTTTTTTTGGAGCATTTGCAATTAGATTAAGAGAGGTGCTTTTAAAACTCATCGCGTAAACTTCCAACAGGAGAATCTACGAAAATTCTATTTATTTTGGCAACACATACGTATTAACCAAACAGTACAATCTCCTTTTAATTAAATCGCAAATATTATTTAACCTTAACTAACAAATATTTACGTCGATAACCGCTGCACGAAGCCCTACAGCCTTGTCGTAATATTTTTAAATAAACACAACTGTAATTACCAATTATAAATTTCAATTTGTAGCAATATTTAGAAAGAAAATACATGACGACGCGGATGATATCGTTCCACTTCCAAAACAAACTACGCTGTTTTATTAAGAACGAGTAATACAAAGCTTGCAGAAAAATATTTGAACAATTTTAACGATGGAACAACAAATTCCCTAGAAACTTTACGAATTACTGCGATCAAAATCAAAATTTATTTTTTTAAAATACAAGTTTATTTTAGATGGAGAACATCGAAATGACTTTATTGTTTGCTAAAATGAAAGAATAATAACGCACGAGGGATGGGGGAATACGAATTATATTTTTGGATGACGTAATATCGGGAAGTTTTAAAAGACGTAATAGGTGCAACGTCGCTCATCAAATTTGGCTCGCTAAAATTATTTTCATTATTAGATAAAGGGAAAACTCCTTTTCCCATAGGGTGGATATTGAAAACTGTTTACTAGTTTTAACGTATGTAGGTAATAATCATAAAACTATTACATATTCGGAGACTTGACAATGAGTATAAAAATAACTCGATAATAACTTCGAGTGCCCGATGATTTTTATTGATTTGTCGGTCGAATATTCATGTTTTCAGAATCGACATTTTTAAAATTTAGTTTAACTTCTTCATGTTTAATTTATCGTTTTTATCCGATCTGATGAACACTACAATAACAAAGGAAATTATGAAATAATATAAAAATTATAAATTAAACAGATTTCACTACACAGTATCCTTATAATGTTTAAATAATATTTAAAACTAGATTCTGCATAATTATTGTATAATAAGAACGTAAACATAATAAACAATCGCGTGAAAATATTATAATAATGAATCATTTGCCGTTGATGGTAGATTGACAAACAATACTAAAAAAAAGTTAAT
Organism: Rhagophthalmus giganteus; assembly: GCA_036326145.1. Taxonomy (NCBI): domain Eukaryota; kingdom Metazoa; phylum Arthropoda; class Insecta; order Coleoptera; family Rhagophthalmidae; genus Rhagophthalmus; species Rhagophthalmus giganteus. Next base: position 53,641,609 of record JARFJA010000001.1, read on the forward strand.
TAAACACATAAGAAGTTGTATCATCAGCTGTTCGCAGTCGTTCGATGTCATACAAGTGCAATTTCAGTCACATACCGCTGTGACTTCCGTCTAGTTCCCACCCATGTAGCTGACGCATATATGTACACGTACAGTCACACGGTCACACACCCATTAACAAACAATGAACGTATAGTAGAGGTACACAACATACTCCTTGCTGTTTCATTGAAAGACACGGTTATAAGAGTAAAAACAAATTCGGTTTAAAATATTTCTAGGTACGGAGGAAAATGTTTAAATGTCGTGCTCGCTATAATTTTCTTACATAATAAGTGTAGTTATTTTATGTTTTATATTTGGTTGAAGATTAGTCGTTAATTATTATTAACGTAAAAATATTATTTTAAGTAGAATTTTTATCTCGGTCATTAATTTGAAATATCGTAGTCGATATCTATGAAATTACTGGCGTTTAATTATAATTTTAATGGCAAACTTATAACGAAAGCAACAATACTTAATTATTTTTCACAAAATTTCCAAAGATAAAAGTTTATCGTTAACAACACATATAATGAATTACATAGACTTCAATCTACATATATATACCAGGTATCTATCTCAGAAACAAACTATAGTTTTTCGTTGTACATTTTAACGTTAATTAGTAGATATAACTCATATTTTTAATTAAGTTAGCGCTTGATATGAGAAGAAAATTGGTATAGGTAACTTAATGAGAATTAATTTTTTTTTATACCTAAAGATACTGGGGATACGTGGCAGTGAAAACTGATAAGCTGGCTAGAACTAACAGCACTAAACCATAATCAAATTAGGACCTGGCTTTGTTAATAATAATCACTGCAAATACTGGCTATTTGAAAAACGCTCCTTCGCTGTTTATATATCAGCGCAATGAACCACTAGTTCACGGACACTCGTACGTCGAGATAGGCACTAGAACATTACCTGTTAAAACGTATTTTTAATAAAGAAGAAGCTACGACCTTCTTTGATAGAATAGATGTACTATATAATTGTATCAACCCCGAAAGCGAACGAACGTTTGATACAATACAAAATTTTGGTTCGGTTCAAACTCAATTTGCCAAATATAGAATCGTCTATTCGTTAACCAGTTTCCGAAATTTTCTTCTATTGCTACTAACAGATAATGCTTCATCGAATCGAATTAAATACACTGAAAATTCTCTTCGAAAATAACTGCAACAAGGGGTCATTTTCCTGAAAGCGCTTTTGTTCCTGTAAATAATTTTCTGTGTGAAATAAGTTTATTTCGATAAATGGCCGCTCTCATAAACGAACAAAGGCTACATTTCCACACATACCACATCAAAAATTTCCTGTAAGTGTATGCGTATAGGTTCTAATAAATGCACATACATATTACCCATGTACAAAAATAAATTTGATGATCTCCCAAGATAAAAATTCTGTTCAATGTTTTTGCATCGAGGCCGTTAGTAAAAGCAACGGCTAAAAAAAAACAAGCGAGACAGTTTGATTACAATAAATTGAACGTATTATCTGATGGATGGTTTCAAAAATGATGTAAAATGTAGAAATCATTTAAACGAATATCTAGTGCAGTTGCCGTATCGTATGTGGATTAATTTATAAAAACGCATCGTTTTATGTATGCTCGATCATTATCAACCGGAATATGCATTATGCAATGCAGGATGAAAGCGAATGATTAGGGTTAACAGGCGATTGAAAAACTGGTTCGTATGTTGGTGAAAAATTGTCTAAAAAGTGACGTACAATTTTTTGTTGCGTATATTAAGCAAGTGATCGGAAAAGCGGGCCCGACTCTGACCATTCAAAAATGTTTTCAAATGTTGTCGGAGGTTTTCAATTTTTAAAACTTATTTATTAAATCTGCCTATTTTCAAAAAGTACCGTTTTCAGGAGAGATCAGCACTACATCCGTGGTGCCTTGAACCATTCAAAAAAAGTGGTTAAACACGAAACATTTGACTTTTCGCGTTTTACCATTTTTTGGATAGTTCGGGCTGTTATGTTGGTAAAGAATCGATAGTGTCTATGTGTAGACGACACGATAAGAGTAACATAAATATAAAAATTAGATTTTAGACAAGCACTGCAACGACTCTAATAAAGTTATTAAACAAGAGTACAATAATACTTATATTTTACCTAAATGTAAGTCTCGTTTTAAAAATAAACGCACACATTTGGATTTTTAAGGGCCCATGAACACTTTAAAAAAAGAATTAGGTAGGGTGAACGTTTTCAAGGTGGCCCGTAATAACAACAGTAAAATAAGTAGTCATTTGTACTACAAGGCCCTGTCGGATCGACGTAGTCTTTGTTCGTCGGATATTCGAGCAGACTCAAGAATGCAGGCTGCACTTGGGTTGCTGCATTGAATTGTTTGCCAAATTAGACGTTCTTGGTTCGTTCCGAGCACCTCATCGACTTCGCTATACGTTTGTGAAAAACCTCTGGTTATTTTGTAACTTGATAGTTGCACTTGCAGTACAACTCTCTCCGAGCCATAGTAAAAAATATGGCATATTTTTAGAATAAATAATGTGGAAAATAAAAATCCATTTGTTTGTAAATATATAACACTATTTCGATTTTCAATCTATAAATTGCAGTTTTTATTTATAACATTTGTATACCTACATACATATGCGTGTGTCTGGTACGTTAAAAAAAAAAGTTAAACAGCCATAACGACCTACATAAACCACGTTGTTACTGTCAAGTTGAAAAATTGCGACTAAAACGGAAAATCCCCGAGAAAAGTAGATTTTCTTCATGCAAAAGTTGCACCGCTGAATATTGTTAACTGTTTTATTTATGCCTAAAATATATTGTTAAATAATTCCGGTTATTTTTGGTAAAATGTAATTTGCGTCAAATTTCTAATATTGATCATAATTTGTTGTACCTACTTATCCGCTGTTTGTGTCATATTTTTCCATAATTCGATCATTAATAAACGAAATTACAGGACCTGCGCCAAACAGGAATGCTGTAATATTTGGGAGTGCCTTTATAGAGTGGCTTTTCAGGTCTTCCGGTCATGTACTGTTAAATTGCTATTGCCACCTACTCAATCTTTGAATTCATCCTTGTTTTAAGTCTAATAATTAAAATTATACGTTGTTCGAACGTATGTACGTAGTGCGAATATATGCACGAACGTTGTAACGCGGTATATTTTTACTGAAATTACGTTTACCGATATTAATAACTTTATTTACGAGATAATTAGATAATTTATTAAACACGTTTGTTTAGTGACTAGGTACTTCGTGACTCGCTAATAACTATTTATTTGGCAATTATTTACAAAACTGTATGTATTATAGTATTAGTCATTCGTATTTGTATTCGCAACTAGAAAAATTAAATTCCTCGCGAGAAGTGAATTTCAATTTTCGTTTATGTTTACTGTTTCTTTTTATGTTAGAAAAATGTGGATGAAATCAGTTTTCACGATCACTCCGGATTTAGTTATTCATATTCGACTTCAGCCTTTCAACGCAAACTTAATTACTTAAATGTTAGATTGATTAACGTATTAATAGTGTTGACTGATGTATAAAACATCTGTTCACTTCCAATTCCAGTAAGAACCATCTGAATATAACTATATTGTATATTAAGTGATTTATAACTATCGACGTTACCTTCCGTCCGTAATTTGCCAGCTTTAAAAAATATAAAGTATTTTATCGAACAAATAGTGTAAGTATTTTTGTGGAAAACCGTATTTTCTGATAATTCAAGGAAAAACACATTTATTTAAGTGTTAAAAAAATACTCGAAAAGAAAAATTAATATAACGTAATGTGGAAATCACACAAATCTTCGACCTAAAAACGACGAAATTCCCTAATAAAAGATATGAGCTCTTCTGTAATTTGAAAAGAATTCTAACATCATATTCTCTAAATGAAGCACCTAGACATTTTGGCAGAGTTTGAAGCGCCCAGTTTACGACGGCTTTTTGGCAACTCCCTTCGATATATCATTGGTTTTTATCTACTACGTAATTGCCTATACCTAATATGAATAATGTATTTAAAATTGATTATTGGAGCTGATGCAGTTCAGATAACTATATCTGCAGGGCGTCCATAAGTTATTTCTGCACCGTTGCTAACTTCGATATTAATGAAGCTATGAAGGAATTGTATTTTTCGACGATTGTTTGCAACACGACGAAACGATCGTTGCAACAACTATTTCTATAGAGATAATCACAGTTTAGTAATGGCTTAATTTAATGACTTGCCGATGAATACGATCGAACGTTTTTAAATGGAAAACTCACTACCTATATATAATTACAGGATTCAAAAGCAAATTTGTTAAAAAACTGTGTGCAACAACTCAACGGATTAACGTAATTATGCGTAGAAACGCCAACTCGTTGAAAATAAATTTTTGTTGTTCGTATAAACTCGAATAAAATTTTAAATTGAAATATCTATAGATACATATCTTTTTATTTATAACTTTAAAGTGATATTGTAAGTGTTCGAAATATTGAAGTATTTGTTCTAAAAATTATCGTTTTTATAAATAATTCTATCTAGTTTTATTACTAATTTTAGATACGTACCGATGTTTTGTGTACAGCGACTGGCCAAAAATAATTTTATAAATTGCAGAATTTAATAATTTATTGTAGTTTTTTCGTAAATCTTATTATCTGCGTTACTTATATAACAACAAAAATTTAATTTCGTCATTTAGATAATTTAAAAAATTGTTAAAATTATTTTGCTGACATTTTAAAAATTATAGAAGGTCAAAAAAATTGTAGAAGATAAAGAAAAAGTTATGTTTACATCTACCTAGGTACATAATCAAGAAATGTTTTAAAGATATTTTTCAAAAAGCTTTCCGCAAACTAAAATAAAAAATAACTTTCTTTACAAAAGAAATATATGTACTGTTCTACATAATAAAAAAAAGTAATTTGTTTAAATAACCAAAATAAATAAATGTTTAAATAATATGGCCATTTAATTTTTATTAAATATAGGTACCTACAGATAAATAATTGCTAATTATCCTTGGAAGTAAAATAAAACGCATCCATCAATTTACATTTATCAAATTCTGCTAGTTTAATCACATTTTCTTTTCTTAAAATTAATTAATGTAGATATCTACCTATAAAAGCAAATTATTAAACATATTCCTATTTATTTTTGAAAGTCCAAAAGAATTAAATTCTATGAATTTACTTATAGATCGTCGAGTAAAACCCGTTGGTCTGTCTTATCCGCTTATTATATTTGGAAACGTGCGATATAAAAACTATTGAACAGTTGAAATATAAGTAGGTGAAGATGCTTCATCAGCTTCGAATTGTAATCCGATTCAAAAGATTTAAACTGAGAAGTATTGTGTATCAGCCTTTTGAATTTCTTAAGATTGCCTACATTTAGAATATTATAATGTACCTACCGATATATAAAAATAATTTGATACGTCGAATCAATCTCGATAGATTTTTGTTGAAGATAAAAATTTACATTTTTCAACAATGTTTATCGAACTGCTCGGTTCTTATTGAAAAACAATGGCGTGTTAAATCATATTATGACATTGTAGATTACAAAAATTATTCAGCAGTGATGGCAGAGCACAAGAAAATAATAACAGAACTAACAAATGTTGATGTTAACTCTGGAATATAGATATAAAATAAACGAATATTTTTAGCTTCGAAACAATGAAAAATATTTTTGACTGCATATAATAATAGCAAAACAAATTCCATTAGCGTAGTCTACCTGTTTGGCACGGACACGATGCTTAAAAAGACTCAAAAAATATTTAGATTTATTCAATGTAAAATAATGACTTATATAAGTAGTTTATTTAAATTAAGTAGGTAATTATAATTATTGTTACAGAATAGAGAAAGTGTAATAATTATAATTTATTGTTTCATAACCATTTAAAAATGTATAATAACGTAGTACGAATAATAAACAATAACGATGAAAAGAATTAAAATATATTGATCAAAAATTGAAACGGTGCCATATCACGTTTTAGAAATTCGCACATGCATTATTAATATTTTAGAACTTACAATATGTGGGTTTGTCTCTTTTAATAATATTAAAAGGACTCTTTGTATATGGTAGAGACTAAAAAGAAATAGATCCTTAGGCATAGTCTCTAAGAGCGCAATTTTTTTAAAAAAATTGTTGTTATTGTAAAATATAATTAGTAGATGTGGGTACTAAAAGCTTTGCCTCAAGCACAGAAACCATAATTGTGTCGCTGTTTAATATACAGAGTGTCCTTTAACATAAAGAACGTGGTAACTTTATAAAAAGGCACGTTAAAAAAACACGAATTTTAAACTAAAACTTTCAGGTACTTTTTCCTAGTTTAATTTAAAATTTCAGATATTTTTTGAACATTAAACGCTTGTAAATAACTGCGTAAACTATTTATATGTAAACGTATATATTATAGACATATATATGTATATCTCGGAAGACTTCACGAGTTCGTTTCCGACAAACTGGATCTCGACAGTTGTTTCATCAATAAAATCAAGGTTCGTTATTTCTAAAATCGAAACAAACATTAGTTTAATCTATGTAGTAGATATTGTACTTGTCTAGATATTTTACCAAACGACGTGAATTTTTTACTTTTCAAATATTTTATGTTGCAACCGCGCACAGACATGGGCGCATTTTTCGCGAGTATGCGTGAACGAAAAAAATTGTTCGACGAGTACAGAAATTGAAGGGGTTGGCTACTGACTGGAGGTGGCGTGTACTAGGGTGCAATGGCATTTTACAATAAACACATCCAGGCTGAGAGTACAAATTCCTTTGAACAAGTTCAAAAAACCGACAGAAGGCGACTCGCATATGCAGGTACTCACCCCATGTGCACAAAGGGTGAACATTCACACACTTGTCGCCCACATTAGAGCATTTGTACGCGAAAAAAACCCAACCCTGTACGCGGTTTAATATAAGCAACAGAAACAGTTTGAACATTTCATCTTTTTCACTTACAACGTTAAATATAATAGCAACACATAATTTGTGTATAAAAATTATATAAATAAATGATACGGCTATGGATAAGTATATTCAATTACAATTCAATCGATCGATCCAATCGGGATTATATTATTAAAATACTCGATGGACGTACAAAAATATTATTTCTTTTGTCGAGGCACCATCTATTTTATTTAAAAAAAGTGACTACTAGCGTCTTGAAATGCCTACATCACTTTTAAAAAACAATTAAGAACTTAAATAAAGCACTTATACTGTAGGTATCTATATAATTATTATTTATACGAACATCAAATTAGTCAACTGATATTTAATTAGTGAAATAAGTTTATTTCTTAATCAAATGAAAATATCGGGAAGCACAGCTCCCATAATATAAACAACTGGAATTAGCTAATCTCGCCAACACAAAAATAACCACATCCTTAATTATCGCAGACGGAAGATGGGCATTTCCAGCATGTATGCGTTTCATTTTACAATACCTACTCGAGAATTCTACTCTAAAACCAATAATATGTACATTTTGACAAATTTACAGTAGGTACCTATCTATACTTATACAGGTAACTCCCATATAACACAACACGCTTTTGCTCTACAGACGCAGTCCATCGAGGCGATTCGCTTATTTTTTTATGTGCGACTTTGAACCGTGTAAGAAACTTCAAGAGTACGAAATTGTACGAGTTCCTCGTACTACGTGAAATTTGTGACACGGTTCAAAGTCGCACATAAAAAACAGGAGACAATAAACGACCTTTGGTAAACTATAAATTGTCTAGAGTTGCCTCGATGGAATTGCATCTGTATAGAGCAAAAGCGCGTTATAGGAATATCGCGTTATACGGGGGTTACCTGTATATGTATCTACTCTACAAATTTTGGATAGATATGTGCTACCGAATGTTTTCCTTATTGAATATTTTTTGAAAATGTTGGTTATTTTTCTTTGTGAATCAAGGTGTGGCCGGCCCTAAACGTATGTCGGAAATAAAAAAAGTACACATTAAAAGAGGTTCCTTGAAATTAAAAATAAAGATTTTGGATCGTCTTAATAAGCGGTACAAAGTGTTCCTATATTGCAAAAAAACCTTCAATTTTCAATCAATTATTATTGATTAAAACATATTTTTTATTGTTAGTTATAATAAGAAAATGGTAGGTATAATTTTGTTAACTTCTGGAACTTAACCTTGTTTTTTTTGTATTATTTTGTTTCGCATAAACGCGACGTTTATTAGAAACCTAACGATCGTGTTTTATATCTACGGAGGTTAAATGTATTATATTGTATTGTATGTATTATTTGAAATGCAAAAAATTGAATCAGGTGGTGTCGTTTTCGGTGTTAAACTTCAATTTTAACAATCTGTTTACAAAATAGACACTAAAAATACTAAGTGCTGGTAACTCAAAAATTTAAAAACCTTCCTGTTAACTTTTTGATACTGGTTTCTCTGGTCAAGATTTTGCGTGGTGTTCAAAAGTACAAGACGGGTCATTTGGCAAAAATTCAAATGTAATAAAGAAATGTAAGTTCTTAACCAGACGACTCCCTATAAGAAATATGTATATTTATTGTAAAATAAGTAGGTATATCGTCAAAGTTTGATAAAAACAAATTCTTTGTTTAAAAAATACTTATATTTTATCAATCATTTTTTCAAGTATTTTATGTTAATCATTTATCTTCAGTTTTAAACAAAAATTAGATAATTTTATTTTTGTGAAATCAAGTGCAAAATATTACAAGATAACCAAAATAATAAATATACATACATGTGATATATGTGTTGTAATATCTATCCTATAATTTGGAAATTTAAATGACGTTCAAGTAAAAAATTTAATAAAACGTGTACGATGTCATCGTCATAAGCGATAAACTTCCAACAAACTTATGTCTTGCAAAATTTTGTTGAAAATGCAGTTGTTCCATACTTAAATATTCGAACCAAATTTTTTGTTGCAGATCGATCGATCAAATTAATTTTTTTGCAATAATTAATTTTGAATATTTTTGTGGGATTAAATTATAAGTAAAATTTATTAGCTATTAATAAGCCCATGAACATTAACGAATCAAAAGATGGAATTATAATGTAGGTGCGATTAATTACGTCAGACACAATAATTCAAAACGTAGATAAGTACTACGGGCGTTCGCTTTTCGATTTGAATATCGACGACTTATTGCTACATTGTAAACTGTCTAATTCCAAAAATGAAATCAATTTAAATTTATTGTAAATCGATCGATGACATGATTATCTCAAAACGATCAAAAATGATGTTAAACGGTTTTATCGGTTTAAGTGAATAAAGGCAATTGCGAAAGTCGGTTGTAGGACTTTTTAAACATTCAGTCTTCTTTTTAGATATGTGTAGATACAAAAAAAAATTATTAGATAAGTACCTAGCTATATAATAAATTATTTAGTTTCTCCTTTGAGGAAATTTTTCTCCAAAATTATTTAAAAAAATAATTGTAGCTCTTCCGAATTGAAAAAAGTAGAATGTACTTACTTATAAAAAAATAATAAAATCGATACATTCGAAATATTTCATATCTTCTATCAAAAACATCGAATTTTTAACAATTTGAAATATCATTAAGTAATTATATTATATTAATAGTAATTATACACCAATACCAATTTCTGTCTAAATCCTAAGTAGATATGGCGCATAAATATATTAAATTTAAAAAAAATTTAGAAAATAGTGGTGCCAATTACATCTACGTTTGCTTGTATGAAGGTTATCTGTTTCATTATAATACAACTATTAAATAACTAACAAGTTGTATGTTACATTATAGGTAATATGCGTAAATGATTACTCAATACAACAAGATTATAGAGAAAAATATTATAAAAATTCAATTCATCTTTCGCAAAAATGTTAGGTAAAATAGGTGGTTCTGAAATTCTCAAGGCCCCTCCTGCATTCAATTTTTATCTAACAATAGGTTAGAATAAATGTATTTTTCCAGTAGATATGGGTTTGAAAAGGTATGTACATATTTTACGTCACGTCATAAAAGCCGATTGGTGGAAATAACAAACTATATAGTAAAGAAACGTTCGATTTTTTCGATGACTATAATAAAAAGTGAAAAAAAGATAAGAAAATGAATAAATTGTTAGCATTCTCATTTATGTAATTGCATAGCGGCGTTCGCCTGTAAATATCGGCTTTTACATGATTTATGTTAGCCGAAGCAAAAAATAGCCGACCCGACCACTTGTTTATTGAACAGGGTGTCCAATATTCGACCCACGAACCGGGGCTAGAAAAGAGCCGGTATTCATAAACAAAATCTACCTACAGAGAACATTTCTCGATTTACCTGAAAGAATATATACTAGGGAAAAAGGAACGAAACTAGATAACGTCGAGATATTTGGAAGAGCTTGTCAACCCTAGAAGGTGCCCTTAATATAGGATTGCGTAATCTAATTTTGTCTATAGAAAATCAGGCCTACTTTATCTGTTCCTCGATCTCGAGAGAAAACTAATTTGTAAATAATTTCAGGACGACACTTAAAAAACGCAGGTACGTCTCTACATAATTAATTAAACGTAAATATAAATTAATTACGGGAATGTAAATTATTAAAGAAAATTCCATTTAACTATTACGTAAACAAGTAGGTAACTAGTCTGTTGTACGTTTAACCCTGCAATGTTTACAATTTCACGTAAACAAATGACAGCTCAAAACAAACAAACAAACAAAACAAAATTGAACTAGAAATATTTTGTAGTTAACGAACGGAAAGCGAACCAAAATCGGCCAAACGTTTTTTTTTTCCTTAATAATAACAATCATAATCCCAGGAGACTTTGAGATTTATTTTGTTGAACTAGAATTTGTCAATTGTTTATTCTTTGAATGCATTTGCCAATATCGCGCGAGGTAAATAAGCGAAATCGTGAATTTACGAATGTCACTTACCAACTTGAAGGACGTTATCTACGCAACCGGTCTCGAGTAACTTTAATCCTTTGCAAAAAGACAAGTTCTGGGGTTCACCACTCGAATTCACTGGGGGCACTCGCGACAAAGAGGAGTACATGCATATATCTCGCTCGTTCCGGGGGAAGGACCAATAGATGATTCTCCGTTGCACTGGTTCAGGGATGCGATCGTAGCGCTCTTCGATGCGCTGGAAAGGAATATTTTCGGCAACAATTTTGGCCGTGATGTCAAGCAGCGTGTCCGGGGAGCGCACCCCCGGGTCTCTAAGTAGAGGCCCCCCGCTTGCCCGCGAGCAACACAACCGCCTGGCCACTGCCATCGACGACACACTCTCACTAACTGAAGACTACTCGCGAACACGTCCTAGCGCACGCGCTCCCCACCGAACACAGCTGATGGGCCCCCGCGTGCGTAATGTCGTTTGTTTATATTCACCACATGGCGCAAGGTGCAGAGGGGCGCCAGCCGGAGAAGAACATCCACATGGGACATCTCCATTGACGTATAAAACTATTGTAGAACCTTACGATTATAAATTATTTTTTAAGTAACACCGATAAAATTTACCTATATGTACTCGATAATTACCATTCGTCATAACTACAATGATCGTAATATAATAAAATGTACCTAAAATAGACCTTCTTCCGATAAATTAATTATGTATATACAAAAAATAATTTAAAATAATAAATATTCAAACGTTTTTGGCGTTATTTATTATAATTATTTATGTATTATTTACTTGAGCGAAGCAAATTCAACTTTTTTAAAAACCCACACGTTTAGGCCTCGTACGAGGCGTTTTTCAGTAGTCAACGAAATTGCTAATGAGAAGTAAAAATCAAAATTATTTTATCATTTCAAAAACGACTTACCAAGATAATTCGCAAAAATAATTTCAACAATTTATCAAAACAAAAACGGTCGTTTCTGAAACATAAAATAATTTTAATTTTTAGTAATTTGCATATTCGTAATCATCAATCGCCGAAGCAATATAACTATGAACTTTTTAAAAATACATACATAATTTGCTTGGACTAGTATTAAAACTGCACGTAAGTAATAAAATATTATAATAACAAAAAATAATTTCACTGTGATAACTAAATTTTATATTTTTCGAATACGTTTAACAATAATATTCAAGAAGATAAGTAAATATTTTACGAATTTTGAACTTATCTATTTTGTTCTTATCAATTTTAATACCTACATACAATGTATGCACGATAAAAGTTATCCCGTACCTTTTGTACGAATTCTGAAAACGATCCCTTACATTTAAAAGTAAGTAATAAATATCAATATAATTTTTATACTGAACAATAAATGTTGAAAAAATATCTTAATTTTTTTAAAGATGATTTTTATTTATTTATTCGTTAGAATTTATAATTAAAATTCCTATATAGATATTGAATATAAATTAGAAGTTTATTTCATCTATACATATACAATTTGTTATACAAAAATAATAAAAAGTCAAGACCTTTGATAAATTAAGTCACGCGTAAATTTCATTTTTTTTTAAATCTTAATTTATAGGATATTATTTATGTCTTATATAAAATCATAATAATCTGCGTATCTACTTTAAATATTAATTATATATACGCGTAAGACAAACTTTGATTTGGTAAATTTCAAACTGACAAGCAAACACAGGCAACCCGAAAATTAGAAAAAATAAATAAATAAACTGTTGGTCGATAGAGGGTCCATTATAAGCATTTACCGCTTTTGTTGATGAGAGTTTTGAAAGGAAAAAATATTCTTAAAAGCAAAATCTACATGTTTATATTTGTTTTAATATTTCCATAAACTATTGAAAATATCCAAAGAAAAAAATTAAATACAAAATGTATGATGTCGTGTAGTCTTAGAAACCACGTAATCAATTTTTAAGAATTATGGGTGAAGATGTAAAAATTTTCAAAAATATTAGTTTGTTAAAAATCTGGCTAGGGCGCGTTTTAAAGATCGTATGATACTACACGTTTTTTTTTTGTTTCAACATTTGTTTGATGTTTTCAATGGTTTCTGAAAATTTTATGAAAATATAAAAATGGCGATTTTTCCATTAAAATCGCTTATCAGCAGAAACGGAAAATTGGTAAATACATACTTAATTATATCGAACCCTTCTATCAATTCGTAAAGTTTTAATTTTTCTTTAAATTTTCGCAGGTTGCAGGTTCTCGTAAGAAATAATACATGTCTTGCGTTTTTATTTCTATAGTTTTCCCATTACTACTATTATATTTTTAAGTCTGTTGTATTGAACACTCAAGATCATCGAAGGCGCCCGGCAAGTTCAGTTCAGTTGCCGGGAGCCAATAGTGGAACACACGTAATTGCGTCCGCCCGCATTGATTCGCAATACTCGCATGAGAATAACATTGGCGAGATCAATAATCTCTAGCAACATCTTGGCCGCGCAATGGAATTATGCAAAACCTTTTATCTAATAGTTAATCAATAAGGCCCCCTCCTTGGTCTCTGAAAACCCACAATAGAGTTAAGTATAACAAACGCAGACCACAGGGTGAAATTTGGAACGAAGCGAATCCTTTATCATTTTTCCAAAGCATGACGTGTACGCACGTATTTATTAATACATTGCAATATATTATTAAAAATGTGCATAGCAGTATTTTCTCAAGTATTTGTATTGCATTTTTAACGTGATACATTTATATTTTTCACGGGTATGTTTTTTATCATGAAGTTGTTAAACAAACAAATTCAGCCATACGTTTAATTCCTCAGAATTGATAGAACAGTGGAAAACAAGAAGTTACCTACTTTGAAGGGCGAAAGTTTCCTTATGAAACATTTACGGACATGCACTTTTAACATTTACTTATACGTTATTCACGATAGGTTCCAATCCACGTCATCAATAAAACCTCGTATTTTTACAGTACTAATAGATTGTAGTCTTTCTTTATACCACCTAATATGTGTGCAGGTAAATCATCGTTAGAATATGCATCGTTCAAAACCTTAAATTGAATATTACAAATTCACAATTTAGTAACTTTTTATGCATGACGTGCATTGGAATCTACAGTGAATAACACATACGTTCGTATAACTTTTATTTCATATTTTTTCAATATTTTCTTATGCACAATCAAAAATATTAGAAATGCAGGGCTTTAACCAAAATGCTTTTAAAGTAATACTGACTTCTTAGTTTAAAAATTACTTATCCTGTGTAAAAAATGACCAAAAATGTACTTATGCTTATGAATACAATACATATACAAAAATGAAGTAAAAATGTATTTCAATCAAAATACTATAGTTATATAAATGATAAAAGTGGTTTGTTGCAAAATAAAATAAAAACGTAACACAAAAATACATTTCGATACCTGAAAGGTAAACAGTTATAACTCCATTTTATCATTTTGACAGAAAATAGGAAAAGCAATAATAATTAATTACCTATCTAGTTATTGGACGATCATGTTGACATTTTAATAAGAATTAAAATTATTGCATCAAACTGTGTTCAAGTATAATAGTCATATAGAATAGTATGGAGTCGTTTACCTGGCCACTTATTAGTGGGGGTGCAAAAGTTGGCACCCCAACCAACAGTTTCGCGAGTTCCAATTAGAGTTTCGGCTTCTTTTCAAAACAGGCATAAGAGAATTTTTAAGTTTAGGTACCTATCAAAATAATTACCTATGCCGACTAACATCAAAATAAAAAAGATGGCATTTGACGCTATAGAGAAGTTACGAATAGCTCGTGTAATTACTTGGGACGAGTTCTCGATAAAAAAAACTCTCATCTTCGTATAAAAAATCCTCATCATAATCACGCCATCGACAGATTTTGAAGCTGAATATCTTCTTAAAGAGCGATTGGGCCGTTCTCAACGACGATAATTTATTTTAAAACTAAGTTTTCTGTCGAAAACTGCCACAAGAACTCATAGAATACGTACAGTCTCATCGTCAACTGGAACCTTAGTCGGACGACTGAGTTATCGACCGTTGTCGGTCGTATACATACGACTAATCTCCCGACACGTAGACAGATTGATCAGATTTTCGCTTCAGTCGGCCGATTGTTTTCTATTTCATGGTTTCCCACAAAAAATTAATTTTTTCCCTAACCTTTCCTTGATTTCCCTGACCCCAGAAATAGTAAAAACATCGTGTAAACAGTTTATTAATTTATTATACTTATAAAAATACAATCAAAAAATCACTCGAATACGAAATCTATCGTAAATTTCCCTGACCAGTACCAAAATTTCCTGATTTTTTTACGAAAATTCATTAAATTCCCCGACTTCCTCTGACCAAAATAAAAATTTATCAATTTTCCTGACTTTTCCCTGTTATAAAAGTGGGAATTTGTGCGGCGCACATATATTATTTCTGTTTATTAATTTCTTTGTATTGTATTTGTAATAGATACGGAAAAACTAATTAATCTTTTAAAGGAAAATCGGAAACTTTGGAATATGCGTACCTCCAAAGGTATAGATTTTCCAGAAAGTACAAATCAATTCAATTTATTACATACGTAAATTTCAACATTAAACATTTTAAAAATAAATGACGATAGTAACCTAAATTATATTTCAATATTCCTAAAAATAAAACAATTACAAAGGCAAATTAATATTAGCGGGAATTTTAATTCTCTCTTGTAGCTGCACTCAAATTATGGAAAACAATAGATACAAATAAATTAAAGCAAGTACCTATATTGTAGACTCATTGAATTATTTTCAATAACTCTTAAAATTTTAATTAAATTTTGGAAGCGGTGACTCGCCAAATTTTCGGAACGTTCGAGTAGTATTAAGCCATTTGAATTTCCACTTCGAAAACAATCACACAACACATTAAAGGTCCATTAGTAATAATACGAACGGACATTAAATTG
The DNA here is from genome assembly GCA_036326145.1 of Rhagophthalmus giganteus. Taxonomy (NCBI): domain Eukaryota; kingdom Metazoa; phylum Arthropoda; class Insecta; order Coleoptera; family Rhagophthalmidae; genus Rhagophthalmus; species Rhagophthalmus giganteus. Next base: position 53,657,575 of record JARFJA010000001.1, read on the forward strand.
TTCATACAATTTAAAAAAAGGAAAAGCACATTTTTAACCATCATACACCGGTCACGAAAACTCAGAAAATAAACGCTACAAGTCCAAACAATACTGTCGATAAACGACGACGTAAGGCAAGAATATGACGTATCTAACAATTTATTTATCTACATTATGATTTATTTGGAATTAAATAAGAAGGAAGTATTGACTTAAATTTGTTTTTGAAGAAATTAAATTCGTTCCATATTTTTTGTAGAAATAGCGTTAGCGTACTTACACCTAAAAATATTAGTATCGTAATACATTATAAAATAATAAAATCTTTATAAAAAACGTACGTAGGTCTTATAAATAATATAGACATGTCATAATTCATTTATTTGGAACGTTTTCAAAAGAAATGTTACCACAGGCTGTGCTACAGCAGACTCTGGAGCATGTTATTAGCCCCCGAAATTAATAGGTATCCAGGTAAAGAAAATAATAAAATAAAGAAAATAATTAAATTCATAAACTCAAATATTAATTTTTTATTTCTTATAGAGGACATTGCGACAGCCAATAGAGTGGTAGTTCTTTTTCAACTCTTCATTTTCATTGGTTATTATAAGTGTAGCTGTTGTTGGACGACGTTATATAAAGCTAGTTTAAGGGTTAAATTCATAAACGAAAATTATTCTCATTTCACACTCAAATCGTTCTATTTTATTTTGACAAAAAAAAACAAACTTCAGTAATTCAGTTTTACTAATATGACCCGAACAAGTTCGTCTCATACTGATACTGATACATATATAAATATGCAATTTTTTTATCGATTATAAATCAATAATAATAAATGTAAATAGAGTATGATTTGCATGGATTAATAATAAATCATATACATAAACAGTAGTTTATTAAAAATTATAAATTACAACTTAGTATTTAGATATCGATAGGTACTATACAGAATATGTAAAGTAATTATTTTTCACTAGTTGTAAATAATTTCTTATTTTTATTTACATTTCTTATTAAAGTTCCCACGAAGTTGGATCTTTGATAGTGACAAATACAATCACTAACTTTTCTTATATAAATTATAACTTAAAAAATGGATTCAGCACACAAGTCTGTACGATATGTAACGACCGGCTGTTTCAGATGGCCGTATAATTTTAACCACCTGCAACAAATTTGAAACAAATACAAAACAATTTCTATTTATATAAATATACAAATTACCTGTCCTCTTTTGAGACCAAAATATCTTGCAACAGGATCGCCAGCTTGTATCCTCATTAACATGTTTTCCTTTAATTTACTGAAGTTATTAAAGAAAATATATAGTTTAAAACAGTATTAACTTAATTTATTATAAAAGAAAAGGATACTATCGAGCTAGTAACTCTTGTTTCTCTTCAGAAGTCATCACCACATGTTCAGGTACAAGTTCATGTTCAGTTATATTAATAAGCAATTCAGATTCTAAAAATTGTTCTAAAATATACTTTGGCGCCATGTCCACTAGCGACTGTTTTGCAGAAGGCGTCATTCCTTGTTGTACAACGATGATAGCCCTGTGAATGTTTTCGTCCTGCATACGTTGACAGTATGTTTTAATTGTTTTAATGCCAATTTTAGGTTCGTCAGGGAAGAAAACAAACATCTGATCTGTTGGATCATCGTTATGAGCTACTAGTACAATTAAATCACTCCTCGAAGGGCGCTTTTCACTAAAATTTTAAATTATTGTATGAACTATTGCTAGTATTTTTTTATCACCTTGGTTTATCGCCAAATTGTTCTTTAAACTGTTCTAACGTTTGATCCAACTCGTCTTGTGTAACTAAATAACCTCGATCGTGGCACAACTATAATTTAAAAAAAATACAAGTAGTATAAGAAAATAATATAGGTTATGTTCAAAATACCTGCATCACAGTCTTTCTAATTCTCCATAACTTGTATGTTTCTGCTTCATCATCCATTGTATAAACGAATTAATGTTTATTTAAATATATACAAAACTGTAATATATTATTAAATTCGCTAAATTTAAGGCTTGTATGTTAACTATTAAAAAATCATAAGAGCAATATAACAAATTTAAAAGTCCCTATTTAATTTTGTTGGAAGTGATGGGGAATTCAAACGTAAATTCTTCAACAGAGAAAATTTTTTTAAGAATATATTGCTACATTACTCGCTTTTTTTGTAAACATTTTCGTTGCAATTGGAACTACATTTAACTATAAGTGCTGCCATTATAATATGTATGTTTTTATATGCCTATATTTATAAAATATAATTTTAACGACTTAAAATTGACAAATCTTATTTATTTTTAATAACCATTTATATTATAAGTGCGAGATTTATCAAACGTTTACGTATATGTTAAACTTGTAGCTGTTTACTTTTTACTTGTGAAGATGTATCTTTGTAAAAAAAATCGTAAACTATAACTTTAAACTGCTTTAATTTTTAATATAAGAGTGCTGTGTAAATTTGTTTATAATCACGTTATTAAAATAAAACATGACATTTAAAATAGTCAATTCGTTAATGAAAATAAATCTTTTTTCATTATATCAATATAAGGCAAGTTTTAACAAGTGCAATTTAATATAAATTAAATATAAAAAATCTTGATAGAGATTTATGTATTCAATACAAAATTCAAATTTAATAAATTTGTATGGTAAACTAATACCGGCAAAAGTGGTACTTGAAAATAAAAAATATGTCGTATACTATTTTTCCGCATCATGGTGTACACCTTGTAAATTTTTTTTACCAAAATTAAAACGAATTTACGAAGTTAAGTTTACCGTTTAATATCAACTCAATGTTAACGATTTAATTTCAGGAAGCCACAAAGCGTAATATCCCCTTAGAAATAGTTTACATTCCCTTGGATACAGAAGAAAAAAAAATGATGGAATATTTCAAAAATAATCATGGCGATTGGTACACTGTACCTTTCGGAGACTATGTTATACAGTATAAATCGTAAAAGTCAGGAATGGCAAACCCTTTCGTGCTTGCGTATAAAAACATCTAAATTATAACTAATTCTTGACTTACTTTTAATCAAAATTTAAAACCACCTTCAAAATTATTTTTAACTACAAGTTTTTGTGCCAGGACACGTTACTAATTCGCAATTCCTGATATAATTAAATTAATTTACGTCCGAAAACAATTTTATTGTAGAGAATTAACAGTAAGATTTGGAATAAGTCATATCCCTTATATAACTGTTGTTAAAAGCGATGGAACAGTAGTATCGCGAAATGGAAGGAAAGAAATCGATGAACTTGATATGAACGTGCTTGTAACATGGATAGACTAATTGCCATATAAAAATTAAACATTATAATTTAAATGTATTTATTTCGAACAGAACAGTAAATTAGTCCTCTGGAACTTCTATTCTACCATCGTTTATTTCACAAATAACCTCATAGGCTAGCTTTCCATCAATCGTACATCCTACCGATTGTGCAGTTCCTAAGATTTCTTTTACGGTGCCAGATAACTGTTTTGCCATCGAGCGTGGTCTCATTTGTTTTGCAATTGATATGATATCATCGAAACTAATGTTGCCACTGTGTTTAACTAAAAATGATTAAAGTTATACAAATTCTATTCAATAGTTTTTCATAATTGTACATTCCTAGTAGTAACACATTTAGTATTTCGTAAACGTGGGTTGCAAATAAGGAATAAGATTTTATAGCACTGTAACTATTAAATAAAAACCACTAGAATTTATTGTCGGTTAAGTGCATTTATAAATGAACACTGTACGTAGTATACTTACTATTTTTTTGTTTCTTTCTGTCACGTGGGGGTTCTTTCAACGCTTTAATTATAAGCGATGCAGCAGATGGTACAACAGTAATGGTAGCTTGACGATTTTGAATTTTCAATTGTACCGTAATTTTTAAACCTTTCCAATCAGCAGTACCCTTCGCAATATCATCTCCGACTTTTTGGAGACTAAAACCGAGAGATCGAGTGTTAATTATTCTAACCTAAAAAATTTTAATATCGATTAAAATACTTACCAAACCCAATGGACCGATTTTTGGGGCCAAAGACGATGTAGCACCAACTTCTCCTCCACACATCTTAGATAAACTATAAGAATTACATTTATTAGTTATTTATGTGGTTACTATCGTCAAATTTGCAGCGAACAACTAAAACTTATTTACCGTATTTAATTTCGGTGGGATCAAATTTAGGAGGCATTGTTTAAGTTTAATTCGATTTAATAATGTATAAAATGAGGCGAATATACGCCGATGATTAACGAAAACTATTATTTACACGTCTCACACGCAAAGGAACGTTAGACGTGTTTTGAAAGGAAAATCCACTAGATTGAATAGTTTATTTTCCTGTTGATATTTGGCGCGATATTTAAAAGTTTCTGAAAAGAAATTTTCATTGTTTCCTAAATATTTTTATTGTGTAAATAAATTTGAAGTAAATCACGTTTTATATAAATTTTAAATTACATTTAAATTTAATAATTACATATATTTAGAGAATTATTTATTACTTTATAAAAATACTGATTGCGAGATTTTTAATTTTCTAGCCAATAATGTTTTATACATCTTCAAATTTAAAAAACTTTAAGAAAATAGATATTTATTAAAATATTCGTTATATACATAACATAAAATAATATACAATATGAACAATACATTTGGTTAATCACTGTAATAAAAAAAGCGATCCAAAGAAAAATTATGTTTATCAAGTCGACTAGCTTCTATTATATTAGATATTATCTTTTAAATATAAACAGTCTTTCGTACTAATTTAGAGTTTAAAATAATCGATGTCATTTCTTTTAACACGTCACATTTAAGTCATACAATATTTCATATTTTTTCTTAATGGTTATTCAGATTATTTCTAAATAGTAGATAATGTGAATTATGAAATATTCCATTTTCGTTGAATACAGAAGAGTGACAGTAGTAAAGTAATAACTTTTAGAAAATAAATGATTGCGGAAATATTTAAAAAACTGTTGTTAGAAGTGAATTTTTATTTAAGTTATGAAAAAATTTAAACTAAATGAAAATATCCAGTTTTTTATATGAGCGATAAATAATTTTGTTAACAATGTTTAATATAAATGTAGAACTTTCAATAAAATATGATAGAAGTAACAGAATATATGTACTTGAATTATATCTAGCTTATTCGGCATATTTGGTAAAAAAATGATGGGTAATAAGTAATAAATTCACGTTTAAAATGTTGAACGATGAAGTGTTAATGATGTACTTACAAAGTGATATGATCGCATATAGGAACTAATAAAAAGTAATTACAAGTGTTTTGTTTTCTAATGTCTACTATGTATATTTTGAAAAGGCAACTTGCATTCAACTCCTTAGGGTTTTTAGAATATTTGACACAAAATGAAGCATATATAAAATTGGTCCTTTTCCAATATGAAAATAATAAGCAATATTACAAATACGAAACACCTAATTATGTTGTCTATAACACCTATTATGTTACAGTATATCACCTTTAAAAATATATATACTAAAGCAGGTAACTATGTGTTGCGAAATGGTGAACAAAATTTAAATTAATATCAATTATCAACAAGTTGCAAGAATATTCGACATCATACAACTAAAATAGCGAATTAATGTACAAAAAAAAAAAAGTTAAGTCAATACACCTCGAAGGAAAAATAGAATCACATTAAGCTACTGCTGATTTTGACGATGTAATGGGTAGTTCATCAGAATCCAGTAAATCATCATCTCCAGATAAAAGTATATCACTCTCAGAATTACAACGTCGATTACATCTTTTAACGGATCTGTATTGCAGGCTAACTTTATGTAATAGATTTCGTTCTGCACTGTTTCTTCTTGATTTGATATTGGATTTCTTATGCATTAAAAATTATCGGTAACCCAAAACATGAGAATCTAAAAAAGTCAAAAACAAATATTAATTAATATTAAAAAAATTAGTAATTTTGGATAATAATTGTTTTAGGTGACTATCCGTTAAATCATAATTTCAAAATATTTGAAATCACTTACATTTACACAAAATGGAATGATAAGCATAACAAATGCAAGTTCGACTTTAGGATTGTTTATGGGCGACAAAATAAACTCCCTTATTCGTTCCCAGAAATTGAGTTGCATCAATAAAGTGATGCACGTTTTTACTATTACCATTAATCCTAAGTATAAAATACATTGCGCTAACCAAGCATTCATGGACGGTGGTTTACCTATTAATCATATTTTAAACGTATTTCAATATTTTTGATTTTACAACTTACCATATTCACCAAAATTAATAGCTTCCCAACCTTTTCTCTTTGATAAATGCTGACTAAGTCGAATTCCAATAAATATTATTAAAAGGCCAATAGAAGAGTCTAGTAGAAAATTAATTATATACCTATAATTAGATTAATAAATTATGGTAATATAATAAATATTTACGGAATATACGTACCACGTACAAGGATCACCAGTATATTGTCCAGAAAGCCACACATTGGCAAGATGTATCGCTAAAGCACCCATTCCTTGCTTGGATGTGTCATAAAACCATATAAGCCATGATCTACGTTCAATCTTTGGTTCGCAAAAACGTTTAGCTACAACAATTTCGTTCAATACATTTTTAGAAGGTATTTAATAAACTACTTAAGTTACACCTACCTATTAAACATGTAAACGCCAAAGATGCTAATAATACTTGTAAAAACCAACCAAACACATCTATTAATGCATCTTTACTGCAATGTAATCCTCCAACAGGTTGATTTGCCGAGGTATTCATTCCAAAGTAAAAGTAGAAAAACTTATAATTTATAACAAAAATATATTATGGCACTCTTTAAATAAGTGCTTGTAAAATAACACTACATTACAAAATTCGTTGTCGCATTAGAAACTAGAAGAAAACCTAAAAGTGTTTTTTCCTATATTTGATCATAAATACTGAAATCTTTTGACAATTGTTTGACAACTAAAAAAGAGAGTATTACCAGTGGATCTAAATTATGTTTAATCTAAAACGCACCACGTTTTCTAATTTATTACAGGTTTAAAAAATCCGACCGTGCGCAAGCCTCGGTATCGAATTTTCATGTCGCATGTCAAAAAACTCCTTTCTTTAAAATTATTCTCGAAAGAAATACATTTTTTGAAAAATAATATTTACGAGAGAAATGTATAACAATTAAAAAAAATATTGTCACTTTTTTTCGATTATTTCGAAAATGGTGCATCCCATCGAAAATTATAAAGAGAATTAGATCGGTAGAGAATTTTATGTCGATTCCAAAACATATTTCACACTACCGATCTGATGAGTAATAATGGAGATTAGAATTTGAAACGGGCCAGTCGATTTGGCTGGTTAACGAACTAGTCTTTTGTTTTGGCAAAGACAATACACTGTCCACATTTCAGCCTCCTACGATCAAAATTGCGACCGGAATCGTGTCTACAAGAAATTGATTATATATATATATATATATATATATATATATATATATATATATATATATATATATATATATATATATATATATATATATATATATATATATATATATATATATATATATATATATATATATATATATATATATATATATATATATATATATATATATATATATATATATATATATATATATATATATATATATATATATATATATATATATATATATATATATATATATATATATATATATATATATATATATATATATATATATATATATATATATATATATATATATATATATATATATATATATATATATATATATATATATATATATATATATATATATATATATATATATATATATATATATATATATATATATATATATATATATATATATATATATATATATATATATATATATACGGGCTGCAATAGCTTTATTTTCTATGAGAATTCGCTAAAAATACTATCTTTGCGAATATTTGTAATATATTGGTATAGTTTAAATTCAAAAGCTATTAGTACAGGTTTTTTTTTGATTTATTGTCACAGATATCTTGACTATTGTAAAAATTTCAAAAATATATTTTATACAAAAGTTGTTAAATTATCGATTTTCAATTATTTTTAAATCGAAAAAACAATTGCTATGCTTTGCTATATTTTAGATATAGCAGATACTTTCGAAATTTTAAATAGGAACGTACTCATTATTATTTGATATTCTAAAACTGTATTTATTTCTCTTTACAACGATATATCACGTTATAGTTATCCGGTCAATTAAAAACATAAATTCATAATTGATTAACAACTGCACGCTTACGTAGATTTGAGTTACATTCGGAAAAGTAAGTGGTTTCAATTAAAATAGTTTTTGAGATTATCATTTAACGTGAACGTAATAAAAATGCGACATAATCGACCACATACGGTATGTGGTTTCTATAAAATGTGGCACCCCCTCACGATATAAGAAACATCAATAATATTTTAAACGAAATCTAACGTTTTCATTAATTTCACGGCTTACTTTTCAAATATAACTCTAATGAGTAGATTAGGCGTGCAATTTTTTAATTGCGAATTAATGGCTATAATCGATTAAATAACCGTCACATTTAACATAGGTATTGGAATAATGTAAATAAACAATTTTAGAATATTAAATATAATAATGTGTACGTTCCATATGATAGTACTTCAATTTTAACCGCTAACTTTATTCAGATTATGGATTCGCGCAGTTACACAAAAGAAAATATATTCATATTTTTACTTTATTACGTTTACAGAAAAAATATTTATATACATTAATTTCGTTAAAATTATTTGATGTTTATAAGTTACATATTTACAACTGTGAATATTGTTTACAGAGCTTTAATAAAATACGTACTTATTTTATTGATTTGAGTAATAAATAATCGGATTATAACTGTTATTTGGCTTCTTAACGTCTGGTTTTTTTATTACCGATCTAACATATGCTTAACATCTACTATAATTATACTTTGTTTAATCTATTGTAGATTGACTTAGGTCATATTTTACTACTTTGGTACATAGGGATTATGCTGCTGAATGGTTTATTATTGTATCTTTATCCTTAAAACTAAAATTATTTCTATTAAGGTACGAAATTAACAACAGCATTAAAATTTATTGTTTTTGTGTTTTATAAACGAACAAAAATACGTATACCTACGTTTTTTTTTTGGAAATATTACACAATTTCCTAAACTGGCTTTTTAAATAATTACTGATACGAGTAGTGTCTAATAGGTTTGAAATTAATGTTAAAACTCTTATATAGTTCACATGACATGTATTTACGAAATATAAAATTTTAAAACTTCTTAAAATCGAAAACGTAAAAGTACCTAATCGTGGATATTTTTTAAATAATAAAGCGATTTATATTAACTTATCAAATTTCCAACAAATTAATTTGATCGGACTGAATTTTTTTAATTAAAAATATTACCTTCCATATATTATTTTCATTTAAATATTGTTCAAATTTAAATATGTTGTTCAACTAAATATTGAACAAATTTTTATTGTTATGATCGTAATTATGCTAAATTTAATTAATTTTAAATTTAATAAATTGTAATAATTATAAATTAATAATTATAAATTAGGATAAGTATGAATCTTACAATCAAGATCGATTGAATATAGAGTGCAATAATTACGTCAGAATCGAAATATCGATAAGATAGTTACGATTTAATTGACTACATTGTACTGTGCTTAAATGTACAATTTATAAATGAAATCATTTAAATATTCGAAAGTCGATGACAGATTATTCAAAACGATCATAAGTAAATTACGTTAAAGTAATTATAAAGCAATTGGAATCGTTTAAGAATTTTAAAGATTCACTCTATATGTAGATAATTTAATCTATTTAAAAGTTTAGTTAATATATATAATAATAGTTTGTATTGAAAATTTGTCATAATTATATAAAATAATTCGTAGTTTTCAAAAATAAATTAATCTTAAAATATATAAAATCGATAATGAATTATATATAAATATCATATTAATAGAAATTATTTTTAATAAAACATAATTTAAATTAAAATATGAATATATATATTAATAATTACTAATTTAATAACATTTAAATTATAATAATCTAATAAATATTTAAATATTTCAATATCTACTTTATAAAAGATTATATCTTTAAAATTTATAAATTATTCATTAATAATTTATATATTAATAATTAAAGTATATACAATTACAATTATTAAATTAAAATGTATAAATGATATACTTGAAATTATGAAATATGTTTAAAAATAATGATTTAAATTTAAAGCTATTTAGTAATTTAAAATTAAAATTATATAATATTAATTTAAAATATAATATAGTTAAGAATTAATATTATGTAGCCATATATATATATAAATAAATATGTACAAATTATAGCCAAAATGTATGAATTAATTTCACAATTAGTAATTCATATAAAAATAAAGAGTAATAAAAGTATCGAAATGATAAAGGAGCACATAATATATACGAATCAATTAAGTATTGTTATAAGACAGTAATAGATGAATATCTGAACAGTATGTATATATTGACGAGTTAAATACGTTAAATAGCTATTTCAATTAAACTAAGCTACTACGACATTAATATAATATGTTCGAACTAGAATAAGGACAGTAATATAAGATACTAAGATATATAAGAACTTGATGTCAGATGTAAACTTATATGTAAACAATTCAACGTACATATACAAAACAAGTAACATAAAATGTAAACGAAGAATAATTGACATACGAAATAAACAAAATGATATATTCTTTAAGAGTACCTGAAAATAGATTAACGTGAACTAAATTTACGATTATATTTTGTACATATGATACTAATTCAATGTAAATATGAATCATGAATGTCGAGTACATACAATTACGACATAACGAATCATTACGTAACTATCAAAAACCTCAGCTAATTTTTACAAATAATTCTGGATCCAATGAGAATATGATACAGAAATCTATCTCGGATGACATGAATATTCGTTACTAGTATCAGATTGATATTTCTGAGACATCTGGCATATCTGCTGGGAATCGGAACCAATTGCAAGTATACGAGCATATCGATTAATCTAGAGCACATTACCAAGCATATGCTAGTAACTGAACTAATCAGGCAACATGCGCAACGATCACTGTACATGCTAACTGAATAAACTCAACTCGAAGACGCAGAACGCTGAAACCATGGTTAATATTCGTATATTTATAGAACATCAGCACGAATGCTCGTCAAATTCATTCCATAACCAATTCAATATATATGACCATAGATCCTATCAATTGAGATAACAATTATCATAATTTAAATTTGCTGATATTATTTAGACTATACTGACAGTATAATAAAACGCGTTTAGCATATATCGACAACTTACTGTAATTCAAATGCTATCAGTAAATCATAAATATCATCTCATACAATACTTGTAAAACACATATTTTAACAATGAAGTCGATTTAACATCGTTCACATTTTAGATTTATGATATCATATCGATAGAATACTAATACGAAATATTACTGAAATGACATATTCAAAATTTGCGACATATTAACGATACAAGATTGATAATTTCGTTATAATAATTTAATGTAACATATTACGTAATATTTGAATATACATATTGTTAACTACTATTTACTGATACAATTACAAAATTATAACTAAATTTGACTTCGATACATTAAAATTATTCAAGTATATATCATATGAATCTCAATGACTAATTAAATATTTATTTATTTATACGAATTTATCAATAATTATCAAGTATGAATTCAACGATAAGTTCAACTAAAATACAATTTTAATAAACATAGATTGAATAAATATCATGATAATTTATGTAACTTCAATATAAATTGTAAATATATTAGTATTATAATATAATTATATTACTAAATTAAATGTATTTATAAATAAAACTTATATATAATCATACTAAATGAATCATATCAATATAAATCTTTACATGAAATCATAATAAGTATATTTAATAAAAAGTTATTTGTAACATTAAATCGAACTTTAATTATGTAAATCAAAAATTTAATAAGTTATTATAAACTTTATAATGTAATAATTTGAAGTAATTTAGAAATCATATTTTAATAAATTTATATGTAATACTGTAGATTCAGATCAATGAAAATTTTAAATGTCTGAAAAATATTGCAGATTATTTAATCACATTTTCTAAGAATCGACTATAAGTGTAGAATTTATGTCAAGTAATTCATTTTAATTTTATTAGAATTTAGCATAAATGCATATTTATTTTATAATTTCAACTAACTATTAAATCATATCGTAATAATAACTATAGATTATAAATACAAGTATAGACAGTTTAACTTGATCAGTCAAATATAAATTAGTAATTGCATAATTTTCCATTCATAATAATACTTTTAATTGAATAGTAACATATGCGAAAAATTAATTTCAATATATCTGTAACTTGTCATGTTTGAACAATTATCAGTATAAACATACGTAGCAATATTAACATAGAATTATAAATTAATATATGTATATTCATTAATAATATTAAGTTTAAAATTTATATACAATTAAGTTTTAAGAAATATAGATAATTTATAATTTGATATAATCTAATTTTTCAAGTATGTTTAATATTTATCATGATCTGCAATTTATAATGCATTTCATAATTTATAGCTAGAATTCAAATTAATCATAGTTACATATAGTTTACAACAATTCACTAACTGTTTCAAATTGAATAATTGAGATTAATCTTTAGAAATTTATATTTAAATCATCTTAATATACTTATATATTAATATTCAAACGTCTAAACATTATCATTAAATAACATCTAATTGACTCAGTATATCTACAAGTATAACATAGTTGTTAAATTCAATTAATATACAAATGCAAAGACTAGATATCAATTAATAAGTAAATGCTTTTAAATATTAATTATATATTTAATTTATAAATCAATACTGTACAAATTACATTATCGAAATTTTCATAACATAAGTTAGAATTGTAATTAAATCATTAATACATAATTGATCAAATTATAATTAAATAATATTATATATTCAAACATTTAAGTTTAAAATATCATAAAAAATTTATTTTAAACTTCTATTTAATTAATAATTAAATGATATTTTGATTAATATCATTATAAAGTATAGTTATAATTCAAATCTGTTAACATTTATAATTTTATAAATTAAATTATTAATTTAAGATTTATCTATTATTTTAATCATAGTAAATTAAAATTATAATATCATTACATTAAATTAATTATTTATTCGTAATATATCACTTGTTTGATTTAGTTTAAATTAAATTAATTTAAACAAATCTGGACAATCATAAAATATCACATAGACTAAATTAGATTGATCGCTTTAACAGCAAGGAAATTGCTTATTTAATTTAATTAACTATCAAATATTATAATTTTTTCATAAATTCCAATAATTTAATGTAATGATAAAACTAGTTTTAAAATGGTATTTAAAATTGAACTAATTGTTTATTCATGTATAATTTTATGACATGTTTTTCATTTCTATAAAAAATGCTTATCTATGACAAATTGAAAATAAATCTTATACGATTCTCAAATTAATTTACTTACAGTATTCATAAAAAGTGTTTTAATTTCTTATACTAAAGATAGTATGAACAATAGTGGAATACGAACTCAGTTATTGAATTCAATACATTGTTAGCATTCTGAATATTGCATACAATCTCAAATTGGCAATTTCAACAATAATATAAACCTACAGTTTAAATCCAGAATTATATCCATATGTACAAATTATATTCATTTATAAATGACGTATTATAATTTTTTAAATAATTTGATTTTGAATAACCAAATTAATAGTGTTACTCATTTAAAAAATCAATACTTACATTTGAAATGAGTACATTTAAGTAATTTTCACAGTTCAAATTAATATTTGTCATACGAATACATTGAACTTCAGTATATAAATTATCAAATTTAAAAATAAATTAATCACAATATTCTACATATAAACTTTATTAATTGAATATCTAAAATTCAATTTCATAAATCTATTCAAAAAATATATAATATTTAGATATACATTAGCTTCTAATTTATATAATAAAATTTTTATGAAAAATTAATAGCAAAGTTATAATTAATAAGTAATACAGTTTGAAATACTTCAAATAAAACTAAAATTATTATATAGTTACGATATTTTACAATTATTACAATTTAAATTGAAAAATATATATTTTCATATAAAATACAACTTTCATTCAAATCGCTCAAATTAATTCATTTCACAAATAATATTTTTCTTATAACAAATTTCGCAAATATTAAATTATTTCAATAAAAATCAATATTAATTTAAATCAAACTTATTCATAAATCTAAATCAAGTACATAATTATTTAAATTCTACTCAAAATCTTAATATTCTTGATATTAAAAATTACTTTCAAATACGAACAACTTTATAATACGTAATGAATTTATCAATTATTCCATTTTCTTATATCACAGAATTTATTGAACTATTAATTAAACATCCAAAATTATAGTATTTATAATACAATCGAAAAATTTTATAAAAACCTTACCATAAATATAATTCATCCTAAAAATATAATACAATTATTATTAATTTATATTATAAATATTATATTTAAAAGGAAACTTTTAAAATTAAAGACATTTAAACTATTAATAATTGTTAAATAATCTAGTATATTAATTATTTAAAATAATAAAGTAATAAATTATAAATAAATAATTTCATACATAAACTTTTAATCTATTAATAAAATCAATAATATATTTTCAATATATATATATTTTAATAAATTAAATTAAAGCTTTCATTAATCATTGAATTAAATTATCACATATAATTATTTTAAGAAACTAATTAATCAATTAATGAAAATAATTAATTCAAATAATGAATAAACTACTACAAATTGAACTATTGATTAACATATTTTAAATTTTATTATATAATATTATAATGTAATATTTATTATTTTAACGTACTATAAAATTTTAATTAATTAAAATATTTAATTTATTTAATAAAAGTCAATTTTTAGAATTATATATACAATAATTAGAAATTAAATATAGTTCATAAATTAACTAAAAAGTTAAGCAAATTTTTATATATCTTACTTATAAATTTGAACATTTATATTTAAGAATTTAATTATTATAAATGTTAATAATATAATTATCAATGTTATATGACAAATCATTAATTAAATTTTCTTAATAAAAATTAAATTAATTAATTAATAATTACTAAAATATATCTGATTAAAAGATATATTATATTTACACTAGTTTATAATATTTAGAATTTTGTATTACATTAAAATTTTTATACTCTATAATTACACTAAAGTATAAAATCTTTACTTACATAAGACTTAATCCAATCTTCTTACATAATAACTTATAAACTAAATCACATTTACAATTTAAAGATAACTGTTTTCAAATTCTAGTTTAAAATTTCTTAACTATTAACTATTTATAATAAAGTAAATATAATTAAGAACTTAGTTAATCAATCTCAGATTACAAATAATATTTAAATTCAGTATAATTTATGATCTAGTTAAGGGATTCTGAACAATAATGATTCTATTACACTTTTTATGTTATAATATTGAAGCAAAGACTTATACGTAATTTAAATTATATGTTAAAATTAACTGAATTTTGTTTCATACTGTTCATTTTTAATTATGTCCAAATATTTACATTATCTAAATAATAAATCAGATTGATTATGATTTTAATATACCTGAACATTTACAAATATTAAGTTTTTAATCATTTATAATTTAATTAATTATATATTTAAAATTTTTTTATTTTATAAATCAGTACTTTAAAAAAATTATTAAAATTTTAAAACACATTTGAATTATGGTTTCGATTTAAAATTAATTAATTTTCAATAAAATGTATAATATTAATTTTATACTTTTTATCAAAATTTTTGACATGCAAGATATAACGAACTAGGTATATTTTATTTAAACAATCGTAGATACCTATTTGTTTAAAATACATATGTACATACAAAGAGATTTTTTTCTAAAAATAGAATCTTAATCGTATATAAAATGTGATTTAAACTATACCTTGTATTCCGTTTGGTGCACCCACTAAATTAGAATGTGTTTTAATTGAAACTTTTTCCGAATTCGGCTCAGGTTCTGATGTTGGTTCGGGTTCGGGTTCAGATTTAGGTTCAGGTTCAGGTTCAGGATTTGATTGTGGTTCTGGTTGTGATGTTGGCTCTGGTTCTGACTTAGGTCCGATTTAGATGTTGATTCAGGTTCGGGTTCAGGTTGGGATGTTGGTTCTGGTTCTGACAATGGTTCTGATTTATGTTGTGGTCCTGGTAATGGTTCTGATTTAGGGTCTGGTTCTGGTAATGGTTCTGATTTAGGTTCTGGTTCTGACAATGGTTCTGATTTATGTTGTGGTCCTGGTAATGGTTCTGATTTAGGGTCTGGTTCTGATTTAGGTTCAGCTTCGGATTTTGGTTCGGGTTCGGCCGTAGGTTCGAGTTCCATTTGAGATTCGGGTATTATTTTAGGTAAAGGTTTTAATGTTGATGTATCCACATGCTCCCGGGGTGGTTCTGGTTGTGGGGTATTTTCTAAAAGAATCGAGAGACCAACCACCATTAGTACGTAAATACATACAGGTGTTTTATCTATTCAGTTATTTTACTATTACAAGTGCTAATAGTATTTAGGGTATACCTAAAATTGTGCATTTAAATAAATCATTTCAATTTACAGCAGAATAATTTAAATTCTTATAAATAAGCATTTATGTGACGAAATATACAGTTGAGTGCAAAACTAATAGCAGCTTATAAAAATATATATTTTTTAAATTTAAATATATTTACCGTTGTCGTTGCTGCGTTTGCGACGACCTACGTAAAATAAATTTATTAAATGCTAATATCTTCGTATTAATTGAAAATTTACCTTGTTTAGCGCTTATTTTATACGATACACTAGTTTCTACGATATCGGCATTATCGTAAGTCGTAAGTACTCTAGGCGAAGGAGACGCAGATCTTCGCGAATATAAAGATTTTCTCGATTTTGGTCTGAACGTAGTGATAGAGTCTGGTTCGGGTTCTGCTGTCGGTTCTGCGGTAGGTTCGGGTTCGCTTTTCGGCTCTGCAGTGGGCTCTGGTTTGGGATTTGTTTTTGGCTCAGGTTCGGTAGTAGGTTCTGTTTTAACTGTTACTGTATCCAGTGAATCTTTTGCCGTGGGTCCGATTTGTGGAAAGTTTTTGCAACTACTGGTTAGCGAACGCGGTCTCCATCCTATACCAACATAACCTGTACCATTGACGACCATTACTACTTCTAATTCTTTATGTTCTTTTAAAATTCTCCAGTACAAGTTGAAAGTGTCACTTAATTTACGATACGTATATAATGCAAAGTCTATATTTGTCGTTTTTACGGGAGAGCCTGCAATAATTTTATTTGATAATAAATTAAAACTTGAAAATTTAAACATTATACGTTTATTACAGCCGGGACCAAACCATCCCAATTCACAATAACATTGTTGTCGAGGGGCGGTTGTTGCTTGTATGTCGACACATTTTCCGTGGTCACCGCAATCGCTGTTCTCCCAGCATTCATCTCTATATTGGCACCTATCTCCAAAATACAATCGATCGCATTTACATTTACCAAGTAGATACCTTCCATGGTTATTGCACATTTCTCGATATTCTTTTTCTGCGAATTCAATTTTACATTAATATTTACTCTAACAATGTGTTTTAATTTAAAATCCTACTTGGTTTAATGTCAACATCGGCGCAAGACCAAAATTTGTAATTATTTCCCCATTCAAGAGCTTGTCGTATTAACCTTAAAGTACAATCGTTGCATGTATAATTCGTTGGAAGTTGTACTCGATACGTTTGTGCACTAAAATACGTACTAGATTAACGAAACGTTTACCAAAATTGGTTAAGTGCATACGTGGCATCACTTGCGACGAATTCGGATCCTTGTATTGTCGGCGTTAAATCTAATACTGGCCTTTCTAGATGATCCAAAAGTTGTATTTTGAAACCTCCCTAACGATTTATTTGTTAACGTATAGTTGATTATTTTTGAAACTTATCGAAATAAGTTTTCGATACTTACCCTGTGAGGATATCCTAAATGCCATGATACATTAAATTTTGAACCTGTTAATATTGATGTTTTGATATTTCCTGAAAGTGAATAAAATCGATTTTCAAACAAACATGATAGCATGACAAACAAATTAAAGTGATAATTCTTTGAATAAAAAAAAATACCCAAGTATATATAGTTTATCACGTATTTACTTATATAAAAAATATATAAATACTTAAACTTGTTCATAATTTTCTTGGACGTTAAATTTAATTTAATTTTTTCATTATGTTATTAACGATAACGGTTTAATCATTCTATCATTTTACCGCATTTAATAATTAAATTATATAAGTATGTATGTGTCTACTTAATGTAAATGACTACGGTAAAGAATGATTAACTGTACCAGAATAATAAGGACTATGAACATAATTATTGCAACAATTTGCAATCCGTTATTAAATTTTTGTTTCGTTTAATAAGTTAACTGTAGCTGTTATCTTCTTATAAAAAACATCTTATAATTAGATTTATCTTTGATTTCCGATGATTGTACTCGTCAAGTCAGTCATCAACTTTTAAATAGACGAGAGCCGTGCCTGATCTCAATCTAAATTGTTACAAAATAAAGTTTTATTTATTGTAATTTTAACTTACTAGAAAAATAAGGGCGCTATTAAATAACTGTAGGTAGGTACCTGCTTATAGAAATAAATATAAATAATATCTAATGATTGTTTACGAACTATTATAATTTATTTATTTATTATACAATTATCTTCCATATTCAAGCGCGTAATATGATTTTAACGTGAAATTTTATTATTTTTCAGAAAAGACATTTTAAATTAAATCCATGAGATTTTCCACTTGTATCTATGTATATAACGACGTATATCGCAAAGGCTCTTATCTGATTTATTTATCATTTTTACTTTTAAAATCCACGTCCTACTCCACACCCTGGAAGTGCATGTTACACAAAACACTTAACCATACAACAATGGATATTAAATTGCAGTTTTGTATTACAAAGCAGGTTCCTCATCCTGATATAGGTATCTATTTTACGCTAACTAGTCTTACGGTGGTAGATAACTGTTTCTGTAGCATTTTTTAAAATAGTAAATACAATAGAACCTCTATTATTCGTGCTACTAGAGAGGGCGGTGGCGCCTTATAATAATAAGAAAAACACGGATATTCGAATAAATTAATAAAAAACTATTTTTAGATGTTTCAAACGTCTGGAAGCGATAACTAAGATTGTTTTTAATATTGATTACAACATATTTCAATTTGCCATTATTACGAAAGGTTACCTAAATTAATTGCGCGCACGGATAACTGTGTTAACTATGATAATATATTTAAATGCGTACCTACAGTTAACCGAATGTACGGTTGATCGATAATCGAGGTTCTACCAATGTTTTTTTCGATAAATTCCATCAAAAACTTTGGCGTAAGACATTTATTTTTAAAATAAGATGCCTTAAAATATTTACCACTTTTAAGCCATATCCGTTGAGTGTTTTTCTATTCTTAGCACACGAAGATGCTATTAATTAGTCTATAGTTTGTATAAAATATGCTTAAGACCTAGTTATAATTTATTTTTAAAAAATGATTAATTATTATAGGTATAAAAACAAATTGTTGTCGTTTTGATGGTATTTGTCTTGCTTCCTGGTAAACTTGATTAATCCTACTATAATTTAATTAGGCCCATGTTTGAACGTCTTTAACCGATATTAGCAATAAGTATAGTAATGCATTTTTTCCATTTTTTGCTTCTAAAATTTAGGATTACTGTGTTCCCTCGATTTAATTTTGTTTCAGATTTATTTCTAGTACACGACTTTATTTTCTTCAAGTGTTTTGTCTGTTCACAGAGATATATAGATACTATAAAAACCTTAATTCATCTTTTTATAATAAATAACCAGTAATTACGCGAGTAACTAATTGTACGACACTTTCTCATATTATTTATCTACCTACTAACTAAAAAGGAAATATTGGAGGAACACTTTTAATAAGAGTTACATACGATTTAAATAGATATCATTTTAAGTGTTTACATAACGGTAAAGGTCAATGTTAATTATATACCTAATTCTTACGTACATATAGGTATAAGTATTACTGTTTATCATAATATTTAATAAAAAGTTGATTGTAAACGGTAAAACGTAAATTAGAAACAAATAAATGCGAATTTAATTTACTTCCCATTAAAAAATAAAATGGGATAATTTTTTACATTGCTAAATTGAAATGGACGTTTGTAATGATAAGTTCGAAGTATAAATAGCGCCTGCTTCCGTAGATTTATCGTTACTGTACTGTACTTTAAGGCCTACTTATAAAATTGTTATTTATTTATTAAAATTATCTTGATACTTCTTAAGAATGGCGTGCCTAATTTGAACAATAACTTGAGGAATAACACTAATTGATTTACATAAATATATTATCTAATTAATTGAAACTGTACTACCGTACATACCTACTTACCTACTACAGAATGCGCGATCACCGTGCAGTCATACATAGTGTTATGTAACGAGTAAATGGTAAAAACAATCAAAGTGACAAATGATTTAAGAATTAATGAGAGAGAAATCCCAGAAAAAGAAAATGTTAAGAAAAATTAAAACTGTTATGTGAAAAGCTTAACGAAAGAAAAATTTAAGGTATAAATAAAGTGATAAATAGTGTACGAAGAAGAGGTCGAGCAACAGCGACGTAGAATTGAAAAGTTCAAAGAAGAAAGAAGAGATATCCGAAAACAAGAGGAAGTTTTGTAAGAGTCCGTGTTGATGGAGCCAGATCATCAGCGAAAACTCGTGAAAGCTAGCGAAGATTTAAAAAGCAGTGTAAATGGTTTTGGAATTGTTGGTGTGAAGTCGAAGTAACGCAGAAAAAATATGGCAAGGAAAGAAAAAGACAATAACGGGTGAGAACCTAGTGTAAGGGTAGAGATAAATTAAGTAGGGAGCCGGTGAGAGGGGGAAGAAATATTGTACGGTTTAATTAAGTTGGGCTTAAGAACGTTCCAATTGTATAATTAGTAAATATATATAAACAATAATTTTAATAATACCCTAAGTTTAGTATTGGCTATGGCAAAGTCGTGTAGCCATAGCAATGTGTATATTTAAAATTCATGTCTATGTAAAACCGGCTTTACAAGAGTATCAAACGTGTCCATGGTGATCATAGTAAAATTAAGAAAACGTAGCAACAATTCTTCGTATATTTTTACACTTTTAGTTTTAAACTGTTTTCGGCGCTACATCTATCTATTAGAAAATATTCCGTTAATTGTACACGAACACCTAATTAATACAACTCGACATTGGAATAGAAAATAACTAATTATTATAAAATTATATGTGATCTATTTGCAGGACATTGGACTAAATAAGATTATTTAAATTCATGTTACGTCTACAAACTAGATAATTAATTTATAATACAAGTATGGGTACTTAAAAGTTTTGGATGTAAAAATTAATTGCGTTTTAATGAAACATGGCCTTTATAGTTAATTAAAAATTAATTTAATTGCACACATACCGTTTATATATTGTAGTTGAATTTGACTGACTAATACAACCATCAGTGTTTTAATATTGTTTAATAGTTTTAGTTATCAACAAATTGTTATTAGATAGGTATAAGCAAATAATAGAGCTTATGTCACATTGTCACTCGGTTTGATAAACTGACCAACGAAACCAATTAACAATGTCCTAACTATAATTTGATCAATTCATCAATTAGATGATAAAACACATGCTTTAAATAACAAATTTCAATTGTAATAATGTTACAATTTTATTTTACATTAAGTATAATAATATGATCTGACTATTTAAAAATTGAGAAAGTAAGCTAATTGTCTAATTTTTTAAATTGGTTTAGAAAAATCCTATTATTCTTCTCTACCACAACCACCGTCGCTGTTCTTTTGTCATGATTTTATCCACCTTGTCCTATTTTGTTATTTCATTTTCCTCTAAATTACCAAAATTAACACAAGCGGTAAAAAATGGAAAATATTTTATGTAATCGAAAACTTTATCGTATAATCCAACTTAAAATTACATACAAATACGTAAGAATAAGTGGCTCGTCTACAAATTTTAAAATTTAATTCTAGGTTTAATATTCAGAGTGGTCTCGGAGTAAGTACATTTAAAAAATTACTAGTTACACTTACAAGGGTAATCATTTAACGGATTATAATAAAATAATAACCTTAATTTTCATAACGTTCTTAAATATTACAGGTTATAGTTTTAAGTATTTAAAATAACTACGATACCGGCTTGGCCAATACTATATAGCACCACTATTTAATTACTTTTAATTTTTATAAAACGTTAATTTTATTATAATTATACTTTAAACCGTTAAAAAATAGAGTAGAACAATTTAAGAACGAGGATAATTCTAATAATAAAAATTGAAAAAAAACTCGTTTTTTGTGACAGGTGGTACCACATTAAAATTGGAAATTATAGTTTATGATACCTGTTTCGTTCGAATTTATTGTGGAGAAATTTAATTTTTTTATATTAAGCTGTTGAAACTTAATTATAATCAAACGATTATACAATCGCTTATCTCTTATTATTTTATTAAATACCGTCGATCCTATACCTAGTAAGTGAATGGATAAGGTACCTACATTTTTAAAATAGCAGATCCACAAATTATTATGATTATTACCTATTTATCTATAAGTAAAACGTGTAAGATTTTACAAAATCTAATGAGGCAACATGTTAGAAACCTATAAATCATAAATCTTCTTATAATGATATATGATTGAATAAGATGACGAACTGTTAATTTGAGTGCGATTACGATAGAAGATTAAGAAACTTTAGTTAGGTTACTATAAATTAAGACTACATAATAGGTACCTATATAGGTTTTTTATTTGCTGTTAAAAATGCCATCAATAAATTTATAAATGAAAGTACACAAGTGATACCAACAAAAAATTGTTTTTCAGTGGGTAGCACCAACGGAAGTTCAGTCTCATTTATGTATTTATAAAACTGATTATTTGGTTTCAAAATAGTTTCAGATTGTAGAACTTACATTTTTTCTTCTTAAATTATTTGTACCATCAAGTGCTTAGTTTTTTTTTAAATGACAAATACAATAAAATGGTAATTGAATATATTGTTTCTATAATAATGATTCATTACAAATCCAAGGCCAACCACTGCATACCTGTACCAAGAAGTGGGAGGATCAGATAGTCATGTTATAGGTACTTTTTCTAGACTCAACTGTAAATAGCTTCAATTTACTTTTCTGATCAGTAATTGAAAGTGGATTATCGATTTCTGCTTTTATTTATGGAAATTTTAAAATTTTAACACAAGTAAAGCTAGAACATGGTGTCGACAATAATTTTAAATTTTGCTAATTATAATCCAACTAGGTATTTATTACTTAAAGGTTTTCAATTAACATGTTTTCTTCTTTTTGGTAAAGCTATTGTTAATAATTAGAAAATGATTAAATACGTAGTCCTTGTAATTAACAATATAAATTCTGTTATATTATGTTTATAGATACCTCCTTACGAATGGATTTAATAAGGCAAAGCGAGTTTAAAACTCGTTAGAAAAATTGAGTGGTTTTTCGTTATTAAGTTCTCGAAATTCTTCAAGTAAATTATTCCATTTTTATGAAAAACAGCACGAAATGTCAGCAACAACTGCGTTTCGAATTAAAAACTAATTGTAAGTCCTTTATCCTTTGTAACACTTTTGATGGATGAATAATTTTCTTATCTCTATACGAAACAGATTTTTAGATGATTCTTGAATGAAATTTATTTTTTTATGATTAATGATCAAGAACAAAATTTGTTTAGAATTAAATATTAAATTATAAGATAATTTCGGAAAAATAGGTCTACTTGATTAAATCTCATTTTCGAATTACGATAATGATAATGAAATGTCCAACTTCCTACATAATATCCGATTATGAAAAATTTTAACATGAGCAGTGGTAGATATTCAATTGGAATGACCGACATATAAAATAGAACAAATTTCATCGAGTACTATCAGTCATGTAATCCCTAACAAAATAACAAAATAATTGGGTATCTATTAAAAAAACACACACACACACATTTAGCGCCCTACCGGCAAAACGGGACAATACATGAAATTTTCAAGGTAATCTTGTTGACCAGTTTTATATCATAAATAACTTTTGTAGAAAGCATTTTTTAATAAAATTGATATTATGCGAAACTTTTTACACACCCTGTATGTAAAATCAATTGGATATTTGCAAAAATTAATTTTCAATGTTTTTCTTGAAATAGTTAAATAAGCTATTAAAAATTACTTTGTTAGGCTAATAAGTTTTCAATTTACAGAGACAAGAGTGGGTATGTAAAATATACCTATAATTTAAAAATTTCTCATTTTCAATATAAATGCTCGCTCTAAAAAAATTCTAAAGCGTCTAATTTATTGTTTTATTTGCATTACGATTCCCAGCAAAATCTATAAACGGTCAACAAGGCTAGGGGAATCCACCTCAGAAAATAAATGAATGAAAAATTCTCAAGAGTGACAAACCAACCAACAGTGGCACGGCCAACCCAAAAAGGGGTCAAATTCATTTGTTTAAGTAATGTGAAATAGAAACACTGAAAAGGTCAGGTATTAAGCGTTACGAAACAGTCACATTAAAATCAATATTATTTGCAAACAATAATTTTTAAAGTTTTTCGTAATAAGCGATAATAATAATAAGTAATTAAAATTTATTTTGATTAGATAATAAGCTTTTAGTTTACGTGAACAGAAACGGTTTATTTCACTCTAAAGGCATAAAATGTAACGTTTAAATGTAAGTCACTAAATAGTCATATTTAATTTTATTTACGTTACACATTACGAGCCTCTTAAACCCTTAAACGATTCCAAGGAAGACGAGGGAGAACCACCTTAGAAAATGGAAGTAAGCATTATATACTCTAAGAGTAATATAAAAGTAATATAAGAGCTATTTAAAGTTATTTAAAGCTGAAGAACTAAAAAAGTAAGTGTTAGGAAACAGTGAAATTCAAATCTAATACGTATTTGCGGAAATTTCTAAATTGTATAATTTTTCGATCTTATTTCCGTTATATATTACGAACCCTACCGAAACCAAAATATTTTGGAAAACAGTAAAATTTAAATTTAACCTTGTGCTAACTTTCATTACATTCTTTAGGCGATCGCGTGCTGGATACTTAAATAATAATTATACTATTTTACATAACATATTTAGCAAATCTTTACAAGGTAAAATTCACGGGAACATAAGATTGTCAATGCAACACAGTAGAGCATTAATTAATTTTTAATAGTATAGAGTTACTACGGGTAACCATTTATATTGTTCAACACCTATACGTGACGGTCGTCACTTAATTAAACGATATGCAAATTAAACTAGAGTATACTCCTAAGGGTCAGTTTTTCAATCGTCGGTTATTATTAACCGTTGGACAATTGACGTAGAAATTATTATTGAAACAATTGTTTCTTTGGTGATCGACAGATGATTGAAAAACCAATTCTGAAGGGAGCCTGTTAACAAATATTACTAACAATAAGTGGAGTTTTAGGAACAATATTTAAATATTAAAATGTACCTTCACAATTATTGAGGAAGAATAATTAATTGTTTTATTTAAGTATTTGGCCTATTTTTGTAAGATTAAATTTACTTTTTTAACATATAAAAATTGGTTAGTATACCTAGCGATAAATTAAAATAGACAGCTATTAAAAAAAATCAAAATATGTAGATGCCCATATTACGCTTTCTAAACGTGCAATACTATATATAATTAATTAATATTAATTAGGTCTAAATGTACATTCGGCCACATAGTCGATCAATTCCCAAGATACTATGCAGAAATAAATTACAATATATTTATGCGGTTTGCCCAAAATCCACTCTCTAATATTATTAAAAAAAACTTGAATAATGTATACCTATTATGGGTATTTAAAATATTTATGCATACCTAATACAAATCGAGTCGTTATAAGTTCAAATAATTTACCTTTTGGCATTCCGCATGGTGCTTTAGTTCTGGAATTGTCCAAAAAATCTAAATCGTATTTCCTCGCAGGCGGATATGTAAGTGCTACGTGTGATTCGCATGGCCCAAAGAATAAAATTAATATGATGGTCGCAATTCCCAATGAGGCTTCTTCTGCCCACATTGTTAACCATTCGCTATCTTACACTTTTACTTATTACTTTCATTACTTTTGCACCTTATGGCCGTATGTTTATGTCGAACAATTCTGAAATTAAAAAAGTACGAATCAAACTTATTATATTTATAAGAAAACCATTTATGTTTATGTAATATATACATAGATACCTATAATAATTAATGAGGACAGAGTAAATCAAGTGAAGAAATTTAGTCTACGCACCCAGTTTACGCAATAATTGTTGGAATACGCTTCTTTATTAAAAACACCGCTTTCCCCGAGATTCTTTAAAGCAGCAAGTACATATTTGTTAGCTTACAGATAAAATAGGTATATGGAAGGATGTTGTAATCAGTCGCAATCTAAAACAATAACGGGTTCGCGGAGATTTATTCTGTAACACCTGTTGAGAAAGGATCTTTGTGGTGTAACGTGAACTCGTTTACGTATTTGCAACAAGCAATTAATTGTTCCAAAATTGCGCTTTCCTGTTACTATTATGTATGCATATGAAAACCGAAATAGCATTTGCTTATTCAATAACTATGTGTTACTTGAAAATTAATATTTCCTATGTAACTTATAGAACTTTAATTCTCTCTCTCTCTCTGTCTTGTACATCAGCTACTTGTGATCTATTTAATTAAAAAATTAATATCAATGCGTGTTCCGTTCTATATAGTTTTGTATTTGTGACATAAATTAAGTACAGGTAAAGGTTTGTTAAGTTTTAATCACTTAAGAATACATCAGTGTTAAATTGTTGGTTGTTAATTATTTTAATGCGGTCTTGATTTTCAAAGTTCATCACTAGGTTATATACGGGGTGTCCGAAAAGTGTACGATCAAATGAATTGAAGTGATAGGGGAGATCATTTGCAAGCAGAATAATCGCATACTTATGTGGTTATTCAATTGGTTATTTGCTAAGTTAGCAGTTTATTTGATGGTCGGTCACATTTCTTTAATGCATTTTTTTTCTACCACAACCACTTAAAAATCAAATAATTTTGTTATCAAACGAACCGTGTTTGTGAAACCATTGTTATTGTTCGATTGACGATAACAAAGTGTATACAAATGCTTTTATTCGAAACGGATCATACCTACAATAAATTATTATCCAATTAATAACTCATATTTTGTTTAAAATCATGTGTTAATGAGATTTCGCAGAAAAATACAAATTTTGCAATAACTTTCGAACCACCATATGTATGTGGTTATTTCGATTACAAATGACCTCCCCTATTACCTCGTTCCATTTGATCGTCCACCTTTGAGACACCCCGTATATACTACGTAAATATAAAATTATCGTTGCTGATAATCATAGTTAGTATGTCACAAAATGATTTTAATAGGAGTCAAAAACACCCATTTATTTCATTGTATTGTATTGTATTTAAATTGTAAGAGTAGGTAATTAATTTTCTTCCCGCGTTTCAATTTCTAAATGCTTACATAATTTATTATTAATCACGTAGGTATTTAACTGCACCTCTAAAGCTGGGTATCCATTTGTTGCATTTTTGCGTATGGTACCCTCGTTGCGTATCAATGGAGACGGCAAGCGTTGCTTCGTTGCGTATCAAAATATCAAGCAAGGTCAGCTAATGTTTTGCATCGTATCGTATCAGTTAAGGATACGATACGAAGAAAGGCAACAAATGGATATTCAGCTTAAGGCAGCAAAAATAATTGTCTTGCATTTAAAGATAATCTACAACCGGGCTCTCTAAACAAATTTAAACAATACAGTTAGGTAAATGTTATTGCAGACAGTACATAACTTGGCCTTTAAGCAGTTCTTGTGTTTCAGCTTGTTATAAATTAGAAATGGTAAATTACGTTTCATACATAGTTTAATAAATGTAAAGTGTTTGCTCTGTATTTTCGCTTTTTTGTGTCAATTACACATACTACATACCTACTTATACATAATTTGAAAATGAGGTTACCGTAAACCGAAGGAGCGGCTATTTACGATTCATACACTTGTCAAGTGCGACTCATATTTTGAATTTTAGGTTACACTTGTAAATTGTATTTATTATAACACGCGAATTTTTAATCGGTACATCGGACACTAATTGGTCGATTAGTGGCAGGTACCTTCGTGAATACTGATGTAATATGTCGACGATATGATTGTATATGGTTGCGGTTACGGGAAAGACGAAAATATAAGGAAACAATATGGCCGGAAGCCACTGTCGGCCTCAACTGCGATTTCTCTTCCGAAAGTTCCGCCTTAGGTTTCAGACGTGCTTGAAATTCATAACAGGCCGGCTTTGGGCTATGCCGGCGACTTACAGATTCAGGTAGTTTATTTCTTTCATGTAAGACCGCTACCATTCCGGAAGTTGAAAAGTACCTACTGATAATTTTGATCATAAAATCAGTCGGGCGTTGCATTTAGCGTCTCGAGAAAAATTAAAATTACGTAATAGTTAATTTTCTAATAATAGGTAGATATCTGCCTAGGTGTACTGTAACGAAAGATGGAAATTTAACTCTATACGAATCATATGCATAACAGAAAAAAATTTTAGTGCACTTTGATGTTAATTCTTGCCTGACGGTTATTGTTCGACCGTGAAGAGTAGGTAAATATATTGTATGGGAAATGAAGAAATGCGGCATACTTTGCAGTTTAGTAATACGATTGGTCTTATTGGTAGATAATTATGAACAAAAAAATTATTTTAGTACAAAAGTTCTGAATGAACACAGTTTGCCA
The DNA here is from genome assembly GCA_036326145.1 of Rhagophthalmus giganteus. Lineage (NCBI taxonomy): Eukaryota > Metazoa > Arthropoda > Insecta > Coleoptera > Rhagophthalmidae > Rhagophthalmus > Rhagophthalmus giganteus. Next base: position 53,686,891 of record JARFJA010000001.1, read on the forward strand.
TCATAATTATTAAAATCGATTTTTGCCTAATTTCCTACATTAACGTATTTTCTCTTCCATTAAAAATCAACCAACAATCAGTACTTAATGTAAATGACAAAATAATCACTAAATAAATGATTTCACAATGGGCAATTTTTAATTTCATTAAATTTTTCGTTAATGATGGTAATATGTAAATTTATATTATTTTTTTAACCCTTAACTGCTATTATGGGGTGTTTCGACACCCCAGGCATCATATTTGTGTAAAATCTGTTAAAAATTATTATTCTCACGCTCTTCAGATTCAAGGTATTCTCCTACAAGAACAGAACCTTTAACATGCCGTAAATCATTTTCTGCTGTTTTTTGCTGTTTTTGAGAAAAATAGGTGGTGGGGTGTTGGAGCACCCCATGATAGCAGTTACGGTACATTTTTTTAAAAATAAGCTTTTTCTTTAATCGTAGATTCTTGGCGTATCTGCTTAAAAAATTTGGTTTTTTAAATTTAGAGAATTACAACTTCTATTTTATAATATTTGTCATTCAATATGTAGGGGGATTTACCCAGTCACATCGAAATTCGGGGGTGTTTCATAATAACTCAACTAGGCAATTCGATATACTTTGTCTTAGGGGAACCCCATTACACAGTTTTGTACTACTGAGCACATAACGTGTCGGGGATTTACTGAATTCACTAAATTTCGGGGGTATTTTGTATTTCTCCTGATATCCGTAGGTTATAAAAGATGATCCAGGGACTTCGTTGGGCCAGTTTTTAATTAGAATCGGCAACAATAACTAAGTATTCAAGTGTTATTTTCAAAATGAGTAAGTGTTTAAGCGAGGAACAGTTGGCACATCTTGCCGAGAATTTTGGTGAGGATATTGACGTGAGTGAATATTATCTTAACGAAGATGTTGACGATTTAAGTGATGCATCAAGTGAACACAGTGATCATGACACAGCTTCTGAATTTGAAATGGATTCTGAAGACGAGGATGAACCTGAGGGAAATGTTAACGAAGGTGCAAATTATTTTTATGGGCGTAATCGGTACAAATGGTCCAAGAATCCTCCTGCTGCTTCTCGTACCAGAGCATCTAATATAATTACCCATTTACCGGGAATAAAAGGTCCAGCAGCAAATGCTCCTCCTAAAACACCTTTCGAAGCCTGGTCGCTTTTGTTTACAGAAGATATTCTAAATGACATATTGGAACATACAAATGAAAAGATAACTGATGCAAGCTTTACTTATGGACCGACAGCTAGTTACGTGGGATATTTGGATATGACGGAATTAAAGGCATTTTTGGGATTACTAATTTTGACAGGTGTTTTCAAATCCAACCACGAAGATGTTAGATGTCTTTTGCACGAGATGGCACAGGTAGAGATATTTGTAGAGCTATTATGTCTGAAAAACGTTTTTTATTTCTCTTGTCAACAATAAGATTCGACGACCAGGCAACTAGAAAAGATAAAATTGAAAGTGGTGATAAACTTGCAGCAATTTCAAAAATATATGAAATATTCAATAATAATTGTAAAAATAATTACGTATGTAGTGAGTATGCCGTTGTAGACGAAATGCTTGTCGGATTTCGTGGCCGTTGCTCTTTTCGGCAATATATAAAAAACAAGCCAAGAAAATATGGCATCAAGATAATGTGTTTATGTGATTCGAAAACACATTACTTGATAAATTCGTTTGTTTATACAGGAAAGCAACAGACGCTAACCCAAAAAGCTTTCGGTGCCTACACGTAGTGTTCTGAAATTAGTTTCACCCATAATAAACACAAACCGAAATGTCACAGGAGACAACTGGTTTACTTCTATAGAGTTAGTAAGTGAATTGAAAAAAGTTGGCTTAACATACGTGGGAACACTTCGTAAGAATAAAGCTGAAATTCCTCCAGTATTCTTACCATCTAAACAGAAACTCGTTAATTCTAGCCAGTTTGGCTTTACACGCGACACTACATTGGTATCATTTGTACCAAAAAAGAACTACAGCGTTCTGTTGATTTCCTCAATGCACCATAATGCCAATGTTGAAGAAAATAGGAAACCAGAAATAATACTATTCTATAATGACAATAAGGGCGGAGTTGATGCCTTGGACCAAAAATGCATGAATTACTCTTGCCAAAGAAGGACAAGGCGATGGCCAATGGCTATATTTGGAGCAATGTTAGATATGTCACGGGTAAACAGTTACGTGCTTTTTGTAGCTACTTTGGACGAAAGCATCAAACTGAATAGAAGAGATTTTTCTATTGAGTTAGGAAAAGGACTTATTAAAGAACACATGATACGAAGACTTAGCATGCAACAACTGCCAAGGGAATTAAAACCAATAATCGAAAACTTTGTGGAAGTAAGCCCACAACATTCCGAATCAGGACCTGTAAGAAGCTACGGACGATGTTACCTTTGTGGGAGAAAGAAGGACCGTAAAATAAAGACCACCTGTAATAAATGTTACCAGCATGTTTGCAAGGACCATTTCAAAAGCATTATTCATTGCGCAACATGTTTAGAAAGGTAATTAGACCAAAGTTTGTTACATTTTACCTGCACTGTAAAATAACATATTTCGGGGTTCAAAAATTTTTGTCGACCAACAAGCTTGTTAGAATTTTCGTATGTCATGGTAATTCCATTTTTATTTTTCAGGCAATGAAGTTACTCCTTCAGGCACCATTCCGCAAAAATTATTTAAAAAAGTGTATTCTAGTGTATAAAGCATTATTTCTATGTATACATGTATTTCTATAAAATAAAATTGTACTGTTTTGTAAATTATCAATTTTCTTTTTTATTTTAAACAAAATATTATTTTTTGTGACATGAGTAGTAAGCAAAAGACCTCTTTCATTGCCTAAAAATAAAAAACAACAAAAAAGCACCTATTATCAGAAAAACAATTCACTAGAAGATGTGGGGTGTTAAAACACCCCATGATAGTATATACGTGATTTTAAAACATGATACTACTTAAGGGTTAAAAACAACAACACTTACAAAAATATAAAAACTCGCTTATTAAATTTAAATCTTAGTTGTAGAAGTGTATCGTTGAATTTATAGGTATCTACCAACAAAAATTGGTTATTTAGCTAAAAAAGGTAGTTATAAGTAGCTTACATTTAAAGGTCAATAATTATTAGATAATTATAATAAACATAAATATCAATCAACAAAACTTGGACGAACGAACGACTTAAAATATTAACTAAAATTCAAGTTAATGTGGCAGACAAGAATTACGTAAAGAAAGTTAAAGCCTCTATACGAATTGCTAAAACGAATCCTTAAAATTTTTGTTTGTAACTTGCCACGAGAATCTAATTCAAGATCCTTGTTTTTAATATTTATAAACAATACAGTTAACACGTGTACCTATTATTTTACAATAATCAAATATCTTACAATTTATTTTTATAACAAACCTACATTTATAGAGCATATATGTAGAAAAGAATACATAGGTATAGAGGATAAGCAAATGTTTAATTTTCACCCTCGAATTTAATTTTGAGATTTTTGATAATTTTAATTTAATAAGCATTAAAACAGCAGTAAATGTATCAATTTTCGTCGTTTTATCTTAAAAGGTTCAGGAGTTATTAAATTAAAATCATTCTAGAAACCCACATTCGAAGGGGCTCTATCTTCTTTAGGGGGTATTTTAGAAAAAATATATATCGAGGTTATCGTCATAGTTTGACTTGCTCTACGTGTCCTCGAGTCTCGACCACCTATTTTAGGAACACCTTGTATATGGTGTTCCATTTAAAAATTGAAAGTTGTGGTCATCCCGACGTAACCGAAAGTGCAATAGTAGTTCTCCAACACTCAAAATATAGCACCGATGTACTATATTACTCACAAAAAAATTTCCACCGTTGAAAATAAAGGCTGTCTAGTGATTTCGTTTACATCCGGTATATGGCGTTTATAATAATTATCGCACTTTTCAGTGTCAATATTAAGATCTCGAATAAAATTTCTTACTTTTCATGTAAGTAGGTACCTAGATGTAATAAATATACTTTCTAGGTCATACAGAATTCAAATACATTTTAATTAGGTACTTATATAAATTTACCACATGCGTTATCGAAATGCACTAATAATTCTTGAATATTCTATATATGTATAAAATATTTAAAATAATATTTTTATTTTCTATTCGCATAAAACAAAACATTTTAACAATATGTTTATCGTATTATGTTTTGGTATTTAAAAATACGTAAATGAGGACAAGACGTTAAGTAAAATGAACCAAGCAAATAGGTATAATAAAGAAACAATCGAAAAACATTATTTTAAGTTCGAACATATATGAACACCATAAAGATTAATTGATAATAAATTAATAATATGTCGTAACGAATTATTCGAATCTTAAGGGACCTTGTTACAGCTAACCTACATTTTGAGTGAATTACTGTATCAGATATTGCGTAAGAAATAAAAACGAAAATAACATTAAATCTACTTAAAAGATTAAAAGGATCTACAAGAAATACTAATTGTAAAATAAATAAAACGCAAGGTTCTGAATTTACTTAATTTTTATATGTTTGATAAAAAACGCACTTTCTAATAGTACCTATTTATTTTTTTTCTTATGTAGAAATAATTCGTTCACCTGCAGCTACATACATATATGTAGGCAGTTTATAGCCGTAGATACGAATTCGCCACGCTAATAAAATAATGTGTGATATAATCGATTTAAATGATTTCGTCTGACTATAAATCATTCGTATTGATATAAAATTTATTAATTTCTTTCTTTAATTAATTAATTACAAAACTGTTAGTTGTGAAAGAATTCTAGAACACACATAGTTTGAAAGGTTAAAGAAAGTTAAAGTGTTTATGAAGTTTGTCATAGGTGTGGTCAAAGAACAACATGGATTCTGTTTAAATAATGCGTGCTTAACTACTTTACTTGCGTAACATCAACTGTTGTGGAATAACATTGGATTATCAATAACGTTAATTGTGATTGTCGAGAAGCGACACGATTTTCATAGATTAAATATGCAAGACCTTCGTAAATGATAACTAACAATACGTTAAACATTTTGACGGATATAACTATGTAAATTTTCTTTTTTAAAATAAAAACTCGGGAAAACAATCGAGATGTTAATTAGAATAAAATCGACATCATATTAATTTTGAGAAAGCAGATCTGTTGTCTTGCTACTTTCAAAATCGTTTCCGCCATATAAATTAAATAATTCAATTTATTTTTGTGAAAACAAAATGGTATGTTTACTAGTCCTTAAAGGTGCCAAAATCCAAGTAATCAAGCTACTGATGTTGAATAGTTAGCATAAAGCACAATCTAGTGGGGGGAACTTATAGTGAAAGTACACAATGCAGGTTTAGTTTAACTATGCGGAAATAAAATATTCATTTAAAGAAATTTAATGCGAACCGTAATGATTTCTTAACAATATTGCTCTTTATCTCGCCTTTCTTGAAGATTTTCTACATTTAAATATAATGATTGTTAATCCTCTATTACTCAATAATGTACGTAGTAGATATACATACAATACTCAATAAGGACATCGTTAAATACAATCCAATGCTCTGTTGGTTTTTGTTTTACTGCTTTTCTTGCAAAATTTGCGTACAAAAAGTTACTTAACTAATTTAATGTTGTTTTTATTTGTATAATTTTCATAATATTGTTAAGTTGATTTTCTGACGTAAATTCGATTTAAAACATAAAACATAAGTAACAAAAATAGATAGATGTGCTGTTTAAATTTTATGTTTTACAGTAGATAAACTTCAAAACTAACGGCACTTCATTATTCGAGTAAAGTTCTATTCAGCGCGTTAGAAAGTATGTAATAAATAAAATTAGTATAATTATTTTTGAATTCAAACAGTGTGACGCAATTGTAATGTATTTACGTATGTATGTTACGACCAAGTCCGTATTGCTCATTGTTTTTCGTTGTTGCTATCAGTCCTAATCTACACTCAACAAAATATTGCACATAATATTAATGAACACCAGTTATTAACTTTTTGATCATTGATACAATGAAAAGTTCATTAATACTACTAATACACCGAAGAAGTGCCTAGTTATGCGATTAAAACGATCGTTGTATTTACGAATCATTTATAATTTTTTAACTAATAACTTTCTTCATACCTACAATGAACATTTTTATCGAAATAACGAATTATTCGTTACTTTTTAAGAGTTATCTAATGTACGTTTGTAATGTACTTTTATGTAATGTACGTACATTGTACGTTGGGGGCGCTCGTGCAACGAAGGGTTGCGCGTTTACATACGAAAACGGTTTCGCCAAGAGACAATGTTTTATTGTGTCAAGTTTTTACAACACCCAAACTTGTTTATTAAATTAATATTCAATTGTTTTCTCGTTTCTCTCATAACCGGCAACGTTTTTTTTTCACAGTCGACGTTGCAACTAAACATACATTGGACGCGTTACATCGGATTTTTTTTTGAGTGTACTTTAATCTATTATAACCTACCCTAACCTAAACTAATAGTGATAAAAAATACGGACATTTAGGGGCAACGTTGATTCTGTTCACTTTGCGGACTGTCCGTAACATATAGGTACACTAGTACAGTGTATTAATATCAAAGAATTTGAAGAAAGCTAATTATCATAAACAACTTAGAGCAAACAATTGTGCGGCGCTAATAATGTTTTAAATTCGTGTCCGAACTTTATTTAGGAGAGAAGGATCAATTTCTGAAACTTTTCTAGCTAGCTGACTAGCTAAACATAAAATCTCATTTACCGATTTTAAATTGAAATTAGGTGCAATTTCATCTTCATTGTCTGTATCGTCGTCCTCCGGGTGAGACGAAGGTTCCGTCATCAGCCCTTTTAGTTCTTTATCTGTAAGAACTTCGTTCTCATATTCTAAAAGCTGTTGAATGTTTGAATTTTATCGAAACTTTCCAAAACAGCATATGGCCACAGTTTCCGTCAGCAAGCATTGATTATCGATTTCTTTGTTGGCAATGCCAACAATAGCTGCGAATAGCGAGGACCGACTGCACTTGTCATCGGCATTCAAAAAAATAGACAGAGAACAGGTTAATTATAAAGCGGTCTAAATAATCAGTGGTATAAACGTAACATTAGAAGTATCTACAAAAAAGGCAATGAAAGCCATTCAAGTGGCAGGCTGTTTTGTGTAACACGATGTGGACGAACATCAAATCTATTAGATCAGAAACTGACATTTGAATATATTAAGTACGAAGAATTGTTCGATTAATTCTAATATCTACAGCACAACATTATAAATAAAAGTTCTATGATCATAGGAAGATGAAAGTTCTGATCACGAAAGCACCATTAAAAATAACACAAAGAAACAATCTGGAAAGTAAAAAGATAAAAAAAAGTGTAAAATATAAAATACATTAGCAAGATGATATTTTAAAGTAATTCGGCAGTTTACGAACCATAGTTTTTAATTTTGAATTTAGAGCAAAAGCATAAGTAGGTACCTATCTATTTATATAGTTTTCAAAAATCACCATAACAACAGGAAAAAGTTTTAACGGATAGGTATGGGTCTTACACATTTATTTACCGCAACACAACAACATAAAAATTCCACAGAGACTTTTGATATTAACAAGGATCGTAGTGGAGTTTGTTAAAAAATGTGCAAATAGTGACAATAGTGCAATGCAAGTGTGTAATAGTTAAATTATTTGAATGATCACTATCTACTGTCTTTATACCGCAGAATTATAAATTTACTTTATTTTTAATTTAAAAAACTATTCGTGTTACCTTAAGCATTGAAAATTTCCCTATTGCAAACCATAAACCAGATAAAAGTTTAATCGAATTTTTATGCGACCGATAAAATACAAAGCAACTAATAAAACGTGTGCGCCACCTACTTTCACGTGATAACTTATCGGATTGCGAACAAAGAACTATATATTTTTAAAATAAAAGCGGAATTTCCTAGTATAAATGTAATAAACTCGAATGTATTTATATATGGAATTATGGCAAAACTGCTTCAGATCTTTCGCGTTAGAGGTACACAGCGGTAGTGCTTGTTTTAGTAGTTCGAATTTTAAATTACGGCGTCGTATTGTTCGTGTGTGCGAGGAGATGAGGTAAAAAGGTAGGATCTTTCTTTGTCGACTAACTCTCCATGTATTTATAAAGTGTAAATACATGGACCTTTAAGCTCTAATTCAAATTCTCTGAAAATCGAGCTTGGTTAGACTCTTGGATGGGGACTCGATTAGTTATTAAATAACCAAAATATTTTAACATAATATATCGTTTTCCAAATTGCAGATTTTATAGGTAGGCAATTTGATAATTTTTCAATATGTTTATTTAAAAAGAATAATTTTTTTAAGAAGCCGTTTTCCCATTACACGGCTTTTATGTCTTACAAATCACGTCTAACTTCTCAAGTGGTGTTTTTTAATTCTTGGGAAAATATTTGTTTGAATATTAATAACTATTAAATTATTTATTTAAGCAACAGCTGATTTAATGGAGGAAGGTTAAGAGAAAGCATAAAAATTAATGGTTTCTTTGTAATGTCCCAATAGGTATCAAATTATTGCAGAAATATTTAAACAAGTAAATTGGGTGTGAATATAAGTGCTGCGATATTTTGAAATAAATACGATTGTTAGGTATACGTATTTATACTTGTGTTATTTCTTTTCCAATATTTAATTACGTCTTTGCTTTGGATTTTCATTTAAATGATAAATAATAATGTAAAATTAACGTTAATTATTTAAAATTATTTAAGCTAGTAATATTGGTTTTTATTGCCAAATTGCATTTTACGTTGCTGTAGAACGACCAGGATTAGCTAAATTGCAATACCTACATATTAAGATTTGTTGCCATGATAATTATGGTATTATTTTATAGTACGTTTCTTAATAAACGACGGCCAAGTTCACACAACTAAAACTACTCGTGTATTTTTATCTGCTCGCCACTGTACATTAAAAAAAAATTTTATCATAAAAGCAACTAAAAATAATTGATATACCTATGCGAAGATACTTAAATCAACTGCGAAATATAAAATTAAATATTGTACATATAAGTACCTAATTAACATGCAGGTTGTTACTAAAAAAACAACTGCTCGCGTTTCTTAAGCCTATTACAAAATAATAAGCAAACTAATTAATTAATTAAATTGTTGATGAAAGGCATATCACTTTTACTTTTACACGAAAATTACGTTTTTGTGCATTATAAAGTATGAAACATTTAAAACAATGCATGTCTTAAGAAAATGTAATTAATTTTTATTCAGAAAGAAAGTTAAACTAAAACAAGAGAAATTTCTAACAATAACTTACAATAACCATCGTTGGAATTTTGTAAACCATTTAATAAGTGTGGAAGGAAATTGTTATTTACAGAAGTACCTATATAATGCTAAATAATTATTTATTTTTCGTTATTAATTAAAAGGTTTTATTTAAATTAAAAGTTTCGTTTGTTTCGAACTCTAACAAGAAAAAAAAACAAATTATATAACGTTTCTAAATTCAAGTCTGTACTAAGAATGAATATTTTCAGTTACGGGTAAAATGTGCAGAGTTATGTCTGACAATAGACTTATGCAATTAAAATATACTGGTGATTAATATTACATATTTAAAAAAATAATAATATAATTTCAAAATAATCAAAATTAAAATTAGAAAATAGTCAATCTTATATTTTAATATTAAAACAGTCATAGGCACATTTTCGCTTAAATTATTTTTGCTGTCTGAATATTTAATTAATTTTAGGCCGTTATTTCTATTTATATTGAATTTATAAACGTGCTTGCTTTTTATTAACATGCAATTATTTATAATTTATCTCCGTAAAACTTTTAAAAATATAGGTATCTCGATAATGAATAAACCTAATTGAGTTTCCCATTGAAATTATAGTTTTTAAAGAGCATTTGCTCTTCCGCATAACTTAATTAAGAGTAAAAAATGTATGTTGCGAAAATTTCTTAATACGGTATTCTTAAAACGGACTTTGGCATCCTTTATGGCATGTTACGAGTGCAACGTTATCATTATGCAATACTATTAACGTGTTTTATTTTACCGCATGTGGGATAGTAAACGTTTCTTATACGTTCTCATCGTTTTTCATCATTAAGAATCCAAGATACCTCAAAGCATGTACTTTCTTATTTTAAGCATTCAGTATGTACCACGTTAGAAGAACAGCTTTCAATATTCATGAGGAATGCGGTTATTTTTGTAATATTAGACGTGAAGGATTGTTCGATTAAAAAATTTTAATTCTTATGTATCTAATGAATGGTTAGAATTTAAATATATCTACGGCAATAGTTCAGAAAATACTAGATTAGGGTAACTATTAATGTATGTACCTACCGATTAAAAAAAAGAACAACGTTATTTTTGTACTGCTTGTTTGTGTTCAATATTTAAAAGGTTACGAAATGGGCGGTTAATATTCTAAACATATAATAATTGTGTAGATAAACAGAATTAAATTTAAATAATTAAACTTGAAAGAAAAATAATTTTTGGAACATGGTCGAAACCAAGGTTAGTTGACATAGTACTTCTTCCATTATTGTTTTTTCAATATCACAATAGCATCATTAAGTTTGAACGGATTGAGTTTTATGTTTATTGAGGTTTGATGTTAATTATTTTTGTGTCCAACTAACGTCACGACCGAGCTTATTAGACACGCACTATTTTTATCCGAAGTTGAAGAAAAATTGCGAATTAAATTGAAAAGACGTTTTTAATTTTAAGCGACAACTAAAGATAAAATATTTTAAAAGGCGTTAAAATATCTGTTAGAAAGCAAACAAATCGCTAGGTAGGTACTGCATTTTGAACCGATGAAGGGGGTTTACCTTAATATATTTTTCAATTACCTACTCTGAGAATTTTAATCATCCACATAACGGTAAGTAATATATAGGTAGAATAAGTACCTACACATAAATGATCAGTAGAATTGCGAGTTGGAATCGATAAACGTTCGTTATTTAAATAATAAAATCGCGTTTATAGTCGTTTATACGATTTTAATTTTTTTTTCGTGTTTATGAATATTGTTATTTTTACCTTTTTCTTCTGTCGTTTACATAATAATTGTTTGAGCATTTTTAACTTTGATTTCTCATTATTTTATTAATACATACACAATACAATGCAATGTTATCATATGCGTTAAAACTACTATTTATTGAATATTTATTTCTATTTCTATTTTGATAAATAATACAAATAAAATTCAGTATAATTTGTTGATATTATAACATTAGGTAGGTACCGTTTTGATTTTGTCATGAGAAAAGTTGTGGTCTACTTGTTTTTTATGAGCGATTATTTAAATTGATTTTCCCATTGAATATTAAATTTTCCCGGACTGGCATTCATTTATTTTGAGCTTATTTAATGTTTACAATACGTAATTAATATACAACCCTCTGACTGGACAGACTACCGTCTAAAGTCCATAATTGCTCCTTTGGTGAATATTATAATGCTTAAAACTAGGCATCTTTGATATTTCTATGTTAATGAAGATTTACGTAGGAACTTATTAAAAATTGTTCATTTATAAATTGATTAAAAAAAACTTTAACAATCTGTTGTACAGTGGCCGCTATAAAAACTGGGACGTCTTGAAGTAGTGGTGTGAAACGGTGTTAATCGACAGTAAGTAAATTGCCTAACCCAAAAATTTTATTTTGACATTTAATTAGTGGTTGATTAAAAATTGTCGAATGTCACTTCATCGATACCTAAAGGCCATTCAAATTTTATTTCGATGCACCGATGAGGCTTCACACAGTGGTGTCACATCGTGCCTCGTATTTTTACTGTACTAATAAATTGTAATCTTTATATTATTTACTATGTAATATGTGTGCAAACTTTGCATTGAATTACAAATATATAATCTAGTCATTTTTGAAGTCAAAATTTTAACGACCTATACATTAAGTTTTAAAGTCGCTTTTACATTGTACAAATTTTATGTCCCGTTTTTCATGGCGTCCACAGTACATAGAGGTATCGAATCGAATGTCATTGAACGATTGCCATTAATTAAATTGTTGATACGGGGTCACCAAATTAGGTGCTAGCGAAGTCCACATGCATATATAAAGACATTTAACGGGATCCACACCGTCTTGCACATAATAATATAGCTTGTAAAATCACTGTTTGTGAAATCATATGCCTTGCGCATTCCATTTGAGTGCATTCCAACACGACACTTGCGTTATATATTACAATTTTATAATTAACCCTCCAACAGTTATATGTAATTAAGCTTAAACGATGTGGTTACAAATTGCAACGTATTAAGTAAACTTATCCTATTATTTTTTTTCTTTCTCAATATCATTAATTTAAAACACAAATTTGTTTTTTTAATAAAGAAATAGAAATTCATTCCAAATTGAATTTCGAATTTCTATTCGAATGGAATAAAATGCAATATGATTAATTTAAAAAATTAGAAAAATAGTACAACTAGTTTAAATATAAATTAGTGGTAGTTGGAGCGTTACGGAAGGAATGAGAAAAATACAATTTACCAAATGTAGCATCTATTAATGAATCAAAAAAAGTAGATTAAAATATAACTGTAGGTACCTACCACTGGGATTCTTTTTCACTACATAAGAAGTAAACTTCGACTAATTACGAAATACGAAAGGATGGTCTTGATATTTTTATCCTAAACATTTAATCAATTACATTTCTAATTTTAGGAAAAACAAATAGAAATTGAAACAGTTTCCAATGGTAAATCGATATTTTTCATTTTTAATGTTTAACATTGTCGTTTCTTCTTTAAATTCGTAAAGGAAATTATCGGAAACCAAAACTAAATATATTCCGGTAGATAGAATCCATTTGATGGGCTTTTGCACGTGAAAGTAAAATTATTATAATGCGTAAACGTAAAACCATCAACTCAATTGTTATGGTTATATACGATGTAAAGGTATTGGTTAATACGTCTGCTGTAGAAACACAGTCAATCTTTTGTTTAACGTGTATATCATTGAAAGTTCTTACAGCCGTTCTAATGCGTTTTCCTTTTACTCTTTAACTAGAATACAGTTAGCGGAATTCAGTTATTCGCTCTGTTCTCGATGTAGTATATGGGTACTAAAAGTTTTTTCATAAAATTAAGAATTCGTGTTAATTATCTGAAACCGTGACGAGCGAAAGTTTTTTTTTCTTGGTAATTTATCGAATTTTCTTCAGTTTTTCTCATTTTACATTCCACAATAAACTTTCTTCTTTTTTCCTTGCATTGCATTAACTGCAGTATCATCATATTTAATTTACGGTAAAATTTTAACCGTACTGAAAAACTGTGGTTACTTCTTCTAGCTTTTCTAAATGCATTGCTGTATATTGGAATTAATAAAAAGTAGGCACGTCAAATAGATTGGAACGAAGCATTGTTTTCGCGTAATTTTTCCGAAATTTATGTTCATATATTGGATTTCATAGGTATACACTTCATAACTTCAGGTTCACAAATTCATAAACGTAACTTGCATCTACGAGATGAGAATGAGTTTCGTTTATGAACTTGACTCTTAAATTTATTGTAATTTATTTGATGTAGAAACGCCAAAGAAGGGCCTTTAACGCCTTGACACCAATACACATTTTTCACGATTGAATTATTACTTCTCGCACGATCGATACGCGTACTTTTGCCCTCCGTTACGGTCCAAGAAGACGTAATTCCGATTTCATTGCAGCATGACAGAAAAACTGTCGAATGACGAAGAAATAAACAATGTAGGCAACTGCGGAATGCGAATGAGTTGACGTTGACCGGTCGACCTTCCATAGCCATCCACGATTATTTGTCTACAAAATACCCAGAACGGTACTAATTGTTCAAAGACCCTATATTTTAAATCATTTTTAATTACATCTTCACGTTTCTACAAAGAAAATCGTTTCATGTTATGTAATGCATTTCTAGATCTCGGTTTCTAACTTTGGTCTCTCTCATAATGGCAATTTACGCGAAGACTTATCAAGTTAAACTAGATTTGTTATTCGTATACCTAATATTTATTTTGTTATTCAATATCCATATTATGTATATGTAAAATAAATGGAACGAGTTGTCAACGTGCTCACACTTTCTTTGCTATCATATTATAATAGCATGTCTGTTATCCAATCATACGTAAAGGAATTAAGGTTTATTATGCCTTTAAAATTGGAGGTTACGATACAAATGTAATTACCGCTGTCAGAAGATGCTTTAATGATTTCATTAGGTAATTTGGACTTAGATCCGCATGCTCATTGGTTTAGAAAAAAAAAACGCAATCACCGTAGACTAATTGTAATTGAGTTATAATGCATAGATACGTTTCATTGTTTTATTTTAAGCGGTGATACCACTTTTTCCTTTTTTTTTAAACAAAATAGATTTCGTTTAATTATAAGTACCTCTTTTTTTCTTATGGTGTCTTGGAATGACGCAAACCAGAATTTTATATGTAGGTAAACGATACATTCGAAATACTTTTTTATTTTATTAAATCAAATTTTCAGTATTTTTTATTATAATTTTTGCAATAATTCACAACGACATAAATCATTTTAGAAGTAGACACAATATTGATTTCTGTTGATAGAATTTGATGTTTGTCATGTACGTAGGTACCTATGTATATCTTCATATTTCCTTACAAAGATTATCCTAAAAGGTCAATATAAAGCCGTTATCATTTTAAAAATTGAACATTTTTCTCGTTTTAAAACCCGTTTTCCCTATATTTCATTTGCTAGTGAACACGATAATTTTCTAGTCAACAGTAAATAAAACCTAGATCGCATTCTTTCGTAAGTGGTTACGAAATTTGAATGGAATTCTATAAATGCCGGATTTGAAATTCACTTACAAGTACTTTCGGATATCACAAAGGAAACGCATTCTATATATTTTTTAATTTTATACTCATTTAAGTTATTTTTAATTGAAGAATATCTATTCAAATACAATGTTTGGAGGATAACTTAATTGCGAGATAAAACCGTTGTTGATGAATATGTTAATTTCAGTAAATACTTAGTTAGTACAACGGACTCACCGTATTCAATAGTTAATAAAAATCCAACTAAAATTTACACAGATACGTTTAAAAAACTTAAACACGATCACTTATTAAAAATCCACCAAACTACCTAGCTATATTAAATAAACACAACATACTTTCAAAAGGTGACTAAGAAACTGAAGCTTTAGCTACGCAAGGAAGGTTATAGCGCAATCAAAGCGGCTTTCGGAGAGGGGCTTCGACCACCTGTTTATTACCTGCAAAGGTGATCTTGAAGCACTAAAATAACGTTCTCTCTTCGCAGTTTTGAAATAAACACTTTGGAATGTAGAGCGTTTTAGGCCATTTTACGTTAGATTTTAATTTTTAGATTATGTTGTTAGAAATTATTCGATTCTTCAGAATTAAATCGATTACCGTCTCGTTTGGTTTTCAGTTGGTACACCTTTATAAATATATTTTTTGTAATTCATAATTATAACAATAAAATAGGTAATCGTTTATAAATATAATCGATGCGAATTGTTTCTCCGAAAAAAACAGTTGCATCGGTCGAATGACCTTTCATTCTCGAATGTAAATTTTAGGCACATACAGTATATAAAAGTATGTAGGTACGCTTTTTTTATCAAATACATAAATCTATGGTTACACGACAAAAGATTCTAACTTAACATAAGACTGCTTAGGTAGTTGCTTGCAAGTTAACATAAACGTGCTTTTGTTTCAAATAACATTTGGTGGTTTTGATTTCCTTCTTTTGTACGAAAAAAAAATTTTGGCTCATTTATCGATAGGGGAAAGTGTTGTTCCTTTGATCAGTTTTACCTTTGACCACCTTGTATTGTAGCCTAATCGAGTGGAACTTTGTGGAATTAAACATTCTTAGATTACGGGCATCCCTTCGGGAGAGCTCTTTATCATAAAACTGTAATGATGAAAAGATGTTGTGCCGCTGATAGTTAATTTTGCTGTTCCTTTTGTATCTTTTCGCCAGAAAATATTTTATATACCTATTACAAAAATAGAAAATGATATTTTATTCATAGGTCACGTTAGGTCAGGGTCATCGTCCATCTCAAAAAAAAAAATAAATAAAAAGTGAAAATTGGCCAAAGGAACAATACCTTCCCCTACCTATATCCAAACAATGTTGACCAAAGTAACAAGGTTTTTATTGACAGATTATTTATTACGTTTAATATTGTTGAAAAATTCTCAACCAGACGAGTCAAAATAAATTTCTGTCTCGTTTACGGCAACTAGTACATATATTATTGATAGTTAGATATGGTGTATTAACAAGAAAACAAGTTACTTTTTATGAAAATCTTTTAAAAATACACTTTTCGTTTTAATGTTACATTTTTAATTTCCACCCGTCAATTTTCGAATTAAATTGGTGATGTTAATGCTTTGTATCAACCGTAACCATAATAATAATGATAATAATTCCATAGCAGTAACTTGTATAGTAGCACTTGTATAGTCCGTACGTTGTAGTAGATATTACAGCAGCTCTTCAAAATATCGTGAAGGTAAAAATTATGACTTTACAATTAATTCAAGAAAATTACTCAACTACAAAAAATACTGATTACCATCACATATTATATATACAAGATATGATTGAATAGTCTCCAATCACTACAATTATTAGCATTGCACTGAAGATGCGGTGTTCAAAAAATTGAACATTGTAATTTAATCTCAAAAAACGAACCCTAAAATTATTTAAAATACTTTCATCGAAATATGTTCGTCTACTTTATATGTTTATAGTTATTATCTTACATTTATATAAATTAGGTAAATAATGACGTATAAAAAAATATTACAAAATAGTGCAAGACTACTGAACCGAGAAGTGATGCGTGTCTTAAAAAAAATACATATTAAAAATCTGCTATGTATGAATCGCTTTCTTTAACACTTTCATGATAGTATTTATTGGAAATCATCGAGTTAGCGCGTACATTATAATTAATTTTGTTTGATTTTTTTATGTTTAAGGATAAAGAAATTTTACCGTTGTAATAATTATTGAAAAACCATTATAGGAATCACTTGCACAAATAAATTTTCAAGCTCTTTAAATATAATTTTCTTGTTAGAGGTAAAAATATTTATGTAGAAACCTATAAAAATATAAAATTTGAAATAATGCGAATTCGTTTTTTGCTTATTAGCAATAACAAGTTTCCAGTATCTAATTGTACGTTAAGTTATTTTATTACGCAATTTTCAAATCACCGCCTGTTGCAGTCACTTGCAAGTCACTGTCGATTTAACGAGTATTTGTTTACAGAAAAACAATGGTATTTGGTTAATTCTAAGTAGGTATGTATGTACATTTATTACAATCTGTAAATCTTGCTTGTGTGTAGGTACTCGGTTTCGAATTAATTGGATCAATAACTGTAGAAAGCTAACAGTATTTTTATAGGTGTGTGTATATAGATACCCATAGGTATAAATATTTAAATTTAAAAATTGTAATTGAATTTTTAATGACATCTGCAGCGAAAATGAATAATATTAGTGGAGAGTTCTCTATTATGAGATATGACTGCCTTGAAAAAATAAAAAAATTGTGCAGGTATTTATTTATTATGGGTTTCACTACATATAAAAAAGTGTGATGTGAAAAAGTTTTTCAATTGGAATATTAATAGATTTTCCACCTTATTGCAATTGTTCGAAGAATCTCATATTAGGAGCATATAAGAACACTTTTTCAACTTTGCATAACACTTTTTAATTTTCCAAATAAATTGTACCTATAGCTTATCCAAACCTATATGATGTTCACGTCATCAATACAAGGTTACTAGATGATGACGTTTCACACAGTGCTGTCAGCTCGTACCTCGTATTTTGACAGTTCTAATAAATTGTAGTCTTTCTTTATACCATCTAATATGTGCGCAAGTAAATCATTTATAGAATATGTCACTTTCCAAACTTTAAACCGAATTACAACTAAACAATCTAATAACTTTTTGTTGATGACGTAAACATCATCTAGGCTTGGATAAACTATAGGAAGATATTTAAATCAAATAAATTTCCTTCAAAATCGTCCTATTACATTTTTAAATTCTGTCCACGGGTTTCTGATAATCATACAAAAAGAAATTCGTACCTAGGTATCGCAATTTAAGGGATTTTCCTCTATATGAATAATTCAATTTTTTCTAACTCTTGAAAGCGTAAGATAAAATCAAATTTTTTGTAACCACAAATGTTTTCGAAAATCTATTCGTCTTAAAAGTGTTTAGGAATTTATAAAGCGGTATCGTTAACGAAAATCAAAGTAAAATGATTGACAATAAGTAGTAGTTACCTACTCATCATCCAAATTATAAAAGATAAAGATGTAATAAATAAAAAAAATGTTATAGATAGGTACCTATTCAGAAACATATTTTCCAAATACATATGGTGAAAACCATATTGTTATTATTATTTTCTCATTTCTGCATTTTTTTCTACACAAAAAGAAAGATAATGAAAGACGGAGTAGTTTCGTTTATAAAAATAGTGAAAGGATACAATCCGTCTGTTTATAGCGGTAATTAAAGTTAATATCACATTATCAATTCTATAGCTGAATACATTATTTACAACTTAATACAAAATTAACTTGTTATATTAAATAATAACTATTTATATTAAGTTATTTATAACTTATATTTTGATATAAATTGTGTGCGAATGTTTTTTACCTATCTATATAAAAAATTCAGGATAACAAATACACCTACATATCATTTTGTGAAGCGATTGTTGCTTTTCGAAATAAATTAACAACATTTAAAACTTTAAAGCATAACTGCGACGACTTTTATTATACCACTTAAATAAAACATTATATTCAACTGTTCTTGTCTGAATACGTTATAAGTACTTATTTAAAGGCTTTTTTAAATAGTATAATAGTTCTGCTGCACGGCAAAGCATCAATTGCACGAGGTGAAAATCGTCACTTCATGACAATAAGAAAGCAGATTGCTATCTAGAAAACATGTTTTTAATTTATTTGTTCAATTATTAGGTAAATTGAATGTGCTAAACTAATTTGAAAGTGTAAATATGAACAAAAAAACTGTATGTAGTTGATTCAATGGGAGATATGATAATTGAAAATGAAAATTTAATATTGTTGAATCAATCGAGTATAACGACTGAAACATTTATCATCACTAATTTAATTTATAAAAATTAATAGTCATATACCTATGTTAGTCTAGTTAGTTGCTCAACGTTTAATAGCTAAAATTGCGCGACTCAGACAGTTTTGGTGACACGATACCATTTTATAATTGGATTTTTTCTAGACGTCACAGTGACCAACTTGCCCTCATGCGAGAGGTACGTTGGTTGTTTTCTCCGGATGTATGTTTGGGTATAAACATTTGATTTTTGAAATTTTAAGTGTTTTATTGAATTTAAAAAATGAACGTGTCCAACAAATTGTCCAACAGAAGCAGTAGTGATGGCTGTTTTTTTTGTATTGTGTGGACAAATTGAACAAAATACATTTCGTAAATTAGCCCTTCAAAACAAAGCTTTTAGTTATGCCCTCGGAAAAACATTTATACAACACCTTTATAGTGACTGAAAATAATAAAAAGTGACAAACACTTTTTTGGTTCAATTTTGAAATCGTGGCCAACCCGCCCTCAAGCTACTAATGCTATTAAGGCTTAATGTTAAGGCTGTATTAAGGTTAATGTTTATTAACATCGACATACAAATAATGTACAATAACACGTGAATACAACGAAATAATAAAATTATATTTATGCAAATTCCGTAATGAAAAATCATAATTATCACTTTTATTACAAAATAATTTTTTAACATATGTACAATCAGTTTGCCGTTTTGTCTTTGATGATTAACTACCGACATGATGCAAATATGACAGCGATGTGGTAGCGCAGTTAAAAGTTTAACATGACGTCTCACCAATTTATCAATTTACAGATCCGCCCAACCTACCCTCCTTCCCTCTACACAATCGGTTAATAAGATGAACGTTCTTTTAGCTCAACAAATGTATTTTTTGTATTTCGGTAATCAATATTTTTGTTACCCTTAAAATAACAGACACCTTCAACCATATTTCGGCATACAATCATTTGTTAAACAAAACAAGAGTAGTAAGCTACATGATCCACAATATGACAAAATTAATCTTGTTAAAAATTTGTGGGAATAGCACGAAGTCAAGTTGTATAATTTGAAAAACGAAAGATTAATGATAAAAGTTGAAGTAAACAAAAAGAAAAAAGAAACTGCTCTATGTTTTGCCAGATTCGATGAGGAAGATTTTCATTTGTCCAATTCGACAATTAAAAAGACAGCTCGCAGTAGACCGAGATATAAATTCTAATAAATAATAATAAATGTATAATATTGCCTATTATACTAAAAATGTGAGGTATTTTATTATATCAAAATCTTATTTTACAGTAGAAAAATACATATCAACTATAACTGCAAATTATTTTCGGAACGTTTTGCAAAGTGTTCGCATGTAGTTACTTATAAGGCGCGTTGCCTAGCGTTTTCGCAATACTGTTTGAAATGCACCACTCCGTTTTTTCCCGCAATTCTTAAATTTTGAGCGTTAACTTTTGGATTTATGTGGGGATTGTGGATTTCCGATATTTGCGTAGATGATGCGGCCGCGGGATCTCCGGACATTGATAAGCCACCCTCCCAAAATTCATTGCCTGGCAAAGCGTTTCCATCCCATGCATAAGAAACTACTAAAAGTTTACCTAAAAAGGCATTTCCACATTTTATAACGAAAATTCAGAATTGTTGTTTAAACAAAATTTTTAAAAGCAAGCTTCACTATTTTCTTGAAAGTTAATAATAATTATAAATAGATGGCGCGTTTGGGTTGTAAAGCTCACCTACCTTGATCTTCTTTTGCTAATTTAGAATGCGGCTCTCTTTGAGACGTATAAATTTTTATTCCTTTATTAGGATGTGCGGTAATTGGAATTCGATCTCCATTTTTGAATCCGCCACAAGTAACATTTTCGCCGAAGTACGCAAAAACGATGTCGGATACGAATCGAAGATTTTCACCTAAAACTCTGAAAATTTTTTCTTAGTTATTTTTAAATGCTTAGCTTAGCATTTATAAGAAATAATGCGCAAAATAATAGGAAACTTAAACGTTGTTCCCACAGCGGTAACGAGATTATTCTATTGTACAATGCAGGAAGTACAAAATTACTTAGTTTCTGTAGTAAAAATTAATTATTATTAAGAAGCACAATGACAATTTCTAAATTTGCATGATATTTTATATTACGAAATAAATGCTTTTCCTTTTCTTATTTATACAGGTATAAACAATAAAGAGAAAAATTTTAAAAACCTCGTCGTCAATTAGTGTGTATACTTATGTTAATATTTTTACTATAAATAGAAAGGCCGTTGATTAGGTATATTATTAAGTTACGATAAACGTTTTCCTGCTCTAAATTTTAAAATGGCATACGGAAAATTTCTTTGTGATCACGACTTACTCAATTCTTTTTGCAAAAGTATCCAAAAATAAAGGTGGTTGTTGCGAAGAGATTCTCCAGACACCAAGTCCAATTCCAACAACGTGAACAAACGCCGATGTATTTTTCTCCTTGGCTCTTTGGTTAGCTTCAATAAGAAGCGTGTCGATAGATAAGGCCACTCTTTTGCAATAAACATCTCTATCGAATAATGCGCTTTTCCCAATTTCTCCAAATCTAGTCGGTACCTGATTTCGAACGCTCAATGCTTGCCTGTATGTTAAACAAGCAACTCCATAAAATCCTGAAAAGAGCGAATGTAAAGTTGGAGCAAAAAGGGTTCCGTACCCGTTGCTTTCGATATTTTGTTTTTCGGTAATTATAATTTCTTCGTATTCCATAACCTTCGGTTTTTCTAATCGCGCTCCAATAAGGCCCAC
Source organism: Rhagophthalmus giganteus (assembly GCA_036326145.1). Classification (NCBI taxonomy): domain Eukaryota; kingdom Metazoa; phylum Arthropoda; class Insecta; order Coleoptera; family Rhagophthalmidae; genus Rhagophthalmus; species Rhagophthalmus giganteus. The sequence goes on from JARFJA010000001.1 coordinate 53,709,018, forward strand.
AATAATTCCTTCGGATTCGACATCAACGCTCTCGGGAATACCCTCGTTATCTCGGTTACCATCGTTTACAAAATGCGTGTAGGAAGATACCGATAAAAAAACCGAAAGTTTAATTTCGTCGTAACTTAAGCATTTTTGTAAATTTATCTTGTCCGTTTCGTTGGCCGTTCCAATAGTCTCCCATCCGTCAAATCCGGTCGTGCCATCTAAAAGTAGGTAAGCATCTCGTTTGCCTACAAAAACGACAGCTCGTTTTGTTAATAATCTTTGCACAAATTGAAGAACCGTCATTTCTTTGTATAATTCGCGTTCGGAAGCGTTTCCAAATTTTCGCTTGTGCAATAAAAAATTTGAGTATAAAGACAACGCATTTTCGTGAAGTACTGGATATGCGGAATTTATGTTGCTTTTTAAAATGTCTTCCGACACGTTATGGACAAGTACGCACCGATTCAATGGGAAATTTTATCGGAAAATTTTCGCTATTTTCTAGAATCTTTTTAATAGTTATTTCGGGAAGTTCTCCATCGTTGGCATCTATTAAAAACCAGTTAAGCGTTTCGGCTGTCCACACCGGACTACAGTTGGGCCAATCGGGTATTATAAACATTTTCTATAACAAAATAAAGACGAATGAAAAATGTTTTGGATCATCACAAAAAGGGTAATGATGTTTACTTGCACCGATTAGGGTAGACAGAACGTACCTAAAAGTTTTCAAATAAGTAATGTTTCTTTAAATTATTTAATCCTTTTGAAAATGTACTGTTGACAATTTATTTTGAAAAAATAAAAAAGAAGATTAATCGTAATTTATCGAAATGCCATTATTTTGTAATATGTATTTTAATTTGTAACGTTTAATACCCGGTTAGAAATCCTTTTTTTAGAACCAATCCACGATATCAATTAATAATTAAAATTAAAAATTCCGTCCAGTTTGTTGTAAAAGTTAATAAACATTTAAACGCCTGTATGCAACACACATCACGTTACCTACATAAGTTTTTAGCTGTATTAGAGAGAAACTATTTGCGCCATCGTTAATTAACCTAATCAAAACATTATTGACAATCAGCAAAACAACGTAAAAAAAATGAAAACTTAAAAATTATTATAATCATTTTAAATCGTTGCCACTGCTAAATTTAAAACGCTTTTAATTTTGGAATAATACTCCGCATACGGTTGTAGTCCAGAAGACGTGACGATATATAAATTTTCAGCGCAAACATTCGGATTTATGTGTGGATTGTGAATTTCCGAAATTTGAGTTGAAGAAGCGGCTGCGGAATCGCCAGTAGATCCTAATTTGCCATCCCAAAATTCATTTCCTGGAAGTGAATTTCCGTCCCACGCGTAGGAAACTATTAACAATTTACCTACAAAATAATCGTTTACCTACGTTATTTTCGGGTAAAATATAATATTATGCAAGCACCAGCATCTACTCCGATAAGTTTTGTATGCGGATCTCTTTTGCCAATATGAATTTTTATACCTCCCGTGCAATGGTCCTCTATTTTTAGAACATCGCCATTTTTGTAATTTCCACATCGATTGTTTGAATTGAAATAAGAGAAATACACATCTGATACGAAATGAAGTGATGCACTAAGTGTTCTAAAATAAATACAGACGTGTAGGGGACATACAGATACCTACATTTTGTATTAGAAGTGTTGATTGACAAAACGAGAAGAAAACATTTAAAAAATAGCTACCTTAATCGCGCGATAAAAGTTTCTACGAACACATCTTCCTGGTGCGGAGAACATTTCCACACCCCTAATCCAATTCCTACAACATGTACGTAAGCAGTAGTGCTCTCATTTTTAGCTCTATGATTAGCTTCCCGCAGTAAAGTATCAATAGATAAAGCAATTCTTTTAGAGAAAACTACGTTATCGAAATAATTTTCATTTCCCAAGTCAGTAAAACGACGTGGTTCAATTTTCTTTAAATCCAGCATTTCGTTATAGGTGAGACAAGGCTCTCCATAAAAGTGAGAAAACAGTGAATGGAGACTTGACGATTGCGAACCATAATTATTTTTAGAAGTGTTTTGCGTTTTGTTGATAATCATTTCTTCATATTCCATAGCTTTCATTTTTCTCAGTCGAGCTCCAATCAAACCGATCACGACGCCTTCGTCTTGAATGCTATCTCTGTTCTTTGGAATTTTACCGAAATTTTTACGAGTGCCGTCGTTGATGAAATATGAATATGAACTAACCGATAAAAAAACAGATACCTTGATTTCGTCGTAACTTAAACAATCTTCGATTTTCAACTTTTCGCCTTTACCATCGTGATCTTTTCCTATGGAATCCCATTTGCCCGAACCCCGAGTGCCATCTAACAGTATATATTTATCAAATTTGCCCATAAACATAACTGCTCGTTTAGCGAGCAATCTCTCGATAAAACGTAATACCGTCATATATTTATATATTCGCTTTTCAGAAACGCTTCCGAATTTTTTCTTGTATATAAGAAATTCGGCGCACAAAAGGAGGACATTTTCGTGAATCAACGGATAAGCGGAGTTAATGACTTTTTCTAAAAATTCCCTAGAAGTTTGTGTTTTTAGTGTTTTACATCTAACAGTTTCTATAGGAAATTTTATTGGAAATTTATCACTGTTTTCTATAACATCTTTCAATACCATGGAAGTTTGGTGTTTTCTAGGTTTGTCTAACAATATAAGGGCTTCGTCCGTCCAAGATGGAGCTGCATTAGGCCACTCGGGTAAATAATTCATTTTTTTCTAAAATATTTATACATAATTTAATTGATAAGTATGTAATTCGTTTATTACTCTGATAAGCAATCGAATTTACGTCTCTCCTCTATTATATTATAATATATATTATCATAGGTATCTATTTTGGACATGTCGATTATAATAAATTACAGAATATAATTAAAACAAATACAAGCGACAGTCATTAAAAAAAAAACGATTTAGGTAATCACGAGGGGTATTCACTGACATAATTTTGTACACCAAAATGACGCACTGCCCCACATTTTCTCGCATTGCCCCTTTACTTGTACACTAAATTGTCCCACTGAAAACCCCCCGTAGGTAGTCATAACGTATTACAACAGTGGTGCAACATACCGTATACAAAAAACATAAGGCTACTTGCCAGAAGGCAAAAATGAAACGATCACGTAATAAAGATGAATGACACATGAATAATATTTATGAAATATAGATAATTGGCCTAGAGGAATAGTGCGGGGCAAGAGTTTTATAACAAAATTATAGTTTTAAAACAGATTAATAACCTATCTAAATAGAAAAGATTTAATTCTAAAGTACAAAGGTGTGTAAATATCTAATGATAAAAATTACTATGTATTTCACAATTATGATACTAGATGTCAAGAATTCCTTCATTTTTAGAATTTAGAATAATAATAATTAATAATTTGTCACAAATAAATGCATACAAAATCAAAATGCATAGAATTGAATCGAATCGTAATAAATTAATAAGAATTATAATTTAATTTTGCGCCATTTAATGAATTTATGAAATAAGTAAATAAAACAGATTTACTTTTAAAGATCCTTTCGTATTAAAAATTTACTTACTTTTATTTTTTATAAATTAAAATGAATATTTTTACGTATAAATTAAAGAAACAATAAATAAACGCGTTATCATTAGAAATATTATGAAAGGACGGATGTACAGATAGAACATTTAACTTTAATGGGTTGTGTTTAAATAATGATTCACAATATTGTTTCATTTTGATACCTATACTTACATATATCGTCTAAATCAAATATTTACTTACATGTATTTGAAGAAAAGTATAAGTAGATTTAAAAAAGCAAGGAGCACTATCTAATAAATGAGATATATATTCACCTACAGGTTAATATTTAACAGAATTAAAATTACAACAATATATTAGACTACTGCAATATTGTGCAATAAAATATATGTATACAAAGCGTCGTCTGCGTTGATTGTTTCGTGCTTATAAGGTTAGTGCAATCGCATAAAGCAGCTGACCTGACAACTTTCAAGAAATAACAGATGTCGCCCGCTTCAGAGACTAATGGTAACTGTAATGTATATTTGCTACCATTTTATTAAATATTTTTAGAATAATTTCGTATGTACTTTACGAAAAATACATTAATTGCAGTTTTAACAGATGTAAAACGAAAACAACTTTATTTTTCAATTTTAAAAAAGTTCCAGCAAATAGTAAAGTTCTAAACCATACATAATAAACCATTTTATTAAATATTTTCGGAATAATTTCTTGTTTACTTTACAAAAAATACGTTAATTGCAGTTTTACTACATGTAAAACAAAAACACAATTTTATTTTTCAATTTTAAAAAAAGTTACAGCAAATAGTCAAATTCTAAACCATACATAATAGTTTCATTAGTCCCTGACGCAAGCGCCTCTAGTTATAAGTTAAAATCGATTGCACAGACCTTATAAGCATAAAACAATCAGCGCAGACTACGATACAAAGTATACGAAAAATTAAAGGAAACAATTGTAGTTTGTTTACTTCAAAACTGTTGATATTAGAAATATAATACAGATGGCGGCGACATTTTATCAGAAACGATCGAATAAAATAGGGAATTCCACAATCGCTCTTGACATTGACCGAATTTTATGTAATATTATAACATTGCTGTTGAAAACGTCCGTTACAATATTATAATAGTTAGAAATCTGAAGAAAACGAACTACAGTAGTAGATACTTAAAAAATCGATAACCGATTTTAAGAAGGTACCTACCTACGTATTTATGAAAAAATTAAATTGAATTTATAATTTTTATAAATAAAAATTTCCGAATAAAAAATAATTAAAAAATATTTAATCAATTAAAAAAAAACCTGCAAAATGTACGAGACTAAATACTACTTTTATTTTGGTTTTTCGATCAACACTGACCTCTCTTGTTTCGTTTCTCGGACCTTAAACTTATTTTTCTAATCTTCGTTCAATAATCGTTTCAGTTCAAGAACTTCGAATGAAGAAATTTCTATCATTATTCCGTTTCAATCGCTATTTCTGATTCTTATAATCTTGTTTTCAAAACCATTCAGCTCTAATCTTTATAAAAGTTCGTAATGAACCTATGTATGTATGCAATAATCTGCATAATTACGAAGTACAAGGGGGTCAACGTTTATTTGAACAAAAATTTAATACCAAGTATGTCCTTATTTAGTCATTACAGTTTAACGATCACTAATATTTCTAATTAAAAGAGAAAGTTGGGCAATATAAACGAAAAATTTCAAAAGTCGCGTATAATCAAAAATAATCGTAATATGAAAATGGGTAAGTACCGTAAGTAAATATCAACTAATGTTTTATTCAAGTTACATTCGCATTAGCGAAGGCCGGGAAAATTTTGAAAGGAAATCAATTGGGAAGTCCGTTATTACTTGCGTTATAAGTTCTAAAAATTTAAGTTCTAGTTATAAATAGAATAAATCTAAATAAAGACTGTTATTATGTTTAGATCACTAGCATCTTACAATTAGTAAGTAAAATTGGAACAGTTACTGTTAAATACATTTTTTAGAAATACTTTGCTTTTAATTTTTATTAATTAATACGGTCATTTTTTACTTTTATTATTTTAATTCGCCAACCAATCCAAGTTTTATTTTTAACCTACTATAGGTACATACGAAGATTTGAATTAACATTTAAATAAAATATTTGGAAAACTGTTTATAAGTAACTATCGTATTAATAATGGCATAAAACTATGTTTTATATTCTTTAATTAGGTACCTATTTAAATTACGAGTTATTACTTACCGCAGCTTATATTTGATAAATTAACTAAAATTAAAAAAAAATTCTTAGAAACTGCTTCCAAGTTTCTTCTAAATTTTTATTTTAAACAATTCCAATAATCTCGTATTTAATTGAATACCCACCAATTTATTTTTCAATTAGTTATTATCACACGAAATTCAATTAGGAAGCAAAATGTAATATTTTAAAAATATAATTATTTTACAAATAAATATGAGTTATTTAAGGACAGACTATACTGTTTGACACTGACTGAATACTAAATTGAACAATTTTAATTCCAGTTGTATAAATACGTTGGATAACCCAACTGATCTTGTTTTGGGAAATATTCCCTCCGTATTATTTGATAACTTTATTTGATAACATTATTAAAAATCGTTATTGACATCTTTTAACTTTCTCCCAAAATTAACCAACGTAAAATTACGTTGGTACAGTAAAAAAACTCTAATGAACATCACTAAAATACTTTTTAACTAATTAGTTAATTCGTAAAAGAATTAAAATATAGCTGTAGCTTATCCAAACCTATATGATGTTCACGTCATCAATACAAGGTTACTAGATGATGACGTTTCACACAGTGTCGTCACCTCGTACCTCGTATTTTTACAGTTCTAATAAATTGTAGTCTTTCTTTATACCATCTAATATGTGCCCAAGTAAATCATTTATAGAATATGTCACTTTCCAAACTTTAAACCGAATTACAAATAAACAATCTAGTAACTTTTTGTTGATGACGTGAACATCATATAGGTTTGGATAAGCTATAGCATACATAAAATTAAAGAATATTTAACGAAATTTCAAACGACAGTAAAAATAGGTCAATCAACTTTAAAAATTTGAAAATATTTTTCTCTTGAAATAGCTATATTCTTATCAATGGGCAAACATAGTAAATCTGTTTGTTAAAATTACATGTAATTTTCTAGAAAATTTTAATTATAAATATTTAAGAAAATACACTCGTAAACACCCACATTTCGTTTGCACTTGCCTTACAAGCCAAATGCAGCGTTTATATATATATATATATATATATATATATATATATATATATATATATATATATATATATACATATACATATACCTACTGTGTACTGTTTCTAAATAAAATCAATTACCTACCTACGTTTTATTTTTAATTTTGTTACTAATCAAATAACATGAATTTTTGATGGACAATCTTTCGACGAAGTTATAAATTTTTTTAACGATAATATTATAGGTACAATAAAATTATGTTATTTTCCATTAAAAGCTATTAATTAAAATATAGCATGTAATAGGTATACTATTACTTAATGGATAAATATACGCAAGTAATGTTTTATTTACATAGTGAGTAAAGAAAGTAAAGGAAATTATGTAAATTAAAAATTTGAAGGAGTCAATTTTTTCCACGACATCGAAATACAAAGGAAAAATAAAGCTTTTGACAATTTTAAAACAATTGAAAACAAATACTTTTCTCTCTAGATAAACGGAAAAGCACACTTACCCTACAATTACGGGGCAAAACTTTTACTTTCCATTTAAAGAGTAGAAAAAATTGTTGTTCTGATAAGAGGTAAAAATGCCATACATTCTGAATTAATTTCGCGACGTCTCTGAACCTCCTCCTCGATGTGTGGCTATCAACATTCTCATATCTTTTTTGAAACGTTAAAAATTCTAAAACAAACTGTACGAGTACAAATCTTTAATAAGGGCGTTCATCTCATAACGAATCGATGAAAGGGTACGTCTGGAACCCAGACGATTTATTTGCCCTTGTGCAGACTGTGAGACGTTAATGTAGGGAGTTCGAGTTATTTTATCAGCTCGATTTTGGAATTGAAAGCCAGACATAATAAATTTTAAAAACATTTCTCCTTTTGAATTAATACGTTGTAATTAAGTGTTTTATTGTCAAAAAAATTTTCTGATTCAATGTTTTACGCTCATAGCTTCGCAATTAATTAAAAAATCATCAACATTATTCAGTAGCGGAGAGCGGGACACATTTACCTATTACATCGCCCACTCGTCCAACTAGTTTTTTTTTTGGCTAAACCCCATGCAGAGTATTAGCTTTAGGAGCACCACTGCACTTGTGAAGTTACGGTGGTCCTTGGTTTATGGGTACTTTTTAAAATCTTCGGATCAATTTTCTTCAGCAAATAGGATTTCATTTCTATTGTAGGACGTTCAAGTTATTTTTTGCAGGGTTTAAAACACCACGACGCGACGTAGTGTAAAAGGATCGAGGTTGTAGGTATTTCTTTGATGTGTGTCCGTAAATATACATTTTTGTACTAATAGTGGGTCCACACGACATAGATTTTTTCGCGGGCTTGCATCGTACAGCCATCTGCGCAGAGAAAAGTTTGCGCGTACTCTTTTGTTCGTACGTGTAAATTTCAGACTTTCGTCTGCACAGCCGATGTCTGTACTATCCAAGTCTGTGTCGTGTGGATCCTTAACAGTGTTGAATGTTCATAAATAAATAAATAAAACAAAAGTTAGATATCTAAAACTAACCAAGCGAAAAATAACGCAATCTTACTAACAAAACAAAATTACGATACATGATTCATTTTTCCCCGTGATTTAATTGTAGGCTTCTCTTCCGTACTTTATCTTCGATTTATTGCTATCTGTGAACAGTTATCTATCACACGTTTTATTTCAAATATCATTCCTTATCAAGTTATTAAAACAAAACTTGCAGTAATAGTAAATATTATAAAAATGCCGAAATATCGGACATTAAGAATTATAACGTAATAATTAAAATAATTCAAAATAATAACTTAAAATATAATTTGTTATTATGTATTAAGTATATTAACGGCGGAAAAATAACATCATAAGGACATCGTAATATCATATTTATAATGTAATATGATACCCATTTACCTACTGGTAAAATTTTCGATTTCAATGGGATCGCAGCCGATTTGTTGAAATACATAAATTTTTCCCGAACTTACACTGTTATACCCAATGATAAACAAATAGGCACTAATCGATAGATATTGATATGTATTTAATGATATCGGTATTTTACGATGATGTCTACTTAGGTAATGTACATACTTGATGCAACTTTATTCAATGTTAAAATTCATACCGTTCTACTTAATGTTAATTTGCTGAAAAAAATGGGATCAAGAGAAAATAAATAATTACACTTTCATAAAAATCTACATATTGTGGACTATATTTTATTGTTAATTATCTAAGTACATATGTAAATATTAATTGTCATAGCAACAATAAAACATAACAACGAACCCGTGGTGAAGGTCAATATTATTAACGATATTTACATAATATTCGTGGTATTAAGAATAAAATAAAAAAATGAATTAGTTAACGAAATAATTGCGAACTTCGATAGCTATTATATGAAAACAATTTTTTTTTTAGATTTCATTATTTATTAACCCTTTCGTGCACAATTTTTTTTATGAAATAATGAAAAACTGTTCCCAAAAAATTGTCTATTTGAGAATGTTGACATAACTTTACACATTATCGTTGAAAATAATTTTAAGAAGTTGATCTTTTTAAACCATTGAATTTTTGTCAGAAAGTTTTTTCCTCATCTCCAACGGCCGAGGCGTTAGGAAAGATCGACGGGACCTGACTTGGGTTACAGGATCCTGTATATGCACTTCCATCATTTATAATAAGTACGTATACTTATGTACATTTATTTATTAAAAAGTGAAGGTTACCATTAGCTTATCGCTATAAATTAAACGTGAAATTTTAGCCATCGTGCAATAAATTAAAAGTAGATCAACTGACGAGTGCCACGAGAGATTGTGTGCACATAATACATATTTATCTACCACATGCGTAATAACACACAAAATTTCAACGTACGTAAATACGTCTCGATTTACGTCAATAACTTGCAATTTACATTTTGTCTACTCGAATTTCTCTACTCTAACAGGAATGAAGAAATCTTGCAATATTTCCGAAAGTGAAAGCTAAAGTGTTAATCGTTTTGATGATTTTTAAGTTTACATAATTATCGATAATACTTAACTATTTACGTATACAACAAAGTTTGAGCTAGTTACAAAAATCTGTTAATTAAATTAAAGGAAATTTGTTAAATCTCAAAATACTTTACAAATAAGTACAGTTTGTAGAAATCGCAAATCAACAAGTTACAATTTGATAACAAATCTGATTAAAATATTTATTTAAGATATTATTTATTATTAATTGTTTTGTTCCGTTTACCGCAGAATTATTTCAAATAAACCGGTTTATCTATATTTTACAAATAAATAATATTTAAAAATTTTACGACGGTCTTTTCACTTTAAACAAAATATTATAATACACAAGTGCCTACTTAATTAATGCGTTTTACGTTAGTAAGTTATAAATGATGGGAAGAATTTATTTATTAGATACAGAAAAATTCCGTGCCAACCGTTTTATTTTGATCGCGTAACATTTACGAACAACAATTTTCCTATAATTGTAAAACTAGTATCTCTTGTTTAAAATTTAATTGTTTTCTATTAACTAATTATGTATCTACTTATTTCTTGTTCAATTACGCGATAATTGCTTTTTTAAATTTTACCGCTGTAACAAAAGTTAAACATTGTTTTTTAGTGGAAATGTAGGTATTTTATGCATAGACCAGTTTTAATATTTCATGGTCGTAATTTGTTTCTCACTTGATAATTTTCCATTAAATTACCTATGTATATTTTCTTTTGCTTCTTTGCATTACAAGGTATGGAAGGAATTTTTTGAAATGATAATACGCTTATAATACCTACTAAAAATTATTTGAAAATAAATAAATTAGAAAATTAGCAATATTTTTGTGATGTTTCTTCGGACTTAAAAAATAAATTACCTATAGATTGATTATGATGAAAATTTATGGTTCGCAAATTAAATTCTTTAATTTAAAGTAACGATTTGCGGCCACACATGTGACGAAGGTACTACAATCCTTGACCACGCTATTTGACACACTTTTAAATACTATGCGTACGTATACATAATCTTTTGACGTTAATAATTAATTGACGCGTTCCATAATGCGATTAATATTTAAGCAACTTAAAAGTTGATAGTGTGAAGTAAAATAAATAATAGGCGAGTATAAATTTAAAAAAAAAGTGGTTGTGCGCTTATTTATTAGAGTAATACGTATTGAACTGAAGTTTTGTCGAATTATTTGTACACTTTCCAAATCAATAAAACGCATTACTTTTAACTTTATAGTCAATGAACGCAAGCGTTTTATGATTACAAAGAATTGGGTCAAAAAGTTATCCATCACATATTACATATATATGTATAAGTAATTAGTTTGTCGAATTATCATGTACACATTACAACTATTAAAAATATTATCATGCCGACTACACAGAAAATCAAAATATAAACAATTCCCACGTCCTTGGAACTTCGAATCTTTTAAAGCTCGCCTGTTTTCCCGCCCGTTAATTATAATCATTTCGGTTCATCGGAAATCAAATTATATATTATGTATATCGCTCATTTCCAGTTTAGATAATATCGCCTGAAACGACGAAATTCCTCGACAATTTGCATTATTAGGAAAATAAATTACCAATAATCTAAAGTAAATATATCCAATAAGTTTAATTATGTAGATAAGCTAATTGGGTTACGAAATATTTGCAGAGGCATTTCCAAGCTGAACTTTGTGATTTCTTTTCGAGATTTTTCTACGAACCATTTTAATTTCGGTAGGAAAGAAAAACGAAAACCAACGAATTATAAGTATAATAAAGTAATGTTATTACCTACGATTTAAACATTCTGTTTGTTCAAATTTGATAGTTTTACTAACAAATATTTAACGGCACTGCGTATGTCTCTAATGTTTGGGTTTATTTAATATTTAGATAAAATTATACATTTTCTGTTGTTTGCGTTTTACCTTAGAAAGAAATAAATAATATGATGAATTTCAAGGTTCATATTATTTAAATGGACCGGTAAGTATATGATAAACAAGGTCGATATTAACAGAGACGTTCGTAGACTATTAAATTTTGTTTCGTTTTTGTTCTCTTACCTAAATATCAAAGTTTCTAATTTGAATTAACACTAACTATTAACATAAATGAATAAATAAATAACTACCTACATTAGTACAATATATTCTTTTCGTTATACAAATGTGTAACACAATTTTATAAAAGTAGAATATACGGTCTATCCAAGCGTATAAGCGACACGTCATCAACAAAAAGTTACTAGATTGTTTATTTGAATATACTTTTATATATTATATACTTTTATATATTTGTTTATAGAATATACGGTCTATCCAAGCGTATAAGCGACACGTCATCAACAAAAAGTTACTAGATTGTTTATTTGTAATTCGGTTTAAAGCTTGGAAAGTGACATATTCTATAGATGATTTATCTGCGCACATATTAGACGGTATAAAGAAAGATTACAATTTATTAAAACTGTAAAAATACGAGGTACGAGGTGACAGCACTAAGTGAAACGCCATCATCTAGTAACCTTTTATTGATGACGTAAATCTCTTTTATGCTTGGATAGGCTATACCAATATAAATTTATTAAAAATATGAATACTGAATAACTAAAATAGAATACTGCATCTATTGTCAAAAACGTAGATATATGTTTTTTTTGCAAATTTTGTAAAAATTGGGTCCACCACAAGATTCTATAATTGCATGGTACAGGGAATGCATAAATGCATGTATGCATGTAAATACAAAAAATTGAATTAAACTTTATACCCCTTTGTTTTATGTTCATTTCTTTCTACATATTGTTGATCCTACATTTTGTGTATTTTGTGACTAGTACAACTGAGCCCTTGCATCGAAACAGTAACTAACACAGTAAGTAACACCTGCCTACCTAAATTTTTCAAATATTCAAATCACATAAATTTGTTCAATATTTTCCTCCTTTATTCATGAAATTTATTTATTACAAAAATCTACATACATACATACCAAAAATATTTTTAAACTAATTGTAAGTACTTATATGTATAGGCAATTAAAATAAATAGGTAGGCAAATGAAGAGATCGTTAACTATTGCATTAAATTCTTGAACCCAAAGTTCGTTATTTAGTTTTCATGTTCATTCGTTTCTATTTAATATAGAGCAATTGCTAGAAAGTTGTTAAACAGAAAATAGGAAAACAATTATTGCGCATAACCCTCCACCTACCTTGAAAAATATTTTACAGGGCGAAGAAAATTAATAAAATACATAATTATACAAAGAGTACTCAAGATAAGCGTTTATTGATACAAAAAGCATAAAAATAAAGTTGGCATGTGATCAAGTACCTACTCGTGTTTTCTATCTTACAAAAATAGGTTGGGTGACATATTTTTGGTTATACCTACAGGAAACGATATATTTTCCTAAACTTATTATTTATTTGGATTTCCTGTTAACGCGATTAGTACGTGTGCAGTATTCAACTTAAAATTTGCAATCTCTAATTTTGAATTTTTGAAAATATGATTAACTCTTTTCTTTAAAATTATTTTTCTAAAAATATCGTCTAATACTTTTACTCGTTATTAAATACGGTTAATATTTTATAATTTTCCATATTAAAATAATTTTCTAGTTATTTACTGATCATTACAAAATGAATTCACTAATTGTATTTTATAGTGATATTTGTCTTCAAGCTCACTTAAAACCTTTAAATTATTTTTTTACCTATTGTTTACAAATACAGTGCAATCTTGATAATCCGAACTTGCACTAATCCGAGCTCCCAGTAATCCGAACAGAGTCCCAATAATTTTTCAATTACTATATATTATCAAATTTAAAGAAATAAAATTAAAAAATGACCAATCTTATGGCAGAATTGTATTTGTTTTACAAATTAAAACTGCAGTATAACGTATTTTATGTGATCAATAATAAATCTTTAATATTTTCCGCATTATATCTTGTCTCTCTTGTCTTGTATATCTTACCTTATTACCAGAAATAGATACCAACTTCCTTGTCTTAAATGGAACACCCTAATTTTTATTATTGATTTATATTTCCGAGATAATTGTATGACTTATTGTTCTAATAAACATTGCCTTTAAAATTAGTCCTTTTGAAATTATTTCATGTTTTGTAAAAAAAATTGACAGTTGCAGGCTATTACAAATAACTACATTTCTGAGACATTTATGCATGTACACATTAAAAATGATAGGTAAGTATTTTAGAAAGTAAGCTGCATCGAATGATGTATTATAAACTTAACAAAATAATACCGGATGTTCAGAAAAAAATGACAAAGTTGTTATCCGAAAAATATCAATATCTTAGTAATTTTAAAGAACAACCTAATTTTTCTCAATTCTATTGAATTGTACATTCAAAATTAGGGCCAGTATGTACTCTCTTATATCTAAATGTCATAGTTTTAGAGTTATTTCGGAAAATGTATCAACTCCCTCGAAATTTTATTTTGTAGTATTGATTAGGTGAAAGGTGGTATAAATAAACAAAAACAAACAGTTTTACAGGCAATATTTATTGGAACAAAAAGTCGTACAATTGTCTCGGGAATACAAATCAATAATAAAAATTAGGGTGTTCCGTTTAAAATAAAAAAGTTGGTATCCATTTCCGATATAGCCGGAAGAAGCGGAAATCTAAAATAATTTTAAATAAATAGAAAAAGGGCGTAAGCAGCAACCATTACTTCCAAAATTTCAAATCGCAACTCTTATTGCTTTATTGCTTGCTCTTATTCTTCTAACCAAAACTCGTCGAGACATACCCGGTATAGATAATAACTGTTAAATAAAATTACGAATTACCCTAATTTTGATGTACCAAAATATTCGATTGCAATTTATTCGAAACTGCATCAAAGAAAAAGCGAATTTTTAGTTTCGAGTGTAGCATTTTTCACTATCACGTGTAATTTGATCACGTTATGTATGTATATGTGCAATTTCACCAAATAAAACAAAATTACGTAACTTTATGCGGGACCTTCGTCTACTCTATATCTCTAACCTTTTAAATGTGCGCTACAAACTCGTGTGTTTAAGTTTGACCTTCCACGAGGATTCGTCTTGTTTGATTGTCTGAAACTGGTTTAAACTACATATGACTTTTTACAATTTTTATCAACTTATCAAGTGTGTTTGTTATCTCGAGTTAACGAACGCGCTTTTCATTTCGCTTGCTATAATTTAATCTGTTGTTTTCGATCTCGAGAGATAAAACGAAAGATGTATATTTTAGAATATAATAAGTAAATTCTAAATCAAGGGGAATTTGTTTTAACTGCATTAGGTAGGTACAGTATTTATGAAATATTTTTAAAACCATATAAGAAACAATAATTTTAATACCTATTTCATAAGGTAAGTAACCTGTTATTTATGTGTAGATGGCTAGGTAGGCGAGTGTTGTTTTCAACAAATTAATTAGTTTTACTAAAAACATAAACAATGCTGATAAGCAGTGCCTATACACTTATTGTTAGTATATAATTTTAATGAAAAAGTTGATTTTTATACACAGCGGACAAAATCGATTAAGTTGTAAAAGGCGATTAAAAAAACATAAGTACCCATAAGTAACTTGGAATGTAAAAATCCAATGTATAAGGGACGTTGATTTATTGTCAATGTTTGCTTTATTTTTTTTACGTATTATACAGAGTGTTCAGAAAATGGTGATAAATCTCCCGAGAGCTTATAAACCACGTTAAAATGCCATAAGTTGCTATAATTTTTGTTCCTACGGTGGTTCCCTGTTGTTGGGGATATTCACCTCCAAAGTTAAAGATTAAAAATCTTTTTTTTAAATAACACTTTTAGTTTTCGTTGAAATTTAATAATTCTTGGTTTACACACGTAATAAATTAAGATTTTTAAAATGGTGAAATAGGTTTTTTTGATACCACCTCAGATGAGCCAGGAATGAACAACCCCTAACCTTTCTAAACCCAAAGTATTTCAGAGGTTTAAGTTTTTAAAGTTTTAAAGTCAGTTTAGGATTTCTCAGATATCTTAAAATAAAGAAGGTACTCTTTTTTAATTTCGATAAAATGAACCATATTCGAGAAAATCACACTTAAATACTATCTAATTATAAGCACTTAATATCTGAGATACTACTTTGCATATATCTCTTATTGTTTATGTATGATTTTCTCGAATATGGTTCATTTTATCGAAATTAAACAAATTGTTTAAAGAATACAAATACTTGAGTGCGCCAACCGAAATGTTTCTGATTTCAAATAATTCTCAATACCTATTTAACAAACATTTAAAAAAAAGTACATCAAAATCGGTTATGTGCTTGTGAGTTCCGAAATAAAAACCAAATTTGACTTGACTATCACATTAAAAAAAATTTTTTTGACGCTCTCTAACAGTTGCCCAATTATCTTAATCGATTTAATTTATAGTTAAGGAACAAAAATGACGCCAGAACGTTTTGCCTATTTAAACAACTTTAAAAATCACGTCAATATGAAGGAATTGGAGAATAATAACAAATTTAATTTGCACTAAAAAACATTCGACAGGATTGTTTGGTTGTTTTAAAGAAATATATTTAACGAATTCTTACCTTATAATATGTATATATAATCTCAATCAATTCATAAGTAGGGACCTAAGTACATAAAAAGTTATTTATATACCTACTTATTTATTACGTAGATTTTTTATTGCGATATTTCAATTTCTAGGGCTATTTCAATTTTATTGTTTGTGTCCCGTATAAATGTCAGTTTCTAATTTGAAGTTGTTTGTTATTTACCGCTCTCTAAAGATAAATATCTCATTCAAAACGTTGAAGTTTCATTATCTATTAAATTCTTACAACAAAGCGATAACGTAATAATTAGTACCTAGATTAAATGATTAGGCTTTCTTGAACCGCAAACTATTAATTATTAACAATAAGCTATATGTCTGTAAAAAATCTTTAACGTCACGATAAAAATTACTATACTTATCTAACATTAATAAAAAGACCTGGTCGGACAAGGTTTATTATTGCTTTATTTGTGACTTGATCTTTAATTCAAATAAAATTACGTATGTATGTATTTTATTACTTTTATTTATTTATATGAATTATTGTAATATTAAAAACTGTCCATTTTTCTATTAAAATGATAAAAATGAACAATTCTACCCATTTAGGTAAGTATGTATATACTTATAATTAG
Source organism: Rhagophthalmus giganteus (assembly GCA_036326145.1). Taxonomy (NCBI): domain Eukaryota; kingdom Metazoa; phylum Arthropoda; class Insecta; order Coleoptera; family Rhagophthalmidae; genus Rhagophthalmus; species Rhagophthalmus giganteus. The sequence goes on from JARFJA010000001.1 coordinate 53,726,088, forward strand.
ATAAAATAATTAATTTCGTGAATCATTAAATTATAATGATTGCAATCAAAGTTACGATCGATGAACCTACCTATATGCTAGGTAGGTATGAACATATTACATACTTATTTAAATAAAGGCTCCTATTTGATTTTATATACATTTTGGCTACTACGATATCTTTTGATTGCATTATACGATTTAACCCAAAATGCACTAATCGATATACTGAAACCTGCACTACAACATATCCAAAAATGATCTGGGCGAAAGGTCTAGTAATGGAGATATAATGATTCAAAGTTCCCCTTAATTAATATAGAAACAAATGGGGAAAAATTGGAACTTTGGATTGCACTAGTCGATTTTGTTAATTTTTGATTGAGTGACGTAGGAAACTATCCTTTACAACATATATAAAAATGAAATGAACGAGTTACTCGATATCAGAGATATGACTGAATTAGTAGTAGCTATTCATAACGTTACTTCGTTCTGTATCAAAATACGGATACATTGTAATCGTGCCTTAATTTCTTCATGGAAAAACTCAATTTACAACTACTGAGGCCAACTATTCAAGACGCTGCACAATGAAGAGATTTGTAGTCGAACTTGTCTTTGGTCGTCTGAAGAATGTATTTTCATTTTTCAAAAATGTTATTCGTCGACCATACTTAGATATGTTGCATATATATTTCAGAATCGCATGCGCAATTTCAAATACTTTCTTTGGTCCATTATTCACCGAATCTGACTTCCATTAAGGAATTGCCGAAATTGCTGTTTCTAGACTTGAAATATCCAATCAATTACGGCAAAGATCGGAAGAGACTGGATTGTTAAGATCTCAAAGAGGAGCAGATTGCAGGAAAGTAACTACTCAAGAAATAGTCAATATCCGGACACTTTCAATCGAAGACTTGAAAAAGATCACTATTGGTGTGTATCAAACATACTTGGCTCCGTTTTATGTCACAGAACTTATTAATCAATAGAACATGTATGAGTTATACGTTGCTGTAGCTCAAGATACTTTGCTGAAAGTTCACCTTAAGTCTCGTCATGTTTCTGGGGTTAGCTATAAAGTGTTCATTGAGTTTGATTCTATGGAAGAAGGTTATGCTTCAATAACTGGGTGGGCTTGCGAATGCAAAAATGGACAAAGAATCGTTGGTTGTTGCGGACATATTGCGTCTGTGATTTGTTTTTTTGATCACTTTTCCAAGTTTCCAGATGTTAAATGTCATTTGCGACCCAACATTGCGTCTTGACATCATTCAAGATGCAAAGACTATGATTAATTCATTATCATAAACATTAGTTTATTATTTTTAAGTTTTAATACATTAGCAGTAAGTAAAATGGCCGACCAACTCAATGGCCAGAGAATCGAACATGTAGCCATCGACAAACACCAATAAATATCCAATCAATTACAGCAAAGATTAAAAGAGACCGAATTGTTAAAATCTCGTCATATTTCTAGAGTTAGTTATAAAGTGTTCATTGAATTTGACTCTATGCAAGAAGTTTATACTTTTTCCATGTTATTTCCAACACAATGGTACTCCGCTACATTACGGAGCAACTATTCCTTAGCAGCTAATATGATTAATATGTTCTGCAACATAAAATGGAGCCAAGTCTGTTTAATACACACCAAGAGTGATCTTTTTCAAGACTTCGATTGACAATCCAGTCTCTTCCAATCTTTGTTGTAATTGATTGGATATTTTAAGTCTAGAAACAGCAATTTCGGCAATTCCTTGATGGAAGACAGATTCGGTGAATAATGGACCAAAGAAAGCATTTGAAATTGCGCATGCGATTCTGAAATATACATGCAACATATCTAACGACGGTCGACCGAATAACACCATTGTGTTGAATTCAATGAATTCAACAATGAAATTCAGGCATGATTGGTATTCCTACAGCTTTGAAACAACATCACTAAAGCCACGATCTACAGTAACTAAATCTCCTGGACGCAGTTTGGAATAAAATCCATTATGATTCTTTTGCATGCTAAGAAGAATTTGTGCATCATTATTTCCTCTATCTCCAAAATATGAACCTTCTGCTTCAAGGATTTCTCCATTGTCTAGAATTACAACCATAAACTTAACAAGTTGTCGATTTTTCTGGATGACCATAATTTCTTTTGTAGAGTCGGAGGGTTTCTCAACGTACAGATATGTACCAATCAGAAGTACAAAAATTACTTCTGGGTTTTTTTCCAATCGTGTAATTTATAAAAATAAAAAAATAATTCGTGTAACTCATATATGTCATTTTGATGAATATGTTTTGTAACATAAAACAGAGCCAAGTAAGAAATAAAGGAAACACTTCCTCGGAGAATCTTCAGGTAGTGCTGAGCATTTAAGATATATAGTCGTATGTCAAATCTGATCACGACAATATATTTCTGAAAAAATTGTGGTCTTGTTTAATATGAAACACGACACACTTAATATTTGACAATATTGATCTTAATCCAATATGGCGAATTTTAAGATGATCGCTATATAATAGCTTTAAAGATAGACCATCTGATCGATTTTTTTATTGAAGTATTTAGTTATTTCTTCCCGTTTCTGAAACTCAGAAAAGGCGTCCCAGAACTTTTGAATATACTCCTGTATATTCAAATAACATTATTTTAAACGTTCAAACTCACTTGTTTTTTCTTTAATTAATACACTAATGTATCAATTGAAAATTAACCGATAGCCGATAAATCAATTCGTACCTATGTTCTTTCCTAGAACTATATAAAAATAAAATGTCTGAGTGCGATACTCTAAATTATCGTTTTGATAATCAAAAAAAAATTGCTTTTTTTAGAACATATCGTCCAAATCTTTGCAGTTTGCAGGTTTCTAATTATATAAGAGTAAGTACCTACTTATAAAAAAAGGAAATTTATATTTTATTTAATTAAGAAAATTTCATAACTAACTATAAGTAAATAAATAAGATTATTATAATAATAAACACACATACACATAATATATCGAGCTAACAGGCTGATTTCATTTTTTTGGTCGATTTATCAATTAATAGTGGATGTTCATAATTTTTTATATTATGGATTAAGCTTTTTTTATATTTGGTTATGCTTTATCTATAAAAACACGTTTTTATAGTTTAGTGATGTATTTAATTCAAAATAGATGTCTTCGATTTAAACCGGACATGTATAGGTATACAGGCATATAGGGTTTAGTTCCGTTATTAAAGAAAGTGGTTAAATAACTTTGCCGGTTTATCCTATAATATTACCTCATTAAGACGGCCAAATTCCCCAATTTCGACTTACACTTTCCATTTCTAAACGCGTATACTATGTAATGAAAATAAAATAGCTAATTAAAAACTTAAGATTAGTCAAATTTTCTGTATAATAAAGTTCGCGTAGTATATAAAAGATCATACCTATAGGTATTTACAATTTGCTTATGAGGTACCCATATTTAAAAAAAAATAGCTTGAAACGTATTACCCATCTATTATTCGTACAGTGATAAATTACGAATTGAATAGACATGATATTAAACGACCATTAATAACAATTTGGTAATTATATTTATAAGTTAGTTAATTGTTGGTTAATATGTAAGTTAATTAAATCGTCTTAAGACTCTTAAATGTTCATTCACCCTCGTTTAACGAAACATAAACATTTCATTTCGTGTAGGTACGTAATAATAGAGCAAAATATTAAGTAGGTACGTTTTAACAAGTAGATAATATGCAATCGTTGTTTTTACACATTAAATATACATATATTATTTTCGAACATATTTTCAATTTGTTTTTATAAAAAACGCGCCTAATTTTGATAAGTGTGTAATTTAAAAATATTGAATTTCTTAAAATTTACTCCATGAAAATGCTGCAATTATTAAAATTTTATTTGCTTTAGGTAATGGAATATTCATCAAACGTTTTGGTTTGCATTGTTCGATATGTAATCGACTCCACCTTTATTGCTAGTCTTATATACTCACAAGTTGAATTTTATATATCTAGATACAGTTGTAAATTTCTAATTATTGTAAGCGCATTGTGCATTAAGTTAATATGCAGTTCATATACAGTAAACTATTAATTACATAATTTAATACCTCTTAAATCATTAAAATATACTTGGGTAATTTTATTATAAACAAATCTAACTGACGGCTATTCCAAATACATACTTCGTACTTACTGATTACTTTTACTTATTGGAAATTTTACTTAATGTATTTTCAGAAAAAGCTTTTATAATATATTATATGGATAATAAACAGAAGAATTATTTATTAAAACATTCATTGAAAACGATATCAGTTTCTAAAAAGTAGATAATATTTAGTTATTACACACCTACAAAATTCTGTTTAAAACCTCATAATTAACTTCAGCTTTCAGATGATTTAAAATTTATATGTATTATGAACTGAATGTTATTTATTTTTTAATAAACACATTTTTCTATTTTGTAAAGAACAGTTAATTTCTTGTTTATGATACTGCAGGCATGTTGATCTAATTTAAATAATACTCTAAAATGAAATCATTTGGTTAAACATAAATATTGTTAGTATTTTTCGGGTTCTAGGAAATTCCCCTATTTAGTAATTTTCGCCGTTTAATTTTGTATTTGAATCTTGGAAAAACAATTTAAATAATATTATAGATAACCCGTCAGCCGGGGGCGAAAAATAAGCGTTTACGAAATTCAAGGGTATACACCTATATAACTCACTACCCTTCTTCAAGTCATTGGCATCAATGACTTTACGTGAATTTTTATTTTGGTTTTGTTTTTCAGTGACCGTAATCACCTTAAAGGTGGGACGAATATGGTCAGCTATGTTTTGAACACACTTATGAACACACAATTTGTTTTAATGTGGTACATTGCATATTTGATATTTGCATATTTACAATTTTTTTACCTAATGTTTATTTTGAGATTAAATTCAATGAAATTCCATTAGAAATGGAATTGAAATTAGATTCAATTTCCAACTACATTTTAAGTATCTACCTACATTTTTATGTTTAAAGCCGATTTACTAAAATATGCATTTTATAACGTGGTTCTTTTTAGAACCAGACCCCAAAAATATATTATTTACAATGTTAGTGTTGTAATTTGGTGCTTCGAAAACTGAAGCCTTCCTCTTCGAAGTTCGATTGGGGATGAAACATTTACTTCGAATAGATATGGCCCTTTGTCATCCCTCACAAATATGTCTAATCTTGAACGGGTGGGGTGACTTCGGTCACTCACATATAATGACCGACTTTACCCCGAAAGCGAATTGAAAATGAGTTATTTTACAAAAATTTAATTTTTAAATTTTACCGAATTATACAGAAATATGTCCTTTAACAAACGTATAAGCTCACGATGATTACAATTCAACTACAATTGATATGAAAAAATAATCATTATCTGCGAGCTCATCAGAGACAGACGTAATTAAAAAGAAAGATTAGTACCTACATATACTTAAGTGTGCAGCTCTTACGCAATTACTACGAAAATGTTTTCGATTATAAAAAACCTTTGGCTGTCCGATCAAACATCACTACCTTCGGATGTCACATAAAATGGCAACAGATATATTACTTGTAAATTTTATTATTATATCGCGCGTATCATCACTAATGTTTTCGATCTGTTGGGGGCCACCTTCCATCACGTACAATAAATGTATCGTTCAATACGTTAAATATAAAATGTAGTATTAAAACTAGAAACTAATTATCCTCGTCAATGTCAATGAAAACCGGCTAAAGTTAATTAATTGCAAGAAGGGTTTTTTTATATAAAATTATTTCCCTTAATAAAATGGTCAAAATTAGTCAAAGTCATTAGTTACTTATCCATTTTTTTTTCATTTCACCTATATGCAAAAGATTGTTAAAATCAATTCAACATAATGGTCAACACTTCAGACTTCAGTAAATTACCATTGTTTTTCGAAATCTTATCATCGTAAACATGCTGTTGTTATTAGGAAATGTTTAGCAGGCTTTCCACAAGCACTACACCACCAGACCGTAGTACACGTGTTATCAAATAAACAAAATATTCGTTGATTTTGGAATAAATACGTTTTTGTTTATAATACTTAATGTAATTTGTTTTTAATAATTTTAAGAAAACGAAAATCCAAGTTAAAATACGTTAATTTGATTGATTATAATATTATTTGTTAGTACTCGAAAACGTATTATTTATGCGATTCCTAGATTTAAAATTCGTCCATATCATTTTGCACGGAAACAATCGAAATAGTATAGAGGTTGGCGATAAAACGATTACGAAATTGCGCGACAACGACATGTGGTTTATCTACTATATAATATTGACCTCAAAAACTAATCGTTAATTTCGAATTATTTAATCGCCGAATTAATAATTTATAATATTGTTCGATGTAGTTGCGATTTATACGTATTTGATCACAATCTATTGTTTGTGCCGTATTTATGTGTTTCCTCGGAAATTAATATCAAAGTATCAACAATTAACAATTGAATTTGCAAACTACAAACAAAGTGCGTCCAATTTTATTTAAAAAAATTGATTAGTTATTTTATTTGTTAGCGATGTAACTTTTTAAAAATGCAAAAGTTCCATTATTTGACAAATGTTGATTTCGTTTTTATATCGAACGAATTTATTTATATAAAAAGCCGATTTTCCTTTGTTTTAATCATTTTGGCATGTTGCCCGATATCTACATCAGCCCTGACCTCTTCTTTAGAAAACATCAACCGATAATCTTGGAAACAGTACGAAAGGAAAGCCGCCGACGCATTCCCGGAAATTTCGAAGTTTCGGAGTTCACGCTACGCGCCCTGGAAAATCGTTTTTCCACAAAGCTGCATGGGATTTTCACGCAAGGGGACGTCGTCGAAAATCCATTAGCTGTTTGTAGTAAATTCAAGGTCGCAGGTTGTTGCACCACCTCGGTTATCGATTAATAATACATATTTCATTCCGACGTTTTCAAATCGCTTTCTTTGAGTTAATAAACATTTGAATGGTAGAAGATAATTATGTTATTCGAATTATTGCATATTTTTATGAAATTTAACTTTGGAAAAATTCTTAAGATTCTAATTATGCATAGGAATAATTTATTACGAATAATCGTTAATATTTATGGGAATTTATGTTTATAAATAAACGTAGCTGCAGATATTGGTGTTGCAAAATAGACGTATATTTTAAATACGTAAACTTACAGACGTAAATTTCCCGTATAACCGGATATCCGTTGGAACACTCGATCTAGTAAAATGTGGTTAGAGAAAATAGATGATCGATCATAATTATATATTTAATTGAAAATATTGATATTAATGATATTATGGAGCTTTAAATAATAAATAACAGATTCACGTAAATAAGGATAACGTACGTTGGCAAATAAAATTAGGTTTATTACCGGTGAGTAACGCGAATTATCGGTTTTTCGAAGGCATATCAGAAAGAGCAATTCCCCGGGTATTCCATGAATTAGTCGCGTTCTCGTGTAGCGTACTCCCACTCCGACTCGCGGTTATATAAAAGGAAACGACGGTCGTACATGACTCAGTACTATTGAAACGTAGTAATTGATAGCACGGTTTTAACAGTTAACGTAACGTTATTTAATATTGTGTAATAATAACAAACAAGTGTTAGTGAAGTGTTTTTTTTTCTACAAAAGGACCTATTACCTAAGTGATAAATAAACGCCGCAGTGGAAAATTGCAGTGAACTTACAAAAAGCAAAAAAGTGTATCCTACCCGTTTACTTTACTCGCAAGCTACCAAAATGTGCATATCAAAATTGGAACATCCCAAATGCAAAATGCTAAACAGGTGTGTATAAATTTTTTTCTAATGTCGCTAATATTTACAAAAAAAAAAATAAAAACCCATTCGACAAATCGGAATTATTTACGAATTAATGTTTGTCAACAGAAATGCAATTGGCGGCGAAGTCGAGGGCGTTTTGACCCACGCAAGACTTGAACGTCGTCTTATTTGCGGACTTCTTCCTGCGATAACGTATCTCGAAAAAAATCCGGAAGACGCTCTTCTTTGCATGCTGCCGCAAACGCGCCAGGGGGACGCCGCAACGCACATGCAAACGATCCTTCTACAGGCGTTTTGTTATGAAAACTACATTCCCGTTATACTGGTAAGGATTCAATTTTTATTACTTATTGCGGTCAATACGTAGCCTCTCGATTAAATTGTTCATTAAGAAAAAACCCTCAAAAAATCTCAGAAAATATCCCCCCCCCCCTCCACAATCTTGCGCAACTGGGACACGGCTTTCAGAATGGAAATTCCAGTAACAGATAGTTCAACAACATCGCGATAATTACATAAATAATTCCCGCGTGCGTCATACCAAGAGATTTCCCCTTTGTACGATACTTACTAGACACTTAAAATTGAATTTTGAAAACTCGTTATCTACGCTTACCACTTGAATTGAATTTTATTTTTTAATTAAACCGATTAAAATTTTTAAAACGTTTTCATTTACCGAGCAACCGGTCCGATATATTGCGTAAGTTTTTTCTACGTTTAACTAATCATAATTTTTTTTTTAAAGGTCGATAGCAACGAAAGACTAGCAGAATTATGCGAAATAAATCAAAGCAAGGGAAGACCGGCAGAATGTTTCTGTGCGATTATCACAAGAGATGCCAATAATAATCTGAATGCAGACGAAGATCCACCCCTATCTCCGTCCGAACAAACTCTTACCGACTTTTATGAATGTACACTGGAAGAGTATCCTAGACCAGTTGTTCACCTTCCACCCCTAGCTACATGAATCATTCGAGAAACGGGTTGAAATCTCCCAAAATAAGTGATATCCAATCATAATGTGTGCCCTCTGAAGTTGATAGCTAGGGGGTATGAATGATACTATTTAAGTAACATTCAATTTAAAATGATCATGAAGCAACAGATATTTTGCACAAACGATCATAAAACTTTCAAAGAAGATTTACCTATGTATAAGTAAATTTAAAAGATAAGATCCAGATAGGTTAAGAAAGTTATTAGATTTATATAATATTTGTAAGTTCTAATATTTGAAGTTTGAATTAGGTACTTATAGAGCTTGTATCGATATTGAAAAATACGATTAGGTATATATTGTAATATAACGTTTGATTAAGTAATTTGAAGAGTTTATTGTTGAAAGTTTAACTTTTGAAAATTGTTTGTTGTTGTTTTATATAGTATGTATTTAATGTTTAACTATATAAACATTTAATTGTTAAGTTTACCTAATAAAAACAGATGAAAATAGGTATACATTTTTGTATTAATTAACGCCCGTCTTTATTGATTAAAATATACTTACATATTTTCGTATTTGAATGATACGAATTTGTCAACGTTTGTTGAAAATTTTTGCTTGGAAAAAGTTTCAGCAAATACTTGTAGAACAAAAAATTTTAATCGAGCAAAATAATCCGGTGTTTCAGTTCCGGTTTAAACTAATAATTCGTATAGTGACTAAGAAAAATGTGTGGCGCGTAAAACGTCATCTGATGTAGTTAAATTTGTCCACAATTTCATCAGAAAAATAATTTGGTATGAACGCTACCAAAAAATTATTTTAACTATTTATCATGTGCTAATACTACCGTCGGTGATTATAATTTAATAGGTAAAACTTTTTACTCGATACAAGTACCCCATGTTTTCAAGTTAAACATCAGTTTAATATCGATTGTTTTGTAAAAACAAAACGTTTATATCTTTAAATAAAATGTAAATAGTTGCAGCTCACCAAAGTAAACATGATCTGCGGAAAATACACGAACTAATTTTAAAAATTTTTAGCGGCGAAACGTTCGTCCAATGACGGTTAACAACCAACGAAAAGTACACTCCGTAAAACGCAAATTTCAGCTGTCGTGATTGTTTACCTACATTTGTCAATAAGTTTCGCATTAGTTCTTATTTTTTTTGACATTTTCAAGTGAATAAAACCCGATTTAAATAAAACAATACCTACAATAATTAATAAACATTTTTGCTTGATAAAACATATAAACTCAACGGTACAAATATTTTTTACATGGACTGTACCTAAAAATGTACAGCGACGCTTGTCATGCCCTTCAGAGATCATTTTTACTTCTGTCAATTGTAAATATACAATTTTATAATAACCGATAAGAATACATTACGACTTCCTCTTACTATCTTAAATATTGAAATGTTGAAATTTCTGCTTCAAATAAAATGATAAAATGATGAAAACATGATAGGCCCCAAGTCCTACAATTTTAGTCAAAAATTTGCATTATGCGCCTTTGATATATCGTAAAATTAAAATCGGTAAAAAACATCCTAGAAGACATAGTATGTACATAAAGTACATGTGTGTCTTTTTAGACCCCCATATCCTTGTACGTACTTGATGCGTACTTTTTCTTACCACCTCCACTATTAATTACATGTAGTACAACATTCATATTTCAGACGTACTTAAAAAAGGCAAGTTTAAAATTTTTAAATTAAGAAAAAAAATATTAAAAAAAATGCAGTAAGTAATAATATGTATGTCGAAGGCATAAAGGAAATTTAAGCAAATGAACATTTAACTAGGTATATGCTAAGTGCCATGGCAATTAGCTTAAAACGAATATGATTTTGCTATTTGCCTAGGCATTTATGGTAACATTTACCCAGCTGTAGATAACTTAGTCATTTGGTAAATGACAATAGGTAATATAAATAATCTAAAATATATAAATAAAAAAGGGCGCCGTAATGGCGCAGAGAGCTAATCACTAAACTAGCCCTTCTAGTGCACCTACGGCTGCGTATTCGAATCCCGCTGTAACCATGGACATTGAACTTTTAATACTAACACGAGAAACTCAAACACTAGGATCTGGCTGAGGGTCATGCTCTAAAGCCATAAAAGAAATAAATAATAAAAGATTTATTATGTCATAATTACACAAATAATAAAATATGTGAAATTCTAGTAGGTACTTAAATTTATATGAAAAACAACGAAATCAGAATAGTGTATTGTATAACTAGTGCTGAAAGACGGATATTTCACGCGAGTTTGATGGTTTGAGTCACGAGACGAAGTCGAGTGACTTAATCGCGAATTTAACAATAAATAAAATTTACTTGAAAATTATCAACTTATTTAGCTTAACTTTATTTAACTTGATTAAAGGAGTTTCGTTTGAAAATTGGAAAAACAGCATCTAATATGAAAATTATTCATAAATTAAAACCTAAACTAAAACTACTTCATACTAAAACCTACTTTCGTAACAGCTATACTTTTCGAATAATCTTACAAAACTAATTAAAACGGAACTACTTCAACTGTTGGTGTCTTGCGGTGCTGAATTACTTCTTAATGAACCTGTAAAATTTGTAAAAAAAATTAGAAACATTTATTTATATGTATAAGTACTTCCCTAAATGACACATTGACCGATCATTGATCATTGAGTGATGAACGCATCTATGGCTTTCCTGAGCTGCTAATATAAATTAGTATTAAAATTCTCGTATTAATTAAACCTGCCCATTAAGATGTTACCATCGACGTGATGCTTCTATTTTTATGTACTCATTATGTTTTATTAATGTTCAGATTTATTTTTTAGTTTTCTGTTATATAGTAAACGATCTACATATTTAGTATAAATTAAAATGATAATATTTTAAAAATTAGAAATAATTTATCTAGCTTTATTGCAAATTTTACAATTCACCTCTTATTATTTATCTAAAGATATTTTAAAAATGAAATTAGTTTGGTAGTACTTAGATTATATTTCCAAAATAAATGTTGTATTTTAATTATTTTTTAAATGTTGTATTTAACTATTTAAATGAATATCTATAGGTAGGTACTTATTCTTCCTTTTTGGTTGCGTTATTATTGTTCTTTGTAATTATCTAAATGAAATAAATTTCAAAAAGTAATTTTTATAATAAATTGAAAGTTGTTTAGAAAAATGTCGTTTAAAATTTGAAGATTAATAAAACTGATATTTCATTTCAATTTACTTTAACTGGTTATGTATTTATTCTTTTAATACTTATATTTTAGGGTGGTAGATTGTAACTATAAATAAGTGTCCAAAAGGCAATAACTATAAGGTTGACTTTTCCGTTTTTTACTAAACATGTGTACCTAACTAAAAAAATGCGCAAAATAAAGCACGTGTTCTGAAAAACTCTCATCTTCGAATTTTGAGTAGAAAAATTGCAAAACATTTCTAATTTGAATAAAGTAAAACCGATAAAACAACTATAATCTTTAATTTATTCTATAAGAAAATTAATTAGGTCTTAGGTACTTATACCAATATAATTATGTAGGTAAATCGTAAGATACCTATACTTACATAACACTAACACAAGAGAAGTAAGAAAAAATTAGATGATTCTAAATTTTTCTTTTCGACATTACCTACATGCTTTTATTTTGTTTAAACACTCCCGTTAAAACGAACATTTTGACGCAACTATAAAGTAACAGCAAATATAGGGGAGACCGATAACTTAATACTAAATGTACCTTATAATCCGCGTCTTCTTGGACTGTGAGCTTGCAACATTTCATATATCACACTTTCCACTTGATAATCACTATCACTTATCAAGGAAAAATGGCTCATAACACGAAATGCATGTTGTAGATCGTAGCTATGTAAATTGTAATTCTTTAGAAGTGACTTCAATACGTCTTAACTAGAATAACCACAATACAATGAGCGCTCTGTAGATAAGTATGTAACTGTTCATCAACTTGTGAAACGTCAAAACGTTTTTTGGGTTGACCGAATTCTGACTAACACGTATTTCCGCCACTTTAAAAAAATTACAACTTTCAATGTAGGTACCCTACTATTTTTTTTTATTTTTTTCTGTCGTGGCGGCAATCGCGGAGAATATGGCGTAACGTGAATGTACGTAAAAAATTTGAGATGGCTTCAAAACGATATTCTAACTCAATGGAGACAGCCTAAGATGTTTCAATTTCAGAGAGAGTAAAACTTTGTCGTATAGAATTGGTTTTAGTGCTCAGTGCTATTATGATTTATATGATAAATGACGTACACATTACATGCATGTAAATATTATACAAATACATAAATAGCGAGGTTAGCGAAATAAAAACGGTATCTTCCTACCTTTGATCGATGGCTACAAGCTCAACAGTCCCGCATTCCTCGTAGATCTTCAGTTACCTACGTTTACCCACACAGTTTACCCACAGTTTTACCAACAGTTTACCTACGGTTTTACCTACAGTTGATTACACTTGTAAACACAGTACCGACGGAGGGGATATTGTTTTGCTGTTACTTTAAATTTATTTGATAACACATTTTAACATAAACCACCGTCGCTTCTCCAACCACTAACGTATAAATTTCTACGTAAAATGTTTCCTCTAGATATTTAAAAACTTATAAATTTAAATATTTACCCATGTTAACTGCACTGCTTACGAAATTACTGCTTAGTGAAATTTATGATAAAAAAATACGCGTCGTGGTAGAAAAACGACAATGGGCGGGGCATATTTTTATAATTTTCGTACGTTTCCTTATTATCTGTATTGAAATCATATACCTAATCGAACTTGTTCTTTAAAAATCCGCAATTTTAAATTTATTTTATTTGAATATTTATATGAAACTATAATATTAATCGTATTTTCGGATTAAAGGCTGTTGACTTTAACTATATAACGAATGTTAAATTACCTATTTAAAATTAAATATAACTGAATTGTTGTTTAATTATTGTTGTAATCTAATTGTTACTTCATTTGATGCAAAATTATGTTATTATAATAATTTGTCATTTTATATTCAAAAACTTTAATAATAACTACTTATGATATTAAAACAGTGATGTTTTTAATTATTTACTGTTTTTGATTAATTAATTTAATTATTGTATTTTGAATTATTTAATTAATTTAAATCATTTTATTTTGTAATTTGAAATTTAATTTTTAATAACTTGGTAATTTTATCTTGATTTAAGTTGCATAGATTTTGTAAATCAATATTTTATCAAAACTCACCGATAAACATGGCCCCGCTTAATAAAATTAAAAGATCGTACCTGTAACAAACAAAAAAAATTAGATTAAGTTGCGTTAAGCTTTTTAACTGATTTATTACCTTAATTATTTGACGTCTTCCAACATTATATGCCTCGATTTCTCGACGTCCTCCAACGTTGTCCCTCGACTTCTCGACTGCAAGCTCTAGTAAAACACACGCACTTCACATCTGTAAAGAGCGATTTAACGTTGAAAATACAATTTTTGAGAAATTATTTTAAATAAAATAAGAAAAGTAACATAAAAATAGTATGACTAACATATATATGGAAATAGTACAAATCCACATTTAAAAATTGCATTTTTTTTTGATATTTGTGGTTCTGTTATAATTTAAGAGAAATACCTAGAAAATAAGAAACTTGATCCAGTACTTATTTACATTAAATTATAGTTTAAAATGTTCGTCGTAGTCTAGTTCATAATTTGCAACAGATTTTTCAAATTTGTAATATTTTCTAACAGTTTGCAACGATAGAAAAATGATTCATAAAAGCATTGCATATTTTTGATTTTAGTAACATTAATACGAACTCTTGTTACTTTTTGTTAGTTTTGAAATCAGATAACATGCCGCTACAGATTGTTAAAGTTTCATCCCAATATGTTTAAAAATAATAATTATGCATATTATTATAAAATAAAAAATATGTAAATTTTAAATCTGAAAGTTTTAATATCTTTATATTTATCATTTTTGGAGGTCTGCTGGTGGTACTTGTACTCTATAATAATATATTATGTTGCAAATGTTCGTATAATGAATAGTTTTTTTTTAAATTTATGTAAATAGTAACCATAATAAATAGGCAACACATTATACTTTTCGAACGTATCCTTATACCTATCTGAAAAATTCGAGGATATGGAAACATTAGTAACAGCTTCCCACTTTGTGGAAGAATGAAAGGAAGACAAAAATTAGTTTTTTATCAATGGGTGTCCAAAATGGATGTGGAAAGGTAAAGGCATTATTATAAAAAATATTAACAGATAACGAAACACAAACACATTGACAAATGTCAAAATAATAAATTTTACATGGCAGTTGATTAAATAGCAAATTTCAAAGCCGCCTAATGTTTCTTATTTTATGAAGAAGCAACATTTCTCATAAAACACCGGAAAATTAAAAATATCTTGGAAACGGTTATGTTCAGGTATAGAAAATGTAATATTCACTTGAAAGAGGGTGTATTCTATATCAGCCCATGTAAAAAAAATGCGACGTTCCATTAAAAATAAATAAGTTACTGTCGTTTTAATTTTGAAAAGTTGAATAATTTCTTGCGACTACCCTGTATGAGTTAGACAATAAATAAGCAATGCGTTCGATACATCAGTATATTCATAATTTACGTCTAAACTTTTCTTTACTTAAACTAATTCATTAAGAAGATATGATTTTTTTTAGTACAGGGTTGCATTTGGCAAAATCCCAAAAAAATTTTTTTTTCTCAAAAACCATAAACTTTAAGTGGATATCACCTTAATACCGTTTGACTAAAATTTACATGTTTAAATAGAATATGCAAAAAACGTAGGGCATTCTATTTAAAATAATAAAATTGGCTGCTCTACCGCAATATTGGATCACCATGTATAGGCGAAAATAAGTTTACCTTGTGCGGCTCTTACAATCAGAAAACCTATATTTAAAATATTTTTTTATTATGCTTAGTTTAGGCTCTACCAAAGGATTCCAAAACTCGTGAACACACTGTATATAGAATTTCACAAATAAACAAACGCTTATACATATTAATTAATTTACCGCACAGTACGGCGGTGGCGTTATAATATTAATAATATTATAATAATATACTACTAGTTATCTACTATACTACCAATCTTACATTAAAACATTATAGATTCAATTAAATTTATTTAATCTAATTGTAAGAAAATTATTTTTGTAACTTGTGCTTCAAAAAAGTTGATTATCTATTAGATATATTATTACAACAAACTTTTAAAACTAATACTACCACTTACATTTTTGAAGATCTGCACGTCCAAGTTTTTATAACACAACATTTTAAATGGTGCCGACGAATCAAATAAAATTATTTCAATTCTAATTGTAAATAAACCACGGTGATGTTATTGTTTGCACAGTTTCCACATTTGCTTTTAATCGTATTTAAATAGAATTATTAGATGAGAATGATCACTTTCATTCAAAAATTTAAGAATTTATTAGCACCATTTTACAAGTACACCACGTTAAACCGTTTAATGTACGTGACTGATGTGCACCAACGACTGAAGTCAATTCTTATCCCACCAAGATAAAGCCGTAACGTCATATTATTTCAGTGCATCTTGGAATTTGCGATAAAAGTTGCCAAGCTGCAGGTGTTTGATAAAACAGTGCATCGAACGTTTAAATTATTTCCAACTTGATCTTGAAATCTATTTTTTGAAACAGAAAATAAGTTTTAATGTTTATTAAATTTAAATTTATTTTGACCTGAAGTAGTGTCGTTTTCGTTCAAAAATAAAAAAAATTGTAACAAATTTATGCAGTTGGTAATTATATCAGTGTCATTTTAAATTTGAACGTGGTAACCTAGATGCAAGTGGCATTATTTTGTAGCTCTCTGAAACTAGTAGTAGAAATCGTTTGATTAAAATAAGTAAAATGTCTGATATTTTAGATATTCAAACTCAGTGCTCTTCCGAATTGGATGATGAAAGCGACAGTAATATACTTACTTCGCAGATATTATAGAGACAATTTTTTAATGAATGTGAGTTTCAGATTTTATAACAAGTTTAAAAGGTAAAATCCGAAAAGGAAGAGGATTTATACAAACTAGTGGTGGCGAAATCGCCAATATTAAATCATTCGACAAGTTAAGCTCCAATCATGAACATAACGAAAACGGGATTCTTCCACAAAGTTGTAATAATTTTATTATTTGTTATATTTTCATTGTCAGGTTATTTAGTAACAATTATATTTACAGCTGTCGAAGGTTGGGTCTTATTTATAACGGGAATGCACGAGGAGGCTACCGAAGATGATTTGAGCGATTTACTGTTAGAATATGGGGTTGTTAAAAATTTAACACTAAATCTTGATCGAAGAACTGGCTATATAAAGGTTAATTTTGTGAGATATTTAATATGTTATTTATTTTATTAATTGAAATGTTACAGGGATATGCTTTGGTAGAATTCTCGAATTATGAAGAAGCTTTCAATGCCAAGGAAAATTTAGACGAATCTCAACTTCTTGGGCAAGCAATTAAGGTTAACTGGGCATTTATAAAGAGTCCCACCAATATGTGAGTTACTTTTATTTAAGATTAAATAACATGAGGAATTGTGTTAGGTATATCTATATATTTGTTTGTATATGTTATCCAAAGAACTAACAATATAAATAATTTGAACTGATTTTGTTTATTCGTTGGGTGTACTCCGAGTTGCTCCTTTAAAAGTGACATATATGTGCATACATAATATATAGTGCTATTGAGTTGTGCATGCTTGAAAAGGATACAAACTTGGAATGTACCAAACAAATAAATGAATACGGCTTTACAAAACACTGTTCATATTAATTTATAAAAAGGTAATTCACATAAAAATTCCATTTAACAAATTTTGTTTTTATAAGTTTTCAATATACACACACATCATTTAAAAAAAAAACTCTTATTTTTATAGTGTTTTTTTAAACCTACATAATAATAATAATATAATTACTTACCTACTCTAATTTTTAATGGGCTCATAGTGGATATATACCCAGTGTTAGATAATTTTTATACCTTTTTAAATATTATTATATTATTGTCTTTAACAATTGCTCATCTCTTTGAAGTTTAGATTAAATTACACTGTAGAATAGGTGTGAATGTATTTATTTTAATTTGTAGGGCGAAACATAAATTACCAAAGAGAAATTACCAGAATAAACATGGTTTTTGTACTTATAGAAGGAATTAAATTATAGTATTTATTATGTAATATATAACATTCCGATAATGTATTTTTGTAGTTTAAAATAAATACTTTATTGTGTATTACATGTTTTTAATTAATATTATAACTTGCATAGTATAAACACACCTTAACTTATAATAAATCTTGATATAACCAATAGCAAACGAGCAAGCGAAAATTATTGTGTCAGTGGTTGTTAAACAAGTGCGCAATAAATTTTATTTCATTTTGATTAGAACAGTTTTTTTTTTTATTACAGGGTTTTTTTTTACAGGGTTTAGAACTTATTGCATTGAATTATTTAATTATCAAATAATTAATCAATTTTATGATCGTTTAATATAACAAATTTATTATTTTGAAATTTATGCAGGCACTTAGAATAAAGTTAGAATAAAGAATAAAGAGAATAAAATAGAATAAAGTTAATGAAATTTTGAAGTGAGGTTATGTGGATTCGTTACGAAAATTTCATTTTTACGTACTAGTAGTTATACGATTTTCAATGGAAAGTAATACAAATAAACCATATAAAAATAATGCCAAGAAACTAGGTAGGTTACTTAAAAATATGCCTTTTAAGATTTTCATGAATGTATGTTTATTTTATGGAAGTAAAATTATTTCTTGATTTGTAAATTTTATTTTTGACTGCACAAGTCTGGCATAACACATTGCCAAAACTATTGTATTAACATACTTGCTTTATAAAAACGAATACATTCAATTATGTTTCAGCACTAAAGAAATTACGAAAAAAATTACGAAAAAGGTTACGTAAGAGGAAACAGATAGAAGAAGAGACAAAGTTGGTTTCAAATGATAAACTAGATATGTGCATAACATCATTTTCAGAAGATAATAAGCCGCAACATGCAATGAAAAATCAAAGTATTTATGCTAATAAATATGCCAATGTGGATCATGATAAATTTATAGAAAATTCACTTGTTAAATCATCCATAGATTTTGTAAATCTTGAATTTTGTAAGAAAGACAAATTGAACATAGGCTTGTCGTCATTTCAAAATGGTAGTGGTGAAGACGATTCGGATGTTATATGTCTTGGTGAAATCACAGAAAATACTGACTTAACTAATGATCATGTAGAAATTAAAACAGGAACGAATTTAAATGATACATCAAGTTTGACATTTATTGAAAAAGAGCATCAGTCAGAAAGTTCTGAACTTCGGGAGAAAACATTAGATTTTATAAGTCTTGTTGAATCTGGTGGAGATGTAATTGATAAATCAACACAGTTACCAACTAATAGTCAATTAACAACTTCTAATGCGAGTGAGAAACTGTTTTGTTTTAATTTTTCAATTCCAGAGAATGAAGATGTCGGTTTACAAGAAAACTCAAATACCATTTTTGTAATTGATGATTCCATCATTTCTATTTCAAACAATGAAGATGATAACAATGCAATAATGTCTGCTAATGAAAATTGCACCGATGTGAATCAACGTAAAAGAAAATCTTCAGTAATAGTTATTGAAGATGATGTACCAAGTACATCAGAACAGTCAAAAATTATAGAACTATTGTGTATAGATTCTGGTTTCGTAAAGAAACACGTTAAAGGGTGTTACGATGAAAATAAAGAAATACAATTGAGCTGTGGAAAACTAGAGAATGCAAAAACAAAACGTAAAAGATTAGAGAAAACAAAACTTAAAAGATTAAAGAAAACAAAACTCAAAAAATTAGAGAAAACAAAACTTAAAATATTAGAAAAAACAAAACTTAAAACATTAAAAAAAACAAAACTTAAAACATTAAAAAAAACAAAACTTAAAAGATTAGAGAAAACAAAAATAAATGAAGTTGCTTTAAATAAGTTAAATATAAAAAGCAACGGAATTATGAGTTGTTCAGATGTAAACTGTATCAATAAACAAAATACCAATGTAGATTTTATACAATTTACTACTCAATGTGTCTGTAGTAAAATCAACAATACAGAACAGTTTGTTGATTCTGGTGCATCTGAAGAATTAGCGACTTCCACACAATTTCAACGACAAAATAAAAACGAAAATTTAGTTTCAGAGGTTAATAATAATCGTCTTAGGAATATAATAATAGATGGAAGTAATGTAGCATTGCGGTAAGTGTATAATTTTGAATACAATACTGTTTATTTTATTAGTAACTGATTGTAAAATAACAATTAAATATTTTTCAGTCATTCGAATGGCCGAAAGTTTTCTGTAAAAGGACTAAAGATAGCCTTAGATTATTTTGTTCAGAGAGGACATAAAGTGATAGCATTTGTACCGGCATATAGATTAAAAAATAAAAGGTCTTCAGATCAAGTGCTTTTAAATAATTTAATTGAAATGCGGCTTGTTGCTCTTACACCTTCTAGAGTAGTTAATGGAATGAGAATAACACCCTATGACGATCGGTAAGCAGTTAGTATGTTAAAATGTTAATTTCTTATAAGTTATCTTTTTATAGATTTATCATTCAGTATGCAACATTATGTAATGGGATTGTAGTTTCAAATGATCATTACAGAGATCTTTGTAATGAAAATAATGATTTTCGTAACACTATAGAAAATAGGTTGTTAATGTATACATGGGTAGATGATACAATTATGTTTCCGAACGATCCATTAGGTAGACATGGGCCAGATTTAGAAACATTTTTGAAATATTAAGATTTGAAGATTTATTTTAAAATATTTATGCAAATGAACCCATAATATGAATAATAATATGTAAAATTATTTATGCACCTAGACATATTATTATTATAAACACTTTTATACGTCTTGATAATGCTAATGTGTATATATTCATGTACTGTAGAACTTAGAAATTGCACTTTGTTAACATTGATATAAAGTTGCAGTTAGAAAATGCAGTTTTTCAGTAAAACTGCAACAGTAGAAGTAAAAAACAACTTATACTTTGAATGTTAAGTTGTGGAATTTTATATGCTTACTTTAATATTGTAAATTTACCAAACAAACTATATATGTATAGGTATATGTAACCCATACTGTTATACTATAAAGTAATACCTATATAGAATTTTGACATAATTTTAATAGGTAGCTGAGAAATCAATAAGATCAGAAGTATAATTTAACTTTCAGATAAAAGTGACAAAACAAGTTAAACATTAAATTAAAGTCACTGTAATAAGCCATGTTAATTTTGTTAGAAACAATAGTTTCTATGGAGATAAACATGATTTAATAGCGATCAAATTTAATCAAATGTCTATGCATACGGCTGATAAACCTGTAATTATGCTTTAGAGAAACATAATATATTTTTCTACAATTGTTTTGAAACCTCTTTTTTTCAAATGAAATTTTAACTCTAAAATGACTTCTAGTCACTTAAGCCTGTATAATATGTTACTAAATTTTGTACATAATATAAGATTTATATTTATTAGAGTTAAAACATTGGTAATGATGCATTTTGTATAAAATTTAGCAGTGTGTTATACAGACTTTAAGAACTAAACTAGTGCTTAAATGTAACGATGGAGCTGAGTGCACAGATGAAAGTAAGAGTTGTCTGGTTGTATGAATGTTTAATGCCTGACAAAAGAAAAACTGTAATAATTGAATTAAAATACAATTTTATTTTATTTACTATTACTAAAATTGTTTTCAAGTTTATTAAAGGTTTAATATCCAGGAGCAAGGATAGCATGATAGAAATGCTTTAAGTTTTTTAACTTTAACTTGCTCAAGACCGTTGTGTGTGTGAACAGTCTAATGCTATCAAAATTAGTATTGTTACCAAAACACAATGGATCTAGACCAAACAAGGTCGATAAAAAATTCTCCTTGGACAAAACTGACAAATTGCCAAGGATGATTGCAAAATTCTGTTATATCGTAGATATTCATAAAACATCTAAACAGAAGAAATGCAAATTTAAGAGCAACTTCTGCTATTAAACAGTAACAAAAACTATCTCCCGTTACATGAAATTAAAATGGAATATTTTCTTTATGAAGGAAATGCTATATCCATTTTGAAGATTAAAAAATAAGCAACTGTAACAATATTAGTGTCTTGAGATGTGATACAATTTCCAGAAAGTAGAAGTTTTTAAACAATTGTGGATAGGTATTTTATGTACAATTAACAGAGATTAAAATTATAGTCAGTTAAATTGTTCCAAATAGTTATCTCGATTTTAAAAGTTAACTGATACACGTTTGTAAGACATGATATCGGATAGGTAATTTCAACATACATAATAATACATTTTAACAATTTATTTTTAAAATTCACAGAAATATGCTACACTTTTATTCAGTTTTTATATTGTATATAAGTTCACTAATTTCAATTATGCAATTTGTTGTAAATATAGTATAACTACTGTTTTTACAAACGTATTTATTATTATGAATATAATATAAATCTTGTAAGAAGGTAATTAGTGTGGTAATATAAATTTAATTTATGATGTGTTCTTGATCAAATTGAACCAGTGCAATTAGAAAAGTTATAAATGTACCCACCAACTGTAAATGTTAAAAAGAAATTATGGAACAAACACATATTTATAACTTTAATACCATATAGAACAGAACAAAATCTAATTCGAAAAAATCCAATACAGAAAATTTAATCTTCTCAAGCAGTAATTGTAACGAATACGATTCTACCTAAAATAATATAGTCATTAAGAATCTGTAATAGATACTGATTTTTGTAGTGTTCTACATGTTTCTGTAAATTGTTGTCTTTGATTCTTCTGTCTAATGCGTGAATATCTACTGCTACATTTCTTGCCTAAAAAATAATAGATATTAATTTTTATAAGAAATTCTTTGATTTTATACATTTATTATATGCAACTATACGTTTTGCAAAATAAAGAAGCTATAAAGATGAAAAGGCTGTAATAGTTTTATATAAAATTATAACTTATTTTAAAAACAGACTTTTCAAACAGACTATTTTCAAACTTTTTTTTTAATCTGAAAATTATGGTAATATAAAAATAACAAACAATGCACGTAAAGTACTTACGTATTCAGAAGTGTCACTGCAAATTTTCATAATGCTAATTCCTTCATACCATGTTTCAATCATCCATAGAATAACTACGGCTAGTTTTAAGAATTTGTAAGATTCAATGTTCCTGGTGAACAAAATGTAATAAAAACTAAGTTGCATTAGAGAATTTACCAAAATAACTAAACACATTGTAAAATTTTCAATTGCATATGTTGCAGTCATTTTATCGATTATTTTACTTAACTTGCTAAAGCAATAATACAGTATATGAATTTTATCGGTAATGCAAATATTACCGTAACTGTTTAATGTAATATTTGATTTTAATAATGAACTCATAGCATGAAATCGTATCGCTATTGTTGCAATAAAAATAAAATATTGAAGATTTGCCATTAAATGAATCAAAGAAATAACAATCAATAGTAGAAATTGAATAAAATTTAGTTTCCATATAAACATTATTGATGCACATTTGCTACATGTTATAATTAATGTTAC
Source organism: Rhagophthalmus giganteus (assembly GCA_036326145.1). Lineage (NCBI taxonomy): Eukaryota > Metazoa > Arthropoda > Insecta > Coleoptera > Rhagophthalmidae > Rhagophthalmus > Rhagophthalmus giganteus. Next base: position 53,749,702 of record JARFJA010000001.1, read on the forward strand.
TGTAAGGAGCGAGGACGATAGCTTCCTTAGAAAAAGGTGGTCAATTTTAATATCTAAAATTTCAAATAATTTATCTAACTTTCCAATAGAATCTATGTACTCGATTAACATTTTTCTATTTTTATATCTTAATAGTAATAGGACAGTAGTTGTCAAAGCAAGAAATAAACTATAGATAAACATAAACGATTTTAGCATGTTTGACTGGAATTCTTCTGCCATCAAAATTTTAAAATGATACAGCAACATTATTAAATATATTGTTATATATATCAGGAAAACCATCCAATTATTGACAGATGTGTTTAAAATGATCTTATTGTTTCCTTGTTTTCTTTTGTTAAATAGGGAAATTCCCAAAACTCTACATAAATTCAACACGATATTAAACGAATTATATAATCGAGTTGCACATATTTTATTGACATCTTCGAAATCTTCTGCATATTCAATTTTCTGCCAAACCTGCATATTTGTTATAAATTTTATAGTAAATAGAAATATGCTACTTCACTAAACAATTTTCTATTATATAGTGAAATAACTGTATGTTCATAAAAATATTTAATAACGTTAATGTATTTATAAAATATTCAATCGGATTAGCTATTTATGAATAAAAATATTCATTATTAAAATGACACTGAAAATGGAAAATCTATATGTAGGTACCTCATTTTAATGTAATTTACAAATGGTAAGATGAGTGTACGTGTGACAATAAATGGTCATGATAATAATCAGATTAAGGTTATATAGTAATTCCTGCACAATTTTGTTTTTTATGTAATATATTTATGAATTAAAAATGTAAATAAAATAAACTTTAATTTTTAATATTTTATATTTCAATTAATTGAACTAGTTTATAACTTACTATATTAGGTAAAATTAATGGGATATCGCGATGACTATATAATAATTATGAATATAAATTAATTCATAATTATTAACATTGTACTTATAACGTCAATTACCCATATTTTATTTACGTCCTTATATTTATACTCTAGACGTGATAAAATAAAATAATAAAAACAAATTTTATTGAAAATTCGATTCCATTAATTATGAGTAAATAAGTAATAATTAATAATTAGAGGTTTCCAAATTCTCGATCTTAACTGTTTAGATACCTACTTATAATTTTTATTTCATTTACGAATGGAATATGAAAAACGTCTCCGTGCAAATAGATCGCATGTGCATACTTAACATAAGGAACAAAGTTGCTGAGTAGGTACTCGGCTATCGCACACCTGATGCAAGCAGGCCGGTAAACAAGTATCTTAGGAAATGTATCTATCATAGTACTCGCGAAAAAATCGGCCGATACTGACTATGGCCTATCCAAACCTATATGCAACACGTCATCAAAAAAAGTTACTAGATTGTTTATTTGTAATTCGGTTTAAAGTTTGGAAAGCGACATATTCTATAGATGATTTACTTGCGCACATATTAGATGATATAAAGACTACAATTTACTAGAACTATCAAAATACGAGGTACGAGGTGACAGCACTGCGTGAAACGTCATCATCTAGTAACCTTCTATTGATGACGTAGATTGCATATAGGTTTAGACGAAGTATAGTTAATAGTTTAGTGTGTAAAAATCAGTTTTAAAAATTACGCGAAGAATTGCGAAATGGCTGCAGAAAGCTGCTCGTTAAAAGGTACAGTGATTTTCCTATTACTTATAATTAATATGTAAGGTCTCAAGACCGTTGTGTGTGAACAGTCTAATGCTATCAAAATTAGTATTGTTACCAAAACACAATGGATCTAGACCAAACAAGGTCGATAAAAATTCTCCTTGGACAAAACTGACAAATTGCCAAGGATGATTGCAAAATTCTGTTATATCGTAGATATTCATAAAACATCTAAACAGAAGAAATGCAAATTTAAGAGCAACTTCTGCTATTAAACAGTAACAAAAACTATCTCCCGTTACATGAAATTAAAATGGAATATTTTCTTTATGAAGGAAATGCTATATCCATTTTGAAGATTAAAAAATAAGCAACTGTAACAATATTAGTGTCTTGAGATGTGATACAATTTCCAGAAAGTAGAAGTTTTTAAACAATTGTGGATAGGTATTTTATGTACAATTAACAGAGATTAAAATTATAGTCAGTTAAATTGTTCCAAATAGTTATCGTCGATTTTAAAAGTTAACTGATACACGTTTGTAAGACATGATATCGGATAGGTAATTTCAACATACATAATAATACATTTTAACAATTTATTTTTAAAATTCACAGAAATATGCTACACTTTTATTCAGTTTTTATATTGTATATAAGTTCACTAATTTCAATTATGCAATTTGTTGTAAATATAGTATAACTACTGTTTTTACAAACGTATTTATTATTATGAATATAATATAAATCTTGTAAGAAGGTAATTAGTGTGGTAATATAAATTTAATTTATGATGTGTTCTTGATCAAATTGAACCAGTGCAATTAGAAAAGTTATAAATGTACCCACCAACTGTAAATGTTAAAAAGAAATTATGGAACAAACACATATTTATAACTTTAATACCATATAGAACAGAACAAAATCTAATTCGAAAAAATCCAATACAGAAAATTTAATCTTCTCAAGCAGTAATTGTAACGAATACGATTCTACCTAAAATAATATAGTCATTAAGAATCTGTAATAGATACTGATTTTTGTAGTGTTCTACATGTTTCTGTAAATTGTTGTCTTTGATTCTTCTGTCTAATGCGTGAATATCTACTGCTACATTTCTTGCCTAAAAAATAATAGATATTAATTTTTATAAGAAATTCTTTGATTTTATACATTTATTATATGCAACTATACGTTTTGCAAAATAAAGAAGCTATAAAGATGAAAAGGCTGTAATAGTTTTATATAAAATTATAACTTATTTTAAAACAGACTTTTCAAACAGACTATTTTCAAACTTTTTTAATCTGAAAATTATGGTAATATAAAATAACAAACAATGCACGTAAAGTACTTACGTATTCAGAAGTGTCACTGCAAATTTTCATAATGCTAATTCCTTCATACCATGTTTCAATCATCCATAGAATAACTACGGCTAGTTTTAAGAATTTGTAAGATTCAATGTTCCTGGTGAACAAAATGTAATAAAAACTAAGTTGCATTAGAGAATTTACCAAAATAACTAAACACATTGTAAAATTTTCAATTGCATATGTTGCAGTCATTTTATCGATTATTTTACTTAACTTGCTAAAGCAATAATACAGTATATGAATTTTATCGGTAATGCAAATATTACCGTAACTGTTTAATGTAATATTTGATTTTAATAATGAACTCATAGCATGAAATCGTATCGCTATTGTTGCAATAAAAATAAAATATTGAAGATTTGCCATTAAATGAATCAAAGAAATAACAATCAATAGTAGAAATTGAATAAAATTTAGTTTCCATATAAACATTATTGATGCACATTTGCTACATGTTATAATTAATGTTACTGTAAGGAGCGAGGACGATAGCTTCCTTAGAAAAAGGTGGTCAATTTTAATATCTAAAATTTCAAATAATTTATCTAACTTTCCAATAGAATCTATGTACTCGATTAACATTTTTCTATTTTTATATCTTAATAGTAATAGGACAGTAGTTGTCAAAGCAAGAAATAAACTATAGATAAACATAAACGATTTTAGCATGTTTGACTGGAATTCTTCTGCCATCAAAATTTTAAAATGATACAGCAACATTATTAAATATATTGTTATATATATCAGGAAAACCATCCAATTATTGACAGATGTGTTTAAAATGATCTTATTGTTTCCTTGTTTTCTTTTGTTAAATAGGGAAATTCCCAAAACTCTACATAAATTCAACACGATATTAAACGAATTATATAATCGAGTTGCACATATTTTATTGACATCTTCGAAATCTTCTGCATATTCAATTTTCTGCCAAACCTGCATATTTGTTATAAATTTTATAGTAAATAGAAATATGCTACTTCACTAAACAATTTTCTATTATATAGTGAAATAACTGTATGTTCATAAAAATATTTAATAACGTTAATGTATTTATAAAATATTCAATCGGATTAGCTATTTATGAATAAAAATATTCATTATTAAAATGACACTGAAAATGGAAAATCTATATGTAGGTACCTCATTTTAATGTAATTTACAAATGGTAAGATGAGTGTACGTGTGACAATAAATGGTCATGATAATAATCAGATTAAGGTTATATAGTAATTCCTGCACAATTTTGTTTTTTATGTAATATATTTATGAATTAAAAATGTAAATAAAATAAACTTTAATTTTTAATATTTTATATTTCAATTAATTGAACTAGTTTATAACTTACTATATTAGGTAAAATTAATGGGATATCGCGATGACTATATAATAATTATGAATATAAATTAATTCATAATTATTAACATTGTACTTATAACGTCAATTACCCATATTTTATTTACGTCCTTATATTTATACTCTAGACGTGATAAAATAAAATAATAAAAACAAATTTTATTGAAAATTCGATTCCATTAATTATGAGTAAATAAGTAATAATTAATAATTAGAGGTTTCCAAATTCTCGATCTTAACTGTTTAGATACCTACTTATAATTTTTATTTCATTTACGAATGGAATATGAAAAACGTCTCCGTGCAAATAGATCGCATGTGCATACTTAACATAAGGAACAAAGTTGCTGAGTAGGTACTCGGCTATCGCACACCTGATGCAAGCAGGCCGGTAAACAAGTATCTTAGGAAATGTATCTATCATAGTACTCGCGAAAAAATCGGCCGATACTGACTATGGCCTATCCAAACCTATATGCAACACGTCATCAAAAAAAGTTACTAGATTGTTTATTTGTAATTCGGTTTAAAGTTTGGAAAGCGACATATTCTATAGATGATTTACTTGCGCACATATTAGATGATATAAAGACTACAATTTACTAGAACTATCAAAATACGAGGTACGAGGTGACAGCACTGCGTGAAACGTCATCATCTAGTAACCTTCTATTGATGACGTAGATTGCATATAGGTTTAGACGAAGTATAGTTAATAGTTTAGTGTGTAAAAATCAGTTTTAAAAATTACGCGAAGAATTGCGAAATGGCTGCAGAAAGCTGCTCGTTAAAAGGTACAGTGATTTTCCTATTACTTATAATTAATATGTAAGGTGTTTTTGGATTTTTATTATTTTGTTGTATTGATGCTAATACATATTACTTGAATACATAATATTAGGCACCTTTTATACAAATTGATGAAAAAGTTGCGTTACAAAACTTAGAAATTTTTGCGTTAAACTTTTGTTAGAAAATCGAATATTAGAGGTAATAAGTTTACTTAGTAATTTTTAATTTAACGATTGAATTAAATAGGCACGTTTATTAAACTGACATCGATAATTTTATTATAATTAAATAAAACTTGTAGGTGATGCCCACATCGAGGATGTTTTGCTAATTTGTTCTCAACTTATTGGTTTATTACCGAATTCTTAATCTAAACACATTGTAATGAAACGCACCTAAACTGCTTTGTGCAGCAAAATGATTTAGTTATAGATATTATGCTTTTAACATATATAGCTTATCCAAACCTATATGATGTTCACGTCATCAATAAAAGGTTACTAGATGATGACGTTTCACACGGTGCTGTCACCGTGTACCTCGTGTTTTGACAGTTCTAATAAATTATAGTCTTTCTTTATATCATTTAATATGTACGCAGGTAAATCATCTATAGAATATGTAATTTTCCGAACTTTAAACCGAATTACAAATAAACAGTCTAGTAACTGTTTGTTGATGACGTGCATCATATAAGTTTGGATAAGCTATACATACATAAATATGTCCTATAAAATGTAGGTACTTTAAATTGTAACATCCTGTTTATAAAATTACAAAGATTTTATAGGGATATTTGTTATATGAAAATTTACTAAGGATAAGTGTTGCAACTTAATATTGATTTTGTGGAGTAAAGAAAATTTTTGTTTCAACATGAATTCGAGCAAGGTATGTATTATAAATAAATTCTTTATTAAAACAATACTCAATTAGCACCCAATTGTTATTACAATTATCGATGTTCTATTTTTTTTAAATTTTTGTATTAAGCTTACTTTGGTTTATTATGTAATCACCTATTTTAATTTTTACATTTCAGAATATTTTGCCTTTGGCTAGGCTGTATGTTCGTAAATTTAGCCAAACTGCAGCCACTAAACAAGTTAAAGAAGTTCCATCATCTCAGTTTTTAAAGTTGAAGGAAAAACAAAAACTGTTTCAGGTAAACTTTTAACTCTTCCGCTTAACCTTACAATTTCATTATGATTTTGACGATTTATTTATGTTAAATTCTATTTTATTATTTATAGTTTCTGTAGGTATGACTACTGTTAATTTATAAACAAATTTGCCTATAATCATAGAAAGACGATTTAATTTAGTCGTTATCAAATATTGGTGTGATTAACTATAAAAACAATAATTGTTGCAATTATCGTTTTCATAAAAACAGTTACAATTCAGTAATGACTAATATAAAAATCACTTATCTTTTCTGCTTTTATTACCACCACTTTTGTAGAGTACCTAATATTTTAGTTGGAAATAAAATCGTCTTTTAAGTTTTAAAATAAACAGTACTTTTGAAGTAATTCATTCAAATAATAGTAGTATTGGTAAATTATCTTTTACAATTTATCATAATTGATGTTTAAGAATTTTAAATGTAAAAATTATTTTTAGATAGACAATGGTATACCAGTTTTCTTAAAAGGAGGTATGTTTGATCGCATATTATACCAAGGAACAATCGTTGGACTTATGATATCTTTAGGTATGGGAATTCAAACATTTTTAGTTTTAGCAACAAGAGGTTAATTCTGTATATGATGATCAAATATCGTAGTAATGTTTGTAATACTTAAATAATATATGTGTAAAATATTAAAATGGTTCTAAGTGGTATTGTAGTTTTAATATCATTTAACCTGTACCAGTCCGCTAGTTATTAATCACTCACGTCTTTTGTTTTCAAAGGTAAAATTTGTCGTGAAAACATCAAATTTCAAATGCATTTTTTGCATGTTTCCCATGACTTCGCGATTATCACCCTGGTTGTTTGAGTACCACTAACAATTACATTGTGAAGATTGTCCCTGAGATCCCTCTGATTTCACGATCATTCTTACAAGTTTTTCCTAATTTACAGTCTAGAGGGTTGTTTATCTATTAGTATTTTGTTATACCTAAATAAAATTTATTATTTTAAGTTTTTTATAATCTAATGTGAATTAACATTTTGCAATAAAATGGAATGGCTAAGTAGCAGTTATGTTTAATGGGGTTTGCAATAAACCCTGTCGAGTTTAATAATTTTATATTATATTTAAGGTGAAATAATATATTTCAATAATATAAAACAATTTATTTAAAATCACAATATTAACAATTAATATACATAATATTTATTATCCATAATAATAAATAGTCTTTATTTTATAAGTAATATACATTCATTACAAAAAGCTATTTTACAATGATAGTAAATATGTATATTGAATTCAAGTCGCTTCCCTATAAATTTTTTGTTAAATTATTTTGGGGAAGTCTAGTTATTTAGATTTTTAATCACATCTTAGTTTCTGGATAAAAGAAATTAAGATTAGAAATATCACCGCCATTGTACATTTGTAGGTATATCAAATTAAAATTTCATTTACATCATATTTGTATAACATCAGGCTAACAGATTAAAGTTCAGATATAATTTTAAAAAGTTTCGATTTATTAATATTCGTTTTAATTTTAAATTAAAATGTTTGTTTTTTTTTTACTTACAAATTATGTTTGCAGTCTATCAATATTATGTAGTTTTTGTTCTAAATGTATAATATTTATAAGACAATTTAAGTATTATGATCTGAATTCAATAGTATCAAAAATTTTGAATGCAATTTTAACTTTCTTCGCTAGCATCGTGTTGTATTACCATGTTTTCGACAATAGTATCAATTGTTCTTACTATATGCTCAATGTGTTTATTGGCTGCTTCAAATTTCTTTTCAAAATCTGAAATTGACTCCCCGTCAGTATCATCATGTAAGTAATTTAAGGCAAAATGCTTTTTAAATTCCGAACTATCTTTTTTGTTATATACATCTGTATCTTCATTATAATTTGGAACATTTATTTCTTCTTCAATTTCCTCAGATACGATTTCGGTGGTTTGGTCTTCCTGAGGCTGTCTAGTAAGGAGTTTATTTTCTTCAGACGACTCTTCGCTAGCTTTATTTTCTTCATATATAGTATTTTTGATTTTAATTTTGAAATTTTCTTGCATTACGCTATATTCAAAAGAAGCTTTTTTAATGTTTCCTCCTTTAGGTTTTTTAGGCGAGGTTTTATTTTTATTTAAGTCCAGAGACGTGTCAACATCATAGACGAACGCTTCTCTAACTCTACTTTTAATTAAATCTTTATTAACAATATTAGGGTTTGTATCTATGATTTCCATAATTTGTTGTTGAACTTTTTCAAGTTCTTGTCGTTCTAAATTCGTTCTTTCTTCCTCTATAATTTTTTTAATTGCTTCCTTAGTTCTTCCAGGCTGTTTGGTTTCCGCCATAGCCACTTCTTTTGTTAAATTATCGAATTTCGATTTTTTAAAATCATGTATGAGTTGCCTAATACTCATTTTGATGTTTTCTTTATTAGGAATATTGTTTAACACTGAAACTTGTGTTTGTTTAATTTCATCATTTTCTTCTGAATTGTACAATTTCTTTTTTATTATATCTTTTAATTTATTCAGCTTGGTATTTTCATAATCATCTGTATATCGAAATTGATTTGGTTTACGTTCTGTTTCTTGACTTTTGCTGTCTATATTTTTAGGTTTCTTTTTCCGCAGTATTTCACTTCTGTCGCTTTTCACATTCTCTAAATTATTATTTTCCTTATTCAGTTTTATATTGTTACGATTAAATACTTTCTGCTTCAAACCCTGCAATTTATGAATATCGATATGTTCTGGATTTTCAACATCTAATTTATACATATCTGTATTTTTAGTTTCAATGTTATCCTCGTCATTAATACTATTATTAATTTCCTCTTTTATTTTGTTTGTTTCTTCTTGATTTTTAACAGTTTCGAAATTGTTTTCTGCAGATATATGTTTCCTATATTTTTTGTTTCTATTTGTTTCTTCGCCATCTTTTACGTATTCTGTAGATTTTTGCATTTCCTTGACATTATTTTGTAAGTCTTGCAAGTTATAAACTTTTGTGTTGCTATCTTCGGTAGACTTTGAATTGCTAGTAGTTTGCCGTTCTTCATCTTTAAGTTCCCTTATTAATTTTCTTACAGTATTTTTAATTCTACTCCGTTTTTTGATGTTTTTTGAAATTTTTGATTGCTCTTCAGTTGTTTCTGCTATATCATCTATGCTGTCATCAAAGGCTTCAGTTTGATCTTCCATTTTTTCTTGACTGATAAGTTCATCTATATAATCTTCAAAGTTCTCCTTTCTTTTCAATATATAAAGTACAGGTCTTGTTTTGATTTTGATAGGTGGAATTGTAAGATAATCAAATGATATTTGATGAAATGCTTCAATTATGTCTATTATATCGTGGGTTCGAGTATACGGTTTTAAATTTGTAGAAAACTTGCTTTTGCCTTCATTTATTAAATGAGTGTAAATGAAACTTTCTTTGCTGCCTGGTATAAGACTCTCTACTTTGCTGTACCTTCAATACATAATTTTTAATTATTTTTATTTAATTTGTGAATATTCAAATACTTACGTCCAATTTGGATGAATTTGTGTAAATCGAGATATGCCTGTTTGTGCAGCTAAATTGTCTATATGTACAGATACATTAGTTTCATCTCTGGCGAGACGATGTAAATGAGATATAGCAGCTCCCCCTGGATAGTTTGTGTTTGAAATTATCAATAGAAATAAAGTAAATATGACATTTAGAACTAAATGACCACAAATGCCTAAGGATAAAAAGTGTTGTATGGGTGATTTATATCGATTTTCCCAGCTAGAACAAAAACTTGTTATCAAAATAATGTAAATATAAAATATATAACTTACAGGCGATGGCATGTCGTCGCAACTGCTACATTTAAAAGGGGAAATACGTAAATAATGAATCTTAACTCTTTGTGAGGTAGAAATGAATATATAAATACAAATAATAAAGCAGGAATAAGTAACTTTCGAACTCTTGAATCAAGAACTGCACCAATAGGTACTAAAAAAATGGAAGTTGCTAACCCTCTTGGAATTGCAGAATAGAAATACCATAGAAAAGGTGAAGTCTAAACTATGAATTAAGAATAATATTTAATAAGAAATTTAATTGCAAAAAAAAAAGGATACTCCATAATCTGAACTACGATTTAGAATAGTATTGTACCAAAGCACTTCGCCTTCGGGCCATGAAGGTCGATTCCAAAATATTGAATCTATTACCACTGTAAGGATTAAAAATCCAATTCCAGCTGGAATTGCAATCGGAAATAATCTACAAAACAAATATACTTTTTAAATACATTTTATTGAAGCACTCGGGACCGAAAAAATAGTCTGTTTTAACAGGTTCCGATTTAAGCAAGTACTTTTATATATAGGGTTTATATTGTGTAGATAAGAATTTAGAACTGCAAAACATTTTTGCGTTAGACAAGATTCTGGCTTTTCCAGTGTTTGGCTTTTCCACAGGTTTCACTGTATATTAACTTATATATATATATATATATATAGGTATAAATAAAATTTATTTTTAGGAAGTCATGCAAAAGAGCTGGCAAAATATCGGCTTTTGTAACTTTGATTTAAAGAATAATAATAGTTTGGGCTGGATGTTTTTCTTCTATAATGCCTCGAACAAACCATTATAATTAAATTTTAAATTATTAATGTCAATGTTACAAGTTTTAATTTTGGAATTTGTTTATATTTTAATAGGTAGGCAATAGAATGAACAAAAGTATAAGTAGGTTTCTAATAGAACTTATAAAGATTGTGTAAATATTGATAAACTATAATATAATAAAATTGATGAACTTCATTTTTTGATGAATTCATCCAATTATGTATATATAAAAATAATTGATTTGAGGTATTTTAAACAGTTTCTGTGGTTCTAATTATAAATTTGTTACGAGAAGCATAAATGTATGAATCAACAGAAATAACTTTAAGTTAAAAATTGTTAATTGACTTACTTTCTAATAGTTATTCTTTGATAAATCAAGTCATATAATAGCATTAAACCTAAAAATAATGCCAATTCTGCTCGAAATATAATTATAGCTGCTGCAGAAAATATTATAAATTTCTTATTATCATTATTTATCCAACCATTTATAGCTAATAATACTGAAATAATAATACAAAATAAACGCATTAAATAATACATAAAATAATCACATACATACCGAGCGGTAGAGCAAATATATTCGGAAGAGTTCTGCTTAAATAAAACATAAAATGACTTTGTGTTACTGTTATTGCAATGAACCATTGTAACCATCTTGTACCGAAAATATTTTCTAAGGATTTGCTAAGAACATGAAATGCAGCTATTACACATCCTCCTAAGGCCGCTCTTACTGTAAACAGAATAGATATTACACTAAAGAGAATACATAAAAGTATAATTATAAACCTAAATATTGCGCCCAAAATTTGTTTAATTCAAAAAATTGTAAAAGAGCTGCTATTGGAGACACTAGGATGGAAATAAAAATTGGACCTATAAATGTCCGAGGCACAACTCCAGGAAATTCGTTATGATCGTACTAAAATAATTAATATTTAGTGGGTAATTTTAATAATAATTGTACATTACCTCTGCTAAATTGGTTCTGTGATACAAAATATCGTGCATTGCCTGTAAATTGAAGCTTTCTTCTACTTTAGTAAATGGACAATAAATTAGGTGTGCAGCAGCTACAATCATCATTATTTGCGACATTTTCGTTTAAAAGTCTTGCTTATATTTATATAATTTATATAAAATTAGACTAAAATAGACTAGAACCTAACCTAAATTACATTTTTAATCTCCAATAAAATTGTAACCTCTAGATACATAGTATATATTTTTATGATTTCACAGTACAGATTATTAAATTCGGGGTGGCATTTGTGTAATTTAAATGAAAAATAATCTGAATTAAGGGAAATTGTATGTTGGAAAAAAAATTAAATATTTAATTAGGCTATGAGGAAACGGTTAAAATGTCTCTGTTGTAATAGTAATAATTAGAGAAGATACCAAAAGTTGTTATTATACCAAATCATAATTTCAAAATATATCAAATATTGCTGGTGTATGGAATATATAGTGATTTGTTTTATAGTTTCGAGCCGATGGAACTTCATGCACTTCTAAGAACAAATTAATCGTTCAAAAAACACAATTTAAATAATCGTTTGGTTTTCTTATAAGCATATAATTTAGCGTTTGCTTTTAATTTCACGTTAAAATGTCCAAATAATTATTTAATTCTTTTATATTTATTGTGCATTCCGATTTTTTCCTCTCCAATAAAACGGAATTCTGTAATAAATAAAAATGTATTAATTTTCGATACACATCTAATAGCTGTCTAAATTCATATAAAAGGGCAGTTTAGCCATTATTAAACAATGTTTATTTTAATTGAAACAATTGTTTCTAAGGAAATAGACTAATGGCATATTCCTTTGATTTAACTAGTGCGCATTGAGGTAATTTTATTTATTTATATATATATATATATATATATATATATATATACACCTACTAATAACAAGAGTATAAAAATTCTCTTAGGGCGCATTTTTCAACAAAAAGAATACCTCAATACTTCAATATAATGAATAAATTTAATCACCGTCTATGAATGTGGCACTTAGATATTGTATGCTCAAGTATACCTTTTTATTTCTATATTATAAATTCATATTGTAACTTACCATCCAGTCCCAGAAAGTAGTTTGCTCATTTAACCAGCGCACATGATGTTGCACAATCTTCGAAATACTATCGGTCTTTTCTAAAAACTGTTTTGCATTTTCCTCATTATTAAGTGCAATAATTTCATTAATGTTTAAATGGTCCTTGTTTATGTTTAAATCGGAAGTAGACTGTTTAATCTAAAACGATATGAACATTTGATATGAAACGTTAGCTATCACGTCGTTGTGAGTTTACCTTTGCTAATAACTTATCATAATCATTTTGATACTCTAGACAAGCTCGATTGTTTATCCTTATTTGACCTTCAATCCACTGTAAAGCATTCGTGAAATCGTCTTCAGATTTAAATTGCTTCAAGTTGAAGGTGTAAATTTGTGTTTTGGCATTTCCTTTTGTATCTAAATTTGGAATTTTATTAAAAGAAGAATTTAACATAGTATTTTTAAGAGATATAGCAGCTCCCCTGGATAGTTTGTGTTTGAAATTATCAATAGAAATAAAGTAAATATGACATTTAGAACTAAATGACCACAAATGCCTAAGGATAAAAAGTGTTGTATGGGTGATTTATATCGATTTTCCCAGCTAGAACAAAAACTTGTTATCAAAATAATGTAAATATAAAATATATAACTTACAGGCGATGGCATGTCGTCAACTGCTACATTTAAAAGGGAAATACGTAAATAATGAATCTTAACTCTTTGTGAGGTAGAAATGAATATATAAATACAAATAATAAAGCAGGAATAAGTAACTTTCGAACTCTTGAATCAAGAACTGCACCAATAGGTACTAAAAAAATGGAAGTTGCTAACCCTCTTGGAATTGCAGAATAGAAATACCATAGAAAAGGTGAAGTCTAAACTATGAATTAAGAATAATATTTAATAAGAAATTTAATTGCAAAAAAAAAAGGATACTCCATAATCTGAACTACGATTTAGAATAGTATTGTACCAAAGCACTTCGCCTTCGGGCCATGAAGGTCGATTCCAAAATATTGAATCTATTACCACTGTAAGGATTAAAAATCCAATTCCAGCTGGAATTGCAATCGGAAATAATCTACAAAACAAATATACTTTTTAAATACATTTTATTGAAGCACTCGGGACCGAAAAAAATAGTCTGTTTTTAACAGGTTCCGATTTAAGCAAGTACTTTTATATATAGGGTTTATATTGTGTAGATAAGAATTTAGAACTGCAAAACATTTTTGCGTTAGACAAGATTCTGGCTTTTCCAGTGTTTGGCTTTTCCACAGGTTTCACTGTATATTAACTTATATATATATATATATATATAGGTATAAATAAAATTTATTTTTAGGAAGTCATGCAAAAGAGCTGGCAAAATATCGGCTTTTGTAACTTTGATTTAAAGAATAATAATAGTTTGGGCTGGATGTTTTTCTTCTATAATGCCTCGAACAAACCATTATAATTAAATTTTAAATTATTAATGTCAATGTTACAAGTTTTAATTTTGGAATTTGTTTATATTTTAATAGGTAGGCAATAGAATGAACAAAAGTATAAGTAGGTTTCTAATAGAACTTATAAAGATTGTGTAAATATTGATAAACTATAATATAATAAAATTGATGAACTTCATTTTTTGATGAATTCATCCAATTATGTATATATAAAAATAATTGATTTGAGGTATTTTAAACAGTTTCTGTGGTTCTAATTATAAATTTGTTACGAGAAGCATAAATGTATGAATCAACAGAAATAACTTTAAGTTAAAAATTGTTAATTGACTTACTTTCTAATAGTTATTCTTTGATAAATCAAGTCATATAATAGCATTAAACCTAAAAATAATGCCAATTCTGCTCGAAATATAATTATAGCTGCTGCAGAAAATATTATAAATTTCTTATTATCATTATTTATCCAACCATTTATAGCTAATAATACTGAAATAATAATACAAAATAAACGCATTAAATAATACATAAAATAATCACATACATACCGGGTAGAGCAAATATATTCGGAAGAGTTCTGCTTAAATAAAACATAAAATGACTTTGTGTTACTGTTATTGCAATGAACCATTGTAACCATCTTGTACCGAAAATATTTTCTAAGGATTTGCTAAGAACATGAAATGCAGCTATTACACATCCTCCTAAGGCCGCTCTTACTGTAAACAGAATAGATATTACACTAAAGAGAATACATAAAAGTATAATTATAAACCTAAATATTGCGCCCAAAATTTGTTTAATTCAAAAAATTGTAAAAGAGCTGCTATTGGAGACACTAGGATGGAAATAAAAATTGGACCTATAAATGTCCGAGGCACAACTCCAGGAAATTCGTTATGATCGTACTAAAATAATTAATATTTAGTGGGTAATTTTAATAATAATTGTACATTACCTCTGCTAAATTGGTTCTGTGATACAAAATATCGTGCATTGCCTGTAAATTGAAGCTTTCTTCTACTTTAGTAAATGGACAATAAATTAGGTGTGCAGCAGCTACAATCATCATTATTTGCGACATTTTCGTTTAAAAGTCTTGCTTATATTTATATAATTTATATAAAATTAGACTAAAATAGACTAGAACCTAACCTAAATTACATTTTTAATCTCCAATAAAATTGTAACCTCTAGATACATAGTATATATTTTTATGATTTCACAGTACAGATTATTAAATTCGGGGTGGCATTTGTGTAATTTAAATGAAAAATAATCTGAATTAAGGAAATTGTATGTTGGAAAAAAATTAAATATTTAATTAGGCTATGAGGAAACGGTTAAAATGTCTCTGTTGTAATAGTAATAATTAGAGAAGATACCAAAAGTTGTTATTATACCAAATCATAATTTCAAAATATATCAAATATTGCTGGTGTATGGAATATATAGTGATTTGTTTTATAGTTTCGAGCCGATGGAACTTCATGCACTTCTAAGAACAAATTAATCGTTCAAAAAACACAATTTAAATAATCGTTTGGTTTTCTTATAAGCATATAATTTAGCGTTTGCTTTTAATTTCACGTTAAAATGTCCAAATAATTATTTAATTCTTTTATATTTATTGTGCATTCCGATTTTTTCCTCTCCAATAAAACGGAATTCTGTAATAAATAAAAATGTATTAATTTTCGATACACATCTAATAGCTGTCTAAATTCATATAAAAGGGCAGTTTAGCCATTATTAAACAATGTTTATTTTAATTGAAACAATTGTTTCTAAGGAAATAGACTAATGGCATATTCCTTTGATTTAACTAGTGCGCATTGAGGTAATTTTATTTATTTATATATATATATATATATATATATATATATATACACCTACTAATAACAAGAGTATAAAAATTCTCTTAGGGCGCATTTTTCAACAAAAAGAATACCTCAATACTTCAATATAATGAATAAATTTAATCACCGTCTATGAATGTGGCACTTAGATATTGTATGCTCAAGTATACCTTTTATTTCTATATTATAAATTCATATTGTAACTTACCATCCAGTCCCAGAAAGTAGTTTGCTCATTTAACCAGCGCACATGATGTTGCACAATCTTCGAAATACTATCGGTCTTTTCTAAAAACTGTTTTGCATTTTCCTCATTATTAAGTGCAATAATTTCATTAATGTTTAAATGGTCCTTGTTTATGTTTAAATCGGAAGTAGACTGTTTAATCTAAAACGATATGAACATTTGATATGAAACGTTAGCTATCACGTCGTTGTGAGTTTACCTTTGCTAATAACTTATCATAATCATTTTGATACTCTAGACAAGCTCGATTGTTTATCCTTATTTGACCTTCAATCCACTGTAAAGCATTCGTGAAATCGTCTTCAGATTTAAATTGCTTCAAGTTGAAGGTGTAAATTTGTGTTTTGGCATTTCCTTTTGTATCTAAATTTGGAATTTTATTAAAAGAAGAATTTAACATAGTATTTTTAACACAGTTATCCAAACTGCCCTGAGATAAGAGATAAGCGAAAGCCAACAGCAATTCTCTACTTCCGTATGACATATTTTCTGGCAAGGCATAGAACTGTACACATTTATATCTTAACTTATGTAAAAAATACGTTTTTATTAAATGTATTTTATTATCCAGTTCTCTAGTTTGCGTTATTTTACTCAATAATAACCAAAAATTTTCTACCTACAAGAAAGAGATGCCTTTAAAACTGCATTTGTTAAAAAATTAATTATGCAACAAGTTGCTATATGTAATTATGTTTGATCTTTCATTATAATTTATTGTAGTGTTAATTTATTTGGTTCAGAGAATCGAACACTTTAGAGTTCTGTGACTAAAGATCACTATTAAGTCATAAAAAAATACATTCTTGGACATAATGTATTTTTTCTGTTTGAGATAAAAAATAGCAAATTTTCAGATTTGAAATAGAGATAATGATTCTTACATACTGAATTAATTCTAATACAATTTTTAATAGAGGAATACCTAACTAGATTTAATTGATCTATACATATGTTATACACTTTGTTTATTAAACTTACAATTAGAATTGTTGTTAATTTAAAAGTTACTCATTTTTAAAAAGAGAAATTTGTGATTAGATACATCAAAAAACTGTTAATCAGCAACAAATTTTACCACTAGTTAAAAAAGTATACTCTACTTTGTTTTCAACTTACCAAATAATTTATTACATAGAGGTACCACAAAACCATTTACTAAAATTTATTTAAAAAAAATGCATAGGTACTTACAAGATTATCGTCGGATTTATCGTACTTTGCTAATCTAAACATTTCGGGTTTCATGGATATAGAATATAGTAAATTTAAATGTTTGCACAACAATGATATGGTAGTTTTGATGTCCTTTGAGGATTCTCCTAAAAATGAGAACGTGTATACAAAGGTAAAGAAAGAAGATTATTTTAACATCCAAATATATGCCATTTTATTATAGCTCTAACAAAATCCAAAAAGTATAATACAAAACACTACTCTACTTTTACAACTTTATACATAACGGATAGATAACAACTAACTTAAATAAATATTAATGGCATAGCTATATTCTTTTCATATTGCTATTTTAAATATGCAAGTGTATCACTGCACGATTTAAGTGAATCATTATTATATAACATTATTTTGTGTCAGTAACTTTGTCATAATTACCTAAATAAAATTAAAAACAGGCACGGATTGTATTAAACGAGATATACAGCTTTTCAAAATATATAAAAAGAAGGCATTATTGTAGATGCATCATAAATAACAGCACTTTGGGTGTACTTCGTAAGACCACTATCCTAAACCAAACTATCTAGTATTTCTAAATTTTCTAAGCACTCCCAACATTTTTACATCTACTGTTAGTTGATATGATATGATATTTTTGTTGCAAAATGCAGTCTCTCATTTTTAAATTCCTATACCTAGTCCGTTCTTTTGATGGATTAATGATGTTTATACAATTGTAAGTTCATAGTTAAGTGCCGCAGTAAACTTTTCAAATCTTTGAAGTTAAATATTAGATATCTATACAACCACAGTTGTTAATTTTGTAGTGGGAGTGACCGATTAACAAATATTTTCTAACAGATTATTAAAAGATTGAGAAATGAGCTTATATGTAATGATTAACACTATTTAATGGTCCATTCCAATCTTAGTATACAGTACATATCTTATCGAAATTTATGACATTGACATATAATCTATATTGGATAAAATCTAGAAAAATTTTGTTACTTTACAAATATCTAACGATATTAATTAGATAAAATATAATGAAATAGAACACGGATTTAGAATTACAAGATTTTGACAGTTAGTAACAATTAGACTATGTTAATCAAACCTAAAAATAATAAATTATTAAAGATAATCTATATTTCATAAGATCCCATATTGCATACTAAGATTGAAACGATCTGTAGCTGTAAATGGTAAAAAACTGTTTGAGAAATCCTGGTTAGGAAATTCTACACATATTTTAGCCTTACATTTTTTTGAATTGAAGAATCATAAATTTGTTTTTTACTAAGATTAATTAAATTTCTATGGCGTTTCCTCGTTTATAAATTTAGAATTACATAATATGTAGGTACACTCACCAAAAGATTCCATACCCAGGTGTTTAAAATGTAAAATACAACAACCAACGTTTCTCGATTCATTTGTTTGTATCATTTGTTCCTATGTAAAATATCAGCAGTCTTTAAAATGTTCTACTAAGTGTTTATTTTTCGGAAACCATTTCAGTTGTCTTTGAGTAGATGTAATTTATCCAGTTTGTATGAATTCTTTTACTTTTTTTTGTAATTAGGGCGATTCTGAATAAAAAATTAATCGATTTCGCGTCAGATAACATTGTTATAGGTAATTCAACAAGTATAGTTATATGTATATAAAAAAGTATCAAATAAGTAAAAAAGTAAACGTTTACCGATTGCACATTCAATTATCTTCTAAAATTCCTGTATGATAAGTATGCATACAATCTTGTAAGTGAACGTTTATTTTATAGACAACATGAAAATCCGTGCCTGATTAGGATTCCTAACGTACTTGAATATTTGTGAGCTTTCTACAATTAACTAGTTGACAACTGGAGCATATACATATTTTCCGTTGAAAAGGATTAACGAACACATTGATAGTTTCACAGAATTAAGATTTTTTTTCTCTAATGTACTAAATAACATCGTGTATCAAAAATAGTTTTTCAAATTTGTTATGACAAATTTGCTGTTTGCGATGATTTAATACATTAAATCACTCAAATATTGTTTAAATTAAAATTTTCGTATAAACGTTCAAACGATATAGGTACCTATAAAGTAAAAGATAAATATGTAAACGTTTCAGAAACGCTTAATTCTGTGAAACAATAAAAATGATTACATTGGTGTGTTAAAATTAAATTAATTCGAAGATGTCGTTACCTTTTAATACAGTAAGTTAGACTGATTTCAGATATCACTTCATTCACTAGTATTAATAATGATATATAACATGCGATTGTATTTAAAGTTGTTTAGTCACGGGGATCACGTCACAAAATGGCTCGGAGTTTGTTTGTTGCTAAAAAAACAATAACACTTACACATACCACTCTTTTATATCTTTGCTATCTCGCTTTTTCGATTTAGGAACTTGTCCTCTATCGCCGTTTCTCAAAGCACCGTTCATTGTGTAAGGAGTTTGTCCATTTGTACTTCCAGCATTTCCTAGTAGTGCCGCATTAGGTCCTTGCTGATAACCTTTGCCATCGTCGACTTTGTAAGAACGGTCTCCTCGTGATTTAAATTTGAGTATTACAAGAATTATAAGAATAACAGCTATAAGAGCTCCTGCTATAATACCTATAATTAAAGCAATTATTTCTGAAGTCTCTGAGCTAACACGTTCTGGTCGTTTCTTTGGAGGTTTTACCGTTTGAAAATAACCAGGATAATCAATTGCAGGTGGTTGGTATTTGATCGGTGGTTCTGGAAGTTTTTCTTGAGATGGAGTGCTTTCTGTGATTATCGCCGATGATGATCCTGCATGCGTAGATTCAAAACTTGACGTTCCGCCAGAGCCGTCGACTTGAGTTGTAGTTCCAAAACCACCGCTTGGACTAGAACCCTCGGGCATACCGCTGTCCGTCGTCGAACCTTCGGCAGTACTTGTATTCGTGTTATCCGATGTAACACGTGGCGCCGTTTCTTTAAATAATAGTCGATCAGAAATTACTAATTTCGTTTTGTAATTCTTACCAGTTCCTTGTGAAGTTGAAGTTGTGTCTTCTGTAACTTCTCCTGATCCGGAGCCGGCTTCTGGACAGTCTTCGTCGTCACAAGGTTTGCCTCCTTCTTGTGTAGGTGAACGATGCGGAGACTTAGTGGTGGGTGGTGGTCGAGTAGGAGGTATATATACCGGAGTGATCAGGTCGTCACTTCCGGATCCCGTGTCTGGAAGGGGCGGACACTCGTCTTCATCGTCACCGTTACATCCGGATCCTGCTCCGCTAAATACTAAATCGTCCATTACACCCGGAAAACCCGAAGCTGGCGTCTACAGAAATTAAAATATTAAAGTGACAAATTATAGGTATATCTAATTCAAAATTTTGGCAATCTTACCTGTTGCATTTTTTGTAAATCGCCATTTTCCTGATCGTTCCGATCTAATATCCCTGTCATAAGTTGAACGTCACCCCTTATCGAAGTATGAATATCCTTTTCGGCGGCTAAATCCAATATTCTCATTCCGTTAACCACGATCCCCGCGACGATTCCAGAAAATGGACGTTCAATTCGCGATTTACCTTTACTCCATTTTCCGCCAATTTGAACTTGCGATTGACTATTAAACACTTGCAGTTGATGTCCTAGAAGAAAATCTTTTATGAGATTAGTGATAAAGATAACCGTTGTTGTAACAAAATCATTTACCTGTGGGATGGTTTGATTGCATATTATAATCGTCAACTTGTAAGGTGGCATTCGATCCTGAACGCTTAAATCTCACCACGTGATAGGTATTATCGTTAACCTTCAGAGATATTTCTCCTAGAGGGTGGTCGTGGGTGCCTAAATTGTATACCATGAATACGTTTCCTTCCACCTAATAATTCAAATTAACGTTAAAAAAGAAAACAATGTATTTATCTATATTTTAGTTGGGCAATAAGCAAAGAAACTTTAATTTTGTATTTATTATCACATTTATCTTACAGTTAGCGCTCTACTACTAGGTTATTATCCCGGATTCATTGATGTAAACGAATAAAACACTGAAAAATTTCCTAAGTAGATAGTGTTCTTTTAACTTGAATTAATAATAATCGATTAAATAAACTTAATGAGACGTTTATAATCTATTTAATCTATTATAATCGATTTTTTTCACCAGAAAAATCGATTTGTATTTCCGTAAGTACGCGGAAACCGTGCCCATCACCATAAGTAGTTTGTGTGCGGCAACAACGCGCAGACATTTTCGCGTGACGTCACACCTTAACGATCTTGACTGATTCAGGAGGTATTTGCTTATAGTTAAGCTACAATATAAAACGTGCGGTCCTGTAAAATTAGCTTTTTATCGCTTATGACGTTTTGCCAAAACGCCATCGATATATTTTGTACATTCAAATTTAATAGTAGATATCTGCTAACGATAAGCGAAAGTGAGGTTAGATTAAACTGTATGTTATTACTATATTATCTGATAGACCATGTAGGTACTGTTAATTTTTAAACATTAACCATTATTGTTATTCGGTATTGCTCGTAATAACGTGCGTTTTATTGTTGTTAAATGTGAAGAATAATTTTCATTCATAAATTATACGTAGGCGTGGCTATCACTGTTGAAGTTGTTATAGCGGCCATTTTAACGGCAAGGTCGTTACCATAACAATACGATGTTTGGAATGTGCGTTCGCGAATTCATTCTTGATTTTGATTATGTTTTATTGATGATGTATGGCGGGTTAATCTATTTCTTAAAGTAATATCAATAAAAACGTATGAAATATGTTCAGTTTTATTTAAATTTCACCGAACACGTAATTTTGTTATTTATTATAGCAAAAAAAATCTGGTTAGCTCGAATAATATTTTTAGTGTACTTTATAAATTACTATTATTTTACAAAATGATGTTGATCGATACAAATTATTTCAAAAATTATTTCTGGATGGCCGGTTTTTTTGCCGGCCAGCTTATATGCCTATAGGATGATCGAAAATTAGATTTGTTCTAATTATTGAACGATAGGCCACTATATAGTTTCTATTTTAATCAGCAACAAAAATATGAAAATAATATCGAGTGTATTAGCACGTTATTAAAATATGTTCACACATTGCGAGAAACTATACCTCCGCCGATTATTTTAAAGTTAACATTTAAACTTATTATTTAAATATGAGAATATAGTTTTGGGTTAAATAAAACAAAATAGACTTACAATTTCCAATTCAATATAGTCAGTAGATGTTCCACTAACAATTCGCATCAATACTGTGTCAGCCTTTGACGTAATAAATCCTAAAGCAATGGTATCCTCTTGCATTTCTGGTCTTCGATCTTCAGGAAATGTATACGTGATGATTCCACGATTAGGGCCGAATTCATAAGCGACAGATTCTAAATAAGGGAAATTAAATAAGTACCTACCTACATAAGAAAAATGTATAATTACCATCCGAACAAGTTGGTCCCGTGAACGAAGTCATATCACAGTCACACGTATACGAATGCCATTGTTGCACACAAACTCCGCCGTTTGCGCAAACGTTATGACTGCATTTAGTGGATTGACCTAAAACGAGCTCGTAAAAGATTCGCAATAAAATGGATAAAAGTATACCTTCACATCCGGCCGTCACTAAAGAACTATGAACAACGGCATCTTCCATTATATTAGGCGATTCGCCGTTCAGATCAAGACCTGCAATGCATCCTTCGAATCCGTGTTTTGATTTTACATCATCTTGGGGCAATTGTGCGTATAAATCTTTATGGACTCCGCCCAAGTACAATATTCCGTCAAGTTCTAAATTACCTGTACCTTGATTTACGGCTACTACTATGTTATCGTCCACCATTAAGGTGTGCTGTTTTGGAGATGGTCGGCGTATTCCGACCGTATGCCATCTGTTATCGTTCAAATGCGCGCTTATGGTGTCGCGCAATTTGACCGAGCCGTCTCCTACATTAACTATATAATTAATATGCCCTTCGACTAATTCTACAGCTACGAAGTCTTCTTTTCTACCACCATTAAACATTATCAGTCCATTAGCTTCTCGTGTTTTAAACATGAAATCGATGTGTATACTAGAATATGCCCGTAACATGGGCAGACCGATGAAAGTGTGTTTTGATCGAAACGTTACAGGCCTGTGGAGATTGTCCGTTGCTCTTTTTACAAATTTAGCTGCGACTTTAATAGTCGGAAAACCCGCAACCGTCTGTTCACTACTCGAAGATCGGGCAAGTTCAATATACGGTATATTATTAAAATAGAACTGCTGAATTTCTCCGATAAAATTTGGCACGGTCGTTGTCATGCTGATTTCTTCTTCTTGGTGATACAATCCGCCCAGATGAATGGTGCGCCATTGTAAAGTATTGTGCTTGCCAAGCGTCTCCGCTACACATTCGAAAAAAATGGTCACACGATTAATGGGTTTTATACAAATTACCTACCGCGGATAGGCGATTGATTGTCGAGTTGCAACTTCAGGTTGATACCTCTTCTCGAAAATCGAACCGTGTGCCATTCGTTGTCGTTTACATTCTGCCCGGCCAGCAATATCTACCGGCAAAAAGGCGATTGGTTATTGGCCTATATTAAAGTCACTTAAAAATTTACCTTATCTTTTTCTTTATCTTCATCTTTTCTCTCTTTTACCCCCATTCTTAGTGCCATTCGAATTCTTCCGGCCGCAACTGCAAGTTCGATACGATCCCCAGTTTCGGAAGTGCTAGTAATTAATAACAAACCCAACGGTTTACTAGTTCTAAATCTTAATATTACGTCTTCAGTTTGCGTTTCCGTTTCAGAATCCATTATCACTTCCATGTGTTGCGTACCGTTAAAATTTAAAGTTGCCGCTTCCTTTCCGCAAGTTGGACCAGTGAATGTGGTATCTGTACAATCGCAAGTGAAACGATTCCAACCTTCCGAGCAAGTACCACCGTTTAGACAAGGTTGCGAAGGACACTGTAGGGGTTGCACATGGCACAATGTTCGAATCGAACCTGTAATAAAATTTATCGAATTTAAACATTTTAACGATATTTGCATGCGCATTTATGTAGGGGAGAGTCGTGCAGTACCGACCATAGCTAGTTCTCGCTTCGCATGTCAAATAAATTTACTTTGTGGCTATAGGCCAGTAAGTACTCACGCTTAATATAATCCGACATCGTGCTTCTTAGTGCAGTTTTAGCAAAGTTGGGGAAAGTTAAACAAAGGTGTTGCTTTAGAGTGTGTAAAAAGTTATCTTTCAGAACTGGTGTTTTGATTGTATGATAACTTAACGATTCTGTCTAATTATGTGCATTAACTTTTGTCTGTTAGGTATCAATAATTAGCATTTATTTTGAAATTTTCTTTGTTCAATTATTATCATCCCTATTCATACAATCACGTGGTTGTCGTGCAGTACCGACCATATATTTTACTTTGTTTTTTTGGTTGTTATCAAGTAAAATGAAGTCAAAGGATTTGATCAGAATTGTTCTTTTGTTTTAATGGAAACGTGTCCACAAAAGGTAAGAAAAAAAAGAAAGAAAAATGCATCGAAAATGAAATGAATGTGGCTTTAAAAGCATTTTTCTTAATAGAAATGTCGCCTTACAAAGAAAAGTTAGAGAAAAAAAGAAGCAGGTTGATAGGAAACCAAATGGCAAGCAGAGAAACACAAAAAAAGTCGAAAATGCAAAAAGCATTCATTTTGATGAAGTGACAGAATGCATAATTTGTAAAGAAACATTTAACGAAGATAAAAAATTAAAAATTTGATATCGATGTATTTAGTTGGGCGCATGCGGTATGCACGGATCAAGAAAATATGAATTATTTTACTTGTGATGTTTGTAAAATGTAATTTTCTACTAATAATTATTCTTGTTTTATAACATTAAAACTTTCTCTTTAGTGTTATTAATCATTTAAACATTTCAAAATATAGACTTTTTTGTTTGACCAGTAATCGGTTTTTTAAATTAATTTAAAGGAAAGCCATGCTTATTATGTACTAATTTTATTCAATTTTATTTTAGCCAATCTTACCTAAAATTATGGTAAAAAAACTTAAAATGGTTGGTACTGCACGACTTCTCCCCCCCTACATTTAGATCCAAAATTTAAATGGATTTAAAACATTTTGTCGAGAATAACATTCCTTATTGTAGGTATTTGCATACGTAAAATGAATAAATTATGTTGCGTGACAAAAATTCGATTAATATTTACAGCCAGCTCTTGACATGTCCCGAAAAAACAAAGTTAATGGTATTCGATTTGGCTAGACATCGGCAAGATTTCAATAATTTGTGATGAATTATTAAATGAGTTATTATTATGTAAATCGATAGTGACGGCGATAATATAGATAATGGTACTAAAAGTATAAATAATAGTAGCTTCAGCGTGATTATGCGATAACAAAAACATGTAGGTAGGTGCCTACATATACCTATATTAACAAAACATTTCCGAGACACCTACGGTGTAACGTTTCCAAAACGTCGATTGCTTTTCAAACAAGGTAGAAATAAATAGAAATATATTTGGAGATTTGACAAAAAATCCGACATGTATTTTTTCAATCACGAAACGAATAACGCGACTTTCGTTGTAGGTATATCTGCAAGCTTAATTTATAAGTTTTATTTTTATTTTGATATTAGGTAAAAAATCAATCTCAATTAATCAATATTATTCTGTTCACATAATAAATCATGTAACGGGTCACATCACGAAACTCTTTAAATAAATTACGTATATGTAGGTATTTATATAGTTAAAAAATATCAGGTTGAACACATATGTACTCACATTTCTATTTTTAAAAGTTCTCGTTTATTCAAGCCGATTTTTTAAGACGAATTGCGGGCGAATACCTCAGTAGGGGGGTATCGTAGGAGAAAGTTTACAGAAATTTAAAGTTTTATTTTGACGTGTTTTAGACATTTCCGGAAGATTTCTCATTATTTCCTATGATATTTTTGTAATTTAGGAAAACCTCTTATTGTTAGATTATTATTAGAATAAAACAATTTTGGAAAATTGGTCGAATTTATATTTAGTTAAATGTTTCCATCTTCGTCTATATGTATAATTTGTGATCGTATCTATATTATCGGCTTTCAAAATATTTTCAACTATTTATAAGACATTAATACTTTTTACTTTTAATTTAATTGTAAAAACTGTAATAATTTATTATATACAGTGTACCTTAAGTTTCTATAACGTGAACATCCCATAGTGTGAACATATAAAAAACGTGAACGACTGATTTGATATTCTACATATTCCAAAACGCGAACGCAGAACTTTTTATATTCTAAAACATGAACAACGAAATAATACAAATTTATAATTATGTTGCTCTTAAAACGAGACAGTGCTATTGAATTGCGCGTGTTGAAAAAGAATAAATATACCTACAATTAAAGTAGGAGTGTAGGTACCAAAACAATAAACAAACTCGACACAACAAAATCATCTATTGTTTTCATTTTCGGGGAAGTTAAATTAGTTACCTATTAATTGTTTAGACTTACGAGTGTAACAATTTTAAGTACTCCTGATAAATAATGTTATATTTTATTATGGCATCCTAGAAAGCTACTTATTTAACTTTAGAAACAAAGCCAAGCTTTTATCAGATGCATAAAAATGACTCGGAATGACTATTTTTATCAAAACAGTATGGAGTTACCAAATCCACTGGATGTAATCTCAAAAGGAAAAAAAATTTCAAGAAATTAACATATTTTTTTTATTTCTTTTTATATCCCATTCCATAAATAAATGTTATTTTAACTGTTTTTGGTGTTTCACACGTATATGTGTACGTATACCATTTATTATTATTAGGTAATTATCTACCTATTCAGTTACATGAATTCGAGAATGTGAACGCCATTTGCGGTAATTAGTTCACGTTAGCGTAAAATGAGGTGAAGTTGACTGTTTTTCAACTTTCGTGCCTTGTTACTTTTTCTACTTAAATTAATAATTTTTGAAAATAAGTTTAAAACATGAGTTTTGACTTGCGTTAAGCACTAGTTAAAAAATTCAGGTTCTATTTTGAGCACTAGTGTACTAAAAACATTAAAACATGGTCTGGTTAACATCGCCCCCACTTGGGAAGAAGTTGACCATCTATGTAATAGCCTATTTGAATGCACTTAAAATCATGTCGAGGTAAAGTAATAGATTTACAAAGACCTGAAACACGTTTAATAAACAAAATAAACTGATTACATTATTATCGGTCATATAAATTAAAAATAAATCTGCTTTATACAAGCTATTTATTTTCTTTGTGAAAAATATAATTTATGTAATATTAGATATAAATAAACCGATCTTCGGCAACCAATCTTTATCAATTCACTCTGGCGAGCGTTTTTTTTTTGCGCCCCAAGCATACAAATAACATCGGAGATAGAAACTGTATTAATGGGCCAGTTCAACGGACCTCAGCGGCTGAGCACTGCTACACGGCAAGTGCATGCGATTGGTTTATTTATTTAAACCGTCCAATCGTATGCAGTTGCCGCGTGGCGGTACTCGGCTGTGGTCCGCTGAACTCGTCCAATGACCTATCTGTCTCTCAATCACTTATTTTTTTCAAATATTTTACATTTTTACAACATGTAACAGACAATGAAATGATCAAAACTTTAAAAAAGTTTCTTTAACTTAGCAAAATCAAATTAAAAATCTTTTTTCATAATTTCGGTCATCTTTAATTTTACGGTACCGAGGCTGTACCGTAAAAAACATATTACGGTACTTGCACGCACCATCCAAGCACTATCTTAAGGTTTTACTGGGCTAAAAATCAAATTTACATCGTCGGTCAATCAGGAAATATCTTTTCATACAATGTACAATGGAAATATATTTTCAAAAAAAATAATTAAAGTTCCATATATCTAATAATTAACGAAATAACCAAATTAGAGGCAATGTGCATACTTCTCCTCTCCTTAAAAAACAAAACATTTCAAATATGTACGTGAGCGTTTAATTTCTTTTAATATTTTATTTAAAAGCTGTTGTGCATAAAATAATTTTTATTAATGCCTTATCTTTAGATAAGGCGTATGGCGCGGCGGGCTCGGCACACGTGCAGTTACGTCGCGATATTGTAATCATCGGATAAACCCGTACCTGGTTGAAGCGTGGACTTATCACTCTTTCGGGGCTGACCAGTCTCAAACGGACTCATTTCTTGCTGGCAAGGTGTAGATTATTTATTATTTAGTCGGTGTGTCGTGGTCGTCTTTAATGGACGGTGCGCGTCCTTCGGTCGGTTTTTCCGTTTCGTTTTTGAAAAATGGTGAACGTTTTCTAACAGTGCGGCGAATTATGTGTCGAACTTCGTTTTAAACAAAATAAGTTTAATCTTAAAAACGACTTTGACGGGTTTCACGATTAAAAACGCGTGTCGTGAACGTGGGGGTTTATTCTCTATTCGAAACCATTATTATGTAAGTCGTTTGCCCTCTTTAAATTTTCTGTGTTAGTGCCTACTAAAAATTTGTTTACGTTTTATTTAAATGCAAGAACGCAGGTAATACGTTTTAGGTATAATAGCTAGGTACTCATTATTTATAATCAAATTTGCAATTATTGTATGTACATTAAGGGGGCGATCGCTGCGTTTGTTGTCAATAGATGGCAGCAGCTACAAAAATTAAGCATTATTTTATGAATGGACAACTTTTGAAAAACGTTAAAATTTTGATTTTAGCTTGAATTTTTACAAATGCAATACATTAATTTAGGGAATCACAAAATTTCATGTTGATCATAACTGTTTTTAAAAATTTATTGCTAATTAAAGTTTGAAAATAGAAGGATTTTGAGTAATGTTTAACTTTTTCTATATGAGTACCTAAGTTATTTTATAAATGTTCTAATTTTAAAATATGGATATCGAAATGGAACTAATAAAGTTTATTTCCAATTTTAAAGTTTATTGTCAAGTTCTAATTATTATAAATATAAATAACGTTTTTGAAAAATTATCCATTCATAAAATAATGCTTAATTTTTATAGTTGCTGCCATCTATTGACAACAAACGCAGCGGTCGCCCTCTTAAACACGCGAGTAGTGCACATTTCTTTAAATTTAAACAAATACCTACAACTAAGTATTTTATTTAAATACCTATGTAGATTTGCCTCTTTCATCATTGACTTTATAATTAAACAAAAATGACGTAGATCGTGTTACGAACGTTTGAAATTGCTATCGCAGCTCGGCCGGTTTATCGTACCCTGGCTACAAGATAATAATTAATGTTATAAGTTAAGTTCGTTAAATTATTTTGGTTTTCACGTTTTATGGGAATTTTTATTCGGCCTTTTTATAATATAGGTATATTCTAATAAATTCGATTTTTTTGGGGCGTTTTTGTATGCAGATATTAATTGTTTATATTCGTGTGTTTATTCGGAATTTATGTAGGTTTTTGGTTTTTCGTTGATGGTGTCGTGTTGAAGGATTTTGTAATTTATTTGGAAAAAAGAAGTATTCAGTTTCCATAACACAGTCGAACTCGGTTATAACGTGATTGACGGGATCACCACTTTTTGCTCGTTATAAACGATACTCGTTGTAATCGGGAATGAAAAATTTCTGCTAGAAAAAAATTATTTAGGTATTATGGAAAATAAGTCTTTAAAAAAAAAAGACGTCAAGGAAATTGCTTCAGTGCCTCATATTTAATGGGGTGTTTAAGTTTAAGTTTTTAATTATATCTATAAGTGCATTATTGTAAAAAGGAAAAAGGAATTGTAATTTTTAAATTAAAACTGCACGATATCACACACAATGTATCTCTCCGATAAGAATATGTCGAGCAATATGTTCGAATTCATACAAATACTTCGTCGATTATCAACACACCGGCAAGGACCATTCATTGATAACACAAACTTTCTATTTAAACGGGTGCGGCTAGTATTTATAGAATAAACGATAAAATAATCGTGCCCTACCTGCAAAATTTTAAACTTAATTTTTACTTTCAGTTGTGCGTGAACTTTTCAAGTGTTCGTTTCGGGTGTGACGTGTCGTTTGGACTTACACGATGACTACGATGTGCATTTCTTTGTGATTTATGGAGGATTCTCTTTATGTAGCTGATATTCTACAGCAAAAAGGTCAGATTTTAATTATTTTAGTTAGTTTAAGTTTAGTTTGTTTTAGTTAGTAGTAATTATTTTAGTTAGTTAATAAAGAAATTTTCGAAATTCCGGTTATATTTTTATAATTAGCTTACAGATAAGTTTACCAACAAGTAGGGCCGTATTTGTTAATATTTTGTTTTAAAATGTATCGCCAAACTTAAATTTTAGTATTTAAAAAAACCTACATAGGTTCTTAAAATAATACATAAGATAATTTCAACAATACTTTGTCGTTCGTAAATATTAATTAGAATATTTTTAAACATCGATCCAAATTTGTTCCAATCAATTGGTTTGTAGATTACGCTTCTACTTGCAAGTGAATTTCTTAAAAACATTCTCGAACTCTACATTGTCTATAAATAATTGTAATTTTTAAAATGACCATCGAAAATTGCATGTTTCGCAACGGTTATAAAAAAAATTTCTAGGAGATGTCACTTCGTTAATGTAATCAGGATGAAAAATTTGTGTCGCCGCAAGTTAACTTTCATCAAAATCATTTTATCGTTAAAAATAGGTAGGTACTTATTGTTGGGTTTGTAATGGTATTGTTTAGGTTTGTGTTACTGATTTAATGGAAAATCTTCCTTTAGTTTCTAGTAAACTTTCCTTTTTCGTTTTTAGTACACTTCGTCCAAACCTATACGCAATCCACGTTATCAATAAAAGGTTACTAGATGATGACGTTTCACACAGTGCTGTCACCTCGTACCTCGTATTTTGACAGTTTTCATAAATTGTAGTCTTTCTTTATACCATCTAATATGTGCGCAAGTAAATCATCAATAGAATATGTCACTTTCCAAACTTTAAACCGAATCACAAATAAACAATCTAGTAACTTTGTTGATGACGTAAATTGCATATAGGTTTGGATAGGCCATAGTAGTCTTTTTTAATATGTTTATCGAGTAATGACATGACGATAACGTACAAATAACATTTACTTGAAATGAAAAAAAATAATAAAAACGAAAGAATAATAACCGTGATATTGGAATTTTAGACAAATATGATATTTATTTTGATGTTTTTCATTTGGTGTCTTAATTTAATTTGGTTTGTATTAATTTTTCAATTTTGATATGATAATCGTACGGTGTTTTGCAACAATGATTTAACCTACATACACTGTTTGCCGAAAATGAGAAAACATTAAAATTTTTTTAAGTAGTCATTTGTATAGTGAGAGGGTACTAAGCAATTCTTGTTTATTTATTTTTTAAACATACAAACAAACTAAACATTTTTGCAAATTATGATAATTGCTATTCGTTCGATACTGGGACAGATCATTTTTACTTGCCGTAACAGGCATCATAATGAATATTTCTAACAACAAAACTCAAAAATAAACAAAAAGTGTGGGTTAGACGATTATCGCAAAACGCTGATCAATTTTGAATATTAAGGGCCGATCTTTTCATCTTCCATTTAATTTAATTGTCACATATTTACCATAGAAACGTTTGTTCAAACAATTGTTTCGGTGGTAAAAATTTGTCAAGTAAATTTATTGGGAGATGAAAAAACCGACCCTAATAATAATCATTTTTTGTCTAACTGTTTGTCCACTGTCGTGGGTTCGAATCCCGCTTCAATAATTTACGTTCGTGCTTGTCGATACTAACACAAATTAGTAAACAATCTACAAATTAGATTGGCAAATTGATTAAATCGTAGCCATATCTAATCAAACACATAAAAAAGCAAGTTTTGTCAAATAGACGTTTCCAGTTTGTAGTTGAGTAGTAATTTTTGACACTTACAACTTATCGCAACTTTAATGTTAATATTAACAAATTATGATAACAGTTGATATAGTTTATAAATTGTATCTAGCAATTATAATCAACAACGAAATGTACCTACTATAAATACTTACGTATCTACATAAGCTAGATGTCGAGAGCATAAAACTTATTAATTTTGATTAATTACTAACTTATCTTTTGGATGTCGAAGAACATTTAGATTCATTAAATTTTATGTTAGAAGTTAGTCTTACGGGACGAGAAAATCTAACTTTTAGATGTTATATATATATATGTATATATTAAAATCTCCAAGGTATTTACTTTACTGGAATATACTATTGCAGTAAGTTTGTTACACTATGAAAATTAGCAATTAAAATTTACTTTTATTTTTCATAAACTAAACAGAAGTTTGAATAATTATAAAATGTTAGGATTGTATTTATATTTTTTTTTATAGAGGACTCGAAAGAATTTAGCAATTTTTATATTTTATTAATAATTATTAGGTACTTATAAGTATATGTGAATTAAAAATGTTATTTAAAAGAGAAATTTTACCGCGTTCTATTGAACGGTTTTGCACCTATAGGTAAACACTTTATTTTCTATTTCATTAGAAATATATAACATCTATTAAATTTGTTGTAGGTATATTCGTAACAGGTAGTGTTTGCAACTTCAACAAAATATTGTAAATGATTAGCTATCTACTACTTTTTAAAATTTTGTATTTAAACATACATTTTATGACTTGATACGACTTAATGAAAATCGCCTAAAAACATCTAATTTGTATAATTCGTATAATATAGTTATTGTTTTTTTCCTGTGATTTTTAACGCTGAAAATTAATTTACAAAAATTGATCATTAAAACTATCGACTCACCGGAATCTTGTTCTCTAGCGAAAGCAGCAACGTCAACGTAGTTGCTATTCATTATAAGATCCTTGAAGCACCCTACGAATCCTTGTCCAAGTACGGCAGTCCAAAGTGCAGGTGGAATGGGAATTTCTGAAAACGGAGGCCCCAATCCGCCGACGTAAAGGTTTCCGTCAAGTTCTAAGCTTGTTGATCCTTCTAAATACACGTAGGTGACATTTTTGCTCGAAATACAAGAAAATACTATCTGTACGTACCCGGTGTTTTGAAATCAGTATGAAATCCGTCCACCGTAATTCTAGCGTCTCTTCCGGTTCGTCGAAAAACTACGTCGTGCCACGCACCATCATCTATACGTCTTCTCGAGCCTCTTTGTTTCCACGATCCCGAACCTAGATCCATGTGTACGTAAATGTGACCGTTGTAAACCTCGATAGCAAAAAGATCCGACTGTAACAATAAAGTAACGGATTGAGGTTTTTTAATTGACGATAACGAAAATAAATATCTATTCTTAACAATAAGTACCTAATTAAAAACATTTTCATTTGTTCAATATTCGTATCTAATACCTACATAAATTCTTATTACTTATTACTCTAAATATACTTATTGTGTATCTAATTAACCCAGATATGCCGAATGTACTATATTTAGGACGGAATAAACATGTACATCCTGCAAAGCTGAAGGTATGCTTGAAAGTTTGTGTCCCCCAAAATTCGGTCTTAAATATAGTACATTAGGCATATCTGGGTTACGTAGTAAGGTATAATCAATACTTTTTATACATACAGGATGTCCCAAAAATAGTGGATAACCTTGAACCCGGGGCCCATTTCGTAAAAGTACAAGTTTGTAATTAACAAGCAAATTTAGACAGGTTTGAAAAATATGTGGTTATTATAGCGTTTCGAAAAAGTACATTTATGCAAACTTGTAGTGACAAGTAAATTTTCACAAGTTTACAAGTAATTTACTTGTAAATCACTAAAAATAATATATTACCAACAAGTGCAGCTAACAAACTTGTAAATAATACTTGTTACCTATTGAGTATTTTCTACCTAACTCAAAAGATAGGTGAAATTGTTTTAAAAGTTAGTGCAGTGAGCTTTAACCGCAAAACACCGACCAAAGACACCTATTTTCGTGATATTCACAAAAGCGCCAAACTCTAGAAACTCGAGGGATTTTTACTAAAGTCAAAAAATTGTGATATTTTGGAAAGTCATGACCTAGTCTAACACCAGTTCCAAGGTTATCCACTATTTGCGAGACACCCTGTATATAGCTATAGTCATATAGATATATAGCTATTAAAGATATCTTCGGAACGTAAAACTAAAACTGAATTAGCAAAAGGCTGTACTTATTAATATTGCTTTTTATTATTGTATCGTATTTAACAGTGAAACTAACGACGTGTTTCATTAAAACTGAATAGTTTTAGTACTTTTTTTAATGTTTGGGTAAAAATTTAGAATATCTTTTATAAGTATTACAAATAAATACTCTATTAACGGGAAACGCGCGAAAAGTACAAATGTATATGTGTTGTATCTGTAACTTAATATCGACGGCGTTTTGGCAGAACATCTTAAGCGCCACTTTTTCCGTAAATGAGTTGTTCCGACTATCTTATGCATCAGACACAATCTGTTAAAAGCTGGTAACAACATTTCTACCGTATATACTTATCTAAATGAAAAATGTGTTTTATTTATAGGCATTTAAGTACTTATTACATTGAAATAAAATGATTTTAAAAATAGCAAAATATTTAACTTACATTTTCCAAATTTTCAGAAACAACTATTAAAACTTTTCAAAATTTCTACCGAACTGATGATTTTGTGAATAATCTACCCTTAATCTTTTTGAAAATCCATAAAATTATCTATATATTATGTACAAAAAACGAGGTAGTATAGCTTATCCAAACCTATATGATGTTCACGTCATCAACAAAAAGTTACTAGATTGTTTATTTGCAAATCGGTTCAAAGTTTGAAAAGCGATGAGGTACGAGGTGACAGCACCGTGTGAAACGTCTAAATTCAGTAACCTTGTATTGACTTGAATATCATATACATAGGTTTGGATAAGCTATATAATACAAATAATTTTCTTTATATTGATAATTATTTAGTATAAATTATTACATGTCAAATAATTCGATATTGTTCAAACGCTGGTCATTTTATTACTGAATTCTGAAAAGTCTTAACTTCAAGCTATAATTAAATTATAGATACTTGAGAATCCCCATATAACTGAAATAATAGTTCCGCATAAACTGATCTGATACAAAATCTTGTCTTTTGCACCGTTTTTAAGAAAGATTGGAACGCCGTCATCTTTTTGGAATTTCTTTTGCTTCAACTTTAGTTTCTTGAAATTTTTAGATGGTTGTTCTTCGCCGTGACATATTGCATTTCGAGTAAATTGTCTGAATATATACCCGAAAGGTACGAGCTTTCTAGAATTCATTTTGATGCAGTTGAAGTTTTTGTAAACAATATTGGTAGCGTAGAAACGATTACGCGTAAATAATTTATTTGGAGGTGGTTATGGACCATTTTTATTTTCGTAATATATAGGTAAACACGCATATTTTTGACAAATCTTTTTTCAAAACAAAGTCAGTCATATTATAATTGCACGTAGACGCCACAATGAGAGGAGCAGCGTGATTATAAAATTTACTAATTTTATTCCATCTTACATTAATACAGAAAAAATTATCAAATCAAAAATGGGAACTCATCGTCGGTCAAAGGATTCTTTATATAAATCTAGATCGAGCTGTCGTCGTTTAACTTGTTCAATTCGTCTCTGACTTTTGCAGGAATAAATTTAAACGTTTCCGATAAAGTGTGAAAGAATGATCGATAAAGTGCCCGTAATTTGTTTGGATGTATGTATTTACATGCTAATTATGTACCGCAACCAATTTCAAGTTTATTGCATATCCGCAAGTTTTTTAAGTTTTGTAAAAATATTTTTTTTTACCGCGACGCTATTCAGAACTTTCTCAAATCGAATTGCTGTCTCTTACTTCAAAATGAATTTCGAAATGTTAAAATTCTCTTTTTGATAACGTCAATACTTTTGTTGAGTAGTTTGTATTGTGTTGAGCAGTAAAAATTATTGTTACGAGTAGATACGTACTTTTTCTATATTATCAAATGGCCTTGAATACATGGATTTAACTTAGAAAATGTTATAAGCAACAGATAACTATAAATGCAGTAACTAATTAAAGTTTTTTCTAATCTTTTTCATCAGAAAATTATCTTGTAGTTATACGAAACCCTATATTTTTAGGCACATGCGTAGTTTTGGTTAAACAGTTTTGAGTACAGTTTATATAAATGTCGTAGGCATAAAGGAAATTTAGGCAAATGATCATTTGATTAGCCATCAAGTGCCATGGCAAACAACAAAATAACTTAAAAACGAATACGATTTTGCTATTTGCTTAGGCGTTTAATATTCGTTCAGCTGTAAGTTAGTTATTTGCATAAAAGTTTCAACGTCAAAAGTTTATTACGTATCATAATAAGTATAACAAACACAAATAATTGAATATTTAATTTCAATTATTTACATTTGTTATGGATAAATAATAAACATGTTCATTTCGTTGTTTTTCACATAAGTTTAAATAACTACTACAAATTCAAATATTTTATTATTTTTGTTTGTTGTATTATAATACATAATATATTTTTTTTATTTAAACCTTTTACCTTATTTATAATTGTCATTTACAAAATGACTAACAATAAGTTATTTAGAATTGGGCAAACGTTACCATAAATGCCTAGGCAAATAGCAAAATCGTATTTATTTTAAAATCACTTTACTATTTGTCTGACCAAATAGCCATTTGTATAATTTATTGTCGGTATTTGTCAAATGACTGACGTATTTATCGAAATTTCTTTTATGCTTACGACGTATACATAGATTAGCCAGTTTATAAGTATTTGTTATTACAATAATTATTTATTTTATTAGTGGGTTAAGTAAGGAATTGCTCATGCGAAAAATCTTTGCTCGCGAGGCCGTAAGCCGAGTGTGCAGCGACTTTGTTCAAAATTATACTCACTGTAATCTCTTGCTTATTTTTATTAAGCGAGGTGTTGGATAAATTAATTAAAGTTACAATCAAACTAGGCATGTAAATTAACTTTTAAAACCTACCTTTTTTTTAACGAAGAACAATGACTCGCTGTTCCGTAGTACGAGTAGTATATCTTTTTTAAAGTAATTTTGGTTTTTATGTTGGCGCTCTAGGGCATCACAGCCAAAGGTTATAACTGCGTGAGGGAATAAACAAGCTCAACACTAGTTTAAAATATAAATTTGTCTAGGAAGCAATTTGACAAAACTATACAAAGTTCAACTTTTCCTTATCTATAATTTGTGTTCCGTGTAATTTTTGATTTCTTTATTAGTATAAATAACGTCCTTAAAGGGCGAGATTAATTCACCCTTTATCATCGAAACCGACATAAAAGAGGGAGAATTTAGTAAAAAAAAAACTCACCCTCGGTGGTCGTATCCCTCCGTTAAAAAGGATCAGACCGTTGGCTTCGTTTGTGCGGAACTTGAAGGAAATATTTCCGGACTTCTTGGCATTCCACGGTGGCAAGATCTGCAATGAATCAATAGTATTATATACGAAGGAAGAAAAATAATAAGGCGTTACTAAAGATCTATTTTTCTTTCTGTTCCCTTTGTAACCGTTATTTTAACAGGGATTTATGTAGCTAAAAACGTGAACGGAATTTTTTACATAAGCATCGAAAATAAGCGAACAACGAAACTTACCAAATGCGACTCTCTTGTGGTAAATGTTATCGGATCGCGCGTCTCGCCAGATGGACATCTGTATTCAAGACGTCCGGCCACAGAAATGAGGTGGCTACCAGATTTTCCAAGTTCCAGTAGATTTAATCTTAGGGTATCTGCTACAAATTCCACCTAGAATTTAAGCGGTGAAATATCTATTAGGTCGATACACCGCGTCTTTTAAACGTATTACCTTTCGCATACAACCCACAAAGTTATTGTGTACTCGAGCCCCAGGAAGTGCCCTCGTGTTGATACTTCCTCCAACGTAAACTCGACTAGAAGAAAGCATGGTGAATTTTCCGGCGATATGCGAATGATCTGCATAAACTCCGTCGACAACCGCCGATAACTACCAAAATTACAATTTTCAGTACTCGCAATCAGATTATTTTACATAAATTTAGGAATTTCAAGTTCTAAGAGATTTGGGAATTAAAGCTATTTTCTTGTAGCAGTCGCAGTATTCATTAATCACGCGCTCGTTTGCTGCGTGAGCTGAATTTTTGTTCCAGCACTTACACGCGAAACAAATTGTATTTGAGAAATCTAGAATTAATATAACTCCCATCTTTATGACTTCCACCCGTTAACTTACAGATTTACGTTTTCTCAGTTTCGTTATGCGTACGTAGTAATTTTCATTTGTTTGTTAAGAAAATTTTACGATGGACAAGTCAAAAATTAAAAAAAATATATATAAGCTTCGTGTTCGGAGTAGGTACCTAAACTTTTTTAGTGGGTATCGATTATAGATTTTATGTTCCCAAATAGGTGTCGTGCTGTCAGTTATTTTTGGAATCATATCGAAAACCCTATAAATAAATAATCATTGTTTATTAAGTTCATTGTTTTTGCAGTTATTCAGAAACGGGCTGATTTTTGAAACGGCGTTAAATGGTTCCCAAAGATAAAACGCTTTCTTTAGATGAAGCTCGTCATTCACAAGAGTTTTGCTTACTGTTGCGAATTCAATGGCGAGGGACTTCGCTAGATATTATCATTTCTCAAGTATCGACATCTGTTCTAATTTCTTTTACAAAGCCTTTCATAGATTCATGTTTTAGTGTGTAGGTACTTTCACTTTTAATTCTGTAAACTACTGAAATGTAGCAGGCCAGGATGAAGGCTTCTGTTCCAATTTTTATCGTAATATTTCTTTCTGGTAACGTATTTTTTACAAACAACATGCATCTGTATTATTCAGCGTCAAAATTTTTCGACAACCAAAAATAAGTAAAATTCATGCGTCGTCATTTATATTTCAAAATGTTGTATTCGTATACAAAATTAAGCAAATATAATTTTATTGTGTAAATACGGCATATTTCGATTAACTAGATTTCAAACGTGATTTACCTATATGCGCGGACACACAACAAATAAATGTATTTTTCTACTAATATTGTAAGCATACATAAATACATTTTTCAACAAATTAATTTGCAGAAAACTTATCAGGTTTAAACATTTTTTTTTTGATAGGTAGCTAACAATAAGCACCTACTTGTTTAATTTTTAATTTTTCTGCAGTGGGTAAATTAAGTTCATCTTCCCGCGTACCTTTTTTTGATAGTCTATCAATTATTTTTGGCGTCGTTGATAAATTAAAAATGTCACTCGCAAATGTGTGCGACTTTACCAAATATTTTCAAGTTAATTATAAAATTAGTAACATTTAATTAAACTTGTTACACAACTTTATAAAGCAAGCCCACATTGTCGCCCCAAATTCCTTTGTTGGCCAGTTCCTTGGGTCTAATTTATTGTTTGTTGAAAATTAATTATACTAGTTTATAATAAACTCGCGCTTTTTTCTGTTTAGAGATAATAACGTTTAGGTAGATATATGTTCGATAACAATTAATAAGTAAAACATTTACGAATTTAATACTAAATTGCGATTGCAGTTAAAAAAAAACACCCCGCGCGTTTATATAGGGCGATTTAACT
Source organism: Rhagophthalmus giganteus (assembly GCA_036326145.1). Classification (NCBI taxonomy): domain Eukaryota; kingdom Metazoa; phylum Arthropoda; class Insecta; order Coleoptera; family Rhagophthalmidae; genus Rhagophthalmus; species Rhagophthalmus giganteus. The sequence continues at coordinate 53,790,139 of JARFJA010000001.1, forward strand.
ATAAATACGAAAACTTTAGATATCCGAAGAATAGTTAAAAATATAGCGCAAACCTACATTGTTTGTTTTAACTTATTTCTTCGAAAAGCGTCTTCGATTAATTTCCAAAATATCGGATACAAATTTATTTTAAAAATGTTTACGTTTCAATTTGGGCATTGTCATTCATGATTGCTACAAATAAAATATTACTTAATCAGTTAAACACTTACATAAAATATTTAAGAAAAAATACATATTCTATATTTTTTTTAATAAAAAAGAGCTACACAAATGAACGTTTGATTATTTGGGTTTGATTTATTTAAAACATATTAAAAATATAAACATTCACAGAGTTATTGTTTGTTTTTGAATGAAACTTTAAAAAAACAAACGATGATTTGTTTCTAGTAAATTTACTTGCTTAAAATAGGGGTTCGTATGCTTTATATCTAGGCTATTGAAGAAAATTGTTAAACCAATTGTTTTTAATATTTTGTTAGATTTAACAATAAACCAAAGTAGCTAACTCCTAAATATGAAATATTTTTAATAGAAAATGCGAAGCAATAAGGCGAAAACGTTTTCTTAAGTATACATTTTCAACATCCTGAATGTATCTCGAAAACTAATTGTAAGCACTTTTTGAAAATACATATATTTTAAAATAAAAATCATTGGTAAGTGCCTAAAATTGAATCACCCTGTATATCACGTTATTATACATTTGAGTGAATTTTGAATTTTTAATATTTTTAAGTGCTGATACATCGGTCCGCAAAATGGGCAAATTCTTATTAATGTAACTGTTTAATTTAATTTTTTTTTGTTTTCAAAAACTAGCAACAGGGAGAAATTAAAGATAACATTAAAGAGCTAGTGTTAAAGTTAAAAGTCTTATTCGGTTTAGTTTATTTTTTATGGTTTTTAGGATTTGAAAAACAAAGTGGTTTTTGAAAAAACCGTATAATTTAAATAATTTATAATTTCCTACCTACCTACCTATATTTTTATAAACCTCGCTGACGCTCGCAAAAAAACTTTCATTCTCGAATGTAAAAGATGCATTTCGCAATCTAACGTCGAAAATAATTAGGTATATTCGTTTCATTTACTTGCTACCGTTGGGGTTGGTTTCGTTGAATTTATAATCGCCGAAATCCAACGTTGCCACAATATCTTTTGCATTAATCTGATGTAAAATATATACCCCCATCAATTATTATCATGTCACGTGAATGCCATAATTGACAATAAAATTTTGTAGTTTAAGTAAAGTTTTGGTGGCTTGTATACCTACTCGTATTTTCAATTATGCGATTATAATCTACTTTTAATTACAGGTCATGGATTACGGCAACGTGAGAAATATCTGTGGAAATTATATTTAAAACAATTGCCATTGGTTCACCGACATTTTATTTCGGTAAGTCGAACCCTTTCGTTTTTATATGTATAATGGGTTTTGTTCTTTTCCTTTGTATTATTTTTGTTCATAATTAAATTTGTAATTAATACTCATTGGGGTCGAACTTCATATTTGCTTTTGTTTTTTTTATTCGTGAATTATTTATCATTTTTAAAGTTTGTAAATTCTGAAATATTTGTTGGCATTAGGTATGGACCAGATATTAAATAATTACTTTTATTGGTATATTTTTTAGTCATAATTATTCCACATACACTCACATTTTGCGCCCGTAGTTCAATTATTTAGTAAAATATTGGCTACGTAGTAATTTTGTATTAAAATCTTCATTGTTTCAGTAAAATAAGGGTATAATGGTAAGCTGGGGAAATGAAATTATAATTTGATAATTATTCATAAGACGTCGCTATTTTAATGCATGTCCCATTTTTGAAGTAGGAAATTAAATCTGTTTATTCTTCAGGGCGTTGAACTCAAATTATTTATTTTTCGTACATTTTTTTCATTGTCTTTATTATGACATACAACAGTATTATAAATATTTATGTTAATATTAAAGAACAATTGCAGAACAATGTAGGTAGTTAGCAAAATCAAGATTTAGTAACTTTAATAATTAAACGTATCGGCCAATCAGATCAATAAATTTAATGTCGATATTATTAACGAAACTTACCTATTTCGCAAAAACAAATTCAATGTTTGTTTTTTAAATTAAAATTGAAAATAACATTAATAGCATTACAAATTTTTGTAAAAAATAAACTTCATTTTTAACATGTAATTTTTTTTTGATTTATACACTGAAACACCAATATTGCGGCTTCCATTACTATTATTATCAGCGACGCTCTCAAACTGATATTTTCTTATCGTTAGTTATATTTATGCGGAAATATTATAATGTTAAATATTATATCTAATAAAATAAGAGGTTTACGAAATTTAAATCAGGTATAGGAAAAACCAATTTGACAGAACACTGAATTTTTGTTTTTCTCCACTGAATTTATAGCTAATTGCATATCTATATTAATTAAGTATTTTAAAAAATACATTTTACGTCGATTTTTGTAAATTGTATATTTTTAAGGAGAACACTTTTAAAAAAATCAACTGTTTTTGGTGAAATAATTTAAACAATTTTAATTTGGACATCTTTATTATAATTAAAGAAGCACAGATTTTATTAATAAATTTGTTTAGCAAGCTTTAAATCCGCATCTTCTTGGCGTGCTTAAAATTGATTTTAGTTTTAAAAATTTTAAGTTTCTTTTAGTAGAGAAGTAAAATATTACTTTCTAATTTTCTAAGCTCGTAATACAATATAATAAAATAATAATATTATCTGAATATATTTAATTTTTTTGGTTTAAAATTGGCGACTGATGAATTCTTTAGAATCATGCACAATTCTTTTAATAATAAATAAATGATAGGCTTAACATTCTTTTAGACATTTCTTGACATTCTTTTTTGTTTTTTAGGTCGCTCACATCATTTTCTAAAATTGTACTTTGAAATTAATTATTCGAAAGCAACTAATGTTTAATTACAAATAAGATTTATTTAGAATTTTATAATAAATAAAATAGCTCGGATGGTTGTGCGGTAGATCATTAGCGTAAACGTTTTCTTTCAAAACTCCCCACAAAAATAAATCCATAGGAGTAATGTCAGGTGATCTTCGAGGAAATCCAACAGGTCCAAATTTTTGCATGAAACTGATCATTCGGTCACTGTCTAACCAATAAAGTTGAATGAACAGCACCATTTTGGTCCTTCGAACCGTGGATCTTGAACTGTAGACTGCATTCTTATATCATTTTTATTGCCATTTAGTAACTTCGCATCTCGTCCATCGTGTTAAAAATTGCAACAATATACAATTTATTTTCACGCACTTCTGCGAGTGCTTTACGCGAAAGTTTAAGCAATCATTACTGAAACTTAAAACACTTTACTTAACTCACTTTACTTAACCGTTTGTGCAAAAAGTTGCTTCGTCACTAAAAATGATTCGTCGATCTTCTATAAACCTTTCACCTACCCATAAACAAAATTCCAATCTTCTTCCGTTAGCGTCGTCTCCAGCTTTCAGAGTATGATAATAAACTTTTACTAACTTCTAACTGTTGAGAACGTTTTCTTCGAATGCCTTCGGATTATTATCCACGATTAGTGTTGCTACATCATTTTCATTGTATTTTTTTTAGTTCACTTAATGTTTCAGACAGATCCAGTTTGATCAAATTTTCGTACCAGTTTTCGTAAAGCTCTTTTCTTACTGCAGTATTTGGAAAACGTTCATGAAATAAATCTCATAACATTTTATAAGATAAATTCGTTTTTCTTTGTAGTGAGAATTCTATAGCTTATTCAAACCTATATGATGTTCACGTCATCAATACAAGGTTACTAGATGATGACGTTTCACACATTGCTGTTACCTCGTACCTCGCATTTTGACAGTTCTAATAAATTGTAGTCTTTCTTTATACCATCTAATATGTGCGCAAGTAAATCATCTATAGAATATGTCACTTTCCAATCTTTAAACCGAATTACAAATAATCAATCTAGTAACTTTTTGTTGATGACGTGGACATCATATAGGTTTGGATAAGCTATAGTACAATTCGGAGGATGCCTACTGTTCTCTCAAATAAAATAGAATAAAATAGTTTTGGAATTTCCTTATTTTTAATTTTGATTTATGTCCACCCTGTATTGTATAATTGAAATTTAAATAGAGTTTTGGAAATTTTCGAGGAAGCAGAGTTTTTTTATAACGTTTTTCTCTAAAATTAAAAATAAAAAGGACCCAAGCCGTGGACTCGCTGTATGAATAGGTTATTTTAGCTTGATTTTCAAGTTCTTTTTTAAGCATTCATTATTATTGCAAATTTCGAAAATTCATAAGTGACTTAAAGTTAGTAAATACCTACCCTACACTCTACCATTTGTAAATCTGAAGTAACGTTTTCGTGAGTTATTAAATATCGTAGGTATAATAAAAGTAAATTGGGTCAGTTTTCTACTTTATTCTTTTACTGTTGATTTTCGTACACGAGCATTTACGGCTTTGCTGGCACGCGATGAATTGATCTTTTCGTTTTAACATAAGAAAAATTTGATATCATTTATAAATCCAAAATTTATGTACCTATATCGGGTTTCTTAGATTAACACTTTATGAACAGAATAAAGAGATCGCTATGATCCGATTACGGAAAGCGCTGTAAGAACAAACATTCCGCTTTTAACTTCGAATAAAACATTTTCGTCGAGAATTTTCAGAAGAGTTAATTACGCAAACTAAGCTGAAATATCTGTGCAAATTATTCAGGAAGCATAACAAAATAGCTTCGCAAGCAGATTTGTTAAATTTTTGCATTAATCACAGTTTCTTTCATAAATTCGAGTGCGTATAAAGTAAAGAATAATTAGTTTTTCAAAAAGATTTCAAGTTTTATAAATCTACATAATATATTTTGGTAAATGGTATAAATTAAAGTAGCTTACAATCGGTAGATCTATACGGCAACGGCCTTAAGATTGTTCGGGAAAGCTTAGGATACGTAGGCCGGAAGAAAGTAATGAAGCTTAAAGTAATTTCGGATTTCTGGCTTTGTCCAGTTCGAACTATATTAATCAATTTCGGAAAGGTAGATTTATTTTGTTGTTTTATAGTCAAACTTGTTTTTATTTTCTGCGTGTTGTTTATGTTGTTTGTTCATAATGCTGGCCATTTACCATTAAAAAATGTACACGCCATGGCGTATAATATTGAACATAAATTATAAGTAAATCGATATAAAAACACATACCCAATACGTAAGAATTATTTTTTAAAAAAGAAGTTTTGCGCAAGTTGCATAAACGTAATTAAAAGTTACGAATAGATGATGAACTTTACCTAAGTTAAATAAATAAATATATTATTTATTAAATTCCTACATTTTGAAATTATTTTGTATTTAATTTGATTCCTAAGTTAATAACAGACCATAAAGCAGTTTAAAAAAAGATTTAGGTGGCAATAAGAGTAGATTAAACACTGCATATCAAATGTTTTGCAAAATCATTTATTACCTAGAGAAAATCGCCAGTATATGTTGACAGTGATTGATAGACTGTAGCGAACTCTATGTTATCTGTGAAAGTAAGTCAGATATTTTTAACGACAAATAGTCGTTTGTCGATTTTTATTTTCCCTTTTAAGATATTCTGGAGAAAATCTATCGACGAGAAACGAAAAACGAATTCTGCTTTTTTCTAAATACGTATTTTAGTAAACCACGATTTATTAAGTTCCTTGATTTACTTACAAAAACCACTCTTTCGTTAATTTTATTGTTTAGTTATAGGTAGGGGAAAGCGGAACAAAATCGGGCGCCAAAGTTTCGAATTGTTACATATTTTTTCCTTTTAAATATTTTATTACAAAAAAGGATATACGTCGTTTAAAGGTCTCCTTATAAAAAATCGAAAATAGTGGTTTTTGAACTAAAAGTTTGTATATCTCCTAGTAAATTGAGCTTTACGTCACCAAGAATAAAAACTCGGTTTTGCCATAAAATGGTGGGGTAAAACCGGGTACCCATTTAAAACGTCAGAAAATACCTTGTCATCCAATTATTTTTATGTCACGGCTTAGAAATTCAATTAATGGAAAAACAAGTCAAAAGTCTTGGTCAAAGTATAAGATTTTAAAATTTTTTTTATAATTTAAAAAAAAAAATTCTATTTCATGTCAGTATCATTTCTTTTAATTATTATTATTGCACAATTTTCTTTTAACGCTTTTCTCTTTTGCACTTTTCAGTTTTTCTTTATATTTGACTTCATTTTTGCATGGCGATATATTTATATTTATATGTTTATATAATATCACTTTCACACGTGCAAGTCAGACCAGTTGAAATAACTGTTGTTACTAGTTACGGCATTCTGAGATAGTTAAGATAACTAGTTATCTTTAGGTACCCGGTTTTATTTAACTCTCTCCTACCTACTTAATTGAGTGTAGCGACAAAATAGCCCAATCTAAAACAACCCTTAAATAAAATAAAATAAGTACCTCAGAACACATATTTGGTGCCTATTTTTTTTCCTAATTATGTTTACCTACTTACCAATTATTAATTTTAGAATATTCGCTAACTTTGATCAAAAATGGAATTTTTTAATAAATCGATAATAATAAGTCTTCTAAATGGAAATAACTAACTACCTACATCAATAATAATCGACAGTTCTCCATTTAGATTGTTGCGTTGCGATACAAAAATGTTATTTTTTATCGATAAATTTGAGTAGCCTATCAATTTAAAACATAAATGAAATTCTTATTGCCGCAAATTAACTTATTATTTTATTTTATCCGATCTGTTTAAGGATAATAAAATTGTACATGAGTTCAAAATATATTAGATGCACACGAGAAGCTTTAGTTTTTCGAGCTTAATTTATGTAACGATAAATTCATAAAACGCAATAATAAATTAAATATTTTTATGTTTATATTATTCTGAAGCTAAAACGCTTATTAGTTTTAGAAATAATCTGATTTCTGCTATATTATACTTAACTATACCTGCAAAATTATACGAATAAAGAAATTCATCCCATCTACTAGGTAAATGTAGCGACAAAAAACTGATTTTGCCTTTAGGCTTTACCAAAATGTTCGTAGGCAGGTACTATGTAAATCCGATTACAAAAGCTGAAACTCTAAAAGTTATAAACGGAATGGAAATAATTGAAATAATACTTTTATATCCATTTTAAATTAAGTAAATGTACCTACCTTAATTTAATTATAATACTTTAGTAACTCATTTTGGAGAATTAACTTTTAATATTTTTAATAAAGTTAGGTATCTAATTATAATTTAAGGCTAACAGCAATTTTATTTTAAGTAGAAGATCCGATTGTTAGAAACAATCGCTTTGAAAATTATCACGAAATTAAATTCAAAGTATTATACTTACAGTTAATAATAATTATTTTTGTCCTTATTTTCACATTAATCTTATTTCGGCGAACGTTCAATTTCACGAAAAAGACAATTTGCGAGCGTAAAAGATTAAAAAAACATTTCTCAACGTGGGATTCGTGATAGGGAGTTTGTAGTGTTTATTTTTTATTTTAGAACATTTTTCATTCTCGTGTACCAATTTTTACTTGTCAGCTTAGAAGAAAATTTAAAACTTTCTCTCGTTTCTAAAATTTCTTCCCACGTCAGCTTATCTGACATCGTAGAAAGAAGAAGCTTTTCGGTAAATAGCGCGCTGAATAATCCCCGATTTCGAGTAAAGTAAAAATACGCCGGTCTGGAAACAATAAAATAACGAATACCAGGTGCGTGGAACGTTTTCAAAACGATTCTAACAGTTTTCAATTTTCATAATATGTTTTGAATACAATTAATATTATTGATGCTACTTAGGTTTCTATTCATTTCTAATTACACCTTTGCATAGATAAATATATTAGAGGATAAATTAATATAGGTAACTTACCCGACAAAAACTCGTAATTGCCGATATCTGAAAATTAGAAAAATGAATCACATTTTTACTAAATTAAATCATCCTCCTATTTAACTCGTATTCTTATTTTAATTTCTATTTCTTATGTTTGCGAGCACCTATCTAATCAAAAAACAAATTCTTATTTTAAAGCTTTTATTAATTTTTGAGGTTTTAATGACAGTTTTAAGAAATATGTGTTACACTAATCGTTTATATACGGATTATATCTATACCGGGTGTTAACGAAATTACTGGACAGCCTTTATTTTTGACGGTAAAAAAGGTATCGGTCCGAATTTTTTTGTGAGGATTTGTACTATATTTTAACTGTTGAAGAACTACTATCTTACTTACGGTTACGTAGGAAATTATCTTAACTTTCGATTTTTAAATGGAACATTCTGTATATTTTGACTATTTTGGAATTCTCTATCGATTTTTAATAGAATTATATCGTTTTGAAAATTTTATATTCTACTTAATTTTTTTAAATAATTTTTTGCATTAAACTGACAGCCACTTTGGCACAATTAAATAAAACCTATTTAGAAATTTAGTGCTAATTATTGCTCTATTCCCGTTTTTTTTTGCTCCAGCCAAATTTTTTTAGGAAATTTAGAAGCTGTGGTTGTTTTATTTAGTGCCGTTATCTACATTTCAGGTCATTATGTGTTTTATACGTATCTATACAGAGTGTCAAAATTAACTAGTCAAACCCTTAAACTGATACTTGACGTTAAAGTAAACCGATCTACTTTTAATAAACCTGCGCCCGGGAATCCATAGTCAAAGTTAAGAAAATAAAATTAGCGTAAATTTTTATACAATTTTAACATCAAGATCTTCATAATTGCAGCAGGTACATTAAAAGTTTAAGGAAAGAAAGAGCGGTGCAACAAAATCGGGATATAATAGAACGCGCAGCAATAAATTCATAAAGCAGTAAGTTATCAATAATATTAAAGTTATTACGTTTATTTGTTGTACCGGTTTGGGACTTATAGGGGTAGTTTTTTCGTATTAAGAGTAAAGCAACGAATTCTGGATATAAAAAAACGCGAAGCAACAAATTCATAAAGAATTAATTTACGAAATATTTCGAATTAAGTGTTGTGCTACTGCGGCGAGTATGGGGGTTGTTTTTCGTGTTAACAGTGGAGCAACAGCGTCAGTAATAGAACAACAAATTAACAACAAAATATTACTTTACAAATACCTCTTTGTTTATACGTTTTTTATTTTTTTTTGTGGGTGGCTGTGCTAGTTTAATTGTTAAGTTAGCACAGACATGGTTTTTTGAATGGCATTCGATTGTGCCAAAGTGGTTGTGTCAGCTTAATAGACGATTTTAATTCAACTTACTTCTTGTATTCTTCGATGTATGCTAACTTTGTGCCACTGATTATCATCAAATCGAACTTTATTGGGCTTTATTTGCATTTCTTGCTTGCCGTTTGATAAGCCCCATGGTAAGAATGAGGCACCCATCCTTAATAGCAACATTGAGATAGTCCGTTCCATCTCCTGCAACGAATTACAATTTTTATTTGATACAAGATCATTCACACGTTTCAAATTATTAATGTTGTTTTTTTTTGTGGATACGTAGCATTTTTATAAATTCAATTAAATCTGGCGAAACGATATAAATATTTACTCGAGGGGTTTGTTTCAGGTGTTGATTCTCGTTTGGATTTTAGTAGGATTTGTTAGGGAAACCCAATTTCATATAAAGGAAAGGACTCACCTGTATAAAAAAGTAATCCGTTGGGAGCCCTCGTTTTAAAGTAGAAAGTAACGGAATCTTGAGCACTAACGATTGGTTCGCCCCCTGTCTGACTGAGGTCGTACGATAGAAATTCGTTACCCCGAAATACGGCTTCTGATGGCGCTTTATCTGAAAATTTACGGAAATGTCATAAAATCAAAAATAAATTGATTCCCGACGATTACGATTGCTCCAAGTTTTTATTATGAGTAACGTTCGTTCGAATATTTCAATAATGGATGTAAATAATTTGTTGACGGTTGTTCAAAATTTCTGAAATTATCGAAAAGGAATAAAATTCTTTTTTTTTGCGTATTAAATAAAATGATATAGGTAAATTCATTTGCAGCAATTCATCTACGACAGTTTATCCAATTATTTTTATATTTTAACTTCCGTCTTAATATAATTAGAAAAATTAAACCATAACTTTGAATTCTGTAATATTATAAATAAAAATATAAAATACAACAATATTAAACATTCACATTCGTATCAAACATTAGTTATCGATTTCAAAATTGCCTTTGATATATAAGTATAATATGTATTTTTAAAACTGGAAATATTTAATTCGACGAATTGTTGTAGATTAATTTACCTGCAGTTACGAAATAAAAGTTTTAAGAACAAAATATTTATCACATACAATATAAAATAATTGTTTATTTTGAATATTATTTACCGTAACGATATTTGTTTTAAACCGAAAAGAAGAATGGAAAAATAATCATAATGAAAATGTAAATGATTTTAATATAAATTTTCACGAGATACTAATCGCTTATGTAGTTATAAAGTATTATCATATAAATACTGGATACGTTATTGTTTTTTAGGGATTACATATCTATATAGTTTGCAGGCGGCTTGGTCACATCTGGCACATAACTTATAAGTATACGTAGCTCTTTCTCTTGTTTTTTTTTTAAATATTCTGCTTATTTTTATGTTTTAAAATTAGCGAGAGTCTATTTAACTAATTCTATTTTTAATAAAAGAAAAATTTGCAGTTAATTTAATTTTAATGTACGCAATTCACATTCACATTCCTGTATGCAATTGACGCCATCGACAAAAAGTTATTAGATTGTTTATTTGTAATTCGGTTTAAAGTTTGGAAAGTGACATATTCTATCGATGATTTACCTGTGCGTATATTAGATGGTATAAAGAAAGACTACAATTTATTAGAACTGTCAAAATATGAGACACGAGGTGACAGCACTGTGTGAAACGTCATCATCTAAGTAACCTTGTATTGATGACGTGAACATCATATAGGTTTGGACGAAGTGTAGGTAGATATTTTTCATCACTAACAACATAATTGATCTTTTATGCAAAGATAAATCAAACATATCGAAATAGAAATTAAGTAGGAAATTATTTAATTAAGTAGGTCGATCTTTTAAAAATAATGTTGACAAATGTGTGGAACACGTTATTGTCAATTTAATTGTTTTTCGTCCACCGTAACTGAACACGTCCAATTAGCTGAAAACGGTTTAGAAGTCCAGCAAGTTAGTAGAAGTTTTGATTAATAACAGTTGCTTTTATAGTTCAACTATATATACAAGTAACAATAAATATCTATGAAACGACAGACAGAAATTTTCTAAAACTGATGATTAGTGGCATTAAAGTTCCGCCAACCCAAAATTAATGAATACATCTTCATTTAGCGAAAGTAATTTTCTCCTCGACATAATAATTGGTGTTTTCAATTAGGTACAGCTTACCATGACGTATTACAATGCCACAGACGTCTCCATTTTCCACGTTTAATTATTTTAAAATTGAAGAGACGAGTCGCTGTTATTTAACAGTTAATAAAAAGGTAATAAAGGTGTAGACAAGAGCTTTACAATGCAGGCACGTGTACAACTTAGCCCGAGATTAAAGGGTAAACCAAAACCGAAGTGCAAAGCTTACAAGGAGCATAATTTAGACTACTCCCGAATTCCAAGCTTTACGAACTCATTAAGGAAATTCGGGTTGAAGTAGGTCAAAACGTTATATTTACTTCCCGATCAATTTAATACGAAATTTATTATCTATGTATATATCACACAAAGAGAAACGGCCTCGTTATATATATTTAGAAATCGAAGATAATTAAATTTTACGGTAGATTAGTGCCTTAATTGTTAAAAAAGTTAATTTTATCAACGTTCTCGGCATACCTACTCCAATAAAACCCCGTTAATATTCTAAATTTAAATATTGTTAAGGAGATTCCAGTTCATCGATTGCAATTTAATTTATTATGTCGTGAGAGAAACCAATAACGAGTTTAAATTATAATTAACGCCAATACAAACTTTTCGTTATATTTGTTAGGTAGATATTAATTGGATCAATTAAGCAGAAAATTATAGATATCTTGATTTTTGAAAGAAATTTTTTTAAATATTAGATATAGTATATTATTTTTGGAATTTATTTTGTAAGTACGTTTTTTTCAGTTACCTACTTATGTTTAGTTGATATGGATGATGATGATTTTTAATCGCATCTTATTTTTATAAATAGAGTGTAAAATATCTGTAAGACATCTTACGAAAAAATTCTCATTTCCGAAAATAAACAAGGTGTTTTATATTAAAAATTGAAGTACTAGAAGGTTGTTTATTTAGGTACATCAATTTTAGATAAACGACTATGCACTTAATAATAAAATTATGTATTATCAATAAATCGTGTATAAAAAAAAGACCGAATAAAGCCCGATAAGTGTTGCTAAAAAATATAACTTGTTTTCGGTTTCAAAATCGTTTTTCAAAAGTTTAAATTGAGAAAACAAATTGGAAAAGGATTCTTGATTAGTTTCGGAATAAACAGCGTAAAGGCAGAACGCGCTCAAACGCTATATGTGCTTTTGAAAATTGACAATTTAAAGAGCTTAGTTCCTTCTTTTTAGGATTTCAGTCGTTAAAAGCAATTAATTTGTTTAGAAATAATTCTCTTTGGTGTCATTACTTAGAAATATTTCAAATTCTAATTTTAGTTACAAGCTAACAAACTCAATAAATAAGCAGATAAATTTAATCAAACAAATAAGTAGCTGTTACGGTTACCGAATGATAAGCTTGGAATCGGGATTAATAGAAATGAAAAATTCGAAAATTTATTCCAAAATATTATAACAAGTAATATAAAATTGTAATACGGGCATATTGTGAATTGATTGTTAAAATAAGAAAAACAATATATGTTCTACTTTAACTATTTCCCATTTATTTCGTTATTTTTAACTATAATGACTTGTAAGAGTTTTATTGTCGCGAACAATTACTAAATTTTAAAATATTGCGCAGCAAATTAAACTTGCTGTTTACGTTGCTTCGTTTTACTCATAAAAAATTAATAAAACTTTAAGCTCGCATAACTCATTTTATTATTTATTATCTAAATTGGAAACGTTTGCGAAAACTATTCTGTTTCTATTAGAAAATAGAAATTTATTCTAGAATCGATTACTTTTATAATATTCTCTTAATTTTTACTTTCGTTAAAATACTTTAAAAAAATGCTAAAAGATAGTTGATTGCATATAACCACCATTTAGAGCGGCCTTAATATTTACATTTTGAAACTACCAACTTTAAGTGACCTTTATTATTTATCGAAAATAATATATTCGGTAAATTTTCAGCTAAATACGTATGGGGAATTGTTTTATTTTTGTACTTCGCCAAGCCGAAATTTATCGATACAACAGGTTGCTTCTAACCCACGACATAGCGTGGACTGACTGTGAGGTAGCAAGTTTACAAAAATTGTAATAATATAATTTTGAAAATTACCAGAAATATAAAAATCGGCGTTTACATAATAGTTTTATCTGAAATGAAAATATTTGTCGTGGTTAACAAAAATTGCCAAAATATTTTAAGCTCTTTTATTCTATCTGTTACTGTTTTACCCGTTTCCCTCTTAGATAACTTCTGTGGTTGTTCGGAATTCCTTCGCGACTTAAAATTTTAGTGTATCCTTTCTAAGTAATCAATTTTAACAACATCAAGTTTTCGATACATTTACGCTCTTAATTATATCTTTCAATTAATATTCGACGGATTTAAAATACATGTGAAATAAAAAGCAACATAGACTTTGTAGATACAACAGATTGTGGATTCTGGTAGACACCTAATTGCTGGACGGGCTGGGGGCAAGTTACGTGGCTTTTCAGTGACTATACAAAAAGTTATGACAATGAGTAAAATACGATTAAGAAAATTAATAATTTAGTGAAAACTAAATTAAAATACACCCAAGGTGAGTTCGTGACCGTGAATCGAAGCGGTACGTGACCTCGTGCGGTCATTATATTTGCGTGTGATTAAAAAATTAGTCGAGTTTAAATGTGAGCGCGTTCTCCGATAGGAATGTAAGGCACAAACATTTTAAAATCTAAACTTTACAATACTTTTTTTTCCATCATTTAGAATTTTAAGCACAAAAATAGCAGATGGTCATAAGTGTGCGAAGTTCCGATTTAAAGCGCCGTCATTTCTGATTTAAACAATCCCTGGTATGTCGAGATTTTTATTTTAAATAAAGGCATTACTACAAAAATTGTTAATCAAGTTTATTTATGGTAGACATAAAAATAAAATATTGATATTTGATGTAGGTATAAAAATATGAATATTTTTAAGCAGAGAATTTGCCTTCACACACGAAATCTCCAAATCAACAAGGTACAATATTATAATATTATATTATAAGCAAGCATGCATATCGTCGCATGCGTGAAATTTTATGGATTACTTTTTGGTTTGTGACAACTATTTATTAAGTAGGTAGGTAGGTACCTACCTAGTGTTAATAAGTTTCAATTTTAATAAGTTATTACACTTTATTTGCTGAACACCGTAATATTATAGAAGTTCTTAATAATGTGTAGTAATCATAGATTTCGTTCGCGATTTTATATTAATATTAATCAACACACAAATGAGTAAGTAGATAATATTTTCATTTCCTTCTCGAAAATTTTCGCACAAGTATAAAAGGTATTGACATTTTTACATGATAATAAAAACAATAATAAAATTTATTAAAGTATAACAAAATTGGTGGTTATAAGTTATTAAAAAGAAAACTGATTACGACTTAAATTAGAAGGGGGTATAGAAGGGGAACATATAACAATAACACCAAAACAAATATCAACCACGGTAAAACTATTAAAAAATAGAAAGTCACCAGGTCCAGGAGGGATTCCAGCAGAGCTGATCAAACATGGAACAGATAAATTATATCACATGATAGCCAAGTTATTCACAATGTGCATTAATGGTCAGAAGGTCTCGGATGAATGGAGATTAGCATATATAACACCACTGTTTAAAAAGGGCGACCGAACGAAATGCAACAACTATCGAGGTTTATCAGTCACTAGTACTTTCAGTCGATTTTATGGAAGAGTTGTTAGAGACCTAATAGAAAAGGAATATAGCGATAAAGAATCAGAACATCAAAGCGGATTCAGAGCCGGAAGATCATGCATTGACAATACATTCTGCATGAAACAAATAATAGAGAAAGAACTAGCCTATGGAAGAGAAGTACATCTATTATTCGTCGATTTATCAAAAGCATACGACACAGTACCGATTACAAAATTATGGGAAGCATTAACAAACACACAAACTAACCATACACTCATAATGGCAGTTCAAGACCTATACAACAACTACATATTGAAAGTAAAAATGGACAATAAACTATCACAAGGGTTTGCAATAGATAAGGGACTAAGAAAAGGTTGTTGTATATCGCCTACACTCTTTAAAATATATACAGAACACGCATTGAAAGCCTGGAAAAGAAAATGCGGAATGATGGGTTATGAAATCAAGAACGATACAACATTATTTACATTACAATTTGCAGATGACCAGGTAGTAATCGGACAATCTAAGGATGACTTAGAATATATGGCCAGGAAACTAATGAAAGAATATCAACAATGGGGACTGGAGATGAATGTTACCAAGACAAAGTATATGAGTATAGGAGCAAAATTAGGAGATTTAACACTTGAGAATAATATAACGATTGAAGAAGTAGAACAGTACAAATACCTAGGGGTAACATTTACAAATGAAGGTAAAGATACGACAGAAATTCAAAACCGAATCACACAAAGTCGGAAAGTCATAGGGGCTCTCAATGGTGTATTATGGTCAAAAAAATGTTAAAAAAAGGAGCAAACTTAGAATATACAACTCTATAATAAAAAGCGTACTATCCCATGGCAGTGAAATATGGACAATGACCGAAAACGATAAAAGGAAAATATTAGCAACGGAAATGGATGCCATAAGAAGATCGGCGAGGATTTCAAGACTAGAACATAAAACAAATGACAAAGACAAATGATGACAAATAAGACAAATAATGTCAATCAAATAATCAATGTCAGACAAATAATGGAAGTAGAAAAGACCATTATAGAGGAGATAGAAGAAAAACAATTAAGATGGTACGGACATATCCAGAGGATGGACGAAAGTAGGCTGCCGAAACAAATACTCGAGTGGACACCACAAGGAAGAAGAAAAAGAGGAAGGCCAAGGAAAACTGGAGTCAAGGGATCCAAAAATCCATGAGTGAAAGACACCTGAATGACGGAAAATGGAATGAGAGAGGACAATGGAAATTGGGAATCGCAAGGCGTAAAACGCTATAACGCGAAAAATGTATGTATTACGACTTACATTAGGTTAGATAATGCATTGGCGAATTCGCGTCTCTTATCAGCAATGTGTTAAATGAATTTGTTCCAAACTTCAATAGGTACCTATCTGATTATACAGGGTGCCTCTGAAACGTTTGTACAACGCATGACCACAGATTCCTGAACTGAAATTATGCCGATCTACCACAACTTCCCTAGTATATCCCAAATTGCCTCCTTTTCGAGATACAGTCAGCGACAAAACTGAGCGGACACTAGAAAATTACGACGTACTGGTTATATCCATAAATGTTTTGAAACACAAAATTACATTTTAGACATTCCGTTTTAGTATATCGACGGCGTTTTGACGCGGTGGCTTAACCCACACTTTTTGCAAAAATTACTTATTCTGACTACATTATGCATCCAAGGCAATACATCATCCGTTAAAATCTGGTAACAATATTCCGATTTTTTCCATCGGCAAAATCGATTTGTATTTCCGTGAAACGTATCTGCTTATAGCTAAGCGACAACACAAAATGTGCGCTTTTGTAAAATTTATTTTTTGTGGGTTAAGTCGTTCTGCAAAAACTGCTCGATATGATGTCCATTCAATTTTGTCCCTGACTGCATAATCCCTTGAAGGGGGGTATTATCACATACTTTTTACAAAATAACTTATCAACGACTTAACCTAAAAACTTTAAATTTTGGTAGTATAATTATTGTTGTAGTTAAGGCTAACTAACATACGGCGCCTTAGTCAAATTAATATACAGGGTGTTTATTTATAGGAGTCGTGGCCACATTTTTTACCAATAACTTTTATACGTACGCGACCGACTCTTTTAATAATTTTTTTCGAAAGACAGGTTAATTTAGAAACATTTATTACTCTTTTAAAAATGTAATATCTTTAATGGTTTTTCCATAAATGGACAATTTTCGTCATGATATATTTGTAATGACATAATAAAAAATGACTACAGTATGACACGATAATAGTTCGAGATAATCGATATCAATCTTTATTAGTCAATTTAAAATTTTTTATAAATAGAAAAGTTAACTAATTTCGTTTTTGACGCTCTTTTTTTTACCGAATACCTATGTAATAGATAATATAATAGCGAATAATAGAATAGTATAAATTGTGAAATAATAAAAATATAAGTATGTACAGTAGGTATATTTTTCAAAGTACCCAACTACATATAGGCACGTAAAAATAAAAATGGTATCTGCCCGAATACTAAGTAGGTATCTACTTAAATCAATTTAATTTGAATGAAGCTGATGCGCTGAGAATATTTTGTCAAGTTTTATTTTAAAGACGTTTTGAAGAACGTGATATAATTTTAATTTGCAATGATTGACAGCAAAATGCTTTTACAAGACAAATTTTTGTGCGAGCATGTAAAAGTGGAAGATAAGCAACCACAAAACAGGGACAATTGACGAGACCGAAATAGCAACGGAGGATTTTTACATAAATTAGAAACTTCTTGGCGGAGAAATCGGAATAAAGTCAGTTAGCCGTGAACAAAACACCAAGGGAAAACAAAATTTATTTGTTGATAATATAAAATCCCCTATAAATGGATTTTCTACGTGGTTATGGTATATTCTGTATTTTTTTTAACGAATCGATCTCGTCCGTTTGTGTACGGACTTTACGAATCCAATATTTTCGATACGGGCACTTTACGACGATCGTTTTTTTTTTAGCGTCTGATTAGCCAAATTTTAGTGCGGGACAAAACGTTTTCTTGGCAAGTATCGGATTGATGTTTTAATAACTTAAATTCTTTCGAAATTTTCTTGTTGATTTAATTCGAAAGAGCTATACGACTTTCAGCAAGTGGTGCGCTGTTTACAAAGGGTAACAAAAGGGAAAATGTTCTTTACGTTTACGAACAAAAGGGCATTGTTAAGAATGTCGATTAAACCGAGCTGAAAGCTTCGTTAATTTTAGTGTTTCACAGCTAGTAACAAAAGATTTAAGATTGTTGTCTTTAATGATAACTTTTTAGATTTTCTGCGAAATTTTATTATTTTATGTTATCGTTTCAAAACAATAAGAACCCTCCGATTAGGTGCAACGATAAGCATTGGATGAATTTGAATGGTCACGTATTTCTATCATGTATTCCTACCCTATTGGGTTATCAAGATCAGACCCAAACAAAATACGCTTTGATAAATGAAATGATTATTATCTTTCTCTGTTTGTGTAATAATACCTTCTACTTGAAATAGACAATTATTTAAAGTATTATAGTTACATTTTCTAGGAGTGACTAGATTGAAAATTATTGTGTATTTTAAAACCTACTGATTTTGAATACCTATCTATAAATATTTTTAAGAAAAATAGGTATCGTAGTGACATATTTATTAATTAATTTTCTTAATAAAGCTTTATAGCCCAGTAAAATTGGATTTTAACTATAAGAAAATTATTAACAAGCTAGATTTTTGCATGGACCTTCATTTTTATGTTTTGAACTAAACGTTAAAAGTCCTCTTCAATAGCGTGGCCGCAAAAATTGTTATAGGGGGTGAAATAATTTAAAATACAGATTTTCGCAGTTATTTCGGAAACTATCGATTTTTCGAAAAAAAAATGTGATAATCATGTCAATGTCAATGTGGCTCTTAAATGCTTTGAGGAATTTTGACCAAACTTGGCACATATTTTTTATCCCCCTGGCCAAAATATAGATAGGGTTTTATTCGAAGAAACCACCCTTTCCGATAGGGGTGGCAAAGGTAAAAATATGCCTCGACTGATTTTGACTAAGCTTGGTACATATATATCCTTCATCGTTCAGCTCAAAATACTGACAGGGTTGTAATACAAAAAAAAAGTTCTTATAATAAACGGATGTGTTATTGATATGTCATTGTATTATTTAAAAATTTAAATAGACCAGTCTACAGTTTTCTTAGTACAAAGACATAAAGAATCTGAAGTAGAAGGAGAAAATATTGAGGAAACCCCTGCAGAAAATGATAAAACTACAGAAGAAGCATAGGAAACTTCAGAAGTTGAAGAAGAGATACACTAAGTTTTTCACAATTCTTTTTGATCGAGAATAATATCAATAATACTAGATTCACTAAAATCTTGCTGAAATGTAGCTGAAGACTGTAGCACATAAATAGTTCTTTACTGGACATGATTTCATAACGTAAATATTTTATCTACTACAGTTACAATTCTGAATCACTCTGTATAGCAGATAACAGTCAAATAAGCAATATAGTTCCTTGCTAAATGTTAACAAGGTTTTAGTGGTATTTAGTGGCTCGTTTGGCTAGAATGACAAAATGTGTGGACAAAACCTAAGTTTAGCTAACATAAAAACATTTTTAATTGCTTACTGTATGTAAGTATATCTAACAATAAGTAGGTAGGTATATAAAAATCTTACTAAACCTAAGTGGGTTTTTATAGCTATCTATTTCATTAATCTTCAACAATCGATAGTTTAATATTGTCGGGGGTGGGGGTGGCATCTGTTCGACCGCATGTCATTGTCTACGTCCGTAACGTGTCAAAGCGATGATAATATCCTAAATATCATGCTTTTATAAAACGGAAATATATTATTACATACGTAGATCGTATATCTGGTGCAATTAAAAGAAAATATAAAAAAATAATTGGAAAAATGCTGGCACTTAATTACTTTAAAGAACAAATTGCTAACGTAAATTCTTTTGTTGCTACTTTGGGATGCTCATAATCTAGAGAAATTTATGATGAATTCAAATTAAAACTTTTTAAAAAAGATATAATGTACACCCGGTCGATATGGAAATGACATTTTCCATAAAATAGACTCGACTCTTGCCTTGTTTCGTACTATCGTTTTTGGAAAATTTAATTTTGGATCTGGGGCAGTCATGTTAGCGTTGTTGTCGTTGTTGGCCGTTAATAACAGACGTTTAATAACCTGTTAAACAAATAAAACGATATGCAACTGTTATCCACAGCTATTTGATTAACATTGGACTTTTAGATATTTATCTTTTTAACCTTCAATATCTCGATAATAAATTAATTTGAGATTTAAATAAAAAATTTATATGAAGTTTTTGTTTATTTTGTGCTAGAGAACATATTCCTAAAATAGTGCCGTGCAATTCTTAAATATCCTGTATAATGCTTTTTAGTTCTTGGTACTTTCTCGGAAAATTGTGAAGTGTAGTTAACGAATTTGTTTAAGCTATTGTTACATCCAACAACACAGCAATTAGGCATTTTAACTTATTGCAGAAAAGAATAACCTTAAAAAATCAAAGTACATTCAATTCTAGTTAATAAAATTTCGTATAAGTATCGGTGTCACGTTGCGTTGGCAAAGAAACTGCACTACTAGATATGCATAAATGCCAGCTCGCGTGTCGGTATGACGTCAGCATTTGAAATTCACTAACTTTGAAGCTATGTAGTATCTGAACGAAGGCCGTTATTAGAAATACGCGGTTTTCACGAGTGATTTTATCTAATTTTTTATCGAAATAAGTTTTTTTTTTGGTCGACACCCCCTTTAAGATTCGAATTGTTTCGTAAAAAGACTTACGTAAAGACTTAGAATCGGATTGCAATTTTGAAAACCAAATGCGGTTAATTCGTTACTTCGTTACTTAATAAAAAAATTACATATATTGAAAGGAATTCTCCTTTTAAAGGGTATGAAACGAGGGTCTGTTTTATGGCGGTGTCGTTTCCAGATCGACCGCCTGTAATGACCTACTATAATATTTTTCAATTATAATTTCTAGTAGTCTTTGAAGAGAAGAAAACACGTTCGAACGATAGCACGTATACTTTTAAAACGGCCTGTTAAGCGGACAAATTGAAAGATAATCCATTAATTTTCGCTAACGAATTTAGTTTAATGTGCTCGGTTATTCATTTAATCGAATGTAAAATGAGTTGTCGGGAAATCTAACAAATTTTGTTTTATAAAAATTAAATTACGTATTAAAAATTTATATTTATACTCCACCTTTTCATTCAAAAGAAAATATTGAAATGTACCTACTCGCGGATTGAAGCGCCGAACGAACTTTTCGATTCATTTTGCCACCGGGAAAACTCGGTTAATTACTTTGTATAACGTTAAAAGCCAACACTGTTTCTATACACGTAATGTCCTTAGCTAACTACTGACTTAACATGCTAAAATTTAACAAACTCAGTTATCTAGTCAAACTTGATATATTAAATTTAAACTGGTAAGTAGATACTTAATGCGAAGTTAGAATTGCTGTCGCAAAAGTGCGTACCTACCTAATTAATAATTAAGAAATCTAATTTAAAATAAGTATTACTTTTCACCATATTATTACGTTTAAATGTTAAAATTCATTTCAGCCCACAAAAGATATTTATCCTTGTCTTAAAATTCAAGAACGCATAATAACACTCCTCTTGGGCTGTATTTGTCAAAAGTCATGACAACTTAGTTATTTCGGCATTAAACTTTTCACAACAATTTTGAGTTTGGGGACGGAGGTGACGAACATAATTCCAACCAATTTGTTTCCTAAATCTCCCTTAAACCACGTGTAGATGGGAAGCGAAGAAAGACGGATAAAGGCGTGAACTTGAGAAAGCGCTTCGTCAGATAGGATAGTAACCCATGTTTGTCATTAATAAACACACTTTCCGAACAATTTTAAACATGAGTAAAGCTCTTTAGGCGTAATTTACAAACGTAAGTTCTAATCGTGTTATCTTAATGACATGTAATAAATAGATAGATACGTTAAGCTGCGGTAAATATTTGTGGCAATTATGAGAAGCGTCTTCTTGATAAATTTCGTAATTTCACCGTATCATTTTTGCGTACCTACCTATCTGCACTGCCAGTTTAGGACTCGATATTTGTCGCCGACAACTATCTATAACGATTATTAAATAAATTAAAGTAGGTACTTACCTACACTCATTAATAATAAATGCAATAAGATTTTTTTTTAAATAGAATATGCGGTACCTACCTAAGTATTAATTAGGCAACAGAGATCTTACCAATTTTTCTTAAAAGTTAGAATTATAGATTTCGAATAAGTAAGTACATCCACAAAGTTTTACGTTATGCCGCGAAAGCACCGTGAAATTCTGAGCGTAATTTTCATTTCATATTTGGAATTTTTAAAACTCACCGTTTAACGAAGTGATTTTTTTAGTTGTTTAAATTTTTTATTTTGTTTGGGAAATCCACTAATAATAAGTACAAGTACCTTTGTAGACAAGGCACAAAACAGTTAGTATACAGTGTGCTCGTTTTTCGCCTGGCGATCTCGATTATCTTAAGAGATACGAAGTCGGTTAAATTGGAGCAAAGTTGTGCATTTTTGTGCCGATTAATTATGTGCCAAAAAAAATTGATTTTCCATTTTTATTTTTTTATACGAAAACCAGTCAAGTTGGCCATTTCTAACCAAAACATTATTAAGATACTTTTTAACGTCGAATAATTTAAAAATACTATTACGTTTAATCTAGCTACAAGCAACGACGGTTAACTTTTGTTTATCTTATGAATGCCATATTATATTTATTTTCGTTCGAACGCAGATTTTTTTCTGATTCCAAAAATGTATAAAACTTACGCCCGGTTCCATCACTGCATCTTGAGCTAGAACTTATCTAAGTCGAACTCAAATGTAAGCACGACTTAAGACGAAAATGCGTTCCACCACGTTTTTCAAAGCACGCCTTGGCTAAGTTGTACGTAAATATGACAACACTGCAGAACTTGCGCGTGATTGGTCCTTTCCTTCAGTTTTTAAATATCCCGCACTGCGACAGTAATACAGAACGTCAAAAAAAAATGAAATTCCCTAACCTAACCTAACAAATTGCCCGTTACTGTTGCGACTGTTTGCGACGCTTTGTTCTCGTTTTCATGTTATCCATATTATTATGGACAAAATGAAGTGGTGCAATTACACCAGAGAGGAGAAGCACATTCTCATCTCACTGGTTGCAAATTATAAAAATGTAATAGAATGTAAAACCACAAACGGTACAACAAATAAAGAAAAAGATGCGGCGTGGAGTAAAATAACGTCATTATTCAACGCTCAGGGGAAAATTGATTGAATGGAGTAATATGAAACAAGAGGCGAAAAAAGACAAAGCGTAGAGTTGTACAGAACTGGCGGAGGACGGAGGACCATCAACAGTCAAATCAACCGATGATTCGCAATATTTGATTCTCTTAGTAATAAATGATACGACAGTAACGGGAATTATATTAATAATATCCACTTCCATAATAACTTTAGTAATCAAAGTTACGAATTCTAGTCACTGTGACAGACTTGAACAATGTGAGGTTATAAACATGATCTCAAGCTCTCATTATTCACGTCTCAGATGTAAGTTCGACTTAGCGAAGTTAAGGTCTGGTTTTACGTGGTGGAACTGAATTTTTCTGTCAAGTTCAGCTTAAGCTCTAAGCAGAGCTCAAGGCGAGGTGGTGGAACCGGGCGTTAATGTTTTAAAAACCAATTTATAAAAATATCTTGGTTTTTACGATTTTTCTATGATTGCCACGAAAACAAAAGAACTTTGCATATGTTCCAATTGGTATTTTGACAGTATTTTAACTTTAGTTAGAAAATGCCATTTTCAAATTAAGAAGAGCTCGAGCCTCTAAAGACTCAAAGGCCTTAAACTATTAACAAAAATAAGATCGTTACTAGTTCGTAATAATTTTAATTTGATCGTTTTAAGTTAGTTTGAATCTTCATTAATTTTATTTAATACCTCTACTTTATTCCGTTTTTTTTTTCTAAACGATCTAAATTGATGTTACGCTCAAGTTCGGAGATATTTTACTTAAGCAAGTATTCATTTTGAATTTGAAATTTAACTATACCTTCTGTGCCATTTTCCATTATTAGTTTCATTCATGTGTTATTTCTATATCCGACTGTCAGTAATAGTGCATATTTAATAAAGTAATGCTCTATCTTTATTTAATATTATTCATTGTGAATTTCACAGAATTTTGGCTTTCAAATTTGATTATTTAAATTGTTTAAGCACCTTATCGCTGTAATGTTTTGAATATTAATGATCAGGATTACCTTACAGGTAAACATTATTTTTTAATTTGATTTGTTTAATTTATTTGTCAAACGTGCTACCAAATTATACCGACGTGCAAAAATTAGCAACTTTAAGATGTTTCGTCGAAAACTCTGAAACGACTCCACTAATGAAAGTTAAATCTTTGCATTAGGAATAATATTAGATCATTAAAGTTTTGATTAAATTGGTTTCACTGTTTTAGTGAGTTTTCATAGAAAATAAAGCTATTGCAGCCTGTATGATGACGGGACCTAGAGGTGTCGCATTGAATTTTCTCCGATCTCGACCCCTAGATCACGAAAATATAGGTCATTTTCATTTTGGGTCGGTCATATATATATGTATATAATCAAATCTTGCAGACACGATTCCAGTCACAATTTTAATCGAAAGAGACTGAAATTTTGACAATATATTGTCCTTGCGAATACGAAGCACGAGTTCGTTAACCAGCCAAATCGACCGACCCGTTTCAAAATGGCGGCTGATCAAAAAGCTTAAATTGATGGTGTGTTGTCTTAGTTATTAATTATCGGATCGATACTATGAAATATGTTTTAGAATCATCATACGATTCTCTATTAAACGTATCTCTTTATCATTTTCGATAGAATGTACCGTTTCCGAGATAATCACGATTCCAGTCACAATTTTAATCGAAAGAGACTGAAATTTTGACAATATATTGTCCTTGCGAATACGAAGCACGAGTTCGTTAACCAGCCAAATCGACCGACCCGTTTCAAAATGGCGGCTGATCAAAAAGCTTAAATTGATGGTGTGTTGTCTTAGTTATTAATTATCGGATCGATACTATGAAATATGTTTTAGAATCATCATACGATTCTCTATTAAACGTATCTCTTTATCATTTTCGATAGAATGTACCGTTTCCGAGATAATCGAGAAAAAGTGATAATTTTTTTAAACATTTTACAAATATACTTTGAAAAAAAAGGAGTAAAAGTAAGCTGCCAGAAATTTCGAATCACATACAACAGCTGTTAAAAACACATCTAATAATAATTAATCTTCAGAGATAGAAAGCTTTAGGTCTAGTTAAGTTGAATTCATGCTTCCCCCAAAGTCTTCCTCCCTATATTACAATATAGATGAAATGTTATTCGGCATAAAGTTCGTAACGGTAGCTAAATGTCCAAGTTATTAAGCGAACAAACTTACGATACTAGAAATATTCTCCTTTATACTATAATAAGGTATTAGAGGCGCGCGAGCTTCCCAAATTAGTTCAAAGGGATTACGCTGCTATATTTGTATTTAACATTTTAAATTGATAAGTTAATTAGTAATTAGTTATTATAACGTTGTCTTCTTACTATTGTGTATCTATTTTAATGCAAATAATATTAAATCAGCAATACATTTACTTACATGCGAATACCTATGCTACGACAAAGATTTTTGTCCTCTATATAAATTTAATTTCTTATATTTTACACTATTAATTTCATTGTATGAGGTCGAAACATCCTGCATAATCGTTGTTTTTATTGATATTCAGATTTCTTTAAATTATATTTATTATCACTGTTGATTATATTATTATCACAGGGTGATCTAATTTCGAGATGTTCGCGAGCTACATTATCCATACAACTAACATAAATACCAGAAATCGGTTTTAGACATTCTTTGCTGACTGTCTGCAATCGGAAATGCGGTTATATTCGAATAATCTACATATGTAGTTATTCACGAACATTGAAATTTGTTAACACCAAAGTGATCACTCTGTCGATGTCGTGTATATCACCATACTCTGTGCACATAACAGAATTAATTATTCATTCCTTTAATGCGAATTAAATGAATTTTTAAATAGCTGCATTTCCGCACTAATTTTGTGATAATTATTCTTTTCTAATTTTGTGTTAATTAATGTGGGTAAGTTAGCCGTTTCGTTTTGCAAAAATTATTTCTCTCGAATGTTCTTTTTGAATCGCGTAGAATGTTAGAGCCCAAGTCAATATTTATTACGCAGCAACACGATGCTGAAACTTGCAGTTCTAGAAACGAAAATAAATGTTTCTTAATGTCGTTAGTGTTTGTGAAGTACAGTGTTGTTATTATAATTATATGGTTGACTATACATATAAAATGTAAAATGTATTTTCGAATGTACTTAAAGATTTAAAAACTTAGAACTTTGAAAAATTTTAAGGTAACGTATACATACCGAACAGTATTACATTTAAATAGAAAATAAAAACATTATTTAAAAAGAATTGATTTTAATGTTTCAACTTTGAGAGCGAATATCTCGGCAGAGGAGGGTCGTACGAAAAAGTTTGTTGAAATTCAAAGTTTCATTTTGACGTGTTCTATACGTCCCTGAAAGATTAAAACTCACATCTCATTGCCATGTGATGTATAAATGCGCAAAGAAAAATTAACCCTTTTATTCCCATCGATACACGATTAAAGGAGCAATTTTTCGCGTTTCGATAAAGTGTTTCAGATATGTTTTATGGGAAATACGTCTTTATTCATTACCCGACGACGTACCAAAAAGTGTCAAAAAATTCTACTATAAGTACCTACATTTTATACTATACAATCACATGCTGCTATAGAATCAGCATTAGGATCGCAATATTTGTAAGGGGATGGAATAATACGAAAGAAAGGATGCCTACTTATATATTATTTTAATTTAAAATTTTGATCAGGGAGATTTTTCGTGTTGTATTTGAATAAATTAGTTACTATCAAAATTATAAAAATTATTTTAGGTAAAATTTAAACAATTCATCCACATCAGTATACTAAAATACATAATATGTAGTTAACTTACAGTTAAATAACATGACTATAAAAATATCCACTTGTTATTTTTAACGACTAATTTGGAAAACAAGTATATGGAATATCTATAAACAAGTTTCGAATTAAATTTAGTTGAAAACGAGTTCTAGTTTAAATGAAAACGCGTATCGTTATTGTAATTTTCATTTGTTAAAATTGCTAGGAAATTTAATATTTGTCATAATTTAAAAAACGCAGTGCCCATTCGTAATATTAGACGCGATATTTATAATTATTTCGAGGAACATCTAGGGCAATATATTTGATAGGTATGTTAGGTATACAGGGCCGATCTTCTGATAAATATTTATCTGACATATATGTACCATAGAAAATTTGTTCGATCGATTATTTTCATGATAAATACTTGTCAGATGAAATCAGAAGATGTAAAGATCGGTCCACAAGCTGATAATTTTTTTTATAAGTCCAAAGGTTTTTAAATTATATTTAAAATAATATTAATTTAATAGACGGTGTCGTAAATATGAAGTCACATCGCTTACGCTTTAAACGTGGCAGTTTGTGTAAAATTTTTAACTTCGTACTGATATTAAATAAAACATATTTAAAAATGACTACTATTTAAAAATGATTAATTAATTAATAATTATGAAAATATATGGTAGCCACCCACATTGAATAGTTTTTATTAAAATTTTTTTTGTATATATGTATAGGATGAGTCATAATGAACGGAACACACTTTGGCAATATGCAGGAGAAAAACAATCGAGTAAAAAAGTTTATATGTTTTATTAAAAATACATTTACATGCTTTTTATATCACAACCAATTGAAGTTAGAAATAATTTAGTTCAAATTTTTGATGTCACTTTCTTAAATTCGAAGCCATATACAAACAAATTAAAATCGTCAACCCCATCACCCATCTTTAATTAACCAAAAACGTTTATTAAATATTTTGTTAAATTTTTAATCGTCGTTGGTGGTCATTAGCATATTCTAAACTTCGCACATACATATATACCTACTGAAAACATACAAACATACGAACATACTGAAATATGCGTACCTAGATAAAATAATTTTAGTAGGTTCGTTTGTAACGAAGGCGTAATCATTCTCTTAAATAACTTCATCAGCTTCATCATATCATATAGCGTTAATTTCATTAGCAACACTGTTTTCATTTGCAGTTTGCATAAACACCTCTATTGTTTTTTATAGCCGTTGTTTCAATTTGCATTTTAGGGATTACAATGATGACTTAAATTAACATCAACTGTACCAATAATTTTAAACCGCTCGATATTAAATTTTAATTCTAATTCTATTCAAAAAAAACCTTGACTTCTTGTAGTACCACAACTATATCTATTTATTTCGATAGTTGTTGTGATTATCTTATGCATCTAAGGCGAAGGCATAATCTAGTAACAACATTTCGATTTTTTTCACCAGAAAAATCGATTTGTTATTCCGTACGTACTGAGATACGTTCTGGTATAGTCTAAATCATCGTAAGTACCGTGCAAAACACCTGTGCTACGACAGCAGCGTATAATCTATATTTAGTACCGAACACATAGCAATGTACTGCGACACGTTACCAAACGTCCAACCTATATTGCCACAAATCACAAAGTGCAAAAATCATGGAAAAACAACCATATAACCAGTACCCGAGGTGTAATTACAAAACATAGCTACGGTACGTTTTATTCTTTGTACGGAAGTTGTGACGGCGATCCCGCAAAATAGCGAATGCGTGGTACTTACGATAAGCTGTCATGATATCTCGTTCAAGAATAGCATCTAACCTCCGTACAACTCCGTTTTTCACACAAACCCGTGACTGCATCGCCAGAATATGTACGTCATTTGCTACAAACATGTCCCGAATTACATTTATTTATAGCTACGCTACAACACAAAATGTTCGCTCCTGTAAAATTTAGTTTTTGTCGTTTACGCTGTTCTGCCAAAACGCCATCGATATTAGGTATATGGCGAGCTCTGTAAATGGACCGACGCCGACGGCGTCGGCGCGGAGTCATCCCTTTCTTATAAACTGTTTGAAATTAAAACGAAATTTTTATTGTCATAATTATTCAGTGTGGAGGGGCGATTTTTTGAAATGCGGACGAAATCTACAATTATACTTACTTATACCTTTAAATATATTTTTGTGGTGAAATGTATCTAATTGTTTATTTCCGTTAACGTTTATAAATTACGCTGAACGGGGAAAATTTATATCTAACCGATAAACGGTTGGAAAATGAGACATCGAGGATAAGTAAAAATTTTAAATTAAGTTTTACATAAAACTCAATTTAAACAATTTGAAGAGAGTTATTTGCGTAATGTCGGGTCGTTAGAGGGGTACGATAAAAAGATTTATATTAATACTAAATATAACACGTGGAAATATTTCTAAGTCATTTCAATCTGCTTCTCGACATATCAAGAAAAATTATTTGCGCAGAAGGGTGTTAGTCCGAAATTCTCGAACGATGAAGATAAATTTCTAACTTCTTCTCCCTGTTCCGTTTCACTTTTTCGATTACGACTTCAACAAATATTAATTTGGAACGTTAGTAGGATAAATTATTCTGCATCAGTATCCTCGCCTTTTTTTTAACTAGTCTCTTTTTGCATATTTAAATTAGATTTACACCCACCGAATTGATGTATAAAACAAAGTACAAGTGAAACTGTTACAATAAATTATGTAGTTCTGTGTAGGCTTCATCAAATGTAATTTACAACTTAACGATAGGTCAGAGTTTGTGATCGATACCGTCATCGACGGCCTTTCGCCGCCGTTTATTTTGCTTATTCACTCGATTTTCCTGAATTATGAGATACATAAATCATAAAGAACGAAATTCGTTCGAAGAAATTAATCTTGCCAGGACGCCATTTCAATTTGTGTAATCTAAAAGGTCTCACAAAGCTTGTCATCCCTCGTCCGTTTACTTTATTGCTAACACACAATTATTTCTCCCTCTGCCGAGTTTCGTTTCCTTTTAGCTGCAATTGCACGTAATAACGACCGCTAACAGTCGTCGTAATTAATAATTATAAAATTATATAGTGCGTGCTGTTGATGTGGTATCTATTAATAAAATTTGTGTTACTACAATTTACGAAACTATATTTAGGTCGTTGTATATTTTCTAGATTAACTTCGATTTGATTGCTCGATGGTTAAATACCTATATTACTCTAATTTAAGCTTTCAACGTCTTTTCGGTAGTTTTCAAGTTCAGAATAATTTAAATTCGAGTAATTGAAGAAATTTTAAATTAGCAATATCTATCACATTCTATTGTGCTTGTTAAAAAAAAATTATAAGTGCAAGTTATTAGTACCTATTACTTATTGTTAGATATTTTTAACTAAATTTAACTTATGCTTTTCAAAACTGTTATACCTACATATTTAATTATTATCATAAAAATTATTTTAATGCTTTTTTTCTATAGTTAAGGTAGGTGTTATAAATTTCCATCGTTTTCCTAGATTGAAAGTTTCTGTTCATATTATAACTATAGAATAAGAAATTCATCCCCTAAATTTTTATTTTCCGACAACCACTACGAAAAGTGCATAAATTCACACCAATA
The DNA here is from genome assembly GCA_036326145.1 of Rhagophthalmus giganteus. Taxonomy (NCBI): domain Eukaryota; kingdom Metazoa; phylum Arthropoda; class Insecta; order Coleoptera; family Rhagophthalmidae; genus Rhagophthalmus; species Rhagophthalmus giganteus. The sequence goes on from JARFJA010000001.1 coordinate 53,821,099, forward strand.
AATTTTACGGAAGTTGACAATTACGAACAAATAGGCCGACTGTGCGTAAAGAAACTCATTAGTCAATCGAAAACGTCGTAGCCCGTGTGCGATGTCCTTGCGCACAAACAGTTTTATTACTGATTGTCATAGAGATCGCTTTTAAAATGTCGATGTACTTACCTACGATAAACGATAAAAATTAAATGTTTTTAATAAAAACACTTGTGATCGTCAGAAAACCATAATGTATAACGCGTGCTGTAAGGATATTTCACGCTCGTGTGATTAAGCCACTCGACTTCGTCTCGTGATTCAAACTATCACAATCGCGTGAAGTATTCGCCTTTCAGCATTAGTTATACAATATACTATTACGTCGTTGTTTATTAAGTTTAATATTGATTTGCGATTATTGGCTTTATTGCTAATTTTTGTTATCGTTACTTTTCCGTTATTATTACATTCGTTGTTTCCTGAAATCGAAAAAATATTTGATTAAAAATACCGTTGAAAAAACAATTTTTTTTTGTAAATAACAAACGGTAGGAAATTTTAATTTTGTAGGACAGGCATTAATTTTTTTAAAGTTTCATTTTTTAATTATAAAAATAAGTAAAATTAATAATTTTTACAGTACTATAAAGTTATTTTGTTTACGCTGTGTTAAGTATAGGTACCTACCTTCGCGTGTAATTGATTGTTTCAATTCTAAATATATAGATCGTTTCAACTTTAGAAGATACGCAGTAATTTAAAAACATGGGATAATTAAGTCGGATTAACGCACTGTTAAAATCTTGCAATTCTAATCTTTGGTACATTTAACGTTGTCAAAATATAAGTGACAAAATACTCCCAGATTTTACGTAATATGATTATATATGACAATTTTGTGAATCTTCATATGACTTTTACTGGGGAGAGGCAAACCGCGTGCAAATTAATGTACACCTATTTCCCCTTTTAATAGATTTGCCTTTATATACTTACTTTCTTCTTATTACTTCCTTACTTGATTAGTACGTCTCACACGGTTTATCCTTCGTGTTAAGGGCCGTTCCACAGCAAAGTTTGTTTACAGTTGCCGAATTTAAAGCTGAGTATTTTTAAAGAACACATTTCCAACCGATTTCGTCAGTAAAAATTATTTATCTAATATTTTTGATAAAATCGACGTTTTAAATATTGCTAAATGTCGTAGAACAGCATTTAGACATTTATAGACTTATTTAAGACAATAGCTACATATATATATATATATATAAAATATATATATATATACATATATATATATATATATATATATATATATATATATGTATTTATTTATAGAATTTATTAAGCTACTTTCTCTATCAATCTAAAAAGTGAATATGCTTTATTATTTCTATTATAAAGTTCGCAATTTAAATAACTGCACTTTTTGCACTACTTAGTATTTATCCAAGATGTATAGGTTGACGTTTTTATTATTTGGAGCTGAAAAGGTCGATAAAGACGTTGAAATCGGTGATAATTATATCGGAAGTTGTTCAAGATGGTTTCTGTTTGAGATTATAAATAATCTTTATTTATATTTAAAAACTTGCAGTGTCGTGGTGACGGTTTACAACGAAAGTCCTTGCTTAACTGCACGTGTATCTTCTTGTTCACACATTGTACGGGGTGGTGGCGTGTATGGAGTGGGACATGCATTTCTCCTACTGCCTGCTTGTTATGACGTAACAGATTCTATTCAGACTTTTTTTAGATTTATTAAGATTATTATTATTATATAAGTATTTAGATATTTACTAGATATTTATTAATAAACGGATTTTTTATTTCAATTTTTGATGATTTAAGATGACTGGCTTCTTTTTTTAATATTACAACAAATTTTATTATACAAAGCATTTTTACCCCCATTTTTTAATTTTGTTTGGTATTTAGAATTGCTTATATATGTTGTTCATCACAGCAAGTTTATCAACATTTACTTAATTTATCGTACACGACATACCTACATATAAGTAGAAATATGTGTATTTATAAAAATATCTACTGTTTAAAAGTAGGTTTTACACTTTTACTTTTAAGGGGTTATTGTGAAATAAGGCCTTAACTCTAGAATTAAATTAAATTAAAATAGGCATAAAAAGTTTTTATTGTGAATAAAGCAGCGGAATTTGAATATCTCTGACTTTATATCTAACTAAGCTCATATTTTGTATAGTACCTATCGTTAAACTAATATGAATGTTTTAAAGTAATATTTCTCTTTAATGAATATACTTATAGGTGTTAAGCAAGTACCTATAAAGAAGTAACTTTAAATAAGTGGACATTCTTTAAAAAAAATACAATTTTAAAACCAGATTATTTTTACTTGGAAACGTACCCAACATTACTTTTGTTCAAATTTTAAATCAAACCTGAATATTTTGGATGTGGTTTTTATTATTTCTGTTTAATAAATACAATATGTACAATACCGCGTATTGCCATAACTTATCGGCTCTATAATTTTAAGCCCAACATATTCTGCGTACTGCGCTTTAAATCCAACGTATAATCCGATTAAAATCTGATTCAAACAAACAGATTACCCAAGTATTAATTCACAAAATGCACTTCAATAAATTGAAATACAGGGTTAACCGACAATAGTGGGGGAAAGCCTATTGCCGCATTATTTAATTATGATTTGTATAAATATTGAATTTTAATTTGAATGAACAAAGGTTTCGCGTTTCGTTTAATTAAAAATATAAAAGTGCGAAAAAATAAAAAAATATATGAAAGTCATACTTATTATTTAAATTTATCGGTAAATAAAGAAGGAATAGCTTTATGTAAAATAATTCAAAGTAGATAATGTTATTGTTTCTTGTCAAAATATTTATGTACCTACTAACTGCGAACAGCATAAATTACCTACATATACTAGGTATGTATCCAGAATATTTAAAAATTATCTAATTAAATTGATTTAAAAAAATATTTATTCTTGCCTCGAATTACACATTTACATTTAAATTTTTTTACAAACAACCCATCATCGAAATTGAACAAATTCTGTTTGTTCCAAATGAAAATGTTACTAATGTAAGTAATCTACTGTGTTTCAATATTATTGAAACAAAAGTTGTAATTTTAAATCGTACGCAAAATTTTAAGCCAAAAATTCATAGGGATGTTTCTTACATCTATTTACATATTATTAGGTATATATATCGTAATTCTTTTTCGTATAAAAAGTTATTGTTTTATCAGACTATTGATAATAAATGGAGGGCGAAAAATATCTACACCAAATTTGTAAAAAAATAAGGCATTTGCTATATTAGTGCTGGTATATAATACTAAATAACTAGATACAGATAATCCTCAATTTATAAGTATTCTTAAAGGATATTTTATGACCAGTTTAGAATTTCAGCATGGCTTTTAGGTGAAACGTAATAAAATAGATCGTTTAGGTTTATTTCTCCTTGTAAGGTATACCTACTCTCGAAATTGCAAGCGGAGGAACAGGAATAATATTATTATTGAGTGGGATCAATTTTACTCGAAACAGAAATCTGCTGTTGTATTTTGTTAATATTAGTACAGGGCATACAATTTCAGGGATTAAATGCCATCATTAATTTGTTATACATATACATATTATATTACGATATGCATCAAATTTGGTTATATTTTCAATTGTCAGACTTTCACTTTAAAAATGTCATTTCATTTTAGATGATTATTTATTGATCAATTTTACAAGTAAATTAAATTCAATGGACCTCGACAATAAATAAATATCCACATTATTTTGTAAATATTTTTTATATAGGTATTGCTATAGGTATTATAAAAAATGTATTAGATAATCTAACCAATTTAAACATAAAAATAAATAAATTTAACTACAACTTAAATGTATCATAAAATACTGTAAGGTCAAGGTAAAATATGGAAGCCAGCACATCAATACAGTGATGCTGCTTATCTATCATGAATTTTAATGAGAGTTCTTTGATGCTATAAACCTGAAAACGGTCACGTCCTAAAAATATTTTGATATAAATTGATACGCGTTTCTTTCATTTTTTTTAACATAATTTAATTTTTACACATTTTATTATACCTACCGTTAAATTTGAAAGACATATTAAAATGTTAAAAGTATTGTTTATTTCTGAGTAAGTAGGTAAGTGTTTATGTTTGGATATTTAAAAAATATTTATTTTAAATACCTACCTACTTAATAAACAGTAAGTACCTACCTACTCTACAATAAGGATGTACAATATATCTTTTAATGCCGAGTGTCAAGTTTATTTCCCGAGCGTAAAGGACGAGGGCAGTAATTTGGGCAGTAATAAAGAAATGACACTTGAAATGAAAGCTGACACTTCAATTTGACATTTACTTTGATTAGAGAATTACCGTTGTCATGGTAAAAATATGTTATTTTTACGTTTTTAATCTTTTGGGATAAAATGGCACTTTATTTCTCATGTAAATAGGGACTGAAGTATGTGGTCACTTTAGTCCCGGGGATGTAAAAAGTACGTTTATTAATAATAAAAAACTATCTACAGATTAGGTTGATTTTTGTTTTGAATAATAACAATCAATTGCAATTGTTGATCAATTTTTTTAATGGCTACCTCGTATTTTTATTATTTTAAAAGATTTTGTAATATAGGTATTAATGTTAGTAATCTAAAAATTCTAAGGTACGAAATTTTTACACACCTATCTAAGTAAATTATAACACAAGATAAAATATCAATTATAATATATATTATAATAATTCTAATCTCGAATTAAAGTAACGGATAGATAGTAATGAAATGTAAACCAGGTATAAGCAAAAATCGAAGTAAATCTTAAACTTATTAAATGAATTATTTAAAAGTAAATAAATAAGTGTCGTTTTTACACGTGCAAAAATTGAGAATAAATTGTAAGAATTAGGTCGTGTTGCAAACAGCCCTAGAAATGGGCGCCTAAAATTTCAAGAATACGTACAACTAGAAGTTTTATTGACTACAATAAAATCTTTATGCATTTTGTATATTGAATGTTCGCATTTAACTAAATAAAAACGTAGATAAGCAAAAAAACTTTTGATGCTGATCAAGAAAGAAACCTTAGTGGATAATGCAATTACACGTTTAATTTCCTCAAAAAATTGACATTTAAGCGGGAATTATAAATAACAGAATTATTACGAAACGAATCGTTTCTGTACGTGCAGGTTTTTTGTAAATATCGAAAATGTCCTATCAGGAGTTTAATAGAACACAAAGCGAATATTTGATTTATTTTTGTTGATTATTAATTTTGTTAGGTATTAAATAAATTTGATATTTTAACATTAGATGTACCTACTTACAAAGGCAAGGCGACAAGTAATAAAACAAATAAAAAGACCGATATTATTACCTATATTAGATTATATATTTACGAAGTTGAGAGAAATATTTATTAAGACAATGGATAGCGAATTTGATTACGTTCTTTTTTAATGAGTAACGAAATGTATTTTTTGTAATTGTAACCCAAATTCGTATCTATTAGTACCTATTTATTGAGATTAATTTCATTATATTTAATGAAGTACCTGTTAGTTATTTTTGAATAATTGTAAAACCAAAAAAACTTCAAGTCTTGTTTTTAAATCAAAGTTGACTCTAATTTGTGTAATTAACTTGTCCTTTACTAGCGACAAATTTCTAGTTATTTATATAGTATCTAGACAGAGACCAACACCGTAACTAGGGCGTGGCAAAAGAGGCGCCCGCCACGGGCGCAAAAACTTAAAAAAAAATGTAGAAACTAAAAATAAATAGATAGATATAAAAGTCTGCTATTTTATATTATATTTTTAAATTTTTGTCGTTTTTGAGTTGGGGGAGGGGGTAAGTTAGATACTTGCCATAGGCACTTTATACCCTCGTTATGACGTTTAATTTTAACACCGTAAATATTAAGGTCTAAGTATAACACTTTATAATACTGTAATTATTTAATTAGTTCGTTAAACATTTCTGTTGTCAAAATAGACAACTCAAACAACTATAACTGCTGGAGATTTCAACGATCGTGTAGTCAACGAACCGAAAACTATACGATTAACACTTAATGTATGTATGCAATATTTATTTTAAAGTCTATAAAAATTTCAAACTTCACTGTTTCGTTACAAAATACATAGATAACTGCATTTAAATACTTTAGTGACTCGCTTTTACTTGCCACGAAATTTGTGTTTAGAGAACTGTTTTTGTTTTGTGGTAAAAAGAAAAATTAAATTAATAGGAATCGGTTATAGTTGAAGATCAACAAATATTTAAAAAGCAATCGTGCCAATATCAATTAATGTTTACAATAAGCATGTTCGCGTTGTAAAACGATTTGTCGACATTAGCTATAAATTTACACCTCTCTGAAAACACGTTTTCTTCATATTATACTCTTTATTATTTATTCACCTGAATGAAAAGTAGGTAAAGTAAGAAAACTTTAATTCTTATTTGTTTTTAAGTAAAAGTTGACTAATCAACCTGTCTTATTAATAACAAATTTATAACGTAGTTATTTATGATTAGTAACTACTATCTAGGACGAAATGTATAAAGCTATAAAAATAAGTTATTTACAGCCAAGGCGTTTGGCTGAGACCGTAATTATTTGAGATAGAGTTACATATTACTTGACGAGTTAATATAGTAGAGGAAGTCAGGACAAAGTGAATACGTTAAGCTTTAACAACAATTAAACAGGGAAATAAAATGTTTTGAAAATGTAATTTTCCCAAATGTGTTATCTAAACTATGTTTAAAGTAGATTATTCGCACATTATCTTTTACAAGTTTTATAAAACAAATAGTAAATGGAACGCTTTAGACTCTCGGTATCCCCAGGTAAAGTAAAAAAAAAAAAAACATCTTATTATTAAAAAAATATCCGCGTTTATATACATATGGGGTGTCACGCATTAACTAGTCAAACTTTTAACCACAAATTTTAACTTGACGTTAAAATAATCCGATTTACTCGGAAATCCATAGTCGAGGAGTTTATTAATATTTACGTGTTAGGTGTAATTTTAATTTTTTATAATTTTTATAATTTTTTACAAGGTTTCCAAAGACAAAATTGTAGTTACAAAACTTACGCTTATTTATTCAACTAATAGAGTTATCATTAATTGCCAAAAATGATAACGATAACTTTATTTGTTAAAACGTTATTTAATAAAAACATTTTTATTAAATAACTTTGACGGTCTATAAATTCCTCAACTATTGATTTCATAGACATAGATATGAGAGGCGATTTTCAGGCAAGTCCTAATAAATATTTCCATGATAAGTATCTGTATGAATATGAGTTTTGAAATGAGAACTTTTAGGTTATGATGGTTATTTTTATATTTATTTTGAACCACGAGTTGCTTTAAAAAGCTTATACGCAATTTGGCTTATTCTTGTAAAAATAAATTCAGTGTCTTCGAATGTATTTGAAACGACAAGTGCCACACCAAAACGTCATCAAAATATCGTACTTGTAACGAGAAAAAAAATCGACAATATAATGATATTCGAAAGGGAACTCACCTATAAGTGGAATCAGATAAGCTACAGCAATTAATAATAAATGTACTTCTTCTAATCGTAAGTGTGCAAAATAAGAAATTCTTTGTATTAGCACACATTAAAAATATTATTACGTTATAATTTTAACAAAGAACAGCAACGATGCCTTAATAATTAAAAATTTATAACTAACAATTACTTTTTTCGGTTGTATTTTCTACACTTAAAATTTCATTCTAAAAATATCTTCATTCAAAAACCTCTTCTTTGCCCAAGTTAATTTTCAGGCTCGTCCCTGGGGTCGTAGCGTTTAACTTATTTACTAGCTCTTTTCGGGCCGTGTTAGCATTATCAAAAAAAAAACGGATAAATATTTGAATCTCCAAGGACGTTCATATTTGAGCGATTATTTAATATTAAAAGAATTTATAATTAGGAAGTTCGAATATAAATTTATATTCTCTAACTTAATTAACCGGCTTGGCTTGTTTACCGCAATTACGTATGGGAACGTTTTGCAGCGCACTGCAGATATTTTAGGTCGCTAGAGAATAAGAATTCAGAACATAAATTGTCATATTCGGAGGTGATAAAAGATGCAAACGTTGTATTTTCGGAAGGCAATTTCGCGGAACGCCTAGCTATTTTCGCGAAAGTGCCGAAATTTCAATTTTCAATTAAAAATAACGTCGATAGAATAAATTGAAACTAAAGTTCGTATGGGGCCTACCAATTTTAGCTATTAACTAGGGTAAAACACAGAGAAGGGTCACCTATTTACTGGTAATTTAGTGAACTGGGCACGAAAACGTTCAGAAGGTTCCATCAGATATGCAGAACAAAAATTGTTTCGGGGTCGAGCAGTATATAGAAATATCACTGTTTTACGTAATTTATCTGTTTAAAGAGGAAAAATTCGTTTTAGTAAAACCGCGTGGATGTAAATAAGCGGAAATCGCCCACCTTTTTCGCAGTATTCGCCCTCATAGTCGGGATTGCGGCACTCGCAGATGGGGCCGCTATCTGTTGAAATGCAGATGCCCCCGTGCTGGCAGGGGTCTCGAGTTTCACACACGTCGCTGCTGTTTCCTCGTAGGGTCTGAAAATAAAACGGACAGACTGTAAACTGTTGTTTGAGAACGAGTTTCGCTTTGTACATTAATTATACAAAGGGTTATTTTGACCTCGCATTCGTATTACCTTTTAAAGGACTGTTGTTATGCAATGATAGAAATTGAACGTTCGTTAACATAAGAATTAAGAATATTAAGAGCATCAGGGGTTTATGTAGACAAGTTGGCAATTTTCTATTCAAACTTTACTGAATTTTTTGAAATGCAGACGTGTGTATAAATCATAAATAACGTTATCGTCGCGAATTCATACGGGAAGGGTTTCGTGTAAACTTTTATGTGCATGTTTTAGAGTTGTGTTTTTATTACAATGCACATTACGTGATTTACATATAGAACGATTGATTATTTTTGTTGCAGTTAACTTTTCGCTCAAAGTGCAACTCTTTTAAAATAAGTAAAAGTAGACGAAATATATATCGCATATGTAGGTAGTTCTCAAACGTAAGAAATTCAAAAGATCGATTTCAATTTAAACGCACGTAAAGTGCAAAGCACCGTGTAAACGATCAAATAATTTGTCAAATTTCAACGTGTTCGAAAGAAAATTTGATAGTACGCGACCTTGTTTTTGACGCGTTTGTCAAATAAACTCGAAGCATTTGAGAGTTTAAAGTTTAAACGAAAAGTTTAAATAAAAATATGCTTTGATGACGTTAAAGTCGCATTAAATGTTCGATTGTGAGTTACTGAAAAATTTTGAAAAAAATGATAACGTAACATTGCTTTGAGCATTGGTGTGTGAACGTGGACGACATTCTGCAACGCACACATATGTTCCAAATAAAGTGTTCAGTATTACGAGCCGACGTTGCAGGATATCATCTCGCCGTAGTAGCACTAAGGTTATTTCTAAATGGAACTGTGTCGGCATGCTTTATTTCAAGCGTGTGCTGTGATTTATATTTCTTTCTTGTCTACGAATATAAATTTTATTTGTCTAATACATACATATATAGATAGATACCTATGCACTTATTAACAGATTATTTTAGTGCCGATTGGTAATAAGGAGGCAAGAAGTATTGCAAAGGTTCATTAAAGGAAAAGGAAAGGTTCGTGCGTCCACGTAATGCATTGCATAATATTTGTGGGCTATTAATTGCAAATAATTGAAACAAGTATTGTACGTAGAGTGACTGTGTGTGTTTTTTGTACTATTTATCTATTTGTTTTTTTATTTATCTATTATCTTTAAATATTTTCTCTAAAAAAACATTTTTGTAGATGAGGTATGTTGTATAACGTTGACCTCAGGTCATGATTTTTTCTGAATTTCTCTCGTCATTTTCAGCCCCATAGCTAGACGTTTAAACGTCAGAATAAACCTTGCATGGAGGCGTACTCTGAAATTTTTCAGGTTATGGGTATAAATGGACACTTACATTATGCTTAAGTTTTTTGTCCCATGCCGTTTTAAACTACAAGACAACTATGTGTAGTGCGATACAGTGAGGTCGAAAAGTAAGGAATAAATTCAATATTTTAAAATCGCTTAATATTTAAAGGAATCGCTCGGACCCGTCGATATAATTTTTTTTCTGGACCCTCTTTAAAAACGTCTTTCGTTATACAGGCCATCCCAAAAAAACTTAGGCCAACATCACCTCTGATTCTTCAAATAGTAATCTCCAATTGTTTTGGCAATTTCGAATGCCTTGTAAAATTTTAAATATTTTTATGTATACCCTTCATACCCTGTTTTTGAATTATTAACACTTAAACTCGGACAAATAATTTAAAGAATATATCTTGGAATAATATATAAATCGTCTAAACCCAACTTAAAAAACAACCTCAATTTGTAATGAACTAAAAAATACCCACTATTTTAATAATAAGAAAATAACATGTGAAGTTGACGTGTTTTCGGCATTTTTTTTTTAAGTAAAGTACTCCCTAAAATATTAAAAATTAAAAATTCTAATATTACACAGGTACCTGTCAGAGTTCAAATGTCGATAGCAATTTTTGAATTCATAAAAACAGTTTATATTATTCTACTTTTCTGCCCTTTTTGATTGAAACTGTCGAAAGAGCTAGAAGGGGTTGTTGTTTGAAGTTAATTATTAATTATGGAGACTTCCCAATCTTACCCTTCTCGGCATTAGTGAAATTCATAAATTTTTGAGGTAATAGATTGCCGGTTGAGTGTTGGTTTTACTGTAAATGAAGGCGATTTACACATCAAAGCCAACCGAAACCTCGGGACCACATTACAAGATAATGGTAAGCGTGTTAGTCAACATAGGTGTTCTTTACAGTCTGCCATTTTTGTTTTATCGGTACCTATGTATTTTTATTTTCTAGAAGAGCTTTCGAATTCCTCGAAAATAAATTCAGATTTTTACTAAATTCTTTAATTTTTAAAATATCAAAATGATTTCCTAGCTTTCAATGATTTGACAGCTCTTATGGTTTGTTTTTCAAACTGTTAGTAAACATTTAAATAAACAGTATGTGACGTCACTTTTATAGTTAATGATGATAGGTTTTACAGTTCCGGCACTGTAAGGACTCGATAAATGAATAATAAAATTATAATAATCAAAAATGAAATAAGATCAGTAATTTAGTGAATAAGGTGTGTACTTGAAATATAATTTTTAGGTACCTACCTAATTATTATTGTTTTGTTTTTTTTATATACGAACGGGCTTCTACTTATTAGGTCAGGATGTTATTTATATTATTACATATTTTCATGCAAATTTCACGATTATACCTACCGACAATACATAGCATGTAATAAAAATTGTGTAAAATAACATCACAGAAATAAAATGGCATTGTAATTTATTTTTATGAATACTTTTAGTAGGTAGATAGATTTTACATGCATAGGTAGGTAAATATATGCCTAAATATGCTGTTTATTATAAACTACAGTACTATAGTTTTATTAAAAAGCAATAGGTAAGTAACGCCTGAACTATCTCATTGTAAATTGATAAACCACCATTAATGCTGTTCACGTCAAAACATCGAAAGCAAATTAATCTTATCTTTTTTAAACAAATATAGTTGTATAAATTAGGTAGGTGCCACCAAGGTAGGACCAAAGTGGTAGGTTATTGGATTTAAAGTCAACATTGTTGGCCAAACTGCTATTTACTACTTTTTAATTGCTTATTAGTAACAGTAGATATAAATGGCTATAGGCACGTAGTTTAAATGAGTTAGTTGTTTTTGTAGTAGGAGCAAAAGCGATGCCGAAGGATAGTGTAAATTATGTCGTCGGAAAGTTTTTTTCAACAATTGCGTTTCAACCGTTAATTTTTATACATGTACCCATTGTAATGCACTTGATGGTGCGTCTAGACTGAAACACTGAAGCTGTAAGTAATATTAACTTGTTTATGATTATACGATAATGCGCCGGATACGTCGATGGTTATGGTTTTTGCTATAAAAATTGAATTTATTACTTAATCTTTTAAATATTTAAGTTTACTTTAGCACTTTAATGTTTTATATACTTGGAAATTTTATTAGAAAATCGATGGTATCTGGATTACTATAATTTATAGTGGAGGAAAAGAGATAAATCAGAAAGAGAGAGAGAAAAAGAAGAAGAAAGAGTTAAAATATCGGAGTATCGTTAAATTATAAGCTAAAAAGTTTATAGCGTTCTATCAGAATTATTTGATTCACTTAATTTATGATAATCTGATGCTCTGATATCTACTTTTAGATGTAGGTACGTATCTACCATAAATCAATCGCTCATATCTACTGTAATTAAGAAAAATCAAATAAAATATAATTATTGAAAATTTTAAGTTGAAGATTAATAAAAGGTATTTATTAAATTCGTTGAAAAAATAAAATTTAGAAAATGTCACTGAAGCACTGCCGTCTCATTTACCTATATATAAGATCTGTAATTCATTTAGGTATAGTGTTTGTTTGAATACAGTTTTAAAAGCTGCGCAAAGTAAATTAATTAGTACACAGTAGAATAGTTCAAATAAGGAGGGTTTCCAATACTAATTATAAATAGTCTGTAACTTTTTTTTTTTTTTAGTAAAATATTTCATTAATTTTCCAGAATAATTAACGTAACGAGCATTGAATTGGCATTTTATACAAGACAGGGAAATGTAAATAATTGCGAGAGTTTTTACCTTGAAATTCATACTACTGCTAATTATTAACAAAAAAAAGGAGAAAATTAAAAATTATCAACTTGATTTTCGATGTTCGCGTTTATCGTAACTTCTTCATAAGTCTATGATTTTCTAAAATCTGTTTCGTGCCACAAAATTCACATTATATAACTTGAAAAGCACTGTGAGCTTTGATAAATTAAAGCTCTTTGTTTAAATAGCATCACATATTCCATTTAAAAATATCGATAACCCGCTGTTTTAGGATATATTAGATTTATAAACAAAATTCCCTTAAATAAATTATATTCATCAAATATAATATCTAAAGGATGATATAAAAAATATTGCCTATACGAAACTCTAACATGGAATAAAAAAAGGTTATCCTACAACCAAATGACATAATATGCATGAATTGTTCTTATACACTTTACTTGTAAATTCCAGTAGTAGACTTTAAATATTAAGCGATTTTGCTATCTAGCAAGAGCAGCTCTGAGAATAAAGCAGGCAACTTAAAATTTTGTGTAGATATATTTTTATGGCAGAAAATTTTATGTGTTCCAACATTTCTTAACAACAACTTTATTAACGAAAAGTTTAGACAAATTTAATAAAATTTATATGCCTCGCGTTAAACTTAAAATATTAGAAGGTAAATTAACATATTAACATATACGGCTCGTTAAAGTTCCATTATGGTTCCTAAAGCGCTATATTTTATTCTTAAAAGTTCTTAATTAATATTATTAAGGGCAGAACCTGATGGAACTCAAATCGTCGGGAGCGGCGACGCGGCGCGGTGCGACGCGCGCGGACACAAATGAAAAACACCTAGTGAATTAACGGGGAAAGAAAATTTAAATAATTCAATTAAGTTGAAGATCCTATGTGAGTAAATTAATTCTATCTCCTTTCTTTTTCGCGCACTTTTCTTCTTCAAAAATCAAAGGAGATATTTCGTTGACGTGAGATAAGAAAAATACGGCGAAAAACTTCATCGTGCCAGTTAAGGAACACTTCAACTAACGCTTCAAAGCGCATACCTTTGTTCTAGTTAATTTGTTTAATTAGAAATATTCCACTTTATGTTTGCTACGCGTTCCATTCTAAATACGCTTTAGCGTGATTGCCTTGCTAACTTAAACGATTGCTCCTTTAATTAAGTGCTAGTAGTGAAGATAAGGACTTACGTAAAAGCTTATTATGTAACCGTATCGAAAGAAAATTAATTTAACGAAATTGGCCTTGTCTTAATTTATTTGTATAAATTTTATAAATTGCTTCAATTTTTTTTTAACGTTTGTAGTACCTATACCTGACAACTCTGTTATCCAAACAAAAAAATGTTTGATATGTGTTCAGTAACGAAACAGTCGATTAAATCACTTAATTTGATGTAAAAGGCGAGTATATCTCGATTGCTATTTACTTGCAGGCAAATGTTTTATTTGAAAAATTTATCAAAGGTTGATGTATGTACCTGCAAATTCTTCAGTAAATATACCTACCAACATTACTATTTCTTTATTTCTTAACTTTTTAACATGTAAATAATAAGTTCTTCACACGCGCTTTTGGTTAAATGAAGTAAATAATTTTAAAATGATGAATTGGATATTTTCTTATTACCTATTGTATCATAAACCGTAAATATATACATATTTGAAACAATGACCAACAGTTTTGGCACATTATGTTTATGTTGAATAGTATTTAAGCGTTAGAACAAAACCCTTTAGAACACCTTTGTAGGCTGTAGGGTGAGCTATCTAAGTGATTACTACGGCTTATGATGTAGTTTTGTTATACAAGTTGATATCTTTATATTGATCTTTAAGCGAGCGAGTTTGTTATGAACGTAGCTCAGGCCAACAGAATTATACACTATGTTCTTGCAAGTTTATAAATAAATATGTCAGATAGCGACTTTTGATTTAATTTCAGCACACCTATGAACGTACCTTAATTATTTAATATTACCTGTTCGTATCGTTCACTTATTACAGGTTAAATGTATAACAATAGTAGTATTTAATAATTAAAACAAATAAGTAGGCACTTACATAATATGTCAGGATATAGCCGCATAAAAAAATTAGAAAATTAAAGAAATGCACGTTTTTAAACGTTTTCTTTTAGAAATTAAATATTGTTTAGAATAATTTAATAATTTCGATCGAACGGAATAGACATTGATATGTTTCATTATAAAGTTGGCCTTATTAACATTTTACCATTTGGTGTGATCTCTCCCACTGTTACTTACTTGCTTAGATATACATAGGATAGATAAAGTAACTACTTCAAAACTTAATAAAAACAGTGCGATGTTAACATCTTGTAAATATAATTTATCGATCCAAAAACTAACGAGTAAGCATCTCGCATTTTGTTAATTTTATATCAATTATACGTTTTGTTTTCTAGTTAATAAATAAAACAGATTAATTTTTGGAAAGGAATTTATTTGAAAATACATCGTCATTTTATTTATCATTTAATTAATTATTGACATAGGCTATATGAGGATTCGCCGTTTTTATTGTTGTTTGTTGTGTATTTCAACGAAAGCCTCTTAGGGTTATTCTGCTTATCACTTCAGTTACTGAATAAAGGTTTAAAATTACAAGGGTCATAACTAATTAAGGTATCTACATAAAAGGGATCAAAATTTCTAATCTAAGAGAAATATTTCGTATTTTCTAAATTAATTATTGTTAGGTTAGTAAGGGTAATCTAATTTAATACATAAGTTGATTTAGGTTTGAATGTTGTAATTTTTTTTTAATAAGTACATTATTTTTAGTTAGGGAGCTTTTGACAAAATTTTTCTTAAATGATCCATTCATCGCGCCGAAGCTACTAATTTTATTAATCTTATCGTAAGAAACAATGATGACGACGTCTAACAGCCTATGATGGCTTCAATTCTGCATTTTGATTCGACGTGTTCGTCTAATCATATATGTAATTTATGCGAACATTAGAGACTCCAGTTCTGTGTATTAGACCACAATTAATTTTTTTTTGTAGATTGTTAGGAGGCAAAAAATTGACAGAAAATATATAGGGCGAGTCATAACTGGTGCAACCAACTTTGAGTTCTGGATGTTTGTCTGACTATTTTTGTTTGCATTCACTCGATAAATCGAAAGAGCTTATTATATAATGAACCATTTTTTTGTTACAAGTTTGAAGTAGTATCATTTACCAACGCAGTGAGCATCGATGAACGTGCTTCGTGAATTTTTTTATTCATATAAACGTAAACTATTTATACTAGAATAGCTAAGTAGGTACCTATTGTTATGAAGAATGAACAGATCATACACTAAAAATGTTAGGAAATTCTAATTGTTCACGCAGTTATTTTAGATTTTTTATATAGATATGAAGAAAGGTGTACGACAATGAAGATGCGATTTTGTAATCTCATTATATTTTTATAAGAAGTCATTTTATTTGTAGTAGGTAATTATGTAAAACTTATGCATAACAGAGATGCCGATAGGTAGATACGTACCTATTTGAAATCGAGCATTAAACAGTTTATTCTAATTCTGATTGTCATCGAATTATTATTCGTTAATAAACAAAGTCATCGGTGGAATTTCAATGTAGGTGTGCGACCTGTGTTATCGTAAGATAATATTATACGACATATATATATATATATATATATCAAAATGGGAAACTGACAGTTTAACGCTTTTGATGAAAATTGGTGGTAACAAGATTATAAGTACCTAATTAAGAGAAATTACACATTGGAATAATGTTAGTTTAATATGTACTTCTTTGCGAATACATTTTACACGTTCATAACGACTGAAATAACATCACTAATTGATCTGTATCGGATAAGTCCATAAATTTCCGTTGTTAGACTAAATTAAAAAGGATTCGATATCCACATGCAGGGCAGGTGTTTACTGCGTGGACGGAGGATTGCTCCTTAACTATTAGAAACATAAAAACCAATGTTGGCATGGTAAAATCGTCAATATTTCAAGTAGGGTGCGTCTTATGGCTATGAAACCTTATCATTTAGTAACTACATTTTACGTTGAATCCAAATATGAAAAACTATATACGGTGTTATATTTGAAAAAACTAAGAAAAATTACATTTCACGTAAATTAATCATTCTGTGTAGTTTTACGCTATTATCAATAGTCGATGGTACAAACAGATTTAAAATATCTTTATGACAGCCCTGGCATCGGGGCTCCAAAGTTGATTGTATTTCGTCATTAAAGTGACAATATCTTCAGAACGGCTAGCGATAGAGATATACAATTTTATACATTTTTGATTCTAAATGTGATAGGGAATCCAAAAATTCAAAAATATGCAAGGTGTTCTATTTAAAAAAAAACACAAGTTTGGATTGGCGTATTTTTGTTAAACGCCCGTATGTACCTAAATATTTTTAAAATGTAGGTCCATTGATCGTGTATTACCATACCAAAATTGATTTTGATGTCTCTATTAGGAGCATTAAGGAGCAATCCTCTGTCCACACACTATAACTAAACACACGAAAGATCTATAATATATATCTACCTGTAAATTTAACGTTACATTTTTCTTTCGACTTGGAAAAACTTGAGAAAATAGGTAAATTATGTGATTCCAAAAGGGTTAGTATTTAACAATAAGTTCGATCACACATACCATACTCGTACTTACCTACTTATTCAAATTAGATTAATGTTCCATAGATTTATTGCTATTTATAGGTAGGTATTCATAGGTCAAGCCAACTATTACTGATTATCCATAATATTATGTAATTCCAAGTAACGTGATATATCTAGATAGTAATTACACTCCATTTTCTGCTAAAAGTTATTAACAGATAATTACTTCGAATTATAAGCACTCTTTTTTAAGGAACGTCGTGACAAAATTAAATAGATGTGATCGATAGATACCATTATTATTATTTTGTTATTATTGTTCACACACAAACGGTTGGAAATTGCAGAAAAACAAATAAAATGTCAAATAACACATTTAATGGATATCTATTTATTTAATGGCAACACCATTAGATTTACAAGAATTCAATCGCGTGATCAACTAAACTTGACATTTGTGGGACATAAATGTTTAACTTCATGCTTAGCGTGTACCTTTTCATGCTAGAATTTTTATAAATTTTGTTCGTTATGCTAATAATAATGCGTAGTAAGTAACTTCAAAACGACCACCATTATTCTAGTACATTAAGTATAGGTATAGCGTAATTTAACATTTGAAAATTCGTAGGTAAATCGAAGTGGAGTAAAAAGTATTTTAATTGAATATCGATAACTTTTACATCATCTTTTAAATATAGGTAAACGATAAATATTTTAATCACAAAGTTTCAGTGTTCAGTACAACGTTTAAGTGGTACTTTCTTATTTCCGTCAGATGTTTAGGGTTACACACCCGCCCAAAATTTTACTGCAGTTCACTCTCATATAGTAGCTACTTTAAATCGTAAAAGGTTTAAATTTTTAGCATGTTGCCCATCAGAGATATTTACAGCTTAAATTTACAAAATAGGCGAAAAATAGCGTATTTATGGGTTTATTTAAGATTATGATAGGTTAAAAGAGGACAAGTATCAGAGCTCTATTATTTATTTACACAAAATATCTTAACATAAGTATTTGTAAATAAAATTTGAAGGTTGATGGTTTAATGCTTCCCTAAACTGAACCTTTTGGGGTGGCGTGACCCTTAAATGATTAATAATCTTAAGCGGTAATTTTTAAAAGGCAAACATTTTAGTTCTTTCTATTAAATACTCAATGAAACAAGTTTTACGAAAATCCACTCATTGTCAGCATAATTGGGTTCCGAGGTAAAAATTTTACTGCACTGAACCACTTATAACAATTTTTTTAGCGATGAAACATTGAATTTTAAACAAAAATATGACTGTACGACATAATATGCAGTTACCTAGATATTATATATTGTCATAAAATTATATTTTCATTATTCGATAAATTTTGTTGGTTGTATTTCAAGATAACCGTATGAAAACATTTTAAAACTATTCTGTGTGTATTATTCAGCTCCCGATACAAGTTTACAACTAATTTACTTTTGTCTTTGTTAAATTTGGGGAACGGACCCACACTAAACTTCTGAACTAAAGCGATTACCCTGTTAGTTTTACGACCTAAACTCCTAATTCAATATTTAAACCTTAGAGAATATCCTAATATACTTAACCGGAGTTTATCTTCAATTTTAAATTTATTTATGAAGGATCAATAAATTACATTTAATTACCTACGGAATAAAAACGAATAATTAGTGGAAATTTATGAAACCTTACCTATCGTTAAGCTTTAACATGTTTGCATCGGGATCCACATATCACTTTGTACGTATTTATACCTACAGATCGTTATTTTAAACAACGATTAAAATCGAATCAAACACATACCAAAAAAAATGTAAAATATAAACTAAACAACTGTTAAATATTAAATTGTTGGTAGACATTGCTAAAAACAACTCGTATAAGATTGTGTTAATGTAATAAGTACCTATAATAAGTACATAATTATAAATTGTAGTGCGTAAATAAGTTTCACAAAAAATTAAATATGCTCATATTATACCCGGTGTTATATATATAAAATGGCTTTTAAAAATGACTGAGTCAGTTCGGGCTGTCGATTTTCTGGAAAACCCAGAAAAGTCAGGGAATTTTATTTTGATCCCCGAAATCAGGGAATTTCGTAAATATTGGAAAATGTAATCAGCCATTTATCTTGTCAATTACACTTATTTTTTTCATAAATTATACAATATATATATATATATATATATATATATATATATATATATTTAAGTTTCCGTTATAAATGACCGTTTCGGATAAGTTGACGAATTCGCCAAGTGGAAAAGATAACGAGCACTTTGAGAAAGTGAAAGAGATAAACAATGTGAGAAGGAAATTAAAAACAAAACGAATCAAAAGAAAATAGCAACCAACAAAGAAGACAGATTCAAGAAAGAATAAAGGGAGAAAACAGAAATGTATTGATGCAGTTTTTGCAGAACGACTTAACCCACAAAAAGTAAATTTTACAGGAGCGCACATTTTGCGTTGTAGCGTAGCTGGAAATACAAATCGAATTTTCTAATGGAAAAAAATCGGAATGTTGTTACTTTGCCTTAGATACATGAGATAGTTAGAATAACTTATTTTCGCAAAAATTGAGGGTTAAGTCGTTCTGCCGAAAACCCGTCGTTATGTTAAACACCGGTTTTCTAATAACTAATACGAAAGCTTTCTATCGTCATCTTATCCGTCTTTCTCCTACTGAAAAACCTGGAAAAGTCAGGGAATTTAATAATTTAAAAATAATCGACACCTTGTAACTGGTTTAAATCGTAATCTTTAGAATTATTTAAATTAAAAAAAAAACGTTGGTTCAAAACTATATTATACCTAAATAGTATCTATACATCCCGACATTATCGCTACGAATAATCTAAAAGAACACGTTAAACGACAAGCGAGAAACTTGCAAAATAGACTTTTTCAAATAACGAACTTAATTTCGCATCTCTACTAAAGCTCGAAAACGCATTTTCTGAAATTGTAAAGGGGTTCATAAAAATTCCTCGCGGGTCTTTGATAAATTGGTTTAACTGCCCGTAGGACTTTTTGCACTTGCAAACTAAAAGGTCAAATATAAACAAATTAGAATTTTCAAACCGGAATAAATTTTCTCGTATATGACCTATCGCATTATTTACTTTGTTATACCGGTTATAAAATTAATTTAACGAATAAATTTCATTTCCTTAATTCGAAACATCTACGTTGCATTAACTAAATTAAACTGATAATTATAAGGGAGTAGTAGAACCTGAATTTAAATTTTAAATAATTAGACGCTTTAAAAACGAAACTTCTTTCTAAAAATATGTGTATATTTCTATCTTATATAATATTTTCTTGTTATTAATTTAATATGAAAAGACGTGTCTCGCAAATAATAGTTTTTAGACTTTAAATTTTTAATAAAGATAATGGATGCACGATACGATACGCCACGATTTGACACGGCGCGATTGATATCGGAATAAACTTTAAAAATTCACAATTAGTTCACGAACTTGTGTGAATGAATACCTACGCGACACGTATGTAATTTTGTGCTTAATCGAACTTTAATTACTAAATCCGCGTCTATGATGTAGGGAGATGTAACTAATGCGATTACACTTTTTTATGTACCGTAAAGAAAAATTAAATTCTGCTACGAAATTGATTTTATTTTAAAATGTCGTTCATTCGTTAAATCTTATACGTTTATACTTTTTTTTTAAACCATTTACTTTGCCACCAGAATGGTCCTCGTTCTAACAGTCGTGGATTAAGCAGTGTAACTAAAGGATTAGCTCTTTATCTACGACATTCCGAACGATTAGCTGCCCAACTTTACAACATGGGCAGAATCTACCCTGCTACGATAGGTTGGAAAAGGTTTATGTGAAAATATCCTTTTTCTTGCATTCTTCTAAAAAAAAAATTACCGTCTCGAACGTTTTTACTTCGCATTTATTCATCGATCCTTTATCCAAACAAAAGTGTAACAATTTGATTATCTTAGTGTACCGAAGAAATATTTTCAAAACTATTAAATAATTTTAACCCTCATCTCCTCTTTAATTTCGTATTAAAATTCATTTTTTAATCCAAAGCCTCAATTACTGCTTATACGAATTTATTTGCTACCACCAAATTATCTCGATGTAGACAATTGAGGCTTTATTTTAATTAAAGAAAAAACAAAAAACTTTTGTTTATTTATTTAATTTTAATTGCACTTATTTGATGATATTTTTAAAATATCACTAACCTTAATATTTTATACATTAATTCCCAACCGGTTTCGCTTAAATGTGCCTCGTCAGGGAGTTGATTACTGTCAAAATTCAGATATATCTGAATTGTGGGTTTTTAGTATTTAATTCAAAAATAGTGAGCTGATTAGGTCTAGTTGTTCATTTAAAATAAGGTATTTATGTACTTTGACTTTTCTAATGTTTTTTAATTTCGAATGCTTCCAAAAATTCCAATTTTGTATTGTTATTGCGTACATATAAAATTAATTTATTAAAGTTAAGTGTAAAGTTAATTTATGTTTAAATTTTTCGGGTGTCTATAACGAAAAGCTGCGAGGTGTTCATTTTATAATGAATTTAAAAATTTCTAGAGGTTTTTCCAATATAAATATAGCATTCGCTACATTTTAGTTTATAAATTCCGAATGTAATGAAATGGATTAATTTTTCTCATAGCAATAAAAATAATGTTTTTTATTGTGCGATAAGATATGAAAATAATTTTAATTTTATTTATACTTGAAATTTTGTTTGATAGTTTTTCAGAAATCTTTCTAAAATAGATAAGTTAGTGATTTGGAATTAGTGCTATTATCTTTTGTTTATTAAATTTTTAACAATACGGTAAAAATAATAACGGGACACTTTATTTTTTATACACTTTATCTTGACTGATTGACCAAAATGGTCGAAAAAGTGTCGAGATTTTCTCAAGAGAAATTTAATAAACGGAATTTTAAAGAAAATTGCTGCACGTCTGTGTGTCTTGAGCATGTCTTGCATTTTATCTTATCTTCGGTCTGAAAATACTTTTTGTTTGTCTATGTGGTAGGGCGAGAACATATTTGTCGAGACAACCTTCAAGTTAAAATCAAAATTTGTTGGCACAAATTTTAGAAAACTATCATCGCGATTTACTTAAAAATAATTTCAATTAACGTACAAGCACTCGTAAGTTATAAACATAGACGCGATGCAATTATTATAATTCGATCGATATATGGGATTTTCGACAGTTTGTCAACCACGTGACTTTTTAAGTTAGGTACCTACTAAACTTGAACGAACAATACTTTTTAACTCTAATCTTAAGTTCTTAATAACAATAGAATATCGGCTGGTATAGCAAACTTTCGGATGCCCTCGCGTATACATACATATGTAGTTCAATTAAATTATATTCTTTGTATTCTTACAAAAGTAGAAGTAATGTTTATTAGGAGCCGTGTGGCCTAGAGGGTTCAGCCTGTTAACTGGCCTTCTAGCATATTCCACCACTCACTGTTGCGGGTTCGAATCCCGCTGCAACCATCGACGTTTGTGAACGTAACAAGATTTAGACATCAATTCAAAAAAAAATAGACTGGCTAATTGGTGAGTCCAAAGCCATAAACATAAAAAAACCGTTTATAAACTACTGAATAATAATTATTAATAAAGTTGATAAAAGAAGTCCCTATTCTATTATGTAGTGGTTTTACCGAGATTGCCTACTCTAATATTAAAATGTCTTTACAAACATTCTCGATTATCATACATTACTAATGCAAATAAAAATTCAGTAATGTTCATATTCTTTTATCAATTACCAACAGATCGACTAGCGTTCTAGTAAGTCGAAGTAAAGCAATAGATCGTCTATAAGAGCTTATTTCCACTTTACGTTATGTCGTTAAGAGAGCATGAAGCTAAATATAGTGAAAAGACCTTATTGCGGCATATCTCTTGGGAAATTTGAAACATGTCCGTTTTATTTTTCTTTAAAGTTCAAGCTTTCAGATTAACAGGGATTAACTTGTGTTGCTTTATGAATATATAATGACTTTAAATATATGTGTTGTTTTAGGGAAAGTCCTTTTTATAAGCAAATGTTTGTTTTATTTTGTTTTTAAGCATAACGATAGGGTTTATACATGTTTATGCAAAATTACATTAAAAACTCTTTCATTGTAATACCCATGTATAATTTGATGTCTTATAATTAAGAAGATAAATAACTATGTTACCTGTATCTATATATTATGTAATAATAACATAATAGGTACTTTTTATACAATCTATGCCTTTAAAGTGAGTGTTAAATACTTATTAATCGTATTTTCACCGTTCTGTCCAATAAAGAAGCCACTCTTATTTGAGCTTCATAAAACTGATGTAAAACAAGTCGCTAGAATAATTTTTAGGTTTTAAAATGCATAGATATCTACTTAAACGGGTAATTTGTGGAAATGTCGCAGGAGTTGGTTTTTGTTTATTTATTTTCAGTTTTATGAATCTTTAAAAAACTGGAAAACGCTTACATTAGTGATAATGCCCGTTTAAGGAACGTCTTGTATTTATTTAGAAATAATGTGCGCATTCGGCCGGGAAAGCATTGCCTTAGCGTTAAAGCAGCGGTTAATTGAACCGCTGTTTATTTGCGTTTATTTTATTTTTATAGTTGACGTATGACATCAGTTGTGCCACGTATTTATCACAATAGCTTAAGGTCTTTCAATCGTAGTCATCTACTATAAAAGTAGCGCTTACTTTCCGCTGTTTCAACGATAAACCTGGATGAATGCGCCCAATGATTTTAAATTACACGCTTTCGAAGACTATTTCGCTTCAAACATTTTTATTTCAATACCTATGTAGTAAATACCTACATCATAATTAAAATTATGATGGGTAATTATAAAAATATGTGACTATAACACATTTTACATAATAAAAATCTACCATTCGACTGTTCTATCGGCTAATATTATAGTATTAATTTTGACCGAATTTTTAGCCAACTTTTACTTAATTTGATTAGTGTCGTTTGAGAACATTGTTGACATGTTGAAATAAGTGATGTTTGATCGGGCAGGAATTTAGAATGTAAAATATTTCGTATCCATAAGAATAGATATTTTTTCGCTAACCGTAAATTAATATGTTGCTTTTATATTTTTTTATTTGAAATTTAATAACCGATTTCCAGCACATTACTTAAAATTTAAGCATTACCTAAGCTGTAAAGTTTTTATTACGTAATTCTTAAACTCGTAAGTAACGTCAACGAAATTGGCTGTAAGTGTTTCGTTGCAGATAAATTGGAATATTGTTTTTTATTACGGAATATGGCATAATTTATGCGAATTTATTACTTGAAATTAACGAATGAATTTTCGAAGAGAAAACGAAATTTTATATAGGTAATAATTAATGAAAAACCCTTGAACGAACAATGATTTTTCATACTTTCAAATTGCAAATACATATATACTTAGGAATAAGTAGCGATCGAAAGATCCTAAATATAAAAGAAGATATAGGTACTGTAATTCCTGAAAAAAAAGTAAAACGACATATTTGTACATGTTCTACAAATAATGTTTTTTGTATAAGTATACATAAATATTAGGTACCTAAAAAAATAATTTAAAAAATGCATTAAGCTATCATTAATATATCAGTTTATTGGAAACACTGAAGAAGACCTACACAAAAGGTCGAAATGTATGTTAAAGTATAAAATAATAACTTTTCTATTAGCGGAAGGTCGGGTAGGGTATAGATACATACATAAATATGTATAAAATAGCACACGGGAGAAAATTTGCTACAAAATAAAGATCCATAAAAATAGATATATAGGACAATAATAAAACGTTAAAAAAATGTCATATGCTAAAATGCAGTTAAACGTTTTCGTTATTTGCGATCTATAAGGACTAAAATAATTTAATTTAGGTCTAATGATCAGGTACTGCACTTAATTAAAATATTTAAATATTTTCACGTCAATTTCTTAGTAATTTTAATTAATTATTATAAACCATCGAGGGGAACAAACGCAGATTTTAATAGCCAAGACGAGCTGTCCTCGTTAACAACCTGTCCGACAGCAAAAACCAAAACATTCCATTAAACTTAATCTCGTCGAGATCAGCAGTAAACACTTACTTATATCCCTTCAAATTAATATCTTTGTATAAAGTTTAACGGGGATTATTATCAAAATGCCATAACGTAATTACTGTAAGCTCGATTAAACGGCCACAAGCAGCTTATAAACACGTTCAGTAAACTAAACTGCACAATAAACAGAAATACACATAGTTCACACTGTCGTCACCTATTTCCGTTTAGAATACTAATGAAAAACTTAAATCCTTGTTTGTTTCTATATGCGATCAATCACAATAACCATTCTTGCTTTGTCTGTCGCAATTCTCAATTTCTAATGTAATCAATCTTTCGAGACCGTAAAAACATTAAAATGATGTATAGTATAACGCATTGGGGTAGCAAATATTGATAAATTTACGGAATACATTTTTATTTAAATGCGCGTGGGGAGAGTGACGACTTCTTGTTTATTATGTATAATATGTAATTAAAACCATAAAAGAAAGCAAGTTATCAAATTTAAAAAAACACGAGAAACGCCGGGAAAGATATAAATTAATTACTTAGCAATTAATTTTTGCGTACTTCTTAAAATAGCAGTAGTTAGGAACTGCTCCTAATTTAATATTAAAAAATAAGAACAAATTTAATTAAACTGTAAGTATGATTAATGTCGTTTATTGTTCTCGTTTTATATAAAGTGCTCCTCCAGCTTACATTTTTTATGCAGACAGCTAGATCAAAAAAATAATATGCGGAGTGTAAGATTTAGGCTTTCAGTTGCACATCCCCGTATTTTCCTAGTTTCTAGGATTTATAAAAAATATTATATGACTCTTGAAAAGTACATTATCGTATAGCGTTAACTAAAAACAAAAACCACAACTGTCTCCATCTACGTCAATACAAATCATTTCATTCCATTACGCAAATAAGTTGCATTATGGAAATCTTTACTTGCACGACAAACGCAGGTTGCATGCGAGCGAATTTCCAACTTACACGAAAAATATACTAGGCGTCGTGGTAGCGAGCCACCTGTCGTGGTAGATACTGTGCGCACTTGCAAACAAATATACTTTCAGAAGCTCTCATTTTTTTTACGATGTATCTAGAAAGCATTTCTTTACATAAATAACCAAACTTAAAAACTGAATTTAGAACTTCAAAAAAGATAAATTGACATGTGCCCTGGATAATGATTTCTGGATATCTGATTACTGAATATTTTTTTCGAAAATTGTATATATTTAATTTTAAATTTTACAATTACTTACTTATAAGCAGTAGATTTCAGAAAAATTTGTTGTCTTGATTTTTTTCAATACTTACATTTTTGTTGTCAATCAAAAATTACACACGAGAACTTTGTAAGCACCTACGTATTTACAATCAGGTAGATATAAACAATAGCTTATTAGTAATTGGATTTAGTCAAAATAGTTTAATTAATCCTTTATTGATCATAATGCAACGTTTCGATCGAAACTCTGTCGTCAACAGACTACAATAAACAGCGCATGTACTGCTATAAAAAAGTTATGTAATCAAATCACCACAGACACAAATTGTTAACTAATTAGGTGACACACATGCGTAAAGCTATAAAATAACATTATAAAATAAAATCTTGAAAAATCTTAAAATATTTTGACCAAATCCGACTATAGCTTAAACCAAACTTATATGATGATCACGTCATCAACAAAAAGTTACTAAGATTGTTTATTTGTAATTCGGTTTAAAGTTTGGAAAGTGACATATTCTACAGATGATTTACTTGTGCACATATTAGACGGTATAAAGAAAGACTACAATTTATTAGAACTGTCAAAATACAAGGTATGAGGTGACAACACTGTGAAACGTCATCATCTAGTAACCTTGAATTGATGCACGTCATCATCATATAGGTTTGGATAAGCTATACTAAGCTGTTGTTTATTATTTAATTTGAACTTGGTCGCTATTAATCTGCCGTTAATATCTGCATATATCATAGATATATTTTGTTTTTTATATACAAAATGTTTCAGTATTACTTATCAACCATCACGTTTTGGAATAGGTACAAATTTTGAAAGTAGGACATTCAACATTATTTTTGAACACGTTTATAAAATGCACGTTTTATAAAAACGTTCGTCGTCGACAAAAACGCAGCGAATTTCCAAAATATACGATGTCCAAGATAGGTTCCAATACACGTCACCAATAAAAGGTTACCAGATAATGACGTTTCACACGGTGGTGTCACCTTGTACCTCGTATTAGTACCTGTACTAATACCGCAGTACTAATAAATAAACAACGAACTGAATTACAAATATGTATGTACAATCTAGTCACTATTTTATTGATGACGTGCTTTGAGTACCATTATAGGTAAAATCAATACAAAGAACTTTTGATTTAACATATAAAATTAGAATTTACAAAAACGTCCAAAGTTCGAAAATGTTCTTGTGGTGGCTCTTTTTAAAAGAAGAGCAATAGAAAAATCTAGGTACGTGTAAAACACGTAGGTAAGGGTTTCTTTCCGTACATGCCGGAAAAATGGGATCGTTTAAAAGGAAAATGCCCACTTAATTGTAATAGACCTAAAAGCTATTACGTACTCGTGCCACGATAAAGACAAAGGACATTTTCGTTGCATGCGGTTGTATTTTAATAGTAAAACACATTTAAAAAAGAATGCACCTCGACGAAATATGGGATTAAATCAAATTTTGTTACGAACGTAATCTACCTCTCGTGTCCGGTTTAGTAATCCGTTGTAAATGACGAAAAATACAAAATGATTTATTTTTTGGTATACGATTATTTAGAACGATAATATATTGTTAAATGTACGTAAGTATACAATTTATTGTGATTTATAACTTGTTTGTCGGAGATTAAAGTGATGCAGCGATATTACCGGCAATCTTCCAAATACGAATATTGGGGGACATCGAATAGAACGTAAACTACATACAGATGAACATTTACGGATTATTAAAGGAGCAGACGAAAGCAGTTAGCGTGGAGCGTTGGAGTAGACCGGCAAAACGTGACAACGCCGACGGCGGCTGTTATGGGGCGTCGTAGGGCACAGGACGCCTTGGGGTGAGGGGGGGCAGATCAATATACGTGAGCGAGGGCGCTGGGCGTGTCGATACAGGAAGATCTTTCCACCACAGCCGTAAAAATGTACAAAAGGAACCCAAGACCCGTCCGCGAGATTTAATTTTCGGCATCGTTAAACTTAGGAAAGCAAATAGTTATGACCTACCGTGCGCATCATCGTTTCTTCGATTTAATTACCATAATTAAGGGCGTCTCATTTAAGCTCTAACGTGGAATGATGCGTAGAGCTTCCTAAAATTTAGGGAGGAAAATTATAATAAGATTTGTTTAATTTGGAAATGTACTTGTACATTACATTCCATGTCTCTGTTGCTGTTGAACTCGTAAAAGTATCTTGAACTCTTGGCGTGTTTTGAATCCCTTACGTAAATTGAGTTCTCTGAAGTCATAGTCTTATTTTATGACAAATCTGTTTTTCTTAAAGGCTTCTTGGATTATAGGCATCGTGGAACGTTTACCAGAGGAAAAATATTAAAACGGTCGAAAATTTTCGTACTAAATGAATGAAATGCAGAAGGCAAAACTTTTTCGAACTCCTTTTACAGTTAACCTTTACGCTATATTCCCCACGAGGGAACTAGCAGTAAAAAACATCTCTACACATTATCCCCGTATTTGTTCCTCTTCTCACGCACATTTTGCAATGCCTCTTGCACTTGATCAATTTACCGTTTCGAGTTCATCCTTTGTTTGACCTTTCGTTTTTAGACATTCTAAAATTGTTTTCTTGGCAATGTCGTTTAGATACTAAACCGTAACGGTAGCTGTTTTAAAGTAAAATTTATTTACCTAAATTTGTAAGTTAAAGTAAATATCCTAAACTTTATTGTTTCACTTAACATGCGACACTTCGGTATTATTCGCCGAGTCAAGGATAACTATAAAATGGATACGATAAACGTTACGAAATTTTAATTTCTTTAGTTCTAAAAACACCCAATGAAACTTCAACCCTTCGTTTTTATGCGTTGCAGACGTAAATGTCTGTAAGCAACGGTAAGTAATGTTTATTGCTTGAGTTTGCCTAATTCCAAAGTTTTGATACCTACGAGACGATTTTGAACTGAAAAAACCAAAAACGATATTAAGTATCCACATTTTAAATTACAAAAGCATATCTTTTTGTTGTGATTCGTTATTTTTCAAATTTATATAAATACACATATTAAAGTAATCGTTAGATAACGACTCAAATTCTGTAACAATTACTTATGAAAAATCAACGTACTTATTACGTATCGAATCAAAATAAAACCGCTAGGTACTACGAATCTATTATATTTTCAAACTGAAATTAAGGTAACAATTATTATAAATTTTTTGTTTATTAAGTTTCTCTATAAAAACCGTGCGCTACGCGTCCTACGGATTTTACTTCTTCATTTTTTTTGCACAAGTTCGAGGAAATCAAAAGTACATTGCAGAAAGATTAACAATTTATTTGAACTTGAATGGGACCGCATTTATGTAGATTACAATGCAATAAATGACCTTCGAAAATGTTCGAAATCTATTCCGATACGAAACAGAACAAACTGTAAAAAAATTGAAATAAACTCGACATCGTGCGACTTTTAGAACACGCTGTGTGTTTGGGCATATATTCCATATATTAAATCTAACATAAATTTAAATCAAATTAGAATTTCCATTGGGTTTTAGGAAAATAATTAGTTTCTGTTGAAAACTTAATCGAGTTCGCAGAGATTTAGGGCCGGTTTTTTCATCTCCCTATAAATGTATTTGACAAATTTTTACCGTAGCAATGTTTGTTATAACAATTATTTCTATGGTAAATATCTATCAAATAAATTAAATGAAAAGATCGGTCCTTACTTTATTGTTTTGATGTATAATTTTATAATCTACCTTTATAGGAAACTTTTTTGTTTAACATGACGTTTAAGCTATACCTCCCAAAAATTATCCGAGTACGTGAGATAACACAATGTAAACATACCGATCTACACGTTTATATAGAGTAGAACGTTAAATTCGCCACATTACCTACCACTGAATTTTTAATTTTTAGTAAAAAGCAATTTGATTCTAATTGTCGGTTCTATATAAAGCCCGGGCAACCTTAAAATTCATTTATTGTTGAAACCAATACGTACCTTACAACCAAACTCCTTTTATGGTGCAATAAAAATGGACATTAAACATAAAACTCTTATAATCATAAAACTTTAATGGTGTATGAGCTTAATAGGTCTCTATTACCATCTCAAAACAGATGGAACGGTAGATATTGTCAAATTGATGTTCAACTTGTATTTTAAAAAGGAACAATAGTTTGGAACATTTTCGCTTGTATAACTTTAATACAAAATTTGTTAGAATTAATAAAGTTTATTAAAATAGTAGATATTTTCTACACCTATTAAAACCTAACGTTTAATAAATAGATAACAGTTATTAAGTATGTAAAGAACGACATGCACACAGTATTTATCTGCATTTCGCAACTAAAATTATAATTTATTAATATTGTAATTTTCGTTGTGAAATCTTGACTTAAAGTTATGACTTCATTAATTATCATAAATGTGTAATTTTAATTAAGGTCGATAATTGTAGTTATAATATACGCGTTTCATAATAAATTCATATAACATATTAATATTTATAATTAAATATGCTTACGTTGAAAATGTGAAGGAAATGTGTTTCTCGTTTAGAAAGAAAATATTTGAAATTACATAGGGTAACATATATTATTGGTAGGTACACATAACATCCCGAAAACATTTTTTAGAAATCTTAACATAAAATTAATTTGAAATTAAAATTATATTATAGAATAATGATTACAAAATATTAAAGGGCAGTAGTAACTTGGTTATCTGCAGCCGGTTGTGCAGAACGCTATATTATCATTGATCAAATCACTATAAAAGTGTAGGTACTTAGTCAAATGTATGAATATACTCTCGTCCTTATTATTACGCATTATTATCCATTTAGAAAAATGAAATTGCGATTAAAACCTAGGTACCTAGGTACCTATTTGAAAAAAAATAATTAACATTCCTTTTAATATTTCGCGATTTATTCCTTCTTTGTAGGTATTTTATTTCATTTATTTGGTGTTGTTTTTATACAAGATGGCGAGACGTTTTTTCAGATTTTTTTCGCTTGAAAAATCACATCGACCGACAAGTATTTTAACCGTCGTAGTACGAAGGGAAATACCTAGGTATATACCTAATATTTTGGAATCGATTTATTGTCGATCATTTTCAAGCACACGTATCTAGATTTATAACAGATTTGTGCAGAAATAATCTACATAATCATATAAGCCAAACCCCGATTTGTCTGTTTCATATAAGTAGAATTGTGTAGTGCTGGGTGGGTATAATGAAAATGTAGAAATACTAAAGGTAACACCTCACAGCCCCACAAGTTGAAGCTAATCATGCTTACATATAGGGTATTCGGGAAATGGCGGGTAATCTTTCGGGGACGTATAAACCACGTCAAAATAATGCCATAAGTTCCAATAAAGTTTTTTTCTACAACGCCCCCTTGTTCAGATATTCGTCCCTAAAGTTGAAAAATAAAAATCTTTTTTTTTTAATAACATTTTTATTTGTCATTGGAATATAATAATAATTGCTATATCTACGTAATAAATGAAGGTTTTTAAAATGACACGATCGGTTTCTTGAAATCACCTCAAGGGAACCAGGGGTGCGCTACCCCTAACATTTCTAATCTCAAAACGTTTCACGAGGTTTAACTTTTGAAATTTTTAAGGATATTTTCGGACTTTCCCGACATTTTAAGATAAAAAGGTGCTCGTGTTCATTTTCGTTAAAATGAATCATATTCGAACAAAACTCGAAAATCAAATAATAACAAATTAATAAACCGATTGCATCATTTTCAAGACCTTAATTTATCACGTACATAGGTATACCGAAGATTATTATATTTCGACGACAAATAAAAATGTGTACCAGGTACCTAGTTGAATATATTATTTTGATTGACGATTATTATAAGTCGTCGATTATTGTAAAGTTAATTAAAAATACACCGAAAGAAACATCGTTAAGAAATTGTTTCGTAACCAGAATTTCTGTTAATTTTTATAATGTAACATGTACTATAACAATATAAATACCATTTTCATTAAGAGTTTCAACAATTATTTCAATTGTTTATTTTAAACTGGAAACGTGGTTAGAAGCTACTTTTTTATTGATAATTCTTATCAGTTGTATATTTTACGGAACTACCTACTTGGTTAAAATAATTAAAAGGAACGTGTAGTTTACTAATGAATTAGTTTAGTTTAACTATGAATTACTGTTTTTTTTTTAATCTCGTTTACAGTATGGCGTCTGTTACTGCAGCTATACAATTTTCTAATTAGTGTAACAGTCTACACTATGTACTTCACAACTATAACAATTTTTGACTACGTTCATAGGTAGACGCCAAACGATCTATGCTTTTTGGTTGATTTTATCAAGCTTTTTCTTTCAGTGACATGAGAAGATCAAACTACTCTATTTAAAATTGTTAGCATCGTAACTTATTACTTATTCATTATAATATACCTATTTTAGTCTGCATCCTTTATACGCATACATATTTATATTTCAGTACAGTTTTAGAACCTCATTTATATCAATTATTCATTATTATCTAATAAAATCGATACTGTTTTAAAAGTAAAGCTATTAGCGTTATGGACAATTTCATTAGATAGTAACTTTCGACATAATTTCCTAAATGTGGAATATATAAGTATATCACGGTGTACGTAAATGAAATTATTGCCGATTTAAGTTCGACCTTATATAAATTGAACAACAAAAATAGATTCGTATATGATAAAATTTGAAGGGAATTAAAGAAAACTCGATAAATCAATTCAACTTCCGTTTTATTCACGTCCTTGATAAAAATTGATAATAAATGTGAATATTGTAACACTTTGTTAAAAACGACAGCATGTTTCCGATATTGTATTTCGAAAATTTATTTTCAATGGAACGGCACATGAAAAGGAAAATAGAATTTAAAAAAGTGCACTCCAAGTTTAAGACCGAAGGACTGAAAACCGCACGAAAACTGTGTAATAAACATTAAAAGTGAAATAAAAGTAGATTTGGAAGTGAAGGTATTTAAATTTTGAGGACCGAAAATGTGTTTTGTAATACAGCAAACTTGACTTCTTGACCGGAAATTGTTTTTACGTAATAAAGTGTAGTCTCGATATAGTGAACTTAACCGCTGCAGCGAACATTGCGGCAGAATATAAATTTGCATAGGGTTTTGTTCTACAATTGGCCGAAGAAAACGCGGATGAAACTAAAGTTTTCTAATGTAATCGTTCTTCGGGACCTAAGTAAGAACTAAACTAATTCAAAAGTGTTTTAATAAACAAACGAAACAAACTAAATTAATCAGTCTTTAAGCTCTTCTAGATTAAAATCTAAAATTTGTTCTCAAAATATTAAGTTCCCCTAAAAACTCGCCAAAGTTGTGCTAACCTATTCGGAATTCAGAATTTATCAACTGCGCCGAGTTCCATTTTTGTAGCTTGAAAAACAAGGGACAAAAGAGGGTTCCTAGTAATCTCGCTGACACCCAGTAGATACGTAGCTCGTTCGCAATAAGTTATTTTAGGAATAATAGAAATATTTTGATGTTTGTTTAATACGTTATCTCGTGCATTTGAAGGCATAAATAAAAATATCAGGTCAGTCCATAAGTTCGTACGTATTTATAGTATATGGATGAATTATGACAGCTCAATTCAGAGCCACAATTAATGGTGGATCAAATCGCAGTATGGCTTAATTAATCTCTTTCGTCACTTAAAGGAAATGAGAAAAGTACCCAAGCTGGGGAAGTGGGTACCACACGAGTTATCGTAAGTCAACTGCCGGCAGCGACTAAATACCTTCACTTCCCTTTTAACTCGCCTTGAACGAGAGCCGTTTTTAGACCGAATTGTAACGAGCGATGAAAAGTGGATACCGTATCAGAATATCACACGAAAAAGACAATCGACAAATAAGGATAAGATACCCTTACCGACAGCAAAGTCATCCCAAAAAGGTGCTTTTGCCTGTTTGGTGGAATATGCACGGTGTCATCAACTTTGATCTGTTAAAACCCAATCAAACGATTAATGCAGATGTTCATGGTGAGAGGCTGTGACGTTTAAACGCAGCATTGAAGCAAAAGCGCCCACGATTAGCGAATATCAAACGGGCTTTGTTTCATCATGATAATGCTCGGCCACATACAGCACGGATAACACTACAAAATATTACTGGCTTGAATCGGGAGCCGCTGCCTCATCCCCCTTACTCCCCAGATATTGCTCCGAGTGATTTTCATTTATTTCGGACTCTTAAGAATTTTTTACAAGGGAAAACATTCCACGCTGAAGTCGACAACGCATTTTCCAGGTTTTTTACATCGCAGTTAAAGTCCTTCTACATCAAGGGCATCCAAAACCTACTTGTAAGATGACGACAAGTTGTCGATAATGAGGAACAATATATTGTTGATTAAACTAGCAACTTGTGTTCTATTTTAGTTGCATTATTAAAAAATAGCACAAAAATACGCACGAATATATGGATTGACCTGATATATTAATGAAATAAAGTAAACATAAAGGAATTTAATAAAACGTGTGTGACGTCATTTCCAACCTATCGCGAACAAACCATAAATATTTAGAATGTTATTCGGCTTTAATATAAAATACATTTATGTTGCATGGGTGGATACTTTTGAAGCATTAGTTATTTACATTCCATTCATACATAATAATACATCTAGGTATACATATATAGGTAATATATTGAATACCCACTTACGATTTTCGGAGATGATAACACGAAAACCTATAAAACCTTTTTGTAAGTTGGAAAGGAAAATGGCCTGTATTTTAATTAGAGTGTAGTGTTATAAAAACGCAATAATACTTTCCCAATCTAATGTTTACTTAATGAATTAGGTTAGATGAAATAAAGATTGCATTTAATATTATTAGCATAACTAAAATTATTTCACGTTCCCATTTTTACTAACTAAACAATTGCACGCGCATAAAGAAGTCTTAAGTTTTAAACGAAAGAAAGCTTTTTGTTTCAACGGATTTTTGCACGAAATTCATTTAAATGTATTCGCCATAATATAATGCTATCACGGAGACCTTTGTTTTCAATATGACAGGTAATGAAATTACTTTTTGTCCCAGTGACCTCTCGTGATCTGTCCCGAGAGGGTCAGACCGGTATCGCAAAGTATCCATCTATGAAAATTATTTTTAGAATCGTCCATTAATGAAAGGGTAAAAAAACAGTAACGTACAGACACGTACACATAATTATGCAAGGCTTATTTTTACGAGGGTCCGCCCGAAAGTTCCAAGATCGGTTTTAAAATTTCCTTCATTTCTTGCCATCGGACCTTGAAGTAGTCAGTCTCTTATAATTTTCGATCTCGTCCAAATTGTTGTCGAAATTTTATTGTGATGAATAGGAAAAATTAGCAAAATTTGTTTGTTAATTTTTGTTTAAAACTATTTTTCAATTCACGCGCGACGCTGCCGTTCGAAAATAATCTTTTACATTTTAGGCACTTTAAACTGAACGTCAAGTTAATTAAAGACAACAAAATTTTATTAGAAAATCGATGACGTTCGTAATTTCATTTATTGTATTCCGGCACGTTAATTTTAAATTGGTAATTTAAAATAAAATATGGGTACATTAAAACTTTACGTATAGGTACCTAAATAGGTAGTAATTATGACATAAAACTATACCGGCAAATTTAAGTTTCTCTGCGTCTACTGTTCACGTTATATAACCTTGGTGGAATTAATATACCTACCCGTAAATTGGCTCTACTCGAGAATTGATTTTCTCCGAGAATTAACTGAATGGAAAATTGTGGGTATTTTTTGTGGTCTTATTGGATACCGTCACACAATACATATACGTAATCAAGGGCATTTGACGACGCCGTTTTCAGGTAGCGTGCGACCTAACTTAGGTTAGGTTATGTGCACGAACAAATCTTATCACACGCGTCATTGTATAGAAATTCTAAAATAGTAGTCTTCGAACACGATATCTGTGTAGTAAAAAGGTTATCCCTGCATTTCCATTTATAAAGAGTTTTAGCACGTTCATCAATTTTAACATAGGACCGCGTTATTTTTCGAATTGTTTTAAAATTTTATCGATATTACGTATGTAGGTAGATATACAGTTTCGAATTTTTATTTTTTCGGCGTGCGTGATAATTATGTGGAACTTTTTTACACAACCATATGAATTTTTATTGATTTAAAAATACCGACGCAAAGCTTTCAATAGCTATACGAATAAAATTTGTGACGATACTTTAAATATTTTGTAAATATTCAAGCAACGTTTTATGTTTCAGTTAAATTTCATTGTTTTTATTTTCTATGGGTATAATATTTAGAAAATTAAATTTTACAGAGCTTTAAAATTATATTATGTATTTTGCAATAAGCATAAATAGAATTTCAGACTTTAATCGAATATTAAAATAACGCTTGCAACCTTATATTGGATTAACGAATTTTAACAATCCAAATGGTTTTCATCTAGAAATGTGTTAGAGATTAACTTTATAGTCAAATTTTTAAATGTAACCGGATTCTTTTCACACGTATTACCCTCGCAGCTTGTCACCAGTGGCTTGTATGTGTCAAGATTTTTAACATTCGATGCTTTCAAATCGGACCTTCGTGATCCTGTGCAGCATATTCGGATGAAAAGGAGCGTTTGTCGAAAATAAAATATCCAAAAAGGAGGGACGATGTCGAATCTGTTGTGGTGACTAGCTACTTATTTAAGGCGCCGTGAATGGGATCGAAGGTTTAGTTCCACCTGATTAACGTCTGAAATTTGGGGTGACAATTGAAAGAATGGAAACTGTTACGTTTTGCAGAGCCGTTTCACTCAAGATTTAGATGAAGTAAGCGTTTCGTTGATTGAATCAAATAACTAGAGATTGAAATTTCGATTGTTTTATATTACAACGCTTAAATTGACGATAAAGACCAGTTTTTTAAGTTAAATTGAAATTCTTAAAAAATAAGATTTGATCTATGTTTCCTATAACAATACGATTTATTTAACGTTCAGTACTTATAGTCCAGCGCAGTGAGGTTTTTACCTCGGAACCCGGTCATACTAAATGAATTTTCAAAAAGCTTGTTTCGTTGAATTTCTAATAGTAAGAATTAAAATGTTTACTGTTTAAAAATTACCGCTTATGGTTATTAATCATTTAAAGGTCAATCCACTCAGAAAGGTTCGGCCTAGTTGCTCAATGATTTAAAAAAAATATTATTTTTTGCCGGTGATAATCCCTATATGTTGGTAATTTAAAACCAAAATATTTTAATTTTATATTAACGCGTTGCAAAATGGCGATCGGTTTTGCTGCATGCCTTGCGCCAGTATTTCAGTAATTGTTTATCGCACAGCTCTGGAATTAAAACTATTATTTTTGGCACATTTCATATTACATTTCTGTTATGTATGTTATTTTTTGTATCTTGTTTCGTTATGTCCGAAATGTTATGTCAAATTTGACATTTGCAATTACAAAACATTCAAACTTCGGAAGGACGAATTTTTAGAAAAGGATTGAGCCTACAAATTTTTTTTACAAATACTTATGTTAGGGTAGTTTGTGGAAATAAATAATAAAGCTCCGACATTTGTCCTCTTTTAAGTACATAAACATGCTATTTGCGCATTTTTTGTAAATTTTACGTGTAAATATCTCTAGTGGACGACCTCCTAAAAATTAAAACCTTTCACGCTTTAAAGTACTATACGAGAGTAAAAAGTTTGAGTTGCATATTCCACTGCAAATAATGCCGCGTAAATTTTTTTAAAAAATCAGGATGTCGTCTAACGTTATCATGATTCAGGATGTCCAGGAAATGATACGAAATCTCGTCAAAAGGACGATAGGAATCACGTCAAAATAATACTATAAGTTCCTATTTAAATTATTTTCTACAATGCACCCCTGCCGAGATATTCACCCCCAAAATTGAGAAATAAAAGTCAATTTTTTTAAATAACCAGTGAAATTAAATAATGAAATCGAGAATGAGGAAAATGAGGACAATTAATTTTAATTTAAGATAAAAATTTTATAATTTTTTAGAAATAGGTGTAACAATTGTTTGTTTATTGTTTTTTTTGTAAGTATAAATATTTTCCTGCTAAACAAATTTCATGTGGTTCCATTTTGGCAATTCTAATTATTTTGTGACGTTACGTTCGCCATTTTGTATCAAACATTTTTAATTTTGATTTTTTAACCTTAAATTCATATTCGGCAATCCCGAAGGCCGTAAGAATCCTATTTTGTTGACTATGACACTTACAATGATTGTAGAAATTATTAAATTACAATTCAACGTACATTTTAAAAATAACGGTAATTTTTAAAGGGCAAACTTTTTAATTTTCACTATTACAAACTCAAAATAAAACGAGTTTTACGAAAATCGTTTCAGTATAATTAGGTTCCGTTCTATATATAACTGCATGTTGATACAAACATAAAATGAACACAAAACCCGAAAAATTGCAAAGATTAAAACATTTTCAGTTAATCGAAGAAAATTTAAAGAATATTTTGGTAGCTCCGAAATATGAACTTAGGTATAACTTCATATCAGATTAGTAAACCCTAAACGATCTCAATAGATATCGCTTTCCAGCTATTCTCCGTTTATTCATGTTCCTTTCTAGAGCAACCCGATAGTTTACTTTGGCTACAAGCCATTAGATTTTGGAAGAGGGCATTAACCCCCCTTATCGGTTCCTATTTCTTAGACCATGTTTATAAGCTTTCCAGATTTCTTCTACATAACACTGTAAGTAGTTCTTAAACGATTTTTAAAATTTTTAATGACGAAATGCCTCGACGCGGCTCTTTATTTAACGTTTGCGAGAAAGAGACGTCACAGAATATTATGGTTTAAGTTCGTGCTACGGTTACTGATCAAATCAACCCCCTTCATTTATGTATAAACAGCGGTCAGTGGCTAAACAAGGGAAGAGAAGGTATATTGTCCTCAGCACGTCCTCCAAGTTCGTGGGTATATTTATATATATAGGTATGACCTTTTGATGCAAATTCTAGGTTTTATCTCGCTCTATTGATTGACTATTTTAAAGAGGACTATAAAAATCGAGGTATTGTGCAAGTGTTCTGCAAGTAAGGCGTTTCAGAAACGAATTAAGTTGGAAATCTATAAATCAAATTTAGGAAATTTCGACGAACGCTCCACAACGAAAAGAATTTTCATAACACGTTCTAATTGTAATGAAGTAGAAGTTTTTGAAACGAGAAAAGCAATTTCAGTTTATAAAAGTTTCAACGAGTAATTCCTAGAATATGAAATTTTATTTTTCTCAGAATATCGTAACAATAAAGTAAAATTTGTATTCTACAGGCATCGGACTGCAACCACAAAGACCAAGTTGGGTCATTAAAGTAATAAGTTTACAAGGAATTTGTGAGCAAACCAAAATTAATAAAAATAAAGCTCGAACAAGAACTTATCAGAAAAATTGGAGTGAAAGGGTTACGTTAAACTAACAAAAAAATATAGCAAAAGCCGCTTGCGAGAATACTAAATTTAACACAAAAGTTCAAGAGTCGAGTAGTCTCAAGTGCTTTGAGAGCAAAGACTTTGGAGATGGAATGATGACGGGGAATCTTGAGTGAAAAGTCGGAAAACATGTTCTTA
Organism: Rhagophthalmus giganteus; assembly: GCA_036326145.1. Taxonomy (NCBI): domain Eukaryota; kingdom Metazoa; phylum Arthropoda; class Insecta; order Coleoptera; family Rhagophthalmidae; genus Rhagophthalmus; species Rhagophthalmus giganteus. The sequence continues at coordinate 53,861,588 of JARFJA010000001.1, forward strand.
TTTTAATTAAATCGACAGCTTATATCTATGTTCTTTTTTAATAAAATTTTATTTAAATCTTGTAAATTATCTCTGTGCGGTCGTAATCTTCATTTCAAATTAATCAGTTCAAAAATAAAGTTAATCTTAATTTGATTAACACACGTATTTAGTTTTATAGAACTGTACTAATTCTTATTATTCTTATCATTCTTATCATTCTTATCGTATAGTTTTGTTATATTTATATTTACGATTTAGCTATTTAAAAATATTCGTTACTATTTTATACATTTAATATAGGTACCTGTAGAGATATTAGAATGAACGGCTACCATTTGTTGAGAACATATACGCTATTCACGATAAGTTCCAATGCAAGTCATGTATAAAAAGTTACTAAATTGTATATTTGTAATATTTAATTTACGGTTTTGAATAAGACATATTCTACCGACGTTTACCTACACACATATAACATAGTAAAGAAAAACTACAATCTGTTAGTACCTATTGTAAAAATGCGAGGTTTTATTGATGACGTGGATTGAACATATCGTGAATAACGTATAGTTGCCTTGAAACAGTTTCACGTTAAAGTGTCCGGTGTCGAAATAAACACACTTAAACATTAATTTATGCATGGATCTATTTATATTATTGCATAAAACTGTACTTGGGTACTCTTGTAATAAAAATATTACTTTTCAAAAATTGCAGTAAACAGTATGTAATAAAAAGAAATCATTTTTTATTTAACAACATAAATATGTTGAACGATTTTTTTTAATTTTTACAGAAAAAGTTAAAGTCTACTATTAATTGATGTGAATTTTGCTTTGTTTGCATTAACAGTGGCACAGTGGATTTTTGTGACCGACCGACCCACCGTCTGTTTTCATACACTTCACTTGATCGACAATAGGGTTAATCAAATTAATTTGTGAAATTCGGATTTTTTTATAATCTGAATATAACTAATTTTGACTTTCGTTTATTTTAGTACTTGGAGATGGAAAAAAATTCATGGAAGGGAAGATGTGACGAGCTGCTAGAATTTGTCAATTCCAACAAAAGGTACTGTATTTTGTCTACATTATTCTTATATTGTTTGTAGTAAAAAGTTCAGATCGTAGCTAAATATCTCATCTGCTACAAAATAATTTTTTTAAATCGATTCAACTTTGTCTCGCGAGATGTGATCGCAGGCCAACGAGCGACGAGAGAGAATCAAAAGGCGTGAAAGGTAGCAGTTGTTTTTAACTGTAAAAAGGGACACGTCAGATAATAAACAAAAACGGACGGTAATCTTTTTTTTTTTTGAGCCGTTTACGATAAAATAACACAGGCAACGGGACAAAACATATGAACTTGACTGTACGTATATATGTTTTATAAATTGTAAAGTGAAGGCAGTATACTTTTGTTCTTTTTAATAAAATTACTGTAATGCAATAAAATAGGTGAAACGTTAATCTAGTGTGTGTAACCACGTGCTGCTCTTAAATGCGAACGTCTATAAAAAACGGTTTTCTCTCATAAAAATAAGCCACTTAGCCGGACCTATGATAGGGTAGGTATGTCGTATTCTACATATTTATCGATTCCTAAAAAAAAAGCCGTCTATATCACTTTTCTGTTCAAAATGTTATTCGGTATTATGACTTATATAAAATTATGAAAATATGATGTTTCATTATTAAGCAATTTATACTCGCACCTATTACATTTCTCGATTTGTTTTTATTGTTACAGAAACTACCTATTATAAATTAATAAAGATGAATAAGAACCAACCTACTTAACACTAATTTTTATACTTTGCGTTCTTTTATTATGAAATTACAAAGAAAAATGTTTATTTTTGATTTCTTAGAATACAAGGTGTTCCTAAAATAGGCGATCAATTTGAGGACACATAGAGCAAGTTAAACCATGACGAAAACCTCCATACGTTTTTTTTTTCTAAAACGCCCCTTCAAATATGCGTTTTAGAATCGTTTTTAGTTAGTATCTCCTGAACCTTTTAAGATAAAATGACGAAAATTGGCACATTTACTATTATTTTAATACTTATTAATTTAAAATTAGCAAATGTTCAATATTCAATTCGGGGGTGTGTCAAATTGCACAGGGAGTGGGTAAATATCACCCTAATTTTTAAAGTGTTCTGTTAAAAAAATATACTCTTACCCAATTTCGATAGGACGCACCGTTTTCGAGTAACATCATTTTGAATACTCCATTACATGAATGTATTCATGCTGTGACGCAATGAAAACAATTTTTATTAATTTTAAAAATTATCAAACTAAGACACTAGCAGTCTTTTTATTATTATTTTTTAACCAGTATTATTTTCTCATCAATATTCCTTTCTGAATTTTTATTCGGTGAAGATAAGAAAATATATGAAATTTGTAGGGTATGTTAAAATTAATTCTTATTAATTTTTTTCTGATTTCACTGTTATTATTTTCTGTCTTTCTATAACAGTTTAATAGTACTTATCTTTTTTTAAAAGAGGAAAGTAGTGTTTTTGTCGAAATTATTGTTTTACTATAATATTAATGTAATGAATGTAATTCAAAATGATTTTACTCGTAAACGGCGTGTTCTATCGAAATTTGATAAGAGTACAGTTTTTTAATAGAAAACTATGAAGTTTGATAATCTCATAATCAATATAAAGTTAAATGTAAAGTTATTTTAAAGATTTCCGACACTATTACAATATTTTATATCGAATTATTGTTGCCATTGACAAAACTTAAATTTGTGAGTTTGAATTTAAACTAAAATTTCTATCAGCGAGTGAGGAGTTTTTTTTCCCCACTGAAAAAAATTAGGTGGATGGAGTCGAACGACTAAAATGCCTACTGAAAGTACAATAATTGTGGCAGTAGATTTTCTCCAACAGTTGCGTCAGAAACTGTACAATAACCGATTCGACGATTGAAAACGTATTTAGTGAAATTTTGGTTTTGCATGACAATTCGAGGCTACGTTTGAGGAAAGTGGTTATACTGATTTGTTGTTGTGATCTACCTTGTGCGTTTTCAGATCCCAGACTTTGGCTTGTTTCTCAAATTGAAGCTACTCACGCGTGGAATTAGATTTTTTATTTGGGATGCGCATTTAACGCATCCATTATCTCAATAAAAAATTATGGTAAACTTAAATTTAAATTTGAATTTTCGTAATTTAAAATTTAGTAATATATTTATACTATTAATAAGTGAATACTTTATGAAAAAATTTTAATAAATTTAATTGCAGGTTTCCTAGAGCTATTTATAATTTTTCTAAATTTAATAATTTTAAAAAATTAATATTGATTTAAATTGTAATTTCCTAAATAAATAATATTGTAGGTTTTAAAAAATCTTATAATATTTATTGACTTTTCATAACAATTTCAATTCTAATTTTATAATTAAATAATGGAAGTTTAATATTTAAAATTTAACATAAACTTTTTAATGAAATGATAATTTCCAATTCTTTACAGATGTTCAAATAATTAATTTCAAAAATATCAATAAATTAAAATAACTAAGATGTCAACCTTTTGCAGTTAGCTTTAAAATTAATATACTTGGTACCCTTGAAGTTTGGGAATTTACAAAAGTCTTGGAATTTCAAAGTCATTTCAAAATCGACAACGAGATTAAATTAAGTTAATTAAATTTAGTAATTTAGTTAAAATTACATAGATTGAAACATTTTATATGATTGAAATATTTAATCAATTCTTACATAATTCAAATTTTTAATTTTTAATGACATTACATAATTCTATTATTAATTTCTATTTTCAAAAATTTCATCTAATTATTAACTTCTAATAAATTATTTCAATTGTTATAAATTAATAAATTCATTATAATTTATACATGATATTTTAAAATATTCGAATTGAATTATAATTATTAAGCTTAGAACATTATATTGTTAATGCAATTATTTAAAAAAATTTAATAGTACATTGTACAACATTAGAAGCATGGAAATATGTTATAATTTAAAATATTATAGATTTCAAATAATACTAATGACATCTATAAAATTATTGATTATGGTTTTGAAAGTTAAATAAAACTTTAATTAGTTTTATTAAAAATTTGATGATTAATTTTATTAAACAATAAAATAAGTTTTGATAAGTTGGTTTAAATATTCTATAAACATTATAATTACGTTAAATTACAACTTTCAAATTTACTATAAGTTAATATCGTTTATTTGGCAAATAAAAATAACAATTACTTCAAACTGAGTTTTAATAAAATTGTATTTATTAAAATTTATAAATGTTTGCTAACGTTATCTCGAATTTATGCTGAATTATAAATGAAACTATTAAAAGTTCATTCGATTTCGTTTCAAATTGGACAATTGCAGTTTGAAATTAAAATAAACTTAATACATTATTTAATCAATTAAAATGTAAAATGTTATTAAATAAATATCAATTTACTAATTTCTTTAATGATCAAATTTTTAAGTAAATTTTAACTTTATTTAATAATATTAAAGCTATAATTTTTAAAAGTTTAATATAAATTATATTAAACTGAAATTCAAAATTTTAATGAAATAATGTAATTTATTTAAAACTAATACTGGAATTAAATTGATTTATAGAATAAATTTATCGTTACCTAAAATTCTAATTACATTTTAATATTTTGGATATAATGCATAATTATTACAATATTCTAGTTTACATTATAAGTAGAATCATAATTTAATTTGAATTACTATAAATTTGAGAGTTAATCAATATACGTAATATTACATGCTAAGTCAGTTAGTCATATTTATAACTTAATTATAAATATTGGTGTAAATGGACTGTAAGTAAGTTATGAAGTAGCTAGTATTAATTTAATACCATAAATTAATGCTAATTGACATCATTATACTTGATAATACATACGAATGTAATGTTAAAACAAACTAACTTGCACTAATGTCTAACATATCATTAAAACATTCAAATCTGAATTATATCAAGTTTATACATAAATCAAGATTGACAATTTAAACTTACATTTGTAATTACAATCAGTTAATCAATATATTATATAGCATCTTAACTCGAATTTACATTGACATTGTTAGAATCTAAATTTATTATATGATAATATACGACTAATTCATGATTAAGAATATCATTTAATTCTAAATATATCGCTCAATCTAAATGTAATATGTGAACATTAAGAATAATATAAATTGAACTAATTACATATATAATTTTACCAATAGATCATTGATAACATTGAAGCATATTTAGTTTATAACAATCGATACGCGATATTATCTGATACGATCTATATGAATAGGATCTTATTAACTAAATCAAATGAACATGCGATTCAATAGATGATTTGTAGATGTGAATTGATGTATTAAAATTCTATTCTATTTGAATTTAGCATAGTTATAGACTGATGATAGTAATATAATCTTAGTAGTAAATATGAACATAAATAATGTATTATTCAATATTACATTAATTAATGTAAATGTACGATGTTATTATGACTTATATGTCTATAATTAAATTATGCTAATTAGAATATTGCATAGTATTCAATTTAAATTCTAAATTTAAACTAATTCATATATATTGCAAATGTTTATTTAATAATACTTATACATTCTTAATATACATTAATTATAAATAGAGTATGAAATATTAATAATGTATAAATTTGAAACAATTTATAATTCGATAATAATGTTACTAATATATAAATATGTAAGATTTTAACTTAAGATAAATTGATTAAAAGATTAATAATGCAATATAAATCGTTATAAGTTTATCAACTCTAAATTGATAGCAAGTCCTTTGATTAGTGAACATATAGTACTATCAATTAATATTTATTCAATATATACTCAAATTATAATAAGATTATACCAGTTAATCTCATATTACTTTATATACAATGATATCGTATATAATTAAAATGAATAATATGACCATATAGAGCTATTCAATCAAATCTAATGAGTTAATCAGAATTATTACGTTTAAAGCATTCTTAGGAATATTTTTCACAATCGCACTTAACAATCATGTCTAAGATTAATTACTAAATAAACTTATTTGAAATTTGAATTAGCATTTGTGATTGATATTGTTAAACTTCAATAATGTACAACACTTAATAAATAAATCGGAAACCTGAACATTGTGAAAGTCGATTAGTACTATTATACTGTATACTAAAAGTAAATGTATTATACTAAATGAAATTGACTTAATTAAGTTGTTATTATTAATATTAATGTACTAAATTAATAAGCTCATTTGAAGTATTAGATCTAGAAATAATTAATGATATATTAATATACAGTAATTAGACTTATGAGTATGATTACATATGATAAATATAATTATTAATATTATGATTGTTAATAGAAGATTAGCTATGTATTAAGTGATACTTTATATATGTAAATTAGAATAATCTATTGTATAATTAATCTTAAAGTTAATAAGTGTACTAATATATGTCATTAAATTATAACATCATAAAGTCAGTAGTAAAAATTAGCTTTATCAATAATTTTTAGTAATTCATAGTGATTAATATACGTAACACTATAAATTAATATTTATAAATCTACATATCATAATTTATATTAACTGTAGATTAATATATTGTAATATAAATATTATAATATATAAGATTAGCAATTGATTTTGTCAATCATTATCTATTGATTAGTTCATGCATTAATTAATCAATTAAGCTTAATTAATATCTATATAAATATATATACTAGTAAATCTATAGAATTGGAATATCGAAATAGTAGACTAAAAAATTATGCGTAAGATCGAATATTATAATTCAAATATTATTAAGTATCAATATTAATTTACTCAGTAGTAAATAATATAAATATTTAATTGAAATAATAAATAAGTAGAGTATAATTTAAATTAATTGTAATAGTAATGTAGAATTTAAAATTAAATAATTATCTATATTAAAGCGATATATAATCTAATGAATATTATAATACTAATTATTATTATAATATCTAGAATGAAATGAGATTAATATGTACATAATATCTATCATATGTGACTATAGAATTAAGCATATATAATTAAACACTAAATTCATAAAATACTAAGTAATTACATTTTATAATCAATAATTGATTAATTATAAATGTTAACAACATGTAATCAACATATAATAATAGTTACAATGAATATAGAATTTAAATCATATATCAATCCTATTAATATTATACAATTTAATAATTAAATTTAACTATTAAATTAACAGTTAATATTATTATTAGTTTATAATTATAATTTCAAATATTAATTAACTATTATATACATATATAATAAGATTAATTGATAAGATATAATCAAGTTAGATATTGAATTTAATTAAACTATATGCTAGCTTGAAATATTACAATAATTATTTATAATATACATGCAAATATTGTAATATATTGACTATAGTTATCTAGATTACATATTAAGTATACTCTAAAATAAAGTGTATATTAAATCGATAATCCAGATATTACTTATGAATCATTGAATTGTATAATTATGAATGCTAAATTCGTAAATAATAATAGATAACATTAATAACGATTAGATACGTAAAGTTGATTAATATTCAATAGTTCAATTAATGAATTTGTCATATATTATATATAAATACATAATTATATATCTATGTAATGTTTTAAGTAATTATATGTTGTAATAATATAATTTTTACTAATTAGACTAATATATTATTCGTATAATGTATATTGTAATATATCTAATAGTTTGACTATTAAATTAATGTAATAACTATTGAACTTAAATAGTCTAATAATAATTAATTAACTGAATAATCGTATCTTAGTATTAAAGTATTATTAAAATACTTATATATTTAATAAGATTTATTATGAAATGATAATTTATAAATCTATTAAAAAGATTTATAGTATTTAATGTCATGATAATCTATAATTGATTAATATAGTTAGTCATTCAAAGTACTGTCATAAAAATTCAAGTAGTAATACATCTACATTTAGTTTAATGTTAATTTAACAATGACATTAATAGTTAATCAATTAATTTTAAATGAATTGCAAGTTATATGTTAAAAATGTATAATCAAAAATTATATACATAAATATCAAATTAATAAGATTATGTAATCTGAATATCAATTTAAAATAGTATGTTATTTTCACTTATACTTTATATAACTTAGTATTTTAATACATAATTTTATATTTACTATAATAAATTGAATATTTTAGAATATAATTTATACATGTTAACATTTCATTGATATCAATATCATAATTAATCTAAAATTGTTTATATATATATACTTTAATATAGTCTTGAAATTAGTTAACATTATAAATTTAATAGTCGTCAAATATAATCTAAATAAATTATATTTAACTTCATAATATCTCTAAGTTATAATACTATATATAATATATCTAATTAATTCAATGATAATTTTAAGTTAATATGTAATATTAATAAATATTAACATATATATTGATATAATATCGAAAATTATTTAATCATAAATTATATCTATATGTTATATACTATTTAATAATTAATAATATTTAATTTAGATATTATTATTAACATTAACAGTATTAATTTAAAATTATTCAAGATTAAACATATTATAATTTTATTCTATTATTATTTAACTATAATAAATTTATGTTATAATAATAATGTCTTATAAACTTATTATCGTAATCCGAATATTATAATTAAATAAATTTAATTAAATTCATAATAATATTAACAATTACTAGTCAATATGTAATTAATATTTAAAACTATTGTATTAATGCTCTAATTTAAATTAAATATTTTATTTAATATAATTAATCATAAATATTTTAATCATTTAATTAATGCTAATTAATATACAATTATTGATTTATAAATAGATTTATAAATCAATATCATATATTCACATAAACTGAGAAATATTACTAAATACATCAACATTACATATTTAATAAGAATACTAATTAACATTAAAATTAATATACCATCAATTAACTTTACATCGTATAAACCATATAAATTAATAAGTTAACGATTATATAAAATTACAATTATCATTAATGCATTAACATAATCGACTTACAAGTTATATAAATATTAAATCACATTATATGTTAATTATTTTTTAAAAATTAATGATTTTTAACTTAACGATTATAAATTAACTTTTTAAGTAGGTACCTATATCATAAGTAATAAGCCGGTGTTTTAGACGAGGAGTTCTGATTGGCCATTCAATAGACCTTCTTTCTATAATTGAAAAGCAAAATTAATTTTATTTTAATTAAAACTGTCGAAAACATCAAAACGTGAATTGGACAAAAAAAGCTAAATGTAGGGTATCTCTGGAAATTATTCAGTAATCGGTTCGGAAAACTGATCACTGTCCTTTCCAGGCTGTCCTTTGGTGAAGTTAATTGTTAGCTCTTTTGTTTTTAATTCCAATTTAAATTTAATGTACGCGTTTTTTCGGTTCATCGAATGTCTACAATGTTACAATTAAATCTTATTGAAAATAATGTCAATATATTTTATCGCATCACTTCGTTTTGTTTCAAATTGAAAATTCGTATTAAATTTGTACGTGTAAAACACAAAGTTGTTGATAATTAGAAGTTACGTCATAGTACTAATTTTCTATAGTATAGCTGTTATAATCCGACCAATAGTGTACTTTATGAGATAAACATAATATAAGTAATTAGTATAGCCCATAATATTTGTATTTAGATGTGGAGAGAAGTCAAATTTAAACTCTGAGACCGATGTGAGATCAAATCCGATGTGGTTATCACTTAGAAAGACACTTTTAGGTGTCTTTAGTGATTTAGAGATCTTTAGAAATTCATTCGCTTTTGTAATTATTGAATAAGACGTTTTAAATGCTAATTGTTTAATTTTTTTATTTTTATCTATACCTACTTAACACGTAATATACCTAATCTAGGTATTATTTAAAGATGTTACAAAATAGTAGATAATGTGGTTCAATTCTAATTCGGTAAAATTCAATTCTGTTAATAATGACCTTTTCCATGAACTTACTATGATATATAATTAAGAATGAATTTAGAATTCGTACCACGACTAAACTGTTTAGTCGAGTTATGTTACTACCGTCATTTCACATCGACTAAACAGTTTAGTCGCAGAGGTAGCGCTTATACACATAACTGTTCAATCGAGGACCAGGACCAGGTTTTGTTTTATTTTGAACAAATATCATATAATAAAATTATTAATAAATAAAAAATAAGAAAAAGTGAGGTTAATTCTCAGTTATGCGTTATACGAATTATAGTACTTACAATTAGTTATACAATTTGTATATTTAAGGTCTAATTCCAGAAACAAATATTTACATAAATATTTTATCTATAATAATATATCAAGGATTGTTAAATCACCCTGAATCATAGGAATTCCGTGAATATGGAATTTGTAACACTTACGAAGTGCGTTATACGAGTAAAATCTTGGTTTTAACCAGTGCATTTCGTACCTTCGTATCGTTCGTATAGGTGTGGCCAAGTAAAAATGATGCTGTCATATTTTTGATTTAAATTAAAATAGAACGGAACAAACGGGACGTTCCGGGTTTCTTTTAAATAGAAATGTGTGACAATGGTGACCGAACCACGAGTCATGTATACGTGATTGCGATTACGAAACAAATCGGATCCGAGGTTTATATGAACTGATTGTGAGTACTTAAGTTTTAATTTATAAAATTGCATGTTTTGTTGTTGTAAAATATTTCGATCGTTACCAATTTCGTATCTATATAAAAAAACCGGGAAGTTACTAGAAACAATTAATAGTCCAAGTTGACGTCACTATAGGTTTTGAAGTAAATTTATTGGTCCCCATTGCTTTCTAATTTAACCATAGGTATTGAAACATTAGGATATGCGAAATGGTGATAATATTGAATTTGACTATTCACCGATCTTTATAGATCAAATTTAATTTGTCTCCGCATCTAAATATAAAAATTGTGGTCTATAATAACTACGGCGAAACGTGCATTTTTCGTAAAGTTAAATTTTAGTTCGAAGTAGCAGCACATTCGTATATAAAATAACAAATTAGATATGGTGTTGTGTTGAATTTTAAATGTCTTGCCTTATATATTTGGCGATAAATCGTGCAATTTACAAAATGTAAGTATACCTATGTAATCTTAATAGGTATAAAAAATTAGCATTTGTTTCTCGTTTGACTTCCCCAACTTTTCTAGTGGTATATTAATGTGATGGATATTGAAATTTTATGGTTGCATCATTTACATTATTAATTAGACATATTTTTTATGTTCGATTTTCATTATGTTATTTTAAGATACATTATTGATTATAACCTTATAACACTGGTAGATAAAACATATTATAAATAGGTAAGACACTGAAATGCACAGATGGTTAGTAAAAAAGCTTATACGAGCTTTTTTTATCACTTTAACAAATAAAAATTTAAATTAATACGTACTTATACAGGGTGTTTCATTGAGGACGAACCCGCCGGCGCAAAGCGATAGAAAACTTCAATACGTATCGATTTGACCCCCATATATGTCAGGCGACATTCGTTGGTTTAGAAATTATTTAGCTTTGATGTATTTTTAGCTATAAACTCGGGTTTTGCCCATACATTTCGTCATTTCGTCTAAACTACATATTATAGTGCCTACTAATGTGATGATTATTTTACGATCGTAACCCAATACGGTCCCAGTAGGTTCGGTTAGTGTTGTTAAGAGACAATTTTTATTTTAGCTTTATTGAAGGAGTACTTTTTTTTTAAAATGTTCTTACACATTAATCAAGTAAAAAAACTGGAGCAAACTGTACTATCTGCACTGCAAATGCTAATCACATCCACGAGAACTTATCTCACTTTTCAAATAATGTTTTCGATTAAAATTAAAAAATGAGATTTTCGTCTTTTTCATTTTGTACATAATTTTCAATGTGAAGTCATGGGGTTTACTCAATGAAATTGATAAGTTTGATTACTAGTGACGTAGAGAAGTTTTTAAGATGAATAGGTGGTACTAATTTTTTTCTATCATTTTATTTTTCGTCAAAATTAAAGATAAATTCCGAATTCAACTTACAGGGGAACAACTTTTGTATTTATAATAGGTATGGCGCCGTTCAATTAAAACTATTGTTAAAATCATATTTTAGCAGACTTATAATCGACTATCGTAAGCTATAAATAGATGCGAACCTATATATTTTCAATTTATAAATATAGGTATAATTAAATACCGCAGTAGTAGGGCGTAGGTAAACCTTCTCTAAGTACTTTATAAGCAAAATATTTTGATCATGATTATAATTAATAACTCGTTCTTCAAATATTATAACATCTATTTCGTGATACGATTCTTAGGTAATAAAAAAATCGATTTTGTTATTTGTTTTCGTTATTAGCTAATTAAAGCTACTCTAACTTTTACTTTTAGTTGGAAAATAGATACAGGATACAGGGCGGTCCTGAAATAGTTGATCAAAATAAGGGATTGGGCAGGACTTGTCGTAAGGAAGAAAAAAGTTCCTATAATTGTGGGTCCAAAAAAGTATCCTTCATGAATTATAACTAATTTAATAATCAATTTTAATCAAGTTAGACATACGGAAGCATGCGTTATGGTTAACGGTGAACATTTTCAACAAATTTTTTAAATAAAAGTAAAATAAATTGTCTTTTGTTCCATGGTTTTCATTTTTTTTTAATCGGCTATTAATAATTAAATGAATCATAACTCCGGAGGGATACTTTTTTGGACCAATGTTTATTGAAACTTTTTTTCATCCTCATGACGAGCCCCGCTCAATCCCTTATTTTGACCAACTATTTGAGGACAACCCTGTATAGCAGTTATCATACGATTTGTTGAAAGTTTGTTAATTACGACGTCATAAATACTTTAATTATAAAATATTTTTGATTTCTTGACGTTTGTTTTATTTAATTTATACAGGGTCCGCCAAAAAGTATTAATCAGTTGTATCGATAAATACTTATTACAGATCAAACAAACGCTAATTATTAAACTGTATGGAATGGAGTTTTATTTGTAAAATATTGTGCTCCAACACTTTCAATACATTCATTTAAACGCTTAATGAAATTGGATATGACTTTGTTAAGTACATAATTCCTGTCAAATAGCTTGAATTTTCTTCGAAAATTGCGTTGCACTTGAATAAACGAATTAACTTCAATAAATTTTTCAACGGGAAAAAATTATTTGTGAAACTGACGAATTTTCCATTTTCTACATCTTCTACTAAAGTAGTTACTTTGGCGGTCCCTGCACATTTTTATTTACGCCTACAAATGCACGAAATAATGTATTGAACGAATATGAAAATAATCTTCAAATATCAAACTAGTTAATAAAATTTGTACGAGGGCGCGAGCAGTAACGGTTGTTCGAAAAATTATTATTTCCACGTAAGGCTTGTGAAAAAAATAAACCTCGTACAAATTGGGTAAGTTAACTAGGACGTGAGAAATCTGAAGCTGAGTAGGTATACTAAAAAAACTTTTATACCAACAAGTCTACTTTACTAATTTATTGATGAAAACCCAATATTGGCATTGGTCCAAACAATTTATTGTTATTTCCATTGTAACAACTACGGATATAACAGCTAGCGGCCTTTCATAATAAACCCTTTATGATAGTAAGGGCAGTCCGCGAATTTCTTGTTTGCGAGGTTGTTAAAAATAACTGACGAACCTTCGTTTTTTGTTTGTTTTTTTTTTTAATATTATTTAACGTGTTAATGTGATCTTTTGACTACTTTGATTTTTACAGACACTTTCTATCATCGTTGGTTTAGAATTTAATAAATAAATAATTTAATTATCGTCGGTTAAAATATGCTGGAAACATCTGTGCACGTTACTTTTAAATTTTAAATTAAATGTTGACCGATGCATTTTAAAAGCAACGTTTGCTAAATTTCTTCGTAAGAAACAATAAAAACTAAAGCTAAAACTATCGTATTTTTCAGACAGTATAAGACGCACGTAATTTAAGAGACAATTTTTAGAAAATTTGAATTTTCGTCTTTCCGATTAAAATTTGTTTACACCAATCAAAAAACGATAGAATGACCAACATGACAGGTATGTCAAGTTTAAAATTGGATCCTTTTCTAATTGGCGTAAACAAAAATAGGCGGATATTAACGAAATACGTTTCGTACGGAGGTGGTAGCAAATTTTAATCCGGAAGACGAAAATTTAAAGTAAAGAATATTATAGGTACATAAATATTTACAAACTCTTAATAGTTAATTATTATTTTTCTAAATTTTGTGGCAATACCCGACTTAGCATGTATCGCCTATCTATCGGATTTTTAGGCGATTTTGTTTGTGGTATAAAAAATACGATAATTGTTGTGGCTAAATACGAAAAAAATCTCTCATAAGTAATATAATTATTGTATTGTAAATCAAGTTATTATAAAACAACAAAAACGAATAGGTAATTATTTTTATTCCAAAATATGCAGATAACCCCTAGTGTAGACATTATTCGATCATCTTCTATTATCATTCTTTTATATTTACTAACTTTTTTATTCAATGCAGTTATTTTAATTTTATTGGGATTCGTGACGTCGGCGTCGCGAAAAATTTATCCCTACTGAAGATTTTCGTCAATTTTACTTGCCAACCGAGAGATTTTATTAAGCGGAGAATAAACTTATTTTGCATAATTCGTATCCAAAGTAACAGATTTTATATATTTCTTTTAGATTTACTATCCGAAGGATTTGCTTGTCTGTTGAATTACTATTATTACAAAATGATAAAAACCTTGGTACAGCTTCTTTGCGTTTATTGACTTGCTAATCGGTACTTACACTAAACAGCTGATGGTAAATTTGTTTGCGAGCACCTATTTTATAATTCGTGAACAAGCTTTTTGTCACTTCACCGTTTGGAAAACATTTCAATAAATGGTTGGTTATAATCGCTTAATAATAGAAAATTTCGATTTAACGTTAAAAAAAACTGAATAATGTAGGCAAGTTAATGGATCAAAAATGACCTTTTTACGACTTCTATCAAAATTGATTTATAAAAATCTATAAAAATTGATTTGAGATTGTCTTATCTTAACTTATTATTGTATTTCATTGTAAACATATTAGCCTAGTTCCTTTATTCGTTTGGTGCACCCGAGTCGCTTCTAAAGTGAAATAATGTTATTGCGTTGTGCATGTTGGAAAATGCTACCAACAAACTCGGAGTGCACCCACTCAAACTCACTCACTCAATACCTAAGTACAGAAATAACTTGGAATGTTGTTTTTCAAAGTACTAACGGTAAAGTTAAAACGTTAAACGCTTTTTTTAAATTTATTTCTTCTAACAATTTTTCAAACAAATTTAAATGTATTCGATCCACAAGAATTTAACAAACACTGTTGTAATACGATTATTTCATTAAATGCTTTTAAAATTTAAGATTAATTAATGGCTAGTCTTGAAAGTGGTACTTATTAAATGGTTAATAAGCAATCTATAATAAAACTTGTCGTTTGTTTGAAATTATTAAGAATTATTAATGTCTGCAGTTAGAATCGTAATTATTAGTCTTGCCGAAAGTCGCGTTAACTTTCGGAGGCATCTTCGTGCTAGAAGTATTTGCATAATTTAAGGTTAGTTTAAGTGCTTGTAAATAATGAGGCGCTCATAAAGTTGCAATTATCTTCATTTACTGAGGCTTTAATAATTTAAATTGCTAGTTTGATTTGAAAATTCAGAAACAGTTATATTAACTGACAAGAGAATTTCCTATTTAATGGTACATATAATTTTGTGAAGCAAATGGGAGTTGCCAACAACAATAATATTACGTCTTGCAAATGAGGTTTATTATTAATTAGGTATTTAAAAACCTTTTTAAATTTTATACCTATTTACGTTATCATGTTTAATTAATAAAACATACAGATCTGATTATTTGCATATTTTATAAACACTGCGGTGTAGAAACAAGCAAACGCAGACGTAGGAAGATAATATAGGTACCTACCTATTATTGATTAATAAGTATTTACCGTGCCTTAAGTTACAGGAAAGTAAAAACATTTAAAAATGTTGTTGAAGACCATACAGAGTACAAATAGTTACAATTTAAACGTAACTATTTTTAACAATAGTGCAATAACATCTACCTCCTATACATACGTAGAAATCTAATTTAAGGAATTTTAAAAATATAAACGCAAACTCGCCAAATTTATGGTTAAAAAAAATCGAAAGTTGTACCTTGTAAGATTCGAAGATCATTCGTCACCATCAAACCCAAACTCTGGGTACAGGAAATGGTTTTTCGAAAGCTACGCACGCGATGAAGCCATATTATTTTCAACCTTAACCTTTAAAATTAACCGATTTTATCATAAATCCTTTGCAAATAGTGGATACACGTAGGTTACTATTATCGTTACAAAGCTGTGATTATTGAATGTATTATCTCCCTGAAATTTATGACACTCCAAACATTTAATAGTTTGATATATCTACCTAACTAGAAATTCGAAAATTCAAATTACACGAAGTGGTGGTATTTGATACATTTTTCTTACTTAATAAGTTTATCTAGATATTTAACGATACACGTTTAATTACGCCATTTTAACGAAACGACTTTGATTGCAATGACGAGGCGGCGAGCGAGTTTTTAAACGTGTTTCGTAAAGCCATGTTGTTACGATAACGATTTGTTTCCGAAAAAAGCAGTGCGCCAATAAAGCTTGTTAACGAGACTGAAATTCGGACCTATTGTGTATCAAAAAAACGTTAACATAACGTGTACGTTATGACATGCAGGTATTACGTATTAATTATTTATTAACGTCCGTCATAATAACAATTCACGTTATTCGTAACGTATAAAGCAACTTAACGTGTGAATAATAACAAACCCCAGCTATCTTATCATACTAAAAAAACCTGATAATTAGATGAAATTGCGATTCGAATTTATATGAACGAAAATTCTGCGAAAAATAAATGTTTTCAATTGCATGTTATATAAACGTCTTATGGCCAGTTTCTGAAACAATATATGAATTTATCAATCCATAAAGTTTTTTAAATCAACTAAACTGTTTGATTTTAGCCAATCAAATACCGATATTTATCGAACCAATAACTTATCGAACAAAATCGGCCATTAAACGCTTTATATAATGTTTCAATAAATATACGGTAATTTAGCTGGACGTTATTGGAATGTTAAAAAATTAAATTTGTATTAAATCGAGCTTATTTAGTATGTACCTACCTACAACAACTTTAGAATAACTCAATAAAAGTTAAGTTTGTGTCTATGAAACGGGTTTAGAAAGTAATGCCCGATAAGAGAATAGTAATGTATTTTGATAATGTTTTCGCATGCTATGTTCAGATCGATCAAACGGAGTTAATCATAACACCACGAATGTTTTAGTTACATACGTCGAGTTATATTTTCGTCATTTATTACAAATTTATTATATTTGCGATTTAATTTGAACTTAAAATAAAGAAACTGAGGTTTTCATTTACAAAAATGATCACTTTTGTTTATTGAAATTGTTTTTTGAAAATTTTCTTTTTTTTGATAATTAAAAAACGCATCTTTTACGTTTTCAAAATTTATTTTCGAACCACTTCGATCTAAAGATGTTTGTGTAACGTTAAGATATTTACTTACTACGAAATACTACTTGTCATCGTAAGAGCTTTATGTTGAACCTTCGGATTATAATATATTTACATTTTTCTTTTTGTGCAACTCCAAAGTACAATTAAGTAATAAATTCGTGTCGGCACCGGATGTAAAATAAGCAGCTTACCATTAAACGAATGATTAAATTTGTGTTTTAAAAGTTAATTTTAATAAAATTAACATTTGAATTTCTATAAGTTATAGGTGTTATTTACATCTGATGTTAAATACATAGCAAGCAGTTCGTTATCGAATTATTATTAAGAACGTGAATAGTATAACTTTAATTGTTACTATTTCGATAGTTTTCACTCGTTACTCCATATTCGCGATTCAACTCTGAATTTGTAAAATACATATAGAGTAAATCGGGGTAATATGGCATCATGTTTTTTTTTAAGTGACCGTAATCGTGTGTTCGGTGTTTAGAGCGTAGCAATCGTAGTTTCATACGATACCTGAAACATGTGGGCATGCGAATGACAATCAAGTTGAGCAGACTTGGTATGAACTACTGCCCATAAAAGCTGTAAAAGTCGCAGTAAACGCAATACGATGCGTATTACCCCTCGCTGCAGCTTATTACATCAACAATTACAAACATATACTTCGCAGTACATGTGAATGGCTTTAGCGACGGCAAAACATAAGTTACGAATCCAAGTTACCCTTGCCACAATCGTAAACGTGTGTAAAACACTTCAAATCGTTTTTATAGTAATATACAGCGAAACAGTAAAAAATAAGTTCAAGTGGTTTTTCCTTTTTTCGTACTCTAAGTCGCTAAAACTTTAGAGGCTGCTTGCAAACTTTGTTACCTATGAAACATATGTGACACATAACGTGTTCATCGCCAATCATCTGCGTAAGTCAAATAACAAACTGCGGCGTATTGCCCAGTGCGGCATACTCTACACTTTACTCTATGCGACGTTCTATTTCTATTTAAATAATGTTTTAAAACATTTTCCTTCGTTAAATAGAATTATTACTACCCGATTTTCCTTTAAAATCAACTTTATTGTATATTAAAGTGAACCTCCACAACTTTAAAATTCTTTAATTGAGAATATTCATTCGACTCTCTCTGCAGAAATTACTCAAACGTTCTGTAGTGCGTGTTACCATTAATTAAAGCCATACAGAACCTAATGCAATTGTGCACGTAACCTTAAAAACTGCGCAAACTACATACCTACGTATTTACCGCTTGTAAAATACATAAACGTGGGACATCGAGAATACGAGTAGAGCCGTTTTTATAAATATTAATTAACTCCACATCACCAATCGCATTCAAATTTAATTAGTCTTCATAGAGCACGTCTGATACCTATACGAGCGAGGCATTATTTCGTCCCCTTTGTAAAATCGTTCGATAATTTTGATGAGCGCCGTTATTTATATTATTGGATTGAACTTGACGAGACGAACCGCACCGATGTGGACATTTTTGTGGTAATTTTCTTTAGGTCTAGCAAGAAACTAATCCCAAAACTAATTATTCGCCAAATCTATGTTGTGTGAAATTGGAACATTAGGGTAATGTTACTTATTTAAACTACTTACCTAGTTGAATTTCGTTTTATGGTTTGCGCGCAAAGAAAAAGGCTAATTTGTCCTTCCTTAGGAGTTTCATTTTTGTTTTATTATTTTGTATACGTACTCGTTGGTGAACCACTATCTTATTTGTTAACTAAATAATTTTGATAGTTTTTTCAATTTACCAAAAAGAGCATTTTCTATCATTCTAATTTATATAGCACTTACCTAAGTAAATAAAATCGAGATAGAATGATGTAGAAATTTACTAAAGTAATTTACTAATTATTTTTATTCGTCATTATTTAAAAATTGCATTTGTACCATATTTAATAATATAAAAGGTAGTTTTAGCGTGACAGATAGAATTATAGTTAAGAATTCGATGCAATTCGATATATTGAAAAACTAAACATTTTCACTGTGAAGGTTGATGAAATAATATATTAAACTACTTATAAGTTACGAGATGTTAAAAATTGGGTTAATAATTTTAAGAACCTATAGTACGATCATAAATAAGTCAAAAACTATTAATCCATCCCGAAAATCAACTGTTTGCGAAATATAGGCGATTTTTTCCATTAAATGATATTTTTAACAATAAAACTGCCCTGAAATGTTAAACGAGGATTTTCATTTTAACAATTGTTTTGCAGAGGCGATTATACTTTTATCAAACATACTATAAATAATGACGAGTCCAACGGTATATGATTTACGACTTCAAATACGAATTCGAAAATATAGGTACTGTGAGTTACATACGTTCAGAGAGTTTGGTAGTAATCATTTTATCATATCCTTTCATAATGATTCATGATCGGCGATCTCTTTTCTTTGCAACAACATCAAAGAAACAATGGTCCAACGCATAACACACAGCATAATAGACACAATTGCCATAATTAACTTGACTAACATCCCCAGAAACAATTGATTGCAATCCAGGAGTTGATTACGTTTCACACATTCTGTGCTGGAAGTTTTGTGCGGCACCCATGATCACCATGTCACTAATCAAAGTTGTTTGTGAATACTTGTCGATCTTCGAACTCGATTTTGGACATGTTAGCCGTTTCGAAAATTCGTAAATCATATACCGTTAGACTATCCATTATTTATAGTATTTGTGATAAAAGTTTCATCGCGTTTAAAAAAAAAATCCCTAAAATGAATACCCTCATTTGCGCTCGGTTGCCGTGACAACGAGTGGAACAGAGTATTTTGACGTTAAGTATAAACCTATAAATTTAGTAATTTTCCAGAGTTAAATGCACATAGTGACTTGTACAAACTTGTCAAACAATTCGAGCAAGACTTGAAAGCGAGCTTTTTTGAAAGGGTGCGGAATTCATTCCCGCGAAGATGCGATCCTCTGTTGATGTAAAAAGAGGGTCCATGTCACCAGCACCCCCGCAACTTCGAAATCAAATTCGAACTAGCGCAATCGATTGAGTTACGTTTGAGTCGGATTGAGCCGTAAAAATTTTTGTTTGAGCTGTTACCTAAAGTTAAAAAATCGACTTAATGTGACGCTAACACTCCCATATTTACGATTATGTGAGTAGGTATGTACCTATATAGTAATAATTTTGTAATGAATAATAATATAATGTAAATAATGTAAGTACTGTAGGTCGTACTGCACTATAATGATGTAGGGATGCTTTTTATAAATAAATATACAGATTAGTTAGGTAAGGGGAACTATGAGCGGGAGCGCTGGCTTCGGCAGCGGGGAGTTTTTATAAGTCAGTAAGTGGTAAGCAATGCATGTGCAAAGACGTATCGGTTCGATAAAAAGGCGTGTAACAAGACGAGGACTGCGTACATTACTTATTCATTGTATTTATAGTTTTGTATAAGAAGTAAAAAGATAAACCCTAGATAAACAAATAAAAGACTACAATGATGAACGATTTTATTGAAATCCTACATATCTATGTACTTATATATTTAAACTGCTTGTTGCTTTTAATCGATTAATTTTTATAAACTACGTAGTATTCATAAAAGATTCTTTAATGAACTGATCGATTTTGTCCACTCCATATTCGCCTTTCAAAGTTTTTTGATTAACCTAGATACAAGTAATATAACACATGTAGAAATATTTTGCAAAAATTGACGGCAATTGCAATAGATTAAACCCGTCAGTTCTTATTGTCAGTAAATATCGGATCAGATCCGTTGAGTCTACATCGGTTTTTTCTACGAACCTGGAAAGGATCTGATCCTCGACTACTGCTCAACACACACGAAGATATTTTAGCGGAATTGTTCCGAAAAGGGCCAGATCTTCTGAAAATTCATACTTGAGCATGCCTACCTAATGTATTGTCAAGATAATATAAGACTTTAAATTTTAGGGCTAAAAATCTTTAAAAATACATTATAATGACGAAAAAATTATTTTTTGAATGAAAATTTTAATTGCATAAGTACGTAAGAATGAAGTTATCTGGTAAAAAATTTTGAATAATTTTTTTGGATAACTTTTTTGGGTAACAATCAAGAAATATTGAAGAAGTATAAGTATGTACTTATTTTTAAAAAAAGGTTAGTATAATAGATGTATGTACATTGTATTTTTTTTAATTATGTTCTATACTTACTTTAAAAAATTACAATTAAAAACCTACTAATAACATTAAATAAATAATACAGCCTAACTTAAAGGAATTGAGTTATCGAATTTAATTTAAAAAAATAATAATTACCATCTAAATATTTAATGCATTATACGGAGTTTTGTGTACTGTATGCAGTATAATTACGTGCCTACTTTTTAAAAATTTAACTAGCATCATTTTGGTTAAAACCATTAAATACCTACCGCGAAATGTAACTGTATAGACACGTTAAAAAATATATATAATGAATAAACACAAAAAGCTCAAACGTAGCTCAATCGATTGCGCTAGTTCGAATTTGATTTCGAAGTTGCAGGGGTGCTGTTGACATGGACCCGTAAAAAGAAGACATTTCAAACATTTTTAATAATTACCTAATATAAACTTATCTAGTACTAAATTATTTAAAAAAATAAACAAAATATTAATTTTTTTAAGCTATCTTAAAAACGGTTGGTTTGCAGGACTATGTATTGCTATGTTATTGAACTTCAAAAGACGTACTACGCATAAAATTAAACTAACATTTTAAGACCACCCTATACATAGTAGACAACGTTAAGTACCTATTATATGCGTGCCAATAGAAAGTGATAAACTAATGGTAAGCTAATAGAAAACGAGCGAATTTGAACCTTAAACTGATTGTGAGCTCGCTAAGGAGCTGCTAATTATTTATTTTGAATTTTCTCATAAGTGACGTCAAATCCCCGCTTCGATATACGCAAGCCGCTCGAATATTTACCATAATATTTATTATATCTTATCTAAAAATAGACAAGAATGCAGTACGTGGGTAGATCACACGTGGAGTGACAATTGCAAGGTGGATGAAAATTACACAAGTTGTAAACAACATATCATCAAACTTAAACGGGCGGAAAAACCGTTGTAAGAACCATCACAACAGAAAAAAATTCCAACATTCTTATTGTGCAATTCGATGCCAGATCGCACAAGGTTTGTTAAACAATTTGCAAATGCTTACATTCTACGGGAATTCAAGGCATCCTAAAAAAACGCGATTAATAAAAATAGTAGTAAAAGTAAAAAAAAAAATTCAATTATTATTTATGTTAGACGTCCGGTTGTTTGCTAGATAACTTTAATGAAATTTTTTTGCTAACAATAAGAAAACTAAATTAATTTTATTGTGTGATATCTAATTAAAACAGACGCACATGTAACGTGTGAGTGCTACTCTTGATTTTTTAGTCGTTTTACAATTGAATAAATAATATTGTTAACTATAAACAGTATTTTTTTATAATTTTTTTGATAACAGTAATGATAATGTAATATATGTTTTTTTTTTAATTCCAGCAATACTGCTGGTTGACCTTTAAACGTTGTCACCTATATTTGTATATGTAATTGTATATTAAAGCCTGTCTTTCCATCTTCTAATAAGTTCAAAATAAGTTATTTGTTGAACAATGTTCATGTGTAGGTATTTTATGAAAGTTATTCTACAAATAGCTATTCGGAACTTTATTAGAAAATGGAAGGACCAGCTATTGGACTAAGGACTCGCTATTTGAATTTAAAGCTTGTCGAGACTCATCTCAATAAAAAGAGTAATTGAGATACGGAGTCGGTCAATTCCCTGGAGCTCACGTGAAAAATTGATTAAAACGACAATCAGTTAGTTGCCTTCGAAATATTTCACGCTTCGAGTTGAGCAGGGCGACTCGGCAGTCGAAAA
Organism: Rhagophthalmus giganteus; assembly: GCA_036326145.1. Taxonomy (NCBI): domain Eukaryota; kingdom Metazoa; phylum Arthropoda; class Insecta; order Coleoptera; family Rhagophthalmidae; genus Rhagophthalmus; species Rhagophthalmus giganteus. The sequence goes on from JARFJA010000001.1 coordinate 53,885,307, forward strand.
AAAAACGTCACGGTCGAAGAGGTCGATTGAGGTTAAATTTTTTTTTAAGCCTATATGACAATTATGTTGCACAATGTACACATCAAAATACTATAACTATTGAAATGCTGCTTTTGTGAGTCAGTCAATACGAGTTTTAAAAGCAAATGGTATCATAGCAAAAAATTTTACTGTAAGGTATACACAACATACTAAAAATCTTCAAGAATGAAATGAGTGGAAAACCATCACACATATCTTGAAAAAAGGGCGGTTCAGTTGTTAGTCCTTATTCACAATGAGCGTAAGCATAAGAAATATGGCAACTAAGGATATTTTTAATTTAAACGAAACTGTAACAATAAACACTGAAATCTTATCACAAGTCAATTGATTTATAGTCAAGTCTTATCAATTTGATTGGTTGCATCGTTTCCATATAGATAGTCACAGTTTAGTATAACCTTAATCACTTGTGTATGAATACGTCCGACTAATTTATTATAAATTAAGTTCAACTTGTTTTGCTACACTGAAACAATAACGAACTTCATTTAAACTGTACTAATAATAATAATTAGTGCTTGTGTTTTGTAACTATTTACTTTTTCTTTTAGAATACGTTTAAACAAAAGTGTCAGTTGTTTAGCACTATTAATTTTAGATCTTTGCCGTATCCGTTGAAGCTTAATTGATTTTTATTTTATTAGATAATAACTTTCAATAAATTATAATTAACCGCGGAAATGGGTTTCGTTCAAAGACAACGAAATCGACATAATCTACTTTTTAAAAAAATATATGGCTTATCCCAAGATGAACAATCATGTTAATCACAGAAATTATTTTTAGAAACTAACATTTTATTGTCATCTTTAATTATCATTCCGATAATTGCTTTGAGGATTTTAAGATCATAAACTGCAATGAACAAAGTAATTTTACCTACCAATAGAAAAAGATAGATATACATGTTAAAAGTTGTCAGATTCGAAAATAATAATCATAGTTTATTTTAAAAATTAATTGTGAAAAAATCAGCGTTATTCAGTCGCCCAGAAAGATTAATTCTAAATAGATAAATATTAAGAGCCTCGCAAATTAAATCATATATTTTCGTATATTTTTAATTATCCATTTATAAATATTTATACTCTTTTATTAGTTTAATAGAACGTGTTGCCATTTAATAAAATGCCTTAACATTTTTTATATCCATTAAATTCGCAGAAAAGTTACTCTTTTCATCAAAAACAGTAAGTTGATCTGTTCAAACTTTATGAAATGTTCCCCTTTACATATTTTAATATTTATATCTACACCGGAATTTATTATAAAACGAAAATCGTCAAAAAGCTAATAGCGAAATATTTTTTATCGAAAATATAGGTAAAATTAAAGTTGCGTATCTAATTATAGACTTGTAAAAAAAGGTAAGGATAAAAATAACACGGCCGCGTCGTGTTTGCAGAACTTCAAATATAATTATCCTGATTTCCGTATTAAACAGGCTTTAAATTCGTGTTAAAAATGGAAATAATTTTTGATATTAAAAGCCCAGAAATAAATGCATTTTTAATGCTCGATTAGAATTTATAATTTGTTGTTTCGTCCTATTTTATATACCATGTAAATTTTATTTTTCGATTTACTGAAACTTGAAAGATAAAAATAATTTTAACATAAAATTAACGTCGTCGAACAACAAGTATTTTTACGAAATCAGTAATGACAGCAATAAACATGCGCAAATATTCTGTTATAAACTACTTTTATAAAAAAAATATTGTTAGATATTTATTAACTACAATAACCACACCATTAACACTTTACATGCGTAGGTAGATACCAATAGTGAATAAATTTCATATATAAGATTCTAATCGGGGATCTCGCGCGCCATATTAAAATTACCATTAGTCATTAATGACCCACTAATTCATATACTAACGGACACGTTCACCAAGCTTTAATAGAAGTTATTAAATCGACATTATTGCACTTATACATTGATGTTTCAAGTTCATTTTTGTCACAAAAAATTAATGATTTTTAAACTAAACACGGAGGTTATTAAAATAACTCGACAGTATTTAATTATCAAGTTTTTAACCTAAATTATCAATGTATGTATAACATCAATAAACTCTTATTGAATGTTATTGAAAATTAGGTAATCTCCCAAATTGTTCGTTAATTAACAATTTCACATTAGTGCTTCGAAACCTATAATCTTACATTAATATAAGACCGTCTCGTATTTGTCAAACTGCCACCAATTATTTGTTAAAATTGTAGATATATTTGCGTCACATAGCTAAATGTAAGGTTTTTCCCTATGAAACGGAAATATTGAGTTTATGGTGTCTCGAAAAAAATTTATATTACCCTCAAAAAATTATTCTAACAACCTTAGAAAATCAAAATGACTATGTAAAAATATAATTATACATAGATAGGAATCTATTTATTTAAATTTTAACATTTAAAAAGTTTAACAAAATTAGTACCTACCCACCGTATATACTCGTGTACCCATATTCACTTTAAGTTTCGCTTAAACATCAACTGTAACTGTAACTTTAAATTGAATTTTTTTTAATAATTAGTGTGTTTTGTTAAATGTTTATGAATTAAGCAGTGTAAAATTATTAAAACATGTTTTGTATAAAACTGCTTCAGTTTTCATCTTTCATGGTTTATCACAAAACAATCACCCCGTATATTTTGAAACGGAAACTGGCAAAGTTTTTATTTACAGTATTCGAATAATTACGAAATTCGAAAGAGAGCCCTTTAAGATTTACCTTAATGGGAAGTTTTACCCTTACGACCGTTTGTCAGTCAATAAGATCCCCAGAGTATTCATTCTATAATACTTTTTGTATTTCATCAATTGCGTTTTTCAGAAAACGCCTAGCTTAAAATGAGATCATACGAAAATTTCCTATATAACAATAATTTATATATATTTTATATTATAATTATATATTTATATCCTATATAATAATTTGTTCCTGCAAATGTGTGCGAATGTTAATGTTAAAAAGTAGAGGGATGTAAAAAAAAAACATCAAAAATTGTATTTTAAAATATTTATTTATCAATTGACATTTGCCCCTCCGCCGTTATGGCAATGTGTGAGTAAGCGCGAACTACCGCGCTCCGTGGGAACGATTGAATGGAAGCGAACAATTTTTCTATTATCGACAAAAATCTTTGAAAAATTGAATTTTTAAAAATGTGCAAAATAGCGAATTGTGCGAAAGTCGAGGGTCGCCTGTATTCATAAAATTTCCCCGACATTTCCCGGTTTTCCGAGTTCCAGATCTGTGGTCACCCTTTTATTATATCCTAGTGACATAGTAAATAAAACAAATGTGTATTTCCTATATGTAAGCTTTGACTCTATTATAAATAATACGTAAAAAACTATTTCCTTTTTCGAACTTCGTGGTCTTGAACAAAGTTGAAAAATTTAATATTTCTCCTATAACTCTATAATTGAAAAAATAAAAAATGCCGCCAAGTTCAGTACAATAATGCTTTTTCTATTGCATTAATAACAATTTTTTACTTTATAACAATTGAAGTAACGGGAGTAACTTAAAATTTTTTTTGTGATATACAATATCGCCATCTTTTAGAACTGTTAATTTTATTTAAATCTTGTTCTAACTATTTTTAAATATCTTTGATAGTTTTTAAGATATTGAGACAACTAGCGAAAGGTGGCGTTTTCGTTTAAGGGCGCGGTACCCCGAACATCGGCGATTGGTCCGCTATAAAAATATGCAATGTTCTTATCTCGAGGAACTCTACAAACCTACCGAGTTTCGTTCAAATCTGAATTTTCCGGTTGCCTGTGTTTCTTTGTTAGTGCATTAAAAGTATAGAGTGTTTCTTCTTGATTACAAAACATTATAACTAGCGTATTAGCTCAGGTAGAAACAAATGACACTGTACACTCCACAAATTGTTCACTTGAAATGCTTGTTATCAAACGTAATACTTATACGTTAAAATTATGATAGGCAATCATTTAAACGATCGAAGGGTGATATTTATGAAACTATAGATGAAATACCGCCTGTTTGCGAAGATTTGATGAAAAATGCTATCGAAATAGTCCGCGTTTGTATCGCAACCAGAGAACGCTGTGTGGGTGGCGTATGTTGAATAATCATTCTCAAACCTCGGTGAATTTATTTAACGCACCGACAATTGAAATTCGAGCTGAAAGTGGAAATTTAATATTGATATTTGTATCTAATTGTAAACTATTTTTCTTTTATTTTATCGCTCATACTAACACCAGTTTCTACAAAATAAAATTAAAATTAACTTCTTGAGAGTTATATTTAGCATTATATTAGTATGCACATTATTTTCGTGTAGATATTTCCTCAAAACAAATGTTGCTTTCAAATAACAAATAAATAGCAAACAATATCATTTCCCTTTACTGGACACGGGACATATATACATGTTATGTATATCGTATTGGACATAATATCGACATCCGTGCGTTTCTTTATAGTTATTACAACGTGCAACAATAATTCACAAAAGAAATACATATTATGTAATATCAAAATGATAAGAAAACTCTACTTTAAGCAACTACGACATTATTATTGTATATCCAATAATTAAAAATTATCTTCGTAAGGGTAAACAGATTAATTTTCTTTTAGAAAATCATCAGTTCTGTAAACTTCCATAAAATTAAGTTATTTAATAAAAATGCAAATGAAAACTCGATAAATCGCTCTTTCCAATTAAATTCTGGCATCAAGCCGATATATTTTATTCACATTCTTAAGAATAAGTTGTAGATTCGATTTCTCAAAATCGTAAATATTAATTTACAAAAATCCTAATTTAATTATAGGTGCCTATATTCACTTTTAAGGTTGCCACAAGACCTGTTGAAAAACACAGACGTCGAGAGAGAAGACGAATAGAAACAAAAAAAAAACAATATAATATAGAAAAACTATGTATAACATATATTTCTTGATCTGGTTTGAATAAATATTTAAATTTTAATATATATATATATATATATATATATATATATATATATATTTACTTTTAGACATTTAACAAGCTAAAGGTGTTATTATTTTGTGCAATTTTTATGCGTAAGATCAAATAATATGAAAAGACAACAACAAAAACAATTGACAAAAACGTTTGATATTATTTAATACCTTTTGGGTTACGCGTACCACCCAAAGAATATTAAAAAAAATTCGCATCACCACCCTCTATAAAAAATTTAACATCCAAATAAAAAATACAAAAAACCAAATACCAGTTTAAAATTATTTGAATAATCACTTTCTACTGCCTTTAAACCGCAGAGTTATAATTTACTTTATTTTTAATTTAAAACTATTCATATGCCCTTAAGCATTAAAAATTTCCCTATTACAAACCATAAACTAGATAAAAGTTTAATCGCATTTTTATACGACAGATAAAATACAAAGCAACTAATAAAACATGTGCTCCACCTACTTAAATAACTTATCGCAGCGCGAACAAAGAGCTGAAGGTTTTTAAAATAAAAGCGGAATTTCCTAGTACTCGAATGCATTTATATATAGAATTCTCGCTGGACCGCTTCAGATCTTTCGCGTTAATGGTACAGAGCAGCAGTGCTTGTATCAGTAGTTCGAATTTTAAGTTTATAAGGCCTTTTTGCGTGTGAGTGCGCGAGAGTAGTGTTTTGTGTAGTATTCTTTAAAAGGATTTTAGACAAAAAGGATTAATACGACGAGGAAAGGTAGGATCTTTCTTTGTCGACTAACTCTTCGTGTATTTATAAAGTGTAAATACATGAACCTTTAAGTTCTGACAAAAATTCTTTGAAAATAAAACTTAGTTAGGCTCTTCGATAGGGACTCGGTTAGGGCTCCCCTCAAACATTCGACGGTCCAATTCCGCGAACAAAATTTTATCTTACGCGCGTTTTCGCGATCACAACGGTTAGCGAAATACAGTGAAATATGAAATGTATGGGTACGTAATAATGCAAGTTCGTAGACAACGGAAGAATCTACGCTGGAAATTGGCAGTAGAGGAAAATCGATGTTGAGAAAAGGCTAGAAAATACAAAGGAAAATTTAGAAGTTTCTAATTTTTTTCTTATAGTCTATTACAGACAAGTGACACTCGCAGCGGGTAGCAGTGTTAGTCTACATTTTATGTAAGTAGTAATAAAACAAAATTTATTTCGGGATTTTAATGTTTTTTTGATTTATTTTTTAATTTATTTTATTTTGAGAGATTTTATCTTTTCAATGCATTCATTTACGGATACAAAACGAAATTCAAATTTGTGATTGTCGCAACGATTTTTAAACAATTTAGGCTGACAAGGATACAAAATTTAATCGATTAAAATTTTATTTTGTCACCTCTTTACTTTAGAAAAATATTGTAATAATTCCAGTTTTTTCGTGGCATTCTTTTAATTCTCCTTGTTCTAAATTTGTCCCTTTTTTTTACTAAATATTGTAATACTTTTATGCAATTGTTTTAGTTACTTTACTAATAAAGTGAAAATACGGCAACGTGTGGGGGTAAAAATACGGTTCGATTAGTTTCCTAATTACCTACCTATTCAAAAACATGAGGAAAATTTCGGAACTTTCCACCAAAACTTCTAATAAGCGCTTTCAGTAAGCAAGTTGATCTTTAGTTTTACGATTTATTGTTAAGCTAGGCTTAATTCAAGTTAAGTCAGATATAAGATGAATTTCTTTTGGAAATTGATCTTCAAAGAAGGCACGTCGACTACTGGGATGTTTCGATGCAAGTTGATGTAAATGAGGCATTCGGGAAGAAGGCATTTGGCGGGGCACTATTTAAGACTAATAAACTCGAGCCATACAATAATTAGGTGAAGAAGAACAGGCTGTGTGCCTATTATGTATTATATGTACATAAAATAGAATAAGATCGCGAGTTGTAAATAAGTTACACTAAGTGTGTTGTGAACGTCAATATCTTGAATTGACCTGGGCTTGTTTGCTGTGGGTTGCGCGTAATAAACCCACGTAGAAAAGTTTTAAGGTGCAGTAGGACTATAGGATCAAGGCTCGACCTTTCAGAGACAAAGCACCTGGGGGAGTAGGTACCTCGAAAGTTGTGTGGAGAACTCCCTAACAATTTAATGTTTGTTGTTGGCACCTTTAACGAATTTTCTGGACGGGACCCACACGTGCCGTTTTAGATTTTCTCCAATCTCGACCCCTAGATCACGAAAATATAGGTCGTTCTTTTTGGGTCGGACATATACCTATATATATATATATATATAATATTAAAGCTGAAAGCGTGGGGAACAAATTTTATTTGACGCATTTTGGCAATAACTTATTGGTTTCAGAAAGAATTACCAATGTTTATGTAGGGTTGATTTTTAAAGTGCGTTTTTTCGTAGTATCCTGCTTATTATTTAAAATCCTTTTAAGGAATGGTGGGGAGTAAAGGACGCGGTTTTGAAGTGGCCAAGAAGTGGTTTCGTACTGTACAATTGACCTTTTATCAAGTAAAATAGGTCGCTAAATTTCCTCATTCGATACACACGAAAGTACACAAGCTGGTGTACTGCTTGACGTGGATCGGTGGCATCAGCACGTTGTAAAAGCGCCATACGCAGTGAAAGTGTTAAATATAGATATTCAGTATTTAAAGTCCAAAATTGTTACTTTCTATGTACCTATTGATTTATTTTATTAGTCAATCTATTGGATAAACAACATGGATTAAGAAAGATTCGAACCACAAATCGCTAGATTCCAAACGAACGCTGCATCCACCTAACCATCGCTAATCCACCAACAATTAGTCATATTAAATAGAATTTTATTGCCAAAATTTTCAAGATCGCTTAGATTATTATCAAACAGTAATTGCTATAAACAGACACTTTGTACATCCCTTATTAATTGTAAAACAAAACACAATAAATAAAAATCCTTTTAAATCAGAAATAACCCTTGACCAAGTAGAGGCCAAGGAGTCGCTTTACGATTACACGATTTGCAAATTACAGATCTGGTGCCTACAAACTTTTTTACTAATTTTTTTTAGGTAGAAACGTTCGCGATCAAAGGCGAACTGCTAATTGGTAGCTTTAAACCGAGTGCTCGTACGATTTAAAAAAATTCTAAAAAAATATTTAAAATAAGTTTGCGGCACCAAGTCTCTAACCCGCACTCCGCATAATCATAAACCGACCCCCTAACCTTCTATTTAGGATTCAAAAGAATTTCTATTGCTTAATATCGCGCCAGTTTTTGCTTTAAACCTGTTTATAATCTCAAATGGCAAAGCTAATAGCAAATTGGATTTTCCGCCCTAAATTCCATACGGATAGATATCACTTGGCATTTTTCAAGAAAAGTAGTCTATCTACTTATATGTAGGTACGATTACGCATTCTAGGTAGTAATGTGAAATTAAAATCCACCCACGAATAATTTGATATTTTTTTAAATGAGTGATAAATGTAAAATCGCGTTATTTTAAACAAAAACAGTAGATAAATAGGTACCTAAAATCGCTGTTATTGAAGAACGTTTTAAACGTATTAGGTACCTGCATAAGTATGAATAAGTTTTTTTTTATGTGTATCTGTAAATAAAACTCGACTTCGACCTATAAATTAAGGGATAAAATTGCTCAAATAAAAAATACGGCAGCATATGCGGATATTCAATTTAAAAAATGTTTTGTCGGCATAATTTTGTTCATATCTTGAAAAAAAAAATGGAACCCATAAATGTAAATAGCCGAACCAGTATTTTTTTGAAAAGCATACGTCCGCCAATTTTCTCTTTTCACAACATGTTTGTACTATATCAATAGATAGCGCAAATTTGGTCAATTTGCATCGAAATTGATTACATTTCCTTACCCTGTGGTCCTTTGGTCTCGTCTCCTGCCTTCTCGGTGATCCACCTTCCGTATCCGGATAAATAAGGTTCCGCACAGCCCCGACAAACCGCGGCTCGAATATTACACTAGGGAGCGCGAGAAGGGTTAATTTATTATTATACCACGTAGGCATACCGCCAACAAAAACATCCGAATTCGTTGAAAATCGTCCGAAATTAAACTCTTTCCCTCGCGACGTTCTCATCTGCGAAATTCCATCGACGGTGAGAACCGTTCGATCCTCGTGCCTTTGCACGTGCACCTTGTGCCAATGGCCGTCGTTTAAGTCTCTACCTACTGTTATAATTTGAGCACCACCACCAAGATTGAATCTCAAACGAAGGGCACCCTCGACGAGTTTGATTTCGAAGAAGTCGTAGGTGCCCCCGTCGTCCGTGTACAAGAGAAGTCCGTTCGGCTGATCGGTTTTAAATTCAAATTCGAGACTTCCGTTCGTACCTCCGCCCCATTTTCGAAACTGGGAAAAAGAATTGGTCGAGCCGTCCAAGAGGAAACCTGAGCAAAGCCCCAGGAGAGCAAGAGCGGTGTAGACGAGCAGCCGCATCTTTCAACCTTTTGCATTAAAATATCTCGTTCGGTTCACCTAAAATCGATTTTAAATCCATTTCCTCGTTGCATTTCATGTTTTCTAATACCTTCCGCCACGTACGCGCGCAGATAGCGGGATGCTTAAAGTTAAATTAACTAACTTATTGAAGATCTCTTACGTACATTTTTTTAACTTGTCGGTTGCCGAGCTCGAATTCGAAATAATTTCCGATAGCGCAATTACTAAGTGCACTGCTACTGCTATGGATTTTTCGTAGTTTATCGGTTTCGTTTAATTAGTTCGTTCTTAGGATGCCTTCTTACGTATTGTTTTTTTTTATTTATGTCGTACTAACTTGTCTTTTTTTTAATGGAAAAATTTAGGGTGTCATTTGTAAATGTCTTTTGCTCGTCGATATTTTACGAACAACTTAATTTAGTACCGTTCAGTTTATACGAAATGGCAATTCTACAGTTCATCTATATCGTACGAGTTATTTTCGCACCTTTCAGAAATACATTGCATGCACTAGATTTACACTTACAAGCTTTTCACAACTCATTTAGCTTACTCGAGGATTATTTGTCAAGATATCTTAATCTAATTATCATTTAAGTCACGTGATGTATATTACAGTCGTATTTTGCAATGGTAAGACAAATTCTTAACACCGAAAATTTTTAAACGTAACGTTACAGTAACGAGTGCCTATTAGGCCGATAAATAAATTATAGATTTGAACGTCGCGGCAGCATAGAGCGTTTTAAAGCTCGAAACGTAACGTGAAATTAAAATTGATTAAACAAAATAACATTACACAGCATTACGTGATTGAATTTTTCTTACCAATACAAACGAAGCGAAACCAGTAAAAAATTTAAGGGTTGTTAAGTACCGAGCACAAATGAATAAATATTTGAAGCAGTGTGACGGCGTTCAGGACACACTATGCCTGTCGTCGCGATGCTGCACTGACGCTGCGCCTTGGAAGTAGGGCGTCGCGCATGTGCGCCTGCGCCTTCTTCGACGCCGCGCCGGCCGGTCATCCAGACGCGGCAGCGGGAATGCCGCAGGGACGAGATTCGCAAGATTACGAAGACGGCTGTTTTTGTTTTCCAACGACGCCTAAGCGGTTTACGGTTTTTTGGAGTATGTTACTAATTTTCGCTCTATTGCTTCCATAAATTACACGAAACAGAAGTTTAACGCGAAAGTTTATATATTGTGGGGTGAAATAAACGTGTATTTAATAGCCTTTCGTTTCTTAATAACTGAAAAAGTTGCACTTACAGCTAATTTCGTAGGTAATTATTCGAGTTTTATAATGTAAATGACGTAATACGAATTTATATCGAATTATAGACGAAAAACTTGATATTAATTTGAGAAAGTCGATAAAAAAATGTTTCTTCTTCAGGGACTTTTTCCCAAAGGTAGATACGTCGCTGTTTTTCTTAACGCGCGTCTCCGAAATTTTTATAAAGATCTCTCGCGAAAAACAATTCGTAATAATTAATTATATAGTTAAAAGTGTAACGGCAATAAATATAACTTTACACTAATAAATTAAATTGTATTCTCGTGACAGAAATTCTTCCCTTAACTGAGTTATGTTACGTATACATAATGGATTAAGTAATTCTCACCACGACCAACATCGACAGTCCACATCGGAAAACGGGTCACCGCAGTTATCGGGAAAATAAAAATTTCTACGATCCTCGAAGTTTCTAATATTTTTTTTTCGCACTTAAAAACGCAGGATTTATTATCGACGGATTAAAAAACTCCATTAAATTATTTAAAAAATAACCAAATAGGTAGTTTTATTTATAAGCGAATTTTCGTAGAAAATAAAGCTATTGCGGCTTGTCCGATGACGGCACTCAGACGCGTCCTCTTTAACGATTTATTAATGTAGCAATTTTGATTAATATGTTACCAATTAAAAAATAACATAAAATAATAAACTGATGTCTCGTGAAACTGAGATTGGCGAGCCTTAATACTCGATTTAAATCGAATAAACTGAATTTTATCATCTTAACGGTACTCACAAGTAGGTACCGTAAAACTGGGTTACATTGAATTTTTCGTCGATGTTCATTTTTGGTATAACTTTTACTACGAGTGATTTTTTTATTTGTTGTAACCCCGATTCTTCATAAATTTATTTAAAATATAAATAAAGTACTAGTGTTTGTTTTATATTACTGTATTGAACTTGAAATAATGGTATAAGTAATTTGACATTATTCTTCGGTCGATGTAAAACAAACAAAACATAAAAACCCCGCGCTCCCTGATCTTAACTCTACAACACAACCCACTTACTCCGGGGAGTAGCGCCTTGGTGCTCGAATTGCACGTTTCGATCTCCCTGGGAGTTGTACATCAGTTTGTCGGACTCTGAACCTCTTGGTGTTAGGTGTTGTTTTAACAACCTCTTTCGATGAGTGCGAATTTCGATTGTATTATGAATTGTGTTGCATCATGAACTGCATTTTGTACTTATATTGTTTGCACATATGTATTTTGAATTGAATTGTAATTTTCTTGGCATTGAAGTGCACTGCGTTGTCGAATTCTTTTGCATTTGAATTGTGTCCTTGTATTCGACATGTGGGTGCCGCCCGGTGTAGTGCCTCAAGGTGGGACCACGGAACTTAACGACAACGAGAATATACCCCAAGAACTTAAATTAATTTTTTATGTAACTAGCAAAAACTAGCCATTTTTAAGTAATTTAAACGTTTTTTTGACTTTTTTGGTCAATTTTTTTTCATATTATCAATCAGCACAAAAATGGGCAACTTTGCCCCAATCTAACCGACTTCGTATCTCTTAAGGTAACCGAGATCTCCATACATTTACTCGAAAAACGAGCACCCTGTATACTGAACAAGGAAACATAATTGGGTTGGTAATACCAATTAGTTTGTTTTGATGAAGAGGCTATATAGTTAGTAGGTATTTCGACTAACTCCAAGTCATCGATAGACATTTGATTTTAATCTTAAGGTGATTTATTTCACGAAATTCTCGAGAGTCTTAAACTGAAAATATATGAAATAAAATACTGAAAAGATTTAAAAACTAAGCCCCTCTGCTAAACTATTTCGTCAAGTTTATGCTTTTTTAGCCAGCAAATCGATGCTCGATCAGGAAAGGGTTAAACTGAAAATCGGAAAATTTCGATTTCCAAAAATCAACCATAACTTTTTATTGTGAAAATTTTTCAATTTTGTAAACAGTTTAAAGCAACGTACATATAAATATGAGATTGTGTTTCACTTACTTATTTTTTTTTTAAATTGACGCATATCAAAAAAATTTTAAACAAACATCTCAGCAACTGTTAATTGTCATTAAAAAACGCCGCTTGAAAATGCAATAAATGGATAGCGAAATGGATAACTTTTCTAATCCCAACATTTATCAGAGGTTTATGTTTTCAACTACATTGCAAAATCTGAGAACCTTTTAACTAAACCCTGAACTAAGGTTGCACTAAGACCGCGGGTGCGCGGGAGCGCCCAAACACAAGTTCAATTACCACCGTTAAAATCGGACTGCCTCTGGCAACCGTCACATATTCGTAAACGGGATAATTTAAGTTTTCGTTTCGTGTAAAGTTCATCTCGTTGCTCGATGGCAAAAAATACCACTATTTTATCTAATAATAAACATTTAAGACACACATTTTAAACACACTTAATAATATAACATTTCGTTTAAAATTGGGTTGTCGCGGCTTCGAACACGACAGGAATGGTAACCGAACGAGTTTCGGGCACAGTTTGAACCCCACTAAGAAATGGGTGGACTCACATCTCATTGCCATGTGACGTACAATTGCGCAAAGAAAACATAACTTAAAAAATCTTTTGCGTTTCGAGCAGACATTTAACACGTGTTTCGTGCAAAATACGGACGGAAGGGGTTGTTCAAATGTGTGAATGAGCCTAGGTTTTTGTTTACAATATTTCCACGACAACCAATCAACAACTACGAATTTTCGCATACTGTATTTACGCCAACGTGCAATTTTCAAACGCGTATTAACGCATTTTCATATCGAGTGAAAGTATTTACTTAAGTAGTGTTTAAGTATTTACTTAACATTAATTTAATTTGAATTACAGATATGTACGTTAACTATTCCCATCTTCATTCTGAAATTCGAATTTGAACTAGCCTGTATAGTGCATATAGCTTATCCAAACCTATGTGATGTTCACGTCATTAATACAAGGTTACTAGATGATGACGTTTCACACAGTGATGTCACCTCATACCTCGTATTTTGACAGTTCTTATAAATTGTAGTCTTTCTTTATACCATCTAATATGTGCGCAAGTAAATCATCTATAGAATATGTCACTTTCCAAACTTTAAATCGAATTACAAATAAACAATCTAGTAACTTTTTGTTGATGACGTGAATATCATATAGGTTTGGATAAGCTATAGCATTCGCCACTGCATAAAACTACATTGGCAAGCATCCGCGTTTGACTACCTTCAACGTTTCTTCCAACTTATGTAGAACTACCTAAATCATTTATCTATACTAATTCTGCACTAATGCTTTCAAATTGGATCTTACTATTTTCAATTATAACTAAACGAGTTTGCTAATCTAATCATTAACTTTTTATAACAAAAGTAATTAGATTTTAAACTACCTATGCAGTATTATATTATATTTGTGTATTTTGTAAATCATATTATTTCAGTAATTCGTTTAGAACGAAACAAATTAGGTAACTATACCTACTATACTGCGTCTCACGATGAAAAGTCAGTATATACCTACTTATAGCAAAGATAAGGCAATGTAAATTCTTATGGTAGTTAAGTCTCCTCCTACGTTGTCAGTTTCACGCGGTTGAACGGCGCTGTAAGTTTGTTTAAATATGTAAATTAGGTATTACAATAAGTTTCTAGTCGTTTCTTATTATTTCGCGCTGTAGTAAGCGTGATGTAGAACTTCGAAAAGATGTTAAAGAATATCTGCATTGTATTCGAGAAATACGCCGGCTTCCATATGACCCTATGCTTGACTTCTAACCGTGAGATGATCCAATCTTGGCGATGTTTTCGTAATAAGTAGGTGATTTATTTTGATTGGCGTAATTAAAATTGAAATTTTGTTAAATATATTATACGAGTAGTAAATAAACACATAAATAAAGATCGGTAATTTGAGCAGGTAGCATTCTTTCATCCATTTCTGCCAAAATTTTATTTTTATTTATGTATACGTATTAGGCCGGTGCATAAATTCGTAGCGTTTTCTTTCTAACGGAAGTTTGTTCGAGAAAAAAGAATTGTTGTAACGTTCGATTTTTAAAGCCCTGTAATATCTTGCTCTTTTGGATTGTTTTAAATTTTTTGATTTGAATAATTATTTTTCCGGCGTAGGTTAAAAATTATGGTGTTAAGTGGAAATAGAAAACGTTATAATATGTGCTTTTAGTTAAGTTTAACCAGGAAGTCATTGCAGCAGAGGTAGTGTACTTATACGAGGAGATATAATTGGCGAATGCATGTTAAAAAATGGTTTTCTCCTTTCGTGGACATATTATTATGGCCTGTTTCAAGGACCGTTTATTTAAACGCTTTGGCCCATGATTGTCCACGTCGATTATAGAACTGGCCAACGTGATTATTGTGATAATTCGACAATCGTACGACGTCTACAGTTCGTGGGAAAATTTTAAAGTTGAAGTTTGTGGGCTCCAATTGCATCCTTCTCGTGTACGACATTTCGGATAAACTTTCGTTAGAACGAAAATGCTACAAAATTACGATCGATAGAATTTATCGCTACAGTCATTATCGGTTTAAAGTCATTCAAGGAAATATCCTTTATTTTCATAAATTAATAATTAGGTAGCTACGCAGGATTTGTTCTTCTTCTTACACTAATACTTCTTAGCATTGCTTGGAGTTTCAGCTATTACTAAAATCATTTTACGTCCTCCGTTACGTCTCTAGGAAATTCTTAATTTACGATTCCCATTCGTAATACAAACTTATTCCATCATAATTATTACCACCATAAAAGTTATTATTGTTTATATTTTTATTGAAACAAAAGCTTTTTTGCTGAAATACTTTTTTGAAATAACAAACCAGCTTTAAATAATAGTAAAAAGTGAATAAAATAATGATACAATTACGAAAAGTCTACGTAAACTGATTAGACAAGGAAAAATGTGTAGGCATGGCGGTTTGTTTAAATAGATACTTAAATACACAATATACTTATTTAAACTTGTGTAATATATGAAACCGGTTTTAACATCCTAAAGAAAAGGGGATGCAACCTAAATTTAATATATATCTACTTGCTTAATAACTTTTTTATTTTCAACTCGATCGATTTTAAGGTTTTTACGTACAACGTACATGTAAAAGTAATCTGAAGAGATGGACTTTCTAAAATTTTGGCAGTGTACGAAAACCACTTAAATTCATTAAAAATATTGAACATGCCCAGAAGTTATACAGGGCCGATTCACCTGTTTACGGTCCGTTACCTAGAAAACGACCAAAATGAAAATCACACGAATGTTTCGTGTATTAGTATCCCTTCGTTCGGATCGTGTCACGGTATGGTGTACCATACGTCGTGCTGTAACCGTCAATTCAGACAGTTATTTGAGAATGATCGAGGAGGTTTTTGCCTGCTCTCCAAGAAATGGATCTGGAAAATGTGTGATTTCAGCAGGATGGGGCCATAGTTCACACAGCCAGGGTAACGAGTTTTTAGAGAAGCGTTAACTGAGACGCGAACGACGTCTTTTTTTTGTGGGGTTATCTCAATACAACGATCGTCCACAGACCCTGGTACAGCTTCACAACAACATCCGGGCAGAAATTGCCAATATACCGATCGCCATGCTCGAAAGAGTGGACAGAAATTTCACAATTCGAGTAAATGAGTGTATTGACAATGGGGGGGGGGCGACATTTACATGACATCATTTTCAAAACGGTGTAACATTAAATTTCCAATGTTGTGTAACAGTAAAACTGATATAATGAAAATGTTTGAAACGTGTACAGTTTCTTATTTCATTTTCAAAAAAGGAAGATTCTCTACCGCACCCTGTATAAGTATTTGATGGTACCTACTTTTTCGCATGTAGTTATAGTAGGTACTACCGCTCACGGAAGTATGGACACTTACAATTTAACACAAAAGTTTGTAAAAATTAAAAGAATAAACGCAAATTGTTAAATAAACTGTAGTTTCGTAGATTGACTGGTTGCGTGGCATTTTTATAAACGAACAACTTTCATTATTGTTGTTGACGCGCAAAGTTTTAGAAATGTACTCACGATGTCTACTGAAAAACTCTTGGTACAGGGACGATTTACACACAATAAAAAATCCGGGTTTTCGAGACGACAAGACATAGCCGCCTTACTTAACTAAAAGTTTAAATAACGGCATTAGTCAATTAACAAACAATTGATAATTTTTTAAACAATTTTGCCGCATTTCTTTGTTCTCTACATCTTGATACAATATAAAATCATTTAATAACATAATAAAACTCTTGTTTTAAAATGACGATTTTTTTAAACGACAATAAATTAGATATTGACAATAAATAATTCACTCACGAATTGTTTGTACTGCGTAGTAGTAGATAAGGTACATTTAATTATGCGCTACACGCATTACTTTCTGCCGGAACTGCTCTCGTAATGGCAGGTGTTCACTTCACTTTTTATATTTTAGAGTTTTCTCCAACAAAATTTAAGTTCTCTGAACTTTCCGCCACCGCCAAATTATTCATAATTAACATTCTCGTATAGAACTTTCCGTACGCTTCGAATAATTTTCTACATCTCCCGCTTCCATTAACATTTCGAATGGTATATTTTTTATGATATATTTATATTAAGCTGCTTTACATTTATAAAATACAACACGAAATAAATTTTATATACAAGAAAAACAATCCCACTAATGCAAATTAGAAAATAATAAATGTTACGTCGTATTAAACTTGGAATATTTGCGCAGCTCTCTTTTAAAAACAAGAAAATTAATTTTCTTTCTAAGCTAAGGAAAATCTTTATTAAAAAAAGTCTGAACTTCAGTATTAAATCTTCCATAAAATAACTTAAGGCGTTATTTAAAAATGCTCATAAAATTGTGATGAATTTATAACATCGAAATAAATGTATTAGCTTATGAAATATTTTTTCGGAAGTAACGAAAAATAAATCTTAAACAAAAACAGATTACGTTTCGCGTAGGAAACGCATTATACATTACAAGAACACGTGCATATGAAATCCATTTAATCTGGTGCCGATCCATAACGAAAATGAAATTTATAAAATACACCTGTTTCTCTTTAATGAAACTACGCTGAAGGATTAAATCAATTGTAAGCTTTTCTGGATTTGACAGCAAGTTTTATAGGGTGCAGATTTAGAGAATTAACAGAGGCAAAGTTCGCATTAAATCTTGACTGCCGTTAAATAGAAAGTGTGCTAATAGACATGCAGCCATACGCTTTAAAAGCTTTCTGCTGTACTTTATGAAACGAACAATTACCGATTTGAAACAAAACCTGACTAATCAAATTTACATTTTGCGAATGGATCGTTTCCAAGTGCACCACTAGAGTTGACAATTTTGCATAAAAAGCGTCGACTAAAATTGTTTTAAAAATATATATAATACCTACCTATGTCGGCTATTTCGAAACGTTTTACCTTGAAATTGTTGCCGAAGTTTTATAAACTAAAGTAATATGCGCTAAAGGACCGTCGTAGATAATTTCGGTATTACGTGAGGCCCTAACAAATGCCGAACATGGAAATGAACCCATTAGATCCTATAGCTTAATGCATTTTATGCGTAAGCGACCGATGATTGATGATTTTACTCTAGAGAAACATTTATACGAAAAATATTAAGCAACTTTTCCAAAACACCTACAAACGCGAAATAATTTTTCATTAATTTTAGGTAGTACCTATATATACTCCCTTAGATTAAAGAATCGATAGTAAATTTTAATATTCATCAAATTCAAAATCCGCCTTTAATTTAATTTATTACACATTATTAATATTTATAATATAAATTATTAATTATGATAATTATTAAATTTCAATTAAAATTAGTTATTAATAGTAATTTTAATTATCTCAATTTACTTATCTTAACTATAATCTTACATTAATTAACGTTCAATTCAATTATGTAATACTATTTGTAAATGTAATTATTTGTACAAAGTATTATAGGTTGCTAAAGTATATGAATTATTCTGAAATTATTCTAACAAATATCTAAATATTAAATATAATCTAATTATGTAATTAAATTATAAATTAGTAACATATTAAATTAATTATTAATTTACATCTTAATACTTAATTAAATTAATACTTTAAAATTATGTAAAATTAATTATTTTAATATGATTTAAATTATGCTTATAAATTAAATGAATTATAAACATTATATTTTAACATCTGTATAATTTTATTAATTATCAATAATTACAATTACATGAAACATTTATTATATTATATATGAAATTTCATACTTAAGTCATTAATTTAACGATCTATAATCAGTTTATTCATAAGATTTCAATTATACATTGTAATATTAACGTACTTAAATGTTTATATATGAATATTTAATATTACATTTATAATAATTGAATTATATATCTTATTTAAAATGTTTAAATATCCCATTATGTTAGTATAATGAGTATATACATAATTAATAACAATTTTTAATTTCTAAGATGCCTTGAATGTTTAGATACTTGAAATTCGATTATGACAAATGTCTTGAAATATACAATTAAGATATGCATGTTAAAGTCTATATTACAATATATGAATTCATATAATTCATATTTAGTAACTATTTTATACAATTGTATATTATGCTATTTGAATGATAATTTGAATATCAATCTATTAAACATATTGAATATTTAATTCAATAATTTAATTGATTAACATTCAGAATTCTATTAATCATTAGCAAATGATTTAATATATCTTACTAGGTCTATAAAATTTTAATCTACAATTACATAATTTCATTATTTATGATGTTAGATAGATAGTACTTTATACTGTACCTAATCGTGTGTTAATCAATTTCTGAATTTATCAGTTACACAACATGATTCGTTAAACATCGTTCATATTAATTTCTATATTTCAAGATTCTGTATACATAGGTAATACTGCTCTTCTAAACTGTACTTATAAAGTAAATCATGTTCAAATCATATATCTTAGATATATGATTGTCAATATATGAACGATTCATAGTCTTACAATATAATCATGTTGTATAAACTATATGTATAATATAATTTGAACAATATATGCTGATATTCAAACTCTGATTATTATTGAATTTATTAATAATATTAATATTTAAATCTTATGAATCAGATTTACTATAACGAATGTTTATTTAATCGATAGTTCAATGTAATATTTAACGTTTATACTACATATGTAACAATATTACGATAATGATATCTCATTAAATCTGATTAGTACAAATTATTCTAGATAGATGATAAATTTGTTAATAGCTTTGTCAATTTTATAATACTAATAATCTATTGTATCAAATAATGATTATTAGCTATGTACAGTATATGTATATAACTTATAAATATTAATCATGATAATCTAAAATAAATCTGTCTTAAAATAACATTAATTTAAATAATTATTGTAATATCGATTAATGTATTATATAATATATCTGTAAATTCATTAAATGTAAATAATTTGAAAATCATATTAAATCCGAATATTAATCCTATAAGTGACCATTTGATGTATGCGTGAAAATTAAAACTATCGTAAGTAAATATAAATCTATGAACAATATTTGAATACTTATAATATTATTTGATAATTTAATATAAATTTTACTATTAAATATATACGTAGAAATAATTTTAAATTTATTAATGCAATCTAGATATTATTGAACATAAATTAGCAATTAAATTTTAGTGTAACTGTTACAAGCTGTCTATAAGCATTAAATTAATTACTATAATTACATACATAAAATCAGTTGAATTATCTATGAATAAATTCGTAATTATAAATTTATATCATATACTTTAAATTTACCATAACATAAAACAACTATTATAGAATAAACTAATAAAATCAAGATATAAACTAATTAATCTAACATTTATTAAAATCTATTCTGAATATTAAAAATATTATATACATATATAACATATTTACGTTAAATGTGTCAAATATCGTTAATATATATTGTTAATAACCTTTGCTAATGCAGATATTTGTATATATCTTTAGTTAGAAATGATTATACATGTAGATAATTGATATTCGATATCTTATGAATATAAGTGTAACTTAAATTACAGTAATTCTTTATAACTTATAACTTTCATTACTAGATATAATCGCGTCAAATAATGTCTTTACAATTCTATAATATTCGTATCAATTTATAATGCAAAACGAATAAAATTTCAGTTTAAAATCGTAATAATAATTAATCTTTAGTTATAATTATCAGTTATATAAGTATAAATCTAGATGAAAATTGAGTCATAATTATTAAAAATATTTTAAAATTTAATATATAGTTAAAATTCATAACTACGTTATTTAACAATTTTTAATTATTATAATTTGAATTAATAAAATTATAATCGATTATTATTTTGATAGTTTACATAACTGTGGAATAAAAAACTGTTATTAAATTAAGTTTTGAATTGATTAAAAATTAATTTAATTAATTTAAGATAAAATTATATAATTAAATAATAAAACTTCTAATCTAAATTTATTTAATAGCAAAATATAATTCCTATGAATATTATATAAAAACTATTTTCAACACGTACTTTAAAACATTTATAATAATTATAAATCTTTCTAGATAATTTTAATTAAAATGTAATATTAAACTTATATAATTTACTAATATTAATATCAAAAGATAATTTAATATGTCACTATATTATACATAATTGATAAATTATAACACAAAATTTAATTGTTATTACTTATTACTTAATATTAATCAATTAAAAATATAAGATAATACTTTAATTAATTTAATTTAACAATTTATTAAATTTGAATATTTGTGATAGTTATTTCAAAATTGAAGTAATATAGAATTATACTACTGTAAAGTAATTAATGCGAATTAATCTAAACAAATTAAAAAATAGGACAAAGTTATAATTATCAGTATTTTTAATGTATAACTTTGTCTAAGTGTATTTAAAATTAAGTTTGATATGATTATGTTACTGTTTCTTATACTAATGATAATTAAAAGAGTCTAGGATTAGTAATTTGACTATAAATTTATAACTGGCATAGTTCTATAAAGTTGTGATATATATTGAGAAATATTGGATGAGTTAAAATGTAGAATCATTCACTTTAAATATTTAGTTTCAAATTTGATATTAGTAATTAGTTATATTTGGCATTTACTAAATTTTTATTTGAAAATGATTAGTAAAAGTTGGAAACTTAAGAATTTTAATAATATCATTAATTATGGAAAATTTGATAATTTAATTAACTTAAGTCATTAATTAATGATAGAAATGTTTTAAAATGATTAGGTAATTGATAAAAGCTTTTAGTAGATGATCACGTTAATCATAAGAAGTGTGTAATTTCACAGTAGTAAATAATCGTATCAAAGCGTTATGCTTCTAAGATATTTCTTAGAAAGTGATCATAGATTCTTGTAATGTAAATTCGAGCTATTAAATAATACTTTGATAATTAGTTGAAAGTTGTAATGTGTAGTTAATAATGAAAAAGTTTGATAAAAGCAATTGGAATGGTAGTTATGAGCTGTGAATTTAATTTACTTATTAGCATATATTTTAATTTGAAGAAAATAGGTTTAAATCATAGTTTACTAACGAAATGTTGCAAAACTATATTTAAATTATTTAGAGTATAAAATTGATTAAAACGTATAAAATTTAATGTTTGATAAGATTGTTTAATCTTCAATTGCCTAATCGTAATTGTATGCTATAAATTCAATGTTAATGAGAATTAAATAATTTGATTCACCTCTTTATAGATCTACTTTTTGATTGCAATATTTAATGATTTAGACGTTAACAAGAGTTCAAATTAATTTTACGATTTAATTAATCATTAAATAATATAAATTCTCTTGTATAAAATCAAATTATAATCATTAAAATTATTTTATAACATATACTTATAACTATTATAAACGCAAGCAGTTTGAATACCGATTCATAAATTAAAATTTCAATAGCTAATCAAAAATGTTCTATTTTCATAAATATTAAATCTTATATTTAAAGCAATATTGAATATTAGAACATTTGTAATTCAGAATCTAATTACAACCTTAGTTCAGAACATCTTATCATAATTAACTAGAATTTACATAGTAAATTGATCAATCTAAATAATGTATTAAATAATTTGTAGTAAATGACAATAAATGCGATCTTAAATGAGTTAAATCATATTTAGAACTTAAATGAAAATACCTATATTAAAGAAATAATCTTGACAGTTAAATAAAACGATTGAACTAATTATACGCATAAGTTTGCTAACGACTATAATTGACTTAAATTATAGTAATTAGATTTCATAGTAAATAACCATAGACATAATTCTATATGCAATCTACAGAATTGTTCTTTCAAATATGATCGAATTCAAGTTGTACCATATCAAAGCATTACACATGCTTGTTACTGGTATTATAGAACTTCCCATAATGAAATTTCCTTTAATCTGTAAATCAGTTCGCTATGTAAACTGTAATCTCGGCAAAGTTTACATTTGCGTTTCCTGAATTAATTAGTTATCACTATGATTTAGTAGTTTTCTGACTTAAGTCAACATAAGACTCTCTGGCAGTTCATTGAAATTCTAAGTCTCGATATTAATTTTAAATGTATATTCTTGATTTAAACAATGTCGAAATCTACACATCGATTTGAATTAAACCATATGATCTTAAATCAACGATTTATTTATAACTGATAGTCATCTTGTGACATAATGAATTATTCGACTGAAATTGGATACAATATTGAGCTTTCAGAAGAATTCCACATTATGTCAGGACATGTTGTAGTTGTTAAGTCTTAGTTGCAAATTGATCCCTATCAAGACATGCGATAAATGGTCGATATAGTCGAAAAGTACGCGTTTAAAACATGCATCAATGCAATAATGTATTAGTAGCTATACCAATTCGAACTTATGCAGAAAGCTTGCTCGCTTAAATATCTAACAATAGACCTTCGTAAACTTTCCATGCGTTGATATTTCGATCATAACTTTCCGTATCGTTAAATCAGTTGACCAATGCATTGTTCAATACTTTGACTATACTTGTTAGATGCAAAGGTTTATCAAGTCGATACTAAATCGTAGGGATGTCACAAGTGATTCAGAACATCGTAGTTTAGCACTCTGTATTCGTACTCTAATCGTTCTTTGAAATTCCAATGAATTTTTTTCCTTAGAAATTCGGCAACCCATATTTCCTCAAAATATAACCTCAACCCATAACGACAAACACAACGTTTAATTCAAAAAATTTCACTTCACTCATTTAAATCTTCGGCTTTAATTAATTTAACTTGCGATTGCGATTTTAATAATAAAATTATTACCAAAATTGGCAAGCCCGTAATCAACGAACTACCATTTACCTTAAAAATTTATCCTGATTCCCTTTATTAAAGTAACCTTTCGTTTATTTGGATACCGGTATGCCACTCGCTGATCGATCGTTCGCAATTTTATTGGTTCGTTCAACATCTCCTGACAATACCGTTATTGCTGGTTTTTCAACATCTCGTCGTTAACGAATTCGCCTATTTATTTATTTATTAAAATTGATATACCACTTTTGAAAATCGAATTTAATCATTTCGCTAAAAGGATAAATCGAAAAGTCTAAAATTTCATTTCGATTACGATAACTAATTTTACATTATACGGGGGGTGTTCAGATTTAATTTGGATATTTTATATTGGTGCCTCCGAATTAAATGTTATGTACATATTTATTTGTTTACTTGGTGACCCGACGTTTTATATTACCACGTGTACTTTTTATCACAGTTTAATAATTTGTATTATAATAGTTATCGATAAAACTGTGTTAATTATTTCTCATTTGTGGATAAGGAAGTTTGACCTCCGACTTCCTTAAGAGACGATAAATTTCCGCAAATTGCCAGAGCGATGAAATAAGTAGGTAAATTTGAATGGACGGACACTATACAGGGCGTCACCAAAAGACTGGGCAAAAAATTGTAAACTTGTTTTACAACCCAAAAATAAGTTTAAGTAAATATTATTATGTACTTACATATCCTATACATGTGGTAAAAGATGCTCTTTTTGAAGAAGATTTTTTAGATCTTGATAAGAAATAGTTTTCTATATCAATTTGAGTTTGTCAAATGTTGAGTGCCTATCGCTAAAGCGATGATGCACTTGTTTTTTTATATTCCGATATATTACAGTTAGTTAAATCCGTTACCTGTCGTAAAATTTCTTGGTGTAAAGAAATTTGATAACTCAAAGTTCATAAATCGATAGAAATTATTTTGACAAAATTTTTAAAGACTTTCGGTGCCAATCGATGAAATATTTATAGCTCATTTATCTTACTTATTAAGTTGTCGAGTATTAAGTTTGATGTAATATAAAATTTTGGTAACATCATTAAAAACAACAATAAATTTTGATATTTTGTTTTGGTAAAAACAAATATTAGGTGGGTATTTTCCACTCCTGGGGGGATGAAGTGAGTTTTTTTTCTTAATTTGATCAGATTTTCCGTACTTACTATCTTGGAATTATAAAATTTATAGCATAGGTACTCGCAGAGGAAGACGCGAGTTAAAGCTAATAATCAATAAATTGCAACATTTTATGATTGCTAACCGTTCCCTTATTCATAAAGTATGGAGAAAATTGGTGTCGGCATTTTTTATTGTCCATTATTCAATAAAGAAAAACATAAACGATATAACGTTTGTGTCCTTATAAGACAACTTTTTCAAATGTTCATCGATGTGAAAAATTCTTATCATTAAAATGTAAGAAAAAAAATTGTTTTTTCTTGTATTTCGATAATAAGAATTTACACATTTTCTTCTACTCGGTTAACTTAGCGCGTATGTGTATGTCGCTATCCAAAACCGCCGTACTTATACCAATATCTACTTCTTAAAATTATTCCCTTACTAATAAACGCATAGCAAACAACTTTCTAAACCGGAACACCGTTTAATGTCTTTATCGAACAGCCTTAACTTGAAGGTAGAATCCCCGAAGATGCCCCAAATTTAGACCAATAAATTATTAAGCGTGAGAGCTCTTTGGCCGGGGTTTAATTATTACCTTGCTATTGCTAACTGCCCTTCATTCACCATCAGGTGCGTGTTCGTCAAGTGTAACTATACAAATAACATCAAGTCTCTCCTAATATTTAAAGCGTCCATGAACTTTGGCGTTTTGTTAATCCAGCTCGACACATCAACCCCTTTTTCATTAGTAAAGCCCGTAGCTGTTTACATAGTACCTACATACATATGTATGAATTGCATAAATAGTAGTAATTTGTGAAACGTATCTGACTAAAACATCTTTACGAGAATACCCAGTTAATATCCTGTAACAAACCTAATTCATATACTCTGGATATCAAAGCTTGGCAGTTGTGAAGGTACATGACAGAATTGATTCATAAGCTCCCAACTTGGTAAACTCTAAATGGCAACGTTAATTATTAAGCTTGTTACGAACAATTCTAATCATTTTGGCTTTGAGAGAAATCGTTAATGGAAAAGTTGCAACGCTAATTTTACCTTAAAATCGACGGGCTACATTTTGAATAAGTTTAACGGGTAGTTATTTTTGCGAAATTCGAACATTTATAGTTTTGTTCTACATACGAGTTCGGTTTCGTCAGCAACTATTGTCATTTCGCCTTTAACCTCGACAAGATATTAAGCCACTGACATTATGTGTACAATAGTATGCGGTTGTAAGTTGCAGATAACTTCCGAAAATTACTTTGTGGAAGATGGAACTACACCGCACACAAGTTTACTTTAAACTAATCCCTGTTTAAGATCTACATGCCAACCTCTTTATCACGAAATTCCTTATTAAATTGTTGCAGAATTTTAAATTAAATTTAAAATAAATGCGCGCGCTTAATTTCTTTGCGATGCAAAATACTGTTTCTGATTTTTTTAAATGTGTTTGTTATAATTATGTAAGTAGGCACCTACTAAGCTATCACCTCGATATATGATTTTGATTAATTAACATTAAAATGCATTATTCGCAACTTATTTTGTTGTTACACGTCAAGCGTAGTTATAAAGCTTTTCTACGCGTGCAGACTGTATACGTACTTACATACCATATATTATACCGACCCAGCAGAAATTATTACCAATGTTAAAAATAAATATAGAAAACTTTCTAATCAATGGGAAATCGCATAATGTAAAATGGAATAGAAAATTATAGTTTATCATTTCAACAAATTTTAATAAGTACTTATTAAATAAAAAGAAATTATATGTAACAATAAAAATGTATCTACGCCCACTTACTGCTCAATTTTGACATAGTTAACGCTTGTTTTAAGATATTACCTATATTTTTTCAAATAAAAAGAAACTCAACAGTTCTATTTAGAGCA
This sequence comes from Rhagophthalmus giganteus, assembly GCA_036326145.1. NCBI lineage: Eukaryota > Metazoa > Arthropoda > Insecta > Coleoptera > Rhagophthalmidae > Rhagophthalmus > Rhagophthalmus giganteus. The sequence goes on from JARFJA010000001.1 coordinate 53,912,580, forward strand.
TCGTTTACTGAAAGTATCTTTACAAAGAAATGTAAGCGAAATATATCAACGTAAGCTTTAAATTTAAAAAAATATCGTGTTCTATTCAATAGATGACAACTACAGAACCTCCACATATTAGATAACTAAAACGCATAATACTTTTTACCGTAAAATGCCATGCACGTGTATACAACTTCAAAAAGTACTTAGGTATACTTATCTATGTTAAATTCTTAATTTTTCTTTCTTGACGAAAAAATTAAAAGGTTACAAACAGATAAACTTAAAGACTAGATTTAATTACAAAGTGAAACTGTTAAATTCAATTTAGTTTTCGATTGAGATTAGTTATAAATTATTTAATAGACGATAATTTATTTAACAGATTCAAAATGTAGTAGATTCTGATGAAAATATTAGAGCCCAAAGATTATGCACTTATGGTAAATGTGAGTAAATGCACCCCAGAAAATCTTAAATTCACTTTTATCACAATCCCTACAGGACGACATTTAAATAATATATTTGCAATTATTGTTATAACTTCTCTGCTACACTCAACCAAAAAAGTAAATACAATACAAAAATCATTATATTAAGAACTGGCGTTCATTAATTTTCGTCCGAAGTACGATTTCATCATTACAACGTACGTCTAAAGATTACTTGATATTCGAAACCATTACCCAATGAACGTTTATTGGTATAATGACCTTATTCATTGCTACATCGAATGCAGTTCATTACGTTAATGAATAATTTGACTGCTCCAATGAACAAGCTTTCTTTGATTTAATAAATTAATACATAGATAATATGAATTTGACTTATAGTGATAATAGCTGTGTTTATTAGTTTTATCAATATTCTTACATAAATTTAATAAATTATTCCACTGAAATGCAAAGTTTGTTTATTGTATCGATGAATGTGTTCATTAAATAAAAGAATATTCTTGCATTGTTACAATGTATACTTCTATTCGTATTAAAATAATACAGTTACTATTTCACATTGTAAATAGGACAATGTTTATGTATATTGTTTCTACAGCAAATTTATTTTTTGTAATGTTTCAATTAATTATCGCTCAAATATACCTACATAGAAAATTTGATTATTAGTTCTTTATTGTTCAATGTTGTCGATTGTAGGAAATACAAATCGATTTTTCCGGTGAAAAAATCGATTTGAACACGTTTCTCTGGAATTTGTTATGTAATAACAAACACAAACCGTTTTTAGAAATATTTTTCTATAACAGTTCTAATATAAATATTAATGTAAACGTCGTGATAATTTTTTTTTGCAATTATTTAGTTTGAGTTTTCAAACTGCACTGTCTTGAATGTATCCTGTTTCTGCGAAGCCGTTAATATTCCTAGATTATTCTATATATAGAATTAAAAAAAATACATAATCAACTGTATTTATATTGTATTAGGTGTACAACTTTGCTTCCGCCGTTTTTTTCCGAAATTCGAGGCTTTATTGTAATAAACTGGTTATACATTTATGATTCAAAGTATTGTCCATCGCTGGCCACTACTTTGTCCCATCTTTCGGGCAGCGTACGAATCCCGCGTTGAAAAAACTGGTCATCTTTTGAAGCGATCCACGAATCGATCCAATTTTTTACTTTTTCATAAGACCGGAAGTGCTGGTCATCCAGGCCGTGTGCCATTGATCGAAACAAGTGATAGTCCGAGGGAGCAACGTCTGGAGAATACGGCGGGTGGGGTAGGACTTCCCATTTCAACGTTTCCAAGTATGTCTTGACCACTTTCGCAACATGGGGTCGAGCATTGTCATGCTGTAAGATTACTTTATCATGTCTCTCGTTGTATTGAGTCTTGCTCAAGTAATGCCTCCAATTCTGCATCTTCGAAAACCTTCTCTCTTCCACCGCCATGCCGGTCTTCGACGTCAAAATCACCGTTCTTGAAGCGTTGAAACCACTCTCGGCACGTTCTTTCACTAATAGCGGCCTCACCGTAGGTATTTGAGAGCATTCGATGAGCCTCAGCCGCAGATTTCTTCATATTAAAACAGAAAATTAAAACCTCCCGCAAATGACGAGAATTTGGCTCGTAAGCTGACATGTTTAATTGAGAATAACTTTATGATGCAGACACAAATCAACTAATATTTCGATGGTGTTATATTTACAAATACCTAATCTTATTGTATGACAGCTACGATCTATTTATTTCGACTACCACTTACCGCTACAGCCATTTATTGCAAAACGGCGGAAGCAAAGTTGTACACCTAATATATTAGTGAACTTAGTCATAGATGCAATAAATGTAGTTATTATTTCAAAACAACTTTACGTTAATATGGTGTTTTAAATTCATAAATTTTAAGTTATGATGTTAATGTAGAAATTCGTAGATACAATCAAGTAATGATTGGATTGATGAAAAAGAATCGTCGAAGCAATCAAGATATCCATTAAATTATGAAATATGTTCATCAGTTTCTAATGAACATAATAACATTGGGACTACGAACGTGGAAATTAAAAAATGAACATCTATTAGCAGTATTAATGAACTTTTCATTGTATCAATGATCAAAAAGTCAATAACTGGTGTTCATTGATATTTTGTACAATAATTTTTTCAGTGTATGTCGACTAATTGTTTCCCAAATATTTTACTAATTGCTCTTCAACTGTCTTTTGTCTTTTTTTTTAACTTGTAAGGTGGTGCATTTACCCAAGCAAAGTGTGGTAAACGCACTTTGCGAATACAATTTTGGTTACCTAAAAGCACCAAAATATGGGCATTTTTCTGCAGTGCTTAAATTTTACAGTGCATTACAATTTATTATTTGAAGAGCCCTTAACAATTGTATTTTAATGCCCAAGTGCAAAATATTAAAATTAAAAAAAGTCTCCATGTATATTTTTATTGGGGTACCTAGTATTGCTTTTGATTTTCAAAGGCGCAATTACCCACATTCACCCTATATAAAATTAAACGTGAAATTACGATACCTACTACTTCCTAATTAATTTAAAATAAAGGTGACGTAGTTTAATACTTATTTAATGCTATTTTGGTAAATTTGTGCTGATACATGCGTAGACATAAAAAAAACGTCCGATAACAAAGTTCATTTCCTTTTAAATTCGTGTCCTAACCTGTACTACATATTTAAAAATAATAATAATAGGTAATGAAAACATCGTTAGGTAAAACGCTACGTATAAAACATTATTCAAATAAAATAACCATTATCTTTATAGCTTTATATTTTATTGTCTTAATAATAACACGAACATATCACACTTATAATACAGTTGAAATCGTTTGTAACCGACCGGCCGAATATATAACGACCAAATTTTACCCTAATGTTTGGTTTTCTATTGTAGTGTATTTTTAAACTCTTGTTGAAAACGACCGTACTTCTTGTGTATTAAAACTTTTATTTGAACGAAACGTTTACGTTTATAACATAACAAAATTCGATGTATCCGACATCCTAACAATAAAAATCAAAATAAATTGTAAATTAACGAAACTACGCCCCCTTTCTTTCCGGACTCCCAACACCTATCTAAAGGACGCCAAAAAGACACGGCCATAACGATGGACTTTCAAACGAAATTGTGTTCGACTATCGGTTATAGCGACCGATTTCCAGAAAATTAACTATTAATTATAATACACGATATTAATGCAACACAAACGTCGTTCAAATAGTTTTATGTTTAATATTTACTTTAATATAAGTACATTTTAACATAACAAAACAGTCTAACAAATAATAACAATGAAAAGAGCGATTATGTCCCCATAATGGGGCACAACCGACCCGACAAATTTCACTGAGATAATAACAATTGTCGATTGTCATTTCCGTAACTTTTGTAGGTATTGATTTACTAACAAACAGAGTAATTAATACTTAAATAAATACTTGTTACTCTTACATACTGCTCAAGTACGATACACCGTTACACGCAAGAGCATATACAAACTTCTTAATTACTTTTAAGATTTTCACTGCAATTGTGAAAAATCAAAATAATTTTCGCATTCCACTAAAATGACAAACACAGGGCGGGCATTGCTTTAGTAAGGATGTTTGTGATGTAATTATGTCCTACTTATTCAATAATTTTATTGCTACGTTAGAAAATCTGTTGTGCCCCCTAGATATTTAAATGTTCGTATCAATGAATTAATTTGTTTTAAACGAATAGTGTGTAAATTAAGAGAAACTTGGAATTTTATTTGTCAAGTTGATTGATATATTACCTAAAAACCAAAAGATAAATCTGTCTGCATTATTTGCTGAACAACAATGGAAATTTGTTGTTTTCCATAATGCTAACTCACATACTCACGTCTAGGATCATTTCACGTTCAAGCAGTTATATAAAAACCGTACAAATCGACTTTTGGAAAATTTACGTAAATAATGAATGTAAAATTATGACATATCGATGGCGTTTTGACACAATATCTTAAGCGCCACTTTTTCCAAAAATGAGTTGTTCTGACTATCTTATGCATCGAAGGCAAAGGTGTAATCTGTTAAAAATCTGTTGATTTTTCTAGTGGAAAAAATCGATTTGTATGTCCGTAAAACGTATCTCCTTATAGCCACGCGACGCAACAAAATGTGCTCTCCTGTAAAATTTACTTTTTGCGGGTTTACGTCCTTTTCAAAAAACTGCGTCGATATTTATATCTACATTTTCACATTTTGTCGCAAACGCGATTGGAAAACATTTAATTGATCGTTTGAAGTTTTTGATCGTTTTTTTTTTTCGAATAACGAACGAATGTTGATTTTCGTTCGTCAATTTCTGTAATAAATTGTTCTACAGTTAAAATTTCAACGTAAGCAACTTCAACTTCAAAGGGCAATACATTCTTTTGAAGCTTTTTAAATATCGTGTTATAATCAATCGTTCGACTTTTTACGGTCGACAAAAGGATTTTTATTACAAAAATTGTTTCGTCACGATTCACAATGTCAATTTTACGTAAGCTTTCTCTTCGATAAACAAACACGAGAATTATCTACGGATGCGTGCTTATGAAGACTAAACCTGTTTATGTATAAGCCTATTGAAGTTCCGGCGAAACTCAATTTATTTGAAGGTGATACATAGTTTATGGCTAACGAAACTAAAGAAAAACTCAACTGCCATGAAAGTTTTACCCTTGTTATCAAATGGCGCGTTGGGAACTGCAAACGTTTTAACTTAATTTATGGCGGTTCTGTTTTCCTTTAGTTTTTATTAAAGACGTAACGTAATACATCTATTCGGTATAACCTATGAGAAATAAACAATCGTCGAACTAAAATAAATTTGTAACGATGGCATGAAAAACTGCAATATCCGGTACCTATTAGCCGTTATTTTCTTGTGAAATTTGAACAAAATATTTTTATATCTCTTACTTATTAGTGAATTATTTTCAAAAATAGTTATAAGAATAAAATAATTGTGCCGTTTTCATATTTGGTTAAGGATGTAGATGGTAATACGCAACGAACCAGATATTTGCAAATATTCTAAAGACAAATGTGATTTATTTAATAATTAAACAGAACGGGCGTTACATCTGGAACGGTTTTAATTAACACAAAATTTAATACGAACATCTACATGATTGACATTTATTGCTTTTTAATACTATTTATATGCAGTATTCAATCGAGTCTGACATAAATTTGATATAATCGTCGGTTACATCATTAAACCTTAATTTCAACCATAGCGTAGACGGATAGGTAAATATAGTCATGGCCAAATTATTATGGATTTATTATATGTATGTGTTGATTTTACAATTTATGGCTTTTAAGCCTAGAAATGATTTTTCATTACATTGTTCGTAAAGTCTGTGTTCAAATTCGAATAACCATACTTGTCATTATTTCAAATTATTTCAATTATTTGCAATTATTTACAATGTATAGCACGCTACTGTAATCTACTCCGGGTAAGTACGACTTTGAATTGTAAATATTAATTCGAGTTAAAAGTAATCAAACTTATGTTATATGTAACAATAATACGACTTTTATTTGAACTAGAACCTGAATGATTCAGGAGATACGTAATTATTTGACCATGACTGTATATAAATTTCCGAATATAGTAGGTAGGTACTTACTAAATTTGAATAATGAAATTACAACAGAATGCCAAAAACCAATTATAACCAATAATTTACTATAGTACACAATTAAATTGCAATTTAATCTCTACACGTTTCGCGAAACTGACAATAAGTACAAAAGTTTTCTGCTTTATTTTCACGCATATGATGATGTATTTGGTTTGTTTGTATACTGTTTTGTTTCGTTGCTGTGATAACCAACTTTTTTTTAATGGCACCCATATGTTTCTTTGCGTGTTTTCTACATTTAGTGCCGCGTCATTATGTTGCAATGAAACAATATCAAAAATAAAATAATTGTAGAAAAAAGACGAGAAAATTCATAACAAACCAAATTAAACAAATTAAAAACAAAAAAAAACGAAACACGAAGTACTATAATTTTGAGTATTATACTAAACGTATTATTATATTGCACCTTAAATGAAATATTGAAATTGCGATCCATTGACTTGCCAGGCAATTACTTGATCGTTGTTGAAAATTGATTATTGTTCTTTTTAACATGTGCTTGGCATCCTCCGCACTGCAGCAGTTTGTCGCGCTGTTATCTACATTACTTTAAACAAATTACTTTTACGTAACCCCACAAGAAGAAATCTAATGGTAATAAGTCGGGAGAGAAAACCGGCCGCTCCATAGGTCCCCTTCTGTAAATCTATCTGCTAGTTAAAACGTTACTTCAGTATTCCCTAATTCGTGCTGTAAAATGTGGAGGTGCCCCATCTTGTTGGAAGACAATTTTATCATCAATATTTCCAATCCCTCCTGGAAATTTTCTTGGCACCAGTCTTGATCAATTATCTGATTAGGTAATTTTATCATAAATAATTTCTTGTTTTTAATTGATTAATTGTTTCATTTTCTTCTCTACAATTATTATTATTTTATTTCTGGCGTTGTTTCATTGCGACATAATGAAATTGCTACTAATGAAAGAAAGATATGCTCTTTTCAAAGATGCAAAGAAAACATATGGGTGCTACTTAAAAAAAAAACAAAATTAGTTACCATAGCAACGAAACATAACAGTATACAAACAAACAAAATACATCATCGTGTGCGTCTAAATAAACCAAAAAACTTTTGTATTTAAGATTTTTTTATAGTCCTCCTAATTAATTAGTTATAGTCAATATAAGTTACTTTTGTTACACCCTGTATATTTAGTACTTTTAAAAGTTTTGTTGTTTTTAAATCGACAATCAATAAAGCCCGATTTCAGTTATAGAGTTATAGATTTATATTATATTTCATTTACACAAACGGCAGGTGTTTCGTTTCCATCTAGTAATAAGCAACGTGCCGCGCTGGGCGATTCAAAATGCACGATACATTCGGAACACGGTAGAAATCGGCCTTAAAAAATGTGCAAATAAATTAATTACCTGAACAAATATTTATTTAATCCAAGCAGCCTTTGAAACATATATCTTAATGTGTTAAATTATGCGACAAAAGTAAAATTTTAAGTGTAATAAAAAAACTAAATTAATAATCGTAAAATAATAACATTAACTAACGTCATAATCAACCCTCATTTAAAGTATGAGATAAAAATTAATTTTATCAACAATAATAATAAGTAAAATAGAGGGAATGTCGTTTCCGAACACCCTATTGACGACTTTCGTTTTTTATTCGCTACAGATTTCTGGCATCAAAATCGCTATCGTTTATTCTTCTAGGCTTTCTTCTTTGTCATCGTCTTGTGAATAGTTTATTGTCACTTTTTCAGTAGTTTTTTACTTTTCAATTCCAATTACTTAAATCCTTTTACTTTAGTCATAATAATGCAGGTATCGTTGTCAGTAATGTAGCTGGACATGCATTATTTTCTCAAATTGCAACTTCTACACTTAATAGTAACTAAGAATAAGTATATAGATACTTATTGTTACATAATTAAAGCAGCGCAGAAGTGAAATGTGAAAAAGATTTAGATTACAGCTTGATTGCTAAAATGTAAAGTTCCCGTTTGACAAAAAAATTTTAACTAACGGCGACGCAAATTTACCGAAATTAAAATCGTTTAATAAATGTCCCTCGAACAATTAAAACTTTGCATTAGGCAAATATTACGCGATGTTTTTGAAAGTGCAATTACATAGACCGCGAAATAAGATGCGACTTCCGGAAGCGTCAGTAATGCAATGGGAAATGAGCTTTTGTATCGCGAATCGTGTTTGCTTTGGAAATGGGAAGACACGTCGAACTTTATACAAAGGAATTTGACTGGAAAACAGACAATAGAGCGTAGGACCGAAGTTTCCGTATCCTAAACAAAACTTCTAGATAAATTTGCATGAGCTCCCCTTTTGAAATATAAATTTGATTGGAAATCAATTGAAACTGATTTCGAAACAAGTTCGAGGGTCTTACGACAAAGGCGCGGACACGATAACAAAATCTTACAAATAACATTTTCATTAAATATTCTTGTTTTTAGTTTAAATTTGTGGGATTACGCCTTAGGGATTTAATAAGAAAGTTCTTTAGGCTTCCTTTCAGTAAAAATGGTAATTCGTCGAAAAACGTTCGAACTCTATTGGGCGAAATGATTGCGTCAGATTATTCGGTAAAGCTCATCCTCTTTTGCGGTACGGTAAGAAAGTTATAAAATTTGGGTCACACTTATCCGATATGCATATCGAAAGACTTTATTTTATGAACGCGCTTGCGGTTTTTAGGAAAACGAAATGGCTCGTATATCTTTATTGATTACGAATGTATTTCGAAAGTTTCGACTACTGCACGTGTTACGACGTAATCTATGTGATGTACATGTTAAATTGGATTCAAGGAAACTTTAAGGATTTAAATGGGTCGCATGTTTTCGTAACTCATAAAATCCAAATGTGTAGGCAGAGTTTCAATTTAAAGAAGTCGGAAGTTTTCAATGGCGTTCCTTATTGTTAGACAAGAATGTCGAGTATAACCTTCTGAATTTAAAACTAGTTTTTTTCAATAAAATCGATTGTTTATTGAACTATTAATACAAGCACTATTCAAAATATACGAAATAGGCAGTACCTATCTATGTTATGTATCCCGTTCTATGAAGTCACGTTTATTTATAATTATTATATGTAGAACCAATATTATATTCGTATACGTATATAATATTGTTTTACATTGACATATTTTCATGGTATAGATATTGTTAAATTAGAAACCCTTTATAATTGATAAAATGATATTCTGTCAGATTTATATAGAAACCCATTGTTATGACGTCATTTTCGCATATCTTATGTAAGCGAATGGTTCGAGAATAGGGCCCCAGGACCATAACATTTCTATAGTGACAACAATGATAACTAAGGACATTTTTTTGGGTTAAACTAAAATCTAAAAATACTAAAATACTGGTTTAGGGCCGATCTTTCCATCTCCCGATATATTTATGTGACAGATATTTACCATGGAAACAATTGTTCGAACAAGCGTTTCTATGGTAAATATCTGTCCGATAGATTTATCGAGAGGTAGAAAGATCGGCCCTTAGTGTGTTTATTATTCTTTTTTTCTTAGCTTTTTAGCGTCGTTAGACGCAAGTAGACGCATGCCACACAATGTAACTTTTTATTCATTTGTATGTGTTAAAAATAATCAAGGAACTTATAAAAACGGAGAAGTGGATACACGATATTAAACGAAAACACATCATAAATTGTCGATGAAATAAAGAAACGAACTATAGGGGGCTTAGAAAAACAATAAGATATCTCAAGAAAGAACAAATGTCAGATGTAATAATATACGCAGAAATAAAGAGCTTAAGTTGATGGCCACACGAACAGTTCATATTATTTTTAACATAATATACAAATGAAAATAAAAAGTCACATTCTGTCGCATTAAACGTACACGCGTTCACTTGTGTCTAAAAGATGCACCTCGATTGTCGCCCGTGTGAGTTGCGCCTGAGAGCCGGTGACGCTTTTTGATACGTCATCGGATAATAAATAAAGACTCATTTCCCATAAAGCATGAATGAAACGCCTGCTCGAAATGTGAAAAATTGGTCCCTTAATCGTGTACCGATGGGAATAAAAGGGTTAATTCAAGTTAATTTCTCTTTGCGCATTTATACGTCACATGGCAATGAGATTGGAATTTAACTAGGTTGAAACTGTCCGAAACTCGTTCGATTGCCACCCCTGTCGTGTTCGAAGCCGCGGCGACCCGATTTTAATCGAAATGTTGTATTATAGGTATAATGGCATTTTTTCGCCATCGAGCAATGTGATGAACTTTACGCGAAACGAAAGCTTGAAGTCTCCCGTTTACGAATATGTGACGGTTGCCAGGGGCAGTCCGATTTTAACGGTGGCAATTGAACTTTTCTTTGCGCGCTCGCGCGCCCTAATTTCTAGTGTAAAACTAGGTTCGGGCTTTAGTTAAAAGGTTTTCAGGTATTTCAGTGTAATTAAAAATTTAAAAACTTTATCCTCTAAAAAATGTTGAGGTGTAGAAAGGTTAGGGGTTGTGCACCGCTGGCTCCCCTAAGGTGATATCAAAAAACCTATTACACCATTTTAACGACCTTTATTTATTACGTATGCATACCGTAAATTATTAATTTCAAACAGAAAATAATAATTTTATTTCAAAAAAATTGATTTTAACGTTTCAACTTTGGGGGTGAATTAATATCTCGGCCGCGGAGCGTCGTACGAAAAAGTCTGTAAAAAGTTTTATTTTGACGAGTTCGATACGTCCCCGGAAGATTAAAATTCACATTTCATTACCATGTGACGTAAAATGCGCATCATTTTCAGTTAAATTAATGAACATTTAATGTTGTTTGCGAAATATTTCGAGGCAGTCGGTTGTTTTACCGCTCACAATCGGTGTATTAAACTACGATAACGTGTCCCGTCCGTACGATAGGTAAACCAATATGCATGCGCCTGCATTAATCCCTTTCTTTCAAAACACTACCTCGACGATTTTGATGCAATCTTTAACACACAATTTTTTTTATTTCGTGTAAATGTAAGCTTTAAATAATTTCTTTTGATATTCTTTCATCTCATGATCTTATTCTGATCATCTTATTGTTAAATAGATTCCAGCGCCAGCGACAATGGTCGCATTCAGGGAATTGTAGCGTCGAAACGCTGCAGCGATGTAACGCTTTATCTTGTCTGAATAAACATTTTTGGTACTAGTTATTTTTCAGCTTTTAATTCTTAGGTTGGCAATTTTGTTTGTAAAACACTCAAATTTTTATGTAAAACTTACCTTGTAATATCTTCAACCTTTCTTCTTACGTTACTGCAAGGGAAATGACTTCGTCTCCGAATTGTAACGTTATAAGCCATCTTTATTTTTTGCATAAACCAAAACATACACAAGCAACATAATTTATTAGGTTAGAACGCATGGATGCGTCATTGCTTTATTTAGTTATAAAACGTTAAAGCGGAATATTTATATGCTTTAATGCTTTACTAAAGCGCTGCAGCACTGCGAGTAAAGCAGACACCATTCAGAGCATCGCTTCGATAAAGCGCTACAGCGCTACCATTCCATGAATGCGACCAATCTTATTTTCGTTGCAGAAAATCTTATTTACGTTCAATATATTAAAATATTAAAATACAAGTTTCATAAGGCATGTTTTTATCGCACGAGTCAAAGTTTAAAAAACGAACCCCGTATCTTGGTCATTAGGTATAATTTTCTCAAAGTAGGCGCTCAATATGTACTTTAAATTTTACAATTTGTATACATAGGTAAATATGTTCTTATACCGTGGAAAGAAAAGTTTGATCAGTTAACGTTTGCTATTAACAAGTACAAATTTTCTTAATCGTTGAAACAAGCAATTTAGAATTATTTAATTAAAACATTTCATACATACTCTGATATGTTAGATTAAATGATAACTATTACGGGCATATTAATGTTTCCAACATATGCATAATATTACGCTGCTTTTGTACCCCAATTTGCGTGTTCGTTGCGTTGCTATTTACATACATAGTTTAGTAGAATGCTAGTTAGCCACTTGTTGAGTAATAAGCTTTCCTTCATTTAAATTAGTAACTGCATATAGCTAAAGAAGTTGGGAAATTTTAAGGTTTACCGTTGTCGACAATTATTTTATCGGACAGAAATAAAATTCGACGATCAAATTTATCAACAATAGGTATACAGTGACCGCGTAAAGTTGTACACAAATGAAAACATTTTTATTTGAAATTTCTCGGAAAATTTTTATTCTTCGTAAAATCTCTGCATAGTGCCAAATTCGCAATACACATGTCACAATTTCGACCTGTTCAGGCGACCGGAGTAGTATCGAAAATCGCTAGTTTTTACCTTCGCCACAGCACAGACCGGAACGTGGATGGACCTAACTATACTTGTAAACTTTTTTAGTTCTCATTTTTAGAGAAAAATTAATTATTTCTAAAGAGTTTTGCTTACAATTATCTTGAAAAATCTTTAGCCCTAGTCAGAATGTCGATATAACATACAGGGTCGTTTGAAAATAATGAAACACTAAATTGTTCAAGAATAAAGTACCTACTAATTATTTGAGTAAAAATGGAAAATGTTAGAGGAAAGAATTACGTACTCCTAATGTCAATAAAAGTTCAAATATGAAATTTCAAGACTGTTTACTGTCTCAGTTTTTGTGGCGGCCACTGTACCTACCTACAAAATCTTTGAAAGATTCACATAAAAAATTCGTTATGTAGAAACTTTTTATTCGTTGTATGAGGTTTATAAAATGCACCGAAAACGTGTTCGTGGCGAAGTTTCTCCAAAAAAATTCGTTTTACGGAAGTTCGACTGTATATACGTATAATTACTTAATTATAATTAACTAAAATTGGTGACTCAAATACATTTTTAGCTATTTAAATTATTTATTTTCAACTTCTCGGTTTATATATTTTAAGATAAATTTGATTTAAATATACTGAATTGTTCGCTTGACAGTCGATGAAGGTTAAGCTTGAATAATGTATTAAAGATACGTATACCTTACTTACCTATACATCTATAACAACCCTTAAATTTGAGCTTGATCGTTTCTTTCGCGTTAGGCATCTAGATAATTTACACATTACGCTTTCGTATTCCTAAATCTTTTTTAATAAGAGTTATCGGTAAATTTGCATTTCACAATCGATCCTCAACATTTGCGGGTTTAACATTCGCGATTTTTCCTTTCTCACACTACCAAGTTAAGTAAAATAATAATAGTAGTTATCAATTTTAAGAAGTTGCACGTAGTGTCGACTTCCAACACACGTTATCGATAAAACGTTACTAGATTGTAGATTTGTAATTCAATTCTATGTTTGAAAAGTGACATATTCCATCGATGATTTACCTGCGCACATATTAGATAGTATAAGGGAAGGTTACAATTTATTAGAACTATAAAAATACGAGGTGACAGCACTGTGTGAAACGTCATCATCTAGTAATCTTTTATTGATAACGTGTATTTGGAATCCATCCTGGAGATCGTTATAGGTTTTATCTTCAAATTTTTAGAAGTTAACATTTGGTAATATTACGAGTTCAAGAGCTTGAATTCCGTTTCCGAGGTACTTGCGGACGTAAAAACACCGCAAATAACGTTAACCGTCTAATTTAGTTATTAAATTTATATATGAATATCGCATGTATGTACTTATAGTACAAAATTTCGTGTACAATTTGTCCTACAGTTTCGCAAAATCTCACATGCATTATACATTTGCCTATCGTGTAAAAACGGTATTGATTAAGAGTGTATTATTTCCCTATTCAGTTACAACTATTAATATTCTGTAAATACACTCACCGGCACAAAATTCGATCCATCTACAATTTTTAGTAAAAAATTGCGATAAACGTTTGTTTTATCTAATAATGGGGAAAATTCATATTCCAATGACATGTTTAGTGCGATAAAATTTTATTCGTTTGGGGAATTTAGTTAGTTTGTTTATTTGGATGGTATCAAATTATAATAGTCAAATTCTGAGCGTACTTTATTATTAAGTTTATTACGCGTATTAGTCTTAATTGTTGGAAATACAATTGAATTTACTGTTTGTAAAAATTAAATATGGTGTTGAATCCAACCGATACTGCCGGAGCAATTGCTTTGATTCAAGATGGGCGCTCGCAGTACTACGCCGCTCGAGTGTGGTGCCTTGGTGTTTCAGAGAAACTGGAGGCTACACCAGGAGAGTGGGATCAGACAGGAAAAGGTGTACAACTGCTAGGGATGACCACTTCCTTACATTAAAAGTTCTGAGAAACAAAGATACTACTGCAGTTAATGCACGTAATGAGTTGCAAGAAGTACGGGGTGTAAGTGTTAGTGAAATAACTGTAAGAAGAAGGTTGCAGGAACACGGATTGCTAGCAAGAAGACCCGCAAACGGCCCACAATTGACCAGAGAACATCGAGTGGAGCGGTTTCACTTTGCACGTCAACACCAAAATTGGGATAATGATGACTGGGGTCATATTCTTTTTACCGACGAGTCGAGATTTTGTTTAAGATCTGCGGATGGCCATCAAAGAGTATGGCGCAGGACTGGAGAAAGATTCGCCCAATGTAATATTGTGCCGAAGCTTAGTTTTGGTGGTGGTTCAATCATGGTATGGGGAGGTATTAGCATGGAAGCTCGCACCGAATTAGTAGTAGTAAATGAAGGGGCGATGACTGCTGACAGGTACACTAGGGACATTATAGAACCACATGTCGTACCTTTCGCCCCATTTATTGGTGACAACTTTATGCAAATGCACGATAATGCCCGTCCGCATGTTGCCCGAATTGTTTGTGAGTACTTGAGAGAAGTAACAATCCACCGTATGATGTGGCCTGCAAGAAGTCCCGATCTAAATCCGATCGGACATGTTTGGGACATGGTGGTGAGACGAGTTCATTTCCGAGTTCCTGCTCCTTCTAACTTGCGAGAGTTAAGTGTAGCAGTAGTCCAAGAATGGGACGAAATTAGCCAAGATTACATTCGTTGCCTTATTGAGGGTATGCCAAGGCGAATAAAAGCTGTAATTCGAGCACGTGAAGCTACTACACGCTACTGATTTTTTGCTTTTTCGTTTTTTTTTACTTGTTATGTACAATAAATGTTGTTTACTGTTTTACCTAGTTATGAGATGTTGCCGTATTTTTGTTGTTAGAGTATTGTTGTATTTTTGTTGTTATCTATTTGTTATAAAAATGTTCCCGTCGGTTTAATTACATTTCAACATCTGTTTTACACACCCTTTAGACTATGTGTAAATATAACCAATTTATAAACTAAAATAATTACATCAATTAACCGCATGGATCGAATTTTGTGCCGGTGAGTGTATAAGATTTGGTACCTACTAATTACTTTTATTGTCATCGATCTACTGTAAACGTACCGTCGAAAATTGGTTAATTTATTAATATTTATAGCTGAAGCGTGAAGTTATTGAACCGAATAAAATCGTTTGAATAATACACCAAACAAAGCGTAAATACCTACTATAAACGGCCATCATCGAGAGAATATTTATTTTGTATACCGTAATCAAATAGTACTTCAGGTAACACGGAACGAGAAAATTAATTAAATATCAATTATTCGCATCGAAACGAATCAATTAAATAAATTAAGTGAAAAACCATACAGAAATATGTATAACAATAGATTAGTTGAAACGAACGTGAATAAACTTTGTAAACTAGTAAGAGCAAAGATAAGAGATTTCCAATTTGTGGGCAGTGCGGGTTACCGATTGGATCCTCGGCTTGATTGCTTCCGATTGAGTTCGGTTCGCTTTAATAATACGAACACCCACATTATTATAGTATTACTGCTCTCCATTATCTGTTATTTGCATAAATTCTACGTGCGCAAGTTGATTGACCCTGTCATTCAAGTTTTATTAGCACCATCAAAAGTACCCTCAAAATATAATGAACTCTCGACTTTTAAATAGCACGAGTGAATGAATCAATTTGATGTGCTTCAGATATGGTTTTGCAAATTTTCTGATTTTTGAAATTTTCATCCGTAAACGCCCGACTTTTCGGATCGGATCGGATAATACAACAACAAAATAGGAATAAAACAGGTACAAAAGTCGTATATGGTCGTCGCAAAAATCAATTATATAGGATATTCAACTGGAAAATTGTTCGCTCGCAAAACGAAATAATTCTCGCAGTGACATTAACCGATTGATTGTGAAAATTTATGTGCTTCGAATAATTCTCTACCAAATAAATTAAAACAATAACTAAATTTTACTGCGACCTGTTTTGAGCCCACAAAACAAGCTGGTTTATTCATTTATTCTTTTTATTAAAAATAAATCTAAGTAGGTGCCTAATTATAGTCGCTTTTTAATACTCATTCTTCCATAGAAGTGCTGTAGTAGAGGAATTTCTGTAAAAGGCTAAGCTCAGATATTACCGTAATAAAAATAGTCTCGTAGAGAGGGTGCGAGTTCCTTTTATTACGTGTGATAAGCGCGAGCGATCGAAAACAAGCAAATTAAACAATCGATGCCAAACTACGAGGGCCACTAATGTAAGAACAATAAGTTTTTACTAATCGCCCTAATAACAGAAACGAAATTGTACACCTTTTTTAGTACCTACAATCTTAGTACAAAGAACTACATACCTGGTATTTCGAAATTCGCGCATACGAAAAGCAGGTTGATACAATAAAAGCCGAATAAAAAGTTCGATCAGACCAATAATTTTCTAGTTATAACGATTTGAAAAAAAAATCGAAAACGGGTCTTCATTTGTAATTTTAAACGTATGAATTACGTAGTTAAAATCAATCAATAACACATTTTCAAAAACAAAAGAAAATACAAGTTAAATTTATTAAAAATTATTACGCACGAATTTCGAACCACCCCGTATATCTACGAAAGGGGCAAAATTTCAACCTTTTTCGTCGTAGGTACTTTCTTAAACATAAAACGTATAAGTAGATAGCTTTAAAAATAATGCAATAAGTAATTGTTGCATTCTTTGCATTTTTTTTATATTAAATTAATTACAAAGTAGGTAACCATCTCTCTCGTCTGTAAAAAGACAATAAAAGTGGTGTCATTTAAAACTATAAAAAACTCATGGACACATTTTTTTATAATGAACTTGCCAAAGGAGGAGCACTTGGATTATTGTACGACTTTGGGTCCTCGGTCGTCATTTTTCATCTTTTTGTTTATCAAGCAGCTATACACTTTCTACGTAGTTACTTTTAAGCTTCGTCTAATGACCCGTTTTAAACAACGCCGAAACATGAAGCTCCGTTTATTTTCGCTTGAAAAGTCAGGCGCCATCAACGCGCAAAACCTAATAACAGTTTATGAAGCTAAAAAAAAAGTAGTTTCGGAAAAAGCGACCTTAAAACAGGCAAACGTTGAAATATTTAGCTTCGGTTTAAATTTATGTTTGGTTTCCAGTTCATTTCTAATTCGCTAGTTTCTAATTCATTTTAAAAGTTTAAATTAACAACGACGCGAACGTTGCAAAATGTACTTGTTTAGTCTATATGGGTCACTCCGCGTCGGTTCATCCAGCAAAATTGAATTTTGTCGAGACCTATTTCAGATTTTCATAAAATATTGCAGCTTAGGTACTTATTTTTCACGTCATGTTAGGAAGACGTGCAAAATTTTACTTCCCATCTGTAACAATTTTTAAGTTATAAGGAGTCAAAGTTTGTTAAAATATACGCATTGATTAAATTTATGAATTATAAATTTTAAAAGACGTTCGTCGATTAAGGAAAATTAAATTTATATCTGTGTGACAGAGAAATTGCCATATCTAGTAAAATTTTTTAGTTAATTCTTAAGAAATTCTTTAATAGGCTGTTAAAGAAAATTGGTGAAAAATTATGGCAATAAATTGTAGCAAATTGTAATAAATTGTAAGTGTAGCTTCGAAAAAATATATACAGATAAGCTTCGTATAACGCGGAGCTAATATTCCCAGAAATATCACGCATTATACATAGAAATCGCGTTATATTATGATGTTCAAGTTTCATATAAAATGTAGGGTTATGTTCCGTAATGTACCTACTTTTTTTTAGTTATATCAGAAACAATATTGACATTCAATAAAATAGTAGTAGTTATTTTTAGACGACCACTCAATAAAACAGAAATATCGTGACAGCTGTCAACTTCTGAAAGTTGACAGCCTTCAATCAACGGTGTGCGAGTTATAATGTTTTATCGTGTTGTTCGTGTGATTTACTCAGTCGCACGATATTGAACACTTTCGACTCTCCTTAAGAAAATAATTATTTTATACGACTGATAAAACACAAGGCTACTAATATAAACGGTAATAATGGTCTTTCGTAACTTATCAGAGTTCGAACAAAGAACTTTTTTAGTTTTTTAGTCTTTACGCAATCTAAATGCATTTATTTATAAACATAATTCTGACAAAATGACTTCAGTTCTCTCGCGTTCTCAGTTCAGAGTGGTAGTGTTTGTTTCAGTACGAATTTTAAATTTCGGCGTCGCATCGTTCGCGTGTGCGTGCCTTTATAAGGCGTTTTTGTATATTTGCGCGTGTGTTGTGTTGTGCGTGCTCAGAACAGGTTTACAAAAAGAATTTATACAAGGAAACCTTATGTACGACAAAGAAAGGTAAGATTTTTCTTGTCGACTAACTCTCCATGTATTTTGGCACTAACACAAATTCTCTGAAAATCTTGGTTAGGCGCATCTTAAACATTCGACGGTTCAATTTCGCGACTTTAATCTATAACAATTAGGCTTTTTTTTTTTTTAATATCGATTTGAAAGCAAATTTGATAGTAAACTATCATAAAATTAATATAAAACGATGTTAAAGTAGTAGAAATAAATTCGAGATAACAAAGTTTCACTTATAGTTGTATTTATCGGACGAATATTTATAATGTAACTTACTAAATTAGATACCATCGGCATGGTATCTAACAATTCAATCTAACTCATTTATTTGTCATCAAAATAATAGCCAGTTATTTCTCATTCATTGAAAAACTATTTGATTATTAATGTACAATTTTCGGAATGGATTCCGTTAATGATATCGACTGCTTAATATAATGAATACGTTATTGGTGAAAGGTTCATATTAACAAAAATGGGTACAATTTTTTATAAATTTAAATTTATTCTAAATATATGCAAAATATTGGGAATCATGAACTTATCGGCAGAAGAACCGTATACAAAATTAAGTGCATTTTTGTGGTGTTTACCTTTAACGGTGATGTACGCATTTATTATATTTATAACAACCTCAATGATTAATCACGTGGATTACTCGGGCAGCAGTTCTATATTAAAAAATGAAGATTTACTTATTATGTTAATTTCAGCTGCACGTATATTTATTCGTTTATTTATCAATATCAAGTATAGAAAGTCTGTTATAAAATTTTTACAAAACATGGAAGAATTAAATAATAATAAGAAAAAATCTAAATATTTAATAATTCTTATTTCATTAATAATATTACTTAACTATATCGGAGGTGTCTGTCAATTTGCAATTGAAACTGATAATGTACTCAATGTAATATATTATTTAGCTATTTCCATTAATTTTTACATAGAAAATGTAGAAATTTATTTTATCTACAAAATTGTCGGCGTTTTATATGAAAACTTAACGATAATTAATCAAAGGTTGTATTCTGAAAATTTACGAAATAGATCAGAATTCTGGCAACAACATATTATGCAAAAAAATAACAATAAAGTGCATAAAAAAATCGAAAGAATCATAACAATTACTCAACTCCACTACAATATCAGAAATACAGCAACTAACTTGAACGACATTTTTAAAACGTCTATTTTATCAGCGTGCGTTTTTTGCTTTATAATAATTACGTCTACTGTTCATTTAATTATTTCAACAATTTGTAAATTAATTACACGTGAAATATTATACGCATCCCCGATGTTTCTTATATCAATATCCACGTGGGTCTTTTTAGGTTTTGGACAATTAATTTTTATAATTAAACCGTGGAAACGTTTATCTGACGAGGTAAGTAAATTTATTTATTATTACATTTACCGCTATCGGATTGTCCGTATAATATTTAGGACGTCGAGTCGTTTTTTAAAAGCGTAAAGGTGCCGAGCTGTTAATTTTTTAATGGACAATCGTAACCATGTTTTTTTTCGTGACATTTAACATGAGTTATAAATCGATCGAGATTGATTATTTTAAGTTGGAAGTCTTAGACATCTTCGAAAAGAAGGAAAATACGAAATTTACTCGACTCAATAAAAACCCGATTTTCAATTTTTATTTGTTTGTGTCCATTAAAAAGTTGCAAGGTCGTTTAAAGCTTTTGACGCACTCTGTATAACAAACTAAATTAAAACTTTAGAAGTCCCAATAAAATTTTGTTTGATGTTGTCGAAAGGAAATTTGAAAACTAAAACGCCGATGAATTTCTACAAGTTTTCAATTGTTGTGGTCTTTTTACATTAACCTACATATAACGTCTTTCCTAAATTAAAGTGTTTTTAATCTCGGTTTATTAAATACTGTCTTGACACAGAATCTGTGGTTTTATCGCACTTACCAACTTATTCGAGAAGGCATATTTTCAGATTTTCCGCTTGAAAGCTCTTATCTACCCATATTTTAACCGGTCTTGATCTCGCGACTTTGGGCATAGAAAATCCAAGCAAGCAGATATAAATAAAAATTTATAAATATAAGTAGGTATGTACCTACTAATTTGATATTGAAATATTATTAAGTATATTGTTTTATTAAAATAAACGTTATTTGAAACGTACGGGTTGATGATTGCCTATTTTATGTGTTTATTATAATACATAATAATTTATTAAATATGCAATAAAATTCACACAATAGTTCCATCAAAATTATTTGATAAATATTGAATTAGATATGAATAATAATAATCTAACATAAATTTACATTATTACATAACATAAAATAGAATATATTTACCTATATCAAATATTAATCTTAATGCATAGGCAATTTAAATTAAAACAATTATTTAAAATATTTAATGCACTTACTAATTTGTTGGGTGAAAATGTCGGGGGATATATGTACGAATGTAATGTACTGTAATGTAATTTAATATGTACTAATTAATTTTTAAAGGTAAATGTTACTCCCAAATGCGCAATTTTTAAATAATAATTGATTGGGTACCTAAAAAATTATGATACCTAATATTATTGCAGATAATCTGTTTCTATTCATGTCCGCCCCTGATATCAATTAAATGTCCAGAAAACGTAATTTATCTAATAATAAATAATTTATATCTATCAACCAGCAACCTAATTAAATAAAAAAACCGCTGGATTGAAATGTCCATTAAAACAATTAATAAATAATAAGTTGACGTTGACAAAACGTTGACGTCGCAGTAGCATCAACTTTGACGATACCGACCGGACCGTTTGAATTTATTAATTAAACGTTGACCTATTTTCGTTTACTATAGTGGAAGGCCATTAATATTTAAAAATGGGCGATTTCCGAATTTTCTATTACAAAAGTTATAGTCGGCAGGTATTTATCGATCGCTATTTTTATTTCTAAAAATTTTTTACCTACAATCGGACAATAATTTTAATCGGTTCGCCGTATTTTTTATATCGAGTACAATTTTTTGTGCACAGGTAATGCCTAGATTAGATAACCGAACACCGAATTTTCTTTTTCGAAAATTTTTCTCCGCGAATTTCGTCCGCGACCGCTTTTTTTCATTTACAGGCGAAACTGAAAGAGCGGCTAGAGGGGGCCAAAATAAACTTTTTTTTTAATAAACTTTTGACCAAAATCGAATAACAAGAAAAGTTACGGCGGTTTAAAGTTCTTATAAATTGACGTCCACTTATCGAATGCCGCTGAGCTTATTATCTACTTTTAACAACAAGTAATTTTGACGTATTTACATTTGAAGGGGTTAGAGAGGTAAACCTTTAAAGTTTTATTTTAGTTGCTCTAGCTGCTCTATCAGTTTTCTCCGCGCATCAGAAATCACCCTGTATATTCAACTAATTTAAAAAGTTTGTTAGGTATTAAAACCGACGTGTGTGTGTGTTCCTTCCTTCGATTAGTAACCCATTTCTTACAATCTTAACCATTATCTTAATATGCTGACCCCATTTTTTTTCTTATTTTTCACATTGCGCCGTCGTCTAATATCCTACAGATATAATATCTGAAATCAATCGTTTGGATTTAGATGTGTTTGATTCGGATGTGAAGAAATTGAAAATTGTTCACGTCTTTGAAGGAGTCATTTTGCGGACCCATATTGATTGCTCAATTTTTAACACCCTGTATATAAAAATGTGTAGTTTTTTTTAAAATAATGTCATTTCTAGCAGGCGCAACAATTTCTTATTTATTTTATTTTGAAACATCTGAACCAATACTATTTGTAATTATAAATGCCGCCCACCCAGATATTTATTTTCACTTCGAAACATAACGACTTACACATTATCAATTTTACATAAATTAATATATTAAATAAAATATAGGTAGGTTTGTATAAAGACGAAGTGATACTTTTTAAGATGTCAGAACAACATTTATAACAAAATATAATTTGCTTCTCTTTAATAACCTTCGTTATAACAATGAAAAGAACTGTTTGTTTACTTTCGTCAATACATAAAATACAAAGAGATAAATTAACGATGTTCTATTTCTATTACATTAGTCAAATTGCTTACTTACTTCTTATAAATAAACTGAAATCGTTTCATTAGTAATACGTTACTGCACTCAACATGAGAAATAATTTCTTTCAGTACATAAGTCCGACGATTAAACTGTGCAAATTAGTTGGACTAGTGTTTTTCATTTTTGAACAGAATTCATTTTGGACACATCTAAATTTCGTGTGGTTTGTTCCTTTTTTGTTGTTATATATTTATAGTGTATATCGTGGATTACATGAATTTTACAGCATTAAGTTTTTCAACACTACTAAAATTAACGAAATTTCTGATTTACTACAAATATGTTTTGGTGCGTTTCACATTGTTTTAACAACCATTTGGAGTATAAATAACAGATATTTAATTAAAAAAATATTAGAAAAAATTGATTCCAATCCGATTGTACCAAAAAATATTTATCCTAGCCCATGCAAATGGTTATTTTTTATGATTTTTGGCCAATTATTAGTATTTGTCGTCGATTTATATACCACTATTCTTTCGAAAGATAACGTCAACGTAGATATTTTCTATTATTTGTCATATTCAGGAAGTAGTTTAATCGGTTGCATAGAAACGTATTTTATTTATCAAATTATATGTTCGTTAACTATTCAATTGTACACCCTGAATACGGATATTTTAAATAAATTTAAAAATTCGCGTTTAAATAAAATGGATTGTCAAAAAAGGCGGCTTCAAAACTTCGTACACTGGGACGATACGTGCAGAAACATATGTAAAATTAAAATTCTAGCAAATACGGTTAACAAAACTTTTAGTGTACCGTTATTAACGATACTCGGTACAAATATTTACTTGCTGATAACAAATGCACACTTTCTTCTTTCGTGTTTAATAGCGGTAACGTGGAAAGGCGATTTTAACGTAATGTTGTTATCAGCAACCTGCTGGATTTTAATACCTGCACTAAATTTAATTTTTATCATAAAACCATGGGTTTCGTTTCGAACGGAGGTAAGTAGTACTTAAAAGTTTCTTAAATATAAAGACGACGGCGATACGATGATTAGTTGAAAAAAAAACTACATTTTAAATTTCTCTTTAATTAAAAATTATTCTATATTTTAATATTACAATAAATTATTCAAAAACCTTAATATTACCTACTAATAATTTTATCGTATACGTATCTGGATACCTAAATGCTTTGCATAAAAAGTCCGATCAAAATTTTTGGAAAAAATCGCGGACTGAAATACCTATATGGCGATTTTCTTAAAACTTCACGTAACGGCGAACTTGTCGAAAATGCGTGTATTTCATCATTTCGTGCTTTGTTTTAGGTGGAGTCTTTCTGGGCTTGAGTTAAAAGTTTCAGGTCGGGCCAAAATTGTGCGAAAAAGCAAGGTCATGGACGGCATTTCTTTTGAAATTTCGCGAAATTTTGAACTCGACAAAAACACGTACAGGGCACGGTCGTAGCCACAACACCATGTTTACTGGATTTTGACTTTTTACAGTCAGATATAATTCGGTCCATTAATTACAGAGAAAGTCACAAACGTCTTTTGGAAATGATAGCACCCTATCCCGCGTGTTCTTAAATTCACTGATTGATCCATCGATGACATCTAAAAATCATGGAAAATTTTAGTTTAGGTCCAGAACAACTAGAAACGTCGATTTCCACATAAAACAAAACACGAAATGGTTCACCATTTCGCAAAATCTCGACAAAGTCTTACGTATGCGTATATTGACACTTTGTTTTATTTCCATTTAATCATCTATTACACTTATTGGAAACTCTTTATTTATCTACAATGTATAAAAATAGTTCAGGTACTAGGAACATATCGATGTATTTTTGCCAAAGTACCTATCTTAAGACGCAATCTTTGCATTTTACGCGAGCGAACGTTTTTTGCCATCGTGGAAGCATAAACAATGCGTATTAACGCTAATCAAAAATCGATCTTTGTAGTGGAAAGAATTGAAATTGTTTTACCAGATTCGAGCAAATTGTGTTTTCGAATTAGATACATTACACAATCGGAACGACTTATTTTTCGATCAAATTGCGTCTTACGATACTTTGACAAGAAGTATTGAATTATTTATTACCGTTGTATAATCCACACATTTAATCGATAAGAAGTGTCATGATTTTATGTTTTGCAGGCAAAGAAAACAGCTACATACATTCACGACATATGGAATAAATATGTCGACGAAAACGCAATCGATTCTAATATAAATCATTTGCAATTAATCTCGCTGCAATTATTAAACACTCAACCGAACTTTACAGGCCTATAATTTTTTCCCTTTAGACTGGACTTTATTGCACGGGGTAAAATTTTCATAATATTCTGTACACATAATAATGCCCATCTGCATTTTCTAACTAAAAATGTTTATTCAAATAATACTAGAAATAGAAGCTTTTATTATTATTCTACACCTATTGTGAAAATGTTTTAAATATATCTTAAGCCTCGTTTCCACGCATTTACAATTATTTTGTGGCCAACGATTTTGACCGAATCGATGTTAAAACAACTGTTGAGAACAAATTTCTCTAGCACGGACACGTGGAATATTCTGTAGCTTTGCGTCCAACAAAGTATCGCTCAAATGTTCCGAACAATGTATGAGTGAAAACGAGACTTTAGAATTCACACATACTTACCTAAAGTAGCAATTTGAATCTTAATATTTACTATATTTTACTAATAATAGAGAAAAGTATAATTATTTTAACTTTTCGTTATTTTACAGGTAATTGGAGCAGTTGCGACATATGTAGTTATTTTAATACAATTCGAAATGGCATAATAAAATGTAATAATTATTATTTACATATAGGTACAAATACAATGTTTACAAATAATAGTTTTGATTGAAACTGATTCAAAAACTGAATACAGTTCAACTAGAATTAAGATATTATAAACGTGAAAAAATAATAACGTACTTAAATTTTTATAGGTTTTTTAAAAATATTTTTTTTTAATGTTGCGCTACCTATATATATTATTTAACAAGATTTTCAACATTGTAACCACGAATTACGTATTTAAATGCATTATAATCTCGAATCGAGTTATAAGAATCTTCAAAATTCATAGCCTACTTTATATTTTTTTTAATATTTCCCCTATTTTATTCTAAAATCGTAAAATGTGTAATAACTTATACATTCGCCTCTGTTTATAGTGTCCTGAATAAATAAATTGACGCAGTTTGAGGTTTTCAAAAGCACCTAGGACTTATTTTTAGACATCCAAAAATCTCTGTCCTACGCATTTTTGTCTGCAATTTCTTTGTTGTTCGCGAATTTAAAACGTTCCTGCGTATAAACAAATGACAATTGGTACAAAAATAATTTTCTGTAAAAAAAATGATTAAATAAATAAAACTAAAAGGGAAGGAAACGACGTGTCTTTAAAAATATTATAAATTTATTTATTGTAATTCATAAAACCATATGGCTCGAGGTACAGAATTACATGACTACAATATCTATTATAAATTAATAAGAAATTGAATTCATTTCTATACCTATCAAATCTTAATTACTAACAATAAGCAAGTATTATTCTGAAACATCGTCGCCATTAATGGTTTGGTAGCCTATACGGTGTCTGTTAAATTGAAGAATAATAGCTGGGCTGTAAACAAATGTTTATAAAAATCTAATAATTTAATCGAAAAATTTAACGTACATTGTCAATAAAATCTCGAATCCATATATTCCTGTAGTAACAAAATTAAACATCCCGGGAACTGTTTTTATAGTTTGATTATAAATATGGGCATAAATAGGCGAACCGATTAGATCAACGAGAGTTTCGGTAATTATTATAAAAGAAAATACCTTTCCGATCTCGTCCAGAGGCACCAATTTAGAAATTAGAGATCTTGCCATTGGACTAATGCTGCCGCCAAAACAAATCGAAGCACCGGCTAAAAATACGGGAAAAGCTATTGCGAATATATTTCAAAATTTACATATTTTTACCTATATACATGTGCCAATCTTTTGAAGCCAGTCCTTGCAACAGAACATTAGTGAATGTACACAAAAAACCTATTAGAATTATAATCGTTTCTTCTACGTATAACAGTCTATGTAAAACGTATCCTCCAAGAATACTACCGCATAACCAGGCTACTTTACGTCCGCTGCTGAACAGTGTGTACTGTTGCAAGGACCAATGGAATTTTCTTCTCAAATATAATATAACTATCCGTCCATCCGCAGTTACAGCTAACAAAAATATAACTGTTAAAGCGATTATTGTCCAAAGTAACGCCCTGTCGCGACCGTTTCTTTTTTTAATGGTAACCATAACAGTATCTTTTACTAATGAACATTTAAATAAATTACGGATTTTTCCCTAAAATTAAATTATTTTTTTTGGCATAAAAAATACGTATATATTTACCTCAGTTTCTGGATTAAGAAGAGATTCCGGTACTCCTACCAATACGCTTAACCAAGATAAGAATATACAGCTCGTAGTTATTACATATACGACCAAATAACCGCAAGCGTTAAAGACAAACGAACTAGAAACATTACCTAATAAACCTGCTGCAGATATAATAGCTTCAAATATCCCCATCCTGAAAAAAAACGATTTATTTATTTATTCGAGAAAACGTAGGTACTACATGACCAATAAGTTTTATTGCCGGTGATCGTCGTGGGAGGTAGACAACTTATTGTTAGGTCTTTTCATTTGTACTGCACTAATCTGCACTATGTAGAACAGTTCTACGCAGTTCTTCAGTTATGTAGTTCTACATGATAGTAAAACAGCCCTTCAAATTATAAATTTCCATTCCTATTATTGCTCCGCTTTATTTATCGTTTTTTTTGTGCTTCCAACTGTTTGTTGAAGTATGTGCTTTACAATCAAACAAAAAGAGAACTTTTTCAAATTTTTGCTCGCTACAACTCTGAACGCTCGAGCGAACTTCAATTCCCTATTTTGCGCAGCCGATTCCTTTTAATGGGCGTTCGTATACGAAATGTCGTTTCGACAAATCGAGGTGAGTGTGTTCAAATTCTGCGTTTTCGAAAAAAGAAACATGTTTAATAAGTTACCTATGGGTCATTCGAATATTCCGACGCACGTCATCGATCAAATGACGATTAAATTGTATATTTCTAATTCAGTTCAAAGTTTAGAAACCGACATTCTATTCATTGAAAGTGAATGACGCATATTACATCGCAAAGAAAGGCTACTGTTTATTAGTACGTACTGTAAAAATATGAAGTGCAAGGTGACACTACCGTGAATAAAATGTCTTGATCTAGGAACCTTGTAATGACGACGTGCATCGGAATAAAATTTGAATGGCCCTTACCTCTCACGTACTGTACCGGCGATAAAACTTATTATAGACATATGTATAGTACACGCAAATAAAGCTTGAATGTTATGTTACATAACATACATATCAAATAGACTCGTAATTTCAACGCTTTAGGTAATACTATAAACTAAAACAGTTCTTTAACAAAAATGTCGATATACAGAGTGTCCACGGACGAACCTAACTATACATGTAAACTTTTTTATTTTTCGTTTTTAGAGAAAAAGTCATTCTTTATAAAGAGTTTTGCTCAGTTTGAAGTCTTTAGTCATAGTCAGAATATCCATATCATAAAATGTGTTGTTTAAAATTAACGAAACATTAAATTGTACCAATTATTTGAGTAAAAATGAAAAATGTTAGAGGAAAGAATTGTGTCTATAGAAGTTCAAATATGAAATTTCAAAATTTTTTAGTTCACTATCATTTGTAATATTTCTTGTAGTTAGTCATGCCCTAATTACACTATTTTAGACATTTCCACTAGGTATATTGATTGTATGTTGGCACGTATATACAGGTACCCCATTTCTAATGTAGGTTAACTTTTGTTAGAATAAAAATATTGTTTTTCATTTAATACACATATTGTTTATTAGAATTAACTTTAAGTTCTGGGTTTTTTATCTCTTTTTAAACGTTTTTTTTTTAAATAGCTCCCGAAACGTAATTTTGAACACACCTGAATTCACTAATAAGTACCTACAACAAAGAATTGCTGATAAAACGTGGATTATGCCAATTTATCTTTTAAATTAACAAAAAGAATTCGAAATAATAAAATGAATAGTTTTAGAGGAACAAATATCTAACAAATAATAATAGGTATAATGCAAAATTTATGAATTACATAAATATATTACATATTTATAAATATTAAACTGCAGCAATGTATAAATTTACCTTTAATTTCCATAGTATGTCAACGACTGATACTATATTGTTTGTTAGGAAATAACCACTTAAAATGATTGCAAAGATAATTAGATAGATAAATAAAAATACGTAATTTAATGAATAATTAGTAAAACGTTATTTTTGTTACCTTACTCCTCTGTTCAGGAGTGAAGTTGTATCGGTAATGTAACATATTGTGACAGCTAGCAACGCTGGAAATCCACCAAAAAGACATATCGGTATCGTGGATAAAAGCAGAAAAACCGGCGACGCATTCGGTATAAAGCTTACAAATGTTATTATCAGATAACCCAAAGTATAACCTGCAAACATAATTATTTAATAATCTAATGTAACGTCGGTGATCGTCAATTTTTTAGTTAACACTAAAATGAATAACGTCTCTGATTGTAGTTCGTGCAAAATCGATTGACACAATCTGCTTTATGGGGACTTATAAATTTATCCGAAAACATATTTTCGACAATGAAGTCGATAATTGTCTTCAAATAAATAATTCGGCATTTATAGGAATATTGTGCCAACTAATTCTGCATGTTAAACTAACCTGTCAATACAAACAGCAGTACAGGTCGTCTGCCGTATTTATCGGACCAGGGGCCTAGAAAGAAACACCAAATTGCAGTAACAAAAGTTTCGATCAACGATTTCGTAGTTGCTAAAATGTTAGCGTACGGTTGCACTTCCTGCTCCAATTTAGCGGTCTCGTTATCGTGATGATGGGTCCCCAATAGAGCGCATTCTGTCTCATTGTAACCAAACACAACATAACAAGACCTGTAGATTATTAAATTGATCGTTACTGGATCTATTAAAACATTATTTATATTAGATTATTACCTATCAATTAGAAACGTCTACTCACCTGAAAATGAGAAAGCGAATAGTAGCAGCGAAAATGGCACCTCGACGTATAACTTCATTTATCTGCGTTTATGTTATGCCCTATCGTAATTTTAAAGATAAATTATTCTCAGGAAAATCTATCTCTTTTTTTTATTTATCGAAATGCATCTGCTTAATCACATTATCTTTCCATCAAAACATAACCGTTATTAAACAATAACTGATTTTCGCCACAGTTCCAAATATGCAAATGCAACACTATTTCCTCCTAATCTTAAAATCGCCCGATTGTTTTATTGTACCATCATAAGTTTGAAATGTGACAGTTTCGATTTAATTTACAATTACCGTAACAATAGTGTACTTGTACACTTTTATATCTTCATTAAGTAAGGAATAAACAACATGTAGCTAACTAACAAGAACGTACTTTAAATTAATACAAAAATTTGGTGTTAGCACACGCGCGAATTGTTTCCTTATGATTAACGTTGTTAGTCATCTCGTTCAAAATATATAATAATAGACCGGGAACTTCCTTTAGATAATCTACTTGAGTTGGAAAGGTGAGGGGAGTACAGGGGAATAACACATCCAAATAGATACATATTCATAAAAATATATAAATTAAAATTGGTTCATGTTTATTGCAAAATTTTGGCCCGACCTGAAATTTTTTATTTCGTCTCCGCACGTCCAGAAATATCGATTTCAACGTTAAACACGCATTATCTGTCACCCATTTAACCGTCAACTTCTATTAACCGTCAGGCCATCAAGGGAAAAATAAATAAAAAAATTAGACCGAAAATACGACATTGCAATCGAAAACTAAACTGTTTTTGTTTCTCTTTCTGCCCCCATCAACATTCCAAGAAATGGCGTGGCCTATTGGTTGTTAGTCATGGGGAATGAGAGGGATATGTATTTCTATTATCCGACATTGTCATCATCAATTAATGTTAAACTCGTAACATTTTAACACGTTATGCTTTTACAATTTTCGGTGATGTTTTTATTTTTTTTATTTATTTCAATTTTTAACAAGCAGAAATTAAAACCTATTATGCCTTATATAAAAATTTAGTCACTGTTTGTGACGTGCAAAAATAATATCTAATTACCTACCGGTTCACTAAAATGTACAAAAAGTACATACAAAAAGTTTAACTAAAAAATTTCAAATTTTTGCATTATATTAATTGTTTTTTAATAGAATAAATTCATCAGTTCACGTTCCATTTAGGTATCTGGAACCACCTTATTTTATTTAATAGACTGATCACTTTCTTATGTTGTCACTTTGGTACTAAACAAAAGGAATTAAGTTTAAAAATTGTTTCTTTTGAATTCACTTATTCATCATTAAAATTGATTTACTTGTAAATGTAAAAGGAGGACGGTTACTAATGTAATCGACTTTAGATTTAAAAAACTTATGGTCAAATTCATAAACGAAACTCATCGTCTCGAGCTATTTCCTCGTGAAGAAATGAGATCAATGGTCGCATTCAGGGAATTGTAGCGTCGAAACGCTGCAGCGCTGTAACGCTTTATCTTGCCTGAATAAACATTTTTGGTACTAGTTATTTTTCAGCTTTTAATTCTTAGGTTGGCAATTTTGTTTGTAAAACACTCAAATTTTTATGTAAAACTTACCTTGTAATATCTTCAACCTTTCTTCTTACGTTACTGCAAGGGAAATGACTTCGTCTCCGAATTGTAACGTTATAGCCATCTTTATTTTTTGCATAAACCAAAACATACACAAGCAACATAATTTGTTAGGTTAGAACGCATGGATGCGTCATTGCTTTATTTAGTTATAAAGCGTTAAAGCGGAATATTTATATGCTTGAATGCTTTACTAAAGCGCTGCAGCACTGCGAGTAAAGTAGACACCATTCAGAGCATCGCTTCGATAAAGCGCTACAGCGCTACCATTCCCTGAATGCGACTAATGAGAAAATAGGAATTGGCCGATTGCACCAACCTATCCTAAAATTCAAATAAGTACCTATGTATAAGTAACTAGGTACTAAATTTTTCTTGGAGACCATTGTGTTTACACAGATATATTATAGGAACTTATATTTTAACGTGGCCCTTAATAACACAAATAGAACCAACGCAAGAAAATAAAGATCGATTGATATATTTGCAGACATTCAACGTGTGAAACGCGTATAGCATGACAGACGATAGTAGATGTTTCTGATATTATATTCATATTAACAGATGGATTGAGAGTCGATTGAATTACACTTGATTTTCGATAATTAGCATACGAAAAATCGCGCGAACAAAAACGTTTTAGATATTTGAATACAGTAAAATCCGGATATAATGACCCACAAAGGATTCAGAACATGAATTGGTTATATCCGAAGTTCGTAATAAACGATAAAAAAAACTTTCTCTACTTGAAAGTGATTTGAGACAACCAAACAGGTACACAATTATCTCATGCATTACACTGGACAATGGTGATTTTATTATCATCGTTATTAAAGCAGTTTTAGGGCGATTTTGTTGTTAATTCCATATTTGTTATCAATCTTATCAAATTGGCTCTAGTTTTTAAGCTAATGCTGTTACCCAAATGCTTGCTGGGCATTAGAGACTTTGCGCTCAAATTGTAACTATGTGTACT
Organism: Rhagophthalmus giganteus; assembly: GCA_036326145.1. Lineage (NCBI taxonomy): Eukaryota > Metazoa > Arthropoda > Insecta > Coleoptera > Rhagophthalmidae > Rhagophthalmus > Rhagophthalmus giganteus. The sequence continues at coordinate 53,945,229 of JARFJA010000001.1, forward strand.
ATGCACTAGGATACGAATTTAATATTATTTTGTTTCCAACAATCAACAAACAACGGGTTTGCCGCGTTGAACGTTTCACCAATAATACAGCTGCCTTAATTCTTATGAACATACGAATTTCTATAAACTGCCCTAAACTGGAATCCTTGGTGTTCCCGCGCAATTTAGTAATATAAAAAATTGCGGCCTTAAATGGTTCCCCGCTGCCGACGTCCCGACGACCTCAACTTATACGATTACTCGAAATGGCGATGATCAATGTTTTCGCAAAATTCAAAATACCGCCATCCCGAAGAATGTAGTAACCACGAAGTACCCCAACGAAAATCCTGTAACACAATATAATTTTGATTCTCAAGTTGAACGGACTATTGACTGCTTACCTATAACACCTGACCCATATCTATACCTGATAACGAAGGATTTTCCGCTTTTGTATGCGTAAAATCCAGGAAACGCTGTTCTAATTTAGCTTTCTGCTACTATTAGTAATGGGTTCGATCCCCTCGAAATCCGACACTTGCCGAATATAATACCACAAAGTACCCACTAAGAAAAGTTAGATATATCTTAGCCAAACCGTCTGGCGATCACGTCATCAGTAAAAAGTTACTAGATTGTTTATTCGTAATTCAGTTTGAAGTTTGGAAAGTGACATTTTCTATAGATAATTTACCTGCGCACATATTAGATGGCATAGAGAAAGACTACAATTTATTAGAACTGTGAAAATACTAGGTACGAAGTGACAGCACTGTGTGAAACGTCAACATCTAGTAACCTTTTATTGTTGGATAGGTCATACCCGCCCACGCGTTAAAAATTGAATATTACTTGTCAAGCGTCGTCCAAGTTATCTCCAAATATAAAAAAATCAGAATGCCTAGCAACGTGAAACCGCAATAAAATCGTAACAAAGTTAGTTGTTCATTAGTTCAAAAACAAGAGCCAATTATTATTAGAAATGTAAATTGTTTCTCAATTCCTTGCCTCAAATGTACTGCGAAATCGTATAAACATTTTTGGCAATAGAAAAAAATTTTTTTGTTGAACTTTGTTATTGTTAATACAAGGCTATTGTGTTTAATTACCACTAGTGTCCTCTATCCAGCTTAAAAACTTAAATATCCGCTGATTGTTGGTAAGAAAATAATTATAACAACACGCTTTATTCAAACACGCCTTTGTACGTCTTTGGCGCGAGTCTTTGTGCCAACAATCGATTGTTCTCGAAAAAACATTTTCACCTACTTTCATGGAAAATGTTGACGTACGGAAACAATTTTGTCGAACGTTATATCCGAAAGTTCGTTATAACCACCAAAATTTATAAGGGATCTCACGGGTTGCGTGATGGGACTTTTAAGGATAGTTCGTTATATCCGGAAGTTCGCTATAAGCAGGTTTGTTATAAGCAACTTCAACTTAATTATTAATAAACCTATCAATTAAAGAACGTTAATAATATTAAAATTTATGAACCACGCAATGGTAAATTGACATACAACTAAACAAACATGTGCTATATCTATAAAAGCAAGCAAGCAACCAACTATAACGCTAAAATATCTAATAGCAATCGTTACAAACATGTAGGTACGTTTTTCTATATAAAATACCATAATTCTAACATTTTTCTTTTTCTAAAAATAATAGGTGTCCCGAATTGCAAGTTTAAACAACGCCCTTTATTATTTTTACAATAACGTTACACAAATATTGTCTAATAGAATATAAAATAGTATGAGCAGAAGATACAGTAACTACTTATTTATAATACCTACAAATATTAACACTTTATTATATATGCAAAGAATTCTAATAAGATAATTTATGACAGATATAGATACTATTCGCAGGTAGTATCTCAGAAAAAGAAATTTGTAAAACAACTTTTTCATCGTTCATTATAATAGTTGTCGTAATTTTCATAATAATCGTCATCATAAAGAGATATATTTGTAGTTGAATTAATCACTGTTGCCATGATAGGTTTAGTTATAACATTTTGAGCTTGATCATGTTGTACTATAATAACCAGAAATGTCAATAGTGTTCCCACCATCTTAAACATATCGAATTACTTTTATATTTAATAGTATATATATACATACGACATACTGCATAAAGTAACGAAAAGTCAATGTCAAAAAATCCAGAAGCAGAAAAATTAATTTTTTGATGCAACATCTCTATAGAATATATTTGGATCTAACAAAAATCAATTATAGATAAGTAAATCAGTCAAATACAATTTCCATTCCCATAAAATCTTTACTTACATTACCTCGAAGTTCGGGATTTTCCACATTACTTTGTATGTCGTGCAAGGCCAATGTAGTATCGTTAGCCTAAAATTGATAAATTTAATAAAACGGTTTACCTACAAAAAATTTAAAACGTTTGTACATAGTCAGTTGAAGTTGTGCATACCAATAATAATCCAAAAATCTCCAAAATATCGCCGAAAAACCAGACAATAATCGCCGCAATTTTCAGTTCTTTTGCGTGTAACAATTCCTTTGTACAAAGAACATATAAAAAATAATATTGCCCCAAAAAATTTAAAATCAATACCAAAACCGCTAATAAAAGTGGATATCCAAATGCCGCATTTAACTTATTGACAACATCGCATAATTTGAAATAAGAACGACACAAAATATACAATTTTTCCATAAAAACATCGACATTTTGAGTTACAATTCTTTCATTACCGACAGATCGTATGGCAATGTTTATTAATTCAAATCGTTGTGCTGTTAATAGCACGAAAACTGAAAATTGCCAAATCTCGGCAAATTTTAATAAAGGAATTGTAATAAAAAAAATATGCTGACAAATTAAAATTTCTGATATAAAAAAAAACACGATAATTCTTAAGAGACATAACAACAATGATAAAAGTAAAAGGTACAATATTCTTTTTTTTATAATATTATAATCAACCGTCAAACCTGCCATTTTTAATAAATAATCCACGTAAGATAGACTAACTAAACATTGGTTCACAATATCTCGTTTAAAATATCCAAAAATTATTACAATACACATATTACATAGCATCATAAAAATAAACACGATCTGAAAATTTTTGGAAATGTGAAATACTATTTCTTCGTTGACGACAATTTTTAAATTATACAATGAGATTATTAAATAAACTGTAAAATATATGATAAAATTCATCCAATCTTTATTGGTCGATTTTAATACGATTTGACCTTTTTTTTCACTTGCAAGAGCGGAATTAAACCTAAACATCTGCACATTAGTATAACAGGCTCGACTGATTGATAAATTCGGTCGAGGTAATTTTGAAAATCACCATGTCTTCCCGCATAACGAAGTTTGTTTAAAGGCAACATTATAATGACAAACTCAGATGAATAACGTCTAATACAAACAACACAAATTTAAAAATAAAAGTAATCTAGCTAAAATGATATTATGTACCTCTATAATATATTTGAGCGATTTAGATGTTTTTCCAAGATTAAGGCCATACATCAATATAAGTGCAATACAAATAAACATTAATGTAATTATTATAATAGTCACGTAAAACAAAATTATAATTTAACTCTAGCGACCAATTGTACGCATAAAAAACTACATACGGATTTAATTTCAAGTTCATAAAATAAATTACGTATTAAAATTTCTTTCAAACAAAATACCTCGCAGATCGTAATGTTTTAATTAATTGAGATAAGTAGATAACCAATTATTATAATCTATTACTGCGGCGCGTTTTTAACATAATATAGGCAACCCAACTATCACTATCGATTCGAATTGAAATTGTTTTTAGTAGTTCAATTCGTGATCTAGTAGTTCATTTGTCCTTAAAAATTTAGGACATTGACAAGAAACCAGGGGCGTACGTGTTACAATAGCAGATGCTATGTAATTTCCAAAAACAACTACCACATTACGACTCAGTAGTAATTAATAATAATCTAATCGCGATTCTAAAATATCTTATTTCGTAAACAGCAACAAATTGAATAGTCGATAATTAACCTAAACAGAAAATCGTACTACTTTATATTCAAAATCTGCAAGAGATGTCACTTATATCGCAATTTCATTTATTAAGCATCTAATTTTTTTATTTAAATTCGCACTCGTGCATTGATTTGTCAACATCCATTAATTTTCTTTATCTCTAATTAACATTAAATTGATTTTCACACTGTTAAATTAAATTTTATTATTTTCGCTTGCCTCCTAATTTTATTTCAATTTAAGACTTTTTTATAGACCGAAACATACATTAAAATTTTTTTAATAATTCTAAATAATGAACAATGCAACAAACACATAAACAGAACTAATGTCTTGGGGGTATAGAATATTTATTATTCCCCCTGAAGAAATACCTACCTAAAAGTTGTTCACAAACAGAAACGTATTGGACTGATTATTAATGAATATATAAATATAGGTACGTCATCTCATAAACAACTTTATGAATGTTGCCAGTCCTTCTTTTGCTAAAACACATTATAATAGTAAACTTTACAATGTGTAGATTTAGAGATTAAAGGAATTAAGATGTTTAGCTTCGTCATAGATGAAACTAATAAACTTTATGAATTGCCAGAACAAATTCCCCCTTTGCGATATATCATACCGACCATTTTTACAAGATCTCATTTTATTAAAGAGTGGTCGTCTTATATAAGTTCGACCGTACGACGTTATCTCAATTTTTACATCGTATATTTATTTTTAGAACTTTAATTATATATTACAGCAGATATGCGGTCCGTACTACTCTAATATTTTTAATACAATCATATTTATCATAACAGAGATGACTATATGTATACGTTTGATCCATATTGAAATATTATCGCTTGTTATTTCAAGTGCGCAGTTTATCTTTTATCTATTTGCTTATTTCAAACATTTTATATTAAGTACGGTAGATTTTATGCGATACCTGTAACAATAAAATGATTTATTGAAATATCCATTTTACCTCTTATATACACTGTGCTTTCAATTTGAAACGAAGTGTGCTTAGATGCTTTCCTTAAATTTTCGTATGTAGTACGTCTATGGATTGTTCCTAACCAATAATTTGGTACTGTAGTTTCATAGACAGTTGCGGGAACGCTGCTATAAAAACAGACCAACAAGGAAGGTCATAAACAGTCTGGCTGTTGAAGTGTTGTGGTTACGTTGTTTTTTTGTTAACGTTCAATTTGCACGTGCATAAAATGAAATTAACACCGAAGAATTGTAAAAGTGTCGCTAAAATATTAGACTTTTATTCGCAGTTTAATCCGTCACCACTTTCTATTAAAAAATTCATAGATTTTGGTGAGTAATTCGGTGAAAACCGTTATTTATAAATTATATCGTAAAATCGTTGTTGTTTAATTCATATTTAATTTAAGGATGAGACCACTTTAGGTATAATCACATGACTCGTTTAATTAGCTTTATTGTTATCTGATGCGATTAAATTTTATTTTCCCACATAAAATAGCCTTAATATTAACACTTTTAACATTTCATGTATTTGTTATTTTTACCTTAAGAATACATTTTGTTTAGTGCAGATTTGGCATTTGTTTCTATAATAAAGTAGTTGTTAAATCATATTAAATTCGATAATTTAAATGTAATCTGCAAAAGAGGCAATGCTAATAGTGTTAATGTACAAAAAACAAGACCTTTTAGTCGTAATTTTAATACAGTAGGTGAATTATTCAACTAAACAACAAAGTAATATTAGGTACTTATAAAAGACAGTAGCGTAGCATCAGACGCATTGTAATTCCTACGTTAATGTTATACACTTATAACTTTTACTAAAATTTTCTTCGGTAGAAAATTAAGGTTCATATATATGTAATAACTTAACATTAGAAAACCCTGGTATACACATCATTCATTTTTTAAATTAAAATAAATTACTACTTACCTAATTTATCTTTAGTATTGTACCTACCTACATACTTTTATGAAAAACTCGATAATCGTAGTACATTTATGTAATATTCATATTTCGTGTTGATTTTTTTTAACTTATGAGCATCTTAACAAATAAGTTTAGAACACGCTTACATTAATTTTCGTGGAAAATATTGAATATATTTAAAGACGTCAAGGATACTGATATAAAAATCAATACGGCCTCAGCACCTTAAAATAATCCATGAGGACAAATTATAATTATTGAGTTTTTTAATTTAAATTTCTGAATTTTTATACTTAAATTTCTTGTTTTAGAATATCTTGTTCTCATAAATAAATTGAAATGTCTTCAAAATTATGCGTAAAATAAATGTTCTGAATCGAACGTTCTTATTAGACAAAAATTAAGGGCACATAATGTTTATAGAAAATGGTGTTTCAAAATTGTTAAGATTAAAAAAGTCGAGTCCCTCTACTTTGCTTCTTCATTCCTCAGTACATTTTTGGCCAAGATTTTCTGGGCTCCGTTAACAGTTTCCTATAACGTACCAAAGCCGTTTTAGAATCACCCTGTATATATTTTTAAAATCGTTGTGCTATTACACACAATATTAATTGGATTTTTTGTAAATTATAAATAAAGTAAAATTTCGACATAACGTTATCTTTTGTAGTCTCGGTCCCAAATTGTAATTTTTCATAAATTAAATAACCCGGATAAAACGTTCTAAATGCCGCTTATTAAGGTCACAGAATGAATATTAGATCGGTAAATTTTCTAAAAATGACGAAGATCGGGAGAGACTAGGAGGAAAATTAAATTTCGATGAGTTTTCTCTCTTCTAGATGATAATTTGATGATAAGTCTCCAAGATATGATGGATAAAATAGGGTCGCCTAATTTAAAAAACACTTATTCGTGAACGAAATAAAAAAGCAAACAAACCCAATACCTAGTTAATCAGAGGGCTAGTCTTCTTTGTTAAGAGGATCCAGATGTAAATATTTTTTTGCTATTTGTTATCTTTGTGGGTTCTCGTTTGGAGACCCTAAACGGACCTGAACAGTACTGATGCCCTTGAGTAATATGTTTACTTTACCATTTTAGTATTAAAAAAAGAATAAAACGTTATTAGACATTTTTTATAGACAAATTAAATAACTAGTATGCAGCATTAATTTGCTCTAATCTTAAAATCTGTGAGTGTTCGCCTGATTCTGAAACTTAAAATTGTTGTTATTGTGTTATTAAATGTACACTGCGCGTCATATGAATATGGTACAAGTTTTGTGCGTGGAAAATCGTGTTTTTTTTAGCTGTGTAAGTTGATCTTTCTTGACGTATTCATATTATACACTTTATGATCAACGATATTAGCTATACGAAAATTTCCATAGACTTTCAATAAACAAATAAACTTGTCTATAGGAAACATTTTAAATAATTCGCAATTTTTCGATATTACTTAAGTGCTTTGGCGTCGTCACAAAGTTAAATACTACGAAATTGTGACAGATCTTTCACACTGTCAATGTAACAAGGCAAGTCTGATTTACATCGAATAAAATCTAAATGTGCCACATTTATATGACGCGCAGTGTACAAATGTATTATTTATACTTTTTAAAATACCTACTTATAAAAATATAACAAATAATATACTGAAATAGCGTAAAATTAGAAATCTTATTACAGTTTATCTGAAAACATTTGATTACAGATAATTAAATTTTATTAACTTTGATTCGAATCTAGCCCTTTAAAATACATACATATTACAAAATTTCGTTATCGCAATCTTTGTAATCGTTATTTTTTTAATATTTGATTTTTTTTATTACGAGCCATATAAGAGTGCTCGGGGTCTTTCAAGGGTCCGATCGTTACAGATCATTACATATGGATAGACATCCACGCTTACCTACGTATATAAACTACCCCTTTCAATTACAACATTTTATGTTATTGTTTTTTTGTTTATTTATTTAACAGCGTTTATTAGAGACATAAAAATAACATAATTAATATTAAAGAGTGAAGTCATAATCTATATTTTAATAAGAATAAAATAAATTAAAATGTGAATATGATTCAAAAACGAGGACAGAATTAATTTAATTGCATAGCTTCCGACAATTACTTTTTACTTTTTTTTACTTATACCAATTTTTTAAGTTTGAAAACCACTGAATTAGTTAAAAGGTGGTTATTTATCACACAAGGTACCTGTTATGAAATTAGAGCTGATAACCTTGCAAGCTTAGTAGAAATATTCTAATATGATAGTTTACCGTCTGTTAACAGTCGAAGATCCCACCGTAAGATTTGTGTTATGATAAAACTTGAGCAAAAAAAAAATAGCTCGTTAAACCGCGTGTATAAACTTTTACAAAACTCCAATATTGCCATCGATAAGTCGTTGTTTCTTTGAATAAAAAATTAAAATGTCTGCTTGTTTTTTATAATAACTGGTATGATGGTACTTGAGGAAATTTCTTATTCCAGTATTTAAATTACAATTTATTACAATTTACAATTTTTAAATTCGAAAAAGTTTAAACTGCCATTTTTTCATCTGCGGCAGCAGCGCTCAGAGTTCAATTTTCCATTATCATCAAACTTGAAAATGATTTTTATACAAAATAAAAGCTTATGCTTCCCCGTTGACGAGAAGTTAATGCTACCACTCGAATATTGATGTTTAATTCACGGTATCAAAACGGAGATTAGAATTAAAAAATTTGAACGGCCATTATTTTCAAACGGGTCGATCGATTTGGCTGGTTAACGAACTCGTTCTTCGTTTTCGTAAAGACAATACTGTTCAAATTTCAACCTCCTACGATCCAAAAGAAATTGATTATATATATATATATATATATATATATATATATATATATATATATATATATATATATATATATATATATATATATATATATATATATATATATATATAACCGACCCAAAAGGAATTACTTATATTTTCGTGATCTGGGGGTCGAGATCGGAGAAAAGCCAAAAGGACACGTTTTTGTCCCGTCATCAGGCAGGCTGCAATAGCTTTATTTTCTATGAAAATTCGCTAATACTTACCAGTTTAAAATTATCTGGATAATCACTATCTACTTACTGCCTTTATACCGCAGAATTATAAATTTACTCTATTTTTAATTTAAAAACTATTCGTGTACCCTTAAGTATAGAAAATTTCCTTATTACAAACCATAAACCAGATAAAAGTTTAATCGCATTTTTATGCGACCGATACACCGACAAAACAACTAATAAAAATGTGCGCCACCTACTTCCATATCTTATCGGAATGCGAACAAAGAATGGAATGTTTTTAGAATAAAAACTGGATTTCCTAGTATTCACGTATAAAGTCGAATGCATTTATATATAGGATTCCGGAAAAACCGTTTCAGATCTTTCGCGTTCTTGATACAAAGCGGTAGTGCTTGCTTATATAATATATGGAATTCTGGTAAAACTGATTCAGATCTTTCGCGTTAGTGGTACAAAGCGGTAGTGCTTGTTTCAGTAGTTCGAATTTTAAATTACGGCGTCGAATTATCCGCGTGTGGGAGGAGTGTTCGTTCGGTTTATAAGGTCTTTTTGTGTATGAGTGCGCGAGTGTTACGTTATGTTGTATTCTCTAAAAGGATTACAAATAAAAAGATTGATATAACGAGGAAAGGTAGGATTTTTCTTTATCGACTAACTCCATGTTTTTTATAAAGTGTAAATACATGGACCTTTAAGCTCTAACACAAATTCTCTGAAAATCGAGCTTGGCGAGGCTCTTGGATAGGGACTCGATTAGGGTCTTGGTTAGGGTTCCCCTTAAACATTCGACGATCCATCGCTGCCGTGAATTAAACAACGATATTCGAGTGGCAGCATAAATTTTTCGTCAACGGGAAAGCATAAGCTTTCATTTGGTATAAAAATCATTTTCAAGTTTGATGATAATAGAAAGTTGAACTCTTTGAGCGCTGCTGCCGCCGATAAGACGACGATGAAAAAATGGCAGCATAAACTTTTTCGAATCTAAAAATTGCTCTCTAACTACTGGAATAAGAAATTTCTCAAGTATAATCATACCGATTATTACAAAAAACTAGCAGACGTTTTATTTTTTTATTCAAAGAAACAACGACTTATCGATGGCAGCATTGGAGTTTTGTAAAGGTTTATACACGCGGTTTAACGAGCTATTTTTTCTGCTCAAGTTTAATCATAACACAAATCTTGCGGTGGGATCTCCTACTAAAAACAAACAATGGAAAAATTGAGTATACAAATATCCGTTAAATTTCAACACATTCTAACGTAGACCAAGAGCTGTTTAATGTCCGAACTTCCAATTTCATTGAAACTTTTACTTTAATAAACAAACGAAAAACATAATAATGAGGCGTTTTCGATAATTACACCGGTAGATACCAAACTAACTTATCGGTGCTAATCGATGTTCCAGTCATTATCACAATTGAAAGTTGTTTAAGTTATTTAAATACAATTTTTGTAATCGTTTAGTATGGTTTTTAAACGTGATAAATAATCAAAGATTTGTATTTTCAAAGATGACAAGTTGATTCGGTATCCACCGATGCAATTATCGAAAACGCCTAATGTGTCCATTGCTAAAGATTTTATTTGGTTAGAAGCAATCGCGAATATCATACCCGCGAATAGCGAAGGACGACTGCTTTTATTAATATAGATAAACTTGTTTATATATATATATATATATATATATATATATATACATATATATATATACATATATATACATATATATATATACATATATATACATATATATATATATACATATATATACATATATATATATACATATATATGACCTACCCAAAATGAACGACCTATATTTTCGTGATCTAGGGGTCGAGATCGGAGAAAAACCAAAAGGACATGTCTGAGTCCCATCATCAGCCAGACTGCAATAGCTTTATTTTCTATGAAAATTCGCCAGTAGCTCTTGTAATCTCTTAAACAATTCCTAGAAATTAAGTAACTGATACAATGACACGATAATATAATATTTCGCGACATAAGTGCCGCAAAATGTCAAGTCTCTATTATTTTTATTATTTAATTAGAGGAAATAAAAATTATTTCAGAGAACGATAACTGCCCACAAAAAATGTTTACAAATGTGTACTGAAATTTGTTTTAAAATCTTATGGGAGACCTTGTTGATCTTGAGTGCGTCAGTAGGACGAAGTCCAATTTATTTGGCCCAATAATAATGTTGGACTTTAATCGGCGACGTCAACGAAGTATTCCAATAGTACTGGCAAAGGATCTCCCAAACGATATTTAAGGTTCAAAGTCGAAGTTTTTTTTCAATCGCAAACAAAAACTATAGGAAAGATTAAACATTTAAGTACATACATATATATGCATTATTATAACATTGTTTATGGTTATATTTATATTTTTAGATTACATTATGTTGCCAATTTCGACTTGGATTTAGACAAAAAAGACGTAGATAGGTAACTTACAGTCTGCCTTTCTTGCGTCATTTATCTAATTTAACATTGACATTTATAAAATTGAATAAAATCAGACAAGTGAGACTTACTCATTGACGTTCAAACTTATAAAGTATATATCATAGTTAATAATAAATAAATACGTTCGCCGTTGGTGCTTCAATTTCCATAAAATCGTAGATTCGCTAATTTTTTGAGAAATTCACTGGAAAGGCAGAAAATTTAATGGAGCTTTTTTAAATAATTACGTTGAAATAAACAACATGCTTGGAGCAATTGCAAAGAGTATTCTCATCATTTTTATTATAGTTAATGTTATAATATATTTAAATACAAAATAATCTGTGTTACAAGTGAACTATGATTGTTATCACTTCCTACTTCAATTTATCACTTAATTCTCCAACTACTATTTAAGAACAAATAAATTTAAATAAAAAATACGGTGGAATTTGTAAAGTTGACCTATTGTTTGAACAGTTTGCCTCAATCAAAATATTTTTGTGATTTATTTTTATAACGACCACCAATTTATTGTAACTATTAAAATCATACAATTGATTTTCTTTTTAAATTGATTACGTCGAACTTACAATCCTTTAGTTTTCCAGAACTAATTGTAAGAAGAAAAAATTCACATTTGTTCACGAAAGACTTGTAGAATGTTTACTCTACTAGTAAAATAAAGGCACTACCTAACTGCGTAGTTAATTATTTTCCGATCATAATAAAAAGATAACAGTTAAATATTTTAAATTGTAGGCAAAAACATTACAGTAACATAAAACGACTGTTTTATGATATTCTTTAAGTTACGTCATTTTAAATAAGTTTTACCGTCGTACATTTAAACTATTTGAATTAGGGCACAAATGTAAAGTTTTTCATATTCTGTACAGTATCTATACCTTGTGATGTTGCCAAAATAGTATAAGGCTAACATAAGTTGCCAAAACTATAATTACTTAAACCAGTTTATAAATGAAAAAAAAACTTATAGATAGACGAACGTAAGAATTTATTCGTGTAGGATTGTTTAACGTAATCATTGGATATTTTGCGTTGTACCTAGTTAAAGGTAACAAAATTAGTGAAAAACACTGGGAACAGCTTTATTGTTATCTTTTATGAAGTGTTAGTGTTACGGTCCCTTACCTTCTCGCGGCCCCCAGCAGCAATGTTATCCAATAATAGTAAAACCATTAAAAAATCTGTCTAAATGAAAATCATACCAAGCATATCGACACACGAAGGTGGTCGTACGTAGGTATTTATTTTAAATGTGTTTTTGGACTCACTATAATTGCATAATAATTGCACATAAAATAGCTGTTGGGGGGGACCGCGAGGAGGCAAAGGGCCGTAAATAAACGAATCTACAGTCTAATAGTTTTTAATTGTTATGTTAATTTTTTTTATTATACCCAGGTTCCTAGAAATATTTGATTTATCGTTACCTAATTATTATAGTTTGGTGATCAAAATTGTCATGTGCAAAAACAAACCCATTTAATTTTTATGTTACATCGTGAAATTATCGTCTTTTAAATGTTGTATTTTAAAAGTTACGCAGAACTTACATTTAATTATCAAAATATGAAACACAACAAACATTCAACACGGTTAAATTTATAATAATTATTATAAATAACTGTAACTGATGCAACTGTACGTTGCATCATCGTGATAAACAAAATATTAGTATAACGAACCTGTGATACATGACCTCAAATTTCTAAACTAATTTACGTCATAACTAACAAATTAACGTTATTGTTGATAACGAATAAGATTGACTAAAATTTTTAATCGCCATTATTTACAATATCCCAATAAACAATATCTTTCTTGTTACTTATACTGAAACCTATTTTTAGTTACTTTGATATCTATTGATAATGATACATGACCTATGTCATGTACCTATGTACCTATAAAACTGAAATTATTAAAAATGTATACGATATATTACCTATAGTCATCTTTACTTTAAATTTTCGTATTTCGGATTAAAATTTGTTACCACCTCCTTTGGAAATGCATTTCTTTAATATCTGCCTATTTTTGTTTACGTCGATACGGCTTATTCTAGACGGTGACCTTTCTATCGTTTTCTGATTGACCTAAACAAAATAGGGGGATATTAACGAAATGCATTTCTTAAGGTGATGGCAACGAATTTTAATCCGAAAGACGAAAATTTAAAGTAAATGCGACTACACCAATACCTCGCTTTGCGTCGTTTCGTTTTGCGTTTTTTCGAAGTTGCGTCGCTGCTTAATTAGTACTAATTTTCACTGTGCGTCGTTAGGTTTTCGAGGTTGCGTTGTTTTGGATTCGAGTCTTTAATTTTTTTCTTATTTTCTTACAGATGGCTCCACTTTTGTTTCTAATTGCGCCATGCCATCAAAACTCGGGGATTCCTCTTCTAACTGAAAATCAACGCAATTTTAATACAGTTTTATTTTCACTTTGTTTTGCTAATTTTAGAGTTCAGTTTCAATTATGTAGTGTATTGTGCTTTTTGTAACGTTTCAATTAGTGTTTGTGCTTTTTAAAAAAGAGAATAATTAATTTTTATAAATTTTTACGGGTTGTTTCTGATTACAAAAAAGGTTTTAAAGGATTACAAATTTTTCCAATTTATTTATTGGCAGAGTTATATTATTTTTTTTACATACACTTATAATTTTTTTAGCCAAATGAGTGGAAAGGGCGCTGCTGGTAGAATTATCAAAAATAAGAAAAAAACTATCAGCTTGGAAACAAAATTAGATATTCTGCGACGATTTGATAAGGGAGAGAAGGCTGTGGAGATATCAAAGGCTGTTGGTCTGGCTGCAACAACTGTCAGAACTATTAGAGATCGAGATGGGGATAAAATAAGAGAGGCTGCAAAATCTGCAACATCATTAGATGCTAAAACGATGACCCGTACAAGGAGTGCTTTGATGATCAAAATGGAGTCCTTGCTTTCTATTTGGATTGAAAATCAAGTTGCGCATAGAATACCATTAAGTAAAATGGTAATTCAGACGAAAGCAAAAAGCTTATTTGATGATATAAAAAGTAAAGCAGTATCCAACGATAATGCTAGTGGTAGTAAAGACAAGAATGAAACATTTGAAGCTAGTCAGGGCTGGTTTGAGAGATTCAAAGTTCGAGCAAATCTGCACAGCATTGCTCTTAAAGGCGAAGCAGCTAGCGCTGATATAACTGCTGCAGAACGCTACCCGACAGAGTTAAAAGCATTAATTTATGAAGGTGACTATGATCCGAAACAGGTCTTTAATGTTGACGAGACTGGGTTATTTTGGAAACGTCTACCTAAAAGAACTTTCATATCTAAAACAGAAAAATCTGCGCCAGGATTTAAAGCTAGCAAGGATAGACTGACTCTTCTTCTTGGTGGTAATGCAAATGGTGATTTTAAATTTAAACCATTTCTCATTTATCAATCAGAAAATCCAAGAGCTATGAAAGGTTGTTCAAAGAATCTGCTTCCTGTCCACTGGCGAACAAACAAAAAATCATGGATGACAACATCATTATTTCAAAACTGGATTTTAACTTGTGCTATTCCAGAAATTAAAGCTTATTGCAACAAGGAAAACTTAAACTTCAAGGCTTTGGTCCTAGTAGATAATGCTCCTGGCCACCCAGTTTATGTTGATGAGTTGTCAGAAAACGTGAAATTTGTATTTTTGCCGCCTAATACGACACCAGTTATTCAGCCGATGGATCAGGGAGTAATATCGACTTTTAAAAGTTATTACCTTCGACGAACATTTAAACTTCTTTTAAGTGAGACTGATGGACAAGATAAGACTACCATGCTAGAGTTTTGGAAAAAGTTCAACATTATGAAAGCCATAGAAATTATTTCTGATTCGTGGGAGGAGGTTAAACCATCTTGCATGAATGGTGTTTGGCGCAAAATATGGCCTGAATGTGTTCACCGAATATGCGCTGCAGAAAATGACGGTACACCAGCTGTTCGTCATGAAATTTCTAATTTAGCTAGAGAGTCTAATTTTGAAGGTATGGAGGAGACTGACATAAATGAATTGCTAACCTAGCACAACCAAAAATTCTCTAATGAAGAACTATTGCAACTGGAATTGCAATTTGCTATGAAGAAGGTGACAGTGACCGTTCAATAGAAATCTCCGAAAAACAAAATTTAACCTCAAAGCAAATTTCCAAAGCGATGTGTTTGATTGACGAAGCTATGGAGATTTTTTTAAAAAACGGTCCTGACAGCGGAAGGAGTTTTAAAGTGTCCCAGGCGGTAGCTACGAATATCAATTGCTACAAGGAAATTTATTTTACGTTGAAAAAAAAAGCTGTTCAGCAAACATTGGACCAATTTTTTGTGAAAGAAAGCCGACTTACGACAACACCCATTATGGATTCATCAGAATGTGATTAATTTTAATTTTGTTTTTCATAAATTAATTGAATAGTTTATTTTGTTTTAATTGAATACGTTTTTTTTTGTTTTTTGTATGTACAGTGCTCTTCCTCTACAGTTCCGCAGTTGGGCATGAGGGGAATAACTTTTCTTAGAAATTAAGTCGAACAGAGTTCCCCTACCAAGCGCCTTTCGTAGCGCTCGAACGAATTCACTTGCGTCTTTCTTAATAGTTCCATCTTACACTCGTCCTAATAAAATGTTTTTCTTTTGTTTTGATTTCCTACTGATGGTTTTCCTCTGTTCGACAGTTAGTTGTTGTTCGTACGCTCGTGCTAATCTATATCTTTATAATATAAAATGTCACAAATCAACGTAATATATTTTGTTTTTATACTTCTTTTAATAAATATAAATAAATAATAATAATAAAATAATAAATACAATATAAATTACTTAATTTGTGCTATATATATTGGATACACTCGATTTTTCAAGCCTTACAGCGCGCGGAACTGTATGGAGAGAGCCATTTGAATCTCGAGGTACGCGCTGATGTCTTAAGAGTGGGGGTACTAGTCGAGTCGAAAACTGGGGAAGCGGAACTGTTGAGGAAGGAACTATAGAGGGAGAGCACTGTATATAATAAAATTTTATATTATTTTTGTTTTTTTAATGTTTACTTTGTTCAATTTTCTTTTTAAAAAGTAGTATTTTCGTAACCCTGGAACCTATCTTCGATCTTTACATGGTTTGCTACAGAAAATCTTAATTCACTTTGCGTCGTGTTTTTTTGGAATGTAACCCCGACGCAAAGTGAGGTATTGGTGTATATATAATATTAGTTTAAGTAAACTACACAAATTAAAATATTAATTTATAAACATATAAATTTAAGGAACCAATAATTAGCACCTATAGAAAACTTTTTCCTCGACATTCATATTAATAATTTATATTTTATTTTAGGTTTAAATGCGTGCGAACAGAAGTCGTTCATATTCCTTCGAAAAGAGCTGCCTGTTCGGCTTGCAAACATCATGAAAGAAATTGCTCTTCTACCCGAAAATCTTTTACGGATGCCTTCTGTGGTAGCGGTGAACGACTGGTACGTCAGAAGTTTCAAAGAAATAATTGAATTCGAAAAATTAGACGTCAATTCAAAAAACCTCGAACATTTCTGTAACCGTCTCGATCAAATTCGTAATAGGCACTCGGACGTGGTGGAAACAATGGCTCAAGGAGTTTTGGAATTGAAAGAATCCCACGACATTGATTATCAAATGGAACACAGCATACAGTATTTTTTGGATCGTTTTTATATGTCACGAATTTCTATAAGAATGTTAATTAACCAACACAGTACGTAAAAATCGTCTCTGTTATGATGTTATTATAAAGAAATACAAAATCTGTTTGTAGCACTTTTATTTGGAGGAAAATTAGAGAAAGCACCTGGCCCTAACGAAAGTAAATATGTTGGATGTATCGACCCACAATGTAATTTGGTGGGCGTTATCAAAGATGCCTATGAAAATGCCAGATTTTTATGCGATCAATACTATCTTGCGTCTCCTGATTTGTTTATCGAACAATTTCAATTAAATGGTAGGTAAAATATATAACATATAACGTTACTTACGTATGTATACTTACAACAAAAAAACTATTAATGTCTACTTTCCTTTTCAGAATTGGAACAAAAATCGGATATCAGAATAGTATATGTTCCTTCACATCTATATCACATGTTGTTCGAGTTATTCAAAAATTCTATGCGAGCAGTAATGGAATATCATAGTTCTACAGATCAGTATCCTCCCATCAGGTTAACTATCACTAAGGGAAAGGAAGATGTTTGTTTAAAAGTATGTATTAAATTTAGTAGGTATCAAAACTGAATTTTTTGATTATGATTAGAAATGAAATCACTTATTTTAAGCCCAATTTATAGCTATATTATTATTTTTTTTTAAAAGTATGTTAAGAAGGCGTTATTAAATGAGTAAAAAATAAAATAAGTATTAAACTTTCAACAGTAAAATAAACACATAAATGTTGTAATCAAAATTTAAGAGAGATAATTACTTATCTGTTCTAAAAAAAAGTTACACTTTTTAGAAATATTTGAAGTAAACAGTTTTTGGCACAAAAAGAATTATTTCCTATATGTCTTGCATTATAACGAAATTTTATTTAACACGTTCTCTTAGGTACTAATTTTAAGAAGAAGAAAAATATAAATTCAAAATAAAAGTGATATCGCTAACTTTAAAATGTGTACAACTTATTATCATAGTTGTCACAAATAAATGCTATTATCATATGTACACAGAGTTCGGATTTTACAAAGTATAATTTTTCCGATTGTCATTTAAATGAGCATAGAAAATTATTAATTACTTACATCATCGTAAAATATAAGACCTTCAATGCCTGCATAGATAATGTAAATATCTTAAATAAAATAGTTTTCCAGATTTTTCAACTTTACAATTTGTATTAAAAAATGTATTTTTTGAATAGGTTATTATAAGTTGTACATAAACAACATATTTATTACCCTCTCAAATCATATAGGATCGTATCTATACACAAAAATATGGATATTTTGGATAAAAATCCAAAAATATTTCTATAGTTATTTAAAATGTTGCTTATTATTTTTTGTACCTGCCTACTCTGGATTTAATATATGTTTCACAAATATATATAAAAATATTCAATTTAAATTCATAATGCTAAGAAATATATTTATTTAGCACTTTGTCTATTAGCTTTCTCATTAATAAAAATGTATATGTATAAGATTTAAGTACACGTACTAATATGTACATTATTAACAAATCACTGTTATTATCATCATTTATCTAATTTAGCATCGGCAAGATTTCCATATTTAATTATCGTGTTATTTTGATTTCTTTAATACTCGATTATATTTAACTTTTATGTGAAAATTATTTTTGTAGCATATTGTTTTACCAGATTGATACAATATCCTACATTTTACTTTTTACATTTATTGCAAATTTGTGTTTTAATGTTGTGGCACTTCCTAATTGAATTAATAACAAACCTGTATATCTAATCTGTGATACTATCGTATAATCTGTCTAATATTTCCTTTAAATCACTCGTCCACATCGAGGTATTAAGCTGCTCTTGCACCAAAAATTTGTTTCTGTTGTTAGGTACATTTATTTAAAAAAGAAGTATAATAAACTTGCCCATATGCAAATTTTATTGACTGGAATTAGAATAGACCAGCAAGAAATTAACTTGAATCGATAGCGATAGTGATTTACATACAGTACAAGTCCCGAATACCGCCGAAAACGGGCTTGTAGGGGAATGACTTTCTTGGAACTGTTGTTCCCCCACTACTGTCGCGCTCGAGCCTCTTGTTTATTCGAATTCATCGTTCTCAATACCGCCACGCGAAGAACGTTCAATCCGAAATTTATGCGAGTAGGGGAGAGCGCAGTGGTGGGGGTAGCGCTCGAGCTCGGATGAGGATTAACGGCGGTATTGGGAGCGGCGGTGTTGGGGACTTATACTGTACACAACTACATTCTACTATCATATTGCTTTTTTGACAGATATCAGACAGTGGAGGTGGCATTCCTCGTTCGCTTCACGACCAATTATTTAAATATATGTATTCGACAGCCCCACAACCAAGTAAATCAGATGCGCACACAGTGCCTTTAGCTGGTTACGGATACGGTTTACCCATATCCCGTTTATATGCCAGATATTTCCATGGTGATTTAGTAGTATTATCTTGTGAAGGATTCGGAACCGAAACTGTTATATATATGAAGGTAATATTTAACAATTATTTTTCATTTTATGAATAACTAAATATTTATTTATACAGGCACTTTCAAACGAAGCTAACGAGTTACTACCAATATTTAACAAAACCAGCTCGAAATTTTATAGGACTGCAGCACCGACAGGCGATTGGTCAAATCAAGCAACAACATTAAGCAGTAGGCAAATAAGCATGAACTTCAAAAAACATCAGCTTCCTCATTCTGTCCAAGAAAGCGTAAGTGGAGTTATTTAGCTAGGAAAATTTGAAAACGATGAAAACGTTTAGCAGTTTATCAATTTGAGATTTAGCATTTATACAAAATGCTCTTTTTGATTTAGTATCCAATTATCAAACCTCAATTTATTGTGATTTCTTGTTTTAATGCAATGATTTAATAATTTGTTAGTTAATAATAGGTAAATTTCATCACCATTTGGTGGATTGTAAAGTTGTTTCGAAGTGATAATCATTCGTTCGTTAACTTTTAACATGTATATAGGTAGGTAATGCAAATTAAGTTATTTTTATAATACCGTAATAGTATAAGTGATTTGTAAAAATTGTAGTTATTTTGTAAAATTGGCTTGTAGATGTATAAATCAAATATCAAAGAAAACAAATTATCATCAAAAGTTGTTATTTATTAGAAACAACTGTAATATAAACATAATCATTTACCTATTAAAATAATTGTAGAGAAAAACAAAAAACGAATATGAAGTGCAATACTAAAATAGTCGATTGAAGAATACAAATTGCTTACACACAAACAACACTAAAGACTGTAACAAATGTGTTAAATAAATATTTACAGAATCAGTTTTGTTATTTAAAAAAACGGCAATATGTAAACTTGTATTATGAATTGGAATAGTAATATTAGTTCGTTGAACTGTTCGCTAAAGGTGAACATGAAATGCTCTACAGTGCCGCCAAGCTTACAAAGTCCACGGAAAATGTGCAAACTAAATCAGTCGTTAAACTTCAAACTAGGTACCGATAAATTTTAAATTGTCAAGCGAAATGATGACCGAATTTAAAAAATTTTAAAGTTTGCGCCGAAATATTTTTCCATGATCTATGCGACACCAGACTTGGGGCTTTTATAAACATGGTGGCATTGATAATTCATATCTATTTTTAATTAACCTCGTATTGTTATAGTTTTCAAAATACCTCTTAAGGAGCAGTTAGATTATCCTTACATATTATGTATAGCAATGCAATTAAACAGTTAACTTTAAGATATTAATTTTTTTATATAAAAATATATGCAGATACCTAATTAACAAACGCTATTGATACTATATAAAAATATAAAAAATATACCCTAATTATTTTTTTACATTTCTTTTTTTTACTAATTTTAGTAAGTTTACTAAGACTAGTTTTTTATTCTTTGAACAAGGTGTTCTCATAAACTTTGTATAAAAATTGAATAGCGTTTTCTTTTTGAACTTCATTCGGAACTGTTGGATCACTATAAATAATACAAATAATACATCAATGCTGTACCAATTTTTTAAATACAAGAAATTTTCTGCGACGTCTGATTTATATATTACCAATTTAATAGCAAAGTTGTAAAGCTTCTTTACTTTAGCATTTAGACTAGAAACCAAAGATTTACCTTATTAATTTTACATTGTCGCCTATGGTAGGGAAAAATGTGTCGCAATCGTATTCTTCCTCAACTTCTGTTAAATATAGCCTATGGAAGTATCTCGATTTCATTGCTTCCTGTAAAGAAAATATGAATATTACTATGTCAATTTTGGAAAAATGTTCATATCATTATGGTATTATGACAACCCTATAATTTAGAAATTCAACATTATTTTCGAATGTCTGAAATTTATACACTTTTATATTGATAGTTATTTCCAAATATATTATGTAAATGATACAACATTTAATCAAGTAAATATATACTATGTTTATATGAGAATGCCAAGATAAAAAAATCAGTCTTAAATTTAAACATGAAATTTTTCAGAAGTCTTACAAATACCTAGAGTATGACATTATTGTTAATAACTCATATTTTTGACTTAAAGTCGTGTAAAAATCTACATTTAGGTACTTAACTAAAACATAGCTTACTTCATAAACATTACTTCCACCTATAACCCAGACAGTTTCATAATAATTTTTAAATTCATTATCATTTAACTTTTCTAAAATTTCATCCCAAGATTTAAATCCAAAAACATCTTCATAATTTTGTAAATCTAAACTGAACTTCGATAAAACAAAGTTGATTCTATTTGATAACGGTTTATATTTAGGCGGAATACTTTCCCATGTTCTTCTACCCATAATTATCACATTCTTTTTATTACTGTCTTTCACGGTGGTGGTCATTCTTGTAAAATATTCCATTTCTGTTCTAAAAGTAAGTTTTATTATGTTCAGATAAAAGTTATAATGAAAAAAATACTTTAAGCGCCAAGGTAACGTATTATTTTTACCTATACCCCTATTTTTACACATTGCTGCAATAAGATTTAATTTTATAGTCATTCTGTTTTAATTATTAAGAAATAATTCAGTTACAACTTTTATAACCTTTAAAACGGAAGGGACGTTCGCCCGAACCAAGGTCATATATACAGCGGTACTTATGTCCCAACGTCCGTTCACCAGAAACCTAGCTTATGCAACTTAACTAACAGTGCGTGATTTTTGTTGCAGTCGAACAGGAGTAGGGGACGTTTACCTGAATCGATTCCTTGAATTTAAGGATAATATCTATACCATCCTTATGGCGCGTACAGACCAAGCGAACACCCTGTTCGCGAACAATAATCAACCAATAAGCTCTTGTCAAATCGGTGACGCTAAAGAGTTATTGGTTGGTTAGAAGTTCGCGAACAACGTGTTCGCTTAGTCTGTAAGCATCATTGTATCGAGATGAACATTGGCCCGAATCTATACATGCATGTCCCGTTCGGTGGGTTACGCCTTTTACATTAAGTTACCTTATTAGTGTTCTGCTTTAGCATGTCACTATAATAAGTTTGGATAGGCCATCCATTCGGCATTTTTATTAGATATTATATTATTAATATTAAGCATTAATTAATATAATAATAAAAATAATAATAATAAAATAAATAATAAATTACTATAATAATAATAATAAAAGAAAATAAATAATAAATTACTATAATAATAATTTAGAAGAAGCTGATTCGTGCATCATACCGATTTTAAAAATTGGAAAAACTTTACTTCTAAATACTTACCAGCTACAAAAATTAAAAAAAGAGTGACCTCTTTTAAAAAATATTATGTTCAATAAAAACAAAAAGAGGAAAATACCATTTGCTCTATAAATATAATTTTGGTGACGAATATAAAGAATTACAATTTTTACTTTCAAAATTTAAAAACAGGGTAATCTTACAACCCAGTTCTCACATAAAAAACTGTGGAATTTCGGGAGAAAGGAATAACAAACTTTTAGATCAAATATCATTCGGTTCGGTCAAAATTTTGCCAAAAAAACCCATGAACAAGGCATTTTTTCGAGGTTTCGCTAAAATTTTAAATAGACGGAACATTTCTTACATTCTTATTCTCGAAAAACTACTTTTCAACTAATTCCGGACCTGTTCTATGCGTATCAAGTATATAAAAAATTATAAACTATTTAAACGCCGGCAGTTCGTTATTTATTGCTTCGTAATACTTGAAATACGAGTTTTCTAATCGTAATCTACTTGTTCTGAACGTTACGACTCAAAACCTTGAGGTCAAAATTTTGCCATAATAAAATAAATAAAATAATAAAATAAATTTTGATAAAAAAAGCCGAGCAAAGGATTTTCAGGATTTTAAAGGATTTCTTCGAGATTTAGCAAAAATTTTAAATCGTTGGAAACGCGCTAAATTTGTCGCTTCATGCATTGTTATTCTCGAAAAACTACCTTTTAAGTAATTCCGGTTTTTTTCTTTTGGCAAAATTTTGACAAGAACATTTTGAGACGTTACGTTCAGAACAAATCGGAAACGATCAGAAAACTCTTATTTCTAGTATAATGAAGCAATAAATGACGAACTGCCGACGTTTAAATAGATGATAATTTTTGCATAATCTCAATAAAATGACGAATTATTTGAAAAGTGCTTTTTCAATTATAACAAAACAAGAAATTACAAACTAAATGCGTTTCCGCCGATTAAAAATTTTAACGAAATTTCGAAATTAAGCCTTATTATAGTTCTGGGATTTTTTTTGGCAAAGTTTTGACCTGAGACGAAACATTGTTGAAAATTGTTGAATTTTAATTATCACTCATTGTTTCTTCGAACAAATTTTATAATCTACAGATTCGTTGATAGCCAATTTATGGCAAACCACACACTAAAAATAGCAATATTATATAAACTAATTAAATGAAAAAATATATAAGTAGATAGGTAAACAATATAAAATTTTCAAAGTTTTTAGGATTTCAGGATATGGTATTCGTATTTTTGTACTTAATCAAAAATAAAGAAGAAAATTTCATTATTAGAGATAGGTATACTTAATTTGTTCTACATGTTTATTAATTATACTACTTTCTGGTACAACTTAAGGTACTTAAGGTCTTTAAAATAGTCAACAATTGCTTTCTATGAACTTTCTAAAGTTTGACAACATATATTATTATTATTAAATCAAATAATTAACGAAACCACCTTAAATCCCTTAAAATTCCTGTTTTATTAAAAACTGTTGATGATTTTTGATAATAAAAATGACTAAAAAACCTTTGATACCAACAAATAAAATTATAAGCATAATAAGTAGTTAATCATACTTTAAAATACAATACAAGTTGTCATTTTATATTGTTCTTTTTTAATTAGAAAGTATGATTTAATTCTAACAATCACTGTGCTTATATTTATTATAGATATCTACTTTAATAAGAAATAGATTTACTAATTGATAAAAAATATTTATCATATTACCCTGATAAAGGCGTAAAATTTCTAACAAGATTATTTAATGCAGTGCTTAGATTGGGTTACTTCCCGGATCAGTGGAAAGTTGCTACAATAATTCTCATCCTGAAACCAGGTAAACCTCCCGAGCAGGTGACCTCTTATAGACCAATAAGTCTCCTTCCGCTCCTCTCAAAGGTGTTTGAAAAACTCCTTCAGCTAAAACTCGGACCACTCATATTACAAAATACTGTAATTCCTCAACACCAGTTTGGTTTCCGTGTACAACACTCCACTATTGAACAGGTGCACCGACTAGTCCATAAAATTACAAAGGCATTAGAAACAAAACAATATTGCTCCGCAGTGTTTCTTGATATTTCCCAAGCCTTTGACAAGGTTTGGCATGACGGCTTACTCTTTAAGCTTAGACATATACTTCCACCGGACCTTTTCTTAGTACTTAAATCGTACTTAACCTACAGGCATTTCCTAGTTAAAGTCCAAAGTAAGACCACCGCTTTACATCGAATCACTGCTGGAGTACCTCAAGGGAGTGTCCTTGGCCCACTGTTGTACCTACTCTATACGGCGGATATACCCTTAACTAGTCTGACCACTATCGCTACATATGCGGACGATACAGCCATTCTGTCATCCCATCACGACCCGGTCGTAGCATCTCAACATCTGCAAACCCATCTTAACAACTTGCACTTTTGGTTAAGGAAATGGCGTATTAAAGTCAATGAAACGAAATCCGCTCATGTTACATTTACCCTGAGACGAGAAACCTATCCACCCATACTTCTCAATGATCAGCAACTTCCCCAACAAGACATTGTCAAGTACCTAGGGATGCATCTGGATAGACGCCTCACTTGGAAACATCACGTTTGGACCAAACGTAAGCAGTTAGGACTAAAATTTCGTAAAATGTACTGGTTGTTAGGACGACCATCACAATTATCAGCAGCCAACAAACTGCTCCTGTACAAAACAATTCTACGACCCATCTGGACTTACGGCCTGCAGTTGTGGGGCTCAGCGGCAAACTCCACCATAGATATCATCAGACGCTTCCAATCCAAAGTTCTACGTCACATTGTGAATGCCCCTTGGTATGTCCCAAATATTGTTATCAGCCGCGATCTCGGGATTAGCTCGGTTAGCGAAGAGATTACTCAAATAAGTGGCAATTACAGTGCCCGCCTTGCCGTGCATCCAAACAACCTAGCTAGTGACTTATTACGCATTCGTGTAGGGCGCCGACTAAAGCGAATCACCCCCTTAGAGCTACCAAACAGATTCGCCTAGTCACTGCCCTGGTTTTTAGTTTTAAGCTCAATATCTCACCTATCTACTTAGGTTATTTTTAGGGTAATTGTCTGTACGACAATAGCCCCCAAGACATTTACAAGTTCAATACAATTTACTGAATGCTATATAGGGTATGGCAGATTGTAAATAAACCGGTAATCAAATTAAAAAAAATATTACGTATAATTTTTTATTTTTGCATTATTTACTGCAAATAATTTTATGCTTATTATTTAATCTATAATGTTTGTGATTTTACTAAAAAATTATAATATAGAAGTGACTTTCATATTTAAATGTGTTTATGATACTTATATACTAATTAAGTTTATTTTTTAATGATAACTAAATAGATTTTTACAATAATAACAAAATTAATAATAAAAATAAATTCAATTTAATAAAAGTAAATTTTAAACTTCATTTCAAATTAATAATTTCTATTAAAAATAACTCATTCATTATAAAATATAGAGATAGGTATTTAGGGATATCTATTAATATTATTTTATAACTATTTACCAGTACACCCACATTAACTTTATTTGTAATTTATTTCATCTGTATTAAACAGTGAGTAGTAATTATATAAAAATATTTTGCTCCTTCATTTTATCATTTATTATTCACTTTAAATTGAAATTCAAACAGAAAAAACCTGTTGTACGTATGTTTAGTTGCCTGTATTTTCTTATTCGATGAAATAGGTGCTGTTCGCCCGAAACACACTATTTGAGAACCTCTGAAAGATAACCTAACTTTCGGGTAAACGTCCCCTACTCCTTTAAAATACAAAACTCAATTCTGAAGACATTTAAAAACAAGCGCTCCGCCAATTAGAAATAATCTAGATTTAACAGTGGCGTGCACACAATTTTAATACCTACTATTTCATAACAGCACCGCGAAAATTGTTGCAAATTTAGGTGATATCTAAATTTTTAATAATTTAAATGTAATTAAATCGTAACCAGAAGAAACAATCTCTGGTTTACGTAAAAAATAAAATAGGTAAGTAAAATGTTTTAACTAACAATAAGTTACCAAGAACGAATGCCTTAGAATTGTTTTCAATACCAACCAGATAAAAATTATTTTTCTATTTTTATTTGAAACTTACCGATCAATTTTAGTTAATTTATAGTATGGCCTATCCAAACCTATATGCAATTCACGTCATCAAAAAAAAGTTACTAGATTGTTTATTTGTAATTCGGTTTAAAGTTTGGAATGTGACATATTCTATAGATGATTTATCTGCGCACATATTAGATGGTATAAAGAAAGACTACAATTTATTAGAACTGTCAAAATACGAAGTACGAGGTGACAGCACTGTGTGAAACGTCATCATCTAGTAACCTTTTTATTGATGACGTGAATTGCATATAGGTTTGGACGAAGTATATCAAAAGAATTGCTTTCTAATTGATGTTGCAACTAGATTTAATATTCAATTAAAAAGTAACCGAAGTTACAAAATATAGTCGCACTTAACTTAACTTGCATACGAGTTTCGTTTTAGTTACAATTTCATTTCATGCAACCTTTTTGTGGCCAAAATGCGATTATTTCGCAATTATATCATACTTGAATTTAAACATGAAATTTTTCAGAATTCTTACAAAAGCTAGAATATCCGATTATTGTTAATAATAATACTACACTATATATTTTCTGACGATGTTGGCCACAAAATCACACAATAATATTGAGAACTTTGTATACGAAGAAACGATAAAGTAACTATTAGGAGCAAATTCCTGTAGTACGAGCTCGGCAAATATTCTGCAATTTTTCGTTCAACATTATCCGCAACAAAGTTCCACACAATGTTTCAAACAATGTATGAATGGAAACGAGGCTTTAGACTCTGTCACTTGTAATATGACGTAAATAAATTTAAAGCATTAAAACATTTATTTCCTTTACTAGTTCAGATAAAAACATATTAATTCAAAAGTAATTAATTAATTTCAACAAAAAAAAAACAATTCGTTCAACATTTATTTGTATTATTGCTTTAAAATTTGTAATTTTTAAAATTCAAAAAAGGCCGATTTGCATGAACAAGAAAAACTTGTAAAAGTTGTTCTCTCTCGTAAAAATACAATAAATTAAAAAAGGTAAGTTGCACTTTACATCAATTATTTCGAAAGTTCTTAAGGGGTGAAAGGGGAGTGTATGACATGAACGTCTTATATATTTATCGAATTTTAACAGTTTTCGTTGAAATTTGTATCAAATAATAAGAATAAATATGGACCTGCTTTATGTTTAAATAATTTAATTATTTTGCATTTCTTTTGTAGCATAAAATTAAACGTACCAACAACGATACGATAGAACTTTGCACTACTGTGGGCAATAACAGAATGATAACAATCGGCTGGTCCTTTCCAAAAAAAATAAATTAAACCTAAATCTGCGCTAACCTACCCTACAATAAAATAAATTAAACATGTTGATGCCATGTCGTCGACGCTAATCATAACAGTTAATATCAGTTTGATGTTCCGTACGTGACTTATAAACTATATTGATGATCGTTTTACCTCGTAAATGAGTCATTTGTGCACTTTACCTGTTTCGTTAGCATTATGAATATTTAAATTGCGTAAAGACAGTGCTTAAAATTTAAAATGCAATTTTCCCGAAAACTATAAATAAGCCATATGTTGTTAAGGAAAATGTGTTTTAAATCATTACAGCTACCCCCTCATTAAGAGGTTCAGACCTATTTTAGTTACGCCCTTGTATTTTTATGAGAAAGAACAACTTTTTACATGTTTTCATAACATATATACCCCAAAAATGGCACTTAAAACAAAAATAAGTCAGGTAGATATCTTATCGTAACCAGCTTTAATATGCCAAGGGGTCAATTATTGACATTTCAAACGCTGCTTAATTTGTTTTCTTTTCGATTTAATTCTTATCGTTGGTTTCCACGAACTTATTTGTTTATCTCCAGTCATTGTGTTCTAGATTAATATTCCTTATTTCTAAATTTTTTAAAAATATCGAACGAAAAATTAAAAAACTGATATCCGTTCGTACAAAACAATTTCTAACTAATAAATATCCATATCGCTCAAAAGTGAGAAAAGAGAAGGTTGCATATACATTATAGCTTTATATAATCATAACGAATGACCTATATTTTTGTCATTTGAAGACACAAAGATTGGTGCAAATAATATATACCTATAAGTAGATAAAATTTCTCCAATAATTGCAGTAGCTTGTTTTCTATTAATAATTACTAAACAGAAGTTGTAAATGAAGTTCATGAAAAAGTAAGTATAAAAGCACAAAAAAAGATTTATTGTGATAATAGGCATACGATTGAAATTTGAATTTTGAAATGATCAGTGGCGCCCCCGATTAGCCTTGATAAATGATTATTTAAACCCCGAGCAATGCAGAGGCGTACGCAGTTTTATTGATCCTAAGTTTGGGGTCTTAAAATCAATATCGGTAACGTAACCGGTAGCGTGCTTAAGGTTACATCGCTTTAATAAAAATCTATTGGTTTTAATAAGTTTGCGAAGCTCTTCTAGGTAAGTTCGATTTATAAACCTTGTTCGCGTTTTAGATCTAAAATTTTCGCAAATACCTATATGTTTACTTATTATATAAATATTTTATGGTAATTTTAATTATTTTATGTATTTAATTACTTATTTTAAAACATACAAACATTTTTATAAGCGTTATATCAGTGATTATATCTTATTAACTCTTGTTTTATATAATAATTACTGTAAAGTGGGTATGACTATTAACTTCCTTATTAGTCAATTCTGTTGAGACAATAGTAGCATCGTAGTACTCCTAGTAGATCTTAAATACAAATGTTGGGTATTATAATAAAATAAACGGATATAAAGCAGTTTTAACGAAGGTAGGTTTAGTGCCACTTCGACTCTTTTAGGGCTGTTAATTAAATAAATAGTTAAAATAATTAAAACAATATAACATTTAAAAAAGAGAATAAGTAACTTACAACACGTTTTGAATTTTGAAATTTCTCTTCGTTATAGATATAGAAATGATTTAAAACTAATTATTTATACGAAATATATCTATTATCTATTTGAAACATTTTGTATAATTCCAATAATTTCTAACTGTATTTCTAGATGAAACGCAACAACAAATATCAAAAATTTTATATAAACAACGTTGTAAAGCAAAATGTGTGAAGAATCCGCATGTTTAGTTCCTCCACTGGATCAATCACAGAACGGAGTCCCCGAACCTCGACGTAAGTGAATTTTATTAGTTTGTTTGCATTTGTATTAGGAAAATCGAGATAAAAAATGCGTTCCTTATTATTATCGATTTCATATTTAATTAAGACTAATAATTATCAGATTTTACAAAAAACCGTTTCACTGTAATTCGCGGTGACGTTTTCTTTTGCTGTACACGATGAGGGTCTGAAATACCTAAGTATTTTTTTATGCGATCGTACAAAATTACATGGTTGGATTAGAAAATTGCTCTGCGGTAGTTTAACTATATTAGTTTATAACGTCACAAACACGTCATCCTAACATTTACAATAAAAAGTTTTGCAACGCACTTGAAAGTGAAAGATCACAGTCAAAATATTGCTGGTTACAACTTATTTATTATGTATAAAATTCAAGTCATAGACACGTTGACATATTTTTGTCTAAATTCGTTTTTGGAAGATATATGATCTAAAACAAAATTTTGCTAAACAATGCTATGTATTTAATGCTAAACAAAATCAAAGTGGATTAAGAGACTCTTTGAAATATTCCACAATTTAAAAATAATTTTTTATTCAACTTTATAAATTTTAAGGATTTCAAACAGCCAATCATGAGAAATAGAATCATAATTCAATTTAACCATTGTTTAAATAATTGAAAGCAAAAATTAAAAGTAACCGCACGTAAGCTCAAACGATATAGTGCGTGTAGTAGAAGAAAATTTGAAAATTAGGTACCTGTTCAATCAAAACCCAAACATTTTTTTTTATTTTTAAATCGAATGGAATGCCCCGTTATTAAAGAAAAATATACACCAAATGAAGATATGTCGCTTTGCTATTAATTGCTATTCATCAAATTTATGGTAAAAAAGCTGAATTTAATAAAAATGCGTCGCTTCATAAATGGACCGAAGAGAACTCTATAACAATTAGAAGAAATATCTAATGTTATAAAATCTTCTTCAAATTGTAAACCGCTAGTTCAGACGGCATTGATTAAAAAAGTTTAAATCTGTCCACATATCTTCGCTCTTTTCATTTAATCGAACGTTAAATGATCCTTCAGTTGTTCCAAAATTTTTATGTATGTACTTTGAAAACTTTGAATATGTTTTTTAAATACATACCTAACATTTATTTATCGTTGGAATATAATAATTTTTGGTATACCTACGTAATAAATTAAGGTCTTTAAAATAGTGTAATAGGTTTTTTTATATTACCTTAGGGGAGCCAGGGGCGTGCTACCATTGACATTTCTAACCTCAACTCGTTTCACGTTTCACGGTGCTCTATCTAAATGAAAGTTTCTTAAGTTTATGTTGTTGTTGTGTTCTAATTTAGAAAAGGTTTATTTTTATATATAAAAAATTTATTTTTTATGCGATATCTTTAAACGTTACCGTCTACTAAACTGGAAATTGAAATCCAAGCGTACCTATTTTTCGAGAAAAATATGACAAATCTATATTGACAAAAACGTCAATATGTTCTATAAAAATTATTAGAAAACAGAAACGAATGTGCAATGTGTGTAAAAAATGAGACCTCGGTGTAGTATAAGTATAGTTGATTAACGAGACGGTGCATTACGTCATCAATGACGTTTACTTGGTAAGTCGTAATACCAATTATAACATATCATCATTAAAATGAGTTTTTTTGTGTTAAAAAATGTCATAAAAGTTAAGTTACAGTTATAAGTTTTATTGCTTGTATTGTGATAATTTTTGTTAAAATAACCAAAGCAGTTTGAAACTAGGATTTTTCAACTACTTAAGATTTGCCTATCAAACATGCGTATTTAACGTGTTTACATGGTATTTACAAATCGACGAGCATGTTTTTCGTTTTATTGTAAATACACTTTATCCAACCTGTCTAGTAATTCACGTCATCAATAAAAGGTTACTAGATGGTGACGTTTCGCAGAGTGCTGTCACCTCGTTCCTTGCATTTTTACAGTTCTAACAAATTGTAGTCTTTCTTTATGTCATCTAATATGTGCGCAGGTAAATCATTTATAGAATATGTCATTTCCAAACTTTAAACCGAATTACAAATAATCAATTTATGATTTTTATTATTGGTTTGGATAGGCCGTAGTAAACTACAAATAGTAACTATATAGTAACATTACAAATTAATGACGGAAATGCATCATCTCGTTATTTCACCTAATATACTTATACCTAATATAATATTAACTACAATATACATTTAGCATACATACAATATACATTATTTATACATTACAATACCCACAGCTGTACATTTAGAAAAAAACAGATTTTTATTCTCTAGCGTGTCCTTTTAATTCAATTTGTATTTCTTCAAGCGTCTTTCCTTTAGTTTCTGGTACACAAAAGTATATAAATAACATTCCAGTGCAACCTATTCCCGTAAATACAAAAAAAGGAGTATGTAACCCGTAAGACTCTGATAACCAGAAAAACAATTTGGACGAAATACTCGAACCACTAGAGGCAAACAAATGTACAATCACTGCAGCTTTGGCTTTAATGCTGGCAGAAAACATTTCTCCTACCATGAGAGTTGGAATTGTTGATAATCCGATACTACGAGTAAACGAATACAACAATAGTCCAAGTATGGGAACCCATATGAACCACGTTGTATCGTAATTTTTGGATTTCATGTAAAAAAAAACCCCTTCGCATGAAAGTGAAATTGTGGCACCTAAACTTGACAGCATCAAAAGGGGTTTTCTACCAAACCTATCTATAAGACCTATACCACATATACTCCAAAAAACAAAATTCGCATAATATAAAATAGACGACGTTTTGTGCGAAATTTTAGCACCAACTTGTTGTAAAATGTATTGGTTATAAAAATTCATAGATCCTCCTCCTACAAAGTGCTGTAGGGTTTTAAGTCCAATCATAATCAATAATGCTTTGAAATTGCATTTAATCAAAAATACATCTTTTATTGCACCGGATTCGGAAATTTGTCTTTGAATATCTCTACTTATTTGGGAAAGTTCATCATCGACATCTGGAGAATCTCTTAATTTTGATAAAGATTTTTGAGCCCCCTCTCTGTTACCTTTCATAAGAAGATAATACGGTGTTTCGGGCATCCGAATGAAGGTACTCACAAAAAGGACCGGAAATAAAACAGCAATTAAAGCTGCTAATCTAATTTTCACGAAGGATCCAATACAGTTCATAAGAAAGACGCCGCCTCCCAGTGAAATTATGATAGCTATGCCTAACTTTCCTCTAATTTTTGCCTGGCTTATTTCGCAAATGTATATCGGTAGTGTAGTATGAACTCCAGCTTCAGCTATACCGCCAAGTACTCTGGCAAGGTACAGCATCCAAACGGCAGTTGAAAATGATACTAGTAAAAAACAAGAAATTAGGGGAATTACTAGTGATAATAGAGCCTTCTTCCTTCCAATGTAATTCATTAAAAAACCACTTATGGGACTGCCTATAATACAGCCTGCAGGTCCTAGCATAACAATATACGATACTTCGGCTTTAGTTATTGGATAGCTAAGTTCTCCATCTAGCAGTTTTGGAACTGTCGGCGTTGGCCATCCATATGATAGTCCACAACTTATTGCTATAAGTATAGCTAAAACGGAAATGTATTTAATTTGCAATTACAAAATACCTACCTACCTACAATTTACCACATTGTTATCGCATTTACCTGATAATGTAGTTGCATATTGGGACAGACGTGCTTTCTTTCTTGATGCAGCAGATTCCATTTTATGTATGCTCCCCAAAAATTTTATACGTTAAGTTAAAACTTAACAGTATTGTACCTACGATTCAAAGTACAAATAAAATTTTAGTATAAAAATGATTAATATTTTATAAAATTGAGATCTGTCACATTTATTGATGCATACATTGAAACTTCTCAATAGCGGACATTCGCGATACCAAAAAAATTGACCGTTGTTAGGAAGTGTTCGCTAATAGGAAATACGTTACACACTATAAAACAATGCCGATACTTTAAAAAAGTCTCTGGTATTTGGAAGATTCCGTTATTTGCAGTTACATTGTATATATTACATATAGTTTACTACAAAAATATTTTGAATAATCTGTAGGTAGAATATTATTTTAAATGGTGAATTAGACTACAATGAAAGAATTTTTTACTATTAATATTACTAATATATAAAATTTAAAAATAAAAAACGATTCATTATATAACACTAACACATATTTCATTCACAAGTAGTAAGCCAAAAATTATTTTTTTTTAAATGCATGGGGAGCGAGTAAGACATATACAAATTGAAGTGAACTTTTTAGCTGTTCGAACCGAGATATCGATCCCGAAAGTTATTTTTCTCCATAAGAGCCCGTGTATTTTGCGGTTTTTCAAAAAATTTTAAACGATTAATTTCACAAAACCAATTACGAATTTTACGGCAAAAGAAAGTTCACGTTTCCTTCTATACGTACGCTGAATAACTCTTTCGGTGAAGATAGCGCCCTTTTTAACTGGACGATTTTTGACGGCTTTTGGCTTTTTAAATAAACAAATACGCCCTTTCGATTTGTCGAGGTTTCATCTTGTAACCCCGACAGCCCCCCGAAAGTCATTTTGCGGAGTTTTGAGCACTCTACTATAAACAACGAACCGCTATATACTACCGATTCTGTCTAACTACAAGAACTGACGAGAAAATGCCTAATCGGAAAAGTATCGCAAGAGAATTTTGTACGCGATACGTGAATCGCATACGAGTATCCTCGTCTGAAACAGGTCTTAGACTATTATATAGGGGTCTAAAAATCTGTGCTAGTTGTGTCCTGTGGTATGCGATTTAAAATATTTTTTGTGTAATATAACATCGTTTTTATAAAAGCAGCTATTAACAAAATATCGGGAAAAAATATTTTAAATATTTTTTTTTAATTTAGGGCCGACTACAAAAAATAAACTGAATATCTAACGGTTGATTAAAAAGTTATTATTGTTATGGCAACCAAAGTTCTTGATAATCCCTATCGATGGTTTATCGTCAATTAACTAATCGTGTGTTAAATTTAGTTTTGTATAACCGAACCTTAAAGTTCCAAATAGCTTCTGATCGAAACTATAATAAGTGTGAGCCAATGAGCTGATTACTTACTACTTGCCTAAAAGGTTTTGTTCGATTAAATTTTATTATCGTTATTGAATAAGTGTCACGGCCGGCACGGTGGCATAATTAAGGATTTAAAAAAGTATGCACATCAGAAGAAACAACTAAGTATGTTTAGGTATAAAAATATTATCGACTAATTAAAATTTTGTAAACGCCACACAAACGGTGTTATTTGGATATTTAGGTAAAAATTAAAAATGTTGGATAGATCTTATATAACATAAAGTTTATCAAACAAAAATTAAATTTGATGTTTTGATGAAATTAAGTTTATAAATGTGGGCGCTATGTATATAATTTATAAACTGCCTTTATAATTTCATAAAAATTATTAACAAGTTTAAATTTTAACGAGAATGGTCGTTAATCGTATAACAATACATTTAGAATTCCATTCTTCTGTTTTGATGTATTTGTATATTGTAATATTTACCTACAATTTCGTTTGTCTATAACGTTTCGTGTTCAATTATGAACGTTTCTCTATCTTAAATCTATCGATAATTCAGTAAAGAATTTGTTTTGTTTCAGTGTCTTCGATAGGCAGCGGGGTAGGGGTAGCGATCAATGGTGAAGCATTAGTCGGTTTTCACGAAGATGCAATTTCTCAAGCTGCAGTCGGAAGAGCACAACTTCTTTTAACTTTGGTATTAGGATTTGGTTTAGCAGCAGAATGTTCGGAAATATCTATACTGGGTTTCATCTTGCCATCGGCCGAACTACAACTTTGTATCGATGAGCACAGAAAGGGGTGGCTTGGTACATAAATGTTATAATTATTTTCATACCTATTATATTATTACATTTACAAAATAGACGTTTTTAATCGACTAATTTAGCAGATTTTAAAATCACTCGATCATTTAACGAAATCTTCATTTACAATCGATCATCTGAATTGGTATAGATACAATTTTTAAGCGAAAAAATCACGTGGTGATTATGCCCGATATTTATAAAACTACTTATTTAAATACAGAATGCAGCAGTAACAAAAATGTTTATTCCTAGCATCATAAACATTTTATTTTTTCAAATAACATTTTCCAAGTGCAATTTGCTAAGGAAATTTTCCACAACTTGTCGCCAAACAGCGGCATATATGAATAATTATTCTAATGTCATCAGTCGCGTTTTGCTTCAACTTTACGTTAGTATAAAGTGGCGGCTTGTTATTCTCATATTTTACCTACATTCGAGGTAGTCTCGCAGATGGTGGCGTTACAAAACATATACATAACTTGAACAAAATGGTAACGCTTCTTTTATCATATTATGTGTAGGTACTGATTTGGCTGTATTAAGCTAAACGTATTTCCCATGATCTCGTTTAGATACCTATATTCTTTACTTGCAGTTTCTATTACATTGCTGGCTTTAGCTGCTGGATCGTTAGCATGGGGAATTTTAGGAGATCGATTAGGACGAAGAAGAGCTTTGGTGAGTGCATTATCAGTTGCGGCAATATTTTCTTCGGTGGCTGCAGTGATGCCAACGTACGGGACGTTTATGACAGCCAGGTACTGATGACATCCTTAACGAATATTATCGTCATATATTTTTAATTCATCAACAGGTTCTGTTCGGGATTAGGTGTGGCTGGCGCAATTCCGTTAACTTTCACATACCTTTCAGAAACTTGCCCTAGAGCAACACGTACAAGATATACCGGTCTTTTGCACTCTTTTGGCCATTAGGTGCCCTTTTGACTTCTACTGTTGCACATTTAACGTTGCCAAGCGATGGTGTCGATATTGTTTTGGATAATCGCGAACACTGGAGCTCTTGGCACAAATTTCTTATATTAAATACACTTCCGACAATAGCATGCATCGTGGGTTTAATATGGGCTTCGGAATCTCCTAGATATTTGCTGGAAGCTTCCAGGGAAGTTGAAGCTTTGCAAGTTTATCAAAGATTACACAGGCTGAATAAGGCAAGAACTCAATACGGATTAACCGAATTAGAATTGCCTGGCAGAAGCGCTTATCGAGATCGATCTACCAGTCCATCGAGAAATGTTTTTTCTCTTGGAGTAAATACCGTAAGTATTCGCACAACAACATGTTGGTAAATTACCCACTTTCCTTCGTTCTTTTAATTGAAAACGTGCGTTCTATTTATTTTGTTTACAGTTTCGTGACGCTTTCCAGAGCATATCTGCTCCATCACACTTTAAGACAACTCTGCTCCTGGCTACGTTACATTTAATTTTGGGTTTTCTTTATATGGGGATATCCACGTTTTCATATTCTAAGATAAAAGAAATGAACGATTTACATTACTTTTATACGAAGAGGTACCTGAGTAACAAAAACTATACAGGGATGATGTTTAATTCGACAATTGAAAACGTGCAATATAAAGAGTCCATATTTAAAAATGTAACATTTATCCACCTAGATTTTAATCACGTCGAATTTGTAAATTGTTTATTCGAGGAAACTGAATTTTCCAATGTGAAATCGTCCATTACGTATTTTGTAAATTCCACTATAAAGGACTCTAGGTAAGTGCTTTCGATGTACCCATAAAGATTTATCGATACCTATAATGATTTATAAAATTGTAGATTTATCGATACAGATCTGACCGAACATCACTTTTTGAATTGCAATTTGGCAAATAACACATTTTTGTCTCTCATATCAGAGTGCGTTGTTGATTTTGATTATAATATATATTTGAACGATTTATTTCAAGAAACGTTAGCTTGGGCTGGACCGATGGTACCAGCGTTATTGTTTATCGGTTTTGTTATGGAAGCTACCACTAGACCTCGTATGTTAGTTGCGTTACTGATTTTAACGAGCGTGGCAGCAGTCGGAATATTTTTCTTCATCAACTTTATCTCCGTACTCGTTGTGGAATCTTGCCTCAAAGTTTTCCTAATATGTGCTCTCAATACTATAACGATGGTAGTTATTGAAGCGTACCCTTGCCACTTACGGTAAGACTGCTATTTACCACAAGTACTCAAACACGACGTTTCTTTTTCTTTATTTTTAGATGTACTGCTCATGGAATGATGGCAAGTTTGTTCCACTTAGCGTCCCTGTGTGCCATACCCATATATAATATATTGGTTCACACAATATTATTATTCTCCGCTGTGATAACAGTAGCGATGGCTATTTTCGCAGCCATGTTGTCCTCAAGAATTCAAGATAATAGCAAAGTACTTTTATAAAAGAGTGCTATAAATGCTATACCTAAATAATTTTAATTTATGTTTACCTAGTGTCTGTGATATTATTTACTTATCGGTAAATTGCAATATGTCTCTAGAATATATCATAAATGTAATGTTCTTCGTGTGTGTAATTTTATTTGGTCCTTTTAGTTTTTTTGTTTTATTTCAATTATACACAATAATAACTGCATATCAAAGTCATGCCTCAAGTACAGTAACCAAGTCAAATTATAAAATAATAATCTTCAATAATGTTTATAAGTATGACATATCTTATAAAAAATCTGGATGGTGATTTTCTACTGTACTTTTCTTTAGTATGTGGATCCTCAAGTGCAACGTTTTAATTAGAGTATCGAAAAATTTAAAGTGTAATTAAATATGAGTGTATTAAAATGTAGTACATTTATCTCTAATAAATAAAAGTAATCTTGTCGATCTGTGATATGTTGCAAAGTTTTATCATTGTATATCGGCGAATAAAATTATAAATTAGGATACATATTTGGAACGATGAATGCGAAAACATTTCCAAAAAAGAAACAATCGATACCGATAAAAATAGATGAAAGAGAAACGTTTTACGCCCCCCGTTTAATACAGAAACAAATTTAACAACATACAACACATTTAACAACATTTTCCTTATGCATGGGAAGACATAAACAAACATTACTGCATGTAATGTGTAATACATTTACATGGTAGCTTCAGAATATTGAGGAAATCAAAGCCTGCGTAACATGTTATCATAAAGGTGACACTTTAATCGAGCATTCTCCGCATGCTTTTGTTTATATCTACTGCATGGGTTCAGTGAATAGAGTACAGGTAAATACGCCATAATAATCTAATAACCTAATTTTATTAACTTCTTTTGTCGCACAGCTTTCGTGGCAACATAAAATTTTCTATTTTTTTGCAGTTTTGTTATTCAAATTTTCAACCACAAACAATAGATTTACTTCAAAAATGAATTAATAGTAAGTATATTTTCGTCGTGATCGCTGGAGATAATTTTTTGTTACAGATAATTTAAGATATATATACTTATAGAACAATCACAATACAATACAATTACAATAATAATACAATAACAATTACAATATAGAACAAGTAATTTACTGTCACAAAATCGATTAATTATTATCAAAGAATTAAAGATGTTCGAAATGTTCTTCTATATCAACTCAGAATCTACATATCAGAAAGAAAGCCTCGCTCGAATTGTTTTATAAAAAGAAACAATTTTAAATTATTAAAATGCTTTACTAATTAGCAACAAAATAATTACTTTGACATAATGAAGAAGCCCATAATTTAAGATTTCACAAGATATAGTTTTAGAAAACGTAATCATTTAATCGAAAAATCGTTCTTATCTCGAAAACGGTTGATTTACGAATCCGTGTATATTAAGATTTTTTGACTTGTTTTCGATCCTACTATAGGGTAAAATACCCAATCGTTGACACTCTAAGTAGAAAATCTTATATTTTAGATAATATAAATTAAAATTAAACTATAACTTAAAATTTTTACAGTTTGTTCAATTTATCGCGACTTTATTCGTAATTAGAAACTGATTTTACATCTAATGTGCGGTAGGAAATATAAAATAAAAGAAACAATTGTAATAACAGTCGATTTTCCAATTGTTGGCACCCAAACTCTCAATTATTGGCACCTGCTAAAATGCTAATTGTTGGCACCGTTCTAGTTCTGCGATGTTACCACTACATGATTTTATCCAACAGTATACGAATATTTTAAAAGACGATTAGGGTGTTAATAACTGGCTGAGTACCAACGATTGGATAGTTTACCCTATGCCCATGAAAATCTGTAGGTAACTCTTATATTTTCATAACGAGCGCACAATAAACTTGTGATCCGACGAACCTGAACAATATTTGTCTAATTACTCCAACTGATTTCTTATTGTTAGTTCTTATTGTATCATTATAAACTTTATTAGATTATTTCACATATTGCTATAACAGCCTATCAGAATTTGTCATTCACCTACACCCGACCTCGTATTAGCGATCGGTTTACGATAATGTTGCAAGTAGCTTTTCATAGCAACGACTCATTTTATAAGTATGAGTAATTTATTGTAGGTAGTAGTTACTTTTTAATACCTATTTATTTTTTAAAAATATTACTGTTATCTCGTCCGCGTATCTCGTTTTCAAATATTGCGAATTTTACTATAAATAATTACTAACGTGTATTGGGTTGCCTGAACAAACGCAACTCTATTTACTAAAATCAGGCGAGTCATCTGAGAATCGCCAATATAACTGATTGTAAGAAATATCTACAGTATCTTTAAAAATATTTACCTACTTAAACTTATTTCACTGTAAAACCACTAGATGTAGATACTGAAACAATTTGATCAATTCCCTAAATTACGCCCTTATTTCTCAGTATAACAAGCAATCTTGGTTGGATGTTATTAATATCATAAGGGAATAAGCTGCTGTTATTTCGCAGCCCAAGGTAATTTTCTGCTCCAATCTCCCGAGACTAGTAAACGTTGCATAATTGTTTAATTATTGAATATAATCTGGAGTTAGACGAAAAGCACGATTTACACTGTATTCGAAACTTTATGTAAATTTTCTTTGTTACTGAATGAAACTTATGATTTCAAGAGTAAAGGAGCTTCTCCTCTATTGATTTATTTTACGAGATGCGGTGTATAATTTAATTATCGTCGTTGACATTTGCGGTTTACTATACCTAGAGGTCTGTGAAACCCCGAAGTGCCTATCTGTTTCCTTCTATGGTTGTCTACATTTACACATACTTACCTACTGTAGATTTATGTACAAATACATGCACTACGTATAATTGGAGTTGAATTTTTTTAATTAATAGATACTCCTTTCAGAACTGAATAATGTTTCTATAATTTAACTTATTAGAAAATCAATTACTATAATATGCACCTAATTGACTGTCAATAAATATGGATGTAAATTACAATATTAATCGATACCTATTTTTTATTAATCGCTTTCGTTATAATACCTTGGGCTCGAAATGTTATTTTTCGTGGTATTTCTATAATTCGAAAATTATTTTATTAGTAGTTAAGAATTTATTAAATAACTATAGATGTACATGGGTGAATATCTACCTACTAGTAACTATTATTTATTTAATCACTTTAAATATGTAAAATAAAAAAATCTCATACCGATATGCAAGAGTTAAAAGCTACACCTCTATTTTTAAACATTATCTCATGTCGTAAATATATTAAACATGCATTCGGAAGTGACAATTTTGATTTCATAATAATAAAAAAAAAGTATAAAATTTTGAGGCGAACCCCTCATAAATAAAGATCCAATTAAGTTAAACTAGGAAACAAGCTAAAAACCTTCCCCTATAAAGTCATAATAACTGTATATATAGAAAGGGAATACACTAAAACACATCTAAAAACAACCCTGTAAATAAAAAAGATAAAATCACATTTCCCTATTTATGAACCTATTAGTCCCCCTATGTTTAGACTGGTTTAAATTGACTTATAATTTGTGATAAAAAAGACTTCTCCAAAGTTGGGGGATCTATAAGAGGAACTTGTTCAGAAACATTTGAATTAAAGCCGCTTTTTAAGTAACTTATTTTTAAATTTCGTAACTTACAATCTACAACCTATATAATCTTGAATTGCGTTCTCACTGTCTGATGGATTTTTGAAAATATATAATCAAGTTTAAATATATTTTAAAAACCTATACCTATGGATAATTTATGATAGATCAATTTCAAAATATACGTCATAATTATTCAAATACGCAAGCATGGCCAATAAAATCAAATTACGTATATTTACAATTATTACAACCCTTTTGTTGAAAAGTAATCCCTAATCCGTTAACGATTCTAATACCCACCTATGTATTATTAATCGAATGTATGTGACATGATAATTTTATTGTATAAATACAACGAGGCAATCAAACGCTTAACCCTACAGATTTAGCGAAGTTCATCGCATCCAGATGGGAGAAGTGGTAATAGTACGTTCGGGAATACACCCTATTAAAAGTGTAAATCCCTGCGCAAAAGTAGAAAAATAACAATTTGTCATTGGAAATATTTGAATTTAATTGATAAAAATGATGTTAGGGCGTTCGTCACCTATAGTTTATTATTGAAACTGATATTTTTACATGAATCACAACGTTATTACCTATAGGTATCTAAAAATATTATTCGATATGTTGCATATTTTCAAATAAACCTATATTTTTCGTAAATCTTAATTTCCACACTAATAGATAAGTATTACACATTTATTGGTTCACAATCAATAAATAATCATTTTCTTTCAATAATAAATTCTTTAAAGAACATTTAAGTTACAAACAAATGTTACAAACAAAGTAACAAATGTTTCGTCAATAACACTTAAATAACTGTGTATTAAATTTTTATAAAAAGTTTTAAGTAGGTAAATACTACTTATATCGATAACAAATTATATAAGCATTAAGTACTTACACATAATATACTTATATGCTTAAGAGGGGGGTTCGATAAACGAGAATCAACAGATGTCGTTATGGTAGATTCACTTCAGGAAACGATACTAAAAAACTATTAAATTTTATTAAAAAAATTTAATTGATAATAAATACTATTTCAATTACCTAGTTGCTCCCTATATTTTTATCCCAAAAAAGTTAACGGAACAGTTTTGCTAAGTTGTACACATGCTTCTGAATACTTCAAATTATAAGATAGTTAGCTAATATATGACTAAAATATTATAAGGAGCAACTAGAAGAAGGTTCAGTGAATACGTATACGAAAGTACAGGGTGTAATTGTTGCTAGAATTCGTAAACCGTTTTCCGAAAAATCGTCATTTTCAAGTATAAAGCTATCTTACAGATACCTACTTGATTTCGAAGAATTTGTCTAACAAAATTGTCCAACTATTATTGAATAGATGGTGCTGTAAAAATACTATAGTGGTATTTTTTTTTATTTGCCGGCCGATTCGTGGACATAAATCTCCCGTTTGATAAAAAAACATTAAACTGCATAGGCGGCATATTTCGTTGTGAAATATTTATAGTCAACGTACCTATACCGAAAATGAACTCGTAATTCTTATACATATAAACTAAAACCAAAATTGAATTCCTGTATTTTCTTACACTCTAAATAGTGAAATTCCAGCCATTTCTACAAATGTATACGTGATTGTATAAAATTGTATTATATTGTATAAAAAGGTCTAATTTCAAAATGTATGTATATAGGTACATTTGCCATACCTACATAGCTACAGTTTTATTTATTTACAAGTTTTCATTCTATAAAAGATAGAATCTCAATCTCATAATTATTTAGCATTTCAACGTGTTGTTGTATATGATTTCTGTGAATTACTGAGAAATGCTGAGAATGCGGCGGACGTTTTCCATAAATAAGTAGATATGTACACATACGTTATTCGCGATAGGTCCCAATACGTCATCAATAAAACCTCGTATTTTTACAGTACTAATAGATTTTAGTCTATTTTGCCATGTCATATGTGTGCAGGTAAATCATCGGTAGACATCGGAGTGCCATGTTCAAAACTTTAATCTGTATATTGCAAATATACAATTTAGTAACTTTTTGTGCATGGCCGCGTGCATTGGAACCTAACGTGAATAACGTATAGCTACATGTATTTGAGAACGAAACTGTAACTATTTAACTTTTAATGCAATTAATGGCATGCTATAATAATTATTATTCTGAAATATATACATAAGTACACACATGTGCATATATCAGTAATATTGTATTTTCTATTGTTACAATTTTTATTTTGTATTAATAATAATGGCACTTCTCTCACATATTACACAAAAAATAAATTTTAAAAATCAATAATCGTTATCATTGTGACTTTTTTGAAGAGAAATATTTTGAATTTTTCGCTCCCATAACTTGATAACTTTTCTGGTTGCAAGTTAAATAATTTTTTTAAGCTTGTTAACTTGCATTTCATTATTTTTGTGTCTCTCATCAAAA
Organism: Rhagophthalmus giganteus; assembly: GCA_036326145.1. Classification (NCBI taxonomy): domain Eukaryota; kingdom Metazoa; phylum Arthropoda; class Insecta; order Coleoptera; family Rhagophthalmidae; genus Rhagophthalmus; species Rhagophthalmus giganteus. The sequence continues at coordinate 53,989,843 of JARFJA010000001.1, forward strand.
CGCCCCTTCTTTATATTCTGTAACTTTATATCCTAGAATAAATAATTGTAAACGGTAGCAAAGTTTACAACGTAAACATAATTAAATTAGATGCCAATGCATCAATGAAAAAGCGCACTCTGTAGAAACTATTTAGTACAAGAAAACAGGAATTAATATTTAAATAGCTGATGCCAAAATCGCGCCATCTTACGATTAAACCGTTTGATATTCATTAAAATAATTAGAAAAATACCACTGTGGCCTTACTAGCGGAAACAAGGTAGAAGCTGATTTTTCCAGCCCCCTCTTAACTACCTATTGCAATTGAGAAAATCGTAATAATTTAAAAAAAAACTGAAAAAGGGCAGTTCATCATACATTTTCGTTGCCAAATATCAAATTTGATTTTCAGTAATAAGTGCGCTTAACTTTCAATTTTCAAATCAATTTTCTCCTCTATAATTCAGACTTACTGTTAGCTACGTTAACTTTAGACTATTTTTGATTTGTTTGTAGACATAACTGAAACAGCTATGTCTGAAGTGTGTTGAAGAGCGTAAGCCCATACTCGGCCCAACGATTAAGTCGTTTATATTATATAAATGCGTCCCGTCGGAATTTGGGGATTATTCTAGGCGTATCTTATTGTTAGATAATCTGAAATAAATAGTAAGTAGATAATTTCATTTACCATATTTATAAGTATTTTATTTTTAATAAACCAATCAAATAAATATTAATATTTTATAGGTAGTTAGGTATAGCAAGTACAGTCTATCGCAATTTAAATGTCACTCGAATACCTTTACAAATGCTTACGAATTAATAGTAAATATATTATTAATTTTTTGTTGTTGCTCTTTGTAAGAAATATAATACGCCATCTTTACAGCCTTTTAACGAATCTAGCTAATCGAGTTATTAGAAAGCGGTACTAGATGTCATTTAAATTGCGATAGACTGTACCTAATATTTATTTGTTAATATGTGTGTAATGTTTTTTTATCCAACGACCACTATAAAAAGTGCATTAATTCACACCAATAAATGTTACAGAAAGTTGAAAATTACATACAAATACGCCGATAGTGCGTAAAGAAACTCGTTAGCCAATCGAAAACGTTGTAACCCGTGTGAAATCATTGCACACGCTACTTAGCTAATCAAAAGCCTTCTAGTCTGTCATGCAATGGCTTTATGCACAAATTTTTTTATTACTAATTGTCAAAGGTACTTACGTAGACATCAAAAATCAAAATTTTAATAAAAATACTTATGGTCGTCGGAAAAGTAAAGTGTATGAAAGAATATTTCAGCACAATACTATAAAACACATTTTTAACGATAATCCAATCGTTTGGAAAAGCAATGCAGAAACCATTAAATATCTAGGTGTGCTACTAGACACAAGTTATCTTGGAAACCGTAAATTGTAAAAAAGTAAACTAAGCTTATGGAAAATTAAGGACCGATCTTTCCATCGCCTGATAAATTTATCTGATATTTACCGTGGAAACAATTGTTCGAACAAACGTCTCTAGATAAATAATTGTCAGATGAATTTTTCAGGAATTAGATCCTGATATAGACAATGACGCTGTAATGGCTCTGATAGAAAAATAGTGGATTACTGTTCCTCGGTGATGATAACTTAATATTAAATGTTTATTTTATTGTTAGAATTAGGGCAATAAATGAGAATCGTTTCTCTAATCGAAGAGAAAAATATGCTTGTATATGTATAATAGATAAACAGAAATTAGGGTGCCTTTTATATAAGTAGATGTAATTAGAGATCTTCACGACTTAATTGTATGGAATCTCTTCTTATAGGCTACACGCTATTTACATTCAAAGAGAATCGATTTAGAGAGTCCAATCTAAAGTTATATTAATTGAATTTTATCTACTTATAGCTTATCCAAACCTATAGGTTTGGAAACATCATATATGATGTTCACGTCAATCAATAAAAAATTACTAGATTGTTTATTTGTAATTCGATTTAAAGTTTGCAAAGTGTGGAAATTCTATGGAAATTAGGTGGTATAAAGAAAAATTACAATTTATTAGATCTGTCAAAATACGAGGTGACAGCACTGTGTGAAACGTCATCATCTAGTAACCTTGTATTGATGACGTGAACATCATACAGGTTTGGATAAGCTATAGGTAGTTAAAACAAAAATACATCTACTATTTAAGCATATTATTTTTATACAACTCAATTACGAGATTTTTATACCAGTCCCGCCCGGTGTTAGTTGAAATTGAAACAGTATGTTAATATAAGTATTTTTATTTCTCTCCAAACATTTGAATGATTTGTTTTTAACAACTTAAAACTTACTAAAATAATTTATTCCTATCGAGATAATAGATACTTATAAATGAAACGAACAAAACGAAAAATATGTAAGTAGAAAGTATAATTTTATCACTGTTGGCAAGCTTATGTCAATAAACAAGAATTGTTTAGCCTTGCCGTTACATAGCCGCCCTGCTTATCATTAAATTTCATGCATAGTGCTAGAATAATATAAAATATACTACACTTTTATGCGTAAAACGCGCTTTTTCGCCTAATTTCATTAAAGAATTCTAATAATTATTTTTAAATAACTTAAAGAAATTGCAATTTTAGTAGGTGAACCAATTGAAACTGTACGGGGTTCGTATCTGTAGATTTTCATATAAAACATCGGATACAAAAATCAGATGTACAGTGTTGTCCACAAAATTAATTTAGGCACCCGAAACGACCTAAAGCACACCTATACGCAGAAATGTCTCACAATCAAATCTAGTTTATGCGCTATCATACCCTCACTCACAGGTATATCGTATATTAATTTGTAAAATTACTTTGCATAGCAACAAGTAATGTCAAAATAACGTTTACGACATGAATATAACTAAAATATACATGATATTTATTTTAATAAAAATTTTAAATGCACAAGACGACGAAAATGGCGATAATGTTCAGTTAGAAAATGAACTGAATAAAGCAATATATAATTCAATATGTTGTTATAAAAACCTAAAATGCTGTAACAGAAAATCGAGAGTTTCGAAAGTAGAAATACGGGCAGTTTTAACGAATTGCTCAAAATCAAATTCTGAAAGTAAAACTGAAACGTTAACGAGAAAAGTTAGAGAGAAACATCTAACAAACTGCCGAAAAATGCTATCATTAACTCTTAAATTAATTAATTCGACCGTTGGTAATTCTACGTACGAATACATCGTTGTAGATCATGTATACGATCCAATAACGGACGAGCAAAATAAACTGTTAATACCCTACGTAATTAAACTTAAAGAGTCCGTTAAACAAGTATACGGTCTCAAGTTATTACATAATGTTAATTCGAAAGTTAAAGAAAATGTTTACGATATAGATGATAAAAATTATAAAGGACCCACTTGCGACAAAATCGAATACAATGGAAAAAGTATTCCTTATAGCGAGGGATTTGTTTGTTCTTGTAACAGTTACGGTAATCAATCGGCATTTTCAAATAAACGTAAGAAACATTTTGCAAATTATAATGATCGTGATGTTCCCTTCGTAACCGAAAATGATTGTCCAGAGAATTTAAGAGGAGAAAATAGCTATGGTAAGTAATTTGAATGTTTAATTTAATGTTCGCGTGTTATTTACGTTGTTATTAATAACATTTTTTTGCGCACGTACGGTATGTGCAAAATATTGATATTACTTTTTGTTTTTTCGATGCAATAGCGTCGCACACTTACAATAAATTACTTATTTATCGTTAACAAAACAATCGTTTTGAGTCTCAACGTGTCGTGGTTTAGGAAAAATGAAACATATAGATAATATCTATACCTAGATAGATAGAGGAGAAGGTGCAAATATGGCATACCATTTTGTTGAATACCTATAGTTCTCTTTAAGATAATCAAACTTAATTTTACAAAAGTCGTCCGATACAATCAAGGATCAAAACGTTAAATCAAATCTATAATAATCCTACACTTTTTTTGCATAATTTGGCTTTTTGCAATAAACTACAAAATCACTAGGTACCTGGAAAAATGTGATGCAAATATGGAATACTTCGAAATTTTAATAAACAAACATTTATTTATTTACCAAAACTGAATAGGTACAACATTATATTCATATACTTATTTGCACCAGTCACGAGCGTATTCATTTTACACTCTGCATTGACAACGTTAGGTTCTGGGAGTCCTGGTGTAACTTCCAAATCATTGTCAGAATCGTCTAGTTTCACATCTGCATCTGGAACGCCAGATACATCAGAAAATAAATCATCTGTTGGGCGTTTGCGTTTAGGTTTTGGTTTTGCTGCTTTTGAGGCAATCTCATTTTAGTTTCAATTTCTCTGGATTCCATATTTCCGACAAATCACATGACCAACATTTTAAGTTAGATCTCCTTAGAAATGACAAACTACTAAACAATAGCATAATTTACTTGAAATCTAATTCATTCAGTACTAATTAAACAACGATAACAAAAACTTAAATCAAAAAATTTGAGATTAATATGTACTTTAACATTTTCGTATTGCGCAACTCATAACGACTAACGTAGCAAATTTAAAACTTATTGAAATTGTTTGCTGCCCGGAGCAATCATTCAAGCGGAATTATTCTTCATAAGTTTAAGCGTTTTTCACCTTCTCCTCTATTAATTTTTGATAAAAATAGATAATAATTCATATAAATCATTGTATAATTAAATACCTATAAAGCTAGTTTTAATCACAAAACTTAAACGAATATTCATTTTAAACAGAAAACAACAAGTTTCCGAAGAACGAGGTTTCTTTAAATGCACTAAGTAACTACATCGATGTAAAGGTTATAGACGCACTTAATGGAAATTTAAAAAATAATATGAATAATAGAACCGACCAAAATGAAATTAACCTTAATTATTTAAAGAATTTCAATACAACACTGGGCAATGACGCAAACTACTCGGACGAATTCAGAAAAATACAATTGCAGTCCAATATGGAACTAGGAAGAGGTGGCGAATATTGTCAACATCAAAATCCTAAAATAAATCGAAAAACCGTACATTGCTGCGATTCTCAAAAATTTGGTACAAAGTGTATTCCCTTAAACAACCTACGATTGAACACACCATATCTTTCCAAATTTTTGAAAAACACGAAGACGCATACGGTAATTTGTATTGGAAAAATTTAACGGCAGATAAAACGCTACAGGTAAATAATGGAGAAAATCAAACTTTAGACGGATCGTCTGTCATATTGGCTAAATATATTTCAAATCCTTCCTCGATAGATTCGTCGAGTTTTTCCATAAATTTTAAAAGGGCACTACTTCTGATTTCCGAACCGGTTCCAAAATACGATTATAAAAAATATCCAGAAGTTAGAAAGGGCTCGTCCGAATATTTGGTAATTGGCAATGACCAAATTTCTTTAGACGGTACTAAATGTAACGTGGCAGGAGTTGGATTTGAAGCTTTCTTTAAGCAACCAAACCGATGTTCGCGTCCACAAGGATCGTGTTTAGAAAATCAACCGTACGATCTGTGGCGTCACGATCACGAAGCAGAAATGTTAGGAAAGCGAGGCTGCTACTTTTTAAATTTTTCGGAGAATTTCTCGAAAATCCTATTCGCAGAAATATAAAGAACGACGATGAAGTTTTGGTTATGAAATATTTTGGAATGTACTCTTCTAGCGTTAGCATGGAGATAAGAGCCAATTTTAATACAGTACTTACGCGTCACGTCACAGGTACTATGACCGAAGTGTACGTCGACAGTACGAATCCTTTGAAAACTACTTTAACAGTAAAAATAACTAATTCGGGTCTGATTTCTAATAATTTTATGGTAATAATAACCGAGTGTCCCTTAGCGGTTCCTGCAGCTTTCAATAATATCGAATCGGAATTCATTTTGATACCTCCTCAACATCAACGTATTTTCTATTTGCAAATAAAATATAATTTTCCAAATGATAAATTCTACTGCACTGTACAAGCATTGAATTATAAGCGTGAAGTTGTTGCATTTAGAAGAGTGCTCATAGCAAAAAATAAACGATGCATATGCAGTTGGCATTGTCTCTGTGCATGCATGGATTCGTCTACTAACAGTTTAGGCTGCGTATCGATGTCCTTGGAACACTATCGCGCTTCAGGATTTCGAGGTTCACTTCCTGTGAATACATATTTAGTATGTAACACACTTTTGGACGACGTACTTATGATCTTGGTGAACATTTTATTCGGGATTATATTATTAGCGTTGTGTTTGGGTATTTTTAAGGCATTAATAGGTGCACTGTATAGCCCAATTATAGGCATATTGGGCTTAGAGAATATTTTAGATGTTCCTAAGCCAATTAAAAATTATTACGAAAAAAACATTCAGTATCGCAAAGTCGTATACGACGATGAAGGTTGGCCTGTACACCCAGATACAAAACGCAGAGTAAGAAGTGTCTCTTGTTTGACAGAATTTTGTTTAAATACCATATTCTTCTTCCTGTATCCTATTTATATTATTTTCGTTACCGTACAACAACTGTGTTGGCCGAACAATTATAAGCAAATCTCTGAATGCAGTAGCACCGAAAACGTTAAACCTACTATGGTAGAACAAAACACTCAAACAGAAAAGAAAGAAAGATATTCTATTAGTAATAGAACTGCTTCGTCTAATTCCAAGGCGTTAAGTTCCGACATTAGCACGTCCTAAATCAAACGGTTGGCAAAAATATACTTAATTACCTACTAGATATTAGGTATTTTAATTATTTTATAAGTAAGGAATGTAGGTAAATACATATTACATTACGTGGTATATACAGGGTGTCTCAACCGTGGACGATCAAATGAAGCGAGAGCGATGGAGGAGGTCGTCATCATCATCATCATCATCAACAAACAAAATAACCATACCTGTATATGTGGTTATCCAATTGTTGATGATTCAAAAGTTATTGCAAAATTTTTTCTGTCGTTAGAATGGAACAAGTTTGTTTCATAGTTGGTGCAATACCCGTAATAATTTTTTTTTCTGCGACAGTTAATCCGGTAAAATTAATACAACGCACAAAATTATAGCATTCCGATCTACCTATAACTAAATATTAATTATTTTTTAGTAATTAGGAAAAAACATTGGTGACTAGAGATCACTACATTCCGAAAGCGTGATTACTATTTGATACAAAATCAAAAACAGGGTTTTTCACTAATATGGACTTAACGGGTGGGTGTTTGCAGTAAGCCGACGATATACGATTGTTTTGGTTATTGATGACATGCCCTATCACATCACTTCATTTGATCGTCCTGTTTGGAACACCCTGTAGATATATATGGCTATTATAAAAATAACATTTTCGATACATACCTATTATTCTAAAGGTTTTAAAGGATTTATTTAAAGGTTAAAAAGCTTCAGTTAGGTACGTACTATTTACCTTCAGAAGAAAACTTAGGAGCTCAAGAGAATCGGGAGCTCATTAAATTAAAAATCAGAATATGTAGGTAAATAGATATATAGGTAGATATTTAAGCAGGTACCTAAATAAAAAAGTGTTTCCTATTTAGAAATAGGTAGTTTTCCATACCGTTTAAACTTTTATAAATTTTAAAGCAAGTTTTTTTTTTAAATTAGGTACCTAGACATAAATTGACGTCGTATTAAGCAATTGTCAAAAATAAGCGAGACTATAAAATAAAGCTACTAAAGCATCTTTATATACTCCAATAAAAATCCAATCAATACGGAATAAGCAAAGCTTCGCAGTGCGCAATCTATGTTATTAAGGTGGAAAATTGTCCATATATTTGCTTAATACTCTCCGACATGTACTAAGAAGCCATAAGGACTACTTCATGGGAAAACAGAACAAAAATCCACTATGTATACAGACTATACAGACGGTATAACCAATCAGGAAACGTCACACCGCAGCCAACCAGAGCTTCCAGCAGCTCCGCCCCAAAATTGATTCAAAGTTAAAGACTTGAGAACTCTCTCAGAAAAATATTATTCTTCCACAAAGCTTTTAGTTGTAACGCAGCTCGGCATTACTACGTTCAGTGATTTTTCGCGCTGTCGTGTTTCACATTACATGCATTCGCAAAGTAGTTTTAAAATGTATCAACAGGAACAAAATAAAAATGCGACAACGGTCGTTCTCGACGTTCTTCCGCCTCATTACAATGTGCATCACAGTAGACCGAGTCCTCCACAATCACCGAATAGTACACAACACTATAAAAAAGGCAAGACTATTTTTTAAGTACCTATCTATATTTTCATATTTCAATGTTATTTAGTTTCAGTTTTGTAAGAATGTAGTTAATCTAATCGTTAGTTAGTTTTATTTGGATATACCATATGGCAATTTAATAGATATTATAGCACTTTGAATGAGATTGATAATTAGTGATAATCATTGATGGACACCTATAGATTTGTAATTGTCTATGTAGACTTATATATCTAAACCTATGGGTATCTATCTATTTATTAAATTCGAAATATAAGATGTCAAAAATACCGTAACATTAATCAAAAGATACTAGTTTACGTACCTATTTACATCGCGACGCCGACGCGACACGACGCGACGGTGACTCGGTATAGGTAGGTATTAATACGTATACTTAAAAATTAAATCTAAGTTTGAGAAGAAATATTGATATCAGCTATTATAATATAATTTCTAACATATAACATATAATCTACATTTAAGCTACAATAAACAAATTCATCACTTCGATAATTATCGATTAATGATTATAATCATTATAACAAATACGAGCATAATACCTACCTATATATAGTGGGTATAAATAAATTTTGGATTACCTATAATTAAATTTTTGTGAAGTCTACGTTTATTAAAATTACGAAATGATTTTTCATGACTTTTCCAATATCTATCGTCTAAATGTTGTAAATTAAGATTTTTTAATATATTGACAATTGTATTAACAAGAAATGACCACCGTGTAATTAATAAGTAGGTACCTAATGCTAATACCTACGTATTTACAGATAGCTAACTACATAATATCATTATCGTATATATGTCGTGGGGCTATGATTAAATTGGCGATTTGATCAAACTACTAGGGGCTCGATCAAAACTCGGTGGACGACTAAATGTGTTCTACGTTTTATCATATCCCTGAAATAATCTAGTAATTTTGATCATATCCCTAAACCGTTTACTAAGACGATAAAATAAGTTTTAATAAATAAAACGACAAAATCAAAAACGTTGATTTGATTGAATGTTGTTGTTTAGAATTATTCTTGGTTTTGTAAAAACGAGTGTTTTTAAAAAATAAATATGTTGTTCTTTTTTTTTATTTTATGACAAATAAACCGAACTCTACCGAATAAATTGAACTGTCTTACTCGACTGTTTTATTTGACAAAAAATACCTATTTATGAAACTTATTTTGTTATCTTACTAAACAGTTTAGAGATTTAATCAAATCAATAAATGTTTTCAGGAATATGATAAAACCAAGAACACATTTAGCCATCCACCGAATTTTGATCAAATCGCCAATTTAATACGTAATTGAATTAATCATTCTTACAGGTTTACCTAATTCACATGTTTATTTTACTTCATAAGTAGGTAGATACTTATCTATACATACTTATGACAAACTGAATATTGTTTAAGGGCAGGTTTTAAAATATTATTAGATAAACTACAGATAAGTTATTATCCTAAGGGCCGATCTTTTCATCTTCCGTTTAACTTATTTGATTAGGTATTTACCATAGAAATAATTGTTATGACAAACATTGCCGTGGTAAAAATTTGTCAATTAAATTTATTGAGAGATGAAAAAACCGGCCCTAACAATAAGAATAATTTCTGTATGATTTCTATTTCTATTGTCTCAATGTCTCAACAAACGTTTCCATGGCAAGAACAGCATGTCTGACGTTTAGCTGATAATTGTAAAATCGACCCTAAAGATATTATTGAATATAAATTAAGATTATCCCATCGGATAATAAGCATTAATTAGCAATTTTTATATTTATAGTTTAAAAGTAAAAATTCAGCATCCAACGTGTAAATAGTTAAATAAATAGTGTAGGCATTATAATTCGTGCATATTTACTTTACGAATTTAAACTTACAATTAATTCGAATGCTATACCGAAGAAATGATAAATATTAGAACATAAAGGAAGATCGGGAATACCTTCAAATTTAAATTTGGATGAATTATAAACAATGATCGAAACAAATTCTATAGTTTAACTTGATGTCAGGAGCTTGTTATACAGTTCAATGTAAGTAATGAAACAATAATAAACTAAGAAAACGTTGGAAATCGAGTAAATGATGGGCACCACTACAACTTTTTACCATAATTATGCACTTCACTTGTTCGAAGTCTAAAAAACAATGAACTTTTTAGATAAAACTTTTGCTCGTGACGAAAAATGGATTATTTACTTAAATCATAGGTAAACGAAATTATCACTGGTTATTACCTAATGATCCTTTACCACAAACTCCAAGTGTAAACATTGACGTCACGTCAATTTTACGACTGCGCGATTTTTAAATATTTCTACAATTATCTACAATAAGTAAAATATAAATACATTAAACACAGAAAACGGCGAATTAACATTTAATTGATAAATATTGTTGAATGTATAACAAAAACTTTTACAAACAAAACTAAAAACAAATACGTAATTCATTTTGTAAATACAGTAAAGCACCGATTATTATCCGAAATAATTAGGACGTAACAATTTCGGATAACCGATTTTTTCGGATAATCGATCAAACTTGGGACGAATAGAATCAAAGATAAAACACTAGAGGTACGAAGTATATATATCTACCTATTGAAAAATATTATGTATTTTTATTTGTGGAAAAAGATAGATAAAAAAGAATAGATAACAACTACATATTAGTTCGTCTTTCAAAACGAATCTTTACGTGCTTGTTAACAAAATTCTTGTAAACATACATACAGAATAGATATGTGGGCTTTATTAATAACTGTACATTTATTTATTTCAAAGAGAAATTAATGTACAATGTAAAATAAATAGGTACATACAACGTTTCACTAAAATAATTTTACCTAACGCACATTATTATGTTTAAGGCCTAGGTAACTTTACCGTCTAATTAATTAATTACTTTCTCCAAGGGTTATTTACTCAAATTTTGCGAACAACTATTAAAAAGTATTAAAACCTTTAAATAAATTGGTTATTTTGTTAAATTGTGTGCACTGCGAAGGGTAACTATACTTAGAATTAGATACCAACTTATTTTATAGAATTATTGTTATAGAAGCCATGAAATTAAAATTAAAATTTTGAACGTCTTAAAAAAGAAATAAATAGGTAGATATCTACATGTTGCAAGAACCCTCCAATCATATAGATAATATATAAAATTTATTGATATCAATTATTAATTGCTTTAGTAAACATATTTTTTTTATTGTTATATGGTTTCAATAAGAAAATAGGGGTGAACTTTTGGAAATTGATCCCGTTTTTTGCGTTATTTCTTTATTTCGTATAACACGAAAGAACACGAATAACGAAGACATTTATTTACTTTATGACTTAAGCAATTTCCTTCAGGACATAACATATTGTGATAATCATTATCTAAAACCTATTTACTTTTCTAAATTCGTATAAAAACAGAAATATACATAGAAAAGAAGTCAAAATGAACGTAAGTGCTTTCAGTGTTTTATCTTAAATAGTAGGTATAGGTACATTATATTATATTTACAAAAAAATCGTTATTGAAATTATTTTTAATATGTATATATTTAATTAAAATAATATAACAAAATTAAAAAAAAATTTAAATACTTATATTTTTGTGAAACAACCATTTTTTGTCTGCGACCCGAAAACTCTTTAAAATCGTATTTAGTGGCCCCTCTGTGTTTATATATCGGATATAATAAGATTGTATAATGAATTTAGTACGTTGGAAATAAGTAACTTATTAGTCTTTATTTACTTTTACTTGTTGTGTACTTTTGTTTTACTCATTATACTTTTTAATTTTAATCTAGGTAAATTATATTTCTAATCGTTTACATTAATTTTCTTTTTAAATTATATATCTACAAGTACAGCAAGTTACATTCATATTTTAAAATATTTATTTAAACGTGTTTAAACTCAAAATGTTCTTGTAAAAATTTGAAAATCACCTGCCAGAATTGCAGATACAGGGGAGATTTGTAAACATGACGCAAAAGAATATCAAATATGTATACGGCGTATCCAAGAGTATAAGCGATTTACGTCATCAGTAAAAAGTTACTAGATTGTTTATTTGTAATTCGGTTTAAAGTTTAGAAAGTGACATACTCTATAGATGATTTACTTGCGCACATATTAGATGGTTTTAAAAAGGACTACAATTTATTAGAACTGTAAAAATACGAGGTACGAGGTGACAGCACTGTGTGAAACGTCATCATCTAGTAACCTTTTTTTGATCACGTGCGAATCGCTTATATACTTAGATGGACCATAAGTATGTATAGATATATCTATAAATCGAAAAAATAATAATTTTAATTTGATTTTTGGAAAATGACGAACTTAAGATTGACTTGTTATCAGATCTAATAGGAATAGACTTTTAGATTGGAATTTCACTCACAATCGGATTACCAACTAGAATTTACGTTAAAATTTCTAGTAAAAATTATCAATTTATTGCGCCGCCTATGGGTACCTATAATTAAAAAAAAGGGTGGCTTTGTATAAACAATTGTAAAACAATCGATGTTATTAGTTTGAAAAAAAACGATCTTTTCTCCAACTAGACGTGTGTAACTTTATATTTAATAGATATACACCTTACGATATTAAATAACTTTTCCAAACGATATACGTATTCGTGTACCCACTTTAAGAAATTAAGTTCTAGATGTTTTAACTTTCGCGTCAATTTCATATTTCCGAAAATCCCCTGTATACGATAAAATATAGGTGTTCTTTCTTCAAGTGCATTTTAAGTTTGAGAAGATGCAGAAACGAATATCAAAAGAATAAAATGTCTCCGTGTGCGTCAACTTTCTCCCAATTACATTAACTTTTTTCAATCAGACAGCGTGTTTATTTCTGAACACATATTCAACTCCCTCCCAATTATAGAACGATAATAACTGTAACACTTCACAAAAATATAAGTATATGGAACTGCGAGTAAATGTATTTGCGTTCGAGTATTGATGTTTTGATCAGATAACGATGTTTCAACTGAGCGATCCCTGATACTTCCATGTTAATTACTGTTATGTATAATACCTGTAGATATAATTTACCTGCACAAGGCAAAAAATACTACAATTTATTAATAGATACTTTAAAAATACGAGGTTTTATTGATGACGTTTATTGGAATCTATCTTGAATAACGTATATCTGTCTATACCTACATAATATGTGTATCTTCCAGTTTAGTTACGAAACAGAAATAATAAACAGTACTGCATGAGACTTTTGATAGTCCGACACGTTTGGTAATCCGACAGTGTATATTACCGTTATAAAACGCGAGCGCTGACGGAAGAGAGAGAAATTGTTTATTTTTCTACCACGACGCGAATAAATTACAATATTGCAATCACTCTCGTTCCGTTATTACGCAATTATATGCGTAATATAGGTGTGTGTAAAAAAATCGACTTAATAATATATTTCTCCAAGCTCAAAACTGTATTTATCATTGTTTTAAATGGTACCCTCGGTAATCCATAATTTTTGATAATCCTGTCGGATTATCAAGAGTCTCCCGATGTATAAAACAAAACATACCTAAGCAGATATAATTACTTCGTTTAATTTAAATTTAAAGATCGAAATTACTAACGTTACCTTGATGGTGGGCACATTTTCAAGAAAACGGAAATGCGTCGCCAACTCACTTAAGTTTTAGTTCCGTATATATTTAAACAACTTCTGGTTAAGTTATAGTATAGTCTCTATAACCACTTGTAATGTCTAGACGACGAACATTCGGTCAGTTAAGGTTGAACTTCCGTAAACTTAGGGGTAGTTTTAAAAGTATACCTACTTATGTATACTATAGTGGTGTGTTGTCAAATTGATTAACGTAATTTTTTCCTTGTTTCCATAGAATGTGACAGTCCGATATCGTCAGAAACAAAATTGAACGGAACTTCCAGCGGACAAGTGCAAACCGACCCCAATATCCGTCGGTATCGTACTGCATTCACAAGAGAACAACTAGGAAGGCTAGAAAAGGAATTCTATAAAGAAAATTACGTTTCGAGACCACGAAGATGCGAATTAGCCGCTCAACTAAATTTACCAGAGAGCACAATTAAGGTAACCATCATGATACCTATTTATTTAATTTTAAATTATTTCGTTTTTCTCAAAATTGTAGAGATTCCTTATCTTTGTTTTGTTTTATTTATTCATTGAACGGTAACCAACCATAATACCAATTATTATTATTTATTTACATCAAAGTATATATACGGTATGTATCCAAGATAAGTTCCGATGCAAGTCATCAATAAAAAGATGACTAGATTGTATATTTATAATTCAGTGCTAAATTTTGAGAGTTACATAGTATTCTACCAGATGATTTACCTATACACGTATTACATGGCAAGAAAGATTACGATTTATTAGTATGTACTTAAAAAATACCAGGTACGACGTGACATCACTGTGTGAAACGTCAGGTAACCTTTTATTGATGACGTGCATCGAAACCTATCTCGGCTACCGATTAGCTGTTATTATTTCTAAAGTTTAAACAAACTCTTTTCAAAAGTGAAAGACTACTTTATTCGTTCAAAAATCTCAATTTCCATAAATAAATTGCAATAATTATAGTACATATACTGGGTGTTTCAAAAAATATGGTCCAAACTTTAAGTGATTTGGAATGGTGAAAAAGAAACAAAATATTTTAATAAATTCATGTCTTATTTTCAAATGTATTTAATCCACTCATTGGGGAATTTTTGCGTGTTGTTTCAGTAATTAGCTTATATACCTATATGGCATCCAAATTTTATTCTTATGGACGTCATCAAAAAAAGTTACTTAGATTGTATTTATTTGTAATTTTCCGTTTACAGTTTTGAACGTGGTATATTCTACCGATAATTTACCTGCACACATAATATGACATGGCAAAGAGAGACTAGAATTTATCTGAATAAAATCTGAATATCCCATACCCGAGAAAATTAAAAGAGAAAAACATAAGTACTTATACGTTATTTACGATAGGTTCCAATCCACGTCATCAACAAAACGTCGTATTTTTTTGGGGGGGGGTCTTGCTTTGCCATGTCATATGTGTGCAGGTAAATCATCGCTATAATATGCCACGTATAAAACTTTAAACTTTTTATGGATGAGTTGCATTGGAACCTATCGTGAATAACGTATAGCTAATGTTTCATTTTGGTTTGTCAAAAAGTGTTTCAAACTTATGTAAGTGCGTACTTTGTAAATAAACCTGTTAATTATAAAGGCATTTATTTGATGTACCTACTCGAATATGCAAAAATGCATTTTGTATACGGTTATTGCAACGACAAATGCTCATGAGTTTATGTCAATGCCTGATGTATAGGAAAAGTTACCTTTACCGACTTCAATATGCTATTACGTTAGATATATAAATTATTCGTTACTATTAAATGATTAAATGTCAATAAGTATAACTGGAAAACAACTGATAAATAATCTAATATGAATGTATTGACATTTACAGCTTCATTTACCTATCTACCTACCGTAATTTCTCTTTAACTTTTGGACCATACCTTTTAAAACACTCTGTATAAGAAAGTAAAACATTAACGGTGTCATATTACGAATATTTCAGGTATTTATCAGTTCATCAAATATGTAACTATCAATATAACACCAACACCTAACATAGTTTTCTATTTCACTTTATATCTACGTAAACGCAAGAAAAAAACTACTCCTATTATACAATACAACGTTTATTGTGTCTAAATTAATTATTTTAAATACTAATTGCTCGTCCTCTGCATTAGTATAATTTAAAAGTCGTACATAACTGGAAACCACCAAACAAGTGTAGTTATTTTTTCTTAAATAAACAGAACATTCGTGCAATATTTCACACATAACAAAGTAAACTCGACATAAAAGCGAATTGTTTATTTCGTGAACGCAAGGGGCGTCTGAGAAGACCGCTGCCTTGATCTTAAGTAGTTAGCACTTCATAAAACATATGATTCGAACTTATCTATGCATTAGGCTACTGCTTAGCGATAAACTCAAAGACGTTTTAAAATACGAGCTAAAGTAGCGATTATGCGGAGTAATACTTGAAAATCGCGGTTCCTTTGAAGTGTTAAAAGTTATATTAATGTCTTATTTGGCCTGGGATGTGTTAATTAGTCACAGCGGTCATTTCAAACATTTAATGATGAGTGAAAATGCATATAAAGTCGCTTCGGGTTTTTGTTAGTTGTTTTTGTATTATATAGGTATCTGTATATCAATCTGTTTTGGACCATAAAGTTATTATGTTTTACAAATATTTATTTTTGTTTTATTTTTACTTGTAAATTAATTTTAACATAAAATATCCCGTTGTGTTTAATTATAGTCATTTATTTTATCGCGGGTCGATCTATTATAGGAAAGATCGCTAGTTTCTTATAGGTAGATATCAAGATTCTTATTTCATTGTTTAACGATAATTTTCATTATCTAATATGGAAAAGATAATTTCCCTAAATAAAGCATTTGTGAAAATCGAATTTTATGTCGTTGATAATCACTGAACAATAAATTGGATCAGTTTTTTGTTTTTCAAAAAGTGATGAGTGTTTCTTGTAGGGCTTTTCACACTGAAAAAGAATATGTATAACACAAATTTCCATCACCTTCGACTGTTAAAAAATGTCTTATTTATTCTTACGTTATATGTAATGTAAATCTGTAATAGATACCTCAACCTGCGTGCCTACAAAAAATTTTTAATATTTTTGCGATATTTGAAACTATAAATATGATGACTATGAAGCCCTGTCGTTTATGTAAAATTTCAAGTGCGATGGTATATAAATTCTGACAATGAAGTTCTAAGACAAATAAAAAAAAATACATTGAGTAGGGCCCCAAATGAAAAGTTATCCTCGATCAAAATTTTAATTTCTTATTAAATCCTGCCAAAAAAAGAATTTTAATTTTTTTCTAAATTAGGAAATTTTCTTTGCAAAATAGAATAAGTTGTAAAGTCCTCAATTAAGTAATTAAACTTTTTTTAAGTTATATTCTTTTTCGGCAGTTAAAAATACATGAAAATTTCCATTTAAATATTGAAAATGGAAAACCTTGTAGTAGATCAGTGTAAACATATTGTAAAATGTAGGTAATTTTTTGATAAAATAAAAATCTACTTCTATTTATTTCGTAGCTACAGGGATAAATGGTGTATTACTCACGAAGTAGGTGTTGTAATGTTCATTAATTTCATATAATAAATAGATTTTAATTGAAGGTCTCTCTTATAAGTTTTATGTATTATTATAGCCGTCGATTATTTACAAGTTGAAATTAATTATTGTTATTAATTAATAATAATTAATTATTAACTAATTATTGTTCCTTTTTTAATCAAAATCGTCAAGCTAAGAACCTTAACATCTATATTTTTTATTACTTTAGGTTTTACAGTCAGTTGTTTATGCGCTGTCGCACCGATTATAGGGGTTATAACCATCCCTCCAAAGCCTAAAAAATTAATTGTAGAAAATCAATTATGAATGTTCAAAATAAATAGAGAAAAAGTAAAAAAATTGTAGATCTATTCAATAGAATATTAAACATTGAATATCACTCAAAGAAATATTACTTTAAGCGCCAACATTAACACTTAATTGAAAATTAAAAACATTTATTTTTAACTTGAAAGCAATACGCTCGATTTCAAAACCAATTCGTTTTAAACGCGGTTCGTTTTAAAAGCGATTTGTTTGAATTCAAAACCTTTGCTTTTAACTCAACAGTAAGGTATTGCTTTTAAGTTAAATACAAAATATTTTAAATTAAATGTAATAAGCAGTATCTACTTATATACTTTTCAATCAAAAGCGTTAGTTGTTGACGCTTAAAAACAAAATTTCATTGAGTGTAGAAAAAGTAAAGAACGAGAGTAACCCACGAAACTCTTTTATAACACACACACCCCCCTGCCCCTCCCGCAATCAATTTCCGGTTGCACACTGGTTTATGTCTTTTAAAAATGGAATTAGATACCTGTGTAGTTTTTGTTTTGTTTGCTAGATTAAGATAACGTTCTTCAGAAATTTACTTTTTTAAACGCCTAATACACTTACAGGCAGACACGCATTAATTTTTGGTTTATACCTAAGCTTTTTTATTTCAGGTTTGGTTTCAAAATCGACGAATGAAAGACAAACGCCAACGAATGGCAATAGCATGGCCCTACGCGGCCGTTTATACAGATCCGGCCTTCGCAGCGTCACTTCTTCAGGCGGCAGCTTCCAGTTTACCCCTTCACTATCCGCCGCCGCCACCGGTGTACCCTCATCATTATCCGCGATACAATCCGTGGGGACAAGGTTTCGGACTTCCACAAACCGGGATTTCCTTATCTAATCCCACGTTAAACCTTAATCAAACGATAGGCCTAAATCCCGGAGTTCCTCAGTCTTTAACGCAATCTATACCTCATCACCAACTTTCTCAGGGACTTAACTTAAATTTAGGCTTAGACTTTTCTTCCTATCCAAACAAACTTGATCATTCGAAATTATCCCCGAGAGTGTCGCCCGTTCATTCAGACGTCAGCCTTAGCCCCGCACCCGAAGGTTTACTTATTACGTCCAAAGAACACCAAACGCATTTACAAATGCAAGAAAAACCAAAGTTATTTAAACCTTATAAATCGGAGGCTTAAACGAAACTGTAAATTGTGATTTTGTACATTTTTTATTAATATAGCGTTTATACAGTTGTTAGAAAACTTTGTTGTGTTTGTATATTTTTTAAATTCTTGTAAATATATAAATAGATAGTATTGCGACCGTTGATGTAGGGTCATCGTAGTAATACGTCATGTAAAATTGTGTATAGGTACCTATCTGATTTTTTTTAAATTTTCTATTATTAAAGACTCGTACGTACTTTTGTTGTTCGGAAATTTTCAAAACAAAATGTGAAAAATTTGCATGTTTTGTAGCTAATTGTGTATATATATAATATATATATATAGTATTAAATAAATATTAAATAAAAATGGCACGTATTTTTTTATTCAAAAATATCTTCCATATAGGTACAATAAAACGGAAAGATCATCTGGCTTCGTTATTAAAAAATTTGTAAGTAATTTCGAGATTTTAATCTTTTAGTGGATATAATTTAGTTTATTTCTAGATAAAAGAATAATTTAATTCATATGATACCGATGATCATATTTTCTTATACTTATAAGTGTGTAGAATTAGGTTAACATTCTTTCAATTTCGGACACGTCAACATAGGTAGGTCTATTTAAATAAAACGAGGGTATGAACTTTGTAACCTGTTGCAGTTATTGCTAAATATTATTAAATATACGTTTACCTATGTATTCAACGCGTTATAATTATATAAATAATGGTTTTTACAATTTCAGTATGGGTGTGTTGTAATTCAAAGCACGCATCAGGTCAAGGAATTCAAATTATAACCGAATCACCTACAATAATTATATTTAAACTAATAAATCAACTAATTCCGTAGGTACAGGCGGTCAAAAAAGTAACGCACGCATCCGAGGCGTTGGGCGAGCAGCACAACACGAGATCCCTTATAATCCTTTCATTGTTAATAAGACCTTTGTAAGAATAGTTGAAGTAGACGGTTTTCTCGTTGAGTTCCTAATTATTATAACGATATAATATAATACGTAATATATTAATATATTACGATTTTACGTTTTAAGGGCTTTAAAAGTTTCGATATTTTTAAATACTTTTCGTAACGTATAAAACTGCCGTATAACTTAAAATATTCAAACGCGGTTATTTTAGATTTATAAAATTATTATTAATCATTAATAATTATTATTAAATATTTTATTATCGTTGATTTATTATTTAAAAATAATAAATTAACGGTAATAATTTTTTCATCGTATTGAAACGGAAACGTTTATAATGCGGAAGCGGAGCGTAAATTATGACCCCGTCGTGCGCAAAATTATGAAAATAAAAACCCGCTAATGTGAAATTCAGATAACTTAAGTTTTTTACCTAGAAAATTCTTTTCGTAATCCATTAACTACGCATTCGAAACCTTTTACGGATTACCGTCGGTTATCGAAATTTGCTCATAATAGAATAATGTGGTCAGTTTAAGAAATTGTTATTTCCAGAAAGAACGCTTGACGACCTAGAATTTGTTTTCCTATCTATACATTTGCTTAAATACCTATGTAAATATGTAAGTTATTCTGTTATCACAAAAGTAGCTAGAGAAAAAAAAATCAGTTGTCTGGTTGAAAAAAACGTTTCGTTGGTGGTTTTTAAAGTTGTATTATCCATATTATTAATAAATTACTAAATAAATACTTAATTTAATAAATTAATGAGATACGTTCATAATGTCAAATAAAAGACATTAATGTGAATTAAATAAAATGGAGCATTTTTTGATCAGGCTTAACAAAGCGGAATTTTTTATAGTTTTGTCAATTTCCTTTTTAGAAGATTTTACTGTGCATAGCTAGTTATCAAATGGGAATGGCCTAAAATCTATTCGTAATCTAAATCTGACAATAAGTCGCAAACCGGTGTTAAGATGCCTACTATTGATCTTGGCATATTAGTTAAACACCTAAATGGATTTTGGGCGTTCGTTTATGACCTCGTCATTTCATTAATCTCACAATTTCCAATATTGTTCGGTTCTAATTTGCAAACTTGTATTGTAAAGGTTTTATTTAATAAAATATTGAGTACCTACGTAACAATCGCAACGTTTTAATACAAAGACATTGTTTCTTTATTATTTTTAAATAATAAATTGCGTATAAGATAAATATACTCGACAAATTTAAAATTACCACATTGAAACTCTTCAAAACATTGCGTAGCCTGTATTTACAGTTAAAAGAAATCCGAATTCTACGAGGGCACCGGCTACTTAAAATATTCTCACAAAGGTCTTGTTAACAATGAAAGGGTTATAAGGTATCTCATTTTGTGCCGCTCGTCCATCGCCTCGGGCGCGTGCGTTGGTTTTTTTTTGGCCGCATGTACCTTGTATTTTGAAAATGTGGCATTAAAAGATCTATGTTAATAAATTAATTATTGATAATTTTTTACAATTATAAGTTAAGGGGATAGTAGTCGCTCGAAAATGAATACTTATATATCGTTTTTTTATCGTTGGTAACGTCTTTCAAAAAAAATCCTTGACGTTGTAAACGATGTATTTTTATAATTATTTGATATTATGTAATAAAAATTTATTGATCTTGTACGATAACAAAGATAAGTTTTTAGATATTTTCTCAAAATCTATGAGGAATTTCTAACATATTTTTACATTTATAGAATCTGTATTGGTTTATCTAAGTGGTAATATCGATAAAAATTGAAACTTCCCTTTAGTAATCTCACAATTTTAATTTTTATAGACTTATGATCACACGTCGTAAGTAACTATAAAACGTCAATAAAAATTGAAATTGTGAGATTACTAATGAAAGTTTCAATTTTTATCGATGTTATCACCTAGATAAACCAATTCAGATTCTATAAATGTAAAAATATGTTACAAATTCCTCATAGATTTTGAGAAAATATCTAAAAACTTATCTTTGTTATCGTACAAGATCAATAAATTTTTATTACAGAATATCAAATAATTATAAAAAATACATTGTTAACAACGTCAAGAAACTTTTCAAAGTCGTTACCAACGATAAAAAAACGATATATAAGTATTCATTTTCGAGCGTCTACTATCCCCTTAATATGTTGGTAATTGATAAAAAGTCATATGTACCTAAAAGGTACATCTTTTTAAAAGAGATCTGCATGCATTAGATCCGTAGTGGCCTGAACTATCCAAAAACCGGTAAAACACGAAAAGTCAAATGCTTCGTGTTTTACCACGTTTTGGATAGTTCAGGCCACCATGAATATACTGCAGACCTACCCTGAAAACGGTACTTTTTTAAATCCAGGCTAGTTTTGTTCTGAAGCGACGATTTACTCGTGTAAAATCCCACTTTTTTCACAATTTAACCTTCCACAACTAGGTATTATAATTTCAGAACTTTATGCAGAACTACTGAGATGTTAATATTTACGTAGGATACGGATTTCTTTTTGAGATTGTTTAAAATTAAGGTAGGTATCTATTTTTTAAATGTTCTCGAAAATTGGGATGCGGTTATTACACGGACCGAAACAATATTTAAATACGGTAATTTGTAGATATCTCGTTTTTTTAAACCCATACAAACAGTTACTAGATCAATAAAACTTGTTATCAGGACGCCATCGAAGAAAATAGCTGGAAAACTCCTAAAGTGAGGAAGGAAGAAACTTGATTAATTACGGGACACTGTTGTATGAACAAACACCTACACACAATAGAACTAACAGATATACTTATTGTTAGTCTTTTATGTTGGTTTCTGGGTATCCGAAATGGAACCCGATACTATACGTAATTATGAATAAAATCCTTATAAAATTTTGAAAGAATGGAAGTGTCTTTATAAAGCACATTTATAGCGGTAGTACAATGGACCCTTATAGGCCCTATACGTTATTTAAAAACTATTAAACCATTGTATAAATTCGTAACAATCCAATTAGATGGGTAAACTGAAATATTTAAATCCAGTTCCGAATTTGTTAGCAAGAAATTCAAACGTCCTTATACTTAATAATCGTGAAATTAACATAATCCTGATCTTTTCCTTCGTATAAAATTGTATAGTGGATGTACCCAAGTCCTGAAAAGCTTCCATTATCAGTAAAATTTACACACACATAAAAAGCATGTGAGCTATGTGAGCCTAATAACAAGTATCCACTTAAAACACGAATCGTCCGAACACTAACAAAGTTTCCGCACTACTAACTGAATGAATTTTTAAAATACTTAAATTCAAATCTGTTGCATAAATACTGAATCGCTTGGTTTAAAATTTAGAAAGTTTATTTTATTAGGTGAACCGAGATAAACCAAAACTACGAGTTACCCGTATAATGTGAATCTTATTATGCAGGCAGGTGATTAAGAGTTCTTTTTACGCTTTTAACAATTTCACAGCACGTGTGTAATCGTATAGAAATGTTTATATTTTATTCTTTTAAATTATCAATTATAGTAATAAATTATTATCTAAAGTACCCAAGTTTGTGGTATTGTCGACGTATTTGATATAGGTATACCTACCTAATAAATGTAATACCTACTGTTTGCTCGTATTTGCACAAACTTTAATTTAACAGTTAAGTGGAGTATAAAAGCCCTATCTCAATGATGTTAATTTCACCATGAATATGATCATTTATTTTTCAAATTAAGTATATAAGAGGTAGAGTAACGAAAATTTTATAGTAAGTAGTCATAGTAATGTATAAAATGTAATATAAAAACTATACTTTTTGTCATATAACTATTATCATTAATGCTATTACGTAGGTATACATCAGAAGCAGGAAACTACCTGAATATGATGTACCTACATTTTATTTAAAACTAGGCTGTTTTAGCAGAAGAAAACAATTTATAAGTATCTATATGCAAATTGTACAATTTCTAATAATTTGCTTTCATTTTGTACTTCAGTAGTTATATCGATAGCGTTTTGCCAAAAGGCGTAACTATTCTGACTGTCTGTTAAAATCTAGTAACAATATTCCGATTTTTTCCACTGGAAAAATCGATTTATATTTCCGTGAAATGCATATTCTTATTGCTACGCGACGACACAAAATGTGCTCTCTTGTAAAATTTACTCTTTGTGGGTTACGCCCTTCTGGAAAAACTTCGCCGATATTAAAGTGTTATTTAACGCCCGTAAAATTTGTACTAACCCAGTAGTAGACCCGCTTCTATACTTTCGGGTGCATTGAACGAAAAAATTTATCGACTTATTTTATTTGATAGAAGGTTAATTATAAAGTACGAAATCACTTCTTAGCCACTTCAAAACCACATCCCTTAAAAGGTTATTTAAAAAGTCGCTATCTCGCTTATCTTTAGAGACAGAGAGGTCGTTTTAAATCCAAAACACGAAAAATTTTATGACGAATAAAAAAGTTTATAACAATAACGACTGATTTTTCAATATTAAGCGAGATAATACGAAAAAAACGCACTTTAAATATCAACCCTCCATAAACATTGGTAATTCTTTCTGAAACTAATAAGTTACGGTCAAAATGCTTCCAATAAAATTTGTTCCCAACGATTTCAGCTTTAATATAATATCTATATAGGTACATAACCGATCTAAAATGAACAACCTGTAGTTTCGTGATCTAGTGGTTGAGATCTGAAAAAATCCAAAAACGGCACGTCTGGATCCCATTATCAGACGAGCTGCAGTAGCTATATTTTCCATGAAAATTTGTTAAATATGCCTACAACAAACATTACATTGTTGGGGAGCTTTCCACACCACTTTCGATGTACTCCTCCAAGTGCGTTGTTTTTGTAAGGCCATCTTCAAACTCTCCTACGTGGGCTACTACACGCAACCCACTGCAAACAACCCAAGGTCAATTCCAGATCTTGACCTTCACAACATACTCAGTGTAACTTGTTTACAACTCTTGAACTTATTCTATTTTATGTACATACATAATAGGCTCAGTCTGTTCTTCTCCACCCAACTATTGTATGGTGCGAGTCCCTGATATAATAACTTACTAAGGTAGGATATACGAGTGTTCTAAACACGTTCATTTTACTTTCTATTTCCTGCCTTTTTCTCGTCATCGTTTTACCTCTATCGCCAATTTCCAACGTAGATTCTTCCGTTGACTGCGAACTTGCATTATTAAGCACCTACGCTTCATATTTCACTGTATTTCACCAACCACTGTGATCGCGAAAACGCACGTTAGATAAAATTTTGTTCGCGAAATTAGACCGTCCAATGTTTGAGAGGAGCCCTAACCAAGACCCTAACCGAATCTCTATCCAGGAGCCTAACCAATCTCGATTTTTAGAGAATTTGTGTTAGACCTTAAAGGTCCATATATTTACACTTTATAAACACATGGAGAGTTAGTCGGCGAAGAAAGATCCTACCTTTCCTCGTCGAATTAATCATTTTTGTTTGTAATCCTTTTAGAGAACACAACACAACTCACAACACTCGCGCACTCACACGCAAAAAAGCCTTATAAACTGAACGAGCACCCCTCGCACACACGAATAACACGACGCTGTACAAGTACAACCGCTCTGTACCACTAACGCGAAAGATCTAAAACGGTTTTGCCGAAATCCTATATATAAATGCATTCGAATTTATACGTGGATACTAGGAAATCCAGTTTTTATTTTAAAAACATTCAGTTCTTTGTTCGCACTTAGATAAGCTATGAAAGCAGGTGTTGCACATGTTTTATTAGTTGCTTTGTATTTTATCGGTCATATAAAAATGCGATTAAACTTTTTACCTAGTTTATAGTTTGTAATAGGGAAATTTTCAATGCTTAAGGACACACGAATAGCTTTTAAATTAAAAATAAAGTAAATTTATAATTCTGCGGTACAAAGGTAGTAGATAATAATTATTCGAAAACAGTGAAACCACCCTAAGACGACCACGCTCGGCGCGACTTAAAACTGGTCTTCTTTAGAGGTGGTCACCTACGGGAGAATGATAATTTAAAAAGAATAAAGATATGTACGTATATAGAACCTGGTAAAACAAGGAAAACATGTTAAAAATTTCTCGTTTTATTAAACGAACGATATTAAAATACAATAAAAAAATGTTTTATGTTTTTATAAAAACCGACATAAAGTTGGACAGTACCTAACCTAATTTTTGTAAATTTGTATAATTAGATATCAAAGCAATTTTTGCAGAGTAATTTAAGCGACAAAAAGTAAATTTCATAGGAGCGCGCATTTCGTGTCGTCGTGTAGCTATAAACAGATACGTTTCACGGAAATACAAATCGATTTTTCCGGTGGAAAAAATCGAAATATTGTTACCAGATTTTAACAGATGATGTCTTTGCCCTAGATACATAAGATAATCAGGATAATTCATTTTCGCAAAAAGTATGGGTTAAGTTACTCTGCCAAAACGCCGTCGATATCATTAAAATGCTATGTTTTTTAATTTCAAATTAGCGTAGAATAAAGTATAATTTTAAGAAAAGCAAATAATATCATATTAAAGAGAAAGTAAAGAATAGCGTAAATAAAAATAAAAATACGCGCTGAGTAAAAAATCTAAGTAGGTAACTGGAAATACGATTAACAGATTTTAAACATAGGCGCTTCGTAATAAACGCTCTGGTTGGAGCTCTTGCGGTCGGCCTACAGTTGCACCAATGAAATTTATCGCAAGTTATGCTAGCAATGCTAGTTATGCAAGTCCAATTAAACTATGTCCTTAAAATAAAATATCTACTTCTAAAGTGATTTCACATCATAATTTTAATCGGAAAACTCGAAATATTTTTTTGAAATGTCGATTTCTCGAACATCATATAAGTGGGAACGTGACGCGTTGAAAATATAATGGATTCTTACTATTGTTATAATATAATAGTTTTCTTTAAAACATTCTAGAAAAGTTCCATCAAAAGTTACAATAATCATAAATAAGTAATTATATTGAAAAATTAGGTTCGGTTGAAAAATGTCCGGATAAACTCTACTGTAGTCCCATTTTTTTTTACATCACATACTGTATCTACATCCATATTAATTAGAAAAAAGTATCTCCTATTTTCGATAGTATTTCGTTATTCGGTAGGGCGTAGGGATGTTTATATAGAAGACATGTAGATGTAATAAAGTGTATCATTAATAAGTCAGCAATATATCACATATAATTGGTATTGATTTTCTATTAGCGCGTGTCCATAGCTTTGCTGTAATCCTATCTTATATCTATTACAATGTTGACTACATTTTCAGAGCAGAATTAATACAATAGGGAATAGAAACAATTTGTCACGCTTTTCCATTGTTCCACCCCTCGGATCATAACACATTTATCTACATTACGAACGTGTTGCAATATTGGCGGAGGACTTTACATCTGCTTTAGTTTAATATCTTATATTCTAGGGTTACAACTAGAAAAACTTTAAAATCTATCGTATCAAAAAAGTTTGAAAAATTGTAGAATAAGTACTACAATAAAATTACTTTGTCATAAATTAAAATTTATACCTGTGTATTAAAAATAAATTTAATCAAAACTGTTGGAGATGTTCCTACAATTTAATTGTGTACGTATAGAATTTTAAAAACCGCCCTTATTTAAGTAGGTCTCTATATACACCGAACATCAAGTTTATCAAGCTTACGCATCTATGAAACTAAAAATCCGTGTCTATCTATAACAATTGAACAATTATTTTTCAAAAGAGGCATAAAGCGGAAAATATAGGAGGAGTTATCATTGACCATTAATCAATGTGAAAAATAACATGAATAATAAGAATTATGAATGTATTGCAGTACAAATTTCTATAAAAACTTCTGTTTCCTGATATTTCTAATTCGTTCGTGATAAATTATGTTTATAAAATTAAGGGGAAAAGAGCAGTAGAAAAAAAATGAATAACTGACCCCTCTAACAGAATATACACGAACATCTTTGTTGGTGTAACGTCATAAATAAAAAGTTACTAGATTATAACGTTACGCGCATTATTGTTAAATTACTTTTACATTTTTAATGTAGTAAGTAGATATATATATATATAGACACTACCCACTTCCAGGCCAAAAGGGTGCGTCTTGTCTGTCCATTGAACAATTTATTTCTTAATTTTTTGTAGTTTCGAAATTTATCAAATGACCTAATTAGGTAAATTGAAAAAATAAAAATATTGAAACATTTTTAGATTCACGATGATAAAATAACTTTAAAACACAAAATGATAAAAAAAAACAACCAGTGTTTAACTAAATACATGTACTAATTACATTAAATTATTAAAATAAATAAACGAAAATTTCGACTTGAAAGACGAAACGTATAAAAAAACATATGTGTTCAAAATAGCTTTTATTTCGGTCTTTATAATAGTAAAGCCATAAAAAGGCGTTATTTATCTTTTTTTATAGACTGTTTTATCTTCCTATTATAAGATGCTGTAGTTACATTGTACATAAATATATTAAAAAATTATGTTTAACATTTTCAAAAAAAAATAGCACCTATATTAACTATATTTTCGTATAAATCGTTCATGTGGTATAATGGTTACCACTAAACGAATAGGTGCCTATATTAATTATTGTTATTTGCTTTTCACATAAACAATGGGTTAGTGTTTCCATACAAATCCCGATTATTCCCCTTTTATACGATTTTCGAACGGTCGTTAAACTAATCAACCGTAATAAATTAGACGAATCGACTAACTGCCCATCAAATTGCACGAAGTAAACTTAATAGCTCGAGAATAACTAAAACTTCACAAGTCGGTTTAGAGTAATGTGGCCATTTATTGTGTTATGTAGTGGGTGGTTGCGGTTGCATCTGTCATAGAACGTTAGTGTTGATTGTTGTTACTGCTAATCTAGCCTCCCCAATACCGGACGATGTCCGTTCAATTACACATTTCGCATTATGTCAATTAAACGGCAACTGTATTTAAGGTACCTAAACATTAGGGATGACTTCCTATTAACGCCGACAATTTGATTTGAAATAACGGTTTCCGAGTAATAGGTGACCGGTGCTGTTATTTTTAAAGATATTTCTACAAAACTGTTTCCAATCTTCTTGAAATAATTTAATTCGCACACGCCTAAGCGTGTTGTTCTTTTAAAATTTTCATTAACACGTACAGAGATAAAATAAAGATTTATTTCAAAACAAAAACTATTTTATTAACACAATTGAATTAAATTTTATTGAATTAAATCCGCTCGAAATTATTCCCGGCGAGTTAACTTACAAGAAAGATATCTCGAGTGTCCCCTCCTATTTTGATTTTTGACAATAACACGAACAGGTGAAACTAGCACCTGAAAATGAGGTTTTCAAGTGACGATTTCATTGTTTCACAATAAAACAACACGATCTTTTTTATGGTTTTTACCGCGCTCGTCGTTTAGAACACTCGTGCAATAAAAACACGCCGTACGAAACTTGTTTTTTAAATATATCTACTAATTTTATACTATTTATGTAGGACTAATACTATCTATTTATATATTTTTTTCTTTCGTTTATTTTTTTTAATTCTTTTACTGACGCGTTTCGTAATTACTTAACCCTGCACTTTAAAATTTTTCCTATTCTTAGCGATTTTTTTACCTCCGTTAGCCTAACACCCCCACTATCAAAAATTAAATTTTAATATATCCTATAATAGGTGCTAATTTATTGCCATATTTCCCGAATTTGTTGCTGTCGTACCTTAGAAGAAAACCGCGATTAAAGTTAGGGGTGCTGACTTGCCGTTAAACTGGCACCCCCACATCCGAAAAAAACATGCGAAGGTTTTTGAAGAAAGAAACGAATATACCTAACAGAATTAATTGCTCTATGATACAACAGACACCGAATATATCGAAAAAATTCCAATAATTACACGCTTAAAAAACAGGTTTGCCAGATTTTTATAAACATCTGCAACGTTTGCTATAAGCGTCGAGCAACTAACTGTCTTTATAAATATTCTTACAAAAAAACATTTTGTATTATTTTTTGCCCTTACAATGCTAGCAATAGATTCCAAACAATTAAACTCTAAGAGTAGTTAATTCAGTCTTCAGACATTTTTTCGATATATTCGGTATCTATTCGTTACATCATAGAGCAATTAAATAGTAATTATTTCTGGTATAATCGTTTTTTTTCCTTCAGAAACCTCCATATGTTTTCTCGGATGTGGGTGTGCCCGTTTAAATTGCAAGTCAGCACCCCCAAATTTAATTGCGATTTTCTTCTAAGGTATCAGTGCAATAAATTCGGACTATAGGGCAATAAATTAGCAATTAATTAGCAACTAATTATAGGATATACTTATACCAAAATTTAATTTTTGATAGAGGGGTGCTAGGTTAACGGAGGTGATTTTTTTTCAACATTTACCGAATTATAGATACACCTATAGAAATTTAACTATATTATCTTTTTCATAATAATTAAACAGAACGAATAATTAAATAGGTAAGTATAAAGAGAGCAATAAAATTAAAGATTTATGAACATTTTAGATTTATTAAAGTTACCTTTACCTAATTATAACTTTTTGTGTCGATTTTCTAAGTTAGGCTTCTAAGTTACTTTGAAACTTATAAACTTGGTACTACTTTGGTACTTATAAACTCACCTATAGTATGAATAAAAATCAAAAAAAATGCATTAAAATAACATGCATAAGTTACTTCTAACGTTTTATAATTTGAGCAAGAATAAATTCAAAAAAAAATAAAAGAAACAGATTTAGTAACGTTTTAACGACATTCCGCTAACAGCATACATATATTAATTGTACGATAAGTTACAGGAAAACTTTCAAAAAATAAATATAGGTGTTATATATCTATCGTTCGACATTGCCGCAAACAAACCAATCGACCACAACGAATCAATTTCTTGCTGTGTCCACCACAGCACAACGCTAAAGTAGAAGTTAACCAAAACTCGGGTGTATTTAAACTATTAACATATTGTGAAAGGTTGTTAACCCCAGAAGAAACGAATTACTGTTGTAAATATGGTCACAGAAACCACTTTCAACCACCTCCTTGATTTATTTATTGTAGATCTGCAGTAAACGAGTAATTTCTGAAAATTTTAGGATTAGTTTCATGGTTTACGATAGTATAAATATCTACGACCGAAAAGTTTCTAACAATAAAAAGGAATACGCTTCTAATAAATATTGCCGACTAGGCAAAATTTTAGAGGGATGGCAACCAAATGTAAGTACCTAATACGCATCCCAATTACAAAA
This sequence comes from Rhagophthalmus giganteus, assembly GCA_036326145.1. Taxonomy (NCBI): domain Eukaryota; kingdom Metazoa; phylum Arthropoda; class Insecta; order Coleoptera; family Rhagophthalmidae; genus Rhagophthalmus; species Rhagophthalmus giganteus. Next base: position 54,021,068 of record JARFJA010000001.1, read on the forward strand.
AGAAACCAAGTTTCGGAGCGGCACATTTGGCTAGGTAGGTATTTTAAAATCCTTAAGAGGGTCCCTAATACGCTTACAATTTAATTGTGATTTTTATGTCATCGGCATCTTTTAGGTAAATTTTATGGTTGCCCACTAAAATGTAGGTACCTACTGATCGCAGTCACGTCCGATGAACTTAAAAAAATATTTTTTTCACTTAAAGCTAATTTTTAATGATTCGATTAACTTATAAGTAGTTTAAAATTTGTTAAATAAAGCCGTAGGTACCATCCTAACCATAACAAAAATAAATAGAGTTAAACTTCGATATAATGAACTTCTATATATACACCTACCTATAGAGAACATCTCCGTCTTTAACAAACTTTTGTGCTATACATCGAACTTCTACAAAAAATGCATATAAAGCTGTTTCCAAATAACGAAGTAAATTTTCTATTTAAAAAATTTTTAAACCAAAATAAAATAAAATTTTCTAAGTAGATAAATAGTATGCATTACGTAGTATGCATTTGCTTAGCAGCAATACAAGATTGAATTTACACATCTTCAAATAGGTCTCGTTTAAAAATAAACATTTTATTGAACGCTCCATTAGATTAACACATTTTAAAAATTGAAAATCCTACAAATAAATTTCGTAACGTTTTCTAAATGGGAGTACTCAGAAGGTTAAAATTGCACTAAATTGATATTAAAGAGCCTTAAAATAAAGAGATATTAAAATAATATTTACCAAAAGGTAAAAATAACGAAATTTCCCTATAGCGAATATTTTTTCAGGATTTATCGACTTCGTTATATAGAAGTTTAACTGTATTTATTTTGATAGCTGAACATAAAGAATCAAGAGGCACAATTAGGTATCTGCTATTTTACTGCAGCACTTTCTGCATTTGTTACACTTTCGGACAAAGGCGGAATTAGGTCAAGGAAAATATTTACATTAGTAAAAGAATAAAAACTAAATTAGGTTAGCCCTTGTCCCTTAAACGGCAATCGTAAAGATATATTTGTCATAGGTTTAATACACCTACTTTAATACTGTTCCATTTCACAATTTAAATGCGGAAAGTTGTAAAATTAAAAATACGATTTATTCAGAAATTAGATACAGAGTAAACTTATAATCCGCCCTTTATTTAATAACACAAACGATTTTATTCAACATTGAATACATATCTACTTAATTATGCATTTATTCAATGTTTTATAAGTTTTATCTATTTTAACAAAAAAAAAAAAAACTATTCCGTGTTATTTACTATTTGCTGCAAGAGAATTTGTTCTGCTCAAATCTGAGGTAGCTTCGTCTTCAATATTTTCAAACAGTGTCGACAGTTTTACAACTTTATTGTCCTAATAATGTCGGTAAAGTTAAAGGCCTTCCCGTTGGACGAGACGAATACGAGTTACTGAATTTAGTCACAGATGCCGAAAAATGGTCAATAAAAGTCAAAATATGTCAAATAACTTTTCTAATTTGTTACAGTAGCAGTTTAATTCCTATTTTATTGCACTACCATTATTTTCAAACTTCTCGAGCGTTTATAATCTGTACACGCTTATTGCTTTAATATATCTAATTATGTACGGAGAAACTGACGGACAGACGGTATGAATTATGTTTACAGTATAAAATAAGTATTTTAAAAACATTACGTTAAATGCATAAATTATACCTACTAGGCGGATGTAAGTACCTATAAGCACAGAGTTCAAAATTTCATTTTATACGCATGAAAAATGGATCATCCTAAAAATGAAAAAAAAATAGAGACTTTTGTGAAATAATACGAATAAAAATACATTCGAGTAGGTTACCTACTTTTGAATTTTATTAAGAAAAAATAATTCATAAAAATTTCTGATTTATTTGGATAATAGATACAGTAGAGTCTCGTTAATTCGAACTTGATGGGACCGGATTCTGTCCGGATCGTCGAAAATCCAGATTAACCATCGACGCTATAAAAATACATAATGCTGTTAAACAAAAGCTATCATAAACCTAATTAATTGCTATACTGTAATGAACTATGCATTTAATTTGTTTAAAAACGTCGTTCAAGTAATTTTATGTTTAATATTTGCTTTTATATACATTTGAATATAACAAAACAGTCTACCAAATAATAACAGTGAAAAGAGCGATTATGCCCCCAGTCTGGGACATAACAGACCCGGCAAATTTCACTGAGATAATAACAATTATCGATTGTCATTTCCGTAACTTTTGTATTAATTTACTAACAAACAAAGTAATCGACACTTAAATAAATACTGTCTTATTACTCTTAAATACTGCTCAAGTATGACATTAGAATCGTTATACGCGAGAGCATATATACAAACTTGTTAATTGTGAAAAATCTGTTTTGCTCCCATATGCCTGATATGCCCCAACTTCCCCTACATGTACTGTATCTATAAAAACTAATGTGATAAGCACATATTTTCAGTCCAATAAAAAATTGATTTTCACAAAATATAAAAATAAAAATATGAATATCTATTGTAAATAGGAACATCATGAAATAAAATAAAATTTAATATTCCAAATATTAGATAAGTTCTCCTCAACTATTTTATCGCAAAAACATATCGTTCTCTATCTCATCTGGAGCATAAGGAACGAACGCTATTATGAATTAGAAAGAAACTGGGAGCATGAATATTAATAAAGATTTCTGAAAACGTTTCCGCTGAATTTATAAAATGAATCTGTCTGCGCGAGGCAGCCCTCTATCATGGCTGATAATAGAGCGCGAGTATTTTTATTAGTCTATCTGTCCTTCTCTTTCATTGGCTGTACCTCAGATCGTTGCGAGTTCTCATTGGTCCCGAGAAATTGCTAGGGGAAAAACTAACATAAAACAAGGGCCAATTTCATAGAATACGTTGTTCGAACGCTCTTTCCCTGCTCCGTTTATTTTCGTAAGTTTACCTACGTGGGTAAGAACATACATCGATAAACAATGCATAGGTAACTATAAAAACGACTGATATAGTTAAAACATAAGTATTTTTTAAAGATTGTTATTTATAGAGAAATATTTATTTATATATGTTAATAGAATATATGTTTCTATAAAATTATAGAATGTTCATTAGAAACTATTAATTTACTACCTATTTCAAATGTATAAGTTATTCACGATAGATTCCAATGCCGACGTACATAAAAAGTTACAAAATCGCGTATTTGTAATATTCAGTTTTCCTGATCATTTATTTACCTGCCCACATATGGCATGACAAAGAAAGACTACAATCTATTAGTACTGTAAAAATACGAGGTTTTATTGATGACGAGATTGGAACCTATCGTAAATAACGTACAGGTATATAAAAATGTACTTAGATATAGAGTCATTAATTATTATGATAAAATAATAGCATAATATATAAATGTAATAACATTTGTTATAATGGATAGGTAACCAAAGTTAATATGTACTTAGATAAATGTGAATATAGGAAAATTATATGAAAAAAGGGAGAAAATAAACATTTTTGAATATATAAGTTGATTAAATAAATCTAAAAAATTCATAATGTTTATATTAATTATTAATCAAAAATATATGTATAACTACCTAACAAAAATTGTAGATAGGTACACATATATATATATGAGAAAGAGAGAAAAATCATAGGAATAACAAATTATTATTAAGGTACCATCGTAAATTGTATGAAATAAGTACCTACAATTAGCACTTATTACACAATAAAATCGATATTTACTTATTTTATTTAATTAATTGCTCTTACTGTATTTTGCTGTTGCATATAAGGGTTAAACGGAAATAACTAAACAAAAACCATAAAATCTTGAAATAGTTTAAATTATAACCTATCTAGATAATAATTTATCTACTTACAAAAAGGCGATTGATAACATTTTGCAGTATACAATAAACTGCCGCGAACAGAGAAAATCGGCCATTTCCAGTTTCGCGGGATTTCAAATATTTAAACTACAATTTACAATTTATTAAAAAGTATACAAAAAAAATGTCTTTTCATATACAGTGAAAGCTCTCCTTGCGGACAGCTCTAATAAGCGACCATCTCTCACAAGCGGACAAATTTCCTAGAACCAAATTTTTCCCTATATTTTCTCACTTAAAATACATTCCGATAAGAGGACGCTCTCATAACTGGACGCGGACACGATATTTTTGCACATTTCCTACTTAAATCTCCCATAAACGGACGCGACGCTCCGATATACGGACGAATGAATATGTATGTATACATAATACCTAAAAGACATACCCCGTAATTTACAAGGCTCCAGTCCCCACTTTAATTAAACTCGGTGAATTTCATGCAAGTTCATCAACTTCAAGAGCTTTCAAAATCTATTGATGTCTTGGAAGCATTATATTTTATTAGAGCATGATGGAATAGAGTAACTACCACAACCATAAAAAATTGTTTTGCTAAAGCTGGATTTAAGAAAAGTGAATGTAATGCAACTGAGTTTGGTCCAGAAGATGATTTGCCACTGTCAGAACTTGCTAATTTATTGAGAGGTGTCAAAGTTCTAGGACCAGCAAATGATCTAGTAGTAGAAGACTTTTTAATTATGAACAAAAATTTAGTAATAGAAGACGAAAATGTTGACATTGAATCGATCGTTGATCCTGAAAATGATAGTGAAGAAGATAACAGAAAACGAAGTATTGGTAACTAGTGAAAATGGTAACGAGATAAATTCTTATGATGAAGCCTTGAAACTTGTTGGTAACTTAAAAAATTTTGCAAGAGACGATTTTACTGCATTTCAACACATCAAAAATTTAGAGAGTCATTTTCAAAATTGTCTCTTGCAGCAAAAAAATACGCAAGATTACGTCAAACTAGTATTTTAAATTTCGTTCAAGTAACCAGCATATAACAATTTTATTTTCACCTGTATATATTATACCTACCTTAAATATATTTTTATATTTTTAATTATGCATTGAAATGTATACGTAGGCATTTAAATTGAATTTTATCCGTTAAAAGAATTTATATTTTATTTTATTACAATTGACAAATTATGTTACGTATTTTGTATTCGAAAATTAAATAAAATTCTAAATAAAAATACACAAACAACTTGAAAACCGAGTTTTTAGTGTACTATTCCCACAACTGGACACCTCCGATAGACGGATAAAAGGTTGGTCCCGCGAGTTTCCGCTTATGGGAACTTCCACGATATAAAGTGGAAAATTTAATAATTAAAACAAAATTCTATGTATAGTTTCCAAGAAACTATAGCTAAAAATATGTATTTTTTTACTTTTTTTTGTAAATTACACAAAAGTTTAACATACGATTTTTTCAAAAATTTGCCATAATATTAAACTCAGTCGCATTAGTTACTGTGAATTTTTAAAGAATTTTTGAATTTAAGGTTTTTTTCCGTCAGTTCAGTTTTACCTTAAATTATTGACATAGGTACTTACCTATATAAAAATGATCTAGTACCTATAAGTACGTATACCTATACATGTAAATATTTTATATTTAATTTAAGTGAGTCGTTTGAACGAATTCGTGAGATATTTTAGATACCTAGTTGGAATGCGTAAATTTAAAGGGCAAGTCACTGCGATCCTTGTTTACACCCTCACGGATACCAGCACAGCTCACAATTTATTACAGCTATTTATTTCACGGACTAGATTACATGCATATAAACGCTGCCAGAGTGGAAAGGGAAGGCAGTCTCTTCTATATTCACCGTAAACAACAATCCGAACATCGTTTTTACTTTTCCATTTAAATAAATGGTATTGACAATTCCATTATATCTCGTCAATATATGGATTCATTTAGGTACTCATATGATAATTAATTTCGAATTTGTTACGTTTCGCTTGCACAAAACATGTGCTTATTTTTTATTGTCGACGTTTGTCACAAAAAAGTTTGAAAATTATTTTAATTTCTTTACAAACAGTTTTTTAAATTCAATAAAAGAAGCTGTCGTTTTCTAAAATAGGTGCATTTCATTAATATTAAAATAATGCTAACGAATGATTAACTTGATATACGATCAAGCTTCTTCTACAGGGCGTTTCAGAATAACTATTCCTACTTTTCAGATGTATTGGAGGGCATGTAATTAAACACTTTTTTGCAATAAAGTAATGTGCGAAAACGCTTAGTTTCCGAAATACCTACCAGTCGTCATACTGTTACAGTGTTTCAGTTAAAACTTATACGCCACTGCGTTAATTGCAAAATTGACGGCATTATTAAAATTTTCAGTGTGTTTTGTAAAAATAAGACCACTTGCACTCTTATCGTTCGACGCGTCGTTTTCGAGATAAACGATTAAATCCGATTTCATACCCATTTAAGGGTGCGTCAATGGAAAAATTTATTTCATAATACCGCTTCAAAACTTTAGGCAGTAACAGTATAAGCATCAAGGTAACAAAAAAAGCTCATATAGACTTAAGTTCGAAAATGCTTCGTTTTCGAGTTAGCAGTAAATTTTAACATTCTGTATTTCGGAAACCAAACTTTTCCAGATATTATTACAAAAAAAAAGTGTTTAATTACACGCCCTCCGTCACATCTCAAAAGTAGAAGTAGTTATTCTAAAACACTCTGTATACGATCAGCTGATAATTAGAATTAACTAATGATTGAACAAGTAACTCTTAAGAATGGTTATTGTTCAATAAGTGATCATCGTTGAATGTCAGTGTCAGTGGCATCATCATATTATGCAAAAATGATTTGGACAATCGTTTACATAATTATAGTGACCGACTGATACGTATACAAGTTAAAGTTAATTAGTGAATTAAAAAATGACCCTAAAATCGTACTTTAAATAGGTACATTAAATATTTTGTCTTAAAAGGTGGGTAACATTATATTTTCGAAAAATTCGTTGTTACAAAAAAACAGTTAATCATTCTTTGAATGAAAATTTTCATTATAAGTTATGCATCTCTATATGTATGAAAAAAATATGTAATTGATTATAAAATTATAAATTATTCATAAATACATCAATGACCGTTTCAGGAGGTAGTAATATAATTACGTAGGGTTGTTCGTTCAATAAATGACTAGGTATACCTATCAGTGAATGACCGTTTCATATAAGTACTTAATTTATTTTTAAAAGTTTTTATAAGATGCATATTTTAGTTATAGTAAGTTAACTGTAGGTAGTTAACTTTAATCTATAACTACTATAGAGGTAAGTTGCCCAATACGAGTACCCCGTTATTGTTTAAAATTTTTACTAAGATCTTTATATCTATTTAATGTCAGTAAAATAATGGCATGCATAAATTATAAGTAGGTACATTTGTTTTATTAATCAAATTTTATTCATAACGTATATTTCTGTCCATTAAGTTTTTATGATGATGTCATTGTTACGTTTGTAACGAGGGCTAAAAGTACTGTTACTGGGCTATTGTTTTGGTTATTTAATAACTACATTGCCAATAAACAATGAAAAATGATTTATAAAGGTAGCTGCCAAACATTTTGAATCTGTTACTTGCAAAAAAACTGTTTTGTTTTTGTTTTACCAATATTTCAAATATGAAGCAAAATATTTATGTAGTGCATTAACGTGTTAATACAATAAACGTTTTTTTTTAATCTTACAATTAGGTTATTTTACTTATCTTCAAGATTGCATTAAATAATTGTGAAAAATAAAAGAAATAACATATACAAAATAAAAAAGCATTTAAAACTTCGGTTTATGTTATGATGAATAACATTATATGAAAGTATCTACTCCCCATATTGGAAACACGTTGTTTCCAATAAGTTGGTTGCCAAAAAGTTTTGTTGGAATTGGAAAGTGGGAACATAACCGCCCCCATAAGGATGATGTACTCGAAAAATGCAAACATACACAATATTAATGCAACACAAACGTCGCTCAAGTAGTTTTACGTTTAATATTTACTTTTAAACGCCTACATTTGAACATAACAAAACAGTCTAATAAATAATAACAATGAAAAGAGCGATTATGTCCCCATAAAGGGGCACAACCGACCCGGCAAATTTCACCAAGATAATGACAATTGTCGATTGTCCGTAACTTTTGCATTAATTTACTAACAAACAGCGTAATCGATACTTATTACTCTTACATACATGAAGAGCATATACAAACTTGTTAACTACTTTTAAGATTTTCACTACATTTGCGAAAAATCCCAATAATTTTCTCATTCCACGGTAAATTGCCACTAACACGACAAACACAAGGCGAGCATTGCTTTAGTGGGATGTTTGGGATGCAAATGTTCAGCCTACTTATTCAATAATTTTATTGCTATATTGTAGAAAATCTGTTGTGCCTCCATATAAGGATATGCCCCAGTGCACTTCCCCTACATATAAATATAATTACGATTATTTTGATTAAAAGTAGAGTTTCGAACGATTATTAATAATAATCCACAGTGGAAGTATTTTATATTTAGAAAATTAAATAATACTCACCCTATAGATACTTATTTTTTTAAGTACACGTTAGTGATGCTGTGGTTAAGTTCCATCTTTAAGTGGCAATACCAAAAATATAAAATCAATTTATCAGATACTTTGTTATTGTCAGCAGCTGATGTTCAAAGAAAACGTATTTTGTGTTTATTTAGTAAAAATGGAAAATATTGAGAATCATCGGGCGATTAAAATTTTTGATACGCGAAAAGTTTAAAAGCTATACTATTAGTCGATTATTCGAAAATTTAAAACAACGATGGTTAAAGTTTAAAATTAGTCTTGAGTATTTTTCATTTTTGACGACATAACAATTGAATGGTTTGATGATTTAATTTTATTCGATCTACCTATTTGACGTTTTAATTGGTCTCCATATTAAAAACGGTAATAATCGACTTATGGCCAGTTTCTAAAACAATACGGGAGAATGGGTATTTTGATCTAAACCACCAACTACAATGAAAATATCATCTGAAAGATCTCATTACCTAGTCCAATTGGTATTTTATAGATACGAACCTTATTTTCTGAACTTCCACTAACTTCAAAGACTATTTTTCAACACTTTCAATAATTAATTTCAACCAGAACGCCACGGATTTTGATATGTAATGCCTAAAAAGGTATTCATGATGTCACTGATATCATATACATATAAGTATACTTAGGTAATATCAAATAAATAGGTACATTATTTAGTAATTTTTTGTTACTGAGTCTGTTGAACAAAAAAAAATTTAATTTGAAATTTTGGTGAGCAAGTAACAATAAGTAAGTATTTAAAATTATAAATCCAATTCAAAAATACCTAATTTTGCAATACGTATATTCGCAAGAATTAAGTTTGTACGAATAATGAACATCTATAAAATCATAAATTAGAGGTTCAACGACTTCAAATATAGATATTATGCATTTAGCCTGCAAAAGAAATGCTGGAAACTTTCAAACTTTTATAGAGACCTGTACAATAAAAGGTATAACCCATAAATAATCTGTTTCAGCTACCGTGACTTAGTATGCTATAAACATCTAAATGGGCACAGAATCCATAGAGTAACTTCGACCATTTCAGTAAAACATTTATGACGTCGGCTAAATGAAAGAAGACATTTATTTGTCGATATTCGTGCCGTCACGTTAAAATTAAAAGCATTTTGTAAAATTACGATATTTTGGTTAAAATCTGGAAAAATTTACGTGCATTTTTTTCCAGGCCGATGCTTAAATTTTAATTCATTGCTATAAACAGCATATGAATATAAAGTAGATACATCTATCTAATACGTACACCTATACATTAATTATGTAAATAAACATTATTGATAGCAGATATCTGCGTTTTAATTAAATAAAAACGGCAAAAATGAACTTAGAATAAGAAAATAAATTAAAAGGCTAATAAAGTGGCTAAAAGAAAGGATAAGAGTTATTTACAGCCCAATAAGAGCTAGTGTTGGCGCTGTTTGATAATGGCAAATCCCTGAAGTAAATTAACTGACCGCCTCAATTTATCGTAGTGTAAATTAACGGCCAATAAGAGTATCACGTCTCTGTATTAGTTTAGAAGCGTAAGACACAACATAAAATGTTAATATATACTACCTATAGATAAATTAAATTAAATTGATGACAATTTAATATAATTTCTAACGCGCCATAATAGCAAGTTTACAAGTTTTGATGAAGCGATCGATATTAATATCTATTTTTATTTTCGATAACGTTACTTCATCAATTTCCTGTCCGAAACTTTTAAAATTTCTTAAATTTGTTCGTTTCGGTGTCAGGTCAAAACGGTACCTATATTAGCATTGAAAATTGTCCCTGCAATAAATCTAACATTGTACTAAATGCGGATCCTTTTACCCCAATATAACTTAATGATGTCAATAAAGCAGTAAGGTACGGCTTATTACTTTATGACTTTTTAACGTGACTTAAATAGATAGAAACGATATTTAAACTACTCGCCCTCTTATAATTTCGACAAAAGTAATATACTTATCTATAATCGCATTAAACGATGAAATTAGTGACATCAATCGATTTATAACAGAAGCATATTGTATTGGTATAAAAATCAAGAAAAATCCAGGCTAGCACGATCTCTACGGTCTCGATGTCGTATCAACCTTGATTTCCCTGAGGCTGAATAAAGTTCGATTTAAAAACACTCCAGTTTTGTGTCACTGCTTGGTACAGTTGTATTCTACATTTTGAATTTTCAAATTGACGAAAAAATAAATAAATCACATTTTTTTATTTATAAATATTAATTTCAAACGAGCAATTTGTAACCTTCGAAACAACATTATTCAGTAGTAATTAAAAAACCTTCAAATATATCTTATTTAATTAAACAAAAATATTCGTAAATAAATAATCACTCTTAATTAAGTGAAACGAGCAATATTTACTTATTGTTACATATATAAATGTTACTTAAATGGCAATTAAATTAATATATTAAAGTAAGTGTCATCAGCTATACCTATACAGCTTGAGTTAAGATAGTAATGGTATTAGTTCGTTGAATATTCATATTAGAAAAATATTTTCTTAACAAAAAATGCTCAGAATGATATGTTGTATATTATTGTGCATTTATTTTATTTCAGGGCCTAATAAGATTTGAACAGTGATGTGCAACTTTTTATTTTTAAATGTCACCCTGTATATATCTTATATATATTTTTTAAACTATTTTCTGTCTATACGGTGCTATAAAAGTATTGTGGCGTTACAAAATTACAGTGTTAAACACGATTAAAGTTGACAAATGTCCTATTTAAAAAAAGAAATCATCTGTAGTAGACATGAAACAAAACATTTTAAAAAGTGGAAACTGAAATAATAGTGCATTTACAATGGCAAACAACTTTCGTTTACCTAAAAATAATTTGATAGACATTTTAGTAATTGGCGAATCACAGTACACCGTGAATGTGAATCACATTACAGTACACCGTCCGATACACCATCTACCCTAACGACATGAAAATGAGAGTTAAAAATGCGTTTAAGATTATTAAGTACTGCTAAAATGTTAAACAGTTTTAGAAACAATCATATCATGCGTTTACAAGCTTGTATTGGCCAAAATCGAGGTAATTATGAACATTCGACAAATTAGATTAGGTTTTGTGTTTTTATTTGTTTGTGTTTCGTTAATTCGTTTTGTTTTTATAAAATAAACTATGTATTTTATTAATAAATACTTTTTGATTTTGTAGCTACTACATGATATCGCTAAATAGGACATTTTTCAACTTTAATCGCGTCATTTAATGCCACAATATTTTTATAACACCGTATAGAGAAAAATAGTTGTTCCAAAAAAATATAAAAAATATAGGTACAAGGTGTCATTTACAAAAGTGAAGTTGCATATTACTGCTCAAAGTACAACATATATTATTCTGAACATTTTTTGTTAAGAAAATATTTTTCTAATATGAATATTCAACGAACTAATTTTGACTTAATCGTGCTACTATCTTAACTCACCCTGTATAGATAAAGAGCTGCACCTAACACAAACACATCAAAATTATATAATTATAATTGTACGTACTGTTATAATTATCGATGCTGTAAATTAAAAAATAATAATAAATAAGCATTCTATATATTCGTCAATAAAAAACATCGAGCTCTTACTTTACGCTTTAAGTGTACAAAATGTTAAACTTTCATAAGCGAGTCACTTTGTAGTACGCATTCCGAGAAAAAAATCACAATTCCTTATCCGAGTGACCATTTTAGATGTCAATTATTTCACAGTTCAGCAGAATTTCAGGTTTTATCGAGTTTTCCGGAATTGTTTTGTTCTTTTGAATCGTCACGAATAACGAAATAAATTTCAATTGTGATTTACATAAGTAGATATTTGATTATTAAATACTATTATTTATGTTTAACTATATACTTTTAGTATTTGACCTGCATTTATTAATGAATAAATTTTAAAATTTATAATAATCTATAGGTACGCAAATTCTTTTTGTAGAAACAGTACTCTTATATACAGTAATATGTTTCAGTAATATGTATCAGTAATATGTTTTACTGTATAGGTATAGGTATGTTCTTATTGTTAGTTGGAAATCAATTTTCAAAAGAAATTCATTATTTTATTTAATTTAGATTAATAAATTTACTTAATCTACAAACTAGTATAGTTTTGGCGACAAACTCCGAAATTGCTCTTATTCTTGAGTATAATTATACGGAGTTAACCTCCCCATACTTTTATCCACCGAGATACTTTATTCCTTACAGATTGCACACACACTTAAATTTAGTGAGTAAATGTGTATATATACATGAAGAAAATAGATATGAGACAGCTTGTCGCAAATTGTCTACTGTTTCGTGTCGATTTTTGTAAATATGATTTTTTAGAAATCCCCATACAAAAAAAAATCTAATACTGATATGTCTGGTGACCTAGCTGGCCACAAAACTACACCATATGTACCTATCCATCAGTTGAGAAAATTTGTGTTTAAATAATTAGCAACAATTTTCCCATTATGTGCTGGAGCACCATTTTGCTACAAGTAGATATTCTGTCTTTCATTTTCTGACACACGCTGTGTCAAGGCGTGATAGACGTATATTTAATAATTCTAGATATCTTTGGGCAGTTAAATTCCCTTCGAAAATACAGCATGGCATGTTGGTTTCTAATACAAAACAAATTACCTATATTGAATTACCTATTGCTACGACAAAATGTGGAATCCGCAACTCCCTATCATTCTGTAATAACAGAGATACCTTGTAAACACAACGAAAATGGGACACCGTGTACATGAAAAGTTAGTTGAGAAATAAAAATCCTACTTTTTCGTTGGACTTTTTTGCAAACCCTATAGTGTTGTAATCCTTAGAACGCTTCAGGGCTCTGAAAAAGCTTCATAAACATCGGAATATCCACGAAATAACACGCGCGCACACAGAAACACAATAGTTCGGTAGATGCACTAACCCGCACATCGCGAACGACGCAACATCTAAATTTTAACTATACGTACTGAATATACTACCGTTCTTTAATATTAAACCCGGCAGAACTGAAATCATTTTGCCACAATCATGTTTATATATAAATTAAAGTTATTGTATTACATATTATTTAATTACATCAAACAAGTCCGTTTTTATCTTAGAAGGTTTGTCTTCAATGCTCGAATTCTAATGGATAAGCTACCAAATAGCAAATACCTGCACCAAATATCTGCACACGTTTTAAATTGAATTTAATATTTCGAATTAAAATTTGTTACCTAACACAAAACAAATCCAATTTGGAAAATTAGACAACTATTTTATCTGCACTGAGCATATAACTGGACAAAGCCAAACAAAGGATAAACCGGCGACTTTCTAGAACATGGTTCGGCGACAGCAAAACCATGATTCGACAGCACGATAATCAATATTTAAGCTTGTTACACACACAGAGATATGTTTCATGAGATAATCTCCAAGTCTTATGAGACTTGTTTCGCCGTATAGAAGTACGATTCAGATACATGTCTCGGGCCTCGAACCGTGAGACATATTGGAGAGGTACCTCCACACGGTGGGACAAGTCTCATAAGATGCTATCATCAGACGTCTTATGATACGTATATCTGTGTGTGTAACAGGCTTTATGACTTACACTTCCTGCGACAGCAACAAACCTTTATTTAATCTAATCATATTTTTTACTGTGACAATACGCAAACGTGACAAATTCGTGTTTGTTTATTTGTTTCTCTCCTAACCGGTCATCGACAATCAACCCCGGAACACAATTCACACTGTAAATCTAGTTAAAATATTTAATTTCTACAGAAATTCTAATCTCAAAACTCGCACTTTGTGTCGCGAAAAGTTCGACCAACTTTCTGCGACACTTCGAAACTCCACTTTGATTAGGCTGATAAAATTTCGCTGTCGCCGAACTACGTTCTACAAAATCGGCTTAATCGTGCAAATATGTATTATGTTAATTTTCTGATAAAATAAATTTAAGTACCTAACCTATTTAAGTAACTTACAAAATTTTATAAAATAAATAACATGTGCAACAATTAATTTTAGAATAAATTAGTTATTTAAACTTGTTTAATCACATTATAATAGTTACTACACATACCTGAATAGGCTTTTAAATTTAAGAATCGTTTTTGTGATCGGAACTTGAAAATTCATTTGATGTGAAATACAAGATTTTTGAAATTTATCTAAAATTCTTTTCTACTTTTTTATTAACCTTTTCAAGGATGAATTGTTAAATTTAATTATCGATTATTACTTCGGTGACCACACAACCACCTCGAGTACAAAAAAAAACACAATGCACGTTACGATAATAATACTTATAATGTCAAAGAAGTTTGACCTTGCATTAAGTATAAGTACTTATACACAAAGTGTATACACCCTATGTTTCAGTATACATACAGGGTATTCTGCAACTTGAGAGCCATAAGTACCGAATACATACATATTTCTAAGGCCATTAAAGCAACAAATAAATACTTTGGTTAGGAACTCTCGTAATACTGAGTGGGGTACAAATGTACCTCACTGTTTTTTTTTCTGTTATTTCAGAAAATAATAACAATTTTATTGACCTTACAACGAACTAGCTAAAGAACACATTGTATTTCGATATAGGTAATACTAATAATAATCTTCAAACGCGCAACACAAAATAAATGTTATCTAAATGTTGTAAGTACCTATCTCAACTGCAAACCCTTACTGGGTCAACAAAGCCACCAGAAGAAACTGTTTGTTGCTGCTACCTTTGCAAACGGAAAAAAAGGCAGAATCATTTTTATTTGGTGTTTGCTTTTCTGTAATATCGAAGTAGTTCCAAAAAATGTTACCACGGATGAAAACTAGTTCAAATATATATTTAAAGCGCGGGATACATTTGTACCCCACTCCGAAGTTTAAGTAGGAAAGTACATTCATTATTACGAGGGTTAATAATTGTAGTTGTAATTTTGAACTACAATTAAATTAAAACTAGTTGCTAGTTACCTAGAAATTTATATAAATATAACAATATTATACAACCACTTAAAATTTTAATTTATTTGTAACTCTAAAATATTATACATATTATAAAAATTATATATATATATATATAAAAATTATACATATTATATAAATATAATACATATTATGTTTATTAAGACTTAAAATTAGAATAACATCAATATTGAGAATTTATCTATATTATTTGTTATTAAGACTCACAAATTATATATTATAGGTAACACTATGTATTTTTTATTCTCATATTTCGCTCTAAATAAATGAGTAAGTTTGTTTTTAACATTACATTAGAGTGCATATCTAAATAAAGATATTTTATGTTAAATTTGTCTTTATATTAGATACGTAGAATGTTAACTTTTGAGGTGTTATTATAGGCAACCAAATATACCCCAATGTTAACAATTGAAGTTGTACTTTTTTCTTATTAAATAATTATACTTAATTGATTCTTTATGATTAACAGGTCAGAATAGCATCTACAAGTCAATGAAAAGTTTATAGCTCGAGTGTAGTGTGAACTAGCAATACAGTTACAAGATATGCGGCCTGATTCACTAAAATTTTGCTGACATTTAGCAAGGAACATTATTGCTTATTTCAGTTGTATGCTGTAACGAATGATTCAGAATTAATATTACAAAATTACGTATGTAAACTAACACAAGACACTAATAAAACAATTTCTTATTGGACATGATTTTATACAGCAAATAATTATCTAGGTAATACATTTTCTCTATACATCCTAAAACATTATATGAATACTGAAATGCTCTGTGTAGCAAGCAACTGACAACAAATAAGCAATAAAGTTCCTTGCTAACTCTCGGCAATATTTATAATTTTAGTAGTTTTATTTTTAGTAAATTTAGTCCATAATTTTAGTAGACCATGAAAGATCCAAAACTACTAACACTTATTTTATTTTATTTATATAACTACTTTATTTTTACTTCAAAACATGGGAAAATCTTAAATATTTTAACGAGACATTTATGTATGAAAACAATCAATCTTTTCATAGCTACTGCAGCAAAATTTTCAAACACAATAGGCAAAATTTTAGTGAATCGGACAGATTATCTCTCTTATTGTATATTAGATTTTTTTACTTCTAAAACTACTTTTATATTAGGACTTGATATGTCAGTCAATAAAGCTGTTAAATGGTTTATAAATTATATATAAAATAATCATCGAGAATATCAACCGACTGAATTGTATAGATCGATATTGAACACAAATTCTTTATCAGTTGAAATTCATGATAATTTTTTCACATCATTGTCGACATGTTGGTTCCTATTGCAACCACAGTTTCAAATAGAAAGTAAACTTTGTTCACTAATTTTAAGGAAAAAAGTACCTCTGTCTTTCATGGTAGGAAATTCTTTTTTAAGACCATATTTACTGCCAACTATTTGACCTATCAACCATTTTAAAACCCAAAAATTAATATTTTAAAAACCCAAAAGTATCTATATCAGGAAACTTGTATCTCTATTTAAATAAAAAATACAAATACATTTGAAAAAGTTAATACAAAAACGTACATTTAACGTCTATCTGTTTTTCCAATACCACGTTTACCAGCAAACAAGTGTTTGGGTTTCTTGTTACCAATAAATCTATCTGCTTCACCTTTAAGACCATATTTTTTAACCTTCTTGCTAATAGCACGATGGGCAATTTTATGCAGTTTTCTTTTCATCTATAAAATACTCAAATTACTTAAAAATTCCAAATAAAGAAATTAAAAACGTACAGCTACATCTTTAACTCCCATTTCGTCTCGAGGTGTTCTTGAAACGCTTCTATTTTTGCTTTGACTTCTTAATTCACTAGTATCCATACGCATACGTTTAGCAACTGGCCCTGTAGAACGACTTCTTGATTTTGTTCGTGTAAAGTGAGCATTTTCAGTGTCAGTCATATCAACCCCCAATTGTGACATTTCGTGGCGAAGTTTGGACACCGAACGACCTCGAACCTAAAAATGAAGTGTCAAAATAACACCTGAATCAAAGTATACATAATTTTACCTTGGCACCAGCAGTTCGTGGTAATTTTGGTTTATTACTCTGCTTGTTAACACGTGCTTCCTCTTTCAGAATAATTTTCTTTTCTCGTATTTGTTGTGCTAGGGCTTTAATTTCACGTAATGTTTCATCTAGTTCAATCTTAGGTACAACATACATTCCAGAAGCTTCTCTAATTTCTTCTTCTTTTTCTAACTCTTCTAGTTTCTACAGAAGATAAATTATTTGAAATCTTCACGCTTATAATTTAACATCGATTTTTGTATGATAACATTTTGCAATATAGGTACACATTAGCACCTACAGGTCACAGAATATTCTGTTTTTATTGCAATTGGTGTACATCTTTTTAAACAAATTATAAAACTTTTAATCATATTATTGCTGACCGTAAAAATAAGAAAAGGTAGTAAAAATATTGGAATAAAAATTAACTTGGAACAAAACCTTAACTGCAAAAAGTTTATACAATTACAAAAGTTGGTAAATGTAGATGTAGCATATATACCTGAAGTTATTCTAAAATGTTACGAACAAAAAACTTTTAATTCACCACATTTTTAAAGACATTCTTGTATATTAAGAAGTTATTTGAAAATATATCCTAAAACTTCTACATAAACATTTTTTTTATGATGATTAAGAAATACAGGATCGTTCTTTTTATGCATAATACAGATTATTTCATATTAGTTTTAGTAAACATGAATAAAGTAATGAATTACCTCAAAAATATCAGGATCAATGTAATCAGCAACATTATGACCTTCCCATATTTCAGGTATTATATCATACCTCTCTTCATCGGGTATGTCAACATAATGTTTGTTAAGATCAAGGATGTAATCATCACCTTGTTCGAGCTCTATGTCTCTTTCCAATTTACGTTTACGTTTTTCAGCTAATTGCTGCTTTTTAATAAGTATATTTTCTGGTATACTAGGAGGGCGAGTTTTCTGATCCCTAGCTTCCGGTATTGTTACATGCAATCTATTCAATACACCGTCTACCTGAAGAAATAAAATTTTAGTTTAAAATTAAATTTGATTTAATAGATTTTACTTTTTTAGTTCTAATTTTTTGATCAACTCTGTAACTAAGTAACCTTTCGCAAGCTTCACTTTTTACTTCCATTACACCAAAATCAGTAACTGTAGACATCTGTAGGATGGGTATATCCTCATTTTTTTCCAAAGGTTTCAGCATACTCCTAGCTTCGTCAGAAAGTTCGTCTAATTTAATTATATCAATTTTATTAATGACAATAATTAAAGGTTTATTTGTAAAAAGTGGCTTAATTGACTCAAAGAGCTTGACCTGCAATTGACATATTTTTAAAATACTCTGTAACTTATTTTAACAGAACATACTTGCTCGTCCAATGTATGACCACACTGTTCTGAAATGTCCAGTACGTAGAGAACACATGCACGTAAATGAGCAAGTGCAGTTACAGCTTGCATTTCTATAACATTACGTTCTTCTAGAGCATGGTCAAGAATCCCAGGTGTATCGATTACTTGCCAACGCAGATATTTATAATCGGTATGACCAACATACAAGGATTTTGTAGTAAAAGCGTACGGTTGAACTTCAACATCAGCTCGAGTTATTTTATTAATAAAAGATGATTTTCCAACGTTGGGAAATCCTAAGGATGTACATTTAAATTTAAAAATTTACTACCTAAACTTACTTACCACAAATTATTATAGTACGAGTGTACGGATCGATGGAGGGGAGACGAGTTAAGTGCTGTCTCACCTGTTCAAGGTAAGTTAAATTAGCCCCCTGACGTTTCATAATAGTAGCCATACGGCCAAGCGCAGCCCTTTTCAATTGCTTACATCGATATAATGAATCGCTGTACTTTAACAGTCTAACATAATCCTTGGATACACTACAATTCAATAATCAACCTTTAACTTTTTAGTTATCTACCTTAGTTTACCACTTACTTATCAATTAAATGTCTGGCAGTATTTAATTGACCTAATGCCAATTTATAATGATCTTTATCATATAATACATTCATTAAATCGGCATAAAACGGATGTACATCATCTAATTTTGGAAATTCTGTTAAAATTTGTGTAAGACGATCGTGAAAACTTTGTTGGGAAAATTTCACTTTCCTCATATAAAACGATCGTATTCTTGTTATTTTGTAGTGTTTATGAATTACGGTTGGAGTTTTACGTTGTGTTTTTGATAATATAATATCGATAAAATCCTGTAGGATATATAAAAGTTAGGTTAGATTGTTTATGATATACAACTGAAATGATTTTAAAAGACTTACCTTGGCAGTTGGAACAACCGCAATTTTCTTGAAGTTGTACATCGACATTTTAAAGAAATCTTATACTTCTCACTTAGAATATTTATTTTAAAGTTTAATTAATCACCATGCGGTAATGTCAAAAATCAAAAAGGTTACAGCTACACCGCTTGCGCGACTTTTCGTTTAAATGTTTTCTTGGGGACATTAACAACAGTACAAGTTTAACGTTGGCATTAAATGTTGTAAAAGTATGGGGAGATTAGATTTTACAAATTTTTATACGTTAGTTTATATATTAGTGTTTGTATTAAGCTGTATAAATGGAAATTTGGTGCATAGAAAATTTGAATATAAATATTCTTTTAAACCCCCATATTTAGCACAAAAAGACGG
The DNA here is from genome assembly GCA_036326145.1 of Rhagophthalmus giganteus. Lineage (NCBI taxonomy): Eukaryota > Metazoa > Arthropoda > Insecta > Coleoptera > Rhagophthalmidae > Rhagophthalmus > Rhagophthalmus giganteus. Next base: position 54,041,360 of record JARFJA010000001.1, read on the forward strand.
TAGTGTTCCCTTTTGGGAGTACGGCGGCAGTAAGTAAACATATTTTAGTACACGTAGCTTTAGTATTATTTAATTTGAACATACGTTTGATAAGTTTTTTTATTCCACTTAATATAATATCATATATGCATCAATAAAACATACGTCTTTAATTAGCTAAACCTGTAATTACACGTGTTTCAATTTGGACACGTAACTAACCTTTTCAAAACAGATGTTTTAACTTTTTTCTTGACTTTTTGTAAATACATGTATTTATTTAATTATATTTTTAAAAATTAATTATTCGAAAATTATTATTTTAATTCGTGTTATTGTTTATAGATGCAATTGCAAGTTCAGAAAATGTAAGGGTAGCACCATCCCTAAGAAGTCAAAAAGGTGCTATTTGGTCAAAAAATCCTGTTAATTTTGATTGGTGGGAACTTGATATAATATTTAGAGTAACTGGCAGAGGCAGAATAGGAGCCGATGGTTTGGTGAGATATATAATTTAAACTTATTGTTGCCTTTAAATCACTAATAAAAGTAGCAAAAACACTCAAGTTTAAAATATAAGGTCTTGCTTATTATGGCAGTGTTTATAGATTTTATTAGAATATATATTCTCAGTCTGTATATCCGTTATCAGGTTTTTAAAAATATATTTCCAATATTAAGGGCGAAGTGTAATCACAGCAGATAACAGGTGTACGTGTGACTCGAACAGTATTCGATTTAGTATAGCAAAATAGTTTTCTTTTAGAAAAAAGTTCGTAGCTTTCTAAACAAAATGTGCAAATTTTATTTTTTAAACAGCAGATTACAGGGTATGTTGCACTTACCCCACAGTTCCATGCAAACTTTGCTTATGTAAATTGCAAGCCATGAGTCCACTTGATTGTTATTATAATAGTCTTCAAATACGTTATTAAATCAAAGTACAATAATGAGATTTAAATCTTAGAACTCTTATAGAAAGAAAGTAGCAAACGAACAATTGAAAGTTAATACACCACTAACTTACCTACAAACTAGTTTTTCCACATTTAGAATAATAATTGAATCACTTATTGCTAAAACGCCATAAGTCACTTTTTAACCGTTTTGAGTAAATTAATAATTGCAACTATGTAACTGCAACTATAAATGTTAGAAACGTTTGTTTCATTTCTTGTAAGGTGACAGAAAGTGACTTACACTTTGTCCAAACCTATATGCAATCACGTCATCAATAAAAGGTTACTAGATGATAACGTTTCACACAGTGCTGTCACCTCGTACTTCGTATTTTGACAGTTCTAATAAATTGTAGTCTTTCTTTATGCCATCTAATATGTGCACAGGTAAATCATTTATAGAATATGTCACTCTCCAAACTTTAAACCTAATTAAAATAAACAATCTAGTAACTTTTTGTTAATGATGTGAATTGCATATAACTTTGGATAGGCCATAGGTTGTTTTAACAATAAGCAATTCAATAATTGTAAATTAAATTAGACGAAAGATAAGGGATTGTATAGATAATTTATCTAAAATTGATCATTTTAATGTTTAACAGGCCTTTTGGTATACTCAAACTAAAGGAGCTTACGATGGCGAAATTTTTGGATCATCGGATAAATGGGTTGGCCTGGGAATCTTTTTTGATTCCTTCGATAACGATAATAAGCACAATAATCCATATATTATGGGTATGGTAAATGATGGATCAAAAACGTTTGACCATCAAAAGTAAGTATAAAACTTAATGTAATGTACCTACTGCTATTTCATAAATACATGTATGATATACCAAGAAAGGTATAAGAAATGCATTAAAATGTGCTGTAAAAACGATTTTTATTAATAAGGGAAATGTTTAATTAACGAATTTAAGTACTTATATTTTGTTTTCAGTGACGGCTCAACACAATTATTGGCAGGATGTTTGCGTGACTTTCGAAATAAACCTTTTCCAACTAGAGCACGTATAGAATATTATCAAAACACCTTAACTGTGCTTTTTCATAACGGCATGTCTAGTAATGATCAAGATTATGAGATGTGCTTTAGAGCAGAAAATGTAGTACTTCCTAAAAATGGATATTTTGGAGTGTCTGCAGCTACAGGAGGACTTGCTGATGATCATGATGTTCTGCATTTTCTTACTACAAGTTTATGGCCACCTGGACAACATCCCTCGGGTAGCAATCAAGGTAACTTTCAACTTTCAGGTAATTTTTTAAAAGGCATATTTTTAAAATTGTTGTAAATTTAGCCCCGGTGGATGAACAACAAAAATTAGCACAAGAATATCAAGAGTATCAACGTAAATTAGAGCAACAAAAAGAAGAATATAGAAAAGAACATCCTGATGCTGTAAGTTTCTCATCGTTTTAGTTATTCACACCAAATACATTGGTAATTTTAGCATAAAACAAAAGATCCAGATGTAGATGATTGGTTTGAATCGGATAATCAGCGTGAATTACGACAAATATTTCAAGGACAGTCACAAATGTACGATGCGCTCAGAGAATTAAATAGAAAATTAGATGAAATCGTTGGACGACAAGAAAGAACACTTAGTTTAGTATCGATGCAATCCGGATCTGTTTCTGCAGGACAGGTACCTCAGTCACAAGGTCAACAAGCATTTATTGATACAATTCGCAGACACGAAGTCGATTCTATGTTTAATCATTTAATGCAGTTAACAAATAGCATAAAAGAAGTCAGGTACAATTTTAACAAACTTAAATGTGCTTTTAATGTCATTGGTTTTATAGTCGATCGGTAACAGAAGTGCAGACACGCGCAGATACCATTATTAATAATCAAGCTAAACAACCGACAGCTCATGTGCAATCTGTAGGCTATGATATGCAGTCACTTGTGTCAGAAATGCGTGATGGCCTAAATACGGTCAAACAAAATCTTGCTCAAGTTTCACAAAAAACAGCGGGTGGTTCGCTTAATTGTCCAAACATAAATTGTGTCTCAATTACAACTATACTTATCGTGGCAGTTGTGCAGCTTGTTGTTCTATTAGGATATTCCTTATACAAGTAAGTGTAAAATGCGTATGTGCATACATCTAATTTGCTAACAACCTTTTTTCAGAGATAATAAAGACACTCAAGCAAAAAAATTTTACTAGTAAAATGGACAACAATGGAATAAAAAATACACATGTAAGACAAATAATTCAAAATTGTTTGTTTTTTTAGTATTTGTCTTACATTTGGTGTGATATTCGGTACCTAATGGGTCAAGTACTACTAAATTTATTACAAACAATAAACTTATTTGTTGTGCCTGTTTACTTTTAATATTAAAAAAAAAAGATTTATTCTATTAATAATAGTAAAAAGACTAAGTTATACATGAACTTTGACAATTTTCAACAATAATTTTAGTGTTCATAGTGTTTTATATTGTCTTCCATTATATCATATTTCTCTTATTCCATTTTTGTTATGTAGAGATCATATAAATTTAATTAAAAAATTGTTATAATTTTTCTTGTTATTGGTTATTTTTGTACATGTTAACATACAAAGGACCTCTGGATAATTATTTATAACATCCTTTTATGTTGGTTACTTATTTCAGCTAGAGTTTTCTTGTTTTAATTAATTATTATGTTAAAAGTTAAAATTTAAGGATCTGTGGTAAAGGAACTATAGTGGTGAATTGTGCAAATAATGTAAATTATTTATTAGTAAAGTTAACATTATCTCCAAAATATTTGTAAAGACAATTTTTAGATTATTGAAAAACTTATTTAAATAAAAAATTAAACTTTGACATTTAAAATTATGCAATTTAAATTTATAAAACAATATTAGTAAGTATTAGTATGTTCTTTTACTGAAATTAAAACAAAATATACCCGGTTTTACAAATATGATTTTGTTTATACTGCAGGAATAGCTTATTCTGCAGTATAAATAATCTTCGTAAAACCCGGCCTAAGAGATGCAATTTACCATCAAAAGTTTGTGCATAAACATTTTAGCAATAATAAGTTTCTGCTGTATTATATATTTTTATTGGTGCAACTATGATATCACCATTATATGAATTTCTAACATCAGACTATTTACGACTGTTCGAATTATTATCAACATAATTTTCTAGGTCACAACTGCCCCAATTATAATTTTTAAAATTATTTGTTGGTGAAAAATAGCTTTAAATAGTCAAATTTGCGCTTAGGAAATCGTTTTAAGTATATAATTAAAAATTGTACCTATTTTTGTAAAATACTTAGAATATATTAATCAAATTAGAGGGTGTTATCTTCTCATTGCAAGATTATTTTTATTACAAACTATAAACTACAGCATTGCCCAAATATCTATGTGTATAATATACTCTTGAATAACTAAATTTTTTAAATTGTTTTATTTTTCAAATTTAATAAATAGCTAGATGTATACCTATTTGTTATTTGTCCTAGAATTTTGATAATTAATTTATCAGTAGCTGTTTTTCAATCTAAAACAAATCAAAATCGAAGTGAATTGAGTAGTTAAGTTGCCCTCTTCGAGAAAGATTACTAATTCTAGGGTTTGTTTTTTCAACAACAGCATCTAGTAAAGCATCAGATTTTACCAAAATGACTGATCTCACAACACATAATAAATCTGGAAATACTCAAAAGTGGCAATTTTACACAACTCATAACCAAATCGTGACCATTTTCATTTGTTCTACACCAAGTTCAACCAGCGAACCCTAAATTTAAATATGTGGAATAAGCAACAATACATTACTTATGATAGTTGTAAAAATGATTAATTCACTAATATTTCAGCAGCATGGCAGTCTAAAAACTATAACAAACTTTTACAAGTCCGATTTAATTCATACAACCTAGGGGTATCTAATATAACACCAACATTTCTAAGTGGTAAAAGTTGCCATAAAATATCTGATATTGCAGTTTCTTGTTCTTGAAAACCATATTCGTGTGTTAAACCCAAAGTATTAAAAATTACATCTTCTCAAAGTGTCGTTAGAAACATATGACCTACAATTGTTTTATATTAAAAAACTTACCTACCTCGTCTACTTACTTTAAAACTAATAGCATATTCGTTTAGTTGATCTAGATCTCCTCTTATTCGTGAAATATACATAACTGCACACGTGCAATATATCTAGATCAACCAAACAAATACATCATAAGTGATTTACCTGAATAAGTGTACTTTAATAGAATAAATAAATACTTTTGTTAAATATGCCACTGCTTATTAAAGTGGGGAGATTCATTGTGCAGTATAGCAAGGGGATCAGGTGGAATATTTCGACACATCTGTCTTTTTACATTTTGGAAAGTAAAATGATATATGACAATAAATGATATTGAGTTTTAATTGTTTAACTACGAACTATACAATCAACTATAAATACACAATAAACTGGCGATGAGGATGGGATTTTAAAAAAAATGATGACACCACATGAAAATGAATAAAGAACCAATGTGACGATTCAAACGAGTTTTACGGTAGAATTTTTCCATGCTACTCATACTTGTTGGTCCAAGAGGGTAAAACGCTTGAAAGTGACATTTATGGTATTCAAAATAGCAGAAGCGTACAGCATATATGCATTGCATTGTCCAGATTCTTAGTGTAAAAGTAATGCCACTGCACTTTGTGATACAAGTATGAAGTTTTAGGGATAGATTCTACATTTCATACTAATTACAATAAATGTTAGACCTTCCTAGACCCAGAAATCACCCCCTACTCTAAAGTAAGAGTATTTTTGTATTCTTCATAAATAGAATTTAAAAAATACTTTTATATTTTTAGTTTATTTAAGTACAAATAAATGTAATAAACATGTAATTTTTAAATATCAGTAGAAAAGTATTTGTATGTAAATATATTATATTGTACATATACGGAATAATTTTAAATTGTTCGTTATATAAATAAGAATAATAAATTGTATGTAGTTGTAAATAGCCCTTTTAACAGGTTATTTTGTTATGAATAAATACCTATAAGCAGCGTTGTCCAACTTCTCTTAGTCCGCTGGCCATTTTTTTGCTGAAGGGTATAGGCTGCAAAAATAAGTTGGATGGCACTGCCTATATAAGATATAAATACATTTAAATAAAATTTATTTGTTTTATAAACTCCTATACTACTACCATAAAATATAAAAATAAATGTTACAGTTTCACTACAAATTAAGAAACAAACAGTATTTTTTTTGGAGGCAATGTAGTACCTACCTAGTTGATTTTGTACATATACGTATATGTTAAGTATGGAAATATTTTAAAAATAATTATAGGTAGGTATATGTAGGTACTTACCTAGATATAGAGTACCATCTTATATATCAGAATTGCCACATAGTCCATCACAAATATACAGTATTCGACTCTTAGAATTAAACTAACACTGCACATTTACTCTTTCAAGTGCGTTTTTCTCGAATATGGCTTATTTTTATCGAAAATAGGCAAGAGCACCTTTTTACCTTAAAATGTCTGGGGAATTAGAAAATATCCTTAAAAATTTAAATTATTTATAAAACTTTAAACCTCTAAAAAGATTGAGATCAGAAGATTAAGAGTAGTGTACACCTAGCTCCCCTTAGGTGATATCAAAAAACCTATTAGGTGCACCCTTTAAAGACCTTTATTTATTACGTACCAAAAAATATTAAATTCCAACGAAAAATAAAAGTATTATTTAAACAAATTGATTTTTCTTTGGAGGGCGAATATCTCAGTTGGGGAGCGTCATAGGAAAAAGCTCATAAAAACTGAAAGTTTAACATTTCCCAGACAAGGTTTTAAAAGGGGTTTAGTTCGAATTAGGGGGCGACTTCAAAATAATGGCTCTAACAGTTACTATTATAATACTTAGTGTGGTGTATAGAATATACCCTTAAAATGTCATGCTTTTATCACAACGCTCCCCCGATAATGTTAGAACACTGCACCTTTCATCTTTTACATCAGATTTTCTCAAAAATGGCTGATCTTATGAAAAGTGGACAAGAATGACCTTTTTTATTCTATAATTTTGGGAGAATTTGGTAATAAAATTATTTTTTTTTTATATTAATCTTGAAAAAATGTGATTAAAAAAGACAGGGGTATATAGTATATCCTTGCTCCCCCTAAAGTGGTATCAAAAAAATCTATGAAATTGTTTTCAAATAGTACTTCAGTTATTAGAAATTTAAACCAAACATGATTAAATTTTAATAAAAAATAAAAGTAGGTATTATTTAAACAGTTTGATTTTTCCCTTTCAACTTTGGGTGTGAATATCTTGGAAGCGTCATAGGAAAAAAATTTGTAGAAACTTAGTTTTATTTTGATGCATTCTATACGTCCCCGAAAGATTTCTCATTATTTTCTGGATACCCTATATTGTAATGCGCCCCACGTATTAAAAGGAGGTTATTTTGAATCAGTGGGGCAGCTCCGAAATGGCTCCAACGTTTGTGATTAGTGCGGTGAATAGAATATACCACTTAAATTTCAACCTTGTATCACAAAATACACGTATGTACTCAGAACTTTGACTATAAAACATACCTAACTATATAAATAAATGAAATCATTTCAATATCGATGCTTTAGGTGAACGTAAAATTTTTTACATTTGATCTTGGCAAACATTAAAAAAACATACAAAAATTAATAAAAAGATATTTTATTTTATATAATTAGGGAATGTTGACATCTGTATTTCATTGATTCACATATCACATTTCTTTAGTTTTCAATTCATAACTGTTTGCAATTAATCTTTAATTTTTCTTCCTACTATCCTTTATTTAGAAGATTGACACTCCAATTCCATTGTTTGAGTTTAAAATCGACCAATCTTCCATCAGTCACTTCTTCCAATTCTTTTTATCGGTAGTACCATGTACTTGAATTTCTACAACTAAAATTTGCTTTAAGGACTCAAAAATCAATTCTTAAATTTAAACAATAATTAGAAAGTCGGTAATAAAATTTTCAATAATACCTAAAAATTAATAAGTTAAAATTGATATAAATTAGTGAACACAATGATAAAAAATACCACTAATTCATACACAAAGCATAACTTATGCAAATCATTTTAGAAAAAAATATACATAATAATAAAATTACATAGTAATTATAAGACACATTAATTCCAGGCTCAATTTTATACCTTACCTTTGTCATGTAAACCTATATTTATTCGTCTCAAATAATATAAGACTAATGCACTAACAAGAAAACACTTTATTACACTTAAAAATACTAGTAGTATTAAATAAAAGAATTAAACAAGCTATTTCATATCGACCATTACCGAATACATAATTGTTTATCAAAACATCTGTAAAGTAAAATCAAATATGGTCCATATCTATGATAGTGTTTAAATACCTTCAATTTTTACCTATAATGTGCGAAATCATTTGAACTAGGTCCACGATCCTAAGAATATTCCTATAGGAAAATTCACAAATAAAACATGTTAATATATAAACATGTATAATTCATGTACGTAATTCATGTTAATTTAAACAAAAAATATGTTTATGTTTCAACTTCCAACGACAACTTCACCTGTTAAATAATTTTTAGTTGTATACTTCATGAAATCATCAAAAATGGTCCACATATAAAGCGTTAAAAAAGATATTTAAATAATACAGTAAGATTAACATAATACAGTGCGCCAATTTCTCTTGAATAACGTAACCAAAATAAAATAAAACAGCCATAAGATAAAAATAATTAACAATAAAAACCCCTTTTTAAAACATTTTTTAGTATTTCATTAAGAGAGAATCAAAATCTAATGTCGTTACCACACTTTCATGTTGCAAATCATACCAAATGTACTATTTCATTCATAGTACAAATAAATAAGGTATGTATGAAGAAATATTTTTACAATAAACATAATATATATATTAACTCTCCAGCCACTGCCAATGCTTAAATTACATTTTAAATAATTTTTAAGGTATCTGATAGTTTCATTTTAAATGAACTATATCAAATTAAAAGTCCATATCAAGCATAAGACAAAATACACATTCTTGTCTTATCTTAATTATTAGACATGTGTCAAGTTTGACAGCTCATTAGAAATGTAATTCCCATTGAGAGTGAACTATCCAACTTGACATATGTTTAAAGATAAGCATACATTATGTCAGGCGGGCCGCATCGCAGTGCATTACTCTACAATCAATTGTTGTCACACAACAAATCCCGGCATTGACTCATTTAAAATGCACCCCAGCAATTGGTTGCACTGAAATGCGACCTGCTGCGCCCCGGCATAATGTACACTTACCTTAATAAGTAAGATGAGACAAGAATGTGTATTTTGCCATTTTTGCTCATAATGAATGTTTAATTCGATATATTTAATTTAAAATGAAATAAACTTTATTCCTTTGTTCCACTTACCTATTTGGATTTTATTGTATTAAAGTCTGAAAATTTGAAAACTACAACATTAAAGATATATTATAAACAGAATTATTATAAAAAGCATTTCTAAAACATTAAAGTATATGACAAAGCTATAAAAGATGCAAATTTCGCCCGTAGCTGGAGAATTATTTTTAATTATTATAGCATTCTTAACAGCTTATATAAGATTAATACCCATTTGTTGAAATTAATTCTTTGAATTATTAAAAATTCAAAAATTAATTTAGTAAAGAATAGTATGAATAAAGTGTAGCAAATGCTTTCAGTTTAATTTATTGAAATTCTTTGACTTATATAAATAAAAGTATGCAAAGTAAGTACTTGCTTTTCCTCGTAATCAAAATGAGCAAAATTCTTACTTCAAAAACTTTTATTTGCGAGTTAAATTTTTTTAATAAATTGGAGTAAAAGCATTTGCTACATTTTATTTATAAGACTGTATGATTGATATGAATAAAGTGAAGAAAATGCTTATACTTCACTTATTTTAAGTTTTTTTATAAAATATTTATTACTTATTTATAATAGTATATTGTTTTACGAGTGACGAACATAGGAATTTTTAAAGCGAGAGAACAGGTTACCAACCATTGACCGAGGCTGTGCCTCAGTTGGTAATGTTTGTGAGTTTCAGAAAATGATTTTTGATAAGTGAAAACTATACTTTTTTTACGACCTCGCACATGACATATACTAAAGTGAAAGAAAAACTGTAATGTGACAAATATGTACAGACAAATCTGAATAATAAATGGTAAACGTAAAACTTCAAATGAACAAGTGACACCAAGCAACTACATGTGGGCTGTTTTAAATTTTACAGTATTTTTATTATTTTATTTTGCTTCTACTACATTGATAAAGTGAAAAAAATGCATTCTGATTTTGAAGAACATTTTGTTATTAATAATTGTAAGTCGCTAAAATATTATACAGGAGGGACAGGTATATGTGAAAATATAGTTAAGTTACTTTCATCAAGTTAACATTTTCTGCCAGTGATGACAGAAATCACGTTTTCACTGGAAGTACCCTACGACTGAAAGTTGTCTTTTCATAGGCCGTAGAAAAAATTTATTTATTTATTTCAATATGTCAAAGTATAAGCATTTGCTCCACTTTATTTGTATGATCCCATGTTTATACTTGCAATAAACAGTGTCTTAATGAAGTGATAAAATATATTTTTATCTATAACGTAAACATGAATCTTAGTACAAACAAATTCTGAACACAGGTTGCAATATTTAAAATTGAACTGTACACTGTCTGGTGAGAGATTGCAGTGCTAGGTAGTGAGGATTGTGCAGATTTTATAGATTTCAAGTATGGTGTTGTCAAATTTTTCATTGGACACCAAAATAACCCTAAATCAAAATTGTTTTATAGCGTGTAATGTATTTCTCATTAACGGACAATTTTTTTTGGTTCCGTGAATGTCCAGCATTGAGAAGTTTCACTGCAGTTATTTTTGTAGATCGTGGCTGAATTTCTTTGCCAGTGTAAACTCTTCCGCGTACTACCATGCTTGCCACTGCAATCTCTCATTAAACACACTTTGATATAATTTATTGGACATATTTAAGGTGTTTGTTTTTTTCATATTTATACTAAAAGTATTTTGCTTTTAGAAAATGAAGATTTCAAATTTTTTGCGACTGTTATAATAAATTAATTTTTTTAGACATTTTCAAGTTTTGTAGATGAATATAAATATACATATAAAATATAATTTATTTGGCATATTTTAAATAGTGCCAAATCAACTTCAATTCTTTTTATTTAAGTTATATTAGGTGTGAATTATTATCTATATGACATATAAAAACAATCAATCTCATTAGTTTAATATTACCACTCATTCTGTAATTTCAATGTCAACATTCTAAGATTCCGTAACCAAAAGAATTCGTTATTCCCTTTATATTGCATGTCAATCCTCTAATTTTTGTTCAGTACAATAATAAGTTTGTTCCAACATATCACCAAATCAGTCTGCAAATGGTCCGGTTGCAAGATTTCAAACAACCAGAATTTTAGAATTGACTCAAAATCTAAAATTCGGATTAGTTGACAGCATGTACCGGACCATTTGTGATGTGTTGAAACAAGCCTAATAAAAGTAATGGGATAATGATAACCAAGAAGCAAACAACAAATGGGATAATTAAGTATTTTGTTTTTAATTCCTTAATTGTTCGTTAATGAATTTTAACATACAAAGACAAATCCGCAAAACTAATTAATATACAATTACTATTTATTTATATACAGTGTTACAATTCTTAAACTAAATTAAAATTATTCAGCTACGTTTTATTTATCTATTTTAATGTTAACCACTATGATAAAATTTCAAATACTTCACATATTTCAATTGCACTGGCAACAAGTTACGTTAAAATTACTTTGGATTATTAATGTGTACTCAAAATAGCTACATAGAAATAGTTAATTTTGAATTTTTTAATAATGTCCAAATTATTGAGCATGTTTTGAAATAAACCAAATTATCAGTTGCACGATTTATCATTTCAATTTTCTTAAATTTTTAAATAATCGATATTTACATATATCATTGAATCTCTTACCAAACGTTTTCCTGCAGTTCCTTCACCAATTTCTTTCAGCAACAGCCAATATTGTTTGAAACCTAATCTAACACAACATAACTACAGCATATATAAACCATACATAAACATAGTCAATCTCCTTAGGGTCTGATCTATAAAGAAGTGAGGTATGGCTGAAAGTTGTTATAATCTTATGGTAAAATTTATGTATAAAATATGTGAACATTATGCATGAAAAAATTTATATACCAAGTGGAACAAGAAAAATCAAAAGCAGTTCTAAAAAAAAAAAATATTGCTAAGATATTTAAAAAAAACCCTAACTCTATAAATAATTCAACATCGGTAGTTCAAAAATTCTTTAAGAATACCTTACAATCGAAATATATATTTAAAAACTCTTAATACTAATAAATCATTTTCTGCGTATGACCGTTGTTACAATCCATGCCCAGAAACTGCTAAAATCTGTAAATGACAATACAACTGATATCTTGCTGGTCCACAGTACCTGTAAGTTATGTACCACTAACACTGTCCACTGGATTCCGATGTATAAATGAGAAATGTGAGTGCATAATAATTAAATGTTATAATATAGACCAATCACAAATAATCTGTTCATCAAATAATAAAGCAAATACTGCAATCAATTAAGACACGTAAAAACACTGCAATAATAAATATGAAATAACCACAAGCTATAGTGTTCTGCATTCCATATTAAATAAATTCCTATTGCCATTACTGATTTGGCTAAATCTGAAAAAGTATATAATTAACATATACAACTGTGGATATCTTTTCTTCCGGTTCCTCTATATTGTCGTCCCTAAAAAATGTGGGCACTCCAGTACATCAAATATATCAACAGACAGTGTTCACAGTACACATATTATTTAAAAAAATAATAATCAATACAAAACTAATTATTTAAAATGGATATACATATAAATTTGTACGAAATACAAAATATAAAAACTTAAGACGCAAGTTAAATATAAGAACATGTCATAATCATAATTTTTTCTTGTTTTCAGATTTTTAACTATCTGCTATTAAAAATTACTTACGATTTAATTCCATTAATTTTCTTGACCACTGTTTGTTCCTCCATATGTATAACCAGAAAAGCCATACTGACCTGGTGGCATGGATGGGGGTCCTGAAGCTTGAGCTTGACCACCATAATAGCCACCTGAAAGATAGAAAGGAAAAAATGATTAAAACTACTACATTTTCAGTATGTTACAAAATTCTTCAATGCAAATTAATATGTAATTACTTTTTTTATTTAGGATCGATCTTTTCATCTTCCATTTAATTTATTTGATAGATATTTACAATAGAAATAATTGTTATGACAAACATTGCTATGGTAAAAATTTGAAAAATAAATTTATTTGGAGATGAAAAAACCGGCCCTTAAACTTAAATGTAAAAAAACATATTTTCTAAAAAAAAAACAAAATAAAATATTTTCATCATCAATGAATGTAATTATGAACATAGGGCCAGTTGTATACAATGTAACTGACAGTTGACATCGAACTAATTTGGGATAAGTAAAAATTAAGCAAATATGACAACCACTCAATTACTTTTACAATGTAATGTTCAATACTTTTAATTTGGACAATTCAACCTTTGGTTTGTGAACCGATAGTCAACTGAAGCATTATACAACTGGCCCTAGTAAACTTATCCTTAGTGCAAGTTGTACAATAGCCGATCATCGCTGAAAGTCAGTCAATCACCATGTAAATAATTGTATAGACAATAATTTTTATGATGATTGACTGACAAATAACAATCAATTATTTTTAAAAATTTAACCATCATGTTTAATGTAAAACCTTTTATAAGTAATTACAATTTCCATTTTATATTGTCATTTATATTTAACAAATTAACTAACATAAAATAGCTATTTGTATATTAAGAGCGTAAAGTGAAATTTCACTTTACACTCAAAAATTTACACCAATACCAATCAATACCATTTTTAAAATTACATTGAACAAAACAAAATATAGTGACTATTGTTGATTGCATTGGATACGAGTAATGGCATCTTTTATTTTTTATAAACAGCCTTGCTATAATGATTACATTACCACACATGCCGCAAGGAAGTGAAAGTCAATTTTCTAACTGTCAAACACGAGCAGAAAAACCTATTTTTAATGGCGATTGTGGGAAATCAAATGTATGTATCAAATATTAATTAATATTACACGTCGCCAATACAGTACAAGACAAAAAGTCAGACCGATATTAGCTTTATGTGCATGGCCATTTCAAAACAGCACAATGACACGAAGCCAGAGATCAAGACAAGATAGTTGACAGATTACCAGAGGAAATTTTTGAAGACAATAACGTTTTCCCACCACCCGCCATGTCTTAATTGGCTAGTGACTGTTCACATGTACATGATCAAAGAAGTTAAGTAGCAAACTGTTGATAGCACTTATTTATTAAAGTAGAACTTTAAAAATAAAAGGAGCTAAAAATAGTTCAGAAATTTAATGCAGATATGACAAAGTTTACTAGACTCTATAGGGAGTATGAGTGTTTATGAGGTATAGATTTAGAATACTATAAAAATAATAAGTTCGTGACGGTGTCATTTTCAAAATAAAAGAAGGAATGGAGACTCAGTCCTTTTCAGCGGAAGATATAAAAATAAAATAAAATCCTTGCAAGCCACTTTTATGGTAAAACATAATAAAGTTAAGGGTTACTAATAAATGGTAGTACATACTTGAAGTACCTACTATCAACTGAGATATTGCCAACATTGACACTCAAAACTGATTTTTAGAGCAAACAAAAACTCAAGTATTCAAATAAATTGTAAATAATCAAAACAAATCTGTAATTTCAGTTTAGTTAGAATGGCTTCTCGCATTATCGTATTTTTCTTTTGAATTTGAGAAAAATATCAAAGCTAATAATCTATCAAACGTCATTCTCATATTAGTCCCAAATTCTTTTGAATCTTCATTTCCCATTTCTTGTAAAATTAATGATGGACAGCTCAATTCTGGTCTTCACTGATGTACTCAAATTATTCCTTTTTTATTTATATCTTCAATTTCTTTCAATAAGTAATAAAAGTTAAGTTCGCTTTCACAACATTCGCATTTTGCAATTGATGATTAAAAACTCGCCAACAAAATTAGCTTCAATGTGAACAGTGACTGGCTTAGCATTTTGGCTTGACTCATTAGCGTGACTTATCATGCTGGCGTAATGTGCAAGCCGCTTAAGATAAAGATTTTAATTAAAAAAATGAACTTACCAGAAGGTGTTTGATAACCACCATAAGACTGTTGATAAACATTACCACCTGGAGGTTGTGTTGCTGAACCTGATACTGCACCAGTTGCTGCTTGAACTGGCTGTGTCACATTTTGCACTGCCTATACATTGAAAAATATAAGAATTAAATACACTATAATCTTTAAAAACATACCTTTGCTTTCATTTGTGTTTCAATAGCTTCGGCTTCTTTATGTTTGCCTAAACTTCGATAATATTCTGCCCATTGAGCACTATAATCTGGCTGAGAACCGTTAGAAGGTACATTAACTTGATTATTAACAGGTGCAGCATTTTGTACTGGAGCGTTTGACATTCCAGAGGAAGGTTGAGCAGCAGCAGTAGCAACTCCTTTAGTTTTTGCCTTCAAAATTTGAATAAATATATTTATAGTTACAATTTAATTCAATCAAATTAAACAAATTAACAAAATCACAAAAAAACTAATTTTGTTATACACATGATATATCAGGAAATGTTACTGATGTGGTGTAGATGAAAGAAACGCTTGTGTTGCCATCTCAACAGTTGCTTTAAGGAATGTTTACAATCTATTACCTATATCAATATCTTTCTACCAAAGTATAAAAAGTTAACATTTTCTGAAGTTTATCATATGCATCAGATCAGATTATTATAAATTCCATAACAAGTGTTTAAGTACGATTTGGATAATTTGAAACTGATTAAAAAGTAAATAATTTTTTTATAAAGTTTCAACTTAATATAAATCGAAACAAAACGTCACCTATTCCTATGAGAATCTCACTTAAATAGGTAAAAGGTCTAGTAAAAAATATTGATATGTTAAATGCATCTTAATAATGCTTTAACTTAAAAGTAATATAAGGTAAAACATTCCCTAATTAACTACTGAATGCAGTGGCTTTTTTTCTAGAAAGTAGTCAATTTTTCACTAGTCGTTTTATACTTTAGTTTTACTCTACATTGAAAGACATTAATGAAAACCATACACAAACTAAAAAAATATGCATTTTCTAGAAAAAAAAGGACTAACAAATCAAGTTAACGCCGAGTGACATATGTTATGAGTTAACTTTGGTAATCGATAAAAATTATATTTCTCTACATTGAGTTAACTCTGATAAGTGCATTAAGTGGTTAAAGTTAATACTTTTACGATTCAAATTTAATATTCTAAAAGCATTATAATTATAATTAATTATAATACACTCAAATTACCTGTTGTTCAATAACTTCTGCTTCTCTATGCATTCCAAGGGACCTGTAATATTCCGCCCATTGTAATGAATAATCAGGTTGTCCAGTAACTGGATTTACTTGCACAGAATTTGGTTGTTGAGGTGCATTTTCATTGCCAGTTGATTGTACACCCCATTGCTGTTGAAATGACGGTGCGCCCCAATTTTGAGGTGCATATCCTTGAGGAGCCATTCCAGGATAAGCCTTAAATTATACGACAAAATTAAATTTAATGAAGTATTTTAAAAAAGAATTATTTTACTGTTGGTAAATTACTGCTCATTCCGGATGACACGAAATTCAATGGCATTTGTATTTTTTCACTAATTATTCTTTTTGCAGTTTCTATTTGTTCCTGATCTCCTCTAATAATAAAGGTTTTATCTTGTTGATTTTGCGAACGTCGGTCTAATTCACAATGTGCTCCAGACTGCTGATTTATAAGTTTTATTGTTTCGCCCCCTATTAAACATAAAAACAATTAGCATTGTAAGATAACACTATTATAAATTAAAAAATTATATAAATATTTCAAGACTATTAGGTATATCTTACCTAAGTTCTGTCAATTTTTAAAAAACAATTCACTTTTAAAGTATTTTAAATAATATATAGTAATTGGAAATTTAAATATCAATTTTTGATTTTGAATATCCAAATACCTACAGAATTTATAATTTTAGAATTCACAGGATAACTAACGTAAGCCAAATAAAATACTAAAATAATGTCAAAATTACTATAAACTAAAATTGTTATGATAAAACTATAGTAACTATAATTAGTTGTTTTTTGTTTTTTTTTTAGATTTAACAATTTTAGTTAAATTGCAATAAAACTAAAAAAATATGAAAAAAACTATTTATATGAAAAAATAAAAAATAACAGTACCTCTACCAATAATTACTCCACACTTAGCACTTGGAACAGTAAAAGTCACTTCTTGAGGTTGCTGCTGCTGCTGCTGTTGTTGTTGGGTTCGTCTTTCATCCCAACCACCAAATTCTTGATTTCCATTCCGATTTCCTCTATTATCAAATCTTTCTCTTCCTCTGCCACGATTACCACCCTCCTCTCTTCTACATACACTATCAATCAGTTCCTCAATTCTTTGTCGTGCCTAAAAATATAATTAATTATTGTAAGTATGTATAATACTAATTTTTAAAAAGCAGTTACTTAGACATATTGCAGCATTTAAAAAACATTTCATGTAATTAGGCTATTCATTCCATTAAATTCCTCATAAATGTTTTATTTTTACTTATAGAAACAGAATGCACATGCAACCAGTAACACTTAAATAGTGAATTAAACTGAATTATTCAGTAACTTGTTCGAAATTTATATTTTACAGTATATGGTTTGTCAATTGTTCAATTATTACAACAAATCAGCCGAATAATTCTAAAATTAGTGGCAAATGTTATAACAGTACCCTCGTAACCACTGGTGTTAGTGTGTTATACCTTGTCATGTTAACAACTTGTGGTTGTTGACAAAATGGAATTTATGGAATAAAAACCCAGAGTAACTTATACATATCGATGTGATTAATTATAATAAGGGCTGATCTTTCCATCTTCTGATTATATCTGACAGATATTTCTTTTAGAAACATATCTGTCAGATAAATTTATCAGAAGATGAAAAGATTTGCCCTAAACCTGCATTCTGTTAAATTTTAAATAAATTAAAAATCGTTCTGTAGTAAGTTTAGATCGTATTCAGACAGTTGTATATTGAATCATTTGCTAAAACATAAATACGTTTTGGAGAAGTAATTGTTGCAGTTACTTCTAACAATAAGTCTAATAAGTAAGATACGAATGTTTCACTTGACTAACTACAATAAAACCTCGTGTATGTGAATCTCGAATTTTTTACTACCCGTTGAAGTAGAAAATTATGTAGATAATCGTCGGCATCGCCTCAAAGTAACAGTAACTATATCGACGGTAGTTGTGGCAGCTTGTCGTAAACGACAAAAAGTAGATTTTACAGAAGCGCAAATTTTGTATTGTAGCGTAGCTACATATAAGAAGATACGTTTTACCGAAATACAAACGATTTTTCTGGTGAAAAAAATCGGAATATTGATACTAGATTCTTGTTCTTGATATATGATGTTTTTTGCCCTAGATCCATTGATGCATAAGATAGTCAGAATAACTCATTTTCGCAAAAAATGGCGTTTACGATAATCTGCGTCGCTATGTATTTAAAATACATGCAAGTGTAGGCAATTAAAAGTATTGTAAGAACAACCACCACTTTTACCATACATAAAATTTCGACGAACGCATTCTTTACTAATTATATGAGGTAATATGAAAGCCGATATCTTGAAATAAACATTTCTCGAGTTTAGTTTACGCAGCGAAGAGATAGCGTGAGCAAGACGGCGATACAAGGATAGTGCATACACGCGAGCACGAAGACCGCGATTCGCCGATTATTAAACGAAAATGTTTTGAGCCCTTATTTTATTTATAAGTATCTATTAAGAAATATTTTTTAGGTAATTAAAAGATGGCAGAAGGTGTGCATGTTTTTATTTTTTTAATATATAGCTTCTAATTCAAGAAAGTGACATCGAAAAGTTAATCTAATTACTTCCAACTTCAAATAGTTATTATATAAAAAGTATATATATTCTTAAGAAAATAAGAACGTCTTCACATACTTGAGGATACATATTTTCAGATTCTTTAATAAAAAATTGAAAATTTCTACCAATATAGGTGTAATACCTGACCGAATTTACATTGAAATCCCTATATTAGTGCTTGGCGTAATCATCCTCTTAAGGTTGATTTAATTTTATATAAATAATTAAACTTACTTGTTCGACGTTTTGAGGTCTTCCAGAAAGATAACATCGTCTTTCACCAGGACCTTCTTCCTTTGCTTGTTGAAATTGAACTCTTGCACCTGTTTCTGCTTGAATCTTTTTTATCATATCACCACCTTTTCCTATTACTACACCAACAGCAGCTCTAGGGACCAGCACCTGAAAAATATGAATTTAAAATGTATTGTATGAGTGCAAACATTCAATTAAGAAAAGTGAAAATTACAATAATTTAATAGAAGTAATAATGTATCAAAAAAATTATCAAAAGTAAACATTTACTTCAATTTCATTATTTCCATAATCATTATATTGTTGACGATCGTCTTGATTGCGATTTCCACCACCACCTCCTCCTCCTCCTCCACCACCACCGCCACTCCCTCTTCTACTATAAGCCTGCATTTCTTTCTCAGCAATTAAATCATATACAAGTTGCTTTGCATATTCCACTTTACTTGGATCACCACTAATCCTTAATGGTTTTTCAAGTTCTTGATTAGGACCATCTTGTATAACGACCATTTTAGCTCCACTTTTTTCTTGTAATTGTTTTATAGTTTCCCCACCCTTTCCAATAATTAAACCGACTTTTGGACCAGGAACCATGATTTCAACAAAATTTCTCGATGGATTGCCACTACCGCCGCCGCCGCCACCTCCACCGCCACCGCCGCCGCCGCCGCCGCTGCCTACACTACCACCGCCCATGGCCTGATTATTACTATTCATATTGGGACCGATATAAATTGTTGATTTTTCCTCTTAAAGTCAAGTTGTACTTAATTTTTATAAAGTGCATTTTTAAACACATACCTGAATAATTATTTGATGTCATTTGTAGATTACCCATGTCCATACCCCCTAATCCTTCGGTACGTCCTCTTTGTTGTACAATATTCATAATAAGTTCTTTTGCTCGGTTGATAGCTTCACGTGATCCAGATAAAGAACATATCCGTTCAAGAAGGCCTCCAGAATCTGGAGCCATTTGGATTTTACATCCAGATTCAGATTGCAATCGTGTAATTTGTTCTCCACCTCTACCAATGACTGAAACGATAAAAATTAATTTACTAAATCTAAGTAAATACCACAAGGCTTAGACGAACGAGTAAGGAGAAAGAAACAATTAAAACAAGAAAACTAATCTACTTCGGACATGTGACGAGACGCCCAGAAACTTACCACAGATTACACCTAATTATACAGGGGAAAAGAGAACCCAGCTGAAGAAAAACCTCATGGTTAAAGAACTTAAAGGACTGTGGTCATTATATTCAGAATAGTACCAAACAAAGTTTTTAAAACCTATATGGGTTTTACCTATATTTTCAACCTCTTTTGGTTGAAATGTAGTAGATCACATGTGATGTAGACCACATTACACTACACATTTATTAAGTATCAATTATACATTTTTAAATTTTGTATAAGCTTTTATAAATTTTATATTTGTATCAACATGATTCCTAACATCCATTAGTAGATGCAACGAAGAGAGAGAGAAAGAGAAGTAAATACAAACCAAAAAGATTTCTAATATAAGTGATTACTATTACTTACAAATAAAATAAACAAAAGAAATATATGGACGGCTCAGAAATCGATCAATGTAAGTCATTATTGTCTTGCCATTGATTTATGTAGTTTAAGTCCCGTTGCAATGTTCATACTTTCCATTAATAAAGCGTCCAGCCTTAGTAGTGTCCAGTGACGTGGACACTTTATCAACCAAAAGTACGAACATTGCAATGGGACTTACACTACATAAATCAGTAGCAAGACTATGACGACTTACACCGATTGACTTCCGAGCCCTCCTTATATCGTCACTTGCCACCTAAAAACGTTTGACTTAAGAAGAGTTCAAGCTACAGAAATGTAATAGAAATTACTCAATAACGACTAAATACTTATTTATTGAGAAATATGTATGATAAAAACAAAAATACGTATGCAAACGACATCCAATTTTTAACTAAAAACGTAGCTACAAAATATTTATACTGCGCCTATTTATGTAGCAAAATTCCTTATATAATGTTCTTGGAACAATCTCGTCCGTTGCCGTAATAATTTCTTAAATGCGCAAACAGAGTTACAGAGTTGCGCAGTTACAGAGTTTTGACTTAAAAATTCGACTTAAAGATAAATATTTATGACAATGAAATAATTCAAGTTAGGAAGAAATTCAAGTTAGGGACTATTATATATATACACATATAATAATACTCACTCAAGCCGACCATTTTATCTGGAACTTTAATATCCTCATTAAATTGAGGGCCACTAGGACCACCCATAACTGGTGGAACTCCTACTGTTGGCTGTACGCTTGGGATAGTAGGTGGTTGATTTTGAATGGGAGGACGACTTTGAACTGAATTAACAGTTTGAGGTGGCACAGGAGGTGTTGCATTATTTAACACATTCGATGCCAGCTTTTTTGCTTCAGGTTCTGTAAAATTGACAAATGTCCATTAAATATAACATATTGCATGAAATACATTACTAATAAATTCTATGCATAACCTCTTTTGGTTGAAATGTATTGGATCACATGTGATATAGACCACATCACACTACACATTTATTATTAAGTATCAATCACACATTTTTAAATTGTATATAACCTTTTATAAATTTTGTATTTATATCAATATTCGTATAATGTGCATAAAATAATAATCTGTTATTTTTTATACTTTAAAGCATTGATATCTGTAAAAACATACAGAGTTGTTTTATTTAAAATAAAAAAGTCAGTCATAATTTCGACTCGCCCTGTACAAATAAAAGTCATTAAAAAAAGTCATTATTAGTTACATTTACTTCTTTTTTGTGATTAATGAGTATAAAATATCAAAATATATTAAACCGGTTGAAAGATATCTGCAATATTTTGGGCTTTTTTGACATTAACATTTGTAATCAATTTTATGAAAAAAACAACGCTATACATTTACAAAGAACAGATAAAATTTGTAAAAAGTTTTTTCATCACAGACCTATGCAGACAATTTATGTAATTTTGTTGTAAAGATAAACCTTCATACCTACATAGTTTAAGTTCATTATCAATAAGCTTTAATAAGTTAAATTTTTAATTTTAGTTGGCTATAATTTATAATTATTATTTTTTTTAATTTACAACAACAAAATGTTCGATCAATTCTAAAGGAATTCACAATCTCAAAAAGGTTGAGAACCACTGAACTGTTGGGACAATAATGACAAGCTTGGTACAGAAATTTTAATGGTGAAGACTCTTCTCGAGACTCGAAGAATTATGAGTTTGAAACTGCACCAAACGCATCGAAATTACTATTTGTAATTTATACATTAAGCCTTTTCGCAAAATTACTAATTCGCCGATTAAATGATAATGCACTTACCTGAAGCATTCTCTAACGGGCGTTTCTGTCGGTCGTTGGGGTTACTTCCGGGATTAATTTTGGCTGCAATCTAACATAAAAAATTTACTTGGAAAGTGATTTACAGCAACAACGAAACGAGAAAGCAACGCACTAATATGGTGTTTTTTTTCTAAGCTCGAGTAGTATTAAATAATTGTGTACCTGTTTTGCACGTTGAACTGCTGCTGCAAATGCTGAAGATTGATTGAAAGTTTGTTGTGGAGGAGCGACCGCCGTATAATCACTCATTCTTCACAATTTTAACGTTTTGGAAAATTACAACAGTATAGAAACAAGACTGGTTATATGGCGTCACTTACGTGAAGTTAGCATTGTCTGGTTCTTTCAGTATGACCAACTTGACAAAAAAAATTAAACCACATACGACAGTTTGTTCTGTTTGTACGTGATAAAAACCGATTTATGTTTATGCATTATTATTATAATTTTTAATACAACAATATTCGTATTTTTTAATCAGGTAAAATTATATTCCGCTTCATTTTCTTTATCTTTTTAATAAATATTCTTTGTTGGAGCATATTTATTTTTCAAAATTCTACGCTTCCGCCAATTAATTACATATTGATAAATGATTGTAATTTTTTCATCGATTAAAAAATATGCCATTATAATTGTCGATGACAAGGACACGCAGGAGATTCCGAAAGTGAGAAGGAAATATAACCTGTTACATAAAACAAGGACGTCCGCGTAGTGAAAGCAAGACACGAAATAGGAGATTCCTAAACAGCGACCCGTCCATTAACGGACAGGCCCAATAAGAGGAATTCCTTTAGAATAAAGAGAGAAAAGACGAGTATTCCGACAAGGCGAATGAACAATTCGTTTTTGCAAATGCCAACGTAAAGTTCGCTAACGTTATTTGATTATGCTGGTGTGCATCTATATTTAGATAATGATAGCATCATTGTTTGCTTTTCTGGTCACTGACGATAATTCAATCACCACTCCAGAAAAACAGACGACCGTCATCAATTGGAGGCGCGTTAAGAGAGAGCAGTTGTATAATTTGCGCTCTATCGATGTGTCGCGCGATTTTTTAAATGCCATTAAAATCGAACATTTGCCAAGTGTCGCGAGTTATTTCGTAACATGCACGCATTCGACGAATATCGAATACGGATTTAAGGCACGATATAGGCATGATATTATGTAGGTAAATATTTTGTAAAACGTTTCCTTAAACGCGAAATAATTGATATCGCAGCTCGTCGGATCAGACTTTGGACTCTCGAATCAGTTTGGAAAACAAGACTAGCAAACTGACAGAAAGAGAAAGCATGACGCATAAAATTCTAAGGTGAATCCAACAACAGACAAAGATGGTTGTTAAACAGGTTTGAAAGTTTTCAAGGAACGAGGTGGAACAATAAATAACCGTAGTATGAAACGAGGCAACTCCATTCGGATTCTCGTGCGTTAGAGCGAGATAACCTCGGAGCTGTACAAGAAGCTGCTAGCGAACACACTTTAGTCATTGTGTTTGTTGGACTGAAACAGAGCAAGTAAACATGGCGCCGCGCGAGCCAGCATATCATATTTAGTGTGTGTAATGTGTATGTATATTATAAACGCAGTATCAATAATAGATTTATCTTAATTTATGAGAAATTTGATCGATAAGTGCGAAACCGTACACAACTGGGCGATAGAAATTACCTTTAAAAAATAAGTGCCAAGTGTAAATTATACGAATATTATCAGTTATAGCTAAATATTGTATTCTAAATGTTCGTATCCTAGACGCCTACACGCGTATGTAAATATTAATTTTAACCTAAATAAGTAAGTGCCAACTTTTTATAACGTAAACACTGGAATACGTTCGAGGAATTCTACAAACGCTCCTGGTATTTTCCCATTTTGTAAGTATAATATTTAATTATCGTTGACCGCTAGATAGCTGCGACAGTAATTAAGGTTTAATTCATTTGTTTTGGACATTCCCTCTATAGGTAAATTCTTGTACAGCGATTTTTTTGCACGGTATTGTACTGTGGCGCCGTGTTGACTATCACTTTGGCGTCATAGGCTGTCTGTCTCGCAGTCGCCGTAACTTACCCACGCCCCGCGCAGATTCTTTGCACCGCATGTCCTGAACTATCGTGACGTACGAAACTTCTGTTCTAATGCCATTAGCTTTTTTTATTTCCCGGAAAGGTACCTACGTAATATGTATTAGTATGTACTTCTGCAGGTAGTAGAAATTATCGACGGATTGCCCAATCGTTCCGTTCCCCCCAACTCGTTTCGTGTTGATGCAATTTTCGTTTCCCTTCGAAATGCTATGAATACCTCCACCGTTTCTTGGAATGTTCGTTTCATTTCTGGGATTTTTCGATTACGATGAATCCTATTTTTATAGTTTTGACGTTAGTTGTACCTATTACGATTAATTAACCTTACGGCTCTGATTTATCGTTTTAATCGACAATAAATCGCGATCACTTTCTTTCGTCATTGATTTTAATTAATACGCTTAATAACTCTATTGTTACGGTTTTTTTCGAGTGCGTAAACTTTATATTTAAATAGATATTTATTTATGATTAATCAAAATATTAATCGGTTATTATAAATCTCATCGATCGAAGTTTCACTACTTTTCAATTCGTTTAAAGGCGTCGTCAAAAAATAGGTACAAATGTCAAGAAACGTGTAGGTATAGTACGACACGAAGGCAATTGATATCGCCCTCAGGTTGAATGTTTCTGCTTCTTACCTGCCAGTCGTTTAACAAGTGTGTATATAGGCTCTTTGTCAATAGCCCGCGGCTATCTCAATTCCCTTTGTATACTGCTTATATACAAAGATTATTAAACTAACACGAACTCTATATTTTTTTTATTTTAAACCTTTTCTTAAAAAAATACATTATCTACGACATTAAAACATCAATCAACTTTCCATGCCAATTACGA
Source organism: Rhagophthalmus giganteus (assembly GCA_036326145.1). Lineage (NCBI taxonomy): Eukaryota > Metazoa > Arthropoda > Insecta > Coleoptera > Rhagophthalmidae > Rhagophthalmus > Rhagophthalmus giganteus. The sequence continues at coordinate 54,067,144 of JARFJA010000001.1, forward strand.
AACTGAGCACTTATGAAAAGAAAACCAATTACATTAATTTCCAATTTATGTAGGTAGATAATTTATTTATTTTTTTCATTAGCGGTTATCGCATTCTTATCGCGTGCGAGTGATTCATTAATAGCCTACGATACGTCTACGTAATATAATAATTCCCATTCATCTTTTGATTAAACACGAACACCGACCGATTGATTTCCTTCTGTGGCGAGAATTGTAATTCGTTGAAAATAATAAAACTCGGGACAATTTTCACCGTCCGTACGTTCGTATTTTTGGAAATCGAGTCGAAATAGTCCCAAGTTCTTGGTGTAAAAATAATGCCGACCTCTGAACATTAGAACCATGAAATTCTAGGGGCGTAAATATTCGGAGCCACCCTCTAATTCAAAATAAACCTCTTTTAATAATCGGGGCGCGTTACCGTACTAGGGTTCCTAGTAAACGATGAGAAATCTTTTGGGGACGTATAGAGGACGTCAAAATAAAACTTTAAATTTCTACGAACTTTTTTCCTACGACGCTTCTCTGCCGAGATGTTCACCCCTAAAGTTGAAAGGGAAAAATCAATCTGTTTAAACAATAACGACTTTTATTTTTTATTAAAATTTAATCGTGTTTGGTTTACGAAGTACCATTCGAAAACTATTTCATAGATTTTTTTGATACCACCTCAGGGAGAGCAAGGATACACTAGCCCCTTACATTTCCAATCACGTTTTCCTTCAGGAGATTAATACAACGTAAAATTATACTTTATTTGTCGAATTCCCCAACATTCCTGCTCGCTTTCTATAAAATTAGCCATTTTCGAAAAAATCGCACTTAACAGGTGCAGCGTAAATTTAGGACTCTTCTAAGCGCATAAATCTTGCATTATGTGATACACGCATGAATTTTAGGGGTAAACTCTATACCCCGTACTAAGCACAATAAACGTCAGAACCCTTTCGAAATCACCCTCTAATTCAAAATAAGTCCCTATTTAGCACACTGCGTGCGTAGCAGTATAATTACGTACCAGCAATACACCTGTTAATCTTTAAGCACGATTTTCTCGAATATGGTTCATTTTATGAAAAGTGGACAAAAGTACATCTTTTACTTTTTCTATGTCTTTGTTTCTTCCTGAATGCCTCATTTACATCAACTTGCAACACCGCAACATCTCGGTCGTTGACGTGCCTTCTTTGAAGATCAATTTCCAAAAGAAATCCATCTTAAATTAAGCCTAGCTTAACAATAAATCATAAGACTAAAGATCAACTTGCATCAACTAAACCCGATAAAAACTAATATCGAAAGCGATTAATGCAGTTTCAGTGGTAAGTTCCGAAATTTTCCTTATTTTTGAGTATTAGGTAGGTAATCAGGAAACTAACCGCACTGTATCGTTACCCTCACACTTATTTTAGTTTATTTAGCGTTATTTTCACTTTGTTAGTAAAATAACTACAACAATCGCATGAAAGTATTAAATTTAATAGAAAAAGGGGGAAATTTAAAACAAGGAGTATTAAAAGAATGTCACGAAGAAACTCGAATTATTAGAATATTTTTTTTGCGTAAAGAGGTGGCTAAGTAAAAAGTTAATCGAGAAACTTGGGCATTAAACATTTTTCGGCGCACAATTTATACTCATACGATGCGACAAATAAATTAAATTTGTTTTTATTTCAGAATTAATAAGATATTAAACATTTACACAGTTAAAAAAATATATATTATTGTATCTATAACACTTATTTAAAATAAAATAAATCACTCCTGTTAATATAAACTCGTATAAACTCGAAGTAAACTAACCACAATAAATTTTAATAACTGACTCGATTATTCTTAAAAAAAAAAGTTAAGAATTAATTTTTGCAAATTTTAGTATTCAAATTTTGTCTCGTTGTCGTGTTTGTCGTTGTTGCGACAATCAAAAATTTGAATTCCGTTTTTTATTCGTAAACGAAAAAGATAAAGTATTTCAAAATAAGAGAAATTAAAAAAAAAATAAAAAAACATTAAAAAATTAAAATCCTGAAATAATTTTTGTTTCAACACTTTATTCAAACCTATATGCAATCACGTCATCAATAAAAGGTTACTAGACGATAACGTTTCACACAGTGCTGTCACCTCCTACCTTGTATTTTTACAGTTTTAATAAATTGTAGTTTTTCTTTATACCATCTAATATGTGCGCAGGTAAATCATCTATAGAACATATCACTTACCAAACTTTAAATCGAATTACAAATAAACAATCTAGAAACATTTTATTGAGGACATAAATTGCATATAGGTTTGAATAGGCCATAAAATTCAGACTAACACTGTTGCCGCTGCAACTGCCACTTGTCTGCAACAGACTATAAGAAAAAATTAGAATATACTAATTTTTGTTTCTATTTCCTTCCTTTTTTCGGCATCGTTTTTTCTCTATCACTAATTTCCAGCGTAGATCTTTCGTTGACTGCGAACTTGCATTATTACGTACTTATACGCTTTGTATTTCATTGTATTTCACCAACCACTGTAATTGCGAAAACGCGCGTAAGATAAAACTTCGTTCGCGAAATTGGACCGTCGAATGTTTGAGGGGAGCCCTAACCGAGTCCCTAACCAAGAACAACCTAACCAAGCTCGATTTTCAGAGAATTTGTGTTAGAGCTTAAAGGTCCATGTATTTACACTTTATAAATACATGGAGAGTTAGTCGACAACGAAAGATCCTACCTTTCCTCGTCGTATGAATCCTTTTTGTTTGTAATCCTTTTAAAGAACACAACACTCCTCGCACACGCGTATAATGCGACGCCGTAATTTAAAATTCGAACTGCTAAAACAAGCACTACCACTCTATATCACTAACGCGAAAGATCTGAAACGGTTTAACCAGAATTCTATATATATATATATATATATATATATATATAGATGCATTCGAGTTATTACATGGATACTAGGAAATCCCGCTTTTATTTTAAAACCATTCAGTTTTATTGCTCGCACTATGATAAGTCATGATATGAGTGATATCAGTGATATGTAAGTGGCGCACATGTTTTATTAGTTGCTTTGTAGTTTATCGATCGCATAAAAATGCGATTAAACTTTTATCTGATTTATGGCTTATAATAGGGAAATTTTCAATGCTTAAGGGCACACAAATAGTTTTCAAGGTAAAAATAGAGTAAATTTATAATTTTGCTGTATAAAGGCAGTAGATAGTGATTATTCAAATAATTTTACTGCATAAAAAATACATAATGTTAGAATAAATTTCCTAAAAAGTAGTGCATATTTTAAAAATTTTTGGTCGCTATTTGCATTTTTCTTTTTGATCAAACTCCACTACGACCCCTGTAAATAATAGCTATCTAATTAAAAATAATAAATCTGTGGGATACTGTGTATCGAAACTTAAACCTCTGAAACATTTTGGAGTTAGAAAGGTTAGGGGTAGTGCATCCTGACTTTCCTGAGGTGATATCAAAAAACCTATTGGATCAATTTAAAGATCGTAATTTATTACGTATATACACCAAACATTATTAAATTCCAATAAAAAATAAAAGTGTTATTTAAAAAAATAATTTTTACTCTTGAACTTTGGGGGTGAATCGACAGGGGAGCACCGTAGGAAAAACAATTGTAGGAACTTGTAGCATTATTTTGACGTGGTTTATACGTTTCCTAGAGATTTCAGAACTCCAATTATTCAGATTAACTTACAATCAGAATTACAAATATACAATCTAGTAGCTGTTTACTGATGACGTCTATTGGCAGACCGCTTGGATAAGATATATGTATTTACTAATTGAAGTGAGTTACCTACAAACTTTAATTTGCGTAAAAATACAGTAGATCCTTAACACAATAACTTATCTAAAAATCATTTTGTATTATTTAAATGAACGAAATAGGTAACTAAAAACACGTGAGTACCTTAAATTTAAAAATTTTAATTTTACTTACAATTATTCTTAAAAGGACGATCGATTCTAATTGAAAATCGCTTATTAACGTCGCGTCGGTCATGTAAAAATGCATTTTAGTCAGATAGTTAGTCACCGCTTAATATTTGAGACAAAGTGCCAACGCCGGAATTCCCTGTAGGTAATGTATCAAGATTTCCCCAGAGTATCTCGAGATTTCCTTGGATTGCCACCAAGTTATTTTAAATTTCACTAAATTACCGTGAATTATAATAGGTAATTAATACGGACTGCTTGGTCGATATGTTCTTTTTTTGTGCCCAAAAGTCGCGGGTTCAAACTCGGTCACAGCTTTATGCCAAAAAATTTGCAACTTCCAATATAATTTCAGTACAACAATTAGATGCCATATGTTTTATTCACAAAGGGAAAATATTTTTAACCAATTATCAAATTCATCACGTATTAAACTTTTCGAGTATTCAGGTAGTGGGCTCTTCGTTTATGCTGCACCGGTTTTACTTAACTTACTTGTTACGTTTGTAATAGAATTCAAGTTGTGATATGTATTTGTATCTAACGATAAAAATGTTATAAATTAGTTAAATTCGGCGTTGTATGTAGCTAAATTATATTATTTGGGCCATCTTGGTTCAAGATAGTATACAATAGAACTTCAATTATCCGGACGTGATCCGGATAATTGGGATAGTCGTAAAAAAAGGTCAAATATTGCGACCAAACGCGAAAATTGTTCTAAAATCACTTGTGTTTATTTTTATTACAAGAATGAAGTATATTTGGATGGCATATCAATAAATAGAGCAATACTTATGTATTTTTTACTGAAAACAATTAAAAATTGTACTCACGAACGTGTCCCACAAAGTTAGTTATTTTGACGTAGAAAATGTAATTTTTTAGAATCCGAATAAACGGAGTTCTACTGTATTATGTAAATATACAAGGTGTCTCGTAAATAGTGGATAACCTTGGAACTGATGATAGACCAGATCATGACCGTTCAGAATATCACAATTGCTAGTAAAAATCCTTGGAGTTTCGAGATTTTGGAGCTTTTCTGAATATCACGAAAATTGGTGCCTTTTGTCGGTGCTTTGCATGTCGTTTCTACAAATAAAGATTTTTACATTCTGTTTGTCGCATACTGCTCTTGAAGAGTTGTATTACAAAACGAACTACTGAATTTTTGAATAAAGTGTATGTTTATTTTACAATTAGAGATTTGCCATGTTTCAAAGTTAAATCACGCTTGACCGTTGCGTTGGCGTTGCAACAAAATGTACTTCACTAAACGTGTCAGTTATTTTCAAAATTGGAGCATTGAGTCTAGTTGTTAAAATGGTAAAAAAAAAAGTTATTTGTAGAAACGGCACGCAAAACATCGACCAAAAGCACCAATTTTCGTGATATTCCCAAAAGTGCCAAAATTTCAAAACTCGAGGGATTTTTACTAGCAATAAGGTCAAATTGTGATATTTTGAACAGTCATCACCTGACCTATCACCCGTTCTAAGGTTATCCACTATTTACGGAACACCCTGATTGTCACGTTTGTTGTTATTTTCCCGCGTCCAAAAGAAGCTCAACTCCCAGAATCGTTTAGATAAAAATACATCATCATCATATACACATGTTAGACACAAATTACCCTCATAATAAGTGTTTTGTTTGCTATTAAATATCAATTAAATTAGTGTATAGGTATACTAATAGCCATCATAAAGATGGCACGCGAAGCCCTAGTTATTATTGTATAAGTACATACTATAGGTAGGTACCTAATGAAACTCAGTACCCAGTAAATAATTTATATTAATTAAACGTATTTCAACGTGGATACACACATTCGTACACCATATTTTACATATTAGGGGAGAACGGGGTAACGTTTGTCGGCGGGTCATTGTTAATACTGACGTGTGGAAAAATGGGGTGCAACCTGTAGGTTTTGTGGCAAACCCGCGTTCCAAATTTAGTTGCAATATAAGTTTCTACGAGTTGTAACGAAGTGAAGTTAACTTTTATAATTTTTGTTATTAAAAGTTCCATTGTTTACTTAGGATCAATTTTTATTTTAAATTCATGTTAACTTTAGCTATTTCTTTCTGAATATTAGTTGTAATGTGTGTAATTTAATGTGCAAACATTGCATTGTCGATAAATAATTTTTTTGTCTACTCGTCGCGGTTAATGTCAAAATGAAAACGTTCATATCGGGCAATGGCGGTCAATTCCTATAGGGCAATTCCGGTCGGCTTCTAACAGTGACCGGTGTTACCCTTCATGTAACTAAGCACCGAAAGAAGACTTATTTAGATTGTCAAATATGTTTCGAACAGGACATAAACGTTCAACCACAATTTCTAATAATGTTTTTTATTATTGTATTTATTTATTATATTTTAAATTTAATAATTTTTTATGCGTATTTCTTTAATTTACAATATTATTAATCCAACAGTAAAAGTTCATTTTAGCATTAGGTTTTTTTAATGTTTTTTATTTCCTTTAATTTACATGCATTTTATATGAAAAAAATACTAACCGTCATTACCATCCGGACGGTGGTGAAATACCGATCGATGTACTATTTTAATTTGTGTAACTCTTATAATTTTTCAGTTATATCTATCTAAAAGTAGATATTTTAAACTATCAATTCGATTACCTAAATTTAAAATTTAAATAATATGAATAGTTTTTTCAATACAGCAAATCTTCCTTATAAGTGACCGCGATTACTCACTCTCTCCTACATTAGAATAACAGAAATGGCATTTTATCTTGCGTGATGTAGGTATGCCTGCCATATTTCAAAGTAATTAACTTTTTAAATTATGCGACGCATAGGTAATACATTCGAATTTTTTTGACAAATATCCTGTCCGCTTTTATATTAAAATTATTCATATTGCGTTGTTGAATATTGTTCAATACGAATCTAAAATGACGGTGTCGTTGAATTCAAATCATAATAATATAGGATTACCTACTTACCTGAAAATATTTTTAGGTTTATTTACTGTTTTTAATTTTTACGATAAAAATTATTTTAACAATTTTATTAAATTTTGCATTTTTATTACAAACAGATAAACATAAAAATGGAAAGAAGCGGAGATAGATATCTACATAAGAAATTCAAAAAACAATTGAACATCGAGCCTAACCCTCAGACTGACGAAGAAAGAGCGATAGCGTTGAGTACAAAAATAAACGAATCGTTGAAAAATTATCGTTCGTTCGCCGATAGCACGGAAATTTCAAGTTTACGCGCGGAAAGCATTGAAAGTATTCCAGTTATAAACAGTAACAACGGTGTGCCAAAAGTTAGTACAAATTCTGAAAATACTTTTAACGCGACTGTATCAGATTCTTCTAATGTAGCTAAGTCTTCCATATCACAATTAAGCTTAACAAATATAAAAGAAAAAGGAACGAGCAGCAGAGAGGAAGCTGTCGATATATTAGAATCACACCCTTCAAACGGTTGCATATCATTTGTAATTTCAAAATCTAGTAGAATAGAAAATTTGAATCAACCAGAATCCCACGTTAGTAGAGCAGCTAATTTTGATATGAGATTTAACGTTTCCGAACCAATCATTATTCCTACAGCTAGTACGTCTTCCATTTTAAATAACGTATATCCTAATCATTACGTAACTTCTAAACTAGTTAACATAGATAAAATAGAGGACATATCCTCGAGCAGTAGTCTAAGTAACAACGACCATTTACCTCGTCAAGAAGTTGAAACGAAGATTGATAATTACGCGCCGGATCTTGTGACTTCTGAAAAAAATTCCGGAGGGAAATATATCTGTTCCTATTGCAATTTAGCTTGTTCAAAACCGAGCGTGCTGCAGAAACACATAAGGGCACACACCAACGAAAGACCGTACCCTTGCGTTAGTTGCGGATTTAGTTTTAAAACGAGATCGAACCTTTACAAACACTGTAGATCACGAACCCACGCCAACAGGGTTATGGGCAACAAAACGCAAGAAATTAACAACGATCTAGAATCGGACAGCCGCACTAAATTAGAGTATATGGATCAAAATAATTCTTAGAATTTGGCGGAGAAGATTTCGTCAACGCTCAGTCAAACGATGCGTTAATAGATGAAAGAAATCGAAACGTCGATATCAAGATGAAACCTTATAAGCCTCGCTTTCACACCGCAAAAATTTTCTTCGATAACGTTAGAGACAATGAAGATCAAAAGATTTCGGAGTCCATACAAAATAGGCCTTCGAATTCTGATTTGTTGTCGTTACACATAAACGACGTCATAAATAAAAACAATGCCATCGTAAATTCCAACGAATCCTTTTTATTAAGAAAACGCACTTTAGAACATAATCAAATAGAAAATGCCAATAACAACGAGTTCGATTATCGCCATAACGAATTAATCTACCATCACCAGAATTTAGACGAAAAATGTACTAACGAAGAACCTTTAAATTTGACCAATAAAACTCGAAAAAGGTGCTTAAGCGAGATAGCAGAACCGACTATGCATACGAGTTTGATAAAGGAATTGTTGTTGAAAAATTTGTACGCGGACTCGATGCAATGCCAACATTGCAAAATGATTTTTCAAACAGTTACAGAATTGGAGTTGCACAAAATGAGGAGTTGCAAAGGATTTACCAAAACAGGCGCCAGGTATAGCAGAAGCAGTTCGGTAAATGTCGCTTCAATTTTGACCAAGAACAAAAACGCCTTCGATACTATTCCGCATTTACAAAATAACACGTTTTCGTTAAAATCTCCCGGTCCATTTTTGGGCAAGACACAATTAGTCGAAAGCGATAAAAATAAGTCGTTTTCGTTCGACGATGGTCTCCCAAATTTTCCTAATAATTTGCAGAATCCGAGTGATATTTTAAGGACATCTTTACGCTACTCTATATCGCCTTTGACCGTTAAAAACGATAAAACTAAAAAACCTTCCATCAAGTTATTCGGCGGGGAAGTAAAAATTACTCATACTTCGGGAACAACTAAAAATCTGAAGTTCGATAATAGAGAAGAAGATTATGTTAATTACGGTGGAAGATTGAGCGAAAACAGAGTCGTGAAATCGGGTTTGCAGTCGGGAGGTACCGTTTTACAAAATAAACAATATTACAATAACGCTAAACAAGATCCGCATCGGTCATCGCCAGACGTTATTCGCATTTACGAAAACACGCCAGTATCACCAAGTATAGACCTGATCGGTATGGAAAAATCAAAACTTGAATTCGATCGACAAAATCACGATTATCAAAACCAGAAGTTCGTTTCGTTGTCAGAGACCACAGAAAATTCTTCATATCACACAAATATTATGGATTTTAGTCAAAAAGCCGTAAAAATGCTTGCTCCTAATTTAAAACAATTAAGTCTAACTATTCCTGGCGTTCTTGTTCCATCGATGTCTACTAAAACCGTTTCCCCGTGTTCTCCATCTTTGCCGTTAAAAATTAAACCGGACTTTCCCAAAGTGTTCGAAGTAAGCGATTCCATAGTATCTTCTTCAATTTCTAAAACGCAAGAGCCCGAAATAAGGCACATAGAAAACATGCAATTTGCTCAAAAACAAATATTGTTACATCAAAAAGCATCTTCCGAGCACATTCAAAGTCCAAGTAACTACAATCCTGTGAATTTATTGGTAAATGGAAAAGTTGTTAGATATGTACCGGGAATGCCTGGACCGGTTGCCGCGGACGTTCCTCCTCATAATAGTAACATCGGTTCAACTAAATTAACATATTCGGGAACAACGCAATCGTACATACCATCAGAAACGGGACTTCATTATTCTGTAAATAAAACTCCAGAGCCAAAAATACCACCTCGCTCTACTCAATTGCAAATAGAAAAGAAACACGATTACGATTCCATATCGAAATTGCCAAAATTTAACGAGTTGGAGGTAAAAACTGGCGATACGTCAGTGAAAATGACAGAAGCCAAGCCGTTTTCTGTTAAGTCGATCGGCTCTAGTGGAAGCGAAGTGTCTCGAAAATTTGTTCGACCAAACACGTTGGCACTTAAACCAAGTATTGCATTTAGTAAACAACATCATGGATTAACTCCTACCATGTTCAATCAAATTCTTATTAGCCCGGATACTCCACGAGTTGCTAAAAAATATATGCAACATTTTTTACACGGAAATTATTTTAGTTATTTGGGCCTGAAAAGCTCCACAAAATCCGTATACTGTACTTTAAATAAAACTCAGCCCTTCTATGTGCCGCATTTTAAGAAACTGAGTATGTACTCAGAATGGAGACAGCAAGACATAAAAGGCGATAAATTGTACGTCAGTGCTTATGATTCAAGACAGAAACAGCAAAAGTATGTTACAGCGGGAAAGGCTACTGCGGATTTTGTTGTGCATTCTAGTTATAAGGTAAATTTAATATTATTTAATTATAATTTTTAGTTTACTCATACAGTAAAATCTCGTTAATACGCTTTTCAAGAGGCCAAACAACAGCTGGAAACCGTCTCAAAAAAAAACGGAAAAGAGTCCATATAGAAAAGGACTCATCGATCATTCCCTAGTTCCAGAATGCTCGTTTGATTGGATGATAGTGGGCGGGACCAAAATCCAAACGAAATCGAACGGGCACATAATATTATTTAGTGACCATTTAATAATGTTGCACTTTAAAAATACTAGTGCCGAGAATGATTGACAGGTCCTTTTTTATCTATATGGCACGACCTCTAGGATTACATATTGGCTCCTGTACATATTGGCACTGTTTCGAAAATTTGTGGTGGTACCTATTTCTTAAGTCAGAAATATTATCAATAACAAATAATATTAATATTCTTTATTTTGTCTAAAAGCACATTTAAGTATATTAAACGGGGTTTTTTACATAAAAATTATTATAAGTGTTCAAGGGAACGATTAACAACAGCTTATTGTGTGGGAAACATATTCAGCAGAAGCGTCTTAACCAGGTTTTACTGTATTTGAACTAAAGGTCATGTTTTTATTACTGAAAAAAATATAGAAAGCTCACATTTATGAAAGCGATTAAAATATGTAGGTTTATCATAATTTTTAAACGATTTAAGATTAGGTTTTAAAAGTAAATTGATATCAATTTAATTTAATTTTAAAGTACCTGAATTTCAAACAAATTATATTTGACTTTGAGAAAAAATACATTCGCTAAACTTTGAATATAAAATATGAATTTAATAAATAATGCGAAAAACTTCAAGGGACGATTTCTTGTCGAAAATTAAGGGGGCTTCTATATAAAGTTTTTTCCTAAAAGGTCTCCTTTTGGAGTTAAACCCCGCAAAGATGAAGGATAAATGTTCTTGAATTAATGAATGACGAATGTTGACTATTTAGTTGAATAAAGTTATAACAGTTGTTGTCAAGTTCTGATAACGGACGATGCTATTTAACCAATAAAATATCATTGGATATTGAAATGTTCCAAGTTTCACTGTAGTGTACGAACACTTTTATTTTATTTTTTCACTTAAAAACTAGGTTTTACGGGAAAAATAAAGAAGCCAAAAAATGGTTGTAAATAAAGCAAGTTTTCAAAAGGGATTTTCTAAATTGTAAAATTTCAACTTTCCGAAAAGGTCTTTAAAAAAATCAGCTGGTGTTGCAATTTTCACCTCCTTTTGAAGATGGGAGATGATATTGAAAATATTACTATAGGAAACCTTTTGATAAGTAAAAATCATCTAGTAAATGTCATTATTCTAGATTTCTCTAAGTTTGAGAAATAAAATGAAAACTTAATTTTACCCCCTTTGAGGGGTGTATCTAATTCTGAAAGAAAACGTTTTAGGAAAAAACTTTATATAAATGGCCCAGCCCAACTTAATTTTCGACACGGAAACGTCCTTTGAGGTTTTTCGCATTATTTATGAATTACGCTGTATAAAAATTTAAGAAAATGAAATAAAGAAATCCTTTTCGATTTTTATATTAATTTTGTCAATTTTAATTTCATTTAATTTTAGTTTCTGACAGAAGCTTCTGGTAAAGGAGAAGAACATTGCAAATCGAGCTCTATCGTAGGAGGATATGAATCAAATGAAGATTACACATATATAAGAGGTAGAGGTGTGTAAAAACATTTCGTGCCATATTCATTATTATATTTCTTTTTCTATTTTAGGTAGGGGACGTTATGTCTGTGATCAATGTGGGATTCGATGTAAAAAACCATCCATGTTGAAAAAACACATACGCACACATACAAACGATCGACCTTTTACATGTAATCACTGCAATTTTAGGCAAGTTTTCTTTTTAAATTGAATAACACAAGCAATTTTTACAAAGTATAAGATGAGATGAGAAATTTTCGCGCTAATGTAATGTCCGCATCTTGATTTTGAGCAAGAATTTTTTTTCAATTTCCATGTTTCTCAAGTGACGTGATAACATTTTTGGGAAGTGTATGTACAAACGACCTTGGATTAATTTAAAATCTCGTCTTGTACTTTACCACCACTCTTTAGCACCAATATTATTCGAAACAATCATTATTTCTAAATTGATCTTATTACAGTTTTAAAACAAAAGGAAATCTCACGAAGCATATGAAAAGTAAAGTTCATTCAAAAAATCATGCAGCAAGTAGCAGTTCTAACTCTTCGGCCCATCAGAGTGGCACTCAAAGTTCAGAATCCGATACTGATGATAGTGGCATGGATAGCAGCGGTAAGAATATTACTTTTATTAGAGATTTGTATAATTTTGTTTTCGACTAGTATTTATTAATTTATAAGCTAGGTACCTATTTCTAAATGTATAAGTAATTTGATTTTTTTAGATAAATATTATTATTCAAATTGAATATTTTTTAAATTTATTTTGTTTCAGTTTGATCCATTTTATAAAGTATAAGAAACTTGCAAAAGATAATATAACTCGCAGAGCAATCTCTGACTTGTTTCTAATTATTTCAACCAATTAGAATTTTTGATGTAGGTAATTAAGGTTCTCAAATTCTGATTGGTCGAAATAATCGGAAACTCGTCAGAGGATGCTCTACGAACGAACCATATCGCATCTAAAAGATTTTTATCGAAAATGAAAAATGAAAAACTACATAGAACTTAATAAAAAAAAGTTAATTATTTAAGTATATTGTAATTAATAATTTCTTCATTTGCAGATGAATCGACTCGACAACAAGAACATGAAGCAGCATATGGATTACTATCACTTTCACAAAAAACTACACAAAATACTTCATCTAGTTTTCACATTGAAAATTATCAGCCAAGTCCTAATATTCCGTGCTCCTTAGAAATTCATCAAATAGAATGTCAAGGAGGTTTTATGAATACAGAGCAAGTCACCCAAGTAAATAATTCAAATTTTGCCAAAAATAAAATTCTGGATCATGGAATTACTTTGAATTTTAATACAACGAAAATTATCGACGATGTAACATCTAATACTGATTTGCCGTCGAAACAAATGCAGAATGTCGTTCAGTTCCTCGGCAAAACGTACACTAGCAGACCCCTTACATATCCTTATACGTCTGATGTAACAGAAACTGAGGAAAAACTAGTAATTGAAGCTGAAACTCAAATCGATCAACGAAATTTGTCTACGTTTAATATTGTACAGAAACATAATGTTCATTATTCTCCTCCAGGAAATTTTTCAAATAAAACAACGATTCCAATTACCATTAGTTATGATTCTAGTTATTTAAATGTTTCTAAAAATGTTGAAACTATAATTTCTGTACCGAGGCAAGCAGCAGCAAGTCCAGAAAGGTCGCCGATACAATTTACAAATAAAGTAAATACTATTTATGATATAAGGAAACGCAAAACTGAGGAAGTAACCGAAAACAACTGTAAATTACTTAGAATAAATTCAGAATTAGAAGCGATGGACTTAACAATGTCATCACATATTGCAAAAAGTGTTAATTCTGAAGTTAATATTTTAAGGTGCAATGGTGCTGTGAATAATAAAGAAAAAGATTTAAGATGTAATAGTTTACATAAAACAGAACCAACAAATAATAGTTCGGTAAACAAAGGTTTTTCGCGAAATGTAGAGTGCAGAAACACAGTAGAAGAATCGAATTTTAGTGATAGTTCAAATTCGTTAGGAAGTAATTCGTTGAAATTGCCATATAAATTAGGAAATGTCGATAATAATCATAAATATAATGGAACGTCATATGAAATTAATGAAACGAGAGAGAATGAAAATGCGATTAACTTAAAAATTTCTATACCTCATAATGGAGTTGATATTAATTATGTGGTCGAAGATAATCAATCTTCAACTATAACTACTTTTACTGAAGCACAAAATACTTTTTCATCTATGGATTATGATAATAGTGCCATGGAAACGCTAGCTGATGTTGCTACAAAGCAAGTAAAACTAGAAAAGAATATTTTAGCAAAAACTGTAGCATCAGAATACTTGAAAATTGCAACGAAATATGAATTTCAAAATAACGACGGCATTAGAGAAATTAGTAATTTTGCATCATCTACTAAGGAAGTTAATGAACTTATTGTTAAGCCTGAAGAAAATAAAAATTGTACCATCTGTGCAAAGAATTTTAGTAAACCATCACAATTAAGGTATATAAGTGTTTGTATATGTATTTTATTTCATATAATTATATAGTTTTACTTTTATAGACTGCATATGAATATTCATTACTTAGAACGACCTTTCCGATGTGACCCATGCTCGGTTAGTTTTAGAACTAAAGGACATTTACAAAAACACGAAAGAAGTGCTAGTCATCATAAGGTATGTTCCTGTTTTTGCAGTATAAAATGTAAGAGGTTCATCATAGTGTTGATTACATATCTACCAAGTAATAAATCAGTGTTTTTATGACGACGAAAACAAACTTTTTAGATTAAAATATGTAATGATGCCAATAAAAACATTTATAATAAATAAATTCGTTTGAAACATTATAGGCGACATCCACATGAGATTGTGTGTGTTGCAAAGCATTAGATATTATAAGAAATGTCATAGAAATCTATTCTTTTACATTATTGATTGATAATATTCATAACATGAGTGGTAATAACTAGATAAAGAAGGATGGTATATAAATAGATAAAATTTGAAGGTTCTTACGATATTATTTTTCAAAAGTACCACTACGACTTGCTGGAAATTATCATGTGCATGTTGTCTATTATTGTAATGAATTAAAAATTTCACTTTATTGTGGCATTACTATAAAAATTTATTCGTGCATCGAGTGTATGTGTATCAGTTGGACGTGACTTTGAATGTAGATGGTGCAACTAAAATTTAAAATGGTTAGTGAAAGTAAAATAGAAGTTAATGGATATTTAAAAAATGGTGTATTTATATTTTTTAGATATAATAATTATTATACTGTGGAATACAACAGTAATTACTTTTTCTTTTGGTATTATAGTTTGTAAGACTTAAACAGCACAGTAACAACGTCGTTAAAAAAATTAAATTGTTGACTATTAAAATAATTATAATGTCGTTCATAATATAGATTATGAAGAGTATTTTATATTATATCATTAATATAGAAACTATGTTATTAAAAATTAATCAAAATAAAGAAAATTTAATCAAGTAATTACTTATTCATTTATTGCTGCATGATGATTTTAAAAATTTGCTGTCTTATATTCATAAAAAATATTAATAAACCAACACTTTTTATTAAAGTTTTTGTTATTCCTTACATTTTCAAGTCTAATAAATAAAGTTATAAGTAGATATTTAACTAATTTAAAGCCAAGTATTTGTGTAGTACGTAAATTAACAGAAACATGTCACTTTTTAAAAAGGAACAATCTGTAATATTTAAAGGTAATCCACTTGCTATAATTTTAAATTGAATTAAAATCAAAATAATTGTCTGGCAACTGCCATTAATTAATAAAATACAGCTTTTATGAAGTTCTTAAAAAGGTTGCTTGTTTTAGATCCAAAGTTAATAAAACAGTTATGAGATAAAAGAGGGCCAACTTTAACTTTTACATATAATTTGCATTTTTAAATAACCACGATTTATTCGATTTTACATTTACTGTACTGTTTACCGATTTATTGCACATTGCATGATTCAAATAATGTACTAATTACAATTCACATTTATTTTTGTATAAGATAATAACAATCATTTTATTTTAGTTATCATCATCCCCTTTATTATCATCATCAGAACCTCGACCTTTTAAATGTTCGGATTGCAACATAGCATTTAGAATACACGGGCATTTAGCAAAACACCTACGTTCCAAAATGCACATTATGAAACTAGAATGCCTAGCAAAGATTCCTTTTGGCTTATATGCAGAATTAGAAAGGGCAAATAGCCTCCTCACTGAAATAAATACAACTGATGGGGACCAATGCTTGGAAAGTTTAAAGGTAAGCAAGAAAATTGAAATTAAAAAAATATACTTAACTATGTATATATTTTGTATTTCTAGGCTTTAGCTAGAAAAGTATTTATTAATGATCCAAGTAAATTAAATCAGCTACAAATCAGTTTAAGTAATACAGACACATCAGATAGTTAACTTCAAGCATAATTTTAATTTAAACACCAAGTAAGACTGAATAAATTTATTAAATGTAATTATATATATATATATATGTATATGGTTATATAATATATCTATATAATATACATTTCTTAAACGATTTAATGTTAAACATTTATAAATATATTATATTACCTATCTATTAAAATAAGTAGATTAATTTTACGAATGCATTCTCATGTGTCAAATTTGTTATGTGATATATTACTTTTTAGTTCTATTAGTAAATTTACAAATATATTGTACAGCGTTGAATGTAGGTTTTATCAAGAATTAAATAAGAAAGTTATTCTACATTCAGCTCTTCTCATTGATATTACCTTTGTTACTCTGTGCATTATTAAATATATTTTTAAGTTTTAACTATGCACATGTTACAGTTAATCATGTTTAAGTGTGTTTTAATTTGTAAATACGGTTTATTCTCGGTTATAAATTATCATATGATAGTTTGCATTAAGAAATTGTTACTTTCTTTATATTGTTGAAACAAGTACAACATTATTGTTGAATAAACTTTTTTGTTTATTTTATGTATTTAATAGTTGTATAATTTTGTACCATTATCCTTTTAAAACAAATTATAAGGTAATAATGTGGGATTAAAAACAACTGACCAAAAACATTTTTCTCAATCTATTCATACTACTATCAACATTTTGAAGTTACTTTCAACTGTCTTTTTTTATTAAAAACCTGCACATTATGTTAATGTTAACTTGCGATACTTTAATAAAAAAAAATCGAATAATTAAACAATCATGTACGCTACTGGCTTGGTAAAACAAGCGCCATGACGGTATAGTTCATCGTTCTCCTCTCAATACTGACTCATCGCCATAGATTATTTACGTATTTGCACAGCAATCCCTAAAAATAAAACTTACAAATTAACCGATTTTTTAGAATAATAATTAAGTAAAAATGGCAAATCTGTGTGAAAATTTTAATATACCCCCGTGCGTTTGGTTCGAAGGAGAAAATAAGCGAAATGCAGTAGTGTCCATTTTATCAGGATTTTTGGTAGGTTATTTTGATGTAAAGTTTGTTTTCTTTCAACAGTTAAATAATTTTTTAGTTTTTCGTGGGATGGTGGATAATAATTGATGCAGCAAGTGTATACAAAGATACGGTGGCTGCAGGATATCATATGTGTGGAGTTGTCGGAACATTATCATTGATTATGGTTAATTCTGTTTCAAATGCACAGGTAAAATAATATCAGTAGAATGTTTAGTAATTAGCTGTTTTTGCATTGAAAATAAAAAAAATGATTAATAAGTTGTATGTAGGATAACATTTTTTAAGTTATTTAATGGTCGGTGTTTTATCTTCGAACAATTTTACTTTTGAAGTTTTCCGTGTAAATGTTTGTCAAAATAACTGTTTCTGTGGCAAATATCTGACAATGAGAAATAAAATAAATTAATAGGTAGATACTCCTACTGAAAAGGAACTATATTCCACTCAGGGAAGAATATTTTCTTACAATTGCTATCGAAAGTAGACTTTTCTGCTTACGTTTGACAGTTTGAAAGATTAAATTTACCAAACACTCTTGACTTGACCCTATTAGTATGGTTCCCATTCTTGTGAAAAATATCACTTTCCATACCATAATTTTTATAATCTAATTTATTTATATTAATTATGTAAAATATCTACACACTTTATGTTAATCACAATAACAGAATATCACCTAAAATTCTTCGATTAAGAAACGATTTTTCAATTGCTAACAAACTCTAATTATAAAGTATGAAAATTTTGATTTTGTATGCTGTATTATTTTTTTTTAGTAATTAAATTATTTATAAAGGTAAAGAAATATTTGTTTGGTGAAATATACAATAGTACTTTATTATGTCCAATTTTATATATTTATGTGGATACTTTATGTATTTCTAGATTCGTGGTG
Source organism: Rhagophthalmus giganteus (assembly GCA_036326145.1). NCBI lineage: Eukaryota > Metazoa > Arthropoda > Insecta > Coleoptera > Rhagophthalmidae > Rhagophthalmus > Rhagophthalmus giganteus. The sequence continues at coordinate 54,085,621 of JARFJA010000001.1, forward strand.
ATGTATATGAAGGCGGTTGTTTGGGACAAAGAGGCTCAAGGATTTGGTTGTTCCTTGGTTTTGTAATGGGTTTTGCTTCAGTAATTGCTTCTTGTTGGATTTTATTTGCAAGTTTTGTTGGTAACAGTAAGTTGAAAAATCATGAGTTTTATGAATCAATTTGTAATTGGTGTTATTCAAGATGTGCCCCATCAGTGGCCTGGAGTTGGATTATTTCTTCAAAATGCCTTAATATTCGTAGCTTCGCTTATTTTTAAATTTGGACGGTCAGAAGATTTATGGGGATAATTTGTATATTCCATTGTATGTAATTTAGAAATGTATTATATATTTAACTTTGCTACATATAGAGTAAGATAAACAGTTCATTTTATTACAAATTTATTTGTTTTAAGTATTTATGAATAGAACTAAATCGTTTTTTTTTGTTTTTTTAATGAAATTTCGTGCATAATTACTTTTTATAATATTTACAATGAATTTTTGATGTGTTAATATGCATGTCCATCAAAGTATTAATTACATCTAATATATAGTAAAAGAAATATCAAGTTGAATCATTTTATTATTTTGTAAAATAAAAGCAAAAAATTGTTGCACATTTTAATTTTAAATATGTTGTGCTAAAAATAAGACCACATTTTGAACTTCTCTTTGTGTTTATATAAAGTATATTTTAGATTGTTTTTCCAAAGCTATAACAGTTTACAAGGCTTTATTTCCAACACTTGTGTACAAAAAATATAAATTATGAAAATGTTACACAATCTATTACAGCAATAAATCAAAATGGAACATTAAAGGAATATTAGTGATTAATATGTTCTAGCAAACTTACAAAAAGAATAAATTAAGCGTTGCAAGTGTTATAAAAAGTTACAAATGTATTAAACAGAAAATGAATTTAAAAATTATAAATTATTCTTGACCTTCTGCAGCCTGTGTTGGTTTTGGAGACTCTTGCTTATCTCCTTGCTTTTTAGAACCAGATACAATATCGTCAATACGTAGTAATAATATTGCAGTTTCAACTGCTGTTTTATAAGTCTGCAATTTTACTGCTAAAGGTTCCCACACTCCATTAGGACCTTGTTCAACTAAACTGCCAATTTCACCATCTATACCCCAACAACAGGGGGTAGAAGGGTTTGTGTGAGCTGCATGTGCAGCTCTTAACGCAGTTAAAGTTCTTATAGTATTTGCTCCACAATTTTGAGCTAAAGTGCGAGGAATGATTTCTGAAAAAAATATATATATTTACATTTTGCCAAGACTGATTAAACATTTGTATACCTAAAGCATGGGCTAATGCTCGATATGGTCTACCAGTTCCTTTCTGTAAAAGTTGATGAGCCACAGCCATCTCAATTGCACCTCCTCCAGGAATGAGTCGGGGATTTAAAAGAATATTTCTCGTCACCTGTAAAGCATCTTGAAGATTTCGTTCAATTTCATTTAGTATATCTTTGCTGGCCCCTCTTAATAAAATCGTGCACGCTTTTGGATTCTTACATTCGGTAAGATAACAAAAATACTCATCGCCCAACTTTTTAATTTCAAACAATCCACAACCATTACCGATATCCGATTCTTGAAGTTCTTCTGTACGGTTAACGATGGTTGCTCCACATGCTCTAGCAATTCTGTTATTATCGCTCTTACGTACGCGACGTATAGCACTGATACCGGCTTTCAGCAAAAAATGCTGAGCTATATCGGATACACCTTTTTCAGTGAATACTATATCAGGTTTAAGTGCAATTATTTCATCACAAATATGACGAACATGTTCTTCTTCGATTTCTAACATTCGTGTGAAATCCTGAAATAACGATATCAGTTAAATCTGTTAATAGATGTTAGATACAAAGATTGTCAAATCATAAAGGAGTTATTTTTTATAAAATTATTACAACTTAATAACAAACTAAAATAATTTGTTCAAGTAAAGTGTACACACTTCAGTTATATTAGGTTTTTTTTTACGATTTACTCAAAATAATTTATAAGTATATCTTATTTTAGATTTACTAGCTTGATATCCAACAGACTTGCATAACAACTCACAGTTTCTCCTGAAATTTCAACATTAGTTTGCGATTCTCCTTTTTTATATTCAAGTGGACAATCCAACAACATTATTCGTGGATTCTAAAATAAGCATATTTAAAAAGAGCACAAATAAACAAACAAAAATGTTTACTTGAATGTATCTTCTCATTTTTGAATGTGTCACGTCTTTATTGATCATTACACCATTAAGAATTTGAGAATCTTCAATTGAACCTCCTGGGATTTTTTCAATCCTAGCATATCGCTTTAAGTCAATTTCGGTTCGACCGCTTTCGACCAGCATAACTGTATTTACTGCTTCTAAGGCTATATTTACAGCCAAATCTGACCAATTTCCTATGAATTTTGTATTCACACAACTTTTAACCTTTTAAAAGAAAAAAAGAGATGTAATTTTGTTTTACATAAAAAGAGAACGATTACATCAGAACTTGAACTTACAACATTGGCTATAGCAGCTTTATCGTTACGATCTATTGGAATACTAAGCGGCCCTTCTAACAAAATAACCATATCTTCTAATGCTTGTTTGTATTGACGAATGATTACTGTAGGATGCATTTGCTGTTCTAAAAATTGTTCTGCGGCTGCCAGCATTTCACCAGCTAATACTATAACAGATGTAGTACCATCTCCGACCTAACGATATCAAAATAAATAAAAATATTCAACTTTATTATAAAAACTTACCTCTTCGTCTTGCGTGCGAGCAATTTCTATCATACTTTTAGCAGCAGGATGTTGAACTATTATTTCACGTAATATAGCGTTTCCATCGTTGGTCATGACAATGCCCCCCATCGGATCCATCAACATTTTTAACATTGCTTGTGGACCCAAACATGTTCTTATTACATCAGCAATTTGCTTAAATATGAAAAATAGGTAATTTAGTTACGTTATAACCATTTTTTTAACACGTGCTTACCTTTCCGGCGTTGATGTTCTCCACCTGAACTTTACGTCCGGAAGTGCGTTTAGTATTTTGACCTAAAGATTATATCGATATTATATTAAGTAAAATTATTTAAAAAATTCTATTCATACTTAATACTAATACTGGGGCGCGTCCACCAAACATTTTAAAACTATTTTATTTAGGAAACTAGAAAATGAAGTCACATTCACTTGTTAAAAGAAAAGTCACTGCACGCGCATTCGCGATCAGTTTAGCCACCAGGTTTTTCTCGTACCTAACTTTTTAAATTTAAAAATAGGCGGCAATATTGTTTTTAAGATTTTAAAGTTTTAAGTAGCCTATAAATTATGGTAAAGTTTTTAATCCTTAAATAATTTCATACATATTGCGTAGTTGATGATTATTTAAATTTACGACAAAATGTATGTATTACCATTATCAAATTGTTTTAAATTTATGCCGATCAAGTTATTTTCTACTTAAAAATATATTTCCAACGTGTTAGATAAATCATTAAAATAAATACAATATTATTTTTAGAAAATAACTTTAATTACAAAAAAATATATATAATACGTATAAAAATATAAATTAATCATTTGAATCACTACTACTTTCTATTACTCTATGTTTTCGCTTTTTAATTTTATTTTCATTTCTTCTTTCCTCCTTTCTATTTTTACGTTTTTCTTCTAATAATAACTCAGCAAGTTCTAATTCTGAAAGTTCTTGCGACTGTTGTGATAATTCCACATCTTCTGTATTTACACAAAAACTATCCTAAAAAAAAAATATTAAAAGACAACCATAGTATTTATACATAACTTTGGAAAATTACTTACATTTACATATGAATCTTCAGTTTCAACTACTTGTGAAAAAATATTGGACATAGGTTTCAATACCTCTGGAATTTTAAATACACCTCTGTTTTTAATAGGACTCCTGAAATTATAATACAAGTTATTATCTTTATTAAAGTAGCTATTTTATTATAATTTATAATTTTACATACCTAACCGAATTTAAGTAATGTGCGTGCATATTAGTGCTATTGCCAACATTTTGAGTTTCATCATCAACAAAACTCTTTTCGAAACTATCATCTTTTTCTTTTTCATCATCAACATCGAAACTATGGTCATTATTTTCATACACGGAAACTTCTGCTTCAAGATCAAGGTAAGGACAGTCTTCAATCTGCAACAAATTTTACTCTTACGATTTACGATTCTCAGACAACAAATTTACTTACGCCTTTAGCATAATTATGCTTGTTAGGTTTCCGGCGCCTTTTTCTACATTTTCTAATGTTATTGGTAGCAATAGATTGTTTTGATAAATGTAAATGTTTAGGCAACTCAAAATCATCATCGCTGCTATTTGATATTACAGGGACATTTTTAATTTTCTTAGGAACTAAATTTAATTTGAAATCTCCACTTAAAACTGGAGAAAGCACTCTATCATCTTCATTATCATCTATGTTTGAGCAACTTTCTTTATTATCAGTAACATTTTTAAGTAGGGCATTTACTTCATCAAGGTTTTTTTTGGAATTAGTATTTTCCCCCTCCGTGATTTTAGTTTGGGAAATTATACGATTGGAACAAGAAGACTTTAAAGATAACGTGCTGAAATTTATTAATGTTGGTGATTTATTTGGCGACGTGTCTACATATTTATTAGATTCATCTTGAGTTGAACTAGTAAATTTTAGATTATTTGTACCTAAATGAGCTTTATTTGTGAGGTGAGTGCTCTCTTCCAAGTTGACTTCCTTAAATTCTGTAGCAATTATGTTGTTATTTTTAGAAATCGGCTTCTTTCTCCAACTTATACAGAAATCATCATCAAAATCCATATGATCACTTTCAGACTTATCTGGTTTGTTTTCAATATTGCTGGTTTCGTTTTTCATATGTTTTGTTGGTGACATATTTAATGGACTAACTTTGTTACTTTTTAATTCTGTTTTTGAATTAATGGGAAACACATTTGAGTCAAAAATCATATCGAGTAGTGATACATCACAAAAATCATTTAAAACCGTCGATTTTGTTGGAGAATCCAATGTCTTCTTTTTTTCTGAAGAAGTTTGATCAATATATTTAGCATATTCTTTCGTATTTTTATTTTTAATCGTATCCTCTTTAATATTCAAATTGCTTAAACCATGTGCGGTTACGGCGACATCGACGAAACCAAATTTTGGCTGATTAGATATATTTATGCTGGTGTCTATTATATCTAAATCACATTCATTACTTATATTTAATTTGTCAGTTCCTATTATTTCACCGAATGAACAATTTTCATTACAATTATTAGAATTTAAATCATCAGACAAAGATTTATTTATTTTATTTTTTATTTGTCGGTTCTTTTGAAAGGAACTTAAAATAGGCGATCCTGGATCAGAATCTATTTCATGCTCATTTGAAGTACAATTTTCTTCAAAAATATCTTCTATTTTGGTTAAATTAAAAAATGACAACGTATCATTCATACTTGTATTTGTTAATTGTTGAAGACTCTTCGAAGGGCAATTCGATGTTTCTTTCATTTTGTTTAATTTAATGATTTCCTCCACTTGTGTAAATTTAATATTATCAAATAACGAGTTATTCAAGTTTAATTTATTGCACACATTTTCTTCGTTGTCTAGTGGTGTATCATTTAAACCAAACATATCTTTTTCTATATAATTCTCCTTCATTGTTGTGGTATTTTTTATCGTGTTACGATTTAATTCTGCATTTAAGGAATCCTCGAATAATTTTAAATTTATATCATTTATACTATCGAAACTAACATAATCTACTTTAATCCAATTTAATTTATTATTAGCAAAATTTATGTATTCATAGCAATCGAATAAATTTTCGCAAATACTACAAGATGAATCCGTAGTAATTTCTGCTAAATAATTTATTATTCTTCTATTGGATGCTTGCAAAGCATCTTCATTTATATTATTTTCAGTCCTTTGGGTTTCTAATATAATAAAATGAATTAAAGGTCAGTATCAGTAGGTAAAATAGAGAATACTTTTTACCTTGCGACAATTTTAATCCAGTACTACAAGATTGGAAAAACGCATCTTTAATTTTTGTTTGTTTGTAGATTTTATGTTCTGGACTAACTTGAGATGAGGTAACTAAAAATTAAAGTTTTAAATCAAAATAATAACATTTCCAAATTATTCACGAAGACAAATAGCTATTATAGTAATTTCTGTATCACTAGAGTGTAAATCCAATTAAATTGAATGTATCCACTAAACACGAAAAATCTAAAATCCCAATACACATATATCAAGATATTAAAACTAATTCACTCTTTGGCCAGACCAAAATATTTTTAAATATCACTATAATTTCTACAAATACTCGTGGTTTATTAATAATAATAATAATAGACTTCCAATCTTTTCTATAGAAATGAACAAAAAGAAAAAATGTGCAACTGCGTTAATACTTACTAGGTAATTGTGAAAGAGAAATATTATATTTCGAAGTTTCAGAAAACTGTAGCAACAATACCAGTTGGTTTGAGGTTTTCGAGTGTCCAATTGCTCCAGTCGGCTGAAGAATTCTATTTTTTTCTATTTGCTTAGAGAAATCTATTTTGTTCATATCAGTTACGATTTGTAAAGGGTTACCTAAAATGTAAAAATTAAATCCAATTACAATCTATGCATTAATAACATTCACACCGCATTTAAACAATCATTTTGTGTCAACAGTTAATGATACAAAAATGATAATGTCAATAAAAAGTAAGTTAATCCAAATTTTATAACATAAATGTAAAAAATATGTTTACTTCTATTCCAATATTCTTGTCTACTAGGTATTAAATCCTTTATTTCTGTTGTATTAATATCATCCTGTGTACCTTGCATCATCGTATTTGATTTTTTTTTCGATACATTAGTAAACATATCCTACAAAAACACATTTATAGAAGAACATAAATTAAACGCATTGTACAACCTTTAAACTACTAGAAGTTTTCTTATTGCATCGACTAGAATTTGAGACAACGGTTATATACAATTTCTGGCATTTTGGGATTATACCTTCTGGAATCATTCTTGGATTTTCCGTGAACATTTCTCTATATAGTTGATTAGATTGTAAAATATGATTTGCTAGATTCTTTTTGTGAATAAGGCATTCTTTAAGGATCTAAAAATATTTTAAGTTTATAATTACCTGTTCCTGAATTACCTGAATAGTACCTGTTCCTCTTTACCTTCGGTAACCAAAACAATAACTTGACCTTCTCTTTTTCTTCCAGTTCTACCAATACGTTGTACCATTCTTACTGGAGATTTAGTATTAATATCGAAACATATAATTAAATCTACTTCGCCTACATCTAGACCTTCTTCACCAATACATGTTGATATTAAAGTATTACATTCACCTTCTCGAAATGCTTTAATTATCTAAAAATTTGACCATTTTTGTTTATTATCTATTACAAAATTATATATTTACGTGTATTTGTTGCTTTTGTGTAATGGAACTTTTGCCTAAAAAGAATTTAGGTTTAATCAAAGGTCTGCTGCGCAGTAATAATGCATAAGCTTCCATCACGCTTTCTCTATATTCACAAAAAACAATAACACGGCTCTCGTTGTTAGTTTTTTCTTTAAAATGATCATTTATAATATCACGAAGTTTATAAAATTTTGGATGTCCAAATTTTGAAGATTCTGATATCTTAAACGAAATAAATTATGTACGTGTAATTTAAATAAAAGTTATTGTCACCTCTAAAATTGAACCATCTGGAAGTTGCTCTATAACAGGAGCTGGACCTAAATATTCTCGAACATCTTTCATAATACATTGTAGTTCTGTATTCATTCTTAATAAAGGATTATTAATATGTTCTAAAAATAAATAAATATTTTCGATTTCGTACACATTAATTTAAAATATACCTTCAAAAAATGTCAAAAATCCTCTTAAACCATGCCGTATTAAAAGTTCAAAAGCATGATAAAGTGTAATACATATATTCAAGTTTTTCATTATTTCCGAATATGATCCATTTCTTAAAAAATGTAACATTTTCAATTTTTTTATTTGATAGCATTTGTTAGCATTTATACCTGTTATGTACATTTTTCTCCTGAAAAGTCTTCATAGTCATAAATATTCTTCCTTTAGTTAATGTACTACAATTTCCTGTTATTACTTTGTGTTGAATTAACACTCTTGTATGTTTTTCTAAAATCTACAACAACTTAAAAATAAGAAATTAAAATAATTTTATTGCACATTTACTTTTAAATAATTATCTCGAACTTGTTGTAGTTTGTCATCAAGAGGTATAACAATGGTGGTCAGAGTTCTTTCAAAAATATAAGGTGTTACATCGGGGCTATTATCTGTACGGATTTCGAGATGCGATATAAGTAAGTTATGAATAATCTGAAATCGAATTAGATTTAAATTACTACATATTTAATAAACTAATACTGTATACCTCTAATACATCCGGAAGTGAATTTCCAGGTGTTGCACTTAAAGCTAATACTCTAAAATACTTGTTTTGTGGTATTAATTTTCGAATAATTTCACAATACGCATGGTTTCCCTTTGCTTTATGTGCTTCGTCAAATATTAAACATTTAATTTTTGATCCCAGCTCAGTTACGATACCTAAATCATTTTGTAGTATTTGAGGAGTTATGAAAAATACACGCTTGTCCTTCCAAACTTCTTTTCTAGACAATTGCACTTTAGTACCTACAATATTTAATTAATTATTATTCATATGCATAATTAAAGTTATTAACTATTTATCATTGTTTTAAGATGACTAAAATTAATTGCATACCAAAACACAGTTGCTTTTAAGTTTTAACAGTTTTAAAATAAACTACGACACAATACACTAAGGGTATAATTGAGATGCAAAATAACATCAATATACAAGTCGCAGTTGACATGTTTATAATAGTGGGAAATTAAAATTTATAATATCAAACTGATATATAGAGTAAAAATGTATATTCAAAACTTCTAAAATAAAATCTTAAGGTTACAATAGTAGTTATATCTAATATGAGACGAATACCAACTATTTTATTAGGATAATGAATGTCATAAAGACCTGTAAGTTCGACTGTTACATTTTTAGGAATTGCCATTATATTGTAACATGCATCCATCTGTTGTTTTACTAAAGGTTTCGTAGGTGCCATAAATATAATTTTTCCTGTAGGATACCAACGATAAAAGTTGTACATTACGACTGCAGCAATGAAAGTCTTTCCCAAACCCGTTGGGAGAGAAACCTACAAATCATAATAAATCATCGACACTTAAATTAATAAAAATATAATATATTGTGTTTACCATTGTGTTTTTAAATAACGCCTCCTGAATAATATTATACTGATAATCCCTTAAAGAATAATTAGTTGGAAAAATCCATGTTTCTCCTGCTTCTAAATCAAAACCTGCAGTATCAATGTTTGAACATAGTGTGCCCACTCTGGAATAGCATACACTTATATATTTCTTTAATTTGGAAATGTTTATAACTTACTTTTGAAATTCATTATGTTCTATGGCATTTAAGTTTTTATTCGTAGTTTCCATTTTTAATTATGTTTATTTTAATAAAAACAACAAATACAAAATTAAAATTTTAACAAATTAAGGTTAACCAATTCCTATTGAACAAAAAAAAAACTGATAGTTTGAAAGTTCTACTAGGTATTATTACCAATATTAGTTACAAATTCTAAAGTGTAATTGTTATACAAAAGAACACAAAATATGTATATTTTGTAGGAAATTTTATATTTTTTGTATCTAATTTTTATCAAAGCTTTTTGTAATTGTTAATTTAAATAAAATTTAAAGTAGTGCTAGCTTATGACGCTAAAAAAAGGTAATAAGGAATACTTGAAACAGAGAGTAGCATAATATAAAGACATTAGTAATTAAAGCCAGAATTTGCCAAAAATAGCAGAATAAATTAACAAAATTTCACATACTTAGGTGTATCAATAAATAAATACAATATATTAGATTACAATTTAATTTCTTTAGTATCTTTAGGAGAAACTATATATTTGAATTCTTTATTTATCAAAAGATTGCATACAAACTAAAGCGAATCTTAAAAAGCTACATACTATTTAAAAACTTTAACGGAACTATTTGTCGATTTTAACAGAAATTAATCCAAATTCACTTGTGAATAGTTGAAGAAAAGTTTAACAATTTGAATACTATTCGATTAAGTTCTAGAAAAAGAGTGTACTGTGTTTTTAATTCACTATGAAACTAAAAATTGAAAATATTTGTAAATTTCTAGATATTATATCTCTCATTTTTACAATACATTTATATACAATTATACAGTTGTTTAGTAACCCACAAAAATGCTTGAAAAACATTTACACATTTATATCGCCAAAACAATTTTCAAAACAGCCACTGTCAAATGAAGGTCTCTTGTTTAGATACTAAAAATAGATAATAGTTCGCAATAAATCATGCCAAATAACTGTAGGTATCTTTTTGTCCTTCAGTTCTTTCCAAATATTCTTTCTCTATAAGAATATCGATGCATTTCTACAAACAAGTACATGTTTAGAATAGACGTATTTAAATTTTTACTGCTTACTTTAATTATGTGAACTCTAGGTTTAAAACGTGTAGAAAGTTGATTTAGAACTTCAGCAACAAGCTGTTGGTGTTTTAAAACTTTTCTCATTTTCATTATTCGTACAATTGCAGCTTGAATTAATAATTTTCTGTCTTCTTCGATATGTTTGTGTGTTGTTTCTTGTTCAAGTTTTAATTCAGTTTTCATGGGTATATTTATATTGACGCGAAGCTTTTTACTAAAAATTAACTTATTTGTTTTAATCATTTATACAAATCTATTGTGCATACTTTTTATATGAAGTAAATAAAGAAATAACCGAATTTCCATTCAAATCGTTTTCATCATCATCTGATGTTAAAAGCTTAGCCTTTAATAAAATTTGCAATACTTGTATTAAATAATCCATTTTTATTTGCGTATGTTCAGTTAATTGAGCGACAGTCCACATTTCGGCTACATTATATTGAAGAAGAACTGCCATTTGAAAGGTACTAGCTTGCAGAGTATACCTTCAAAAATCATTTTAAATGAGTAATTGTCCTCGTAATTTTATTACGTACCTGTTTTTAAAGCAATTTGTAACTAATTCTCCTTTTGACATATTATACAACCAGTTCAATTTTCTTCCTGAATGTTGACCAGAATAGAAACTAGTAAATCTATGTACACTTCGTTCCAACTAAAAATAATTAAACGGTTTAATTATTCAACTCTGTTTTAAATTATAACTTTAATGGATGTTTTTTTTTATCATCGAGTAAAGTTATCTTATAAATATTTACAATAAAAACAACAATTATTTCCACAACAAATGTCTACAAAATAAATTTATCTGAAGATGAAAATACCAGTCCTAAAGGACGATCTCCTCATGTTTGGATAAATTTATTTAACAGATATTTACTGAAAAAGAAACACTATTGTTATTTTTTTAAATATATTTCACATTAATATTAAGACAAATAAACACATCTTAACTACTTATTTTTGAATAAAAATATAGCTTATTTGGATAAGCTATACATGAACATCATATAGGTCCAAACCTATATGATGTTCACGTCATAAACAAAAAGTTCCTAGATTGTTTATTTGTAATTCGGTTTAAAGTTTGGAAAGTGAGATATTCTATGGATGATTGACTTGTGCACATATTAGATGGCATAAAGAAAGACTACAATTTATTAGAACTGTCAAAATACGAGGTACGAGGTGACAGCACTGTATGAAACGTCATCATCTAGTAACCTTGTATTGATGACGTGAACATCATATAGGTTTGGATAATCTATAGATGTAATCATATACTGGCAAAGAAAATATGATTATGTTTTTTAATGACAATTGATCTTTAAAAACTGTTGTAGAAAAAATATAACACAAAATTATTTATCATTATTTACCTCAGTTGGTAAACCAAATGTAAATGATTGTTGGAATGGCCATGAACCCGAAGACAACACTTGAATACTAAAGTCAATATCCAATGGTTCGTTGGAGTTATTAAGATGTGTTCGAAATTGTTCATTGAGATCTTTTGAAACTCCAATATCCTACAGCAAAGGGAAAGAAAATTAAATAGTTTATATAATAACTAATTATAACTTTTTTAAATTTTAAATACCTGAAACATTCGTTGAAGCTTAGATGTGTACTCAAAACCACATGCCTGCTTTAGTTTTGAGATCATAGATGCTTCTGCATCGTCGCTTGCCGACATGTGCTGTACCAACCTCTTAGCCAACATTTTACTATAGAACTTTTGAAAAACATCTTTGTCTTCAATATATTTAAATACGACCATCTATAAATCATAACACAATTTAAATGATTTCTAATATTCCGAACAAAACGAATCGAAATTTTTAATTTAATTATTTATAAGTAAACTAAGTTTCAAAATTTTAAATTATCATTATATATCAATCTCATTATATTTGTACAAATTTGCAAATTCAGTAAGTTAATACACTAATAAAAAGATATATAATTGCCAAGATAAGAAGATAAATATAGCGAACAAAGTAAAGTGACTTCTCTATTAAAAATATGTCAAAAATTGTTCAGCCTATAAAATTATGGCACAATTATAATGTATCTATTTGGCAATATTTTTATTTTTAAATAAAAACATTTTGCGTGAAATATAAATTAGGAAAAAAATAAAACAAAACACGAGAACATTACCACTTGATTAAGAGTGTCTTCCAGTTCAGCTTCTTCAGGATTTTTGCTGGACTTTTTTAATAATAAATCACAGTATTTTGCCAGCAACTCAGGAGATTTACTGCTGGAATTTGCTAACTTGGTAACTGCATTAGCATTTATAAAACGTCCACAAGCTTTATCTAATGCAGCCACAAATCCACTATCATTATTAAAAGCAACCAGCACTAATGCGTTATATTTTTTATGTACTTCCAATATAGTATTCACATATACTTTAGGATCCTATAAATTAATTTTTAGCTGTGTATTTTACAATATGCAAAATTAAGTACATTATGAGCAGCTTCACCGCATTTTTCGATAGCAGCCAGACCTTGATTAGCAATATGTTGTTCAAGAAGAGTACGTAATTCTCCTAAACCATCAGGAATACGAGCAACGAGAGAATACATGCGTCCCAAATCCATATCTTTATCTGCATCTAGTAACTGTTGAAATTCCGCATGAAATAATTCCAAATGTTTTTGTATTAGTACACGTTCGCAAGTTTTAGCTAATCTATCACTGGTAGTTTCGTGAAGATAAAGCTGTACTCTCCTTTGTTCTTCTTGTAACCTTTGTTCGGCCTAAAAGTTTCTTTTAAAATATACAATAAAATAAATCACATACGAGAATACTTTTTTCATATATTCGGTAACAGGATTTTCAACTAAAAAGTTTGTACTTTCACGGGTATAAAAACGTTCGGTATCTTCTAAGAATACATTTTCGAAGCTTTCTTTATAAACACTTAAATTAGGTCCTTTAGCACCAGGTTCTTCTTCGTTGAGTCCAAGCTCTACGTAACAATTAATCACCCCTGATACGAGTCTTGTATTAATTGTTTCACCATTTCGTTCACGTTCTATTAATTTTAACACTGCATTTGTTACCTAAACAATTATTATTTCAATATAAATGTCACACCCATTTTATTATTTCAATACCTGTTTATTTAACTGTTTAAAAAGATTATCGCGCCAAGTGACAAGGGCCAATTGATAAATTTCATAAATACCCTTACGTCCTTCTTCACACTCACGTTTAACCCAATGACGATTTAGATATGCACAAACACCATTAAGAACTTTACTACTAAATTGATATTCTTCCCATTGTCTTGTATAAAATTTGAGCACATCTTCGTCCATACGATGCATACCATCCTATAAATATAAATGTGAATTTCCTTACAGAAATTTAAATAATAAATAATCTTACAGAAAGTAACGAAACTAGATAATTTCTCAAAAATTCTTTTAATCGTTTGTATAACTCTAATCCCACAAGTTGTGCACCTCCGCTGACTTGATTTTTTTTACTTTTTGCAGAAATATTCGATGCGTTTCGTCCATTTGTTTGTTGGTGTACCGATGTGCAATAATTGTAAACGTGTGTATAGAGTTGCATATACCGTGGTTTAGCCATTGTTTGTCTATTATATACATGTTCTATTCCTGCATTTAGATCACCCCATATTTGATCTAAGTCTATTTGTTTAAGGCCTGCCGTGCTGTTCGTACTGCTGGCCAATGATGTCGATGATACATTTTTATGGGACATGATTCTTTGTTAAATTTTGAATATTCTATTTTTGTACTAAAATAAGTGATTAATCAGATGTAAATAACCCCAATATTGCGTAGCTGCAAGGGAAAGTTTTTATTGGTTTGTTCAACAAAGAATGTAAGTAGTGTAAATCTATCAATTTTTTTTATTAAATAAATTTGACAGAGCAAGAGGTCTTTATAATTTTAAAAAGAGGCATGACTAAGGATAATAATGAACATCGGAAAAAATATTTTTAGCTTTGACTTAAAATTTTGCCATACGTAGATTTCAGGAAGTAAATATTTATAATGGTAAACTTACCTATTTTTTTTTTATATCATCACTAGAATTTTAAATTAATTATTATAATAATTTAGCACTATTTACTATTAATTTGTTGTTTTCTAATAAACAACTAATTATTAATATTGTTAAATGCAAATATTTTAGCACAAAAGTGACAGCTAACGTCCAGTAACACTAACGTTAAGAAAATAAAATTCCAATGAAGTAAAAATAACCTGTAAATTCAGTAGCGCCCGTTTATTTAAAAATACAAAATATTTAAAATTTAACAATACAAACAAGGTTAAACGTTTTAAATGCGGTAATTGTTTTTCAATTACATAATTATGGAAAGCGTATTAAAGCAATTAAAACTCATAATAATTTGAATTCGAAATAATTATTTTGGTAACGTTTAGGGACAAACTAAACAAATTTTCTATATGATGTATAGTTTTTCAAATGCATATTTTATTCTATAAAGTGCATATAAACAATATTTAAATTTAATTATTTATACAATTTTGGATTAGGGTAATTAAGTATTGTTTTTTCACGTTGGTATTTTTGACAATTTTGACATCGTTGCTCTACATTTATATATTTGTCCTTGTTTCATAAAGGTTCCGTGTATTGACGAGTAGCGTATATACGTAACATATGAACTAAAAGAATCTCACTTTAATTAATCGTTTTGGTTGTAGTGCGTGTGGGTTTTAATACATAAATGTACTAGTTTTATACCCAGTTGTTTTAATATAATCGAGTTTGTGCAGAAATTATAGAATTTTCTGAAGATTCGCTAAACATCTTATAACAATGACCGATAAGAAAGGTAAAAATTATAGCGCTTATAAATGTCTATTCATGGTTTTCAGGATGTAGTATACCTATGTAGGTAAAACTTGAGCAAACAACGCCCTTGCTATCAGTAAAAATTTAATTAACTTGGGAATTCATAATTAAGAATGCGAATAAGAGATAGGATTGCAAGAAATAATATTATGCAGGTTGTTTTGATCAATACTAAAAGTACAATAGTTATCTCTTTCTGGTGTAGAGAAATTATATTTTGCATTTCATTTTGTATTGTGTCCTTGCCCCATATTACAAAATACTGCAATGTGAGTAGAGGAAATAGGAAATATATTATTTTTTTTTTTGATAAAGTTAGGGCATAAGTATGATTACTGTGTTCCTTCCAGCAGGTGCTCTAACAACTGCTGTAAGGAAGATTGGACCATGGAGCCTTGGACATGGACCTCGACTGAAACAGTACCTATTTAATTTTCATGTGTTTATTTATACAGTGGCTGATGCTTGTTGGTTACCCGCTCATCGACTACCTTCACTAGATTTTTGGTTGGGATCGATAACAATACTGCATTTTGATTATAACTACATATGTTTCGTACATTATAAATTGATGTGATAAGTCCTTTGGATCTTGATAAAGTCTGGGGCGCTCGCAGAAGACAGTTCAGAAGATTCATAATTCGCTAACTGAGCCGTACGTGAGCTAGAGAAAAATTATATCGGCTTTTTATCGTAATGTACATACAGTTTGAATATGTCGATAATAAGCTGTCTTTTGTTTAACAGTTGTTAAAAATAGTGGTGATTATAAACGGTGACCGTTGCTAAAATTGCTGCAATTTAATTCCAGAACACCCATAACGTTTAATAATTTGTAATTATGAACTACTTTTGAGCGGCTTTATATTTTTCATTATATTGTAATCGCTTTTGCAAAAACAAATTAATAATCATTCATTCCCGCTATAAATAATAAAATAACATTTGAGAACTACAAGTTCTCTGACTAATTACATGCAGTAGAATTTGCTTTAACTCGGATGAACACGCTGATTAGGTAACCCATCTTCCTGGAGTGCCCCAGACCCTGTAGTCGTAAGAATATTTTCAGTATTTAAACATTTGATGATAATAACTAAACTACAAATATAAATAAAGCTGAAATAGAAAATTTAAAATATATGCAACTAAGTAACTGCAATCGATGTAATATTTAAAATTATTTTGGAAAATAAGGCATTATTGACAGTAAAAATTGATCAAAATATTTGTTTTCCCTATTGAATTTGTGCTTCAAAAAATAATAGAAGGTAGAATATGCTAGAAAGTACAAGGTAATATTACCTGTTTTTATATGCAGTCAACTCTCTCTAAGTTGGCATCTCTATAATGCGAATTATAGCATTTGGTCGGGGTATTATAGAGCAAGATTGAAATTAAAATATCATCGCTGTAACTTCAACATTTTTTTTAGCATTTGCAATATGAATGCGAGCAAATTTATCTCCATAAATCGAACTACAATTGAAATTTATTTCTTTTTTAAATTAGATATTATTACGGGGGTCGAAGGGGTTATTATAGAAACACGATAAACCGGATAAAATAAGATATTTCTAAATAATCTTAATTTTCAAATATTTTAATCGTTTCACATGAAACATTATTAATAAACATACATTAAAGGTAAAGATTATTAATAAATTTAAATAAACGTTTACTAATGTAGGGCCTATTGTTCAATGTAAGTAATTTCTATTGACCCCCTCCTTAACTTGAAATGATTCTGCTTACAATTAGAGAGATTTGACTGTACTATTAATGTTCATAAAAGTAAATACCTAAAGCCTGTATGACAATGTTAAATTTGATACAAAATGCATTGTCACCAACGTTACCACTCAATGAAATACGAATATTAATATTATTTCCTATAGAGCTTTTTAATTTATAACGTAATTTTATATTAAAACCGTGTCGTACAGGCTTAAGATGCTGATATTGAAAACAACTATAAAGCTGATTGTGAGATTTAACAATTTTTGTTTTTATTTACGTTTTTTATAAACGTTAACATTTTAGTTAATTCTATGAATTTACATTTAAGTAATAGGCATTCTTATAAATGATAAATTTTTTGAGAATTTTACCTTTTTCTTACAGATTATTACATTTATTATAATGGATTTAAATATGTCTTCAATTTAAAGTTTTTTTAATTAATAGTAAAAGTATAAATTTCCTTAAACAAAATGGTTAGGGTATCATCTACAATGAAAAATGTAAAATTTTGCATTTTTTGTTTGTTATATTTTTAGCTATAAAAATAATTATTGCTTTTTAAATCGTTAAAGTATTTCTTTGTAGGAATATGTTATGAATGTTATGTTAAAAGTTTTTACTATCATATCTATTTCATATCATGACTTTTTTTGCCTCGGTGTCTATCGGACCCTTTTTTTTATATGATGACATGATGTCAGTGGGAAACACTTGCAATTATCTCTAACAATATTAAGGTTCATATGATGTTTATACATACCTACCTAAAAATAATGAAGATATTAATGAAATTATCTATTTAATTTCAAAATAGTGATAACACTGTGATACAATTTTTTTAAAAGAAATGAGTCATTTAATCGATATTAAGTACATAAAAAAAAATAAAACCTTTCTGATGCCCGTTGAAGATGACACTTTAAATAGGGATAGAAGTAAAAGAAATAGATGTAAAAAATAAAGTAAACTGGAGATAATGTGATTAATTACTAATAACATAAGTGAAAGTTATTGTATTTTAAAACGGTATAAAACCTGCTGAATTAATAATGGGGTTGTTTTTTTTTAAAACTCATAATGATTTAGGTATTTCTTTTCAATTCACAGTAGAGTACAGTTTCAATAACGTGAACTAATTACTGCAACCTGACATTCACGTTTTCGAGGAGTTCATGTAACTGAATAGGTAGATGATTAATAATAATTGATGTACATATGTAGTGTGAAACACCAAAAATAATTAAAATAACAATTATTTATGAAATGGGATATAAAAAGAAATAAAATAATATATAATTTCTCGAAAAATGTTTATTTTTGAGGGCACATTACAGTTTACTTATTGAATTTGAGTGAAAATGAATACCATAGCCGAGTTTGTTTACTTTTTCGGTACTCTTTCAGTTTGATTTTATCCTTTTTCAATACACACAATTCAATAGCACTATATCTCACTTTAAGAGCAACATATTCCATTGTTCGTGTTTTAGAATACAAAAAGTTTTGCTTTCACGTTTTGGAATATGTAGAATATCAAATCAGTCATTCACGTTTTTGGATGTTCACACTATGAGATGTTCACGTTATAGAGACTGCACTGTAGTATACATTTGCTTTATAATTTATTACAATTTACACACAATTACAATTACAATTTCACACTATGTATTTCATTTAAGAGAGCTATTAATGTTATGATTTTTTACTTTACATATTTAATTTTGTAAAATTACCTACTATATTTGTAGTATTTACTCAAAATTCGAAGGACCAATAAAAATCGATTTAAGCAAAAATGACGATTTTGACAAAATGCACTGTTGTGGCGGATGTTTGAGACCTAAGTTACGAATACAAGTTTACAATGCAATCATGACATGAAGGAATTGGTAGAGGTAACGTATGTCTCAAACAAATATATTTTTGTAGCTGAAGATGTACAAATCTCAGTGGTTCAATATTAGAAATTTGATGATCAAATTTCACTGCATGATAAAAAATTAAATAATATGTAACAATCACTTTTAAATGCTTTAAATATGAGCAAATATAGTATGTTGAATAAAGCATTTGTTACATGTTATTAGTTGTGTTTGGGTGTAGGGTGTTCTCGTCTGGATTCACCCGGTGTTTTGCTACAATGTTGGCTATACTGCTACAGCACAACTTCAACACTAATTGTAGTTCTTAATCTATCAAAATTGAGTTATTAAAAAGTGTATTTATTATTAAAAACATATATTATAATGTATCAAATTTTGATAGGTAAAGAACACTTTTGCAACAGGTCTCCGGGATTATATATTTACAGCGTTTGATTTAATATATTAATATATGTGACTAACTTAGATATGTAATTAATGAGTAACGATATGTTCACAGTTGAATGTTATTTTTGAACAAACTTTGAACATATTTAATTATATAAATGCACGAGTAGTATTAGTTTAGTAATAAAGCATGTAAGATATTTCATTTATATATTCATTTACTACAACTACCTTTAATAGGTGCTTCATTACACCACCAAAGTTTGTGTTATATTAAAAAATATACACACTACAATGTGGGAGCTATAAGTTTTAGCAAGTGATTTGCTTTTTCAACGAAACAAGTCGTTTAAATTATAATTAAAAAAAAATACAAAAAAGTCAAGCTTTAGATTTTCATTTATTTTAATTTATCTCAATAGTAATAAGTATTTCAGCAGAAATTTATGTTGCCTGTAAACTTTAAGCTGCTATTATTTGAAGTCATTTTAAATATATCAGTAGGAATAATAAAATCGAGCGCTTTTTGTGTTTAATTTTGAATTATTGTATTAAGCTGCTAATATTTCTGCTAAAATATATTAGTGGTTTGGTTATTTTTGCATGCAGTTTAGCATTTTTTTATACATTTGCTATAATTCATTTTATAAACATACAATATTTTTATAAAGTAATTATCAAACAAATTCTATGTTTATAAGAATGAATGCAAATAAAGTATTATTATTTTATTTTGCATCCTATAATATTCAGAATTATATCACGAACGTGTTAATAAAGAGAAAATTTTCGTGGAATAATTCTGTGCTTGCATGACATTTTTAGTATTTGATAATATTACATTTTGTACATTGAAATATCAAATATAGAATAAAAGACAACAATTATTACCTATATTATAAAATTAAGAGATTTTTCATGATCAATTAAATTTTTTTCATGCAAATTCAAGTATATCAGTAATAAAAGAATTTGTCATTAATGCATTTAACATGATTAATTGAGAATATACTGCAACTTTTTCTAGTTTGTTTAATTTGAGTTCTACACATGATTTATTTTAAAATTTCAAATGGGGAACTAAATTTATTTGTAGACATCAATGACAATCTTTTAACTACTGTAACAAAAAAGACAATTTGGTATTTTAAAATTTTCATTTGTATTAATTTCGAATTAGATTAGTTGTGATTTTGAACATTTATTGTTGTGCCCTATCAAGCATCACAAATGTATATATAGTCTAATAAATAAATCGATATGGCACATAAACTGCATCTTATTGCTTATTTGTTTCTTTTTTGTAATCCAGAATGAATTATTAATTTATGTGTACTGCTACAGGAACTGTATTACCACCTCAATCAGCCGCACCAGGTATTGCTGCAGGTCCACCGCAAGGTAACACAGGTGCACCTTCTCATCAACCTTACGGAGGTAAATCGTAAAACATTTATAAAACTGTTTGTTAAAAATAAATTTTTATGATAGTTTTACCAGGAATTTCTAGCGCAGCTCCATATATGGTTCCAGGACAGCAATTATACGCTCAAGGACCGCCGCCTACATATGATCAGGCTTTAACTCATCCTGCTATTGTTGGGCAACCTGTGAGTTTTTAATTTGTTTCTATTTTGAACAAAATATCGATCGTTTTTTAAATTATTCAATTCACGATTATGATTAATATTTAAAAACATAGGTAATTCAAATTCACGTACAGTCTAATGTGCCAATTTTGATCCCTGCATTGTAGCGACCGTGAATAAGGATTAATAATGAGTATTCAAAAGGTCTATTGGTCTTGGTTGATTGTAGAAAGATAAAGGCATGTCTTTGTTTTTGACCTATTATAATACTATTATATTATACGACAAGAGATAATTTATGACATGTTTGACAAGTATAATTGTAATCATAACACAAGAAACCGAGTTACAGAAGTTCACTCACTTCAAAACTCCCAAGTTTTACTTTGAGAAAAATAAAAATTCAACTTTGAGAAATTCGAGATTTAACCATTACCAATTACCAATTGAGTACATTAAAATTTTATATTTTTCTTTAGATGTATCCACCAGGTGCAGCCATGTATGCTGCTGCAGGATATCCCACTTATTTAGGATATCCAACTTATGCTCCGATGCAGTATTATCCTTCTTTGGGTGCCTATTCATATCCAGTGCAACATACACAGTTACGCCCTACAATTATGATTCCTGTAAGTTAACTATGCTTATCGAGATGTATTTATTTTAATAATACGAGTTGCATTTAAAAATCTTTAATATTTTTCCAGAATGGTTATGATGCAGGTGCTAGATTTGATGGTATTGCTCAACAAGTTTTACCACCAGCGCCTCCTGGAGTTCCTCCAAATGCAGCCCAATTAGCTGCTATGGCAGGACATCAAGTAGCATTAGGTCAAAAAAAGGGTTCTTTCTTATCAGGAGGTTCCGATGGAGGATATACATTTTGGTAGGATCGCTAGCAATATTAAAATATTCATAATTCATTATTTGAATATTTAATTCAATTGTGAGTGATATCAAAAGGTTAACTTACACCACTTATTATATTACGAAAAGCAGTACTAAACATGTTTTTTTTTATATTTGTTAATATTCTTTCGCAGATGTTTTAATTGATAAAAATAAATATGATTTTACATTTGTTGACCATGTTATGAAATACATAAATATAAATAAATGTATAAAATAAAATGAAATACTGTCGATATTTTTTTGTAATAGTTTCTGAAAATTTTGTTTGTAGTAATTATCGAGACATTCCCTTTTGGTTTAATTGCAAGTGAATCTATGCTACCTGATTCATATAGGTGACACTACAACTTCGTTGTTTCTTGTTATTGTTAATAACACTTCAAACATAGTAAAATGGTTAATAGCATATTATGGTTTTGTTTTACATTGTTTAATGTTAACATTCTTTGATCATATTAAGTTAATTTCGGTATTTGTTATTTCAGTTAATTTACAAGAGATTAAGATAATGTTGTGATTAGAATTTTTAATTTACACACATTTTCTAAAAAGATTTTTCAATTTCTATTGATGTTTAATTGGTAATCTATGGTTGACTATTTGTTGATATTTATAAAATTTTAAGGCTGTGTTTTATATAAATGCTAATCACAATATTTAACTTATACTTTAAAATTAGGTAAAACGATGTATCCTATATATACATATATATATATATATTTTGTTGTATTTTAGAGAAAATTATATAGGTATTGAAAAAATTAAGGGTCTATCGAAAATGGTGAATTCTAGTGCAATAACAAAAATCTTATTTTTTTCATGTAGATCTTTAATTTTATTTTAAAATTTTAAGGAAATTTAATTTTAAAATCCTGCAATAAATTTGAAACTGCAGACATTAGCAAATTTGTATTATTTATCATTTTTGTTTATAATTTTTATTGTGTATTTAAACAGTTTTTTCTCGTTTATTTTTATTATTTAATTGTAAAAGATCTATTTTTATTAATATTTATATACCTATAGTACAATAAAATTATATGTATATATGGTGAATTTGATGCTTTGCAGACATATTTATTATAAATTATTTTTAGGATTATTAATATTCATTAGTGTTTTATTTTTTACCATGTTTTTTTTGTTATTTTTTTGTTAAAAAAAGCAATTTGAGCAGCTACATTTGATCACCAATATAAGCAAATCAATTTATAGTCATTTTTAGTAGACAATCGCAGTTTGCCTGTTTCGGATAAAGCAATAGATAGATTTTTAAAAATTGTAGAAAATTTTAATGTAGCTGTTAGTTGCTTGACATAATCCAAGGTGTTCTAGTTATTGTAAAAGAAAATTTGTAAATATGCCTAAAAAACTAAAAAAAGAAACTTAATTTATTCCAAATAAAATGTGAATTATAATTAACATCGAAATTAATATTTTTGTTAAATTTAGTATACTCGAACACCTCGGATTTATTAAAATTAGTTGATTCCAATTAAATATAATAAATACCTAATGTAAAGCAATTTAGACATTGAAAGTATAAGTTGCATGAAGAAGATTATGCCAGGGAGACTGTGAATAGTATTTAAAATAAATTAATGAAATGGCATACATACGTTTATTTCATTATTTTGTGCATGTTTTACATGGAAATCGATGTTTCTCATAGTACCGAGTCCAAGTAAAAGTTAGGAAATTTATTAGATATTACGGTTTTAGTACACAATTGATGATGTGCATTTAAATCAAATTTGGATGGCCTGTACCCATTATTAGCCAAATAATTTTTGTATATTTAATATTTTTGACAACTAAAAGAACATAGTAGGTTAAAAACTGAAACATCAAAATTGTATTAAAATATAAATCATTTATATTATTTTAATTATTCAAACGGTATTGAAGTTAAAAGGGAAAGGAAAAATAACTGTGTAAAATGGAGATGTTTAAATGGACTTGTTTTTCTATAGATACCGGAGTTCTTTCATTAGTATGAAAGAAGTACTAGTACCTTCAAAAGTAGTACTCTGATTACAAATTTGACATACAAAATTTCCCATCACGTAAGGATTCTTAGTTACAGACCATAAATATTAACAGGTTTTTACACATTATTTGTAAATAAAATTACCTAAAAACAACAAATTATTTTAATTAAATTATTATTGTATTATTTTATTTTATTATTAACTATTATTTTAATTAAATGCTAAATTATATATAAAAATACGTTTATGGTAAATTTGCAGCCGATGACTTTTGTCACAAAAACCGATTTTCCCATATAATACTCGTGGCAGTCTCTCATTAAGTAATCTCGCGGTGTGTGACTCCGTGGCTGTGGAGCCCTCTTGCTCTCCTGGTCGTATCTGGAGTCCTCTCTTCTTTGACGTGGTCACATGATGTCCTCTTCCAGGTCTTCACACAGCATCATCTGTGGTCTGCGATGTCGGTGGTCTTCTTCGTCCTAGTCTACGTAGGAACGGGTTGGCGTGGTCTTGTAGTCGACCGTGCATCCTGGTCGCGTCTTCTCTTCACATTCGGCATCTTCAGGTCCCGGTGGATGTCGCTGTTTCGCACGAATCATGGAACGTTCATGGCCATTCTCAGTACCTTGTTCTGAACTTGCTGGATCTTCCGGATATGGGTTCTAGCGGCGTAGCTTCATACCGCAGAACCGTAGGTCATCATCGGCCTTATCACGGAATTGTAACCTTGTTTCTCAGGCTCAATGCGCTCCTGCGATTCAGAAGCGCGTGTAGAGCCGAAATCGCACGGTTTCTCTTGTCGGTGCTGGTCTTAACGTGGGGGACCCACATCAAACCACGGTTTATAGTGATGCCTAGGTACTTCGCCTTCTCCTTCCAAGGAATTCCTTGTCCGAAGATGGTGAACTGGTCGACTGGACGTTTACGTCTCTTGGTCGTGAAAACAGCGACGGACTTCTCGGCTTTGCTGCACTTGTAGATTACTAATCATTTCATGCTTTGGCACCTTATCTGACTTTCCAGTAACAGTAGCTAGCGACCCGATCTGGAAAATCACCGGAGTCGCAGGACAGTCCGCACACCCCCACATCGATCGGTACTGGGGTATCCCTCCCCTGCACCGTAAACTTATTTTTGCTGCCCGTCATCTTACATAAGAAATTTGTTTCAACCTTCCGGCAGGGATCATAATCGCGCTAGGTCGTCAACGCGAGCAGTCCAGGAAGAAAGATACACTAAATGAATGCTCCCTAGCCCTCGCCAACGCCAATAGCATCGGGAGCGGAAAGTTCACATGCAGGACGTGTTCAACAGGCACAAAGAAACATATAACAATCTCGGACAACACCCATAGAAAAGCTTAAAGATAGAGATTTCGCTCGTATAGACTAATTGAAGAGAGGACGAAATCAGCGTAGGGATTCCGGGGAGGCCAACCCCCGTACCCACTAGTTGCGGGCCCCCGAAGTGCAATCCTGTTGGTTCACGGTGAGATTTTACCCCACTGGCCAGGCGGGCCGCGCGACCAATTGACCGCTTGGACCGCCAGGCCCGGGGACGCGCTCGGTAAGGGTTTCAGGTTCCCCTCGGGAGTCGCACCAAGTACTACGGAAAACCCGCTTCTAGCATCTTCCACAGCATCCCTCGTGCCAGACCTTATCGAACGCCTTGGCGACGTCCAGAAAGATTGACCCGGTACACTGCTTGCGGTCGAAGCCGTCTGCGATGTACTCGACTACTCTACTTGAACGGTCGAGTGTCCCTGCTCGTCCTGCTCGAGGTGACTGTCGTCCGTGTACTTCTTCAGTCTCTCCAGTATGATCTACCTTTTCCTGCCATAAATTAGGCGAACAGAGCTACAATCTCCGGAAGACAGCACAAGAAGCCTTGCATTACTTCAGCGTCCGACTTGGCGACCAAGATGGTCACGCAGAGCTTCTGAAGAACGAGCAGCGCCCTTTGGAGGTTCAGCTTCCCCAATAGCGCCATAATGGAGGAGCCGACGTCGCTCTTGGCTGGCTGGAAAAGTCAGGTCGAAGACCTTTCTTTCCGCGTCGGTTCGCTCAAGTTGGACGAGTACCAATGGCATCGCCCTTCACTCGGGGCCGCGCTTCATGCGGTCCACAGATATGACGGGCAGGCCGTGTTCAAGGAGCTCTAATTGACGGCCGTCGCCTCGATCTCTGCCGAGATTCAGCGTAGGACTACTTTCAGCATCTTCTCGTCCTTCAGTAAGAAGGAGTGATACTGGATACCCGCTTCATTTAAGAAGCGGGTGATGCCACTGTGATCGTTGGGGGTTGCCGGGCGAAGGCGAATTCCCTCGGCGAGGTTCATCGCCTTCGGGACCGCTAGATTTCTGGCCTGAAACGCTCGAGACAGCTCGACCCACTTATCCTTCTGACGAAGGACGATCGAGGAAACACGTCTCTTACGTTCGGTTGGTTTCTGGCTGTCCTCGGCTCCGGCAGCCTCCAAGTGCGCGGCTTCCGCCATTTCGACTTCCTCCACAAGGAGGGCGCTAAAGGCATTGCCTAGAGTAAGCTCCGCAGCAGCGTTGGCGGTCGTAGGCGGGGAAGCCCTAGCTTTCCGGCACCTCTTTGCGCGTTTCGCCGCTTCGAAGCCGTCGTCTTCTCCGTCGGCCAACGGTGCGACTACCGGCACTGCGGGCCCTTCCGAAGAGGGGCCGGGCCGAGAGTCGTCCGCCGGTGACAGCGTCGACGATGGTGCGGACGGGGTGTCCGACATCTCGGTCTAGTTAACCCATGATCTGCTGGACGCGTTAGACGAGCTCCTGATAGATCTCGCGATTGAGATCCACCGGGAGCTTCTCCAGCGCCCTGTCGTAGTACGTCTAGAAAGATAATAGCGGGTACGTATTTAGAAGCTAAATGGCCTCGAAATCCAAACGTGCAGGTGAAAGTCTTGAAGTTCAGGTGTCTCGGATCGCAGCGATGTGTTCACGTCGACGGTAGAACTCGACTGTCCAATGAATGAAAATCATATTATTATTATTATTATTAGATACACTAGCGGTCCTGGATCTGCACCTAACAACAATTTGTAATTAATAATCGTATTATTATTTTTAACATTTAGTGATTTTGTCGACAAGGTTGTCAACTACCTTTGATATTTGTTGATGAAAATGAAGGAACTATTATTCGTTTCGCTGACTACTCGATCGATCATTCTGGGGATCTTAAGCATTATCATCATCTACGACACAACTGCGAGGTTTGCAAGCTCGTCTTAACGATGCGTCTATATGATTTAGCAAGACTTCGTAAAGGTATTCCCTACTCAAGATCTGTCGAGGCCCGTTTTTATTATTTAGACAGGTAGTACAATATAGCTTTCGTTAGCATCATCAATTACCAAATTACGTTGAAAATTTAAGAACACTGCCACTTACCCAATAACGTCTTCTTCACGACACATTTCGAAGGAATAAACGACGAGGAACGATCTGTTGGATAGTTCTTCCCCAAGGCTTCCTGTTGTCGAACTTACCTTTGCTTTCTACCTATAACCTACCTTAAGGAAATTCTAATAAAATATAACCTTTACATATTTCTCATTGTCCGTTGGTTTCGGACGATTGTTGGTGTGATAAACGTCCTTTTCTAGTGTTCGGCATTTAATAATTATAATTATAATAAAAAAAAATGTGAAAAATTTATCGAAACAGATCACAACTTACGATCCTATAACGTCTTCATGACACACATCGAAGGAATATAGGACGAGGAACGATCTATTGGATACTGTTTAAATAAGTTCTAAGACTAGCCGATTAACGAGGGGAGGGCGTCGAGTCAAATCATCATCGTCGACACAACTGCGAGGTTTGTAAGCTCGTCTTAATGATGGGTCTAGATGATTTAAGAGGACTCAGTAGTACCGTGAGAAAAATCTTAGAGAGAGCACATTTTTTTCTAAGACGGAAATATTAGGCTACCTAAGTAGGGACTGTAATCAAAAAGGGTACGACGACTTCGAAGCGTCGAAACTACGAAACTTCGAAACTATGTTACTTTGTTTCGTCTGTTGCCGTTCGTTCCTTTTACAAATGTGAAACTTGTCAAACTTGTTTCGCTTCAAAGACGATACCGTAGAAATTTATTTTAGGACCTCAAAAAGTGGTCCAGTAGACGTAAAAGTCGTTCCGTTTGAAAATTTGAAAACACAAAAAACATTTTACCGCAAAATTTGAAAATTGTTTGTTCCTTATCTATAACTGAATTGTTACACCAGCTGCATTTTTATTTCGTAACCCTATTTGCAACGTTCAAAATCAAAACTATCTTGCAATTTTTTTTTATTGCCGAAATACATTTTTTTTGTTTAATAAAAACAATTCTTGAAAAATATATACCTAGTGTATTTTTAAAAATTATTATAAAACATAATATGATAAACCATATATAATATGTTCAACTTTTTGATTAATAAGTACATGCGTGCAATTCATCAATTCAATTTTTTCAATTTTGAAAATATACGGACAATATAACACTTAACACACTAAAGCTTCATTCGATTTTTTTTCATTTTGCATAAACTCGGCATTTAAGTTCATCGGATTATAATACTCGTGTTGTCCAACCTGCAAAGTGACTTCTTGAGATCCTTCTTCTAACTGACCGTAAACTGGATTTTGAAAGCGCATACTGAAAACATCGAATTAGAATTTTTGCTAACAGTGATATTAAACAAAGCAACCGACAAACCTTATATTAAGATTTCCCATTTGTCTCTTCTTTCTATAAATATAATAATACGCTCCCAACAATAAAACAATAACAAATGAAGCAATAACAATGATGAGTTGGACGTTAGGAGTTTTGTTTGACGTTTTATCTGATGCATTTACACTATCCAAATTTAAGATTGTGGTAATCTACAAAGTGGATTAAAACGAAATTTTCTGTAAAATGAAAAATAATTAGGCTATTACCTGTTTAAACTGACATTGTTCTTCTTCAAAATTTGTACTATCATTGTTGCATACACATTCGAAGGTGGTTTCTTTCGGTATACATAAGTTAGAACAATTGTGATTTAAGCAAATACTCTCTAATAAAGGTTGCCGAGACGAATGATATAAGACAAATAATTCATTCAGACGAACATGTAATCTTGCATTTTTACACGCTTGGTAATTTTTAAATAACGGACACACATTCATAAAATTACTGGGCTGATAAAAATATAAGTGATCTTCGAACATCATTAAAGTAGATGGTTTTGTGAGATTTGTTATAATATTGGTTGGAATAGTTCCATCGTAATTAATTTTACTTATTTTCCCATTAATTTGGTCCACATAGTACAGTATCTGTTTATAAAAATCGTAAGTGACGCCGGTGATGTGTTCATTGTCTGATTGGAAGATGTTTTCCATATTAGATCCATCTAAACTTGATTTGTAAATGATCGCATCGTGTTGTGTAGATTTACAAGCTACATAAAACAAATATTCGTTGACAGCATCGACGGCCAACGCTGAAATATTGTGGTTTTGAGGTACGAAGTCGAGATCTATTATTTTGACACAATATTGCGTTTCAAAGTTGCAAATACGAATTGCTTTGTTTGAACTGTTATTGTCTACATAGTACACGTTTTGGGTAATCCAATCTACTGCAATTTTTTGTGGCCTTCCAACATCGTCCATGCGTTCTCGTACATTCTCGTATAATCGCATTCGATGTAGTGTTCCAGTTTCTTCAGTACTGAAGTAAATATAACCGTGTTGTACCGAAACATCTATGCCTGTAATTGCCGATTCATTTTTCGCACGTATTATCCTTAAACTGTTATTCTTTTGCGTTAGTTGATAAATGTTGTTAGAAAATGCGAATACGAACGACATAGGTTCTCCGATACTTTTGCACGATGTATTATCAGATCTAAAAGTAAACGATTTCAAAGTTAAATATTCCGTATCTAATAAAATTGTAGGTGTTGGATTTTTATAGATAGTAAAATAAAGAGGTATAAAATTGAAGTAACATTTAAACCTGTATGTATCAATTAAACTTATCTAAATTCAGTTCAATAGCGGAATAATCATTTTCTCCTATTGATGTTGAAGTAAAAATTTTTGAATGCAGCTGCGATCGCAGTAATTATAGTAATCATATTACGGATTATTTGGAACTATGTTTAATAATGATATGTTGATTTTTAAATTCTTTTTAATCAGTTCCTACTTTGTAATAGTTTTAGATAAGATATAGTCAATTGAAAGTAAATCCTGCTCAGTTAATGTAAACGAATAAAACGTTGAAAAACTCCCTAAAGTAAAATATTTTTTTTTACCTTGAATTAATAACAATCAATTACATAAACTTTATAGGGCGTTTGTAATCTAAAAATGAGAAATAATGATTTATCTGCACTTGTAGATTAAAAGTAATAAAGTATCAGGGGGGGTTTCTACAGGATTTCTATCTATTTTTTGTGACGTCATTTTCACATGTACGTTTTGTAAGCGAATGGTCAAAAATTCCCCACCCCCCGGTTAGATTAAATCATTATCACAAATGACATTTAAAATTGACAATTTCTTAGACATTAATCACAGTTGTTATTCGATATTATGCGTAACAACGTGTATTTTAACAGTTGACAGAGAGGGAGAAAGAGCATAGTTGCGTAGTTAACAAGGTGTTTAATAAGAGTTCAATTGCATTAAGGCAATAAAACAAAATTAATAATAAAAGTGTTTTACTTGGTTCAAAGTCTCAAACATCACAGTTATTAACAGCTGTGGAAGAATAGTTTTCATTCATGAATTATCTGTAGGCGTGGTATACAATAAAAATGCTATGACGGTAATTTGAATGGAATGGTCATTACTATAACAATAGGACGTTTGGAATGTGCGTACGAGAATTCTGGGAATTTTGGTCATAATGTTACTCATTGATGGATTTTTAAATGGAGTATAACGGTTTACTATATTTTTTTTGAATAAACTAGACAATTTAAAATAAAAATTTAGGGAATACGACAAAGTAAATTTGGATTTTATTGAATAAATATTTTTTTTATTTATTAGGTATAGCAAGTAAAAGTGTTATTAGATGGAATTATGTATATTTTTATATTACCTATTTTATAAATTTTTATTATTATTTTACAAAATGATGTTTAAACGTATTAATTGTCTAAACAATATAATTGCTACTTACATTAATTATATTTTAATATTACTATTTTTCAAATGCGTAGGTAAATGTCTTTTTGTTATCACTAAATATAATTTATTAAAGAACGTATTCATCAATGTCTTTTCATACTCTCACAACATTTTAAATATCTTTCTTTGTAGTTTTGTATGCGTACATAAATGCGCGTATTTAATTTTTTACTGCCTAAAATAGTTATAGATCAAGATATAAATGATATTAAATCCATTGTTTATTTTTATAAAAATACCTGTTTGTATCTATTTTGTGACTTCAAAATGAAAATACATATTTTAAAATTAGGTATATTATCGATGTTATTTAGCTTGAAATTTTTTTTGAAGTACGTACGTAGTAAGTAAATCAGCCAATTGAAAATGTTAACGAAAAATATAATATAAATATAAACCTGTATAATAAAAATTAGGTAATTAATAAATTTTTAAATTGTAATAAGGCCAAAAATTAAAATTATACTTGATTACTATTATCGAATCTATAGTAGCTTACGAAAAACAATATAATTTCTAAATAAAAGACGATCGGTGTAATTATGTTTGATTATACAAAACAAAGCAACTTTCTTGTCTTTGAACATATTTGTATATTAATTATCTATTATTATCAGTTATAATTTGATTAATTGCATTTTATCTCAAAAAATATGTGACTATATGACTGATAAATATAATGACTGTGATAACACTGACACTCGGTTGTTTGTATACTTAATAGAATTATTTAAAAAACGTTATCGTTGAAACAAAAAAAAAGTTAATTGATAGAGATTATAAAAATTATGTATAAATTTAGGGCCAGTAGATTTCTCGCCTTTAATATCCGGAATAGAACAAAAAGCGTGTAAATAAAAACTTCACAGTTATGGAAGACATATTGAAATGTAAGCTTACGTTGCAAACAAACATTATGGTAGATAAACTTCATCATATTGTTCTGCATTTGACTAGAATTTTTCTAATTAAAATACCTAATCTCTTTTAATTCACAAAAACATACAGAAGCCATTAGCGAATTAGTGAAAATATTGCGTACTATTTACATATAAGATGCTTCTTAAAAAAAAGAGGAAAATATGTAGTGTGAAAAAGTAAATGAAAATATTAGGTATCTACCTGAGAATATATCCTTGGTAACATTTGCATTTAAACGATCCCGATAATTCCATACATCTCTGACTACAAATTGGTGGTTCAATGGAACACTCGCTGATATCCGCACAGGTTCTTCCATCAAATCTAAGTCTATAACCTTCGCTGCAGTCGCACTGAGGTCCATTGGGAGTTTTAATGCAAATATCCACACACGGATTAGTTCCAGTTGAACAGGAAGTTTGACAGTCACCAAATTCGTCAGATGCATCAACGCAATCGTTAACGTTATTACAAAGTAACGATTTCTCAATGCATTTTCCATTATTGCAACGGTATTTGTTGCCGCACGAAGCGGTTACGTTTGGTGTCATCAACATTGTTTGTTCAAGTAAGCATATGCGTGCATGTTCGTCGGAACCGTCTCTGCAATCGTTTACATTATCACATAACCACAACGAAGGCACGCATTCCCTATTATCACACTCGAATTCGTCAATTTGACAATTAGCGCAATTTTGTTCGTCTTCGTGTTCCGGGCAATCTGGAATACCATCGCAGCGATTAGACGTGGGAATACACATCAGCGTGTTATTTTTGCGACACTTGAACTCATCAGCACGACATTCCGTTACAACGTTTAGATATTCGCATTTTTCTTCGTCCGAGAAATCTCCGCAGTCGTCCATTCTGTTGCATTTTAAAGTACCATCTATGCAATAACCATTATTGCATAAAAACTTATTCGGGTCGCATTTTTCATAGGCTGAAATTTAATAAAGTAGGTTTTTTTTTTAATTTGAAGAATGTTATAAGTTTAGACGTACAGCAGTTTTCGTGTTCGTCGCTATTGTCTATGCAGTCCAACTCTTGATCGCACTCCCAATTTTTAGGAATGCATAATCCAGATCCGCATCTGGAAAAGAAAATATTAATTTTTGAAATAAGCAGGTAGGTATAACAAAACGCACCTAAAATATTGCGCAGAGCAGGTATGTTTCGCACATTGTTGTTCGTCGACGCCATCGTCACAATCCCTTTTACCATCGCATAAAAATTTCTTGTCTAGACACTGGCCATTCGAGCATACAAAAGAGTTAGGCGGACAAGAAACTTGGTTGTAATTGGAGCAATCGTCTTCATCAGATTTATCTTTGCAATCGAACTTTTTGTTGCAAATTAAAGACTTGTCGATGCAATCTTTATTTTTGCATTGGAATTCGGTTTCGTCGCAGCCATTTCTGGGATCGCAATTGTCTTCGTCCTCGTCGAATGAACAGTCCGGGTGAGAATCGCACCTCAATCGTGACGGAATGCACATATTCGACTGTTTACATAAGAATTCGTTTG
Organism: Rhagophthalmus giganteus; assembly: GCA_036326145.1. Lineage (NCBI taxonomy): Eukaryota > Metazoa > Arthropoda > Insecta > Coleoptera > Rhagophthalmidae > Rhagophthalmus > Rhagophthalmus giganteus. The sequence goes on from JARFJA010000001.1 coordinate 54,119,325, forward strand.
CTTTGCAAGATTTTTGCTGAAAACACGTTTTATTGTCGATTTTCAGTTGCATTCCCAAAGGGCAATCGCACAATGCCGATCCGATAGCGGAAAAACATATATGCGAACAGTTTCCGTTGTTCTGTTGGCAGGGATGGAACGGGATTTCATTTTTCGTCATAGATAATAAATGTTTGATGCTCGAATTGACGTGCACGTCTGAAAATGTTACTGTAATAATATAATAAGTAAAGTTTGGGTGACGTAAAATGCTATTCAACTGATGGGGTATATTAGATACCGGTTCGGTTATTTGTTTAATTTTGCGTATTATCGATTTGATTGTACGCGGAAGTGTTTTGGGCCACGACGGCGGCAAACGGGATCGAGAGTCTCGCGACGTAGGTACCGCAAAAATATTTCCGTACAAAAGATGCTGTTTGGAACTATGTATTTGATACAATTTTATTAGTAGACAACCCTAATGTTGATTTTATTGTAACCCCAAGAACCTACCTAGCATCATTCCTTTAATGGCACCTTCATAACGGTTCTGTTTATCGGACCAGTGGAGCTTCTTTGAATTGTAGTTAATCCAAAATATGTTGCTATCTAAAGAAGCAAGGGCCACCGGAGAACTTTGTAAGTATTGGAAACCATGACGTTCATCTCCTGCGTATTTGGAAAAAGAAAGAAATAAGTTTGCGCGTCATAAAAATTTAAATTAAGGTTACCGTCTGTGCTGGTAGATTCGATATTTCCGGTACCAGTATCGGCCCAAAAGATGCGACGTATATCCGTATCGTATATTAAATACAAGGGACCCATAAAACGTTCCTCCAAAATATGAATTCTGTCGCTACCGTCCACGTTAAAACGATCTATATGGTAAACGTTCTTTATGGTGCGAAATGCAACAAATAAGGTTCTAAAATGAAATCAAAAAGTACCTATAGGAGGCGAGGAAAAATATTAAACGAAATATTACTTACCCTTCTTCGGGAACAACAGTTATTGCAACAGGAATTTCCTCGGGAATATCGTTAAGTAATCCTTTGCGACACTTTGTGTTCAAGTTCAATACTTCGATGGTAGCTTTGACCGAGTCGGTCCAATATAAATTATTACTATAGTCGTCTAAGATATGAATAGATCCGGTTGTCATATAAATTAGTAATTATACCCATAAACATCAAACAGAAACTTACCGAAGTCCATGTCGGAGATGTAATTGAAGCTGTACGCTGCCATCAGATTGTATGTAGATGCGTTACTTAAATTCATTGCAATCAATGATCGTGACGTTGCGTCGCTAATGAATAAGATATTGTTCCTTTTACTAAACGCCAACGCGCTAATATTGACGTGTTCAATTTTAAGTGGTAACGTTGTAATATTATGTCTGCCGAATTTTTCAAATTTTAATACCATTAACGAATTGTGAGTGCCAATAAGTAACAGCTGATCTTTTGCCGTAACTAGAAAGATGCGATAATTGCGTCATAAAGCATTGTAATCTCGATAGCACGGTATTACGCACCTCTACACGTGTGTTTATCCGAATCCAAAACTTTGTTGTGCGGACAGGCGCATCTATAACTTTTACCGCTAATAAGACATATATCGCTGCAGAACTTTAAGGCGCACGGATTTTTCAAATACGGATGCAAGCGCAGAGTGATATATATGTATTCCATAAATATAGTCTTTCTTATTTTTAATCAGGATGTGATGGTTTTTTCCGGTAAATTTATCACACGTTTCTATTGTATGCGTAATCCAATCCGACCAATATATGCGATTTTCGAAAATGGCCAAGGCATACGGATGTTTAGCGATTCCGTCTAGGATGACCTACAGAAACGTATAGTAACGATTATATATGTATAAGCTCAAGTATTATAACTTACTCGTCTGTTACTGCCGTCTAAATTAATGCTCTCTAATGTCATTAATTTAGCGTCGACCCAATACAGCCTGCCGTTTGGAATATCCAAAGCTAAACCGTTCGGCCAATAAATAACATTTGCCACGAACGAAATGTCGTTCGTACCGTCCATATTTGCCCGAGCTATTTCCGGCCTTCTTCCCCAATCTGACCAAAACATTATTCTGAAATGACACGCCGATTGAACGACGAAACATTTTCAAGAAAAACGTAAAAAAACAACAAACCCTTCAGCCGGATGTAACACAATGCAACGTGGTTTGTGTACGCCGTGAGTGACCAAAACTGTACAGTACATTCCGTCGTTAGTGCACACTCCAATGTGATGCATTCCGGCATCGGTGAAATAAATGTTTCTCGTAATCCAATCCACTGCGAGATCTTCCGGCACATCTATTCCCGATGTTATAATAGACTATAACGTTGGTAGTACATGAGAGATGTTTGTTAACATCTTCGCCAATTAACGTCTTACCTGTTTGTGAGAACCGTCTTCTAACGATTTAATGATACTTTCGTTTCCTGAAAATATTTCCGTCCAGTAGACGTAATTTCCATCAAATGCTACACCGATAGATTGTTTTAAATTATTCGCTATTGGAAAGTATAGTTGAGATTTGAGTCTGTAGCCGCGAATTTCAGTTTTACTACTAAAGATCATTAGAGCATCTCCATTATCGACTTTACAGGTTCTGTTGTCCTTTTGTAAACTGTACATGTGGTCGCAATAGCATCTGTAAGATCCCGGTAAATTTTCGCACTTTTGATCGCAGATACCTGTAATTATAAAATGTAGATATTTTAGTTTGGATGCGATTTGTGTAAATTTGGTAAAATAAAACTTACCAAAAATTTTGCATTCGTTTATATCCACGCAGTTTGTGTTATGTTCTAGATTATATCCAGATGGGCAGAAACATTTAGCTCCTAAATCAGTTTGAACGCAATCATGGGAACATTGTAACATACTACAAGTACGGTTATTCGTAGAACACAAGAAATTTTTATTGTTTAAATTTGGACAGGACATTCTTCTATTACACATTTCAGCTAATTGCACACAACTGTTTCTACACAACACCTCGCCCAATTTAATATCACATTGTTTTGGTTTTGGATTAAGTTTATCTACAACAACTTGCTTATTAGATTAAGTTTACGAACTGTTTAGAGGTAATTATATAAAAATGGACATACTCACCACACCCTAATTCATCACTTCCATCTTCACAATCGACGCTACCATCGCATTTCCATTTACTAAATATGCACTGGCCATTACTACAATGGAAACCATCACAGTATAGTTGTTCCACGCAGCCCACTGTTTCGTCTGAACCGTCAAAGCAATCCTTATCACCATTGCACACCCATTCGATTGATATACAGAATCCATCCGTGCATTGCCATTCGTTGTTTGAACAATTTGAAACTTTCGATGGTTCAACTTTCGATGGTCCAACTTTCTATAAAGTATTTAATTTTCAATGTCTTCATCGGGGATAAGGAAACGTGTTAAATTCAATTGAAATCATCATTATTGTGCAATAATATTGAGTGTCAGAGGACGACTTAAGATTGTCAAAATAAACCACGCCATGACTACACCAAATATGACGATTAGTTTTGTGGTCAACAGTTTTATTGTTTTATGGTAAATTTCCATGATAAAAACTTAAAAAAAAACAAATAAAAATTATTTTGACCCTAAAACGTGCTCAACTAAATAAAACTAGTACCTATGTATGTAAATGTTGCTGATGAATAAAAAGTTTGGAATCGAGTATATTATTTGTAGTTTTTGTATTATCTTTTTTTGTTATTTAACATAAGTAATATATGTATACCTAACAATAAGAATGTATTTCGTATTATTTTTAAATTTCTTTAAGAATTTTGTTATGGAATAATTAAAGGAAATGTTTCAGGATTTCATAATTTTTTCGAATGATAGTAGATAAATACAACCGTCTGATCCTGATCCCATAATAAATTCTGATAAATGTAGTGTTTGTTTTTAAATTACCATAAAATAGTATAATAATCTTTAGATAATGACCCATAATTTTTAATTACAATTTTAGAATAATTAAGTTATTGTTTTACTTTATAACCGATTAGAAAATACACTTATTCGTTTTTAAAATTATTATTGAATGTATACCATACTTTTTTTGTTTTAATGCTGAGGAAATTGTTATAAAATGAGACAACGGGTTTGAGATTATCGTGGCTTATTCTATAGATAATTTTAATAATAATTATGATTTTTAATCTTTATAAATTATCGATATAAGTAAGTAAGCGTACATTTAACAAACAAATTATTAAATTTAAATTAAAATAATTTTTGCCGCGGATTTATTTTCCTCGACGCCTTAAAAAATTTTCAACGTCTAACTATTGTAGTGTTTTAATGTTGATATAAAATTAAAATCCAAGTTATCTAATTGTTAAGTACTTAACGCGAATCAAATTTTATTATTTTAAAGGTCGTCTTCGAATAACTGCATAATATAAAAGCAGTGGCGCAAGTCAATTGAAAATTGGTCTTATTATAATGACTTATTGTTGGTGTGGAGAGAAAAAAATTGTACTCTATATAATTATATTATAATTAGTACATATAACTCATTTTTAGATTTTCAGTTCACTTACGTTAAGTAGAGAAGTGCAGTTTATTTCATCGGATTCGTCGCCACAATCATTTTCAAGATCACACACGAACGTATTACTAACACATTTATTATTTGAACAACGAAACCACTGCGGCTTTAGGCAGTGGTAACGATCTGTAAATAAAAAGAAACATTAAATGAGTTGATACCTAAATAATAAAATTTTTACAACGTAGTTACCTACCTAATGTTGGTTTTATTGAAAAGTTTATCAACGTTTTAAATTATGTCATTAAATAAAACGCATTGAAAAACATTAAATAAATAAGTATGTAAATACGATTAGTACAAACTTTATGATTATAAAACTTAATTCTTTTATACGCATAACTGAAATGAACTTTTTATTTCAAAGTTTTTGGACTTTTTCGTGAAATTTTAATACGTATACAGTAGACTCGCATGAATTTAACATTTATGAGTGCATCTGTCGAATTAGCACAAATCCTATGTTACTCAGAATATAGGTACACATAATAAGGGCTTATTAATAATAAATAAAGGTCAAAAAATGATTCAAACCGTCATTACCTTTTCGACTCGATTCAAAAATAAACTCACGATAACCCTCCACGACTGTAGTGCATAAACATCAGTTTCTTGCTGGACATGGTTTCATAAAGCAAATATGTATCTAACATTGTAATAATATGAATTCTGAGTCACTTTGTATAACAGACAACTGTTAAATAGGCAATAATAGTCCAGTGCATAAACCCTGCACTTTGTGATGCGAGCATAAAATTTTAAGGGTAATTCACCAGATAATTCTTCTATTAACCACAGTAACCGTTCGAGTCATTTTGGAATCACTCCCTAATTCAAAATAACTTCCCTTTAATACTCGGGGCGTCTCTAGGAAATGATAGAAATCTTCAGGGAACGTATAGAACACGTCAAAATAAAACTTTAAGCTTCTTACGACGCTCTCCTGTTGAAATATTCACCCTCAAAGTTTTAAAATTTTTAAAATTTATTGATGTTTGATTTACATTTCAAGTATTTCAAAGAACAATTTCATAGATTTTTGATACCATTTCAGGGAGAGCAAGGATATATATTACCCCTAACCTTTCTAATCACATTTTCCTTCAGGGGATTAATTTAAAAAAAATTAACTTTAAGGTCGGATTTTTCAAACATTTTACCTAGAATCAAAAAAGTTCTTTTGCCCATTTTCCATAAAATGAGCCATATCTGAGAAAATCGTGCTTAGAGAATAACAAGTGTAATTACACCATTATTAAAACTAAAAAAAATATATACAAGTATTATTACACAAATTGATTTTTTCCTTTCAACTTTGCGAATGAATATCTTAGCAGGGAAGCGTCGTAAGCAAAAAGTTTATAGAAACTTAAAGTTTTATTTTGACGTGTTCTATACGTCCCCGAAACACACCCTATATTATAACGCGCCCTGAGTATTAAAAGAAGGTAATTTTCGAAGGGTTCTGACGTTTATTGTGGTTATTACAGGATATAGAATATACCCCTATTTTATATTTATATCACAAAGTGGCATTATTTTTACACTAAGAACCTGGACTATATAAAACTCCTTGACAAATGCCAACCCAATTCACTAAAATGTGAATCGGGCAGATAAAGCTCAAAATATTTATGTTAATAAATAATGTCGACCATTTTAAAATCTGAAGAAGTCTTTTAAAGAGATGTACGTTAGAACGTCGGAATTACAAAGGGATTACGTGTTCGATTGACGAACGAATCGGATTAACGCGATTCACTGTATAAAAGACAAATTGTTTTATTTTCTATTTAAATTTCTAAAATTATAAGCAAGATATAAATTGGTTCGAAGTACCTATAACATTTAAATCAAAAAATTCAAATAGAAAAATTGACAAACGTGCAACGATGGTGGGTACATACACATGTAATTTTTAGATGGTCTAAATATTTCCAATGGCGTTTTACTAACAAAATAGTAACTTTGCAAGGTCAAAATATAACGACCATATTTTTATCGGATAATTATTTTTATTCTTAATCATTTTTTAACGCGACGAACTATTTTATTATAAAATTTATGCAAAATAAGATTGCAAACGAAACAGATCTTCTCCTAAATCTAGATCGGACGCGCGCCTGTCTTTTTTCGCTTTCGAAATTGGAAAAATTGCCTTTTTCTTAATAAGTCTGAAATACTTATGGGATTTGCGCAGTTTAACGAAACAATTAATTTTAGTTAAACATTTTCCAACAAAAATTTCGTCTAATATTGTCGATATCAAATTCCCGCAATAACGTAGGTACCGTAAAACATGAACTTACCACAATCAACTTCATCAGAGCCATCCAAACAGTCGCTATGATTATCACATCTATTGTTTACGGATATACAGTCTCCATTAAAACAAGCGAATTCTGTCGATTTCGAACAATTGATTTCCTTGGAATATAATGCCAAAGTAGTTTTAAAAGACAGTAACATAATAATCGGGAACGCGTATTCTTTAAATTTAGACATACTAAAACTAAAACAGAAAAGTAAGTTCGATAATATTTCCTAAAAAATAAGCAACTAATCTAAAATTATTTGAATTCTTTGAAAACAAAACACAATCTAAAATTTTAATCTAAGTCGTATTCAGAACTAAAGACCACACCTTTAACTAAAATTTTTAACGTGGACGTTATCACTTCAACAAAGATCACTTTAGACTGACATTCGAGCCCACAAAAATTTATCAAAAACAAACGTCATTGATATATTATTTTAGGGAATTGTGCATTTAAAGCAATCCGTTACTGTTTAAAAATTTAAATGAAGAACTTTAAATTTTAAAACGATTACTTTTGCGTTTATATTCTATACAGAATTAACTTAAATTGCGTAAATTTTTGAGTGTTTAAAATAATTGATAATTTGCCTTAATATTTCTTATTAATTCTATTTATGATAGGTATACCTATATGAAATTAGTTTGCAAAATTTGTGTCAATGAATGCGTTAAAAGCGTGAATAAACGTTATCACTTTCTCAAAACAAATCGAACATTGAATCGTTAATTAAGTTTGTAAATTTTATGTATGTCAGAGTAGGTAAAACCAAGTCCGGATAGAAATTAATAAGTAATAGGTAGTGAAATAAGAAAAGGTAACTTCTATAATATCGTATTAGTTTATATTTTAGCAATGACGAAGAAAACAGAAATTATAAACAAAAATAACAAGACGCGACTGACGTAATTGTGATTTTATAACTTATCGATAGGTATTATACAGGGTGTTTCATTAAAACATGCAAATTCTACACGTCACAGTTAGAGCACTAAAGGTGGGGAAAATGCGCAAGCGCCGACAGGGGTGGCAACCGAACGAATTTCGGGCGCAGCTTGTACCTCATCTATAAAATGAGTACACTCACATCTCATTGCCACGTGACGTACAAGTGCGCAAAGAAAAATTAACTTAAATTAACCCTTTCATTCCCCCATCGGTAAAAGATTAAAAAGAGCAATTTTTCGCGTTTCGAGTAGGTATTTCGCACATGGGAAATATATCTTTATTCATCACTCGATGACGTACTAAAAAATGTCACCGGCTATTATTGTTAGACTACACGATTTACATAGTTTACATGAAATACCAAGTGCTCAACTGATTGAATTATGGATTGAAACGTTCGAAGAGGCGGTTTGAAGATGTTATTATGTAAGGACAACGTGAAGCGTCCCGATCGAACTAGAATTAAACCTGCCATGAACATCTGCAAAAATTTACTAGTTTTAATTCTCTAGACGGCTTCAACTAGATGGTGCAATTTGCCATAAGCTTAATATGACATTGCCTACTATTTAAGCTGGGTTTACAAATCGTGATCCGGCAACAGCGCCACTTGCGATGAGAACAACCAAAGAGAGTGGAAAGTTTGAAACAGTGCCGCCAACTCCATAAAAATATGCAGCAAAAATTCGCAATTTTGGAAGGTCTCCGTCTCCACAAATCGTTTATTTTTACATGTGTAAAATTATGCTACACATTTTAGAATCACCCTATACTAAGTATATTCAGTTAATTCAGTTAATCCTCTTTTTAAAAGCGTACATTTACCTCAATATTTACCTATGTCTGTAACATCAAAAAGTTATTGATAGATAATTAGGTCAAACATTTTATGAAAGCGGTTGCTTAATACAATACTTATAGACGTACGTATTTTTACAAAGAAAATTTTTACATTTTTTGTAACAATACCCACAAGCTAACTAAACGTTGGTGTTTTAACAATGATTAACAATTTATTTAATTTTAAGCGATCGTCTATTCTTCTCGGGAAAGAAATGTGATTAAACTTGTGAAGCCTCATCGACACAATTGTTCTTAATTATTGTTATTCGGTGCCAATGGTTATTGTATCTTCTCCATAATGTATACATATAAATATCATTGCTAAATGGCAGATTTGTGAATGTAGTTATGTCCTAAAAAAGCTGTAAGAATAAAGATTGCCCCAACCTCAAAGTTATAATGTAGCAAAACTGTTCTAAAATTAAACAAAATAAAAAGTTTTTAGAAATGATACTTTCAGTTCATTTTGTATTATTTTCATCATTAAAGTAGGTAATGTCGAAATTTCTCTTATATTACTGTTATTTGTCTTGCTCAAACATATCGAAAAGGTAAGTAGAAGATTTGTTATGGAAATTAATTTCAAATCGTTAATTTATTAAAGTCATTTATTTTAATAAGGAACACACGAGATAAGAACCAAATGTTGATGAAATACGTAAATACGTTGATCGGAGGTGTTGTTACAAATACCATACAACGCTGAGAGTAATCTATGTAAAAAGAGGTATAAGTAATGTGCAAAATATAATAAATGAAATAAGGTACCTACTTAAAAGTTTAATAATCTGTAATGGTAGTCAGATTCAGATTTAATTTATTACTATTTTTTTATTGTAATATTAGAATTAAATGTAGGTTTAAACGAGGTTAAAGTCGAATCACACTGTGTATATTATAATTTGCGTCATATAATAGGCAGGAAAAACTGTTTATTACGAAATAAAGAAATGTTAATAAACTCACAGTGACAGTAGGTATCTAGTTAATAGGTTATGCAAAAAATAATGAAACCGTAAAATAATTTCACGCAACATAAATTTAATAATATTCATTGATAACAATTCTTTTAAAAACTATCATTTTAACGAATTTTCATAGAAAATAAAGCTATTGCAGCCTGTCTGATGACGGGACTCAGACGTGTCCTTTTGGCTTTTCTCCGATCACAACCCCTACATCACGAAAATATAGGTCGTTCATTTTGGGTCGGTCAAATATTAATCAATTTCTTGTGGACACGATTCCGGTCGCAATTTTGATCGTAGGAGGCTGAAATTTAGACAGCATATTGTCTTTACGAAAACTAAGGACGAGTTCGTTAACCAGCTAAATCGACTGACCCGAATCAAAATGTGGCCGTTCAAAAAAAAAAAATTAAAAAAATTCTAATCTTCGTTATTACTCATCGAATTGGTAATATGAAATACGTTTTGAAATCGGCATAAAATTATCTATCGATCATGTCTCTTTATAATTTTCGATAGAATGCACCATTTTCGAAATAATCGAAAAATGTGATACATTTTTTTAAATTCTTATAAATGTCTCTGGTAAATATTATTTTTCAAAAATGTATTTATTTGAGAAAAATTTAAAAAAGAAGTTTTTTGACATGCGACATGAAAATTTGATACCGAGGCTTGCGCGCGAAATTTAGAACAAGGAGAATTGAAAGAATTCCACGCAAAAACTGGAATTATTAGACATTTTTTTTAAAGTAAAGAAGTGACAAAATAAAAAGTTAATCGATTAAATTTTGTCTCCTTGTCAACCTAAATTGCTTAATTATTGTTGCGACAATAAAAACTTTGAATTTCGTTTTTATCTGTAAACGAATGCATTGAAAAGGTAAAATCTCTCAAATTAAGAGAAATTAAAAAAAAATCAAAAAACATTTAAAAAAATTAAAATTCTGAAATAATTTTTTTTAACATTTACGTAAAATGCAAACTAATACTGCTGCCGCTGTCACTGCCACTTGTCTATAACATACTATAAGAAAAAATTATAAACTTCTAAATTTTTCTTTGTATTTCTTATCTTTTTCTCATCAATTTTTTCCCTCTATCGCCAATTTCGAGCGTAGATTTTTCCGTTGATTGCGTACTTGCATTATTACGTATCTACGTATTACGTATCTACGCATCATATTTCACTGTATTTCACCAACCACTGTAATTACGAAAACGCGCGTAAGATAAAATTTTGTTCGCGAAATTGGACTGTCGAATGTTTGAGGGGAACCCTAACCAAGACCCTAACCTAGTCCCTATCCAAGAGCCTAATCAATCTCGATTTTCAGAGAATTTGTGTTAAAGCTTCAAGGACCATGTATTTACATTTTATAAATACATGGAGAGTTAGTTGACAAAGAAAGATCCTACCTTTCCTCGTCGTATTAATCCTTTTTGTTTGTAATCTTTTTACAGAACATAAGACAACTCGCGCATTCACACGCTAAAAGGCCTTATAAACCGAACGTGCACTCCTCGCACACACGAATAATACGACGCCGTAATTTAAAATTCGAACTACTGAAACAAGCACTATTGCTTTATACCAAGAACGCGATTGATCTGAAACTGTTTCGCCAGAATTTTATATATAAATGCATTCAAATGATTCACGGAAACTAAGAAATCCCGTTTTTATTTAAAAAAGATTTAGTTCGCACTTCGATAAGTGGTTTCTGGTTTATGGTTTGTAATAGGGAAATTTTCAATGTTGAGGGGCACACGAATAGTTTTTAAATTAAAAATAAAGTAAATTTATAATTCTGCGGTATAAAGGCAGTAAATAGTGATTATCCAGATAATTTTAAACTGATAAGTATTAGCGAATATTCATAGAATATTCTATTGCAGCCTGTTTGATGACGGGACCCAGACGTGCCCTTTTGACTTTTCTCCGATCTCGACCCCTAGATCACGAAAATATAGGTTATTGATTTTGGGGACAAAAAACGAGTTCGTTAATCAGAAAAAATCGATCAACCCGTTTCAAAATGGCGGTCGATAAAAAATTTTAAACCGGGTTATCTCCGTTCTCCGATCGGTTCATCATAAAATGCTCTATCAAAAATTTCTCTTTGCAATTTTCGATAAAATGGATCGTTCTCAAGATAATCGGGAAAAAGCGATATAAAATTTTTAAGATTCTTTTATAAAATATTCTAGAAAGTACTTCTAATTTTTCAAAAGATGCATTTATTTCGAGTCAATTAAAAAAGAAAAAGAAAATATTATCCATCGAAATTCGCTACAGCGACCTGAACGCAGACGGATCTTTTAACTGAGTTTTGGTAAAAAAAGATTTATCTTTAAAAAGTAATAAAAGTCTCATTTTGAAAAACGCAAATAGTGACAATATCGATTTCAGATTTTCAGAACTTCTTTTTAAGTTCGTCAAAACATTTAAAATAGGTAGACAAAATTTTATATATATATATATATATATATATATATATATATATATATATATATATATATATATATATATATATAATATACAGGTATATATATATATATTATATATATTTATATATATTATATGTATTATATATATTATATGTATATTTATATGTATTATATATATATATATATATATATATATATATATATATATATATATTATACAGGTATGTTATTTGTTATCATTTTTGTAACTGCTTCATTTAGATGCAGTTGCGAACAAAAGTAATGCAATTAAAAGTTTACTAATTTAATTTAAACTTAAAATGCAACCTATACCGTGCAATTGCAATGTACATTTTTATATTCCATGGTATGAACCGTTTGGTAATTTTTAATACATTCATAGACTTAAGAAATTAAATGTGTGATACTATGTTAGTGACAATCATCTTAACGTAACGGTACGTGCGGGATGTGACCAAATATGAATACTAACAACACAATTTGAAATAATGTCGGACACCTTATTGTTGATATTATAATAAAACATAGCCTTTCCAACAGAAAAGATTACGTAATTTAAAGTGTTAATTTTTGTATAAATGGCTTCAATTTTGATGTTTTTTGTATGATTTAATATATTACCTATTTGGTACATATTTTTAAAACACGCTATGTATTGTAATATAAAATATTTGCATAGACATGTGCATACTTCAAATTAGCATATCATTAATTAATAATTAACTACAATTAGATTGTAGAAAAAGAAACGGAGCTTGACAATTACTGAAAGAGATTTTTTTTAAAGTAGGCCGTAACAGCAACTCGCAATAGTTTAACAAACAAGTACACATATTTAAAATTAATTTACGTTAATGCGATATTATACTTTTTATATTATTGAAGCATACATTTGTGTCAAATACTCTACGTGCAGGTAGGTAATTACAGGTAGGCATTGGAAATACGTGCAGCGCGAAAATAAAATTCAATTTCAGTAAACTTAATTAAGCACAATAAATCTTTTTATAAATATAAAAAATATAAAAATCTTTTAATAAAACATCTATTTTTTAAAAATATGAGAAACCGATTAACAGTTAATCGCCGAAAAAGTGATTGTCGCGAAATAACCTATTACCTAACACACGTTCTATTTCTCGGACGAAGCGCAGCAATCACCTATGAAAAATTGTCGATATAATTGGAAAATTTGAAAATTACCAAATACATAACATACAGGGTTAAATAAGTTTTAGAACGAAACGAAACGTGTTTATCCGGTAACGACCGGTAACCCGCGACCGCTGCTTGAGATTGAAGACAGGCTTTTCCGCGAGTTGGCTGTTCATTATGGTTCACGCGTTTTTACCGAAATTGACATCGGGAGATTTGAAGGGCAAGTCCATCGTTGTGATGCGTTTTCCTCTTTCCGGGTTCTACGGAGTCGGTTTCGATGTTTCGGGCGATTATCTTCTTATAAGACCCAATCTTCGCTGTTGGATCTAAACATATTCTCAGCTAATTTTAGACGACCACGCTTGCAAATTTTGATCATCTTCTCTGCGTTCAAATTGTCGTTGAAGAGCTCGAAGCAGTCAAAACCGCGCTCCGAGAGGCATCCCCAAAACATTGGGGAATATCCTTATGAGAAGGGGGGGCGACGGTAAAAAATTCGCTTTATCGGACAACATTAAATATGACTTTTACGTACCACCATCAGCTCGTACGTTTTTCCATGTGGACTTCGGGGGTAGGGGTCGTGAGATAGGGTAATATTTGAACTTCTTAAACGGATTATATATACGTACGGTTGTCGTTTTGATTTTAATAAAATCCCAATTAAACGAATTAACCTTTCGATTCCTATCGTTGCAGTTAGATATTCCAATTTAGTAATTTCACTTTCATAAAATAAGGAAAACCAATTTTGCTAGTGAAACTTTTCTACCTACAAAAAAATGAAGTGTACTTGATCGATATGCAGTATTGATCGCGTAAAAAGTTTAAAAAGTTAATAAGGTCCATTGTTTTTACTAATATAGCTATGCACTATAATAATAGGAGGCGATAAATGGAATTGTTCGAACGATGAAGCTTCTGGTATTGAAGAAAGTAGGGCCAACTTAATAAATCTAGAACGGCGATCCACTTGTTAAACAACCTGATCAAATACTTTGATCCGTACGGATTTCTGCGGTCGATTTCGTATCCATTATCGACTACGTCTTATATTAAAAATTTTTGTTTCACGTTATTTTTCAATTCTAAATTAAATTGAGATGAGGATTTATAAAATTTATTTGTCTAAGTACTTCGGAATGTTGGAAAACGTAAAAATTCAATTAATCTGATTAATAAAATAGTAACAATAGAGAGAGCATTTTTATGCGTTTAATTTCCTGTAAGTAAACTTTCATTATTTCCCATGTTACGAATTATTAAAAAAAATAAATTATATCAGCCGCTTTCTTTGTATTTCAAGAATAATAGCAATAAGCAAATCAATTTGTTACCATAGTGCCTACATATTTCTAAACAATTAAACACGAAGATGCGCGAGAGAAATTATGATTAAATTATTTGCCACACTCCATGTGTTACACGACAATCGTTTTGCGCGGTGAGAGTTTTTAGAAAATTTTGATAACATCATTAGATCCGTAATTAACGTATTGTTCTAAATTTGAAATTAAATTTTAATAAATAACGAAGTGTTGAGGGCATTCGACGCGCAAGTCGTGAGGGCACGTCGATTCGATTTAATTATTTATATTGTAACGTTAACGAAATTAAACAACCAAACGGTGCTTTTTTTATTTACGGACGCGTTTAATTTAAAAGACAAAATGATATACGTAAATTAAAACGTTACAAAATTATGGACATAATTTAGAATATATTAGAGATGTAGATTTCGTGTTTACGTCTATATTAAGTACCTAGTTGTTAGTCAAATAGTCGTTTAAAAATCATTTAAGAGCAACACCACCGAAAGAGATTAATATCGCGTCAAGTAAACAACGAGAGAAACGTTGGTTCGTTTATTTAGCAGCATTATATAATGCATATTCGAGATTGACGGGATATTTTCCTATAAAGGCCAGTAAAAATTAAAAACATCTTACAAAATTGTTGCTCTACTAATCAATTACGATAAGATTAAAAAAGAAATCGCAAACACGGGCGTAGGTAATACAGCACTTTCAATTCTGAACGTGAGAGGTAAACAGTCGTAGCTCCAATTTGTATGCGTTTTGTTATTAATTAGTGATCAGGCGCGTGCCTCCATCCTATTTTTCGTGATTATTTTTCTGAAAAGCAGCTTGATGTAATAATTTCTGTTGACCGTTTCTCAACGTTCAGCGTACAAAAACTAGATAACGTTTGTTTCTTCCTATCTGATGACGTAAAAATAACAAAAATGCAGTTACGCTGTTTACCTCTCATTGTCAGGTAGGTGCAGAATTTGTTTTTTAAGGAAATTACACCTTCGCTTCGGATAGCACGCCTCATCGGGACACTCTGTATGTGTAAAAATATTTTTTATATGCAGTGCGGTTGATGTGAGACACTCTGTATGTGCAATCGCATAACTACGAGATTGATGGTAAAATCTGCCGACACGACTTTAAACCGACCCGTGAAAAAACTCGCCTTATTTGTCCGATTTTACATCACCTTGCGGTTATTTCTTGTTCCCGAAAATGAAACTGGCAGTTAAAAACTAACGTTTTTCACGTCTGATAACGTTTAAATAAAGATGCGATCGACGTTCTGAGATGCCTCGCAAAAATCGAATCCCAATAATTTTACGAAGGGTGGAAAATTCGTTGGATCTTGTTTTGTTTTTCGCATTGTTTTTGACGATTCAATGTTTCGAAAAATATTTTCATTACCTACGACAACATACGAGTACAACATTTTCCAGTACAACACGATTTTAAGTCGAGCATGAGCTAAATTTCGAATATTTTGAAAATCCAATTCAATTTTTCTTGTTATTATAACGTATATCTACCTACACCTGACACATTCGTGGAACACACTGTATTATTTTGTTATTTGGTTATATTCTGACTTTTATTATACGTTGTAAGATTTTGTCTATTTCTGTTTCTTCATCGATATATATTATTTACAGCATTTATTATTCGTTTTGAGTGTTAAAGTGGACGTTTTAAAAACAATAATAAGTACGTGTATACTGCTACTTGAAAATAGCTTTTAATTAAATGTGTTTATTTTATAAATTAAAATAAATAATTGAAACAAAAATGTCAATCAGAGTTCGGTAACTTAGATAATCATGAAATGTCTACCCGTCAAGCGATCCACATATCTATCAATTATAAACAAGTTGTGGTTCCAAAAACGTATCTTTGACCTGAATTAAGAACAAATTTATTGCGCAAACCATTTATACGAAGTTAGATATATTAGCTGTATTTCGTGTGTAACTATATATTCTAATTCGACAAAATTTTAAACATCAAGTAACAAAATATATCTACCGATTGTGCATAGAATTAAGTAGGTAGCTTATTTTTAAAATTGATTTTAAAAATAAGTATTAACTAATAAAATAAGTAAAAACATTAAGGGGAGTTTTTAGTAACTTAAATAAACATTTTCTAGACATTTTATTGCGAATAATTTATAATCTTTTTTTAAAGATTTGTAGTAATCCTCGTTTAGTTGACTATTGCGGATAACCTTACGAAGACTTCCACACAAAAAAATTGTTTACAAAATATCGCATTTTCGAGAATGTTTATCTAAAAGTTGCTTAAGAACCTCGATTCGCCTGTTTACGGCATGTTACCTATTCGCCACCCCTAACAAATATTTTATGCAGCAATATTAAAACCATAAGTTTGACTATTCGTTATCTATTAAGGTAGATATGTGTAGATACCTACTGTTTAAATGATTTTATTATTATTTCATAAAATATCTATTAGGGGCCGCGAATAAGTTAAGGGTTGTAAGTAGGCGAATCGGCGCTAATTTGTAACCGTTACCTACAATTTTTAAATTCGAATTTTGAATTTCTTTTTGTTTATAAATTTCGTATAATTTCAAACATAGAAGTTATAAATTTGTAAATTAACACGAGTTCAAATGGGAAACGATTTATGAAACACTAACAATGAACGGTTAGACAATAAATTGTAGGTATGTGTACAACAATATGCATAGGTAATAAATACCTAATTATCACAGCTTTAGAACATTTAACATAATTCACTGGTCTATACCGTATATTGAAAAGTAGCAGTAGGCTATATTGCAAAAGAAAGAGGTTGCCCCACTGGAACCCTAAGAAGTTCTGGTAATTCGCTAACGACGAAGCATAGGCCATCCAGTTCTTATGCTGCCGTGCAACGGTGTATTTACTTTTACATTAAGTCGTCCGGCAATAAAGTGATGTATGGTATTAAGTGTTTTTTTTATAAATCGACTTGAAAATTCTTTTTTGGGTTATTAATTATTAGTTGTTAAAGGTAAGATTTTTTTTTAAATTTTAATTATTGATTTTGCAAATTAGTGTTATTTTTATTTCGTAACAAATAACTCTCTAAAAATATTTGGGAACGAAAAATTTTATAAATATATACCATAAATAATGTAATTTTAGACAGTAGCAGTCGTGTACTTAATTAATATTTATTTATCGTGTTGTCTTTAAAATCCGGCTCGGAGTGTGTTTCGCGAGAATTGGAGTATGACCAATAAAATTTAATTTTTGGTTAACGCAATAAAATTATTGTATTTTACAATGTTAATTGTTATTACCAAAATTATAAATAAATAACGTGTTCGTATATTAAAACGGGACGTTTAATAATTATAGAAAATTAAATAATCTAGTTTTTAAACAACATCTAAAAGGAAATTCTATTCCCAATTTTCGTTAAAATTCAAAACATTTGTGAAAAATTACTATATACTATTACTATGAATTAGTTTAGTTCGATATTTTGATTTCCCAATTTTACATAAATGATTTAACGTGCTGTTTTTTGAAAAACAAGCGACAAAGTTTCAGCGCGGATTAAAAAGTTAATGTATTTTATCGAACAGAAATTAACAGGTTTAATAAGTAAACGAACTAAAATTGAAGATTCCACAGTAGGTTTTCAGTAGCTCTATGTATTATAGACGTTGTTTTACACGAAATCATATTTTTTAATATAAATTTTCTTGTGGTTAATTAATGAAATAATTTCCTGTTTCTTGTTCTTATCTGCGGCGATACTTTTAGATTTTGTTTTTCGAAAACGGTACATTTGTCGACTACCAACAAATTACGGTCACGGTCGTTGAAAATTTAACGTTAAAAAAAATCGTTCGTCCAAAATAAATTCGACTAAAACGACGTATAGCTATAACTGGCGCTTGAATTTATATAGTTTTTAATTAACTATTTTATATTAATTAATAAGTTTTAAATTTTAACCAAAAAAATTTTTAGCCTTTAAAACCTTAACTCGGAGTAGATGCATCGTCAGTTTTAAAACACCCTTAAGTCGCGAAGTGTCATTTTAAAGCTTCCTGTACATTGTTTAATTATACACTAATTGTAAATCATCAATTTAAAAATATTAAAACAAATATAGGATAATACACGACTTCCATTGTATTTACATAACATAATGTATTTCACGTGATGGTACATAGATATCTACATATTTATCACAACTTCCCGTAGAACATTCAATCTACAAGTGCAGTTGACAGTTGTATTAATAGGTATACAGACATATATAAGTAACCGTTACAAATCGGTTTCCTGCTTTGCGTATATTTATACTTGCATTGTTATTTCTTTTAATAGAATATTTTTAGAGACAATTTTCTAACAAAGATGAATTTAAAAATTAAATAACTTCCAACGTTTTAGAGATAAAATACTACTGAATTTTTTATGTCTGAATATCGTTTATTTTTAGGAGTAGTTGTACGAACGTATTTGTTATCAATTTTGTTTTTCTAACCAAGATATATTTTAATTTTAACGGACGATTTCCTTCATAAACATAATATAAATAGGTATAAAAAACGTCTAAAAATAGTGGATCTAAAATCATTCATTTTTAATGAATTATTTTCGTTAGAATTAGTTAAGGTTTAAGGCGTCGTTTTTTAAGTAAAATATTACAAACGCGCCCCTGTTTTTATGCAAAACATATCGATTTATGTTCAAAAATAATAATAATGGGAAAATGTTGCAATAAATAATTCTATTATTTTGGAGTGTTACAATAAATTAATAATCTGTATTATATTTAACTTAAATGAACACGCAATAAATAATACTTTAATAGGTAAATTTAAATTTTCACGATTATTAACATACTTTATACAGGGTGATTCATAATGGGCGGAATAAACTTTGGTAATATAGATACAGAAGACGACTTTTTGAGTAAATAAGTTCATATAAATCTATGTACTAATCTGCAAAGTTACAGAACTACAAAAATCAAAGTTTCTGTAAACCAACAATTTACTATTACAATATTAATATAATAAATAACTTGCGAAAATTGGACCAACTTCATCGGCCTATTATATAATGCGTTCCAAATAAAATTGAGATGTTAGTAATATTTATGGATGGGTCAATAACACTAATATTATTATTATCAACAAACATCTTTAAATTAAATCAAAAAAAAATAAAATTCGAAAAGCTCGAGGCAACTTGCAGCAAGACGCACGTCATTTTATTGTCGCCTCCTACGTCATAAAGTTCGTGACGTGTTCAAAGTCTCGCGTAAAAAAAAAACGACGTGCGGCTTGCTGCACGTTCCTTCAATGGAGTTGCATCTTACATAACTCTTCTCCGCGTAGTTTTAATAAAGTTGTATTTCTGTGCCTCGAAATAAAAAGTGCAAAAGTTATTTTTTAATAAAATAAAAAGTCACATTATGCAAGTTTTTCAGGGGAATCAGTTAATGTGTTTTTTGGGGGCAAATAAAACGAAATCGCCCGCTCAAGTACGTTAGGACTTAGGGGCCTTTTACACGATCGGTTCGGTTCTCAGTTCGGAACGGAACGCGATGATTCAACATGTAGCAAAAGTAAATTGAGAACTGAACAAGGCCTTTTTCGATGGTTTCCCATCTGAAGATTCTGGAAGAACGTAATATTACTGACTTTTATTGACTTATTGATAAAAAAATTGATTTATACAGTTTCTGTGGTACAGATTTATTTTTTGATATAATTACTCCACTCCGTTAGAAGCTTTTTACACGACCAGTTCAGTCCCCAATTCAATTTTCGAGTCAGTTCAGTTCTCAGTTTACGTTTGCTACATGTCGAACCATCTCGTTCCGTTTAAGTTTCAGTTTCAGTTTCGATTTCACGCATCAGTTTGAAAAGGAACTGATCGTGTAAAAGGCCTATTATGGATTTTGTTAAATTTTTATTGCTTTTATAGCCGCGAGCCAGTTTCCTTTTTAGAAACTTACGGTGGTGTACGACTTAAGTTAACATCAATCAGCTGACATCGAAGTTTTGATATTAAAAAATTTTGGCTTCTGTAGTTGCAAAACTGTGCAGATTACGACATAAGTTCATATAAACTTTTTTATTCAAAAAGGCCTCTTCTGTATATTGGCAAAAGGGTTTGTTTCACCCGTTACGACTCGACCTATGCAAATTAATAATAGGTACCTAGATACAATAATAACATTTGAACGAAGTCATTCTATTTATTTTATACAATATGAATCGATGAATATAACTGTAGTTTTCAATGACAAAAAAGATATAAGAAACTAAGGGTTGTTTATTCTTAACTTTAGCAAGGGATATTGTTATTAATACGTACGCACCTACCTATGGTTTAATCTAATTAAATTTAACGATTAAAAATATAAATGAAACATGTCGCTTATGTATTTGGTATTTTATTTTTATTAATACCAAAATATTGGCAGTATAAATTTATAAATACCTACGTCGGTTTCTTTTTTAATTATTGGCCACTAAATAAAGTCTACTAAAGAAACTTATTTTCAGATTCGTCATGATCGAAAGTTAGAAAACGGTAATTTTTCACTTTTTGCGATTTTTAAAATGAAACTTTGTTTAAATCTCCAAATTAGTAATAAAATACTTACTTAAAATAGTAATCGAAAGATTAACTGTTAATGTAAATTTTTCAATTGAAAGTAATAGATCGCTTATAAAAGTAAGCAAACCGTAAATAATCCCGTTTCATTTAAATAAAACGAAGGCCTCCACAGTTAATGACCGTCTTATAGGCATATTTTTAAGAGCGATCGCTTATAATTATGAAAAACGCCGTAGAAAAGATTCCACTAATTACTTCAGAAATCTGGTTTTAGATTCGATTATGCATTTATTATATAATAACTGTACCTCGCTTGCTTTATTTATATTTCGACCTGCTTCAATTTTAACTAACTTGTATCTTGTTACTTTCATTTCACCTAAAATTCTACTACTTTTACGTGACTTTAATTATAAATCTAAAGGTTATACGATCACATATTTGATGACACCCGGCGATCGAGTCGACGATCTACCTTGGATCTAATTCTTTTAGTTTTAGGTTTAATTCCTAATCTAACGCATCTTACTTTGCCATAACGACAATTTCATCAAATGCAGCAGTAGTTGTTATTATAAAGAGAACGAGTTTTTTTTTATAGTACTTGTTATGAAATATTGCATACTTTTGCGATTAAAGACAAATACAGCACATACCCTTTCACTTGGACGTTCGTTTTAATATAGCATTAGAAATATTATTAATTATATTAAAATCTGCATAAGCTTGCAGAACGATCGTATGGATAATAAATGAACGATGACTGCTCTATTGAAACGTTCTTTGTTAAGTTTGGCGAATAAAATTATAATAATATTGAATTGTGAATTGTTACCTACAAATTCAAGACATTTTCAATATTTTGAATATGTACGTAAATTATAACTGGCTATATTTCTACTTAATTATTATTTAAATAACTATCTTGAGAAAAATATCGCCACGATACAAATTCCGTATTAATTTTTCTATTAGTGTTGTTGATATTCGTGTTTATTTTATTTGCTTTATTATTTAGAACATCATCGTTGATTGTTTGCTTTGTACACATTACACCTGTGGGAAAATCATGGCGTAAATGGATATTATACCTGAAGCGTTTTGTAAAAGCGTTAATTAATTATACAAAATGAATAATACATACGTTTATGTAAATATTGGCACGTTATAACTGCTTAATTTGATATGTAAGTAAATCCACATCATATTATCGATCTTTGATAAAGATTTATAATTAAGATAAATTAGATATAATATAGGTTAGTGTCGAGATTTTTTTGCGTTGAATTCAATGAACTCGTACATCGAATATCGAATCTCCGCTTCTATTTTCCGAGAAATAATTAATAAGAAAGAAAATAAAGAAACTTCTATGGGAACAAACTTGAATTTCGCCGACAACATCCTTCGAAGTATTTACAATTATTTATTCTCAATTACTTTCATACCACTGCACCGTTAAAAACGTTCAAAATTTCATTTTCACATAAATCGTCGCTTTCTTCTTCTTATTTACGATCAAAAACTACTTGACTAACGTGATTTCTCACTTTTTTTCACCCACATCAATTCTTCACCCATTCGCCCACGAAACGTTTAAACGGTTTATCATTAAAAATATTAAAAAAAACTGCAATCGACTCGTTAAGCTTCCAGACATAGTAGTTGATGAAATATGTTTTTCTTTAAAGACGTGTAATCGTGAAATCGGAAAATGGTGTAATTACGAAACGTGTGTTGATGAAAAATGCGTGGTACTAACGATGCCATGCGTGATATCTCGTTCAAGAATAGTATCTAATCTCTGCACAACTCCGTTTTTCAGACAAACCCGTGGTGCTTACAAACTTGCCCCGAATTACACACCTACATACGCGGTTTCCAGGAGGTATTTGCTTATAGTTACGTTGCAACATAAAATTTGCGCTCCTGTAAAATTTGCTTTTTGTCACTTACGCTGTTCTGCCAAAACGAAAGGCAAACAATGTTTTTAAGTAAAAGCGAACATAGAGAACTGTTTCACGAATTAACATTGAATACCACATGGTTGCTGGACGAAAGTAAAAAACACGATGTAACCACGTTAGTTGCGTGATTTATTTTTGAACCAATGCACGAGCTTTTTCCTCTTTGCAACACCAACTGCGCGAAGATAGAAATACGAATCGTAGGGTTTATCCGTGGGCAATGTAATTCACGCTGATTACTCAAAAAGACCATCAAATAGTTATAAAATAATCAACATATAGCTAGAATTCGCGATATTCAGTTTAAAAACATACATTTTCACTTTCTTTTTTCTATTTCGATCGATAACATCCTTAAAAACTAGTTCAAGTAAAATGCATATTCTTTAAAAGGCCGATTAGCGCGCACACATCTTTGTAAAACATCTAGAATAAAAATGGTTATTATTACGAGAAAATATTATCTAGATAACCCCGTCTTACGCGACCAATTTTTACGAACTACTTAATTCATTTCAAGTGTAAACAAGTGCAAAACGCGGCCTGTATAAACAAACCTACGTACACTCCTATTATTATTAAACAAACATGTGTTGAACTAATTAACGGACCGTTTGTTTAAAAAACAATTATTATGTAATATCGCGGTTTCACAAGTTCAAATAATTTGCGTTTAATCTAATGAAGCAATCTAACAGCTTCTAGTAATGAGATATGCTTTCTTATTATGTTAATGTTAAAAAACTTTCATATTAATAATAATTTGGTGCACAATACAACTTAGAAAGTTACACACACGCATTCAACAAATTTCCTGCAATAACGGCAACAGCATCAGTTGTTTGAATAAGAAAACAATAGCCAAATAAATAAGTAGTAGGTAATAATACGCGACCTTTATAAATTTTATTGCAATATTCTGGAATAACCAGAATTTTCAGATTTCTACTTTCATCAGAACTCGATGTAAATTTTGCTTTTTCTAAAAATTTTATTTTAATTGCGCGCGGTTTTCATTTGGTGATAATTTTGAAATCGAAAGTTAGTCCCGAGAAGCTTTTTAAATTCCAAAACTACTTTCATTTAAAACAAGTATCTATATGCACATAATATTTGCAGCAAAGCATCATCTGTCCCAACGATAACAACACGATATAGTCATATACGCGTTTATAATTAAGATTTTTACAATTTTCCTCAATTGATTTAGAAATCCAAGTCAAATAGTAAGTCAAATTTTTATTTGACGACATGTTAAAATATGTCGTTATTGATAATAATTATGACCATCGGATAACTTGTAAAATAGTTTTAATTACCTCTGTTCTCTTATGGTGCGCTTCCTGTTGTCATCATGGATACTGTCAAATACTCGTTTGACTCGTCCTCTTCCACGAATTTCCATCAAAGCATGTCAAACGGTTGCTTCCACGGCCTAACCGTTTCCGTCCTTTTAAAAACAAATACATATCAATATTTAATATTTAAATATTGTACTCGATAAATCCAGTATTAAAATCCAATTGTTAAAAAGTGGACTAGTCGTAAGTTAATAAACTAACAGAAGAAGAGTCATGGTTCTTGGACTACACGCACCGATTATCACCAAGCAACCCAATTATTAACATTTTCGATGTTTTGAAATGATTATTTTTCATTTTGCTAAACGATATTTTTCAAAATTACTTAGTACTTAATTTTAATTAGGATAACGAACGTACGCGAGGAAATAACCGCACATAAAAATAAGTACTTATCTTATTATTACTTCTAACCGTTTGAAATGTTGCAATGAAACGTTTTGCAATGGTAATTGACCGTGATAAAATTGCTTTAGTCAGTCTTGTATTTAAATAAGTAGAACCGCCATAATTTCTTTTTAAATATACCATCATCAGACCCGTATCTAGTAATTAAAAATTTCTAAGTGTTACCGTAATGTTTGATATTTAATCGCCCCTTCGGCGACTTAAGGTCGATCACAAATTAGTAAACAACAATTTATTATAATATGTGTATAATATATATTTTTTATCAAATAAATTGCTTTAGAATTTCATGTTAAATTATAACTTCGTATATAAACTTATGCTTGTAATAATTAATATGGTTTCGAATTTTAAAAAAAATAGGTACACGCGTTTTCGAAAAAAAGTTCATTTAAATAATAAATATCTAAGAAAATAGAAAGCTGAACCTAATTTTAATTGTTTAAGAAGCAAACCAGATGGCATAGAAAAAGTCTTAATTGTTAAATTTTTATAATTTGCATTACCTATATTTGAAGTTTTATTTTTGCGTTTTATAAAACAAAAAAGATTTCGAATCCTTAGGCTGCAACAGGTTTCATTGAATAAATTAATCACGTTGCCAGTATTGTCACATTTCCGGCCACTAGGTCAAGGTTGAATAGTCAGTTTTCTTTTTCTTATACTCTGTATGCTTTTTAATAAAAGTTATTTATATATCTATCTATAATGTCTGAGAAAGGTATTGCTTTTGGCTTTAACGAAATTTATTATTCGGGGGGGAGGGGGTCAACTAATTGCCTACTACATATTTACTTACAATTACGTACATAATTCTATTAATTAGCGAGTCATCCTAAAATAACAGCTGTTCATTTAATTATTAATTTAGAACGATTAACAACAATAATTAGAAAACTTAGTTTTATTATAACTTATTGGGATTCAAAATCTCCACTTAAAACTCAAATTTGTATCATTCATTCCAAATTATTCTGTCGCAACACACAAATTGACGTTTTTCTTATTTTTTCATTAGTATAAGTGTGATTTTTTGTCTTTACCCAACAATAAAAATGAGATACAATTTAAAAAAAAAAACAAATTTTAAATGCCGGTAGAACTAATTTTCTTTACAGCTCTGTTGAACAAGTAAATTTCGACTACTGTTCTCCCTGTAATTGCATTCCACATAATTGACAAAGCGTCGCAGGTATTAGTGCGACATTTTTTTATTACCTACTTATTATGTCAAACAAACAAATTAAAATTGATTATTTCAATTTAGTTACTTTGCGAAAGCATGTGTTGATATATGCACCTAATATTGGTAAATTAATAGAAATGTCTACAAATTTTCGCATAGGTTATATAGCCTTTTTATTTTAGTCGTTTTATTACCCTTTCATTTTTCGTTAAGACGTTAAAATGCCGTTGCACAACATCACGTCTTTGCGAACTATAAAAATTTTACTTCTCCTGAAAGTTTTTTTTACGAGGCTGGTTTAAATGAAACTCGTTTATGTCTTATACAAATTTATATTAACAGAATATTATTTAAAAATCTTTTTTTTTTTTCGAAAAATTCTGTAGCCTACTGGTGAAACCATTCTTGGACAGTCTGCAACATGTGCATCCCCTAAATTAAAGAAAAATCTTTTGCCATTCTATAACTGCCGTTTATAAATATTAAGTTTTTCCATAAATATCAAACATTTTCGTATGAATGAATGTCTTGAGAAGAAAGCCTCTCGGCAGTAAAAAATTTAATTACATCTAAGTTGATCTTGATTAGACGGACTTTTTATTGTAAAGTGTGTTTTGAGCATCGATAGAATTCAATATAATTATATACATAACTGTAATTCACTTGCGAACTTTTTATACATATAAAATGCGAAAATAGGTTGTTAATCAATAATTAGAATTCAGTTGTTACTTCACTTAGACTATAAATGATGCCCTTTTCATTATAAACATGTTTCTTTAGTTGAACCAGCCTAGTGTGCACTTACTTTCAAAAATTTAGTAGATCTTTATAAATCAAATGTGAAGGGTGCCCAGAAGATTCCTGGATAAAATTTTAGGACCCAGAAGGTTTTCGATCGTAATTTAACCACGAGTTAAGAAAACTTCTAATTTTAGAAATTACAAAATATACATATATAGTTGAAATAACTGCTAAATTAATTTGCTAAAATTTTGTGTATTTGAAAACTCCAAATTTGTATACCTATACCTGGAGGAGAGCAAGGCAAAGTGAACACCTTGATGTTTAAATGGATATATTTTGGATGTATATTTGTTTAAAAAGATTATTAATACACGACTCATAGACCTTAAATGAGGTATGTTTGTATAATAAAAATTTAAAACAAAAGAAAATATGATTTTTTGTGAAGTCGTGCGTTTAGGTTACCTAGTCGTGAGGTAATGTGGAATTACGGAAAATTAAGAATTTTTTTAGATTACAGCACAGTTGTTCAAATTAACAACGCATGTACACATCAGCGTCGGGGTCCGTTTAAAGTTAATCCCGATTGCAGTTAATTTTTGAAAGAACTGATTTTTCTTTTGTTTTAAATTTGTATTAATTAATATGTATAATAAATGTCGATCCCGAGAAGGTGAATAATAATATGTAGGTACGTATGTACCTAACCAAAGTTTGCAATAAAATGAAATTTGAAAGTAAATGGGCATTCTAATGCACTATGTATACATGTCAAAATCAAAGCACCAGATCAAGGGAGCCACGTAAAAATGTCAAATTTTATACAACACTTACTTAATTATAAGTTTACATATTTACTTGTTTACACACAACTCTGAATAACCCAACACTTCAAAGACTACCTAAATTTCCATGTATGTCCATTTTACCCTGCATTAAAAAATACCAACAATTTTATTACTTACACAATTTTACTCACTTTAATATTTCGTTTGCATTTTTTTAAATCGCTAGTAGGTGCTACTTGACACGTTTTTAACGTTCTTTTGTTTCTACCATTTCGACGTTGCTATTTAAACAAACCGATACAAAGCGAATCAATTTAAAAAGAATTACTTAAGCATTTTAAGTACGGCCGTTATCTCAAATGTGGTCTGTTTGATAATTACCTGTGAGGCCAAGCGGTTGCAAGGGTATGTATCTAATCCCTATTAAAATATCCTAACGTTGGATAATGCAACAACAAAAAATGTACTTCTCGATAAACTTTATTAATTTATTTGGAATTTACGGTTTGACCTCTAGATTTGAAGTTCAGTTTAAATACGTAACAAATTCGAGATAGAAGCCGAAATTATTTATTTGTCGACATACCGAAAAAGTTAAGAAATGAAATCTTAAGGTAAAACTCGTATTATTTCGCGAAACATTCGATCTATGTATAGATGTAAAAAAAATAAGATAAATAAATAAGTTTCGTTATGTGTATTAGTTATTACTTAAGTGGTAATATTTTTAATAATTTATTGCAGTACGTCATAAATGACTTTAGAAGAGCTTTTTCGATAATTACCGATGCACAAATGCATTCTGTTACGGTTTGTTCAAGTTTATTGCTTATGACGTCATTCTATATGTAAGAACGTATATTTATTTGTATAATTATGATAATTAAATGTTAATTTTAAGCAAATAGCAATCAAATCTTCAGGAAATCAAAATATTTAAGAAAATGTGTATAATGTCATGAGCAATAAACTTCGACTTATAATAACGCAAATGAAATTTAAGAAAAACTAAAGCTCTTGAGCTTTTTGTATTTTGTTTAACGAAAATTGTAATAGAATTTTAAAATTACTTATATACCTATTTAACTTAAAAACGGAAGCAATTTAAATTATAAACAACATTATATAAGCAGCACATCCTGATTATAATTAATGATCAATTTAAATAATAAAGATAATAGACCTAGTTAATTTTTAAAATGTTAAAGGGAGATTCCAAAAAAAAATATAGGTAAATTAAAACAATTTTCAATTAATGGCAAGAACGAAACTTAATTTATTCAAAATACTACGAAAACAATGCAACAATCGATTTCCTCCGGGTTTTCACTCGATGACACACATAACTGATGTAAAAAAAATTTAAATGGCAATGTTAAATGAATAATAACGAATTGTTCTTTTTTCAGGAACAAGCATGCCACCGGTACGATGGAAGCTAGCTGTTATAGGTAAGTTTAATTACTAAACGCGGCGCTGCTTTAATTTCAATAATTTTTAAATGTCCGTTAATTTATAACAAATAACAAAACATTGTTTTACGTGTAGGTATTATCTATTTGGAAGCGCATCCGGCGATTTATTTTTCTTTTTAAAAAGAGGCGAGGGAATTAAGTGGCACTTTACGTCTTTATCTTTTATAATATGATAGTATCTACATAATTGAAAGTAAAATTTATTCCGTTATTGTATGTTGTTTATAAAATATTTCTTCTAAATCGTTTTGAAAGGCTTTCACTTTAACGCAAAATACTAACGGCACAAATATCTATTAATTTTAATATAAATTCAATTATCAAATTACATCTAAACATCTTCCTAAATAATACATAAAGCTCCATAAGTATTCAATTTAATTTCTTAAACGACCTGTGCTTGTTTCGTAATTTACAGTTCCCAGATCATATCTAACATTTATGTAACTCATATATACCCTTATAAAGGAAGAGAAAGCATTATAAACACATCAAATGATTTACTGAAGTGTTACAATTATTATAGTCTTTTTTATATTTAATGTATCTACTCGGAATTGAAAGAAAAAAAGGTTTCCGGTTACGTTACCTATAATTCATATACGTAAATACAGAATGACTGCTTTTTTTGGTTAAAATACGTAAATTGAGCGAACAGTCGAAAATAGTAGATATAATTAAAAAATTACTTCCCGAATGGAATTGTTTATGGTTAATCGACGTTGCCAATTATTATCTAAACTTATTTGCGAAACCAATTTATTTATTACTGTAAATAAGGTGACTCTGTTATTTTACATTAGTTTTAACAAGCAAATAACGCATTACGTGTAACGACGATTTATATAGTTTATTCCTTGCCATTTTAAGGAAGTAATAATTATTTAGTTATTGGTAATATTAAAATAGTCTTTAAATTATGCACTTAGATATTTCTAAATTTTATTGAAATTTTTAGAATATTTGTTCCTCGTACGAAAAATGACAGCTTCCGTTTTTTGATTTCTTTTTGGCATGAAATAGTAGGTCTTGTCGAAAATATGCGTTTTACATTTATTTTGCACTTACCTACACATTAAAGATTCCCATAAACCATTCCTGGCACGCTACGATTCAAATCCATGACCATCGGATTAGAAGACGGAAGGATTAACGCTTTACCATCGAGACCTCCTCCAATGTCCTGTAAAAAAAAACTACAACGTTTAAATAGAAAAGAAACGGTTTTTAATTCATCTTTCAAATTAAAAATTGAGCTGTGTCAAAATTACGTTTCTCTATCTTTTTGGAAAACATCACTTCCAGCCTCTTCTCCTCAGAATTTTCTTATGTCCCGAAGACATTCTTTAAACGGAAGCGAAACATTAACTTTGTCCTTAATATCGATCTATGTATATCAATGATTATGTTTCCCTATATGGCGAAGCGCATAAAATGAATTAATTTTTGCTTTAAAATTGCTTCAAACATCTACAAATTATTTTAACGGGAACGTTCAAACATACCTACGTATATCACACACGTGTACACGCGAAGGAAGTCATTTAAATATACCTATAGAAGAGAGCAATGTCAATAGAACAAAGAACAATTCTTTACATAATCCTTAATATCTTTCCTCCTTAATTTATACTTTAAGTACAATCGTTTTCATAATCTGAAGAGATCTAATTTCACTCTCACACCAAAATTTTCGGTACCTACCTACGCAATAAATTTTATTGCCTCAAACGTTAAAAACATGAACGTTTCTTATGAAATTCTCATCTCCGTTATGTAACGAGTATTCTGATTTTTGGTCATTTTTTATATGTCACGCAGTCGCTGCGGTGTATTTATGAAGTAAATTATCGGTTGCATTAATTGACATTATAAATGATGCATTTCTCAAATATTTCAAACCTGCTTTGAAAGGTCCTTTCATTTAATCTATTTATTAATTTATATAAAACTTGCTTGATAGGTAAGTATTATACAAACATCAGTAAGTACGTATGTAGTTTATTATTGAACGTTTAAAAAATAATAGTTCTCATGAAATTATAAATAACAAATATTCCGCTAGGTACCTTAAATTCCACAATTTTTGGTTAATTGTAACTTAATTTTCTTAAGTGATCTATTGTAATATTTCTGTTACAATAAATTACCTCTTTGTAATTTATAATTTATTTTAATTTGTAGTAACATTATTGTGCTTCAATCAACAACTAGCAAGCGCCGACCCATTGCACGTGAGTATTCAAACTTTACAACTAACACCGCCTAATTTCTAATACTGATATTTTTGCAGGATTCTATGCCGATGACGTCAGATGGATGGAAACCCATAATAGGAACAGCTCATCGAGACATAGATGATGAAATCACGTTGTACAAAAATCCTAGCCAAACAGACGAAGATAGTCAACCAATAAAAGCACAACCAGCCATAGTATATACATTACCACCTGCAACCGCTACAAAACCTTATCAAACTATTGCTACAAGTAAAGAAATTATACCATCGGCATCCGTTAACAATAATATTAATGCCCCGACTAAATCTCAAGGTATTTTCATAACGTATACAGGCACTAAATTAACGATTAATTTGGTAATTTTAGGTGTAAAAATTTCTACACATCCAAAATATCAAAAACCGTTCATAGTACTTCCGAATCAACCTAACCATGGCCACGGACCTCACATACCTTTGTCTTCGGTTGGACACAGAGGAACATCATTCAGACATACGGTAACAAACAAAATTCATCCAGTCGCAAATTTAAATGGAAAACGACAAATAAAACCAATCAGAGGACCGGCAATTGCTCATAGTATGAGAAACGAAGTTGTCGTTCCAGCTCCTTCGGCAGCAATAGGTCAGATTAGCCACAACGCGCATAACAACGCATAATTAATGTTTCTATTCTAGGGACGTTTACGTTTTTCAATCAACCTCCTCCGTTCCATAAAGGACAAGGATTGGTAAACACGAAACCTTTTCACATAAACCAATCTCCAGGACATATCGAATTTAATCAATTCGGTTTAGCTGGACTTCCAGCTATACCAAACACAAACGACGTGATAATACAGCAAGTTCCCGTTCAAACATATATTATTCAAAATAAACCACCAATGCAAAACGATAACCTTTTCGTTAATCAAAATGACGAGTTCACGAGAAACCTCGTTCCTCCTCCGTTTAAATCGTTTCAACGCGAAAAGGAAAGACAAAAGGTGTCAAAGCAAAAGGAACAAGCACCGTTGGCCACCGAGCAGGCTGCTACGATAAATCATCCTCAACTAATTATAGGAAAACACAAAGATGGGACGCATTTTAGAACGGTAGTACCTGACAATATCATAGTCCAATTACCTCCGCCGTTCGAGCAGCCTCAGTATAGGCCAAAATTCGTTCAGCAACAGCTGAACGATCGAGAACCGGTAGAAGTCCAAGTTACGAGAGAAAAATTAAAAGTCTTTCATAGCAACGTACCGAATAATTACAATCCAAACGAACAACCGTTCGAACAACGCTACTCTTTTCCTAATAATAACAAACCGATAGAACAAACCAAAATATACCCATTTGAAAGTTTCGACATCACTAAACAGAAACAAGAAAATAAAGGGCAAACATATAAAAAACCTATGGAAGTTGAAACGTTTCCTGTCTACGAAGAACCAAAACGTGAAAGATTTAAAAGACCTATAAGCGAACCTCCCAATTTTCCAACTTATGAAGTTACAGAAGGAAAACCGTGGCAAGAATCGTTTCCGCCGTTCGTCTCTACGAGAGCTCCGACCTCTCAAGAACCGTTACGTTCGCGACAACCTCTAAGAACACAATCGCAACCCATGGAGTTTGTATTTCTTCCGACGCCGTATGCTCCAGATAGTTTAATTCCGACGTCACCAACTCAAGACGAGGTATCTTCAATTTATAGAGAACTAAATAACAGAAATCGACAAAATAATTACGATTATTCGACATTGGATCCTAATTTTTTCAATATAAAAGAAGTATCAACTCATTATCCTATCGTTGGAAGGCCAGAAGCTCCCACGATATTTTCAATTCCGTCGGCACCGGAAAATTCGGAATTCTCTAACGAAATTGTAACCGTTAAAGACGATAAAAATGAACTTCTTCAGGTTTATCAGCCGGTAGAAGAACCAGAACCGACGACGATGCCGCCACCGCTGCCGCCGCCGCCTAGAGCTCCGCCAATGCGTGATTGGCAGAAACAACACCATCGACCTCAACAACGCCGACGTAGACCTAACCAACGAACAACGACAACTACAACCGAGGAGCCGATTCCAACAACCGAACTGTATGAATTACAAAGAATGCAAAGTGTGGAGGAAAGTTATTCGAGTGAAATTCAAAGGCCACAAAGAAGACGAAGACCGACCAGATTGAGAACGACTCAATCTACAACAACAGAATCGACTAAAACCACAGAATCGATTAGAAAAAGACAGAGAATTAGATATGAAGGAACTCGTTTACGTCATACAACTAGTACCGAAAGCCTAGAAGAAATGCCAGTTAATCATAAAACAACAGAATCAGTATCGTATACTGTGTTACAGCCAGTTCGAGAAAGTTTTCTTAGTAGCGAAACTATAAGTCAAATTAAATCTCAAAACAATCGTAAAGATAATCGCATTAAATACGAGAACGAAGTTGCAAAAACAGAAAGTAAGCCGGACGATACTGAAATGGAAACGGGATCTGAAGATTATCCGAAAGTATTATCATACGGTAGTCATTATCACTCGATAGAATCAGACGAAGACTATTCATCAAGTTATCAACAAACAACAGAAGCATCTCCCGAAGTCCAAACGGAAACTACCACAGCAGCAGCAGAAGTCATAACACAATCGCGAAGAAGGACACGCATCCCTACAACGACGATGACAACAACACCACCACCAACTACAACAACAACCACCGAGCTACCGCATCCGATAAGTATATTTACTCCCGAAAATGAAATTGAATACGATTATTCGACGCAACCAGTTCACTTTGAACCTTCTAAGGAAACCATAACTATTCAAGAAATTTATAATAAAAATAATGAAATAGAAAATACAACTCCTACGCCGACAACGACGACGACGACGGCGACGACGAGTACAACAACCGAAGTTACCACATCGAAATTTTACCGAACAAGAGCTAAACCCATTAAATACGATAATAAAAATCGACCCAGATTTAGTGTAAAAGAGTATCGTCAAAGATTAAACCAGTATTCGACGACGACTACTGAATATCCCCGACAAACAAGTACCACTACCGAATCTTCGAGATTACGTTTTCCGAATCGTTCGCGGAAACCTATAATGGTGCTGAAAGATGAAGAAGAAGTGACGGAACGACCGAAGTTCACTCCAAAAGACCCTAGACATGGTATGTCTATAGGTAGCGGAAACGAAGGGATCCCAGAAAAGAAGGTTAACACGAGATTAAGGCCGTTTGGACGATATCGTTCAACAACCGAACCAACTACTACTACTACAACGACAACTCAAAAAATATCAATAAAACCGAACATATTTTCAAATTTGCGAAGACCTCCGTCGATTAGTTTAAGACAAAGGGTCTTCAACAAATACAACAGAACAAATTCTATAGAAAAATCGACAAATAAACCTAACGAAGATGAAGAAACTACAATAAATTATAGTATACTGCCGGAATTGTCTACGGAACCGGTTACAGAAAAGCAAATACAAGATGATGATGATGAAAATGAAGATACAGAACACGAAGACATCGCTAACACCGAAATAATGAAAAACGAATCATTTCTACAATCGCAAAGAGTATCGGATTTAACGTCTTCGGCGCACAGAGAGTACGACACTCCAGGATTGTTTAAATCAGTATCTCCAAACAGTAGGATAGTACCTAATTACTTTACGATTTCTACGGACGATCCTATTTTGCCAATAGAAGCGTTCTTTCCAAATATTAAAGACAAAGGTTCCAAAGCTGATTTTTAAAAAAATACGTGTGATCTAAATAACTAGTGTAAATAACTGTGGATATAAACTATTATGAACAAAATACGTACCAATTCATAACCATCTTCAAACATCTAAATATTTCGATACTTTTGTTTTTATAAATCATTTAAGGTAAGATATATTGTATGTTTATTTGTTGTTAAAATTTTATCAATTGCATTTTTATTTTTTTACCATTTAATAATGATAAAGTGCTAATAAAATAAGTACTTAGCTCACGATGGTACTTTGTATATATTTTCGTTTAAATTATGTGAAGATTAGATTGTGATTAATTAATATAATATATAGGAGTAGGTATACATATAGTTATTGTTAAATGTATGAGTAGGTATGTATATATTATTAGTAAATATTTATTTATTATATAAATTAATGGTCTTTTGTTCGTTTCCTCTTTTTCTATTAATTTTTTCTTGATCGTACGTTAAAAGCAATTGATGAACAAAATTGTCTGTAGGTATATGTATTTAATTTATTATAATTTCATTTATGTATTATTATTTAATATGACTTTATATTATTAATGAATGTACGTAAATATTGTAGGTGCCTATAATAAATAAAATAGATATTACAAAATAATTCTTCCTTTTAATAAAATTGTATTTAATGTAAGTAAAGTTGTAGTACCTATACCTAACACGGTGTAATAACTATTACTTGTTATTTGCATAGTACAAATTAAAAATTTTAGTTAAGTATTTTAAAAGTATGTTGCATCGATTGATGATATTATAAACTTAATAAAATAATCGGATACAGCTAACTTTCATCTGTACATTCATGAATGTTTTAGAAATATAGTTATTTCTGATAGCCTGCAGTTTTCAATTTTTTACAAAACATGAAATAATTCCAAAAGGACTAATTTTAGAGGCAATGTTTATTGCAATTACCAGCATTAATACCTATGTGATTACCCTATCGAGATAAATTTTTATCGTTGGTGGCGCCACAATCGGCTAAACAATGGCGACGTTATCGAATAATGTCCACGTTATTGTTCTTTGTCGGTCATTTCAGTAATTCAAATTATAAACACAGGTGGCGTTTGGTTAAAAATTTTCCCCAATAATTACAATTTTTAAATTTTGTAACCAACTTCTACCTAGCCAGTCAGTGGCTTACCTTAATACAAATTACAATAAACTTGTATATTTCAATATTGTATATTTACTTTGTATTTTCATTTGTATTTATATAATTGGTTTTTATTTAAAAATAATATCAAAATACAGAGAACTAAAGCATAAGTCTTTTCGATAAAGGAGGGAATTATATACTGAAATAAACAAAATTTCTCCTGACAATTTTTACACTGTTGTTGATTAAAAACAATGACTTTTAAGTCAAATGGGAAGATTAACTACCGGTGATTGATATACAATGACTTGAAACACTGCATACTTAGAAATGTACCTTTATTTCTTATCATTTTTTTTTAAACAAAAGCAATTAAAATGTTTTCTAATATTTCTTAGTTTTTAATTTCGAATTTACCTACAATTAACATAAAAGTTATGAATATTTAATTAAACATTAACTTAGCACGTGACTGTAAATTTTAGTAAATTTATTTTAAATTGGCAATTATCAAAGAAAAAGTTATTTATGTTAGGAATGACTTATAGCAATAGAACAATTATTTAATATTGTACAAGACTGCATTGTGACTAACATTATTTTATGCGGTAGTCATCCAAGGATAGCCTTAAAATTAATTCATAGACAACATAAAAATACCTATGTAAAGCTTAATTAGTTGCAGTAGAAAACTTATTGTGACATGACAATTAAATTGTCATGTAATAAACAATTATCTTTGATGTTAAATAATAGATGATTCTTTCAATATAGGTACATGTAAATATTGATAATTCTTTAAACCCATTTTGAAGACATAATCATACTCCTAACTGTTTGACGCACAGTTTTGCTCAATGGATCTACAATGAAATAATAATTATAGATAAATGATTTAACTACGATACGAACATATCTTATGTCCTCCTTGCATTGGAATAAATACTGGTAATATCATAGGCATGGAACAAATTAAGACATAAGGACTATCACTTTCCCCCTGCGGGTATAACATACGATATTCCTCCTGGTTTAAACAGTTTTCGACAAAGACACGCCCAATTAGACAACTTATTGGATACTTTTTTGGAAAAAGTATTTCCTCGTCTAAAAAGCCAAATTGTAACTCACTTTTACATGATTAATAAGTTTACCATTGTAAATAATGCGATATCTTCTTTCGATTTCCAAAATTTCCTCATTTTCTGGTTGTCTAGAAGCAGCATGAATCCATAAATGTCCTCTATGAGCCGTTGGCCAAGTTCTGCCTTCATGTCTATAAATGATAAGGTATTATCATATTAAATATTAATTTATGTCGCTTACAATTTAATTCCAGAAATTAAAAGACTAGCCCACGGTTGATGCATAGTTAGACATAAGCCTTGATCAGTTTCTGCTAAAAGTGCTTTGTTTGCTATCCTAATGCTTGCCGCATCTCCATCAGTTACTATACCACATTCATTTAAATCTTCCTCCAAAATTTTATCATTTTTATTAGTATTAGAAACCTACAATAATAAGGGTATAAATGTATATACATTGTAGTTAATTGTTTTTATAAACAAACATACATTTGGTTGTTCTTCATACACATTTTTTGGAAATCTCTGTTCTGTTGTAGACAACAACTTGTCAAGACTTTTTCTTAAAGACTCTTTATTTTTTTTATATTCATTATCGGTGGTAAGTCTAGTAGAATAATCTAGGGCAAATTTTAAATCTTTCCTATTTGTATGGTATCTTAATTTTTGCAAATTTTTAAGAGTATCCGTATTGCGCTTATCTCCAACAAAATAGTCAGTTTGGTCATCATAAAGTTTAGTATAATCACTATAATTTAATAATTAAAATTTTATTTATAATTTTGTAAGTTATCATACCCAGTTCTATCAGCTTCTAACAACTTATCTCTCATTTCAGTAGCTTTTTTCCATTCTACTGATAGTTTTTGATTCTTCAGACGATTGTATAATTTATCGGATTCTTTCGAATTTAACTCTAAAATTTCTAATTCTTCATTTGTAGCGATCTAAAATATTAGATTTATTTAATACTTTTTCTCATACAAATCTTTATTAGAAATGATTACATTTATTTTAAAAGCCCAGCTATGTATAGTATTTTTGCTTAAACTTACCATGTTGCTGCAAGTAAAACAAGGACCGGACCCTTCTAACTGGCAAACTATTCGACCACAATCTGTGCAATTATTGATAAGTTGATGATAGCTTGCTTCACAATCACAGGGTTGACGGCCTACAAGAATATATTAAATAACTTAATAACCTGAAAATTTATTGTACCTTTATTAGACTCAAATTCGGGGTAACTAAATATTTTGCCACTTCCATTCCAATAATATTGTTGAGGCGTTCTAAGGCTACTAACGCTTTTCATTTGACTTTGTTTTTGACCTTTAGGGGTTACTTGTTTAGGTTTAATTTGTTTATTCGAATGTTCATCATTTATTTGCATTTCTGAAAAATTACTCTGAACCTTATTTACAGTTGTAGCTGCTTTTGTCGATTTAAAATCATCGCTTTTATTAAGCGATTTCAAGTTTACATTTTTGTTTTGTAAACGGTCATCAAGTTTGTTTTTGAGTGCAGATTTTTTTCGAGAATTGTTTGAAGTTTTATTGGAATTAAACAATTTATTTTTAAGTTCTTCGTACATTTGAATATGCTTAGAATTACTTCTATCTATTATGTTATCTATGAATTCCTCAAAATCTTCTGCAACTTTAATTTGTTTTATGTACCTAAAAATTGGAATGATAAATTGATATAAAATATTTTTAACTTGATACGTACCTTATTATTTCGTCGTCCACTTCACTATTTAATATGGGCTTTAAGCATTTTCTAATAAAATCATCCATTATTTATGAAATCACTACTTTCTCAATGTTACAACGACTTTACAAATTTTATAGGTTATGAAATTGTCTTGGTTAAAATAAAAATGTTACCA
Source organism: Rhagophthalmus giganteus (assembly GCA_036326145.1). Lineage (NCBI taxonomy): Eukaryota > Metazoa > Arthropoda > Insecta > Coleoptera > Rhagophthalmidae > Rhagophthalmus > Rhagophthalmus giganteus. Next base: position 54,158,567 of record JARFJA010000001.1, read on the forward strand.
TAAAATAAAATTATTTTCAAATCCTAAAAAATTTAAATAAATGAGTTTATTACAATACAGAGATTCACTTAAATTATGTTCGTCGTTATGTGCAAAAGTGCTTATGCAAAATTTTTAGTGATATAAGTTAAATTTATTTATCTCCGCTACTGAATAGAAGTGCATTGCGAAATTTAAAAACTGTTCAGGGGATTTACACAAAAATAAGAATAAATCACTACCCGTTTACATATATTTTTGTTAATATATTTTTTATATTTATGTAGCCATAAATCTCAAGTTTTTCCTCTATTTTTATTTTGTAGGAGTATAATATACATATGTATTACACTTTATTTTTCTTTTGTCTGTTAATATATTATTTCGTATTTTATATAATTTTATCTATTTCAAACTTACTTTTTTACGCTTCAAAAGTTGACGATGAAGATAAATTAATATTGATATACTTATAGGTGAGCACCTACACATACAATTTAAAATGAATTTATGTTATAACTATAGTGATTAAATTAAAATAAGCATTAAAACAAGAATGCGAAGGAAAAATATTTATATTGTATTGTAAATAAATTAACAAAATGTATTGCTTAATTACAATAAATCTCATGTACGGGCAATTATGTATAATACCTAGGTACTATTATATTGTACTTATACAAATGTATGCGTGATGCTGAATTAAGAATTGTGAATTATGTACAAAAAGCTACCTATTCTTTTAAACAGAAACAGTATACCTATCTAATATATAATAAATGAATTAAAACTATATAATGCATATAATTAACATTAATAAAGATTATACGTTTGTTAATAAAAAAAATATACATCGAATAATATTGTTTTTGTTTGATATGTTACCATAAATAAATAACAGTACTAAACAGATACAATTTCAAAAACGTTTTCATTTAAAATACGATATGCGTAGAAACAAATAGGTAAGTAGGTATTTAGAATACTGTTTCTGTTAAAATAAAAGTTATAAACATAGAATTTTTAACAGACAGAGGATTTACATCTTAAAGCAAATGCTCTATAATTAGAGACATCCGATTCAAATATCAGTACACATATAATTACTATAGACCAAACACAATAAATGTTTTAGGCCACATTATTATAATGGTATATCACAATACTATGATTAAATTGTACCCTTAATGTTTTTTAAACATATTAAAGTCATAATACAAGAAATCCTACAATTTTTAAAATGGAAAAGTTAGAAACATCAATTGGTCACATCAATAATCAGATTTCTAATTACAATAAGTTACCGAGTAAGGTGTATTCTATCTGTTACTTTCACAATTTCTTAGATTTCATTAAATTAAATAAGTAATGAAATTAATCGATTATAGAAATAATATATATACAGCAAGACTTTCATCTTTTAATTTTAAATAATACTGATTATTGAATTAAAATTGTTGATCCTATCATATATGGCAGTAAATATTTAATTTATAAATTATAAATAAAATCAATCTTTAACGAGAAATTTTAACTATAGGAAAGAGTTACCTACCTATTAGGGAACTTTGTGAAAATATTAAACAATATAACTATCTAATTCTATATATATACAAAGTACTAAATTGCTATAATAAAAAATTTATAAATAAATATTTAATTGACTATGTAAACACATTTCAGGTAATCTCAAATATTAATTATACCTATTTTTTTAACGTTAATTATAAAAAGTTATAATTGTAACTATTTTTATTAACAAAATTTAGTAAATAACGAATTTGAAAAACCAAACTTAATATAACAAATTTAAAAATTAAAACATAATCCAAATGCGATGATAAAATTTATTAGACAGCCTGATTTCCAGCTTGTCCACCGTTCATATTAAAACTACTTAATTCTGCATTGCCATGATTAATATTTATATAGTAGTTCCTTGGAAATAATGTAGAAACGTATCTTGCCTAAAAATATAATGTAATTATTCATTAACAACTTACAAATAAAATACGAATTATAATTTTTATTTAGTTGCGGTTCAAAAAAAGTTATCGAAAATCAAATTGATATTTATCGTACAGCAAAAGCAATGAAGTGTTAGCATATAATATAGTATAGTATAGTATACCTACTTAACCAAGCAAAATTTTTTTAAAAAATTACAAACCCTCAGGCGCAATTGAAACAGTATCTATAACCCTTTATTTTGCATTTAATTAGGATGGAATATCTTGATAATCTCGGGATAAATATTTATAACATTTTTTAGATTTTCTTAATTCTCCAACAAAGACCGCCTGGAAAATTACATTATCAATTCTTTATAACCAAAGTTAATAGTAACTAACAATTAGAATAAGAAGTGTTGATGCATAGGTGTATGCAATGTGTAGGTATAAGTATAGATATCATACAAAACACATTTTTTTTTAATTTGAATAAAGCAGATGCAAAGAACGTAAAGCGTCATCATAAAATATGCAAAAAGTAATTCAAGAAATAATACATACAACAATAGAAGCAGTAGTAGCTCCTATCAGGAACCCCGAAAGAACATCACTCCAATGATGTTTATAGTCAGAAACTCTAGTCATCCCTGTATAAATTGAAGAAGTAATTGCGAGAAATTGAAGCGTATGTTTCAAAAGCTTTGAACCATCCCATGTCATACGAGCTTGTAAATAAATCTGTAAATATTAATTAATCAAGGTACTGAAAGGTTTTACTGAAATAAATTATCATACTTACAGCAAAATATAACATACTATACATCGAAAATGAAGAATGCCCTGAAGGAAACGACAATCTGAAATTTATGAAATACTGAAATTTAGTCCGAATGTATAAGTTTATTAATTACAAAAAAAAATCAGACACCTACTCAAATTTTTAGCTGTTGCCCAGCAAACACTATTTTCAATACATAGTTATGTAACAAGTAGTAACCGCTTCCTGTTGCATTAGATTGGCAATAATGAGAAAGAAAACACGTCTCAACTTGCTAACTAACTGTAGAGCGCGGAGCGTTTTGTAATAGAAATTATAGTACATTTTATAGTCAACAATAATAATTGCAAGTACAAAGAACTGGAATTAGATACAAAAATATGTTCCAATCTACATTCGTGATTTTATTTTAAGCGTTTTCCACTAAACGTTATTTTGTTGATGTTTTTCACAGTATTAATTTTGGGGGTTATCGTTATGTTTGAAAACAAATACGGCATACCAAAGATTTGTGTAAGTAGGTATTTTTGTACTAACCTCATTTCTTTAAGAACTCGTTTAATGTCCGTATATTTAGGATTAGTACAGTAGAAGTCTTCGTGGTACAAATGATAATTCTTAGGATCGCTACAATTTGTACTTGGTTGGCACACCGTGTAAAAATGGGGCCTTAATCTACCTATCGTGTATTTCATAATATCGGTAGAGAGTTGTGAACATGCTGCTCCAAACAGAAAAACTCCTATTACACAATATGCGTTCCAGACCCACATAGGAATCTTATAACCCAGTAAAATAAATTCTCGTTTTCGGTCGTCATTTACATTTGTAAAATATTCAGTTGCCAACATCTGAAAAAAAAGATTATTTACTTAAATGGATAGGATAGGTCCGTAATAGAGGGGTGTCCGTAGTAGACGGCGCGTCATGATTTGAATATGAAAAATAAAAACGACACGTACCTAACAAATGCTTTAAAAAAAGTAGATAATTTCGCTTTCGCCGTGATTAATTATTCTGGGGGGGGGGGTCTTACTTATGCACTTATTATATTCCTAGAATTTTTTATTAAAAATTCCGAAATTTACATTATGTTGTGGTCGTGATGGACTAGAGAGCTAGACATTCTCCTAGTAAACCAACGGCCTCGGGTTCGAATCCTTTTACAACCGTGGATGTGTTTGTGTGTTCTTGGTCTTACTAACACTACATAGTAGTACGTACAATAAAATATAGTCGCTGGCTAATGGTCAATGACCAAGACCGTTAAATAAATTTAAAAAATATTGTTTTAAGTAAAGCACAATGCAAGGATGTTCATTTTACTGGCACTGCGGATGTCGGTCTTTCCAATTTATCGATATATGTAACTACAGCCTATCCATTCGTATTGGAAGGTTTTCGGATTAAAAAATTTATCTACTAATGCAGCTTAAACAGCTTCATTTCGATTACCCGAGTATTGTTAACTTAAAAGCATTTTGTATTTTGAAAAGTTTGACCTGATTTTATTAATGTTTATTACGAAACAAAATATATAACTAAATAAGTTAATTGTTTTTCTAAAAAAATAGCATAAATAGATAGACTATAGGTATTGTTCCTTTACAACTAATAGATATCTATATGTGTCAGTATGTATCCCCCTTTCAAGGACTAAAATTAAGGGCTATTACTCAACTAGAAGATAATTATAGATAATTTATGTGAGAATCCTCTTTTCAGTTAAAATTATTAAATTACCGTTTAATTCTTAAAATATCCTAATAAGTGTGTGGGTCAAAAGAATTAAAATTGTTAATTGGTTAAAAAGGCGATGCCGACGAGAGAATATATTACGTAGTCTTTTAAAAAAAAAGAAATACATATATAAAATATCATATATTTACCAACAAGAAGTACGCATATGTTGCCAGTTTCTTTCACTTGTTTCAAATTTTTTATCTAATCATAGGTATAGAATATGTAGATAGATACAAACCCAAGTATTTTAGGTTTCATATTATTTTAAATAGAAAAGTTTTAAATGTATAGTGCCCACTAAATACTTCACTATTTGTATTGTAAAATAAGTGTTGTTTAAGTAAATACCCACCTAAAAAACGTAATTCATTATACAAACATGACTTTTATATTTACATTTAAAAACCGATTTAGATATATAGATACCATTATCACAATGAAAACATTTTAAATCATTTAGGTAGGTACATTTATCTACATTTGATCAGTGAATTAGAATTGACTGTCTTCAGTTTACTAATATTTTTCAAATCTATTTCTGTATTTTAAAATTCTCCAAATTATGATTCGGTAAACCACAAATTGTTTCTCAACTATTGTCTCATACTTATAGAACCTCCTATTTCGTATACATTTCTTGATATCGTTAACATTTGAAGGAAACATCTAAAAACTTGGAAAATTGGATTTAAAATTTCAAAAATCTAAGAGTTAGTAATTTGGTAGATGAGTATAATAATAGAAAAGTGGCATTATTTTTGCACTATGCAGCACTTACAATTTTTAATTCTTTTGTTATCGAAATCAACAAATTTTCATATACAAGGAGAAATTTGAAAAATATTGCGAACCGAAAAAATACCTTACAGCAAAACGACATAAGATTCTTACAAGAGCTCAAAATGAAGACGAAAGCATTGATGAATTTACGATAGACTTAAGGAATTTTAAGTTTAAATTGTAAACTGTAGTCATTGCGTGACAGTTTAGTGTGTGATATGTTTATAGCAGGATTAAGCACAAATAATAATGTAATTTTATTAAAGAACGTTTATTATAAGAAGAGAATTTTTAAACAGTTGGTATAAAAAGTAACGAGACAGTGATACATAAAGTTAAGAAGCAAAACAAAAGAAAATCTAGAGAGCAGGCAATAAGTGTATCGTAAAACGTCATCTTGTTCAAAATGTGATCAAGTCCACAAATATAAATGTCCAGCGCGAATAGAAGTCATTTTGCAAAATTTTATAGGTTGAAGCAAGTTAAAATATTAAGTTTAGAAAAGAGTTAGGGCGATGGTCAAAAAGATAACACTAGTGAAGATTTAATTTAATATTTAAGGGCCATTTTCAAAGTCATTTTCGTCAAAGTACAAGAAAACAACGGTCAGTCAAAATTAATAAGAAATTATTAATATATCATTTAGATACGGGTGCAGAGACAAACGTAATATCAATTGAAAATTTTGAAAGATTAAATTTCGATAATACAATTTCTACAACTAATATAAACTTAAATCATTTTCAGGTGAAAGTCTATACCAGTTATAGGTAAAGTAATGGTCAATGATTGCATTGTTCAGAAAATAACTGAAGTTTTAAAAAAAAAACATGTGATATAGATCGTTAGAATACCAGAACTACATAAATAAGATACATAGATAAATAAGAAATAAAATATATCAGTCGATCTGTACGTGTCATACACGTTTAATAATTTGTCGTGTAATTAATTGTTTGTAAATAACATAACAGTCTCGATCAATTTTTTTATACACACATACAAGTATTAAAACTGCATGTATGAATTGCGTTTCTTGCATATCTCGGAGATTTATTCGTTTTAGTATTGCATGTTAAAAAGGCGATTACGAATTTTATTAACGACAGAATTAATTTTATTGATTTAAATTGAGTTTTAATATTTGTTTTAACGTGCAGACAATCGACTTGAAAATATCAAATCTGTAAACCAGATTTTCGCTTCATACTATATGTCCAATAAGTTTCGTCGCCTGTAAAATTGTAAAAGGTTGACAATTTGCTGAGCAGTTGAACTTCAGTCCCTTATTTTGTGCAAGCGAATTCCTCATTCGAGCGTTTCCTTCGAAATATTAATGCCAATGAACTCGTGACCGGTCTGTTCAAATTCTGCCTTTTCGAAACAAATAGCTGAAGTCCGAATGATAATACTTTTTGGACATATCGACGACTCACTTCAAAATCTACATAATTTAATTTATTCGGTATTTTTAACCCTTACCGTAACTGAAAATTTTTATCTTTGAATGGGATAATCACTTGTTAATCCACTAAAATTAAATAACGAGTAGTTTGACACGAATCATATCAAATTTCTTATAATTTTTTTCCACTTGCACTTTCAATAAATAATACAACAAGTTTATAGGTAAATATATACAGTAAAACTTCTATAAAACGACCACCACTGGTTCTTCTAAAAAATGGTCTAGTGTAGGAGTGGTCGCTTTAGATTTATTTTCTTAAGTTTCGTTTCGCTCTTAGAAACTGCGGTCGGTTATTGAAATGGTCGGTGGGAAGAGTTTTACTGTACTTACTTTGAGAAGCGATATTATTTTGTTGTAGGTAGATAATCCTTTTTAAATTAAAATAAATAATAAAGAGCGGAGAGCTAGTTGGAAGGCACATTTTAAAATCGACAGGATAACTAAGTAGTAACTATGTAACTAAGTGGTGTAGAATTTTTTTTAAAAGCTATACATATGTTGCCGTATACAGTGAGTTTACCTTGAACGTAAAAAACATAAGTAGTTAAAATCGTATTATTTTTTTGGAAAAATTTAATCGCAACTTAATTGAACCACGAGCAAAGTACAAATTACATATTATGCTCATTATCAGCTATTGTATTTAAAAACAAAAAACGTGAATAATAGAATGTGTTTAAGTAGGCATGTTAAGATTCTACTTGAAATATATTTTAATTGTTATACTTACGTATAAATAGTAGCGAATTAATCTAATTTTATCAAATTAAAGTTCAATTTTCAGAAAAAAAACTAGAAAATATGTAATAGGTACCTAATTGTAAATATACGATCACCAATTAAGGGTAGATTACAAAAAAAAAGAAAGAATTAATGAGGATTAGGTAGGTAGGTAAATACCTATACATATTCTTGTCAAGTTCGTTAAAATTAATGCCGTCTGTAAATAAAGCTATTATTAAAACACCATTTACTGTAGCATTTCATGAATAAATTATTTCCTGTATTTGATCAGACTCTAGATTATTAAATAAGTAATTACCGTGGCTTTAGAAAGATTCTTCTTGAATATAAATCGAGAAATGATCAAGTTGTTGATCTATTTAATTATAATAATTGCGTTTATAATTAATTGATATTGGTTTGCATAACATTATCATTCTCGACTATCATAAACTTTACACTCATTTTATACTTTGTCAACTTTTAATGTAAAAAATCAGTCACTTCAATATAATCAGAATTTTATTTATAAATGCCTATAATTAATAAAAGAATCTTATAAAATCGAAAAAGCAATTTAAAGCGGGTATTTATTCTGTTGCATTAAGTATTGACGTCTATAAGAAATTTTCAAAAAAAAATGACGTGAATAATTATAATTAACTGTCGGAATCGCAGTTACAAAATAAAATCTAAACAATGCCTATAGACAATTTGAACAAGATGTAAACAAGTCAATGTTCGTGGCAGAGAAGTTTTCATGCATGATTTGCATGAACTTATTCGAATACAATAATTACGATAAAACCCACTTGCATCAAGCGAAGCATGAAAAAGAATATAACAGCATGTAATTAGTTTACGTGCAAATTTAAATATTTTGTTTTTAACAAAACTTGTTCTAAATATGCACAGAGGTCGTCAAACTTTTACCCCACATCGTGAAATCAAAGAGAAATACCTATTGCTTATTAAAACGCTTGTTCGTTAATTTATGTAAGAGTATATAAATTATGCCGATAGACAATCTGTTCGATTTTATGTGTCACGGCAGATATCTTGGTTATTGTAAGAATCTCAAACTAATGGTATTAATGAAAGTTGTTAAACAGTTTCTTTCCAATATTTTTCAAAATCAAAACAGACTGTACTGTATACATATTTTGTGGTTAATAAGAATACTTCGCAGAATATGTATATGAAATACCAACAGAAATTCGGCTAACAATAGGTGGTAGGTATTAAAGGTACAGTTGCTAGTTCAGTATTGTAAATTATACATAGTATAAATACAACATAGACGTCTATCTATAGCCCAAGAATATTATTAAAGTCATTGAGAAAGAGCGATAAAAATACTAATTAATGGTAGGTAAAATATTTTATACACCTATAGTCTGGGGCACTCCGGGAAGACGGTTACTTACGTTAGTCAACGTGTTCGTCTGAGATAGATAGAAAGCCGATATGTCTACCCGTGACTGTCCCAGACTATAACTATAAAATTTAAAATATCCATCGACAACCAAAAAAAAAACGTAGGTACTTACTATTTTATTATAGGAAAAGTTATTTAAAAAAACAAATTTGAATATCATTTCGACATGAAATGCTTATTCTTGAATATAAATTATATAACTCAAGATAGCTAGCTTAAACAGTTAATCGTGATTCTTTTATCATTTTGTTCTCTTGTTAAAACACTTCAGAAAGATCTTGTCGTGCAGCACACATTACTTATTACAGCTACATTAGCTGGTAAATTGCTTCGCACGGAATTTTCACAATTAAGTAATTTATTTTGTCAACTGCTACTCGGCACCATTTTGATTGTACTGTTTAAACTGGCTATCTAAACATATTTTTGATTTTAGTAACGAATACTACCCGTACCTACAATTTTTCCGAATATCGTGGTTCCGCGTATTATTTTAAAACAATTTATTTATAGATACAATTGCGCTTTTCGTCAAAAATCAAAGAGAATTCGCATTAACGTTAGCTTTCGAAGTTGTTTGGTAAAAGTAGACCTCAAGCAGCTTATTTTTACTACATCATTTTATTTTTACAGAATTTTCAGTGAATGTCAAACAATTTTAGGATACCAGAAATTGTTTTGACCTATAAATCGATTATGACGTCGTCATTTTGCCTATCTTGCAACACATTGGTGTCAAACATTTTCAAACTATGTTGAAAATATTAATAAAAATTAATCAATATACCTATTCAAATTGCATAATACGATACAATCCACATAATGCACAGAGGTAGGTGAATACAATATTACATTGTCTAAAATTTAATAAGCAACATACCATAAATTGATAATTCAGGGTCATCTTTTTATCGCATCTTACATAATATTTTAAAGTATCTACACATATTATTGCAGCCAAAATTATTTATAAACTAAATTTTAGTGGCAAGCATATAAATAGGTAGGTGATCAATAAATGGCATAGGGTCGTCTGTTTACGGCACCTTATGTCCTGGCGACCCCCAGCAGCTATGTTATGCAATAAATAATAGTAAAATTGTTAAAAAAAAATAGTTGAAATGAAAACCATACCAAGCATACCAACATACAAAGCATGCAGGTATATATTTTTTATGATTTTACTATTATTGCATAAAATAACTGTTAGAGGCCGCGAATAAGTAACGGGTCGTATAAATCGACCCTACTTTTGAATACAAAACTTTAAAGTAACTCTAAACCAAAAGTTTAAAATAATAACAGTGCTTGAACTATACTTTGTTTAGATTTTTTGCAAATTGTTGTGGGATTTATTAAGTCTGTAACCATTGGGCGTCGATTCCGAGACAATCGCGAACATTAAAAAGAATTTATCTTTATGTTATTGTTACTATAATTTGCGATCGATTTGAAACTGATTTTAATTAAAAAAAATTCTACATTCCACATTTTCCATTCCAAAATTAGGATTTTATTTTAAATTAACTAAATCGAAGATTTCATGCAATAAAATAGAATACACAATTACGTGGGTTAATTGAAATGTTTGGTGACATCATAACTGAATATAGATTTCGTAATTTCCTCGACAAACTATTGTTGATGTCTATAATAATAAGAATAACTACTAATTTTAAATTTCAAAATAATACCTAGTAGGTATATGAATAAATTGAATGTTAAAAAACAACATCGAAAAACGTGACATGGAATAAAAATTAGACTGCTAATACCTATAAAACTTTTCCCATATAAAAATTAACATTTTTACATATCGCGTAGAGAATAGAATTATGTAGTATATCATTTTCTGATGACAGTAACAAAGCGTTGTACTTATTTGTTTTTATTTTATTGTGATAATGTCAATAAGAAAATATTGTTCTGTTCACGAATATAAGTAAATATACCTACTATCAAAAAAGAATGCAGGTAAAGTGTTTAGAAATACTTCACGAAATTCCAAGATAAAGTAAAAATGCTTTTACCATAATTAGACTACTTACATAGACTGCGGGTGATTAATATTTTGTTTAATTATCTTTAAACTTATAGTTAACAATTCCTAGCCGTTTTTTATTTTTATAAAACATAAGTAGGTATCTAAGTATTTCTATCAGTTTTATAAGACAAAATATATTTTTGTGGAAATCCTTAAAGTTGTAAGTACAGAGATAACCCTCGTATATAACGAAGAAATAAATTTAAGACTTTATGTACCACTTAATTAAAAGAACATAGGCTATTTAACAAATACATAGCATGAAATTCTAAAAATTTGGAATTGTACATAAATTTTATTGCACACAATCAGGGGTCGTACTGGAGTTAGATAAAAAAAATGTAAATAGGTACCGAAAACTTTTAACTTACGTTCATACTTTTTAGAAAATTTATTCTAAAATTACGTATTTTTTATGCAGTAAAATTATTTGAATAATCACTATCTACTGCCTTTATACCGCAGAATTATAAAGATCTTACGGGTTTTTTATAAGGAGCTGGGCCCAACTGAAGATAGCAATGAACCATATACCAATTGAAAGCTCTCAACGAGTATTACAACATAGCTCCAAGCATAAGTCACGAAAACGGAGTACAACATTTTTACGAGCATTCAAATGTCTTTAGTTATAAATCCAATTACATTCGAATGCTCCTAAAAATGTTGTACTCCATTTTCGTGACTTATGCTTGGAGCTATGTTGTAATACTGTTGAGAGCTTTCAATTAGTATATGGTTCAATGCTATTTTCAATTGGGCCCAGCTGCTTATAAAAACCCGTAATGTCCTTTACTATATTTTTAATTTAAAAATTGTTCGTGTGCCCTTAAGCATTGAAAATTTCCCTATTACAAACCATAAACTAGATAAAAGTTTAATCGCATTTTTATGCGACCGATAAACTACAAAGCAAGTAATAAAACATGTGCGTCACTTACTTTCATGATTTGTCGTAGTGCAAACAATAAAACTGAATGCTTTTAAAATAAAAGCGGGATTTCCTAGTACCCATATAATAACTCGAATACATCTATATATATATATAGAATTCTGGCAAAACCGATTAAGATCTTTCGCGTTAGTGGTACAAAGCGGTAGTGCTTGTTTCAGTAGTTCAAATGTTAAATTACGGCGTCGCATTATACGCGTGTGCGAGGAGTGCTCGTTCGGTTTAAAAGGCCTTTTTGCGTGTGAGTGCGCGAGTGTTATGTGTTGTGTTCTCTAAAAGGATTACAAACAAAAAGGATTAATACGACTAGAAAAGATACAATTTTTCTTTGTCCACTAACTCTTCATGTATTTATAAAGTGTAGATACATCAAGCTTTAACATAAATTCTCTGAAAATCGAGCTTGGTTAGGCTCTTGGATAGGGACTCAGTTAGGGTCTTGGTTAGGGCTCCCCTTAAATATTCGACGATCCAATTTCGCAAACGAAATTTTATCTTATGCGCGTTTTTGTGATCATAGTGTTTGGTGAAATATAGTGAAATATGAAGCGTACGTAATAATGCAAGTTCACAGTTAACTAAATAATCTACGCTGGAAATTGGTGATAGAGGGAAAACGATGACGAGAAAAAGGTAGAAAATACAAAGAAAAATTTAAAAGTCTCTAATTTCTTGTTATATAGCCTGTTACAGACAAGTGGCAGTCGCAGCGGCAGCAGCGTTAGCCTTCATTTTACGTGAGTATTAATAAACAAATTATATTTTAAGATTTAGTTAGTTTACTTCTAATTTATATTAACAGGGGTGATTTATTTTATTTTAAATAAGTAGACACAATAACATATTAATTTTTTTAAGATATATATTTAACACCTTATTAATGTTGAATTAAAAACAAATTTAATTTATTTAGGGCATCGTATGTGTATGTATTGTGTGTCGAAATATGTTTAATGTCCAAGTTTCTTGATTAACTTTTTATTTTGCCACCTCTTTACTTGAAACAAAATATTCTAATAATTTCAATTTTTTCGTGGCATTCTTTTAATACTCCTCGTCCTAAATTTGATTAATGAATTTAATTTAACTTGTTCACTTTATGTGTTTAAAGTGTTGTTTCTATTACTTCCTCTGCAATACTAATAAGGTGCATTATGATGGTTTAAATAGATAAGTATGGTATTTATCTATATACCTATAATTAGATACTTACTACATGAAATACTTAATAAACAATCTGTATCTAATAATTAAATCTAATTTCTGAAATTTGAAACCTTTACATCATTAGATATATGTACATTCGAAGTTCCATATAACGAAGTGTTGCGGGGATTCGAAAAAAAATTGTTATATAGAAAATTCACTATAAAGAAAACGACAATTTTGGCATCAAACATTTCGTGTTCTCAACAAAGACAATCTGCAAAAACAACTATTTACGTACAAAAAGTAGAAACATTATAATTAAAAGATTTAATTGACTTCTAATTTCGTTTAAAATTTTTAAATATAGGTAATTATTGTTTATTAATGAATTACATTACATAGTTCTACAAGTTGTTTCATTTTTATATTTATTTATTTACCTAATTTTATTTGATTTTTACGTAAATTATAAATACAATTGAAATAGGACTTGGTTGGAAAAAATAAAAAATATTTTAAATAGGTATAGGTAAACAGTAGGGTCGTTAAACGTCCGTATTATTCGAATTAGTTATTTGCTTGTCAAGTAAGTCGGGTTCACGTCACTAAATATTCGTTAAAATCTATTTCAAGACATGTGCCAGTTTCTGTGGTGGCCACTGTGCCTACAAAATATTGAAAGATTCATCTAAAATATTGTTTAAAAACGTGTTCAAGATGAAGGTTCTACAAAGAAATTCGATATATAGAAAAATTCGTTTTACAGAAGTTTATTGTATGGAAGTTCGACTGTACCCGCTTTTAAAATGAAATGTGCATTATTTTCTATTACAACAGTTTGTTTCGCCCTAAAACTATATAGGGCGACTTTCTCCAAACCGCACCGTATAAGTAGATGTTGTACATTTAATTGTTATTTTTTTTTAATGGCTTCGCGACAAACGCAGCATGTCCAACAACCAGTTTAGTCTGTATCCCAAAAATACAAAGTGAGTTCCAGGTTAAACGCATGCAGATAAGTTTCATGGTTCGTTAACTGTTTTCACGCTTGAAGGTTATTAACGTCGATTTTTCTCTTAATTTCACCTAAAGTCGAGGACGGTCAAATTTTAAAGTTTCAGGCGTGAAACGCTAAGGTTGTAAATAAAGTTTATGTTAGGTAGAGAAGAGATTTAAGAGATACTACATTCAAGAAATTTCTCTATGGAAATAATGACTGGATTTGCTGACGAGTTGGTTGTTGAATACAAAAGTCGATGTGCATAATATTTTAAATACTTTAGTATTACTTTGTTAATTACTTTATGTACTACCTACACACAAAGTATAAGATCAGCATTGAAAATGGCAAACTTATGATAATTAGTTATTGTCGATAGATAAAGATGGGGGAAATGTGAACATATTGGGCGTATTTTGCGGTTTATTTGAAAGAAGAATAAACCAATCGCGTGCAATATTGCTATCTAACCGCTTAGTTTCCTGAACGCGCACCTCCGTCGATTTTGTTTCCCTATAATTTATCAATTGATTTATAAACTGAAACGAGGCGATACGTCGAACATGGAACTTGTAAAATGAAACGTGCGTCGATTAAAATTTCATACCTTGATACCGTAACCAAATTTAATTAACCTTAACTTGTCCTAAGATAGCATGTTCAAATGACGTGTGACAATCTACAAGAAAAATTTAAGCACGATCAATAAACTGCAGATTAGATATTGGTAATATTTGCCTACTTTTTTTTTATTATGCTGGTACAATCTCGGGAATTTTGCCCAACGACTACAGATTTTATTATTACGTATTTTTCGATTTGGATTACAACGGTATACGGTGTTCCCTAATTCAGGCAGGCACTAGTCGTGACCAATATTGTTTTTTGCGTTGACCCGACCGGTGCAACGGCAACGTGGCCGTTAAATTTCTTTTAATATGAATCAAGATATTCACAGACGTCCATGGTTGCAGAAGGATTCGAACCTTCGACCGCTAGATAGACGAATGAGTGCTAAATCCACTCGACCATTACGGTTCCTATTTACTTATGTTAAAATATTAGTTGTGTTCGTTTAAATATTTAAAAAAAGATAACGTTATAATCAGAATAGTAAGATAATATCGTATTTATTGCACATTTTTTTTATGTACGCAATAAATCAAAATAGTCTTTTCAGCCCCATCCATTTTCAAATTTTCAAAAATCAAATTTCGTACATTATTAAAGCACCTATTTGCTTATTTCATTTGATATCACATTTCGTTGTTACCGTAGCTACCTTTTATTTACAAAAACAACATCTAGGCGATGTTTACGGAGGTCTTCGTAAATATTACTTCTATTTATTACCGAAGTAGATAATGTTTAAAATTATTTTTATCTCGAAATATGATATTTTAAATCTCTATTCGGTAAATTAGATTAAATAATTTTATAATAATTTTCCAATGACGTTTTATGTATTTGGTATTTTTATTGTAATTAAGAAAACTGCAAATAATCGGTATTTGATTTTGTAAGTATATTAAGGTACTTAGTATTATTTATAGCTTTACCATAATGACTATTACATGTGTGTTACGTACATAACATTTTGAGATTATCAAAATGTATTGGCGACTTTGAGTTGCTAATTGTCTGTATCGTTTTTTTTTTATCGCGATATCTACATTTCATCAATTTTGTGCGCATATACGGCGTATCCAAGCGTATAAGCGACCACATCATCAGTAAAAAGTTACTAAATTGTTTATTTGTAATTCGGTTTAAAGTTTGGAAAGTGATATATTCTATAGATGATTTACTTGCACACATATTAGTTGAAATAAAGAAAGACTACAATTTATTAGAACTGTAAAAATACGAGGTACGAGGTGATAGCACTGTGTGAAACGTTATCATCTAGTAACCTTTTATTGATGACGTGAATCGCCTATACGTTTGGATAAGCCACAGGTAGACGAATAATTTTCTCAATAATTTACACAATGTCTTCTAAAATAAATTAAAATAAAACATTTAATTTGCCGCACGAAGCAAAACACAGCTACGTTGGCGCCTGCGTGCCAACGTAGTGTGCAATGTATGCGACGCACATAGGCGTCAGAATAGCAATAAAAGGCCCCAAAGGTTACAAGCGAGACGGAAATAGTTCTTAAAAAAAAAGTATTTTGCACACAGGCGCCGGACACTACCGACACGCCGTTGAACACAGATTATAGGTACAGTGGTCGCCACGAAAACTGGAACATGTCTTAAAGTATATTTTAGCGAATATTTAATGGAGCGAAACGGACTTATTTGTCATTAAATAATTTTCATAATACGGACGTAGTCTTTACGACCCTACTGTTTACTTATACTTATATTTTTTTATTTTTTCCAGCCAAGTAAGTAATTTACGTAAAAATTAAATAAAATTAGGTAAATAAATAAATTTAAATAAATGTAATTCATTATTGATTGATTGATTGCCTTTCAGTTATAGAATCAAAAATGGTAATTGAGCGGATGCGTAAAGAGCAGATAAACATTTAACTTTTGATGTCATAAACTACATTTGTTCGTCCAAAAATATTTGTTTGCAACATTTAATGGATTGGTTTTACTATTTTAATTGACAAAATATAAAAATTAAACACAAACAAATTGACTAAAGCTATCAAACATGTGCGATGGCATTTGTAGGGTTTACCTAAATAGAAATCACGAAATCTCGCGTAAGTAATACAGTAAATGTAAAATTTGAGTGATTTCTAAAGAGTTACTACCTAATACCGTTCAACTAAAATGCGGGTGTATTTTACATGGATAAATTCGAAAACAAATCTTTAATAGATACTTTTACGGTGTAACAACTGTTTACTAAAATTTTTACCCTTATAATCTCCAGAAGTTATTATTATTTACCTGCTTTTCTAAGTATTCGACCGTCACTTCATCGACAGCTACGTAAATTTTTAAAGTCAGTTTTACATTGTAAAAAGTTTGATGTCAAATTTTCTATGGCGCCCAGCGCACATAAGTGTTAATTTTATACCGATATATATTTATTTATTATATCTTTATATAAAAAAAATCAAATCAATATTTCATTATAACAACTAAAAACTATTTAAAAAATTGATAGGTGTCGAGAACGATTTGTTGTGATATCTCGATGAGAATTTTTAATGTAATAAATAATCCGTCAATTTGTTGTTATCAATTAAATTAGTTGAGGCCGCATTAGAAATGTAGATGTCAACATTAATGTCAGATTATCTAATTTGAGATTTGCTCCGAAAGCAATGGAATTTGATTTAAATTTGTCTAATTAGAGGACAAAATATTTATCGCAAATTTTGTAAATTGTAAACAAATAACTAAATTATATAATAAACGTCTGCTTCTAATTACATATCTACAACTGTTTTTTTTACACAAAAAATACTTTTAAAAAAATGTAATTTTGTCATTTAATTTTTATTATTACCTAATTAATTATGATGATAACTAATGAATCTACTACATGTGATTTTTACGAAAGAGAACAATTTAATTATTACTTGTAAGTTACTTATGTATGTACCATATATTTTTCATCGAAATACATTAACAATTATCAAGATAGGAATTATTACGATAGTTAACTTACCACAACGGAGGTCATCCCCAATCCAAAAATATAAAGAAAATAACTAGGAACGGTAGATTCATGGTAAGGGTGTCTTAAACTTTCATCGTAACAAAAAAATCCCCTACGATAGGGGTCACCCCATAAAAATAGGAATAGAATAGGGAATCCCACTGAAACAGAAATCAATAGACAGTTAGAAATGTATCCGTGTACGTACACAAACGTATTTATTTGCGCAAGTTATTGAGCAACAATCGATGTCCTGTTTATGGGTTAACACGTAACTGAAAACTTGTTAAGGTTAGAAATCAATTACGAGGATAACCTAGACGCCATCGGATAAATAGGCCACTTACCGAACATCAACAATACTACATCGCAGATGACTTTTCGGATCGGCACTACACGTCGTAGTTCGTTCTCCATTTGAAGTAAATTGCGCTAAATTTAGACCTTTGAGTCATGACCACTCCACATAATAGTCAATTGTTCATTAAACCGACAACAAAGAATCACACCTGCTCATTTGTTCTACTGCTATAGAACATCCTCAGAAGACCGTCTCTTGCTCAGTGACAGTTGTTAACGCAACGCACATTCTACGATTGCACCTGTACTAAATTGAAATATCCCCTCCACTGTATATATATTTCGTTTTCGGTTTCATTTCGTAGTAAATGGTTCTATATGTATAGTCCGTCACGCTTCGTTTTCATTCGACGCCCTATAAAAATCGATTACTACATAAATGAGTGAATCGGTAATTTGGTAATCAGATTAAGATTGCTTTATTTGCAATAAAACAAGCAATTGTTTTTATATTTTTAGTCTATTTAAAATTTGCATTAAAAAAACTTATTTATTACTTACTTATGACTTACTTTTGACTTACTTATTTATTATTTATTATCGTATAGGGTTAGCATAAAATTATATTTATCTTGTGGATTTATCATGAGAACTACGAACAATTAAACAAATATAGTTGAAATTATCACACTACACATAAAAAATCCCGCTATTGATTATATTATTTTATTGTTGACATTATAGTGAACATATTTCTAATAATATAAATGACTCACACTTCTGCCCTTTATTTTACTAAATTATAGATAAAAATAAAAACGGTCTTGATGTTGATATATTATGAATAAATCCACTTTCATTCGGCTCGTTGAAAAAAAAATGAGCAAATTGATTTTTGAAATTGTTGTCCCAACTAAACTTAATCGGAAACCTACTTTATCCATAACATTTAAATATTTACAATATTTCCTTCCAAAAATCAATCGATTATTTTTAAGAAATTAACGTAACGTAAAACTTGGGAATTACTCTGCGTCAGTTTAGGTACACGTCTGGGGTTAAATTTGAGTCAGCTGGCGACTAAAGTAAATATAAAATGTTGACCCTATAAATTTAACGTTTGACAGTAATAATACAGACATTAAATCGACAAAAATACAGTTGCATTCCGACAACAAAAAATCATTGTGTCACATTTACCTGCTTTTAAATCTATAGGCGCTTTTAAGGTTTCTTTAGGATTATTTGGGCGTACTTCCTTTTAACGCAATTCAGCTTAAAAAACGCGATTAGGTAATTTATTCGTAGAACCGGATGCGCTTAAAAACAAAAGTGCCAATTAAAGGAAAATTTTTTATTTGTTAAAAATTTGTTAAATACCTTAACTTTATATTCAAAATTTAAGTAAGTGCTATTACATTTACAAGCAACCGCATATTAAAATTAAAATTATTACAAAAATAATTTATTTTCATTTTTTCTATTTATAAACGTCGTTTACTTATTGTTAGATAGAGTTCGTTCAGTTTAGTTAAGTGTCAATGATAGTTACTATATCGTTTACTAGTTTTCTCTCGCGGAGTTGCTCAAAGAAAATTATAATAACTATATAGTGACTATTATGATTGACATTCAAATCTTAACCTGAACGTACTCTACTTATAGGTATGTATTTCATATATATAGGTATCATTTTTAATTTTTAGATGACTATTAATTTTCTACATTTTTATATCTATCTTTTATTTCGCATTTTGTATTAATTAGGTTACCTATGTCATTTTTAAAGGATAGTAGATCCATAAACAAGTGAACGCTCTTATACTGTTAACCGCATCAACGAAATGCGGTTAAATAGTTCGGAAGTCAATATGGCGCCATTAAAAAACAAGTTACATAAAAGAGGAACGTGTTGGTCAAAATTCTGCCGATGCTGGCTGGCGCCAACGTGCCGTGTCTACAAAGTAATTGAATTGAATAATTGTAAATTGAGAGCCTTAAAGTATTTTATGCAATTTTGAGGTTGTAAATTAATTATTATTTTAATAATAATAAACATTGTTTTGTTATTAAAATCTAAATTTCCAAATAACGCTTACGATTTAAATTGAAACTTTATAATTAGTAGAATACCTACTTACGGCCTATCCAAGTGTATAAGCGAGCACGTCATCAATAAAAAGTTACTAGATTATTTATTTGAAATTCGTTTTAAAGTTTGGAAAGTGACATATTCTATAGATGATTACCTGCGCGCATATTAGATGGTATAAAGAAAGACTATAATTTAATTAGAACCGTAAAAATACGAGGTACGATGCGACAGCACTGTGTGAAACGTCATCATCTAGTAACTTTTATTGATGACGTGTGAATCGCTTATACCTTTGCATAGGCCATATGTATTTTATTTCAAATAATGTCCGGTGCACCAGTTGATCCTGAACGTCATCAGAATGTGAAGGGTTTCGTGCAAAAATTCCCTATGCCACTTCGTTATCTTTCTAGATAATTAGCGTTTTAACTTAAAAAGTGTTTTTGAAACTTATGTTTCATTTTTTTTTTGGGCAAACCTTTGTTACTAGTTGTTTATACAATTTCTTTAGATAGAGACATTAATTTTATAATCCGAAAAATGACATGTGCACGCTTAAATACTAGCAACTAATTATTATTTTTAACTTTTGTTATAACGAATATTTTATTAAAAAGTGTAGTGATGTTTTATATTTTTATTATTTATCATCGTAAAAGAACTATAGTAATTCACAAACAACAAACAAAAATGGTAGAAACACGTATATAAACATTTCTAGTTAGGTAATAAAAAACAAAATGATTTTAATGCCACAGATCAAAAACCTTTTCTATTCAATACAAAATTAATTAATAAAATCTATGTATTTGTAATTATATTATCTAATATGAATATGTATAGGTAATTAATTAATTAATTAATTAATTAAAAGTAAATAAAAAATGGAATCAAATTCATTTTGAAAAGATGTTGGAGATTTAAATTTTACAATATGAATTTTCTGAGATTTTCTCAATATTGTACAAAAGTTTATACATTCAATTGTTTTTGAGTTATGCCGCCATTTTTTAAATAGCTACAACGCCAAGTTTTTGTCGGATATTGAAAGGGATTTTCGAAGTCGAATTCGGCAATATATTTATTGCTTACAATTAGAATTCAAAAAATTGTGTGAGATTTTGTCGGAAAATATGATTTTTCGCATTTTGTTAAAATTATTTTCTAAACGTATTCGTACTATATTAAGAGGCCTATTTATTTAGCTGGTTATTCATTGATAAGGGTGTGATTAATTCCTGTCTGTTTAAATGCACGTTACGTGGCAACCGATTTACATTATTAGCTTTTCTAACATTTTTCCTTTTAATTTTCAAGAACCGATGTTTTGCTCTTTATTTGCAGTTTTAAATTTAAACCTAGCAGTATAGCGGCGTCTTTGTTGTTCAATTTGGTTTTGGGATCCGTTTTTATATATAGAAAATCTTCAACATCTGGTAATCGTTTTACCTTATATTTCCCTTACAACAAAAGCGTTTTGAATTAGATAACTTTAAACGTTCGTCTTTAAAATTTTGATAACACTTAAAAAACTTTAAATATGAATAAAAGTTAAAAAATGAACAATTAATATTCCTATACTTAATCGCCTCGTTTGAACTTTTTGTGTACAATAAAGCGTGCCCTTACTTAACAAGCAGCATTGTTTAAACAACAAGCGTCTATCGTCACGTGAATCAAGCGGTTCTGGTAAAATAATTTAGAAAGCTAAGCTGTCAAATGAGGTTGTGAGAACCTTAAAAACTACCAACGTTTTTAAGAAAAAAACTCAATTGTGGAGTACCACATATGCTTTCCATTACGATAACGCTTCTATTTACACTGATTCTAAGCCTATATTTGTAATAAAAATTTACGATAGAAAAAGTTACGAACAAGCCCACCCTGTAATGTCTCGTAACTAACAATACAACTAAAGAACTTTACTGAAAGCTTCGCTATATTTGGAACATTAGTGGATAAAGAAACGAACAGATACATTTATAGACTGATTCGTGGTAATTTGTTCTATGTTTAAAAGCAGATGATGTAATATTCTTGAAATGTGTGCTTCTGAACTCTCCACTTTGAATTAATGAACATTTATTGTAATGGGCACTTTTACGGTTTTCATTATGTTGTTAAAAGCAACAAAATATGTTGTTTATCCTAAGTTTAGGATGTCGTCATAGACATTTTATTAAATATTTTTCGTTTTTCGATGTTTGTGTTATTTAATTTATGTTATTATATTCCTAGTTAAGCCCTTCAAATGTGATAGATAATGTATTGAACAAATATCAATATAATTTTTAGGATCACTTTAAAATCACATAAAATGTGTATGACGTCATCTTAAACTTAGGATAAACAATCTTTAGGTATTTATAAAATGTGGAAAAGTTGCGCGTATTATGTATTACATTATTCAATACATTTTTTAAAATAGGCAACTAAAGAAGTAGTTCGAAATAACTAAAGTAACTTGCTGTTAAAGAAACACTTTACAAGTCCTACAACAAAAACGAAAATCCACAACTGTAAAACTTTAATGTACCGTAATCTAAAGTTCTTAGAAAATCACATTGCAGCATTAAAACAATGACGTTGTTCAATGTAAAAATTTCCTAATAAGCATTTTAGTATTCTAAAAATTACCACTGACAATTATTATTATTTGAATAATTTTCTTGCAACTTCACTTTATTCGTTTGTTTTTCTAACTATTGGTAATTTAATTGCGTTTTCTGTGAACCCCTTTAAAATTTATTTTATTCTGTTTATATGGGGAACGAGAATTTTCTATATAATTATAATGTTCATTTGATGAGGGAATTGAATGAGAATCTTTCAAAAATTTTATGTGGTAGTGTCATCTTTCACGAGTTGGTCAAAATGTGTAATAGAAAACTTCGATGGTGAAATGATGCTGGAAAATGCGAGTAGGTGGCGCCATTTCTTTCTATTACACCCATCGTTTTATTTTATAATAATTATTAATAAATTCCATACTCCGCGTCGATTTGAAACTATTTTTAACGCAGAAAGTCAGTTAATTTTGATAATTTTTAAATTAAAAATTTCGGAATTTAGTAGGTATCTATTCGAATTTTTATATTAATTATATACGTAGGTAATATAATAACTGCGATATTTTATATGGAGATATAAAAAAAAACTATATAGGTACCTAACTTTCGTATTGATTAAAGACTTAAGATTTTGCAGAGGCGACGTTAACTAATTTAAATTATATCAAATATAGAGAAGTGTCGCTAATGGCGCCAAGCAGTGAGCAAATAGTCGGATGAATTGAATGATTTGAATCAGTCCCCACGGATTAGCTATTGTCTGAGTTTATTACTCAACATTAAACCTTCCTGCACACAGATTAGGTTTCCTCCCTAGGCGCCCTTTCTTTGTGCAGGATGGCGAAAATCCATATGGTGTGGAGGACGTGATTGAGGTAGTAGTCAATTTATTCCCTTCTTTTATTGTTGGCCTTTTGGTTACGAGCTGAATATTTTGCATTTATAATTTTACTCTTCTGCACTTTACTTTAAATTACGTTTTTTATAAGACAATTTTATAGGTAGATATAAAGTAATTTGATTCAGCAAATTTCTCGTAATTTAAATTTTAAATTGGTCGGTAATTGTTAAAATTTGATTTAGGTCAACTACTGAGGTACCTATATACGTTTAAATATGACAAAGGATGATTTATAACAGTATCATGTAAATATGTATTTCTATTTTTCCATTCGTTCGAGTTTGTTTTTATTAAAATTTCGTCTGCTATATATCTATATTAAACTAGATAGCTATGTATAAAATAAATGTTATGCTTATTTGTTTAGGTAATACGAATTCGTATTAAAGCGTGTTAACTTCTTTAAAATGAGAAGTTATAGACTATTAATAAAATTACGATTTTTTCGTTTTATTAAATAACTTTTTAATTAAGTAAAGGTTAGTGGGTTGATAAATAGAAATATTTAAAACGTTATAGGTAAGTAGAATGGATGCACTTTTATTTGATTGACGAATTAATTAAAGTGCCTCGCGGATTAATTAAAATGTCGATTAAAATGATTCGCGGTTCAATCCGCGGATTGACCTAATTATTTCGCGGATTGCGCGGGTTACGCCTCGTTTTCGCGGTTTGATTACCGTGTTACGCGCTTATTTCGCGGTTTCGCGGGCTTGATTGCCGCGTTACGCGCGATTCCGCGGGATAATTCGCGGTTCCGCGAATTGATTGATCTAATTAATCCGCGGTTCGCGCTTTTGATCGAATTGATCGATTTAATTCGCGGTTCCGCGAATTGATTGATCTAATTAATCCGCGGCCCGCGATCTGATTGATCGGCGAGGCGTGAATTGATCGATTTAATCCGCGCTTTGATCGAGAAATTGAATGATATCGCGGGGTCGCTGGTCCGTGCAATTAGATCGCGTATTAATGTACGTCATCATCGGCCGGACCGGCGAACCTCCCCGAGCATCGATCGTCTCGATTTCGGCGCATGCGCAGTGATTTTAAAAAGCTTTACCCTGGGTCGGATTCGAACCGACCAAATATTTGTGCCCGAATATATCATTTCAAGGCGTTTTCCACTTAACAGGGTAAAACCGTCAGCGCTACCAAGGCTATTTACGTACACCATTTTATTTGATCTATAGGTGACGCACGATCTCTAAACGAACACTATTTTAAACCCGCACGTGATTACGCAATCGATTTGATTTTAATTATAAAATTAGTTTGTATAATTTGGGCCCAAAATTTTTTTTTAAAAAAAAACAATTGTATTTAAACTTGGTTAATATTTAAAAAGGGTTTAAAGCAAAACCCGGTTTTTTATTTAACCAAGAAAAGTAAATAAAAAAAATTTTGAACCCGGGGAAATTTTAAATAGGATTCAAAATTTTAAATTTTTTTTCCAAAAAAAAAGGTTTTAAACCCAACCCCAATTAAAATTTTCTTTTTCCCCAAACCCTTTCGGGGCCCCCCAAAAATTTTAATTGCCCGGGAAATTAAATGTTTTTTCAAAAACTTTTGTTTTAAATAATGAAAGGAATTAAAAACCCCCCAAAAGTTTAAACCCAAAAAAGGCCCGTTAACCCTTTTATTAACCCAAGAATAAAATTAAAAAACATAAAAATTTTTAAACCTTAAAATTTTTAAACTTTAATTATTTTTAAAAAAATACTTTTTAAAATTTTACATTTTTTTTAATTTGGGAAAAATTTTTTTATTTTCAAAAAAATTTTTCAAAAAAACAAATAAAAAAACAAACTTTTAAAATAAGGGTTAAAAAATTTTTTAATTTTAAAATTACCCAAAATTTTTCAAGAAAAATTTTTAAAAATTTTTAAAAAAAAATCTTTTTTAATTTTAAAATCCTTTAAATTTAAAGGGAAAAATTTAAGTTTTTATTAATTTTTAAAACTTTAAATTTTCAAAAATAATTAAAAAATTTGGGGGAAAACCACCCTTAATTTTTTTATTATTTTGGGTTTTAAAGTTTTTTAAATTGAACAATTAAAAAAATTTAAAATTTTTTCTTTCAAGAATAAAAAAAAAACCAAAAGAAAAATTTTTTAAAAATTTTTTTTAAAAAAAATACCAAAAATTAAAAATTTTTAAATTTTAGGGTTAAAAAAAGGGTTCCCCAAAAAAAACCCAAAATTTTTTTTTGTTTTTTTCCTTTCGGGAAATTTTGGTTTCTTTTCCAACTTGGTTTTCAGGGAAAATTTTCATTTAAATAAATTTTGAAATTTTTTTAATCTCCAAAAAATTTAATTTATTTTTTTAAATAGGACCCTTATAACCTTTAATTAAAAAAATTTTTTAAAAATTTTTTAAAATTTCTTTAAATTTTTTAAAATTCCCATGGTAATTTTTTAAAAAAAGCGAAAAAACGGGGTTCAATTGGGTTTTTAAAATTTAATTTTTCCCCACGTAAAAAATTTTTAAAAAAAAAATTTGCCTTTTTTTTTAAAAGAAAATTAAATTTTTGGTTTTAAAAACCAAAAATTTTTTTTAAAATGTTTAAAGGGGTTTAAAATTTTAAAAATTTGGTTTGTTTTTGGGTTTAAACCAAAACAAAGTTTTCCCCGGGGGGAAAAAGGTTTAAAATTCAAACTTTTTTTAAACCTTTTTTTTTTTAAAAAATTTTCCCTTTTAAAAGAAATTAATTTAAAAAAAAGTTAAAAATTTTAAAATTTAGGTTTTTTCCAAAAATTTTGGGTTTTTTTAAAAAAATTTAAACCCAAAAAAATGTTTTAAAAAAAATAAAATCATAAATTTTATTACTTTCTTTCCAATAGAAAAAAAAAAAAATTTTTAAAGGTTTAAAGAAATTTTTTTGGGGAAAAACAAATTTTACGGAAATTGGGTAAAAAAATAAATTTTTAAATTTTAAAAACGGGTTAAAAGGATTTTTAAAGGTTCCTTTTTTGGGCAAAAACGGTTTAAACCCAAAGGCTTTTTAATCTTAAATTTTATTAAAAATTAAAAAAAAAAAAACTTAAAACTTCCAAACCCATTAAAAACAATTTTTAAAAAAAAACCCAAAAGGTTTGGAACCCAACCCCTTTTTTTTAAAATAAAATTTATTTTGGGGTTATAAAAAAATTTTAAACAAGTTTTTCCCCGGTTTAACTCTTAAAAGGGAAACTCCCCCTTTTTAAAAATTTTCTTTTTGAAATTTTTTTTTATTTGGGCTTTTTTTAAAATTTCAAAAATTTTAAAAAAAAGGTTTAAAGTTTAAAATTTTTCATTTAAAAATAAAAATTTTTTTCCGAACCAAAATTTATAAAAGGAAAAAAAAATTTTATTTAAAAAAAAATAAAAAAACAAAAAATAACCCAAAGGGAAAGTTTGGGTAAAAATCCCAACCCTTAATTTCTTTCCAAAAAGTTATTGGAAAAGGGAAAGGTTTTTGAAAACTTTCAAATAAATTTTGGTAATTTAAAAAAAGTAAATTTTGGGGTTTTTTACAAAAACAAAATTTCTCCCTTTGGTGTTTATAAAACCAAAAAAAAGGTTTTTGTTTTAAAAAAAAAATTAAAAAATTTTGGAAATTTTAAAAAAATCTATTTAAAATTTTTAAAAAAAGTTTGGGTAATTTTATTAATTTGGAAAATAAAATAAAAAAAATTTTAAAACAAGGGCCCAAAATTTAATTATTTAAATTAAGTTTTTTAAATTTCTTTTTTTGGAAAGTTTTTTAAATTAAACAAATTTTTTTTTTTAAAATTTTTAAAAAAATAAATTTAAAAGAAAAAAAATTTTTTAAAATTTAAATTTTTCATTTTTTGGGTGTTTTCGTTTTAAAATTTAAAAAGGGAAAATTTTAAGGGCCAAATAAAAATTAAAAAACAATTAAAATTTTAAAAAATTTAAATTATGAAAATTTTGGCCGGGCAAAAAAAATGTTTTAAAAAAAATGAAAAAATGTTTAAACCTTTAAACTTTAAATTTTTAAAAAAAAAATTAAAAACCCTTTAAAATTTTAAAACGAAAAAAATTTTAAAACCAAAAGGGAAAAAATCCCTTAAAGGTTAAAAATTAAAAAAAAATTTTTTTAAAAATTTAATTCCAAAAGGGCCCGTTAAAAAATTTTATTTCCCAAAACCCAATTAAATTTTGTGGTAAGAAAATTCAATTAAAATTTTTGGGTTTTCCAATTTTAAAATTTTGGGTTAAATTTTTTTTTGGTAAAATTTTGGGAAAACTTTAAAAAAGGTAATTTAAAAAAAACAATATTGTTTAAATATAAACTTTTTAAAGTTTTTTTAATAATTTTTAAAATAAAATCTTTTTTTAATTTAAAAGGGAAAAAAATTTTAACCCAAATTTTGGGAAATAAAAATTTATTAATTAAAAAAAAATTTTAACCCATAAAATTTTTATTTAAATTTAAATTTTAAATTTTTTAAAAATTTTTAAAAAAATTTGGTTTTTAATGGTAAACCCTAATTTAATAAAAGGGGGTTTTTATTTTTAAAAAAAAACTTAAAATTGAAAAATTTTTTGAAAAAGGTAAATGTTTAAAAAAGGGTTTTTTGAAGTAAAACCAAAATTTTGAAAAAAATAAATTAAATTTTCCCCCCTAAAAACAAACGAAATTTTTAAAAAATTTAAAAATAATTTATAAATTTTAAAACGGGCTAAATTTAAAATTTTCTCAAAGGCTTTAACCCTGGATTTTAAAAACCAAAATATTCGCAAAATATTGGGAAAATTTTTAAAATTTTTTTTGGGGAAATTTTTTTTAAAACCCGAAAAAAAAAAAAATTTATTTTCCCCCAAAAATAAAAAAAATTTTTTAAAAGAGAAAGTTTGGGTTTAAGGTTCTTTCCATAATAATTGGCAAAAAAGGGGGGTTTTAATAAAAATTTAAATTTTTTTTATTTTGGTTTAAAAAAAATACATTTTAAAAAAATTGAAAAAGGGATTTCCACTTTTTAAATTTTTCCCCCGGTTTTAACTTTAAGGTTTAATTTTTTTAAAGAACCCTTTTTTAAAAAAAAAAGGATTTTCCAAAAAACTTAAAATAATTCCAAAAAACCCCGTTGGTTAAATTTTTCCTGAACCCGGGGCCCGTTTTTCCCCAAATTATTTTTTGTATAAAGGCTTTTAAATAAAAAAGGGGTTTCTTCAAAGGGAAAAAAAAAAAAGGAAAACCCTTTAAAAAAAATTTTTTGTTTTTTTGGGAAAAAAAAAAAATTTTTTTTATTTTTAAAAGAATTTTATTTAAATTAAATTTTACATATTTAAAAAAAAATTTTAAATTTAAAAAATTTCCCCTTTTTGAAATTTGATTTTTATTTAAAAAAAATTTTAAAAAACTTAATTTTTTTCCTTTAAATTGGGGTGAATTTGGGCAATGAATAAAAGGTTTAAAATTCCCCGGTTTTTAAAATCCCGATTCAATTTAAAATTTTTAAAAAAAATGATTTTTGGGGTATGGAACTTTTAAACCGAAAAAAAGAAATTTTTTTTCTAAAATTTTTAAAAATAATAAATTTAAAGGAAAAAAAAGGGAAAAAAAAACAAAAATTTTTGGGAAAAATTTATTTTTATAACTTAAAAATAAAAATTTTAATTTTTTTAAAAATTTAAAATTTTTTTAGGGGGTTTAAAAGAAAAGGGATAAAAATTTTTTAAATGTAAAAATTTATGTTTTTGGGTTTAAAAAAGGGTTTAAATAAAAAATAAGGGGTAAAGGTCTTTTAATTAAATTTACTTTTCCCAAAATAAAAAAAATTTTTTTAAATTTAAAATTAAAAAAATTTAACAAAAATAAAAAAAATTGAAATTTCTAAAAAATTTTTTTTAAAAATTTTAAATTTTTTTTAATTTGAAAAATTTTTAAATTTTATGAATTTTATTTTTTTTAAAAAAACAAAAATAAGTTTTTAAAAACCTATTTAAAAAATTTTAAAATTTTTGAAACAAAAAAAAAAAATAAATTTATAATATTTGTTTTTTAAATAAAATTTTAACAAATTTTTAAAATAAAATTTTTTATTTAAAAATTTTTTTAAAAACCTTAAAAAAAAAATTTACTTTAAAAAATTAAAATCTTTAGGGTTTTACAATTTTAAAAATTTTAATAAAAATTCTTTCGAAAAAGGAAATTTTTCCGAAACGAAATTTTTTAAAAATTTTTAATTAAAAATTTTTTGGAAAGTTTAAAAGGAGTTATTTTAAAAATTGATTTAACTTTTAAAAAAATTAAAATTTAAAAATTGAAAAATTTTTTTTTAAATTTTAAAGTTTTAAAATTTCTTTAAAAAATTTTAAAAATTATTTAAATTTTTTTAATTTTAAAGTTTTTAACAAAATTTAAATTCAAAAAAATTTTTTAAATTTTTTTAAAAAAATAAAAATTTTTTAATTTTTGTAGGGAAATTGTTTTTTAAAAATTTAAATTTTTAAAAGGTAAATTTCTTTTTTTTAAAAATTTTTTAATTTAAAAAAAAATTTTTTTTAAAATTTTTAAATTTTTAAAAAATTTTTTAAAAATTTTTTTTAAAATTTTAAAATTTCTTTTCAAATTCAATTTAAAATTTTAAGTAAATTTTTTTAAAATTTTCCCATTAAAAATTTTTAAATTAAAAAATTTGGGGGTTAAATCAAAAAATTTTTCCCGAATTTTAAATTTAAAATAAACCCAAATTTTTTAAAAAAAAAAAAAATTTAATTAACTTTTAAATCTTTTAAAAAAACCTTAATTTTAAATTTAAAAAAATAAATTTCCCCAAAACGAAAAATTTTTTTAAATAATTTTAAAAACCCAAAAATTTCGGGAACAATTTTAAAAATTAAATTAAAATTTAAAATTTTTTTAAAAAAATTTAAAAAAATATTAAAATTTTTTAAAAGAAAATTTTGGGAATAGGGGGTTTTCAATAATTTGAAAAAATAAACCCTACCGGTAAAATTTTCCCAAAAAAAAACTAAACATAATTTCAAATAAAAATTTTTTAAAATTTTAATAAAATGTTTAATTTTTTTAGGCCTTTAAAGTTTTTTTAAAAAGAAATCCCCTTTATTAAAATTTCCAACCTATTTTAGGGAAAAAAGGGGGAAATCTTTTTCCCAAATAATTTCAAAAAAATTATGGAAAGAAAATTTTTAAAAATGTTTTTTTTAAAAATTTTTAATTAAAATCCCTTTGTTTTTTAAAAATAAAAAAAAGGGGGCCCCCGGGGTTTATTTCTTTTTTTAAATAAATTTTTAAAATTTTGGCCTATATATTTTTTATTTTAAAAAATTTAAAAAATTTTTAAAAAATTAAAATTTTAAAATAAAAAAAATTTTTTTTAAAGGAAATTTAATTTACCAAATAAATAAATTTTTTAAGGGTAAAATTTTAAATTTTATTAAATTTAAAAAAATTTTCCCAAAAATTTTTAAATAAAAAGGGGTTTTCAACTTAAAAAAAACTTTAAAATTTTTCCTCAAATTTTTTATTGGGGTAAAGGTTTTTTCCCGTTTTTTTTTTAAAAAAATTTTTTTTTTAAAAATTTTTTCCCAAAAAACCCCATTTTTTTTTAAAATTTTAAAATTTTTTAAATTAAATTTTAAAAAAAATTTATTTAAAAAAGCCAAAAATTTAAAATTTCAAAATTTCCCTTTCTTTTCTTTTCCCGGGGCCCAATTTTAAAATTTTTGTTTTTTTTTGGGTTTCCTTAAAAGGCCCAATTTTTTAAAATTTAATATTATTTGAACCCAAATTTTTTAAAGTTAATATATTTTAAAGGGGAAAAAATTTCCGGGAAAACCCATTTTTTATTTTAAATTTTATATTGCTTTAAATTTAAAAAATTAAATTTTAATAATTTTAAAGAAACAAAAAATTTTAAAAAATTTAATATTTCCTTTTTAAATTTAAAATTTCCCCAAATTAAATCCTTTTTTAAATAATTTCCCAAAGTTTTTTGGGGTAATTTTTCCAAAATTTAACCCGAAAAGGGCCGAAACCCCGGGTTTTTTAAAAAAATTAAAAAATTTTTTTAAAAATTTAATTTTATAAGGGCTTTTCCCAAATTTTTTAAAATAAAAAACCCTTCCTTTAAAAATAATTATTTAAAATAAATTTTAATTTTTATTAAATTTTTTTAAAATAAAAATTTTAAAATTTAATTTTTAAAATTAATTTAGTGAAATTTATGGAATAAAAAAAAAAAAAATTTTTAAAAATTTCCAAAAAAATTAAAATAAAAAAATAAACCCGGGGTTTTAAGTTTTTTTTTAAATTTCCCCTTTTGTTTTTTAAATGTTACCCCCCCGAAAATTTAAGTTTTTTATTTTTAGTTCGCTTTTTAAAGGGAAATTTAAAACCCCGTTTTTTTTTAAAAAATTTTTTCGGGCTTATTTAAAGTATTTTGAAAATTTAAATTTTTTTTTTCAAATTTTTTTTTTTTATTTATTTTCTAATTTAATTATTTTATTTTTCCAATTTAATTTAAATAATTAAAAAATGGCTTTAATTTATTAATTATTTTAAAATTTAAAAAATTTATTAAAAATTTTTAAAAATTTTTTAAAACTTTTTATAAACCTTTAAAAAATTTAAATAAGTTTTACTTTTGGGGAATTTAATTAAAAAAATTTCCCCTTTTTCAAAGATTTTTTAAAAGAAAATTAAATTTTAATATATTTTAAATTTGTAATTTTTAAAATTTTTATTTAAAAAAATTTTTATTTTTTTAATAAAAAAATTTAAATTTAAATAAAATTTTAAATTTTCCTTTTGGAGAAAAAACCCAAAAAAATTTTTATTTTATTATTTTTAAAAAAAATAACCCGGGAAAAAATTTTTTTTTGTTAAAAGATTTTAAAAAAATAAAACATTTATTTTTTCAAAATTTTAAAATAAAAAATTTTAATGAAAAATTTTTAAAATTAAAAAGAAAAAAATTTCAAAAATATAATTTTATAAAATAAAAATTTTTTTAATAAAAATATTAAGGAAAAAATTTTAGTTTAAAAATTAAAAAATTTTAAAAAAAATAAAATATTCCCGGGGTTTTCATAATTTTTAAAAAAAGGATTTTTGATTATTTTAAAATTTTTAAAAATTTTTTTCTTTTAAAAAATTTTTTTTTAATTTTCAAAAACCTAATTTAAATAATATAAATTTTTTTTTTTTTTAAATTATTAGTTATCAAAAAAATTTATTTTACCTTTCCCAAAAATTTAAAAATTTTTCCCTTATTTAATAAATAAAAATTTTTAAAAATAAAAAAAGTTTTAAAATAAAAAACAAATTTGTTTCTTTTTAAAAATTTTTAAAAAAAAAGAAAGGCTTATTTAAAAAAAAAAAAACCTTTGTGAAAAAATTTTAAAAAAAAAAAATAATTTTTAAAATTTTTTTTTTTTAAAAAAATTTTTTTTTAAATAAATTTTTTTTTAAACTTTAATTTTTTTAAAAAATTTTTTTTTATTTTTTAATTTATATTTTTAAAGGTTTTTTAATTTTTAAAAATTTTTAAATTTTTAAATTTTTAAAAATTTAAAAATAAAGGGTTTGTTTAAATTTTTTTTTTATTATAAAATTTTAAAGTTTTTAAAAAAAGTTTGTTTTCAAATTATTTAAATTTTAAAAATTAAATTTTGAATCAAAAACCCCAAATTTTAAAATAATTTAAAATTTAAACCTTTTTAATTTTAAAAAAGTTATTTTTTTTATTTTATTTTAAAAAATTTTTTAAAATTTCCTTTTAATAAAATTTTAAAAAATTTTTAAAATTTTTTAATTTTGAACCGGGAAAATTTTGGGAAAAAATAAATTTTATATTTTAAAAAATTTTTAAAAAAAAATTTTATTTTAAAAAATAACATTTTAAGCATTTTGATATTAATTTTTAATAATCTTTTTTATAAAATCAATTTATTTAACAAAAGGGGGTTTTTTTTTAAAATTTTAAAGGTTGGTTTTAAATTTAAATTTAAAAAATTTTTGTTTTTTTTTTTGGAACATTAAATTTTTTTGAAGGAAACGATTAAATATTTTTTTTTGTATTAAAATTTTTAAAAAAGTTTAAAAAAGAATTTAAAATAAGGGGTTTAAAAATTAAAGGGGTTAAAATTTTAAAAATAAAATTTTAAAAAAAATTTTAAAATTTTTTTAATTTTTTCAAATTTAAAATTTATCAAAAAAACTGGTTTGAAAATTTTTCAAAATTTAATTTTTAAAAATTTAATGTTTAAACGGGAAAATTTTTTTTTGGATTTTAATTCTTTTTTTTGTTTGGGTTTTTAAATTTTATTTTAATTTGTTTAAATTTTGAAAATTTAATTTATTTAAAATTATATTACAATTAAAGGGAAAAAAAATTTACTTTTAAAATTTAATTTTGATAAATAAACATGTAACTACCAAAATTAAACCCAAAAAATAAACTTTAAACTTAATAAAATTTTTCAACATATTTAAAAAAAAAATGCAATTTATCTTTATTTTGGTTTATCATTACCAAATGGCGACATAATTACAATTTTTTATATATTATTAAATTTTATCTACAAACCGTTTTTAAAAAACTTAAATTTTTTTCAAACCCGAATTTAATTTATTTTTTTTTTTTTTTAAATTAAAAAATTTAATTAAAATTTTACAATTTTTTTTTTATCTTTAAATTTTGGGTAAACAAAATTTAATTTTATTTGGAATTTTTAAAGAAATGTTTTTAAGAGGACCTCATAATAGAAACCCCAACGGTCAGGGCAGCATGGTGGGGCGGGGCCTCTCAGTTTACTTTATAAAATAAATAAATAATAGTTTTTGTAGTTTTTTCCTTTTTGTATTACGATTTAAATAAATAAAATCAAGTCGAATACGTAATCACGTGCGGTTTAAAATAGTGCTCGTTTAGAGATCGTGCGTCACTCGTGCTCGTTTAGAGATCGTACGTCACCTATAGATCAAATAAAGTGGTGCGCCATTTTTATTTTCAGTAATTAATACTTAAACAATCTGATATAATTAAAATCAAATCGATTGCGTAATCACGTGCGGGTTTAAAATAGTGTTCGTTTAGAGATCGTGCGTCACCTATAGATCAAATAAAATGGTGTACGTAAATAGCCTTGGTAGCGCTGACGGTTTTACCCTGTTAAGTGGAAAACGCCTTGAAATGATATATTCGGGCACAAATATTTGGTCGGTTCGAATCCGACCCAGGGTAAAGCTTTTTAAAATCACTGCGCATGCGCCGAAATCGAGACGATCGATGCTCGGGGAGGTTCGCCGGTCCGGCCGATGATGACGTACATTAATACGCGATCTAATTGCACGGACCAGCGACCCCGCGATATCATTCAATTTCTCGATCAAAGCGCGGATTAAATCGATCAATTCACGCCTCGCCGATCAATCAGATCGCGGGCCGCGGATTAATTAGATCAATCAATTCGCGGAACCGCGAATTAAATCGATCAATTCGATCAAAAGCGCGAACCGCGGATTAATTAGATCAATCAATTCGCGGAACCGCGAATTAACCCACGGAATCGCGCGTAACGCGGCAATCAAGCCCGCGAAACCGCGAAATAAGCGCGTAACACGGTAATCAAACCGCGAAAACGAGGCGTAACCCGCGCAATCCGCGAAATAATTAGGTCAATCCGCGGATTGAACCGCGAATCATTTTAATCGACATTTTAATTAATCCGCGAGGCACTTTAATTAATTCGTCAATCAAATAAAAGTGCATCCATTCTACTTAGGTATACTTTACTATTTATTTATAATGGGCAAACAAAATTTTAAACATATTTAGTAATCGAATATTACTATTTAGTTGCAAAAAGCTATACCTATAACGAATACCACCTATATTTTCTTTTATTAAAATAGAGCAAAAAATTAACAGCATCATATATTATTGTATTTTTTATTTGTAGTTTATAGTTTAATACTTACATAATATATTTACCTACAGTGTAGTATTCATTACATACGAGTTAGTACAAAATGGTTTTTTGAATGCAAATAAAATCTTTCTTATAACCCTTTCTATAAATGAGGTAACGTAAATGTCTACAATTTAGAATTCTGCGCTTTTAAAGTCTCTAACTTTGTCTTTTATCATTACATACGTCGATAAATACCAACTTTTAATATACGATGTACCGAGATAGAAAAAATTTAATAATAGGTAATTGATTTTCAAATAGTAAAAATAAGTATAGATATAATCCACGCACATACACATATCTGATGTTTATTATAAGTAAGAGTTGTTAAAAGGCAATTGAATCCCATTGAAGTCTTGATTATTAATTAATATAGGACATATAAGTTCATAAATACCTTACAGGTAGATAATTTAAAGTACCTACCTAAAAGAAACGTATTTAATATAAAAATTTTAATGTAGACAGCATTAGGAAATACGTAATAGAAATATACAAACTATTTTCAATATTTGTAGAAGTTCAAAACAATAAAACACGTGTCTTAAGAACAAAGCATACGAGCATTCAGCAATATAATCCTCCTTTGCTTCCTGCGGCTGTAATATTGCTGCCTTTGTGCTTGTATTTGTTTTGTCAGTGTACAATGTATTCGACTGTGCGGTATGTCAACTCGCCAAACGCGTGCGCTAGTGCTCATCAAACGTTCTAACATTTACTTTAACTTGCAATTGAATACATTGAATGATTTGTAGGGACGATCATTAGATACCTGCCTACGAAATAGATATATAATTATTACTTTATAAAATAGGTACCTATCTAGTTATACATTTCTTTCATATACCTACCTAATGTACATTAATTTTTTATTATCAGGTAACTTGTTATCTACATAAATCTTTCATATTTTTCACTAGTCATGCTTAACGTAATCTCTTTTATCGGTAGGTATCTGACGTCTTGACAAAACCCAACATACGACTGAAGAACAGGCAGGCAGACGGTTATTGAACAATAGGTGTTTGCAGATTATTATTTAACTTTGTCGCACTTCAGCAGTTTACTAATAATATTTAAACCCTGCAAGCACGACAAATATGATGGGCGGTACTTAGGGTCATTTAAATATAAGGCAGAATTAATTATAAAAACGTAAACGTCAGGTAACGGGTTTATTACAAATTCGTTTCTTAATAAACACTTACCTACTTATTTACAAGAAATGTCACAGGGCTGCAGTTAAGATTTAACCAAAGTCATTGTGTTTACGAGGTGAGTTTAAAGTCCGTCTCTGAAATTTACAGACAGCGAAAGTTGTACCGACGCTTATTGGAATTTCTTTAACACCTATTGTTCAATAATTACCCAACTACCTGCCGATCTTGGGCTTAGAGGTACCTAACTACTTAATTTTTCTTTTTAGATTAGTTTTTTATGTAGGTATGTACGTTATTGTTGACACTGTTCAAATGTGAACTGCCTGGAGCACCTATATGAACAGCTCATTAATGCTTCTTCTTTCGGAGCAATAAAAATAAAAATTATGACCGTAAGTATCTAGGTTTTACCAAAGTTATAGGTGCCTACCTACCTATTTTTAGGGTTATTTTTATTTAACACTTAAAATCGATTTTAAATACCTAAAAATATTAAATTCGTTTATAATAAGTTTAGTATACAATGGTGTCTCCCTCTCCTATTATTTTTAATGAAATTACTTATAAATTATAAAATATTTGTTTTTAATGAAATGTTTCCTTATCCGTCACTGTTTTTTAAGGCAATTTGTGAATTACGTATGTTACCAAGAAACATTTACCTACTGTGAAATTCAGGGGTAACCTCCATTATAGGTATATATATTTATGTACTTATGTTTTAATTCGTTTGCTCTACGAACCACCTACTTATATAGAATATTGTTTTATATAGGTACCTTATTCAAGCAGTCTGGAGATCACATAACATCGAGTTATGAACTACCTATAGAGCTATATTATTATAAAGCTATAGATGATTTATCTGCGCACACATTAGATAAAGAAATACTACAATTTATTAGAGCTGTAAAAATACGTGTACCAGGTGACAGCACTGTGCGAAATGTCATCGCTGGTAACCCTTTATTGATCACGTGAATCGCCAGGC
This sequence comes from Rhagophthalmus giganteus, assembly GCA_036326145.1. Taxonomy (NCBI): domain Eukaryota; kingdom Metazoa; phylum Arthropoda; class Insecta; order Coleoptera; family Rhagophthalmidae; genus Rhagophthalmus; species Rhagophthalmus giganteus. The sequence goes on from JARFJA010000001.1 coordinate 54,196,170, forward strand.
CGCTTGGATAGGCCCTTTGTGTAAGGCGCTCAAAGATCGCCTTTCTTTTATAATATAAATATATAGACGATATATGAAAGTTTTCAGCCTATGACAATCGATGAATTTTTACCGCACTTCGATTAGTTACTTGAACTGACTTATTAAGTGGGGGTAAACTCCCACCCTATTTCTACGGTATTGCTGTGCTTTCCGTTTTGTACATAGGTTCAGTTTTCGTCTGTTAGCTTTAGATCATTTCTCGACGTTGAAGAATGGGTGTCACATTTACTCACAAGGTTTTTCTCAATACTATAACTTATTAGTATGTATAGATGTGCCTATACAGGGTGATTTAACTTTCAAGTAGGTACCTTAGTATACAGGACCTTTAGGAAACCGTATTTTAGCGAATTTCCATTGTAAATAAAGCCATTACAAATGTTATCGACATTTAAAGCTGTATTTATTGATTCGCTAAAACAAAATAGTGTTTAATTTTCAAAATTAAAAATACAATAATAAACATTTGAAGATATACCTAATAAAGATACCTAGCTATCTTATACGGGTAATTTATATTCTTACTTATAGCTTATCCAAACCTATATGATGTTTACGTTATCAACAAAAAGTTATTAGATTGTTAATTTGTAATTCGGTTTAAAGTTTGGAAAGTGACATATTCTATAGATGATTTACTTGCGCACATATTAGGTGGTATAAAGAAAGACTACAATTTATTAGAACTATCAAAATACGAGGTACGAGGTGACAGCACTGTGTGAAACGTCATCATCTAGTAACCTTGTATTGATGACGTGAACATCATATAGGTTTGGATAAGCTATATAACGTGAAACCTTGTATTATACTTATCAATAAAATGATTAAATAATTAATAATAAAAAGGGGCGAAGCACTTGGAGATAGTGCATCCACTTCCCCAAATAATAAAAAAATTAACAAAATAATTGTATAATTATTTTTAAATAAAAACAAGTAGGTATAGGTAACTTTCATATTACCTACCTGTATTTATAGTATTATAAAGAATTTTAATTTCAATTAGTTACCTAATAAAAAAAAACTGTTTGAAAACTAATTTGTTAATTAGGTACTTATACGTATCTAACGATTAAAGATATCGGTAACTATCTAGCTAAATATTTTATAACATTTCAAATTAAAAAGTAAAGTTTTTTTTTTAATGTAAACTATGGAACCCATTTTAAATACGTTTAATATCGAGAAAATAAGGAATAAAAGTGAATAGTTAAAGTAAAACTTAATTCGACTTTAAAACGAAGTAAAATTTCTTTCAAGTCGCTGTTAACGTCAACGATATAATAAGCAAAGTTATAAATATTCATCTAAACCGAAGCGCAAAACATAAGCAGAAAACAAAGGCCTCAAATTATTTCCAGGGGGGTAGCAGAGCGTGTCACCAAGTGGGTGAATCTAATATAACAATCCCGTCACAGTCCTAGTCGAAACCATAGTTATGCATACAGCAGCCGCAAAAGCGCTGAGAAGGTGACGTTCGCAAAAACCACCCTCTAAACTACCCGTGCCGCAAACAGTACAGGCTCAGTCTAAACTCGATATAGGTGTATACATTGTGCAGAATATTATTTACCTAACAAACAAAGACATGCTGACTCCGCCCATTTCAGGCCACTGGTTAATGATAACACGATAGCACGACAACCACGCCCTGTCTTCGGAGTGGGACCAAGAAGGGTAAATACGAGGGGTAAATGCTGAAACGTGTGTTGAAATTGATTTCATTAAGGTACCTAGTGCAAGTTTGAAAGCTGTAATTTAATATTATCCTTAAAAAAAAAAGGATTGCCACCGGGGAATCCCAATCAAAAATTTTCTATTTTCGAACAAAAACTGCGCGCCTTCAAAAATTAACTTCAGTCGTGTAAAGTTAATGTTTTTTTTTTACGAATTTCGTTTCTGTTTTTTTTATATGAGCCATCAGTATTAAAAGTGCACACGAATGTTTATTTGTCGCAAATTTAACACGGTCGTTAAGGCGTTATTTAGTGTGGATACTATAGGTAATAATCTTAATATAGAAAAGCAATAATGATTAATAGCTATCTATATTGAAATCTTACGTATTTTTTCATGATATCTTTGTTTAATAGTAGATTACACGTGTTCATGTTAGAATTATGAAACTTGTATTCGTTATGCATCATAATAATCGATTCACAAATAACAATACAAAATACTAACCTACATAATATATAGGTAGGTAGATACATAATAATTGTATGTACTGCACAGAATTTGTGCAAGGACCCCATTATTTTACAAAACATTTGATTAAAATTGAAAAATATCGTTTTTTTTTAAATTTTAGATACCTACTTAGATAATAGTTTTTATTAGTAATTTAGATTATTATGTTTTTATTTACCTATTCTATACTTGAATTTAAACGAAATACTTGAATAGTATTGTTGAGTAGGTACCTACTCTTTCGATATTGTACCTACCTTGATAAGTTCGATTTTTAAAGTTTTTAATGTAAACAAATACCTATAAATATTTTTCTCTGCAAGAATCGAATAAATCCGAGAACGGTAAACTCGCTGTAAAAATGTGTAAATCCCGAAAAGCTGATCCTGAATCTAGAATTGTGTGGGAGTAACTGGGGGTAAAAGGCGTGTCCCAACTTCAACCCCCCACTTCAACCACTTTGTTTTCGTACTAAGCTTGCCGGAAATGTGGTGGCTTGAACCATCATTGTTCTTGTCAAGATAATATTGGTATAACATTTCTAGAATACAGAGGCTGCAAACCTTATCCGCTTATCGTCGATATTACGGCCGATAACGCTGTCTATCTTTTAATTAAGAACATAAATATAATCCGCCTTTAAAATATAAACAGTGTAAAGTGTTTTTATTAATAATTTCTTATCTAAATATCGGGATGCGATAATTTTTTTTTTTAAGTACCCGCAGACCGTATTAAAAACGTTCGTAATCAATTACGTGAATAATTTAATCTAAGTTACCACGGTGCACAAACAATATACCCAAAATAAAAAATATTGTGATTCGTAAAATGTTTACGCGAGATCTAACGATTTTCGGTAACAAACAGATTTAATACAAGTGTATAACGTACTCGTCAAGTTAAAAAATATATAGGTAAAGATACCGATAAGCAAAATTACTACATAAAGATAAGCGCAACGGTGGCTGAGTAGATTTAAATTCAAAACAAGTATTTCACTGTTGTGGGTTATAAAGATAGCTCGCGCTAAACGATGACTATTATTTAGTGAGAAAAAGTGAGTGATAAATGTTAATAATGGACGATGGTTGCCGACTTTTCGATCCGCACGATTTACACCAAACCGAAATGTTATTGGAACAAAGATATCCAACATCCGATAGCCCTCTAGATCTACGCGGTCAATCCGGAGACGCCGTCGAGGACGACAAACAAAAAGAAGATTTTTACGTAAAAGACAAATCGTCGTCGAAGAAAACGTCCAACCTCATCAAACCGCCGTATTCGTACATCGCGCTCATAACAATGGCAATCCTTCAATCTCCACATAAGAAGCTTACGTTAAGCGGAATTTGCGAGTTTATAATGACGCGATTCCAATACTATCGCGATAAATTCCCGGCGTGGCAAAACTCCATCCGACATAACCTGTCTCTAAACGATTGCTTTATTAAAATACCCAGAGAACCCGGCAACCCCGGCAAGGGAAATTATTGGACGTTGGACCCCTTAGCCGAAGACATGTTCGATAACGGAAGTTTCTTAAGAAGAAGGAAACGATACAAAAGACCGTCGCCAACGAATCTGCTTTTACGGGATCACCATAATTCGGCGATGGTGGCGTCGTTTTTAAATCAAGAAAATTATCAACACAGTTTGTTTTCTCATCCTGGTTTGCACAACCCTTATTCGTATCTACCGAGTCTACCGGCAACTTTACACAACGGATTACCGCTTCTACCGCCCATGGACTTGTCCAGGCTAGGTTTGGGGCATTTGAATATAATTCCTCAGCCCGGAATTTGTAAACCCGTACCCGTTCAACCTCCGAGCGTCACTTCGATTTCCGACGTCGAAGATCTTTCGACCACCGATATTTATAAGAAGTCGAAAAACGGATTTTCCATAGAATCGTTAATAGGGAGTGAAGGTGACAGACAAAATAAGCCGTTGCAGCTGGTGAAGTTGAGGTCGGACAGTCCCGAATCGTTAAGCGTCTCGTCCAAGTATTTGCCGATCCACAATCAGGTATCTGCCTTTTCTCCGTTATCATCTTCGGACGATTGGACGAGATGAAATTTTTTGTTTCACATGCAAAACCGAAACGCGTGAAGACTGTTTGTGCGATACAAAATGACTAAAATACTCGGATACTCGGTGTATTAGAAACGAATTTTATATAAGTAAATTTTGTTTAAAATACCAAAGATGATATTAATTTTGTGATTTAAGCAGATGCAATACTTAAATGTAAATATATGTAGATTAGATTAATTATTTATAATGTGTGTAAAATAGAAATAGGAACAAATAAGTTGTCAAAGACAAGCCGAATAATTTATTTATAATAATACATGCCGTATATATTTCCTAATATTTAGGTAGAATTTTATTATCGATGTTTTTGTTATTTACTTTTTAAAACTATTAAGCAAACGTATTTAATTTTTCATTCGTCGGTGTGGCGTTCATTGAATGTATTTTGTATGAGTTGTCGCATAAATAATTGCATAATAAACAATAAAATTGTAAATAAAATTAGATTTGTAAAATGTTAGGTCGTCTTGGAACATATTTAATAAAATATACCTCCGTAGTTCAACTTGTATTTTGAAACTTAAAAAAGATCGATTTAACGGCGCTCATCGAGCGCTTATATTAACATCGAAACCAAAATAAGAACGAACCCTTAAAATTTTTATTTACGATACCCATATCTACCAAACCAAATTAGGTACAGTAAACGTGCACCATATAAACAGCGTTGAAAACATTTCACTAAAGAAATTGTTTGTTTAAAACATTTATCTACCTGCCTTACGTTAATTTCGTTGAGAAAATATTACGAACACCTTTTATGATGCTTATTTTTAGTTGGTATATGTAATACCGTAACATAATAGAGATAAGAATGTTTAGAGTATAAACAATAAAATTTATGTAAGAGTTTCACCTGTAAAACGTTTTGGAAAGGAGCTTAACAAAGGTAATAAAAATAAATACATATAGTAGGTAGGTAGGTAGGTATTTTTCTTTATTTAGTAAGTATTACATATATTATTCAAAATTATTTAATAGTAGATATCATTTTGTGTTTATTTAAAAATTTTGAAAATAAATATACCTACCTAAATAGAAATAAAAATATGTATCTACATAATAAGTATAATTTTATACATATTTAGAAGATATATTTACACAGTTCTTATTTTGTTAATTTGTCAAAGTCAGTTCTTATAATTGGTACTGAATTTAGTAATATTGGGGAATTTATGTGTATTCAAGGAAATACGAAAAGTTCGAATTGATTTTTCTCGAAAACACGATGCATCATAGCTAAACTAAAGTTTTTAAATGAGACGTCAGAAATGCCAAAAAGTTATAGATAAAAAATGATGATTTATAACGTATGTTAGTCCCCCTCCCTGCTCACCAATAAAAAAATTATATTTACACTAATAGATTGAACATTTAAAAATTAATTAATGTGTAAAGTTTGATGTTTTTTATTAACGACGTCTTGAAGGTATTTGAAAAAAATTCCATCTTCAAAGGGCTGTAACTCCCCCAGGAAACTTACGTATAGCAGTAATTTAACTCAAATCGACATAAAATCATCTCTAGAATTCGACGTTTTTATTTGGCAGGAAAGTTTTCGACACCCTGTATAATATAAATATTAAAATATTTTTTCCACATCATAAATAAATATATTATGTATGGCAAGTAGTGTATAGGTATCTGCCTATATTATACATATGTAAGTGATTTAATTAAAATGGAATCTTATATTTCTTGTTATTTTACGGTTTATCTACAAAAAAAATAACTAATTTCCATATCCATTCGGCACAAAATTTTAAAATGTTTCTACTTTCGTTCAGATTTAATGGATAAGTGTATGTAATTTTCTTTTATTAAATGACACTATGTTTTTCTTGTAGTTTTAAAAATTCTTCTTTTTTCTCTACGTACACATAAAATTTCAAATGTCTAATTAAACCAACGTTTTGTAAGTACCTATTTACGTAAATGATCAGGCACCGATAAACAAATTCTTGTATAGTTTATTGTATATGCGATGTGCGTTTATTAATACATATAGTAGGTATTCTTACAAGAGGTAAATACAAATTAGGCACCTCTAGGTATAATATTTGTCTAATCACTAAAAAGAAAAAAAAAGAGTGTTTTTATAATAACTTTTTATAAGTACCTACCTATAAATAATTTCAAATCACTTATTATTTCATTAAAAATTAATTAAGAAATTTCTTTCTTTCGCAAATTCCCGATGTTACGTTAATACGAGCTAAATTAGATTATAAAACTATTCAATTAATTTTAAATTCATGTAAATTGAGTCACAGTAACTGTAAGCGGAAGTGTAATCAAACGCAGTTAATAATTCCACAGAATGTTCTAATTTAGAATGGCAGCTACTCTACTCGTATAAAATAAATTATAATTAGACAACTCTATAGAGTAAAGTGGGGTAATATGGCAACATGTTTACTCGGTGTATATAAAGTAGCAACCTTAGAGTTGCATACGAAATTTGAAAAAATAATCATCCCTACAATGCGATCAAAAAGCCGCTTTTGTCCGGGCGAAAACGCTTAAGGACTAGATTTCTGAAGACTGATCAAAGATTATGTGCGTGGATAACATTCAATTTATAAATATTTAAATTAAAAAATGTTAATTTTCTGTTAGAGGAAAACTTTAAGAAATAAGCTGAGTAGATCATTGTTTTTTAATCGTAACAATGCTTATGTTGTGTAACTAGGTGGCGTGTTGAGTGACGAGACAATCATCTCAGCCGTAGAAGAAAATCTTCAGTACTTAGCTACCTGCGTCAGGAGTGGACAAGAGAATATATTTAATAAATCATCTATATCTAGCGCGAGTCAACTTTAACAAAAATTAATAATAACTGGAAATCTGTCTTAAATAATTGATGTGAAATATGCAGTTTATTATGACTGAAAAACTTTGTTGTATATGGTATATCCGAGATGTATGTACGTAGTTCTGAAATAAAAAACTGATTCACAAATACCACGCCTAGGTGCACCTTACTACTCTAATTATAGGCACTTATTTACCTAATTATTATTTTCTACTTAAGTATAAAATTTGATGAATCTCTATAACTAATAATGAAACTAATATCAGGTAATACATAATACGTATGTGTTATGAGTAATATTTACGTATAACAATAAGTTAAATGGCATTAAGGAAATCTAATTGTAACTAAAAATCTAAATCAAAATGGCTGTAAGTGGTCTACATATTTGTATATCAAAATAAAATAAAAGGACGTGTTGAAACTGCTCTCGAAGGGAATAGTAGCATAGGGGCGCAGATGGCGAAGTGGATCAATTTTCGGATGAAGTGCTCGAAACGTACTAAATGGACTTTTCGCTTATTGTTCCCAATGCTCGACTCTTAAAACATCTCCTCGAGTAAAAGTTGGAAAAGTTTAAAGTATTTGAAAAGATGTTTGTCTGTTTATATAAGCGTAACAATCACTCGAATTTAATAAAAATACTATCCTAGGTATTAGATTCCTACTTAAGTATCTTGTTATATATTGGATACACGACGTTTATCTGCCAAGTCGAAATTAATATTCACAAAAATATTTATACTTTCGTAGATAAATACATATACATATATTGAAGAGGTACGAAAATTGTGATTCAAATACAACATTTAAATGAGGGGTCCATTTCAAAATTTGCCTTATCCATCTTGTTTATATGTTGATAACCCCTCCTGGTTTAAAACAGCTTCAAGAGGGTAACACTGTTTGAATTTGTTTTAAAATACTTGATGAATTTCAATAAAGAAAACAATCAATATTAAAAAAGATATTTGTTCTTTTACGGATAAGCTTTACCTATTACTAATATTACTTAAAACACCCAATTATGTGTGGGTGCCTAATATCTATTAAAAATTTTCTTCCAACTGTATTTTAAATTTTAAAATAAAACGCAATTTCATTCTGAAAGGGAAGAAACGAATCTAAAATTAAATAATTCAAGAACCTCACACCTACATGCTCTATTTCGAACCGAGCATTAAGTGATTTAGAATGAATAATTAATGATATTTCACCACGAAATGGCGTGAAATTCAGGACATAAATAATGTAGAAAATCCCAATAAAATGGCGATCAATTTGTGAGTGCGATGTCGCATTCGATACATCAAAATTCACTATCTCTACATGTAGGTACGATATCTATTTTTAAATGAAACGGACGAAAAAAATCGGGGACGAATTGACGAGGAAGAACATTTACATTATTCTTATTTTTATTTAGAAATAAACTCCCATACAGCGTTTAAATTTTAAATCGAAACTAATACAAAGCTACAGTAACAGTAAGTAAGCGATATACGCAAATGCTTGCGGTATCACATGATAATAATCCGTATGATTAATTTATACGGCCGGTAAATGTTTACAGCCATTAGATTAATCCTGCTTTAAATTCAAGGGATATTCTCGCAGACCGGTATTTATTGCGAAGGGCGTCGCACAATGGCCTTTTTTCCTATAATTTTACGATGCCGTACAGTTTTATGCCGAGACGAACTTTAATCGTTTCATTTAAATACTCATTTCATTAAAAAATACCCTTGCTTTTTATCAAAATAATTATGAAATGAACGGTTCGGGCGAGTGTTTATATTCTCGTTTTAATATGAAATTTTACAACTTGCGCTTATACCTTACCTTGCTTATACCTGCGCATAGTATATCTATAGAAGAACGTTTTAGAAATTTAATTTTTAAAAACAAATAAATGGAATTGTCTACGTAAATTGTAAAATTTATAAATGACGAACCTAAAAACACTAAACAACGTACGGTTCGTTATAAGCGGAGTTCACTGTAAAAGAAAACTTGAAAATTCTCGCGCACAGATATTACGTGTCGGTTTTTAAATCGTTCGACCCAGCTTCTGCTTCAGTTAAATTCATCCCGTTGTTCAGTTTCTCTTCCCGACCCGTTCGCATTTTCTCACAACGCGAGACCACTGTTACAGGAATGTTTCAAGTCTATTTTGAAAAAACCATTTCGGCATTTCGGCAATTCGCGATCAACTTATCATCATAAGTTGACTTCTTTAGTCTTTTGACTTTGACTCCAATCTTTTATCTTTTTGCTTCCATGTGGTTGTTGTTGTCGACTTGCACGGCAATTTTCATTTTATCTTACGACGGTACTTATTTAGTACTTATTGTTAGTTACTAAACGTTACTACTAGTTACGCTTTTATTTTCACATGTTATCCATATTTAAAATTTAGTTTGCATTAGATTGCATTTACATTATTACATTAATTTTACTTAATATGTAGGCGTACCAACTTTATATTACATTTACATACATATTTACATATGTGTCCTTTAAATTATAAGTACCTAATTGATTTTTTCTACTTGTATTTGAAAGTAAGTACCTCTACCTATAGATTTTTATATATGTATTAAACAAAATTTATGGCTTCAGAGGCGCTGCTCGTTAGTCACAGACTTTTGTAAAAAAGAAATAAAATAAAAACTTAGACTGTCCTATATGCAGGGCTTTGCAAATTTGGCGAAATCACATACTTACCTAAAGAAAGTACCTATATCTATCTATATATAGATTCTTAGTGGTTTATTTATTTTAATTTAATCATATAGGAGACCGACGTTAATATTTCGCAATCAATTTTTGAAGTAGATACAGCATGGCATGAGTAAACAAAACACACAATAAGATTTTTTTGAATAAATGACAAATAACTTATTATTTAAAAAAATAACAGGTAATAAGTATTTTTAAGTTTATGTTTTTCTCGATTTTGTTGATAAAATGATAACAGTTCGACAACAATACGAAAATAAGATTCATTTATTTGTAATAGTCAGCGTTTTAATGTTTAAAAATAAATAACCGACGCTATATATCCAAACATAATTTGTTACTCGGTGATCTTTATAAAGTATCAGACAAATATTGAAATTTGTCTAAAAAGTTTTACTATATTTAATAGATATGTGTCTAATAGAAAATATTTCAAAGTATTCAAAGTACCTAAGTAAAAATATTCAACACAACATCGACATGACATATCTACCTATACAGTATCAAAATAAATAATTATATAAATAAGTAGCTATATGTATTTAATAACTTTTTGAGCCTGCAACCATCGATTACTTAAATCGAGGAGTTCTTCACTGGGGCAATTTAGATTACAAGTGATTGGGCCGTGCGGCATTTTTCTTATTGTATTATTTGTAAATCGCCAGCTTATTTTCTAAGAATATATTTTTTTACTAATTGTAAGTATCTGAAAATTATCTCGAGTTTATTCAACATCTGTGTACTTATTAATAAAATCCAGTAATACCTAAGTACTAATATACCCATATTCTTCTGCGTAGAATTTTTCTTTTATCAACTTATTAGTTAGTCAAACAGATAACATTCGCAAACATATTTAGATACCTACAGATACAATCAATAACAATCTTTTAAAAGCCACTTCATTTCAATCAAATCAAAATTATCTATAGATATAGTAAAAAAATAAGAATTGAATTTAGATAAGATCGAAACGGTCGAGTATTACTTACATAAGATGTTTCTCTTTAATAAAAATATTAGAGAAACGAGCTATCAGTTATAAAAATCAACAATAAAAACAAACGATAAGAATAATACGTAGCTACATCATTTAAAACAAACAAGTGAATTTAAATATTTGTGTAGGTATTATATTTAAAAATTAATTTTTTCTTTTAGATATTTTATTTTTAATTCTAATACTTACGTAATTTCTATATTTATATAATAAATATTATTTTATTTATAGGTATCTATATTTATTATTGTCTTTGTCCCACAATGGTTGTTACATATTTGTTGATTTTTCTTATGATTATGATTGAATGAATATGCCAATACGAAATGTTTTAAATCAACTCTTCAACGAAATTTCGACTGACGTTTTTAGTTAAAGTAAAATAAAAACTAGAAGGCCGTTACTGTATAAAGCGTTTTGTGAAATGTTTAAAATACGCGAATCTTCAAGAAAAGTGAATATAAAATGGAAAATGATTATCGCCCGAAATTAGTTCTATCAGTTCTGCTGCGACTATGTGAAAATGAATAACAGAAGCACGGGGTGATATCGTTTGCTACCTCATAATAAACTAACGGCTCAAATCAATTAAAATATTTAAATATACCTAATTTTTCATTATTTTAAATAAATGATTATGTTTATTTTGATTTTCATTTACTAATTTTTCAAAGTCTGCGGTAAATAAAGCTTTCCGTTTTATACATACATATATTAAATATAATATTTAACATTTATTTTGAATCACGACCCAACAGTTTTGAGTAATTTGATAGCAGCGTAAAATAAGAGGTATTTTTATATTTGTTAAAAGAGAAAACTGTCGTTATTGTCCTTATAAATAATTAGAACAAATGTTTGCAAAGTAACATTTTGGTATCGAGTGGCTATATTTTGCATTACTGACTGCAATTTGTTTGAAGATCACTCTTAACTCTTTCAGTATAAAAAATGGTCGGTAAGTATCAACAAGCGATCGGTAGGTACTCTCTAAAATTAATGAACATTATGTAAGCACGGTATGGTTTTGAAATATTAAGTAATCAGCTAGATTACAAGATTTTATATAGTTATCGATTTTTTATTTGGAGGACATTAAAGTCAAATGTTTTTGATAGCTTTAGCAATAGTCGACTATATAGCTGGATGTGTTCTTTGTCGTGACTATCATTTAAATAATATTGTTTTTGAGAAACGAATTAAAATAAAATGAATTTAAGAAATTAAGGTGTGGCGATTAAAAATTCACGAACAATGTCGAATATTGATTTAGAAATAAGGGAACTACGATTTCTCAAAAATTATTTTATAGTCGTGCTTTTGTTAAGCTAGGGCTTTAATTACATAATTCCTTTAAATTCATGACTCAACATGGTGGCCAGAAACTTAGATCTTGCAAAATCATTTTTCCAATTGTAAGTGATCAAACGGATAACTATGGTATATGTATACTATTCGAAAGAATTTTAAGTTTTCGAGATTAATATCTATGTTATCGGCGAATGTTCTTGAAACTTCGTCGTATTTATATAGTGCGATTTATTTTGAATTTTGTTTTTACAGATTTGAATTTAACTTATAAGAATTATATTCACAACTTGGAGAAGGCCAAATAAAAAGTATTTACTACTATAATACCGATTTACATGTTTAGATAATATAAACTGTTATCGTAAGTCGTACGCTGATAAATGTACGATGTACATACACAATATACATAAACTTGATAACTTAACTGATAAATTTTTCAACATGATTCTATTATAAAAAATAATCAGCAATTTGATCAATTCCTATCTTGTGAGATTTACTGGCTTTGATTACCAAATACGAATATTGCGACATAATTACAATTTTTCCTATATACGTTATAAATATGTAATTTTATCTACAAACACCGTATGAACTGTTCAATGAACAAATTACAAACGATATTCATTTTTACACTTTTTTCCAATCGCAATGAATATTATTTATCATTTGTTTACAATTTTCTATTGTAGTTATAGCTGATCCAAACCTATATGATGTTCACTCCACCAGAATGTTGTCCTTACGTCGATTGTTATAATAAATGAGTAAATTTGAAACGAAACAAAAATAATTTAACAAGGGTAGGTATCGATCGAACAAATTAACATTAAAAAACGATAAGTGAACTGTTGTCGTAACTAATAAAGTAACATTTCCATTTACATTTATTTAGTTAAAAGAATAATTATTTAATTATAAGAATTTGCAGTAAGTTTAATTGATTATCGAATTTAAAGTTTAATTTTTTCAATCAAAAAAACATAAATAAAAGACTCGTTCTATGGACAATCATTAAATAATAAAATCTCAAATTTATTTCAAATAAAAGTTAAAATATTTTTAATGTAAGTATACCTACTCTAATCTATTTAAACATGTTGTTATACCTATGAATGTACATTTCAGAGTCGTCGAAAAATTATTTTTATAATACAATACAAAGATAGGGGGCATGTAAACATAGTTTCATCTGTTTTTAATTTATATATGATCCCTATACGACAAACACTTGTTTTATTAGGAACAACAAACACTATTAAACTTTATTAAAGTTGCAATAAGAAGATTAAGTTTAAACAAACAAGTATCCGAACAGTCACGTGCAGTGGTCGGTGACATCTCTTCAACACTACAAACGCCCCTAGCAATCAGAGAGCCCTGTTAATGCTATAATGTCACTGTTACTGTATTTTAAGCTCTCCGACAAACAGAATATTATTCCGCCAAGTTTTGTTGAAAATGCAGGCCCGTAGTTTAAATTTAGATATAAGTATTTACCTATTGTATATTATTATCTAAAAATTAAATTAGAATTTTGTAATTTAATGTAAGTAATTTCCAGTTATCACAAGTAATAAAATTATTAATATAATATAACACTACAACATAAAAGTATTATTATTAAAAAATAGATACCTTATGTTAGACTACCTTTAGTTATCATGGCGATATAATAAAAATTGTAATTCATTTACTGCTATCAGCCATCAGGGCTGTAATAGGTACCTATGTATTTTTGAAATCATAAAAGCTACATAGAGAAAAATAAATAGGTGGAACCAAACGTTTTATTTTTTTTATAGAAATCCTTGATTTAATTTTGATTATTTCATTCATTTTAATAAACTTAAACATTTGCCCTATAGTTAACCATCCCTTTAGCGGACACCTCCCAACAACGACCAATATTTTCTACCGCACAGCTGTCTCTTATTGGGAGGTTTCACTGTACATCAGTTGGAGATATTGGGAATATATTAAAAACATTTGCGTTTAACATGAAGAAAAACTTAATTCGTGAAATAATCTAAAAATATATAGGTATTCCTCGAGCTGTCAATTTTATCATGTAAACTGCGGTACCTAATTTTTTGTAAAATTTAGTTTTAAATCAAGTGTTTTCGACTAAGGGCTAATCGTACAATGTCAGTTTAAACTTTAGTTTGAATTTAAATTAACATTGTACAATTGGCCCTAATAATTCACAAGAAAAGTCCGCAGTTTACCCGATATAATTGACAGCTCTCCGTTTGCAACGACATGACTTAAAATTTAAGTACTTGTTGCTTAAATCTAATACAAAAGTCTATAAAGATACAATACCTACATAGGTAAGTACCTATACCTAATATGTATCAAGAATAATTTAATAGAATCATATTTTTTTTAAGTTATTGAGGAGTGTATACGTTCAAAAGTCTCACGATGCCGATGATAATATATTTATAAACAATCCATAACAAATGTTATTTTACAAATTATTCATGTTATTTATTTATTGATATAAACAGGGCTCCCAACCAATTGGTTCATTTTTATAGACTTTATATACCAAAATTACTTAACAGACGTAGGACAAAAGAAGGGTTATAACAGTGATTAACGATGTAAGATTTTAAAACGAAACAGTCATTAATATACTGACAGAAGAAAAATTACAGATCTTTTTTAAATACATAAATAAAGAGAAAAAGTGGGAAATGCCCTCCTCACTTCCTCCCTCTTGCACTAATCTTTTTTTCCCTTAATTTATTTTTTAATACATGAATTAACAACAAAAAAAAACAATTTTTAGATACAAAGATTCAGTACAAAGTCTTTTTGATTGGTTTTGTATGTAAATAGTAAACAGTAGTTTACACAGTAGTACAAAATAATAAATGATGAATCGTATTCGTAATCGATAATCGTAAATTTATAAAATTATAAGTAATCTATAACAGAAATCAAATAATTATTCGCTAAAAAACACTAAAGAAAATGTGATAAGTAATAAATTAGATTAATGATTTTTGTAAAGAAAAAAATTAAAACGATAGATAAGTACGTATTACAATAACACGTGAAATTTCATCTAATATTATAATTTTTTACAGAAAGTATACTTTCTTCTATAGATACCCATGATAAATTTGTATTTTTAAAAATTATTTCACGATCTTGTACACTTAATTTGAGAACGGCTACTGAATATATAATATAAAATCAACATGTAATATTTGAGCAACAGTCGGGATAAAATTTTGACAAGTCACCTGCTTGATCGATTTTACAGGACGGCAAAATAGGATTCGAACCACATCTGAAAATCGAGATTAATTTTTAATTATATATATGTATATAATTTTCACTTTTATATACCCATAATAATGAATTAATCCACCTTCACCGCAAACAATTTTCACACATTCGCCGTCCTTCATTTTTATTTCGCCCCTTTCCATAGATCCAACGCCTTTGGTGTTGCTGTAACAATATCCGGGATGTGCTAAGACATATTTTTATTTAAAAATTCAATTTTAAACGTTTTCTAAATTTACCTATGCTTTGATCTGTTTGTTCTACAGCCACCCATCCATAACAAATTAAGCTAATTGCAGTTAAAATTATTATATTGAAAAGTATTCTCATGTTTAGTTATCAAACTGCCTATCGTTTTGAAGTAAATGAGTTCACAGGTCGTATATTATCTGCGATTTTCAATTACTACATGATTTAAAACATATAAGTAAGCAAAATAAAGTACAATAAAAGGATATATAATTTTATTATAAGGTACGCAAATTTTATAATTTTGAATCTCGTATCTAAAGTATACAATTAGTAATATAGGTAAGTAATTTGTAAAAATATAGGCACAATACAATAATTATATATGATTAATAAATCAATATATAAAACGCTCTATTAATGGTTATTTATAATGCACTGTTTAAACATTAAAATAACGCCTTAAAGAATTTAGATTAAATATTAGGTACGTTAACTAAAGCATTGTTTGTAAAGCACGTTCGTATTAACGTATGTAAGTACATAATATGTAATTAAAATAAAACGTTCGATTACTAGTTAAATAAACTAGGCTACTAGTGATTATTCGGTATGTTCTACTTGGGATAGGCCATTAACGATATTGACCGGTCATTAATTAAAATGTCTTGTTTAAGAACATTGACCGGAACATATCAAGTGATTAAGTCAGTTCGTAACGATTGACAGAAACTTTATCAGACATTCAATAAATAAATAATTTAATGACACCCTTTAAGCCACATAATACAATAAATAATGTAGTTTGCTTCAACAACTACCTAAGCAAATTATACAGGGTGTTTTATTAAAGACTGACCAGAGAGATTGTGATGTATTTGAAAATTTCTTTTAAAATTCCATTGTAATTATTGATACTGTTTTCAGTCTTATATAACAGTATCTACACTTCGTCCAAACCTATATGCAATCCACGTCATCAATGAAAGGTTATTAGATGATGACGTTTCACACAGTGCTGTCACCTCGTACCTCGTATTTTGACAGTTCTAATAAATTGTAGCTTTTCTTTATGCCATCTAATAGGTGCACAGGTCAATCATCTATAGAATATGCCATTTTCCAAACTTTAAACGGAATTACAAATAAACAATCTAGTAACTTTTTGATGACGTAAATTGCATATAGGTTTGAATAAGCCGTAGTTATTGATTTTAACGTTTTAGATGATCAAAAAACAATTATTTCTTTTGTTTTTATTTATTTGTCCCACCTTCAATAGTCTAACCGATTCTACAAAATAAAATACATTTGGTTTAAAGTTACATTTAGAAATACATTTTACAAAATAACTCTAAAACTATGACGTTTAGTTTTGAACGTACAATGCAAAAGAATTGAAAAAATATAGGTTGCAATTTAAAATTACTAAACGTAAGATAAAGATATTTTTCGGATAAGTTTGGCATTTTTTTCTGAACATACGGTATTATTTTGTTAAGTTTCTAACGCAGCATATTTTCCAAAATACTTATCTAAAATTTTTAATCTGTACACGCATAAATCAATTTTTTTACAAAATCTGAAATAATTCAAAAGGTCTAAATTTAGAGGCAGTGTTTATTGGAACAAAAAGTCGTATAATTGTCTCGGGAATACAAATCAATAATAAAAATTAGGGTATTCCATTTGATATAAGGAAGTCGACGCCCATTTCCGGTGTAACTGAAAGAAGTGCAAATCTAAAATTATTTTAAATCGGAATTTGCTATTATTTCCAAAATTTTAAATCGCAACTCTTATTACTTCCCTATATTATTCTAACCAAAACTCGTCGTGAACACCCTTTATTAGAAAGTAGGTATTTATCTATAGTTGGGAAACAGTCGTCATTATACAGTAGGTATTTAAGCGAAAAAAAAAACCTCAACTGGATAATTACCTAAACAGCCAAAGAACTAAATCGTAACAACCTATATGAAACATCGAAGAGCACTGCAAATTCATCTATATATTATACAGGGTTATGAATATGAAGTGTTGAAATTAAAATACACTATACTTAAGCCGCGATCAAAAGCTTGAGAGTTTTCGAGAGAAACGCAGCTGCGACCATGAGGGGCGCAAAAGCTGCAGGGTAGTCGATTTAATTTGTCGTAAATTTGATTTGGATGCTAACTGCGCTATCAGGTGGTCCTTTGTTTTTTGATTGCGTTTATTGTTCGATAAAAAGTTTTGACGTTAATCTGATGAATATAAATTTTCAATTCAACGAACGATCGACCGTAATTTTCGCAAATTAAATTAATTAGTTGTTAATACTTGTTAAAACGGTAAGTAACAATTAAACATATAATTTTCAAAAGTTTCAATTGTCTATAGGTGCATTTTGACGTTAATCACATCCAATATTTCTTCTACCTATGAATACTTAATAAAACAATATTACCTACACGTCATCTTCGGCGAATCTAATAATATCCCAACAATTCAAATATATTGCATAGGTTAGATATAAACGGGGTGACAAATTTGGTCGGTATTATCGCCCTCTCGATGACACTTTATTCTCACACCCTCCACTTTATAACACTTTGGGACATTCCAAAGCCGCACGTTATCGGAACAATTTTATTAAAGTCACGATTAAAATTGCTTTCAGATGAGTTTATTGTTTTCGATATACGTTTAGAAATTAATTTATACGTCAATAACGGCGTTTCGATAATCAAAAAGTTTTGTATTAAAAAACGAATAACTGCAGTTTTTGGAGTATTACTCTTCAAGATTATAAATCTTTTGTGTGTAATAAAATTTATACGAATAGTTGGGAATGGGTATTAAACGTTGTAAATAATGTCCAGAATTTCTATAAGTTGTTTGCTTTGCCAACAGAACACGAGAATTCTCTTCGGTGTCCATATAATACAGCATTTTTGAAATGTCTTGTAAACATAATATGGCGTGCACGTCCAATACGATAAAAGATAGAAAAGAAAATACCCAGTTGTCAGAGACGTACCTACTTAATTTAACATTATTAAATTAAACATTTATATTTTTATATCTAAATTCTATATAAGTGTCTACCTAAAGATAAGACACACGCGCTTTTACATTTTTAATAGATAGGTACCTATATCATAATGAGTTATTATTAAAGTAATGTTTAAAAGCAACATTGAAACGTAGTCTTTCTTTAAAGTAATATTGTCCATACATTTTATACAAATTGAAAAACCAGATTTTACGCCATAGAATTGAGAAAATCGAAGAACTAAAAGTTGAATAAAATCGAGCCACCACTGCTTTTATAGTTCCTTATTGACCTGCACTGCTGAATGCTGACATGACACGATCAAGATTAATCTTTCCTATTGTCGTGGCGTTCTATTTCACACAATTCTGGTTAATTTAATCATCGTGCGAAATGATCAATTTATATCAGCTCTAACGAAATATTTCGGTTCTAAAGAAAAATTCAAATTTTAATCAAGATACATAAAAGGTGTCGACTCCGCAATGTCCGAAAATATTGTATTATAATTAACATATTTGCTTGTTAGCCTACGAAATAAAAGGCTAGTTGCAAATAATTTAATAAAACAAAAACATAAATACATAGGAGTATTATTCAGGTCTTCCATAATCGTAACAACAATATGTTTTTGTTTAATACCAATATATTATGTCAGGACGAAGATAAAACAGGCCGTAGGTAAGTATTATTTAAAAGTACTTGACGTAGCGTGATATATCACACGGTAAACTAAATCCATTGTGAAATGGATGCAGAGGGATCTGGATCAAAAACTAATAATCCCAGCACTACCGGCAACGACCAGTGGCTTGTAAATACAAAGCTAGCTTAATATTACAGGGGCTGTGCCCCCCACCGGGCGATCATCAACGACACTCGTACGCCTCATCTCTCCTTTTGATTCCGCTTCGCTAAATTAACTCATCACATACCTTACCGATCCTTCAGGACTACTATGAGAGTAGCTTATATAACTCTCGGATTTTATTTTCTCAAATACAGTGTTACCTAGTTTATTGACGACCTAAAATAATATCTAAATTCTATAAGAATCATCAAGGACGATCTATAGAATAATGTGTAATTTTACAATCAAGTATAGTCAGGATATTATAAATTAGTAGGTATTAGGTATATAGGATTATTTATGTAATATCTTTATACTTAATATAATACATTGAAATAATAATGTAATTGAACAACTAAACTTTTTCGATAACTACATATGTTCGATATATAGGTAAGTAGGTACTTACCTACCGAATAAAAAACAAAGAAGTTATCTACTAGTACCTACTAAAGTATCTATTTTATTATACAGGGTGTCTCAGACTTCATCTATCAAAAGTCCGATAGATTTTGCAAATTTTATCCTAATCGGCAAATCTCTGCGGTTGAAGGCTAATAAAACAGCATCAATGGTTTATAATACATTGATTAATAATGAATTTTTTGGAATAAAGACATTCTAATTAATTAATACAATAGGTCACAGGAGTTAAAAAAGTAGATACAACTTCGTAATAAAACCCTTTGTTTTAAACAAGACGTTTAAAACTTTATCTGGCATTACACAAAAACTATACACGTGTTAATAATGTTCAGTTGCTATTAAATAATGTATGTATATTTTATGGTATTTAAAAAAAAAACTAATTTACAAAACATCCTTTCCATTGTGATCTTTTGAGTGTAATAAGGTTCAAGTCAATAACATCAGCATTAGAATGGCTTTGAACATTTTTATTAATTATTTTTTTACAGAAAATACTTTAATTAATTATTACAATAAGATAAAGCAGTTGTGGCAGTCTAAAATCAAAAATTAGTAAAAAAGAGAAGAATGTGTGTTTTTGTTTAGAATGTGACAGATTAAATACAAAATAAATAAATAAATAATTGAAGTGTACAAGTTCCCAAATAAAATTAGTACATTTTAACGCGGTTTATTATTGAATAAATAACTACCCCCATAACAATAGAACAACAAATAACAATAGAAAGATTTTATAAAATGTGTCAATACGTGGCGAATAAAAACGTGACTGTTTTTTTTTAATAAAATTAAACATTTTCTGGCTTTATAAAAACAAATAAAAACACACGTAACATTGAACACTAACAATAACATTTTAAAAATTTTTAGTTTGCGCTCAGTTACGATGCAACTCGCAAGCTCGTAGATGAACACTATGTCCGCGTACTCGTGGTTTGTGAACGTAGCCATTAACGATAACAAAAACAGTCCAAAACAACACTCTATATGATCAACTTAAAGGGGTTCATCGTAGAATCATTCAGAATAACTCAATTTAACACGGAGGACACGAAAACTGGTAGAAACCATCACAGACAGAAAGGTTATCACGCACGAAAAGCCAGAACGAGACTGCCTACACAAAATAAATACCGATTTTTGTATCGGGAATGCGTCTTATTGACACTTTTCTACCTGCCATATAAACGACAATGACGACAACGAGATATTTTCTAAATTATATTTTTGTATGAAATCCCGCCGATAATCGTTCAACCTAACACCTTGTATATTCGTAAACGGTATGAAATTATTCACAAGTTTTAAATTATGAACGATATTTCTTAAGAGACCAGAGACGCAAATCAGGGGTCGTAGTGGAATTTGAAAAAAAAAATGCAAACAGCGACCTAAAATTTTTAAAATACGTACATACTTTTTAGAAAATTTATTCTAAAATTACGTATTTTGCAGTATGCAGTAAAATTATTTGAATAATCACTATCTACTGCCTTTATACCGTAAAAATATAAATTTACTATATCTTTAATTTAAAAACTGTTCGTGTGCCCTTAAGCATTGAAAATTTCTCTATTATAAACAATAAACTAGATAAAAGTTTAATCGCATTTTTATGCGACCGATAAACTACAAAGCAAGTAATAAAACATGTGCGCCACTTACTTTCATGACTTATCGTAGTGCGAACAATGAAACTGAATATTTTTAAAATAAAAGCGGGATTTCCTAGTATTCATGTAATAACTCGAATGCATCTATATATAAGTAGAATTCTGGCAAAACCGTTTCAGATCTTTCGCGTTAATGATACAGAGCGGTAGTGCTTGTTTCAGTAGTTCGAATTTTAAATTACGGTGTCGCATTATACGCGTGTGCGAGGAGTGCTCGTTCGGTTTATAAGACCTTTTTGCGTGTGAGTGCGCGAGTGTTATGTGTTGTGTTGTGTTTTCTAAAAGGATTACAAACAAAAAGGATTAATAGTACGAGGAAAGACAGAATTTTTCTTTGTCGACTAACTCTCAATATATTTATAAAATGTAAATACATGGACCTTTAAGCTCTAACACAAATTCTCTGAAAATCGACCTTGGTTAGGCTCTTGGATAGGAACTTGGTTAGGGCTCCCCTCAAACATTCGACGGTCCAATTTTGCGAACGAAATTGTACCTAACGCACGTTTTTGAGATCACAGTATTTGGTGAAATACAGTGAAATATGAAGCGTACGTAATAATGCAAGTTCACAGTCAACGGAAGAATCTACGCTGGAAATTGGCGATAGAGGGGAAAACAAAGGTGAAGGGGCAAAGAGGTTGGAAATACAAAGAAAAATTTAAAAGTTTCTAATTTCTTGTTATATAGTCTGTTATAGATAAGTGGCGGTCGCGGCGGCAGCAGCGTTGTTCTGCATTTTACGTGAGAATTAATAAACAAATTGTGTTTTAGAATTATTTTTTTTAATTTTTCTTATTTTGAAAAGTTTTACTTTTTCAATGCATTCGTTTACGGATAAAAACGAAATTTAAACTGACAACGAGACAAAATTTGAATAGTCAAATTATCAAAAATTAATTCTTAACGTTTTTGTTTTTTGTTTTTTTAAGAATAATCGAGTCAGTTATTAAAATTAATTGTGGTTAGTTTACTTCTAGTTTGTATTAACAGGAGTGATTTATTTTATTTTAAATAAATAGTAGATACCATAATATATTAATTTTTTTTAAACTATATATTTAATACCTTATTAATGTTGAATTAAAAACAAATTTAATTTATTCGGAACATCTTATGTAAATAGACGTCGTCTACATCGTCTCGAGATTTACTCAAATATTAAAGAAGGCAATTTTAAACTTCTATATACTTTTATACCTACCACGAATACTGCATATAATATTGTATGTAGTGATGCGATAGGCTTAAAGCTGCACTTGCGCAATTTCTACATCCCTCCACTTTCTTTTTACATACCTATGTATCTACTTATAATAATATAACGTAGTATGTATGAATTCAGTTCTGGTTGATCTGCTAAGGGGAGTTTTACATCACGATTCTTAAGAAGGGACGACTATCGAAAATTTTTGAAATTAATTTCGCAATACATCTTCAACCAGACTTTATAAAAAAATTTAACATTCATGTGGTGTACAGGGTGTTTCAGACTTCACTGTACTGTATATTTCAATTATTTTTGAGAATTTCCTCGTCGAACCCTGTTATATTCGTAAATTGTATGAAATTCGTTACAAGTTAGTGGTAAATTATGAACGACATTTTTGTGAAGGCTTTACTATTTTTCAAAACATTCTTCTTTAACATTTATACGCTTTTGCATAAGCTCATGCCAATTTTCGGAACACCTTTGTCATTTAGAACGAGGTATAGTCAAAACATGCTATTTTATGCTTCAACGGCCTCTTTGGACGTTTAAAACGTTAAACACTTACTTTATTCTTCACCCGAGGAAACAGGAAGAGGTCATTAGATAAATAAATCAAGACTATAAGAATAATTAAACATCAATTCGATGTTTTGGCGCTTCAAATAATAATCGACTAAATATTTGAGCTGCTATCTGAGAACGTTGTCATAACATAAGATGGTTTGTTTTTTTACGTGTTTGTTTATGATGGAATTTCAACACAAAAATCCGCAACGTGTCATTTTATAGGTAGGCACACTGTTGTTGAGTTACGTTGTTAACTTAACAGATGCTCTCATCATTAATTTAATAGAAGAAAGCGATGTCGATGATAACGATGTTACGAGTGAGAACTCCGACTAACATGCACTAATATGCACTAACATGAGAATTTCGGAAGTTACGCTGGTAGAACTGCATCTACCCATATCTATTAATTTTTATACTTAGGTAAGCAAGTTTCTATTTAAGCACTAAAAATTAAGTAAATATGTACCTATATACTAAACATTACATTTCCTATTTTCTAACAGAAATGTAGAAATTATATGAAGAGTGTTCGGATTAGAGCTGTTCAAAATTTAACAATTTAATGACTTGATATATAATAAGAATGTTTCTACCTTTAAAGCACAGTTGTAAAATTAATCCTAAAACAATAACAGCCTTGCAACCCCTTAAACTTGCAAATCGAAAGATCGTATTGAATGAAAAACGAAATTTGACTAGATTAACTTAAACTCTCAGTATATTGACAATAGCATATTTGCTGTGATTTTTGCAAGCTTTACTTTCTACGGAGAGAGTTTTTGCAGGTGCTGAATTTTAAATTGTTTAGCCAAAAATGTTTATAAATTACGTTATTA
Source organism: Rhagophthalmus giganteus (assembly GCA_036326145.1). Taxonomy (NCBI): domain Eukaryota; kingdom Metazoa; phylum Arthropoda; class Insecta; order Coleoptera; family Rhagophthalmidae; genus Rhagophthalmus; species Rhagophthalmus giganteus. The sequence continues at coordinate 54,220,476 of JARFJA010000001.1, forward strand.
ATTAATTACGTTAAATACATAATTTTTTGAAAATTCCAACGTGAAAAACAACGACGCGTGTTCGTCACTTTAATCGTTAGATGTGAAATATACCTACACAGTACAAAATTTGTTTTAATTGATTGGATGGAATTTCCAATATTATTAGAATATTAAATTAGTGTTTCATAGGTAGGTGGTTCCCTGAAAAGGCTCCTTTACATCAGTCGTTATACCTATTGTATGCGCGTCGGCGTCGTTTCAAACGGTTCACTCGAACTCCGATTCAGAATATTGAGCGTCGAGGATAAATCTTATTATTGCTGAGAATGAGATGGAGTCAACATCGGTTTGACAACCGGAAACGCGGCCATGCTTAAATTAAATATTGCGGAAGAAAATCTGTTCAGCTTATGAATTACGTTACATACACTTTATAAGCTATATAATAAACGTGTAATATTTGGAAAATAGACAAGCTACTCACCTAATCTGCTCGAAATTTTCGCATTCGTTCAAATAACGTTTAAATAAATTACAAACTTATTTTTAACATATTAGATAAGTACATTAAATTAAACAAAATAAGCAGTTATTTTACGAAAAAAAAATTAAGTATGAAATTTTGAAGTGAAGAACGTAGAATAAATAACTTACAACCAAATTATGTTGATGTTAATCAAGTAAAATGACTTTCTCGGATAAGTATCTATTTAAAACTTATTCAGAACAAGTTTCATAAGCGAGAGTTCAGTTTCAGAACGAATTTTACAGAGGAAAACTCCTCCCGGAGTCCGCCATTGACAGGATAACATTACGTTCCTGTCGCCTGGGTAACGCGTAACCTCTAGGGCGGAGCACAATATCGAATTACTCCAGTACTCCTGTACAACCCCTGAAGGGATACGAAATTCCCCCAACGTTCGCCGCTTCGAACCCTAAATCCAATAATCGTTCTCGTTTAGATTGTGACGGAGTGATTTATCGACAAATCTCATCTGATAAGTGATAACATTACAGGAATTTTCGACACGACCTCTGCAATGTATTCAATTAAAGCTCAATTGACATTTCTTGGGTCCTATTAGCAAATCGATGCACTGCATGCATCTAGTGAGAAATATTTATATCAATACCTACAGAAAAGTTTTGAAATATAATACATATTCCTGTAACAATCGGGGGGTAAATAATAATTTGAAAAGAAAAAATATTCTCGATCTTTAAAGATAATAGTGCACGTTTTTCTGTAATACACGTTATAATTTTTTATTGTTACCTACGTAGTGAAAAGTTATATCTCATAAACTATAGTAGTATTTTAATATTACAAAAATGAATAGGGTTGTAAAAAGCTGTAAAGTTCATGTTATCTAACAATAATAAAATTCATTGTTTTAGGACATCTTGATAGTTTAGTCGTATACGTTTTTTGATATGACTTTTTGTAATTCAGAAAGTCGTAAATAACGAACTAATCAAACTCGGTCACAAAAACATTCACATACGAGTTAAAACGCACTGAACGAAAGTGTAGAAATTATTTTTAAAAATTATTGTGCATATAAGTGTGAACATTAAGCAAACACGAGGAAACAATGGGCTCCAAGACAATTCGCCACCATTTTATTAATCGTACCTACACATAATATGTATAAAAAAATCACACAAAAATTTATTACGCTGTTTCAAAGACCTTCATTTACTACGCATTTACACTAACAATTATTAAATTCTAATAAAAAATGTAGAAAAGTTATTAAAAAACAAACTGATTTTCATTTCTTAATTTTAGGGAGGGGGGGAGGGGTGAACGCCACTGTACGGAAATCTTACGTCTGAGGACAAAAATCTAATTTACCCACCAGTCCCACCTCAAGAAAACTAAAAAAATACACAATTCTCATAAGGTATTTATTCAACAAAATCAACTCTCAAAAAATATATAAAAATAATGTTCACTAAAAACGTTGAAAAATAAACAAAATGGAAAAACATGTAGGTGGCGTAGTAGCATTGTATCTACGTAAGTGCCAAATATTAAAACTTTACTTTTCTAGCCTTCAATGTCCCTTACTTAATATTGCGACACATTTTCGGCATTTAAAAATTAGAAAAATATTTTGCCCGTATTTTATAAGGTCATCCCTCAAGTTTTCAGCTGATTTTTATCCGAAAAAAAGTGGGCTTATACACTACTACACATATGCGGTAATTCTTTACGAGCTTCGATTTATACTGAAAATACTTGAATTGTTAAAAAACAATTCTATTGACGCTATCTTCATGTTTGGATAGCTTGCCAGCAAACCGAAATCATGAATTATCTGCAGTATCTCTAGATGTGACATTTTATCAACATCATTTTTACTTAATGATCGAAGCATGTGCTTTACGCTTACTACTTCTGAAACTAAATCAGCAGCATTCAAGTCACAGTGATATTTAAGAGGTAAATGCGAAGTACGTTTCTCTTTTGCTTCTGTCAAGTTGTCCAGAAAGAAATTCGAATTCATCAGAGAGCTTTGATAGTTTTTGAAACCGCCAATCCAGCTGATTATATGTATTATAAGGTCGAGTAGTTCTATGGAGTTGATTTTAAATGTTTCTTTTTCATTCATATTATTGCCTTCGTCTCCAGCGTGCTCGAATACCATTCTATTTCGTTTTTCTTGAAATTCGCTTACCTATTACTACTGACCTTTTTATAAACTTCTTAAGTGAACTTCTGGTTGGTTGGTTAGTTGGTTCTGGTAAGTTGGTTTAGATGGTCCTGATCTATCTTGTCTAATATTAAATTCCAAAGTGTTGGATAGCAAATAAATTCATAAATCAATCGTAAAACATCGGCGCCGTTGGCGCCCCTCCGCTTACTGCGACGTTGGCCCGTGAACATCTCAACAGGGAGCGTCATAGAAAAAATTATCGAAACTTATGGTATTATTTTGATGTGGACTACGCCCCCGAGAAATTTCCCATTTCTTAAACATCCTGTATAGGTACCTACCTATAGGTATCTAATTTGAAATGACATCATACACATTTTATTAAATATTTTTGATTTCTTGGTTTTTGTTTTATTTAATCTATACTTATATACATATTTTTATTTTGTCTTCAAATGCACAAGAAGTCTATTTCGTATAAGAAATTTGTAAATAAAAGCCTATTAACACGTTAGTCTACTAGTTAACACTAATTTCTATTGTAATTGATTCGTGTATGTGTAAACTTATACTAATAGAATAATTTTCAAAATAATTTCATTACAAAGAGCTATAAAATAACCATATACTATCTCTATGTAGGGTGTAGTGCATGATACAATGAATATTAAGGTAAGATCTCGGTCAGTTCTGCGCATATTGTGTGACGTCACTGGATCTAGAATAAGGCCGACAAACAGCGGTAGACATTTTCCGATTGCTTGCTGGTGCGGGTACGTTGTTTACAATTATAATAAAACTTAGTTTCGACGTTAATTTTGTTTTTAGGTTTCATCGTAAACGGTTGCAAAAGTGACAATCAAACGATACTTCGTAAGAAGATTTTTTCCCGATTTGCCATTGCGGACTGACGTTGTTTAAGCAGCATCTGTTTGTCTAAACTCAATGTTGGTACACCAAGTACCTTTGCAACTGCTGATAACCAAGATTTTGAAAAATTTAACGATTTATGACAGTTTAGAATATTTGGGTGGATACGTTTGTAAACGACTCAACAGAGTATCGGCTTCAACTCTTTCAATAGAACAGAATGAATGCCCAAGTACACGTTCTTTCACATGGGTCGATCACGTGAGTAAAGTGGTCTCGTCAAACCATCTGAAGTTTTTATGGACTACATTCAACGATTAGAACTAATCTTTAAAACATTTAACAGTGATGGTTTAACCTGTTGTGATAATTATTTAAAAACTTTATTGAATAAAGATGATCACATCAAGTGCTGTGAACAAACAAAAACAATATTTTTCCGGTCAAGATTATATTTTAGGCTTAAATCTTTAAATACAACGTTGGTTAACGTTGTTCGTACTAAAAAAAGAAAACTGTTGAAAACAATAACCTAACCCATCAAGCTGCGCCTTATACTTACGTAGAATTTTATTAAACAATATTCACATAACGCCAACAGTATTCGAGACAAATATCAAACATAGCAATGGTGTTTTGCCAAAAGAGCGTAATCCACACTTTGTGAAAATGAATTATTCTGACTGTCTTATGCACCTAAGGCAAAGGCATCATCTGTTAAATGTTTTAAAGATTAGTTCTAATCGTTGAATGTAGTCCATAAAAACTTCAGATGGTTTGATGAGAAAATTTTAATGAAAATGGTTGATGATGGTTGACTAGAAAATGGTTTGACCGGAAAAATCAATTTGTATTTCCACGAAACGTATCTTCTTATAACTTCGGACAACACAAAATGTGCTCTCCTGTAAAATTTACTTTTCGCGGGTCACGTCTTTCTGGAAAAACTGCGTCGAATTATGTTCTAAAGTAGACTCACGTTGCTTTGGCAAATGCAAATGGCAAACAGATGTTTAATTATAATTAGATAATGTTTTACTTACTTACCTATATACATTATGTACAATTCATAGCATCGATTGTAAAATGTGTTTTTTTTATAAATAAATTCATTACAAATAATAATAACTAAGAACTATAATATACATGAGTTTCTCTATCAGATGCTGCTTTAGATGTACCTACAACCATTTATGGAATCCTTATAACTACACAAAACTAAACCCTAACTAGTTTTACTAATAATAAAGATACAATTCTTTGGCCGAATTACTTACTATTCTTCTTTAAAAATTATGGTAATAAGTTAACAATTAGAAAATAAATACAAATATCAGACTACTATCGTTTTACTAATAGTCATATCTGTGAATGAAAAATTTAGTTAATTGTTAAGACTTCCAAATCGCACTAAAAACTAAAGAAACTAGATAAATTTTCAAGTGTTTGTTAATATTATAAATAATATTTTATGACCGTTAAATAAAACCATGAAATATCGATTATTTAATTTCTATTCCATATGATTTATCTATCCTACATTATAATTTTATTATTATAATTTATTTTTAAATAGGTTATAATTTTTACTATTTTTAAATTTTTCCCCCCGTCGATTGTTATAATAAATGAGTTTTAAAAAAAAAATTTTAAAAAAGGGGGGAAAAAAAAATTAAAAAAAAGGAAGTTTCGAAAAAAATAACATTTAAAAATTTTTAAAATTTTTTTAAAAAAATTTAAAAATTTTAAAAAATTTAATTTTTCAATTTAAAATTTAAAATTTTTAAAAAAAATTTAAATAAAAAAAATTTTTTTATTAAAATTTTAATTAAATTTATCAAATTTAAAAAAATTTTTTTTTTTCCTCAAAAAATTTTAAAAAAAAGTTTCCATAAAATTTTTAAATTAAAAATTTATTTTATTTCCCAAAATAAAAAAAAATTTTATTTTTTAATTTTAATTATTTAAAACAAAAATTTTTTGGGAACCCTTCCCAAAAAAAAAAAAAGGGTTAATTAAACAATTTATTTTTTAAAAAATTTTCCCCGGAAAAACCCTTTTTTAAATTGAAAAAACTTTTAAATTTTTTTAAAAAATTAATTAAAGAAAATTTTTAAAATTTAAAACCAATTAAATTTAATATTTAAATCCTTTTAAATTAAAAAAATAGAATTTTAAATTTAATTTGTATAAAAGTAAAATTTATTATTTTAACCTTTCCAAAAATTTTTTAAAAAAGAATTTTGTTAAAAATTTTTTTAAAACCCAAATTTAAAATTTAAATTTAATTTAAACCCCAGTTAATTTAACCCAAAAAAAAATTTTTAAAATTTTAAGAAAAAAGTAACAAGTTTTAAATTTTAAAATTTTTTAATAAAAATTTAAATTTATTTTAATTAAAAAAAATTTCCTTAATTTAACCACCTTTTTTTTTAAAAAAAATTTTTAAACCCTTCTTTTGGGATGGGTTAATTAATATTGGGAATTTAAAAAAAAGCTTTACAAAAAAATTAATTGTGAACAAATTTTTTATTTTTTATTTAAAATTTAAAATTTTAAAATTTATTTTTACAAATTTTTAAAAATTAAAAATTTCATTTAAATTTTTTGAAAAATTTAAAAAACAACCCAAAAACCAAAAAATTTTTTTAGAAAAACCCCCCAATTGGGTTATTTTAAATTTTTTAAAATTTAAAAAAAAAAAAAACATTTCTTAAATTTAAAAAAAAATTAAAATTTTAAATTTAATTAAAAAAAATTAAAGAAAAATTAATTTTATCCCCTTTAAATTTTTTCCCAATTTTTTTTTAAAATTTTTTTAAAAAAGTTTTTTTGAATTTTTAAAAAAATTTGAAAAAAAAAGGGTTTAAAAAATTTTTTTAAATTTTAAAAAAAATTTAATTTTCCAAAAAAAAAAAAAAAAAAAAAGAGGGAAAAAATTTACCCTTTCCCTTTAAACTTTTTTTTATTTAATTTTTTCCTTTTTAAAATACAAAATTAAAAAAATTTTTAATTTTTGTAATTAAAAGATAAATAAAAAAAAAATAAATTTATTTAATTAATTTTTAAAATTTTAAAATTTTAAAGACCAAAATTAATTTTAAAACAAAAAAATAAAAAAATTTATTTTAAATTTTAAAATTTTTAAAAATTTAATTTATTAAAAACATAACATTTTTATTTTTTTGCTTTATAATCCCCTTTTTTTTAAAAAACAAAAAATTTTTTAAAAATAATTAAAACGGGTTTTTAAAAAACAAACTTTTTTTACAAAAAATAAAATTAAAATTAAATAAAAAAAATTTAAAAAATTTTTTTTTTCCCTTTTGAAATTTCCCCAAAATTTTTAAACCCGGTTTTAAAAAAAAAAAAATTTTTTTAGATAAAATTTTTTTTTTTAAATTTTTTTGATTTAAATTTATTAAAATTTTAAAAATTTTAAAAATTTAAAATTTAAATTTTTTTTAAACAAATTAAAATTTAAAATTTTTAAATTTAAAATTATAAAAAAATAAATTTAAATTTTAAAAATTTTTGTTTTAAAAAATTTAAAAAGGTGTAAAATTTAATTAATAAATTGTTAAAAAAATTAAAAAAAAAGTACAATTAAAAAGGGTAAAAATTTATCAAATTTTTTTTTGAAATTACCCTTTAAAAATATAAATGTTTTTAAAAATTTACACATTTTAATTAATTTAGAATTTAAAAAAATAAAATAAAGTATTTTAACCCCAAAAAAAAAGGGGTTAAAATTTGAAATTTATTTAAAAATTTTTTAAAAATTTAAATTTTGAAAATTTTTTAAAAAAACAATTAATTTTAAAATTATAATTTAATTTTATTTAAAATTAATATGATTTCCATTAAAAATTTTAAATTGCCGTTCAATTTTTTTTTTTTTTCAAATTCAAAATTTTTTTAAAACCCAAACAAAAAAAATAATTTTTTTAAAAATTTTTAAAGGGTTTTTAAAACTAAAATTTATTTTTTTTTTTTTTCCCCCTTTTTAAATTTTTACAATTCAGTTTAAAATTTTTTATTAAAATTCTAAAAAGTTTTTTGAACGTTTAAAGGAAAATGGGGTTTTTAAATTCTTTTGGTTTTCTTTTCATTTTAAACAAATATTTTAAAAATAAAATTTTCCAAAAAAAAAAATTTTTAAAAAAATTAAATTTTAAAATTTAAATTTTTTTTTTTTAAAAGTTTTAAGAATAAAATAATTTTTTTAAAATTTATTTCCATTTAATAAATTTAAATTTAAAAAAATAAAAACTTTTTTAAATTTTAAAATTTTAAAATCCAAAATTTAAAAATTTAACCCAAAAAAAAAATTTAATTTAAAAAAAGGGTATTTAAAATTTTAAAATTTGTTTTTTGGTTTGGAAAAATTGTAATTTACCAAAAAAAAAAACTTCAAAATTTAAAAAAACCAAAACAATTTTTACTTGTTTAATTAAAAAACAAATTGGGCATTTAAAAAAATGTTTTTTGGGAAACAAACTTAAAGGGGAAAATTGGGTAGTTTCGAAATTTAAAAATTCAAAAAATTTATTTTAAACCCTTTTTTTAACCAAATTTTAAAAATTTTATTTTTATATAAAATTAAAAAATGTTTTTAAAAAAAAAGGAAAGTTTTATTAAAAATTTTTAAAAAAAATTTTGTTTATAAACCCAAAATTTAAATTAAAAATTCTTTCAAACCATAAATATTATAAAAATTATTAAATAATTTTTTTTTCCCCCCAAAATTTTGAAGGTTAAAAAAGGGGTCCCAAATTTGGTGGGTAATTTTTTTTTAAAATTTAACCCCATTTTTTTGGGAATTCCCCTTTGAAAAATTTTTTGTAAATTAAATTTTTAAAATTTTTTGTAATTTGTTAATTATTAAAGTTTTAAAAATTTTGTTTAAAAAAAAAATTTTTTTTTTTAAATTTTTTTTTTTTAAAAACCAAATTTAAAATAAAAATTTAAAAATTTTGTTCTTTTTTTTTCCCAAAAAACAAAACTTTGGTTATTAAACGTGAAAAATTTTGAAAATAAGGTTGCATTTAAATTACAAAATAAAAAAAAGGGGAATTTTTCATTAAAAAATTTTTTTAAAAATGTTTATTTTTTTTCAACCGTTTAAATTTTAAAAATACCAAAATTTTTAAAATTTTAAAATTGTTTAAAACAATAAATATTTTTTTTTTCAAATTAAAAATTAAAAAATTTTAAAATTTAAAGGGAAAAAGTTGTAAAAACCAAAATTTTTTATAATTGTTTTGGAAAAAAAAATTTCTTTTTTTAAAAATTTTTAAATTTTTTGAAAAAATTTCGCCCTTTTGGGTTTAAAAAAAATAAAAAAATTAAAATTTTAAACGAATTTCAATTTTTTTAAAAACAATTTTTTTTAAAAATTAAAATTTTTAAAAACCAAAATTGGAAATTTTATTTTAAAATAAAAGGGTTTTTATCAAATTATTAAAAGTGTTTAAAAAATGGTATTTTTAAAAGGAAACCTTTATACCAAAAAAACCAAAGAAAATTTAAAAACAAAAAATTAAAAAACAAACCCCTTTTTGAAATCACCAAAAATTTCAAAGGGGATTTAAATTTGGTTTTTTAAATTTTTAAATTTAAACCCTCAAAATTTTAATTTTAAAAAAACGGTTTTTAAAAAAAAACCAAAAAATAAATTTTCCCAAAAATTTTTAAATTTAATTTAAATTTTTTGATAAAGGGGTTTTTTTTAATTTTTATTTAAAAAAAAATTTTAATTAATTTTAATTTAAAATTTAATTAAAAAATAAATTTTTTTCCAAATTTAATTAGGAAAGTAAAACTATAAATTAAAAATATTTTCAAAAGTTTTTAATGGGTTTAAATCATTTTAAAAAGTTTAAATAAAATAAATCCCAGAAATAAAAAACAATTTTTAAATACAGTTTAAAATTTTTCCCCACAATTAAAAAATGCCCTTTTTTGGGTCCCTTGTTTTAACCCCTTTTAACAAATTTAATTTCCAACTACTTTTAAACTTTTTAAAATTGGTTTATTTTAAAAAATTTTAAATTTTAAAGTTTTGAAAAATTTAAAAAAGTTAAAGGGTTTGAAAATTTTTTTAAAATTAATTTTAAAAATTTTAATTAATTTGATAAAATTTTAAAATTTTTATTAAAAAAAAAATTTTTTGTTTAAAAAATTAAATAAATTTTTTTAAATAAATTTTACAAAAAAAAAATTAAAGTTTAAAATTTTAAATTTTTTATAATTTTCCCAAACAAAAAGAAATTTCTTTTTAATAAAAATTTTTGAAGGCTTTAAAAACTAAAGGGTTTTAAATAATTTAAAAATTTTGGTAAAAAAAAAAAATTTAAAAAATTACTTAAAAATTTTAAATTTATTAATAAAACCCTTTTTTTAAAAAATTTATTTTTGGTTACCAAAATAAAAAAAAAATTTAATTTTAAATAATGGAAATTTTAAATTATTTAAAAAAAAAAAAAAAGGGAAATTTTTAAAAAGGGAAAACAAAAGTCTTTAAATTAATTTTTTCAAATCTTTAAAAATTTTTAAAAAAAAAGAAACCCTAAATTTAAAAATTTGGAAAATTTTTTAAAATGGCAAAACCCTTTTAAAAAATTTTATTGTTTCAATTTTAAAAATTGAATTTTCCGGGAAAGAAAAATACTTTTAAAAAAAAAAACTAAAATTTTTAAAATTTCAATTTTAAAATTTTAAAAACGATTTTTTTAAAAAAAATTCCCAAATTTTAAAAAAAAAAAAAAATAAAAAATTTTTTAAAAATTTTTTTTTTAATAAAATTAAATATTTGGGACTGGGTAAAAACCCCTTTTTCAAAAATTTTAAAAAAACATTAATAAATTTAAAAAAGGGGTTTCCATTTTGAAAACTTTTTTTTAAAAAAAAACCTTTAAAATTTTCGCGAAGTAAAAAAGGGATTTTTAAAAATAGATTTTACGGGGAACCCGGGTTTTATAACCTTTTTTCCCAAAAGGGGCCAAAAATTCAAAAAAGGAAAAAAACAAATCGTATTAAAATTTAAATTTTAAAAATTTAAGGGTTTTCTAAAACCCTTCCTAAATTTTATTGGGTTTTTTAAATTAAACTTAAAAATTCCCAAATTTTGGAACATGGAAAATTTTTAAAATCCATTTTTTTTAAATAATTTATAACATAAAAAAATTTCCCCTTTTTTAAAATTTCTAAAAACAAATAAGAAAATTTAAAAAAAAACAAAAGGTAAATAAACGGGGGAATTTTATTTATAAATTATTTTTTAAAATTTTTTTTATTTTTAAAATTTAAACCCAATTAGTTTAAAGAAAAACAAATTTTGAAACCCCTTTTCTTTAAAATAATTTTTTTTTTTTAAAAAAAATTTTAAAATTATTATTTATTTTTTTCAGGGTTTTTTTTTATAAAAGCCTTTTAAATTTTTTTTTTTTTTCCAAAAGGAAAAAAAAAGGTTAAAATAAAAAACCCAATTTTTTTTGGGATTTAATTAATTTTTAATAAAAGAAACTCAATTAAAATTTTAAAACATGGTTTCCGGAAAAAATTTTTTCCCAAATTCAATTTTAAAAACTTTGTTAAAAAATTTTTTAAATTTTAAATCATTAAAAAAACTATAATTTTAATTAATTTAAAATTCCCTTTAAAAATTTTTAAATTTGGGGAAAATTTAAAAAATTTTAAAAAAAAATTTTTTTTTTTTTTTAAAGTTAAAAGGGGTAATTTCCATTTTAACTAATTTTAAAAATTTTTTTAAATTTTTTTTTAATTTTTTTTTGAAAATTTTTTTAAAAATTTTTAAAAAATTTTAAAATTTGGGGCCCTTTTAAAAATTTAAAAAAAAAAATTTTTTTTTGGGGAAAAAAAGAAAATTAAATAAAATAAAATTTTAAAATTTGAAAGGGGTTTTTTAAAAATTTAAAAAATTATAAATTTTAATTTTAAATTTTTTTTATTTTTTTAAAAATTTAAAAAAAAAAAATTTTCTTTTAAAAGATTTTAAATTTAATAAAGGGGAATTTAAAAATTTTACCCTTTTTAATAAATTTATTTTTGGGCCTTTAAATAAAACCCTTTTAAAACCACTTTTTACATAAAAACTTTAAAATTTTTAACCTATTAAAATTTAATTTTTAAATTTTTCCCTAAAATTTTAAAAAAAGATTTAAAAAAAAATTTCCAAAAAAAATTTATAAAATTTAACCAAAGGGCAGGGTAAAATTTAAAAATAAAATTTTAAAAAAAGAAAATGTGAAAACCCTTTTAAAAAAAAAGGTTTTAAATAGAAGGGGAAAAAAATTTCCTTTTTAAAAAAAATTTTAAATAAAATTTTGAAATTTTTTAAATTTTAAACGGGAAAAAAAACCCTTTTGGCAACTTTTTTTTAAATTAAAAAATTTTTTTTTAAAGGGAAAAAATTTCCCTTTAAAAAAATTTAAAAAATTTAAGGATGGGTTTAAAAGTTTTTAAATTATTAGACTTGGGCCAAAGGTTTTATTTTATTGGAATTTAAAAAAAATCAAAAGGAATAAAATTTTTAAAACAAAAACCCCTTAAAAAATTTTTAAAAAAACCCGTATTTTAAAATAAAGATAAAAAATATTTGAAAATAACCCTTTACCCAAATTTAAATTTCACCCTTTAATTTAAAAATTTTTCCCTTAAACATTTAAAAAATAAAAATTAAAAAAAGATAAAAAAAATTAATTTTTTTTTAAAACAAAAAAAAAAAAATTGGATTTTTCGATTATGTTAAAATTTAAAATTTTAAAAAAAAAAATTTCATTTAAAGAATTTTAAAATTAATAAAACAAAAAACCTTCCCCCTTTTCCGTTAATAAAAAGGGGACAATTTTTTCAGTATTGAAATAGGGGATTTAAGTTTCCCTTTTTTCCCCTTTTAAAATTTTTTGTTTGGGGTTTATTTTTTTTTTAAAAGGTTAAAACAAAAAATTAATTTAAAAAAAAGGGTTTTTTCTTTTGTAATTAAATTTTAAAAAATTTTTTAAATTGGATTTAACTTTTTAAAAAAATTTTTTAAAAAATGCCCTTTGAAAAGGCCTTTTTAATAAATTTTTTTGGGGGCCCCTAAAAATTTTTAAAATTTCAAAAATTTGGGGAAAAATTTTAAAATTTTTAAAAATTTTTAACATTTGAAAAGGGAGAAATTTAAAAATCAAAAAATCCCAAACAAATTAAAAAACCCAAAGGGAAAAAAATTTAAAAGGAAAATGGAAAAAAGAAAAAAATTTAAAAATTTTTTTTTATAATTTTTAAAAAAATTTTTTTAAAAAAGTGTTTCAAAATTAAAAATAAACATTTTTTAAAAAAAATTTTTAAAATTTTTTTTTAAAAAAAAATTTTAAATTTTTAAAACCCATTTTTAAAAAAAATTTAAATTTAAAGCAAAAAAATAAAACAATTTTAAATTTTTAACTTTTTTTTAAAAAAAATTCCCAGTTTAAAAAAAAAAATTATTGTGTTGAAACTTTAGGTATTAAACATTTTTTTAAAAAAATAAATTCCCAAAATTTTTTTTAAAATAAAAATATTTTTTTTAAATTTAAGGGGAAAAAAAATTTTATTAAATAAAATGGGTTTTCGCCGATTTCTAAAATATTAAAAAAATTTTACCCTTTTTTTTTAACTCCAGAAATATGAAATATTTAAAATTTATTTTAAAAATTTTTATTAATCAACTTAAACCATCTTTTAAAATTTAAAAATTTTTTCCCTTTTAAAATAAATCAATTTTTTTTTTTTAAATTGTAGAAAAAATTTTTAAAACTTAAAGGGTTTTAAAATACAAAGAAAAGGGGTAAAAATTTTTAAATTTTTTTTCCAATAAATTTTTTTAACCGAAATTTATTTTTTTTAAATTTTGTTAAAAGGTTTTTAAAATTAAATGACCTTTTTTTATTTTTAAATTTTTCCCTGAATTTTTAAAAATTTTTTAAAAAATTTATAAAAACCCAAAAAAGGGAAATTCGCCCCTTTTTTAAGGGCCAAATTTAAAAAAAAATTTTAACAAAATTTATTATTTTTTGGGCCCCCAAATTTCACCCAAACCTTTTAAATTTAAAATTTAATAAAATTAAAAATTATTAAAAATTTTTACTTTTTTTAAACTTAAACAAATTTTTTTTTAGAAAAAAAAGAAAAAAAAATAAAATTTCCAAAAATTTTTTAAAAAATTTTTTAAAAATAATTTCTTTGGGTTTTCAAAAAAAATTAAAAAGAGTTAAAATTTAAAACTTTTTCTCAAAGGGTTTTTTTAAATTTTTTTGGATTTTTGGTTTTTAAACAAAAAAAGTGTTTTCCAAATTTTGGGGGTTTTTAATTTTAACTTGGGAATTTTTTTTTTTATAAAAATTTTTGGGAAAAACAATTTAAAGAAACTTCCAAAATTTTCCCCCAATTGATACTGAAAATCGGAATTTTAAAATCTTTTACCCTTTAAAATTTTTTTAAATTTAAAAGAAAATTTTATTTTTAAATAAAAATTTTTTTTTCAAAAAAAAATTAACCCAAAAAAAGTTTTTAATGGGGTCGGTTAAAGTGTTTTAAAAATTTTTTTAATTTAATTCCTTTAATTAAAATTTAAATGTTTTCTTTTTTTAAAACCTTTTTAAATTAATCTTAAAAAAAAATTTTTGGGGTTTTTTAATTGGTTTAAAATTTTAAAATTTGAAAAATTTTATTTAAAAAATTTAAAACCCCAAAAATTCAAAATTTCGGTTTTTCCCTTTCCTACGGGAAAGTTTTGAGGGAAATTAAAAAAGAAAAATTTTTAAAAATTTAATTTTAAAAATTAAAATTTCATTTTTAAAAAAGGAACCGAAATTTTTTAAAATTTTTAATTTTGAAATTTTAAAAATTTTTAATTATTAAAAATTTTTAAAATTTTTTTAAATTTAAAATATTTGTTTTAAGGTTTTTAAAGGCCAAACAAAATTTTTTAAAATATTTTTTGGGTTCGTTTGGAAAAACTTTAAAATTTTTTAAAAAATATTTTAAAAATTAAAAAAATATAAAAAGGGTTTTTTAAAAAAGGGAAAAGTTTAAATTTTATTTAAAAAATTTTCGCTAAATTAAACCCGGGTAATTTTCCCTTTGTTTTTTAAAAAAAATTTTTCAATAAAATTTTGTTTCAATTTTTTTTTTTAAATGTTTAAAAAAATTCAAAAAAATTTTTAAATATTGTAAGAAAATTTTTAAAAAATTGGGTTTTTTAAAAAAAATAAAAAAAAATTTTAATTTTAAAAATTTTAAAAAAATTTTAACCAAATTTAAATAAAAGAAAATTTTTGGATTTAAACTTTTAAAATTAAAATTTTTTTTAATTTTAATAAAATACCTATAATAGGTGAGTTTATAACAAAAAAAAATTAATTTAATTTTTTGATGTTACACAAAAAAAATAATTTCTAATAAAACTATTGTATTTTCCAAAGTATTATAACTTTTACATAGCTCTCCATACAACATTAGAACTAAATAGATAAAATTAAAAGTCACTTTTCTACTTTATCAATTAACAGAAGTTAGTACTTTATATGCTAGCATACCTCATGATCTTCCAATTCCAAATCCTCTTTAGGTTTATACCATTCCTTTAGCATCATAGTGATTTTTACATTTTCCTCCCTTTGTTTCTGTTTTTCTGCCAATTTCTCGTCGGCTTTCTTTTGTTTTAAATTCACCATCAATTGATGATATTCTTCCTCTTTTTTTCTCATTTTCTCTAATAAATCTACAGTATTTTCTGTCGAATCTAAACCATTATTTTTCTTTAAAAACTGAGTTATCGTTTCCTGTTTCGATTTTTTGCCATTAATTACATTTTTGATAATTCTTTTTGAAGCGGGGAAAACTGGCATGGGTCCATCAAAAATTTTCTCAAATTTCATCCTATCTATACCATAATCTTTTATCACAGACTCTTTAACAACAAACATGCCTCGATCATTTTGTTCTACGTGCTGTTTAAGAAACATTTTATATTTATCACGATTGCAATGGTTACTCCTTTTTATCTGATTGGTAGTTACGATCATAACTTCAGCAATATCTTCATCTTCGCTGTTCACTTGTTCCACTTGGTAACGGTATGATGTTGCTGGAGGATAAAACTGTCTACCATCAGAAACTCTAAAAATATTAATTTTTATATTTAAATATATAATAAATTATATATAATGATTTACCTGCTCTTATTATTATTTTTCATCTGTTCTTTAGGTGCTATAACTTGTAAAATACGAGATGGCTCCCATTTATTATGAGCGAAAGAGGTAATTACATTTTCGCCAATAAAATAACGGTCTCTAATGTATGTAAAAACATCTTCAAACATTTCTGTAAATGAAGTCCTATGAGTTTTACTTCCAAGAAATAATATAGGAATTTGTAATTCTGTTGGAAAATTTAATGTTTGCTTGGCGTTTTCTTCAGATTCTTGTGCTTCTATGTATGTCAGTCCAGACTTTTCCAGTTAAACTGCACGACCACACCATGGAATTGCATAAAATAACTCTTTGACAGAATTCTCTGGAATATGAAGAATGAAAATGTAATGTGAAAATTTGTTTGTACAATCATTTAAAAACATAACCTAAAATCTAAACGTTTGCAAGCTAACGCGAGACAATATTTCGGTGCAATAATTTCGTACAGCGTCGAGTAGCTTTGGCGAATAAGAGGTTCAGAAAACCGTTAGGTCATGGATGATGGGCAAAACGTGAACATTTCATTCTGAGCAAAGATTGAACAGCTAATTAATGTTTAACTTACTCGTAATCGCGAAATATTTCGTTAGTCATAGAGCAATAAAAAACCTCATCTTGTTTACGCAATCCTTTCGGTAAAGAAGCCTTTTGAAATGTTTTTCTTCTCAACAAGGGCATTTTTGGACCATGCACTGTTTGGAGGGAAAATTATATGTAGAGTGTTAAACCAACTATAATACATTTTTATGATGTACACGAAATATTACTTACATATATAAAATTGACAAATAATTTACAATCACGCTAACGAACAAATTTCAATAATAAAGTTTAATTAAAGCAGCAGACGCACAAATCCATTCGGCTTCTTTCAGTAAACTGACAGCTTCAATAACGGCGTACCGCGCAAACGCGAAACGTATTACAAAATTTAAAGGGGGTATTTACATATTCCAGCAGTTTTAAATTTAATTTGTACACAGCTGTTTGTAATTAACGAATTTTGTTATAAACAAATTAGTTAATAATTTATACTTAATTATAATTTTTCAAGTTTTATATTGGAAATATATTTTTTACATAATTCACTTTAAAAACAACTGTAATTTCTTTTGTAATATAAAAATTATATTATGAATACATTATTATAATCAACGCATCATTTAAAATTATCCTAATAACTACAATTTAATAATATTTGTAATTTTAATAGGTTATACCTATTTGAGCAACGACTCCAACTTTCTTTTTGTAAAAATTTTATTTATCATTTAGTTATATAATATATTGTATAAGTAGAATTTCCGCTTTCAATATTATAAATAAGTAGTTTTAGTGCCTACTTACACATGTTTCTCAATAAATATAGTTTGTTACATTTCCTTATTCGATTTTTATTAATAATAATTTATCTATATTCTTATTTATTTAAAAATTAATCATACATAATATCATTAATCATTTAACCAGTCGGTAAGATATTTACAAGTTTTGGGGTTTATTAAAGCAGTCTCTGCACATCGATCAACAACAGGGCAAATGCCACAAGTGGTTCTAACAATTCCAGGAGGTTTTAAAAATGTTTTAATAGCTCTGTATAAATATTCTCCACTACTATTTACTGTACGTTCCGCTTTGTTATCCAAAACAACAGTGTATAATATACTTTCAATGTCTTCAACAGATAACTGAACTTTACTAATTCCTAGTTCTGATATGAATTTATGCACATCACTAGCTGTAACGTAACTGCGATTTCTTGCCATTAAAGGTCCACCGCCAATTTTATCTGCAGCTTCACGTTTTTCTTCTAAAAACCGATAACACTGTTGATTTAGAACATCTACAAATTCAGATTCAAAGTCTTGATCTTGATACCAGGCTCCACCAGTTATTGAACTATCAGGTTCTAAATCGTACAACATATAAACCTTTTTCTTGCTTGCCTGAAAATACATAATGTAAACATGTTTAAGGAACGACGACATTTTTCTTACAGCCACAGATTTTACTGCTTTTATAAATTTTTTCGTTTCTAAACTTTTCAACACTTTGTTCAACTGAGTCATATTTAGATTAGATTTAAATCTAATATCCCTAATCCATATTCCTTTATTATCAGCTTCTTCTATTATTTTATAAACGATTCTTTCTTCATTATCGGATCCTTTAATTTCAGTTTTTTTCGATGGATCTTTATATTTATATAATAGTTCTTTTTTATCCTTAAATAATTCTAGAGTACTAAAAAAATCTGTAGTATAATATCACAAATTTTAATAAGTCTAAATTCTTACCCAGATTTTAATAATTTATTGATAATTTTTGTCCATACTTCTAATGGTGTATCTAAAATTGCAGTTTTTATGTCTTCATTTGATATTCCATTAGGTTTTGCTTTAGCCAAATCGATAATACGATTTTCAATTAAAGATTCTTTATTGCCTCCGATTTTATCCATTATTATCAACAAAAAATCGCACTAAAATAACCTCAAATATTGACGTAATTATTTAGCAACATAAATCAGAAGTACCAATTAATAATAAACAAATAACACTAAATAGTTTTCACAACTATTGAATTTTAGATTGGTACTCGTAGTTAGGACTCATCTTGTGGTCTGATTGGGAGATTAACAAAAAGCGTCAAAAACGATTTTAGGCATATCCTGATCTACAATTACATCTAAATAGAACTGATTAAGTGAATAAGTTATATATTTATAGCTTTATTTTTAAAATTATAGGTATAATATGATATATTTACATAGTCAAAAGTTTTTGCAAGTATATTTATGTACCTATAACAAAAAGTAATTCTTGAGAATTCTATTGTGCTTTTATTTTTTGTAAAAATACTTTTCTCAGCGGTCTTCAAAATAATAAATTAATATAAGTTTTGAAACACCTTGTACATGATTTGAAATTAATGATGCACCTAACCTCAAATTATATTAAAAAAGTAAAACATTAAAGTGATGGAAGTATCTGAAATTACTCAAACTTGGAATAAATTTTCTATTACTGCAAAAAAGGTATTACAAAATGTGACAATTAATAGAATAATAAATTCTTTGAATTTTTTAACCAATGAACGTTTGTGTCAGAAGATATTTTCTATTTCTAACACAAAAGTAGACTGGCTAATTATTCTCCATATTATCATCATTAATTATATTACATTTTTTAGAAAATAGAATGTTAAACACATTTAATTTATAGGCAGGTTATCGAGAGGGAGCAGCTGCTGCTCGTGATCAAGTTTTTCAAAAGAGCTTCGATGAAGGTTATTTAGAAGGTTTTAAAAACGGATTTGCAATAGGCAAATGCAAAGGTGCACTTAGGTAAATTGATAATTGATTTTACTTTTTATTAAATTATTTTTACGATATTAGGGTTAATTCAGCTACACGTGTCGATGCAGAAACTGATCCAAATTTGAAGTATTCAAAGAGGGGATGGTGTCAAATTTGCAAAAATAATGATTTGCTTCTAGAAACAATTTGTGATATTAAAGATAAACAAACACAATTTTCAAATGAATTGTTAAAGAATATAAATGCTAAATATTTTTCAGTAATTAATGTTTGTTTACCAAGTGTATTGGAATAGGTAATTATTTGATATATTTAAATGAAACTAGTTTTTTTCTAATGTATTGTAGAATTCATAAGAAATAAAAATTAAATTAGATTTTTAATTTTTTAAGGTTTGAATAACAAAGTATTTGAATTACAGTTATGTGCTGTCCAAATCTATATGCAATTCACGTCATCAATAAAAAGTTACTAGATGGTGACGACACAGGCAGTGATGTCGGATTGTTCTAACGCTTGTAAACAAAAGATCTAACCTCAAATTTTCACATTCGCAAACAATACTAAAGTTTCGATACAAATTATTAGTCGATATACAGACAATCCGTTACTGCAAATTGTAGCTGTTGCTGGGTTAACTGTAATTTGATTTTAATAAGTGCGTGGTGTGGATTTCCCGATGTGTTATTTACACTTGTTGTTTACATGCCAAAGAAAGATTAATACAATTCATTAGAACAAGGTACGTAGGTCCTAATCATTGTAAACATAATACAATAATTGAATTGATGTTTAGGTAGACGAGTTACTTTCGGGGTGATGGGCTGTCTTGTATTCATGCAATTATAGTAGAACCTCAATCGTCACCTTTGATAAACCAGAACATGTAAGTACAAATCAATATTATTGATAATAATTGACACTTTTATCACTAACTCGAGCGACTGCTTCTCCTACCGACAAACATTACAATGCATTTTGTTTCAGGGTGATCGTATGTAGAGGTTAAAGCCATCGGATCTTCACTTGTTACAAACTGAAGTCTTGCAACATGCAGAAAATTCATGAATGCATAGTGAATTAATGTAACACGAAAGCAAGACACCTCAGCGAGTAATAATTACAAACGTTAATTAACCAGAGCATGGAAAAGAAATGAAATACATAATGGCCGACGACAATCGAGAATCATCGATAATCGCTTGTTAGATTACATATTGCGTTCCTGAATAAGTGTACTGTGCTTTTGCAGCGACAATGTTAGACGTATGTACACAGGAAGCTCACATTTACAGTACAAAAGCAAGATAACGTGTACCACTGAACGTTATATAACTAATATAAAGCAATAAATCTTTGATTGGTCATGCATGGTCTTTTATAATAATTCATGTAATACTAAAACTCCATGTAACTTGTTTACATGTGTATTATTCCAAACATATGCATGCAGGTTATTTGTAAACAGAACCAGACTAATGACAATTAGGAATAGCATAATAAAGTGTTATTGTACAATTTGTATCAGTTTTATTACAAGTACAGTACCAAAATATATCAAAATCAAACCAATGTCATAAATGAAAAGCAACAAATACTACAAACACAACCAATTTGAAAATATACATAGATAACAGCTTGTAAACTTAAACTACACACACAAAACAATGTACATAACTAGAACCGTTGTAGGTTTCATGTCGAGCAAACCGTTGTGATAAGACGCATTATCCATGACGATCAAGGATGGTTCCTCTAAGGGCTTTAATAGCTGTTCTTCAAACCACTGTAGAAAATTACTAGTATTCATTTCCTCGTGGTAATTGCTAGTTGTTTTGGAATGAAATAGTAATTTTGCCTCAGGTACAAACCCATTTACTGTTCGTGCATGTACTACGATAATATACATACAACATAACTGACACAAAATAATCACTACAGTATGTTTCTAAACTAACTTTTTCATCCTTTCCACCTCTTTACAGTATTATGTTGCCACGACTTAATCGTTGAACCCATGTTAACGATCCATGTTTCGTTTAAATATACACATATTGTAATGGAATGTCACTAGTTGGATTTGCCTCATATTCTTGTAAAAATCTCACTCGTGTCAGCGATATGATGCAATTGAAATAATGTTCTACGATTACAGTCTTTCTTCCACTTAAATGCCAAGTTATTGTTATGTATTTATATTAATAATACAAATATCTTGCTAAAATTATATTTTTTAGTTCTACACACACAAAGGATAACCTTGATCTGCTCCTAGTTGGTATTATAGTTTCCTTCCTATTATAATACGGTACAGTTATGTAGGATTTTGCTAAGTTGCTTGATCTACATCGTAAAAGCTTTGTCCCTCAGTTTTGCCAATAACGAGTCCAACGTTACACTCATCCCTATACACAATAAGATACGATAACATCACTTTTACAAGTCATTACATCAACTTACGTGCGTAATACATCTCATAAAATGATAACACTTCGTAGTCTGCATTTGGTAACAGAGTCCATGGTAACTACACTTGTTGCACGTGGCTTGCGTGTAGTAGCTGTGGACGCGCTACATACCTTTTGAACTGCATTTAATGGTAGTAATTGACCACCTTCTTGCCGTTCCTTTCTCAAAATAGCCTACTAAATTAAATATCTTTGTCATATTTCGCAGTGGATTCCCTGCACATACTAAGGCGCAACACGTGCTTTAGGATGGGAGCAAAACATTTGGCAGCGTCGCATTTCTGATATATTTCTCGTACGCATATGCCGCAAAATAGACATACGGACGCAAAGCATGTTATCAACGTGTTAGATAAAGATACCAACATACAGATATGTCGAAGAATGCAGATTACGCAGATATCGGTAGCGGTCGGATAGAGGTCCTTGTATTACCAATTACTTTTTAAATTATCGCATCATTTTTACACGGAACTGTTAGGAAATTTCATATTACGGTTTTGGTAGACAATTGATGACGTGAATTGCATATAGATTTGGACAGGCCTTAGTAAAAGTATTAAAACACATCAAATGTGGTAGTCAGTGTATGTAAAGTACTCTCAGAGTACAATGCTTGTTTTCAGCAGTGCACACAACCATGTTTGTCTAGCATCAGTTATAAACAAAATTGTACCTTAATTAATTTTTTGATTACTATTATTTTACAATAATTATGTTTAAAATTATCTTAACTGTGGAACAATAGTTTTCATTCATGATTCTATTTTTCGTTCTAACACCCTAATCACATCTTTCATTTATAGGTAATTAACATTCCAATGTGATAAAAGCATAAAGAATGAATGCTTCAATAAAAAATGCGAAGCAAATAAAATAATTTAAAAATTACTTAATTTATTTTGTATTGAAGAATTTAATATACTTAATCAATACAATGATTTTTAAACAAAATTATAAATACAATCCTTCTGGGGTCCCTTCTTTTTTACGATATAATACACTTTCCTTAGATTTTTTAAAATCTTCATTAGTTACTTTCATTCTTCTTTCTCTTAATGCCATGAGACCTGCTTCGGTGCAAATTGCCTAAAACATAATTGAAATAATCATATATTAATGGTGAATAAAATGTATACTTTAATATCAGCACCAGATAAATCATCTTTTGCCATTATCAATTCTTGTAAATTCACATCTTCTGCTAAAGTCATTCTTGAAGTATGAATGGTAAATATTCGCTTTTTAGTTTTCTCGTCGGGTAGAGGAAATTCTATCTTACGATCAATTCTACCTGGACGGATTAAAGCAGGATCTAATGTTTCTATACGGTTTGTAGCCATGATTACTTTAACATCTCCCCTCGAATCGAATCCATCTAATTGATTTAACAATTCCAACATGGTTCTTTGAATTTCTCTTTCACCGCCTGAATTTGAATCATAACGTTTTGTTCCGACAGCATCGATTTCATCAATAAATACAATTGACGGTGCATGTTCTTCGGCTACTCTAAACAACTCTCGTACTAACTTAGGACCATCACCCTATAAATTACATTTAGATAAAATACCTTTGTTTAAATATAATAGTAGTAATTGTAGTTACTAAATATTTTTGAATAAGTTCAGATCCAACAACTCTCAAGAATGTAGCCGAAGTCTGATTAGCAACTGCTTTTGCTAATAAAGTTTTGCCAGTTCCAGGAGCCCCGTATAATATCACACCCTTGGGCGGTTTAATACCTGCAATAATATTATAGATAAGTTTGATTATAGATAATAGATCTACAATGAATGTACCCATTTCTTCGTAGTATTCTGGATGTGTTAAAGGTAATTCAACCGATTCCTTAATTTCCTGAATTTGTGAATCTAATCCTCCAATATCTGCATAAGTTTCTTGTGGAGCCTTTTCTAACTTCATGACGGTTACCATAGGATCTGTATCATCACCCAATACTCCTACTACGGCATGAACTTTATGATTTAAAAGTACAGAGCAACCTGGTTCGAGTTGATCTTTATCAACAAATGATAAAATGCTAACATAGTGTTCGCTGCCAACTGATGTCGACACAATTGCATGATTATCATCTATAATTTCTTCTAATGTTCCTACAGACATCGGTGTACCTCTAAGATCGTCGACTTTAGATCTTTCCTCCTCGTTTTTTTCTTCTTGAGGTTTCAAACGTTCCTGGTTGCGAATAAATTCTTCCTCCATCAATAAATAATCCTTAATACGTTCTAATTTTAAAAGTTTTAATCTACATCTCGTGTGCGGAGTTACGGCAGGTAATTTCAAAGCAGTATCGGGGCCTTTAGTCTTACGTTTCTTTTTTCCAACACGAGTCGGAATTGGCGGTTCGTATTTTTTCTTTTTATCCTTTTCTTCTTTCTTTTCGCCACCTCCAGCGCCCGATTGATTTTGTCCCTACAAAGTAACCAAAAAACACATTAATTAGGTTACAAAATACACAGAGTTCATTAATACAGTAGTGAATTAACATTTTATACCATTTCTTTAATGCACGCTGCAAATTTTCTTTGTTATTGATACACTTTCTTTTCCTTTATGTTCGATTAAAACTGAAATCACAAAGTCATCGAAGACAGTTTACCACAGGGTGTTTAACTTACTTGTTTGGTAATTTTTGTAGGGGAATTTGAACCGGGAAAATTTAAATATAGAGTATTGATTCTGAAATTATTATTTTAATTATATTAACGTAAAAAATTAATTGATTTGCCTCTTCAAGCACAGAGAACATGCATTTATATATATATATATATATATATAAATAAATATACAATTTTTAACAAGTAAAATTAAATTGGAAATTGATAGTGTAATGAAAATATTTTATAATGTTTATAATATTTTATATTTTATGTTTGTTCAAAATTTATATTTTCGAAAATCTTTCGAACTCACTCATTGCGTAATTATACATAACTCTCAAAAAGTCGACTGTAATTTGAGGAGATTTTTACTATTTCTGTGTGCATCTAGATTATTTATTAAAATTATCGACTTATTAGATTTTATATGATTGTATTGTTTGGTAATAATTATTAAAATTGCTTTTATCATTTTGAATATTATTATATCTTTTTACTGATGTTAGGTACTATGAGGTTTGCGTGGTTTTCTATTGCAACCAATTGCAAACAGGATTTGATTGAATTATAATTAGAATGACCAGAAATTTTGATTAATCTCTAATCACTTATTTCACCCTCGGTTAATTCATTAAGTAATTATACAATAAGCTCTGTATACAAATGATAAGTACAGTAAAACCCGCAATTCGAATTTCGCTTAATTCGAACAGCAAAAATAAAATAAAAAATACATAGTACTATATTGAAAAAAAGTAAACATGTTAGGTACATAGTTCTATCAACCAACGATATCAGTAATTTATTTTGCAAAACGTAAGTTTTCAAATTAATATACCCATTATATTTGTTTTAAAATGTAAACTGCATTTCCGTATAATAAACTTTTTTTAAAATGAAAACCCTACCTTTTCATAGTTAAATTAGCCTATCGTATTTCGTTGAAAATGTATAAGCCTATAAATAAACAAGACTGGACGATTACGTTACATATTCGCGTTAATCCCGACTTTCGTTAATCCAGAAAACCTCGAGCCCCAATTAGTCCGAATTAACGGGGTTTTACTGCATCTCATTTTCAACTCTTTTTCATATTACCTAATAATAAGTTAAATTTATATTTTCTGAATTTTATTTTAACTTCGCGGTTTATTTTTTTCCATACTTTTTGAACTTGTTTTATGGAAACAAGTGAAAAGGATTCGATTGTTGTTCGATTGTTTGCCTACAAGGAGAGGTCTTTCAATTATTATCAAATAAAGTGTTTATTAGTTCTAAATTAAGTTAATTTTAGTAATTATTTCTATGGAAACAATAGTTTTAATAAACGTATTTTATTCAAGATACGATTATTTTACGAATATATATATATATATATATATATATATATATATATATATATATATATATTGGGTGATTCATAAATAATTTGAAAAAATTTTAAGGGATGGTTTCTTGTCGAAAACTAAGGGAAGTCTTTTATATAAAGTTTATTCCTGAACCGTCTCTCTTCGGAGCTACGCCCCTCAAAATTGAAATGGTCTTGAATTAATGAATGATAAATGCTGAATATTTAGTTGAATAATGTTATAACAGTTGTTGACAAGTTCTGACAACGGACAACGCTATATTTAATCGATAAAATATCAGAGAATATTGATTTAATTTTATTTAAAAACTGTAGGTTTCTTGTGAAAAATGAGAGAATCAAAAAAGGTTCTAAATAAATTAAGTGTTCGAAAAATATATTTTAAATTGTAAAATTTCAACAATCCAAAAAATTTAAAAAAAAACCGATAGCAGTTGCAATGTTCACTCCCTTACGGAGGTAGGAGTTAATTGGAAATATTAGTATAGGTAACCTTTTGGTAAGTAGACATAAAGTTTGAGAAATAAAATGAACACTTAATTTTATCCTTCCTCTTTTGAAGGGTGTAACTTCGAAACGAAACGTTTTAGGGAAAAACTTGATATGAAACAATTTTCGACAAGGAATCGTCCCTTACAGATTTTCGAAATATTTATGAATCTGTATAATAATAACTAAACATTGTATAATTAACTCTTAAATATTCAAAATTCAAATTGAAAACATCAA
The DNA here is from genome assembly GCA_036326145.1 of Rhagophthalmus giganteus. NCBI lineage: Eukaryota > Metazoa > Arthropoda > Insecta > Coleoptera > Rhagophthalmidae > Rhagophthalmus > Rhagophthalmus giganteus. The sequence goes on from JARFJA010000001.1 coordinate 54,246,745, forward strand.
TTAATAGCATATAGTTTGTAATGAATGCTCATTGATGAACTAAACTTTAACTTGTTGTAACTTTTCGACGGTTACTGATTGTGAGGTTTGGCCAAAATCAATTTAAGAAAAAATATTCATTTTGACCCGCTCCAGCTACCCTTTCGGTTTCCTCCGTTCGTTTTAAATCACCTTGTATACTTACCTAATTGTTTACATTCGGTTTCGTTTTAAGAAAGTATTTAATCAACGAATATTATATTCACTATTATTGGTTTATGTTTGCTATTAGTAATTAATTTGATTATTAATAATTGTTCAAAAATACTTTTAGATTTTAAAGTGTAGATATACTTAATTTGAATTAATAATTTATATAGTTGTGTTTAACTATCATAAATTCACAAAACATGTTCATAGGTAATTAATTAGAATAGTTGATATAATCACTTTATTAGCTCACGACTCAGCTGTTTAATTGCAAGTTATTGATCATTTTAGTTTAGATATCACTAATTCTCCATGTAATATATCCTAGACTATTACCCGAATAACATTCAATAGATACCTACCGTTATGGTAGTATTATGAGTTTTCGAACACAGTGAATAGTTACAATAGCTGTAATCGATCCTAGATTTGCATAGCATGTCAACTATAATCTATTTACGTGAAAGATAAACGCGGATTCGATTATTGGAAATTCTTAAAAGAAAATAAAATGCTTTCTACGTACTCTACATCTAAGGATTTTCAGATAGTATTGCATTTCTCAAATTCTTGTGGAAGAAACGATATAAGAAATTGTTTTTCTTTGAAGGGAACTACCGATTATTTCGAATAAGTATTTGAAATTTATTTTTTTCCTATAATAAAATCTAAAATAATAACTGCACATTCTTTATCATGTTCATGCGTATTTTCGTATTATTTATTAGGTATTATCAAAATAAAGTACTTGAAATATCGTTTATCCGAAATATACATTTGAATATTCTCGTGTGTACGAATAATGTAGTTCCTATTATCATCCCTTCAATTTGTACCCCGCTTTCTGCTTTTGTATTGTTTCCACTTCCGCAAGGGTTGTGTGAAAATTAAGGGGTAAATAATAAATCGTAACTTACGTGTCACTACGTTATCAAAACACCGGCGAAATACATACTTGATGTTTATCCTTAATAAAACTTTTATAACGCGAAATTTGATCGAAGTTACGTAAATTTACTGTTTTCGAGTTTTAATAAAACTTATTTTTTGTTTTATATTTTTATAACATTTTTAACTTTAGGTAATATTTGAGCGGTTAAGTGTTTGATAAATAATTAAAAATTTTCTTTAACATATTAATATGATTTTCTCACAATGTAAATGTAACATTAAATTGGGTAGCACATTGAAACTCGAAATATTTCTCGACAATTTATAATTAAGCATCAACATTTGCATATAAATCTAGTTTTGAAATGAGGCTATGCTAAATTTAACGGTTATTCTGAGAGGGTATATTTTTTAAAATGGGATTAAAAGACATCCATTGTATTTTTACTTCCACCCATATTCTGTAGTGCATCGATTTCATTTTCCACAAAGAATTGAATTTGAATAGAGCTCGATGCGCAACGTCTTTTTTTTTTAAACCAAAATATCGAATATCGAATTTTTGTCCGGCAATTAATTCGTATGAAGAAAAAATGCTTAAATATGCGCTTATTCTAGTAACTTTATTATATAGCTACCTAATTTTATTGTAAGTATACTACAACCAAATTATAACTTTATCTAATTCTCAAACAGTGCGCCTATTTTTTACTGTAACAAAATTTACCTATAAAGGAAACATAATGTTTAATGTTTTAATGTATTGTTGAAATACTTAGCATTAATAATATTCGACGAAATTTATTAATAATATATTGCTTATATTTTTTAAATCGTTATTAAATTAGATACTGATAATAACTTAAATATGAAAAATATTCCGAAATTACGTATAATTAATAATTAACACCAAACTTGGTATTACTTTAAACGATTGTTTCAAAAATGTATCGCTACAGTAATAACAGGATTTATAAACTTAAAAGTCGCTTTAGTTTTGTTATGAAACTGGGGCCAACGATGAGGTGAACAATTTCTTTAGATAAAATCCAAGTTTGTAAGGTACCGAATTCAGGTGATTCTTATGGAACGCTTGGGCCAGATAAATAACAACACGATTCCCATGGTATTACGTCCGTATAGGGATTTACCTCTGGAGAACTTTTATCGACAGACGAGATGATGTGCATATCGAAATATTTTTAGGGACAACTTTTAAAGTTTTAAAATATTAACAATTAAAATATCAATTAATAAATTTTATTCACCGCAAGAAAATGTAAAGACAACGTACAAATACTTCGAAAATTTGATACAAATAGGATCGGTAAGTTTATGAAAATAATTTATTATTATTTTGTAACAAATACTTTACTACATATACTATAAGAATGATAATCATAGTTAACCATAAATTTTTGAACCTAATATATATTATGTTTCCAATGCCAATGTCGATTCAGGAGCCGCGTCGCACATCGTGTTAGTACCTACTAAAATTGCTTGTTATATTACTTATTACAAACATTTATTTTCATTTGTAAGGAAACAAATTAGATAAAAGCAAAGATTAAAAAGTATTAAACCACTTATTTTTAAAAACTTCGTTCTGACGTTATTCTTTATTAGAAATAACAATGATATTAGTCAAAATGAGCGCCATGTTGCTGAAACCAAACAGTTTCAATTGAAGTTGTTTCAATAAGAAGTAATATTTCTGATACAGATACCAATTCAAATATTAAAAAAGGCTTAAGAGTCGCATCGAGTCAATCTTTCTTTTATAATTATATAAGTATAACTTCTAATTATTTCATCTTATTTTCGCATGTAAATGAGATTATTTGGCAAATTCAGAAGCGGTATTTGAGTCTTATTGCAGCTCGTTTTACTGATTTTGAAATTCACGAACAAATGCCTCGTTAAAAATGTTCAAAAATTGCGATAAAGCAAACGAATTCGTTCATTGATTTTATGAAATTTGTTACATAAAGGATTCTTTACCTGGAGACACTTTTTCATAAAATCTGCTGCATTTTTATTCAGTTCTATCAATTTATTATGGCGTATTATAGTTTTTAAAGTAACTAGCAACAAAAAAAATTAAAAAAAAATTCTATTTACTGTAAGAATTTTATAATTATTATTTGCGAAACGTTGATGTACTATTTTGGAATCACCCTGTTGTAGATATAGTACCTATTTGTAAGGTTCTCATTTATTTTATAATTAGGTACACTTTATCTTTAGTTTTACGAGAAGCTTCTTTCGTATCTCAAACGCGTAACGGTTCTCATTAAATGTAAACTTATTATTTTACGAACTAACAATAAGTAGATAATTGTGCGTTTGTTTTAAATTAAATTCGCTCGAAATTCAAAAATAAAATAAATTTTAGAATATCGAGAAAAGAGTAAAAATACAACGTATAGGACATTTTAATTTCTCTTTTACGTTCTTGCCTTGCAATCGAGAAATATTGCCTATGTAGATACGTGAATTTTAACAGTGCAGTTTTCAAAATGTAATATGGTAAGGAAGGAGTTCAACGATTAGTATAAAATGATCATCATATTTTTTGTGAATTGCGGCGCATTTCTCATTGTCAACTAAAGTAGCATACCTAGTAATAAAATATCAGAAATTTATTTAACTAATGAATGTTAAAATAAAGTTTTCAAAAATTATTCTTTTTTTGTAAGTACAGTGTGTCCCGTTTTCGTTGTATTTGCGAAGTATGTAGATTCGTACGTGTATGTTATTATAAATGATGTAGTTGCATTCTTGTCATACATTTACTCGATGAAGAATTACATTTTTTATTATCGTCATTTTATCGTTTTATTTAGTATTATTTTAAAGGAAAAAAATGATTATCTTCAATTTGTGAATAGTGTCATGTTCATTAAATTGTATAATATTGCGTTAAGAAAGTGTGCGATAATGGGGTGCCGAAATCGAATTGTTGCGTCGCGACGCACTTTACCATTATCGTCGAAATCTCGTTAATATGGATCAATTTGAAACGTATCTACATATACATATTTACATACATTTCCCGCGCCACGCACCCATGTCACGTTACATTATTACACGATGAAATATGTGCACATGTAAACGCAATTTTTATGTAACACGTTAAACTGTATTATACCTTTTATGATAACTACATATATATACATAGGCACCTTCATAATTAAAATATCGAGCAGCATATTTTAGTATTTATAAGATAAAGTTAAACAGCTTTTTCTTTTAATTTTAATAAAGTTCTCGTTGTCGACGATTCTGAAACGTTTCGATCGAATATTCAAATCTGTAGCTAATCATTCACGTGTATCACTTAGGTATGTATATTCACTTACGAATAGTAATTGAATTGAAAATCAGGATTTTTCACGATAGTAGATATAATAAAATATAAAGGGTGTTAGGAGGGTCGATGTCAATATCGAAGAGGGTGATAAGTGAGGTAAAAAGGAACAAAAATAACCATACATGTTATAGTGCAAAGTCTTATGGTTAACGAAATGGGGACAATTATTTATTAAAAATAAATTTATTAAATATTTATTATTGGCAAAAACCAATGGAAGAGATGATGCGTAGTTAAACGATAATAAAACACAGATATCACACTGCACGTTTTTTATAATTATATTTTATACTTCTTACACTGTTTATTTAGTTAAAAGATACATTTTCGAATATCTTACTTGAATAACACAAACACAATAACACAATGACCTCTAAAGTTGCAAATTGATCGTGGGTTGGTACATTCCGATACTTTTGTTTAATGTTGCCCTTTGTGTTGTTCGAGTAGGATATGCAAAAACGTGTTTTCGAACTAAGTAAATAAGCAAGAAGTATAAAAAATAATACCTGTGTTTATTTGTGATATCTGTGTTTTATTACCGTTTAACCACTCCTCGTCTCTTCTATTGTGAAAAATAAATCGCTATTTCGATAATCGTAAACTTTACATTTTTGTTTCTTTTAATCTCGTTTATCATCCTCTTTGATATTGATGTCGGCCCTCCTAACACCCTGCATATGTATCTTACATGATGAGTAAGATTTTTCAGTTTGGTGTACCTACTTATGATGGACAATTTCAGACGATTTATCTACTATACGTAAGCATATCTGCACGTTTTTCGATTTTCAAAATTTTTATACTTCATTGCAGCTGATATTCCATTTAATGTCAACGATTAAGTATTTGTCATCATTCTTGCTATTACGTACTTACAATTAGAACATAATTTGCTAACAGTACGAATCGGTTTTATTTATAATTAACTTTCTCCAAGTTACGTTAAATTAAACAAAACTTTAATTAACTGTTACAATAACGTGTTGCCGTTGTATAACCGACTTTAAATTTGACTGTGCCACCAGAGGTTATATCTAGTACCTATTATTATCTATAAAATAAGTTTCACATTAAAAAAAAAATGTAACGCAAAGAAAAACGGAAGTGATCAGCTACCTAATTAAATTTCGAAAATTTAGATAACGCGCCAATAATAATAATAATATTCGCTCACCTACTTATTTAAAAAAGGAACCACGATGATATTAAGCCAAGCTACACTGTTACATTCGCAGTTATTAATTTGAAGGGTTCGAATTAACGATGCCTGGATCATTTTCTGCAAGTTCTATTTTCTTGTAATGAAGGCCCCTCTTTTAATTAAGTTGATAATAGGTGATACATTAAGTTTTACGTTTAAATTAACGATAACTGTAATTGTTCTTTATGATTTAATTTCAAATTATTGAAGGCGATAAAATCCCCGTTTCTGCCTATTCCGATCTTTTACGTTCACTTTTAAATTATTCCGTTTCAAATTAATTCTTATTTAATTATCGAATTAATTGTTGGATAATTTAAATAGTATGGGGAAACTCAGGCAGGTAAGCATTATCCTTTTTGATTAATGTATATAAAAGGAAGAGCGCACGCTCGGTATTTTTCAGTGCGATGTCGTGGGGGTTGCAGGAACAGGATGTCGAGGGGTAACATAGTCCTTTTTCAGCCTTTGAGCAATACGTTCGAGCGCTGCTAACTGAAACGTTCATGTGAAAGCGAAATTGAGGACGTGTTTTCACAATTTTCTTTCGACGTGGAAATGTAATCTACTTTAAAATACGACTTATATTTTTTTATTGGCGACAAACAATATGAACAATAAAAATTCGGCATTTTTGTGTTTTATATTGTTAATCTACTTCGTTAATGAAGGTATGTGATATTTTATTACTGTTGATATTGACTTAGTCATAACTTTGAATATACGAACCTTAACATCGTGTTAAATCAATAACTCCTGCTGTTTATTCGATCAGAATGAAATTTTATACTATTCAGATCCATCATTAGATGGTGTTTAAAATTTCGAATCAAACAAACTAGATATCTTTTTGACCGTTGTTAAATAAGAAGTAGGAGTATTTGAAAATTATATCCTTGTTCAAAATCGTTTACGATTACCGCGCTTCCAATTTAAAAATTATCGAGAATATCGCAATATCCTGTTAATTTGAATTCTTGTTTGGAAAGCAATTAAAGCTTGGATTTTAGTAATTCGCAGTTCTGCAATTAAGACCTACTATTTGCCTCCGTAACGAAGTTTACCCAAATAACTGGAGCAATTAATGTATTTTTTTATTGCGTACCTTTTTAACCGTATTAATTGATTGCTGTTCTTTTTTTGCAGATGCGTTCGCCGATAAAGAAGACAAAAGCGACGAGGTAAAAATACTTTTTATGTATTTATCCTAATTTTGTACACGTGCGAATTTTAAATAAGAATAAAATATTCCTTACGAAACGAGTTAAGTCCCTTTTAAATGTAAATAAGCCGATAAAAAGAATTTAAAATATTTGGAAACTTTCTTAACGCGTTCGATAAGTTAAATATTTTTTCACGAGACGTATCCATCCTTAAAACTTTTCAACGAGTTGCCCGAAGTCCTTTTTGGATATTATCCTAAATTAACTTAAATAAGGCTTTGAATAAACCGTCCTAAAGGTCGATGTACAGAATGATAAAAAATAAATACTTACCGACGTATTTTAAATTTGCCTATATTTAAAGCGAATTCAGGTTTTTATCTTAAGTTATTATAATATTGTTATTTATACGTAGGTATGTATATCTAAAATTATTTAACGGTTTTTTGTTTTAACGGGAAACTATTTGGAGCTTTTTAAAAATAATAACCCGTTACAAAATAATCTATATGTATTTATTTAAGTTTTTTAAAGTTCTCGTGCTCCGTCAAATGAGATTCAACGGATCGTTATCGTAAACTCGTGTTGATATAATTTATCCGAAACCGATAAAATGATATACGGAGGTGAAGTGTGAATGTCGTGTATAAATTTGTAAAATTTATTCAAGAAAAATGTTCTTGCAAGATTTCATTTTATCGTAACGTATTGGAAAAGTTTTATGTAAATTTAATGGTAGAAAAAGACCAATTTAGAAATCACACTTAATTCCGAATACAAAATCTATTACCTACCGCCTTTAAAGCGTAGCAAATTCTCAAAATCAATTCGCGGCAACGTACACATCTATTTCGTTTTTCGTCGTGTAGATTTTATATTTACTTAAATTTTACTTTTATAGTTCCCACGTCTGGTCTGTTAAATTGAATAAAAATTGCGTCTTCGCTTCAAAATCGGTACGATACCGAATTAATCATATTATTGTTTTCCATTAAAGAGATTAAAAAGGAAGTTTAAAATTAGTGCCATTGTAAATGGACAAATAAATTAATCAAAGCTGTAAAACATCAAGCGAGGGCGGCATTTTCAGATTCCTCATTCTTTGCTAATTGATTTTTAATTAAGTTATCCGATTTTGCTTCGAAACGATTATGGTATTGTTCTTTGGAATACTGAATATTACATTGTTAGAGATCAGCGTCGCGAAATCGACTTTTTCACATTCTTGGGTTTGGGCCGCCAATTTGATAATTAATAAAAATAATTAATTAATGCCCGGCTAATGTTTCTGCAGTGTTTTGTAAAATATTAAATTAATATGTTCGAAAATTGGTTTCAAAATGACGACTTTATTATTTCGGTAAACGTAAAATGCTTATAATTTGCGCTAAATAAAATAAATGAATAAAAATTAAAATGTTTCCCTTACTCGATACCTACTTTACGTTTATGTAAGTATAACCAATTACCTATGTACATAAAGAATACAAAGTTAATTTTTACTTTACGTCACTTCTTTACTTTATTATTTTCGTTTAAGTACCTATATAAACCTAATATGTATAAGAAGAACAAACATAAGTACCTACGATAAAAAGTAAATTAAATTTAAACTTTCATCATCGCACAGTAGAAACATATTCGTACCCTATAACAATTATGATACAGAAGGCTATTACAATAAAAATTTAGTGGAAATTTTATTCAGTTATCGGCAGCTCTATTTCCAGTTTTATTTACCTGTGTTTATATGTCTGTGGGGAATATATTGTGAACAAACGCTACCAAATTAAATTTATTTAGGGCGGTTTCAGAATTAACACCGAAGTTATTTTTAATTTTAAATGAGACTTTAAAGGTCGTTTTCACATAGACAAGCGATTCAATTTCGTCATATTTACGACAATTGTTTATGAATGTGGCCATGAATCGTTGTATGAACGACAATGTATTGTCCATAACACTAGTTAACTTGAACGATATGTTTTAAAACCGCCCTGATTTTATTATAAAATCCGGGCTTTTCGAAAACCGATTAATAATGAAGTTCGGTGTAATTAACGACCGATTTATTGAATTAAAAAATGCTATTGATATTCAAATTTCGTTGTGTCGTCAAAAACGTAAAAATTCAATCAAACTGAAATTTTCGTTTAATTGCAAAAATAATTTGATTTTCTTTTCAATGAGAAGTTTTGCCCATTCGTGCGTTTTTCAAGCTATATGTTAGATGTTTTTTAACACAAATTCTAAAAAGACCAAATGTTTTATTGTCTATATTATTTATTATAACTTTTAGTTACAATTAGAGTTTTAACGATAACGTGGTAATGTGTAGGGATTACTAAAATTAGAATAACATTGATTAATCGTCGTTGATACGTTAAGGTTAAAACGCACGGCTGTATTTTCTTAACGGTCGATTGTGCGTGTCGATAACGAAGATCTTACTGCGAAATATGTGGGTTAGATAATAACAATGTAGTCACTACATAAGATTTTTACGATTAAAGGATTTTAAATAATTTTTTTAAGGAGTTAAAAAAATAAAAATTAGATGATTTATTTTGTGTTAATATTTGTGAATTGTTCGAGAATATTATGATAGATATTTCGTGTGGAAATCGGTTAGGTGTTGAATTAACGTTACAATAAATTAATTTTATAAGACGTAAAAGCTGACTTTGTAGATGTTAATGGAAATTATTTGCGAAGGTAGTCAAAGAAAATAATAGAGAATTGCGGAAGAGGTTTCAAAGTAGTGACCAAGATGTGTTTCTGATTGTCTCGAGTTTGGGTTGTGAGAATTGATTTATTAAGTTATGTAACGTGCCCCTCTTCTTTTAGGTAGGTATGCGTGGGTAATATTATTATGTCCTTTCCAATTGCTGCGTTTTGTTTTTCCGCTATCGAGTAAACTATGTTTAAGTATTTTATATTTTTCGAAATTAAATTAATTATTTACGTAGGTGTAGCTATTAAGAAGCAATTGCCGAATTAGTACTAATATGTTACATTCAAAATTTCAGCAAGGATTAACTAAATTATATTTTCCCTAGATATTAACTTAATATCTTATCCTAGAAATTTAGTTAACGGTTAACTCATTTCTGCGTTAAAGTAATAAACACCCTAACGATCTATAATTTGAGCCTGTTAATAGATAGTAAAATAATTTCCTCACTGCCGAAGCCGTCCTATATTGATTATTTAAAAAATTGAGTTTACATGTTCGTGTTTCATTAAAGCCAAGACGTGTTGTAACTTAAATAGGTTTTCTTTGTGCAACACGTTGAATAACTTTTCTATAAAACCTGAGGCATTTAAAAGGATTGATTTGTTTTGCGAAAATGTAGGTACTTTTTGTCGCAATGCGGACGATAATCTATTTTTATTTAGCAAACCAAACGATAAAAATGAAACGTTCAGAAATTAAGGGCCTGCGGATTATTAAGGTAAATTTTGTTAATTACCACAACCACATGATTAAGGATAACCGCAAATGAGGAGTACGAGATAGTTATCAAGTATTAACTGAGAATCTCCACTTAAGCCAAGGAAGTCATCCCATGATAATTAACAACTAGTAGGTATTATGTAACTAATATAAATTAGGCGGATAGACATAAAAACAGTTACTCCATTTAGAAATAGCCTGTAATAAATGAATTACCTACCTATTTAAATCTATAAATTGATTACAAAAAATTAATAATATACGGAGAGAGTTGGCCGTAGCCGTGGATCTAGAGAATAGGATAAAAATGTCGATATATTACCTTTCAAATAAAACTCCCATTATTTTCCGAGAAAATTACAGACACGCGAGGACACCAATTGTAGATTCTGTTTTAAATTGTCAATTAATTTGTGCTATTATTTACGACAATAGTTATTTTTAATTGACTTTTAAATTATTTTATAGACACATAGGTATTTTAAAAATAATTTAAAATTAGAATGCCTATCTATTCCATTCCATTTTATTTGTGTAAATATCTAAATATTAAAATTGTGGAGGTTGTAACAAAATTTATATCGATAAAAAATAGAATTTCGTAACTTAAATCTAATACTAAATTGAGACATTATAGCACAGCACTATCAAAACATTTTTTTTGAAACAAAACATTATCATAATCACAATCATATTTTGATGTTTTAAAAGTTGTATTTTCATTGTTATTGTTAATTTGTTAATCTGTTGCACGTTTTTTACCACTGACCTCAATCAGGACTGAAATATATCGTAATTTTTAATTTGTTCTAAGGTTTATTAATTGGCTATTAACCATATTAATAATATACCTGCCAAATAAATTTTTAACTTTATTAAAATAGTATCTTCAATAAAAAATCCGACCGCGCGCAAGCGAGTTTATGCGAGTTAATCCAGAAATAGCTTATCTAACATATATCTCATAATTGTAAAGTCGGATCTGGGGGTCAGTCTTTCGATCTCATAATAAATTTATTTGACCTTGTTAGACCAGTCTGTATCTGTACCATTACATATCTGTAAATAAACTGAGTACGTGGTAGAGGCGCATCGAATTTTACAAAAGGAATCGCTCGGAGTATTCATGTAATGTTGTGCTAAACTTATTGTGGATTAATGTACGCGGTAAACCCATTAATATTTTGAAAATAGTATCTGCTTAAGTGTCATACTATAAGAAAAAATTATAAACTTCAAAATTTTTATTTGTATTTCCTACCTTTTTCTCGTCATCGTTTTCCTTCTATCGCCAATTTCGGGCGTAGATTCTTCCGTTGACTGCGCACTTGCAATATTACGTACCTATACCTACGCTTCATATTTCACTGTATTTCACCAACCACTGCAATTACGAAAATGCGTTCGTGAAATTGGACCGTCGAATGTTTGAGGAGAACCCTAACCAAGACTCTAACTGAGTCCCTATCCAAGAACCTAACCAAGCTAGGATTTTCAGAGAAATTGTGTTAGAGCTTAAAGGTCCATGAATTTACACTTTATAAATACATGGAGAGTTAATCGACAAAAAAAGATCCTACCTTTCCTCTTCGTATTAATCCTTTTTGTTTGTAATCCTTTTAGAGAACACAACACACAACACTCGCGCACTCACACGCAAAAAGGCCTTATAAACCCAACGTGCACTACTCGCACACGTGTATAATGCGACGTCGTAATTTAAAATTCGAACTACTGAAACGAGCACTATCGCTTTGTACCACTAACGCAAAAGATCTGAGGCGGTTTTGCCGGAATTCTAAATATAAATGCATTCGAGTTTATACGTGGGTACTGGGAAATCCCGCTTTGTTGTAGCACACCGATAAGGTTTAAAAGTAGGTGGCGCACATGTTTTATTAGTTGCTTTGTATTTTATTGGTCGCATAAAAATGCGATAAAACTTTTATCTATTTTATGGTTTGTAATAGGGAATTTTCAATGTTGAGGGACACATGAATAGTTGAAAATAGAATAAATTTATAATTCTGTGGTATAAAATAGTAGATAATGATTATCCAGATAATTTTAAACTGGTAAGTATTAGCGAATTTTCATAGAAAATAAAGTTATTGCAGTTTGTTTGATGACGGGAGTCAGACGTGTCCTTTTGGCTTTTCTCCAATCTCGACCCCAAGATCACGAAAATATAAGTCATTTATTTTAGGTCGGTCATATATATATATATATATATATATTATTAAAAAAAATATATTAAAAAAATATGTGCTGCCACCAATATGTGATGTCATATCGCGAAAGTAATTCGCACTTTCGGGTTGCTGCCATGATTCCTATTTAGGTGGGGGGTGGCAACATAGATTGGCATAAATTTCAACCTTTTGTTATTTAAAAGATCATCATTTAAAAAAAAATAATACCGGAAGTAGCCTTGTTTTTAATACTTCGGTCAAGTTTCAGCACATATAAAACCCTGTGCCATTTTAAACATAAAAAAGCTGTCGATTCGAAAAAAATCATTCCTTTGCTATATCCGTGGCCGTTTAGACTATTACTAATATCTTAAATTATACAATAAAATCAGTGGCACCTTGGTTAATTCAACAATACTTACAAACGACTGACAGGTGCGTTAACTTTATTCAAGAGTGCATTTGCTTTGATTCTAAAATTAAAAATATACCATATGTACTTGCAAGGTAGGTTATCTGTGTATTTACATTTCTTTACATGCACCAAAACACTGTTATTTATTCAACGTAGGAATTTTGCATAAAACCCTTAATAAACTCATTTCTATTTCTTTACATACAGGATAACGCTGTCTATATGAATTTTTTATATTATTGAATTCTCAAAGCTCAGTTTTATTGGTATTTTTTAATCTGATTATGGGTAGGTATATAATTCGTTCTCAATAAATCGAGTAAATCAACACTTAAAATAAACAATAACACGCGCAATTTATGAAAATACTAAAACTTTTAATAATATTATTTATTATTAAAAATTAATTGTGATTTTACCTAGACATAGGGGAAAGTCGCATATAATGGCGTATATAATTTTGATAGTAAATTATTCCTTTATTTAAAAAGTTTTGAAACAATTTATGGCATGGGTGTATGCATTACAACATAGTAATTAATATAAAGTTAAAATAATTTAATTTATCATTTTTTCCGTTATAAATTATTTTTTTTTTAAATACTGTAGGTATGCCGTGATATGTAACAGTATATCCTATGTTGGCGCACTATAGTAAAATTCACAAATTTCAAAGATTTTTGTATTTTTAGAATTTCTGGATTTATTTCACAGAAAACCAAATACTTAAGACAAGATAGAAACAAAAAATATCAGCAAACAAAGTGTTTGATTTTTTTTTTATCTACGCCAGCACATTCGTTAGCACGAGAATATGAAAAAAGCTCGTTGCAATATAAACAACCAATTACGTCAGATTCATTACCCTCCATGTTTCTCCGAAAGTCCTTCTCATTATCGTTATCATTGCTATCTTTTTCTGTAACAAGTAGTTTCTTCGCTTTTCTCGCTAACTTTTTCCGCTCATTTATAGCATTTTCATCTGCTTTTTGTTTTAATTCCGTGATGTTGGGAGTTGTGTTCAATATTCCACTCCTTCCACGTTTACGTCCTCTTTTAGTTTTGAGTTTGGAGGCAGCTTTCATCACAACCACTAACCAACACATATGCACGTGTATATCTATAGACTTGCGTGGTAAAACTAATGCGTTCCAACATATGATCTGTATGCCAACAATGGGCACTATGCCGTCATGGGCGACTTTCTTCTGTAACGTTGTGATTATTTTGCACCAAAGAATTGACGTTAGGTCGTTAATCCATAATTTAGCCATTCTTTATATGTATAAGCACCTATTTGAATAATTACCTACATGTAAAATTCATTATTGTTGCAATTTTATAACTTTTGCTTAGATATCGTACTTACCTACCTATTAAAATAAATAAAGAATATGCACTGCATTAGCAAGTGTAACTATTTCGTTATTTAATAATAAATGTCGGGAAAAGGTTGTTTTACTTAATATTTCATTATTCCTGTACAGTAAATTTGTGTATTTTTAGCTTTTCGCCTGAAATTTTGTAATATTATTTAAGGTTTACTAAATAAATACAGGAACGGAATTATTAAAAGCTTTCGGCGTTTTAAGCTGTGCTTTCCTAACTTAAGTTTAGAAAAAGCTTCAACAGCATAACGCAACGTCAATCATTTCTCTACTTTAGGCAATCATTATTTAAAAAATGTTATTAGATAACATTCACCTATAAAAAATTCTGGGAAATTTTTAATACGTACAAATAGATTAGTAAAACTGCAAATAGTTGGTGTGAAAAGCATTTTACAAAAAAAAATTATACCTAAGAAGTAAGAATAGTAGAAATCAAAAAGAAAAAGTTGATTGGTTATGTAACAAACCATTTTACCTAAAGATTGCAGTGTTATTTACGTAAAGCGAAGCCATAATTTATTAGTAGGTGTAGATTAATATTTTTTACGGTTTCCGGATTTATACTTTACCCTAGTTCCGTTTGTTTGCGTAGGTTCGTAATTTTTACCTGATGAATTCGTTCTGACCAATAGGTACTTATATCCAAGATAAGTTCCGATGCACGTCAACGATAAAAATTCGGTCATATGTATGAAAATCGTCATATTGTATCGATGATTTGTCTGCACACGTATTATATGGTATAAAAAACGACTAAAATTTATTAGAAATGTAAAAATGACGTGGAATTGGAACCCATCTTGGATAATGTATATGTATATATCCATTAGTTAATTCAGGCAAGTAGGTTGTTTATTATGCCCTAGACAGCATATTACTTGGAATAAGTACTTGCAAAATAAGTAGTAGGTATATACATTTATGGTGGAACTTGAACTGCCTATTTCCACAACACAGGGTTTTATTATGTTGTTACATAAAAGGAAGTTCCTGGAGGATCTGTTCTATGCCCGTGTATCTTGTCGACTTAAATACTTATTTTTAGCAGGGGTTTACAGCAAATTATATCACATAAAGGTGCGTTGGAGAGGAACATTTTGTCAGCGCATGTTTAATATTGCGATGTCGTGGCGGTTATGCAAATGCATTGCAGATTGTTTTAAAAACGATTATGATGGCATCAAGTGTTTCCTATTTACGCGTCATATACAAAACATGCCATTTTGTTTCATATACATAACGGTTGACGATAATTTTAAAATGTTAAAATAGGGACTTAACAATTTTCTAAACGTAAATAGCAACTGTAATAAATAAGTGATTTATCGAAAAAGATCGTTTTTAGATCTACTTAGGTGCTTATTTTCATAAAATTTTAATTAAATTATTAATGATTAATAAGTTCGGTGTAATTAAATTATCTACTACTACTACTTATAGAGTTTATTTTATTAAAATTAATTAGTTTTATTTTCTACTATCTATCTAAAAACCCAATTATGATTCAAACAAACTGAAAATGTATTTCGGCAGGTAATTAAATATCGTTATTTAATTAATAACTAAATATACAGAACATTTATTTCCAATTTCACCAATATTACCTAAAGTCGATTTATCAATCGTCTGTTAACGGGTCAGTCAGTTGTCGTAGAAATTATTGCCTAACAGGAAATTAACTGATGTGGTTAAGTGTTAACAGTCGATTGAAAAATCGACCCCTAAACATTAGGTAATATGTACCTAACGGTAGGTATCGGTTTAAAGTTATTTTTTAAGTTATTTTAAGTACATATTAACAACAGAAAACGTCAAATGAAGTTATTTTATTTATAATAAAAGTAAATAGAATACAATAAAATTTAAGGGCAAAAAAAACTAGAAAACCGATCGTTTACTTCTATACGTAATGCTCGAGCTTTAGGAAATATTGATGAAATCGAATATTAGGGCGCTTTAGTAAATTAATAATTCGGCAGATAAGCAAAAATATGGTTTTAAAAAAAAAATAACATAAACGGCAACGCTAAGGCGTGCACGCAGAATTATTTACCAGTCCTAAAACACGAACTTTTCAACATTTATTTAACATTTGTTCTGGTAAGTGAAGCACCACAAAAACACGTTGGTTAGAAATTTCAATTTTAGGTAATGAACCCTTAAAACTATTCCCTGCGCAATTAATTTCCCAAATGGTTAATTCGTCTTCCATAATCAAGTACGGCTTCATATTTCTCTGCATAGTACATACCTACACGAACAGTAATATAATTATCTGACTTCTTACATAATAAAAACGAGAATTACCTAGAGTGTCCTTATTTCCGAAATCTACGTGATCGAGGACCTTACAAAAAAAATCGCAACGCGTAGGTGAGTATTTAAAATATTCAAAATATCCTGTTTTTAAAAATTTGCCTCTAAAACGCCCTGTATATGAACGATTGAACCAGAATATCAAAATTCAATTAACTATGAATAAAGATATACAAATTAAATTGAATGAAAATTCATTAATAAATAAAAATTACGTTTGAAAGTTGAAACGAAATTAAAAGTCAATGAAATCTTTTGATTATAAACTCTTTATACCTAGATAATTGTTTTTGCGAATAGTATCAAAAATAGAAATTTTGTAATAACTCTCTTCCGCACCGACTGCTAACGAAACACTCTACAAGATAAATCAGTCAGTCAATCACGAACAACCTACACCAGTATAATTGTTTTCGAAAGGTTATAAATAAATATATATATTGAAAGGAAAAACCAGAGGTCTTGTTATTTCGACCGATAACCCATTACATTCGAGCGGATGCGTAAAGAGTAAATACGTATCTAATTTTTCGTTTCATAAACTACATTTTCTTTGTAGATAACTTGTTGAATCTTAATAAAAATAATTGTAGCTAACTTGTTAAAAATAATGTAGGTATAAAGCGAGTAGGTAAGGTTGAAAATTGTTCAAAAAAAAATAGTTGTTTGCAGTACATTTAATGGATCGATTTTACTATCTTATTTAACAAAAAATGATAATTAAACACAAACAAAACTAAACCAAAGCTAATGAATATCTGTGATGACACTTAATAGAAATAGACAATAGATGACAATAGAAATCACGAACACAAATCTGTAAGAAATCTCGCGTAATACATAAAAAAATGTAAAATTTGCAAGGTTCCCCTTAAGAGCTACCTGATACAATTTTACGAAAATGCGGGTGTATTTCAGAAGGATAAATTCAAAAACAAATCTTTAATACTTTATGCCGTAATAACTGTTTACTACAATTTTTCGGTTTTCTAAGTATTCGAATGTCATTTCATTGATAGTTGCTTTAGTCAGTTTTACATTGTACAAAGTTTGGTGCCCCGTTTTCTATGGCGCCCACCGTACCGATACACCGCGAAACGCCGAAATCCAGGGCACTCGTCGAGGACGTACTTTCAAACATCAAAAAGTATTACTATTTCCAAGGCGCATTCGCATAAACGCTCGTACACCGCTCTACTTACCTTTTATGTAGAGTTACCACGTGAAAGAAAATCACAATCGGTGACATGTCAACTGCGACCTCCCCTTGTTAAACGCTTTTAGTCTATTTTTTAAAGCCCTACCCGAATCCGAAATCGAAATTGTAACATTTCGAGTTTTTGTTTTAATCCCGCTCAATGTTTGACCGACATTCTCTCGGTGTTGGTTCCTTAAGTGATACGACGTTAGTTTATTAAACATTTTTTATTTTCTTTTTTGTGCTTTATCCGAATCCGAAATCACAATTTTAAATGTCTTTAAAAAAAAACCGAACACAAATATCGATTTCGGCAACGAACTTTTTCAAGTTAATTATAGTTTAATAACAACTACAAGTACTTGCAACTTTTTTAAGTTGTTGAAAAATAAAACGTAATTAATTTGGAGGATTGATATCAAAATCAAATTTTGTTAAAAACAAACGCGAGCAGATATAGTACGTATTTATATTAGGCAAAAGTAATGAGTTTTTGTTTTTGTAATACATGCCCAAAATATTATCTGCCGTTCGTGTCTTTGTGATAACTGGAAATGGATGGAACAGTAACGACTTTCGTTTTCACTATTTCGAATAAATAAATAAAATTCTTTAATGGGCTAGTATTTCACAAGGAACAATAAAGTGTGTTTAGATGCTACGGCCTACACGAAACCCACATTAGAATTTTCCATTGCCTTATAACGCGTTAATTGAAAAAAGAGAATTTATAATGAACTTGTTTGTAATTTTAATTTAGCTAGATATGAAAAAGAGAATTCTTAATATTTTAACGGTGACATCGCATCGAATACTATATAAGTGCCAATGTTTTTTTATATATAAATTAGAACGATAAGTAGATGAATTATGTATAAGGTACAGCTGCTCTTTACAAAACAGCACGCGTTCGCATTTAAACGTATGTTAATTTGTAAGTTGAATAACGCGAATAAACAAACGTTTTCCACACGGAATGACATCGCAGTAATATTAATAGCTTCTTTTATAAAAAAAAAACTTCTTGATAAGCGAAAGTTAAACCGAAAATTGTGTAGATAATTCTGCATCCATTTCATTGTTGCTTTTTCGAATGAATGATGGCCTTTTTTCTGACAACTAACTGTTTTTGGTTTTGACGGGTTGTCTCGTTTAACGGTGATGGTGCTTTGTTCAACTGCGTTTCCTGATAAATCTATCTCCTCTCGTTTCGTGTTAATTACTAGAAACTCTAATACTCCTTCACCCTAGTTGAGGTTTTGTGCAACCGGAAACTAAAGATTTCATTTACAAGTTCGTAACAGCCAATTAAACAATAGAAATCGTTGAAAGCACTTTGTAACTACAATTCTTTATCGCGATTTGATTTAATTTTATTTCGAGCGTTAATTAAATCTAACGATTTTTATTAAAAGAACCAATACGAGAATCGTTTAATAAAAGCGAAACAAAAGCCTTATGTTTGTTCGTTTCTAATTAAGAAACTCGTCTTTTATCCGCCCTTTTAATTTCCTAAAAATCGTTTTTTCTTAACTTTTCCGAACAAGAAAGTACTGTATATTGTCTAAATTCTCCTTTAATTTTTTTGTAATCATTTTAAATGCTCTGGAAGAAAACGAAAAAGCTTATTTTCCATAGAAACTTCTCGTTAAAAGCGAAATCTGTTTAAAAATGTCAATCTTATTAACTTTGGACAAAAGAACTTAATCAATATCGTTATTATTTATTTACGACTGTAACGAATGCAAAGTTATTCCTTTCACTCGACGGGGATTATTAAAAAGGTCAGATATAAGCGTTCTGTACAGCTTTAAAATGAAAATCTACAACCAATAAATGAAGGTGTCATTGATTCTTTTACATAAAACGGACATACAAAACTGAGAATCGTAAAGTTTTACAACTTTTATCATGCCCCTTTAAAAAACACTGGAAAATACGAAATAAACTTTGTTATAGGGATACAAACACGTCTTTATCGGTTATTGGGATTTTTTATAGTGCAATTTAACAGTTTTATGTCGCTTTTAATTTAATTCAATTTTTACTCAAACTTTACTTAGGTAATTCTATGCAACATAAATAACATTTAGGTACCTACCAAAATGAATTTTGAATTTAAAAATGATCGTTAAAATAGTCGTACTAAATCTATAACAAGTACCTATATTAGTTTTATTTATTTTCAGTGTTCCTACGTACATATTTTTCACTACTCAAAAATGTCATTTGCGAGCATTTAAAACGAACTTATTTCAAAATATATATATATGAGAACAAGGCATGCATAATGTATAAACTCCACTCTACTAGCAGAATACAAAAACTAAATTTTGGGAATCTTAAATTTAATTAAAACTAAACCAATATTCATGCAGAATTCTGTGTCGTCAAATGATTCAAGGATTTCTCCAATTCTCCAAATCCTACCTCCAGCACTTTTGCTAATTTAGGCGTGAAATATATACCTATACCGACGTTTTTCTCAGGTTCGTATCTTCATAATTATATAGCCTTCGCTAGTCGGAAACATGTCACAACTATGATTAATTTATTCAATTAATTTTTTACCTATTAAGTAAGTATAGGTATTGCATTGAAAATTAATTAAATCTTAAGGAAACGTAATTGATGAAGACGAATAAGGTTATTAAAACGTTATTTTGGTTTGTAGAAATTGTACAGAATTTATACTTTAATCTATTTAAATGTCTCGTTCATTTAAAATCACAAATATTATGAATTATCACAACCTAAGGATATTTTACAATATTGTAGGTATATAAAACTCATTCGCAACAAACGTTAAGGAGGTTCTTGTTTAATAATTTTGTTAAAAAATAAAAATGTTGTAATTGGTTAGATTACAAACCTGAAATTTGAGATAACGTTTATTGCCTTTATATGTTACAATTATCTACACATTTTGCAATATTTTCTATTTTGAATAGTGCAAAATTACGTTCGAAGTAACCAAACTAAAATTATTAATTGAAGAGTTAAATAAACAATCGATGTTTTGAATTCCTACATACCCGCCCTTTGAGGACAGATAAAAGGAACCTATTGTGGCGACAAAACAAACGGAAAAGCGACACCATGAAAATGGAAGAGAAAATAAACAAGATGACATTTGAGATGCGACGTAAATAGGTCCAAACCCAACCTACGAATTTTCTTATTTTAGTAGTGTTCGGATCGATATAGTGAATATTATGGACACTATAAAGATAAATAATATTTTTTTAAATAAATTCAAAATAGTCATTCAAATGTTTCGACAAAGATAATTATTTACTTACGATAGTTAACAAATTCAAGCATCGACAAAAATTAGATTAAAACTATAATTATTTATTATCATATCATGTTATTATTTTCATTAGTCGTTGCGGTGTAGATACTATGTAATATGCGTTACTTTCTTTTTTTTCGTTAAAGACAAATGATGGAACAAGATAAATAAATTCAAACCAGTCGGTAGGTATCAAGAAGACAAAAGACTATTAATTTTTAATTAATTTTATTAAATAGGTCGTTGTTAGCTTTCTGTTTCTTTAAAACATTCTATACGCACGTTCTACATCTACATACATAGGTATTATGTATGTACATACATACATTAAATTAGTAGTATACGTATTAAGATACCATTCCCCTTGGGAATGTATTTACAAAGTAAATCTCACTACGAAGTCATGAATACTTTAAAGCTAATCTTGTGTTAGAACTGATTTTTAAATGTATATATCACTTATTGTTACGTAGTCAAAATTACCGATATTTGAAAGTCTACTGATTTTATTTACTACATACATATCTGTATTACATATATTAAACGAATGAAATTTTTTATACTATAGTTGAAGTAAGGCTTTATTTGTTTCATATTTTATTGCTAATCGTACGTACTATCGTGTGCGAGTCAATTCCCCAGTGATCGGTGAACATTCTTTTCTAATTTCTTTCGCCACAATTTTTCCGACTTATTTTTAATTTGAGAGTTTTACTTGAAGCTAAATATCGATCCTCTTCGGGTCGGATATATCGTCGGTAGGTAAGTAGGTTGCAGAGGAACGTATAGAAAATAATAGAGGGACCAATAGAAAATGATGTTCACCGACCACACTGAATACACTGGAATTGACACGCACACAATACTATGTAGTAATATGTAAATACCTACCTATTTTATATTTTATAATAATTATTAATAATTTCCAATATATATTATTGCAAAAAATGTCAGCTGCTTTATTCTATGTATTTCAAAAATAAGAAGCATGCTAAGACGACTGATCTCGCAGGAAATGACACGTGACCAATTCTACCCATGAATTTATTTGGAAATATGTCGAGCTGTCACTTCGATTTCTGCGATTTTTCGATTTGTCACGATAATGTTGTAAGCATCCTAAATCAAAAAGACACTAATCAGTTTTGTAAAACTATTTTCTTTTTAAATTTAAAATGAACGAACAGTTTAAGATTTCTAATTTTTTAAACTTGTTATTTAAAATTGTGTTTGTTGTCGATAGCTTTGTATTAACACCTTCAATTCCTCTAGTACAAATTTAATTTAATTTGTGGATGCACACTATATTTACCTATATGATCTTCATAATTAATTTCACGAACGTAAGTAAAAATTGATATAATCCTTATCTTTATCCTTATCCCGGCTTCGTCTTGTCTAATAAACTCCAAAATTTCTACAATAAAGAACCACGTTGCGCACTTGATACCTAAATTGCTATTTAATATAGCTAGTATGTTGACGTAACTGAAGAAAATTACATATTGAGAAATAATTCTAACTTTCATTATAACAATTTATCATTTAAGTTTTATATATTTATCTATAGGTACCAAACAAAGTTAAATTCAAATTTCTCGTTTAAATTATTTATTATCTCGTTAAAATAATCAAGCACGGCGTTTCGAAAAGCTGAAACTTAACGAAAGTGTCCTAACCTAACAATAAGTATTGAATCTTAATGTTTCGAAGAAATTATCATATTTAACCAGATAATTAAATTACTCTTTGTTTTTTAATTTAAAATTAATGCCTCGACTGCTATAGTCATTGGTATAGTTACAGTTTTAAAAACCTAAAAGTTAAAATTTAAATTTTTTGTCGTAAAATTAAATTTTCAGTCGATGTTTAGATTTTTAAGTTATATATGTATAACGATGGCACAAACGTTCACTAAATATAATATTATGTTATTGTTATGTTTGATACCGTAAAAACATAATAGGTAATATCTCAAGTATTTTGTAAAAAATAGTGTGACTAATAAAGATAAGCATCTACTTATTTTTCATTAGGAAATGAGACGTCTCTTCAGAGAGACGTTAACTTATGCTGTTATCCTATTTTAATGAAATCAAATGTTATTTTTGTAAGTCCAGATAATTTTATTGTTAAAAATAAGTATTAAATTGTTCTAAAATTAATATCCCATTTCATAATCAAAATAACAGTTAAGCATCAATTATCCAGACTCATATGATGACTAATAGAGGAAATATTGGCAATCTGAAATAGTCAATCGTGAGAGAGGAGACACTCGGTCAATTTTAATGGTAGTGCTAGAAACTACAAAAACGGATTTTACCGCTTGGGGTTTTAAAAAATGTGACGTTCTTGTAGGTACTAGAACTAAATAAGTTTTACTCGTAATCTATCGATATTTTTCCGGTTCGCCGCTTACGCGATCGTTGAAGTCTCTAGCGATTAGTTGTTTGAATTGCCTATTTTGACAACAGGAAAGTTTAACGAACTAATTTAATAATTACAGTATTATAATGTATTATAAATATTAATATTTACGACGTTAGAATAGTTCATTCAGGTGAGGAAATAGGCAAGAATGCAATATCAAAGAAACTAAATCGTTTTATATTGCGAGAATACTTATTAGGTATGGAAAGGTATTTACTAATTGATATTGGAACGATTGTTGTTTAAACATTTATGTAAACCTCGATTCTTAATTATCTTCAACTAATACAACCGATTTTTGTAGGTTAACAATTTAATTTTTGGTTTTTCCAAAAAGGAAAACAGTTCTCTAGCACTTTTGCGGCAAATAACTAGGTTGCCGGAGATAATGATAGTTTCTACATATATGACACGAAACAGTGAATTTTGAAATTTTTACAGACTTTAAAATAAATAATCAAATCTTTTTATCTTATGCAAAATTAAGGTAGGTAATTTTTAAAAATGTGATGTTCTTGTATAATCGACGTCCTGGCAAAACACACCGTAAGGATTAAAGAGCGGCAGGTAGTTAGATAATTATTGAAGAATTTAGGTGTTAAAGAAATTCCAATAAGCGTTGGTGCAGCTCTCGCTGCCTGTAAATTTTAGATGGACTTTAAACCCGTCTCAAAAACACAATGATTTTAGTTAGTTCTTAAGTTCTTAGATATCTTGTGATATCTCTTGTAAATGTGCAATGTGACGTCTTGTAAATAAGTGTTTATTATGAATCGCGTGTACATTTGTAATAAACTTGTTTTCCCGACTTTATGTTTTTATAATTAATTCTGTCTTGTATTTAAATGATCCTAAGTACGATCCATCGTGTTTGTTGTGCTTACGAAGTTTAAATGTTTTATTAGTCAACTACCGAAGTGCGACAAAGTTAAATAATAATCTGCAAACAGCTATTGTTCAATAATGGTCTGCCATCCTCGTTCTTTTTTTGCCAGGATGTCGACTATACTTACAATAATTAAATACATACATTCATAAGTTTTACTCGTATATTTTTCAGGTTCGTCGGCTACACTATCGTTGAAATCTCTAGCTGAATATTGGATGTCTGAGTTGCCTGTTTTGACAACAGAAAAGTTTAACGAATTAATTCAATAATTGCAATATTATAACGTGTTATAGATCTTAATACATATTCACGGTGTTAAAATAGGTATAATGGCACCGGCGCGCCGTATAACGAGGATATGAAGCGCCTATAAAAGAGTCTGACTTGCGCCCCTCTAACCTAATATTGACAAATATTTTAAAATATAATATAAAATAGCGGACTTATTTATTTTTAGTTTGAACATTTTTCACATTTTGCGCCCCTAATCTAGTTGCGCCCGTGGCGGGCGGCTTCGTCGCCACGCCCTTGTTACGGCGTTGTTTAATATTCAAAACCCATATATTTTAAAAATGTAAAAGTTTTAAAGTACAGCCAATCAATTTAGTAAAAAGAAGAGATCTAAAATAAATTAAAACAAGTGTCTCAAATGGGTGTTCTTGTGTATGTGCACAAGCTACAAAAAATATAACAAAAAGGACTGTGATGTCTACATGGTTGATATTAAACCGTAAATTTTAAATACACCTATAATTATTTTCTTTTGAACCAAATCAAATTTCTCAATAAACTGAAGAACACAAAAGTATTTTGTAAGTATAGCTAGGTAGGTGTCTTACTGAATATTTAATAAGATCATAGAAATATAATTTTTATCGTACTGAAAGGTTTGAGATTCAAAACTTAACTTTATAATGCATAAAGGTACCTATCGATATATCTACTTATAATAAAATTATATAAAATTATAAGAAGCTTTTTCCTTAATAAATTCAATTTTATACCCTATAAAATCCTATTGTTAGATGTAGGATTTCTTGCAAGAAAGCTATCCGAGAATACCTTATCGATTTTGATTACTTAATATGTGATATAGGTTAATATAATATTAGAATATCACGAAATAAGCAATATGTATGTATGTTTCTTCTTTGTGATAAAAAAGAGATCGTTCTAAACATTTTGCAGAAGGCGCAATTTACTTTTTTCTTACAATCCTAGTAAGTAGGTATATTTCAATTTGAAGATAATTTTACAACTAAAAAAGCCAATACCTTTGGAAAATTAAACTGCATTTGTTTACTTATTGTAAAAGGTTTTAAATGTTTGTTTTATTAAAATACATAATATCTTAATTCTTTTTAATTGAAGAATCGGTGTCGAAGGAAATTCAAGGTGGGTAGGTAATACGTATACTTACGTACTACCTATAAGAGCTCGAAGTTATTATTTTGCACCATAAACTTTGAGAATCGATTTCCGCCCTTAAGATAATATTATTACAGATAAAAAACTCGCATCTCCTATTTTTTGATGTTCTCATATAGCACACTCAGAAAGATCAACATCAGTCTCGAATTAGATATAGGTACATAAGTAACGATAATTTTTTTTCGATTTTTTAATCTTTAAAACATTATGTATTTTTTAAAAATAATCAGATTTGAGCTTTAATCGATTATTAGTTATCTACATTGTGCGGAACAGATACAATATAGCAGTTTAAAGTGATTTAAATTATGGGATATAGAATTTTAAATTTTTAACTGTGTTTGCAACAATCATTTTTAACTTTAATACTTGTAAACGTACCTATAAAACTCTTATACAAAATTTTTAATTTCTACCTACGTTTAATATTTGAACAAAAAATTCAAAAATTGATAAGAATAAATAGGTTTACAGTAGTTAACAGCAGGTAACAATAGTTAACAGTCTCTATTGTGTTTTTGTTCATTCCTTTCGAATTCGCAGCTTCAGTTCTAGATTTATTTATTATGTAACCCCACGAAAAGTAATTCAGTGTGGAATGAAATCTAGAGAAGGTTCCGCTCGCACTTCATCTCGTCTGCCAATATATTTGCAAATATAACAACGCAACTAAAGCTGGAATAAGTATATTTTAAAATTCAGTATATTATAATATACTTACTAATTAAATTATAAATTACCTACAAATAAAACAATAGGTGTGAGATTCTTATCAATGTGAACGTATTTCAACAATTTTCTTGATAACGATAACATCATAATAAAAATAGCTAACACTAAAAAAATTGAAAGTTAACACACTTTTTGAGAGTTTTAACGAAAAACCTTATTTAATGTTTTTGTTTCACACATTATTATTAACATTATTCAATTGGTAATTCTTAAACTGATACTTAAGCAACTCGTCACACAAGCTGTTTAAAATTATTAGTGGAAGCATTTTATAACATTTGAACTAAGAAATTAGTAGAAAATGAAAACTTGGCGCAGTTGTTAATTGGCCCTTGCTGATAAATACATCAAAAGTCTCCTTAAATCCAAGCTGTGTTACAACAGCCAAGCCGCCTTGGAAATGAACGCCAAAAGTTAGTTTTTCAACAGAATCTTCTCCTATGTGGTTGATTTCACGACAAAAACGCCTACCTATACGATAAAATTAACTACCTACATATATCGTTTTTCTGTAAAGTCAATAGTTACGGCGTGCCAGCTTCAGAAAGTTTACTCTATCAGTTAACGCGACGTTAATTGCTTAATTAGCATGGCGAAATTACACTTTATCTTTCGATACAAACGTCAAAATTTCTACATTGTTAGGCCTACATAGGCGTTAGGTTGTACATTTTCAGGGAGCGCGAAAAAGTTCCTTCGCAGATAAAAAATGAATTCAAAAAACAATCGACCTAATAAATTATCATTAGTAGGAAATGAAAACTTGTGACAGTTGTTAATTAAGCGTAACTGGCAAAAAAATTTTAAAATACAGGTTGTACCGTGGGCGCCACAAAAAACGGAACACCAAACTTTGTACAATGTAAAACTGACTTTCAAAGTTAAAGCAATAAAGTGACATTCGAATACTTAGAAAAGTGAAAAGAGCAGGTAAATAACAACAACTGCTGAAGATTATAGGGGTAAAAGTTGTAGTAAACAATTTATTGTTACAGCATAAAGTATTAAAGATTTGTTTTTGAATTTATCCTACTAAAATACACCCGCATTTTCGTAAAATTGTATCAGGAACCTTTGGGAACCTTTTAAATTTTACATTTTTGCTGTATTACGCAAGATTTCTTACCGTTTTGTGTTCGTTATTTTTATTTAAAGCATAGAAATGTCATCACACGTGTTCGATAGCTTTAGTCTAGAGTTGTTTGTGTTCAATTATTATTTTTTGTTAAATAAAATATTAAAAGCAATCCATTAGACGTTGCAAACAACTATTTTTGATGAACAATTTTCAATATTACTCGCTTTATGTATTATTTTTAACAAGTTACCTATAATTATTTTTATTAAGGTTCAACAAGTTACCTAAAAAAAAATGTAGTTTTTAACATGAAAAGTTCGATGTGTATCTATTTGCTCGTTACGCATCCGCTCAATTGCCATTTTTGATACTATAACAGAAAAACAATTATAGGTATAACAATTATCTAGGTATAAAAAGTAATTTTACACTATTTGAGAGTATTAAGATTACTTTATGTGAATATAGATAACAATAATAAGCCGACTGTTTTCAATGTTAAGTTTTATTTTACAAACGAATGTTTTACATCTGCACTGTCATACTACATTGTCGCCTCGACTTTATTATCTTGTAAACTTTCCTGCGCACTAACATAAAAGTAAACTCGTTTTGCAATTTTAACTCGTCGGGAAGCCTTGTTCATGTAAACATATAAATTTTATATCGATTTTATACATGATTAAACAAATCACGTGGACTTTGATTTTAAGTAAAATGTTCATCATAATTGATTTATTGTTTAGTTTTTACAATTAGTGTCGTCCAGTAGAATTTCGACCGCGAGTTATTGCAAGTAATTTCTTCGCATCTTCCACACATCGCTGAATACAGTAATCTCGAATGTACATACTTGCATTTCTTTTGACGTCCAAGTTCCATATTTATTGCAAAAAAATCGAAAATCGGACGCCATTTTCCAAATCGGCGACTGAAGCACAACCAGGAGTTGGATTTATAGGTGCTTTTAACATTTGCGTCAGCAACGCTTAATTAACTTAACTGAAGCAAGTTTTCTCTCCCTACTAATGATATAATTTGTTAGGTCGATTGTTTTTTTATCTTTAACTGTAAAATTTATTTTGTATTGTAGGTAGGTACTTATTTATCAACTTTTCGAGAATCTTTTATAACCGTCTGAAAGATACTTTAACGTCTTTCATTTAAAAAAAAAACGGAACGAAAATGGAACTTGCGATGTGCCGGTAAAAGTGTTAAGTGAAGGCAACCAACTTTATGACTTCATAACTCCTATCCGCAGAGGATTTTTTTTGCTCGCCTTACTTGAAAATGTACATCCTAGATGGATCCAACGCTGTATAAATTTTGATATTTTTATCGAAAGGTAAAATGTAATTTTTCTATACTAATTAATTAACGTCGAGTTACCTGATAGAGTAGATTTTGTGAAGCTGGCACGCCAAAACTATCGACTTTACAGAAAAATCATAGCAACATGAACTGTAGGAAATTTTCCCTAGTTTATTTTATCATATATGCATTTTTGTCGTAAAATAAATCGCATAAAAGATTCTGGTAAAAAACTCATTATTGGCGTCTAGTCTTCAAGATGGATTTATGAGGTTTTTTGACATTTTCATCAACAAAGGCCAATTAATTAACAATTGTGCCAAATTTCCATTTCCTACTAATTTCTTAAGTCGATGAAGGCTTTTATTACTAAAATGTCTCGACTATAAGGGAGAGTGGAGTTACTACGGACAAAAAGTTGATGAAAAAGTCTTTGTTAAATAACGTGCAATTGTATCCTCTTAACATAAGACACTTGTGTAGTAAACCACCAAAAAATAAAAAAAATATATTGTCTAAAATAGTCTTGACGATGGTGTTAATTCGGACGGCCAATAGGGTAATTCTGTACAAAAACAAAAGACAAAATTTTGTCACGAAACTGAACATAAGTGTATTCTTTCAAAAGAACATTAAAATTTAGGTATAGAACGTAGGAATAATATTAAAATTAAAAAAAAAACAAAGTTGAAAATCTTCAGAAACGTATTTAAAATTTATCGTTGAAAATATAATTTTCGAATAAACATTAAATAAAATAAGAAAAGTACCTAACATAAAAAAATAATATTATTAACACCCATTGAAGGAGTTCAATTCCACATTAAACATTACACTTTTGTTGGATATATGTGGTTCTGTTATTTAAACGAACATGTAAAAGTGCTTTAATTCGAATTTTTATTTTCCGCTGTTTGGCTTTTTCGATAAAAATCACAAAAGGACCATGTCCGAAATAGTCCCCAGTTTAAATGCCCGAAATAACCTCACAAAATATTATTCGAAAACAAGTTGTAATATAAATGCACAATACCAACATTGTTTAAAACGTATTTTGCAAGTAATTACTTTAACCTACAAAGTATTGAACAAAAACGAAATATCTTATTTCTATTAAAGTTCAACTAATCTATTAATTATGTCATTTGTTGAGAATATTCATTCAATATAACATTCTGTATCAACAAAATATCATTTGTCCGAACAAACTCCTGTTCGAAGTAATCCCACTCTCCCCTATCTATATCGTTTTTAACACTCGCAATACTTGAATATAAATAGGTAGGTATAGTCGACGTCCTGGTAAAACACACTGTAAGGATTAAAAACGGCAGGTAGTTAGGTAATTATTGAACAATAGGTGTTAAAGAAATTCAAATAAGCGTTGGTGCAACTGTCGCTGTCTATAAATTTCAGAGACGAACTTCAAACCCACCTCAAAAACACAATGATTTTAGTTAATTCTTAACTGCAGTCTTGTGACATTTCTTGTAAATAAGTAAGTGTTTATTAAGAATCAAATTTGTAATAAACCTGTTTTGCTGACGTTTATTTTTTTTATAGTTAATTATGTCTTATATTTAAATGACCTTAAGCACGGCCCATCATGCTTGTTGTGCTTACAAGGCTTAAATGTTATTAGTAAACTGCTAAAGTGCCACAAAGTTAAATAATAATCTACAAACATCTATTGTTCAATAATCGTCCGCCTGATCGTTCTTCAGCCGAATGTTGGATTTTGCCAGGACGTCGACTATACCTATATATTATACGTAAGCAATTATAACAAAAAAAATATTTTATGACAGAGCATTCGAACATAATTATTCCAAGTTAGGATGTTTTAATAATTATTTATTTAATACAAAATATAAAATATTTATGTTTTAGAGCAAGCTTTATATTAGTTGTTTATTTCATTTTAAAATATTAGGTACTTTATTTTGTTGACGTTTTTCAAAGACGTATTTATTGATACATCTTACGAGTACCTATATTTACATCATAAATCAGATATTAAATATACTTATTATTATCATGCTTATCATCATCATTATTATATACAATAATAAATTTATTTCATCAGTTTTAATCTAAAGATTAAATTATTCATTAAACTGACGTTTATATAGGAAAAGATCCATCGTATAAAGCTTTATTGTTAATTAGAATCAAATATTTGATACCTTCATTGTATTTTTACCTCATTATAATTTGCGAGGGTAGTATTGTACAGACCTTCCTATAGCTAGAGAGTATATACTTTGAACGGTGACCATCTTTTTCATACATGCAGATTATAAATGACGGAAATTAAACCGACACGACGACAGGATTTTTACATTAAACGTGCAGAAACAATATCGTAAATAACTTGAAAGTAAAAATATGTTTTACCTACAAGGCTTTTTTAGGGTTAATTAATAATTGAAAAACTTTAAAGTGTCAAAAACAACGATTAGGTTACGTTGTACGCATAAACCAAGCATTAAATTTGAATGTTAAGTGTAATAAATAACACCGGATATCTGTGGGCATCGGTATTACAATTTATTAAAATAAAAGTTTCATCGCCATTTGAAATGTTGTGAACGTAATGCAAAATAATTCAATTATAATTATTTTTGCAATTATCAATTATCATTTTTGTAGCGAACTAATTAAAAATAACTTTTTTAAGTAGGCACAATAAAAAATACATTTCTGTTTAATTTTCAAAAAATAAAATAACGGTTTTTTATTAAAACACTTAATACTCCAAAAATTAAATTATTTATTATGGGAATATGAATTTAAATTATAAAAGGATGCAAAATGTTTAGGGGCTTACTTGATATAATGGTAGCAAATTCGTATTCTACCTTTAAATACTTTTAGAAATTCCTGCATTGAATGATATTCAGAAAGATTACATTTTAACCCTGCTAAATTACATTTTCATGCAAATAATACTGTTATAGAAATATGACAACAATTTACCTACCTTATTGGGAATTTATTTAATTTACCAACTTTAATAAATTATATTGTATATTAAAAGTAAATGTTGACGATTTATAAAACGGTATTTAATTTGTTATAAGTTAAGTAATGAATTTATCAATAACATAATTAAACCTATTACAATCATAAAAGGTCGCTATGTATGAGAAGTTGTTTCAGCATACTAGATAATATTGATGGAGCAAAATTATCATCAATACAAATATTTAAAGAAACACAATGCTGAAAGAAAATTTGTCAAAGAGAGTTTACGTTCTCGTGCACGCAAAAGGATTTTTAGACATATTGTTAAAATTCTCGTGTAGAGTTGGATCTTAAATAAATAATTTATTAATAAAATCGCCACGATACAAAAGAAAAAGAATTTTTAATGTAAATACATTACAATACATATATATTCAAGTATTCTGTATAAATCTCTGAAACACATTTATATGCAGATTGAAATAGCTTTACATTCGTTTGTTCAATCCGCGATATTCTAAAATTACGAAATAAACATTGTAGGTATAGATACCTAAATAGTTGTTTATTCTTTTTATTTATTAACAAATTAAAAAGTTCACCTTTTTAAAGTTAAAAAGTTAAAAAAATGTGAAGCGAATTTTATTGTCGCTTGATATATTTACAAATTATAACTGAATTATTAATTTAGGGTTTTCTTAACTGAAGTCGAGAAAACTATCATGCTTGGGTGTGTATATAAATTGGAAGTTTTGTAAGTAGTTGCTAGAGACCAGAATTTTGAATAAAGTATTCAAATTCATCCTTGCGACATCCCAGAAATTCATCATATTTGGCACAATGGCAGTGCCGATAAAGTTAACAAAAACTGTAAAAAAATTTGTGCTCATAGTTTTTGAGCTATTGTATTTAAAAGAAACAAAAATTGCGCAAAGACAACATCTTTAATTATTTAAAAAACTATAACTCAAAAACTATTTGACCTACAGAGCACAATTTGGTGCCATTCTCTTCCGTTTATAATTTGATATGCAACATGACTGTGATATTTAAATTTTCTAATTTTTGAAGACTTTAAAAGAATTTTTTTTTTTTAAACTCAAAAACGCCCCTTTTAATTTCTTTGAAAGACATTGATTATTTGTGTGCCAAATTTCATATTGGGACGCCAATGGATTCTTATTGAAATTAATTGTTTTTATATTATAATATACATGAAATTTGCTTTTATTGACATCCACAACTATATAAAATGAGTAATTTTAATAAAATTAGATACTATTTTTAATTTGAATAATTTTAACTTCGTGTATAAATAAATAATAATTTAAATATAATTATACGGTTCTAACTGCTTTTTGTATTTGTTACGAGCCATGTACCTCACCCGTCACCTATTGTCACATAGAATTAATTTAAATATATAAGTAACTGCATTGAATTTAGACGTCTCTCGCTTAATGTATTTCTATTTTCAATATTCTAACTTATATTTTATTCCTTTATAACATTCAAAATGATTAAATACGTCTTTTAGTAACACGAAATAAATAAAAAAACAGCACGTAAGGTTTTAGTTACATTTGTTATCCAATACACTTCGAAGTACGTACATATATCAAAATACATATTATATGTATCTATAAATTTATATTTTCAATATTTTTCGAATTGGATTATAAAAATATTAGATTCTTGGATTTATGAAGTTTCGTAAAGATACCAGGAAAAAGGTTTTGAAATGTTTTGATAAATGGCGCTCTCACTATTATTAAACAATATTTCAAATTCGAATAATTTATATAAGACGAAAAATGAAAAAAGCGTGATGATTTACATCTGACGCTTTACATTTTTAGTTTTCAGCTGTCACAGTGCGTCATCGTCAGTGACATCTGTTCTTTAGACGCAAAGTAAAATTGTTGAAAAGTAATTTCGGCGAATTGTCGAAAAAGAACACCCACCGCACGGATGCCGTCGAATTGTTTTCAGATAATTAAAATAAATTCGTATCAAATTTACTTTACGAAAGGGCTTATCAAACAACCAAGTTTCCCACGCGAAAATTTAGTACCTAATTTAATAATTCTCTATCCTAATAGTTCAAGCTAAACGGCAATAAAAGCTTCTCAATTTCTCTCCATGAAATAAATTCAAGTAACTATCATACAACGAACATTTAAGGAAGTTTAATGTCTAGATCTAGTCAGAAACTCTTTGCAAAACTTTTACAAGCTTGCCGAAGTTTATTTCTTAGTTGTTCGTGTAAGTAACAGGATCGGTTTCAAGAAATTTCACGAGTTGACCTATGAAGAAAAATTTGCGAAGGACCTGATTAGAAGTTTGTCTAAATTGTATGTTAATTTTTGAAATTTTTGGTACATAAGTACCTATTGTTATGTTCATTTTAATTTATTTTTTTAGGCTTATTCCAGTAATACAAGGAGTTTCACGAATATCGTTCAATTTACTTGTTTTTTTTTTAAGAATTACCTACATTTTTTGAAAACTTGAAAACTTCAGAATAGACGTAATGTTTGGAAAACATTTTCATAAAAATTTTTTTTAAGATGGTACAACTTTCTATTATTACGAAAACTGATATCAATACTGTTACCTTAAGTGATATGTTTTTAAATTTCTTAACTAATTTCGAACGTATTTTATACAAATAAATATCTATTTATATTTTTAAAATTCACAATTTTTGAGTTATTCACAATTTTGCAAAAAATTGTGATTTATTAAATAGTAAATTGAATACCTACCCCATTTTTTCTTCGTTTCTACATTAAATGTTTCTACTTTAAAACATTAAATTTGATGTTTAACGAATAAATATTAAAATAGCAATTTGACTAACAATAAAATTGACGATCAACAATTATAAATTTAATAAATTGTTTAGTAAAAATAATTTGGGCACAGCACACTTCTATGTAGTAGGTATTTCTCTGAAATTGTATAAAACACAAAATGTAGGTGGATACAGAATCGAATCGAAGTAAAAGAAAAAGCGCAAGAACATATTTGTATTGTAGCCGACATATGTCCGAAATGTAACTCTAAACAAATTTATAGATACAATAGAAAGGGCGAAATGAATACAATCGTCGGAGAGATCTGGTCTACATTCTAAAACCTGGTAATAATAATGAACGCCATTTATTCTGACGCGAAATTTGTTTCACTTTAAAAATGTAGGCTGTAACTAAAAATAAAATATACGGCATCCCACAAAAATTTCAACACGTGGAATTTTTCACTAATTTTGGTCTTTTTATAAAATATTTCATTTCGGGAAAAGTGCAAAGTTTAAGTAGGCATGTATAATTTACTGCCCTTAATTTATTTGTCGATAATTATAAGGTCTTGACGAATTAAATTTCAACAAAATCTATCGATCAATTTTTGGTTTTTTTATTAATTCCCATTAAGAAGTAAAACCACTTGTCTATATTAATGATCAAAGTTACGAAGTTTTTCTCTTTCTAGTCTTTTAAATAGTTATAGAATGCTATCAAGAACTTGCATCAACTCTTGAACTTCTAGTGCGCGATACCGAGCATTTAGATTTTATCTCTTTCACATCCTTTATCTCGCAGTCTGGATTTGTGTGCGAGTACTTTTTTAATGCGGGTGATGTATAGGTCACATTTAACTGTAATTATTTAGAATTAATTTTCGCTTTTTATTACAATTTATTTATTTATTCGAAAAGATTACACACGACTAAGAAAAAATAACATATGGCCTTGCTTAAAAAGTATAAATCTTGTTTAACATTCTAAGTGCATTGATGGGGTAAATCTGGCCTCAGATTTAGTTTTGTTCGCAACAAATCTACAAAAAAATTTACAAAAAACAAACGCTTTTATGTATTCCTCTATCTACGCGTGAATAACAATTTGCAGTAATAAGTTTTTTAAAAATTGTTTTCCGTGACGGTTGGAATGTTGTTGTGGCTCCAATTGATGTTCTAAACCTTCTTCCGCCTATTATAACTTCTTTCTTTTCATTAAAAAAAAAGAGTTTTAATATTTTATTAGAAACTGGTGCAGATTATTCAATAAGGTTCCTATTCAAAATAAATTGTACTCGAACATTTTGTTACTTATAAGGAAACACGTAGGGTGGTCTTCTATAGTGTTAATCTGGTTCACTTCGAAGACAAAAAGCACAAGATTTAAGTAAAAAAAAAACTATGGCATTAACATTTGTTTACGCCAATCTAGAAAATAATAGAAAGACTGACATAATTGCATGTCAATTTTTAAATAGATTATCGTTTTCTGATTGGCGTCAACAAAAATAGGCGAATATTA
This sequence comes from Rhagophthalmus giganteus, assembly GCA_036326145.1. NCBI lineage: Eukaryota > Metazoa > Arthropoda > Insecta > Coleoptera > Rhagophthalmidae > Rhagophthalmus > Rhagophthalmus giganteus. The sequence goes on from JARFJA010000001.1 coordinate 54,282,998, forward strand.
CGTAATACATTTCGTAAAGAGGTGGTAACAGATTTTAATCCTAAAGACAAAAATTTAATGTAAAGGCAACTATAATGCCTGGATAAATAACTTATTAATATTCAAACGTTTATAATTAATTTTATATTTAAACGCTATTTTTTTTTAGAAAAATAGTGCACAAGTATATGACGAAACAGTTGTTGGGCAAATAGCATTTTGTTTTCAATATAGGTATTAAAATTGTGGGAAGTTCTGTGCGCGTATGTTTACAATCAGCTATGTAAGTAGAAATATTCATTTTTATTAATTATAATAGTTATTTTATTATTATATGGTGATATTTACAATCACTCCTGCTTACACCAAATGAAATGAAGTTAATACAAATAATAATGAATAATAAATGACCACATGTATGCGGATTTTTGGAAAGGAATTCAATGTTTCAAACAGATAATATGTTATGAGCAAAGTGGGCAGAGTCAACATTTCCTAGGCAATGTCCGTATTGCTTACTACTATTAGTTTAAGTTATGGTAGGTTAATGTAGATTAGGACTGATTGCAGTAGCGAAAAACAAATAGCAATGCGGATATTGTCCGTTTACTCTTGATATTAAATTTATGATGTGTACTTTTACCTATTTACGAATATAGTAGGCGACTAAATCTATTAATTTTTACCCCCGAATTTACAATATTATAGTGTTTTGCTCAATAACACAGATATACTGAATTCTTTTCAGGTAAATACTATTTGCCTGCAACATTTACCTACACAGATTAATTCGTATATTGTTTTTATTAATTCCTGGAAATAATATCTAATATTAATCTTAATACCTAATAATAATATTAAATAATATCTACTTATTTTTATTAAAAATTAAACACAATATATTAATAAATCATTATTTTAGTCAGCTCTCTCTGTACTTTTTATAGATTACGTTAATTAAATTTTGTGCGGTAAACATATCTATGTTCGTTTATTTATTTTTACAGTAGGTAACAAAATTACACGATGTATCACCTAATCTATATTGCCATTTAAAAAATTCAAGGTATCGAGCAACGAAATAATTTTCGTTTAAAATTAAAATTAAATATTAAAAATTAAAATAAGAATAAAAAATATTCTTGAATTGTTTCATAGGTTTGGAAGTGATAACTAATATTGTTTTATATTGACAACATCAGTGAATATCCATTTTGTTTTTGACGATTACCTATCTTCGAAACTGCAAATTTACCTTTTTTTTAATAGTAAACACAAATGGCCGAATTCGTAGAGCGCCTTCAGCCGGACTTATCGCTGAATCAGCGGAAAGTAAGCGCTAGAGTTTATGGCAGCTGACTGCAACTGAAGGACCTTAAGCTATTGTGATAAACACGCGACACATCTGATGTCATACGTCATACGTGTTTTACCGGCTGAATGCGCCTATTTAGTCCAAGAGCTTGCAGTCAATTTGACTCAGGTGTTTCTGCACATCTAAAAGTTTGTAGAATGATAATTTAATTGTAATAAGAAAATAACGACTTGCCAAACCTACTCCGGTTGCGTCATCATCCCTTAAAGTTATACTCGCCTAGCGGACATTTTCAACCGCCAGAACGGCCTGGCTTTTGACATAATTTCTTTTTATAATTCAATAAACAACTCCTGTTAATTTCAGTTTTGGAGGATAACCTTAAGAAACAGCTTACACAGATCATCGACCATAAATATGTTTGGTGTTTGATGGTTGAAAGTGTTTGTTGTTATCTCGTGTAACAAATTAATAAGGAACAAATAACATAACTGTTTCTCGATCATATTGATTTTTTTTAACTATACAAGCAAGTATTAAAATTTCTTTTATATATCGAGCAGTTCTGACGGAGCGATTTAACCCACAAAATGTAAATTTTACAGTAACGCACATTTTGTGTTGTAGCGTAGCTATAAGTAGTGTCTACTTATAGCTACGCTTTGTAAAAATAAAATAAAATACAAATTGATTTTTCTGGTTCAAAAAATCGGAGTATTGTTACCACATTTTAACAGTTGATGTCTTTGCCTTAGATGCATAAGGTAGTCAGAATAACTCATTTTTGTAAAAAGTGTGGGTTAAGTCACTCTGCCAAAACGCCGTCGATATGCAGTGGATGGCCGACCTACAGCATAGATTCGTTCCACTGTGAAACGCTGACGCTTTAATATTAAGAAATAAAATAATATTAAATAAAAATAAATCTATTAAGCCCGGTTTCACCAAATACATAAATAATTTAATCTGATTGTGAGATTAACTTTTTAACCATTAGGATATCGTTTATTATCGTTTATTAATCGGTTTAATTTTGGATTAGTAAATACTTTGTTTAATTTAGTTTGGCGAAACCGACCTTTTAGAAGTATAAAATATCCAATAAATATTTTATTTCAGAAAAATTCCGTCATTTCTATTCGTGGTTGTATATATGTATATTTCAAATATCTTATAGCGACAAAATAAAATGATTTAGGTAAGAAATCTGGATTGCCCTTACATCAAAAGTTATATTTGTTATCGCAAAAATACTTCAGCTTTATTGCAAACCTTTTTTATGAGATCGTCCTATTTATGCGTTTACTGATCTATCGGGGTTACTTCAAATTATCCGTGATAACGTTAAAATAAATTACTAAATAAGCTTTCTCTTTCCAAATAGATGGACAATTTTAGTATATATCTATATATATATATATATATATATATAGTTCTTTCCGACTTTGTGCTTTGTCTTTGTACTAAAGGGTATATATCAAGTGTGTATCAGGATAAAAGTTTTTCCGATAAATTTATTCTAAGTTCATACACCTATTATCGGATATCTTTTGGAGTTTTTCCTTCTTAGGTATTCCTTGGACATACTTGTGTATTGTTCATTAATTTTGATAGTTTAAAACGTGAACATTTGAAAATATAATTTGACTTTTTCGGAATTTAAAGTGACGACGAAATTATACACGTACTTTATTAAATTTTCATATTTGAAACGATTAAGAATTAATATTTTTATTTTATTTACGTTTTTTTTTTACTACAGTGCGTATATTATTTACAATAGTTTGATATAAAATTACAAATTTATTTTATTATTAAATTAATTAAATGGTTATATTGGAATTCCACGTAGGTACCTAATATTATAGAATTATTATAATTGGAATTTACTAGAACTAGAAGTTATTTAATCCATTTAGTTGAAACGCTTGATGCAACTTATGTTAGTTGACAGTGTTGCTTTGATGGAAGGAGCTAACTCTAAATCAATAACTAAAGGTACTGAATGATACCCGTAGTCGTATTACGTTTAGTTGATAAGTAATATTGATAGTTATTCAATACCTTTTCAGTATCAAATTATTGTTTACCTTTACGATAAAATTTAATGAAGCGTAACACCGATTTTAGCCTCAGCCAAACCGTTCCATATTTCCTGATATTTCAAAGTTTCGAAGGGGCAGTTTTATATAAATTCGTTTTTAATCGATTAAACACAGCGCTACTGAAAACATCTGTTGATTTGAATAACGTTTGGGTTCTTGATTTGTTTGACATTTAGGGCAAAGTAGCGTAATATGTTGAAAATTGAAAAACAATACCGAACAAACGAGAGATAAAATTAATTTAATTGTTATCGGAAAATGATTTAACACTACATCCCAATATTATGTAGGTACACAAAACAATTCATGCTTAATTTTGTAGGATATAAATTTTCGCTTTAGTGTGGGTTTATATCGAAGCAGTTTTGGCAGAACGACTTAATCCACAAAAAGTAAATTTTATAGGAGCACATATTTTGTGTTGTCGCGTAGCTATGAGCAGATACGTTTTACGGAAATACAAATTATGTCTTTGCCTTAGATGCATAAGATACTCGGAATTACTCATTTTCGCAAAAAAATTATGGTTAAGTCGTTCTGCCAACATAACTCGTAATATATTACCTATATTATATTACTAATATCCGTGAAAATATTTACAGTGTGAATACGAAGAAGATACGAGAAACGACGTTGTTTTTAAAAATTAAAGTCAATATTTAGTTTCGATGCGGCTCGACGCCGGCGTCGACGAATAAAAGTTTTAATAAAGAATCTTAACGGATAAATTCAGCTTGATGAGCAGCTCGAAGTATTCTGGTAACGCATTCTTAATGTCTTCACAGTTATTCTAGCCAAGCAGTGCTAAGATACTTAGGAGCAGATTTTTTGTTTTAGTTTCAAATTTATTGCCGAATTTTTCGGGCGCGATCCATATTTAGCAAATCGACGGAAAAATTTCACTTAAATCTATTTATTACTTGGGCTTCGAAGTAAAGTTGTATCGAAGTTGGTGAATTTAAAAAAATAAATTTGAAAATGACAAATGAAAGGTATCTGTTAAATGGAAGTTTTACGGTTGACAATCTAAAATAATAAGAACGAAGGCGAGGCCATAAATTACGAAATATCTGGCATATCAAAAAAAGTACACAGAAGAAACGATAAAACCTATTTTTAAAGAGACCACTTTTTTTAATATTTTCTCTACGCATAAATAAAATATTGTAATTTAAATGCCATTATTACATTTAAATACTTTCTATATTTATTATTAAGTACTAGATATACAAGATTTTTATTATAATACATACGTGAACAAATTTGCTATAATCAACCGTTATTTTCTAATACAAACCAAAAAAAAATGTTAAGATGTTTATTTCAACCCGTCTAATATGAATCTAAAAAAATAATTTTGTGTTTTAAACATAATTTAGAAATAATTAAAAAGTCTAATTAAAATTGATTAAAGAATAAAAACTAAGCTAACTTATTATGTTAGCTCAAGTTACTACTGGTTTTTTGCAAGGAAATTCTGATTGTTACTGAGAAATTAAACGGCAGATATACTTTTTGTGCTTCTTTCAGAATTAAAAAGAACGGCTTTCCCTTTGTGTTCTTTTGTAGAAACGGTGGTTGGAATTTATAAAATGTCTGTGTATAAGGTTGTAACGCCTTCTTAAAGGTTTAATTGATTGTTCGTTTTTTCGAGGAAACGAAAATCTGTTTTATAATCATTTTCTTTAATATTTAACTTTTCAACTCAAATCAATTTTCAAAGTATTTGAAAATGAGTAGGTAGTACCTACCTACTATCAACCTACCTACCTACTGTGACAACTGCTTTTTGTCGCTACTGAAATAGTAATAGTAGTTTTATGGAAAATTACCTTAACCTTGCTGTTACCTTTGGGTCAAACTGACCCATTTTCATATTATTATTAGGCTGTCATTTGAAACCATTGAAAATTATGGCTTCATATTACATCTAATCCTCGAATGTATTTAATACTTTATTTCCTTTAAATTTCATGTCATTCGTTACATTGGTTTGTAAATAAAATCAATGAGTCACATACGTGATCCATGGGTCAATTTGACCCAGAGCCGGTGCTCACATGACATAATAATTGTGAACAGAGCCACAATTGTCGTTGGGGACTCCCCTTATTTTGTGTATTGCGTTTATCATATGAAGGGGGTTCCCCGTATACGTATTACGTTATATGCAGTTCGCTTCTATTTACAAGTGAACTTCGATGTAAAAAACATGGCTCGGCGTGGCTTGAGTGATGCTGAACTAGAATCTCTGTTATATGAAAGTGATACTGTAGAGATAGAGGGTTTTAGTGATGTGGAGGACTCTGTGGAAGGCGATAATATTTCTTTTGTTAGTGAAGAACCTGATGAGTTAGAAGCAGAACATGATGAAGAAGAGGTAATTAGCGATACAGTTCAGGATAATGATAATTTTATATCTCGCAATGGAACTGAGTGGTCTCGATTACTGCCAAAAACGTCTCGTGCAAGGTAAATATATATTTTTATTGTTGCTAAATTGTTATCGTTGTCATCTCGCTTACAGGGCAGCTAATATACTTAGACCAGCCCCTGGCCCTACTAATTACACCTTACATAGAATTGACGACACAAAGTTATCATCCTTTAGATTGTTTTTCACAAAGGAAATAATAGATTTTATTCTAAAAGAAACTAATAATGAAATGCAAAGAGTATGTAAACTAAAAGACATAAATTGCAATGCAATTTCTGTTCAAGAAATAAATGCATACATAGGACTATTACTGCTGGCTGGAGTATTTAGATCCGCAGGGGAATCTCTAATGGAATTGTGGGACGATAAAGATGGTCGATCAATTTTTCGAGCTACCATGTCTCTAAAGCGTTTCTACGTTATAAGCCGATTCCTGAGATTCGACAATAAGGAAGATAGGTCTAGCAGACGTCGTCATGACAAACTAGCAGCAATCAGATCAGTGTTCGACATGTGCGTGGGCCCAAAAATGTTTGTACCACATGAAGATGTAACTGTTGATGAACAGTTGGTTCCTTTTCGAGGAAATTGGCCTTTTAGGCAGTATATGCCCTCCAAACTGAGAGGAAAATATGGAATCAAATTATGGTTACTTTCTGATGTGAAAACGGCTTACGTTTATAATGCAGAGGTATATACCGGAAAGCCTGAAAATGGACCACGAGAGAAATTAATCAAGGCAAAAATGTAGTTTTGAGATTGGTAAAAAACTTGGAAAATTACGACGGACAACTTTTTTACCGACTACACATTAGCTACTGAACTTTTGAAAAAACAATTAACTTTAGTTGGCACTTTTAGAAAGAATAAGACAGAGATTCCAAGAGAATTCCTCCCACAGCGTGACAAAGTTCAGTTTTCTTCCATGTTTGGTTTTCAACGCGATATAACTGTTACATCATACGTCCCAAAGAAGAACAGGTGTGTTATATTGCTATCATCCATGCACCATGATAACAAAGTTTCAAACGAATACCATAAGAAACCTGAGATAATATCATACTACAATCAAACAAAAGGAGGTGTAGATACAACAGATAAGCTAGCTAGCACGTATACTTGCAAAAGGAAGACTAAAAGGTAGCCAGAATGCCTATTTTATAATATGCTAGATTTAGCTGGTATAAACGCTTACGTTTTGTATTCATGTGTTCATCCAAATTACCACTCTAACAATTTATACAAAAGGCGCTTATCTTTGAAAGGATTAGGTTATGAATTAACTGAAGCATTACGCCAAGAAAGAACTACGAAGAAAGCGTAGAAAAGCTACTAAGCGTTAGAAAGAAGCTTGACGCAGTTGCTGCACCAAGTACATCCACGAGCGAATTGAAGAGAGGAAGATGTCATCAATGCGGCCCTAAACAGGATCGTAAATCCAGCAAAAAGTGTAAATCTTGCTGAATGTTTGTATGTCAAGAATATGCCAATATATTTTGTAGTAATTGTATTGAATAATATACATCATTCACTATTTACATTTTATTATAATAGAGTTTTCCTTTTTTGTTTTTTGCAATAAATAATAAAATATTATTGTTTATTTATTTTTTGTTAGCATATCTAATAAAATTTGATGTTGTATAAGGCCAATAAACCAATTTATAATAATAACAATTATATATGCAGATAATAATGGCATCAAAAAGAGTCTGGGTCAAACTGACCCATTGACCACATGTGTGACAACTACTTTAGGATAACAAGAAGGTTAAATATAACAGTTAGGTATATCAATACATTGTTAGACATGTGCTTGTTGTTTCATGTGCTCAATAAATTAAATTTGTTCAAAGTTTATTACTGATGACGTTATACAAATTTGAATTTCTCGATGTATATTTTATTTAATTTATATATTTTTATTTCAATCAAAATATTTAATAAAAAGGATATGACGCCATGAATAATACAATTTTGAACAACGTATATGTGTGTACTGTTGGTTTGTCGAATATAAAGGCTCCGAAGGACCCTGGAACAAGAAGAACGTGCCCCTGTTATTCTCCAACGTACAGCATCTGCCTGTATGGCCGCTGCCTTATTAAAAAAAAGTATACATATATTGTAACGTTTATTCACAACGTTAATCGATCTATTTACACGAATTTAACAATTAATTTTATCGCTAAACGGAACGATTCGGATTAATTACAACGTCGTCGAGCGCGAATATTTATTTCACATGTCAAAAATCATCACTTTTTATATCACTGCGCTTTATCTATAACTAACTGAAACTGAGCCGTTACCGCTTATAGAACTTCGTAGATGAACTTAGCAGAACGTTTTAAAATATTCTATGTGATTGAATTCCATGAATTAAAGTGCATAATTATCTTACCGCGAACTATGAGTCTTCGATTATGACGCATAAGATAAAGTAAATGTCTTATCGGTATGACTCACTCTAAGGGAACGAGTCGCGTCTCGATTTGCTCGTTACAATATGTTTTTACGAATTCGTTGAAAATTTCTAGTTTATATTTATTTTCATATATCTATACCTAAAAATGATTTATATGCCTTTATAATAATTTATTTCAATTTTCTTTTTCTTAAATACCTATCCAAAAATTAATTGTGAGAAATGGGTTTACGTTCTTGATAGATTTATTACTGGCAGGATAATAAATGTTTTATTTTAAGGAACCCAAATTTCTTATTGAATATGCAACAGTAGTCGTTGCCACGTTCGTTTATAAAAGATTAAGGGGGTGATTTATAGTGGGCTGAAAAGTATAGTAGATATAAATCAATTCGGTCAAGTATAATTTACTTGTAATTAGACAAAGTTTCGTAACTTCGTAACGAGTTTATAAAATGCATTGATTAGAATCATGAACAGGCTTATTTAACAGACAGACGCGTCTCTTATACGTAATAGGCTCGTTCCTCCAAAATTTCCTATACTTCTACTTCTAATTTAAACACGGTTCGTATAAAATCACCTAACCAAATAAAGGACGTGGTTTATACTAAATATATTTTACAAGGGTTAGGTGACCAACGAAAGACCAATAACGTGAACAAACTTTTCTTTTTGTTGACAAATTAATTTATTGCAGTATCAACGACAAACAATTTATAAGTAAACATTGATGGAAGACATTTTACACATAACTTGCATTACTTTACGTGGCTTGCGGAAATTTGTAAACAACGCCAACGTTTCCCATTAAAGACACGTTCTCATATTCTCGGCAATCTAGGTCATCCCTAAACTTTTTTTAGATGGGTAGGTATCTTTAGTCGACCACGACAAAAATGTAAAATATACGATGTCTAGTGAGTCGATGGAGGTAGATAGTTAATATAATGCAGTTAAACAGGTGTTTTTCATCGTAGTTCTTTAGATGAAATTATTGCATTTATAAACAGTTGTATTTTTCATCACGATAAAACTGGATAGAAAATTACGATTTTTATAATCGAAATCGGGAAACAAAAAATTAATGGAGGTTTCGCGATCGAGGTTTTTGCGTAGAAGAAGTAGACGCCAACACTTTTTTGCCGATATTCATAGTAATTAATAAACGCAGTCGTAATTTCAAAGTTTTTAAATGAAAGGACGTTCAATTTTTTTCCGCAGTCTCGCAAAATTGTGTTACACACAGTATTCCAGGCTAGAAATTGAAACCTATATTAGTTTTTTTTTGTTGTCCCCCAAAAAAAAAACACGCACTACTGGCGTAATATTAAATTTTTGCTCGCGAATATTGTTGGAAATTACTCTGCTTATAACGATAATTTTTTTTTTAATTCGATAGTCGCTAAATATCTGCCAAACATTATCCACATAATGACGCAAAGTGTTACCCAGTTGCGTTTATAAATACTTCTCTATTCATCGAAAATTCCCAAGGTACGTTATAAACAACGCGCCATAAAAATTAAGCTACAAATTAGTTTTAAAGTTAATGCATCACTTTTGTTGTAGAAAGAATTTGATGAACCTTATAAATAATAATGGCCTCCAAGGGTTTACCGAAATTAGATTTAGGCATTTTTCAAACTTTATCTACTCCTTCATTTACATTTTAGCGAAAGTAATAAAATTGTAGCATGTTTTCATGATGAGTGGAAAATGTTGACCTGTAGGTAAATGAGACCCATGGGTGACAAACTTCTTAACGCGGCATTTTAAAGTGTGTGGACGTGATATGAATTTTATTTCTATGAAGTTCAAACCTTTCTTCCCTAAGATATACGGTTAGCGTCTGACCTACGAGTAATACTTTCCAATTTCTATTATTTTTACATTTTCCAACCGTTAAACTTTGAAGTATTTGTGTGTAAGCAATAAATTTTATTAATTAGTAAAACGAACGTAATTTGAAACGATATGAAAATTTAAAGTCTGTTGTGGTAACATTTCGTTCGCTTTTACTAAACTTTTCGTAATTGAAGTAAAATTTATTTGCTCCTTCAAGAGTTTGCTATAATATTTGATAAAGTTCGTTTCAAGCGATTTGTAACAAGGAAAACTGGCGTACGTTGACGTTATTGGACAATAATAGAATGGAGAATAGTAAAAAAAAGCTCAAATAGGCCAAACTTCAAGAGACTAACATTTATTATGTAGTTCTAACGTATTTATTTTGAAACGCTACGAAGGTTTCTTTTTTAATAAAATCGTAACACACTAAACGTGAGCAGGTTGCTTTGGATGAATTTTGTTCTGATGCCATCCATCTCTGTCTTTCTTACATTTTCTAAATCAACTCTGCCATATCGATTTTATCATTCATCTAAAGCTTCTAAATGTCAGCAATTAACTTATTTTAACAGTTATTTTTGTTATAAACGTGACGTATCACTCTTTTTCCCTATCTCCGCGGCTATTTTATAACATAGTTGCAGTAAGTAAAATAGACAACATAATATAAATTACAAACTAAATTCAAGTCGTGCACTAATTTATGTTTCCCCCCACATTCAAATTTTCTAATGTAACTTTGATCTATATTTAAATTATTGTTATCGTTATTATAATAGAAGAAAATTATTATTCTTATAAATTATACACTTGCATATTAATTCATTTAAATAAACGCATAGCTTTTAGTTCCCATTTATAAGCAATTCATTTCAAATTCCAGACACACTTAAGACATCTCGTTTGTTTAAAGGCAGTTTTGGCAAAACGTCTTAATCCTCACTTTTTGCGAAAATAAGTTATTTTGACTATCTTGTGCGTCTAAGGCAAAGACATAATCTGTTAAAATCTCTTAACGATATCGCGATATTTTCCATCAGAAAAATCGATTTGTATGTCCGTAAAACGTATCTGCTTTTAGCTACACCCACAGCACAAATGTGCGCTCATGTAAAATTTACTTTTTGTGGGTTAAGACGTTCTGCCAAAACTGAGTGAATATAATGAATTTGATCATATTTCTTACAGGTCAGTCACTAGATGTTAAAATTATTGAATTGAAATTTTGTTTAATTAATAATAAGTCTGGTTCTACCATAATTTCTTAATTTCAAGATATGCCTACTTCAAAAATTCTCTCTTATACATAATTAATTATGTTAGAGGGCAAAAAAGCGATTGTAAATTACGATGCAGAACAATTGCTTAATAAAAATAGTTCAATCGACTGAAATCCTTATGATAAGGTATATGATTATATAATTGTCGTAGATGGATTTGTCAAATCCGCCTCACCGACATCCAAATAAAACATTCAGTTCTACATATTAAATTTGGAAATTGGTAACTCGGCGCTTTTAATCGAAACGTTGAACTTATTATTTTTTAAGAAACCGTTTTTGCACACATCGACAAGATAAATCGTAGTAGGTAAATTCATCAACGGCAATTAATCAAGAATTAATGAAAAAGTTTAACGTTTTCATTTGCTCAAACGTTGCTGATGTATAAACACTGTTGATAGCTAAATAAGTAACAACAATGAAACCGATCCTCTTATTAACTAAGGCTACTAGAATTCATTATTAATGTTCCACAGAAAGCATTTCTCTATTATTAAAATTTTAAATTTAAATTTGAATCATCCCTTTCATATACATACATCGAAAATATCGAGTGAATAAATATTTAGTAGGCAACTCGTGACGTACTTTTGCATTAGTCTACCGAGTACTATAGTCTATCCATTCGTATTGGAAGCGTTTCGGATTAAAATATTTTGCTTGTAAATCCTACTTAAATTAGCCTAACTAATTATTGATTAGCGGTACTGAACAAGTTCCCACAATAAGTGTTGTAAATAATTATTATTTGAACCTTAATTGTTTTTCTAAAAAATGTACGTACCTACTTTTTAATTGACAAGCCTAATAATAAACTAGACGAATTATTTAATTAAGTATAATACATTTTGTTGGATTGATAATTTTCATTATTAAAATCTCGTTGAGCCTTTCAAATTACAAAATGCTTTTATTAAAATGTTTTGATGCCATTGGCTTATACTGGTCACTTTTAAGTTAACAATACACAGGTAATTAGCATTAGCGGTTAAATATTTTAAAACGAAAACCTTCCAATACGGTTGGATAGACTTTGTTATAGATTTTCGAATTACTTTAGACGATAAACTAGATTTTCCAATATAAAATTATATCGGACGTACTGCATAATATACAGCGTGACTACGAAATGAGTAGGTACCATAAATTTAACGGCAAATAGAACTCATTAAAATGTGATTTCAGGCTAAACAACTTTTTGTTATACGGCTTTCATTTTATGGATGCGTGAGTTACAATATAGGTACCTATAATATGTGACGGTTTCGTTTCCAACATATTTTTTTATGCTTATTTAAAATATTTATTTTAGCAAAAAGATTAGCAAATAATTGAAATGGTTATAATTGCCATAACTCGCATACAAAACGCCCGTCTACAATAATTAGTGTTTTAATTGTTAAAAAGTTCTTTTGTATAGGGTATTCTGATAAAACAATGGCAAATATTTAATTTTGTTCGAATCGCATTCACAAACAAACGATTGTATTAAAAATAAAATGAGCATTTTAACAATACAAAAAGGTATATTTATTAAATTTAATAAAAAGTGACTTGTCATCTAATACTTCAATATGTCGTATTTCCTAAATTAAAAGTCTCATATTTAACTTTTAATGTGTATAATATTTTGACAAATTGTATATCTATTATTTTCTTTACGGCAGTTTCAGAATTATCTTATTCGAACGTTTTTACACGCCATTTTAATGTTTGTCGATATAGCTAGATATCTATATTATTTTTGATTTACGTTATCGATTCCAACAATAAAATAAAAGTATAGGTACTTAATTTATTCTATGTCTAGAGTAGATGTTACTGTTTTAATAAAAATGTCTGTATGAGTGTTGCACAATCGGTGAATGTATTAGTACATAGGTAGTACGTACATACCTAGTACTTTCATTTCTATAAACGTACCTACGTTACGTTAGTTTGTAGGTAAATGGAAAATAGGATAAACGGTACTTACGTGTTTAGATAATATGATTCTTAGGTAATATTTCGATAAAAAAATTTCAGTTAATAAGTAGTGGGTAGAACAATTTTTTTTAAACAAAATAGATTTTGTAGTTTTTTGAAAAATTCGCGCCTTTTATTATACAGAGTGTACAGCGACTTGATGGTCACAGCTTAAGGGTATGTTATTGAGATGATTTTAATTCAAAAATTTCTATAAACATATACCAGTCACACTCCGGATTATGTGAGTAATGCGTTCCGTAAACCTTCACGTTACGTGAATTTTACGTAAGTCGAATTTGCAAATGAAATACATACTTTAGTGGAACTTCATAAGATGTTACAATGTCTATGTATTATGTGTGTATATTTTAGATTTATTATTACTTTATAAAACGGACATAAAACAAAAATATATAAAAATAAACCAAAATATTAATTTTTCAAATAAAAATTGTTTTGTGAGGATTGAAAATTGACTCGTTACGTAACTGCGAATTTACGTAAGTCGCGTGTTCGTAATTCGGGGCGTGATCGATACAAAATTATTATTGTAAAAAATAAAATCATGCCGACTATTATGAATAGGTGGTTTTTGTTTATGCTGTTTCAGCAATAGTTACGTAATTTAGTTTTGTGTACGTAAAAACCAGCTGACAACCGCGATGTTTACATTAATAATCAAAGAGTACGCCGACGTGCACTTCAAATATGGATTCTGCGATGGAACCTTAAGTTATGAACAAATTATCTACTTCATTTGGGAAAGCCTGCAAAGCCTTGTTTATGGCAAAAATCTTGAATGGCTGTGAATCCTGCCACAGAAACTATTCGTGCTGATAATTTGACTCTTCGAAGAGCCACTTCTTCAATTTTAAGAACAAAATGACGAAGACAAAGACGATGTTCGTTAGACATTGTTGATTTAAACACTTTTTTAAGCTGCGACTGTCAAGTCGCGGGACATCCTGTATATTCATATTGTTTTTTTTTTGTTTAAATTCTATTATATGTATATCGTTAAAATAACGGACCTTTAATTATTAGTTTAATTAAGTAGCATTTCAACGTATTTTTGTGAGTAAGGCAACATAGGCACAATAAAATTATTTAACACAACAAGATTCGGTGTCAAAATATAACCAGGATTAGAGTTTTGTGTTAAAATGTGTAACTATCTATAGAGTCCTATACTAAACACGCTTCGGTCTATTGGGTATCAGTATTATTTTCGAGCTTCTGAATTGTGTAAGAGGATCTTTGTTCCACACGTTATGTAAGGTATAATACGCGTTTTGATATTCCGCATGAGACTTTCAAAAGAACTGGTCGGGAATATAAATTTTTAGGAATTTTTTATGTGTTTCAGTGATAAGTTAACATTGTTTACTTTTCAGTTACCTACATATCCATATCCATATATTTATAAAACGTTAAAATTATTAATATAAAAACAATCAATTGTACCTAAGCACTTACCTATATTATATTGTTTTAGTTATAGCGAAAACTGTCTAGAAACGAATTTTCCAGTTTCTCTGATTATGAATATACATTCTAAGTATGTTTATAAGTATTAATAAATATATAGATAGGTTCCTACATAAAAATTTTATTGTTATAGAAAGTACTTGCTACGTGTTACATTATTGCGTCATTTGCCACTTTGTTTCGCAACAGTCTGTAAACACAAACTTTTATTTTATTCGAAGTTTAGGGAAACGCGCAAAATGCTAATAACTGTTTAGGAATGATATAGTACGTATAAACCGCGCCAAGCTACGTTGCTTCTCCCTACAGATTTGACGCAAATACATATTAACAATAATACACAAACAACCAATGAAGACAAAAAGCTAATAAGTACCTATGTGGTGCAAACGATAGCTTAATTAGTTTTATTTCGTAATGTTGTAAGTTTATGGTACCTACCTATGTAGGTTTAGATAATATGTATCTACACAAAAAGGTGTTCATTCAAATAATTGCTTTAAAAGCTATTAAAAGTAAGAGGAATAGCCGTTCATCGCGATGGGGAAATACTGACATTTAAATAATTATTAATATTAATGTACGTAGATGAAATATTTGGTGTTTACCTAATAAAGGCATAGCTTGTTAAATTAGGTAGGTGAAAAGGTTACGTTACGGTGCTGGCGCGTAATCTGCACACAGAGATGCAACGGATGAATGTAATACGACGTTACCGCGATGCATTTAAATTAACTACCTACCTAAAATAACTATTATTTTCCATTGGTTTATTTCTATAAACGAGTGGGTAGATATTCTATTTTATTGCGTACCTTTATTTTCAAGAAATCGCCTAACTACAAAATAAAAGACTAACATTGATAAAATTAAACAAAAGATATTTAAATTATTTATTTGCTAATTTACTTGTAGGTAATGAAATCATAAACATTATAAGAATGCAGAAAATGTAAATATTTTGAAAAAAAAGTTACTCCTCATCTCATTCGGATTCCTTATTTCGCCAAAAATTAGTATATAACAGTCGTTTTAAAGCTCGTTTTCTTTCGTTTTTGTAATATGTCGTCAAAATTTTTAAAAATGTTGCATAGAAATAAAAATCAATCAAGTATTTGTGGGTTTACTCGGATAATACTTAATTATAATAAACAGCTCTTAAACTAAATTAAAAGAAAATACAGGGACGTCGATTAACGTATTTTAATAACTTCAAAAGATAATAATAATGCGGTAAACTTAGTTACATAAAGGTATCTATATGTTTTTAATTCACTCATCAATATTAATAACGATAATGTGGTTTAAGGTATTAGATTCGCAATTTTTATAACTAATTAAAAATAATTATATGCCGTATTACTGTAGTAGACCAGCTTGTTTACTTTTGTGTGTATTGAATGAATTAATTTAGCGACCTATTTTATTTGATAGAAACCACTTCTTGGCCACTTCAAAACCGTATCCTTTACTCTCCACAATCCTTTAAAAGGTAAATATTTCAAAAGTCGCTATCTCACTTATCTTTAAAGATAGAGCACTCGTTTTGAAACCACAACACGGCAAATTTTATGGGAAATAAAAAAGTTGGTGACAATAATGACTAATTTTTCAATATTAAACGAGATACTACGAAAAAACGCACATTAAACATTGATAATTATTTCTAAAACTAATAGGTTACGGCCAAAATGCTACAAATAAAATTTGTTCTCCACGTTATCAGCTTTAATATGATATATGCAGGTACATGTCCGACCCAAAATGAACGACTTATATTTTCGTGATCTAGGAGTCGAGATCGGAGAAAATCCAAAACGGCACGTCTGGGTCCCGTCTTCAAACAGACTGCAATAACCGTATTTGCTATGAAAGTTTGCTAAATGTGCCTACAACAAACATTAAATTAGTGGGGAGTTTCCCACACCACCTTCGAGGTACTTTCGATTTGCATCGAAACATCTCAGTAGTTGATGTGCCTTCTTTGAAGATCAATTTTCAAAAGAAATCCATTTTATATCTGACTTAACTTGAATTAACTTCGTGATTAAATCGTAAAACTAAAAATAAATTTCATCTAAACCTCATAAAAACTAATATCGAAAACACTTACTGCAGTTTCGTGTTCTATACGTCTTCGGAAGATTTCTCATCATTTTCTAGACACCTTTACCCTTTGTGGGGTATATAACGTATACTTAGCCCAAAGTGCTGGGTTTATGCACTTAGAAATAGGGATCCCTAGGGGATAGGGGCAGTACCTAAAATCCATCCGTTTCGTTCGATGCGTACCGTGCGTCCAAGGCGAACTAGTGAACGCTTAGCTTAACACTGCTGCCGCTTCGACTGCCACTTGTCTATAACAGACTATAAGAAAATATTAGAAAGTTCTAAATTTTTCTTTGTATTTCCTAGCTTTTTCTCGACATCGTTTTCCCTCTATCGCTAATTACTAGCGTACATTCTTTCGTTGACTGCAAATTTGCATTATTATGTACCTACGCTTAATATTTCAATGTATTTCACCAATCACTGTGATCGCGAAAACGTGCGTAAGATAAAATTTCGTTCGCGAAATTGGACCATCGAATGTTTGAGGGGGACCCTAACCAAGTCCCTAACTTATTCCGTATCCAAGAGCCTAACCAAGCACGATTTTCAGAAAATTTCTGTTAGAGCTTAAAGGTCTATGCATTTACACTTTATAAATACATGGAGAGTTAGTCGATTAAGGAAGATCCTACATTTCCTTGTCGTATTAATCCTTATTGTTTGTAATCCTTTTAGAGAATACAACACAACACACAACACTCGCGCACTCACACGCAAAAAGGCCTTATAAACCGAACGAGCACTCCTCGCACACGCGTATAATGCGACGTCGTAATTTAAAATTCGAACTACTGAAACAAGCACTACCGCTAACTAAAAGATCTGAGGCGGTTTTGCCAGAATTCACCAGAGTTTATACGTGGGTACTAGGAAATCCCGTTTTCATTTTAAAAACATGCAGTTCTTTGTTATAGCACTCCGATAAGGTATGAAAGGAGGTGGTGCACATGTTTTATTATTTGCCTTGTATTTTATCGGTCGCATAAAAATGTGATTAAACTTTTATCTGGTTTATGGTTTGTAATAGGGAAATTTTCAATGTTGAGGGGCACACGAATTTTGCGGTATAACGGTAGTAGATAGTGATAATTTTAAACTGATATTTGATTTTTTCTGCATTTTTTGTTTGGATGCCGAAATTTGTATAAAGGGTGGTGGTACGAAATTCTTTTGATATTCTTTGGGTGGTACGCGTAACCCACAAGATTGAGAGCTATTGCAATGGATTCTTGTCGAAAACAAATCACTGACAAAAAACAATACACGAGATTTTCTAATAGTTTTCTCTTCGTTTTCTTTGTCATCATGACAAAGGTAATTTTTTAAACGTAAGATCAAATAATACCAAAAGACAACAACAAAAATAATTGACAAAAACGTTAGATACTATTTAATTTTTGTCTTCTTGAATTTTGTTTTGTTTAAAAATTTGTTATTATTCTTTATTTTATACCTTAGACGTATCTAAAATTAAGTAGGTATGTATCTACACATAAATACATATAAATAATTAGGTAATATTAAAATTAGAAATCCTTAATTAATATGTCATTCCAGTAATATTTATTACAACTACCCCTACCCTGTATCACTCATTGTCAGTAGTATTTGTGATATCGGTGTCGTTCTACGCGGTGCGCGTAAGCAGCTCATTTATACGTTACACGCGCACGTTCTTGGTGGTTTTTACAGGGTTCAGATAATTAAAATTATATATATATATATTCTTTATATATATATATATATATATATATATATATATATATATATATATCATATTAAAGCTGAAAGTGTGGGGGAATAAATTTTATTTGAAGCATTTTGACGGTAAACTTATTAGTTTCAGAATGAATTACCAAATGATGATGGAGGGTTGATTTTTAAAGTGTGTCTTTTTTTTGTAGTATTTCGCTTAATATTGAAAAATCAGTCATTATTGTTATAGACTTTTTTATTCCACATGAATCGTTTCATGTTTTGGTTTTAACACGAGAGCTCTATCTTTAAAGATAAGTGATGTAAAGCCTTTTGAGAGCATTTCTATACAGATGGCTATGTAACCTTGTCTCATAGAAGAAATTATCGTAAAACGACATTAGGATGTACGAATTATGCCCTTGTAAAATAATTATGTACTGAAAATGGATCTATAGATAGAGAAACTGCGGTGGTGTAGCACGAATGGGTTAAAGAATGGAAAACGTATAATAGATACCTACACATACAATAAGCCAGTGGTTATGATTATGAACAGTTAATATTACGAATATCAATTAATTGTTAAATTATGGAGATGGAAGTTTATTACAAGTTTGAATAATGGATTAATATATTGAATGATTATAAGTTATAAAGTAGACGACAAAATAAAAATTAAAGGATGTAGTGATAAAAACAAATCGAGCAATAGAGTAATTCGTGTAAAAACGAATGGTTCGTAAGTACCTATAAAAATGATTAGACGAGAAGGCCGATTCAAGTCAAAATCTTTTTCATGAGTCATTTTGCACATTTTTATCTATTTTATTAGGTACTTTTTAATGTTTCGCTCTACATTTCATCTACTACCCTATGGTTTTCATGAACGTTTAATTATTTACATGACAGTTTTGTTTATGCCATTCAGAAAACGATAGAAAGACCACCATAGTTGCATGCATGTCACGTTTTAAATAGATTTTGCACTGGCGTAAACAAAAATAGACAGATATTAATGAAATGCATTTCCTAAGGGGGTGGTAACAAATTTTAATCCGAAAGACGAAAATTTAAAATAAAGGTGACTATATACCTAGAATATTTGCGTTTTCTTTTTTTTTCTTTTAACTAATTTCTTATGTAATTTCTAGTGTAATTAGAACAATTCATTCCATTCATCTTTAAGTTCCTAACATAAGTAGGTAAGATTCCTAATGTAAATAGGAATCCCAAGGAGGTATGAATATAATTCGTGTCGAGATAAAATGCTCGCTGTTTATTTTTAAATCGAAGAGCCTTGTTTATTCGATAAATATTTAAAAATTTTAATTATCAGATATGCTGGATGTATAGAATATTTTAAGTTTTTGTTTTTTATACCCGTTTACATTCCTTTCTTAATATTCAAAGCTGAATATCTCTTTTAAAATATTTAACAGTGGATACCTTCACGCAAACCTTATACCTACTTTGATTTATTCTTATAAATTTGGTTAGTGCAGCGTGTAATTCTACTGTCACGGTAGTTTCTGTATAGATATTATTTATAAGTTCTATAAATTTCGAACCAATTAAACAGTTATTAGGTACTATTAATATGACTACATACAAACAATTACAAATAAAATTTATTTAAAATTAAAAGTTACTGCCAGTGCTATTTCAAAAATGTTCTTAATAAAAATTTCGATAGGTATATTTTTAATTTTACGCGAAAGACATTGGATACAATACAAGCAAATTATTAAGTTAGAGAATTATTAACTTAATTTGTTGAGGATCTAATTTTTAAGATCTTTCTTACTAGTATTTATTCTCACCTATTACTCGATAGTGTTAGTAAAATTAGCCTTCACTTATTGTTAATCCCAAATTCGTAAACGAAACCAATAATTAACTCGTACCTATTCTGTTTACAAATATTATTAGCAACAAATAAAATTCATGGAGATAAACTAAAATGAAATAGTTTAGTTTGAGGAAATCAAAATTATTAGTTTGGTTTAAATAAATGTGGGTATTAATATTATTATAGATATTGTATATAGTATACATGTTGTAACAAAAGTACTATAACTCGACTATAATTTTTTATAATCAACTTTGTTTTTTAAATGGCGCCCATATGTTTTCTTTGGGTTTTTGAAAGAGCGTTTTTTTTCCTTTATTTGGTGATGTCATTATATTGCAATAAAACAAAATCAATATAAAATAATTTTAGAAAAAGAATTGAGAAAATTCACAATAAATTAAAATCAAAAGAACGAAACACACAAGTACTATAATTTTGAGTATTACACTTTAATTGAGATGTTCAAATTGAGCCTCATTGACTGTCGGGCAATGATTTAATCGGCATTGAAAAATTATCGTTCTTTCTATAATGTCTTCGGGTATCCTACGCACTGCGGCAATTATTCGCGCCTTTAGGCTACGTAGATTACGTGGTCTCTCTTTATACGCATTATTTTTACGTACCTAACCTCAGACGAAAGAAAAAATCTAACGGTGACAAGTCAAGAAACCAGGCCGGCCACTCCATAGGCACCCTCCTGGCAAACCATCCGATACTTAAAACGTTATTCAAGTGTTCATTCTGTAACACGTGCTGCAAAATGTAGAGGTGTCCCATCTTGTTGGAAAACAATTTTTATCATTAATACCTCCGTTTTATCTGGAAAAATTTCTCGCCATCAGTCGTGACGGCTATTATAAATAATTCGATTAATTTTATCATAAATCATTTCTTGTTTTCAATCGAATAATTTTTTCATTTTCTTTGCAACAATTATTATTATTTTATTTTTGACATCTGTTTCATTGCGGCATAATGACACTAATAAATAGAGAAAAAACGCTCTTTTAAAAGCCACAAAGAAAACACATGAATTTCATTTAAAGAAATAAAGTTGGTTACATAATAATAACAAACATATCAAATACATTGTCATGTGTGTCGAAATAAACCAGAAATTTTTATATATAACATTTTTTGATATTTCTTCTAATAAAGAAGTCAATAATAGTCAATAGTCAAAGTTAATAGTCAATAGAAGTTACTTCTGTTACACCCCGTATGTATGTAGGTAACTCTCCAGCAAAATTAAATGTTCCGAAGACGCATAAAGCTTGTTTTAATAAAAAAATTACTTACGTATTGTTAGTTATTTTAAATTACTCCGAATTTTCATAAATTTGAAATATTCCGGAAATAATTAAATGACATCTAAGACGTTATTAAGAAGATGAACAAGCTTATTAATTACAACATAATATGAGCTTCTGCATCCCCGCGCTGCACAGTGCCACGCACCGTACTCTGTAAAAAAGGCGTGTAACAAGATTAAACTTTTCGTAAAAAAAACTAATTGTAAGAATAATCGATTTAAGGTAATTAGATAGGAAAATCTAATGAAAAACGTTTAACTTCTGGATTATAATCCAAAAATGTAGTGCAAGGTGTCCGACGTTTATTAAAAATTTAAAAAAAGCTGATAACAGCGTGTATATACAGTGACCGGCATAAAATTGGACACAAATTGATGGAAAACTTTTTTATTTGAAATTTCTCAGAAAATGTTATTCTTTGTAAAAGTCTTTGCATAGTTCCGAATTTCTAACTTTTGGTATTAGGAGGGCCGTTCAAAAATATGAAACTGGCTCAAGAGTAAAGTACCCTTATTTTTCAAAATACACAAAAATTTTATTTGAAAAAGTTTTTTAGAATTGCAAGAAGATATCGAAAATGAAAGTTCGATAGTAAATTCGATAGTACACTTTTATGTTACCCAATAGGAAGTTAATTCGTTTTACATAATATATACAGGGGAAAAGGAAAAAGAAGACCAAAACGTAAAAAAACTTTTTTGAAATAAGTGACTATGACTTCATATTTGACATCTACTTGGAATTCTAAAAAATTTTTGTGTATTTTCAAAAATAAGGGTACTTTACTCTTGAGCCTATTTCGTATTTTTGAACGTTCCTCGTATACGAATGGCCATATTCAAATTTTGACGTGTGTATTTTGAATTTGGAATTATGTAGAGATTTTTACGAATACTAACATTTTCTGAGAAATTTCAAATAAAAAAGTTTTCCATTTGCGTCCAATTTTATTCCGGTCACTGTATAAGTAAATAAATAAGTAAGCCTTTAAAATATGTATTTTTAATAAAAAACAAATAAAAGTTGTATTCAACTTAAAATTTTTAAAAACAAATTTTGATTGAAACTTGGCATATCATGACACGGTATGGGGCGGCGCGGCCGGCAGGCGTTGGGTTTCCTGAAATAATTACACAGCTTTCATTTGGAGTTCGTCGAGCTTGTAAAATAATTTAATCATGTAGATATTGGATTATCAATTGGTCTGGGTCAATCCAATTTTTAACATACGATTCGGAGTCGTCCACGAAAATTTCGTATCTGAAATAACAAGCTATTCAAATGCGTTCAGTATAACCGCAGACAAAAATAAGTTGAACTTCTACTTTTTTTGGTATCGGATAAAATTAACATGCAGTAGTGCTAAATTATTTTCAAATATGTAATTCTACTCTGCCGTTTCGACAAAAATCGAATGCATGGGAATGCACCTATAGAAATCGAAAATTAGTCGGCATTTTGAATGGTTTCGAAAGATAACAAGTAACTTTTAAAATTAAAAGCGGTTGATTACTACGGCAATACATTATTCGTGGGTTTAATTAGCTTTTTTTATTTTTAATTCAGCGGAGTTGATTATGAAACTGAGTCTACTAAAAATATTGAAGGCGCCAAATAAAATATTTCACGTTATGTATAGCTCATCCAAACCTATATGATGTTCACGTCATCAATATAAGGTTACTAGATGATGACGTTTCACACAGTGTTGTCTTCTCGTACCTCGTATTTTGACAGTTCTAATAAATTGTAGTCTTTCTTTATGCCATCTAATATGTGCGCAAGTAAATCATCTATAGAATATGTCATTTTCCAAACTTTAAACCGAATTACAAACAAACAATCTAGTAACTTTCTGTTGATGACGTGAACATCATATAGGTTTGGATAAGCTATAGGTATGGTTATAATTATGCATGTAACGAGCGTTCAAAAAGCCTTTCGGTCTTAGTTGGTTGTAGCAAGATAAAGGCATGTCTTACATAAGCTTAAATCATGTCATAAATTATTTCTTAGGTTACCTATAGGTATATAATAACAAGTTCTCGATGTTTTTCACTGACGTTCAAAATTCGATTCGCTCCACTATTAAAAGATACGAAAAATCTTGTCTATTCAAGACATAAAATTAGTTCATTGTCATTAGCGATAAGTGTACCCACTTCATTTTGCTTTTGAGAAGTTACAAGAATTACGGGATAGGGGTAATCAAATCAATTCTTGATAATTTATTTAATTTACAAATGTAAAACGAACGAAAAAAGAAATACTAATTCAGTAATTTCTTACCTATGTATGTAAGTACATTGGAAAAATGTTTTCAATTTTAGATTAGATGTAATTACGTTATAACTTAATTATTATTACTTAATACCTTAATTTCGTGTTACACGTCCGTTAGCTTTCCTGTGCCCGGGGCTTTATATCGGTGTTTTTGACGATATATTATCATTATGGGCGATGGGCTTCTTTTCAACCGAAATGTACCAGTTTTGGGGGCGCCAGAAATCCGCCTTTCGTCCTCTTCTGTTACCTGCAGTTTTTAGAGGCGGCTTCCGTAAATGATTTCGCAGGTTCAGGGAAGAGGGGGATCAATAGACTTGTGGCAGTGTTTAGGGGGAATTTTTTGAATTTAGTTTTGTGCAACCCAATCTAATTGCAATCGGTTTATGTTCCATAAATTGCGTTTACCTTTATAAATCAAAATAATTTTGTTTCTGCGACGTTACGTGCGGAGAGGGATGAGGGGGGGGGGGTAAAATCGCACTAAAAACCTGCGACATCATTTATGGAAGCCGCCTTAACGACTACGCCCAGGGAATACGACGTGAACGTAGGAGTAGGACTTGTTGGCAGTACTACTAATATGAGTACAGGGGCTTTTCTCAAAGTATTTAAAAAGGGATATTTATTTGGCTTCGGCAGTCAGCACCCTTACTGAGACCATACCAACGATTTATTCCCCAAAATGTTGCACATATAATTAACGAAGAGCATCAGAGTGCTACAGCTAGTACAAAAGAAAAACTAGAAAAACAGCGAAAAGTATCGAAGCAAAATGATTTTTATTTATCTAGAAGAAACGTATCTACGATAATGTTCCAAGAAATAAATTATGGGCGAAGCACCGTGATTAAAAAATAATAGAGAGTTTCCAATAAAATTGTTGGCCCCGTAAAAAGTATGTATAACGAAAAAGAACAAGAGCCCACTCATTGCTTGTCGCCTCTAAAACTCTAAAGTTTAAAACTCTGTTGACTTGTTATCTTGGCGAGAAGTCACAGCGTTGTCCTATCTTTATTATGCCTCGATTTAGCATATCAGCTAACGTTTTTCCTCCGTAAAATAAAAAAAAAATGTTTAGAAGAGCAGATGTTACGATGATCCAAACGAATATATCGAGCGAGCTAAATGTTATTTAAAAAATTGTATTTTTATTTGAATCGATGGTCCGGTAACTTCTTTAATACTGCGCCCGTAAACCCTATGTACGTAGAACGTAAAGTTCATTAATTTGTAGATGTAAAAAAAATGCCTTAGGCCTATTACATGAATGTATTGTTAGGAATAAAGTTGTAAGTTTATCGATGCTCGAAAAATTCTTTGGCATTATTTATATGTAACTTCTCATTTTAAATTTAATCGATTACTTAAATTGATTTAGGGGAGTTATGTTTCTTTAATAATTAAAATTTTGCAGTAAACGATTAATAATTACCTACCTACAATAAATTATAATGATAAAAATTTAATTTTAGATACCAGGTGAAAATTGACAAATAATATAGATAAGTCCATTTTTCATTTGTTCGCATAAGGATTACATAACTAAAAAATTTAGTTTAGTTTAAAACTGTTTTACCGTTGTCGAGCAGGTTACTTTTTAAATATGAAAAAGCTTGATTTATTCTACAAATTATTCTACTACGGATTGAACATCTGGAACATAAGGAAAGAGAGAGAGAGAGACTGAGAGATTTATCACAAAATTTTATTTTAGTTTTAATCGTGTTATACAAACATGGGACATTATACAGTGTTACATTTTAGAACTGTTAACTTTAAATTTCATATTCACATTAAATTTATCAATTGAAAAGTAGATATCTATTTTAAATTTTGGGAACGGAAATTTAGTAGAACGACATTTAAATTACTTACCACCTTTTAATAAGTTCCAAATACGTTATTTGGAGCTTTAATAGAAAATGGAAAGACCGACCTTTGTTATGATAATGATAGCTGCAAGCTAAATAAATGTTTAGATATAAAAAAATATCAAAGTTCTGTTTTTGTATAAAAATATTTAGTTATTTTATTCTCTTGTTCGGTTAATATCCTACGCCACGATCTTAGGTAGATAATTAATTTTCGTCGTCCTTTGATGTTGTTTAAAGTTACTACCTACAGCTTATTTTGCTAGTTTACTTTATACTGCCAAAAATTAATAATTGAAAACAATTTTATCGATACTTTTTCCTGTCAAAAACGATGTTTAGAATAAAACGAAGCAAATATTTAGTTCAATTTGAAGAAATGCCAAGTTTTTTGTTTGATTTTTATAAAATGTTAGTTTTGAGTTGAATGATAATATAAATTTTTCATACCAAATCGACTGTCGCTACGACTAAGGGTGTTTTCAAATAAAAAATTTATACCTCGAGTAGATTTCAACGTTGGTATGAATATTTATTTTATGATTAATTTATATGGTTTGTCAATATCATCGGCAACTGGGAAATTTGTCTTGTAACACATCTCCGTTTTTCTTCTTTATATTAATATATTAAATTTATAAAGAGAAATCAATATAGTACCCCTTTGAAGCAATTTATTAAACGTTTTATAAAATATCACGATTTCATCAGCTAAGAGACGATCAAATTTAAGAAAGGGCTCGAATTTATCATAAATCTAGACGTAAAATTGAGTATAAAAGGAGTGTTTACAGCTCGGTTTAATTTGCGGATGGGTTTTAAAATATGGAAAGCTTTTATGCATTGCAATTCAGATCATAAGTACTTTGTATACCGTACCTTCTCGTCTAGAATCGCATCCTTTGGAACGTAGCAGTGACTGCCGTAATAAAGTGGGACGAGCTACTCGAGCTTCAATAGTAGATACAAGTAGGTATTCGTAACATCACCAGAATTAGCTTTAAAATACTCGGTTTTCCCAACAATTCCGTGCGGGTATTTTGCGGTATGACAATGTTAACAAACAAAAAGTCGGGAAGCAAAATTAATTTAGTCGTTGGTTTAAAAGAAGTCAAAGGCATATTTCCCAACAGAGTAACTAAACGTTTGAGTGGCAATTGTGAATTGAATTTTTGTTTGCTTACAACTTGTAATAAAAACGTACCTATTTTATATGTAGAAAGGAATGGCAAATCGAATTAAATTTAGAAAGACAAACACGGTCTTTGCAATAAGATTTTTAGCTACTATAAAAATGCGGACTCGAATTCCGATATTGAATAAATGCAAGTTTCATAAAAATAAAAATTCCGGATGTTTTATACATTAATTTTTATATTAGGTTCTTTAAATCGGCGATATCGGCAATAATATTGATTTGATATAGTGAGTGATGGCGAACAAGTCAGTTATTATTTTTTGATTTAAGTTTTAACGATCGGTACGGAAATATTATAAGTTAAACTATTTATTGTAAAATTTTAAAACTGTTTTTCATTTTGAAAATGAAGAAACATCGGTTTAAGTTGTGGTGTAAAAACCAAACCGGTTTAGCGTTATGTAAACAATAAAAATTAATTAAATAAATCGCAACTGGGAGATTTCGTTTTTGTATAGACAAGAGGAAGAGGAAGTTCAAATATGAAATTAGATCGATTTCAGCGGTACCCGGGTTGCAGTACAGAAAAAACTTGTTCTCATATAAAGATTGCATAGAAAAAGATATCTACCTATCCTTCGAATTTGCTGAATAAACTACCGTTTTACGAAAGAGCATAAATCGACTGGAGATGACTGGTTTAGGGGCTTTATACGGAGAAATAATGAAATAAGCATACGGAAATCAGAAGGTTTATCGTTAGCAAAAGCAAAAGGGGATGAACATAAATTTTTACAGACTATTCCGGTCTTACCAGGCCCGAGAACGATATTCAATATTGACTAAAACAGTAGTCAAATTAATAACCAAGTAGAAAATGAAATAATGAAGGTAAAATAACGAAATTTTCAAAATGTCGGTCAATTTACTGGCCCAACGTTCGCAAAAACAGTACTTATCTATAACGTCATTCTTTAAGCAATCACTACAGGTTTTTATAAAGGAAAGAAAAATATTACGCATTTTATAATGTAGGTAACAAAAAATTAAGGGTCGCACAAAAAACAATTCCTGAAGGTTTTTCACTACTTGCCATCAGATTGAATAACTTGTTTATTTTATGTTCTTTTGCTGCGAAATTTTAATCATTTGTACGTATTATACCAACCTAAGTCGTTGGTAAAAATTTCAATAAAAACGAGCAAGTAGGCGTTTCGGTTTTTTTTTTTTAATTTTGACACGTCACTTGCCAAAACTTACCTAAGTTTGAGATATACATATCTGTGTATCATGTATCGAAAATTGGTTAGACGGGATGTTCGTTGAAGAATGGCAATTTCTAAAATTTTAAAATGTAGTTTTTTGTAACGGGGAATTTATCGCGCAAGCGGAATTGCTGATTAGTTTGGAATGCAGATTATGTAGAAAAGAACAAGGAAAAACTTTCCACATGCTTGAACTTTCCAACAGGCTTATCATGTCTTGTCATAAATAGCCAAAGCCTGCTTTTTTGTAACCTGATCACGTTAAACAGATTCCTATTAAAGCGACGCCGACGTTCTACTTTGCGGAATGCATCGTTTTTTTTTTTAGTAAGTATCTTCTATTAAACGGTATATTAAATGGTTTTTGGACTTGAATGCTACTCTTTTACAAATATCAAATTAATATCTACAATTTCCGTCCTGCAAATTAAAAAAAAATCATTTCTACATAATACCTATTACGTCTAGAATAAAAATTTAGCTACTACGTGTTATAAGTATTTGAAAATCGCTTTACTATTATAGAGTATCTCGTCTAGATTTGTCGCACCTTCATTATTATTTTAGGTACTATTTAAATAATAAAACAGTAAAATAAATTAAGAAATAAATAAAATTATAAGTTAACGATAACCACTTTTGTGCCAAAAGAGATAAAGACGTGAATTGTTCACAACATCAAATAGGTAGGTACCTAACGAAATTTTAAAATAAAAATATGGATGTACTTAACGGGATTTTGGGTAAATAAATTTACAGATTCGTATTACTTTTTAAGCTGTTATTTGTGAAATTTATTGTATTTTGTAGAATTAAATAATTTCGATGTAGAATTAAATAAATTCAAACCTAAAATGCGGTCGTATGGTTTTTAAAATCCTTTACGTTTCGGAACAATATCAGTGCCAGTCTGTCCGACTAAATTCCAACAATAAATTTTATTGCTCGTGGAACCCTTAAAATTAATAATGCACGTGAAAAGCTTTAGGTGTGACCGCCTGCGTCATTAACACGCTAATGTTTGTTAGACAGCAGCTCTATTCGGTAATTTTACATTGTTAATAATACAATACCAATTGTTTGCAAATGTAGCTTAACAAAATCTGAAGCCTCGGTATCGAGCCTCGGTAGCCTCATGTCTCATGTCAAAAAACGATTTTTTTTTAAATTTTTCTCGAAAGAAATACATTTTTTGAAACATAATATTCACGAAAGAAATTTATAACAATTAAAAAAAAGATTATCACTTTTTTTTTGATTATTTTGAAAACGGCGCTTTCTATTGAAAATTATAAAGAGACATGATCGGTAGAGAATTTTATGCCGATTCCAAAACATACTTCACATTACCGATTCGATGATTAATAACGGAGATTAGAATTTTTTTAACTTTTAAACAGCCGCCATTTTGGCTGGGTAACGAACTCGTCCTTCGTTTTCGTAAAGGCAATACACTGTCCAAATTTCAGCCTCCTACGATCAAAATTGCGATCGAAATCGTGTCCACAAGAAATTATATGAATAGAATATTAAGAAGAATATTATATGTATGACCGACCGAAAATGAACGACCTATATTTTTGTGATCTAGGGGTCGAGATCGGAGAAAATCCAAAAGGACACGTCTGGTTTCCGTCATCGGACAGGCTACAATAGCTTTATTTTCTCTGAAAATTCGCTAATAAATGTCTAACGATAAGTATATTGTTAATATATTATAAATCATGTAGTTTCGCTTTTATGGTTAACGAATTTCCTTGCCAGAATATACACGAGAATTTTCCCAGCTCAATTTTAACAATTCATGCAACGATGCGAAAAATGACATACCTACTGAACGTGTTCATTTTAGATAAGCTTATAAACTACTTATGGAAATAAAAGATTATTGTGCGAAATCGATTTTGACAGACAGTGAAGGAAAGTTTGTAATGTTTAAATTGCACAGGTACTTATAAGAATTTAGAAATACTAGTAAGAACTTCAAAAAATTCTTAACTTAAGTTAAAGATGCACTTTTTAAATGAAATGTGATACGGCAAAGAAAAAAGAATTTACAAAATATTTAAAAAAAAAAATTACAGTAGAATCGCATTTATTTGACGCTCGTCAGTCCGATACGCTGGCAAAATTTTTGCAGTAAAAGTAACACAAATCTTTAAGAACAAGAAACAAACATCTTTAAAAGACATCATTAAATTAATTAAATTTTAAAGGACACGACATTATATGAATTAACTTTTCTAATACTTGTACATAAATCTTTACCCGAGTGGTAAACAACTTATTCGGCAGTATTATTAACAGTCTGAACATTTATTCTTTACCTCCTGTTAAAATGACAAAAATGGAATTACGCCTTGGATCCAGACCCTTGGATCTATAAATGTCAGATTAACGAAATTCTATTGTAGTTATAAATAATTACTTAATTAATTTAAAATATTATGATTTCTATTTTCTCGGAATTTTCAGTATTATATCTTTATAAAAGGCGATTTAGCAAAAATACAACGAATACTAGGTATAACCTTAAAAAATATAGTTGTCACTTGCAAATAACGGTAGTTGGTAGTTTCACGTTCAGTTTATAACTGAATTTCAAAGAACTTTAAGTACTTATTCATTTGATTTATGGTTTTTGCCTGATTTTGCTATAGAAACCTTTTAAGGTTTTTCAAGATGTAAGGTCGATATTTCACAATTTAAAGATGTAGAAGTGGCATAAGTAATTCTTATTTTATAAAAAGCAGACATCCACAATAAAAACAGTATGAAAGCCAACAGTCAACTAACAAAAGGGCCGTGACAAGACTTACCAATATCCTTAAAGCTATTCAGAACATATCTGGGACCATGTATTGAATAAGTAGGGAAATATACATTCGAAGGCACAGTACATACCTTATGTGTGTATATTGTCGATAACGTTAATAGTAAAGTTATATTGCATTCACATTTTTTGTGTACCACCCTCGCTCGATTACCGACTGTCCATACAGTGGCCGATAAGTTTCAAATTATCTAAAAATAATTACTGAAATTTTTCATATTGAAAAGTGTACGTTAATTACTTTTTTATGATGACGCGCACTAATACAAGAACTGAAACTGAAAACGCATATAAGTTATTCCAATTTTTTTTATCTTTGTATAGGATTTTAAATTTTACTTTGTTAACATAGGATTGCGCTCGCCCCATCACGGCTACGTTTATTAAAAATATTTGACTCGGATGCGACGTGATGCTGCCGACGTCGCAATTTTAAATACGTACTAAACAACATTACCGTTTTTTACTAATAACTCGACAGAACTGAAGTCATTTTGCCAAAATTGTATTTATAAATCAGTGTATTAAAGCTATTGCATAAAGACTAAAAATTACATTTTATTTTAGAAAATTTCTATCGGTTCTATCCAAAACATAAGTTACGAAAGAATATACACATGTGTTCTATTACTTGCTACGTATTTTATTATTAGTCGAAAACTGTAATTAAATATTTAATTTTAGTCTACAGATTATGATAAAAATAGTCTATGATCTTAAATTAAATTAAATTAAATCTTACATCTACGGTCTTAACGTTAGCAATGTAGGTCAATTTATATTTATATTTTTATAAAAAAGTTAATGGTCATTTATTTCAAATCAAAACGAAGTGCCCACCTTATATTATTAAAAAAAAGAAATAGGTTAAATTACAAATTTTATAATTTTTGTGATCCACACTCCTTTGCGTGTATGAAAATATAATTATTATTTTCGATTTGAACGATGCAATACTGCTTATTTACATTATAAATTAAATACAGTGTGGTTAATAATTCGTTCATACCTACTAATAACAATTTGATTTAATATTTAATCAAAAGTTTACATCAAAAAATAAAGAGATAAAAAATTAGATAACTGTGTTGATACCTCACTCTCTTGCCTAATTACAAGATAAATTACTTATTTATATTTAATAAAAAAGATAATTCGGGTTATGATGTTTTACTGTTTAAGTAAACGTTTAAACGTTGCTTTTGTAAATCAAATGTAAGAATAAAGTGTTACAGTGATAAACGATTTAAATTCGTAATTGAATCATAGATATTAATTTATCTAAAAATAATTTTAAATTTTATGTCGTCGAGGATCTGAGTAAAGTTTACAATTTGTTAAAATTACAATTGTGCGTAAATGATGTAATAAAATACATAATTTCAGATTTCTTAAAGCTTTAAGTTAATAGGAATTAACCAAAATAAGAGAGCAAAGCAGAGGCAACTTTTGTTGTTGCGAATTTATTAAATTTACAATGTTATTCTTAAGAATACAAATATTTTGTTCTCAAAATGAGATGTTTTATATTTAGCGATTCTTACGACAGCGAAACTGCGTCTAAAAGAAAACGTTGTTTGAAAACTGTTTCTGATACCTTCATGTAATCAATAAATACAAAAATATATGTTTTTAGATAATAGTATAATTAATTTACTTTATATAATTTAAGTATCTGTCACGAAAAATGTTATTGAACAATTATTTGATTAATCTTACTCGGCAAATTAAACGAAAGCTAAAATTAAAAAAAAAGTAATTAGAAAATTGGAACTTTACTATCTGCTTTTCAAATAACATCGCGTCGATCGTGTGAACGTTCGTCGAATTGCTATTTTATTCCTTGCGTTGATTAAAAAGGGCAAGAAATGTCGAGTAAAAAGATTTTTCTCGTGACATGCATTTTTTTGTCAAAATGAAATTGAATATAGTTTTTATGAATATTTCGATGTCCTGTAGAACAACGCGATTATAATCTTCCGAATAACAAATATTAGAGCCTAAGTCGAATTTTAAACGTTATTTATTTTGATTATTTACATATGTAAGTAGTTTTAAAACTTTTTAAATTTGTAATAGCGTAGGCAACTCTTTAAAAAACCCTCCCATGTAGGTGTATAGCAACTGAACTTGTCAATTCGGGAAATTCTTTGTAACCAAAATAAACTTCGACAAAGAAATATAATTTAAATCAAAAGATTTTCAAGTTAATATTTGTTAAATTCATACCAAAAACTTTTGATAGACTTATGTCGGAAACAAGAAGTTTTTTGCGGTTTCCTTTAAAAGCGCGCTTTTTATTTAGTGTAGTTCGAGAACTTGGGCGTGTTCAAGTTGCTGTGTTCTGGCAACCACTCGACAAGAAAGGGTCAGTCTTAGTTTCCTAAGGCCTCTTATAAAAATTTTTAATGAGATTCGTATAAGGAGTGCGAAATTTGCAATCGGGATCGCGTTCTCCGAACCTTCATTTGTAAAGCAGATACCTTGTTTGAAAATCGGAAGTTTCGTTATAATTTGCGATCCACTTTCAGTAGTAGGACACAATTATGAAGTTGTATAACAAATTGAGTTGGGAGAAAAGGCAGTTAGGGATAGGGAATTGGGAGTAAAACGAATTGATCTGGAATACTTATCGTAGTTTTTATGACGTCTGATACATGCTCGATTCAGATGGGATCCAAAATCGCAACCGCATCTGCCTCCCAATCACTTTAATCAGCTATTTCCAACTTTGCCATCAATTCTCTCATCAATTTAGTACCAAATAAAAAAGGTAATACTTATTTGCGGCTTTTTACAATCCGATCTGATTGATACTATTTTTCACTTTAAAAAGCGAGGGAAATTGGCTTCGCCAAATCTGCTTCAATCGAGATTGCATTGATTAATTATTGTTCCTTTCTTTTATTTTCCCTTATTATTTTGTTCTCGATTTTACGTAAATACCAAAAGTTACTATATAGATCGAGGGAGTTTTCCTATTTATCGTGGTTCGAATCGAAGGTTTTGTTATTGGAATATTTTAATTTAACAATTGCTTTAAGCATGGGTAGTCTATCGCATTATCGATATTTTTCGTCGAGAGTTTTAATTAAGAATCGACTAAATATTGAAAATAAGGCCGCATTTAGTACTCGCATAATTCGATTTCCTTCCTCTTTCTTCGGCAAACGGAAGTAGATAACAAAGGTTTTAATTGATTGAGTAATTAAGAAGATCAAAGGAGGGACAATCTGCAGTATTAAGTTAATTACGCACAAAAATCGGTTAAAAATGGAATTCATTTTATTTCGATTCGGTTTCCGTTTGATAAATACTTACGTGCTTTCGTTTAAGTAACACGTAAGTATTATTCGATAGCTTTATTACGTTTATTTATTTGTTTAATTCATTTTATTCTTTCCGAATTTCAGTATTTAGTATTTTTAATTTTATTAGTTTCGCACTCTATCTATAAAAATGTAAAGCATACTTTGTACAATTTTGTTGATAAATGCCTATTTTAATTTCATTGAAGAAAACACATTTAAAAACATTCATTGACTATCTGTGGCCAATGACACCAATGGGTTTTTTATATTATAATACAGGTACATGAAATTTGCTAAAACTGATTTCCACAACTAGTATAAAATGAGTAATATGTGCTTTGAAAGTTGCTAATGATCTAAGTATTTTATAATGTTTGCACTACAAATAATAAAGTAGGTACAATAATAAAATACAAGTAAT
Source organism: Rhagophthalmus giganteus (assembly GCA_036326145.1). Taxonomy (NCBI): domain Eukaryota; kingdom Metazoa; phylum Arthropoda; class Insecta; order Coleoptera; family Rhagophthalmidae; genus Rhagophthalmus; species Rhagophthalmus giganteus. The sequence goes on from JARFJA010000001.1 coordinate 54,317,955, forward strand.
AAAGTAATTTTCATAAAGATCAAAGTTAATATTCATAGATTATACAGGTATAACCTGTTCATCCTATAACACGATGGATAGGGACGTACCTACAAAATGCCGGGTTGTGTGAAATACTGTTATATGAGGCCCTTATCACATTTCCCCTACCTTGCCCCCTACCTTGTCACATTTCCTACTAGGATAATTTTTTTAATTACACACGTTAAATAAAAATCGTGTTATGTAGTGTTGGAGAAGTATTGTGTTACACGAGAGTTTACGCAATTTTCTCATCGTATTAAAGCGAAACCGTGTTGCGGAAGGGTTACCTATATGTATATATATATAGTGGCAAATCCAGATTCATTCTTTTCTAAGCCCACTAGTATGATGTAGTCTATGTAATCACACGTTTAATAAATTGATGTTTATAGTAATGTAATGTGTTTATAGATGTCTAGTAATAATACTTAAGAAGAAGTTGATTTTCAGAAATTGGGCAAAAGAATGAAGAAAATTTTCCTATTCCTATATGGCACCGCGCTGTCCTCAAAAAAAGTATTTATACGATATTCAAGATAGGTTCCAAAGCACATCATCAATAAAAAGTTACTAAATTGTATATTTGTAATTTAGTTACATTTATGTTTGTAAAGCGTCACATTCTATCGATATTATAACTGCACACATATCGGATGGTATAAAAAAGACTACAATTTATTAGAACTGTAAAAATACGATTGAAACCTATTGGAACATATCTTGGATAACGTATATATGGTTTTCTTAAGGTTGAAAGGTTTTCTTTTAGAATTAAAATTAACTTCTTTTGGGAATTTAAAAGGCAACTGTATTATACTTCAAACAGTCCGAGATGAAAACATATATAGATTGTAGATGTTTGACGTTTTCTTGAATATACGTATAATATCTATATCCTATACAATGAAATGGTTAAATGTATTATGTTGTAATATTAAGTATTTTTATATTATTTGTAGTGAAAAAATGATAAAATAGATATATTACTAGCAACTTTCAAATTAGAATTACTCCGTTTATAGTAAATAAAAACGAATTTCAAGTACATTAAAATATAAAAAAAAAGAATTTTCATAAGAATCCATTGGCATCTCATTATAAAATTTGGCACATAGATAGTCAATGAATGTTTTTTTTTTGAATATCATAACCATGTTGCCAACCAAATTAAAGCCTATTAAAAACAGAAAAGAATGACATCAAATTGAGCTCTCTAGATCAATATAAATTTTTGAGTTACGGCTCTTTAAAGGATTGTCAAATTTGAGCGATTTTCGCTTCTTTTAAAATCAATAGCTGAAAAACTATGAGCCCAAAAAATTTGAAATTTTAGGTTTTTCGTCCTCTTGATGTGTAAAATGAATAAACAAAAATCTTGCAAATCTGAAATCTTAAGGCCCAAACATAGTTTTTTATTGGTTGATTTGACATGGAATCACTTTCACTTAACAAATTAAACGACCTACAGGTCTAATATTATTTATAGTAATTGACAGAACGAAAGATTTATGCCTCACATTAGGTATATGAAATTCGTAACAGATTTAAGAATAATAAAGGTAAACATAATTGACGGTATAAATCTTTATTTATTTTAGCCTTCAGTTACATAACTTTATTGGGTATATCATATGTAACCTAACTAACCTAATAGATAGGTAGATACTTTTTTCGGTATTTCTTTTATTATGTACATAATTTGATTATTTTTGTAATTTTTTTTAATGTTTTAATTATTTATTAATTAATATCAATTGATGATTTGCAATTATTTTTTTTTATTTATCTAGTTTAATTCATCAGTAATGTGTCGAGACTTCTTTATAAGATTATTTTTCTTGCAATAACAATAATGTTTGTTTTTATTTGAAAATTTCTATAAAACTATCCTCATCGTCATTGCAAGGATGATAAGGATTTTAATTTGGAGTCTATACAAACTTTTGAAGTTTAACTTTTGCTTTCTCACATTCACTGCAAATTAAGAAGCGAGAATGCGCGAAACTAAAAACTGACGTTGACTTTTACGAAACACTTGATTGTATATTTCATTAAAGTTAAAGCCAATGTCAACTTTTAAATTTATTCTTGCTCGTTAACATACAATAAATAAACAAAAGAGAATTTAATATCTGCGAGAGCAGATACATATCAGCATTTTTTAATGAAGGTAATAGAATATTGATTGCCAACAACAATATTAGTTAGATAAATTCTCGTTGTGCTCATCAATCATAAGATCATCATTGCTTTCATGTTTTTTTCAGCGACCTTTTTCGGTTATTTACTATTGTTTCTATACTATATTATTACTTATTAAATATTACAATTCAATTATGTAACAGGTAGGTATTTTGAAAAACCTTTTCTAACAACAGAATTTAGTGATAGGTACTATAATTGTTTGCGATTATAGTCCAAAGTAATACTTTTAACAAAAATTATAATAAACTGGAGTCTAATTAATTAACTGATTAAAATTTTCATTTAAAGATTTTCTTTTTAAGAGTAGGTATCTTAAATTTTCAATATTATGTAAAACAATTGGGTATTTTTTAATTGTATAATATTGAATTTACTGTTTTTATAATAATTAACGTGGTCCGATGCGTTTAAGATTAAATAGATAAAATAAAATTTGTCAACAATTTTTAATTGATAGATATTAAATAAACAGAATTTAACGAGCAATTAAACTTATAATTGTTAAACAAAAATTTGAGTTGTTTGGAGAAGCAAACATTATTTTAAATTAAAATTTAAAAGTTCCAAAGAAAAACATGATGGTATTGTAAATGTCGGGAAGTTTGAAAAACTTGACAAAATTTCAAATTAATTAAACCAAAATTTCTAATTTATTTAATACAGAGTTGGAAGGAATTGGTTCTAAAACTGATTTAATTAAAGTTTTATTAAACAAAAACTTTTAATCGTATTTTCATGGCCATAATCAAAACAGACGTAAACTTACAAGCTTATTAAAACGGTTAATCTGATGGAATATGACCATTAAGTCCGCGGACGAGGTATATAAATTATTTGAAGTTGTTTCTCGATTACATTTTACTCGAAGAAAACCATTTCCAAATAAGGTTTATACAAGACGGAGAATTTATTTTCATCATGGTTATAATACTATGTAGGTTTATGCCATTCCTAGTTAGATGATTAATTTAAATTTAATTGAATTAGGCACTTAATAATGAAAGGCAACGAAGATTTAATTAAATTTTAACGAGAAAAATGTGTGAAATTTTTTTTAACCTTTATTACCTATGTATTTTTATGTGCCTTTAATCAGTTTTAGGTATCTATATAATAAATTTCAAACGAAATAAAAGAAATATCTAATAATTTGACAATGGTAATTTTTCTTGTAAACTGATTTATATATTTATATCGTTTCTAATAAATTCGTACATTATTTAAAAGACAATTAATTACCTATCGTTTTGTTTCAGCTGGAAGATTCGGAATTCAAAGCGCAACTCGAAGGAAACTTTTCATCGGAGACATCTGGACCTCCTGATTCTCACGAAGCTATGAACAATCGAGATTTAAGCTCTATGTTATCTAAAAGCAATAGAGAAAAGCGAAGTTATGAATTCCTGATGGGACTTGTCAATAATAATTCTCGATTTGAAGTTACCAACGTTGATTTGCCCTCTCCGGAATTGAGAAAACAAAAAGAACAAGTAACTTCTGTTGTAAGTTATAATAATTTCATAAGTGTATTGACGTTATTTATTTTAGTTAACAACAAACGAGGCCCTGTTAGAATTGATGGTAAAAATAGCGGCCGATCCTGAACAATGGGACAAGGTGCACAAATTGCTAAGTGAGTTTTTAGGCAGATTTTCAAAAAAATAATAATAACGATGGTACTTATTTTACAGGAAAAATCGATAATGATTTAACGATTTCAAAAAAATTATTCGACAGTATACAAAATTCTGTCGAAGACATTAACGAATCTTCTTCGGATGCTCAAAAGGAGCTTTATTTGGAAAAGAAGCAAGAAATGGCATCGCATCTCTTCAGTTCGACAGAAAATAGTATAACATTATCCGGAATCGGGCAACAAACCGAAATAAAACCGAATGCAACCACGCCAGAAGAGACAGATTTACAAAGGACGCCGAAACGAAATACTAGTAACGATATTAACAAGATGGTTGTAATTCTTAATGGCAAAAATCAAAAGAACAATCCGAACAATCCGAACAATCAAACAGAAGCTGCATTAAAATCTAACAAGTGGCCGAATTTCGATTCGGAAGGAAAAATCGTGTACAAAACGGACGACGATATTGACAGACAAAGCTTGGAAACGTCGAGATATCTTTGGCAAACGGAGGGCAAATCATCGAGTAAAGCATATCCACGTAATTTTGCATATCACAGAGTAACTGGGCATCCTTTATATCACACAAACTTCGATAAAAATCCTAAAGCTTACATAGCAGTTTCTGTAATTGCTCCGAAACCTTTGAATTCCAGACCTCAGGAGGAGGACTTAATATTAGAAAATGAACTGAGGCAGTTAAAACCTTGGACGCATAAGCAAAACCTAAAAAATATAGTCGCCGCGAGAACAAAGTGGATAATCGAAAATGAAAACAGTAAAAAAGGATATAACGCACCCTAATGAAGCAGATATTAAGTACTATTACATTTTATATACCTACCTATTTATAAAATGAAAAAGATTGCTTGGGTACAAAACAAGACGGGGATTTTCGAATTTAGTAATTTAATGTTTAAAAAGCGGTTTTCGAGCGGTCCGTTTCAGGACTTTTTAGTATGTGGTGCTTTATGGTCATATCTACATAATAAAATAATTAGTACTTATCGTTAATTAGTTTTGTACTCAAACAAAATTACATTAAAGAGCACTTTAGTTAGTTACTCGAGAAACAAATCTAGTTATATACCTAATTGTCATTATAACGTTTTAAAGTTTAATTACATAATTCGTAATATAGGTATAAATTACGTTATTTTAAATATGCAATTATATTTGTCACATCTATATATTATTATTGTAGTTAAATTTTAATGCAAATTGAAAGTACTTAATAAAATATTTGTAAAACTGTATTTTTTTAATTTGACATTCGTCACTAAATCACCAAAAATTCGAAAATGACCATTAAAGTTAGAATTAATACTATTAAAAACTAGTATTGTCTATTATAATAAAATGCGTAATAAATTATAAAAAATATATTATTTCAAAAGTCGTCCTATTATAAAAACGAGTATTTAAAAGTTTAAAGCGTCCTGGGAAGTGATAGGTACTCGATCAATTCAAATTAATAATATGATAATAAACTAACATGATGAATAATTACATAATATTTCTGTTTCCACGGTTAAACCAATAAATCCTCTATAGTCCGATAAAAGATCCAATAGACTGATATTAAACTACAAGCCATCTGGCTTGCTATGAAAATAGGTAGTTATTATACAAATTAATGGCCAAACATTTATTATCTATAAAACAATAGGTATACATTATGGGTAATCAAACAATAGTTTTGAAACAGATACTTGCAGTACGAAGTCTTAATTATTTGCATATTTGGAGCTTCGAACCCCGTCGATCTTTGTTTCGTGTGCCTAATAGGTAGCAAAGAAAATTATTTAGGCATTATTTTTATAATTTGTTGTTTGAAGTTGCAAAAACAGATGTTACGTTAGGTAATACGCTGTCGCCCAATTCGAATTTCATTCATCAATATGGTGTAATAGTTTTTATAACAATTCGTTATATTGTTGTTACCTACAAAAAACTATATGCCTTCAGATAAGATCAGTTTTAAATCTGATCAATATGTTCCGAGCAAGGCATAAACGATTATGTATAACGTCATATTTCATTTAAAGTTATAATGTGTTATCATTTGGCGCGTTCAGCTGAGAAAGTGCTGAAACAGAGATTCAATTGAACCGCTGTTTATTTGCGTTTTTAAATTTTATCTTCATAGTTAATGTATGACATCAGTTATGCCATGTGTTTATCACAATAGCTTAAGGTTCTTCAGCCATAATCAGCCACTGCAGCTCTTACTTTTCGCTGTTACAGCGCCAAGGCAGCGCTTTCCCGGTTGAATACACCCATTGGTTCCTACACAGCGCTTTTCTGATTATTTAAATAAGTACTTTTTAACGATTCAGGCAATATTTACTGCATTTAGATTATTGATAAAAAAAACCAGTCAAACCGCGTAAATTAAAACATTTTTTTTATTATTGCAGACAATAACTAAATTTGAAATATTTTAATACTTAACTTTTTGTCGTATGTAGCTGGTAATACTTGTACTGAAAATAATAATAATACATACCGTGTGTTCTAACGAAAAATTTCCACCGGGCTTTCTTTGAAACCTAATAATTATTTTTAATAAGCGCCGAAACCAGTCGATTTTATTTACAAGGAAAACAACTCAGTGCTATAAATTCACTCGTTTTACTTTAACTCCTTAAAAGGGTGGCAATTCTCTATAAATCTTAAATAAGAATAGGTTGATATAGGAGTAGGAATCAAACATTTTAAAGGTCTTTTATTTTTCTTTACAATATAGTGCCTTGTATTTTTGAATTTCGGCCAATAGTTTCTAAGAAAATGCGTTTTGAAGTTTCGGGTACAATAAAATGCAAACTCAATTTTAAAATTAATTTTTAGTTATCAAAATAATGTTTCAAATCGATTTATTTGAAAATTAGTTCGTCGAATGTTTGTAAAGATAGTTGAAAACTAAGAATATATGCCAGTATAGAAAGCTCAGTCGAGGGTCCTATCAAGTCATTTAATGTAACCTCCCTCATTGAATGTTTTTTCATTACGATACTTTAAATCAACAATTTATTATACTATCAAACAGGCTCCATTAACAAAAAATTTTAGACAGCGTATAATCAAACAATTATACCGTTCAGGGGGCCTATTCTCGAACCATTCGCTTACATAACGTATGCGAAATTGACGTCATAACAATCGGTTTCTATATGAATCTGTTTGTTTTGCGTATGTTATGTTAGCGAATGGTTCGAGAATTGGACCCCCCCCGGGGGGGGGGGCTATTTTTGACTATTCGTTTACAGAACGTACACGCAAAAATGACGTCACAACAAATAGATTTCTACAGAATGACGTCATTTTCATATGTACGTTTTGTAAGCGAATGGTCAAAAATAGCCCCCCAGGTGTGCTGCATCAGAATGTAAATCTTAACAGTTAACAAATATTATATATTTCTGTCTGAGGATGGGCGAAATACATTTTAAATATTTAATAAAAGAAAAACTGTCTTTAAAATTGAATTTTCATTTTATTGTACATACAATTTTGCCTCAAATTCAAAAAACAAAGCACCATTATAAAGAAAATGAAAAGGCTTTTAAAATGACGAAATACACTTGACTCCTATTCCCATTTAAGACTTTTAAGAGAGTTGCTACCCTAAAGGGGGTGAATTTAATGAGGTGTCCCCCTTGCAAATAAAATCGACATATCTCGGCCTATTCAAAAACATCTTTAGTTCCAAACACAACTTTTCGTTAAGACACATTATACGCATATAACAATCAGTATTCATTTTAAGTAAATCTTCCATCCCCCGCCCCCCAAACAAATAGGCAATGTTCTAAAATTAGAGCTTCGAAAGCAATTTATGGAATCAGAAAAATTATAAAGTTGAATCGCTTTTTTGAATTTTGGCAAATCCGACGAACAATAATTATATTATAAATTAATAAAATCATTTTATTTACCATTTCCGTTTATAATAATATTACAAGAAAGTTTATTTTATATCAATAAAAATAAAAACTAATAATTGTGGATTAATACGTAAGCCTTCTATTAAAATCTAAAAATTATTCTCTCGGTGGATAATTCATAGGTGTACCAGGAGACTGATACAGAGGTCGATTTTGTGCTGTATATAAAGCTGGAGCTGGAGCTGGCACTTGCTGATACTGAGTTTGGGTACGTACAGGATATGCAGCAGTCATGCTTGACCCTTTCGTTGGTGCTTGTGCCGGATTTAAAGGCATCGAAGTTGCATGAATTACATGAGCATGCTGCGATGGTGGTCGCAATGCATAATGCTCTAATGGCTTTTGTTCAATATGATACGTTTGTGGTCGTGAATTTTCATATACGGCCCTCGTTGGTTCTCGAGATGGTATAGGACCTTGCGGATAATAAATTGAAAGTTCTTGTGGAGGTACAGGATAAAAAGTTCCCGGTTGATTTGCATATTGTGGAGTTTCTAAAATGAATCATGTAATATATTGTAAATTTATTAAAAATAAAATTAGCTTACTTTGAGGTGAACTTTGATATGTCGCATTACCCACGTTAGAAGGTTTATATGCATAACCTTGATGGTATATAGTGGTGGGAGGTGTGGGCTGAGGTGGCGGACTAGGACTTCGTGGACGTTTATTAATAGCTTTAAAAGTTTGTTGTGGTACCGCCGTCACTCTAGGAACAGATTGCGGTATGAACAATTGTTGATGAACCAAACCAGTAGAAGGTATCGCTTGGATTGTTAAGATATCGCTAGAACGTTACAAAATTAGTGTCATTATGTACAAAATATCTTAAATAATTTTACTTTGATTCCTTAACAAGCTGCCTTCGTCTGTTATCATCTTCATTTAATACCTTCTTTAGCTGCAGAAACAGTTGGTGTTTTTCTTCTTTTAATTGTTGTAATTTTCCTTCGAGTTGTTGTATCTGTTCTCGAGTCTCTCCTAACGTCATAACATCTTGTTGTTCACGTGCTTCACGTTCTTTACGTAAACGTTCTTCCTCTACTTCAGCCTCGCGTTCTTGTTTTTTCCTAGCACGTTCTCGAAGAATATGAGCCTTCAAGGCATTCCACATTTGTTCAGAACGGTCAGATTTATCAGATACTGCAGCTGGCATTATGGTAATTATAATAAAAATATCCGTGGCTCTAACTGCACCAATTAATGCAACAGTTGCTTTCAAAGAACGATGTATTTAAATATATAGCGACAATTAAAAATTGTTAAAGTATAAACTACCATAACATGACATATATAAAACTAGGTTAGTTAGAAGTTGATATTATAACGTTATAATATCTTACGTTAGATGGCAGCTAGTTTGCTATTCATTTAATTTTGTGTTGCTTATAGTGCATTCACTATAACATGATTATTTACGTCACTATTGAGGTGAAAATTCAATGGGCTATAGCTTGTCCAAACCTATATGACGTTTACGTCAACAAAAAAAAGTTACTAGATGGTTTATTTGTAATTCGGTTTAAAGTTTGGAAAGTGATATACTCTATAGATGATTTACTTGCGCACATATTAGATGGTATAAAGAAAGACTACAATTGATTAGAACTGTCAAAATACGAGGTACGAGGTGACAGCACTGTGTGAAACGTCATCATCTAGTAACCTTGTATTGATGACGTGTGCATATAGATTTGGACGAAGTGTAGCAACATAATATTATATAGATATATATGATTATTCAATAGAAGTATTAGCTACATACGACAAAAATTTGTAGGTTTATAAAAATATTCAGATTCTTAAGGTTTATGGTTTGTTCTCGGTTCTCATCCGGTTTTCAAAAATTTTTTAATTACTTCTAAATTTTTCATAAAATTTCGTCATTAAACAACAACATTATATTTAGTACCTACCTGATATTACAAATAAAAAAAAAGCGTCGAAGTTTTACACTTGGATGGAGAACATGTTGGATAAAGATGAAAGATAAGTTGTTGAAATAAGTTCTGCATATTAAGCATATAAGTTCTAATATTTAGTAAATGTAGTGCGTAAAATGAAAGGTCACGTCATAATATGCACTATTGTGTGCGAGTCAAATCTGTTTCGGGTCAGTAGGTTGCAGAGGGATGTACAAAACGTTTTTACTGCAGATTCCTTCGGCACGCAAAATGCGACGATCACACAGTATAATGTTAAAAAAGCGCGTTTATACAACGGTTAAATCAAATTGATTCTTTTAACCATGTTAAGTTTATTGAAAATGTATTTATGCGTTTATTTTAGATTCTCTTCGGTTTTATTTCCAATGCGTAGATACTTATTAAATAATAAAAAGTCGAACAAACTGTTTCGTATGTATCTACTTTGGTTTTCGACTATCATACTGTCTCTTGCCATTAAGGGGATAGTAGACGGAGTTTTGAAAACTATTGCCGTTGCGATGTCGCTAGTGTAGTTCCACCGATCCTTCCTAATAATAGGCAACCAAAATTTCTAATATCTTAACACAGATGTTTTCTAAAAACAGCAGGTAGTAAGGTTTTGGTTAAGTAGGCATAATGGGTCCCCAACGTAATCCCTTCTCATTGTTACCGAAAGTATTTACAAGTAGGTAAATGTATTTTTAGATTCTAGAATTATTCAACTGCTGTCGATTTACAAAGTCGACTTCAACATAGCAAAGAATTTCAATAACTTGCAACATTCGCTAATGAAAGCTACATATTTTTTTTAATTTATTTATTATAAAAGCAACATGATTGATTCGAATATTTTATATATTATGCATTGATATCGCCGCAGGCCGAACATTCCGTGAAAATGCGTCTTACCTGTTTATTTCACAGGATTATGTATTGTTATGAGTATACAATCATTAGTATTATACAAAAGTATTACCGAGCATTGGTGTCCACGGTGATATCAATACTGTAACCCAACGGTTTTCGACCTTTTAGTATTTGTGACAAAACAGTTTTAATCGCGTCCCTCTTCCAAAGATTTTTGGGGCCCGAATATTTTTTTCTATATCTACTTTTTTGCTGCTGATATTTTTTGATGCTTTTGTCTTTTTAAAATGTCTTCGCGACTCCCCTTTTGTTATTTCGCGCTTCCTTAGGGGGAGCGTCCCACGAGTTGAGAACCGTTGCTCTAAATCGTTGTGTTTCAATAAACTGGCCATTTCAGTTTCTTATAAAATTATAAAACATCAAATACATAATTGAAATTGGAAATAGGTACGACGGAACTATTATACAGGATGTTCACAAAATGACGCATAAGTTTTCCAGTACGTTGCAGAAGATCCTTCAGAGGATATGGGAAAAATAACTAAAAATCTATTGTTACTTTTAACAAAGTTGTTAGCAAAAAACTGTATCTTTATAGTTTATTTAAATATTTTTGAGGGTCATTTTCTAATTAGGCATGGGATGAAACAACATGTAAATCTAATATCATAAATAATTGACATAAGTCAATATCTGGTCTCTCTATCTACTTATAACGAATCAAGTGAAACAGAAAATGTTCAGATTGCATTACTTAATTATTGTGAGATTAACTGTTAAAAATATCTTAATTTGTCTAATATCTTAATATGGTAATTTGTAATGTACGAAAAAGCGAAGTTGGTAACGTTTTATTTATTTTTAACATCGTTGCCAAATTTATTTTTTGACTATCATGATAGATTTGGCAATTTATAAAATACGATTTAAAAATTAATCACCAATGATTATGAATTACTTTGGCACGAAACAATAAAGGTATTTTAGCATTATTTGGGAAACATTAGTTTTAAAAAATTTGCAGAAATGAAGAAGTTGAATTCTCAACTTTACTTCTTCATATCGACGAGAACGGTCAAGGAGGAACTTTTTAACAATTTTTGGAATTCTTTGACAGTTCCCTTGGAATATACTGGAGAGCATATACGCAGTTTTTTCACGACATACTTTACATTAAAGTTTTATTTTTTTTTCTCTTCAGATGAATATAATAAATTCAAATTTTACGATTTTTTAAATTAAGACGATAAAGCATAAATTTTAGATAACCAGAAAACAGATAATAGTAAAAACCACACAATAAGTAAGCCAGCTATGAATTAGTACGATATTTCATAATCTCTTTACCTTAAAATTTAAAATCATTTTATCACTTTTTCCAGATTATCTCAAAAACGGTGCATTCTATCGAAAATTATAAAGAGATATGATAGACAGGGAATTTTATGCCGATTCCAAAACATATTTCATATTACCGATTAAATAATTAATAACGGAGATAACTCACAATCAATTTAAAATCTTTGATTAGCGACTATTTTGAAACAGGTCGGTCAATTTGACTGATTAACGCACTCGTTCTTTGTTTTCTTCAAGACAATACACTATCTAACTTTCAGCCTCCTACGATCAAAATTGCGACTGGAATCGTGTCTACAAGATTTGGTTATATATAGATATATATGACCAATCCAAAACAAACGAACTATATTTTCGTAATCTACGGGTCGAGATCAGAGAAAATCTAAAACAGCACGTCTGAGTCCCATCATCAGACATAGTGAAATAGTTATATTTTATATGAAATTTCGCTAAAAATTAATTTTGAAGTATTCAATATTTTTACATATATACAAAATACCTACATCAGCTAAGACCCTAGCGACAAAACAAATTGTAAAGCAGAAATATTACTACTTATTTTACTATTATTCGTTTCTTTGACATATTCCAAACAATGCCACTTTCGATATTTATGGTTGGGCTAGACTTCTGAGAAACACCTGCTTTCAGTTTCTATGCAAATAACTAGAAGTATTATTTAGCAGGTAAAAATTTGACGCTATATTTTTGGTTGTCTACATTCACAAAGACAAAATTTTTAAAATAATAAGAATATACCGATAATTTCTTAATTTCTAAATTGTTTTAGATTACCGTTGCTGTTCTAAAATGTGTTATAGTTACTAGAAAGTTATATTAAAACTTCAGAAGTTCATCTCTCATCAAATGGATTTATACACCGAAAAACTACATTTTTTTATTAACAACAATAATTAAAATCGTTCTAAATATGAAACTGTTGAAGTGTACGTGCTAATTTTACTTCTCAGCCTAAAAAACGCTATCGTATATACGACTGCAAAAAGAACAAGTGAATATTGAAATTATTTTCCAAAAAAATACCGGAATACCTATTATTTTTGTTTATCACTTTGAATAAAAATTAATATATGTAAGAGCAAGAATTATCTTTTATAATCACGTTTATAATAAAAAAAAAGTTTCATTGATGTTCATCTTTTAAGATTTAATCCTATTGCTAGGTTATTGCGTTATAATATAATTCAGTTCTAAGAAATCGATTACAAAAATGTAGATATTGCCGATGCGGGCTAAGATTTACTATTCAAGCAACTGCGTTCACGTGTTACTGCACAGTAAAATATAATAATATAATATATTAATCACAATAATCTGCAAATTATGTGTAATATAATATAAATATTTTTTTTTTAATAAAATTGAAGTAGACGTCGCTGTGAGATTTCGCGTAATGTTTTCTGAAAAGTTTAGTTTAAATAGCGCTGCTTTCTATTTTCTATCTACACTACATACATTTTGTAACGATGTACTTTTTGTGTCAATTTTTAAATAAATAAGGTAATTCTTTACTAATAATTGATAGACAGGTATTCAATATATTTCTACATACCTACCTATTATAAAAGTAAAGCTTTTTGCAGTTTTCAATATTGAATTTTTACTTTAACTTCAAAACGACTATAATCACTTCAGAAAAACACAAGAGGCAATTTATGTAAAAAGTGCTAGTTCTGAATTTAAAAAAAAAACTATAGGTACCTACAGCACGTGTGTATTATACAATTGAAAAGAATAATGGGGTATCATTTTTACATTGAACACAATTTGAAATGATTATTTATAAAAGTCGGTGAAAAAATGCTAACGATTCACAAGATCATTAAATATTTGTACGCACGTCAGAATCGAATAAAAAAATTTTAAGCGTTTTTCAAACACAAAGTTAAAATTTTATTCTCAACTTAATATTCTCTATTTTAAAAACAAAACAGTTTATAAGATTATACGCCAAGAAATTTCCCTTAATTTTTTGCATCTACTCATTAGTAATCACTTTGAATACATATTTTAATTCTATTTTAAAACTGTTATTTATTCTGGTTAAGTTTAAATATGATGATTATTAAAATTTCTGATTTATCGTATCGCTTATGTAATTACATGCAAGATAAACGACGATAACCTATAAAAACGAACTGTTTTATTAATACATTATACATACTTAGGTACATCTGATTACTTAAATTAAAAAGTTGCAAAACTTTATTTGTCGTGTTTATCTTATCGAGGTTCTGAATTATTTTCAGCAATCGAAAATGTCGGCATTTACGTCTAACGAACGTGTCGATATCGTTTCTGTATGCATATAGATTTTGTTACAAAGATGCTGGAAAAGCAATCGGAAAATGTCAGTATTTACTTATATAAATTTCCGAACATTCGACCTCTTTTAATAGTTTTTAACGTATTATTTATGTATGTTGATTTTCTTGTAATTATTTTGTAGCCAAATGAAGCGTGTTTTATTAGTGATGTCATTATTATGACATTTAAAAGATATTTCCATGCATAGTAGCGGTAAAGTCGGCTTAATCGTACCATTCGGTAAATTGTACGTGCGCTTATTAATTCTTATTTAAAATATACAGGGCGTCCCGCAAAGTGAGATAAAAACGAAAGGAGAAGGTAAAAGAGACCATTTCCAACAAAAAAGTCTTATGATAAGTCAATATCCGATTTCTATCGGTTACAGAGATACAGCCGTTAATGTTCGATTTCGGAAAATTCCAATGTTTCATTAGTTTTTCGTATGTATACGTAAAAATTGACATGGAATTGACTCGTATCTAGTAAGGCAAATAAAAAATTTGTGCTTATTACGTCAAAAAACTATCAAAATTTGTATTTGAAGACTAATTGTGAGCTATCGCCGCGCAGCTATGTTCGTTTTCGCTCTAACATTTCATCACTAAGCTCCTCGAAAATTGATTAGACGGCTGGTTCCTATTGTATGGCCACCATGTTCGCCTGAGCTTAACTCTCTCGATTTTTTTCTGCAGGTGTTTGCCAGCAAAATTTATCAAACAACATACACTTTGCGGGACACTGCATAATGTCGTCAACTGTTGCGTAAAGTGGAAAGCATTTTAATAATATATCTTAGTACAGTTATCACTTTTATCCATTTTACATTATAGTAAGATAGCCGATTGTGCCAAATTCTCCCTATATAACAAAGGGATGATTTTTTCAAATCGACAGCTTTTTTGTGTTTAAAATGGCATGGGGTTTTATATGTGCTGAAACTTGACCGAAGAATTAAAAAAAAGGTGACGAAAAAGGTTTAAATGACGGTGTTTTAAATAATAAATGGTTGAAATTTATGGCAATCTTCGGGCTACTGCCGAAAATAGAGGGTGGTAGTATATACTTTTTTAAACGTGCGTAACATCCTTCAAATATTGGCATAAATGTCAACCTTTTGTTATTAAAAGACCAACATTTTCAACAAACAAGAATACCCGAAGAAGCCCTTTTTTTAATACTTCGGTCAAGTTTCGAATCTAGGTAAATTCATCTACCAACAATTGATCTACAATACAATTATATAACAATTTGCAGTAGGATCTAGGACAATTTAGTGCCACCAGTTCACCGCAGCCATTTCATCGTCGGAGATTTTATCCTTGACTATTTTACCGCCGATAAATAATAAATTAAAATTTATAGCACCATTAGTAAAAGATATTAGTTAATAATAATTGGTTGTAAGTATAAAACCGTATTTTTTATGTTTAAAACATTAATTTCATACGAACTTAAACGATTTATATTTATACACTAACCTAAGTTCACCTCATCTGCATCTGGTCTAAACTCACTTCATCTACACTACCCTAAGCAATCAATAAGAGAAAAAACCCAAAATTTAATATATTTCATAATACCCCAAATATTCCTCAAATCTAAAAACTGCCATTTAGTTTTTCTAAAACGAAAAGTAAAAAAATAATAATTAAACAAATTTATAACAAATGTCATATATAATGATGAAATTAATGATTAAATAAATGACAAATAATTTATCGCAAATTTATGATTTAGACAGATTTATTTTTCTTCTCGAACATTATTGTCGACAAATTGTCTTGTACATGAATTTACCTGCTACGACGCTGTATAGTGCGACGAAAGATATTCAAATTTTTAGAAGTACATTTTTGAGTTTTAAAAAAATGCGGAAACATTTATTAAGTTCAACTTACTGCCGGACGTTGTATAATTTAATGGGACAACCTGTAAATAGTACCTATTTAGATAATATGTACATTTTAGTTTTCTTCATAATAAAAAATATAATTTAAGATCTTTAACTTTGTTTTATTATAATCGCTTACAGTTTTAACAACGTATTAGAAAATAACTGATTTATCAGTGCCTACCTTGTAAATTGTATTTTAATTACTAATTTAAATTTTGAATTACTAATATTATTTTATGATAAATTGTTTTAATAATATATTTTGAAGACAGAATAATAAATTGTATAAAACAACAAAACTAATTAATTTTAACTTTTATAACATTTAAATAAAACAATTCTGTTTAAATTGAAAACACATTGTAATGTCAATGTAATAGAAAATTAATAGCTGTATTAGTAAATAATTAGACGTATTTTGACGTAGCATGATTTTAATATTAACATTCATGTTTCTGTTATAATCGTAATTTACTTTTATAAAGCTACATACATACAGATATGATAAACAAACACTTTTATTTTGAAATTAATATCTATAACGGGTGATATTGTTTTCGCTGCTTATGAAACTAGCACTTCTACCTATAGTGCAACAGAACATTTCTAGTTAGGGGTAGGTGGTACCTATGTATGTACCTATATTACTAGGGCGCGGTAATGTCGGATTTGTTCAGGAATAATTTAAAGATAATTTAACCAGTACGAAGTAGTTTTAAATATTAGACAAATATTAACGGAATATGATAGGTGTGGTTAATTACAATAAATTAGTAATGTAAGTATAAACTACAAAATACTGTTTCTAAGGGTAGAAAGTATACTTTTGGAGCAGCAAGCAAGTGAATATAAGAACCTCGCATTCAGAACATATGTACGTCATTAAATACAATAATACTCTCACGAGGATCAGCGACTTGTAACTAAACCGAAAACGTATACATAAATGGTGGCTTATTTGATTACACGTGTTTTAGATTTAGCGTGTGTCGCTCGCTTGTTGCTGAAAGTGTACCTAATTGAGAAACGTTTTTTTCAAAAACAGCCGTGCCCAAAATTAAAACCTTAATTCAGCTCGTAATTGATTAAAAGTTTTTAAACATTGTCGTTTAAAAATAAATAATCTGATTGGAGCTTTCACCGTCGCACAGTGGGGTATTTAACACAAAAAGTTGGCCAAAACTATTTTATGCGTTTTTGTGTCTCTACTATGTCCAAGTAATCATTTAAAGCTATTTTAACTCAGATTTTATAAAATTTGAAAAAAAACGAAAATTTTTGAAATCAAATTTGTTGCTACATTGCAATAAACTTATAAACAACTAATGAAATAAATTGAAACAATTAGGAATTTGAAACTTGGTACGACCGGATTCCTTTATTATATCAAACAAAGCCTTCCTTTTCATATTGGTAAATGTTTCTGTGAACAAAACAGCAATTTTAGTGACCATACAAATATTTGAAAAATACATACATTAACACGTAGACCTTATTTAAAAAAATAATAAAAATTTAATGGGTGTACTTTGGTAAAAAAAAAGTTAATTATTACAGCTACATAATTGACATTTCATATTAAACAACTTTTGTTGCTTGGCAACGCTTGGAAGTATAACTAAATGACCGGTGATTATTAAAAGTAATCGAAAAAGAAATTATTTTTTATGTTTAATTTAAAACAAAAAATATATACGTATCTTTCGATATAAGATGTCATATATTCTACTAAATTATATACATACCTTCTAGATCAGAATCCTTCTTGGAAAATTTCACAAAAACTCTCTAATACACTAATATTTTGAAAATAATACAAACGGTTTTGTAGATCTTTGACAAAGTTACCTGTAAGCCGGAGTTACAAACAAATTACAAATGAACTAGATCCTTCTATAGTTGGACTGACGACAAGAAAGTGGTGCAGTGGCCCAGAGTCTTATTTATTCTGGGAGATTCTAAGCTACATTATATAATTGAACTTCTCATATCATATACTCCACTGTGCGTCGGCTCGACTTTCGCACTAATAAATTATATGACAAGTTATTATGTTATTAAGAAAAATGGGGGGTGTCTACCCTTTTAACGTGTAGCAGGGATCGCTAGCCAGTCTGTGACGTAAGTGACTTAGATCGATTTTGTAACCGATCCTAATTTCTCAGGACAAAATTCTGCATGTTTAGATGTTAGCTCCCCAACTATGAAAATCAGCTGGTTTTTTTTCCGTTAATTACTCTCAGTAGCTTACGTTAAAGATATAAGATATATTTTTTCATATTAACCCAAATTTGAAACCGTAAGTAAGTAATTATTTATTATTTATTGTGGAAACAAACAATAACTAGGTATTTGTAATTTAACAAAAGAGATTCGAGAAATACTTTGTTGTAAAACAAAGTGTGAAAATGTCGCAACTGAATACCTACTGAAAATTCCATTTAAAATTGTTCGCTATCCTCACAGAAGTATTCGGTTGCGTGTCCGTGGAAACGGTTAAAAGAACAAAATTATTTTATTGCAAAATTCCCTCTTAAATATTTTTGTCGAATAGAAAATTAAATCGATCGTACGTCGTAATGGAGAAAGTCGTTTTTCGCTTGTTCGCAATAGGTAAAGAAAAACGATATCTTCACATTTACGGTAAGAAAAGGAAAAATGTAGATATTATGTTGCTGTATTATCGGCAGTGGCATTTTCCTGTAAGGGACAATGGACGGGAGAGCTCCTGGAAACTGGAAATATTCGTCGGTGCGCTGACGTACTGTTTCGGGCGTCGGGAAAACAGCGCCGGAAAGTGTCAGTCGATTGTTCTTCATCGGCATGTGCAGATGGTGGGTGTTTGATTCTTATCGCTACGATACATTCATACAGGTAAATTATTATAACTTTATTATCTTACAATTTATGTTAGACTGAAATTAATTATTATTCATTTAATGTATGTAAAAAAATGTTATTTTTAATGTAATTAACGTAATTTTTAATTACGATAAAAATGTAGGTTACACTTTTTACGGGTAAAATAGGTACGCTATTATTTATTCATCATAATTTATATTAATGCGCTTTTTTAATTTAGAACTTTTATTATTCACGAATGAGAGTTATTTGAGTAGAGTACAACATAAAGATATATACTGCTTGCTTTATATTCTTAATCGACGATATATAAATAATACATTTATTTAACGTAATTTATTATTATTATTATTATTTATACAAATTAAAAAATTAATAATTAAAAAAAATAATAGATATTTATAAAACGTTCAAACAATAAATAGATTGGGTATTCAGTTTTCTTCTTGCACTAATTCGATCATTTTCTTATCAATACAATTTTGCGCTCTAACTGCCGTTTGTCCGTGGGCGTTACCTTTGGCAACATCTCTACAATTGTCGGCAGCTTTAACGGCAATATCTTGACCGATAGGGCTAGTGTCGGTTGCTTTACCACCAAATTTGTCCCTTGTAAAATCTTTGACGAAGTTAATAATGTTATCAAAATTAACGACACCATCTGCATTTTGAAATCCGCTTTTTAACCAATAACAGTGTAAAAATGTATTGAATACGTCGTCATCTTCTGGAAGAAATCTAGAAGAATCGTCGGTAATAACCGATACGATATGATCTCTGTCAATATTTAATTCTTGTATGCACTCCAGTTGTTCAGGACTAAATTTGTCTTCCTCTACTGCCGTTATCTTAAAAAGAATTAATTAATTCAATATCGCGTTTAATTATTTATAGATACATAATTGCAGATTATTTAATTTACTTTGTGTGAAAATGCTTTTGCAGTTAAAATTTAAAATAAATCAAAAATATACTTACTTCTATGTTATAACAAAAAAAAAAACTATATCTACGGTTCATAATTTTAAACAAACACTTACTTGTAACACAAGAAATACGCCAAGAATCAAAGTGCTTTTCATTATGATGCCTTGTGAAGTCGACTGCGGTTTGATCGATGCAGTTTCTCAGGTTTTATACCAATGTTATGATCACGTGAGAGCTTATTGTTCAAGAATATACCAAATTTGTACATGACATTCAGAGAAAAGTTTATCTTTTATTATTATTAGTGTCAGTGGAAATTGATACGGTTGCTGTTATAACGATCCTTGACTGTCAACAGGTCATGACCTAGAAAAACCACTGGGGTTCCCGAATACCCGTCAAAATTATGACGTTGTTATGTTGTTATGATTTTAATCGCGGAAATAATTCGTCTAGATCTGCAGATCTCGTTTCAAATTAAAACTTTTCACTGCCTATTATAATTTAAATAAACATATAGGAACGTTTTAATCGATTAAATAAGTATTTGAAAATATGTAGATACTTTACAAAATAAGATATTCGAATATCTAATATTTATCTATTTATCTAGAAGGTCAGCTCTTCGATTGACCTTCTAGCGCACACACGGCTGCCGGTTCGAATCCTGTTGCGGCCTTGGACGTTTGTGACTGCTAAATACTAACCCGTACTAACCAGATTTAGTAATCACACCGAATTAGACTGGCTAATTGGGTAGCCTAAAGCCATTAAAAAAAATAAATTATCTAAAATAGAAGAGTTCGAGTTTAATTAATTTAAAAACCATAAAATTTAATATGGAAAATTTACGAAACACCTGCTTTTCTAATAAAATTTTGGAAAATTAAAAAAAAAACGCGTTTTTCTTGGAATATCATTGACAAAAAAGTGGTTGAGTAAAAAAATAGGTTTACATCTCTTATATCTACCACCGGAGAAAATTTATAACTGATGTTTTTAACATTTTGTAAGCTCTAACCTAAAATAATAATCCTCTAAATACGAAAATCCTCGAAAATCGAGTGCGACTTACTAAAGTGCTAAAAGAGTGCGACCGATGAACTATTTTCGGAACATGTTAGTAACAGTGTAAATTATGTATTTAATATTTTTCAATAACTTATTGTTAGTTCGTTATTCCTTTACTTTTTAGTTTCAATTGTTTTGAACTTTATAAATAAATTTTATTACTTTGTATTTTTGATTTTTTCCTCTTTAGAAATTGGAGTGAGGCTGTTTATAGAATCGAATAAATACTATAATTGCCTGCATGTTCTGTTAATTGCGTCGGATGTTAATTAGGTTGCACCCCTGAAAAGGACGTTAATCAAAAATTGCAAGTCAATTTGCAAGCAATTAGTAAACTGATTCGAGCGTTGCTTATAATCAGGCTGTAAAAGATGTTGCACCTGTTGCAAATGGCACGAATACCCTACACTTTTTTAGGCTTTGACCTATTTCTCCAGATTATCGCTTCATCTTATTCGAATACGATTGAGTTTCGTCTTCTTATTAGGAATTTGTCTCTAACAATTTTTATTAAAGTTGGTCGTTTGACATTCCCGGGATGTGGTTATTTTATTCTAATTCTACTGACAATTTCTCATTTAATATTTCACATTATTTTCTGAAGTTCCGGTTCTTTAACGATCCCGTCTTGTTTCTGATATTATTATTTTCTCCAGGATGAACGTTTATGTAGATATTCCGCCATTGCCGGTTTCAGGCTCATTGTCGGATGAAAAAAAAGTTGAGAAATTAAAAATTGCTCTTAGAACCGGGATTACGTTTAACTGTCGGACAGGACAGGCTATATACATAAGTAATTATGACGTAAACTACTCCATAATTACCTACATACCTAAACAGATCACCATCGAGAACTTTCCCGGACGGCTTTCGAAATTTCATTCTATTAGTGGAAAACAGTGGAGAATTTTACATATTATAGCTCGGCATATTTTACAGATTAAATCGCAGCCGTATGGAATTATTACTCGAATATTATTTGTTTGTAGACAGGTACTTGTGTTGGACAACTCGCCGCAATCATTTCGCCGCCGGATCAAGTCGTCGCCGTATCAAGTGGTGGCTATTTAATCTCGTCGCGCGTTCACTCACCGCCGTTTTAACTCGTCGCGTAATAAAAATTGTCGATTTAATTTTACTTAATTTTATTTAAATTAGTATGAAAATGTTGCCGCTAATATCCAAATTTAGTTAATATTGATAATAATTAACCATTTCAAGAAATATGAATACCAACTAAAACGTGTGGTTATTAAGCATAAAAACTTACGAGATTAACTTTTCTTTCAACCTTAACCTAATCTCGCGTACAATTTTCGTACAATCTCGCGTACAGACAATTACCCCGTGTGCACAGTCTTAAATGCAGAATTGATTTCGTGGCCAGTTGATTCGCGGCGAGTTGACGCAGCAATTTGATCTGGCGGCGAGTTAAACTAGACCCTAAACTTATGTTGAAAATACTCGCAAAATAATTCAGTAATGAAATTAATTATTGCTTGCTTTTCGAATTAAAATCGTTTGAAACAACGAAAAATAATTTGAAATTTCAAGTATTTTTTAAGTACCTAAGTACAAGATGTTTATGGAAACATTCATATTCGAGGAAAATTCAATACCTGAGCAAGACTAACGCTTTAAACAACGACGCGACGCCGCCGACACGACGCGAGCTTCAACAAACAGACAGCCTACGTTGTTTGTGCTTTAAAATTTTCAAATTAAATTAAAATCCGCCAATCTTTCAAAAATTATTTTCTAACACATTCCGGTTTAATTGTAGAACTTATGTGTATTTATTTTTTTTTATAACATTTTTTTCGTGCAATGATATTAAAGACAAAGACGAAGCCGAGCGGTACAATAATATATTCAAGGAAGAATTTCTTTTGGTGCACTATATTTTTCCACAGCTGGATATAGAATAAACTAAAAGATAATATTGTGAGAAATGTAAACAGTTTTGCACAGCGCGATAAATTGGAATACCTATCTGTAATTTAATGCAATAATAGACATAATTATATTTTTAATTAAATGTAATTTTTACTATTTATTACTAAAACAGTATTTTATTTTAAAAGTTGCGTTTTATAATTGTCACCCTGTATTTAGTTACTTTTTCAAATACTGTGTCAATCCTTAATACTTTTACAATGTCTACGAACAAGTATTTTTTTATACACGTTTTTTTCTAAGAAAAGAATTTTAATAAATTGACTTTTATACTCGTTGTCGGTTATGAAATAAATATTTTACATAGTCTTAAAAGGGAACGGCTTATTTATGAAAATAAATTATTGTATCAGGTATTCATAACAGGAATAACTAAACTCGCTAAGCCGTTAATTGCCCTAGGGAACATTACCTGCATGAAACTATTACACAGGACCACGTCGACCATGAGGGCAAGACGTGCGGCGCGCCTCGACGATAAGGACTAAAGGTGACGTGGAATATCACTGTTTCTTGTTTCGTATTAATATTTTTTCATGAAACCGTACCTACTTAATATCTTTTTATTTGTGGCGTCAATTTCAATTTTGTTGTCGTTTAAAAAGACGTGGGTACGTGGACTTTAAATTAAAGTTTTAACTCTCAGGTTTTCAAATTATCTCATTGTCAGGATTTTACTTTTATAATATTAATTACTTATTAACAATGTAAATAAAAGATCGTCACTATGAAATAGTTTCACGAGTTGTTTACCACTGAATCACCCGAAAGGCGGTATTTAGCGCACGAAACAATAATGTTTGTATTTTATTCGTTTCCTTATTAATATTAAAGGGATACGTAGATGCTATTATTTCAGATGTTCTTTCGCTTTTGATTTTCCCGAACAACGGTTCATCCTCAAAACTCCCACTCCAACAACATTCCTTTCACTAAAGTCCGATATGTAGTCAACGCCTTGTCACATATCTTGTTTGTTTGGTAAAAGAAGTGATGTTAGAATGGAATATAAAGGGTAAGAATTATAGGGATGGATCAAAATTGTTCTAGAAACCAAAAGTGGGGAACATCCGAAGCAATAGCATTCACCTATCTCTTCAATAGATATTAACATTTTTAGAAATGATATATAAGGAAGGATGTTCCTAAGTAATTATTTAAGATTTTGGGGGGCGAATCCTCGGCGTTGTAAGACAAAAATTTCTATAAATATGTCATAAAACGTTTTATTTTCGAGATGTCGAAAACAGAGTTCGACAGTCAATATGCCACGACCACGTTCGACACTTGTATAAACTCAAATGTTTAATATTTCTCGAGCCACTTAAGCGAAACTCAATACTTTTATTATACAGGATGGGACAAAAGTATGGAACCAAGCCTCTCGCGCCTAAATTATTTGCTTCTCGAAAAAAATTTACAATGTATGTTAAATGGGACAAAAGGCACATCTTTGGGAGTTATCAATTGAATAATTAATCTTATCATTTGTATGTATGACGTCACCACTTTCTTTTTTTAAACGAAAACCCCCATTTTAAATACTTCGATTAAAAAGTACACATACATTTTATTTTATAAATTCGTACAAGACTACTAAAATAGCTTAATTGGTTTTTGATTAATAACGATTATAAAACTGGCAAAATTCATCTACTTGTAAGTCTTCGGTTGTCAATCGACGGCACACGGTGAGGTGCATATTTTATTGTGGTACTACTGAGGTGCGTACTACAAGTTGCGGAAATTTTACATTGTAATCTTCCTTGAAACACATTTTCGACAACACGAGTGAGATTAGCGCCCACGTGTGTTTGTCGTGCACATAATTAGTTTGATTCGTATCGCATTGGCTCTCGTTACCCACTGTTTCTCATTCCCCCGTACGTCTACCAACCCTAAAACTCAGAGTTTTGAAGATATATACTATTAAAATTATTGATCCCGTTTCTTAAAGAGTTACGTCTTTTTGAGTTTATAGCACGGTGTGGAGATATGGACTTTAAGAAAAAGACCTGGATAAAATATAAACTTTTGAGTGATGGATCTACCGTAATGTGGCATACCAAAATATCTTGGTTGGAAAGTAGAACAAATGAAGATGTCCTGCGTCAAATGAATAACGATAACTAGTCCATAGCAAAAATAGACGAAAATTTGAGAACTTTGGTCACGTTATGAGAAAAGAACGATATACCCTACTGATGGTGAGATTAATAATGCAGGGGAAACTAGTTGGGAAAAGGAAGGTTAATATAGACGTCGTGCGTCATGGTTAAAAAGCCTGCGCGATTGGTTCAACTGCTGCTCCACAGACTTATTCAGAATAACGGTATCAAAAGTCAGAATTGTTGTATTGATTTTGTAAGATAATTCAAGCGCACATTAAACTAATTTACTAACTTTGAAGTTTAAATACCCTTATATAACTTCGTTAATGTTTAATTTTTGATTTTGTTGAAACACTAAAATACGCTGTTCAAATAGATTATACTATAGATTATAATAATATTTGAACTAATTTATTTCCTTTCGAAACACTAGTAGATTTTACACGCTCGATTACAAAAATAAGATAAATAATATCAAATTCCATAGCGGCACTGACTTAAAATTTAAAGTACATACCTATCGTATTTACATACATATTTAATTACTATATTTATTTTGTATTAAAATTTTTAAGGGATTGTGTTGATTCTTCAGATATTCAGAAAAATTTTCCTCGTTTCTAATTTCATCAAGTACAGAGTTACATTACCTACACTTCGTCCAAACCTATCACGTCATCAATGAAAGGTTATTAGACGATGACGTTTCACACAGTGCTGTCACCTCGTACCTCGTATTTTGACAGTTCTAATAAATCATAGTCTTTCTTTATACCATCTAATATGTGCGCAAGTAAATCATCTATAGAGTATGTCACTTCCAAAACTTTAAACCGAATTACAAATAAACAATCTAGTAACTTTTTTTTGATGACGTAAATTGCATATAGGTTTGGATAGGCCATACACTTCGTCCAAACCTATATGCAATCCACGTCATCAATTAAAGGTTACTAGATTGTTTATTTGTAATTCGGTTTAAAGTTTGGAAAGTAAACATATTCTATAGATGATTTACCTAGGCACATATTAAATGGCATACAAAGACTACAATTTATTAGAACTGTCAAAATACGAGGTACGAGGTGACAGCACTGTGTGAAACGTCATCTTCTTGTAACCTTTAATTGATGACGTGGATTGCATATAGGTTTGAACGAAGTGTACATTTATTTTCATTGTATTTAACAAACTATCATTTCTTTTTAAGGAAAATTCGAACTTATCCATCAACAATTATCAATAATTCAATTTGGATTTGTTTTTATCTAACAATAAGTAAAAGAAGAAAAAACCTTTCAATTTGAAATGAAATTCCCAGTATAATTGGATTTAATACGTTGCTTTTAAAACAATAATATTATTACTCCCTTAAGAGAATTTATGTTTACCTGTATAACGTTCTAACGGTCGTGGAAAATATCTCGCAATATCTATCAAAATTATATTTTGGGAATAAATAAATCAATTTAGCTAATTTAACTAATTTGGTTAACTGTTTCAAATGGAAATAACGGTTGTTGTTACACGTGGTACTGTATGAGATGTCGTTCAAATTTAAAAAAAAAACGAATAAGTGTCATTTTCGACCGATTGGTCTTAAAATTTGTACGTCTAGGTAAAACTTTCGATCCTAAATAAGGTTTAAATTAAAGATTTTTAAAACTTTCATTTCTTTACTTATGTTAGGCAGAACATTATCTTGAATAACTTATAATTAAACTAATAATTAAACTAATTAACTAACTAATTAATTTAACTAATTAAACTAATAATTATCTTGAACGTTAATAAATTAAGAATTCTAAATAGTGTTGTATATGTATATAACTTTTAGTATTATTTTTATGTGTAGAATCACCTCCCAAAATATTTGTGCGTCTTTGCACTTTGTATGGTTAAATATTTAACTAACCGTATTGTATGGGAGCAAGAATTTTGAAAAATTCCAAATTTAAATATTGTTTAAGAGAAAAATTTGCTACATTAATACAGTACACATGCTACACACAATACATTACTACAGCATATCTACCGATATCAATTTTGAGACAAATCGGTTATAAAAAAGATTACCTACATCACGTGACCCACGTTTTGGTGACGAAGTTGCCCTTCTTGTGAGTTATGCCCTTGAACAACTGACTCTTTCTCAAAGATTTATCTCCATTCAAAACATGAAAAGAATCCGGTTACATTTAAAACATACATATTGCTTCCATTTTTCTTTAAACATAAAATTTAAACTTTATACCCCCACCCAAAGGAATAATCACATAATACCTAGGATAGAGAAACGGAGAGAAACGTTTTAAAATACAAGCTAAATGTCTAACTACTTCAACTAATCGACTTGCCATTTACGATTTTAAAGTTCAGATTAGAACGTTGAACTTGGGAAGCTTTATTTACGTGCTTAGCTCTGAGTATTTTCGAATAACCACAACATCGAATCAAGTTGATGAATATGATATTACCAAGGTACTTATGTAGTGGGCACCTAATCAATAGTGTAATTAGTATACCGTGAACGTTAAATTTTAATTAAGTAAACATTTATGAACGTTATCTTCATCTGCCACATTTTAAAATGCACTTTATATTGTAATAGGCACAAGTTTATTTATTAAATTTGTTTTTCCCCATTATAGGTACCTTTCTATATTATCCGACTTAATAAAAATTTAGTTTGACTGATACACAAACAAGCTACTGTTTCTTTATTTATTGTGAAGAAAATTCACAAAGATCTGTTATTGCAAACATTGTATTGCCATCCCTTTACCCTTACTTTGTAAATAACAAACTTTAGCCGAATTTTAGTTTTTTCGTCTGAAGGTTTACCAATGTAACGACAACAATCGTCCAAGATTTTCGGCTTCCTTAAATAAATATTTCTGTTTGAAAAGGAACAAATCCTCGAGAACGAGAGATTATTTCCGGGTTTGGAAAGGAATGATGCGAATTTAATTTGTTATAGGTAAAGGATTTCGAAAATAAAATAAGAGTCGAAACCGCGATTACAACTCCTTATTAAGTTATTTTCATTTTAACGAAATTATTCAATCGAAAAAATCGTTTCCTTAAAAAGCTTCGAGCAACAAAATTTCTTTTTCGTACATAAAAGTTGCCTAATGATTTTTTAGCAAGGCAAATAAAGCAAAATTATGCTCTTTGAAATAGGTACGTAACTGATTTTTAAGGAGAGTTTTGGTGGATTATTTGCTTAACTATTATTAACTGATTTCATCATCTACTATTCGTCAAAAAACCAGATTTTTATTAAAAATGTAACAATTCTGTTCTATTAGTTGTATTTTAAAAATAAAAACGTGGATAAACTGTTATTGCAATTTGACCAGCTTTTTGTAGGGGTAGATTAGAAAAAGAAAAAGAACGAATTGATTTTTTTTTGTTATAATACTTTGTTTAAAATATGATTTTCGCAGCTAAATTTCAAAATAATCGGTAATTAAGTATAGGTGAATTTATTTACAATCTTTAATTTAAAGGATACCTAAATAAAATCTATGTATTATCATATTATCATTTTCTTAAAATTGTTCAGTTAAAAAGTTCGTCGTTAGAATCTCATTTCACTATTTATTAATAGTAGGTAAGTAAACCAATAATAAAAATAGTAGGTAGGTAATAAAAAAAAGGTTATATCGTTGAACTTAAATAATAAAAAGTAAATGTTATCTTCAAAAATACTAACCTATGAATAACATGAAAACACATTTAACATGTTTTCCACGTGAATTACTCTAAAGTTCGTTTAAACGGAAACGCTACGTTAGGAATTCTAACTGAAACGTCTGATACAAAGTTGCGTCATTTACCACTGCAAAATTTTTCCATATCACGAGATACGAACGAAATTAGGGTAGGTTAAGAGAGATTGAAGAAGGTTAAGAAGTGCAAACAGATTTCTTGAAAACTTTTATTTCGTTAACATATCTACCTTAAAGCGATATCTGTTTAAAAAAGGTCTTGCATATTCTATAACTCACGTACATCGACAATGGTCATTTTGTTTTTGAACGGTAAAAAATGTCAGATAAGATTTAGAAAATGTGATGGTTATCGAGAAGGACGCGTAGGCTGATATTTATGTAAAATGTATAAAAAGTCTAATTTTAGATGACATTAACACGTTTATGGACACTAAAATATGCACTGTATTATTATTTAATATAAATGTATATACACTTGAAACTAAGATAATACTTTTTATGATGTTTTGAATAAAACGTATTAAGAATAGGTATATCATAATCCTTCTTATATAAAATATTGAGTTGAAACTATAATAATGTCGAAGCAGTTTTGGCAAAACGTCTTAATCCACAAAAAATAAATTTTAGAGGAGCGCACATTTTGTGTTGTAGCGTAGCTATAAGCAATACCTTTCACGGAAATACAAATCGATTTTTTTGGTGGAAAAAATCGAAATATTATTACCAGATTTTAACAGATTATGTCTTTGCCTTAGATGCATAAGATATAGTCAGAATAACTCATTTTCGCAAAAAGTGACGGTTAAGACGTTCTACCAAAACTACTCGATATGATTTAAAAACTATAATAGGTATAAAAAAGGTAGGTGAAAAATATACTTATTAAAAAAAAAACTTTAATTTTATAGTTCAATAAAGCTTACGAACATTTTAGGTAGACGCAAAAAAAGATACCCCTCGCGAGAAAATGTGCGTTTTGGACTATCTTTTGTTTAGGTAGCAATAAATCCCAAGGTAACATACAAACCCTAGGAAAGTAGACTTTAGGTTGATGTGAAGAAATTACGATAATTACTTGTAGGTATTTACATACATGTTAAAACAATATTCATTAAGTGCGTGTACCTATAAGAATCTACTTAACGCATTTTTTCGACTTTCATCAGTTATTTTAAGCAAAATCTGAGTCAGCATGGAGAACTCTAAATTCGCCCATTTAACCGAACACGTACACTTAAGTTCAACAATTAATGTCCCGAATCGTGAGCATATTACGTATTACGTACCTATACCTACGCTTCATATTTCACCAACCACTGTAATTGTGAAAACGCGAGTAAGATAAAATTACGTTCGGAAATTGGACCGTAGAATGTTTGAGAAGAACCCTAACTGAGTGTCTATCCAAGAGTCTAACCAAGCTCGATTTTCAGAGAATTTGTGTTAGAGCTTAAAGGTTCATGTATTTACACTTTATAAATACATGGAGAGTTAGTCGACAAAAAAAGATTCTACTTTTCCTCGTCGTATTAATCATTTTTGTTTGTAATCATTTTAGACAACACAACACAATACACAACACTCGCGCACTCACACTCAAAAAGGCGTTATAAACCCAACGTGCACTATTTGCACACACGAATAACACGACACCGTAATTTAAAATTCGAACTACTGAAACAAGCACTACCGTTCTGTACCACTAACGTGAATGACCTGAAACGGGTTTGCCGGAATTCTATATATAAATGCATTCGAGTTTATACGTGGGTACTAGGAAATCCCGCTTTTATTTTAAAAACATTCAGTTCTTGCACTGTTTTTGAAATAATCGAAAAAAAGTGATAATTTTTTTTTAATTCTTATTCTTTTCTTATATTTCTCTTTTAATTCTTTTCTGTCGTAAATATTATTTTTCAAAAAGTGTAATTGTTCTGAGAAAAATAAAAAAAAAGGAGTTTCTTGACATGCGACATGAAAATTCGATAAAGAGGTTTACGCGCGGTCAGATTTTTTGATACTTTGCACGCTGTCAAGTGTGACGCATAGGTAGTCTGTGAGGCGTGATCTAACTTAGTGACGTTACGCAGGTCATTCTCATTAGTTGATTGTTGAAAGTTTGACAAGTTTTACTAAGCGTCTTCACTATAAAATTTGTCAGAAAATTCCCCCACAATGTAAATAAATCACATTTTTAGAATTTTAACTTCACCAAACTTTTCATGACAAGTTTTATCTACCATACGAGTGTCCACACGGTAAAACATCTTTAACAAACACCGAAATAAGGAGTTTTTTCAAGTTTTGTTTATTATATGTTTTGACGCTGCTTAACATGATGTTATTATACCTATATTTTATCTGTATGAGTAGAACTAGCTTATTCAAAAATTGCAGTATTCAAATATGAAGGTATTTAAGACGGAAATGGGAATTGGAAAACTCGCCAAGTAAAGGTGGGGATGAAATAAATAGCTGTAGTGCTCTCGTAATGGAAACGATGGGCATGTTACCAAAATTGTCTGATCTTTTATTCTATTTATAAGGTCGGGATGGTTGCCGTTAGGTTTAACTATTAATGACGAAAACTTGAAGAAATCGAATAGCTCGTTTTATATGTAATTTGTGAGAAACTTAAACTCGTTTAATTTTGATTGTTTAGGTCGGTTAATATAGACCGTAACTTAACGTATGTGCTTAATTTAAAAACAAACAGCGTTATGTTTCTGAAGAGCATAATTAACAAAATAAACCCACTTTCCAACTTGATATACGAAACTTAAATTAGTTCAATTATTATAAAATTTTAGTAATTAAAACTAAAATGGGCACTAAAGGGTTCAGAGAAAGTTTATAGTGTTTCACTATTAATACAACTTTATTAAGTAGGCAGAGTAGATTAATAGTTTACCTAACAAAAAATTAATATGTTGTCATTATTCGATGAATTAAAAAAAATAGTAGATTTACTAAAATTAATAATGTTGATTTACTTTTAATATTAGTGCTTATTAGGGAGCGTTCAAGAGTTACGTAACCAGGTTTAAGGAGTGGGGGCTAACATTTTCCTTATTTTTATTTTACGTAATGTAGAAAATAAAATAATAATCAAATATTTGTAATTTATTACTCTGTTTACGTCAGTTTTGTACACGACCAAATGTAAACCAAAAGCGTAATTAAAAATGCGCACGGAAACGAAGATTCCGAATGGCTAAGCGAGGACGATTAAAATTTGCATACATCTCTAAACCTGTTCTGTGGTATAAAAATGATTAATAAAATTTTCAAATTTGAAATAAGTAGTTTTAATAATAATGTTACAAAACAATTTAATTTTTGTTTTTTGCAATTTTTTTACGAAAGACAGGTTAATTTAGCAACTTTTATTACTCTTTGAAAAATTTAATATTTTGCATCGTTTCTTCATAAATGGACAATTTTCGTCATGATATATTTGTAATGACAAAAAAATTGCTGCAAAATCTAGATGACTGTGACAAAAATAGGTAGTACTTAAAGCAAATGTTCAAAATGACTACCATTAACACGTTCACGCAAAGAAATCTGCGAAAAAAGTTGAACTGAATACTTTGCAATATTTCAGCATCAGCTTTTAAAACTTCAACTTTTAGCGCAAAATTGTTCTATGTCAACGTGTTAAAGGTAGCCATTTTAAACATTTGCTTTAAAAATTACTTTTGTCTATTTTTGCAGTCATTTGCAGCCATGTTTTGTTATGTCATTGTTACAAATAAAACATGGCGAAAGTTGCCCATTTATGAAGAAACTGTCTTTCGAAAAACATTCCCAAATGAATCGATAGCGTACGTATAAAAAAGTTGTTTGTAGAAAATTGAGGCTATGCCCCCTAAAGATAAACACCCTGTGTGTTAAATCGAGCAAGGTGCCGTGTGTTTCTTAGTCTTAACTGCAACAATACGTGTACCAACAAACACTTAAAGTTTTTAAGCTAAGTCGTTAATAAGTTATTTTAAAAAAAATATGTGATAATGCCTCCTTTCGAGGGTTGCATCTCGAAAAGGATACAATTCGGAATGTAGATAAGTTATGGTAAATAGGCATATTTACAGCTCAAGAATCTGTAGTCAAGCGTTGTACAGACCTTTTAGAGACACCCTTACTACAAATATATAACTATATTTGATTTCTACTGTGCTTTTCTAACATTTACATATTAGACATTCAGAATTTAATTAAATTAATAGTAATTTAATTAATGAAGAATGTCAAATACAATTATTCAATAACTTTCGCCGAATGCTGGGGTTAATGCTAGGTATAACAATCGTTTGTTGATAACTGCTTAAATTCATCATAATGAATAGTTAATATTATATTAATGTGTATTTTAGTTAGTGATCAAAAAAAATGCAGGACGGAAATGTTCCTAAACACAAATCAATATTATAATTAAATACTTTACTGTCGAAATTATAGATTTTGATTAATTACGGAATAACGTGCAACTTATTCGTATTATCATAAATTACAATACTATTTTTGTATGATTAAGGAAACGAATATGTACTTATTTTGTAAGCTATGCAGTAGTATTATAATAAACATTATATATGAATTAAAGAAATTTTAAAAATTTTACGTTTAAAATTGTAACCTCAATTTAACTCGAAATTACGATCGTTTAAATAATTGCCTCCATTTAATTTTTATTATAAAAAGGTTAAGTTGATATTTTCATGCATAGTATGTACATAAATACATAGGTTGCATGTGCAAATTACCTCTTAAAAATGCAAATATTTCCAGTAGGTTTTTAATTAAACCGTTTAATTTTTGTACGTCTGTTATTTGTCACTGAGGCATTTAAATACCTGAAACTTCTTATACGTATATAAGTAGATACCTAAATGATGAGACGAAAAATTAATCACGAACACGTCAAATTCAATTATAAAATAATGAAAAAAATACGACATGTACGTTTGTTGGTTAAATTAGAACGCAATTTATTCGAATTAGTAGACTAAATTCCTAATTAACGCGCTTTGCAGCTTTTGAAAACTTAAAGCATAATTATATACAGATCCTGAATTTTCAGCGAATCGTGGAATAATTTTCACTAGTATAGCGTAAATCAAGTGGAAATTGTAAATTAACAATAATTAATTCTATTTGTACAAAGAGAATTTCAGAATTTAGTAATAAAAAGTAGGGCGTCACGAATGAAACCCTTTGAGGTCCAAATTCTCGTCCTTGATGTCAGCCTTGAATTTTAACAAACGATTCGACGAATAGTTTCGGTCTGATAAAGGACGAAGTAGTGAAGGAGAAACTTAAGATGTAAATTTTTCATTCATATCCAATACACCTACTTATGTTAGATTAATTATTTTATTTTAATTATCGAGATATCAATAAAACGTAATTAATATAATTTAATGATAATGAAAAATATTATGGATGCATTTGTTTATGTAAGCGCTAATAAAATTTACAATGCAAGGTAATGTACGGTCGGATATCTCGAAACTTTTTCGTCTTGTTAGTCTGCAGGGAATTGCAGTCAATAGCTTGTTACAAGCCTCAATCGATAACATAGAGGGTTTTTCAAATCTAAATGTAGGACGAACTTTTTAAGATGACTTGTACTACGTGTGTGCCACATTAATAAAAATTGCCTTGTATTTTTTTTTCGAACGATTTGTCATATTTTTATTCATGACATTTTCAATTATCGTTATGTTCGACTTTAAATTCTTTTCTTAAAAAATATACCTAATTCCTAAATTTAATATTCAATAATAGGTACTTATGTATTAAATAAAATATCGTTTTTACTTTCTGTCGGTAATTATAGACTTGCGTTAATCCGGTATTTATGGAACCGAGGTCTGTTGGATTAGCGAAAATTACTCAAAAGGTACACCTAAAGGGCTGGCTAATAATTAAAGATCAAAAAATGATAAAAATTTGATCACGTAAGGTATAAAGCTGAAATATTTTATGTAACATTAAAAGAAGTTAATATAATATAATGTCGTAACTTTGAAAATTTCAAGACATTTGTTTCTTGCCCTTAGATATCTGTGTTACTGCCTTTTCTTTCCGAACAAAGTGTGTCGGATTAACGCGATTCTACTGTACATATATTTTAAACAAACACAAATATTGGAACATTAATTTCATCGATTTAATGTAGGTATCCACACATTATACATAGAACGGCAAAGTTTTTATTCAGCATTTTCATTAATATCGCAAGTTGTTTTAATTAAATTTTGTAGGAAATTGGTCAATCAGAAAGTGACTTCGTTACTTCAATTAATCAATAACTTGTGCCCAATACACGTAATAAAATACTAAAAACAAGAAATTTTCTACTAAATCTATTGATTAAAAGATAAAGTAACTTTAGACCTATTTATTTTAATTCATTTACATATAATAAAATTTAGGTTGTGTTGTTAACGATTAAACCCTTTGTTAAAATATATACATAGGTATAGGTACTATTTTACATAGTAGGTACGCAGGTATGTGTGCACAGATACATATTATTAAAATTAAAAATCTATTTTAAATTTATTTATATGTGCAGAACGCTAACCGCAAAATCTGCTGTGATTATATATTTACACATTTTTCCCCAAAGCTCAGCAGACGCGTCCTATGTATGAATATCAAGTTTATTAACGGGGAATATGCTATAAAAAAATGAGTCGCATCTGAGTTTGACGATAAGTAGTTAGATTTTTATTGGAATTCTTAAAAATTTGGTATTACTGTAGATATATTTTATAATATAACTGATAGAAGTTATACACAAACTATACAATAATTCAATTTATACCATCAATAATTAATAGAATAATGGAATAGAATTAACAAGCGGTCTTAAAAGAATTAGGTAATACGTAAAACTGATTTATTACCAAAATAAGTACCCTCGGTTTCTACATTTGTACGACAAAAAGATTATTTTACGTGAATCATGCGATGTGGAAAATCACACGTTGTGCGTAGTAGCTATTCACCTCGTCGAATACAACCTTAATAAAGAAATTTCCTATAGAAAAAATCACGCACGCTTACGAAAAAATGTAGTGAGACGCCATCGCGCAGAAATCGTATTCGCACATTTTTCGATAAATCGGGAACGTTATCTTGCAGAAATTAAATAGTGTTTAATTAATAGTGTTTACCGTTACTTTACGTGGTATTCTGCGGTAAGACTTCTTTAGATGTACGCAACTTTTAATATCATAAGAAAAGTCTAACGGCGTTAAGTCTAGTGAACGAGCTGACCACTTTTGTATGTACTTACGTCTCTGGTAAGTCCGTATTTAAAGATGTAAGTCTAGTATTTTGCCTATAAATACCTTAACTTTGTAAATATTTATTAATTTACTAACAATAAGTACTTTATGTAGGTAATTATTTAATTGAAGAGTTTCATAAAGATCGAAAGCATTTAGATCGGAAGACCGTGCGGGCCACTAATAACTTAATCAAATGTCACGACTGAACACAAAAAGCACAGATTACTTACTTGATAATTGTCTGAAAAACTTAAATGCGTGTAACCAGTGATTTTCTTTTTAATTCACTGCTGTAATTCAATAACGGATCATTTTAGGACATATGTTTAAATCAACTTTTTTCCTAATTTTTAATCGTAGTGGCCGTTTGTGTATAGCCACCCCACCTTTTTTGTTACGCCCCGCATAAGCAGGTAAATATATTTTACAAAATACGTACTATGTAATAAGTACAAACTTTCAACGTAAACATGCGTGCTACTTATTTATAAATAAATTCATCTACCCGTTTCCACACGAAGTAAATCAAGCCTTTTGGGACCTACGCTCCCACATCGATGGACAAAAATATACGCCAAATTATTTTATATCGCCGGAAGCTACATTGAAATTCAGTTAAACTCAAGGGCGATCGCAAAATTAAAGTCTAAAAACGGCACTAATTAAATGAACCGACTCGTATGTTACTCGAATAGACGTTACATTTTTATGTAACGAAGGTAAGGATTTCCAAGCTCTATTGAATTGCCACGTGTCGGAAAGGACGATTACCACGTGCTCCTTATGCAACCATAATTGTATAAAATTGTGCTTTCGGTTTAATGATGTGTACAGTTTCTTTGAATGAGAATGTTAAATTTGTTTTCAAGTTGTAATATTTACGACAATTATCTAGAGATTTCAAAACAGATCATTGATAATTAAATAGGTATTTGTTATTTCTGAAATTAAAAATACTATACATAAGCGTTTGGTTCACGATTATTGTCGTGTGCAAAGTATAATATATAATGTATAAATCCGCGAATAAGTTTTTGTATAATTTTCCAAAAAGCTTTGTTTACAACTTGTTCTTAAAGCGTAATAATTCAAGATTTAAAGCTGAGTACCAAATCATTGAAACACGGACGTCTTGAGAAACGACAGAAATTATTTGTTTGGACGATATTACAGGATAAAAGCTCAATATAACCAAGAACATATTTCAGCTAAGAATTTCAAATTTTTGTTGAAGTTGTTGCAGTTCTATTATTGGATTTCGTATTACTTTGTTCTTTATTTAAAATTATATTGTTCACCATCGAGGAGTAAACTTTTGTAAATACTTACATTCCTTCTCGACTTCAAGTCCTTCCTACGATTTCTACTTTTTTGACTTTTTATTAAAAGTTCGTGGAAGAGAAATAGCAGGTGCTAGATTTAAACGTTCCGATAATGTTCCTCTAGTTTCACCGATTTCTATTTTAAATGCACGTGTTTCTCCCTTTTCTATCTTGTGCTGTTTAATGCATATTTCCTTATTATTTGAAATAAAATTTTTAAAAAGCTTCTTTGAGCACTTAAGGCCTTAAGCTGTTTACTAAAGAGAATATATCCTAACTAGAATTTTATTGTAATGCTTTCGGTTTTAAATTGATTATTACCTAATATACACATAATTTGATATTAAATAATTTAATTACGAATTTTTTCTGTAGGTATAACAGAATAGTTGAAATACATACCTACATTCTTTTTTTTGTAACAGTTGCAATCATTGCACACGCTACTCAGCCAATTAAAAGCCTTCTAGCCTGTCGTGCAATGACTTTAAGCACAGGTTGAAAGGATATTTCAGCACTAGTTAAACAATATACTATTAACGAAGCGAATAGGTTTGACAAAAATAATTTTGAAATCGCGTTAGAGGAAATATACCGTGTAAAAGAGAAAAGGGACAGAATTTTCGGCACCGCGTTATTTCAAAACCGTGCAAAAAAAAGTTGAGTGAAGGTATATTAAAAATATTGAAATTTTAATTTTTCTCTGGACGAAAATACGCAAGAAAATATTCGGCATTTGGCATTATGTAAATAAAAGTGTTTTTTTTTAACAAAAATTCGCCGCATTTAAAAATTGTTTGATGGGATTAAGTGTGAAGCAAGAATTTGGCGGTAAATTTAGCAAGAATGAATGTTGATTAAAAACACAACACACACAGCTTAACAATATTTATTACCCTAGTTTCTATAAACTACCAGAGAAAACTTTTTCTAATTTTTCTTTCTTTGTTTTTAAGAGTCTTGAGAGATAAGCAACTATTAGCTAGCTTTAAAAAGAACTGACGACGTCACTTTATAGATAAATAGTACCTATAGGTACAACATATATTGACAAATGGTATAAATATTTTTAAAAGACAGTAATTGAGAAAAAATTGATTTATTACTTATATCTATTATACAATTAATGATATTAACAAAACATCTGTAGAATTTTCCACACCACTCACGAAGTTATTCTCCAAGGCGCATAGTCTTCTTTAGGTCGAGACGTCGCCTGCAGCCCTACCACACCTGCACACAGCTTTTCCATGAGCAAAAACAGTTTTTATCCTTGCAAGTCAAAGTTGCCTAAGCTGCGCATGCTATAGCGCGACTTGATCTAAATTTCGCATCGCCGACGTTCACATTTTTTCCTTTCTCCTTCTCCTACTCATCCATCGCACGTTTTCATTCTTTCTTTATAGCTGTTTCTAGCTTCTCGTTTATGAAGATTCGCATTCTTCACATCAAGCTCGAATTTCTTCCAACGTTGCACGGCGTTGAGATTTTTTTAATACGGAATCTGCTGCTGAACGAATTTAAGTTAAAAAATGTCACCCATCTAAACGAACAATTTCTTCTCACATTTGTTTGACACATTCTTCTTCTACTCGTTTCAAACTTATAACAACGAATTACGAACAACTGAAATTAGGAAAATGATTAAAAACACATGTAAAAATAAAACTGCGCAGAAATCGTGAATAATTATTTATGCAACAAGTGCGGAAAAGTGGTGAAATTTTTAATAGAGGCCAAGCCGAGATGAATTTCCTTCATATATATTTCTTTTTACTTTTTGCCTCGTTTTAAGAAATTCATGGACGTTTCTGACTGCTATTATTAACACAATATTTAATAATCTACGCAAAATAGACTGACTAATTGGGGTCATTCTAAAGCCATTAAGTAAATAATAAATCTATCATAAAGAATTAGATAATTAGTTGGATAATCAATTTATCGAAGAGTGGCGTGTTTAAAAATAAAATTAGTTGGGCACTTACTTGTTGCCAATATGAATACGATGTATTTTAAAATATTATTCAGAAAATTGTTTAGGTTATTGTATAGTTTGAAATTGAAATTTTTGGATATTAATTGATATTTCATTTTCATTTACTTTAACTGTTTATTTTAGGGTACCAGGTGGTGACTGTAAATAAGTAAAAAACGACAGTAACAAGAATTATTTTAAACTTACCCAAATGTAATATAATTAAATTTAATAGATGGTCAAAATAAACTCAAACTATCAAACTGTTACGATCTTCAAGTTTTTATAAGAAGAAATTTTAGAAACGTTTTTAATTTAGACGAATCGGGTATGTTTAATAAGATAATTGAACATAATAAGAGAAATGAGAAAAAAATACATAATCCTAAATTTTTCTTTCCAACCTCACATACATTTACTTTATATTTCAAAACTTACACTCCCGTTAAAACGAACGATTGTTTATTAAACACTTTCTTTATGTAATTGTTTACGCAATTCGGTATGTCATTTCTTACCTTAAATAGTTACTTTATTACTTTATGTATAATATGTAGGTATATAAATAAAAATCAATTACATGAAGAAAGTATCCTTTACGTCACTTATGCTTCGGCTTATGCGAAAAACGAAAAATGAACAACGATAATAATATATAAGGATTCGATTTACTCATATTTCGCTTAATGTAATAGTAGTAAGTACTAACAACTAGAAAAATTTACAGAAACGTTCTTAATTTGAATAACGTTGATAAATAACTGCAATCTTTAGTTTATCCTGAAAGAAATTAAATTTATGTAATATGTCAATCATAAAATATGTACGTAACAAGAGAAAAAATTAGATAATTCCAAATTTTGTCTTTTCAATATTACTTACATACCTTTATTTTGTTTAATCACTTGCACTCCCGTTAAAACGAACATTTTGACGCAAAATTAAAGTAACAGCAAATGTAGGGGGGGACCGATAACTTAATACTTATTCCTTAATATTAAATGTACCTTGTAATCCGCGTCTTCTTGGACTGTGAGCTTGCAACATTACATATAGGCATCACGCTTTCCACTTGATAATCACTATCACTTATCAAGGAAAAATGGCGCATAACATGCAAGCGCATATTACAGATCGTAGGTATGTAAGTTGTAATTACTTATAAGCGGCTTCGCGTTCTGTAGGTAAGCATGTATCCGTTCATCAATTTGTGAGCTATATAAGCTCAACGTCGAAAGCGGTTTTTGGGTCGACCGAATTCCGACTAACGCGTATTTCTAACACTTTCAAAAAATTACAACTTTCAACGTACCTACATGTTTATTTTTATTTTTTTCTTGTCGTTGCGGTGGCAATCGCGAAGCAATAGCGTAACGTGAATGTATGCACGTAAATAATTTGAGACAGCGTCGAAACAATATTCTGATTTTCTGGTGACAACCTATGCGTAACGAAAGTTTCAATTTCAGAGAGAATAAGACTTTGTCGTAGAGAATTGATTTTAGTGCTCAGTGCTATTATGATTTACATGATATATGACATACACATTACATGTACGTAAATATTATACAAATACATAAATAGCGAGGTTATCGAAATAAAAACGATAGCTTCCTACCTTTGATCGATGGCTACAAGCTCAACAGTCCCGCATTCCTTGTCGATCTTCAGCTACCTAAGGTTACCCACAAGGTTTACCTACAGTTTACCTACAATTGTTACCTACCTATGTTTACACTTGTAAACATAATAAACACAGTATCGACGGAGGGGGGGATATTGTTTGCTGTTACTTTAAATTTATTTTTCAATTTATTCAATAACACGCGTTAACATAAACCACCGTCGCTTCTCTAACCACTAACGTATAAATTTCAACATGATAAGTTTCCACGAGATATTTAAAAATTTACAATTAGATATAAATAAACATTTACCTATGTAGATTCATTAACTGCATTACTTACTTTGTCGTGTTAATGAAAGTCGCAATAAAAATTACGCGTCGTGGTAGAAAAACGACAATGGGCGGGGCATATTTTTATTATTTTCGAACATTTTCTTATTATCTATATTGAAATCATGCAATGATTTCACTTCGTTCTTTAAAAATTCGCAACTTTAAATTTATTTTATTTGAATATTTATATGAAACTTTTATCATTTTATATTCAAAAACTTTAATGATAGTTACTTTTTATATGGTATATTTTATATTAATCAATGTCCTCATGTATACCCAGAGGTGTCGAGCTATTTATGATATTAAAACAGTGATCTTTAAAATTAGGTAACTATCTACTTACTATTTTTGATTTTTAATTGAATTACCAACTTATTTTATATTTAAATAATTAATTACTTAATTGCCTACTTTTAATCATTTTATTTTGTAATATGAAATTTAATTTTTAACAACTTAGTTCTTTCAATGTGTTACTTGATTAACTTACGCACATTTTGAAAATCAATATTTTATAAAAACTCACCGATAAATATGGCCCCGCTTAATAAAATAAAAGGATCCTACCTGTAACAAACAAAAAAAAACAAAATTAGATTGAGTTGTGTTAAGCTTTTTGGCTGATTTATTACCTTAATTCTTCGACGTTCTCCAACGTTATGCCTCGATTTCTCGACGTCCTCCAAACGTTGCCTTTCGACTTCTCGACTGCAAGCTCCGATAAATCGCACGCACTTCACATCTGTAAAAAACGATTTAAAATTAGTGCGGCAATATAATTTGTTAAAAATCATATTAAACCAGTTTCAATCTTATTTATTTACTTTTAATACCAAACACTAAGACTTTAAAAAAATTAATATTTAATTAATGAGATCAACATTAAATTTTGATTAATGTGCGATACGGATCAAGAAAATGCCAGGAGAATGGTCACCCGAACACAAGTAAACATTTCTTATTTTTTATAAAATCAATAATTCTACCTACACATTTGTAAATATAGGTAGATGTTATGATAATAATCATCAAATACTAACCGAAAACTGAAAATTTTAATAACTTTACCCCAGCATTTTTAAGTTGTATTTTTTCGCGAAAACGACAACGGAATATACATTAAATAAACGAAACGTGTAAACATTTTACTTTGGTATTTCGTGCTTCTTAACTTTATGAAATACCTCAATGAGGCCACTACATACCTATTTTTTTACGAACAAAATAGATACGCAAACATGAAACACAAAAGTCTGTAACGAATACCTACTTACACACTTTAAACTTTAGTTGGTTGCACTTGTAATTGATTGACGTAGATACGACTATTACCTAATTTACTAAATTACTAATAGTCGAGTCAATGAAGCCGAAAAATCGTCAAAACTTCGGAAACCCAAGATAACCGAACCGATTTTACTAAAAATTTACTGAAACTAAAATATTTGTTATATTACTTACATAAGTTACTTAAAATCAGAAACATTCCGATTGTCGGACTCAAGTACAGTTAAACTTCCATATAACGAACATCTGTATAGAGAATTTCTTCTCTATGTTTTGTAGAGACATTAAAATAATATTTAACAAAAGATGTTATCTTTATTCAACGAAATCTCTCTATAACAAATATCGTTTCAGAATTTATCGATTTCGTTATAAAGAAATTTAACTGTAATTTTATTATTTAAACAATTAAAATAAATGTATACAGGATGCCCAGAAAATGGTGGAATATCTCTCGGGAGCGTAAAATCTACGTCAAAATAATATTACAAGTTTTTATTAATTTTTTTCTACAGCGCTCTCCTGTTGAGATATTCACCCACAAAGCTGAAGAATGAAAATCAATGTTTTAACAATTTTTTCGTTATAGTTTAATAATTTTTGGTATACATATTAAAACCTTGAGGTTAGAAACCATATTCCATAAAATCATACATAAAGAATATGAGATGCAGAGTATTCCATATATTATTTAAATGTGACTTAATCGAATATAGCTTATTTTATCGAAAGAATGCCTTTTTATCTTGAAATGACTGGGAAATCCGAAAATATTCAAAAATTTCAAAACTAAAACTTCTAAAAAAATTTTTAGGTTAGAAAGGGTACTGCGCCCCTAACTCACCTGAGGTGATATCAAAATATCTATTTACGCCATTTTAAAGACCTTAATTTTTTACGTATGTATACCAAAAATTATTAAAAAATGTTATTTGAAAAATTGATTTTCATTTTGCAACTTTGGTGGTGATACCTCAACAAAACACTTTATAGGAACTTGTGACGTTATTTTGACGTGGTTTATATGCTCCCGAAAGATTTTCCACCACATTTCGGACATTCTGTATAAAGTTGTAATTGTTTAAACAGTATAAATAGGTACTTGAGCACAACAATTGGAACGTTTTTGATTTCAAATAATGTAGTAGGTATAACAAATATTTTTAAAAATGGTTTCACGTAATCGGTTATATTCGTGTGGGTTCCGAAGT
Source organism: Rhagophthalmus giganteus (assembly GCA_036326145.1). Lineage (NCBI taxonomy): Eukaryota > Metazoa > Arthropoda > Insecta > Coleoptera > Rhagophthalmidae > Rhagophthalmus > Rhagophthalmus giganteus. The sequence goes on from JARFJA010000001.1 coordinate 54,361,884, forward strand.
AAAAACCGTCATTTACTCGACCATAATAACTATCGACTTTATGAAAAATGAAATTTCTGCAAATCTTTAACGATCGTATAACACCACGTATTAAAATGTAAACTCTAGGAATTAATTATTAATTTAATAATATTCGAAAATACAAATTTCTTATAAAAAAAATAACAATGAATGACCAATTGGTCAAAAATGACCAATAACAATAACACAATGAATATGATTTATTCACACGTGTGTTTAGTTTAAGCGAACACTTATTTATCTCACTGTCGGATAGATAAGCCGATGATAGTCGTACCTATCAGGAAGCCCAGCCGGGTCGTAAACAACAGGTAATTACGTACCTATACACTACATCACTAATTTACGTATTATTTTAAATGTAAAACAAATTATAAATAGCCAAAATATTTACATATATGTTTAGGTACATAAAAATGATACGTATTATACATATAGGTATGATTAAATTATATTTTAACAAAACGAATATTCTGTAGTATAATTATTATTAAGATTTAAGTCATAATCCGTACTAAAACCTTCAAAAATTCGATAAAATATGCTTACTAATCTAATTTTTAATTCAGAATATATGATGTGGAAAAAAATAGATTTACAATAAAATTTACAGTTGGGAGGAATTTTTAAACGGAATCTCTAAAATCGCGTTTAAGATAACACTTTTTTTGTTTAATAAGAAACTGAAAATTTAATTCGTTAAACTGCTGGAAAATGTCCGCCACTATTCCAAAAATTAAAATGTAAAGTCGAAAATAAAACACCAAAATTTAATTATAGCGACCATCTGAATCGTATTATCATTTAAAGACCGTCGACAACGAACTGACAAAACATTGATTTATAGAAAAGACCTTTACGTAAAATAATTGACCAACGTTACAGTTTGATTAGTCCCTTTATTAAAATGTATTATTCCAGGTTGACAACTATATGCACGACTACGTGCGACGCGGCGCACGTGTCCGATACAACGTCATGTGTTATCTTTATAACTTATGATACTAATTAATCGAAGGTATTCAAAAACAACTGCAAATGTCTTACCGTGATTTTTATTCTACGCTATAATTGTTTTAAATATAATACGAGGACAAATGAAAATTTTATAGTTCTTTTAATTGAAAAAAATTAATTTTCTACCTATTTATAATTATTTTAATATTTCATCAGATTGCAAAATTTTGAATCTTTTACCCCAAAAAAAAACATTATAATTTTGCACAACACACGGAAAAATACTTATCGATTTTTCTGTTTACGAATTCAGAATGCGTAGAAAAGTATTATTCAAATGTTTTTTTTAAGTACCTAGGTAACCACTTACTTTATTAACCATCAAAATCGAGCCTCCTTTGTTCTGGGCACACGCTCATTTTTAACAGAAATTGCTTTAAAATGACACAAATAGTTTGTTTAAAACGGCACACAAATTTTAAACCCTTAAATTATTAGAAAATATCCATCGCTATTCCAAAAATCAAAATTTAAATCGGAAAAATGCCACAAATAACCGCGGCCTGATTTGCGTAAGTACATCATTTACATACTACTTTTTTATTACGTGTTATTGGACTCGGGTACCGACACGCTCGCGACGTTTTCCATAAAACGACGTCTTATCTCGAGTTTACGAGACTAATCGAAGATATTAGAAATCAACTGCAACATTTTACCAAGGTTTTTACGGTTTGAATTAAATATTATGCGCGTAGCTTTTAAATTTAATACAAGAACAAATAAAATGAAAATTTATATGTATTATATACTATATATTTATCTAGATCTTTTCATTGAAAAAAAAAGGAATTTTCTACAAATTTATAATTATTATTCTAACGTTTCGTTAGACTGCAAAATTTTAATTAGGCGTTAATGGACCCATTTTGAAGGTTGTAAAAAATAAAAATTGTACAAAGCCGTACAAAGCCGTACAAAATGATCACAAAGAAAGTTTTTGAATCTAAACATTTTGCACCAAAAAGACCTAAATCCCTAAAAGTACCTAAAGATTTCTCTGTTTTCGAATTAAGAATTCGTAGAAAAGTATTATTGAAATATCCTCTTGTAATTGAGTAACCACTTACTTTATTAATCATCAAAATCGAGCCTCCGTGTAAGTACCTGGACACACACAAATTTTTAATCGGAATCGCTGAAATTGTTTTAAAATGACACATATTTTGTTTAAAATGAAACTAAAAATCTAATTCGTCCACCACTATTTCGAAAATTTAAATTTACAATCGAATATAGGTAGGTACCTACAGCAAACTTTAATAACCGCGAATCGATTCACGTGCATCATTTATTAAGGGGGCGACCGCTGCGTTTGTTGTCAATAGATGGCAGCAACTACAAAGATTAAGCATTATTTTATGAATGGATAACTTTTGAAAAACGTTAAAATTTTGATTTTAGCTTCAATTTTTACAAATGCAATTCATTAATTTAGGGAATCACAAAATTTCACGTTGATCGTAACTGTTTTTAAAAATTTATTGCTAATTAAAGTTTGAAAATAGAAGGTTTTTATTTTGAGTAATGTTTAACTTTTTCTATATGAGTACCTAAGTTATTTTATAAATGTTCTAATTTTAAAATATGAACGTCGAAATGGAATTAATAAAGTTTATTTCTAATTTTAAAGTTTATTGTCAAGCTCTAGTTATTATAAATATAAATAACGTTTTTCAAAAGTTATCCATTCATAAAATAATGCTTAATTTTTGTAACTGCTGTCATTTATTGACAACAAATACAGCGGTCGCCCTCTTAAAGACGGACAACGAGAAACTGATAAGAGACGAGCTATAAAAATTTCCTATCAATAAGAATAAAGCTTTATGTAAAGATGACCAATTGTTATAGTTTGATTACTCCCTTCTTAAAAAGTAGGTATTATTCATTCGGGGCAGGTACACGTATCGAACGCAGCACGGCCGCAACGTGTCCGATAAAACGTATATTATCTCAACTTTCCGGTGCCTAATCGAAGGTAAAGCTATTGAAGAATTTTCTATACGTAAGAATCTAGAATATCATTTTAACATTTTCTTAGACTTCAAAATTTTAAATTCCGTTGATAGGCTCATTTAGAAAAAAAAATTAAAAATTCTACAAAGCTGTGCATTTGTGAATTTGATTATATTAATGAATTTCTCTTCATATTTTTCTAATATTAAGGTACCTAATTATCTATTTGATATTTAAATCCCATTTAAGTCAGTTTTTTTGGTAGGTACATGGGTACCTAGAAATTCTGTATTGATTATAGAAAAACCACAAACTAATGTATAGGTATCTATGAAAGAATAATATTAAAGAAATGTAATTTTAAAAAAACTTTGCAAATTTAGGAACATATTCATAATCTACTTGCCCTTCTACATCGATTGATACAACTTTTATTTAGTATAGGTAATAATTTAATCAGTATATACCTACCTAATTTGGAGAAAAAAGTTAAAAAAATATATTTTTTGAGGTATTACCCCAAAAATCTCCTTTGTGATATTTTAGAAGAGAGAAAGATGAAAATTTCCGTACGAATTTATTTTCTTATTCTCCTGGTTATGCGCTAAGAGAGAAAAGAACCATTTTAATTTAAACGAACTCTTTTATTAATTAGCACCGTTTTAAATATACCTACTTACAAATAAATATTTTAATTCGAACTAAAAATTGTTTATTTCAAAATGTTCAAGGCTTTATTTTTAAACAATATTCATCGTCGTTCCAAAATTCACAAGTAGGGGAACATGTGGCAACTATGATGAAATGGCGGGATAATGTGAAATGTTCTCGTCAATGCACAGATTGACCGCAACACCTATTTTGTTTTCATGTTATTAACCACTTTGGGGATTGACAAATTCTGTGGCGTTAGTAAAAAATTTTATAAAGATTGTTTGATTTCTTGTGGTCAAATTGTAACTTCCCTGGGTAAGAAATTAAATCTTTGCTCGTAATATCATTTATTATAACCATGTGTGTACTTATGTGTTATAATGTAAGCATTCGTTTGTTCAGAATAAGCTTATTACTGCGTCATAGCAATTACTTCGTGTTATACGTAATGCGAGGCAATGTGAAAGGAGCAAAGTGACATATTATCTCACTCGTGGTGAAACGGCGTCACTCATCTGTGTTAGGGACCTTACACAATCAATAATACTTATTACTAACAAAATAACGAAAGTATTATTGAACGTGTAAAGCCGATAAAAATAGAATAATGGTAAGTATAGATGTACAAGTCGTCCAAACCTATATGCAACACGTCATCAAGAGAAGGTTACTAGATGATGACGTTTCACACAGTGTTGTCACCTCGTACCTCGCATTTTGACAGTTCTATTAAATTGTCTTTCTTTATGCCACCTAATATATGCGCAGGTAAATCATCTATAGAATATGTCATTTTCCAAACATTAAATCGAATTACAAATAAACTATCTAGTAACATTTTTTTTGATGACGTGTTGCATATAGGTTTGGATAGGCCATAGATCCGCATATTCTGATATTCGAGCATCAGAACTGATAGCGAAATACTCACATATGACATGATATTTAAGGAGCTAAAATGTAAAATATAGTGGAGTATAAAGAAATATCAACATTATTAACGAAACATCTGGGACAGTTGCACGACAACCGTTCATTGCCGATCGGCTATTGTACAACTGGCCCCTGGTGGTTTTACTTAGCTCCATGTGCAAACCATTGTAAATCACTTTTCCATGTGAATGGGGCAAAGTCACATTTTTTAACATGTTTTTCTTATTGCGACACACCTCAAAGTATAAGGAGCCACTTATTATCGCCCTCTGGTTATAAATGTTGCTGCATTGTAGCTTTGTATGTTAATTTGTTCGATAACTACGATATTTTAATTTTACCTATGAAAACTTTTAGTTTTACCCAGATTCATTTTTCTCTGGGTAGTAATTAAAGAAGTATTTGGGCCAAAATTACCAAAATATGATAGTTGCATGTGTATTTCAATTTACAAGGTCCACAAATGGTTTTTATGCGATATAAATTGCAAACAATATTGTACTTATTCTCTTATTCAACTATTTTAAAGATAATTTTATATGAGTGATGGAATTGGTTATGGTTTAGGCGTTTTTAATTTCTTCAAATATATAAATAAAGTCCTCCGCCCGATTTACGAATTGAAGCAACGACACGACTATTTCATTTTCTCAGATACACTCTTGAAAGGGTAATAATTAAAAGGGTAGTTATTAAAACATAATTTAATGATCTTTATACCTATACATAAACTAATTCATGTTCTTTTATAAGCTAATGATTTATGTATTATCTATATTGAATCTACGAAAATAAAATGAAAAAATCCGTGTAAAAATAACTATTCCCTTATTTCACATTAAAAATTCCATTTTCTTTTGGGTAGGTACGTATCTAAATTGTTAGCATTTGCATATTCATTGTTTTTACGAGTGTGATTATACTCATCAGTAATTAATTATTTAAATGCAAGCTTTATATAAGTACTTCTTTATCACGAATCACTACGAGTACATCATTATTTAATACAATCCTCATATTTTATAGCGTCTATTTTATTAAATTTATAAGACAATTTACGGCGCAACTTACTGTAAAATGTAGAACTTGTTACGTAACAATATTGATCTTATCAAAGACTATAGTACTTACTCTTTAATAGTAAACCATTTTAGAGAACAGAATGCTGCAGTTTAAGCATGATAATATTACGTACGTTTTTGTAAAACAACATACATAATGAAATTTAAATTAACCTTTTTAATTAAAATCTCAATCAAAGCAATTGTTAATAAAGCCATATCAACAAATAATTATATGGCGAATAACTGAGCTTATCTATTTACATAATATATGTACACAGTTAGGTAGATATATCTAGGGATGAAATAATCATTATTAATCTTTTAATGAATATTAGTACACCTATTATAAATACAAAACCTTTTAATTTATAAACGAAGTATTTTAAGATTTTTAATAAAACTGATCAATTCTTTACTTATTCATTAAAACGTGAAAAATATTAATAAAATTAAAAAAAATTGATCGAAATGCTTTATAACGTTATTTGATTTGAGATATGCTTATCTCGAACTCGTTTTCCTATGATTAAGAAAAATACCCGGTAAAATAAATTAATAATGGAAAAGGTTCTCGAATCTATTGTCAATTTGGAAGTTGTAGAAATTTACGAAGTAGTAGTAGGTACGTTCAATATAAAAGAATTGGATGTGGCAAAATTCTCATAAAACTTGTTACAGTGCTAAAGAAAATTGTTAGAAGAGAAATGCGTCAAAATAAATAAAATTGAAAATAAGCTAAAGGAAAAACTAATAATGCATTGAACGTTTCTTCGATCGCGTTCTTGTTTAATAATTGTAATTAAGCCTTAGGTACCTAAATTATCTGCAGTCGTAAGGTTTCCAATAAAAATTAAATCTACAGTTTGCGTCAAAAGTAAATAGAATATTGCTAAATTTTGATTAATAGGTACCTATTATTGATGTAAGTCTACACTATAATACTTACAATCATAACAGGAATCATTTACAGCACATTGTCATTTTATAAGTAAACATTTTGGGGCAAGGTTATCGTTATTACTTAGTAGGTAAAATAGTTTATAGAAAAGTTAAGCAAGATTTACGCGAAATTTATAAATTCTCACTCGAAACAACCATTCTGTAGGTATCTTAATTTTCTACAGAACACATTTGCATCTAAAATGCGAACGACGCGACCGACACGACGTTCCATTAAAGCCTTGCATCAGTCTAAAGGTAATATAACAATTTTCCAGCATGAAAATAATTTGTATCGTCTTAAGAGCTACGCCATAAACATAAATTGTTATTACAGTAGTAGACTGAATTCATGAGCATCAAGACAATTATTAGATAATCAAGAAATTGCAATAGGTAGGTATTTTTGCAGTTACGCGATTTACGCTTTACTAAAATATTTAATGAAGTTCTTGTTTCAGACTTACAAACGTACGTAAACACTTAAATAAAGAATGTTACCAACAACGCTATTAACGATTTTTTTTTCAGAAACTTTACATCATTAACCATGCAATGTCTGTTATTATGATATTAGATTTTATATCTATATATACCCTTTATACAAATAGGTAGCAACGACGATTTGAGTATGAATCGATTATGTTAATAATAACTTAGTTAAATATTTGACAATTTAAAAAAAAACTTTGTGTTCTAGTTTATTATTTTTGTATATCTACTATTTTTATTTGTAAGTTTTACTTAAAAACTTTTGTACTGCCATTTTAAAAAGTAAACGAAGTAAGTACATTAATGTACGATGTTTTTAAAATCATCAGTTAATATTTTTCTAATTTAAATGTGTTTATTTGTTCATATTTATATGATTAAAAATTTATAATTATTACTAATGCGTAAACAATAATTATTAAATTGATGTGTTTGAGATCTTACAAAATTATTATCTATAGGTAGGTAACTGAATATGTTCTTGAACTTGAGTGGGTTTTTCGTTTTCTCCTATTTAATGGCAATTTTATCATTTTGAAATCGATATGATATTTCGATTCGATTATCTCTCTAAAGGAAAAGAAATGGGCAATATTTTATGTAGAATGTTTTTGATTTTCGTTTCGCACCAAAACGATGCGATTAAGAAGTTATTTGTCGATAACATTTCTCTTTCGCTTTAGTTAACAGTAATTTAATGCTTGTTATTCTATGTTTACTTTTGGAAATCGTGAAAAAAACGGAGGGAAGAATATTCTTCGATCGACGAAATTCTAAAGATTATATTTTGAGAAACGATTTTTAATTTTCTTACAATCGAAACTAATCAAAAAAGAATTCCATCGTTAATTTCATCAACAATACTGCAAAGTTCGAATAGCTTATATAAAAGCTATGTATGTAATATACCTTTATGTATAGATACCTATATATAATTAAGTGTAAATACCGTGACCTCTTTCTTGTCTTTTAAAAATGGTGTTCGAAAATACATTACAATCTTTCCTTTTTATTAATAAACAATAAATAGGTACCCTTTAGGTATATGTAGGTATGTACATTACTTTTTTGTATTTAAGAATAATTGTTTATTATTCATGATTTTTCAAAGAAATTAAGTTATTTTTATGGTAGTTTTACTTATCAGCCCAGCTAACAATTTTTAAATTTCGCGGCGGATTTCCGCTGGTACTACTCGTATATAAACGTCAATGTCAGGTTAAATAACAAAGGCAGTGACGTATTGCAGTAAATGATTAAATTAAACTAATAATATTTTAATGTAGACATGTTCAAAAAATACGTGAAACTGGACGTTATTATTTATATATGTAACAGCAGGTATAATATTTCGTTACTCAAACAATTCAAAATTCCTTTCGCCTAATTTATCACCGCTACTGATTGCAAATGTTTTCATGTGATACCAATAGAAATCCGCCGCGAAATTTAAAAATTGTTAGCTGGGCAGGTAAACAAATATAATATGAATTTATTGAGGATCGGCTATAAATAATAGTCTATTTCCTGTTTATTCGAAATTGTAATAGCAACGAATGAATTTGTTCTACATCCGATTTTATAATAAAAATAAAGCGACATTAAAAATTAAAGTCGGTTATTATTAAATACAAGTATTCCATGATATTGTTGAAACAATTATTTAAAGCCTTTTTTTTAATTTAAAGTGATTTTGGAGTCGATTGTAAAATCGGTCCTTTTATTAATTTAAAACGTGCCTATTGATATAGGTAATTGTAACAAAATCTAAGATATTCCTGAGTTTATTACCATAACGCGCTTAGGTAAAGTTTTCTAAATAGAAATTTAATTAACCTATTATTTATATAGGTAAATATTTAATAAAATAAAATTCTACCATTTGAATTGTATTTAAATGAATAATGTGTCTGCATGGAAACAAAAAAATATTCGATTTTGTATAATAGAATATAAAATCAGAGAAAATTTTATAACTGACTTAAATTTGACAGTTCTGGCTTAATAAATGCCAAAATTATAGGGAATTATAAAACATCTAACAATAACCACATGGATAGACTTGCATAATTATTATATAATGTACTTACATAGGTAGGTACACATATTACATATAAAAAATCACTATTAAATAATGAAATCAAGATGTTTCTTTTTACAAAGGTTTGAAAAAAAGAGCTTAATTGTCATCGATGTCATTACCTGTATTCGGCATGTATATTACATAAAATATGCACAAGGTTTTCAATTCTAACAACAAAAACAATCATTTTTAGAATCGGTTTTTCAATCGCTGGTTAACTCTGTCAGTCAATCGCCATAAAAACAATTGTTTCAATAAACAACTTCTATAGCGATTGTCTGATGATTAGAGTTAGCTGTCGATCGAAAACCGGCCCTTAAAATACGAAATTTCTATCACATAAGTATAAAAAATTAATTTAGATAGGTATAATTAGCAGGATGCCGGACGTCGGACGTAAAAACTGATAACTGTAGCATATAACGCGAAAGCAATTTGTAACTGAAAATTCACAATTTCAATTTTAAATATTGTACGTGTTCTAATTTTTAGTTAATTTCTCAGTTACATAATTTCTTAATAATAATATATTTAACAATATACTTGATTTAAAATTTAATGTTTTTACTTTAAAAAACCAATAGTTACTTATCTAACTATTTCTATTAGTTTGCTGTCATATTTTAGTGTCCTATTAGTACATATTACAGTTGCACCTGCCCTTTCTTTCCGTCTGTCTTTTGAGATAATCATTTATCCTAAATTACTTAAAATCAATATAAGTACCAAATAGTCTGATCAAATGACTTGGCCACGGTAAAAAAACAGAATTACGTGCTGTTTGTTTATAATTACTGTTTAAATTTTATATGAATAAACAGTAAATGTGTGAGTTCATATTTATATTTCAGTTACGCTTTGATCCTGCATGTTTATTTCATAAAATTCATACGTTTGCAATTATTTATTAGAAAAATATGTAGGTAATCGTTCATATTAATCGACGTTAAATGTTCTAAGACCAAATAAAAATGGTTAAATAAGTATAATTTTCGTCCGCCCTTACATTTTAATATAATATAGATACCTACCACTTCCGCGAGTGTCATTTTATTTTATTAATTAAAGTTATAATTAGCCACTGTAATTCATTAGAGTGTTAACAAAGTTAATGCCGGTATTTTAAGTTGGAGATTAAGTTTGGGGTTATTAAACTAAGACTAACCTACATAAGAAATTTTACCGCCTCCAATTTCGATATAAACAACCAAATTTTAACAAACCGGAAATGGTTAGTTAAATCTTAAATCAACGAACGTTTAAAATAAACTTTCCTTTATGAAATCGGGCGTTATTACTGTATTAAAAATCATAATATTGTATTGTAATATTGATAATATTTATTTATAATATTAATATTAATATTATTATTGGTAATATTTATTCGAAGTAGGCAATTTTGCTTCGATTCCATTTTATGTTTAGTTCTTCACGTTACGGGATTCGATACGAACGACTAGATTTTGTTTAAACAATAAAATACGTTTTTGTTAAGCTCCAACTTTCAGTTAATACAATTATTTCAATTGTCAAATATCACCCACGTTTTGTTTTTATTTCAACAATTGCGATAAATATAGTCGATGTACCTATTGGAAAACCGTATTTGTTCAAGGGGTTCGTATACTTATGTATAAGATTAGGTGGGCATACATATGGTAGGTATACATATGTAGTAGGTATATGTTTACAAACATTGAAATTCAAATTTTATGTTTCCTGTTTCCATTTTTCCTTGATTCCACATTTCTTTTTAGCGATACCTTATAAGAAAGAAATTGAATTTTATTTAGTTCTTCTATATTGTTAGAGTACGTTTTAACATAAAAACTTAATTTGCTTTTTATCACATCTCTTGTATTCGTTAAGCATTTTAAACAGAGAATTATAATCGTTGTGTGTATTAAGGTAAAATAAGTATTTAAAAATAGAAAAATTAATTAAATCAAATTGATAATAAATTGTTAAGTGTATCTTATTATCATTGTTTTATCGATATCCGAAAATTAAATTAAGTAGGTGGTACCTAAGTTTGGCTGTCGGCTCCTTTACTTTTGACATCCCGTTTGAGCGGGGTACCATTAATTTAGGAGCCCGCTGTACTAGTTATGCGAATATCTGAAATAAAAGTAGGGGAAAATAATAAATAAATGGCTGAAACGTAAATTCCTTCTTGTAAGGTAGCGTTATTGATTTGTTAAGGCACTCATTTTCTCGTAGTCACGATCACTTTTTTATTTTATAAATTGCGACTAAAGTGACTTTGAAAAATGAAACGTAATAGAAACTGTTTGTTATACTTAACAGGAAACTGTTTGGAGTTTGAAGAATATCACCTTTTTGTATTATTTATTTTTTATTTGCAGTCTTATTTTAATACATATTAGGGAGAAATGCTTTTATTTTAAAAAATGCATTGAATATAACAATAATCGAGTAAACCTTGCTAAAGGACATAAAAGATTAATATTATGTAGGAGTATAAGATTATTCGAATTTTAATAGTTTCTTCCGGCTACTTTAATTCAAGAAATACTATAGTACCAGTTACTATGTAGATATGCAAATACAGTGAAACCTCCCAATAAGGGACAGCTGTGGAGTGGAACGTATTGGTCGTTGTTCGATAAAGAGTAGGGTTAACTAGGGCAAACGTTTAAGTTTGGGAAATAAGAAACTGTCCCTTAACGAGAGGTGTTCGTTGTTGAGAGGTGTCCGTTAATAGAAGTTTCACTGTACTCAAAATATATATGAAAATGTATTTAAAACGTGACTATATAATAATAACAAATAAAATTGTATATGAGGAGCGTTTTTTCAAAAATGATCATGTCCGAAACTTATGACAAGTGAATTAACACTACCGGTTTTCATAGCTCGGTCAACTTTTAAACACCTGCTCATCTTGCGTTCCAGTACAACTGATCATAATATGCAAGATGGCTTTGTGTTTAAAAGTCGATCAATATACGAAATCAAGAAAATATTAATTCGCTTGTCATAAGTTCTCGACATGATTATTTTTGAAAAAACGCTCCTCGCGCTATTTTTCTTATTGGGAAATTCGCGCTTATTGGGAAATAAACAGTGGCAAAAGTTTCAAATCGGGGAGGCCTTTCTAGAATATATCCTGCCTTAAAGAAGATAGCTATCTGCAAAATATTGTTTGAAATTGATGCATTGTCAACGAGTAGAGAAGAAATAGTGATATCGACAATATTTATACACAATGCAATGGGTGATGTGGCGCCATTACAACCTTTTAGTTTTTTATCTTATTTTAGTTATAATTTAATAGAATTTTATTTTTTGTTTACTTTCTATTTTTTAATTGATTTACAAACTTACTATCGTATAACAATCCACAATCCAAGAAAATTATTGGCAATACCGCCGCATTATTTCAAATTTAATATATGTAAGTACTTGCCTATTTAAATTCAATTGGTAGATAATCTCGAAAATTTTATTAAATAACTTTAACTATTTTTATTTATTTAAGTAGTTATATACTATTACCTAAGGAGCGACCTAACGAAATTGTGATGTTGTTGTGTCGAATTGTGTTGTTACAAAAATTAATTTATATATTTTAATTGAAATTACGTCGACTTGTGGTTAGATGTCCGCGTGGAAACCCCCAATTTCGTACTTGACCTACATATTTTTATAAACTGGGAACTTTTAACTTGTTGATAAGCTGACGGGCAGAATTCGTATATAACGTACATTTTTCAGAAAGAAATTAAAATTAAAATCAAAATTATGATAGGATAGATGCATTTACGGATGTTATTTTTTTAGGTACCTAATCTGATTGCTAAACTCATTGTCAATTTATAGTTTTTCCTTTTATACTTTATTTTTTCAACTAATTACTTAATTAGTAACAATTAAATTGCCATTAAATGTTTGAAACGCAATGTGAAATTATAGTAATTGTAATCAGAAATGAGCTTAAACTGGAGAATAATGTAAATTGGACTTTTGAAATCGTAATTGCTTTTATTTATAACTTTATGCAGCTACGGATCTGACTTTAATTTCATGTTTATACGTTATGCTTAATACGAGCCATGGTCATTAAAAAATTCCCGACGGAATTTTGAGGTGGACGAGTCTTCTCTTCGGATCGTGTTAGGGTATTTATAAAGGAAGAATAAAATCTTGGAGAGACATCTGACAACTCGGGTATAAGGTTTGTAGGGGGCGGTTTCTTTTTCGTATAGGTATAAACCTATACACGTACTTTGGTATGGCAGGATGTTCCAAAATTCATTGAAGAAACTTTGAAGGGCGATAGAACATGTCAAAACAATGCCATAGGTTCCTATAAAAAAAATTCCTACGACGCAGCTCTGTTGAAATATTCGCCCCTAAAGTTGCCAAATAATCAAGTTTTTGAATAAAATTTTTATTTTTCATTGAAATTTAATAATGTTGGTGTACATGCTTTTAAACTAGTGTAATGTATTTTTCGGAATACTGGACACTAATATTTTGGAATACTGCAAAACATTAGTAGGTATTTAAAATATCTGCCCGTCTTGGATACACTAAACCTGCTACTCTTATTCTATAACTCTAATTTTCCCGAATATGGTCTAAAATTTATCGAAATTAGAGGAGAATGCCTTTTTATCGTAAAATGTTTGAAAAATACAAAAATCGTGTATGTGCACCCTCGGCCCCTCCGTCCCCCTGAGGTTATATCAAAAACTACATTATAGAACCAGAAAATATAAATAAAAAATAAAAATTTTATTGAAAAAGTTTTTATTTTTATTTGTCAATATTGGAGGCGAATATCTCAGCAGGGATGCGTCATAGGAAACATTTCTATAGACACTTATGGCATTGTTTTGACGTGTTCTCGAAACTTTTTCTATGAATTTTGGAACGATCTGCATACCGAAGTACTACGTATGTAGGTATTACTTACACACGTAAGTAATACCTACACGAACAAGAAACCGCCCTCTACAAAACTCATGCCAGGGTTGCCAGATCTCTATTTAAAATTGTATTCTTCCTTTATACACACCCTAACAAGGTCCGAAGAGAAAACTTGTGCACCTCAAAATTCCTATGGAGTGGAACTGTATTATTAGTTGTATAGATAAATAGCAAATTTTGAAACTTGCGTTATTTGTTTTGCCTCACCCACATATATTTTTATTATTGATTTTACCTAATTGTAGCTACTTTCTTATACCGTAGTTACGGAATTTTATTTATACTCTTTTAGTATCGATTTAACTTTAAGTACACGTTTATTTTATTAATATTATTTGTATCGATAATTTTTAATTATTTTATCTTCGTCGGTGTCATTACACGTTATTTGAGTGTTGTTAAGAATGATGTTAACAACACTCAAATTAGTTTGATAAACAGCGTATAATGACACCGACGAAGATAAAATATTGAACAATAGATACACGTTTCATTATGGCTTAACGAAACTCATTTGATTGCCGTAGAACTCGGCTCACCGGTTCTGGCAATCAAACTTCTTTCGTTAAACATGCCATAATCAAACTTATATCGTTAATATATATTAACAGCTACCTATTAAAACGTGGTTATAGTGGATCTCTTTCACAAAGTCCTAATTCAGTCTATATCTAAATAGGAGTTAGGAGGGTGGTCAAGTTGAGTTAAGATAATCTTTTTATGAAAACGACGAATTCGTTGAATTCAATATAAGCAGTCAGCTTGCTTTCTTGTGAGAATCCGGGTGAATATCCAGATTATCCTAATTAGTAAAAAAGTTTTAATCTAATTGTGAGTAATATCTACTTAACATCAAAAGTCTGAAAAATTCGAGATAGTGAGCGTCTCTTATTAGTACCAGCACATAAATACTTATATAGTTCATTAAAATCAAATACCTTAGAACACGATAAAATAAAGGTATAGAAGAGAGTGTCCTTACGGTAAGTACAGTAGTAAAAGGTATACCGAAGCCGCAACACGCAAATCATCCCTGACGGACATCACCCCGACGCGACGTCGGGACACGGACGACGCGTCGCGTCGTGTCGATTGAACTCGCGAACCAGGTGTAATTTGTGTAAATGATTTAACTTTAAATAGAGTATGGAGAAAATATGGTAATATAAGTAATACAAATATAAATAATGTAATATAGTATACCTAATATTGAACAGGTAATGTACAGGGTGCAATGCAACTATTTGAAAACAAACACAGATTGTCAAATTACCAATTGAAACACACGTGATATTGTTTTGGTTTCATGGCAATCCTAAAAAATCGTAAAAATCAAAATATTTTGATAAAATGGTTATTGAAACATTAAACGAAAAAAAAATCTACAGTTGACTATCGTTGTATGTTTAATCTAAGTGCTAGAGCGAATGTAACATTATTTTTAAATTCCTCAGTAAAAAGTGTCTCAATAATGTTTTAATTAGAACTAGGACTAACTTGACTGATTTTCGTATAAAAAACTAAAAACGAAAATATTAATTTTCAATTTTTTGCGATATTTTTTTAAAATTAAAAATGGCAGATCACATTATTAATCAGCACAAAAATGCGCAACTTTACCCCAATTTAACCGACTACGCGTCTCCTAAGATGACCGAGATCCCCATGCAAAAACGAGCACCCTGTATAATATTATATAAAATAGTGATAACTAATAATTTTATTATGCCTCGGCTCTTCAATTTACAAAAATTTAATTGTGACGCAAAGTAAAATGTATTTGAAACTCTTCTATTATGGTAAATATTTTTAATCTAAAAATAGCTTAATTAGCAGAATAAAATCACTAATAAATTTCTTTAAAGGTCCTAGTGTTATTTATTTCAATTATCAGACACACACACACACAGGATTTCGATTAGGTAATTTAAAAAAATGCAACACTATTATTATCGACCCCAGTTAAAATTGTAAGAAGTAAACAGTGTGAATCGAAATTCGATAACCGTATAAATACATAGTTATACACAGTTATTAATTTACAATCACAAGATAAAGTGATCTTTATTATTTAATTATTTTATTTGTGATAATAATTGTATTTCGTATTATATTTTTGAGAAAAAATTGGAGAAAACAGTACGAATGATATTTTGTAAATGGGAAAGCTGTGTAACACATTAACAAAGGATTCACGTATTTCCTAGTGACCTTATCACATCACCCAGCATCACCCCTTTAAAAGCTTTTACAAATGACAGAAAAGGTTTCGCGGTATATGAAAAGTTTACCTAAATACACTTCGGAAAACGTTTAACCTTGTTGAACGAAGAAAAACCGCCGCTAACGACGATTTAATCTTTTACCCAACTTATATATAAAATTTAAATACCTAGTCCTTTGTTGTTTAAAATTTCTTGTAACTAAATTTTTTTACTCCGTTACAATATCCTGAGTGTGGTTTAATTAATGATTGCTAACGCCTGTCCTGGAATTCAGACAAAAAGTAGTTATTGTCTAACATTCGGCATCCCTTATTTCTCGGTCTACCCTTGTAAAGGCGCCCGAAAGTCTGAACCGGTCCCTATTGCTGAACTTCAACTTGAACTTTATTTCCCAAAAGAACACGAAACTGTCCTGTTTCGTACAATAAAATGCGTTGACGAGTTTTTTTTACAGGTAGATAGTAATTTTTTCGTTTAATTGAAAACTAGATCGTAATTTTAAGAATGCGTTTTATATAGGTACAATTTTTATTTTTTTGCACTTGACCTTTAAATGTAATCAGGCCAAGGATAGATTCTATAGGTTTTTTTGTTGAACGGAAAGTTATTTCATACAAGGGATGGTTAGGTAACATGTAAACTGAAAGCAAAATCTGATTATCCTGTAACTAAGGAAGCGTAAACGCCTAACAATCTAATTATTATTTAATGAGTAATTACAATACCTGTCAAAGTGTTTTGATAGCGGAATTTGAGTTACCGTTTAATTAATTTCAAATATCAAATATTTTTTGATTTTGATCTCATGTACTTGGGTTTTATGACAAGTAAATATTATGGCAATATTTAATTTATTTAAAGTAATCTACAAATAAATATAAGTTATAGATAAAAACAATAATTTTTAATTCTTCTTAATTATTTAACGATAAATTATATTTTTTTAATTATATTTATCTCATTTTACGTATTTTAGTTTTTTTTTTTAAATTTTTAAATTAATACTTAAGCAATTTGAAAAATAATTAATTAAGAATAATGTCGTTAAACATTCTTGCGTTGCCTAAAATACTGTTATTTTATGCTTGTAATCTAAAACGAAACCGTTAGCGTTCGTTATTTTAATAAATATTATCCCAATTTTTCATAAAATAATTTTACGATACGATTAAAATTTAATTTATTTTTATAATGTTCTTCTTAACACTTTAGGAGAAGCTGACAACGACTAAATCTCTCACTTAACCCGGTTTTCCATTACGTTCAAAAAGGAGGTCGGTTGCTCTTTATAAAATCTTTAGACCATGTAAAATCACGAAAAACAGAGGGATGTAATAAAACACGGGGTGATTGCGGCCGACCTCAATACTAGTCGGACGCATCTCACATCTGGGTCACTTTAGTTCATATTTCAATCTCAATCTCTTTTACCTTGTCTGCTGACCACTTTGAAATATTTATGTGGCCGTCTAGAGAAAGATGGTTGCTGATCACGATTCGTTTTTTTTTAAAACTAAGAGACAATGTCACTGTAAATACTCATGCAAAGACCAACTGTACGACAACCATACGTCTGAAAAATCTTAAAAATCGTATTTAAATAGGTACACTTGCGATTACGACATTTCTTAAAAGAGTTTATTAACAAATTGTTTAAAACTAAAATATATTGACGCAGTTTTTCCAGAAGGGCGTAACCCACAAAAAGTAAATTTTACAGGAGAGAACATTTTATATCGTCGCGTAGCTATAAACAGATACGTTTCGCGGAAATACAAATCGATTTTTCTTGTGGAAAAAATCGGAATATTGTTACCAGATTTTAATAGATTATGTCTTTGCCCTTGATATATAAGATAGTCATAATAACCGAGTTTTGCAAAAAGTGTGGGTTATGCCCTTTTGGTAAAACGCCATCGATAAATATCGCTTTTGAACTCATCAGAAAATTAACTAATAGATATTAAATTCACACGAAAAAAATGAGAAGGATTAGTTCAATCTCAAGACCTTTATTAAATATTTAGTACCTACTTACTAAGCTTTTAATAGGAAACGTTATAATGTGGTACCTACATAATTACGTGCATGGATAATTAGAACAAGCGAAAGTAAAATATAGGTATAGGTAAGTGTGGGATTTAATTATTTATTAAATTAAATTACTTATTATTAATTTCATTAGAGATTAATATAAAAATTATTAATAATTAAAATTTATCAAATAAATTTTAATTTTAATTTTTTATATTACAGACTGGTTTTTTATTATACCCAATAACAGGAAGGTATATTTCTACATTTCAAAAAATGTACAAGTACCCTATTACTATTATTATTATTATTATTATTAATTATTATTATTTTATTGACATTATTATTTATATTTATAATTAAAAAAGTACATTACGGAACATTACTCTATATTTTGTATTAAACTTGTACCTCACATAATGCGATTTCTATAACGCGTGATATTTCTGTAACCTAACATCCGCGTTATACGAGGGTTACCCGTATTTACTTAAGTAAAAGACTTAGGTACATACTTTCATGATTATTCTATTGAAAAGTTTCATCTTTTTATAATTATTACTTATTTCCTAATATCTATATATATTATTATTAAAAAGGACACCAAAATTAAATTAAATACGTGGTAATTCCATTTAATATAAATTGGTGCAATTGACCCTTAGCGTCCTAAAATCTAAAGTGTTATAAATGTTTCATTCAATATTCTAAATTCGTTGTGGCGTAAACAAGTTCTTTTTGTTTCCTTTCTTTTCAAGTTCACGGTTAAAGTTTCTTTGATTTCTGTTTGGAGACGGAACGTATAGAGTTTATCCTCTTTAGTTTGAAAGTAATAAAATTCGTCTTTCTGATTGTAGATAATTAATATAGTACGAATGTTTGTTGTTGAACAAGACTTTAGGACTTAATAACTTTGTGAATAAGTATTGACTGTAATGTTTTTACACATTTACTGAAGTATTGCATAAGTACATTAAAGTCGTACCTATCTATACCTTTGTAATTTTAAAAATACACTTTTGCAATTTTGTTGTTTCATACAAAGTAGGTACATATTATATATTATATATATTGAACGCAAATGAGTATCTATAGATAATCCGTAGATATAATAACTACCCATTCACTTTTTTGTTTGTTTGAAGGTTTTATATCAATCGTATTAAGTAGCTTTTCACTGCCCACGAAAAATCACCAATTCATTAAAGTTTACATACAATCTAAAAATCGCCAACTAAATCAACTTCACAGAATACTGAATTCGTATATGTTGAAGTTGGCTATATCTTGAGCTTTTATTATTCTCCTTAATTGGTAACCTCGGATGTATGATATACGGTCGTACTTATGTTAGTTAGTTCTTGCTTACTTACTACTTTTTATGGCAAAATGTGATTCACGACAACGAACGTACTCAGATTGTGAGTTCAAAGTTCATAGACGTATCGACTTGTATCTATACGTATTTTTAATGCAAACCTTTTTAATTAATAAAAGTTGTAGATACATTCAAAGATCAATTTTAAGCAATAAGAAAAATCAGGCATTTAATATAAGAAACTAACGTAAGTGTAAGATAGTTGTAAATTACGCTTATTAATAGCTTTCTGAAAAACCACACAAACGGGGTTCGAATTTTTGCATTTACCTTTCTTTTTTGAAATAATAATAATAAAATTTTGATCTAATAACCTTGTATTGATGACGTGATATCATATAGGTTTGGATAAGCTATAGGTAGATACCGTATCTATGTTATATACAAATGTTGTTACAGGTGATGTAATATCTTTCAATTTTTTTTAATATTACTTTAAACTAAAATTTTCTCTAAATTAAAATGTTAAAGATTTTCCAGCATTTTACAGGCAATTTCATTCATAACCCCCATTATTCTTAATCGATTCGACAACCCGCATTTATCGGTCGCTGCAAATTTAATATGTAAAATTGTAAAATGCCCTAAAAGTTTATTTAAACAACTAATTGCTTGATCACAAAAGGGGCCGCATTTAATAAGCATATTCTTGGTTTGCGTTAAACGTATGTTAACGTAAAACGAACACTTTTATTTAACATACTTAAAACTTAAGAGCATTTTAAATTGTTTTAATATTAGAAAATCTTTAATGTGTTGTGTTCAATTCTAATTAATGTTATTACTATTGTTAAATTTTAACTCATAATATAATCATAGCCATGCTAAAAATTTTTGATAGGTAAATAAATAAAATGCACTTATTTTACCCATTTCGTTGAATAAACGAAAAGAAACAATTACAATACGTTGTGGACACATTTTGTAGACACATTGTCGTCATTAATGCCAAACATCTAAATTAATGATTATTTCTCTTTTTCGCTGTACTTGTTTCTGAACGAAACACGTTGTAAGCAATTCTAAAATAACCACCAAGTATTTTGAATTATTTTAATATAAATTGACAATCTTTTAGCATAATAACAAATTGTTTTATGGTTGTAAAGTTAACTGCTTACACACAAAAATTATTTAACCAATAAATAAGAAATCATCATTATTTGTTATTAAATGGCAACTTGTTAATTGAATTACCTTCTTATAAATGAAATTGTAATACTGTACGAAAATGTGAGTAAAGTGACACATTGTAAACGTATTTATGAATATTTTCCACTTACGCACTTTTTCGTATTGTTATCTAACATTCCTGGTACAAATCTAACTTTTTACTTTTACCATTCTATTATTATATATATTTGGATTTGTCACGAACTATTTTCAAGTTTGATGAAAGGCGCGCCAAAAGAGCAAACATTTCTTGATTCTGTAGAATCTTTTTTTTATGGCCTTGGTTATTAACCATCCTGCCAGCCACTCTGTATATTCTGCGTACTATGTATTTGTTGAGTGTTTGTAAACAATCACAAACATTAACGATTGCAAGAGGATTCGAACCCCAGGCCGTTGGTTTACTACTAGGGGTCGGTAACTTATGTATTTGTTTCTAGAATTTAATTTCAGAATTAGGTCTGAATTAGACTATTCAATTAATTAGACTCTATTATAGATTGGTTTGTCCTTAAAGCAGTTTACAAAATTACTTAAAGTAGATATCTGTTTATCTAATAAAATTAAATCGGATATTGTTGCAATACTTTATAATATACCTAAGATTTTTAGCGTAGGTAAATACTTATGTGGTTAGATACTTGAAAAAAATACAGTTTTATGTAATATTATATTACACGTTACAAGTTTATTCGAATAATGCTTAAGGGAACGGTATACGTACCCTTCGAAAATTAATACCTATAAATCGTTTTCTTTTTATCGTTGGTAACGACTTTGAAAAGTGTCTTGACGTTATAAACGATGTGAGTACTTATTGTTATAATTATTTGATAATCTTTAATAAAAATTTATTGGTCTAATACAATGCCTACCTATTTTTTTTTTAAATCTATCAGAAAGTGACATATTTTTACATTTATACAATCTGTATTGATTTATCTAAGGATTAATATAAAACAATTGCAACTTTCCTTTAGTAATCTCACAATTTTAAATAATTTTTATATACGTTTCATGGTCATCACGTCATAGTTAATAAATTAAAAATTTCTGATGGATTTAATGAAAATGGATGAAAACTTATCTTTATAGCTTATTGTATTAGACCAATACATTTTTATTACAGAATATCAAATAATTACAAAAAGTACATAGTTTACAATATTGTCAAGTTTTCAAAGTCGTTACCAACTATAAAAAACTATTTATGAGTATTAATTTTCGAGGGGCCTTAAGTATAAATAACAAGCTTTTACCTGCGATTTCGTCTTCGTTGGATTCGCAATATTCGAATATTTCTCCAAATTTCATATTTTAAAGGTAATACGGACAAACTGATCGAATTTTTAAAAAACACCTATCTCCTTAGGAGAGGAATTTGAAAAATCCTTTCATGATACCCGGTCACTCGATGACGTCAAAGCGAAGAGAGAGAGAGAGACGAACAAACAAGCTGCGCGTAGGTTTATCTTATTAAGTACATAGTGGTACATACCATGTCTATCTAAAGGGTGTTACAATAGTTTGGACAGATGTTAAATGTGAATGGAGCTTAAACGTCAATTGTTTTTTGAGGTTAGTTTTTTGTTTTGACATCTTCAGTCGTTTACAAATTGAATCATGGAAAAGTTGAGCATTGAAGAGTGTGTTAAAGTTATTGAAGCCTATTAGGAAAATGGACGTTTAAACAAAAGTGCATTTCGCGCTCTTCGTAATTTTTTCGGCCCGCATAATCGACCAATCGAGAGTGCTATTGGCAAAATTGTGAAGAAATTCCAAGAAACTGGGTCTGTGGCAGATGTTAAGAAGCCAGTACGTGTTCGTGCAGGACTCTCACCCGAAAGGGTGAGGTGGAAGGGAGCTGCCGTGAGGAAGAATGTGGCCGAGAGCCCAAACACCTCTATTCGACATCGAGCACAGGAATTGCACTTGTCCACGGCCACTTTGCATCGGATATTGACGAAAGATCTGTCGTAGCACGTGTACAAAATTCAATTGAAGAACTTAAAACGACGGACCATTTCAAGCTCCGTACATTTGCCGATTGGATACACGAACAAAGACAAGTGAATAACGAATTTTCCACCAAAATCTTCTTCAGCGACGAAGCCCATTTCCATCTCAATGGCTACATCAACAAACAGAATTGCAGAATATGGGTTGATGAAAATTCAAGGGCAATTGTCGCAACTCCAATGCATCCACAAAAAGTCACTGTGTGGTGTGCTTTTTGTGCTGGAGGAATCATTGGACCATTTTTCTTTGAAAATTATGCTGGGAATTCGGTTACAGTGAATGGCGAGCGCTACCGCGCAATGTTAAACAACGTCGTGTGGCCAATATTGGCTGATTATGACATCGATGACATGTGGTTTCAACAAGATGGTGCCACATGCCACATAGCCCACGCCACAATGGCTCTACTGCATGAGAAGTTTCCCGGGCGCATAATCTTCCGATACAGCGAAGTCAATTGGCCACCGTTAGACTTCTTTCTTTGGGGCCATCTGAAGAGTAAAGTCTATGCCAACAAGCCAACCACCATCCAGCAACTCAAAGGCGAGATTTCACGGCACATTGATGAGATTGAGGAGCAATTATGCCGAGATGTTATAAAAAATTTCGATAAGCGGATCAACGTGTGCCGCCGGAGCCGTGGCGAACATTTGGCGGACATTATCTTTCACACTTAATTGTAATGGATCAAATAACATGTTTCATTAAAGAAATCTTCAATTTTATACACCACTGATTTTTAATTAACGTTTAACATCGATCCGTCTTATTGTAACACCCTTTATAAGTAGTTTAATAAAACTTAGATTTGGCGACTTTTCAATAATATAGTCGATAATATCAAAAATAATAATACAATATTTTAAATGAAAATTTTTTTGCGTAGGTAGATATAGAATATAAAAAATCATTTAAAAGTGTGCTCTTTTGTAGAATTACACTTTATTCGTAAAACTTTTACCAACCGCAAATAATTCCACATCCACGGAAGTTATCGAATTTTTAAAAAACACTTTTTCCCTTTCATCCCCTGTCTTAAAACCTCAAATTTCGTCGAGGAGACGAATTACTAAGACTCTAACAATTTCACTTACGTGCAGTCACAATATCGAATGTAATGAAGTTCTTGAAAATCGTGGGCAACAAAGATCATTTTCAACTTGAACTAATCCACCAATATTTTACGACAGTCTAAGTTTTTATAGCCTTCAAAAATAAAGTTTATAGAATTTAATTTTCCCATCCTCTAAATTATTTCTATATAAGCAACACGATAAACGTAATTGATTAAATTATAAAATACGACGCCTTTACTTGTTTGAAACGTTTCACGTTGGATAAGTTTGATAAATCATATAGATATAAAATAATATCATTTTCTTTATATAAAGTTTTGCTACTAAACAGAGATTTTTGGCAAAGAAAGTCTCTTAATTTTTTTAATGTTCGCGTTAACATCTGTTGCTGTATACTACAATAAAACCAATTCGGCGTATAACAATTTTGTCAGATGAAAGAACATTTTCTTTATTGAAAATTTTCCTGATAATAGGTATTTTATATCTAGTCTCATTCTATATAAATTATATTTCAGTAAAACCCCGTTTTTACGTCTCGCAATTTACGTTTTCCTACTATTTACGTCATTGGTCCCGTCTTAAGGCACCTTTTTTCACATTTCCTGCTATTTACACATATTTCCATCAGCCCCATGAAAAATGTAAAAAAAGTGGTTTTATTGTACATTATAATATGAATTTAAAAATTGTTATAAGTAAATTGTAATGTTACGAAACAATATTTATTGCACGATAATTTTAAGACCCACGTAGATAAATTAAAATTATGAGTCTCGAAACAGGCGTTAAGATACAAACGATATAATTACGCTTTACGACTCGTAAATAAACAGAAAACTCAAAATTAATTTCTAATTCAGACACCCTTAATAAGAATGAAAAGTTACAAAGGCGCACCATTATAAAACTCTCTTAAGTCATTTAGTTCACTTGAAGTTATAAAAATTTAAGTGCCCAGCTGCTTTGCCGCAAACAATAAAGTCGAGAATTAAAACTTAAATCGATAAAATAAGAGTTTTAGTTATAAGTATGAAGAGAACGTTTTTCATACTAAAAAAATCTGCAGAGGTTAATTTCTAATAAACCTATTTTAACGAGTGTTTTGTTTTATCGCAGGCAGTTCGGACGAGCCTATTTATAAATATTATGTATATATGCATTGACCACCTTTTATAAATATAACCTGTCTACATTTACCAAATAGTTTTATGTATTAATAAAAAATACTTTTGTTCCAGATCGTTTAAAAGGAAGTGGAAATAACTTTCACAACGTTTGCATTAAATCAACAAAACGTTTCTTCTAACTTCACGACGTTCGTTTCAACATCTACACATTTTTCAACCACAGCTGCCTTCATCAACACCAACATCAATGTGTCCATGGAAATGTCGACCTTCAATTTTACCCACCAAGCATTGGTTTTGTACAACGTTGACGTGGAACCAACGGAAAATATTTCGGACCTCGATGTTAATATTACAAGAAGCATCTCCCGGTTAAATTCGCCATTGGCCGTAACTATTGCGGTTCTATTAGTGTTCCTATTTTCGCCTATGATTCTTATAGGAAATTCTTTAGTTTTAGTAGCGATGTATCGTTTCAAACGTTTACGGACACCTAGCAATTATTTAATGATGTCATTAGCGACTTCAGATTTAGGCATTGGCATGTTCATGCCCATCGGAATGTATTTGGAGCTCGGCGGTGCGAATAACTTTACGAGTGCACACGTGTGTTTATTAAGTTACGGAATTGCGATTAGTCTGTGCTGCGTTTCGGTTTTGGTGATGGTGGCCATTGCCGTAGACCGTTTCACTTCTTTAGCGAGACCACTAAGATATCCTAATCTTATTACTCATTCGGCTGTCGAAAGGTACATTGCTGTTTTTTGGGCATATTCTTCTTTGGTCGGATTCACACCTTTAGGTTACGCACTCGTACATGGAATTGCCGGAAATTACGGGTAAGTAACTTTTTAACTACACTCAACCAAAAAAGTACGTAATTACAATAAAAAAAATCATTATATTAAGAACTGGCGTTCATTAATTTTCGTCCAAAGTACGATTTCATTATTACAACGTATGTCCAAAGATTACTTGATGTTCGAAATCATTACCCAATGAACGTTTATTGGTATAATGACCTTATACATTGCTACATCGAATGCAGTTCATTACGTTAATGAATAATTTGACTGCTCCAACGAACAAGCTTTCTTTGTTTTAATAAATTAATACATAGATAATATGAATTTGATTTATAGAGATAATAACTGTGTTTATTAGTTTTATCAATATTTTTACATAAATTCAATAAATTATTCCACTGAAATACAAAGTTTGTTTATTGTATCGATGAATGTGTTTATTAAATAAAGGAATATTTTTGTATTGTTACAATGTACACTTCTATTCCTATTAAAAGAGTACAGTTACTATTTCACATTGTAAATAGGACAATGTTTATGTATATTGTTTCTATAGCAAATTTATTTTTTGTAATGTTTCAATTAATTATCGCTCAAATATACCTACATAGAAAATTTGATAAGTAGTTCTTTATTGTTCAATGTTGTCGATTGTAGGAAATACAAATCGATTTTTCCGCTGAAAAAAATCGATTTGTACACGTTTCTCTGGAATTTGATATGTAATAACAAACACAAATCGTTTTTAGAAATATTTTTCTATAACAGTTCTAACATAAATATCAATGTAAACGTCGTGATATTTTTTTTTGCAATTATTTAGTTTGAGTTTTCAAACTGCACTGTCTTGAATTTATCCTGTTTCTGCGAAGCCGTTAATATTCCTAGATTATTCTATATATAGAATTAAAAAAATACATAATCAACTGTATTTATATTGTATATTAGTGAACTTAGTCATAGATACAATAAATGTAGTTATTATTTCAAAACGACCTTACATTAATACGATGTTTTAAATTTCTAAATTTTAAGTTATGATGTTAATGTAGAAATTCCTAGATACAATCAAGTAATGATTGGATTGATGAAAAAGAGTCGTTGAAGCAATCAAGGTATCCATTAATTTATGAAATATGTTCATCAGTTTCTAATGAACATAATAACATTGGGACTACGAACGTGGAAATTAAAAAATGAACATCTATTAGTAGTATTAATGAAATTTTCACTGTATCAATGATCAAAAAGTCAATAACTGGTGTTCATTGATATTATGTACAATAATTTTTTGAGTGTATATGCGTAGGTAATTATTTAATCGTGATTTTCGTTAAAAGTCGATGAATCAATCACAAATTAATCAATTTCACTCGATATCTACGTTCTAGGGATCTCCATCCTGTACGTTGATAAGCAAGAATTATCGTTGCATACGTCAACTTATTTATACACGCTATACGTTACATTTATATTTGACCTTCTCGGTTTGCGGTAAAACAAAAACGTTTTTATTTAAAGCAGTTCTGCTCGATAAGTGTCCTTATCTGCTTTACGTGACAATGTTATTAAACCACCGGTTTCCAAACTTTCGGTGTCAGACTGCTGGTAAATGTGTTGTATATCCAGCCAGGTGACTGAACATTAGTTTTGAACGTGACTGTACATACATAGATAGTCCAGTCAAATAGGAACAAATTTCGACATTTGACGGAATAAATTGATAAAGTTTTGAAACTTAGCAGAAATGTTAATTCAGACGTACTGTTTAACATACTAAAAGCCCTACAACTTAATCTGTTGAGTTCGAACGCGTTCTTGGAAAAATGGTGTTTAAAAAGCGTTTTTTCTGCAGAATCTCCTTTCCAGTTTATTTTAAGACAAAAATACTTATATGAAAAAATAAACTAGGGGATATTGCCTATAATTTATGTTTTTATTATTTTTTTTGTAGTCTACAGTTTCGGAGTGCCAACTTCACAAGGTTTATTCTGCAACGTAAATTAATGAGAGTTTTATAGCGTAGGAAAATTACATTGTACCTAAGGAGGTGATTTTTAGTAGGTACATATGCTCACGAATTAACAAGCAAAACCAGAAATTTACAAAACTCAATGAAGTATAATAGTGCAACCTGTTTTAATTTTTCCAGATTTTCACTTTTTAATTCAACGTTCATTGACGAAAATCTCGAAACATTTTTAAATACAAAATCTTACAAAAATAGCATACAATTATTTCAAATAAACGGAATATACGAAACATGAGACAATAGGCAGCATATAAAAATAACTAAATATTTTGTAACACGGTATATTTGTTGTCACATAATTATTTTTTAAATTAATTAGGTCAACACAATTTCTGTATTATTTGTAAATATGTATTTTATTTTTGCGCTGCGCCATCAGATATCCGATTAATATTTGCCTTTTATCTCGATCATTAAATAATTCATGTATAGTCCTTTTTTCCCGGAGTGCCCTGGGCTACAATTTTAATGTTTTAGTGTAGGTAGCAAAAACTATTTCGGACATACAGGGTGTCCACGAATTCTGGGATCCTTTGATTGAACTTAAACTAAGCACAATAGAAAAAAATATTTTAAATAAATGTTTGCTGGTTCTAAATGTAATATTCACTTGAAAGAGGATATAAGTATACATCAACATATGTAAAAAAAATGTGAGTTATAGTCGTTTTAATTTTGAAAAGTTGAATAATTTTTTGCAACTATCCTATACGAGTTAGACAATAAATAAGCAATGTGTTAGATACATCAGTGTATTCGTACTTTACTTCTAAAATTTTCTTTTCTTAAACTAATTCATTAAGAAAATATGACTTTTTATGATTCCCCGGTTGAGATATTCACCCCCAAAGTTGAAAAATAAAAATCAACTTTTTTAAATAACATTTTTATTTTTTGTTGGAATTTAATCATTTTTGATATATCTACGTAATAAATAAAGGTCGTTCAAATAGCGTAAGGTAATAGCGTAATAGGTGTTTTGATATGTTAGGGGAGCCAGAAGTGCATTATCTCTAACATTTCTGACCTAAAGTTTCTTCAGCGGTTAAGTTTTTAAATTTTTACGAACATCTTCGAATTTTTCAGACATTTTAGGATAAAAAAGGCACGTTGTTTAATTTAGAATAAGAGTATCCCAGATAATTGCATATTTTTAATAAAATTATTGTTACTGTACCTGTCAAACAGTATCTTTTTATTATCTCTTATAAACTTTTAAAACGTCAATTAAATTTATGTGGTCGTCGGAAAAAAATAATTAAGATATCTGGGATACTCCGCATCTTTCGAAAATGGTTCATTTTATCGAAATTAAACAAATACCTTTTTTTATCCTATAACGTCCGGAAAATTCGAAAATGTCTTTAAAAGTTTAAAAACTTAAACTTCTAAAAACTTCTGACGTTAGAAAGGTGAGGACTCGTCTGAGGTGATATCAAAAAACGTATTAAACAGTTTTAAAGACCTTCACTTATTACGTATGTATGCTAAACATTATTAAATTCCGACGAAAAATAAAAATATTATTTAAAAAATTTGATTTTTATTTTTCATTTATTTTATTTTTATTATAGGAACTTGCAGTCACATCGCTCGTTTCTTTTGTATGTGTTACTAAATGGGCAATGTTTAAATCGCCTCATGACGTTATCGAACGATGCACATTCTTAAAATTAGACTTAAAAACACGTAGGAAAAACAACCTATATCTATATTTTATTTTTGTGGTTTATTTTCTAATTTGTCTAATTTCAACGCCAACGTTGAGGTTTGTCACCCGATACATTTCAAATAGTGAGAGGGGTGTGTTAATCCGCTAAAAGGGAAGCCATTTGAATGGTGAATTTTATCTGTATTGGTGTTAAAATAAAGGTAATAGGAAAAAAAATTAATTAATAATATGCTTTAAAAAACGTTTAATTCATTTTTTGCAGTGGGTCCCTATTTATTGTTTATTTAGAGAGCGTAGGTCACTCGCGATGTAATGATGGGAATATCAAAATTTAAACGTTGTTATAAAGAAAATTCGTCGTACTTTCGAATGGTACCTGTTTTGAATACGGGACAAATACGGGCAATACCAGTTGAGGTAATAGGGAATGTGTTACAGGGAAATTCAAATCGAATTGCACATTGTCAGATAGTTAATGGTGAACAATTTGAACATCTTCTGCGACATCGTTATTACCTAAACATTTTTTAAGTAGTTTAAATAAAGCAATTTGTTAAATTTTTATAATGAAAGTACAAGTATTCAAGATTGACGCGAATAACATATTCAGACATTAAACTTGAATTTTCTAAGAATATTTCTTATACAGCCTTACGATATTTTTGGAAGGTCGTATAGAAAAAAAATACTATCCAATTCCGTTATAAAAAATATAGTTGCGATTTAAAAAAATATCGATGATGTCATAGTTTAAAGGTATAACTTATATCAAACTTAGAAGATATCAAACTTTTGTTAAAACCTTTTTTTTTCTAAAACCCTTAATAAAGTCTCTAGCATCGTTATTCCTTACGTTTTATTCGCCCTGTATATGTCGTAGGATAATTATTGTAAAATCAGCGTATTTACAATACGCCGCCTCGAAAATTTACTGGCGAAAACTTAAAATTTCCTGAATGTAAAAATTGTATAAAAGACGACAAAACGAAAAATAAAAGCAATGCCTTCTTACAAGGGAACTAATTATTATAAAATAGGTACAACAAAAAGATGACGGTGGGTAATTAGATAGTAATTAATAGTCTCGACAACGCAGCGAGTTGAAATAAAACCGGCGGGAAATGTCAGAAAACACAAAATCACGAAATAATTTAGGTAATATAAATTCTAGATAGACAGAGTAAAATAAAACACTTTAATTTCTTTATTTAAACTTTTATGTAACTGTGCCGGTTAATTCACAATTAAATGTCAGACACTTCGTCCAAACCTATATGCAATCACGTCATCAATACAAGGTTACTAGATGATGACGTTTCATACAGTGCTGTCACCTCGTACCTCGTATTTTGACAGTTCTAATAAATTGTAGCCTTTCTTTATAGCATCTAATATGTGCGCAAGTAAATATAGAATAGTAGTATAGAATATGTCACTTTCCAAACTTTAAACCGAACTACAAATAAACAATCTATAGCTTATCCAAACCTATATGATATTCACATCATCAACAAAAAGTTACTAGATTGTTTATTTGTAATTCGGTTTAAAATTTGGAAAGTGACATATTCTATAGATGATTTACTTGCGCACATATTAGATGGTATAAAGAAAGACTGCAATTTATTAGAATTGTCAAAATACGAGGTACGAGGTGACAGCACTGTGTGAAACGTCATCATCTAGTAACCTTGTACTGATGACGTGCATATCACATAGGTTTGGATGAGCTATAGTAACTTTTGGTTGATGACGTGACGTCATATAGGTTTGGATAAGATTGATTATTTGTAATTCAGTTTAAAGTTTGAAAAGTGACATATTTTATCGATCATTTACCAGCACACATATGAGACGGTATAAAGAAAGAATACAATTAATTAGAACTGTAAAAATTCGAAATACTAGGTGACTGTACTGCGAGCACTGTGTGAAACGTCATCGATCATCAGCAACCTTTTATTGATGATGTGTCGCCAGGCCGCTTGGATAGACCATACCTATAGTTTTTAATTCCATATTTAAGTAACTTCATTTTTATTAAGGAAATTAAAATATGTAGATATAACATAAAACGTAAAGATACAAAATATATATATATATATATAATATTTTAAACGAAATAAAAAAAAAACGTGGGTTTGTTGGTGTAATTTATAATTTTATTATTTTCTTAGTCTCCAAATTACTTCACAATTACCGCTTATATTTCGGGTTTTGTCAAACGCCGTCCTTTCTGCCTTCGTATTATTAACGTAATATCTTATTACTGAAAATAAGAGACACATTTTTTGTGATACCTACCTTTGTTGTCGAGCTTTAATTAAAGCTTACTTTCAATGGCCGTTTTATAGAAGCATTTCTTTACAGTGTTATTAATTTTTTTCTGTAAATATCAAAAACGTTTCGGAATAAATTTAAAACCTTCAACTAAAATTTATAATAATTAAGTATTATAAAAAATAAAATTGAATGTAAAATAATAATCATCACGTTTTATATTCGACAAATATTATGTGGAAGTAGGTAAATATATAGGCAGCTAGTATAGTTACATTTGAAGTTTAATCATAAATTTATTTAACATCAAAGTACAAATAGGATAAATTTATGATAATCCTTACTAATGACACTCTAATAACGAAATCATTCTTGATTATGCATAGACAGGAAATGTGGAAATCCTAAAATTCCAGTGGGAATACAGAGATTAATGCATAATTGTAATATCTACTGTTTAATACATTTTATGAAAATACATCGTCAAATTTTGGTTTAGTACAATAATAGGTTTAAAAATTTATTTATAGTTTTTATTTGAAAAAAAAACACTAGTGTTTCAATAACAATATTATTGTCTTTCTATGTACATTTTTATGTATGTTGTATCTACACGGGCATTTCGCAATCGAAATTATGTTACTTTGACTAAATAATGTTTTTTTCTATTGTATCGCATTTAATTAAAAAGAAAATACACCGCGCGGAACTCAACAGTATAAACAGAAAAAATTCTCAAATAATTCTCGTAATACTGAAAACTCTGCACCTTCGAAAATGTTTATTGTCTCTATACGAGCAGCACAAAAAGCTTGTCGGCTCACGAAATTTACTAGAAAGTAAGTTAAACAATTTTTTTCTCCTGGTTTCTCTTATTCAAATAATGATAATAAATCATATGTTGTTGTTAATAACAGTAATCTATTAAATTAGATTGATTTATAAATTTGAATTTCCGTTTCCGATATAGGTAGATACATTTTTAATTTTTCAGACTAAAATATTTATAGGTAAAGGAAATTCTACAATTTATCGTTTATACCCATGTCGGTTTAATAACAGCGCTTCAATATCGTGCTTATGATAAATAGATCGAGTTCGTTGACATAGAATTATAAGGATTACTTACCCCCTATAGTTTTGAGGTTAAGAAACGGTATTGATCAATATACTCGATTATAAAATAGCTTGCGTGTTTTTGGAAAAATATACCTAGGTACTTAATAAAATTGTATTTTATTTTCAGACACGGTGATTGTTCCTTTGGGGGTTTGGTGGCACGGCCAGTTCAACTGTTCATGTTTTGTGCCGTATACGGCCCTAGTGCTCTTGTTCTACTGGTATGCTACGGTTACGTTTACTTAGTAGCGAGAGGTCATGCGAGAGCAATATCTGAAGTTCGTCACTCTTTCAATTACTCGTCTGGGGCAAGCTCTGGACCTCCTAGATATGGACTGGCGCTTGCCATTACTGCAGGACTGTTTATTGCTCTATGGGTTCCATTTCAGGTTAGCCAGATGTTGTAATTTGTGTTTATTTTATGCAAAATTACATAGAAATCGAATACCTAAATTTAATCGATTTTAATCTTCCTATGAGAGATTGTAGGTAAATAGTCAAATTTATAGATTTATGTATAATGAATTTATTTTGGTAAATAATGAAAATTTAAAATATTTTACAAATTGTTCGCAAATCTACCACGAATTATTCAAAAAATTTTCACAATTTTTTTTAAATTATTGAAAATCAATAACAAAGTTTAATTTAATTTAAATTCTTGTATCTATTTCAAACAATAATTATTATCTACCGACAAAATAAAAATTAACAAGGAAAGTTAGGCAGGTGGAAATCTTAGAAAAATTTGAAACTTTCCAGCATTGTAGTACTAGTCAACACTAATCAAGAGCCATATTCCGTTCGTGCTCTTACGCAGTTTAAGAGGGTGAAATCCTCCCTTGTAAATTGGAACTTTTTCGATTTTGCTTATCTGTAAAACAAGAGCTATCGCCAACACACTATATATTTTTCTAAATGGCTGTTCAAGACCTACATTATGATACAAATATTAGGGGTGAACATTTTAAGGGGTGGTACTGTACGTCCGATGCGGATGCTTAGCTTAACACTGCTGCTGCGATTGCCACTTGTCTGTAACAGACTATAAGAAAAAATTAGAAATTTCTAAATTTTGCTTTGTATTTCGTACCTTTTTCTCGTCATCGTTTTCCCTCTATCGTCAATTTCCATCCGTTGACTGCGAACTTGTATTATTTAATACCTATAGCTACGTAAGGTAAAATTTCGTTCGCGACATCTGGGGTTTGAGGGGAGCCCTAACCAAGACCGTAACCAAGTTCGATTTTCAGAGAATTTGTATTAGAGCTTAAAGGTCCATGTATTTACACTTTATAAATACATGGAGAGTTAGTCGACAAAGAAAGATCCTACCTTTACTCGTCGTATTAATCCTTTTTGTTTTTAATCCTTTTAGAGTACACAACACTCGCACACTCACATGCAAAAAGGCCTTATAAACCGAACGAGCACTCCTACACACACGAACAATACGACGCCGTAATTTAAAATTCGAACTACTGAAATAAGCCCTACTGCTCTGTATTACTAACGCGAAAGATCTGAAGCGATTTTGTCGGAATTCTATATATAAATGCATTCGAGTTTATACGTGAGTACTAGGAAATTCCGCTTTAATTTTAAAAACATTTAGTCCTTTGTTGTAGCACTTCGATAAACTATGAAAGTAGCACATGTTTGTTTTGTATTTTATCGGCCACATAAAAATGCGATTAAACTTTTATCTGGTTTATGGTTTGTAATAGGGAAATTTTTAATGCTTAAGGGCACATGAATAGTTATTAAATTAAAAATAGAGTAAAATTATAATTCTGCAATATAAAGGCAAGAGATAGTGATTATTCAAATAATTTTACTTTATAAAAAATACATAATTTTAGAATAAATTTTCTAAAAAGTACATATTTTAAAAATGTTTGGTCATTATCTGCATTTTTTTATCAAACTCCACTACGACCCTTATAATGCCCAAGCTCCCATTGTACATAAACCTACCTCACAACGCTACTAAAATTTTCTTAGTGTGTTTAAGAGTTAATATGGTGGGAAATATCCAACCGGTGGCAGACAATTGAATTTTTGTTTTAACCATTTTTGATAAACTTGATACTTGATAACATTTATTATAGACTTTAGAGAAATAGCAATTATTTAGAATTATTGTGGTCTGCCTCACAAACCTGGCAGACCTCCCTCCAAATGAATAAATTTCAATATGTCACCTACTGTAAAAAACTACATCGCGTTGTTTTTTCCTTCAAATTACAGTTTGAATTGTTCAATTGAAATGAATATATATGTCTGCTGATGTAAAAATGTACCCAAGTATGGCAACAATTAGGAATTAAAATTCGAAGGGATGACATCCCTTACGATTGTCATCTCTAATCTTTGCAGGTAATTAATGTATGTCTTGAACAGCCATTTACAAAAATATATAGTTTGTTGGCGATAGCTGTTGTTGTCTAACAGATAATAACCAAACTCGAAAAGAGTTCCAATTTTCAAGGGTGGATTTCACCCTCTTAAACCGCGTAAGAGCACGAACGGAATACGGCTCTTGATTAGGGTTGACTAGTACTGCAATCCTGCAAAGTTTCAAATTTTGTTAAGATTTCCACCTGCCTAACCTTGTAAGACTTTTATTTGTAATGGCCAATAAATACATCATTTGAAATTTTTCTAACGAATACTCGCCCTTTAACGACCTAGATTTTATTGTTTGCGCTATTAAAAATTATATCTACAAAATTGGTTGCAAAATTAAAATTACATATTTTATAGTAACTTGCAGTATCTAATATCTACTACATAATTAACAGAAATATGTAGGTAGGTTCTAGTTATGTATTATTGAGTATCTACTTATATAAGCGGCAAGTTTATTACAAATGTATTATAAAACAGGTCAGTTGCTTGGGGTATTTGGCTGCAAAGGTAGTAATATTTGCGAACCTTGTATTTTTACACGAACAAAATTGAGATAGTATTGATTGAAACATTCGAAAAAAGCGAAAAGGTAATTGGCTTACGTTAGTTGTAGAATAGGTAGGTCTATCTACAACTGATAAATTAAAATGATGACAGTTTAGTTTAATATAGGTAGGTGTTACATCACATTAAAGCGAACAAATATTTCAAAAATTTTAATTTATATAAGGCAAAAATGTATTTGTTCAATCTACGTCTCTTTACAAAATGACAATTTCTATTCAATTTTATTAAGAGAACAATAAACATCAACTGAAAAAGCATTAAAACGTTTTAAATTAATTTACCTGTATCAACAAAATAGCTATATGTTAACAAAAACATACTAGGTAAATACCTACTACGTCATATTGTGACAGATTAGTTGTATTTGATAAAACTAATTGTGGTAAAGACCATCTGTTTTTTGATAACGGTTTTTTTTTAAAACGTTGCGTCTAAATCGCTGACTTTTTTATTTTTAAAAGGCCTTTATATTTCTTTGTTGCAAAATACGATGTTAAATAGAATCTGAATCGTCTCTTTATAAAAAAATAAATAATTTTTACATTACATAATTCGCTCATCTTCTACCTTTCGGTGTAGAAATATAAAGAAACAAACAAATAAACAAACAAACTTAGAAATAAATAATTCAATGAATAAATAAAGTAGATACTAAAAAGGGTTAAGTTTGAATAAGGTCTGATGTATATTGTAGTTAGTATGGGATATAGAATATTCTCCTAATATTTCATACTTATATCAAAAAAGTGCGGAATTCGGCATTATTTTTACATTAAGAAAATAGACTATTTACATTTTACACTCCCAAGAAATTAAATCGATATCAACAGCAAAACTTACAACTGTGGATATTAAAAAAAAGTTATCTTAAAAGACAAAACACGAACACGAAAACAATAATCTATAAAAGTCGAACGTAGACGAACAGTAGATTTTTTACATTTGTCTAATGATGTTTATTTAATAAACTTACTAGGTACTTACTAATTTTGAGATAGAATGTTATTTTAAAACCGACCTTTGTTTGTCCTTTGAATAAAATGTCGTTTCTTCCTCGATCAAGTAAATCGAACGTTACTAAAAGTAACATGAGATTTAAAATCTAAAGTACATATTCTAAATACCCTAAAGATTCCCTTTTATCAAAGACAGAGCTTTCATCTATTTTGAAACGTTGCTTGTTAATCCCGCGCTCTTGAAATAAAAGTAAACTTAACGGTCTGCTTTTAACATTAGGTAGTGGTTACTTCAAAGCCATAGTACTAATTTTTTCCAATAACACTTATTCTAACTACCTCTCGATATACGAAACAAAAAATTATATTTTACAAAACGAAAATTAAGGTACGTTCTACTCAAAATCTTACGAAATGAATGAAATAAAAACAATTTTTTTATAAAACTGTCGCATAACTGTCACTTATTGTTGGTACTTCTACTATCTTTAGTACATTATACCGCTCATCGAAGTAAGCATAGCCCTGAAGGGGCGTGCCAGGTGTCACGGTTAACCTTTGGGTACAGTCCATGTAAAAAGTTATTTATCGAACAAAGAATATCGAGCAGTTTTGTCAAAACGTCTTAAGCCACAAAAAGCAAATTTTACAAGAACGTATATTTCGTGGTGTAGCCTAACTAGAAGCAAACACTTCCTGCAAACCGCGTACATAGATAATTTGGGGCACGTTTGTATCAAATAAATATTCTATGATCCAATCTCTGATTTGAGTGAAAAACGGAATCGCACGGAGGTTAGATAAACAACGAGAACGAGATAACCAAGACAAGTATCGTAAGTACTATACGTTTGCTGTTTTACGTCGTGTCGTCACAAACGCTACTGTCGCGCAGAGAATTAAACGTACCGTAACAATTTTAATTGATTATGTCTTTGCCTTAGATAACTTAAGATAGTCAGAATAACTTATTTTCGAAAAAGTGACGCTTAAGACGTTTAATACATAAACACGAGATCCAACAACAACCTACCAACCATTTAAATTTACCGCCGAGATAGTTTTTAATCGGAGTGTACCTTTGAACTACGTTGCTGCCATTTAACGACTTTGAAGGATTTGTTTGCTTCTGTCAGCTCTATTATTAATAATATAGTTTATCCAAACCTATATGATATCGCGTCATCAATACAAGGTTACTATGGCTTACGTTTCACACAGTGCTATCACCTCGTACCTCGTATTTTGACAGTTCTAATAAATTGTAGTCTTTCTTTATGCCATCTAATACGTGCGCAAGCAAATCATCTATAGAATATGTCACTTTCCAAACTTTAGACCAAATTACAATTAAACAATCTAGTAACTTTTTGTTGATGACGTGATTATTATATAAGTTTGGATAAGCTATAGGTGGGTAATCTATTCGTGTATACAGGGTGTTACAAACGTAACGCCTATCCTTTCAACGATCGAATCGGTAAGCTAAAACAAATCGAAAGTCAAGAGAGACAAAATTCCCGATTGGCCTTCCCCGCAATTTTATTGACAAAAAATGACGCAACGTTGAAGTTTAATGAAAATGAAAATAACAAAAAAGGTGTTCAAATATGTTTCCTTCGAGATCAGTGCAATAAATATTGGCCCTCTCTAACAATGAAATGTGCTCGTTTATTGAAGCGACAGTTGTATGAGGTCCATCAATAACAAAACTGTTGGTTTCGCGACTGGTTTAAGGCAAACATTTTTTTTTGAGGTATCATTATACTATAAGGAAGGATCTATAAGGAAGGTCAATTGGAAATTTTTTCACTTTTAGCAAACTGATTCGATCTTCGGCAGGACGGGCGTTACTTTTGTAACACCCTGTATGTACAACCTTT
The DNA here is from genome assembly GCA_036326145.1 of Rhagophthalmus giganteus. Classification (NCBI taxonomy): domain Eukaryota; kingdom Metazoa; phylum Arthropoda; class Insecta; order Coleoptera; family Rhagophthalmidae; genus Rhagophthalmus; species Rhagophthalmus giganteus. The sequence continues at coordinate 54,400,764 of JARFJA010000001.1, forward strand.
TTCTAATCGAGAACGAATTACCGCTCGATACTAGGCACTGTACGGTACTAGAAAAATTTCCCTTACTAAATGTTGAGGGAATTCTTGGCCTCCCGATAAATCTTACACAAGTTTTCCCACAGAGGTATCGTACGCCTATACTATCAAAGATTTTAAAAGTTTTACATAATGTGTGTGTAGGTTTAAACGTCTACAACTTATTTATTAACCGCTAATACTTATGTAGGTATAAATTTTGTTTTGTAATATAATACATCATTCTGTGTACGCAACAAAAGTTGCTTCTACATCTAGATATTTATGTAGAGGATGTATTTTTTTTAAATCCTAATAAAAAGTATATTTATGATAAAAGTGACTTAATACCAATGCCATCCTATCTAAAAGCATTTTTAAGTGTGCTGTTTATGGCGTCCATTCGATAGTGATTTATATATCTGTTCATTGAGAAAAGCAACTTCGACGCAAGGTCAACAAACTTTGTCAGTGTTGATTGGAGACTTTCATAATAAACCCGGAGTATGACTGTTCGGAAGTTTTTACCGGAGAAACTTGTCAATTGGAAAACTTGGAGTTGATTTAATTGTACTTCAAAACTAATACGCTTTTATATATAGAGTATAGTAAAATGTCGATAAGAATTAACAATTCGATTATACACACCTTATAATAATGCTATCGAAAATATCTGTTATCGCTGACTTTAAAAAGATGATAAATGGCTTTGTCGGTTATTGTTGCCAGATTAAAAATGGAAGCTTCATAAGTTTTCCTTTTAAAAATGAAACCGGAAGCATTCTGAACAACCTCTAATTTAAGTTGAAAACTTTCGAAATTGCTGTTTACAACACGACAAAGCAAACTTTGGCCATCGTGGCCATTTTAACGGTAATATTGCAGTGTTTTCTTATGGATGAAGTTTCAAAGTTACATTTGGCACTAATTAAAATCTATGGAGGGCAATTGGTAAGCTTTTCGCTTGCTTCTGATGGTATTATTTATATGAAGCTACATAGTTAACGATAGAGTTAATATACGGTAGCTTTACCTTTGATGTAAATATTACATCAAACTTGCATAGCTAGAGGGTTACATTACTTGCATACATAAATTATTCCGTTAACAAACGGACTATATCACTATATATATGGAAACTGCGTAGGTATACCATATATGTAACGTAAAATCAAATATAACTTTTAGTTATCCGTGAAATAAAAGTTGTTAACATTATTGACTTTTCGCGTGTTGTTAGATACTGTCACTTATATTAAGATATGTTTTAATTGTTTATTTATTATGACAACGAATTCTGCGTATTACATTTCACATACCTATTTAATGTCAGTACATAATAGGTACTCATTTACGATACCTAAATATTCCATAGGGAAAACTATCGATTTTTATTTAATTGATTAAAGAAATATTTAATTTATTATATAACATAGTCGCTCGATATTCTTTCATTATTGTTTTAATATTAACACGTTCGCAACATAAACTTTTACATATGTAGGTACGAGTTTAAGCATTTAACGAAGCTGAAAATTTAATCAGTCGGTAGCGCAACGTTCCCAAAAAAGTTTAATTGAATTTCAGGTTTCTAAAAAGTCTTCATATTTTTAAATCGGATCTTAACGAACGCTAACTTTTCTGTAGTCGTAAAAACATTCGATAAACACTAATTAATTTAGAACGTCATATATTTTGTTTTTTCTTTTTCATTCTGTGCAAAACAAATTTAAATTAAAACAAGTCGAACTATTTGACGTAAAATTCAAAATTAATTGTAAAATACATAGTCCTAATTATTTTCAGTTTTTAAACAAATTGATTGTTGTGTTTGTTATTATGGTAACGGTTTGTTTCAAAACAAAAATGCGGAGCGCTAATAAGCAACGCTCAAATTAGTTTGATAAACAGTCTATAACACGGACAAAGGAAGTTAAATCAATTTAATTGAACTAGAAAACTCGAATTTAAAATGTTAAATAAAGTCGTGTTCGAAAATGTTTTAATGATCTAGAATTCCCGGAATATTCGGCGTTAAAACACTTTCATCCCCATAATTTTAGTTTCCAGTTAGTCGACTTTTGTACGATTTTCATGCAATTAATTGCTAAGTAAATGAATATCAACGATGTTACATTATATTATTTAAGGCAATTTCGTTGTGCAGTATAATAATGGGATTATCATTGTAAACCGGAAATGGCCTATTAGTTAATTTTGTAAGTAAATTTCTATAGGCTAGAGTTTTTAATTTTACTTGAAAATACAAAGTGGTTGAAAAGTATCAAAATAATACAATGTGTCATACTATTAATTAATATAAATTATAATGAGTGTATAACACGTGATGAAAGGATATTTCATCACTAATTATACAATATACTTATTACACACTTTTGTATTACTTATTACTCAATCTTGTATTTTATGAATTTTTGATTTAAAAATTTTTCATTGACGCATTTTTTTTAGAAATAAACTCACTTAAACCTTTTCCTGGTTTTAGATCTGCATGCTTATGGATGTCTTCGTTGGTACTAACATTTTAACAGCATGGGCAGCAGTGTATTTGGCACTTCCCATTCTTGCCAGCAGCGCCATTAACCCATGGGTCTACGGTTATAGGAACGCTGAACTCCGTTCGGCCGTACGCAAGGTCGTGGACGACCTCCTAACGGCACTAGGTTTTACCTACAGAAGTCACAACCAAACATCAGATCCCATAGCGCCTAGTGGAGTAGTAACTGCCGGCGATCCAGCGTCGTTTATACACCACGTTCAAAGAGACTGTTTTAGTGCGAAACCTTGTGGGGAATTTCTTTTAGTGCCAATTGCGAAACCGGAAAGTTCGGCCGTATTTTCTGACGCTGATATACCCAAAATGTTCAAAGAAAATCCTAGAATCGTGATCACTAGTGACACACCCAAGACGCTTAGAGTTTCTAGAAGCATGGTAGAAAGTTTTGCCATTTCAAAAGGACACGATGTTGTGATCATTAAAAACGGAGAATGTGGAATGAAACATGGTGCTAGTGTGGTTTAAGAGTGTAGGAACACGTGACTGCCGAATTTTCTGTAAAAGTGTTAATCAAAAATGTTTAAATTATTAATTTCACGCTAATTTTTCTTACCTATGATTTTTTATATTGTGAAGGACGTGGAAATTTTTTTTGTTTATTTTGTTAGTTCGTTTGTTCGATCGTTTTAAATTTGTAAAATGGGGACTGCAAATAACATAAAAAGCTCTATGAAATTTGGACCAATTACAGTAAGAACAGCTAAGCTTTAAAGCTAAAAAAGAACAGTTATTTTTGAAAGATATATGTACCTATTACTAGACAAGTAAGTATTCTAATATAAAATTAAGAACAATTAAGATCATGGAAAATTATATTAAATACAGTAATCCCTAATATTTGCTGGGGTTACGTTCTAGAAAACCCTCGCGAATGTTTTGACTACCTTTCTTTGTAAAAAAAGGGGGTTAGGCTCTATGAAATTTTAATTACAATAGTGGATAAAGTAATTGGAACGAAAAAAATATGTTTATTAAGCATTAATATGCAGGTATGTACATGCATAGATATTAATTAGGCACTGCTTTATACTTACATATTGTAGTACAGATGAAGTTTATTTACTAGTCGATGGCTGAAGATATTTGGTGATTGTTGAGCTGAACAAATCTATTCTTTATAAATTTCATTATAAGAAAGGGTCGCGGCCTCGATTCCTCTTTTGAATCTAAGTCTCCTCACCAGCGAAGGGCGTCAGTCTCTATTGCTTTCTCAACAAGTTGTTGTTGAAGTTTTAAAATTTCAATGTTCTAAAACGTTTATCTTGTTATCATCCGTATTAATATTTTAATTAATAACCAAATTTAATGCACTATTAATTAATTAAAAAATTCGCGAGTATCGGAGTTACGTCCTCACGAACGTTAAGGGATTACTGTACAATAATTAAGCGATATTACAGTAATACAACTAATTTATAGTGAACTCTAAAATGACTTTTAATTTTGGCATCGTCAATTTCACAAACAGTTGTTTCTCTTGCGAAACTTTGACTATTAACGTTCAGAGAATTGCAGTTAATCTTATATCTCGTTATACCGATTTCAGAAAATGTTAAAGTTAGTTACAAGTAATATCTCATTAGATACTTTATAGCTAGAAACTAAATTGACTATTAGTACTTGTACCTACTTTATAATTATGTACATAAGTGGATGATACATATACATATGTACGTACGAACTTACTTATGTGTACATAACTTAATATTAGTATTTTAACGCATTCCAACAACGTGTAGATATAAATAATTCATTTTTATCCAAATTTACTAGATCTTCAAATGCAACTTGTTAAAAAATAAAGTTTATAACAAACAAATGTTAAATTTAATAAAAACCAATCTATGTTTTTTTAATATTTCGCGGTACTTATTGTACTAATAAAAATAAATATTGATTAAATTTCAAGTCTTGATGTGAAAAATTTAAAGTGCTCGTCCTTCTTTGTCCCATTATAAAATTAAAAACAAAATTAAATAAGCTTTAAGTTACGCGTTCTTCCTTGAAGCTTATCATTTACCAATTATCTGAAAATATAGTAGAAGAAAATTAAATTACGCCAGTTTATTTATGTAAAATGAAGGACGCCACTCTATAAAAGTTGATTATACCGAATTAAATATTTAAAATGAAAATTCGTCGTGCAATCTAAATATTGACTTTGTAAATTACTAAAATTTTTGTCTTCTATTGTAAATGAGAAATTAAAAATAGAGCTTTTTCTTATTATTATTTGTAGTCAACATTCTAACGTTTTATTGGAGCAACGACGAAAAAGCCTAAGAATAATTTTGTTCAAATTATAGTTAGCCTAAGATGTTATTTGTTAATTGTTTATTAGGTACCTATATCAGTAATTACCAAAAAACTGTGCCAATTCTAAACGAGCTAGGTACTTCTACTTTAAATTAATAATAGGTACGTGTAAAACGTATTGTCAACAAAAATTTATTCTGTAATACTTAAGAAATTATATTTATATGTGAGATGGAATATTGATAGTCGGCTGTGACAGACTTAAATAAAGAATCTTTTCTTAATAATACAATTTGTACGCGTTTTATTCCGAAAACGGTAGAGGTGAGTAGGTATCTACTTAATAAACAGTTTCGATAGGCACTACATTGGAATTACAAAAAGTATTACGATACAAGTTACTTTACACACAACGTGAAATCCGTTTATCCGGAAAAAAACTATACGTAGGTAATTTAATTCCACAGGAATTTCGATACTATAGTAAAGAAATTTAATTTGAGGAAAATATTTTGTTTACAACCTAATCTCGATCTTTTCGTAATATTTAATAAATATAGGTCATTTTAATCATTTAAGTGATAAAAAACAATCTGCCGTTTAAGTTCCAGCAAGCGTACACCTTAGCGTGAGCTAAATAAATTATAGCAGATCAATATTGCGTTTTCTATCGGTTGGACGATAAAAATACCTATATGATAAAAAAAAACTAGGTGAGATTTGCTACAAACATGTTTTAATTATTTTTTGTAAAGTCAACAGTTTCGACGTGCCAGCTTCACAATGTTTATTTTACCAGGTAACTCGACATTAATTAATTAGCATAGAGAAAATACACATTACCTTTCGTTACATTCATGAAAATTTGTACATATTTTCAAGTGAGGCGCGCAAAATTTCTTCGCGGACCCGAGTCATGAAATCATAAACTACTTACACTTTTTACCACAGGAATCGCTAGTTCGATTTTCGTTTTCTTTTTTTTTAAAGGAGAGACCTTTAAAGTATCTTTCAGACTATCTTAAAAATTAACAAAAATTTATTAAACAAAACATTTATTTCATTTCGTATGACGAAATAAAATAATTATTTTTCAAATCACAATAAAAAAAAAACAAACATAAAACTCGTTAACATTTTTCTGGTCGTCTGAAATATACTTTAAAGACCTCTAATTGAAGAAAAAAAAGTAAACGAAAATCGAAGTCGTGGTTCCTGTGGCACACCGGTAACAATTTTAAGTGTCTGTGGTCAACTTTACGACTTCATAACTCCTGTCCGCGGAGGAATTTTTCTGCGCTCCTTACCTGAAAATGTACATCCTAGATGAGCGTAATGACGAATAAATTTTTATCTTTGTATCGAAAGGTAAAGTGTAATTTCTCTATGCTAATTAATTAACGTCGAGTTACCTGGTAAAATAAACTTTGTGAAGCTGGTTGGCACGTCGAAACTATTGACAACCCTTCGTATTTAACATTAATCTAATGCCTAAAACTTATTGTTAGAATTTCTTTAGAAACTTCAGGCGATATTAATCATTAAATTTATTATGATAGATTATTAAACTTTTGATTCGTTTTCTATTTAATGTCGTTTCAAACTTAAGATTATCAAAAATTATTTGCATTAAGACGTAACATATTATGATGTAATTTAAGCAATTTCTTTTATTCGAAAATTTTATATTTCTAAATTGTTACGCAAGTAAAATACGAAATATCCATTTAAATAAATAATTTATTTAAGAATTAATAGAACATTAAGAATTTATCGAAGAAGCATTTATAAGTTAAATTAGAAAGGTGTTTATTTATAGCAAGAACAATTTATTTAAATAATTATTTGTATTTAATTTCTTTAAATAAATAAAAACTTAATTTATATTTTAGACTTAATAATTTCCTTAGACTTAAGTACGTTAAGGACATTATTTCCTTAGACTTAGGACTTCATAATTTTATATTAAAATAAAATATGCCTCTTTTGAAGCAAAATAATTGAATTCGATTATAATTTAAAGCGAAAAATATTTACAAATAAAAATAATAAATATGTAGATAAGTAGGTAGTTATAAAGTTAACTCAAAAACTAAAGAACAATTACTTTCTTAAATTATTATTATTAGTTTTTTGTATTTTTTTACCAAGTATTAATAAAATAATGTAGATAATATCTAAAAATGTAGATATATTGCGCTCAAATATAAAATTTAAAAAAATAGATATTTTATCAACTTTATTGCACTTTAGCTATAAAAAATTCACAGACATTTTATTACATAACTATGTTACTACATTTTTTTTTCTAATTCGTTAAAATTAAGTTAGCGTATGTTTATAATAAAATAATTTACCTACTAACTAAATTGCAGTCTTACACAAATGCTTTTTGAGCATCTTTACATTTTAGCAATCACTAAAAATCAAATCGTTATTGTTGTGCGTACTAAAATTCGACGTTAACAACAAATTACAAATTTACTAAATTCGCTGCAAAAAGGAGTATGTATACTTACGTTTTCCTAAATTACTTGATAAGATAAGTCATAAATGTCAATGAAAAATATTGTAAATATCACAAAACGAGATTATGACGGGCGTCATCTAAAAATATTCTTCTTTTCAAGGAGGTGCGCTTGTCATTTAATACCACAAATGTGGGAATAAATTTTAGTTTTTTCTATGAATGTTCAGTTACCAATATGTTCATAAATAATTTTTTTTAAGTTAAATGCAGCGTCACCCTTACACATATTTTGTAGTTTCCTTATTTCAGTAAACTATTTCATTTAAATATAAAAACTAAACCTAAATTAAAAGGCTAAACGACGTTTAAATACTAACTGTGGCAGTTCCTGGAGTAGTTTTGCAAGGAGACACGCTATGCTCCAGTTGCTCTATTTTCTTCAAGTTTTCGATAACCTCCGAATGTTCGTCTATCAACTTCCAAAATTCATGTTTGCGGTGCTCTGCTTCTTCCTATTAAAAAAAAAAACAATTTTGTTGTTAGAACGCATTTTAATGGCGACCCCCGTGTTGCGAAATTTTAGATATGTATAGCTACCACAAAAAATGGCCTTTTGTGCAAAATTACCTATACGTACAGTCAGGGACTTATTTTATGTCGCAGGCAACGTGAGCGCGTATGCAACCAATAGTAGAACGATAGAGAAGTAACGACTGGTCTTCGGTCGGTCAGCATTGCTGTTAAGATGGTGCGACGATTTATTTTATTACTGGTAATACCGTTCCGAGACCTTCGTAAAGTCTAAAACGCGCCCAGATTCGAATCCGAATTAGAAATGCTTTTTATTTTATAAATATCGACGACGTTTTGGCAGCGTGACTTGACTCACACTCTGCGCGAAAATGAATTATTCTGACTATCTTATGCATCCAAAGCAGACATTATCTGTTAAAATCTGTTAAAATCTAGTGACAATATTCCGATTTTTTCCACCGGAAAAATTTATTTATACACTGACTGTAAATATTTCGTTTATATTTAGGTGCTACTATCTAACAAAACCAATTCAGTTTTAAGTATAGCAAAATAATAAATATTTGTTTACCGAATTAAATAACCGTGGAGTTGAATATGATTTTTAATTGTTAAGTTTTCAAATACCTATATGTATGTAAAATACGTGTTTAAAGTAAAATTCCAAAATTGTTCAAGCATTTCAATAATTTACGTATATTTAAAAAATCGATGCTAAAGGACCATTTCGAATAAATCTGACGTCAAAGATAGCGGTTTCGTTATAACAAAATAATTTATTAGTGTAACTCCTCGGTATCTATGTACTCGTATAATATTTTGAAGCAGAAATTCAAACTCATACTAACCAATATTTTTCTAATGCTCGCATCCGAAGATTGCCTCGTGTAAGGCCTTTGGGTTCTTTGGAGCGTCGGCACTTCTGGCAATAAACATTCTTCTATTTTGTTATTTGGATTCTTTGCAGAATCAAAATCTTCAATTACAATGCTGAAATGAAAATCAGATTTTAGCGTCATCGAATCGTTTTGTTGACTCTAACAAAATAAGATGTTGTTTTTATACAACAAATGTAACTAACAGCGGTTCGATATAAGTAAACTATATAACACCCTAAACTTATCCGTATCGCCAACTTTTTTAGTCGAAACATTGCAAACGTCTTAAAAAGAGTCAAACTTAATTTGCCAATTTAGTTATTTTTATTAATTTTTATTAATTATTATTTAATTTTTAATTACGTGCTCAAAAGATTTGAATGAAAATTTCAATCTGTTACATTATCTGCGTCATATCTAGAAAACAATAAAACATCTCATAATTATTGTAAACTGAATTAATTATTTTAGGTATATTTACAGAAACACAAAAACAATACTTAAGGTAAATAGGTAAAAATACAACTCTACCTCCATTGTAATACCAACGTTTACTTATTGACGATGTTATGTAGGTAGTTAACGACACAAATTCCAAAGGGAATTCGAACGAAAACTAACTTTGCAATAAACTCCCACACAATTTCGTTGAAACTGTTTTATTTAAATCCCATTACGTATCAAATATGAAACCAGAAGAGAAAAGGAAAGTTTCAATTTATCAATCAGAAAATGTTTATCCCCGAGCGCGAACAACGGTAAATTTAATGTATAAACAAAATCCGTCTCAATATAAATCGAAACGACCGGCCGAACAAGTGTGTTTAATTCCACAAAAAAAAAACGAAAATATTTTGGAAAAATAAAACGTTTTGGGTGTTTCTTTCTTTAAATTAATTTAAAATCGTCTACAATAATAATTATTGAATATCATTGGTGTGAAAGATTTTGAAATCAAAATATATCCCTTTTAATAAGTGCCCACTTACCTATTTATAAAAAAGAATAACAGAATAGAAGGTTTTTGTTAAAATTAAAATCATAAAGTTTCGGCAAATGTTTTTCGTAATCTAAAACTTTGAATACGGCCAAACACGTTTAAAAGTATCGACAATTAAAATAAAGTTTCTCGAACTTGTTTCATAAGTAAGAACAAAATATTTTTGGTCTTTATTATCATTGATGGAAATGTCGACGTTAATGTTAATTATTGTTGTTATTATATTATTATAATTAATTTACGTTCATTACGCTTTTGTAACTTCTCTAATTTTTTTATCTGGTACTAGGCGCCTACATAGTAATTATTTTCATTACTAACAACAAGTTTAATAAAATACACAATTATATACATAATCAACGGCATGTATTTACTTAAGTGCGTTAATGTAGTACATAATTAACATCTTCACACTAAAATTATTATCAACGTCAACCCTTATCATACATTAATTTTTCTTAATTTGCAGGTTATGCCGTCACTAATAGATAATTTTCACAACAACGATACAATAAGTAATTTAATTAACTGTGGGATCGATATCTTCATTATTAAATTTATACCTGATTCTTACTTAAATCAATTTTCTTAATAATTAAACTATATGTATCAAAGAGAAACAAATACAACACAAAAGAAAATATATCACGAAACATGTTAACCTAGTCAATGAAAATCGCATCCTAGTTAATGAAAAAATACAAAGCATTATACTATAATATTTATAATTTGTGAGTACGTACCTACTTCAAAATGAAAATGTTAAAGGGAGAATCCTTGAATAAAATTGCTAATTTATCACAAAGATAATCCTATTTTAGCTTAATTAAACTATCACTGAGGAAGTCTCTTCGAATCCAATTTAAAATTCCGGCCACCTTTATAGAACAGCAAATGAAAAGCGGTGTCTTTGATAACTTAAAGTTAGCAAACTCACATAGGTAGGTACATGACACAAATTAAAAAAAAAACACAACCGAAAAATGTCCCGGAATAGAATTAATCTCTAATACCTAATTATTATAAACATTTTAATGAAAATCAAACAAGAACTGTTGAGCGGTTTTAATTAGAAAATGTTTGTTCTCGTTAAGCAAAAACAAATAATTAACAGCAAAATTAATAAATTTAAAAGTATTTATAATCAAAAATTAATTGTTCCCTAAAATAAATTTTGCGCGAACCTTAAAAACAACTCGATAACAATAAAAAGGACGTACCAACACCCGGAAGGGTTAAATAATAATAATAAAAAAAAGGAACTTTATGTAGAGAACCAAATTGTACGTGATAATATTTTTTCGGGTCATTTAGATTTCATCTATCCGTTAAAAATTATCATAAACGTTCGAGTTTCGGGCTGACGACCGCGGAATGGATTCTCAATGTGTGTTTCGAACGATCCCTTATAAAGGTTAGGTTGACGAAATAAATTCGGAATCGAACTTTTTGCTTGACCGTATCGATAACTGTTATTGTTAATACCTATCTGTTGTCTATCGAATACCGTGTAAATTTCAAAATCTTCTTCAGTGACTTCGATAGAAGTAACTTTGTTTTCGACAACAAATTTTTAATAAATTGTCATCGTAAGAGGCAAACTAAAGCAAAAATACTGTTTTTCGTGTAAATGCATGGGGATTAATGCTATAAAAAAAAAATTGAACTTCCATTATTAATTACAAAAATATCGCAAAAAATCTGAAAATCAAGAATTCTGTTTTTATTTTTCAATACGAAAACCAGTCAAGTTGGTCGTTTCTAACTAAAACATTATTTAGGCACTATTCAACGAGTAATTTAAAAATAATATGACATTTGTTCTAGCACTTAAAAAAAACAATCAACGACAGTCAACTTTTGTTTTACTTATGAACGCCATATTATATTTATTTTCGTTTGAACGCAGATTTTTTTCTAATTCCAAAAATGTATGGCACTTAATGTTTTAATAAGCAGCTTATTAAAATATTTTGGTTTTACGATTTTTCTAGGATGCCATGAAAACAAAAGAACGTCGCATTTGTTTCAATTGGTATTTTGACAGTCTATTTGTTTTCAAATAGTTGCGTTAAAATTAAAAAAAAACTTTTAGAGTCTGAAAAAAGAGTAATAAATTTTAACTGCATCACGCTTTTCTTCATTTGAAAATGGCATTTTACATTTAAAGTTTTTTTTTTAATTTTAACACAACTATTTGAAAACAAACGCAGGCTGTGAAAATACCAATTGAAACATACTATGTATAAAATTTTTATATTTTAAATTTTTTAATTTTACGTTCCTTCCAAATTAGTATGAAACATAATTTGAATAAAATACAGGTATTTTTAGTAAATAACAACTTTATAGATGTTCTCCAAATAGTTTGTCTTTGAAATAATAATTATGTAAACGTAATCACCTATTGATAAAAAACATTCGATTTTAAGTCAAATTGTGAAAATCAAAATTAGAAATTCAACGTGTCTTAATGAAAATTGAAAACTTTCAAAATTAAACATTTTAACATTCGAAGATCAAAATCCTGCTAATAAAATAGTAGTTTAAAAATCTTAAAACGCATCTCGAAATATTGACTTTTACTGCAAATGCATTTTAAAAACCCCACTCGACTCGAAACGTTTTACATTATAAAACCATCTCGGCGGCAACAAAATATTGCGTATCACAATTTTATATTGTTTGGCCTTCGTGAGCCATTTAAAAATAATTTTTATGATTAAGGGTGTTAACGTATTAGAGAGGTTTATATGTTTGACCTACGACTATCAAAAATAGACCCCGTTTATTTTAGCTTTCGCTACTTGCTTTTAGGTCATCTGTGGAATTTCAAGTGAATCATAAAATAAAAAGCTTTTAATGACATATGTATGTATTATACACACACACACATATATATATATATATATATATATATATATATATGCACGTTCCCTATTTGCACGGTATATATATATATATATATATATATATATATATATATTAATTTTTAAACGATCGGATCGGTAAGTTATTTACCTACATAATTCTTGTTTGACGTTGGCGTCGATTCTATTATCTATTTTTAGATATTCTTTTAGTTTGGCAAACCAAATCTAACATTTGCGTTTCCTTTAAGAGCAATTTTTAGAATAATCAATTTTTTTTACATTAGGTACCTACCTACTGTATATGACGTCGCCGTTCACGTCCGATTCTAGTTCTAAATATGTTCAATGAATTTCGAAATCCCACGTAAAAGTCGATAGGTAAGTAAATTCATAACTATTTATAGAAAATGTGGTTAAATTTAGCAACCTATAAAATAGAAGACGTCTTGTTAATTATGCAATTTAATTTAGCATTTAATTGAATAAACGTCAGATGTTGAAAACCAAACAAAATTCAAACTTCTTTGTTTTAAATTAACAAACCGATTTTTCGACTCCTCTACCTCTATTTTTGAATCTGTTTGTGAATACAGTTTAAAAACCAAATATCAACGCGAAAACGCTATTAATTTAGACACTTTTATACGATGCTACACAATACAAATGAAATTTGCAAAACGAGTCGTGTGAAAAATAAAATTTTTAAAAAAGTTAATGAAATAATATGAAAGAATACAGTGTAAAAGAGATTTTAGGTTTTTTTTTTAATAAAAGTAACGTCATACTTCTATCTAGGTATCTTACAAGTGATATGTATATACTAAATGTTCTAAGAGAAATTTCTCAACAAAAGGGGGCATTTTAAACAAAAACCTAAAGACAACATAGCGTTTTTCGGTTAATTTTGTTAAAAAAAAAAACAAGTATTATCATAAATAACAATAATACTTAACAACAATCGAAAATATAAATATGTAATAACGAAATAAATCAATTAAAATATTTTTAACTACTCGAATTACGAGAGCGATATATACCTATCGTTTCCAAAAACATTATCTGTAATTTATTTTTTTGGGTTTTTTAATTTGTATGTTGTATCGATTGTAGATACTTTTTTACCTACAATGTAAATTAAATTTACAATTTACAATGTAGTCGAATGTTGTACGTACATAAATAACTCGTATTTACACACTATCTAAAAATTTTCTGTTTATCATTAAATGGAAAAAATTAAATTGTCTTTATTTCAAATGTTTTTAATAAATAAAACCTTAAGTACCTATTTATTTTTTCATATAATTATTGATAAGTTCGATATAATCAAATTAAACGATTACGTATTTGTTTATTTTTCAACTTAGAATTAGATTTCGAATTGATAATCGAATTATTATTTTTGATTATTAAAAATTATATTATTTTGATATTGTTTTTTGAACCGAATTTTGATATCGTTATAATTAAGCGCACACCTTTGTTTACAGTGATTGACAAAAATTATTTGTCTTTTAAAGGACCGCTAGATGAATATTCCATTTAATTTATTTCACATGGTGTCCAGAAACTCTCCTGCCAATTGAAATCGTCGAATTCTAGAGATTATTTTATGCAGATTTGCGATAAATCACTTAGATACAAAAACGCTTCAAAACGTCGTTAATAACACACAATTACATAATTCTTATTTTTTTGACTTATTAAAGCCCACTCTTATTATTGATACTGAATTTAAATATTGGGGAACTTATGTGTTTGCAAGGAAGCGCGAAAAGTTCCAATTGATTTTTCTCGAAAACGATGCATCGTAGCTATAATAAACAAGAACACCTTAATGTTAGAAAAAAACAATAGTTTTCAAATTTGACGTCAGAAATATCAAAAAGTCGAAGATAAAAGCATTGTGATTCATGACGTCCGTTATCCTCCCTAAACGAGACGCTTGTGACAACAATAAAAAATTCATATTTACACTAACAGATTGAACATTTGAAAATTAATTAATGTGTAAAATTTGATCTTTTTTATTAACGAGGTTGTGAAGGTATTTGAAAAAAATCGATGACAAGGAAATTGTCCATCTTCAAGGGACTCTAACTACCTTAGGAAACGTTTTTGTATGAGGTGATTTAACACAAATCGGCATAAAATCATCTCTAGAATTCGAGGTTTTTATTTGACGGGAGTTTCTGGACACCCTGTATTATTATGTATTTATCAATTTATTCGTGTGAATTTCAAATGAATTCAATACGTTTTTAATAATTCGATGCTTTAAAAATTGTGAGTAAGTAGGTATTTTATTATTTATATCACTGACTTATTATATCTACTTTACTTATTTTTTGTTAAAACCGTTTCTCTAATAAATGATAAATATTGAAAGTAAATGCGTACACGATTATTTCAATGCCATTAGCTTTCGTGAAAACTTCGAACAATCAAACTTTTATATCGCACTGTTTGACAAACTCAAATTTAATTTAGAAATATTAATCATAAATCGATTTTAACACCCTAAATTTGTCATTTATAATGTGCATTAATTATTATCAATCCTTTACGAATACATTCGACGTGCAATTTTTTTTACGAAAACAATAAAATCTTACCTTAATTCTGATAATTGATCTACCGTGTCCAGTATTTGATTTTCAATTTTATCGAAAGACCTCATGTTTATAATTTTCCCGTTACGAAAACAATTTCTGGAATTTTTAGCGTAAATAAAAACGCGTGGCACGTGTGACTCGAGCGATTTTGTCAATGTACAAAATTTATTATAGACAAACTGCGACTATAAAACTTCTCAGATGTGAGGAACTAGCAATGCATAAATACAGATATTGACTAACTTAAACTTAGCCGGTAGGGCGATAAAATAGCCTAGCGTAACGCGATTGACGTTAGCGGTGGGTATGATGCGGGTGCTGCCCCCCTTCGATCCCTCGTTAAGGTCATTTTATTCTATATTAATCATCACTTAGTTATCAGAATACTTTTGTTGGAATATCACTTTAATTGCCTCGACAATTAGAAAAATTGTTTTAATCATAAATGTAACGGGAATCGTCTCTCTTATGCAATTTTATAGTTTTAAATTGTATTGTTCAACTATTTATAATATAATTAATTCTACATATTATCGACATTTAAAAAATATCGGAGCCGTCATTTACCTACTGATTAGATACGTTAGTAATCGAGTGCTGTTATGAACGTCCTACTTCAAGGTGCATGACGATCCAAATACATCGGTAAAACGTGTTTTTATTCAAGAGTGTGTCATGTATGTCATACAAAAAGTTTTTTGGCATTCAATACAGGTATACGTATAATATGTAGACATTTAATACATATAAAAATTCTGCACAATAAAATTTCTAATTACAAATTCCATGCAAATAGTAAATAGTAGATAACTAGACACTTACGTACTTACTTTTATTGTTATAATTTATACCTATGTTGAACCTAGAATGACGTCAAATAATACTTCCTCAACGTAATCGAGTGAAATTAATAGCTTTGTCTAGACATTTAATATCAAAATTTAAACATACATGCCTATATTTTATAATTACAGAAAATAATAGGATATTAAATATAATAGTATATATATATATATATATATATATATATATATATATATATATATATATATATATATATATATATATATATATATATATATATATATATATATATATATATATATATATATTATACACAAATATAATAACATAAATGTTATTTCTGCTCTGTTATTCTCTTGAAAGTTTAAAGAAATTACAGGTAACTCCCGCTCTTCGCGGGCACGTTGAGTGCGGATTTAGTAGTACATAATATATTTAAAAAAAAACACACAATTTTATTCTATTTTACGGATCAAATGTTTTTCACCACACGCAGACGTTCTCCGCAGGGCTATGTGTAATTATTGGCAATTTCTACTACCGACGAGGACACTACTAAATGTGGATAACGAGCAATGTGTCATTTTTTGTCATATACGCGCTGCAATTTGTATTTATGTACATTTTTTGCTAGTATCAATATCATATTCGCACAAATTGTTAAAAACAATCACCATATTATGCCATCAGCCATACCAATACTTTAAACGTTACTTATGAACTCGATTTAATCCGGTAATCCATTTTTGGAATTGCCGATTTGCTTGTTGCCGACGAATTTTGCATAACAGACGCAGGCAGCCAAAGCAAAAGACGCATAATTCTTTTTTTACAACGTGACGAACATGAAACAGTTTTTTCAGTTTTATTCGGTTAAATTATGTGTGTTTATTATTATTACTTGTTAATTATTATCAATTGTTTCATTAATAGAGCGTTGTTTATTTTTAAAATGTACTTGCTTAAAATCTCTCGTTGATTGCGAAAATTTTAAATGGTACCGCAAAACGCATCTTGCCTGATTCAGGTTTCGTATTAATTAACGATAACTATGTAAATTTTATCGATGACTATTTTTTGTAACACTAATGAGATAACGCTCGTCCTTGGAGTGTCATCGTGATTTTTGAAAAAAAAATAGGATTAGTATTGACGTGAACCTTATTCGAAATGATCGAATTTATTTATTTGTCAAAGAAAATTAATCACAGTGACGTCAACGTAATTGTTATTGAGGAAAAGATAGATCGCTATAATAAGTAGGTACTTTACCAAAGAACAAGAAGCAATAACGTCCTATAATAAGATACTAGAATGCGAAATGTAATAAGCGTTTGTGTATTATTGTAATCACTTGTAGATAAATTAAATAAATTTAAATAGGTACTTATAAAATTATAAGTATTTTGAACGAAGTAATCTCGTACTTTTACTTCGTTGAAAATTTATAAAATTTTTCACGAATCAACTTGTAGAATACGAGACGCTATGTAAACTACCTATGCAAAATATAATTTTTACGATTAAAATATAGGTAAGTTGAAATGTAGATATTAATAAAAATCGATGACGTATTTCGGTTTCGGCCTTAAAATAACAGTTTTTCTGAATGGTGGTTGGTCAATATAGTTATATTGACGTAACACAAGTTGTGTTATATCGTCACGTATTTGTGTAACAACCCGATGACGTAATTTAACGACTGATGTAACTTCTGCACCGACGTCATTATGAAAAGTTAAAAGAGAAAATATAAGTAATACATTAGGTACCCAATCGTTTAATTAAGCCTAATTTAAACTGACACTATATTTCGTCTTCTAGTGTTGTATCCAAAACAGGGAACAGCCATAACAGGGGTTGTATCCAACTTAGGTACCTAAGTAATGTTTGTTATTACATGAGAAATGGGCATTCTATCGAATCAAGTAATCGAAAAATATTTTTGTAAACGTACGTAAGCAAAATACACAGATTAACGCTTTGTTATTTCACCATATCATCAATTAAATTAATGTCACGTTCGTCGATGTATTATCTTTTATGTTGTCAATCAAAGGTGATATCATAAATACTTAATCGTGATGGAATTTACGTCGGTGGATATAATGATACATTTTCGATGTAGGTGTATCAGCCAAATTAAAATTTTCTTTAAAAAAGTTTAAAGTTCTTTGTACAAACCCAGTAAACCGAATTACCCAATAAACCCAAATAAACAGGATTTTGAATTGTTTAAGTAACGAAATACATTCCGTTGTAAATATTTACGTCAGTTTCGCGTTTTTTTTTTTACTATTTATGTTATTTTTAAACATGTTTACATTAAAATATTGGGGACGTGGGGGCATCCCTAAATTGCAATTTTAAAAACGCGATCCATTATTAAAATGCAATTAAATTGAAGGTATAAGATCCGAAAACAAATTTACTTAGTCAATTTAACTCTGATACTTATTTCAATAATAATCGGAACAATTCTAATTAAATTTGATTAATAAGAACGAAAATTTTGCACATAAATACTTACCTATTAATTTTTAATTTTTACCACTCGTTTTTCTTTTATAAATTTATAAAGCAACGATTTATTTTAATGCACTATTATTATTTTAAAATACAAGCGGATGTGTTAGATTTTATTATTTAATATAAAAGTTAACGCATTTCATTCAATATAGATAATATGTTGTTTATTTGTATATATATATATATATATATATATTTTTTTTTTATATTATATTATATATATATTTATTTGTATATATATTTTTATATGTTGTATATTTATTTTACAATTTTCTTAAAATACAAATCAAAAATCGTATTTCGATAAATTAGGATTTATTCTATTGTAGTTAGATAAAGGTAAATAAGTGTTTGCAGTCTATTTAACGTAATTTAATATTATCTTAGACAACCTCCAGCGTTTTCTGAATGTAGCTACCACATTCCTTTTACGCGGTCTTAGTTTCTTTTTTCATCTGCGTATTTTACATTCCGTTATAAACTTGAATAAAATATTTTCACGTCACCTATCTCTATAACAAAATTAAATTGAACAGAGACGTCGCGTACGAAAACCGTTTTCACGCATTTACACAATTTTAATATTATGTTACTTACCGAATGTTGCACCAAGTCTTCATTACGCTTAAAAACGATTACCTAGATATTAAAAATCTGAGGTGGTCGAAGCGAAGTCAATCAATTAGAGTGCACTCTACCTTATTAACCTTGATAAATTAAGTTTAGCATTAGGTACAAATGTTATCTCGTCGTTATTGAATAAACTGCAACTGGTAGAAATCGGTAGACCCGCATCGTTTTCTAGACGTATTTAGTTGCGGTGATAAAAAATCCAATTTACCCACGTTCTTACGATAAGAAAATTATTCACACACATACACACACACCGCAATTAAACTAAATATTTAAATCAAGGACGTGGGGGCATTCCTAAATTGCAATTTTAGAAACGCGATCCATTATTAAAATGCAATTGATTTTCGAGAACAAAATCGTTTCTTGGCCATATTTCAAGTACATGGCCTTTATCCTTACTTGACAAAGAATAGTGATGTAATTTTACTTTTCTTTATATAACCGTGATCTATTTCTGAACTAACCTGGCGCCTGTAGATCGACGTATTTTAAGAATGCATTTCGTGATTAACAAAACGGTTTGCGGCAGATGCACCTTTTATAATTAGCATTAAAGCCAAACATTCAATAATAAATGATCAATTTATATACCTATTCCAGTCACGTACCGTTCTTAACAAACTACCAAATCCTTTGATATCACCAATAAGACAATCCATATGAATTATAAACAGTCAAAAAGCCTTTACCTGAATCCTTGAATTGTTTTAAAATTTACATAGGTACCGATTATTTTTTATTTTGACGTCCAATTCGAAGGTGTCGCCATAATTATCGTAAATGTTTAAACTAATAATAAGTTGTAAGTTTAAAATTCTATTAATGCGTAACGAGATACTCAATTTATTGTTAAGTAAATTAAATGTAACGTCCTTACTCAAAATTCGGTTGTGAATCAATTTGTGCATCCAGTTGAATTATTAAGTACTGATTTATTGATAAAGTAGATAGTACATACATATGACGCAATCGTGAGTATATTTTATTTACGAAGTATGTTCGAGCGTTATCTTAAAATAGCGTGCTATGCGTTTATCTATTTGATCTATTTTCTTCACCTTCTGAAACAGGCAGCATACTTATTTGCAAAATACATTTTTTTTACATACATTTTTATTGGAAAACTTCTCAATACCGGTCACTAGCGGGGCTAAAAAAATTGTCCGTTATTGGGAAATCCTTACATTACACATGATAAATCAAGGCCAGGACTTCTAACGTGTCCGGTATTTGGAAAATACCGTTATTTGGAGATGTCCGTTAAGAGAAGTTTCACTGTATTTGGTTATGATTTTAAGCAACAATTTCGTAGACGAGTAATTACTTTTAATTTTACTAATATCGTGAATTTAAAAATTTCTTTAAAATGCGGACATAATTTAAAATCCCCATAAATCCAAATTGTATGAACTTCGGTCGTCGTCTTGAAAACTGGTGCCTGATTTTCGATTTTTTCGCCTTCGAAGTCAGAAAAAAACGCCGAAAAAAACACTTGCATTTCTTGACGTTAACGTTCTAAAGTTGTTGCGAAAAAATTAAGAAATTCTTTATGCACCGATTTATCATAATTTAAAGAAAAACGATAAATATCTGCGAACAAAATCATCTTTATAGTTGTTACTAAAGAAAATGGAAAGAACGCAATTGATCCGAATTGGAACATCGATACAAATAATAGGGATTATATCGTAAAAAAAATCGAGGTAGTCTCGATTTGCTTCTTTACGGCCCCTTACCTATTCGCTATCTCCAACAGATATTTTATACAAATAGTAAAACCATAAAGAACACGATACAAATAAGAAACGTACCCGTATGCTCTGTATGCTTGGAAGGTTTTTCATTTTCACTGTTTCTATTATTGATTTATTATTATTGTATAAAATATCTGTTAGAGACCGAAGTTTTTTTTACCAAAACCACTCCACAGAATTTTTAACAGGAATATTCCAAATTTTATCAGATCATTTAATTAAAAAAAAAAGACAATAGTTTGTATCATTATGATTATTATTATATTAATCAACGTTCGTTAAATTTCACTTCACTATAATTGATTGTTGAATAATTTTTTTAACAACTTTAATCAGCTTTATTATTTATATATAAAACTACGTATTTATCTTCATTTTAATATACAGTTACTCAATTTGTTTTAAACATTATTAAAGATGGAATATTTACAACGCCAGTCAGTTAAAAACATTAAATAGAACTTCGTCAAAATAATAAAATTAAACTATTATTTATTTATTTCTGTTTATAACATAGTTTTAGATAATACAGTAATTACTACACTTACACATGCTACCGTTAAAACATTAACAGATTATTAAATCATTATTGTATAAATTTCTCAATCAAAGCCGAAATTGTGGTTTTGAAAAACGTCAGTCTAAATCTCTTCTGTTTGTTTTATTTCATTCCTTGAAGACAACGAATTGTTTTTTATTGTGTTATAAATTTATTACTTGCAACTAATAAATACAATAAAATTAATTTAACATTATATTGACTTAAGTCTGAGTTTAATAAACTCAGATGTACTGCTAGGGAACCTAACTTTCGGCATCATGCGACGTCGTCGCTAAATTTTATAGTAGGTATCATTTAACAGCAGAATATAAAAGTGTAGTCGCAGGTGATCTAAGTTTGTATCGGAAAGCGTGCATAATAAAATATAACATCAATCAAATTTTCAACAACAAAAACTTTTGTATCTTTGTAATAAATTTATAAATCAATTAATTTATAATTTTTTATAAATTTGCCAATTAATATTTGTCTTTAAGTATACCTTTAGGTTTCTGCAACAATCGTAAATATGTAACAACGTTGTTTCGTGTAATTATTTGGAAGCAAAGTTAAATTCTTAATAGTTTTGCAGTATATATTAACGAACTTTTGAAATACGTAAACTGATAATAGAAATGAATGAATATCAGGTGCGTCAAAATGTTATAAATTATCGCAACCGCATATTTTATTCTATTCATAGAAGCACTTTAAGAGATTACTTTTTCTCGATAACGCATATTATCTCCAAAAACGCATAATTATATTTTACTTCATATTGAAATACTTTAATATTTTTTATTAAATCCATATCGATGCACATCAATTTCAAAAAATACACACATATCGTTCATTTATAACATGTACTAGATACTTTTATCGAAAGTACTATAATTATATCTAAATCATTTTAATTTACATACGTAAATGATTATTAGCTTCCCCTGTGTCATTTTACTATAATATAAGTTAATAGTACTATTAAATGTTTTACGAAACGTCGTATCCCTTGGAAATTTTTTTTGGGAAGTACCTCTATAGGATATCCTGTACTTCACGCTAATTACGTGAGAATAATCATTTAAATACAATCGTGACTTTCTTAACGTATACCGTTTATCGCAGTAGCTGATTTACACCAAATTTCCTACAATTTAAGATTACAATTAAATCAATGTTAACGGTGGAATTTTTAATGATTCCAGTTAAAATTAAGTTTTGCGGTATCGATTTTAAAAATTACTTTCGCTTAGGTACCCACCCATTTTTATTGCTGTTAAAATAATAACATATTAAATATTCACATTCACCTATACCGGTATACATAATTATGTTTTATTTAATTATCTGTAATTATTTGCCGTAAAAATAACAACATCGTTTTGGCGTTTTGGCAGAACATCGTAAGCACCACTTTTTTCTAAGGCAAAAACAATAAAAAACAAATACCTATACGTTATTCAGGATAGATTCTAATGCACGTCATCAATAAAAAGTTACTAAATTGTGAGTATGTATATTTGTAATATTCAGTTTGAAATTTTGAACGTGGCATATTCTATCGATGATTTACCTGCACACATATGACTACAATTTATTAGTACTGTAAAAATCCTACGAGGTTTTATTGATGACGTGTATTGGAACCTATCGCGAATAACGTACACCACTTAATTTTTGTTTGCACCTTCAAGACATGGCGGTAAACATTTGCAACTTTTACACAGCTTTCAACAGTTTCTTAAGTCGACTATGCTATTGTTTGATGACAAATGTTTAACAATACTAGATGAATACACGGTTATCTCGAAAGTAACGTATACGGAATGTTTCGGTCACGACATTTTCAATTTTTCAAAAATCGAAACAATTTCTAACGACACTGCGTCTTCCAGAACTTTTCTACTACCTAAAAATTGGCGATGTGTGTTTAATTGTATTATAAAATGTTAAAAAATCTATATATAATTTATAAAAAAGTATTTTACGTAAATTCCCGAAGATTTGCTTTGCAATTTTAAAATTTTTATTTCACATCAAGGTTAAAATTATAAACAATTTCTGAATTCGAAAAGTCGGTCGGGATATACGTATAATAGGTGATAACTATTTCAATGTCATTATACTGGACTAAATATAATTTATCAATTTTCTTCTAAAATAAATTTTTGTTTGTGTTATCATTTTTGTTGTATAAAATTTTTGTACCTAAGTTACTTTTACAATTAACGTATGATTAATAATATTATGATATTAGGCGAAACTTTCATCTAAACCTTTGTTCAGTCTCTTTCATTTATACGAGTGCAGATCAAGATGTTGTGTAATTTTCCAACTTAAATTTATTTCGCGTGAAACATTTCATCTAAAAATATTAAATTCGATCGTTTTAAGTAGGTATGGATTTATTAATCACGCTGTATTTAATTTAAATGTAAATCAATAGAGCTAAATTGTTTGAAAATCTAAAATAATAGGCAATTCACATAATTAGGTATACTTACACATTTATTTTATAACTAATTCAATTAATTTCAAATTCTTAATAAATGGCCAATAACCATTATAAAAAACAATATTAATTTTCCTACATCGTTAGAGATAAGTTTTGATGTAAATTTATTTTTTACTACTTACAATTAATTTAAAAATTAATTCGTAAATAATTCAAGTTATGTGCATTTAAAGTCTCAACCTTTTCTATCACAACCCATAACCAGTTAAATATGTATGAATTTGTGTAGATATTATATTCTTTCATAACTTATATATTAAAATTTGAAAAAGAAAATTTCTAAAAGAAAAAAGGTCTTATTTACTCTCAGAGTGACGTCAAATAATATGCGTAGATCCGCTTCCAATTCATACCTTGTATAGTTATTATACAGTGGTTCTGTCAGGTTATTAATAAAGAACGATTTCGTTGTGTGTTTATAATCTAATACAGTGGAAACTCGGTTCACGACCGCCTCTGTTCACGACCAAATCGATTTACGACCAGCTTTTATGACCAAATTTTGACCCGGTTGACGTACAATAACTCGGTTCACGATCAAAGTCAATTGCCAATAGGGCAATTAATCTTTTCAATGACAATGCTATGTCGCACTTCACGAAAATGTTGCGACAAAGAAAAAGACAAATTTCTTTAGATGAATTTCTTGTACGCAAAGCAGAATAATTCAGAAATAAATTATATTTCATCATAATGTACTTATATTTAACACAACAATATCTTGTAAGTATAATTCGGAATTGTTAAAAGCTTTATTACTCGATAAATTTTATGCGTAGGCACCTTTTTCCACATTGACGTAAACGAATACGTCAATTAGATAGTTACTTCGATTCCAACTGTTAAATTAACTATATAAATATCATTTGTTAGCGAATCGAATTTAACACTGGCACTCACAAAATATTTATATAAACATGTAAAAATATTTTTATTTATTATTAACATTTTCTAATTTAAGTTATTTAAATGACGTTATGATGTTTCTGGACGGATTCCTAACGTGCAATTATATTAACTTGAATAAAAATAATTTTTAGATACCTATAGATGTATGCTATTGCGTCAAACTTATCTATGTATATGTTCATTTACGTAATAAATTGTTTACCTCTGGCAATTTTCACTTTTTTTTTATAGGTATTAGTTTAAATTGAATTTGCTTGTTACGCTTTATTGCAATATTTTAAAATACCAAGAAATCGAAAATTGTTGTATTTTTAGTTGTATATGACTTATACACATAATAGTTTGTATATTTTTATTTTTTAAAATTTTATTAACAGAATTCTTACTAAATCTATGAGGACTAATATTCTTGAAAAACGATTGATATCTATTAAGCAGACTGTGCCAAACAATAAGTAGATATGTCTATTATTTATTTGTAATATTTTCCTAAAATTGAAATTAAAATAAGCATATTATTTACTTTACGTAAGTATGTCCCTAATTACACCTCATGATAACACATTTCCTGTTAGAAATAGACACAGGGTTGATGTTCCTAGTCCTTAAAATGCAGACTTAATTATAAAAAGCCCACACGATCGAAGACCGTCAGATTGTGGAAAATCTGACCACCGGCCAGGAAAATTAGCACTTTCCATTAACAACGTCCTTTTATTTACATATTTGTAATTAAACCAAAAAATTTACCGCTTTGATTTAGCAATAATGCCTTTTCAGCTGCCTATTTTGAAATGCAAAATCTATCTGAAATCCTTTAAACAGTCGGCATTTAAAAAATACAGAAGATATTGATACGATAATAAAGTTTGTTTCGTTTTAAATGAACTATATCGGATTAAACGCTCATAACGAGCAAAAAAGACAGAATGCACATTCTTGTATTGTCTTACTTATTAGGCATACGTAAAGTTTGACAACCCACTTCCAACGGGAATTACATTTCTAATAGGCTGTCAAACTTAATGTATATCTAACAATTAAGACAAGACAAGAATGTGTATTTTGTTCTTTTTCGATATAGCTAATTTAAAATGAAACATTGGGTATTTTTACTACACAAAATAAAAATAAATAAAGAAATGTAGACGCTGATAAAAAGTAAGCCAAGTAAATCAATAAATTTTCAAACAAACTCGTATAAGGTTTTTCACATCTTTTAACTACACCACGCCACGTAAATATTAGAAACCTTTGAAGATGAACAATATCAATATCATGACCAATCCGTAAAGTAGTTTACCTAATTAATATGGTCTCAATCTTTGTTGAAAGCCCTGTACCTAAGTTCGTGAATTTAAATACCTAGTTTTCAAAATACTTACATAAACAACTATACGGTAGATACAAATTCTACGGTATGTATAACATACACGTAGATAAGTAATTTTTAAAAATATTTAAAAAATGCATTGCAATAAAAATTACGAAGTTAAAATGTCAATAATTTTCGGGTAGTAATACGTAAGAGGTGTAAACCGGGTAAATTTTTTTTGACGAAAACCTATTTTTCATGAAAATTATTCGAGAATAATTTTCCAATGAATAATAGGTTTGAGTCGTTAAAAAAAATTACCCCAATATAAAATTAACCTCGAGTGTTATACAGAAGATTAATATACATATGATTACTACCTATTTAAAATAATTATTACACAACCATAACCTCATTTATTTAGAATTTCACTCATTTTCGCACTTATTGTTAGAATTTAAATTTTGATGGCATTTCTCTCACTAGATAGTTTTCTCACTATAAAATATTCTTATTGGTCGGTTTTTTTAAAAATTGACGTTTTGATTTGTCAATATATTAATCGATATAATTAAGATTCAAAAATTAAAAGATTTTCAAGGAAGGAAATGTGAAAATTAATGGACGGAAGACAGTACCTATATTTACTCATTGATCATCATAAAAGAGGATATTTTAAATAACAATCCGATTGACGTATCGTAAACGCGACACGACGTAATGTTAAAATTTTCCATTGATTTATAATAATGGAATGTATTAAGAAATACTTACAAGGAATTTTATAATTTTATAAAATTAAGAAAATAGTAATTTACAGGCATTGGTTTACACATACTGTTCGTAGACAGTTTTCTGGATCAACAGTATACCAATATTTTATTTTTATTTCTTTTATTATAAGAGACTCTTGTGTTGTTTTTTGATAATCTGTTTTTTGTTGTTCTTTTATTATTTTTACTCGACCTAAATCATATATATTGGAAAATAAAGTTTGATACAATAGGTACCTATTTATATTTATATCATTGTTTAATATATGTTTTATAATATATAAATATATATATATATATATATATATATATATAATATATAATTGTAATATATGTTCAATATTTGTTTTCTTAGCAACAAAGCTATAAAAAATTGTTACCTACTATAAACTTTTTTGATACGTACCCGTTTACCTTTGAACAAGAACATTCTTCAAAAGAACAAATTACTTACCTACCTATTTGTATATATTTTTTTAACTGTATGATTGACCTTACTTTACCGTGTTTTAGAAATCATTATCTTAAATCGATTACCTATAAGAAAAATAATTTATTGCAATGACTCATACTGACAGATGTATAATTTGTACATATATTTTCTAATTAAATTTATTCAGAAGTTATTTTAACAATAATTTTAATATTTCTTCTTAGTTTACGATTAAGTACTTATATATTTTTCTAATAAATTATTAATCGAAAACCTGATTGAGTTCATGGCCAATTAAAAGAATTCGACTTTTCTAATTACTACTAAATACTAGAATGTAATTTATTAAAATTGCAATCATTTTATATTCCCATACTTTTCTATAAAATTAATAGTTCTTTCAGTAGGTAGGTACCTATATCTAGTCACAGCGTTAATTTTTTCGCGTCTCTCAACCTTATTTCATTTTCTTAACATAAAGTTGTTTTCACAAAAAAAAATTAAGATGATTTACGAATTCTTGCTGATGATTCATCTAATGGATACCAAAATACGCCATAAGTACTTACCGCCCAAATACTTTTCCATTTAAATACCTATATCACATAAATGTCACTAAATTTATTATAATTCATTCGATGAATAAATTATTGATTATTAGGTATAAACAGATGAATGTGCAATTTACTAACGACAAACATAATATAATGAAATAGTATGTAGTTCAAAACAAGGACGCATTTCACTTTAATATCAATTCAGTTAATAGAAACTACTAAAATTACCTCATAATGTTTTATATAATTATTATATTTCAAATGTCCTTAATTTCGACGAGACCTTCCTGTAGGTAATTGCACGTGTAATTCGGACACGATGCAAAATAAATGGGTGATTTTGCTATCGTAGTTTTAGAATTGTATATAAATGATGCGAATTTTGCACGTACAGTTAAAACCTATATAATTTCGTCTGCGAATTTATTAAACAAATCGAAAAATTAATTTACTATTTCCGTTACTTATTAAATAACCCCAAATAAAACCATTAAAACGACTTACTCTCCTTACAACCTCGTCATTTTTTAATGGTAGGTAAATAATAATTTCAACCTTAAAATTATACCGACAGGGTCAGTTAAAATTTCAAAACCGTTTTTTATGTACCTTTAGATATTATCGGTTACAGAAAATATTTTAAACAAATATTGTTGGGGTTGATGTTTTACTACAAGAATTTATTTGTTTCGTTTTATGCAACATATAAGTAAATATTTTTTAAATTTCTTTAAAAAGGTAAAAAATTGTTTTTTTCCTTTTCTTTTTTACATTATGCAGAGTATTTAAAAAGGCGTTGCAAATTTTAAGGAAATATAAGTAGTGCGATCAAAAACAAATTAAAAATTCTTAATATACATGCGGGTCTGCAAATCCACCATTTTCGAGATAAGAACGATTTTCTCTAATCGTAAGTATTAATATTTTAATAAGTAGGTATCTATCTAACTAATATCTAAAATATTTGGATAAGAAATATTGTTTTCTGTGCGCAAGACCTCGCTGAGGTGGATGCTTAGGAAAGATGCTGAGAAAATTACGTTAGTTCAAGAACTCGAAGGGTCAGTATTGATAAACCAGGTCCTAAAGCACAAACAAGAATTAGCGCAACTCTTACGTAACAGCTATAATTAACTAGTAAAATTAAAACGGATTTTGTGATTGCTATTTAATAATTAATCAGTTATGCGATCTCTGAAACTTTTTATTTAATTAGTATTCTCGTTTGTTTGTTTTTTAACTTTAATGTAATAAATAATAAAAAAACAGTTGATGTCCTTAAAAATAACTAATTGTTGGTTCTTTAAGATTAGGTAGGCAAATATCCTATTTCAAATACAATAAAAAACGTAAATACCATTTATTGTTAGTATTCATTATTGTAAAATAAACTAGTATAAATAGATATCTATAAATTCAAAGAAAGTACAAGCACAATAAGTAAAGATTGATTACGCAATAATACTGTAATAATTATTTATTCCAACAACCTTACAAATAATTTATTTTTATTAAAAAAAAACAATAGTAAGTACCATAAAAAAAACATAAATGCTTAAAATAAATAAATGCGAAAACTAAAATAAAAATGGAACTGGTTCATTATTCCCATAACCAACAAGTTTAGAGTTTCAAGTATGTAATAAATAGGTTCAAGTCCGAGAAGACTTAAGAAAGCGAAATGCTTATATTTATTAAAATGTGTAAAGATAAATATCTTATGAAAATTAAGTGTGGGTGTTTAAAACATAATCATAAAAACAAAATTAATTATGCCGATTAGCAAAACGATATATCAACGAATTTATGAAAAATTCATCGTTTTAATTTTATTTTACACATCTTTATAAAAATAACAAAATTTTACGTATACGAAAAGGATTTCTATTATTCGGGCCTTCAACTCAGACGCAATAACTTCCGCTTTCTGAGCTAATCGCAATATACAATAACGTTTTCTATGTATCCTGTGCTGCTGTTAGCAACGTGAATATAAAAATGAATTTTATCGTATACTGCATAAGCATCCGATCATCCGAAAATTAAATTTCGTTTCGTTAAACTGGACAATTAAAATTGTAACCGATTCTCGATTATTGTGCTGAGTTAAAACGGACTGCTATTTTATATTTAAAAAATAATAATAATATATTAGGCGAGGAATATTTCAAATATAGATAACATCGTTAGATATATCCGAATAATTTAAATCAATCTCGTTCCTGAAAAAAAAATAAATTACTCTTCAGTTGCGGCTTCGTCCTCGACTTCGGCCTCTGCTTCGGCTTCTGCTTCCGCTTCTACCTCTGCAGCAGCGGGTTCCGCTTCCGTAGGTTCGGCAGGTTGTTCGATCTCTTCTTCTGCAGCGACCGGCGCGCTTTCAGCTTCTTGTTCTCCTGTAGTTTCTTCTTGTTCAGAACCGAACACTTGTTCTAAAGCTTTAGCCTCGGCTTCGAGTGCATCCAATTCCGCGAGCTGCCTTTGTTGTAGTTCAGCTAATTCCGCTTCTTGCGTGGCCAGATCCGCAATTTCAGCTTCCTGTTTCGCCAAATCCGCTTCGTGTTTAGCAATTTCCGCCAGTTCCGCCTCTTGTCGAGCCAACTCCGCAAGTTCCTTCTCTTGTTTCTCTAATTCCTGTAATTCGGCCTCCTGCTTGACTAGTTCGGCAAGCTCTTCTTCCTTTTTAGCTTGAGCTATCGCTTCGGCTTCCTTCCGTGCTTGCTCTTCTAATTCGGCTTCTTGTCTCGCCAGTTCCGCTAGTTCCTCGGCCTGACGAGCTAACTCCCTTTCTCGTTCTTCTTCGGCTTGACGGGCAATCTCTTCCAGGCGAAGTAGTTGCTGTCGTTCCTCTTCCGCCTTTGCGAGTTCCTCTAGTCTTTTTTCTTCCTCTAAGCGGACCCTTTCTTCCTCTTCTCGGCGTTTCTTTTCAAGTTCGGCCTGAAATCGATTTAGATTTAACTATCTACAACTAATTAAAATGTTCGCAAATACGTATGTAATTAGTAGAATTAAAAAAAAATAACCTGTTTAGCCGATTCTTCTTGGCGCGCTTGCTCCGCTTTTCTTTCCATTTCCGCTGCTCGTTCGGCCGCCGCCTGAGCTGCGAGTTCTTCTTGTCGGGCAAGTTCCGCCTTCCGTCCAGCTTCCTCTTTTAGAGCTTGAGCTTTCTTCCTTGCAGTTTCTTCTGCTATGGCTCTAAAAATATTTTAAATTGAAATAAGACATACAAATTTAGTAACCGCGTACTTTTCTTCGGCTAATCTGGCAAATTCTTTTTGACGTTGAAGTTTAGCTTCGACTTCCTCTTGAGAGGCAACGATTCTTGATAACCGGAAAGCCGCACGATCGGCGTTAGGATCCGGCTTTTCTTCTATTACAGGATCCGGTATCACTTTCACGGCGGAGAAGTGGCGAGATGGACGAGCTGGCGATAAGGGCGCTGAAATTTTCGCTTAGTTATTAAATAAATATTTTAGTTAAATACGTGCTCCATAAAATGCGAGTTAATAAGCGAAAAACTTCTTATTCGGATATTATTTAATAGTTTCAATATTTAGTAATTTCTGTTTAAGCGATATTTTTAATGTGAACTTACATTTTTTTTTCAAACACGGGCTCCAATCCTCCACCACAGGACGATTTAAAAAAAATTATTTAAACATCTGATCATTTTATATAGTCGTTTAAGTCTCCCTTTTCGTTATTGTATTTAAAAGTTAGAAAAATCACACTTTTAATGTGTGCAAAAATAACATTTATCAACAAAAATCATGCTGTAAAAGTACTACACTAACGTTTAGGTGTATGTTGCGGAAATTGGGCTGCGGAACAAAAATTTAAAAAATGTAGGTACGAAAATAAATTTTATTTTATTAAATTTAACAATTTTGGTATACTATGGTATTTTATTAAACTATTTGTACCATGCACAATACAAGTTATTTTAAGTTAAAATGCTGAAAGCGTTAAATTATCTCGCTTCAATAAAAATAGCCATTATTGATGTTGACAAGAAGAAAACACAAACCCGATACTTAGCTACCTTTTTGAAGTTATATAAGGGAAATGCTATGTTTTGATTAGTAGGCACTAAATTAGCGCACACGATATACTTAAAGAAACCTTAAACTTATTTTAGTGTTGTTTGTTTTAAATTTGTAGATTTAAATTAGTGTAGAAACATATTTAAATTCTACAAGCGACTTACGTATACATATCTTATGTATCTATAGTTATTTATTCCGTTTATGTTTTTGTTTTGTGTATGGTACAAATTTTGCAACAAAAAATGCGTCACATTTTCGGCTGTAATGACAGTAAAAGAATACAAGGCAGTGTCAATTTAAATACGAAAAACGGCAAAATGAAAAAAAAACACGTTCGATAAGAAGTCGTAAGCATTAGGCAGCAGAAATTTCGGCTTGTTTCTTTTCTTCTACTTTCTCGTCTGGAAGGAAAAATCCACAAGGTAAGAACACAAGTAAATAAGAAAGCGCAAAGCAATATTATATTACGTGATTATGATTGCGTTTTTAAAAAGTTGTAAAATTAGCTAGGTGTTAAACTGAAAAACGTCGATGACAGCATAACTTTTTTATAACAAAATCGTGAAAGCGTTATGCAAGCACGTGTATAATCTAAAAAAAGTGATATAAAATGCACAGTTGCTGCGTCAAATTGAATCACTTGTGAAGTGTTGAAATCTGAAAATATCAATAGGCGGAAACTCTTTGAAGCAAAAAAAGTGAGAAACTATGAAATTTAATAATCGTAAATTTATTGAAAATCATTTTAAGAAACAGACTTCATGAAAATAAAAGTCCCTCGACCAGTAAAGTTACTTTTTCCAAAAATTAAAGGAAAGCTAAACAATCCCTACTCCAAATAAATATAGGGAACGGCCGATAAAAGCTCGATTGTTAGATGATTATTTTTAAAATTGCCATGTAGACATTCAACATTTTGATTAGATGTTCAATTTTTATACTTATTAAATGTTTTCAGATTTCACGAAAGCCACAGGAAAATGAAAACTCGCTTATCTATACCTGACTCTTTTGCTGTCAATGCTTTTTCACCACGGAACTTGTTAATATAATAACTTAAGAGTTGAATATCGTTCTTAACAACATCTTCGTAATCATAACTAATAT
The DNA here is from genome assembly GCA_036326145.1 of Rhagophthalmus giganteus. Lineage (NCBI taxonomy): Eukaryota > Metazoa > Arthropoda > Insecta > Coleoptera > Rhagophthalmidae > Rhagophthalmus > Rhagophthalmus giganteus. The sequence goes on from JARFJA010000001.1 coordinate 54,433,902, forward strand.
GGGGTCGCCTTCCATAACCTTTACCTCCACCATAAACAATGGCGGCGAGATGACCTGGCCCTAATTAAATTGACCATGTATAAATTGTTTATCAAATGTTGCTAATATATAAAATGTTGCGCTATTCACTCTAAAGCTTCTGACATTGTGAGCTTACATAAAACAAAATTTAAACTCCATCACAACGAGTAATTCTAAGAATTCTATAATACTCATTTCCAAATAAATTTTTGTATGTCTTTATTTTGTTCATGTTTTAATTTTTGTATTAAACAAAACCTTATTGAAAGTTAATCCAATTAACTTTTCCTACATTCTCTTTGTATTAGCTTTAAGCTTTAAACTTTTCCTTGTTATAAAGTTTTAAGTAGGTATATGTTGTGGTTTGTTATTAAATTCTTAAACAAAAAACTTAATCTCATTGATCGATAAGGTTATAACCAAGTTAAAAACTTAATATTTGTTAAATTTAAAAACCGATATTATAAAAATATTGTAGGTAAAAAAAATAAATAAAAATATAGAATAGGTATATCTAACAGGTAATTATTTGCTTAATATTGTAATAAAAGATTATTTTCCAAAGGTCAGTATAGATATTGATGGAAAAGTCTGGTGTTAATTAAAAAAATAGTTATTACATATACATATTGCAAATATCTTTCGAAAACCTTATAAAAACAAGTAACACAATGCTTACCTAAAAATCTCCTTATTGGTTCAGAATAGTACGTGGTGTACTGGGTTTTAGAATTATACGGTGATGTATTAAACATTTTATAAATGTAATCATCGGATGTAATTCGTGGTTTTAATGTCGGTTCTGAATATCTGAAAGGAAAATATATTTTAGTTTTTTTTTTTTTTTTAACGAGTTGTTAGGTAGGTAGGTATACGTAAAATTATTATTAGTCACGTTTAGATATGGTCTGTTAAAATAGTTTGTTGACTATAGCTTATACAAACCTACATAATGTTCACGTCATCAATACAAGGTTACTAGATGATGCCGTTTCATACAGTGTTGTCACCTCGTACCTCGTATTTTGACAGTTCTAGTAAATTGTAGTCTTTTTTTATACCATCTAATATGTGCGCAAGTAAATCATCTATAGAATATGTCACTTTCCAAACTCTAAACCGAATTACAAATAAACAATCTAGTAACTTTATGTTGATGACGTTAACATCATATAGGTTTGGATAAGCTATAGCTGTTGGTTAGTCTGTTTTTGATAAAATACGAGTTTAAACTATGTATAGGTATTCATTAATTGATATTTCAAAATTAGGTAAACGAAATCGTTCGGATTTCAATTAAAATCAAAGTCTATAATTATTTTAAGTGTTCAAAGTCTAATTATTACAAATTATCCTCGCTATGCACGTTCGCCTGCAATTTTAATTTTTAGTTATCTTTATGTATTCGAAATGTTTAATATTCGCTTCGCATTTTATTTCTTATGCTATATGTGAATTTATAAAAAGTATTAAACTCTGTACATAGGACAATTTAAGTTTTTATAACAATTTATCAAAAAAATTATTTTGGTATTGTAAAAAGTCTGCGAACAATGCGCAGCGATCACAAGATCGTTAAATAAACAATTTTATTTTTTGGTACAATTTAGCATGTTACATACACTTATAATAACATAACAGAAAACGTTTACATAATTTAAAACGTCAGTAACATTCGGGCCAGCAGACATCCTTTTAAAATAAAATCCTAAATTGAAATGGAAACCTATTTTCAAAGAATTTTTGTCTAATTGACTTTTATATTTGAATTCTCATACCGCTAAGCAAATTTAATTTATTATTGAACTTAAATTTTATGTAGGTACCTATATTTAAATAACGCAATGGATTAAATAATTAAACCACCGCCACTAAACGTTATTATCAAATTTTAACAAGTTTTCAATGTTAATAAGTCCTTTAAATGTTTCGTAGACAATGCGTAGGTAGCTAAAAATCAACATTTCCTTACCTGATACTGTAAGGCAGCAAAGGCAAAGAACTTTTAACTACAGGAGAATGAATTCTTTTTAGCAGACCAGCTGCGTCAGCTCGAATACGACTTGTTTCGTCGTTGAAGACCTAAAACGTAATAATTCGCATTACCCCGGTTACCTTAAATTTGTCCCTGAAGATTTCCATATTTTCCAAAACCTGATGGTAGCATAACAAAGTGCAATAAAACCATAACACCTACCAACAGGTTTACGGATATGGACCAAATTAAAAAATTGAAAACACTTCGGTGTTTAAAACGCAAAACAAATTTCGATCGAAACGTTTCGATCAAAGTTTAAAAACTCTCTCAAATTTAGTATTATCAATTTTGACGAGGGCTCTTCAAAATTGACTTGTTCATACTTACTGAATCATACCAACGATACCAATAATTATTCCAAGCCGACTTCCAATATCTGGACGAGCTAGAAGTCCAATAGTAAGGCGAATCGTAATTATTCCAATAACTATACGAATAAGGAGCCAAATAATTAGTACGCCATCGTGATAATGGATAATTATAGGACGACAACGGAGATAGATAATTATTGTACCAAGATATCGAAGGAGACCAATACTTATACCATGACACCGACGGAGACCAATATTTGTACCACGAAGGAGACCAGTAAGAAGGCCAATACCGATAGTAACTTATATCAGAGTCGTAATAATTAGAATAACGGCTGCTGGGAATATCATACCAATAACGATACCAATATCTAGACCAACGAGGGTAACCTAAAATATCGTAATAGAGTCTAGAAGGACGTCCTATTACGCTATGATAATAAACGTTGGAAGGTGTATGAACATAGCGATAATCCGTAATTGGATATCCAAGATAGCGAATTCTCTGGAAATAAATTATTTGTTATTAATAAAACATTTATCGAAAAAACATTCTTTCATATCATTGTGACGCAATGATTATTTGCGTGATGATGAAGAAGACGTTAAGAGCTTTTGCCATTAGCGTAAATTTATTCCACTTTCGAAATTCGATTATCAACTTGCGAGTTAGAAACTATTAAAATTACAATTGTAAGGGGTAAACGCTGTATTTAAATAATAGCTTCGAAATAAAGCATGCATTTTAAATTGGGAATTGAGAAAAGTTCTCGTCGTCGTTTCACTTATTCACAATAAAATTTAAATCGTGCTTCTCTGAGTTTTTCTAGATTGCAACAAGTGTTGTATTAAATATAATCTTATAAGTAAAGCACGTAAAACTTATTTTCACTTTCAGTTACCTATCGATTTTATTTTATTTTTCCAAGAAACTTGAATGTTGATTTTTCATTAAGTTATTTTTTTTATTTATTGTTTTAATTTAAATTATCGCATAAACGATAATCACTGAGATCTGAGATCATCGACGGCGTATAATATGTGGCCAAAATGTATGCAGGTTAAAGTTAACACCGAGATAAGATGCTGTCTATAACTAAAATTTCAAATAACAAATTTTTTGGCGTTTGATTTTGATAAATCTAATGTAACTTTATAGAAATTTAAGAGGCACGATTCTCAAGATATTAATTTAAAGGAACGATACAATAAGATTTTGATTGTAGGTAAATAACATAGCTTGAAACTAAGTTCGTTTGTTTGTATAGCATATTTTAGACTTTACAAATGGAATAATAATGGGAAGCTACTTAAATTGTAATTTAATATTAACACGTAATTAAAATATATACATAAGTGAGGAAAAATAAATATTATTATCTCAAAGTTACAGCTACCTTTAAAAATATCTTAAGTGCGCTTTTAACTAATGTAATATTTGGGAGAAACTGTGAAAAATAAGAACATTTATTTTGTATTTTGTAACATTTTTTTGTTTGTATTTTTCATGCGTACTACCTACGCATGAAAATACTTGTGTGGTGTCCGGGAATAACTTTAAATAACTAAAAACTGTATTCTATAATTCAAACGATATTCCTGAGGATATCGGAATTTCTAGGTAGCTTTGTAAATTCTAACCGAGATTTTATAATAGATACCTAACCATCTGAAAAACAAAATTATGGTTATTTTCCTTCTCTTCGGTATTAGGCGTGATTTACGCGTTCCGCTGTAGTAAGTTGAAGCTGAAATGAAATATTAGTTAGGAAATTCGCCTACGTCGATACCTTTTTATTATAAATCGAATAACGCATTTGTGCCCTTGGAAATGTATTAGGTTTACATGTATTGTGTAAAATTTGGCAAAAGGAAAAAAGCATTATGTTACCTAAAAAATATAAATTTAAATCAAACTTCTTAATTCTGTAAACGCCATTAAAATTTAAAAAAAGAAACAGCCTCAATTTATATTAAATTTCGATAAAAGATAAATTAAATAAATATCCGTAAAATTTAAAGAAATAGAAAATTATATTAAAATGTAATGTATCGAGGACTTAAAAAATTTGGACAAAAAACGGTGACGTTAAAAATAGCATCAAAGTTTCGACTTAAAAAAAAATCCGTAGAATAAACAGTTTGATAAAAATTACGTAAAAGATATATGTGGGTACGTCAAAACGTTTCGATCTGCCATATATCAAAAGGGGCGTTTCAATTTTTTAATTTTGCCGATACATCCAAATACATGAAATCAATCAAAATCTTCACCTCTTGCCTTACAACAGTCAGTTACATGGATTTATACTTACAACATCATACCAATGACGTTTGTACCCTAATTGATCAAAATACAGGTTGATAGGACGACTAACGACGGTGTGTAAATAAAGCCGACCAGGACGATAGATAGTATTACTGTCTATTCCTGGAATCGGTTTTCTAACATAGTATTTTCTCTGGAAATAAAGCATTTCGTAACTCAATCAGTTTAAAATCTCAGGAAATTCCATCAATATTTCTATTTACGTGTCGTGAATGTGAAGCGAGCTTTATTACGGTTTCGTTTTGTAAAGCACTTCAAACTAATTCAAAATATTTACTGAAAATCGTTAAAAGGTTTATTTTTAGATGCTTTACAAAATTTTCGTATAGGTACTACTACTAGAACTACAACTATTTCAGCTACAATGACGATAATAATTAGCGTACTAACAATAATTATAAGGAAAATGAGAGAATTGCACTAATAAAAGTATAAAATATTAATTACATAAAGAAAGGGGAGTTTACCGCGTCATTTTCTAAAATTTGATATTTCAAATGGTGCCTATATATTATTAAAAAACGAGTGAAACTAATTAACACTTCGATGTACTGTACTGTGTAATTAGTAATCCTTTGTAACGGCAATTTTATAAAATTAATTGCGGGCAATTAATTTTAGATCATCATTTTCTGAATTTAACCGCCACTTGTTTGAGTAATTCAATTATAGGGAGTAATAAATTACACGTTTAGATAATACTTAAAAAGCGTCATTCCGCCCCAAATTGTAACACTTACGCGATAATTAGTCCAATTAATTTATCCGAAATACAAATCCAGGTGTAATAATGAAAACTGAGCTTTAACGGGAAGAGAAAATCTAAACCTCTCGGAAAATTTTACTAAAATTAATAACGAAGAAAGTTATGTAAATTCTATTTGTTCGCTCTGAATATCTATCGTATTTATTTGCTTATTTATTTCTTTTATAAGTGATATAATATAATATTCTTATAATATTTTATATTATACAGGGCGTAACAAAAATAACTTATATTGACTATATTTTTTTTGATCAGAAGGACTACGAAAATATGTTAAATACAAAAGTTTTTTGGTTTATTTCGACGCATGTATTTGGTTTGTTTGTATACTGTTTTGTTTCGTTGCTATGGTAACTAACTTTTGTTTTTTTTTAAGTGGCATCCCTATGTTTTCTTTGCGTCTTTGCGTTTTTTCTCTATTTAGTAAGTAATGTCATTTTGTCTTATTTTAATTATATTTTAAAAAGATCTTTAGCTCGAAAAATTTAACAAACATTCTCTGTCAAACAAAGTGTGAGCGAATTTATGAATAAGTATAGTCTCGTAAGTTATTTGTATGTCGTGACTTTTCATTTTTGAACCTTCAATAATTTATTTTGTGAAAACATAAACAAACCGAATACATGTGTGTCGATATAAACCAGAAACTTTTGTATTTAACATTTTCTCGTAGTTCTTCTAATTAAAAAGTTATAGTCATTATAAGTTATTTTTGTTACACCCTGTAGATACTTTACTTTTTACGGGTTAAATTACTTTGCAAAAACTGCGTTGACATTAAAGTTGGGGACATACTGCCGACATAATCGCGTGTCGGCATTAGTACACATAGAACGACACGTGACGCATCTATTCAGATGCTCACGCAGCACGTTTCAAATAAAGATATATTATCTGCCCGCCGCTATTTATTGGCTTGTAATTGGTATATCAAAAAACTTAGATAATGAATTCCTATATATTTACTTATTATTATACGTTTTTTGCACGCGGGCAAGTAGAAAAATCAGTGTCATAATGTTGCGTGCCGTAACGTGACGTGTCAGCAGTGTGTTCCCAGCTTAAGAAACGTCAGATTAACATTTTCAATAATTGTAAAACTAATTTATTAGGTAAATAACTATAAATTTATTGCCACGGAAAGCTTGATATGGACAAGTAAATCGATAAACAAATTTACTATTTCTGAATGATTCGTGTGTAACATTAGGGTTCGATACGATAAAGGTTTAAGTCCATTATTGTTTAATTTACTAATAGAAGAAATTCTGTAGGTATATAGTCATAAAGAAAAATTGGCACGACACATCACGAACAAGATACCCAAAATGGTGTGAAAAATCAGGATGTCCGAAATATAGTGAGACGACGCCGATGCAACCCTTAATGAAAGAGTAAATACATAGAGAGAAAGCCAGGACAACAGCAACAAAAACGAAAGAGGAAGTTTTATGCTTCACAATTTAACGCCGAAATGTAGTAATCAATCATGTTATAATGTATTGTATCTATACGCCTATAATTTTTTATTTATTTAGCTCAATTGAACAGAAAAAACATCTTAACAAAAATTAAATTCCATAAACTATTATATTTGCGTGCTTGATAGGCATATAAAAATAAATTTTATAAAATTGTTATGGTGAGAACTCGACACAGTTTAAAAATTAAAATTAAAATTAGAGGAATATTAAAGTGTCTTAAAAAGAACAATACCTACTTATTTATTTTTAAATAGTTTGTAAAAACATAGATTCTATGGGTATTTTTAGAATTAATAAGTAAGTCAGTAAATATAGATATAATAAAATTATTTTAAAATGTTATACGTGGTGATTTCAAAACGGTGCACCAATTCTGCGGTAGATTATTAATGGAGCCTAGTAAAAATAATAAAAGAAAGACATGGTCAACAATTTATTGCGGTCCAATAACAAAAAGAACGACACTGCCCGCTTCGCGCGCAAATTCAATTTTGAAAATTCAAATTTCTTTATGACGAAGGTGTTATAAATATTAATTTAGCAACGAAGATTAAAACTTTTAAAGAACAATAAAATTAACCTGTAGGTATTTTCATTTTTAAGAATTTAATGACAGATCCGTCAATTCGACGTTATTATTTATTTTTCCGATTGGTTTCCGTACGGAAACAATAATAGTAATGGACTTAAAAATTTTCCATTCAATTTTTGACGAATAACTAAAAAAGTTACAGAAGATAGATTTTTTTAAATTTTTCTAGACTCCCCTATAACGTGGAGTTGGCGCGCCATTTTTAAATCGCCCTGTTGAATTAAACAAAACATAGTACGATTACTGACTATAAAATACAAATTCTTCGATAACTGTGAAATAATTATGTGAATCATACGTTTATAAAATTAGAAACGAAGCGATTTGGATCGCGTCCAGTTAAAAATTCATTCGAGAATAGAACATCTGCCAATTTCTCTATGGAGATAAACTTCCTTAACGTGGTCACTAAACGCTTATAAATTTTCAACTGACATTAATATATTATGTAGTATAATTTGTTGATCGTGTTTCAGTTAAATTAGGGGCAAATTTAACTTATTACTAAACCCTTAAACCCTTAAACGTTGCATTTAAATGGCCAGGTAAATTAAACGTAAATTAAAGTACTACGGGTGAGTGAACTTGGACAATCGAATTTACTATAATAATCGCGATTGACTAGGTAATAATCTGATTACATAACTGCTTTAAACACTACGTTCATTGCATACCTATACGATTTATTGTGTACCTATCTGGAAAAAAAATTATATAGGTAAATTGTTTATTATAAAATTAAAAACTCAATAAAACTGCAAAGCGAATTACGTTTAACTATATAACTAAACGGTAAAGCACTACTTAAGCGGCAATATTGAATATAAATAGGTAAATGGCGAAGCGAAAATGAAAATGAGTAACAGATAAAGCAGAAATGCGTGGTGAAATCAACACAAGCTCTTATCCTCTTACCACGGCGGAATCTGAATTTAAATAGTTGTTCACATAAGAATAGGAAACTGGTGGCCGATATTTATATTGTATGCGATCGAACTCCTTCAGTAAAATAGAGGGTCGAACTCGGAAGATTTGTGGCGGAGGACTCACCACCGTTAGCCTCTTATGACCCACGTAGGGGACGATGCGATCATATGTATGTACGACGTGTACCTAAAGCATGAATATTTTACTTTTTTACCATTGTATTTACTTAGATGTGTGTTTACGTGATATAAATCGATTTTTGCATTAGCTAAACATTTCTAAACATACGTCCTATCCAAACTTATATGCAGTTCACGTTATCAAAAAAAAAGTTACTAGATTGTTTATTTGTAATTCGGTTTAAAGTTTGGAAAATGACATATTCTATCGATGATTTACCTGCGCACATATTAGATGGCATAAAGAAAGATTGCAATTTGTTACAATTATAAAAATACGAGGTACAAGGTGACAGCAATGTGTCAAACGTCATCATCTAGTAACCTTTTATTGATGACGTAGATTGCATATAGGTTTGGACGAAGTGTACGTGATACATATAGTGTCCAAAGAATCTTCCAAGATTTTCATTTCGTACAAGTACCAATTGATTTAATATCACCCAACTTTTCTTTTTAACTTAAACCCAATTTTGAATTCATCCCAATTCCATCTTAAACAGATTAAAATATGATAATTAAATTAAAATATGGAAATAAATTCCTTTTTTTGTGAGTATATATGGAATTATTTAAGATATCATCTGTGTAAAAAAGCGGTAAATCTTTTATGTTGTTAAAAAAATTTATGTAGATGCCACTACGGTTTACTTTACTTTCAAATTACTTTAAGGGCGTTTTCTCATTGCATATTTAATTTTAAACGTAGTTTAAACCATAAGTTTTCCTTAGTTACCATTGTTGTTACTATGAAATCGAACAGTTTAACTTTAATCGAAGTTTAAACTAGAATTAACAAACTCGCTCTAAGTGTAGGTATAAATAAGGTATAATTGTTTAAATTAATATAAAAAAGAATAGGTCACAAAACCATCCGACAATGCGTGTTGAATTCACTATTTGATGTAAATATCATTACGGCGACAATATCCGAATAAGATAACAAATTTGTAAAATTATCGTCGACTGCATCATTATTTTAAGGTCATCATAAAGTTCTATCGCTTTAAGTTTCGGCCTAATTTCCTTGGTAACACAAATTACTATTATTATTTAGATATGTCGTGAAGTTAATAATATGCGACTTACCGACAACGAGATAATGTAATTATTTAAGAATAACTTTCCTTTAAAGTTACCTTTAAGTATGCATGTGTCAAATAAACTTTTATAAGTACTAAAAGCTCTCCTTATTGTTAGATAAAAGCAATCAAGTTGTTCACAAACTTGTAAACACCTAATTAAATAAACAAGGCACTCTCAAAATGTTCAGAGACGAAATATCCAAAAACAAATGTTAAATAACAACCTCGTTGAAACAACCTTCACAAAAACGCGTTTTTCTGTTTTTTTTAAATAAAAAAATCTTTACTGAAGATTTTTTTTCTTTAATAACTTATAATTATTCTTTTACGATTATCTATTTTAATAGTTATTAGTGCAAGTGTTTTATCACGTGATGTGATGTTTACGTATAACACTATAACTGCAAATAGGAATATTTTAGAATACCTATGTACTTTTTGGTATAGTAAATGGGGGGGAGATAACGCGAGGTGATAAATGACGCGTCAGGAGTTAGATTTGGAAAATTTTCTCTGCACGCAGGTGTAACTCGGGTGGTTGTTTATGCAGTAAGTAGTTAAAGATGATCTAATAAAGTTAATCTTGTCACAACCACCTGACGTACGTCTGTGCGCGAGGAACGTCCCAAAAGAAGCTTTTGCGCCATCTATCCTCCCGCGTCATCTCCCCATATTATTGGAGAAACATTTCTATATGCAACTTGTAAAAATAAAACTGTCACAAAATAATTTATTAGCTTAGGTACTTAACGAAAAATTTTATTTTCAATTTTGACCACTTTTTTATAGTTTCATATTAGAAATTCTTATTGAACGTGATAATAAAAAGTTAAATTTAAAAAACGAAATTTTATTTCCGTTAAAATATTCGATAATTCGAATGGAACTACCGTATATCGTCGCGTATAATGCGAAAAATTTACGGTAAAAAATACTACTTAAAGTTAAGGATTCGCATTATTAGTACAGGCATTTTAAGAAATTCGACCTAAGCGATTAGTGGGAAGTGGAGACTTGGCACAGTTGTTAATTGGACTTTGCCGACTAATTGGTCAAAAGTTCCCCGTAAATTCACGCTACGCTTTAGTCGCCATCGTAAGGAAAATACGCCAAAAATTGAGTTTTTTCCTTTGCGGTTCATTTTACGACAAAAATACTTAGATGATAAAATAAACTAAGAAATATTTTCTATAATTTATGTTCTTATCATTTTCCTGTAAAGTCGATAATTTCGGCGTGCCAGCGCCGTGCAAAAGTTACTCTAGCAGGTAACTCGACGTTAATTAATTAGGATAGAGAAATTACATTTTATCTTTCGATATAAACATGAAAATTTGTACATCGTTATACCCATCTAGGTTATACAAGTACATTTTCAGATAAGGAGTGCAAAAAGTCGATTAAGTTTTTCATTCCTAAAATGCCTGGACTAGGTATGCGCATCTTAAAAAATATAGCATCTTATTAAATACAAAATTTAAAGGATTTTGAAATTTTGTTTTAAAATAAATATTTCTTTCGTTAATTCATATTGTATTATTTATAATCTTATGGAGCAAGATTAAGAGATCGCATTATACGCGAAAATATACGATACCTACTATTAATACAGATCAGGAATTTTTAATAAATTTAAATACAAATCCCATTATAAATAAATTTACCTACCTAACTAAACAATTCTAATATTACAAATACATACCAGGTGCTATATATTAAATGAAATATAATTTTCTCCGTGCTTAGTCTACGGGACGTTTGTTGATTCTAGAATTCCCAAATCGGAAATTTCTATTTAAAATGTATGAGAAATACACCGTATAATATTTATGAAGATTGCTTCATGTACGAAAAACGATGAAATGTAGAATTATTACTTTATTTCATTTTGTTAGAAGTAAGAATGTATATTGAAATGTCGTGTTTATCTTTGATTCATAACTTGAACAGGCGTATAAAATTCATTTTTGAAATCACAAAAATTCAGGACGTTTCATTTATTTTGCATCGTTTATAAAACTGGGGATGTATTTTTAAGCAGACAAGCTTACCGAGTCGTATTAATTAAAAAATACCTAAGTATGGAGAAAAGTTTGCTTTTTTTTAAGTACTACACATAATCATCAACAAATACGAAAGTGTTCCGATAGAACGCCATTTGGGCAGTAAAAACAAATTAAGTTATTATTAAAAATTTAAATTACCGAATTGGCGTAATTTTTAGATAATCTATTTACCAAGAAAAAAAAAACAATGCAAATAATAAAACTGCCAGCCTACTTATACCAAAAATCTTGAGAATTTCTATTGAGAACAATTTCTACCCTAATCAACTTTATATTATTGTATTACACAAGCACATGCAGACTCATAATAAATTTGAGAAAGTAAATGGTATGCAGACTAAATTTACTTATAGCAAATAAATAACTAGTTTTTGTGTGCCAAATATTTGACTATTATAAATCTTGCATTATAATATGTGGATATAAAAGTTTGACAAATTTAACGTTTTCATCCATTTTAAAAATACATGTATACCTACCTAACAATAAATAGATAATAAAGCATTTTAAATTAATTTATACAAAACATCTATTTATTATTGTTTAATTGTTCATAATATTCATAATTTTCTTATACAAGTGCCGTAAGCAAGTAGATTGCATCACAATTATTTTAATTTTAATGCAATTAAAATGCAAATTAGGTAAATTACTTCAGGCTCAAAATTTTCACGTTCACTTTTAAATGCTTACCTTTCCGAGTCCAGGTAGAATTCTTACTTGTTTCGACGGTAGATACTGTTGTAGTATTCCATGCCAACGAAGTAACGGGAAATAAACAAAATGGAAAATAATTAGATAATGGAAATGTTAGTATACGGTCATAGAAATAACAAACAAGAGTGTTTAAAACGCAGTAGTAGACGAAACCGAAGCAGAAATATGAGCCTGTATGAATAAAATATTAACTTCTTTTTTTTTCTTTCAATGAAAGCTGTTATTTTGTGTTTGTTTTCAATCGACGTTTCTTATCAACGGTTTAAAATACCTAGTTTCTTTTAAAATAACGAATTTATAGACATGTTAGTAAAAAGGACGTTTTTTTTTGATAGGCGTGGATGTAGATCAAAGGACTCACTAAATTACTAACTATTTATATAACAATAAAAAGCCACATTTTGGAATTTTTATATTATTATAAAACTTTTTTTTTATACATATAAGTACATTTTTATAATAGGAGTACTTAGGTACTTAATATAATTACATAAAAATATATTGCACATTAGTTACAAAAATTGAAGATTTCTAAGCTTAAAGCAGAATTTTATGAAACACAGGGCCGAAACAGCTGTGCCTGGGAACAAAATACTGATATTCCGTTTTTCTTTTTAAACTGCAATCTAACGAAAGAGATCTAAATCGAGAAACTAAATTCCAGCACAAACCCATTTCATCTCTGCATTTTCGATTAAAGTTTAGACGCGATAAGAGTAGTGGCGGTATGAAGTACCACCCGGAAGTCTACCGGAAGTAGTTGAGCTATAGCTAGAATGATATCCTCCAGGACCATCTCCACTACTACGAGAACTGCTTTCGGTCGAATACGAGTATCCGCTTGGACCACCAGTAGATGAACGGCTCACTCTTTCATTAGTACTGTAAGTACGCGCGCTAGGGCGAGAATAAGGGTCTCCACTTCGTTCCGAGGAAGAACTATATGCATAGGAATACTGTTGCTCGGCAGTACGACGAGCGTCAGGGGCGTCCCTTACGACATAATAACGTGGAGTCTGTGGACAATAATCGATTTCGGTAAAACTGATCGTAGGACGATCATATGCGAATATAATAAAAGGTAAAAAGAGGACTTGTTTTGCTGAATTTTGGTTAATTGCAAAGCCGTAGTTCCATTTTCGTTTCCGAATTTTCAATTAAAATCCCAATAAACAATCCACGTAAATAGAAGATAACGAAGAAGAACTACCATAGCACCCTAATAGTTTCACCCTGTGCTTTTACAAAAGCTAACCGAGATCTACCACAAATAAATAGTCCTATACGTTTTGAAAGGATTCCACAGTATATCATCGACAGTATCTCCCAATCTACGACATATTCGATTGCTTGTCGACGTTAATCTCCATGCGACCCAAAACGGAGGCGTAACGTATTTCGTTAGAGGTTTATCGAGATAATCTTCTACAGAACGTAATTTGCGAACGTGTCGCCTTATATACGGATAAGTATAAGGCACCTGTGGAAATAAATAGTCGACTTTAGAATTTGAAACTGTTTTACAGATAGGTATGTATAGATATGTTAAAGTTGTTTCGACCCTGTGCAGATTAATTAAGGATAACAATCCGTTTAAGCGATTTAATCCAGTTCTACCATAAGTAAAATTTTCTATTAGTAACAAAATTCCTCCACCCTATGTCGCCAATGCGGGGAGCGTTTCTTCGTTTTAGAGGGACCACAAATTTATCGGTTCTAACCCAAAATGGTGGCCATCTATAAGAATTTCGATTATTTCGGGAATATCTCGTAAAGTTGAAATAAGAATAATCGTTGTATCGTTCTTCGGTAGAGGATTTCGTTAGAAATGGATAATAACGGGGCACCTGCAGAAAGGAACGACTAAAATTAAATTTTGATATTTTCATTAGTTTTGCACATATTTTGCTTCGCCCCTGAGCCATAAGCGCCATTTACATAAGCGAATATTTATCTTTAATTAAACGCGATAAAAAGAAGTCCTCTTGAGCTGCATCGTAATTTCGTATCGTTCTTTTTTTATTTATATACGGACTCCAAATTCCCCATCTTAAATGGTTTTTACGAGAATCCCCTCCGATGCTGGGATATTTTGTAAATGCAGAGTATGAATAGCCGTATAGTTGTTCGGCAAAATACAAAGCGGGGTCCCTTAATAGTAACGGAAAGTAACGGGGAACCTATGAAGATTAATTGAAGTTAACCATGGACTTTTTTATAAACCACAAAGAAGATTAATGAAATGAGTTGGAACGTTCAATCCAAAATTCAGCAAAACTTGGATGTTTTTCAAAAATGTTAAAAGTCAAATTCTACTTTTCGTTGTAGCTTGTACAAACGAAAAGCAAAAAAGGCCATTATATAGTTATCGTAAACAAATAAAAAAATGGCATTTAGTAAAAACTGAAAAAAAATAAATAAAAATATGTAACATCCTTACAAAATACATACACTATACATAACTTATGCACGTGCACGTTAAGCAAAAAATTTTATCTAAACAATTAAATACAGCTATTGTTAACTACTTTATATATATATATAAAAAAAAAACTATTAATAAACCTTTGAACCTCATCAAATCTTACCTTATTTGTTACTTTACGTCTTCAAATATAACCTAAAAATAAAGCCTACTTCTAATACCTAGCGGGATGGAAGGTATGAGGTTTGTTATATTAAATGTTTTAATGTAACATTTTCATGCACATCGACATCAACAAACACAAAGAGTAATCTGTTTTTTTTTATGGTGAAGATATGGTCTTTGACTTCGAATGAAAGTATAACAGACTTATCGTCTACAAAACCTTTATTCATTGAAATAAACATGTGCATGTATACAAAAATAAAACTAAAAGTGTAAAATAATAATATGTATTTAAGCGTATACTCTATTAGGCAATATCACATTGGTAAAATGCATCTATGCATGAGCAAGTAACTAATTCTCATAAAATTAGCGATTATAAAAATAATACGTACTTATTCTAAAATTTTATTATTCGTTTTCACTAAAAAATTTCGTTCGCTAATAAATCGATTAAAAAAAAAAGAACACAAACAAACACACTCACACACACACACTGAAAAGGAGAATGCCATATTAAAAATGTCGAAAAATTATTAACTTTATGTAGTTATTTTAAAGATCAAATTTAAAATATTAATAATAAGCAGATGCCAAGGCGATCCTACGTTTATAAGGCAAATCGGGCACCTCGGCGATTTTATGCAATTTAGGCAAAACAGTATCCATGGCCTGTGTGCTCGGTAATTCTTTGGGCAACAGATCCTCTTTACGAATAGCAGCGAAAACGCGCTCGCGAGTCTCCTCGCGTGGATCAATGTATGGTTTTCGTGGCATTAATATTAATTTAGGTCTTATTCTAGCTTTCTCCAAAGGACTTATGACAACGACTTCCCTTTTTTGTTTTTCCTTTTCTTCCATTGCCGCCGAGCGTCTACCGAAAGCCGTAACTGGGTCCGGGATGAGGCTGGGACGAGGAACGAACGGAACCTTCTCCCATGGAATTTCTCGTTTCTGGAAGAATCCTTAGATTAGGTGCCGTTCGTCCCATTCCAGCCTGCCCACTATCGAGAAAGGAATATTGCTAGAATTGAAAGCAGGGGGATTGGGACATTTTATTTTTTTTTACGCATCGAAGCATCTGCGGTGAATATTTAAATCGCAGAGGAGCGCTACTTAAAAATATTAAAAATTTATTGGTGGGTAAAATAAAATTTAGAAAATTTTCGCTAATTTAATAGGCAATTTTTTTCTTGTTTTAACATTAATTCGATTTCGAGAGTTATGAAAAATTCACGATCTGCTGGGATAAAGGGAAGTTTAGAACGGCGAAGTACCTAATACATATTTTACGACGTAAAATATTCCTATTCATTTTATGACAGATTTTCGTCAATTTTATATATTTTTGGTATGTATTCGTGCTTAATCGCCTGCGATATTAGAGTTTATATAAATTGAATTACAATCACTTATTCGGTCTTTAATTTAATATCAACGTGAATTTCAAAAATTAAAAAAAAAACACAAAGTAAATTGCAAAACTGTAAAAATATATTTTTAATTTAACTAGACTTAACGTATTTTATAAAAATTATATTTTAAAAATAAACCAATATTAAGAGTTTAAACTCAATTAATTTACTTATTTGTCTAATAAATTACCGTGGATATCATTATTTAAAAACAAAATTAATAAATTAATTAAATTTAAAAAAATGTGAAGAATTTGAAGGTTAAAATTAAAATACGAAATGTAGTAATTATTAAAAATATTATTATAAGTCGAATTCCGACAATTTCTAATTAAATATTTAGAGCAAAACGGCCCGCCGTGCAAATTGTAATTCTGTAAATTTAGCCATCGTGCATGTCGAATATCGCCGGTCTAAATTTGGAGCGGCAAATCTTGAAATCTTAGACGAAATTATTTCTGTTATGTGCACGAAGAGAGGCAGCAAATGTTTCCTCTTGTTTCTACACAATTTATGACACATGAATTCTCCAAAGACCAATCGAGAACCAAACTAAGTAGATACGTGCCGTTAAAATAATTATAAATTTTTATTGTATCTTCGCCAAACAGAAATAGTTAAAAGTGGCTTTTCGGTAAATTCCTTTTCGACGAAAATAATGCTAAAACGTTTTTGAAATGAATATTACCCACTTAACTACATTAAATATTTTTAGTTCAATTTCGAGTTTGAAATAATTTGTTGCCAATCCCATGCCGCAACAAGTTTATGTTTCTTGCAAATTAAATTGTTAAAAACAAAACTAAGATAACAAATACCTAATTTTTTCTAACGCAAAAATCCAGATCAAGTTAAAAAATGTCTAGATCCTAGAGTTAACAACTGTCCGGGCGGGGTAATGTCTAAAGCAAATTTCAAAACAAATAAGAGGGTAGTTACTTGCTCACTAATATACGTAAACTATTGTTTAAAGTGAAAATTGTAAAATAGGAACAAATATTAACTTACCGAAACGGTGTAAGTAGAAAGAGATGGCGAAGTGCGATATCTTCGCGTTGTGTAGAAATCGGATTCGTACACCATTTTGGCTTTCGTGTTCTTTTGGCCCAACGGTGATGTCTATTATATGTTCGATGTCTCGAGATGTTATGAACAAGACTGGACCCGCTTTCGAGGTCCTGGGATTTTAAACGTCATAACATTGCACGCTGCCTATTTTTAAACTTGTGATTCCACCAGCATATTTCACACCTTAAAACTATTAGCTGATTCTACATGTAGCTATTTCTATTATCGTGATTAATTCGCATTTCTTCCATTCGCAGCATAGTAAGACGTCAATTATCTGAACGTCATCTAATTGAAACATCGTCGTCAGTCGTCCGAACGCGGTCGAAATGAAAAATTTCCGAAAGAAATAATTATACCTACCACACATACAAACTCATGTTAAAATCGAGTAAAACAAACGTACTACGGCATAAAATCACAAGTAAACATTGTATTTAAAAATCTCACATAAAGATTTTTCTAAATTGTTCTATTTCTTTAGAAAAGTTTTTATCCGGTCGAGATGTTTGATTACAGGAACAATTGATTAGCGGAATTACCCTCCTCGGTCTCGATTGGTTCCGGCAATCGATATTGCTGCAATTTCTTTTCAAATCAGTACATCATCATTATCATTTCAATGCAATGAATATTATTAATGCAAAATGGGACAATTCGTCGTTGACCGTTTCATCGTAGGCCATTTCATCGCCGTGAAATCGTGTAGATAAGATGAACTTAGGTTAGTGTACATTGGAAAAACAAAAGTGATTTTACATTAAATCGAAGGTAATACTACATTTTTGGAATTAAACATAAAGAAAGCGACGTAAACTTACATCATTTTTCCCGGTGTAGATAAGGTGAGTTTAGGTTAGTGTATAGATACCTTAGCAGCACATCTGAGTTTATTAAACTCAGCATTATCTAAATGTGATATAATAAGCCACATTTATATATGTGACTTTAGTATAAGGTTTTGCAGATATTCTTTAGATGGTTTGTTTAAATATTACAAAATTAGATAATATTAAGATCGATGTGATCTTAATAAACCATACTTGTAAATAATGTTTTAACGTGATATACCTGCGACATAAAATTGCTAGCTTAAATAAATATCTTAAAATGGGTTTAAATTTATCTAAAAACGATATATTAAAATCTTTTAAATTTTATACTAATAAACATGTTTAAATTTAGGTATACTTGATATGGATTTTCTATATATATTCAATGTCTTTTGAATTAGATTAAATAGACATCAAATTTAACAAAATCTGCTATTTAAAAAATAGGTAATATAAAACTTGCAAAACCTCAAAATATATTGGTCGATGGGGTTATTCACCTTTCTTACCTAATTAAAAAAGTATTTAGGGAGAAGCGCATACACCGATCACTGATAAACGGAATATTATCAATACCCAGTTTAATTATTAGATAAGTAACAACTATTAAATTGTTATCACTTTTCGTTACCAGAGAATTAATGACAAAAATCCAAACCCAAACTTGGAGAAAGCTGTCTACAAGTTTTTGGGAATTAAAATGGCTCGTTTGCCGGTTTCATTTATAATTTTATTTAACCATAGAGTAACCTCAAATGCTTGAGATGACCTCAATCTAAAACAGCATAAATACTAAACGTTGAAAAAAGTTATCAGTTTCGAGTAAAACATAAGCTTGAGTAAGCATAAGGTACATATTTTTCAAACTCTTTAAGTGGGTAATAATCAAAAATACAAATAGGTAAAACTTTGTGACCTTCGTCATTGTCATTTCTACGAAGTAGGAAACCTTTTCCCAAATTCTTTACGACCCATCTCCTTTGTTATCCGCACTGGCTATTTTAAAATCACGTAGTTTTATGACTATGCCGCTTTACAAGGCAATGTTGAAATTAAATTTTCTACATTTCTACTGATAAACTAGGATGTGCTTTTGCCATTTCTTCGAAAGTTTGACAATAGGGAATCATTCTTTGTCTCAGACATGTAAGCTAGTGCGTAACCAAAAAGTACCTACATATGTATAAGCGACTGAGAGCTAGAGTCCGCGAAAAAAACGACGAAACCTACTTAAGTTATGTATTTTGTAATTTATTATTTTTTTACAAACTATCTATACCTAGATACCTACTGTTTATGTTACTCTTTTTGAAGCAATAATAGAAAAATCATTTGTGAAACATAGGAAAGTGTTTTTTCCAATACGGCTGTGAATCTGTTGATTTAGTTCGGAAAGATACCTACTAAAAATCTAAATAAGAGGGTATTATGGTTTCCACCCCGCCAATATATTAAAACCGACGAAACCTTTTCGTTTTTCATTAACTTTCGATCATTTTTTTTTAAGTTGCGGGTTAATGTGAATTTAATTCTAAAATTAATTTTAAATAAATGCTTGTTTTTTGGAAAATATTAGTTTATCAACTTGGTATATATAGGTACTATGGTACAATAACTATTAAGGTAAGATATCGGGGCGGTTCTGCACATCGAGATGTGACGTCACTCGTGAAAGAATCAGAAATCTGACAGGTACGTACTTGCACGGATGACGTCCTGCGCGGGTTGAACGTGTTTAGAACATTTGGATATCCTACCTTCGTACCTACCTTCGTATAGGTACCTAAGCGTATATACTTGCTATTGTTAACCCTCGGTCAATAGGTACCTAACGGGACATCATATCTTGTTGCTTGACCAAAGTGGTGTAAACAGAAGGGTATCAGTTCACTGCAACTCTTTTACAATGCCAACTTCTGTGGAAAGAGAAAACGATAGCCGAACGCCACATTGCATTACTTATTACTTTCATAGGTGAGTCATACTCCATTTTGACTATACCTACTTACTTCAGTATTTAAAAACACGAACAAATTAAGTAGAATGTACTTCGGACACGGACACGGCGTTAGAAAAAAGAATCAAAAAACCGACATTCTGTGACCTGAAAGTAACGATTGTATTGTTGGTAAGTTAAATAAAAGTAATTTTTGTATAGTCGATCATGTATTAATGTGTAATTTAATTTTCAGAAATAATACGACGAGTGTTGTACACCACCCATGATGATAACTATAAGAAAATCCGTCGGCATCTATTTGGGAAATACAAAAATTAAACAATGATACTTCACTTCAACTTTTTCATATTTTCAGTATTTTTATAAATATAAGTGTTATTTATAGATATTATTATTATAATTATTTATTTTCAATTTTACATTATTTTTGTTAAACACGAAAATGTCTTTTTTGTCAATTTTTGTATTGTAAGTATTGTTAACAAAAAGAAAATATTTTATATCCTAAACTAAAATATTTTATATACTTTTTTCAATAATAAAATTATAAGATAATATAGTAGTTTCTTATTTATACCACTGTAACATAAGTAAAATAGTTCCTAGCAATATAGATTTTAAATAACTCGTATACATCTCTATTATATCAATACGAGAATGACAAAATATCTTAAATTAAGATCTTAAATATTAATTAATTATTATCTTAAATTTAAGATCAGAACAATATAAAAAAAAAATATCAATACAACCACAAAAAAGTACACGTTCCTGATGTTTTAAAACAATATTAAATTCAGCTAAGAATTCTAGCTATCGTTTAGATACAAATTTTATATCATATTATATCAGTAAAATATGTTACTTTTAGATCAGTTATGTGTATATTTAAGATATAGAATCTACATATCTTGACAATATAGCTTAACTGCATAAATTTTACATCAAAATTCTATATTGTGATTATAAGACAGACCGTCACATTGGCTTATAATAATATATCGAGAAATTATGTTACTTTTAGCTAAGTGTGCTGCTAGGGTATTATTTCGAATGAGTATTTGTTTCTTGATTTTGCGAAAATCTGTATGCGATTCCTCTTTTTCCCACCACTCAATTAAGCTGCATCAAAAAGTAGTACTTGCATAAAAAACTGTTAAAATCGTTATAATGTTCTCCTATACGCCTATAATGAGAGATCACAGTGCAAATAAGTGGTTTTGTTTTTCAGCACAAGTTTTGCAGTAGGTAGGTACAGTCGACGTCCTGGCAAAACCCAACATTCGACCGAAGAACAGACGGGCAAACGATTATTGAACAATAGGTGTTTGCAAATTAAAATTTAACTTTGTCGCAATTCAGCAGTTTACTAATAACAATTAAGTCTTGTAAGCTCAACAAACATGATGGGCCATTATAAAAACATAAACGTCACGAAAACAGATTTATTACAAATGTAAGTCTCTGAAATTCACGGACAGAGAAATTTACATCAACGCTTAACGAAATTTCTTTAACACCTATTGTTCAATAATTACCTAACTACCTGCCGATCTTTAATCTTAACGTTGGGTTTTGTCAGGACGTCGACTATACCTATACTTTTCCGGCAATCGCAACATACAAGAATATCTTCATGAATAAAAAATTAAAAACGTGTGAAATCATTTCGCACGACCAGGAAGGTTTTCTATCAGTTAACGAGTTTCGTTGCACACGGCTTAATTGTTTGTTTGCAATGGCCAACTTTCAATAACAACTTACTTTTTATATTTTTTGCATACTGTTTATTTTGAAAATACTTAGAAGTCTAGTTATTGTTATTGATCGATTATAAAAATTATTACTCGAAAGAAATTCAAAACTAAACAACGTAGTCGCGGAAAACACTTTCAAAGTAGGTTAAACATTTTTCTTTATTATTATTCATCTACAAACTATAAAATGAAACCTCACTACAGTGCCATCATTATTTACGACGCGACGTTAGATTCCAAAATTTGTGAAGGTTACAAGGTTAACCCTGAAAAGTTTAAAAGTAAAAGATGGCACTTTTTGGATAGATATACGTATATAATACATAAAAATAATTGGTTCTGTCTCTCTGATTTTATTTTCAAATAACTATAATTGTTATAATACAGGTGGGTATTGGTATAAGATATTTTGCAATGTGCATAAATAAAAATAAACAAGATAGTTATTTTGAAACAAAAATGCATACACGAAATACACCTTTACTATTTATTTTCGTGCCAAAATGACAAATGAAAAATGTTTATAGATAGACCGTGACCTATATATCTAAATTTTAGGGCACATTTTGTTAATTAAAATATAACGTATTTTCTGCTTTATTTTTCACTTTTAGCAATTGTGTCAACATTTCAATTTGTTTTTATTTTATGATAATGGTTAACTTATAATAAACGTTTAAAAAAACTAACAGAATTGAAAACAAAATTTGATTTTTTAACAAATTGGCAACGCGAACTCAATGACGTATGGTTTAAAATAGTGAATTGGAGTAACAAATACTGTATAATACATCCTTAAACGTGTCCTAATATGCAAAGAGTTTTGTTCGAAGACAACTTGTTTGTCTCACAGCTGGTAATATCATTTATTTCAGCTCTAAATACTAAAATACAAAGTAGATTTCTAAAAATAAATAAAAAAATGAGGATAAACACGTTTTTTTATGAATTGTAACTGTAATAAAAATATTAGATAGGTAGTTTATCTTTTGTTTTACAATGCGGTATTTAGATTTTAATTAGAATCAAATATTTTTGATTTAGCCAAACACATTATGTACACATATGTATATGACTACCTGTAACCCATACCTGTGTAACTAAAAATAAGTACCTACCTAATATATTTTTAAACTATGAAATATCAATTTATCACTGACTTCTCTGACAAATCGTTTATTTAATCGACATACAATTTAAAACTTATTTTAGAAAATTGCTTGTGCAAATTATTCAATTAAATTACACTACTCCAATAATAGTTTATGTAAATTTACTGCTGGCTATTAAAGTAGGTAATTTTAATTAGTTTTTGAATCTTAGTTTCCAATAATTTCATATGGTCTTTTTTAACTCTAATGATGATATAGTTCAACATCAAAACGTTAGTTATAATTACTGTACAACTAAATTCTACAAATAAAAGACTGGAACCGAAAGAATAATATCTTTCTACAATTTATTGATATTGCCATATATTGTATTATATCTTATAAGTATTCCATTTAAATTTTATTCCGATGCACGTCTTCAATAAAAGTTACTAAATTGTGAGTTTGTAATATTTAATTTAAAGTTTTGAATATAGCATATTCTATCGTTAATTGACCTACACACATATTACATGACAAAGAAATACTACAATTTATTAGTACTGTAAAGATACGACGTATGAGCGATGACGTCCCGGAATAAAATTTGTATGGACATAGTCCCTCTATTTTAACCTCATGATGACGTTTAGTGTTGTTATAGTAAATCTACTATAGGTAGGATCAGTTGCCAAAATACATACTTCCTTAACCTCACTTTTAAATAAAGACACGTGTGTGTGTGTGTGAAATAATATTCATTATTTAAATATGAATCTTTTTGTAATTAACAGGTATTTATACTAGAGTATAAAATAATTAATAGGCAAGCTGATATTACAATTATTAAACATAATTTCAAATAGGCATAACGAACAAAGTGGTGAAAGTCCAGCAATTAACGAAGAATCACACATTGCTAGGGTATTAAAACGGATCGAGAGAAGGAAATTTGCAAGGCTTAAACAAAAGGAACGTCTTAAACATACAATTGCTTGTATAGAGAATACTAAAAGAAAAAGACACGAAAAACGAAAACGTAAAGCAAATATAGTTTCTATTCCTACTGGTGATGATGAATTCATCGATAAAAATATTACCGAATCAACAGGACAAAATACAGAAGTGCCTAAGAGGAAAATGAAAAAAACAAAGTTAGAAACATCAGAAATTGAGGGTTTTACAATTTTAGGGAATGATAATTTTAATAAAAAAACAAAAGTAAATAACTAAAATAAAATTAGTTTAATTACATTTGTATATATATATATATATTGCTTTTTAAGGTAAAACGGGTTCTTCCGAAATGGTTATCAAATCCAAGTATAATTTCAGTAAATCTGCAAGAATTACAAACTAAAACATCATCTATAAAAGAGTTGGATAAAGATTTAAGGAAGAAATTAAAAGCAAATAATATCAAATACTTTTTTCCAGTGCAAGTAGAAGTTATTCCTTGGCTACTTCGGTCTTTCAAACAGTCAAAACTAATATATCCAAGAGACATTTGTGTTTCTGCACCGACCGGTAGTGGAAAAACTTTATCATTTGTATTACCTATCGTGCAAGCTATGAAATGTTATCATTTTAAAAGAATAAGAGCACTTGTAATTTTACCAACCCAGGATTTGGCATTGCAGGTATTTAAAACATTTAAAAAGTACACTCAAGATACGCACATCGACGTTTGCCTGATTACTGGAAAATGTCCTTTTGCGATGGAACAAAAACAACTCGTCGTTGAATGTAAACTTTTCAAATGAATTTTTGTACCTTATTACGTGCAATTTAAATTTTAGATGAGGCTTTTGGATGTTTTAGTAAAGCAGATATTTTGGTGTGCACTGCAGGAAGACTTGTAGATCATTTAAAAGGAACTAAAGGATTTAACTTACAACATTTAAAATATTTAGTGATAGATGAAGCTGATAAAGTTTTAGACAATGTTCAAAATGACTGGCTTTATCATCTAGAACAACATTTGTCTAATAGTGGTTTGTATTCTTATTTCTTGCATTAAACGATTTAGTAAATCTAAACGTTTGTAGAAGTTAATCTGCAAGTACCAAGAGTTTTAAATCTATTTACCTTACAAAAGCAACGGCCACCACAAAAGCTCTTATTTTCAGCTACGTTATCTCAAGATCCTGAGAAATTACAAAAATTATCTTTATTTCAACCAAAATTGTTTACGTCTATTATTGAAACTGATGCAAAATGTAATAATATCGATCAAATTAATACAGATTCCTTTATTGGGAAATACACAACTCCGAGAGAATTGACCGAGAAATATATTGAATGTTCATTAAATTTAAAACCTCTAGTTTTGTATGAATTTATTAAGCAAGAAAAACTAACTAAAACAATGATTTTTGTGCATTCTGTAGAAAGTGCTCACAGACTCGCAATTCTTTTACAATCACTTTTTAAAGATCAACTTATAATAGAAGAGATTTCATCACAATTAGAAACTAATTGCAGAAATCTATTGGTTGATAATTTTTCTAAAGGAAGCATAGACGTGTACGAATATTTTATTCAGATTCTATTATAAATTTAATTTAATATTATTACAGGATAGTGTGTACAGACAGACTTGCCCGGGGAATAGATCTTAAAGGTGTTCAATGTGTAATTTCCTATTCTCCACCTAAATATTTGAAAAACTACATACATAGAGTTGGTCGAACGGCTCGAGCTGGCGAATTCGGTTTAGCTGTAACGCTTCTTAATAAAACTCAACTAAATAAATTTTTAGAATTATTACAACAAGCTGGAAAAACTTCCTTAGATGAGGTATGTCTAGAAAAATTATCAAATTTAAAAACTATATTGTTCGTTTAAGATTAAAATATCTGAGGATGGCTTGGAGACGTTAAGTGAGCAGTACAAAGGAGCACTTGAGAATTTGAAGAAGACTGTTGCTAATGAAGAAAAGGAAAGTATAAAAAAAGCTATATCGGCTAAAAGACAATTAAAGAAAAGGAAGTTTCAATTTACTAAGTCAAATAAATGAATTATTTTTGGCTGAAATGATTCTAGCAACAAAAATTTACACAAAACTTGCATTATCACATAATTTTATATTTTATTAACTTAAAATATATAACAAAATATTTAGTAAGTGTTTAACGTTAATAACATACAATTTTGTATCGATTTTTTAGTATTTTCATATTAAATTTTTTAAAATTTATAACAATATTGTTTCATGACATAATAGGTGTTTGTAATCAATAATTATATAATTTAAATTCATATCGATGAAACTAAAAAAAAAGCTTTTAGAAGCTTTTTCCAGTATGTATGTAAATCAAGATAAATCGTGATGTAAATATTAATTATTTTTTATTATACTTTGTAAATATCAAATTTGATATTTATTTGTGTGTTAGAACAATTTTTCTACAAATTAAAATGCTGTATTTACACGAATTTAACGTGCACTTTTTGTCCAAAAAACTAATAAAATTAGGCGCCACATTAGAATTGAGTAGAATAGCATTTTTCATGTTATATTTGGCTGATTCCTAAAAATGCAGTTTGGAGTTGGGGAGTATGCATTAGATTCGAGTAAATACGTTAATTATGTAACTATAAAATGTATACATTTTTTTTTTATTATTTCTCTGTTATGTATTTTCTAAAAAAATAATGTGTATTAAAACAATATAGGATAAAAGTAAAAGTAAACTTTAAAAAAATTATTTTAAATATTTTTTTACCACTAGCAACATAGTTTCGTTTTTTTCGTCAGTTGGTATTAATTTTTGTGTAACTATAAAATGTCTGCTGTGTTTATTATACGGTTAATATAAAGTACATCTTACTTTAAAAACCTTTTGTTATTGTTAAATATTAACGTATATTAAATAATGATCAGTTTAAACTTTCTAATTAAATTTAGCAGGTTATTAAGATAATAAGTTTATATACATATTTAACCTAAAATTTTTAGATTGTCTTTTCGCCATTTACCTTCTGTAGCATCCGAAAGGCGTATTTCAACGAATTCTGCTCTATTGTTACGAGTAACTCCTTGTCTTTTGTAAGCACCTACACATCTACTTATTCAATGATCTTTAAACTTATTAAATTACAGCGGTGAACCACTAAAGAAAAAGAAGCGATTAGATCCAGCAATTATTAAGGCACGAGAGGAACGGAAGAAAAAAAAATTAGAGAAACAAATTCGTAGGTTGGAGAGAAATGCACGTCAATTAAAACCTATTGAAGAATGTGAAACTCCATTAACACTAATTGACAATCCCAAGTAGGTACATAAATTATCAGTTTAAAAGCAATTTATATTGCTGTTAATTTTAGACAGCGTCAACGTCCAACTTCACAGCTAAGTTATGAAATTATGGAACAACGTGTTTTACTTGAAAAACAGTGGGCCAAATATAAACACCATGAACATTTAGCTAATGTACAATTATTAGATCGAATAGTATATTCTCAGCAAAGGGCACTTGATCAATTACGAAAAGAATCTGAAGAATTATATCAGGAAGCTATACAGGTAATCCATTTTTAAAAAATTTAATCTGCAAATTTCTAACTTGATTAATATTTTAGATTGACCCCATGCTATTAAATTTTAAAGTGGAAGGTCCATCAGATACTCCACCTATAGATAATTATTCAACACCAGATGGAGATTACCAAGATGTTTCTAAGAAGTGGAATTAATAACCTGTTTAACATGTTCTTTTTTACTGAATTTAAGGGAACTAATATCAAATAGGTTTTAACTTTTATTTGCTAATATGGAATGATCTGTTTTTCATAAAAATATATATTTCATTCTATGATAGATGGAGATACATTCTTTTTAATACGTTATTGTATTTTGCCTACTTATGCCCGTTGTAATATCCTAAGGGGTAGTCTTTTACCCCTTGGTTTTATCATTTCAAATATTTTTGTAAAAATTCAATGTTTGAATTTCAAAAATAATTAAAAAGTTTTTTATCGTTTACAGTACACCATAGACAACTCTAAAATTGTAAGATATTTGTAATTAGGTATTAGAATTAGTATTTGACCTCATTGTCAGGGATTTTAATGTTTTAAGTTTTGTTTTCTTTTTCTAATTTTGGAACTGCTGGTAATATCGTGAAAACAGATAACTATCTTAACGGCTAGCATTATCAAGAAAAATTATTAGGTTAGATACTATTGGATGATGTAAAAGTAATGTCCATTATCAACTTCCTAAAATAACTAATTTTTCTGATTTAGCTGGTATAAGAATAGTTTAAAAAAAAAGAAATATGCACGGACAAGTTAATGGCGACGATACGACCGAAGAACGAAGATATTTTTTATCTGTTTTATCAACGCTTGAAAGCTATAAGTGAGTACAAATAATGTAATCCTTTAATGAATTAATTCGGCATATTTGATTTAGAGAACAATCTCTAGTACGGATAGCACACAAGGAAAAATGTTTGAAAACTTTACCAAAGCATCACCAAAAATGGTTAAGTAAATATAAAGAAGATTTAGAATTATTCAAGAAATGTATAAATAAGAATGCAGAATTTATTCCTATTATAGTACAACACGCATACACAATCTTTGATAATGTGCTTTGTAACGATAATCAAACTCATTCTGAAACTCAAGTTGGTACCCTTTCTGAAGGTTTAGATAAGGTTCAGTCAGTTTTTAAACAGCTAATGCGTGACTGGAGTGCTCTGGGAGCAGCTGAGCGTCAACAATGTTATAGTCCTATTATTGAAGAAGTAGAGAGACAATTTCCTTCTGAAAAATTCAATAAAGGTGAAGTAAATATTCTTGTTCCTGGTGCAGGTTTAGGAAGATTAGCGTTTGAAATTGCATCACGTGGTTATTCCTGTCAAGGAAATGAATTTAATTTATTTATGTTGATCGTGTCATTTTATGTATTGAATCTATGTAAAAATGTAGAAGAGTATGTGATCTACCCATGGATACATCAATATTGCAACAATTTATCAGCAGAACATCAAATGACCAGTGTTAGGTAAATATATAATAATAAATTATCTATTTTAAACAAAGTTCCTATATGTTTTGAATAGTTTTCCTGATGTTCGTCCTATGCCAACGCCAGAGAGTAAGTTTTCCATGACTGCTGGAGATTTTTTGGAAGTATATACAAGAAATGATGAATGGGATTGTGTAGCTACATGTTTTTTTATTGATTGTGCTGCTAATGTAGTGCAGTTCATTGAACTTATCTATCATATTTTGAAACCCGGAGGTATTTGGATTAATTTAGGACCGTTACTATATCATTATTCAGATATAAAGAATGAGAAAAGTATTGAACCAAGTTTTGATGTACTTTGTGGAATCATAAAAAAAGTTGGTTTTATAATAGAAAAAAGTGAAAATGGTCTAAAAACGAGATATTGTCAGAATCCCAAATCTATGTTACAATATGAATATGATAGCGTTTTTTTTGTTTGCAAAAAACCTAGTAATTTAGAAGGAAATGAACACGAATTAAATAATGAAAAGAATATATCTGAATTGAATAATGAAGTACATGAATTTGAATTAAATAATGAAGAATTATAAGTTTATTTTTGAAATGTGACATTATATAATTTAAAAATATTTTCATATCGGTTTATTTTTATAAAAATATAATAGATATTGCAAAATACTATAAATGAATATATACTTTATAAGTAGTGCCATTAATCTATAATAATTTAGTTTAAGATATTTGTGTTAAAATTTGACCAATTGATGTTTGTTTTAAAATATCTTAATGTATTGGTTGTTTTTTTACAAATAGTGATTTAAATTGAACTGATATGAAGTAGTAACATATAATTTTAATTTACGAAGTATCCGATAATTTTTAATTTAAAATATTTCTGTTTGGTGCAATCAATTAAGTATGCCTGTTTAATTTTTTTTAATAAAAACAAAATATAAAATACTCTAAACAGAATTATTATTAAATTTTTTTAAGAATGATTTTTATTTACTTTTATAGGTACCTTTTTTGAGTAAATAAAAATGTAGTAAATATAAAAGATAAATATATCGTACATAAATCATTATAAGTTTCAATTTATTTATGAAATTAACAAATCATAAGTTAACAATTAAATTTTGCTAAAGTGAGTTATTTTAAACCAGAAAAATTGGGCGCATGAATTTTAAGTATTTAGATATATATTTTTTAAACATTTATTTTATCAGTCAACGATTTTATGTATATTTACATTCTACCTACTGTTTGTCTTTTATTTTGTTATTGGTGAGTTGAAATTTAATGAACTTTTGTTGGCAAATTATGGTACATACTATAAAGCTATAATTTATTGGTTTTCTCTTGCGACTTGAACAGTAAAATTCTTGGTGTAAATTTCTTTATACAGACAAGTTTTATTTAGATTTACAAGGTGTTACGTCAATATTTACTACAATTGAAAAATAAATAACTGGTTTATCAACGTATCCATAATTTGATTAATTTTGATGTGGTTGTGAGTTTGTATAATATTTTTGACTATTAAGACGCAATTGATCGATATTTTACTACTAAACTTTACAATTAAATGCATATTTTCATAAGAAAGTACTTCACGAATGAGTCATCAGTTGATAACTATATTATTAGTGTAGTATATATATTATATAATTTATAGTATATTTTAATACTCGGTATGTATTATTTAATTTCGTAGAATTTTATTTAATTAATTAAAGTATTAACGTTGTATTATATAAAAAAATCTAAAATAAGTTCGTAGCCCACAATCGGCGATTTTATTAACTAATATTATGACAAATAAAAAAGTTTAATTCAATAGAATGTTTGGAACGACAGTAATTGTATCCAGTAAAAAATTGATATAACTAGTGCATGAGGTGTTCTCAAATTAAAATAATTTATTTAAAAACTTCTAAATTTTAGTAATCAACCAATCAAGAAAAGGTAATAATTTTTACGTGACCAATTTTCCTCTAACTTATCTAATAAATTAAGGTTGAATGTAAATATTTAAAAATATGTATATGTTAGGTTATATATATATTTTTTATGTTCAACAATTTTCTTTTTTTTTTATAAATACCTTCAATTTTTAGAATGAGTGGCCGAGACGGTGGAAAGAAGAAACCTTTAAAACAACCCAAGAAGAATGAAAAAGTTCTTGACGATGAAGACGTTGCTCACAAACAAAAGTTGAAAGACCAAGCGAAACAACTAGCGGACGCGAAATCAAAAGCATCTCAGAAAGGTCCAATGGTATCTGGAGGTATTAAGAAATCTGGGAAAAAATGACGTAATGTTACTCAGTTTGATATATTAATGGATTATTAAACGTTTTCAAATAAATTATTTTCAACTTTAAATTGACTTTGTTAATAAGTATTACATCCTTAAAATAATTTATAAGAATTTTAGATTTTGACATTTGAGTACATTTAATTACAGTTTCAAAATTCTGATTGGTTGAAATAATTGGAAACTACAACTGAATAAGTAACCAAAGTTCTTCAAGGTCGTTACACGGCAGCATCGTAGTTCAAAGGCTACATTCCGATTAAAGAGTATCTTGGCGGTAAATTTAAATGATTGGTATAACATGTGTTCATATTATGATTTCAATACTAGTATTTGAACACTAACATTAAAGGGAAGTTGTACTGAAGGTAATTGACGGACGATCAACGTTAATCAACTATTGTACAACTATTTGTTTTGAAGACTAATTTTCCATTAAGGGCCAATTGTACAACAGCCGATCATGCTGAATATCAGTCAATCGTTTCTATAGCGATTGACTGACGTTCAACGTAATCGGCTGTGGTTTAACTGGCCCTAAATTATTTTCATTAAAGGCCGATCTCTTCATCACACGATAAGTTTATCTAACATATTTATAATAGAAACAATTGTTCGAACAAATGTTTCTATTGTAAATATGTCAGATAAATTTAATGGAAGATGGAAAGATCAGTTATTATTCAATCATCAGTTCATAATAATATGCAAACAATAATTAGATCAGGAAAATGGCATTGCATTCTGTTATAACAGCTAAATTGAATTAAATGGAAAAAATCGATAAATAATCGATTGTTTCCGTGATTCATTAAATACATTGAAATCTTTTAACATAATAACCGTATAAGAATTATATTGGTAGATGTCGAACCTGTTTTTGTCTTCATAAAAAATACAAAACCATGCTAAAATAATATGCTTATGAATGTATATGTATGTATATAAATTAACATATAAATAAAATAATAAATCAGACATGTGTAAATTAACTATCTTTTATTATAATTGAAACGTGTACCTAATAATTTCTAAGATTTTTATTATTTATTAGGTATATTATAGTATATTGTCTGTTTAATAAAAATATTCTGGTAATATACGGTATTTACTCGAATTTAATTGCATTTTTAGTGCGCATTAGAATCGATGGCGCACTAGATTTGTATACAAACTTGCTTATTGTTCTGCAAAGGTTCCGATGATGAAAGCAGATAATATTAACAA
Source organism: Rhagophthalmus giganteus (assembly GCA_036326145.1). Lineage (NCBI taxonomy): Eukaryota > Metazoa > Arthropoda > Insecta > Coleoptera > Rhagophthalmidae > Rhagophthalmus > Rhagophthalmus giganteus. Next base: position 54,466,660 of record JARFJA010000001.1, read on the forward strand.
TGATTAAGATTTGATTTGATTATGTATAGGTCAGTACTTTTTTAACAGTTTACTGTATTTTAGTAAAAAAAAAGTAATGTTAAGGTAACCTACCCATTGTTATATGTAAAAAATCATAACATAAACCTATTGTCTTATAAGGTACCTATGTAAATGTTACCGTATGTATTGCATTAACTACTGGTATTAATAACATTAAAGTCTACACTTCTATTTATCTATCATTTGTAGTGAAGAAGCAATTGCTTGCCAAATGTTTAATAATTAATTTAATTTTGTCATTTTACATATAGTTAATGTTCAGGCTGTAGAATATTTAAACTTAAAGTTCGCAAAAAACATTTTCGTAATAAATTTAAATTATCTACATTTTGGAAAATGCACACTTATTTTGGAAAAAATAAAATTTGTAAATGGTACATTTATTTTAGAACAGAGGGATTATTATATTATTCCCAATTTTGAATCTAATTGTAACAATATATTACAATTAAATACGTTTTCCTATTTTTAAGTTGTTCGTATGTAGGTTTTTTATATGTTAAATGAAACAAAGGTATACATCTAACGTTATAAATTTGAAAATGTTAATGGTTTTGAGTTAAACGTTGCGCATGCGTTTCCGTAATGAAGAGAGATGGTTAAAATTGCGAGTGCGGACATTTTCTGAAACAGCTGACCAGTTTTCACAGAGCTACGTAAGTGAGTGGTGTTGTTGGCTCGTTGTGCGTTTACATTGTTTCAGAAAAAATATTTTCACAGCCAGAATGCATAATATAGAAACTAAATACTCTTTAATTAGTGGAGTTTTATAGCAAAGGTGCACTGAAGGGGAAACCAGGGAGAATCGTCAAGGTATGTCTTTAAAATATCTTTGATTATTTCAAATACTGCATTCAGATTTTATCTGGATGCCATTTTGTCTTTATTCTATAAATAAAATTAGTCATAGTTTGATGCCCCGATCATATGTTTTTTATTGTTATACCTCCACTCGCTAAATATGTCTCATATTGACGTTTCTGCAACGTTCTGGTATTGAACAGACGACGAGATTATCGTGATTTCATTAAACAACCAGCTTATCCTTTCTAGTGTAGAAGTAAAAGTTTTAATTTTATTATAGAGAAAGTGTAAGAGAAAAATTTTCATGGTTAAAAGCTGTTTATGTAACAACTTGTAATTTGTTCATTATTTTTAAATTGGGTACAGATTTTTGCTTCAAAGGAAATAGAAAACTGCTACGTTGTTGTTAATTATGTTTATGCAAAAAGGTAGGAGTGTACTTGTTTCAAGGATTACTATAATATTGCGTAAAAATTCTATTCATGTAGGTAATCTATAAATAAAGGTTATATGTATTGCCATAAATCAATAGCACCTTAGCTCATGAAACGAATTTTTTCCTCGATTCAAATAGCGAGATATGAAATCACTTTAAATGGCAAAAAGGATATTATCTACTTATAAGATGTTTTACGTAAAACGTATTATACCTACCTACTCTTTTTTACTGTGTGTTAACCGAATAAAATAAACGTTTACTTATAAATGTGTAACCGTTTATGGTAATTCCCTTTTGTCATTTCCTTTGTAGAATCACGTATAAATAACCAAAGGTGCAATTCGGTTCTCTAAATAATTTAAGTGTTTGACGTAAACAACTTTTGAAGTTCCTATATGCATATTTACTCGACCAACAGCTCTGCGAAACTTGTCCCCCAAATACGAATTTTTCGTTTGGCCACGAGTTGTCCACTCTCTCACGTAACAGTTACCTATATGGCCAAAATAAAATTTTGGCAGCAAATTTCGTTAAAATTTTTAAACGGAATACAATTTCATTGTTCACATTTGTCCAACACAAATCTTCCTTTGCGTGCCCCTCCAAAACAAGTTATCACCATAATGAAATTTTGGCACGAGTAAACACATGAAATAGTATGTATTTTACCTATGTTTTTAATTTCTAAACGGAATACGATTGTCGACGTTTTTTTTTACAAAAAAATTCAGAATTTTTTTCTGAATAGTGCACAAAACGGTGCTACCTTATTTTTATAAAAATTCGCATTTGGGAGTGTCAACTTAATAGAGCTCCTCAACTACGTAGGTATTTATATACGCGAGGACAACAAAATTACAACGAATCAACTACTAAATAAACATAAATAATGAAGAATTGTCATTATAAACTGGACGCGTCTTTCAAAAAATGCGTTTGAAAAAAAAAACACCTAAAAGTTGTTTAAAATTACTTAAGGCAATTTAATTTTAAATACAGAAACATCAAACCAACGAAAATACGTAGTACGTATTTACCTAGTTTGTTTTAAAACATTTTTTCGGAAATAATTGCGTTTCCGATTTACAGGGTGTAGAAATTACTTTTTTTTTCGATGAAAAATCGTTTCAAAAATCGTCAATTGCGTCTTTATTAAATTTATTTAAATATCATTAAATTAATTTCTAAATAAATTCTAATTAATAAAGACTTAATAAAAAATATATAAGCCTATTATTGTGCAATATTTTTGAAACGGAAAAGAGCTCACAACGGACTATACAAAAGAATTTTGGGTTCAGTTTATTTAAAAATTATGACAAATGTCGAAAATTTATAAAACACTCGTTTTTGATTTTTTTGATCGAAAACTGGAATTTTTCTCGAAAATCTATGAACGTAAAAATTATTCGATTAAAATAGGGATTCGTATGTATGATACAATTTTTAACGTTTTGTCAGTTCTAATATAAGTACGTATCACATTCGTACGCAGTAAACTTTCGATTTAACAAATTTCAGATTAAACAGACAAACTTTTTTGCGTTTTTAATGTAAAATTTAAATTTTGTTTTTATGAACATTCTTCATTTGCAGCGGTCGAATTCAGTTACTATTTTACATAAAAGTATATATTTTTGATTCTAATACGGGTCAGTTCGTGTCAAATCAACACACTGTTTCACACTAACGTTATATTTTTGTGAAATTTGGGATGCTTAATGGTCCTATTGTGTAGTGCAAAAATACTAATTTTTAGGGACCTATCTTAATTATGTGAAATGTTAGAACTATGTAAAGTTGTTGATTTTCGGTGAAAAACGAGCTCGCAGATGTTTTTTATTTTGCTCTAGCAGCCATATGAAGCTGGGAATGGTCTCGTTTGAAAGCTCATTTAATGTGCTTTGTAGTTTTGTAGTTCCCATGCGTCCGCTGGTTCGAACTGAAGGTGTGTAGAGTCGATCCAGACAATCGGGATGTTTGGTCCGGTCCGATGGTGTGTGGGTTTAAAGCATACACAATTTCAGAAAATGTTTGTTTATTTACAAAAATCTCTATTTTTAAATGCAGAATTTGATTAATGCCGTTAGATTAATTGCGACAATGCGCGGCATAAGTTTTAATTAACGCACCTAAACAAGTGCCAAAGCAGGGAATTATTAATGCAGTAATTAATCCTAAACAAATTATAATTTTTACTGTTTATTATTTATTTGATATACTAGGTATAATTATGTGGTAATATCGAGGGATTAATAAATATGGTTTCAGATATGGCATGGTATTCAAATTTCAAACGATGAAATTATCTATAGTCAAACTCTGTTATAACGATCACGAAGGGACCGAAATATTTATTTGCCATCACCGAGTGTTCGTTATTGCCGATTTCTATTTATGTATAGCAATCGAACGCGTCGATTTTATCGATAAAGGGGACGTAATATTATCGGCCAGTCTTCGAAAGTTGTTTGAAAATTTTTTTGTATGATTCAAAACACGTATGGTTTGTTTACGGTGGGCCACCTGGTATTCATTTTTTCCGGTATCATTTAAATAAGGAGTTGGCACTGTGTATTTTGTTTTGCGAAATTTAAGTAGGTATACTGCTATAGTGGTAAATGTTGCGAGTTTCAAAACAACTAGAGGTTTACTCTTTAATACGTTTACTTGTAAATAAAAACGTAGGTAAATTAACTACATACTTGTGGCCCAGTAAGATTAGACTATAAAAAAGAAAAATTATCAAAACAGTCCCCTTCGATAACATGTCCGTAAAAATTGTTAGAGGGCGAAAGGAGGTAAAATTCAGTATTTTGCAATGATTTTGGAAACTATCAATGTTTTGAGAAGCAGGTTATTATCAAAATTGTAATTCGTAAAATTGGCTACAAACAAGGCCCTTTGACTGTTTTCGTATAATTAATTGTTTTCGAGTAAACCGTGTGACAAAGTGGCAGTGTCTGTAGTTTGTAGAAAATGTGTACTCTTTTTCATTTCACCGCGGTGATTGAGTACTAGGCGCGTTTTTTTTAAGTGACGTCCCCAGTAGACCTAATCCACATCGAATAGTATATTCATGTTATTGTTATTAATACTGATAATCTGCCGAATTCACTAAAACCTTGTTAACATTTTTTAAGTAGTGCCATTGCTTATTTGATAATTATCTGCTATACTGGGCGATTTAGAATTAATATTACAATGTTCTAGGCTATATACAGAAAATGTAGTAATTGATAAAATATTTAAATCTCGAAATATTTTCAACGCCTCGTTCAGATGTTAATTTATTAAAGTTACCATGCAAATGTTTACTTTTAAATGACATTTTGATAAATCTTAAATTGATTAAATAATAATATAATAATAATTATTGAGTAATAAAAATTCATTTCTAAATTCGTATGGAGAGGAAATAACCCGCATATAATGTTTAGCTCTAATAGGTAATTACAAAATTCAATTTTTAGCCTCAGACTTCGAACAAGTTAGTACTATTACAAGAAATTACGTTATCTATATTTGCGAGCTTACGAAATGGAAATAGTTTTTGAGCATGTACCTCTACCTATAAATATCTAATCACGTCGTAATACACCATTAATATGTATTTCACATTACTGAAAAAAATTATGCGCATTGCCATTTCTTCATTCTTTGATCTTCTTTAATTTCTTTTCGCTGTCTGTTTCTTTTTCTCAGATAAGTTTTCTTGACGTGTGAACTGTCAATTGTCTTTCCATCCCTTTGGGGGTCTTTCTGGTGGTCGGCTGTTTGGTGCTTCGCCCTCGAAAATTATATACCCTTTATGTGGTCAAAAATGTATGTAGTAGGTACCTAACGTCATGCAGTATACGGCGAAATTGCAGATCTTTTAGTCATGAATTTTGTCGTTTGTCGACTGATCTGTTTCTCTAAATTTTTTTTTCGACAATTAAATGGAATATTTTAATTTGATATTTTTCACGTTTCATGATATAACTGAAATATGTAAGTAGTTCTTGCATTTGTCTTGCAGCCGTCCTGAGCTAAACACTTTGGAGGTATACCTTTAAGTTTAGACAGCAGTAGGTATAGCATACGTTCATAGCTTCGCAATGGGCTCATTACATTTTTACTAAACTATTGAATACACGTGATCCGAACATTACTTTATTTTTTTTTATTAAAAAAATTGTCGAAACTTAAATAAATCTAAAAATTAAAAACAAGTATCACCTCGATACAAAATACCTATCTATAGAGACGCAATTGTATCCAAGAAAAAACAATATTTTATGTATGTATGTATCTATGTTCAAAACGTGTATTATTTAAGTAATTATAATGCAAGTGGCCAAAGTCGTTTGGATTAGGTCCAAAATTGACAACATAGTCATAAACTTTAAAGATATTAACAAATCAAAACAAAATTATGAAGGACTAGTTTCTGTTATTATTCTATTTAACTGTCTACTTACAATTATTAGAGCTGTAGTTGGTCTAGACTTATTGTTAGATATTTCAGTTTAAATTATTCTGCACTTGGTAGATATACTTATCTTCTCTCAAAAGTAGAGCGACTCGGTGCTAATCAGTGCTTTTCAAATGAAACAATCGTCAAATATCTGAAATATGATATGAATACCAAGTATGTGATTTCATTTGGTGGTTAGTAATATCGAACTGAGGACCAACCCAGCTAACAATTTTTAAATTTCGCGGCGGATTTCTGCTGGTACTACTCGTATATAAACGTCAATGTCAGGTTAAATAACAAAGGCAGTGACGTACTGCAGTAAATGATTAAATTAAACTAATAATATTTTAATGTAAACGTGTTCAAAAATAACATAAGTGGTAAAATACGTGAAACTGGACGTAATTATTTATATATGTAACAGCAGGTATAATATTTCGTTACTCAAACGATTCAAAATTCCTTTCGCCTAATTTATCACCGCTACTGACTGCAAATGTTTTCATGTGATACCAATAGAAATCCGCCGCGAAATTTAAAAGTTGTTAGCTGGGCTATATTGTATGTTGTTAGATTAAGGGACCCAATAAATCATTGAACTGCATTTTGTGTTAATGTAACGAACACTTTCTTACATTTATAATAAATTACCCACGGCTTTCAAATTTGCGTCACTTTGATTTGTAACTACATTACACATATCTATTTTATGACGCGAATTTCAAAATAACACAAAACGGGGTTATTGATATTAAAAAAATGTTAAACTTGTGTCTGAAATTAATCGAAAAAAAAATACGTACGCCAAAACGTTTGTCTGTAGCAACTTTTCTGATGTAAGGCGTAGGAGAACATATTATATTGATCCAAATCTATAATAAGGCTTTTTTTCGAGATTTCGTGAAAATATGAAATCGACGGAAAGCGTGTAGTTCGTCATAATTTGTTTTGTTATACTTGAAAAACGATTTTTCTAGCAGTTCCGGACCTGCTCCAAACACTTTAGGTTGGCTCAAAATTTTACCAAAACCATGGACTATAATAAGGCTTTTTTTCGAGATTTCGCGACAATTTTAAATCGAGGGAAACGCGCGTGGTTCGTCATAATTTGTTTTGTTATACTTGAAAAACGACTGTTTTAGCAGTTCCGGATCTGTTCTCAATACTTCAAGTTGGGTCAAAATTTTGCCAAAACCATGGACTATTATAATACGTCTTTTTTTCAAGATGCCTTGAAAATTTTAAATCGATTTAAATGGATGTAGTTTGTCATTTCTCGCTTTGTTATTCTCGATAAACGAGTGATTCGATAGTGATTGATGGCAACTACGTCATAAAGTTTTTGAAACGAGAGAGATAATCTGTATTCCATTGGCCAGAAGTAAACTTGTTAGTTCCTATATTACGTTCGTATTATTGGCAACACTTTCTATTTGATATTTTAAAAAGAAGATGTAGCACTAGTTAATAATGTAGATTGTGAAAGACTTCTACCAGCGCCAATTGAGGATCGGCGCGAAAAAGTGGCGTTTTCAATCACTTGGGGCTAAAATGTTTATAGTTTTCACTGAATAGTACATTTGTTTTGTAATTACTAAAATGTTTATTTAGTTATAATTAGATAGGTTTATATTAGGATATGTTATCGTTTTAACTAAATAATACTGTTTGAGCATCTTTAGTATTTTTGACAGGTTCGGTTAACAAACCTTTTTTTTTAAACTATCCTTACGTAGGTCGATATTTTTTTAACGCTCGTTTCAGTGGCGTAGCTACTTCGAGCAAATATCCATTTTAAACTGAGTTTTAGAGCAATAATTGCAGATGTTCAATGTTGCCCCAACCAAGGGGCACTCCATTATCTTTTTTTTCAACTGACTGTATTGTTGAATTCATAATCCAATATATTTACAGTAATCCTTTTATAATCAATTATATGCGGTTATTTTTTTTAATTCAATTTAAACAACAGATGTAGTTATTATTTAAAATGTAAAAATGTTGATCTTTAAAACCCCGTTTTACAGATACATATTTTGTTTTTAAAATGCAGTTTTTACAGTTTTACACAACGACTTTTTCTAAATACCATTTTTTGAACAATCACTAGGGCCGCTTTGAAAATGTCGATACCTATCCAATAAAATTGGTCATATAAATGAAATATATTTATTTCAATTTATGTTCAAAGCAATAACTACACTTCGGTTTCACAAATCCAAAGATAACCATCGTTAAGAAAAAATTCAATTATTGCTTACTCGCCCTCTTCTTCAGATAATAATTGATGATTATTTATAGATTTTTTGAATAAAATAGCAATCAAGTTTCATGTGGCAAAATCAGGCAAATATGTTGGGCATTGTTTTAATATTGTTATATTGCAAAAATGTAACCGTTGTCATTCGTAGTATGTGAGAAAGTATTGCGATAATGCAACATTTGTAATCCAGACAGTTTCAGGAAGTGTAATAATTAACTATGTATACTTCACTTCACATAGAACTCTACATTTGTATGTATTACGAGTATCTTCAAGGCGTACTTCTGTCATACATTTAAGATTTTCCAACAAGACAAAGTCTTCGCGGTTTTACTAACAATAAACAAACAAGAAAATATTCAAGTACTCGTAGTACTTGACAAATGTTCATCGAAATAGTAGCAGGGTAAGATACCTATAGTATAGTAATAAAATAAATGTCAATGAACTAGAATAATTATTTAACTTTTTAGCGACGAAACCGGTCGTTGTTTAAGACGGGACGCGAATTGAAACGGTTAAAAATAAAATTTGCTAAACATTTGAAAGTGTAATTAACGTACCGAGTGACTAACAAGGTAACGAAGTTGTTGATTGGTTAATCACTCGGTAACAACGCTGTAGCAATGTTTTAATCATACTTGAAAATGTTTTTTGATAGCAAATCTACGCACCTACTTTACGTAAAAGTAGAAGTTTCCATAAGTGCAAGCAAGTGTTTTTTAATTTTTTTTTAATCTACATGTACTACAATGTAACTGGAAACCGGTCTTATCCCTTCGCATACATTAATCTGATAGATATTTATTATTCTAACGAGCGTTTCTATATGGAAAGTATTTATGAAATAAGTTTATCTAAATATAAAAAGATCGATCCTTCGTCGCTTTTTAAATAAAGCGGATGTTAGGTAGTACTAAATAAAATTTACAGGGTGTCCCAAAAGTATGGAATACGATCATGGTAAATCGTATTGGTATATGAAGTACCTACATATTAATTTTATCGAAAGATGTTTCAAATAAAAGTTGTTTAGTATTCAGTCTTCAAACGTGCAGTATTCGATTATTTTTGAAGAAAAAAAAAGAAAAGGAATAACTTTTCTTTAAGTACCTAATAAGGCATGCCTATAATGTACTTATTTGATAGAGATTTACTTTCTCTTTTTAATTATGTAAAATTTTAATAAGCTTAAATGAATGCATGTTTGAGAGAAACATGAAAAGTGCTCGCGATCAGCATTCATTTAGTCATCTGAAATCGCTTTTATTTGTGGAAAACAATTGCTTGCACTTTACTATTTATTGAATATGAATGACGTACAAAGGTTAACATATTTTTAAAAAGTGCAAGCTCTTCAAAAGGATTTCTTAAATTGGTCTAAATGGGAATTCTGGCAGTAAGAGGGATTAAAATAACACTAAATTAACATTAAAAGTTCTCAAAATAAAAATCATTAGAATAATATTTACCAAAAGGTGTGATGTGTTTTATACAACGTTAACTTCTCTATAGCGAATTTTTCAGGATTTAACGACATCGTTATTATACAGGGTTGATAAAAAGTAAGGAATAGTGATGCTAGAAACTTCATTAAGGATTTTAGAAAAAAAAAGGTTTTCATCAATATTGTTCATCTTAAAAGTAACGTTTACATCAACATATCCCAAAATTTAGAACAATTGAAAATTCGTATTCGGAAACAAATACGGGCAATACCAGTTGAGGTGATGCGAAATGTGTTTCAGGGATTTTCAAATCGGATTGCACATTGTCAGATGTGGTGAACAATTTGAACATCTTCTGTGATAAACATAAACATTTTTTGAGTAGTTTAAATAAAGGAATTTGTTAAATTTTTATAATAACAGTACCTACAAGTATTTAAGATTGACGCGAATAACATATTCAGACTTTAAACTTGATTTTTCTAAAAATATTTCTTATAAACCTTACGATATTTTCAGTGGGGCGTATAGAGAAAAATGAATGCTGTCCAATTCCATCATAAAAAAATATCGATGATGTCACAGTTTGGAGGTATAACTTAAAAAATAAATAAATGAACATCGTCAAATTGTAGCAGAGAACTGGACATCATTCTCCAGCATCATTATTTCTCAATTTTTATTCATCTTGTATAAAAATTTGACTGTATGTCCGATGATGGAAAATTAAATGCTAAACAATTTCCGATAAATTAATATTTATTGAGATGTCATACTTTTTGGACATCCTGTATAGGTCGTGATGGACGGCGGGCGGGTTTAGTTGACGAGTGGGTAAGATGACGAATCGTTTGGAATGACGTGTTAGTCGATATATATCTTTATCAACAAAATAAGGTTTTTATAGCTAATAATCACGAGGTAACAGTAAGCTACTTAGATATTTTCTACTAGTTTCCGGGTGTAAGCTAAACGTAATTTTATCCAAAAATATTTGGTCGGGAGCAGATGGGGTGGGGAGTGGGGGGCAAGTTGCCTTGGTTAAGATCGCGAGTTATAACTTCTACTTCCATTAAACTCATACTCAAAAAATAAGATAAAATATGACAGAAAACAAACGAAAATTAATCTGTCGAAACGATTTTCTTAATCATGTTTAACCGATTTATAAATAAATTTTATTAATATATAGGTATAATAATAATATATTTAACCGAAATTATGACCAAAGACAATTTTACAGTTTGCCATAGACGGGGTAAAACGGAAAAATACAATGTTATAAAAAACGTCGAATGTTTGTTTAATCCGGCGCGGCGTTGTCTTTCAATTTTATTTTCGTATTATCATTAAACATATATTTATGTAGCTATTTGTATTTAAAAATCCAGTTTAAAATGCAACATCCTACCTACATAACTTTTTTTTGCGTTAATTTTTTCTTAACCTCGTCAACTTATCTCGCCTTCTAATTTCTATAAAACTTAAGTCGTTAAATTTTAAATTTTCAAAAATAATTTCTCGATCAAAAATAATTGCCCGGGTCCAATATTTTTGAGTGCAAGTAAAGTGATAAACTTTTAAAGTGTCGTGAAAGTCTGTGGCCTCCGATTCTAATCAGTAATTAGGATTGGTAGGCCACATGTAGAAACAAATACTAATTATATAAGTATTATAATTTTATAACTGTTCGAGGATTTTGATTGATTCTGATGGCAAGTGGCATAGCCTGGCCAAAAACGTGCACCGTCGTTAAACTAGTTTCGAAAGTACCGTTTGCACCTCGTTTAACAATCCGCGTTGTGATACGGGAACGTGGGTTAATTTGATATCCAACAACAGGATGTATAAGTTTCGTATATTTGTACCGGTAATAGATTAATACAATAAACAATTTAACAAAAATATTGGCCAGTTCTATTTATAATTTATTAATCATTTTTGTTTGTAAAGTTATATCCTTATCACAACGGAGCGGTCGCGGTGATGGGTCGAAGGCATAAACAGTTTTATCTGATAACCACACGAGGGTTCGGGAAACAATAAAAACGGCGATATATGTATTTTTTAAATTTTTCGGTTTCGTATTGCTTATTCTAAATTTATTTTTATAGTCAAATATTAAAGAACTGAATCAACGGAATATTTCGTTCTTGTCGATGTGTAAGTGGAATATTTTGGGCATGTAGAGGTGAGGCAGTTCAAAACACCGAAGAACCTCATTTTAATTTAGAATAAATAGCTGCTGCTTCTATCTATTTCTATTTTGTTGGTGAAAAGTAGATGGAAAGCATTTTAAATTGTAAGCAACGGTTTTGAATGAATGTTCTACGTATGTCTGGGCCGTTACCCCTAGGCGCCCACGTTAACGCTGTTCAACAAGGGCATTTGAACCCGTTCGTCTGGTCGGGTCAAAACTTAGGGCATTCACTGACTGCGTAGTATCCTTAGGGCTATTCTGAAGTTATCGTTGAATTCTATTTAAATTACGTAAAATTTATTACGAACTGAAGGATTTGTTTCGGAAATCCTTAATTTAGATATTGCGATACTCATTAAAATGTAACTACAAAGGTTGCATATTGCATAATCAATTAGAACTACTTGCAAGGTTATAATTTTAAATGGGCTGTTGCGGAGGAATAAACTACCTAATTATGCTTCGAATACCTACTGCGCATTGGATTGATGCTTTAACTAAACGCAATTATCATACATATTAGGTTGGCTTGGTTTCAATTGGCCCTGTGATCAGCTGTGATTGTTTAGGTGTATTATTTACAAACAGGAACTCGTCGGCCAAATCATGCGCTATAATAATAATATGTATAGATTGTGACGCGTATTTTGAAAATTTTCTGAAAAAAATTATAATTTTTTTTCTATATATATAAATATCCAACTTTCTACTGGACGCTGTACATTCTGTACAGTATAAGCCAGGAATGGGCATCTCAAAAATATATATAAACGGCACTTTAAATGCCCCTTTTACACTATCTGCACTTTCAGGTTAAGCACATTTAAATATCAGATCAGGTGAAATGATTTGACCTATCGCCGACCTTAGAGCTTAAATGTGACCTGCCAGCATCTAATACAGTAAAACTTGTTGAAAGCGGAACCGCAAGGGACCAAATATATTTCTACATTGGCCAAATTTCCGCATTATACAAAATTGCGTTATACTATTCCTCTGGTCGGGACTATCTAAATAATTTGTTCACATCGAGCAAGTTTTCGCTTTATGCACGTTCCGCTTTGAACAAATTTCACATGTACGTATAAGCTTTATAGTCTATACTAAGTACGGTAGAAATTTCATGCTTATCTCAAAAAGCGCACAATTGGTCTGTTTAACCGCTCTACTAATACTTAAAATAGTTTAACGATTCTTAGCATAAAGTGTAACAGTATTGAAAAACTATAATACTACTTAATGGCTTCTAATTAGTATAATCCGTAAATTCCGCAAGTACCTGTGGTACTTACGTGTAATTTAAAATACACAATACAGGATGTTTCGGATTTCACGCACATGAAAAATAAGATATGGAATAAAAATACCAACACTTTTCTAGTTATCGTGACTTTAAAAATTTGAAAAGTAGGTAAAATAGGGCCATTACGAATATGACCCATAGGCCTACTTTGATCAAATCTTAAAACTCGCCTCGAGCAGTACAACAGTAACGTGCCGAAGATGTTTAGCAGCAATCGGTGGACATTTCGAACAAAATGCATTAATTTCACATAAATTTAACTTGTATTTTCTTTTGCTTTCAAACATTTGTTGTTGATTGGCTTAACTATCTACTTGATTCGTACATTTAAAATTGAAAATAAAGACCGTTCTCGCCTGTTTTCGATTTTTTTTTAAATCATTGCAACTAGAAAAGTATTGGTCTGATCAAAAAATCGTAAAGGAACTCTCTTTATTCACTTTTTATTGTACAATATCGAGTTACTTTAGGTATGCGCGAATTTCGAAACACCTTGTATACATATAACAAGGGAAAATATAAGTTATGTGTTCTGTATTTTATTTTATTTAAGAACTACTTCTGACTTATGTTATGTACTTGGATTTAGACTTATGTTTCAATTATGACTGGATTATTATAATTAGGGAAAACGTTATTAATTTTTTTTTAAATAAACATCGTTTAAAATCACTTTAGAATTTTCAAAAATTAATCGAATACATACCTAGTTACATAATAATAAAAAACTTGGGAAAGAAGGTGACTTTAAATTTTTTTTACACGTGTTTTGTATTCTTGACTTTCATATTCAGCCAGTTCTATTATGTATTTCTTTCTTTAGTTTATGTACCCTTTTGTTTTTTCAAATGAATACTTATACAGTAAAATTCGGTTATAACGAATCACAAGGGACTCGCATCATGAGCTCGTTAAACGATAAAATAACTTTCTCTGCTTGAATGCGATTTGAGAAAATCAAAGCAGGTAGGTACGCAATTGTCTTATGTATGGTTATTGTGCTTGGTTACCCCTTGTGTCCCCTTATCTAGTAAAGCTTAAAAGCTCGGAAGGCCAACTGATAAAATGTTACACAAACGTTTCAAAGACAACATCTGTGCGCCGACAGCGTCATAAACAATCTATTATTCTCGAAAAAAACATGTTTACTTACTTTTATGGAAAATTTTGGAATTATGGAAATTTTCCATTTTTTATGGAACGTACGGGAACAATTTTGTCGGACGTTATGTCCGAGATTTCGTTATAATCACCAAAATTTATAAGAGACCTTATGGGTTGCTTGATGGGACTTTTAGAATGGTTCGTTATATACGGGGGTTCCCTATAAACAGGTTTGTTATAAGCAACTTCAGTTGTATTGAAATAAATTTAACATATTATATTGTTAAAGATTACAACGAATTGTAAATTAGATACTTATAAAATTAATAAGCTATACACATGTTCAAATATTTGGTATGTTATATTGAACTTAAACTCATTGCCAAGAAGAAAATTTTATTTTTATAATACACAGACGTATAAAAGTTGTGTAATGATTTTAACAGAAAAAGCTCGTTGACGTAGGTGAATTAATATAAGTGCCACATTGCCAAGTATGGAAATGATTAGAATTTCTGCAATATTATTCGGTGAATATTCAATAAATTTTATATTATTGAAGAATTAAAGCCTTCGAGAAACAATAAATATTGAAAGATATTTGATATAATCGAATCACCGTTTTAATTGAAAAATAAAAGTACAAATTGCAGTTTTAATTCTTAATACATATTAAGTAATACTTTTTAGTATTTAAAGTATTTTACTTTCATTCTCTTATCGGTGCAGTGCTGCGTGGTGATTATTATAATTATTGATAAATTTCTATTAAAAATAACCTTAAGTAATTATTGCTTTTAAGTAATAAGTACTTGATCCGGGTCATTTTTTTTAACCATTGCATTCGTCCCAAATAAGTATATTGTATAACTTTAATATTAGGTGCGTATACAAATTATGTATACATAGGTGTGTATAGTTTAAATATTGAAATAATTGCTTACATAATATTTTGATTTAAGAGAAATACCTACATACTTATCATTTCTTTAAATTTCTACAATTATTCTCGATTGCTGCATAGTTACAGAAAATTTTCTGACACTTACACTTTTTACCACTGATTTTGACAAAATCAACATGCTTCCTCGAAAACTTGCTCATGCAAGGAAGCGTATAATTAATTAGTAGTAGCAGTAAATGATGCTGTAGTTGTATGAGTAGGTATAGATGAATGAAACGTCATTCGATATAGGCTCCTCCAATACACGTCATCTAATAAATTGTAATCTTTCTTTGCCATGTCATATGTGTGCAGGTAAATCATCGGTAGAATATGCCAAGTTCAAAACTTTAAACTGAATATTACAAATATTTTTATTATTTTATTTTATTCTATTCTACAAGACCGACCAACAGGAAGTAGTAAAACTATTACCCAATTACAGGTAGACACAAAACATCAACAATTACATCACAAGTAGACATTAAGAAAACAATACATCTATTACAAAATAACAAAGTATAACAATAGTAAAAAAAAGAAAAACAAAATTAACAATAATACTTCATAAAATGACAAATATACAATTTAATAACTTTTTATTGATGACGTGCATCGGAACGTATCTTGAATAACAGGTATATCTATCTTACTAATTTTGTCGAAAATAATAGCTACATTTTACTTTCAGTAAATTGCTTTCAGCATTGCTAATGTATTGATTAAAAATATCTAAAAATATATTTGATGTCATAAATTGGAGAATCGGTAATAGATATTCGGATATTTTGAAATTTGTATCGATTTTTGAAGAGTAGACTGATCTTTATGATTATTTTATTTGTCGAAGATCGCATCGGTAATAAAAAACATTGAGCTTACTTGATTACAGATTATCTACATATTACATCTACTACATATTAGTCATCGTTTCTGTAATAGGCTTACCTATAATAATTGGATATATTTCGTATAAGTGCATATCTACATAGATACAAGATGACCAGGAGAAATTGCTCCATCCAATCGTTTAAAAATTGTACGTATGTAAAGGGAGATGAATTAGGGAGAGGAACCTATATAAATAGTCGGTATAAATCATTATGAATGAAAATAAATGGATGTCAGAGACATGGACGAAAATTGAGTTGAAAATTAAATCAAAAGGCTCAAAAGTCGATCGGTGCAACTCATTACTGTCTTGCCGTCGATTTATGTAGTGCAAGTTCAGTTGCAATGTTCATACTTTCGGTTGACAAAGCGTCCAGTGTTGATAAAGCGCCCGTTGACGTCGTGCATCATGCCACCAAGTTTGTTCTTAACTATTGAATTTTCGTTCTAGCAGGTTCAGTATTTATCAGTAGGTACCCGTTCGTATACTTCTAATGACCGTTTGCATCGACATCACCTAAAAATTTAACTCCCGATTAAGTGTGAAAATCTAGAGAAAATCAATAACTTAACAGGACTTAAATATTTAATCGGTGGTGGTGCAAACGACCATAAATCTTTATCTTTCGGTTAAGAACATAATGAAAAGTTGCTCTTAGATAACTGTTAAAATGATAATTGTGGCAACCAAGAAAGGTGTGAAAGTAAACACTGTTTTGCAATATCTGAAATGAATAAATTTAGTTCAGACACATGTATTTGTTTCGATGCTACGGCATCCCTGTTCTTAAATAAAAAGAAAATTTCATATTTTAAAAATTACTATCGTACAAACTTTAATCTTATTCTTGTTCTTTGATGAAATGTGGGCCAGTAAGTCAGATTGTAAAATTGTATATTTTAACATTTACTTTCTGAATATCCTATACATAATTATATTATAAAAATGTACCACTTAATATCACATTTTCTCTAATACGCGAAAACCAAAATATGCAAAAAGATGGTTAAGTATGTTGATTTTTTTACTCATTATGATATATCCCCTTGTCGGTAACTTATTGCCCATGGAAATCTACTAAACTTGTCTTGAACTTGCATATAGTTCGCGTTAATTTATTTTGTTTTACAATAAAAAGTCGATAATTTGTAATTAATTTTCACTGCAACTTAATAATAATAATATATTTGATTCGGTTAATTTTGTTTTGTACTTTAACCATCGTTAGCATTGTTTTATTAGGTATCCATCTTATTTTTAGATAAATGTATCTTATTATTTATTAAGTAGGGCGCTTGTTCTTGTTCGACCTAAGGAGTACAAATTACTCAAATGACCCCAATTTGTTAATTTATAATCGGCAGTTCTTTTAATAAAAGCATAATTTAGGAAAATTGAAAATAAAGGAAAGTAAAAAAAATAGGAAATCACTTCGTGTATTTAAAATCTGTTCCGTAATTGTAAGAAAATTAATTAAAAGACCCACTTTTATGCGATAATAATGTGTGAGAGCGCGGAGTAAGAGTACTTTACGAAATGGAATTTATTGAATCTTTTAATTTCTAGTTTGTTTTTTTTTTAATTTAAACTTTCTCCAACCTCCTTTCATTTAATTCTGTTACATTTAGTATCGATTATACTTTTTTGACCCTTTTAAACGTGGTTCCGCAATCGTTGAAATCGTGTCAAGTTTATTATAAAGGCCAATTTTGAATGCTACCGTAGTGAATTTTATGCGTTTTGAAGTTATAACTGTGCAGATTGTCCTGTACTTTGACCTACTTGTAAACGATTTAATGTAATATAACGCACAATTAACTGTGAAAATTACTACATATTATACACAACATAAACGCAATTGTTCTTTATTTTGTTTAATTATTATATGATCAGTAACGTGTTGAGTTTGGAGAGGGTCTCTGCATCTTTTTATCTTCGTTATTAAATCAACAGTTACATAACACATCACGTGTTTTCAAGAATTTAATATATTTTTTAAAGATTTTTTAACAAATAATTATTTCTAATATTAAATTTTGCACTTTTTTCCTACATTGAATTAATTATCTTGTCTTTAAATTTCTAGGATTTGATTTCTATGTTTATTAGTTCAATTTATTGTTGCCTTAGGTATAGGTAAATATGTACCATATGGTATCGTGCAATATCCAATGGCTTCAAACAAATAAAATATCACTAAATATTGTTGTGTTCCAAGTTTCACTGTAGTGTACGATAGTGAGATAATAATCATGAGAAATGATCATAATTAGTACATAGATAGTTTTAAAGTTCAATGAATTAATTTTTATACTAACAATAAGTCGATATTTAATGTAGTGATTTGTTGAAGTTTTATATTTTTATAATATATACAGGGTGAATCAAAAGTTGCTCCCCAGCATTCGGATATGTATTCTACAATTAAAAATAAGACAAACGTGAAGAATACCAAAATCTCGAAAGCGAAGACGTTTCGGACAAAAGGTTACAAAAATGTATTGACGAAAATAATGACGTTTTGCCGACCCAGTGTTAACTCGACCCAGAAGGTTCTTCGTTTTTAATATTTCAAGTGGATGTTTTTGTATTTAAATTATACTATACATGAACGACGAATATATAATGAACAATCTATATTTCCGTGATCTAGGGGCCGAGATCAGAGAAAATCCAAAATGGCACCTTTGTGTTCCATTATCAGACAGGCTGCAATAGCTATATTTTCCTTGGAAATTCGCTAAATGTGCCTACAACAAACATTAAATTATTAGGCAATTTTTCACACCATCTTCAAGGTACTCTCTCAGCTGCGTTGACTCTGTAAAGTCGAGACTCTGCCTATAGCCCTACCGCACCTTCAAACTCTCCTACGTGGGTTACTATGCGCAACCCACAGTAAAGAAGCCAAAGTCAATTCAAAATCTTGACGTTCACAACGCAACTCAGTGTAACTCTCGAAGTTATTCTATTTTATGTACATAATAGGCACGCAGCCAGTGTTATCTTCATTCAACTTTCGTATGGCGCGAGTCTACTAAGGCTTTCTAGCGGCCCGATAAGCCCTTCTTTGTCCTGAATGCCTCATTTACATTAACTTGCACCGCAACATCCCAGTCGTTGACGTGCCTTCTTTAAAGGTCGATTTCCAAAAGAAATCCATCTTATATTTGACTTAACTTAAATTAAGCCTAGCTTAACAATAAATCGTAAGACTAAAGATCACCTTGCATCAACTAAACCCGATAAAAACTAATATCGAAAGAGCTTATTGCAGTTTTGGCGGTAAGTTCCGAAATTTTCTTTATTTTTGAGTAGCTAAGTAATCAGGAAACTAACCGCACCGTTTCTTTATCCCCACACAGTTGCCTTATTTTCACTTTGTTAGTAGAATAACTACAACAATTGCATGAAAGTATTAAATTTAGTGAAAAAAGGGTGAAAAAGGGGAGTATTAAAAGAATGCTACGAAGAAACTGGAATTATTAGAATATTTTTTTAAGTAAAGAAGTGATAAAATGAAAGGTTAATCGAGAAACTTGGGCATTAAACATTTTTCGAGGCACAATTCGTGCACATACGATACCTCAAATAAATTACATTTGTTTTTAATTCAACATTAATAACGTATTAAATACGTAATTTAAAACAAAAATTAATATATTATTGTATCTATAATACTTCTTTAAAATAATATAAATCGTTCCTGTTAATATAAACTAGAAGTAAACTAATCACAATAAATTTTAATAACTGATTTAATTATTCTTAAAAAGAAAACTTAAAATTAATTATTGCAAATTTTAGTACCTATTTAAATTTTGTCTCGTTATCAGTCTAAATTATTGCGACAATCAAAAATTTGAATTCCGTTTTTTATCCGTAAATGAATGCATTGAAAAGGTAAAATTTCAAAATAAGAGAAATTAAAACAATAGAAAAACCTTTAAGAAAATTAAAATCCTTAAATAAATTTTGTTTTAATACAAACTTACGTAAAATGCAGACTAACATTGCTATTGCCATTTGCCTGTAACAGATTACATATAAGAAAAAATTAGAAACTTCTAAATGTTTCTTTATATTTCGTACCTTTTTCTCGTCATCGTTTCCCCCTCTATCGCCAATTTCCAGCGTAGATTTTTCCGTTGACTGCGAACTTGCATTATTACGTACCTACGCTTCATATTTCACTGTATTTCACCAACCACCGTGATCGCGAAAACGCACGTAAGATAAAATTTCGTTCGCGAAATTGGACCGACGAATGTTTGAGGGGAGCCCTAACCAAGACCCTAACCGAGTCCCTAACCAAGAACAACCTAACCAAGCTCGATTTTCAGAGAATTTGTGTTAGAGCTTAAAAGTTCATGTATTTACCCTTTATAAATACATGGAGAGTTAGTCGGCAAAGAAAGATTCTACCTTTCTTCGTCGTATTAACCCTTTTTGTTTGTAATCATTTTAGAGAACACAACATAACACATAAAACTCGCGCACTCACACGCAAAAAGACTTTATTAACCAAACGAGCACTCCTCGCACACACGAACAATACGACGCCGTAATTTAAAATTCAAACTACTGAAGCAAGCACTACCGCTATGTACCACTAACGCGAAAGATCTGAAGCGATTTTGCCGAAATTCTATATATAAATGCATTCGAGTTTATACGTGGGTACTAGAAAATCTCGCTTTTATTTTAAAAACATTCAGTTCTTTGTTACAGCACTCCGATAAGGTATGAAAGTAGGTGGCACACATGTTTTATTAGTTGCTTTGTATTTTATCGGTCGCATAAAAATGCGATTAAACTTTTATTTGGTTTCTGGTTTGTAATAGGGAAATTTTCAATGTTAAGGGGCATACGAATAGTTTTTAACTTGAAAATAGAGTAAATTTATAATTTTTCGGTATAAAGGCAATAGATAGTGATTATTCAAATGTCACTGCATAAAAAATACATAGTTTTAGAATAAATTTCCTAAAAAGTACATATTTTAAAAATTTTAGATTACTACTAACATATTTTGTTATCGAATCCTACGATCCCTGTATATGTGCTTTATAGATTAGAATATATAAAACTTGACTTTTTATCGTAGATGATACTGAATATTTTTCAGGCTAATTTCAGGACACTATGTAATAATGATTGTTTCCTATATGCGAATACCATAGAGGAAAAATTGGGGATAAAAATTGTAAATTTCTCTTTGTAGTGATGATTAGATACTTAAATTTAAATGAATGAAAGGAAAAATGTGAATCAAACAATAATTAAATTACTTTCCTACATATAGGAAACAAAGAAAATGATAGGTTGTACTTTGTTATTTTTATTTTTTTTCCTACATGAATTGCCATCACAAAAATAATTTTAATGAAGGCTTCTCTCCGCTCACTTTAAACATGAAAGCTTTCGTTTTTTGCGCTTCCCAGGATTTACTGAAATTTCAAACTCAAACCATCAATTCCAGAAAATTGTAATCATCGATATCTAAATTTCTTCATTTCTTCATTTTAGTAGGTAGTAAACACAAACAGTGTAGGTACCTGAAAAACAAGAAATCACTCACTATTTTGGTCCGGGTACACAAAATTTAGAAAAAACCACAACTGCGAAGCAGTTATAAAATACCAGTTTTATTTCATTATTTATAAATAAACCTGAAGTGTCTAAAACTTTCAAATTTTACTGCAAGTAGCTGTACTGCCCTCCTTAGTTAAAACGTCCCATCTGCAAAATTATCGTTTCGAGATCAATGTGTTTTAGTTTCTTTGTCAATGCCATTTAAATTTTTACTGATACAACCACGAAATTTGAATGGCATATAGTAAAAAGCACAATTGTTTGTATTCTGAACATTAAGAACATTAAATTAAGAATAATAAAATTGAAAAAAATATGATAGTAGGGTATTGCGACTAATTTTATTGTAAGAGAAAATACAGATTATCTATGTATGTAAAGAATCGCATACCGGAATCGTAAACGCGTATCCTCGTCTGAAACAGGCCTTAGTGAGTTCTAGAGAAATTTTAAGTAGACCAGCCTTCTTGGTTGAAGTAAACAGCCTCCGTAAGTCTAATTAATTTACTTTAATTTTAATGGAAATTAGAAAATTAATTAATATTATTATTATAACAATATAAATAGGGTGTTCTTGAGGATATTGAATCCGAACGGATCTGGGTAATTGTATTGTTATCAAAAAATGTTGTTTTAAAAAAAATAATAGATTTCACATGTGAAAAGTATTAAATTAGGAGAATTATAGAATTAAGAGGAGCATTAAGGAGAATTAAGTATATGTATATTATTAACCTTTTAACTGCCGGTATTTTTTACTATTTCACTCGCCACCACGAACAAAAAAATAAGCAAAAATTCGTTCGAAAATATGCTTAGGTATCTAACATAATTC
The DNA here is from genome assembly GCA_036326145.1 of Rhagophthalmus giganteus. Lineage (NCBI taxonomy): Eukaryota > Metazoa > Arthropoda > Insecta > Coleoptera > Rhagophthalmidae > Rhagophthalmus > Rhagophthalmus giganteus. The sequence goes on from JARFJA010000001.1 coordinate 54,488,990, forward strand.
AAATATATTTCAAACATTTGATTTATGAAAAGATCTGATCAAAAATTTATCATATTTTATAATAAAAAAAAGTAAAAATATACCTACATTGAACATTGTAAATACATACGATAATGTAAGTTTCTTTGACAAATACATTTATTTATACAGGTATGGTAAACTATTTTTTACGTATCGATGGCGTTTTGCCAAAAGGGCGTAACTCGCGAAAAGAAAATTTTTATAGGAGAGCACATTTTGTGTCGTCGCGTAGCTATAAGAAGATACGTGTCGCCGAAATACAAATCGATTTTTCAAAGTTTTTTAAAGGAGTTACGGAAATTTTTCTGTGATTCAGAACATTGTAATCTATGGAAAACGTAATTCATTTCATAAAAACATCAATCTTTTTATTTGAACCGTATCACCTTAAACTATTTGTTTGGTCTCGGAACGTCAAGAAATGTCGATTTCCAGGTAAAACAGGGATAAAATAATGTATTACGCGCATTTTCGCCGATATCGAGTTTTTGTTAATTTTCGATAAAAATCCCTTATTTATAGTTCAGGGATATTGGCAAAATTTTGACCCGACTTGAATGTCCTTGTTTCGTCTCCGTACGTCGAGAAATATCAATTTTAACGTGAAATAAACATAAAATAATGAATTAAGGGCGTTTTCGCCGACATCGAGTTTTCAAAAATTTTTAAACTATTTATTTGGTCTCGGTACGTCAAGAAATGTCGATTTCCAGGTAAAACAGGGATAAAATAATGTATTACACGCGTTTTCGCCGATATCGAGTTTTTGTTAATTTTCGATAAAAATCCCTTATTATAGTTGAGGGATTTTGGCAAAATTTTGACCCGACTTGAATGTCCTTGTTTCGTCTCCGTACGTCGAGAAGTATCGATTTCAACGTGAAATAAACGGAAAATAATGAATTAAGCGCGTTTTCGCCGATATCGAGTTAAAATCGCAAATTTTGCAGATACGGCGTTTCAACTAAGGAGGGTAATTGCGTACCTAACTTTAAATCCAGTACGTTGCAAATTTTGATCTGCTCCTCCACAAGATAACCTGAATATCATTCGAATTTAACGATCGGATCATGTTTAGGGCTTCAGTAAGAAAAGAAATAAGTTCTAAGGCCTGAAATTTTACTTGTTTTCGCTCATGTTAGAAGAAAAATAAACATTTTTACTTACGTTTACTAGAATTGTGTGAAACTATCGAATAAGTCAAGGATAAAGTGATTTTTGCGTTATTGCAAACTTGTATTAGTTACTTTTTTAATCGACATGAGGTTTGGAATACCTACAATTTCTGAAATAGAACTAGGTACCCCTATACGTTATTTACCATTTATTTTAATAATATATCTATAACAAAATATTTTAAATAAATTTATGTAAAAATAATTCCAACGCTTGTTGAGCATCGTCTGTTTGAAAATTAATGCAAATGATCAAACTAACAATTTACAGGATGTGAATTATGAAATTTATATGAACTCGTCGAACCATTTAAGTAACCGTCGAAGCGATTGTAAATTGAAAGTAATTAAATGTATTAAATAATCTAATTTCTTGTTCAAATTTTTTTTCAGATGCATTGTTCGAGTTTCGAATTAGATGGAGGTTGTATGGATGGCGGCGAGGTGCTTGTCGCCATCGCAGCTTTGGTTACAGAGGGGCGCGTACCGCAAAAAATGGCCACGAAGGTTCCCGGATTACACGAAGGGCCCCATTGCATACTCAATAAAACTTCTAACGTCCATAATTGTAGTTCGACCGATCCTTTGGTACGTCTAATTTTTTAACTAAATAATATGTAATTATCCTGCGGTTTCGGTTCAAGTGATAGTTGAACTTACATAAAGCTCCATGCACACGGGCCATTTTTAGAAGCTCGGAAGCGCCACCGAATTCCAAACTTCTAAAAGTAGCTGGTCGCCGAAGAATTTCGTGAAAATGTCAAATACACGTATTCATTGGTGTAAATTCTAAGTATAGATAATTTTTCCAAGATTATTAAGACTTAAATAAAAAAGAAGTTTTTAGATTTGTCGGTATCTTGTTTAAGTTATTATTTTATTTATACCTGCTTATCACTCCTACAATTTATAATCTATTTGTAGTTCGTGATTTTTAAGGTCAAAAGTAATTAACAGATAACACGCGTAATATCTATGAAGAATGAAAGTTTGTAAAAGTACATTCACACTGAATTTTAGTATCTAACAAAGAAACCGTAAATAAGTTAATTACCTATCTGTTATATTTGTATTTTCAAAATTATTTTCTAATTTGGTAATTTTTTCTGTAGAATTGTCCGAAATTCGCTTTTTTAATTATAAGTTTCCGGGGTTGTCATTTATTGTAGCAGTTAAACCGTGTTTACATGAACATAATGTGCATAATCTTGCCGGATTATTTGCCTGCTGCAGATTTATATGAAGCTTTAAAAGTATCAAAATCGAATTTTTGATAAGTAGATTAGGTAGCTATATTAAACAGACTTATTTACATTAAACAATTATTATAAATTAGTCTCCAAGTTGTTAAAACTATTGTGCCTTGTACTATACACAGGGTGTTCGAATTAATCGGCTCACTATTGGAATTTCGTAGGTGGTAAAGAAGTAGAGCGTTGATCAAATTAGCCAAACTATGTTCAGTTAAACCACTTGAGATTACATTTTAAATTCAAGAATTTTAACTATATGATTATGATAACTATGTAGATTAGGACAATTGACAAAGATTGTTCCACCTGTTAAGACTCACCCTGTATATTATTTTAACGCATTATTGGTTATAAAGATACAGTCATTAATATTCAATTTCGGAAAAGAATTTCGGTTTTGTTAGAATCCACATAAAATGAGGACGTTTTTTCAATAAGTGTTCATTTTATGACAGTACTACTTTTTTTTTTAAATGCGATAGGGTCGCAATTAGGGACAATTAGACTCCAGATACTAATGCAAGTTTTGATCATTTTTTGACGTAATAAGCATGAATTTTCTATAGGTATTACTAGATACTAGCCTAGAAATTAAGTAAAAGTAAAAAGATTAAAGATCACACGTCAATTTTTACATAAACATCCAAAAACTAATAAAACATTGCGATTTTCTGCAATTGAACGGTCGTATCTCTGTAACCGATAGGAATCGGATGTTGACTTAACATGAGACTTTTTTAATTAATGGCCCCTTTTATCTCCCCCTTTCGTTTTATTCACACTTTGTGGGACACCCTGTATGTACAGTGTATCTAAATGTAAAATAATTATTGTTATTTTTAGTGCTTAAAATATGAAAAAGTGCGATCAGATGTGTTGGATATGTGGCAGAAAGGCATTCCAATCTGTGTCGAAGTTTTGCTGACTGCTGGTTGTGCTTGTAAAGCTGAAGCTGAGGTGTGTTGCTCGACAAATGTATCAGAACCAACTGACTCTGGCTTTCTTTTGGAACAATGGTTTATCAGTATCAATCATCGCAGGTACAATATTTAATTTAGTCGTAATATGTGTGTGCAACCAAAAGGTCAAGTTTTAAATTACATTAGCGCGTTTTATATTCTGAAGATATCCTTACACATTATAACATTTTATTTATATTTTACAATGTGTTTAATTATTGTTTGCATTCAAATTCAAATAAATACGTGAAAATTCATGGTACTTACAAATTTATTAGGTATCTTTTAAGAGTTCCCGATCATTTTTAAATTTCAAAATATAAGTTTAGTCGCTAATAAATAGCTAAATAATACACTGTTTTCTTTATATATAGTGTTAGTTATCGTTTTAAAATAATAAATTAAAACTATTTTTGCAGGATGCCGGATAAAAGCCATATAAATATATCGCAACTAATGAATGCCATTCGTTCTCAACTCCATTTCTCTCAAATTTCTGCATGGTTGTCGACTCACGAAAACGCAATAAAACTTTCCAAAAACAACGTAACTTATCGTCTTGCCGTTCCAGGAGAGACATTTGGAGTATCTCAATTTACATCTTCCGCTATTAAACACGATTTTCCAACAACCGACATCGGACATGGACTTTCCGTTCAAATTTCTCTTTTAAGTTTGCCAAGAATGTCAGAAATGCCTACAGTTAAATGTAATAAATGTGAACCGATATTAAGTATACCTTTCGATAAAATTCAAATAAGTGTTACAAAAGAATATCATCTGAAACAAAAAGATTTAGTCGACGATAGAATGTACACGTCTTGCACACTTAAAGGAAAACACCGTTGTGAAGATTTCGACGAGTTCGACTGCCAATTAAGAAAAGATAATAAGTTTGGAAAATTTAAACGCGTTTGTCAAGCAAATTATTCTGTTTCTACTTACTGTCAACCTTCCACATCGAAATATATTGAAAAACCAAAGCTTTGTATCGATCTTACTAAAGCGAACGCTTTCCAAAATTTTGAACGTGTTTGTAGCAGTAATCCAATGAGTATAGGTTGTAGCAAATTAAATTCTAACGATAAAAGAAATTTAAGTCCGAATATAGAACAGAAAATTAAAAATCCTAAATTAGAACTCGATTTAAATTATAAAGATGTTAATGTAGAAACAGAAAAAGATAGCGATCTCAATAAAAAACAAAGTAAAGGAGATATTTTGTTAAATGCCATTTTACGCAGTTGTCAGTCAAATAATGCACAAAATAATAAGTTGTGCAGTACAAAAATTAACGAAACGACATTTGGAAGATTAGATGAAAATAAGAAAGATGGATGTGATTTCAAATGTGTTCAAAAATTTGGACAAAATTGTCCATGTTCATGTGCAAATGCTATAAAGAGTGAAAGTGATAATAATAATAGTTCATGTGATAATCGGAGCGCAAGTGGTGATATTTTTAGTAATAAGGACAAAGCTAAATATAATGTATATGTAGATAATAAACATTGTGATAGCCCTATTCCAAAAATCAAGTATAAAAAAATACGCGACGTTATGAATGCCCAACACAATCACTCCAGTTTGTTTAAGTACAAAGCTAAACAGAAACTTAGTTTTCACGATTGCAATGCCGACGATAATCATAGTAAAAATAATAAATTTTTGGAAGACGAAGCAGAAGATTCTTTTGTTATAGAAGATATATTGAAATTAGAAGCATCGGTTAATAACGTGACGAGCACAGTCGATAAAGAACATAATAATTTGGGCATTGATATTCCATCCGCTTTTGAACAGGCCAAGTTCAGGAAATCACTGGATAATGCAACGTCTATGGTTTTCCACTCTCGAACAGGTCTACCTTTAACTAGTAGTCCAGCGCCGATACGAAGAGGAAAGTCCTGTTTCGATTTTGATTCGAGTATTAATTCCGTGTCTGCAATTGGCAAGTAAGATTCTCGTCGAATTCTTACATTTTAATGTCTAAATACGATTTTTTTCCTAGTGCCTTATTTTCTGTGGGAAGCGACGATGAAAGTGAAAGCGACGGTAGCATCGTGTCGCCGTGCAGCCCTGATTCCTACTTACTCCCTAAAAGGGAGTTGTTGGCAGCCAAATACTGCAGAAGGAGGCATTCTAACAACTTGCTAGGTTGGTAAAACATTCAGGGCTTAATGGTAGCAGGATCAACAGTGATTTTATAGGCAGGGTACACTTGGCAGGATTGCCGTAAATGTACGTACTTTTTGTAGTTTGAATCTAATTTGAAGAAAGTGTCTTGGACATTGGTACGTAATCTTTTGAAAATCAAATACTCAATAATTTCTTTCTCTGTTTTTTCTTCATTGTTAATATTTGAAGAAAGACAAAATTTTCTTATCCCAACCTTAGTGTTTATTTGCATATACCAAGCACTTTCCTCACATATATTCATTATTGTACAAAATTATTTAGTTTTAGTGAAGTAGTCGATTTCTAATATAGAGTTTGTTACACATTCATTTCATTTCCCTTAATTTTTTTTATCAATGATATAACTTGATATTGGGCATCCACAATTTTTTATGGAGTTTTAGTTCGGGAATTATATTGTAGCTTATTCTGCTATAGTTTTGTTTATAATAAAAATATAGTTACCTACTGTTTTCTTATTAAAATTATATTAGTTGTTAATATATACAGGGTGTTTGGTTCACCGACGTATATCCGAAAGGAGGTGGTAGTTGAGTCGGTTTGGAACTTATTTAACCAAAAATACCTTTATACAAAGTGTCACGGTTTCTGAGATAAAGCCAACTTTGTGATTTTATTAAATTACTGCAGTTTTAGTATGATTAATTTTAATTAGACACAACTGCAAACTTTTAATTTCTTGTAACTTTTATTTTAGTAGTCTTTGATATCTGTTCTATCAAATAAAATCACTTGATACACTCTACATGTGATAAAACAAAATATTTAATAAAATCACAAAGTTGGCTTTATCTCAGAAACGTGACACTTTGTATAAAGGTATTTTGGTTAAATAAGTTCCAAACCGACTACCTACCTTCGGATATATCGTCGGTGAACCAAACACCCTGTATATAATATTATTCAACTAATAAATGCACTTTATAAACCAGTATTATGCACTTCCTATATGTTAATGATGTCAAAAAAAGTCAATGAATGCCATGTTCTATAACACTGGCAAATATATGGTTAAAGAGAGAACACTACATAAATAGATAGGCACATTTAATGATCATTAAATCTCATCGATGAATATTCAATACATTATACTGTATTGTATATTTCTTATATTGTTTTATGTCAATTTATTTTAAAATACATATGATACTAATCGCAAGCAATGAGTCCAGTTTCATATCTTAATTCAATAAATGATTATGTTGTTATTTGAAAACATCGAGTGTTTTCCTATAAAACAATTGGACTGTACGTATAGTTTAAATTATAAAAGACGCGAAGTTCCCCTCGTGACATCCAAATTTTATTTACAATTAGTGCTATTAGTAATAAAATTCTACTTTAAGTATTAGCTTTGATTATAAGAGGGTTATAGATAGCCAACACTTATGAAATGCATAAATGGCAATGCATAAATTAGTTCTTAAAATGACCATAGATAGCCGCATAAAAAAAATTAATCGAAGCGCGCCTATGGTACCTATATAAAGAAATGAATTTTCTTTAATTGATTGAATAACCAGTACTGTGGTAGCACCGACTTCAGTATAAGTTTTTTTTTTCTCTTTTGATATCAAGCACTAAACCAGTTTTCTGAAAATTCTTGATCAATTTGTGTACATATACAAACCGTATAACCATTCATGGTTTCGGCAAAATTTTGATCATCGTACATGAAGTGTTTAAAACAGGTTCATATCTACTATAAAATTCGTTTTTTATACATAACAAAGCAAGAAAAGACAAACTGCGCGCGTATAAATCGATTTAAAACTTTCGCGAATTCTCAAAAAAAGCCTTATAGTTTTGGCAAAATTGCGACCCAACCTAAAGTGCGTAGTAAAGCTTCGGAACTACCAAAAAAGACGTTTTTTATTGCAAGAAAAAACAAACTGTGCTCGTTTAAATCAATTTAAAATGTTTGAGGAATCTTGAAAAAAAGCCATATTATATAGTTCATGTTTTTGGCAACATTTTGACCCGACACAAAACGTTCTAAACCAAACCGGAATCACTTGAAAAGTCATTTTTAAAGTTTTTTTATAAAGGGAAATGACAAAGTAAGCACGTTCCTGCCAATTAAAAATTTTCGCGAAATCTCGAAAAAAACAACATGATTTTGGCAAAATTTTGACCCAATCTAAAGTGTTTAGAACAGGTCTGGAACTGTCAGTCGTTTATCAAGTATAACAAAACAAATTATGACGAAATATGCGCGTTTCTGTCAATTTAAAATTTTCGCGAAATCTCGAAAAAAAGCCTTATTATAGTTTATGGTTTTGGCAAAATTTTGACGCGAGACGAAACGTTTAGAACAAGTCCGGAATTACTTGAAAAGTAGTTTTTCGAGAATAACAATGCAAGAAATGACAAATTATCTGCGTTTCTGTCGATTTAAAATTTTTGGGAAATTTCGAAAAAATCTCTTAGTATAGTTAACGTGTTTTTTTTAGCAAAATTTTGACCGCAAAGTTTTGAGACGTAACGTTCAGAACAACTCGAAAACGATTAGAAAACTCGTATTTCAGGTATAACGAAGCAATAAATAACGAACTGCCGGCGTTTAAATAGTTTATAATTTTTTATAATCTCGATAAAATGATACTACCTGATACGCATAGAACAGGTCCGAAATTACTTCAGAAGTAGTTTTTCAAGAATAACAATGCAAGAAAAAACATTCTAAGCGTGTTTCCGGCGATTTAAATTTTTTGCGAAATCTCGAAAAAATCCCTGAGTATACTTCAGCTTTTTTTTGCAAAATTTTGACCGCAAGGTTTTGAGACGTAACGTTCAGAACAATTAGAAAACTCGTATTTCTGGTGAATAATGATGAATTGCCAGCATTTAAATAGATTATAATTAGAATGACTTTTTTCGAAAAATGAATGTTTTTGTTCATTTGCCCTTTTGTAAACTCCATTACTCCTTATTACGAGTAGGTAATAAATTAAACATAATGTAAATGATATTGCAAGGCATAGAGTAAAGAAGTAGAAGTAGTCAAAGAAGTAGATTTGAAGTTACTCGAAGACCGATGACTTGGCGTCAAACTTGAAGTGATTTTGGCGTCAAATGAATTGATATCAAACGTTGCTCATTTTAACCATACGGTTGAGTATAAGTCATTTACTTTTCTAAAGCATATGTTTTAATAACATTTTAAATGCAGAATTATAATCAAAATGTTTTTTCTATTGAAATATTCGTAGTGTATGTGTAATTTTGATGTAAATGCAATTCAGAAGTTGAAAAATGATCAAAATCAAAGATTTAACATTTTATTCCGTAGTACATATTTAATCATTACATTGTTGAAATACTATTGTTCCATGAAAGAGTGCAAATTAATAATGTAGTGGTTGATGGTAATTAAGTAGGTAATGAATTGTAGTAAATTTACTCCCAACATAAGATTCCATAATTATTATTTACATATTTAAGGAAAAGGAATGTGTAAAAATTATTATGCAGACGTTCTATCAAAAAAAGGTTAAGGACTGTTTTGTTTTCCACACGCGTTTAACTTTAACCATCATCAACTTGTCATGGAAATGTTTGTTGGGATGATTATTCCATGGTAAACGTTTGTTGGTTAAAATTAACTGGAATTTGAACTAATGGTCCTAAAAATAAATGTATACCTAAGGGCCAGTTGCACCACAGCCGATCACGCTGAACGTCAGTCAATCGTTTCTATAGTAATTGATTGACGTTCAGCGTGATCGGCTGTGGTACAACTGGACCTAACAATAAGATACAACTAATCTTAAATAAGTTTTTTTCAATCATGTAATTTGTCTTTTATTAACAAATAAATCATGTTTGCTTCTTTTTTCTACATTCATTCTCTTGGAGATAAATATGAAAAATTAAAAAATAATGTATTTTTATGTAAAAAAAATTGTATATGAATAAATATCTTGATTTCAATAGGCAACTCGATCTTATTAAATCAGATTATTTTTTAATATACGTGTTCTATTTTCTATAAGTGCAATAATTTAAGTGTATTAACACAGACAATACTTGAAACAGGTACTTTTGAAGAATCAGTTTTAAATGGACGACTCGAGCCTGTTTCGACAGTACATGGATTTACAGCAGAATTGGGTGCAAGCGGATCTTTTGTTCCTAAGCACTTAGTAGTTCCTGTTACGGTGTTCTTTTACAATCTTGGAGATAACGAAAAAGTATCTTCACCTTATTTGGTAAGTTCGCGATGCACTAAACGAAAATTACCGTGTATTAAATTTCGATTTACTTTATAGGGGCATATCAATTTAGGGCGAAAAGGTTATCAAGTACCAAAATCGGGCACAGTGCAAGTGACGCTTTTTAATCCGCTAGGAACTGTCGTTAAAATGTTTGTCGTAGTTTATGACTTAAGTGATATGCCACCCAATTCGCAAACATTTATACGACAACGTACTTTGTACATGCCAACAAATTGTCTGGATAAAAATTCGGAATGGGGCCCAAAATGGCTGCGATATCTTATACATCTAAGGTAAGTTAATTGCATTTATTTCCTTTAAAGTTTAAATGGAATGTTACAGATTCATGAGTTCCAAATCCAGTCGAATTTATTTACATAGTGATATACGCATGATAATATTTCGTAAATCCGATCTCGACACAGCTACTGCACATGGTATAGATATGTCGTATGAATTACGCAGCTTCACTCACTTACCTACAAATCCACGATATTCGTTAAGGAAATAAAATTTGTGCCAGTTTCAAAATACAAGTAATTGTGGAAATAAAATGTTAAAGTATTATTAGCACTTGTGATTCATTATTGCCGATAAAAATATTTTCGTAAAATTCTTATTATGTACAGAAAGATGATTATTTTTAAATAATGAGTTTATTTAATAAATATATAATCGGTGAGGTGGAAATAATATTTAAGCATTTTATTTTGAAGATATGCCATATATGTGAAAATTAGTTCTTCACATTTATCGCCGGTTTTTTAGTTTTGAAAACTAAATTTTTATAACCTGGAATTGATGTTTAAAAAGTTGCCCAAATTAACAGCTAAAATTTGTTTTTGTACTTGAACCTTTTAAGTATTAGTATTTAATTAATTTCCACAAAAAAGATCTTGCAGAACAATTCGAGTACATTTAATTATCAACATGAGTTATATGAATTACGTTATTTTTGATAATTGTTGATATTTATGTTATAAATGAACTTGTAGTTACTTCGTCTTCTCTAAGAAGTATTGGCGTTAGTTTATTCTTTAAAATTTATTAGTATCCATAAATTGATTATAATTTTATCAATATAAAAATGTACGACTTCTATTAAATTATAGTTAAAAATATTTATTATAAATGCTATGAAATAGTAACTTTTTTATTAGTATATTGAAATAAACGTGTGAATAAATATAAAAGGCTCGATATTTTCTAATATAAAAGTAAATGTGGATATTACATTATGAAAATGTTACAGTAAAACACCTATTATGTTTTTCAAAGGGAATTAAAAAAATGAAAATAAGGTTAAAATGAAACTTCTGAATTTTTAACTTTTAATCGATAAAAATAGAACACATCAAATAACGATAGTTTAAAACAAATAAGTAAATCTATTGTTTGTGTTTTGGATGTAAGGCTGCATTCATACAAGTGTTTATATGCAATTACTGCAATGATTTTTGTTCTGATGATAAATCGACCGAACGCTCGTCGAGTATAAACTATAGACCTATATATTATGTAATTCACATAAATATTAGATTATGACAATAAATAGAAAATTTTCGATAGTACACTGTTCTGTTTTGAAAGGATTTACACGGAAATATGGATCTGGATAACATATAAGTGTGACAAAACATTTAAGCAGGCCTAAAAAAGTAATGTGCATTTTTAAAACATAGCATACAAGTGCAAAACACGTATAAACTGGATTTTACAGTATTAAAAAATAGTTTTAAAGTTGAATTTATACATTAAGTTGATTATAATTTTCCCAGCAGTAAAATTATAAAAAGAATAAAGCAATATAAAAATTTTATTATCAAGCATCTATTTAGTAATTGGAACACATGCACAGTTTATTTGCTTCTGGATGTTTGCACTAAATATCATCTAATAGTATATAATAGTTGAAGTATGAACAAATAGATATTTATTCAGTTTGATCAAATTTATTAGAAGTTTTCTGGACAATGTTTAATTTCATTAAATAAACAGGTTTGTATAAGTGTTTCAGTCAATCTATCGACATTTACATTACAACTAACATAAACAGTTTTATGTAATTTTTTACAGACCCTCATGGCTACATTTTTTGACAAATTTTCAGAAAAATCTCCTATTAATTGTGTACTAATTGGTATAGTGCTGTAGTTATTCAACAATGCTACTGATATGTCATTTAAACAAAAATTATCGATATAATTAATAAAAATGAATAAAGATTGTTTCATTTTAAGAACTTGATATATAATTTTTTTATCTATGGCTTCTATTGTAAATGAATGCATTCTAAAAGTCGATCCATTATTATTTGTTGTTTTGTAACAGATTCAGCAGTAACAGCTTCTAACAAATCCATTTCCTGAAAAAAATTAAACATTCAACATAACCTACTTTATTTTTTTTATCTAGTTGTTACACTTACTATTTTTATATAGGTAATTAATAATCTATTATGTATTATATTTTTAATAAACGCCTTTAGTTGTAAATATATATGGTAAAGATTTGCCACTAACTGTAATTTGGAACTCTTTTTTTTTTCAATTAATTATTGTGTAAATCAACAATGACTATTATATATTATGTTAGTTGTATGTTTTGATCCTCCATAATGTTCTTTTATTTATACATTTGGCCATTATGTATACTTTGTATTTTTGAAATTTATTGTGGACCAACATGTTCATAAATAAATTAGACCCTGTGGCAATGCGAGTGATATTTACGAGAGAAATTTATAAGAATTTAAAAAAAAATATTACTTTTTTTCGATTATTTCAAAAACGGCGAATTCTATCGAAAATTATAAAGACACATGATCGGTAGAGAATTTTATGCCGATTCCAAAACATATTTCATATTACCGATCTGATGATTAATTAACAACAGAAATTAGAATTTTTTTAATTTGTGAACGGCCACCATTTTAAAACGGATCGGTCGATTTGTCTGGTTAACGAACTTGTCCTTTGTAAAGACAATACACTGTCCAAATTTCAGCGTCCTATGGTCAAAATTGCGACTGGAATCGTGTCCACAAGAAATTGATTATATATATATGACCGACCGAAAATGATCGACCTATATTTTCGTAATCTAGGGGTCGAGATCGGAGAAAATCCAAAAGGACACGTCTGGATCCTGTCATCAGACAGACTGCAATAGCTTTATTTTCTATGAAAATTCGCTAAAATACTTATGTCGTCAGATATTTTTTTTTAATGATCTTTCCTAGGTTCCATTAGCGGTTTTCTACAATGTACTATGTAGAGTTGGTGCCCCATTTTGGAGACATACTTAATTTTATATTCCTTTCAAACGTCACCATATATGTATTTTTATAGAATTTTCTTAATTATAAGTAATTAGGTTTCGATTTATTTTAATATATTAATAATAATTTAACATATAAATAAATTGTAAGTAATTTTTAAAGAATTTATAATAGAACACACTTATATCTACATGTTTAAGATGAACGTTATGATTTCACATTAATTATACATTTACATTTGAAGCCATACTTTTCGTGTGCAAAAAAATCATTAGATATATTTCTGAGTACCAATATAGGTGGGTTATTTGTTCTGAATTATGATAAAAATAATTACATTATATTTCTATAATAACTATATTTCGTGATTACTGCTTAACTAACATCTAATTTATACTGTTGTAAACAATTTTAAATTCGTAAAAAGGATCAAGCCTCTGACTGTATATGATATTCAACTGTTTCCTTTGGAGATTCACTTGTCAAAACATTTCTAGCATTTTTGTATTTCAAATTGGCCAATTCATAAATGGAAGGATCGTTTTCCTGGTTTTGTTGCAAAATTGACAAATATTCAACGATACGTTGTAAATCTAAATTGTCCTGATACATTTGAGAAGAATCCGTTAACGGAGACACTAAAAATAAATTAACGATTAAATTTTTATAAACATAAAATTACACTTTTATTTCATACTTCGAAGAGTTTTTATGTTATTTAATCTTTTTGGATAACGAGTGAACGGATATCTAAAAAAATGATTTTCACCATTGTTCGAATAGTAATTTTCATTCTGAAAATTAAATACAATTAGAAATAATTACCTATGGATATTTATTATACGAAAGGAAAAGATAAAAACAATACCATTGAGCCGCTTCTTCCGATACGCGGTACAGACTTCGATGCCTTAAGGAAAAATTTTTCAAATTCTTCGTTATTAGTTTTACCATTGCCTCGTGGAAGTCTCACTTTTGGCGACAAAACGTTATAAGAATTCTCGCAGGAAACTAAACTATCCAAAATAGTTATGTAAAACATAAAACATAAAAGATAACACGTTTTATACATTTTTTTAAAGTTCTGTATGAGTTACTGATAGTTTGTAATAGTTAGCAGTTAAACAAACACCTTATATATCAAAAGTAATTCAATTAATTATTCTTATCACAGTTGTCGAGTAGTCGAAAAAATAAATAAGGCAAATTGTTAAGAAAAATAGTGTAATCTTTATTTGGCGTGTTGTTTAATTAAAAATACAATACCCGTATAGATAGGGTCAGCGTCCTACACCTATCTACGTCGATTAAACTTTAGGAAGCAGATGTTTTTTTAAAGCTTACTGAAATTTCGTACTTATTCGTTTTACTTATTCGTAAACCAAAACTATCGAAAATGACGTAAACAGTAGGAAAGCCGATAACACTTTTTGGCACGTCATCGTGTAATGAATAAAGACGTACATATGTATTTCCCATGAAACATGTGTGAAATACCTCCTGAAATTACTCCTTTAATCCTGTACCGATGAGAATGAAAGGGTTAATTTTTCTTTGCGCATTTATACGTCACATGACGACGAGATGTAAGTTTTAATCTACCGGGAACGTATAGAACACGTCAAAATAAAACTTGTAAGTTCCTATAAACGTTTTCCTACGACGCTCCCCTGCCGAGATATTCACCCCCAAAGTTGAAACATATTAAAATATATTTTATAAATAACATTTTTATTGTTATTGTATAGGTACATACGTAATAAATAAAGGTCTTTAAAATGATGTAATAGGTTTTTTGATATCGCCTTGGAAGAACCAGGCGTGCATAACCCCTAACCTTTCTAATCACAAAAATTTTCAGAGGTTTAAGTTTTTAACTACATCGAAAAACCTGAAAACTTTTTAACTAAAACCCGAACCTACCCTTCCACTAGAAATTTGGGTGCACGGGAACAGGCAAAGTTAAATTACCACCGTTAAAATCGGTTTGCCTCTGGCAATCTTCACATATTCATAAATAGAAGACTTTAAACTTTCATTTCGTGTAATGTTCATTGCTCAGTTTTTCGTGTCTCATCTCATTGCTCGATGAGATTGCATTATATATAACATTTCAATGGCGTTTTTCCAAAAGGGCACAACCCACACTTTTTGGCAAACTGACTATCTTATGCATATAGGACAAAGACATCATTTGTTAAAATCTGGTAACAATATTCCAATTTTTTCCACTGGAAATATCGATTTGTATTTCCGGGAAACGTATCTTCTTATAGCTAACACGACGACACAAAATGTAATCTCCTGTAAAATTTACTTTTTGTGGGTTACGTCCTTTTAGCAAAACACCATCGATTTGAATTAAAATCGGGTTGTCGCGGCTTCGAACACGGCAGAGGTGGTAATCGAACGCGTTTCGAACACAGTTTGAGTCCCTCTACAAAATGGATAAACTCACATATTATTGCCATGTGACGTATAAATGCGCAAAGAAAAATTAACCCTTTCATTTCCATCGGTACAGGTTGAAGGAGTAATTTTTCGCGTTTTGGTATTTCACTTATGTTTCGTGGGAAATGAATATTTGTTCATTATCCGATGACGTACCAAAAGGTGTCATCGGCTCTTGGTCAATAAAATGTAAACGCCTCGCCTCGAAAAATCGTCTTATTTATAAATTTTGATCCCACACGCGAAATTTTCAGTTTACGTTCTGTACGACTAGCAAAGTCAAATTTTAACTTAAAAAAAACTGTCTAATTAGTGTAGTAGAAATAAAGAAAATTTGGAATTAATTCTCACAAAAATGATTTTTGCTTTAAATTGATGTTGAACACGTGTCTACTTCACATATTAAAAATATACCTACATCGATAACGTCGTGCGAAATACGATTTTTAACCGCCATATTGAAAAAATAACTTCAAATATTTAAAAAAAAACATGAGAAGTCGAGTGAGATATCAAATTAACACTTTCGCTGCGACCTTTTCAATATACATACACTACAGGTGCTGCAACGTGCAAAGGCCACATTCCTCCATATCTTATACTTTTCGTACACGCTGTTAAAACGCAACTATCTCTGTCCAGCGCTGAATTAGTCCTGACGCTTTAACTAACTCGAATCCTTGACGCGGATCCGTGCCATCAGCACACTGCGGGGCGTATGATGACAAAAATCCGCACCATACGCAATGAAAGTGTTAAAGGGAATTTTAAGCAAAAACTAAACATTTTTGGTCGTAGCAAAATTTTGCGAAACATCACAGGGCGTTTCTTTCAAGATTTCGGTCGAATGTTGAATTCTCAAAACCTGCGTGTATTTCGTCGTCATTGTTTTATTTTAAGACTGAAAATGGACTTTTCTAGTGTAGGCTTTTCTTTCTTTTCTCTATAGGGTCGAAATTAATCGTTTTAGGTCGAGGCAAAATTTTTCGGAAAAACGAAAGATTCCGTAACATTTCAAATTTGACAAGACGGCGCGACGTTCTTATTGTTAATTACAAATATATACAATCCGCGTAACAAGCATCAAGAGACAAAGACAATTCTAATACGCTTCTTTTTTCGAGTTTCTTACACTTTTTTATAAGTACGACTTTTAGGTGGAATATCGAAAAAACGCTTTATAATCTTGCGTTTTCTCGCAAAATTTCGACACGACCAAAATATGTTTAGTGCGAGTCCTTTGCTACGCGGAATGGCTATTTTTACCAAAGAATACGTCGAAAATAGCTTCACAAACGCTGTCTTGTGGTGTTCGACATTTGACGGCATCAATCTCAAAAAAACCTCATTATAACCTTGGAAGTTTTCCAAAATTTTAACTCGCTCTAAAGCTTATTGCTATATTATAACTTTGCATTTTTTTCAAAATGTCGATTTAACCGGAAATGCTTAGTCTGGGCCGTTTGCTACTCGGAGTGCCCATTTTTACACAAACAGGTGGCGAAAATAGCGTAATATGCTCTTGCTTCTGTATATACGGTTGAAGGCCGTTATAGCGAATACCTGTTATAGCGAACATTCGCTTATAACGAAGATATACGCGAGGGCCCGGCAAAAACTTATTTAAACGTGAATAAATAACTGCGTTTTGAACGAACATTCGGTTTTAACGTATATATTTAGAAATCCGGACATGCTGTTTACTTCCCTTTCAACGTATCTCGAGCTTACCTTCAAAAACATTTACTACCAGACACAAAAGGTATTTTTCGGAATTGCGAGTAGGTACACATTTGTGTATTTGCAGGCAAAGGCGTCTCTGGGGTTGTAAAACAGATTAGGATTACAAAATACTGTATATAGGTACTTACGTATAGGGGGTATATGATAAAAATAACTGTACAATTTTCAATACATTACCTTTTATAGTGTCAGAGATAAAGGAACGTGTTCATGGCTAAATAAACAATATCGAGATAGAGAGACCTTTCATACTATCCTTAAATCAACAAATTTATTTGTTGGGGTGTTTTCAAAAGCAAAACTCTTGATGTTTTTTAGTTGATGCATTTCTGTTGGCCTTATTAAAGCAATATTTATTTAAGTGTAAGAAAACAACTTATTTTTTTGTTAATATTGTAGTCAATTATTTGCGCCAAATGTTTTTTATCGTGTAGATAAATATCACTACTCATCAAAGGTAATTGAACACCTTGTTATACAACAACTTTTAATAGGTATACATATACACACATTACTTTTATATTTTATAATAAAATTGAGCTGTTTTAATTATGATATATTAAATACCTAAGTAGTCTTTTATGTTTTCATTATATTGCCTTTCTATGTATAAATGCACAGGTAAGTAATTATAATAATAATATTACAATATAAGGAATAATGTCGAATAAAATAAAAAGTGTTATTTTGTCGGCTGCCATATTTATTTTAACAACTATGGTAACTGTGGTAATTCACCAATAGTAGGCCTATCATTATTTTCTGTTGCTATAACAACCGAGCATGGTAGGAAATTATTATTATATTTCTAGCAACGTCATCTATATGTTGTTTTATAAACTTTTTAGCAAGCTGACAGGTTAATAAAAGCGTATATTCGTGTTCTACTACCTAATAATAGATGGTAGATATAATTATTATACAGATATTATAAAATTAAATTGTTAACTACATGACTAAATAACGTTATGCTTGTTTGATATGTAATTATATTGATAGATACTTATTAAAGTTTGGTCTGAATTTACATGATGATAAAATTAGTTACAGTAAAAAGTATATAATAAAATTATATCTAGAACGATCTATTGATACTTATTATCGTTAATTAGGTATTACTTTGGTTAATACCTACATTAAGAATAAAATATTGAAACTAATTTAAAAATTGTACACGGATCAAGAACGTTCGTCATCGTTATACTGAAAAAGGTCAATGAATAATGCTAATAATTAAACGTACCCACATCAAAAATGTTTTATCTTAAAAAGTACCTTAAAATTCAATAAAACGTTCTTAATCGTAATATATTTAGTATGTAAGATAGAGATAATAAAATTTAATAAAAACAAATAATGCTCAGCATCTAGTAATAAAAAAAAACAAACTGAAAACGAGAAACATATTTAACCAATTTACAAAACCTCGCTTAATAATTTAAGGACATTTAAACGTAATACAGTTTATGACCACCACGAGCTTTTATAACTTCTTGATATCTTCTTTGCATGCTATCTAGTCGAGTATTAAAGTATAATCTTGAGGAATTTGTCTCCATTATTTACGTAATATGCCACTTAATTAATTTAAAGTATTTAGTCGCGGCATATATGTGTCGATTTAACCTTCTCTGAAACATACAGTCCATGCGTAATATATACAGGGATTGGCAGATCTTTACAGATTGCCGAAGTCCGAAATGAACTTGTTTTTCGGGCTTTGGTTGCCTTCAAATTGCCAAACTTAGGTCTGGACATTTGTCGATTGCCAAAACTCAGACATGTTCTTGTTTATCGGGTTTTGATGGACTTAAAACAACAAACCTATTAGAATAAATTGAGCAAACTGAAAATACCCATCAAAGTTGATATGATATAAAAATGTCGATTATTTGATGTACATCAAATATTAAATAAAAAACGAGACGTTTACAACTAGACTTTTTTCGTTAAATCTTTAGAAATAAATGAACAAAAAAATTATCTCAAACTTAGAAAATCTAGTGGAGAGTGAATGTCTGGCATTTTACTGTATATGACGCAGTTGTGTTCGTTTCGTGTGCGTATTGTGTTAATTCCAACTTTTCACGAATTTCAGTTGATGATTACGCCGAGTACCAACCCTAAATTTGGTTGTTACAGATCGATCAAAACCCGGGAAACAAGGACACGACCGGCTTTGGCAATTCGTAAACATCCAGACAATTGGCAATTTCGCAATTTAAAGACGACCAAAGTTCGAAAATCGAGTTTTGCCAATCGGCAGGCGTCCAAACTTAGTAAGGGTAAAATTTTTCGGACTTTGCGCCCAACATATTTAGGTACATTCGATCTGTACCTAATTTAAACTTGCACTACACGAATAAGTAGGTATCTACTTATATATTATATACACACGTATACGTACAATTGCGAGCAATAAATACTGACACACCAAGAAGTTATATCTAAACACTTCTAAAACTGTAAAATGCGCCTTCGTCACTTCCAAAATGTTGTTGTGTAAATTTGACTTGTCATGCAAAGGATAAGTGTACGAATGATACTGATCTGCAATTTTCTTCTTTCTACTTTTACTTATTCCTATTTCATGTGCAATTGCCCGTTACTAACCCCATTTCTTAACTGTGCAGTTTGCTGTACCCAGTATTTATTGCTTGCAATTGTAGGTACATACAATTTAAAAGAATTACTCGATCACTTAATGTCATGTTTTTACTGTTTACGTAAATAGGCAGGGTGCCCATCTATAAGTATTTTCTTTATTACTATTGTTTTTCAGATAAGTTTGCAGATTAAAAGAAAAGAAAGTATATTTCAAGAAATTTTAGAGATTTGTATTAGTTGGGTATTAAAACAATGTTGCATAATATACTACTTATGATTATAAGCGATGACTCTCCTAGTTATTAGACTTCATTTCCTAGAAATCTGGGATAGTTTAACTACCACTGTCGATTCGATTTCGATGTTGTAAAGATTTTATTACTGTATCTGATTTATACTTTTCTCATTCGCTTCAAAAGCTGGCGTCAGTTCTATTATATTAATAGAGTGCAAAGTAGCTACTGGGCTTGAATTGCATCGTCATTTAAGGATAGTGAATCATTAAAGAGAATGACTAGAAGATATTCTGTCACTTTGACTTCTACCTGTCGACACCGCACACATTCAACATATATACGATGCCTACTTGTTTTCAATAGATTTTGCCATTTTATATACTTCGTGTTAGTTTAATAAAAACTGGCCTTTAATCGTGTTTACCGCTTGATACCGTATTTCGTATTCATTTAGCGATAATTCGTATAGGTAGTTAAAATCGAAGAGATTTCTGGAGTCTACAAATTGGCGTGGTATCGGTCGACTTTGTGATAAATTATTACAATATGACTAAACATTTTTGAGGATAGCCGAAGATTTAACGGATACCCCACTCGACAAACAGCGATTATACGGCAATTAGTTCTTGTTACTTAAATATTAATTTATCAAACATCTCTCTTGGATGTGTACATTGTCATCAATCATGCTTCAATCAATGCTGTCGACTTTATTTTTTACAGATACTACTACAAAACGTTGCCTTTACCTACTACACTTTAATTACCTACATCTTACGATTATAAAATGAATTTTAATACAACTTGGCATTTTTATTAATCTCATATCTTATTATTTAATTTGTTTTTTTATCGGCGCCACTTATACAGCTACCTATACAGCCTAATACGAACGTTCTTTAGATTTAATTACACGAGTAATTCATTCATTCGAGTATTCATTTTGAAATAAAAACGTAGGGGGAAGGTGGGGCACGTCGAGACACCTAAATTCAACTGGTCATACTTAATTATCAGAGGTACGTATTTTTTCAAATTCTTCGATAAATGGTTTTCCTAGAAAAGCAGATGATATTACACGTAGTGTCCGGAAGTTTTTAACTTCTTATCCTTAAGAAACTCGAGATATAGATAAGTGTTTTAGTGTCAAAAAAGCGCTTACTGCCCCTTTTACAGTTACACAACGGCGCTGTATTATTTTGGACAGATCTGGCTATATCTATAATAGATAGTTAGCAATATGCTAAACAAGTTATCAATTATTGATATGAAGGAAACAATATTGAATTCGTCTAAAAGAACGAACACCCTTCCAACTGTTCTGAACTTGGCCGATTGAAAAATATTCGACATGTAAAACGGGAGCTTTTAAAATATGACAAAGTATAGCTTCTTCAGCTGATGACTTCAAGTACCTACTCATAACGAGAACAAGCAATAAAAACGATCGAAATCAAGCTACAGGTACAGAGATTGATGGAAGGCGTTAAAAGAGGAATGATTTTGCCATAAATAATATGCAGTAAAATATGTAGGTAGTACCTAGTTAAAATTAACAGTATTTAAAGTATCCATAAGTACTTGTGAAAGTGGATTGTAACGTGTGTCAACGAAATCACTAGACGACCTTTATTTTTGACGGTGAAAAAGGTGTCAGTCTGAATTTTTTCGTGAGGAATATGATAAAACGGTGCTACATTTTAACTGTTGAAGAAATACAATTTGCACTTCAACTTGAAACGCTTTCATAATTTTTGTATCCTTCCTTTTAACCCGACCTTCTAGACGCACAAATAAAATGGTCTAAAAAAAAATCAAGTATAGGCTATACGTGTTGCAATTGTATTGAAAATCGATAGGGGATTCCAAAAAAGTCAAAATACACAGGGCGTTTTTATTTAAAAATCTCTAGTTGAGCTCTAGAATTTGCGTTGATAATAAGAAATATGAATTGGTTTAATTTACTCCTAATTTTTAAAGTAGATATTTCTATATGAATAATTCCATACGTTGTATCCAAATTTTACGTAGTTTTGGTGTTATTGTAATTTATTAAATAAAAACCACGTGTATGGTATATAAATTAAAATAATTAATTTTATTACGATAATAAATGACTACTTATAAATTGTAACTTTACGTTAGACGTTAGGTATATAAGTCAGTATGTTTTTTAAATTTAGTTTCTGTTAACTAAGTCTGGTTATCCCTAGATATTAATCAAAACGGATATTGTAAACAAAGATGTGCATAAAAGAAAAAATGCAAAGGAAATAACGAGAACAACAGTCATCGTTTCTCTGTTGGTAGAGAAGATAATTAATAAATTAGTTCTTTTGACGGCGCCAGTCGGCTTTTTTAAAAGAAAAAATAATACATTTTTAACAGGATATCTTTTAAAGCATCAACGCCTTTCGGAGGGTATACTCGCCTTCAAAATTTCACATCGACCGCTCATACCTAATGAATGAATCTGTTTAAGGAGCTTTTATAACTCTCATAAAACCATCTTCTTAGATACTTGCTTAATACTGATTATACGATATTATTTAACTAACTTAATTAGTGATTAACATATAATCATTTTTTTTTAATTATTACCGCATATACGCTTCATTACACTTTACGGTGTCGCAACATAATGCAGAATCAGTAAAAATAAAGTAGGTACTTACATACTTACAATTATAGATACATACCTATTTATTATTATAATTAAAAATCTGAATGGGGACATTTAATTATTTTCACACGATTAAGCCCTCGTGAACTTCCTTACTGGCCAATTGGCCGTTTAATTGCAGTTTTTTTTTACAGCAAATGTGTAAGTATTTACTCGTTTTTGTATTCATTAACAAAATAACGTGCTTGATGTTTTGCCTGATAATATTTCGATTATAACTAGAATAAGGAAATAAGAATATAATAAATTCAACCTAATTTATAACTACAACATTAATTTTCTTCTACTTATTATTTATATACCGGATGTTAACAAAAACTTCGGCAAGCCTCGATATTATTATTTTTTATCACAACAATAAAATTTAATTAGCGATGAGGCTACCTAATCGACAGTATTTAATTGATAATTTAATAAAAATTAGATTACCACACCAAAACGAATAGGAATCTATAATAATTGACTGAAAGCTAACTATGTTTACTATATAAATTTTAGGTGAGCTTAATAGGAGATGACGGCATCCGCGACTTATTGTTAGTTAGGTGGCGATACCGTAAAAGTAGAGGTGTGTTTAAGTGGCGCCGTTTCAGTCTCAGGTGAACAAAGATCACCGCGCCCTTGTCAAAGAAGACGAGGATGATTTCGATTTTAGTGTATAGTGTGCCTACCTATATACGTTTTTATTCAGTCATTAGTCGATTTTCTTGTAATTATTTTTAAAAATTTTATATGTGTAAATTTTTTATTAATCGAGAATTGCAAGCTGACGAACGTCATCTAGGGAACTTTACTAAAACATTTTTACAAAATGTTTTTTTTTATCCATTAACGGCAAACTGTACCTATACGAGAAAATTAGAAAAGTTTAAAACTGAAATGTGTAAAACATAATCTTTGTCGGTGTTCGAGAGGTAGTGATTAAAACTTTTCTACATATTTACCGACATTTATCTATTTCTCGTTTCATTATTACATTTCACTTGATTACCTGTTAAACAAACGACGAACCGCGATGATTAACTAATGCAATCTTAAACTGGGACGACCAGGTAGAAGGGCGTTAGCAATATGTTGTTCTACATAAATAATACTTTCGGCTATTAAAGTTAGTTCAGGCTAATTTTCTGTGCAAACATTTAAAAAGTTAATTTATCAAAAATGTTAATATCATTTTCAAAGCTACCGGTGTTTCTATAAATAATGTTAACAATACTGACGTTTATAAGGGTTTTAAAATGTTTTGAAATTAGTTTTCCTCTAGATTAAATTCATTAGTTGTGTAGGTTTAGAACTAAAGATAATAGATAGGTATGTAGTTAATTATAACTACTTTTGTATTTGTTGTAAAATTATGTTATTCTTGAATACGTACAAGTACAACGATTGTAGTGGTATCGTGAAGTGGTATCGAAATTTTCAATGTGGTAATTTTGAAGTCGAGGACGAATCGCGTTTAGGACGACCAGCAGACGTCGTTCCTGAAAAAAACATCAATTTTGTAAAGAAATTGATGGACGCAAATCGTCACATTACAAACTGGCAGATTGAGGTAAGTTGAAGATCGATGCACTAGCTATACGCAATATTCTGCATAGTAATCTTCGTTTAACAAAGGTCTGTACTTTGTGGGTACCTCACAATCTAAACGTGGCTTTTGCCCCCAGCACATCGCGCACGACAAACATCACAGTTTGTAAAAGAATCTGAGCTGCACTTATTAGAACAACCCTCTACAGTGCCGTCCTTGCCCCTTCTGACTTTGGTCTATTTCCATGTAGGGTAAACCGGGTAATTCGCCTGAGTAGGGAAAACGTCCTATCTGTAATAGTACAGTTGGTGAGATAGTGTTACAAGCACCAATAGCCAGTATCTTTTATGCATTGCGCATCGTGCATATGTATCTAACAAACTTGTTGTCGTTTGGTTTGGTGAAAATAAATAAATACTGCAGTCAACTGTAAATTGAGACCTACAAAATTTATTAGTAAGTATCTTTTAAAAAGAATTTCTCGCAAACGTAGCTAGATATTGTAAATTCGAAAATGGTGAATTATGTCTAAAATTCGTCATGTTTTCAACTCTGTACCGTGTCCACGAAATGTGTTACGATAGTGGGGCGTTTTACACATGTGATTGGAAAAATCGCCTCGCAATTTTTGGGGTAATTGGCCTCATTAAATTATGCGATTTTATTTGCAGAAAATGGGTAAAATTTATGTACGAAAAACAACTAGAGCTAGTTTTAGTCAAGATGTCTCTAAGTCTTAGTCTTTAAGCCTCTGAAAACTTATTTTTTTCAAGAAACAAAAAGCTGGATGATTCAAAATAAAGATGGGAAGCTATCGAGAATGACAATCGCTAGATTAATAGGTAACGCATGGGGTAAATCTGCAACTGTTGCAAATGAAGCCTCAGGATTTAGAGCATGTGGAATACATCCGTTTAATCCCCAAGCAATTGCAGATCGGATGCATCATTAGAAAATACAGCCCAAATTTCTCGCGAGATATCTAATCAAGTCATAAATTTACCCTGTAGCATCAACTTTTTCAGCAGGTCCTACAACGGTAAAACGAAAGCTGGAACGTACCACGCAACAGCAAACTTTTTTGGGAGAACCTGGACCCTCGAATCAGGAGCACACTTTACCGGCACCACCTATAGAATCCTGCAATAAGAAGGAAACTCCTTCAAAATATTTAAAAGAAATTCAACCGCTTCCACTAATCCCTAATACTGGCGTTTCTAAACGAAAACAAACGGCTCTCGAACTAACGTCTCCAGCTAGAGTATTTTCTGAAAACAAGGAAGCTAATTCCAGTAGAATGAATGAGAAAAAAAACGTTGTGCAAGGAGAAATCAGAAACGCCAAAACTGGTTTGAAGAAGAATAAAGAAGTTGTTAAAAAGAGAAAGATACAACATTCAAGTTCGACTGGTAGTTCTTCGAATCTCGTTTTAAGCTTATCGAATGAAATGTCGGATGAAAGTGAAGATTTTTGTATCGAATGTCGCGAGTGTTATTATTCCACGAAATCAAAAGTTACAATGCGCTAAGTGCTCTGGATGGCTTCATGAAACTTGCACCAACAACAATGACATTTGTAACAAGTGTGCCAAAAAAAAAACATTTATATGGTGGGGCGTTTTTACCAATATACTGGCAAAAACGTCCCAATGCAAGTATTTCAAAATTTGTTTTTTTTAAAATTATAGTTTAAATTAATAGTTCATTTATATGTTTTATAAAAGATTAATATCACTTTATTCAAATTTTAAAATAACTTTTAATAATAAATTTCATTTTCGCTAATTACAGATTTATTTGCCCGGTTTACCCTATCAAAAAACAGCCGAAAGGACGTCTCTTTTCGAACGACGAGGAGCCAACCGCTGCTTGGGACGAAACATATACGTACTGCAATATCATTAGCAAAGTGGCAGCAGATATTTAATGACTGATCTATATACGTATGTTGAAATGTATTAACTGTAGTGGAAAATATTTTGAAAAAATATATAAAAACAGTGACGTACGACAAAACTTTCCTAACGCCCTACACATTTTTAAAATATCGCTAATATTGTATAAGTATAGGTCAAAAAACTTTCAAGCTCCCAAAAACCTTTAAACTTAATTTGTAGTTTAAGGACACATAAGGTTCCTTTTACTTTGTTCTTAAAATATCAACAACGGCCGGTCTCCCCCGTTGGTCGAACTATCTCGGACTTACCCTCTGCAAGCTGATAAAGGTAAAATGGCCCTCTTAGTCCTCTTAGTAAGTTTTGTCCTACTGAAACAAGCCTCTGTTAAATATAAGTAGGAGAACATGGGGCAAATGCTCGCCAATCTTGATGATGCAAATTCTATTTTGTTTTAATGTTATTAACGTTGTGACGTTAGGAAATTTTTTATAAAGATTATTTGATTTCCCGTGGTCGGCTTGTAGCTTTCCTATAGGTGAAGTGTTTTTATTTTAAGCAGAGACGACGTGACTCGTAATATCATTTATTAAGTACGTGTTACCCTGTGCAAGTAACCGTTTGTTCACGGTAAGCTTACTTCTGCGTCAAAACAATTATTTTTTGCTACACGTGATGCAAGACAATACCAAAGGCACAAAGTGACAGATTATTTCGCTCACGATAAAATGGCGTCACTCGTCTGTATGACACAATAAAATTATACTTAAGGAATTACAATATAAATATAAATATTAAAGAAACATCTGGAGTAGTTGCACAACAGCTGATCATCACTGATCGTCGGTCAATCGCCATAGAAATGATTGTCTAAACAATTGTTTACAAGGCAATTGACAAAGGTAAAGCGGTAATCGGTTCTTATGCAACTGCCCCCGGTTTCACTTTGTTCCATATGCAAACCATCGCATTTCACTTTACTCCGCGAATGGGGCAAAGTGACATTTTTTTTGAACATGTTTTTCTTATATTGCGATACACTTCAAAGCATAAGGAGAAACGACTCCATTATTTTCTTATATGTAGTAGACAGTGTGGCATTAAATAAACCTCACTTACTATTGCCCTCCGATTACAAATGTTGCCGCATTGTTGTTTTGTGTGTTAACTTGTTCGCTTTGCCCCATACCTATTGCAGAGGGAATAGAAGAATTATTTTTCAAGCAAAAAATTTTCCAAGTATAAGCTGTTTTCAATTTCTTACGGTTTTCTTTTTAAATAAAACTTGCAACGATGTATTTATTTATTATTAGTTCGATAATCCGATTCTAATTGCCTGCAAGAATAGAATTTGGTCAAAATTTTAACGTTCCGCTGTACCTGCTTAATTAATAAAAAGCATTTAATTTATTTATTGACTAATTTTTTTTGTTATATAGATATAATGTTGAAAATTATAAATTGCGGAACGAATGATCGTAATTTTTTTCATGAGGGAAAAATATCGAGAATCAAAACAGATCCATGGTTGGTTAAAATTTTACTAGAAATTAACTCAAAATTTTAAAAATCTTAGGAAACTATTAAAATTTACGAACGTTTCTTTTATTTGAAATACAATGTAGTACCTATTATTTTCGTTTAAAATGGTGGGCATTAAAGTATCATCCTCGAAAGGACATATACGACTTCCTAAAGAATGACTAAATAGCTTAAAATGCACTGCAGTTTATGTCTGTATCCGCGGGCCCCCCTGGCGCCACAGGCGTGCGCTGACCCGTCACGCAATCGAAGCACGCTACCCCTCATCCAGCCCTTAAGCTACATCGGATGAACTTGAAAGGAAACCACAAAGAACGAAGGTGTACTGCTCTAGGGCGCAGAAGGTCTCTAATGTTAACCTATGTCTAAATTCATTACACGTCAATTACCTATGGAACTTACTGTATAGGTATTATATAGGTATATAAATATCCTTTTTCCCGTAAAATCGCATATTAATGAACCGGTCGAATTTCGATGGATTATATTTGAATAATTCATGATTAAAAATTAAGCTTTCCACTTGATATGTCAGCTTTTTAAATTTTTGATAGAAGAAACGTGCAGAGTACAGGTACACAATCTCTACATTAACTGGTTAAAGAATTACACATTTCAAGTTAAATGCTAAAAGTAAAAGGATATGATCTATTAGTTTTATTTACGAATGTTACCTGAGACCACACACAATACTTAGACAGATTTTTGCCCCTTGTCAAGGTCGTTGGCGTTAAAAGGGAACATTCGCAAAAACACATATTTTCCTTAAACGCTGTTATTAGTAAAGCATTCCTATAATTAATGACTTTCGTTTTTGCCAACGTTTGCAGTTTGCAAATGTATCGGATTATTTTGTTTAAAAATGAAAAATCGGATGTTGTTACGAAGCATTAGGCGAACTAATATTTACGCATAATTTGTGACAATAACGTTTAATGTTTTAATAATTCATTAGCAATAATTCATTACTTGTAAGTCAATAAATTTTATGCATCGATATTACTATAAACCAAACAACATTATGCACTCAAATTTAACTAACATATCTATATATAACTATCAATATGTATATAGGTACTTATATCTATTTGTAATAATATTGTCTACTATTTTTATGTTATTTATTCATGAGATATTTTATTCTTGATTACCGAGAACTTATTTCCAATCAAACAGTTACGGCTTTAATAATTTTAGATTTTCTTTTAAAATAGTAAGCAGGTAACACTTTTATCTATTCAAAATTTAAGTACGATATAGTATGTAGATAATAATGATAGTTTCGAAGATTTTTCTTCTCTAAAACTGATGTATTTGGTTGTTTATTATACTAGAATAATGCCTATTAATTGTACGTAAATTTTATTCATAAAAAATAAATTTCGTGCAGTGTGTTACTATATGAAATATGTTATTGTAAGAATTATTAGTTATTTACTAATTAATTATTTAAGGTGGCAGACCGCCATTCACATTTTCCATAAGATCAAACAACGATTAAATACAGCGAATAATTAATGTAGGTATCAATTTACAATTTAAGCTTAGTCAACAACGTATTGTAATTAAAACAAAAAACATCCTCTTTTTAATAGTTAAAAAATAATTAAGTAATACACTGGAAAGTTGTAACTATTTGCAATGAAAATTAGAAAAATATAATATCTATAATATAAATAAATATATATAAATAAAAATATAATATAATAAATATAATAGTTTTGGCAGAACGACTTAACCCACAAAAAGTAAATTTTACGGGGACGCACATTTTGTGTCGCCGCGAATTTGTAAGCAAATACGTTTTACGGAAATACAAATCGATTTTTCAGGTGAAAAAAATCGAAATTAACAGATTATGTTTTTGCCTTATGTTTTGCCTTGAGAACAACTCATTTTCGAAAAAAAGTGGCACTTAAGATGTTCTGGCAAAACGCCATCGATATGGATTTCGTTTTATGTATGTTTATATGCAAACAAATACATTAGAATTTTAAGCACAAAATCCAATAAAAACCGTAGGAAAAATCGTTTCATACTTCGTGTCGCGATTTTTCGATGTCCTTAATTCTCGAATAGTTTTCATAGAAAATATGTTTTTTATCAAAAAAATTTACCAGGTAAAAATCAACCTCTTGTATATTAATACCCGATAAAATTGATATTCTGTAGTTAACTTTATTATTAATAAAATTTATGAGGTTTTATCAAATATGTATGTCTTCACAAATAATATACAGATATACGTTATTCACGATAGCTTTCACTCTCGTCATCAATAAAACCTCGTATTTTTACAGTAGATACTAATCGATTGTAAATAGTTTTTCTTGGCCGTGTCATACGCGTGCAGGTAAAACATCAGTAGAATGAACTGAACATTACAAATATACAATTTAGTAACTTTTTATGGATGACTTGCATCGGAACCTAGATCGTGAATAATGAATTATTTATACTTATTTAAACAATTGAAGTTATACGGATAGAGAAAAATACTTAAAATTATTTTCTACTAATTATAAATTTTTCGTGCGGCACATTTTTCGAAGCACGTTCCGCCTTTCGGCGATAAGGGACAATTGTTGCTCATGCCAACAATAGTCAGATAATCAAAATATGTCACCAAACAATTAAGGTAAGGGTGCCGCTATTTTTCGAACATCGTTAAAATTAATGTACACTATTTATTTTTAAATTCTTGAAATTTAATCAATCGCGATCCCAACCTCAGAGTTCGGAGAAGAAGTCAACGAATGGCGTGGTTTGTATTACGATAGAATTATTGGTCCATTTTTTCTTAACGAAAATTTAAATCAACATGTCTACTTACATTTGCTGGAAAATTTTGTGCTACCGCAACTGAATTTGACGGATCCCAATGTAAGACAAAACTTGTCCTGCTCATTCAACTTTATTGGTTAGACAGTGGTTCAACGATCAATTTCATGCAAAGTGGATTGGAAGGTTTGGGCCTGTTGAATTTTCTCCAAAATCACCTGACATAACTCCTATGGATTTATTTTTGTGAGGAGTTTTGAAAGAGAAGGTTTACGCTAATGATCTTATACCAAACAATTTGAAAGCACTAAAGGAAGCAATATGACCATGCAGTATATGAAATTAATCAGTCGCACATACATACTACATATAAAGTTTATAACGAATTCTATAAAGAGCAGAGAAATGCACACAAAACGGTGGTAGTTATGTAGAATAAGTTTGCAGTTGCGCATGTTGGTAAGGTTTTTGAAATTCCTTATTTTTAATTTTGATTTACGTCCACCATGATATGTATAATTGATATTAAGATAGAGTTTTGGTAATTTTGCAAGAAACAGAGTTTTTATTATAAAAAATAATATTTTTCTCTAAAATTAAAAATAATAAAGCTTTTCCTCTTCAGGACTCGAGCCATGGACTCATTGTATAATACTGTAATATCTATATAATTTTCTGAATTAAAATCGTCCCCGTAAACATTGTAATAAAATCAATTTTGACCACTTTCTATAAATAAATAGGGTAAACTCCCGATTATTTATCCGTGTTAATGGGGGATCGGAAAAATTCGGTTACGGAAAAACAGGATTAATCCACAGTACAATAATGTACCTATTTTACAAAAGTGCGAAAATTTATTAACAACTTCGTCACAAACGTTGACAACCTAAATCAATAAAAATGTGTTGTATATACTAAAATTACATATAAAAAAAAAGTATTTATACACAAGTATGTATGATAAAAAGCATTTCAAAAGCACAAACCATCGTCACTAATCTGCAGCATTTCAATTGATTTCAACATTTCAGTGTGTGTGTCAGGATTTAAATAGGTAATTTAAGTAGGTAATTAGTTTCAAACTTATAGTTGGCAAATATGTACTAAAAGTAGTTATACATCTACGTAGATAATATATAGTACTATAAAGTATTTCAAAACATTCAAAATCAGCAGGAACTCTTCTTTAAATATCTATAGTTGAATAGTTATCATTAATCTATACCTATTTTAAATGACGTACCTATATGTATTTATAATCTTTATTAAAAGAAATTTATCAAAGCTTCGATAGGAAGCTACCTATCCATATTTTGATTGTGCATATACCGATGTTTTCTATAGATAGGCTTAATTTTATTAAAACAATAATTAAATCGCTTATTATTAAAAGGGACTAACAATAAGTCATTTTTACTAGTTTTGAGAAAAATAAAAAGAACGTACTAACTTCAAAATTTAACAATGTTTTCTAAATTTGAGTTTTTATTACATTATTTATAACTGATGAATAACAAGTAGTGTTTTTAAGTTGTCCTGAGAATCGTTTTGTGTCTTTTAACAAAAAATTACGTTTGAAAAAATCTGACTTAGGTCCATTTAATAATAAACAACAATAAAACTGATATTATCCACATTATCTTTATTAAATATAAATAAATATTAATGTATTTTAAGTTGCAATAAACCATAAAAACTTTCGGATTAACTATATAATTTGCAGTTTAAACCACACATTTGGTTTAGATTAATTGTCATTGAAAACCAGAGGTAATTTCAAAAGGTATTAACAATAAGTCAAGCCGACTTGGTCGATAGTGGATCCATGTGGATTATTTTATCACTAAACTATTGCCGGTGTAGTGAAGAGCAATGTATATCTCAAAATGGCCAAAAAGTGACTCGAGTCTCTTTTAATAAATAATAAGCGCTTCAATTATATTTAAGTGATATATATATATATATATATATATATACACCTACTTAACTAATTTTTAAATAAGTATGTATGTAAGTATGATATCTAACTAAATATGATATCTAAACTATCTTGTGACACAATTAACCCAGTAACATCCTAATTGCCTACTTAATTAGTTGATATAGACATTTGATTTGTAGTTTTTAATCAATTGTCAATATTTATATCTAACAGTAGACAAAAACAATCGTTTACACACGTGAAGAATATATTTCAAATATAGGTAGGCGAGTAGATATGTGGTTAGGTACCTTAATATTCACATTTTAAAAAATATAACGATTTACAGCGTAATTGGGCATTCTGCAATAAATCAATGTGAGTGATGTTGGTAAATTTAA
The DNA here is from genome assembly GCA_036326145.1 of Rhagophthalmus giganteus. NCBI lineage: Eukaryota > Metazoa > Arthropoda > Insecta > Coleoptera > Rhagophthalmidae > Rhagophthalmus > Rhagophthalmus giganteus. The sequence continues at coordinate 54,521,887 of JARFJA010000001.1, forward strand.
TTTAAATATTTACTCATTCGAAGGAAAATTACAATAAATTGCAAACTTACCTCCCATAATGAGCAATAATTCATACCTCGTTTGATAAAGAATACAATCATGTTGTACTTATTATATAGGTACCTATAGGTTTGCAAAATTAAAATTGAGAATATATTCATTTAGATTTAGATGAAAGGTACATCATTCACCTGTGCTCGTAGTCGTTTTAACTAATTATTAGATTAAATTTGCGAAATTAGCGAAGAAACTAATTTTACGAAGCACGTACCTCTTTATAAGTAGATATTGTGTTTAAATACCTAATTAAGTACCTACTGTCAATATTAATTTGTCGATGTCACGCGTTACGATTCGTCGCACTTTTTTATATCTATAAGTAGACAAAACCACAAACCAATACAATAATAAAACGACACTTAAATTGATAAGGGCGAAATAAAATGCAATAATATATTGAATTTAGTGAACTATAAACACATTGATATCAGGACAACACTTAAACCTAACCTAAAAATAAAGCGTCGATATGTCTAGAAGGGCGTGCAAATGTGCAATGTGCCACGAATTCCCCACTCCAAGGACATCGCAAGTACCGCCTTTATCCTCGAAATGTTGATAAGCAACCGGTTTCAGTTCCTCCTATAAGTCGTACCACACCAATCAGAAATCTGATAGGAGTGGTTTTCGGATTGTCGCACTGAATGCTAGCGAAATCTATCGGTTTAGGATTACAACTAAATTCCAAGCCAACTATTATATGATTATGCTTCATTATAGTCGCTACACTCGTAGGAAGTAGATGGGTGATCTTGAGAGGCAATTTTCGCCGTAAAAAAACGACATATGTACTCAATTTCGTGTAATTTGGTTTCGGGTTAATCTCTGAATGGTTTTTACGCAATTATAGTATGAATTACACATATTATCGAAGTTGAATGCGGCAAATTACTCGAGTGCTTTGATTAATGTGGTGATTAACTACTTGCTTCAATTTAATCGTTTCGGTACCGAATTTAATTTAATTTTCGATTTTCGGTTTTAAGTTGTGAATTAAAATTTTGTGACTTGGATTGATTTTCGTTTCGTTTAGTTAATTGTTTGTGCTGCGCATCGTTATTAACCGTCGGAGTTATGTTCAATTAAGTGCTAGACAAAACAATAAGGTACAAGTGATCGACGATGTTGGGTAGTGGAAAAACAACGAATTTATTATTGTCAATCGTCGATAGTGAACATTTAATTTGGTGCTATCGTAGGTATACCTACGAATAAATAAATTTAAAAAACTGCGTTCTTTAAAATAAATATCGTAATCAAAATTTGCATATTATGAGGCAAAGGGTCGTCGATTGAGTTTTCGTGAACGTGCGATTAAAATTCATCAAACACGTCTCCTTACTTTATCAAGGTGGATCACAAACCCTTCACGACGTTGAATTTCACCGATTTGGGTTCCCCGTTCGGGGGCCCTAACGAGGATCCGCCAGGAACACCCGCGATGTCAGGAGAGGCCCATCTCGGTCCTCCAACACCGCAGGATAGTAGTAATTCAACGCCAGTGTCGAAAAGCGCTTTTATCGAACTTCAACAGCACGGCTACGGACCCTTAAGAAGTTCTTATCAACACCCTTTTAGTTCGCCGGCAGGAAATGCGCATACGGGACCGACGGGACATCATGACGGGGGGTTCCCTAGTCCTCGAGGGGCTTTGGGCGCTTATCCGTTCCCTCCTATGCATCAAAATACGTATAGTGGTTATCATTTAGGATCATATGCCGCAAATTGTCCTCCATCGCCTAAAGATGATGGTAAGTTGCCCATTATATCGCATAATTTTATAGGGTTTCGTATCTATAAGCGTTAGGTACCTACATGCATTGTAGGTTCAATTGTTACCGTGATAACCAAACATTAACTATTATTTATTATACATTTTTTATATTATATTATTAAACATTAATTATAAAAGATCATTTAATTTTTCTTTTATTTAACGAGCCGAAAATAATAGATATAAGTAATTTTTAATTATTAGTCGCAGTTTTTCCCCCATGACTAACTAAATAAAAGGATTAAATCTAAAAAAGCCTAAAATTTGTAACAATATACCTATATAGACTTGATAGACGGCGATATTTATTGTAATAATAATAGGAAATTTATAAACAATAAAAGTTTTTCACAAATTTTCCGTCGGCATTCATTTGATTTTTTACTTGTAGGTAGGTACCTGCGTATATAAGCTAGGGATATGCGTAGATCTGCATTGAAAGATATTAATAAAATTCCGTAATTTAGTTTCTTATAATGAGTATAGGTAAAATTATATTTTACAAAATTATGTCGGTAGGTATATAGGTACGTTTCTAATAACTTACTTATAGGTACGTATACCTGCAGGGTAGGTATCGCCTACCAAACATCTTATTCTATTTTATCAATATCATATTTTATGAAATATTTTGATTTCCGGAGGATTTGATTAATATACTTATTTATTTAATCTACTTATATCCATCCATAGGTAGATATTAGCTCAATAATTTCAAGAAGTATGTATATAGGTATTTAAATACCTATAGCAACTGACAATACCAAAATATTTAATAAGATGTGTAAGTACCTAACTCACTCGCATATCTATACCACGAACAAGCTATAAATATGTATTGTTGTATAAAATATTACCTGTAGGTATGTCAGCGTCGATTATTTACTTATGTTAGTAATTACAATCGGTAGGTAAATACTTACCTATTAAATACATAGACGGGTACTAAGTATTGATTCTTATATTTTTAAACACATTTTAAATTTATAAACGCGACTAAATGTGTAATATATGCTAAATCGCTTTATAAATGACAACAAAATTTATTCCAGTTCTCCTGAATAGTAGGTACCTACCTTAACGTTAATGTACGTTTAAAATATGTATGATGGATAACTTTATACCCATACATTTTCCATAAGTAGGTATAGTTAGTAAACAGATAGATTTTATTCACAAGCCTGTTTACCACTGGTTTGCAATATAAAGGTATAGATACCTAAATTTAGTATAGGTATATAATAATGATATTTGATAAAAATCTATACGACGTAAAGAATATTTTAAAAAAGGGCAGTATGTAGGTATCTATTAGGAGTACTATTTATGGTTGAATAACATATGTTACTATCTGTATTATATAGTTAAGTAATAACAAAAGAGTTTATAACTATTAGGATAATCTATAACTATCTAGGATACGATAAGAGTGGGGTAAACGGACACTTTAGGAGATTTTTCTAAAAATACTTTTAAATGTTTACACTTATATTGATTGCAAATATTGTTACTGTTATTCGGAACATTGCTTTATGATATATTCATATAATTACCTACATATATATATATATATATAACTGTATCAAGAAAAACAGCATAAAGCAAACATGTGATACACGCGGGTGTACGTTTGTCCCGACGTGACGGTATGGGCAAACGGACGCTTAGTAGAAAAAACCGAAAACGTACCTATCATCGGTGATTCCGTCCACGAATAACAACCACCTCCCCCCCACTCCGCCTATTTTTCGCGATCTCTTACTATTCAGTAATTAAAACAACACTCATTCGTGCAGTTTTTGCCATACGCAAAATATGAACTAGAACAACAATTTCATTAAAACATTATTAACTTAACCAAAATAATTAAATTTAGATAGGTATAGGTAAGTATACGTTATTAGCAATAAGTTCCAATGCACGTCATACGTAAAGTGTTACAAAATTTGTAATATTCAGTTTAAAGTTTTGAACGTGGCATATTCTACCTGCACACCTGCAAAGAAAGACTATTAGTACTGTAAAAATACGAGGTTTTATTGATGACGTGGTGGATTGGAATTTATCGTGAATAATGTATACCTATAGGTATATACATTTGCCCCTGTTCACCTATGTCTGCTTGCTCTTATTTATAATAAATAGCATTGATATCAGAAACAGGATTCCCATATTAGTAGATATTTAACGCAGAAGAAACCTTGCTATTTCCTATACTCAAAGAAGAACCTTCACGAATTAATTTTAATCTTAAGAGATTTTTATGTTTTCAAACAATTTTTCAACGTCAAGCTTTTACCTACATTTAAACGTTCGAATAAACGATTTCGATTTATAATAGGTTATCTGCAGTATAGGTATACTGCAACGTATCAAACTAATAAAATAAAATTGTCGACCTTATTACACATTTCAATATATTCCTTATCGTTCTAAGAGGTGTCCGTTTGACCCCACCGTCATGCCCCACGTTCTTTTTTAGAGTATCTTTTGTATGTAGTTAACTATATACTTTTTTGTATAGATACTTAATTGGATAATTTCTGTTTACAAACAGATTTTACTATGATTCTCTTAATTATTTTTTTAGAGTGTACGTAATAAGTATAGGTAGGTACCTGCTTATATCTGGCTATACATTTTCTGAAATAAAAATTTAAATTATCTCGAGAAGAAATCATATTGATGAGGTTTATGTTGTAGGTAGGTGTTAAAATTAGGTACCTATCTAGATACTAAATAATAAACCTGTATATTTTGAAGATAACTAAGAGTAGTTTTAAACAATTTACAAAATGAAATAAAATAGATATTAAATATAATATAACGAATGTGCTTGAATATACGATTGGATAAAACCAAAAATTGTCCTATTGCCTCACTCGTCACTCTTTGATTAGAGATTCAAAAAAGTTAATTATTATTTAATACAGAACCTCCGTCTTAAGTGTTTTTATGTTTGAATGAAGTGAACACATGATATATAGACGTATTTTTTTAACAAGTTTGAAACGCTGTCGATTGACAACCCAGGGATAATGTGCCGGCAGGCGTCATCGTCAGTATTGTTTCTTACGATAAAATTATTAAAATGAATAACTTCTGTTCGACGAATAGATCATTTACAATTTTTTGTTACGAGCTCTCTTAATTATTGTGGCGGCATAGGGGAAAAAAACGGAGAAATAATAGATAGATACCTACGTATAAAATACTATTACTTACATAAGATTGTCAAGTGTAAAATTGGATAATCATCGTAAAGGTAAAGAGCCATCACAAATTCCACAAACTATATTATAGTAGAAGACAAATAATGACGTTCGTTTTATAAAATATTGGGCGAGTTACTAAAAATTTGCAATAAATTAATATTTAAAAACAAAGCTATAATAGGTACTTATGTAAGTAAACTGTATATGATGTAAAATCTTCATTTTATTTAAACAAGAAGCAACAAATAATTATGATTTATTGCAGATAGAAAAAGGTAAAGCTATTTAAATCAAACGTATATTTGTTTAAATATGGGCCAAAGAATAATCGGTTTAATTTAAAATTAAATAGGCACCTATATGTTATCCAAGTACGGACGTTATCAATAAAATGTTATTAGATGATGATGGTGATGACGTTTCACACAGTGTTGTTACTTCACACCTCGTATTTTTACAGTATTGATACTAATAAATTGTCATGTAATGCAGGTATGTGCAGGTAAATTATCAGTATTATACCTATGTTACTTTTCAAACTTTGAACTGAATTACAACTATACAATCTAATCATCATTTTATTGATGACGCGTAACGAAACCTTTCTTGGATAGGTACCGTATAGGTACATTTTGTTTAAATTAAACATATTTTGCCTTCGATTAAGTTAACTCAAAGTTACGTTCTTTAACATTTTTACTTAAATACACTTATAAATAAATACTTATGTAGTCTTACAAATACTAGTGCCGCTTTCTAGTAACTCGATTAACTACGTTAAAATGCTGTAAAGATGGCGTATTTTATTCTTACAAAGAGCAATAATTGTTGTATAATTTAAAGATGTAAAAAAAGTTAATATTATATTTACTATTAATTCGTATGCATTTGTAAAGGCACTTGAATGACATTTAAATTGCGATAGACCGTACTTACCTGCATAGTATGTATTTCAGATATTTATGATTAGCTTTAAGATTAAAAATTAAGCAGAAAAAAGAAGATTAATGTTTAGAACTAACGTGCAGGTAAAAAATTAAAAAAATTACACAATGACTGTCGTCTTTTTACTAATCTGTCAACACCGTAATCAATTTCTTATAGTAACTAACCTCCTAATCGCCCTAGTCGACGAAACTTTTATCCAAGAAGTTAACGATTAACAAAATTAAACATCTTAGATAGATATAGTAAAATTATTGGTGGAATTACAGCGTTTTAGTTTTGTTTAAGTTATAGAGAACATGCAGGTCGACACTTTATCAAGTTTTAGATGTAAGAATTGTCAACATAAATTAAAATAAAAAACTTATAAAAATAAAAACTTTGTATTAAAATTCAAAAAAAGTTAGACCTATTTTATGCATTATCCAACCGACCTGGCGGATTCACTTCATCAGTAAAAAGTGACTATATTGTTTATTTGTAATTCGGTTTAAAGTTTGGAAAGTAGCATATTCTATAGATGATTTACCTATACACATATTAGATAGTATAAAGAAAGATTGCAATTTATTAAAACTTTAAAAATACGAAGTGCGAGGTGACAACACTGTGTGAAACGTCGTCATCTAGTAACCTTTTATTGGTGACGTGATCGCCAGGCCGTTTGGATAGACCATAACTTCAATCTCAATTTATTGCTGATATACCTAAATATCAGTCGCGCCTCTACTAAAATTATGATAACACCTAAATATACAGTATTCTATGGCGACGCCAAAAGTCAAAATTTATTGGCCAGTGTTATCTGCAACGAGGTATTTGTTGATGTGGTTAAAATTTAATTTTCTACTTAAAGTTTGTTTGTTGTGTAAATTATCCGACGTATCAGACAACGTGTTCCGAAAATAGATGCCTCAAATTGCCGTCAATTTGCAAATTATCTATTGATTAGTTAGTAGCTCAATAATATGTATATCTACCTAACTACACTTTCCTACCAACTAGCTATTTCGTAGATCGTGAATTCCTAATATTATCGGTGACAGTATATTTGCTATGTAAGCGACAAAACGTCGCCTTATTGTCGAAAAAATTGGCTGATAAAATCATTTATTTTTATTTAAAAGGCCGATTTTACAATTTTTCTATTACATATATTATCTAGGTAAATAGGTATATGTATACAAAAATAACATATTCTGCCGATGATTTACCTGCACATTTAGATGGAAATATGAAAGACTACAAAAGGTATTATTAGTGTAAGAATACGAAGGTGACACCACTGTGTTAAACGTCATAATCTAGTATAACTTTTTATTGATGACGTGCTTCGGAATAAAATTTGAATGGCCTTCAGATAAATTTAATTAAATTATAATATGATTGTAGTCTTAAATAAATGTAGACATTGTATTTTTTATGATTTTTTGCGATTTATGTGAGTTTATAAAATAAATAGGTATCAGAATAATTACACGTCTTCTAATAAATTTAAACTTGTAGAATATGTATAATACGACGATGTATAATACATACATTACAAGTAACTAAGAAATTAGTTCTACAAAATATAGTGGGCAATTATAACACACTTACGTTTTGCCAATTAAAAAAAAATCGTTTAAATATCACGCATTTCACATACTCTAAACGAATTATTGCGTTTTATAAAACTTTTATGGCTTACGACTACTGTAAAATTTAGCAATTCAGTCGTTAATTTTAAAATTCGTATACTTATAGGTACGTGGGAGAGCTTTTAAGCTTATAACAAGCTATTTTGTGATGAATCAAAGTATGATTTCAAAAAGTTATTAATATTTACCATAAAATTAATTAATATTGAATGTATTATAATCAATCATTACCAAAATGATTTTAAGATGGCCTTTTTGATTATTTGCGATGTATCTACGATAATTAAGTCGTACGGAAAGAAATGGAAAAATAAAATTTGTCCTTGATAGTTATAAAAACAGCGCTAAAAACGTCACAATATTAGGAAGTACTTACCTACTTATAAATATAGAATATAATTGAAGTAGACGACTTTTATATAAGTACTTATAATACTTCTAATATTAACTATACAAAGATTAATCAGTTGTAATTACCTAACTATTATTTGTATTGATATTTTGGTTTGGAAATTAGTTTGTTATGTAGCTTTTATGGAGGTTGGAAACAATCGATTTTTGAAAAACTTGTTAGTTAAAAACTAACTAACATTCAGTAGGTTTCAGTAGGCAACAGTATTTCAGTATTTAATGTTTTATTGATATTTAGACACGATTAAAATCGTAATTTGTTGAACAATTTTTCAAAATAAAATCAATAAATATTAAATAATGTTTAATATTTAATTTGATAAATCTAAATGGATAGAAACGACATAACTATATAAGCAAAATATAAAGAACGATATTAAACCAGAAATTAAAACACAAAACGAAAAATAAATTAAATTACCTTTCGTTATTAACTAAATTGTATGAATCTTTGATAAGATCAAGCCATAAAAAAATTGAAAAGGTATATTAAGCGTATTTAACGTAAGGTGTTAATAGATTACAATCTGGAGACAACTACTATTCAAACTGACTTCAATAATGATCCATCTATTATGACTAATTTGGTTAATTAATTTTAGCCTCGATTACCAGATATTATGTTGGCGTTGGTGCAGTTGAAATAAAAACCGTTAACTCGTCTTGGCACTAATTATTGTTAAAAGGTACACTTACAAGAGGACGCCTAATCGATTCATTAAAAGAGGATCGATAAATTTAAATTGAACGTACGTCGGTGCCTAGACACAGTTCTAGTTTTTTGTTTATATAAGCATGCATTTACCTATAGATACGAGATTTTATGATTAGACATTTCAGGAAATGTATATAAGTGCATTAAACGGAATAGACGCAGACGTTATTAATTATTTTGCAATACAGTTAGTGTCGCCTACGTCTCATTTGCAGTAGCATATAGGGTGCCTAACGTTATTTCTTTATGGAGTTGCGCGGTATTAATTTATTTTGTGCAGACATATCTACCCAATAATTAAATAGATTTAAATTTAAAAAAACTAATTACTTAGTAGGTATTTATATGTATATAGTTAAAAAAAGCCTAGTTTTACTACTGTAACATGTTTGTCAATAAATTTTGCCATATGTATAGATATTTACATTCCGACTATGAGAGAAACTCAACTGAGATCTTTTAACAAAGTAAATTCGTCGATTTTCTATTCAAAATAAAGTTGAGCGCTTATTCGATAAACAAAAACAGTATAAATTCAAAGTTTAATACGTTAAATTATATTAAGATAATGTAAGATTATGCCACAACTACAAAAGACTTGTGTTTGTTGATGAGATTATTAAATTTTATGTTACAATGATCAAATTAAAATAGAAATATATCTAAGCTTTGCCACAGATTGAGGTAGGTACTTAAAACAGATGTAAGGAAAGGAGCACATGTACGTATCTATTTTATTTTTATAATAAATACCTATATAAAAAAATGGTTATTTTTAGTCATTATTAAATGAGTAAACATATTCTATCTAGTACTTCTAAGAAATTTTAACATTACATCTTTTTATTTATGGATAAATAAATTTAACATTAATTTTTAAATATAGAACCTCGATAAGTCAATTTTTGCGCTAATCGCAGGATAATGAAGAAACTAGTAATTATAAGAGGCCCTCGAAGGGTTAGCTTTGTTAAATACTAATAATTCACTTACCTACATGCATTAGACATGTTCGAATTTTTCTATAAACTTAAAACAGCGACATTAACAATAAGTATATAGGTAACTTTTTTAATTTTTAATTGATTGTTAAAATTTAAAAGTCAGACAGTGTTGGGTATTATATAAAGAAGTAAAAATATTGGAAATAATAAAAAGAATGTAGTACTTGCAGTTTAAAAGTATTTATTATCACTCCAAACTCTACTTTTATTAAAAATTAGTACCTACCTATAATTGAAAATTCAATATCTTGTAGATTAGTTTTTCGAAAACTGCGCAAGTTGTATCTGCATCTAATTATTTTTAGTAGACAGATGATGGAGAGTATTGTAGGGATTGTAAATAAGATAATTAATTAAATTTTACTATATATAGGTAAGTAAAATATTAAACATTCGTGCGATTAATTTGCTATAGCACAAAAAAATAAAAAGTTCTTCAAAAGTAATCAATTTACCTACCTAAAAAGTGTACTCAAATTATATATTTACTGTCGGGAATTAATTTTCAACATTGATTATTATTAAGTATCACTTGATGTGCATTATTGAGTACTCCATCGAGCATGTACATGGTGAAAGAATATTCTTATCTCTCTTTACTACTATAGTTAGTCTAAATCTATATCATCTCTTTAAGATCTTATCAAGATTTTTTATGGCCAAAGGATAATATTGTATGTATAAATGATGATTATAACATTAGGTTAGCTCGACAAACAATAAGATTAATTTACATCGAAACAATTAGATATGAATAAACGATTTTTATGGAAGCTATAAACTTTTGTTTGGCAATTTCGTGTTACTTGATGTATCCAATTTACATGCCTATATATAATTGCATTGAGAAAAAGGCAAACTACATATTATGTATAAATTATTTTTGTTAGGTACTTAACTAGTGTTTTCTTGACAATACATATCTTTTGTACCTAGTTTAAACTATAGTTTTTAAATGGGGTTTAAACGTCGGTTTCTTCAACTTTGAATAAATATGTACTAACAAATATTTTTCATGGCAATAACTTGTGCCTGATTTTGTTAAAAAAGCAGGTTGTTAATGTTTACTAAGCTGTTTCTTGAAAATGGGCGTCAGAACCTTTCTGACGGAAACTAATTGTGCTTAAAGGCATCGAGATATTCAAAATAACGATTGAGACAATTTATACGTGAAAACATAAAGCTTCGTGCTATCACATAAAAGAAACGATTAACAGACACCCTTCAGGAAATTAGCAAAAAAAATTGCGGAAAAAATAATAACCAACCAAATGTAAGTAACTGAACTACAATCAATAGAAAAATTATGGGTTCATTTAAAACAAAAAATTACCAGAGCAACTGGATAGCAAAATTTTTTTTCCCAATTGAACGTTAACGATATGCATGTTAAGAGAATTAGATGATTTACACATTGGAAGACTTTTTTTCAAAACAATCCTAGTAGAAATTAACGTTGTGATAAGATCGTGTTTATACAGCGTCAATATTTAAATATTATAGATTAAAAACAACATTAACAAAATATTGCGTTTATACCGATAAATCAATATTAAAAATTAAACATTTTCCTAACGTTTTGATTTTAATTCAGATCAATGTTATAAATTTTGGTGCCAGTTTTTAATTGCCCAACTGTAGTAAATTGAAACTTAGATTTTATTAAAATATGTACATCAGCAAATTTACGCTATTAACAAAAATGGTTAAAAAATATTACCGTACCTATAAGAAAATATTCGTCTGAATTTTTGATATATTTTAATTTCCAATTTCAATCAATTATATATAAATAAGTTATATAGCTCAATGTGGATGAACTTTTACACGCCCATAAAAAAATGTAATAATTGCATTCATTTCTTTGCAGATAAATGTTTATCGTTGGACCGACCTTCGGGTGGAAGCAAAGGTAAAAAAATGCGTAAACCGAGAACGATATACTCCAGCCTTCAACTACAACAACTAAATCGGCGGTTTCAAAGGACGCAGTATTTAGCACTTCCCGAAAGAGCCGAATTAGCAGCTAGCTTAGGTCTTACGCAAACGCAGGTGAGCAATTTATATTGTTTTTCAAGCGCCACTTAAAATTAACAACTCGCATTTATAAGTTAGATTTCGATTTTTAAACGTTTTGCGCGTATTTAAATTTGGATGTGGTTTTTAAAATTTTTGTTCAATTTAAACTTTAAAAATCGTATCGTATTTTATTTAAAAATTGATGGCGTTTTGTAACAGATGTAATATCTTATTTAATTATTATAAGAACTATAGCTCTTTTAAATATTACACTTCGTCCAAACCTATATGCAATCCACGTCATCAATAAAAGGTTACTAGATGATGACGTTCACACAGTGCTGTCACCTCGTACCTCGTATTTTGACAGTTCTAATAAATTGTAGTCTTTCTTTATACCATCTAATATGTGCGCAAGTAAATCATCTATAGAATATGTCATTTTCCAAACTTTAAAGCGAATTACAAATAAACAATCTAGTGACTTTGTATTGATGACGTGATTGCATATAGGTTTGGATTGGCCATACCTATTTAAACGTTCGCTATATAGGGAAATCAAAATCTTTAAGTACCTGTAATTAGGACGCTTGATTGTTTTACGTAATTTTTATGGGCAGGAACCTAACCTAATTATTTTAACACATTTTTATCTATTCAAAATTTTAATTTTGATCATTACCTATATCAAAATCAACAATTTTAGGCTATTGCTCGTAAATCAAGCTGTCATATCGCTTCGAAAAGTTTCTAAAGAAGTTTAGAATAATATATTTTATTGATCCTTTAAGTTGCTCAATTGAAATAAAAGTTCCAAAATTTTCGTTAATAACAATAACTGTCGTGCGCTGCGCATTCAGGTGATAAACTGCATTCATTTAGATCTTGTTAAAAGGAAATCGCGAATCAAATATGTAATTTATTAGTTGTACTATAACTAGTTGTACTAACTATAGTTAAATAAAATATAGGTGCCCCGACAAAACGACCTCTAAATAAAATAAAATACTGAACGCATATAGGTATCTACATTTTTCTTGGTGATAATATCTGAATGGTTAATGAATTTTTTTTACAAACTAATAATCTACCTAATAAAAAGTTTCTCATTTGAAAACAACGTTTTGAAACACCGTATGGTATGATAGACATATATTTTTTTAATGCAATACTTATGTATTTAATTTTCATGTTTTATTTAATAAAATTGTATAGATAAACTAAAACACGAACTATTTTGTCTGACCACCAATATAATACCTAGTAGAATACAATTTTCATTTCGTACAAATGTTAGTTATTTATTATAACCAGAATAATGTTTTCTCTGTGGCAGTCGGTTGCGTCGAATTTTTTATTTATTTAAAAATTGCAAGCACATTTTAGTAGATAGGTACATAATCATATCATTAGAGTTGTTAAACTTGTACTTACATTTTTACACAGATAAAAGCTAACCTTGTATACCTATACTTACTTCGATATATCTAAAGTTTTAGTTATGAATAACAAAAGTGCTACCTATTCCTAATAATTGTAAGTAGTATTATTATCTACATACCTATAGCTTATCCAAACCTATATGATGTTCACGTCATCAACAAAAAGTTACTAGATTGTTTGTTTGTAATTCGGTTTAAAGTTTGGAAAGTGACGTAATCTGTAGATGATTTACTTGCGCACATATTAGATGGTATAAGGAAAGACTGCAATTTATTAGAACTGTCAAAATACGAGGTACGAGGTCACAGCACTGTGTGAAACGTCATCATCTAATAACCTTGTATTGATGACGTGAACATCATATAAGTTTGGATAAGCTATATACACTTATTTTTCCGTTTTTATTATCCATTTTTCAAATTTTTCACAAAAAAGTGATTCGTATAGGATGTTACGAGACAGCTTGCTAATCTGATCCGTCAATCGCATTTCTCGGATTTATACATAGTTGGTTGAACAATAAAAAATACCAACCATTCGCATATTAATAACAAAATATCTTACTTCCGACGCTCATAATTCATTCGCATTTAGTTAATTTCCTTTATATATATATACAAGTAGTAATAACTTTTTTCTACACAGTAAACGATCTTTTCACTTCTACCGATTATTTTACATTATTATGAATTATTATGATTATAAAATTTTTATAATTCGATAATCGATCGTGAACGTAACCATAAGCACCTACTATAGCAAAATTTTAATAAGGATTTATGTTCGAAGTTTTCAAAGTGTTGAAAAGTACGTAAAAATTCGTATTTGTTGATTATAACAGAGTTCTATACTGTAATATTATGTATCGAATTCATAATTATGGGCATAAAATTTAAAATTGCTTCAGATATACATAGTCGATCGAACTTAGCACTGAACAGGTTTTGCTGAGCTTTAATTATGTGTTACGACGCCGATTTCTTAGAGCTTCTTTATTTTGCAATGCACAACTACTTGAATTAATGATTAAAGAACAGTAGCTAAGATAATAAACGCATCAAAAACGAAGATCTGGCTGTTGCCGTTGAATTTTTAATGATGTTTTTTTAAAGTAACTATAAGTTTCAAGGTATGAGAAATAAGTTAGAATTTACTGGATATAAAATTTCTTAAAAAATCCATTAAATCGGTTAATAGTTGCCGTAAAGTGAATTTGGGCATTGTAAACAATAAAACTATAAAATGAAACAGTTGTTTACTGTCTGTTTTTATTATTATGTGAACTGTGAGTTGGACCATATATACGTATAAAACCCATTGCTTTCGACTTTAAGTAGGTACCTATGTATTTAGATTGTATATTTTGGGTTTTCAATATTTATTTAATAAGGGAAAAAATTGAAAATGTGCATTAACTACCACCGTTATATGAGTAAAAATAATTAAAAAATTACTGATGGGAAAGTGGTGCGAAACTACCGTTATTCGAAAAGGTATTTACCTACCTACATTTGCTGCTTATTTATTAATTACTCAGTTTTCATTTAATTATACAAGAAGTTTACAAAATGTTTACGTGGAAATAGTTATTGTTTCTTTAACGCTAATTCGTTGCTATGCATAATAATAGTTGGTAATGTTGCAATAAACGATAATTCATTGCAAAAGCGGTATATTATCTTAATATTTCAATATTTTTTTGGAACACATAAATACTTAATCTTCTAATTACCTATATATCTGCTGAAATAATTTTATTAAAAGTGATTTAATTTTGTTATTTATCGTATCGGCCGTTATATCTACTTACTTTATTTTCTAAAAGGATGCACTTTATCGTGATAAACACTAGTTATCTATATGCATATACATTGCCATATATGCTTACTAAAGTTAAAATGGTGTAAAAGTTAAAATGTAGCTTATAATGTTCAAGTTAATAAGTTTACGGACCAACTTTTCAATGCAGATTTCACTATAGATAACGGTTTAATAGCTATTTGCACAACGAGATAAGAAAAGTAAATTTTTCCATTCTATTAGTCGTGAGATTTTTGATCAAGGCGCCGGCCGAGATCAAAAACACGTCGTGAATGAAAAAAAAAACATCTTTTCCTGACGAGTTGTTTAAAGTTCCCCTCGATGCAGCGAAATATTTTCTTGCCAAGGAAAACAAAAGTAAAGAAAGTAAATTTTTTTCAATTTGTGAAGGCCTCGCCGATCTCTTTTTCATTGTTTCTCTTTTATTTTATTTTTCCAAAAATTATTGCACTTTTCCTAACTCAAATGAGCATTGAAAAGTTAAAGAATTAATTGCCAACTTTTAAAAAATCTATTTTTCTTAATTTTCGTTATTGTCACCATAGAAATGAACAATTAAACTGCTGCATGCCGATGCCGATGCCGGTCGGTAGGTCAAAACAACGAATTCTAGCTTTGTACCCAGATACGTTCTGCGTCCGATAGGTACCTAAGTATATTGTAAATTGCGGAACTCTTAATACTTAAATTAGATAAATGTTCTCCACTGACGAGAGCCATTAAACTTTTCGAAAGCGATGACGTGAGCAAATCTATCTATACGACCTACACAAATCCACCTCGAACGTTAGCAAGTCTATAATTTATAAGTAATTTTTTTTACTAGCGCGTATAGTTTTTGATAGATTATCTGCATTTTTGTAACTTTGATGTGTTTGAGGAACGTATTGTTATCAAGATATGAATGTAAAACATTACCTACCTATATTGATTAGATATTATTAGGTAAGTAAATGTTATTTACAGAAAACTAGGAGTAAATTTTGTTTAGTTTCGTGCCGATTTGTATAATATTAATAGTTATTAGAATTTTTAGGGGCAATTATTTTAATAGGTGGCGATTTATTTTACTTTTCAAAACGTCAAAATATTGCTACAACGTCACTGGTTATTAGAACAAATTTTACACTCAAGTTTGATTTCTTATTTAAAAAACAACAAAAAGTAGTACCTATAGGAATCGCTTATAACGACGATAAGTTACCTACGCCCATAACGACGAAACCTCGCACATCGACGGACTTTTCAATCGAAATTATGTTCGACTATTGGTTATAACAACGGATTTCTAGGGAATTAACTTTTAAATGAAACTAACAATCTTACACCCGATAAACGACCGATTTTTCTCGACCGCTGGAGGTCGTTAGCAACGGTAACGATTGTAATTTATAGGATATGCCCGATAATAAGCCCTTTAATGAGTTCGCCGCTACTAAAAGTTTGATTTGCATTTTTTAAATGTAAATACAATTAAATTATATCTCAAATTAACATTAGAATCAAAATTAATTATAGTGATTACAGAAATAAATTATATCATCATTGAATGAGCGGTTGCAAAAGAAGAAATTACAATGCCATTAGCACCTATAAAATTAATGCATATTAAATGAAAAAGGTTTATTAATTGAATTATAATGAATTTCAACAAGTTAAATGCCTTTGCGATTAAAGGAGGTTTAGTTGATAACTGTATTTATATACTAGTTTTTCTTTATAATTACGTTATGATTTATATATTTTAAAGGTTCTTGTTTCATAAAGAAATTATTATTATCGTTACATTAAAGTGTTTGTATTGCTTTGTATCTATTTAAATTAGTATACTTTTATTTGCATATTAAGGTAATGCGATGGCAAATTCCATTAATTTGTGCAATGACTAACAGAAAACCGTTAATAAATCAGTAAATTCGCTTTTATTTATATTTAAAACAATCTATTTATCACTATAAGTAATCGGACAAAAGTAACATTTTGGTACGAATTTATGTTAGGATTTTTTTAAACGTCTTCGTTTTCCAGTTAATCCTATTAAAATTTTAATTAAACATTTACCTAACTATATTAACATAATAGTAATTTTATAGAATTTAATTCTTGTTAACCGGCAAAAGTCACTGGTAGCACGTCGTTAGTAGCTGAAGAGGAAATTACACGTCAGTTAAACGCTATACATGTGCATTTTTTAATTTATTTTTCTCTCTTTACCTATCTTATTATAATATATGTTGTTTTCATTTGATTTTTGTTATTTCGTATATAGTATTTCAAGTTCCTTTGATTTCTTTTAATAGACGGTTTTATTTTAAATCGATAGAGCGAGTATAAAACGATATAAAACAAAAAAAGCTTTATCTACATAAATTTCATAGAATAAAGCGTGTTTAGAATTACCGTGTAATTACTTTGCCTACTGATTAATTATTTGTAGATATAGAGGTTCTAATTTTTATTGAAAACGGCAAGTCGCGGCGACTTCTGTGACTGGTTATGTATACTAATTAGGAACACGATTTATGAACCATGAAGACCCAGTTATGCTCTCTAATAGTCAATTAGTATCGTGCTAATCGCGGTTCTTTACGTACAATACTCTGCGACAGAAATAATTTAAGGAATAGGTACTTATAAACTTTAATAAATTACATATTTTGAAAAATTACATTAATTTTATGTTTCAACGAAAATTAATGAATACGAGGTATTTCCCGAAAGTTTATGTATCAAAAATAATTTAATTATAGTATATCGCATTCTTGATCTGCAATATACCTAAGTAACTATATTATTTTATAAATTAATTCATAATTTTCCGAACAGGATTGTTAAACGTAGTTTTCTAGGGTAGTAGGTATCTTATCTTTTGCCCATTATTATTACGTTATGTTTATATTTTATATTTAGTTTGTTTTTTTTTATAATTTTAGTTTTGGTTTTGTCCAGTTGTTTAGTTCGTCTACTATCTTCAATTTTTGACATTTGCCTGCCATTATTCTTATTATCGTGCAATCGAACTAAGCACCATGTAAATATCTATATTGGAATGTACTTTTTAGTTTCTACTTATACAACCAAGTAGTGTCACTTGTAACAAAAACGTTTTGTTGTGTGCATTTTCTTTGTCACAAATCGTTTTGAGACGCAATTTTATATCAACACAACGTGATCCTTTGTCTTTAATGTAATCCTACAAGAATTAATAAAATAACAAAATCTTAAGGTTGACCACCCTATTATATTATACGAAAACATTAATTATACAATAAAATGTTTAGCAACTACCTAATGAATTCAAAGAAATTTTATAAAATAAACTTGTTTTTCGAACGCATACGTGTATCTACATTAATAAAAATAATGCTTTCATCGGTACCCTAACTAAATGATAAGTGTATCACATAAAGTCATAATTAATTAATAATTAATACTCTGGAGACGTATGATATATTTAGTTCCTCCCTCTTTACGCATTTATTTCAATTTTTTATTTATTGATAGGAAACATGTACTCGTTCCCCGTACTTCATAAATTATCAAATCGATACGAACCGACGTTGAATGTTCTGACCCTGAAATATAAATTATGTAGAATGAAAAATGATAATATTAACGCCCTTTCCTTTGTTGGATTCACGTTGCTGTAGTTTCAAACAACGTATTTAGTAATTAGAATGATAAAATAAGACTATAGAAATTAAATCCGAAATCATAAGATTAATTTTATGAAGCCGTATTTTTTTAATAAAATAAATACCAAATACGAATTCTCGATAAATACCGATTGCGAAATCAAAGAGACCTTTTAAAAATTAAGGAATCATTTTAAAATGAACAGAAATATAAATAATTATTTCGAAGAAAATAAATGAAATAGGTTAAAATCAATTGATAATTAATAACCTCGTTCAATCTCCGATTTTTGTTTTTTTTTATAAGTGATATTTACAGTAATTTACAGTAACAGTAATTTAAGTATGTGTTAAAATCAGCAACGCGAAGAAAACTGCGATAACCTAAAAAAATTCTATCTACTTGTAAGAGTAAGATGTTATATTAATTAAACGTAAATTTAAAATAGCCGTTTTGTATATAGGTATAGATATTTATCAAATACCTATGTTTGCATTAAAAAAAGCTGTGAAATTATGCAAACCGTGTCATGGAATAACGACAAATGATTAAACTAATTAATCATGGCTGTCCACATTAATAAATAAGTAATATTTTCTTATGAAATTTTAATTTATGACAAACCAGATCTTAAGAAATTGTACTAGTCGTTAAGATAAAGCATTTTTGAAGGCAGTGCAGCTTTTTTGTAGCAATTTTATTGTGCACACTCGTTTAACTTCTTACTTATTTGTTATAAATTTTAAAAATGTGATTATTATATACCTTCTAAGAATTAATATTACTTATAGACTTATGATAATAATAATATGTAAGGCAAAATTTTAATCGACCTTTTTCCATTTTAAGGAAATATATTGCGTTATGTCCTCGTTATTCACAATACCTAATCGTGTTCACTAGGTATAATTAGTTTGATATAGTCCTAGAGTAGTAATGTGTAAATAGATATGTATATGTAAATATCAAATATTAAGCTGAAGGTATTTTTCAAGCAATATACGCCTATTATATACTGTTGTAAGAATTGCCTATATTTAATTTTTAGGTACAATTCCACATATTTAATTTAATAATTAATAGGAAATTAAAAGAAATTCATAATACATATTTTCGTAAATAGTTACCTACTAAATGCAATGTTTTCGTATTATAGATAACCACTTTTAATAATTCGAACAGATATTTAGACTACTACAAACTTACGATTAGATTATCTACCTAACAAAATTAAAACCTGTTTTACCACTAGGCGGGACAAACGTTATAGTCTACGTACCGTATCTAAAAGATAGATTGCCGATATCTTTAAGGGTTAGATGAATCATGAAAATTGTTTATTTCTCAGGTACAGAGTTTCTTGATAAATTGATCATGCTTACCTATAAAATGTCCTGAAAGTACGAATTTTAGAAACAAATATGTATCGAGAGGTTAATTTTTTTAAATTCAATTTAGCTATAAATAAATGATTTAAAACTAATTGTAAATTTTAAAATTTTCGCGATTCATGATGAACAGTTGCAAACAAATGCACACACAAATATCATTCGCGCACGTACATACACCGAAACACGTCACTCCGATAGATGCACTAATCCGCACATCGCGGACGACGCCGACGCCGAAATTTTAAATACGCACCGAACAACACTACCACTCTTCACTAATAACCCGTCAGAACTGAAGTTATTTGGCCACGAATTTATTGCGTAAGGACTACAAGTTCGTTTTTACTTTAGAATGTTTCTATTCATTGTTCGAATTCTAATAGATATCTAAGTTACGAAGGGATTTTTCCCACATACGTTTTATTAATAATTGCTATGCCTATACGCATTTTATCACTCTGGTTACAGCTCGTAATAGAAAAGTTTATGGTTTTATTTACCTATTTATTTAAGTAGGTACACGAGGAAGATGATTACGGATTTTTAAATTAAAGATTAAGATATAATTTTAAATGGTCTTTAGCAGTGTAGATAATATATATTTTTATAATGAAGTTGTCGGTTATTTATTCCAAATTGAAAGGAAGTACCATGTATTAAAAAAAATAAGCTAAATTACAAATTTTATGTGTATAAAAACTACATTATTTTCGATCTTCAAATAATATGACGCTAGGCACTTATTTATTTATATTGTAAATTAAATAGGTAGGTACCTATACTTCGTCCAAACCTATATGCAATCCACGTCATCAATAAAAGGTTACTAGATGATGACGTTTCACACAGTGCTGTCACCTCGTACCTCGTATTTTAACAGTGTTAATAAATTGTAGTCTTTCTTTATGCCATCTAATATGTGCGCAGGTAAATCATCTATAGAATATGTCACTTTCCAAACTTTAAACCGAATTACAAATAAACAATCTAGTAACTTTTTTTTGATGACGTAAATTGCATATAGCTTTGGATAGGCCATAGTGTCTGATTCATACATTCGTGAAAATTAGACAACTTGATCTTAAGTACACCCGTAATCGAACAAAACCAGACGAAGCTTTAGGCGAAACTTTTTATCGTTAGATTTTCATATACATACTTACTTTAATTTAATTATAAAAGAAATTTACCTAGACACCTATATAATTTTATGCAGTACATGATAACATGTACAGCCAAGTTCGTAAGTTTTGTCCCGCCGCCTGTGTTAGTTTTTATCGTAAAAGGCTGCAAAAAAAGACTACTGTCCGTTTTTATTTATTATCTGACGTGTCCCTTTTCGCAGTTGATCCTCTTGATCCTGTCTCGTCGCTCGTTGGATTACGATCACATTTCGCGGCACAAAACATATGAACTTGACTGTACACATACCTACAAATTGTATGTATGCAAAGATTAATTTTAGAAAAAAACTAGTTATACTAATTTAAACGTTGCGTTGTTTAAAAGCCACAAAATGTTTATCGCTATACACATACCTGAATCGATTTTTAAAAGGAATCATTTATATTACTTATTATAGGACTTACTTAAGTTATTTTATGTGAAATGCAATATTTTTTATTACGTAAGTACCTACATTTTACCTACAATAAAACGAATGTGTACAGTTTCAAGGTTCTGATAACGACACCTTCCAAAATTTTTTTTGATGATGAATTGTTGAATTAAAACAGAACGTTTGTGACTAAAAACTAAAAAAAATTAAATAATATAGAAAGATGTGTTTTTCAACGTGAATGCCGACTGTCGGTGAAAGAAGACATTAAAAAAATTAAAGGATTTTAATCACAAAAGTAATACTGTATTGTAAATTAACTTAAAACTTGTTTTTTTTTCTTTAATCAAACGTTCTAAATGTACCGTTGATTTCATAAATTTACACTTCGTATTGAAACAGCAAAAATTACGTTTACTTTAAACTGTAAACATTAATTTTAATGTTATAATGCGCCCTTTACAGTTGATTTTTTTTAAGTTTTTAATTAAATTAATTAAGGAAGTACGAAAAAAACGGCGTGTTTATATAATTCAATCAATTAAAAATCTAGTTAGTTGCAATGCCTTAAATTAATAGTATTAGAAAATCAATAATTTGGATTAATTATCGCGTAAATTAATAAGTGGAAACTAAATTTAATTCTAGGGTATATTTCGGTACCATGTTAATTAAAATCGAGTAAGTATTTATAAAATTATTAAGCAGGACATTGATTTATTTCATTCCGATATACGATTAATAAATAGTTACCTAATTAATTAATTTATTGTTTCACATTCGTATTTTTGAGATTTTGGCGTTGAAAGTTAAATAAATTAAGTTGATAAAACGCGGAACGATTTATGGGTATTTAATTGTAGCTTACCTTAGTATGCATAATAAAACATTTGATCAATCTGTTGTAAATTAAGATATTTTATATGGGTGACGATGAATGATTAACGTTCAGAAGTTTCGTCGTTCGTATGTTGTAACATGAAAAACACTAGGTACAGTTGATAATTGTAACAAAGCGAGTGTGTCGAAGGTATATACCTATGTACATGTGACTTATAGCAATTGGGTTAGGTTAATTTTCTTCGATTTTAAATTGGCATTTCCTTTCTACTTTAGAAGTGATTTTTAATATTTCGAAATTGACTGCTGTCCTATGATAATATTTGATAAAATCTGCACTTTTTACAATAATTTCATAGAGTGCTGAAGTTTTAGGTCTGCCATTAGTCATCAAATATGTATGGGTATACTTTCGATTTTTCGTTATCAAGTAGATATAACCTCTTTGCGAACGATTTAATTGAGAATAGAACGATTTAAAATTATTATACTTAATACTTTTAAAGATTTTGGAGGCGCCTGTACATGATGTTCACTTACGGAGAAAATAAGTTTTTCTAAATTTATTTCTCTGATGGTAATCTGTTTTATTTAAGTAAAAACCGTTTCGAGGACAGTTACTATTTTCACCTTAGTGGTATTAAAATAATGGGCGTGTCGTGGGTTATACATCATTCTCGAAACCAGAAAAAAAAGCTACATTACGAGTTTTGATCTAATAATTTTTGCTCCAGATTATTTGTTCCATTTAGGCGGGTATATTATGCAAGTTACCTAAGTGCGGACAAATTTCGCACCCCACCTAGCGCCGTTTTATTTGTGACAAATTAAATTTCGCGTTTTTGGATTGACTTGCCAAAACAGATTGAATTAGTTTGTGGGTAGTGTTCTGCTGACAGGCAACTAACAAGTTGCGCGTTCGCGTTCGATATATAACCTACTTACTGAATATTTAATTAGGAACGATATCACCTTATAAATGTAAAGCAGGTAAGACACGTAAACATAAATTAACCCGAGTATACTGAGGAATTTTTTTACTTTGAATGTACTGTACCGCCCATATTGCTTGCATAACCTCACGAGTTGGAAGAGAAAAGAATAATTTAGGAACGCCCATTAGACATGTATACCTTATTTCGATTTACAACAAGCAAAAATATACTTTAGACCGAGTATAAGTTATGGTCAATTTGGACTGAGATAATTTTACACGCACCGCGACGGTTTACGTTTATATTTTGAGGTTTTAAAATTGCTTTTGGGCAAACTCAACCTACAAGTCTGGAATAGAAGACGTTTAAGGACTAGTTGAAATTTTACTGCATAATTTGCGCTCCCGAAACTCCGTGGAATTGTTAAATTTTAGTCGTTTGCCCGTTTTCGTTTTTAAATTTTATTATTCAAAATACGTATAAGTACTAAAAATTATTCTGTTTTCGTATGGGCCATAAAACGTAGCTGTACCGTGTATAACTTATATCTATAAAACTTTTTGTTGTTATTATTTTTATTCGGTTAATGGATTTAAGTATTAATTACGGCTGTAACTATATAACGCACGATTTGCATGACGAGTTCCTCAAATCGATTATTTTGTGCGTTTCCAGATTCACTTTTTCTAAAACTTTTAATTGGATCTCGTGTTTTATGTGCACTAGAAATTTATCAAGGAACCCCCTAAAGTGTAACTAGAACGTGTTTTAAAACATTCCGAAAACTATCGATGGGCACGTTAGCTAAAATTAATGATGCAATCTTTAAAAAATTACGAGAGTTTGTCCGCCTGCTAGTTAGCCACGTTACCAACGTAGTTTCCCACCATCCATCGATTGAAATATCCCTAATTCGAATGAGCCGCGATTTAATTACTTTCTTACCCTATCTATATGTAGGTAAGTAAGTATACGTGCATCGTTCATTGTTGTTCAAACTAGTTTTGAAAAGATATTTAATTAAAGAATGTTCGTCTCGAAGTGTTATATTTAAATCAATTAAACGACAAATAGGTAGGTATTTTCTTCGTTTCGATAAAATTGACGAAGTATAGGTATTGTGATTTAGATAGGTACAATCTGGTGCAGAATTAATGTCGCCAATCGCGAGCATTACGCGAGCGCGCACACGACGCAACGAACAAATGAATGATCAGAATATTTAAAGTTCAACTTCGTATTCGTAATTCGTTTCGCTTGTCGTACTTGTACACTTTTCGTGGATTTGTTCATGAGTGCGGTGTATTTCTCGCCCAATGCTCGCGATTCGCGACATCATTTTTGCACCCGACTGTACATAGTTTCATGTTCATTGCACTTTCACTGAATACGGAAAACACGATTCCTTATCACGTTTCCATTTCGATTTATCAAGTTAGAGAAAATTCAGGTGCATTATGGAGTTGTTAATAATATGATGATGCATTAGGACACGTAGGTATACGTATTTAAGCTCCTGACTAAGAATCTGAAAAACTCGTTCTTTTTAAAAAGGAAACAAGGTCTCTAAACTTACCTAATATAATACTCGTTTAATAGATCCAGTTGAGATAATAAATAATGATAAACATATATATTTTTTTCAAAAACAGTTTCGCGTGTTGCATCCCTATTTACTAGAGATACCTATACTTAAAACACCTTTCAGATAAATACTTATAAGTAAATAGCTGATATTTTTACTTAAGAGGTATGTTTCGCTTTTACGTTCATTAAAAGAATAATTCTATAGTAAACCAAACCAAAGGCGTGTTCGTTGAAATGCAAGAGTGCTTATAAAAAAACTTCAAAAAGCCATTGGACGGTCGACCGCGAACATGTTTTATTGTAATTAATAAAAAAAAAGTATATAAATTCTTCGAATCCAACGCAAGTGCAGAGCAGCAAACATGCAATCTTGTAACAAGAATTCCAATGGAATTCATATCCTTTTCCTGTATTTAGAAGGATAACACCTAGATTTAATTTATTTCGATTGCTGTATCTGTTAGTTTCTTGTAACAAATAAACAAATATGTAATTAGAATATTCCTACCAAGTAGATAATTTTTTTTTCGTCGTTTTAAGTTGAAAGAAGGCAAAGTTCGTTAGACTTTAATGTGGAAAGAAGCGGGTGGGACTGGGCGTAACAAAATAAGTCATGATCTAACTATTTTTGTTGTTAATAAAGAAAATTACTTTCTGTAGGTTTTGAAGACGAAGACCGTTTCAGCTTCGTTTGTTTAACGATCAAAATAATCGATATTTTCGTAATTTTGTGTAATACAGAGGTACGCGAATATGATTTATTTAGATTTCATGGTCCTTTTGTGTAAGTATTAAGTACCTATCTACTAATATTTAAATCTTTTAGGTACTATATTTACAATTTTTCTTCTATAAAAGAACGTCGTTTTAAAAAAATTTCCGTACAGCTTTTGTCTTCGCGAAATGATTCAAGTATCTAGCATTCACGAACATCTATATACAACATAAATTGTTTTAGTGTAGGTTATAAGTTTTTTACGAGTAAAATTTAATATGATAAAATGATATAAATTTTCATGTAAACGTTCCGGAAATGATATTGCACGAAATTATATTTTGATATCCGGTTAACACAACAGTTTGACATTTGTCGCATTTAATGTGCCTACAATGAAAAGAGCGACAAATAATATAGGTGTAGATACGTTTTTTTTTAAATATGTGCAAAATACCGTTTTACTTAAGTATTTCGAATTTTAAAGAAAAGACATTAAATTATTTTGTTTCGATAATATAGGTATCTACATAAATCGATGGACGTAAAATACATTTAGAAAAGGAGCGCTCGGAAATAAAGACTAGACTTAATTTGTACTAATTAAATGATGAACAAGGGGATTCCAGTTGGTAGTGGGCTTAACAATATATTGACCTGACTGTAGAGACCGACAACGCCACAATAAATAACTGAATTCAGTTTTTGTGAGAGAAAACGACCTGTTAAAAATTACGACTACATTCGAAGACAAAAACTGGTCTCTGGCGTCGGCGTCTTACGTATCATCATATACGAATTGCAAATGAACCTTTAGTAACATTTGTATTCGAGATTTGTAGTGACCACACTGACACCTGATTTGTCAATACAAATTATCGCTATAGTTAATGTCTTTATTCCTCGTCGAGTTTTTAACGTAAATTGATGTTTTAACAACATCATTGTATGTTATAAAATTGTTCTGTTTAACTATTTATAGAGAGGTTATATAAAAATATAAATTGAGCAAAACGTAATAGAACCCAATAGATAGAGGAATATAAATTTTTGATAATCTGATATGTAGACATCGAATGGATTTTTTTTTAAATAAAAGAACAACGGCATCCGCGGCAGAGCGAGTACCTAAACGGGGCACTTGCACGCCCCTTAAATCGAGTAAAAAATTCCATACTTGGTATAATCATAAAACTGTTTGAGATAATGCGACCTTACACTTTCGACCACGAAACGTTTTGTCTGTCTTTTCAAATTTTATTATGAGTTGGTCCGAAAAAAAAATAAACAAATTGAATAGCGAGTATTAATTACTAAGGGCCGGTCTTTCGATCGTCGTTCGACATACGTTTGTTGAAACAATCGTTTCCGAAGAAGTTATTTTACGAATAGCTTATCCGGAATTTTATTTATACGAAGAAACCGGCTCTAAGTCAATAAAAAGTTATTAATGTAATTAATTATTTGTCTTCAAGCTTTGCCCTCCTCCCCCACCCACCCACGGAAAATGTTCCGCGCGGACACCGTTGCGTTGGGTGGAGTATCAAATAACAATCGCAAATAATCAATGGGAGACCCTAATTACCCAAGACCAATTTACGCATTAATTAGTTAAAGCTTATAACTCGCTTTTCTTTTTGTATTACCGTCGATAATCGGCCCCTTTAAATTAATTTACATTTTCTGTAATTTATTAAATTATAAAAATACATATTTACAATAAAAAAAGTTCTTATGTCTTAAAATTCATCTCGAACCGTATTTTATTGTAGGAAATGAGGGATGCATAGTTAACTATTTCAGTAACAAAACGCGCGTCGAAGGCTCGTTAGTGGATAGGTCGTATGTCAAAGGTTTCCACTTCCCTATAATTAGTTCGACACGCTGCCACGAGTGGCGTTATTGAACTAAATTTTACCCTGAATGTACACACCCCTGCAGTTTTATAATTTATTAGATTCGACTACGTTTCATGCTGTTCGCAGTTTTAAAATCCAAAATTAGGAAGCTAGATCATAAATTATATAAAAAGGAAGTACCTATACAAGTAGGCAGTTGAAATTACTAACGTAAGCGATTTCGTTAAAATTACCAATAATTTTTTATAAGCAAATACCTACTAACTTATAAAATAAATTGCTAATATTATTGGTATTGAACTAATTGGATGTAAAATTGCATCGAATTAATAAGATTGGCAAAAACGGGACTATTTTTAAACCGAGGCGAAAGTGAACTGCGATCTGTATTCTAAATAAACCTATTTCGATGATAACACATTTAACCATCTCGAGTCTGTTCAATAAAATGTACATTATTAAGCAGCCTTGATGAAATGTACGGTAGCAAATATTAAAATCGTACACGAATGACAAATATGAATCATAAAGATGAGTGTCATCATTTCCTACATTTTAAAATTTTTAACTTATTGTTATATCCCACAAGTTTGAAAAGAATGAAATGATTTGTAATTTTTTTACAATTGACCGTTACGGTGTTACGAGCACAGTATGGGAAGTACTTTTTAATACTAGTATTTATTGTATAAAACATAGATTTTTCCTTTGAAACGAAATTCAACTGAACTGTGTCACCGTGTCATCAATGCGTAAAAATAATATTTTTTTAGTTTGTCATTTTAACGAACTATATTAATTTAACTAAGTAATTACCCGGATCAATTTTATATTTTTCATCTCATTAATCTTAATTAAAAATAATGATTATTACCTATAAACTGTTTGGATTTAATTACCTTCTAATTATTACTTTTCCACTAATGTTTGGTGGTTTCATTTTAAAGAGTGCGGTGGTGAGTTTTAGAAACATTAAATTATGAGGTTACAATTAATAATTACAGTTACGAATTATCTTCTTGGAACAAGCTATTGTAGGTAGGTAATTTTGTCGTACGTAGATTTATATTTGTCATAAGTATTTCCTGTGAATTTTTTCTTGGGTCCTTTAATTGTGGATTTATTCATTTCTTAGATTTGTTTGTTGAAAACACATAACTCAATGTTAAATAATAGGAAATCTTACGTTTATAAAAGTGTAATACCTACACCTTACGATGTTGTAAAGTTATAAACATATTACATATATCGAAACAAACTTTAAGAATAATAGATAAATTAACTATAACAGCATATGTTTAGATATTTCATTTATATTCAGAGACATTTGTTATAGTAGGTATTTTAAATTTTGTATTAGGTATTTGAACGATTCTCATGTTATTTTTCTGTTTATTTGCAAATGAATCAATGTTTTACAATAAACTTATGTTTATGTACTCGAAGTTCAAATTTTAAATTATACATTCGTGCAACGTTTAAGAAAGGTTACCGCATAACATCTGATTGAAGAACATTTAGTATAAGAATAGGGTACATCAAATTGTATTACAAAAATACCTATTTATAATGTATACAGGATGTTTCGTTGAGGACGAACGGAGCCGGTGCAGGGCGATAGAAGATCTCAATACGCGTCGATTCGACCCCCACATACGTCAGGCGAAATTTGTTAATTTACAATTTATTTAGGTTTTATATATTTTTTAACTAAACTCCGATTTTGCTCATAGATTTTATCGCTCTGGCTAAACTATTAATGCAAGCATCAGGATTTTTTTACGATAGTAGCTCAATAATAGGTATATCGTCTTGAATTAGTCATCGAAAATTAGTGCAAAGTGAAAAAGGCGAAAATTCCACTAGTGAATTTTAATAAAAACATTATTTGACAAATGAGATGAGTTGTTGTTTGTGGATGTCATTAGAACTGATGATAGTTCCATTATTGGGCTGGCTCGTTTAGCCCGAATGACGAAATTTGTAGATAAAACCGGAATTTAGCTAAAAATACATAAAACTTAAATAACTTTTAAACTAACAAATTTCACCCAACATAATATATGAGAGTCGAATCAATACGTATTGAGGTCTTCTATCGCCATGGGCCGGCTGGTGCGTCCTCAATGAAACACCCTGTATATATATAGCGTAAAATACTCCGCAATAATTAATGCTCCCCCAAAATTCACAATATAAACATCTTAAGTTGCATGTGTTAATAAAATAACACTTTTCATATTATGTAATTATCTAGCTACCTATACACCAACCGATTTTTAATTCCTACTTCGCTACATAAAATAGGAAAATGAGTATTGACGAAAAAAAGTTTGAATAGAAGAGGCACTGGCACCAATGGTCAAATAAAACGTTTCTCGTCTTACTGATAAAGAAAAGCATTCATTTGGATCTAGGACGGAATATTAGAGGTAATTCAGAATTCTATGTACTATGTCTTTATCGTCGGTTTTTCCAGTGTGGGGTACTGACCGACCTAAAATCATTACCTACATAATTTGTTTATTATCGCCGCTGCTCATTAATTCGTGATTCATCATCATTATCAAATTATTAACGTTATTACGTTGACTTCCAAATCGACTTTCTTTAGTGAATTTTTCGAAAAAGTCATTTCTTTTTTTCCCCACAAGGTCACAGATAAGTATGGGGTTCTTAACATTAATATAACAAGATGATAATTGTAATTATTAATAGACTTTTACTTTAAAATTTGTAATCGTTTTTAATAATTGAAAAATGACGATGATTATATATAATAAATATGTATAAGAAAAAATGATGACACTTCAACAAAAATAAGTAGGTATCGAAAGTTATTCTGTTGGTAAATTCAATGGTAGCGCGATTCAACTCTTTGAAATCAACCATAAAAGATATTAAATCAGCAATATTACACACATAGCAATAAGAAAGAATAAAAAAATTTAACGAACCGAACAGGCTCGACGAAAATAATTTTGATATCGCGTTAGGGAAAATAAACCGTGTATAAAAAGGGCGACGTTCTTTTCGGAACCATGTAAAAAAAAAGACCGTATGAAAATGCGTTTGGTGTAGTTTTATATATAAAGCGATAAACAACAATTTCTCGAAATGTGTAAAAACTTAGAAAATGACCAACTATAATAGTTTAACTGTTTAATTGACCAAGTAATTTACTTTAAAGTGTATTAAAAAAATATCGGACAATAAAATTATATATTTTCGGAGCTATTTTCACATTTCCCGCAAATAAAATGCAAAGTTTCGCGATTATATACAGCGTCCGGCAGAAAGTTGGACGTATGAAAAAAAATTTATAATAAATTTCTTAGAATTTTTTTTTCTTGATAAAAGTTTCTGTATCTTTTAGAACTTAAAATGTATTTCTAAAAACTTTTAAATCTTTCGTCATATACCGGGTACCTACCTACTATAGATAAACAAATAGTAATATGAAATTGCTATTAAGAATAAAATATTTTCATTTCTCAAGATACACGAAAATGATATTTGAAAAAATTGTTTAGTATTATTGCAAGACGATATTAAATATGAAATCACAGCCAGCTAATGCACAAAATCTTTGCATTTGATTCTTTGTTAGTGTTCTTTTTTTGATCGTTGTATTCAATTTTAAAAATTTCGCGTAACGCTTTAGTCCCTTTATATACATCTTTATGGGTTTCCTTATCAGAAATATTTTATGATTAGAACTTGATTGGTCTATTAAAAATTTAATATTTTCAGAGTTTGTGGTACATGATAAATTGGTAGAATAACTGATAAGACTGCAGGTCATTCGCTGAATTTAAGTTGATTTCTCTGACCAATATATTACCACCTCTTATTTTTATGTTATATCAAATAATTAGATTAAAATTTAGAAAATATCACAAGTTTATAGTTTCTATTAGGCAATAACGTATGCATAATAGTATATGTCGCCCTTCCCTCCCTGTAACGCTCCGGGCGTAAAAATTATTTTAATGCCCTTGGTACGTAAATAACTGTTAGTACATTTCTTCGAATAAAAAAGTTGATTTTTGTTATTTCGTTGCATCGAATTTCATCATTTGCAATAAAATTAGGCACATTAATTTTCATGATTTAGGTACTTAGATAAATAATTATTTCTTTATAATTTTTGATCTGTTAATATCTAAATAAGCCTTATCCTCGTATTAATTCTTCTTTTGCGCTTTCTAATGTGGTAAATTTATAATAGAAGTTAACAATGTTAACTATAACGTAAATACTTTAAATAATGCAAACGTTTATTAACACGCTTATTTTGATATATAAGTACTTTCATTAGATACGTATTATTGATTATTAGATTAGATGTATATAATTCTTCTATCAATAGTTACCTATATGTATTTTCTAGATTATCAGGGAAATGATTAATTTATTATTAATCGAAAAAGTTTAAACTAATATCAAATATTAATGTTAGGAGTAGATAAAATTACATTTATTTCCAGATTTACCTACTTCCACATTTTCAATAATATAAAAGGAACGGCCATTTCCAGGTTAATGCCTGATAACTGGTACGGTCAGTTGCTTTTACAATGTTATATAGGTAGTATAAACTAACGTAATCAACGCAGCTTCAACAGTTATGACAATTTTGTAGAGTTAACTTTTATACGCTTTTACTCATACCTGTTAACCTATTTACCTGTGTTATAATAACGACTTCATAAGCACTAAAAAAATGCGCCTTTTATTTTAAAGGTGAGCTAGTAGCTATTGATATAAGATTTGGGGTTAAAGGAAAAAGGTTCGTATTAGATACTAATGTAGGTATAACCATTATTCGAGATGTGTAGGTAGTAATTTATTGTTAATTATATTATAAGATCGACATTTTTTAAACAAACTTGGGAATACTACGTGTATATGTAGATCGGTATTTACGACAAGCTCACAAATTAATGAGAACCTATGTAGGTATTTATAATTGTGCAATCTGTCGTTATTTCCGCTTTATTAAACAGGATATAGGCGGCAGCAGGCCTTTCCGGCCTGCCCGTATGCATTGCTCAAACTTATTGCGTTTTGTTAAGGTGCGGGTCTACCTATATATCAATAACACTTATAGTTGATATTATTTAATATAAATATTAATAAATGCAATAACATTGAAACGATCAATAATCTTAGATTCACAAGATTCTAAAACTTTAAGCTCTTTAAACGTCCCTTCTTTGTAAGTAGTTAAAACGACATTTTTAAAAATAATACCTAAATATCTAACAAAAGTAATGCATTCGAAGGCCACCATTAGATATCATTACTATAACACTTATATTTCTATAAAACTGAACCTTTTCAATTTTCATTTTGTTACACTAAAACTATAATATAAATTAAATAATATTTGTTTTGCCTCCTAATGTATTAGTACATGCTATGTATGAACGTTCCTGAAATATTAAGAAGAAAAAAACGTGGAAAAATAGCTAATTATCATCGATAACATTTTAATCGATTTAAAAAAAAAAGTTCTAACAATAAGTTATTATACGAATAAAACAAAAATATCGGTAGCAAACTTGTTCATTAATGGTTTTTAACAGATAAATTGTCGATGTAGGACATAGATATACATATATATATATATATATATATATATATATATATATATATATATATATATATATATATATATATATACCTATTATCGATAATAACTTACTTTTGAATAAAATACTTTCCATTTTTGTAAGGTAATCGACGTCTTTCATGTTTTTAAATACTTATCCTTATAATAGGAGAGTCGACTGAACCAAACCCTCCCTGATGATTTTTGGTATGGTTTTTTTTTTGAATCGACAATTTTTTGTGTTTAATAAAACGCACAGCGTTTTATACGTGCTGAAACTTGGCCGAAATATAAAAAAAAGCTACTTTCGGTATTTTTTTTTAAATAAGTTTGATAATCGCACAAGCGTGAAATACGTCCATTTCAGCACGTGTTATACACTATGCCTTTCCGACGACCACAAGTATTTTTACTAAAAAATTTTAATTTTTAACGTTTGACATTTTAATAAAATGTCGAATTTGACAATTAGTAATAGAATAGTTTGTGCGTAAAGTCATTGCATGACAGGCTAGAAGGCTTTTGATTAGCTGAGTAACGTGTTCAATAA
Organism: Rhagophthalmus giganteus; assembly: GCA_036326145.1. Lineage (NCBI taxonomy): Eukaryota > Metazoa > Arthropoda > Insecta > Coleoptera > Rhagophthalmidae > Rhagophthalmus > Rhagophthalmus giganteus. The sequence goes on from JARFJA010000001.1 coordinate 54,555,622, forward strand.
TTGCACACGGGCTACAACGCTTTCGATTGGCTAACGAGTTTCTTTACGCACGGTCGGCCTATTTGTTTGCAATTGTCAACTTTCGGTAACATTTATTGGTGTGAAATTATACACTTTACATATTGGTTGTCGGAAAAGGTTATTTTCGATAAAGATAATAAATAATCGGTCAAAAAACTTTCTGTGCAATTTCTTTTCTGTAGGCATATGGCTTTAGTTTCGTTAATTAGTATGTGAGTGATGTGTGTCACTCCTTGAACTGTGGAATGGACGACGCACTGTCATTTCTAGTAGGTACAAAGGCACCAAGACGCTTTATTACCGTAACGTATGGCAGTATATCTACACGTTTTTAATAATATCATAATTATCGGTTATCGATAATTATCATTACCAACATTATCATAATTAATTATAACGTGTAAATATACACATATAATAAATAATCATATTTTATAACTAGACTTTTTTGTGTTGTACCTGATGACCTTTACGTAGGTACCACGCGTCATTACGTTTAATAAATAATTCGAATAGCAAAAATTTTAAAAAAGTAGCTATTACACTTAAATAAATAAATAAATTCTTTATTTCCCAACCAAAAACATACAGAATACGTTGTAAATAAAATACAACCACAGGCATGGGAAACCTCATAGTACAGTACAAGCTGAACCTGTTAAAACTATAAATTTCAAATTTACAATATCCAAAAAAAACCCAAAAGTATTTTTTTAACTAACAAATTTAAAGATAAACAAAAATATGACAAAGAAATTAAAGTTACTCGTAAGAATCAAAATCAATCTAATGGTTTGAAATTCCAAATATTAAAGCAAATTGTTTTCTAAAAGGCGGCACGGGAAGATTTTTCAAGGTAACAGGCAAGTTGTTATATATATTATATACATTGCAACGAAATGATCTCACGAACAATGCGGTTCGTTGGCATTCCGACAAACCCCTAAACCTAAGCTGCAGATTGTTATGAAAATCATGTCATACATGATTTCTTGCCATTTCATAGTCATAAAATTACTTAAACCAAGACATACCTTTCATCTTTCCACGGCCAACCAACATTGAAAGACTTTTGGACACCCATTACATCAGTATATTTATAATGTAGATATGTACAATCATGGGCATAATTAATGTCGTCGGCAACATGTTTTATAGGCGAATTTGATATGTGTATATATTATGTTATATATCCCATACTACGTTTAGGTAACAATTTGCTTAATAGCTTATTATTTATTACTCATATTGAACATTGTCGGTGACATTAATTACGACCATGACTGTACCTACTGAATATAAAAATGTAAATTTCGAATTTACCGTTAGGAAATTCTTAATACCTAAATGTAACATACAAAGTATTAATTAATTATAGGTAGGTACCACTCTATTAGATTCTAAATGATCAAGTTAAATTTTGAAATCATTTATTTGTAAAAGCTCGTGTTAGCTTTCACACTTAATAATATAGGTAGGTAATATTAATAATTTAGAAAGACATAACTTGTTCTATAAACTATTTACAAGTACTTGACGCGGTTCGTGCAATGTATGTAGGTATAACATTTTATTACAGAGGCACTAATTAATTGTAGGTAAATTCCTGGGCGGAGGGAGGTTGTAAATGGCAGCCTAAAAATTGAAAAACGTTTGCTTTCAAAAATCGTGGGAAACCACCATAAAATCTTCGATGTACAGTTTCTTCTTAATGTGCCATGCTCAACGATCACATAATATCTTCATTTTGTTCTTATTATTACTGCAATTTTAGTGACTAGTGGTTTTTTAATGGAAGTTCTTTAACAGCTTATGCCTTGTTCAGTTTTTTCAAGCGATTGTTTGATTTTTTAGTATAATTTTTTTTTAATATTTCAGTTTAAATTTGATATTATTGTGAGATGTCCTGGCTTTATGTTAATGGAATTTCTCCACAGTTCTATAATCATGATTAAATATCCAACAGCTGTTCCACAACGCAAAGTTTTAATAGTCCAAATTATTAAACATATAGTTAAATTGTCCAATTATGTAATTTTGACAAATATAGATAATAGTACATAGTTAAAATAATAAATATTAAATTATCCTATTTATTTTTTGCAAATTACAATGATCTGATTATTATCGAACTTCCACGATCAATTTAAAAAAAAATAATTGAATTGTAACAGTTATCTATTGTACATTACATAATAGATAATAGTAAATTTAATAACCAACTATTATAATTTATTTCTATTTTATCAGTTTATAAAGCCGCAATGATTTTTAATAGTACTTATTCAAAATAAACACATGCATTTAACATATTTTATATTTATATGTTTTTTTATTTGTAGAATTGTTCGCCATAAATGTAGAAAGAGTTGTAACATAGGTTTTCAAAAACGTCAAGCATCCTACGGTTACAACAGGTGTGTTATAGGTAAAAAGGTGACCTGGCAACGGTTATTTTATAAGCAGGCGATGCTACACTTCTTTCCTGTAATAAGTGCAGGTCGACTAATTTTTTTTTTTGATTCATGTCAATAAAATAATTCAGTCACTAATATTATTATTATTTTATTTGTCATTATCGTACTGTTGATACATTATTCTTTTTAAATATTGCGGAGTTTATCGTTTCTAATAAATTTATTCAAAAGCTAGTAGGAATACACGGTGGTTCCGCTTTGAAGGGCATACAGAGTGAATTGATGTTTTATGATAGAAACAGGAAACTTCTGACTTAGCAATAATTTAAACGCATTTCTAGTTACACGTGTTTTATTTGCTGAATATTCCCCATCGTTATACGTATAAAGACGTTTTTTATTAAAAATTTAATTAGTTGCGGATCTTTTTATAAATAAACATTAGCCGAGTCGATGATGTAATGAATATAAAAATGTACGTTTTAATGGATTGTTTTGTTATTTGGGCGTTTACCTTTGGTATTTGAGCCGTACATTTTAATTCCCAGTAATCAAAATTATGAATCGATAGACATACATAATACGTTATTTACTAATAAAAACAGGTTGATATAAATTTTATATTAAATACATTCATTTTCTTCTATTTTTGATATATGCTGCAGCATTACTGTTTACGATGTGGCATTTAACTCAAAAGTTGGTTAATTGTTTTTATACCACAATAAAGCAATAAAAATGAAAGTAAAGTAAGTAGGTTCTTATTATAACAATATTATCTATCTACTTCATAAGCTGATCTTTATGTATTTATTATTTAATGTTTCATCAGTCATTGAAAAGCGTTCCGGTGGTAGTAATAAATTAAGGAAAAGAATTAGTTTTGTTTGGTCAAGACTGGGTCACGTTAATCCCTATTTATTTATGCATTTTTTATAAACTAAATCTCGGAAGTTGATTCCGTTCAATATAGGTCATTCATTTTGGGTTGGTTTTATATACACCGTGTCCAAGATAAGAATGCACAGCATGGGGATCTTGAAAACGGTAGAAGATACAGGGTGGCTTAAGTAGGAAAAAAGTTGCGCTATTTAGAGTATGTTCACACGCTTCGCAAAAGTTCATTATTGTTTATCGTTTTCAAAATTCTCAAAAAAATGTGATTTTTTGGATTTTCGTTTCTTTTCATTTTTTTATTTATTTTAAATGATATTAAAAAACTACCGGCACTTTCTCATTGCCACTTTTTAAGCTCTACAAAATGGCGTGTTCAAATTTTTAATCCGACGTTTCGTATCCGAGAACCCATCATCAACTTTATTTTTTTATATGGCCACAAACAAAGAGACACTGTATTCGGTAGCATTATTCATTACAAATTCAACGATGTATCACACATTATGGTTTTGAAGCCAAAAAAGGGGAAAAACGTGAGTTATAAGGTTTTTTATTTTTTAAATTATTAGGCGCTGGTACAATAACTGAAACAAAATGTCAAAAAATTATAATAATTGCTCAAATAGGTTGCCATTATTTTCTAAACACAAGTATGCTCTGTCTACAGAAGAATTCAAAACATGGTCTAACATTTCTGGTGTGATTGTATTAACTGCTGCTAAAACCAATGCCAATAACTGTTCTTCAGTTTCAAAAGTGGCGTCATACACTTGGTTTTTTAAATAACCCCACAGGAAAAAATCCAACGGAGTTAAGTCAGGTGATCGGGCTGGCCAGGCTACTTCACTGTGAGTTCCAATGCATTTTTCAGGAAACCTCTGGGACAAATATTCCCGCACAGTTCTTGAATTATGCGCTGGGGCACTATCTTGCTGAAACCAGCAGTTGTTAACTATAAGTAATGGTAATTCATCCAAGGTATTCTCCAAATCAGTCTGCAGTAGGTCGAGATATCGTTCGGAATTTAAATTGTTGTGATAAATAAAAGGTCCTATTATTCTGCCACCCAAAATGCCTACCCACAGATTAAATCCAAATCGATGTTGATGCCTTGTTTCTTTTATTAAATGAAGATTGTCTGTTGCCCAATAATGTTTGTTACGCCGGTTGAAAATGCCATTGTTGGTTATCATTGTTGGTTATTGTTTTTCCCCTTTTTTGGCTTCAAAACCATAATGTGTGATACATCGTTGAATTTGTAATGAATAAGGCTACCGAATACAGGGTGTCTCTTTGTTTGTGGCCATATAAAAAAATAAAGTTGATGATGGGTTCTCGCATACGAAACGTCGGATTAAAAATTTGAACACGCCATTTTGTAGAGCTTAAAAAGTGGCAATGAGAAAGTGCCGGTAGTTTTTTAATATCATTTAAAATAAATAAAAAAATGAAAAGAAACGAAAATCCAAAAAATCACATTTTTTTGAGAATTTTGAAAACGATAAACAATAATGAACTTTTGCGACCAGCATGTGATCATACTCTAAATAGCGCAACTTTTTTCTAATTTAAGCCACCCTGTATCTTCTACCGTTTTCAAGATCCCCATGCTGTGCATTCTTATCTTGGACACGGTGTATAATCAATTTCTCGTGGACACGATTCCGGTCGCAATTTTGATCGTAGGAGGCTGAAATTTGGACAGCGTATTGCCTTTACGAAAACGAAGGACGAGTTCGTTAACCAGCCAAGTCGGCCGATCCGTTTAAAAAATAAAAAATAAAACAAATTCTAATCTCCGTTATTACTCATCGGATCGGTAATGTGAAATGTGTTTTGGAATCGGCATAAAATTCTCTACCGATCATGTCTCTTTATAATTTTCGATAGAATGCACCGTTATCGAAATAATCGAAAAAATGTGATGTTTTTTTTAATTCTTATAAATTTCTCTGGTAAATATTATTTTTCAAAAAATAATTTCTTTATATGCGACATGAAAATTCGATATTGAGGCTTGCGCGCTGTCGGATTTTGTTCTCAGCACAAAGGTGGCCATATTTTTTTTTATTTATCTAATAATTTATAAGTAATGCAGTAGGTATTTAAATGAATTTAAGTAAACATAATTTTACTAGGTACTTATACAATTGTTTATAATAATGTAGATTGTTCTTATTTTTTAACAGTATTTGTTTTATGTTAGACGAATACTTATAAATATGTATACTAACACGTTTCTTTTTTTTCCAGGTTAGTTCGTCTCGTTATTTACGTTATTTGGTAAGCGACAAACAGGCAATTTTGTAGTATTTAAGTTAGGTATGTAGATATTTTAATGTAGGTTACGAATTTTTTCTTTTATAAACTAAGCCGCTTTTTTTAATATTTCTTTTATTGCATTATAATTCTGCATCCACCTGCTTATTTCATTTAAGTAAATTGCGAGGTGATTAACAGCTGGCCATTTTTAAAGATGCATATCGACATACGAAAATCTTATTACAAATAATACTCGGATTAAGTTAATTAATTTATTTACCCGATTAAAAAGAATGCAAATTACCGGAGAGGTTTTGCATAAATCACTCGACTAAAATTTAAATTGAAGGTCGCCTAGATCAAATCGATCAAACTGAATTGTATCGTTTTGTTTCGGCATAAATAAATGCGGCAAAAGGAAGCAAAGGCGTCTACGCCTATGTCGTGGAACTTTCTCATTATAGGTAATATCTACGGTTCATCTTTAAAAATGACCTTCACGTTTTATACGCTTCATAAAATTTTAATTGTTTTTATTCTTCGTTTTATATGCGTTTACAATTTATCGATCGATCAAGAATAATTCAGTTTGTGAACTAAAATATAAAATGCCATTTTAGCGATAGAAAATCATTTGTAAAACGAAACTCGGTAGGTACTATTGATTAAAACAATAAAACGTTTCCAGGAAAACTATGATTCTAAGAAGAAGAGCGGCAAAAACATGTTTAAAAAAAACTACGTTGTTGTTAATTAAAAATTATGATCAAGACGCCTTTGGCGGTTATACAGTCACGGAATTGAAATACTGTTTCGAATTCAAGTGTATGTAATTTTCTGCATACTTATACATAATAGAAACATGACGAATTGGTATTATTCCTATTAGTAATATTTTACTTTACTGTTTGCGACGCCTTTTTTCCCTTGATATTCTGCATGTTAATAATAAATAGTAAACAAAACGAATTTTTGCAACTTTCGGTATAGGTACTTATTTGTACATTTACATAATTTACATTTACAGGACAATTTTTTATTTAACATTTTTTATTTTTATTTACAATGCGAGGTGTCGGTCAAAACATCTTTTAGATAAATAAATGATTTCAACTGCGATAATCGGTGTTGTGTATTTACATACAAATGAATACATACTAGCTTAGTTTCGCTTCGCTTCCACCTCTGGGGTTGCATGATGTTATTTTAATTGTCAGCCGTATGAATAAACATTTGATTAAATTTAGTAGCTACTAAATCACGTATATCTCCATAGCAACGATTGTTGCAACAATTGTTTCTAAGGAAATAAACACGATTCGGTAGCGACTAAAAATCAAATGTCTGTGCATACGGCTGATAGACTAATCGATAAGTCGTTTTTAAGAGGCCTTTGGGGATATAAATAGTGGCGAGCTGCAATAAAGTTTAATCTATTTATTTTAGTTTATTGAAAGACATACTAATTTTGCACGGTGTATTGAGCCTGGATTTGTGGATTTGGTCGCCGTCACGAGGAAAACACGTACAATATACGGTCTAACGATGTACAATTTTTCATGTTTGTATCGAAAGGTAAAGTGTAACTTCTCTATGCTAATTAGTTAACATCGAGTTACCTGGTAAAATAAACTTTGTGAAGCTGGCACGCCGAAATCATTGACTTTACAGAAAAATAATAAGAACATAAATTGTAGGAAATTTTCCGTAGTTTAATTTACCATATAAGTATTTTTGTCGTAATATGTATCGCAAAGGAGATTCTGGTAAAAGACTCATTTTTGGCGTGTTAACCTCTCGATGGCGACCAAATCCGGGCTCGACAAAATTAATACGTCTTTTTAGATGTCCAAATAAAGAGAATAAATATTATTTTAGCTTGTCTTTATTTATTGTCACTAAAAACCCCTTTGCCGAGTGGCCTACGAGTAAGTCATTAACCTCTAAAACGTTTATAAAAATTAATCTATCGTTAATTAATTTTAGGCATAAAATCAACCATGAAGTCCTCTCAAATCGTTAACGCAAATTCACAAATTTCTAATAATTTTATTGTTTTGGAATAAGAAAATTAATTTAGGTTTCATTTATTAGACGAAAATGGAACGAAAAGGAAACGTTCCAAGTAGGTACTGCATGCTTGACAGAATCGTAAACAACTGGCGCTATAAATCATTAGTCAGAACTTGAAATTTCTTGAAATTGGTTGCGGTTGCCATACCTTTGCAAATATAAATTAATATTTATATTAATTCCAAAAAAAAAACACGAATTGAAATGTTACTATCTTCCGCTTCTTTACGTTAATTTGATTTTGAAAAATTACATTCTCTCCTTAAGTCTTTCGCCTCTAAGTAGTAGATAATTAAGCAGGCTTTTAATAAACAATTAGTAATTAAAAATTATAAAACACCTTATGCAGGTACTATATCTTGTTATATTTTTACTTGAAATTATCGACGAACAAATTCACCGAAATAGATAATTTATTGATACCTACACGAAATCATCAATGACCACAATTCATCGAACCGAATTTCGTCTAAAGATTAATATTAAATTTAGCCGCAGTAAACGTTACAAAATCTTGCAAAAGTTACGCAGCTTTATATTATATTTGTTATTTAATAATTTGGTAGATACATTTATAATTAACTGGAAATTTAAAATCTAAAAAAAATACTTAGTAGATAACATCTACGGTGGTATATGACTGATAAATTTGGACTTTTGATGGTTGTGTTTTGGGTTTTAGATCATGCACCAACTTTTATCACGAATAATTATTTTTTAGAAATTAATAATAAAATTTTCGATATCGAGCAGACTTTTTGGCGGACACTGTATATGTTACCAATCGCTTGAGCACAACATCTCTTTGATTTCAAAACGTCAAATGTTGTGAGGTAAAAAATATAATTTTTAGACAATTCGATACAAAATAATTAACCCGTTATGTGCATAGTTCGTTTTAGTTTACTTTTCCCTCTGCACTATCGGTCAATATATATTTTTTTAATAATTGGATCTCGTTGAGATACCATCACGAAATTGAGCATTTATATTCTTAATTAGTGTCTAAACAACTTTTTTTTTCAAGAAAATTAAAGCTTTCGATTTTTGATTTTTCAAAAACCATTTTTTTGATTGATTAAAACAATCAAATTTAACGCAAAATGCAGCTGTCTAAGCCAAATAGTTTTTGAGATAGAGCCTTTCAAAGGTTTAAAAACGCGATAAATTTTGGTTTCGTGGTTTCAATATTTGGTATTTTTTTGTTATTTTTACGGGTAGAATGATTGTATAAAATTAATTATCAATTTCTGAGTTGTCGAGGTTTATTCCATAGGTTGATTTCGCACGGAATGACCCATATTGTTCCTTTAATATTTGCCCTACAATAAAATGGGTAGTATCGAGTTATTCAAAGGACAAACAATATTAGCAAGTTTTTAAATTTGTTATTGGAATTCCCATTTGACAAATCATATATCCTTGATTTAAAATTTTATTATGGACCATAGAATGTTATGTTAAATTTACAATACCTTAAACGTTCATTACATAATAAGGTATAAAAACTTTATCAAGAATTTGATACCTCTTTAAAGTCATTTAGCTTGTGAAACATTTAACAGTAAAAAACCAGTTTGGGCATCTTCACGCTGTTACATTAAAGAGGCTCATATTTTAAAATTAATTCGTCATTTAAAATTACATTAAATTAAATTAATTAATTAAGAAACACATGTTCTATTGTTAAACCGTTTAAAAGAAAAATTTTAATAACGTGCTAATTTTACATAGCTTAAAGCGATAAATTATCTAAAAGTTTTCTTAAAAAATGGAAAATACCAAGGTTCTTAATGATCTTTTTCACTCGAAATTAATGTTCGTAATCAAACAGTGTGACCAAGGCTGGCAACCGGAAGTCTCTATACCTACATCTATCTTCAGATGTCACTCGTCTGAGAAATGATAAAAACATAATAAAATATTTTTATTTTTATGTTCCACAAGGTGATTACGAAGAACATTATGCAACGGTTTGTTTATCAGGACGTACCTAGTTAATCCGATTTGAACACAATAATTTTTATACAGAATAATGCATGAATGAAACGAGTTTTGCATCGGAGTTAGAAAAAGATTTTTACTAGAAGTATGAAAAATTAATGGTTATTTTATAACGATAGGTAATAACAGTTGGTTAATATGCAACGAGCATTCGTTCTCTTAAAAAATTAATTACTTGTCAACTTTGTTTTACAATATACCTACATGCTTAAAGTCGTGATTTATTAAAATATTTAATTTGTTATATAATTTTTTTATGTATCTAGCGATATAAATTTTGTTAGTTGCATTAAAAATTAGGCACCTAATTTATTAATATTTTAAATATTTATTATAATAAATATTTTGATTATATTATGTAAATTATCTTCGTAATTTTTATAATTAATTTTCCGAAACATCTTTAAAAAAATTTAAATTTGCATTTTGATTTGTGCAATTACGAAGTGCTAATACTATATGAAGTAATGCTATATGTTAGTAGAACATACTTCTATGGTCGTAATTAACTAATAAAATGACTGTATGTTATTAAAATGATGTTATTCAACAACGAATCAACCCTCCGTGGTATTTTATCACGTTTTGTATTGCTCTAAAATATATATATTTGATTGACGACGCCACGTATCTTCTTCGTCTGATAAAATAAAATTTATCTGGTTTTTCGTTTTTTTTTCCTTGACGTATAACGCCATTTGTTTGGCTTTAACTGTAATAATTAACAAATAATACGGTTAATTACGTTGATTTAAATTTGTTGTTAAACTTATTGTGGATTTTTGAAAATTCCCTAACTCACTTTAAAAATAATTTCTTCCTTAACACATTGTAAGCTGCAAAAATTACAGAAGCACCATAAATATTAACTTTAAAAAGCATTTTTGGGCGCACTCGAAGAAACAGAAAAACGTGGGAAGTAAAATTTCGTTTGAAGTTCAGTAAAAATTTGAAAAAAAATTGAAATTTTGTGTAACGACAATTGTTTTTGAAGCTGTTTTTATTTTGTATTGTTTAACAATAAGTTACATGTACATGTACTATAGAGTACTAGATATATACAAATTAATATTAATTTGTGTAATCATGACTGAATCATAAAATTACACGCAAAAGGATAATAATTATGTATTTGTATACTATATATATATATAAAACGTGTAAAATTAAATTTGAAATGCCGTTAACATTTTTAACCATAAAGCGACGCACAAATAGTTTTTATAACAATGGAAATGTTACAATATGTTACAATAAAACTTAAAAAGTAAAGATGGCAAAACACTCGACATAGAAGAAGACGTGACAATATCGTAAACAATGCTTGACTGATTGAATAAGGATAGTTAGCAGTCATACAATGCTGATATAATAGCGGTCTAGATTATAATAAGGCAATTTTCTGAGGGGGTCCCCGACCTAAGGGTAAACATCGCTGTGCCAGTAACGTCACACTGAGCTAATACCGCCCATTCAAAAAGCAATTCATGACGCAACACGTGCCCTTCTACAATTTTACTTGCTCGTCAATAACCATCGATTAAATTATGTACTTAACCATTTCACTCCGCTTGTTACTTTGAATATGCAATAATTTATTAGTGTACGTTTAATAATTTATGCATAAACGAACGGAGATTAACGTTAATGAAACGGTTGCATTTCGTGTGTAATTTTCTATTATTTTAATGTACGTAGGTACTTACGTAAAATAAATTTAGTTTTAATGCAACGCCAAGTCTAACTAGGTACAAAAAACAACCTTATTTATTATAACATTTCAATTTTCTGAAATTAACGGTTATTGAAATTATTGGTTATTAACATCGTCATCTAGAAATGCGATCCGCGATACTTACATATACATGAATAATTTTAGTTTTAAAATTGAATGTTCCATTTTCATCATCCAGACAACATGAATTTAAAAAATGTAAAAAATTGCCTATTCGAATTTATTGCGTACACTTTGAAACTTTTCTTTTTTTAATTAGTTGTTTTAATTAAATTTTTATGTTTAAATATTAGTTAAATTATAAAAAAAGGTTTTATATATGCATCTGCATTTATACTTTGTTATAAACGATTATAAAAATAAATGAGCAAAATTTTGGCACAGACACTAGGCTAGACGATCCATTTATGATAAATAGTGCTTATATACCGAGATCTTTTTTTTTTTAATAAGACGTAATTTTATTTATAATTTTGTCTTTATAACTTTTTAGTTTATTAATGTATAAATTATTTAATAACGACGGGTGGCCAGAAATTCATTTAGTCTTTGGTTGGCCATGGAAAGATAAAGGCACATCTTGGTTTAAGCAATTTTATTACTACGACAGGATAAGAAATAATTTATGATGCGATTTAAGCTAAGACGTGCCTTCATCTTTCCACGGTCAACCAAGACTGAAAGACGATTTGAACACCCGTTAGTTTTCTTTACCTTTCTTAAGTGGATGAACTCATCGGGACTTTTCACAATATTACCTATTACAGGTGTTAGGTCGCGATTTAAAATTAATTACCTGATAACGAACGATAAGTATTGATCCAAAATTTGAAACTTTGTGCAGTGCCCACCTTTATAAATGATTAAAAAGCAATTGGCAATGTGAAACGAATGCTATTATAAGATAATAATAATTACATTTTATTTAAAGGTTTTTTTTTTAAATTTTTTGTGTCAACTTTTCAGTCAATTAACAGACTTACGCAACTCTCGGAACAACTCGTTATCGAATATTTTTAACAAACTATTATTCATAAACGGGGCTCCACTTCTCATGTCGGACGAATTCTATAGCATTTACTATATATCAATTATGATTTTCTAATTTTTATAAAAACTTTTATTTTGTAAAAATTATAGATGTGGATGCTTGTAAAAATTATTATTGTAAAATTCCGAAGCGTTAAATTCTCAATTACATCTACTTATTATCTTTCTAGGAATAATTTTCTCCTATTATTAAACTAATTGTTCTTGTTAGATTCCATGCTCGCGAACTGCAGCTGACTTTTAATCATCTACTATTTTACAAAACATTTAAAAGATTGCTGCGCTTAAATTACCGATTAATTAAATTAGTTATGATTTTTTATATTGCAATTGTTTTATTCGTTTTATTCTGGTAAATTTTAATAACGACTTTTTAATAACTTGGATACTGCTTTGGATTTCGGTAGATATACACATAAGTAAGAAAAAATCTACCTAATCGAAACTAAGTACTTAAGTACTTATTAATGATAGGTATAAAGTATTAAAATGTTAATTAATTAAATACATTTTAATATGTAGGTAGTCTGTTTATTGAAACGAAAACCAATTGCATGCCTAATATTCTGTTATTTACTATTGATTGTTTACGAATTTCATTTTATTTTCATTTCATAAAACGTACATTCTACATGGATTGCTATCACGTCAAAATGCAGCAGATTAAAAAAAAACGCAAATAAAACCGTTGTCAGGTAATAAGGCCGTCGCAGAATCGCCGCGAGTTTTAAAAGTAAAATCTCAATGCAAATAAGAACTTTTGATTTAACGTAAAAAAATAGAATTTACCAAAACGTCAAAATGACAGATAACAAATGTCAACAAAGTAAGTTCAAAAATATTTGTTCACATACAGAAAAAAATGATAGGTATCTTCTTCGTTAAATAGTTGTATATTACCCCAACACTTGTTTTGTTTGGAATAACTTTAATGAATTATCAAATATTGTTTTTTTACGATGATTCTTCGATTGAACAGTTGAACCTTGATAACTCGAATCTGAAGGGAAGAGAAAAAAACTTCGAGCTATCGAAGATTCGAGTGATGTTTTGTTTGTAATTCACACGGCCAGTTCGAGTAATCGAGATATTCGACTTATCGAGGTTCCACTATACTTATATTCTTTAATTTGTTTGTTGAATTAAAGTAACTTTAATAATTTTTTGCAGCGCTTAGAACGTCTTTAATATTAATTATGACTAAAACTAAAAGCTTATTTTATTTATCGAATAAAATTAACACCGAGTCTTGTTTAGGTTTGCCCTATTTAAATTGTTGATTATCGTAATTTTTTATTTGTAGGTGGGTGTTTGGTTGTTTTATTAATTGATCACAATATTTTGTTGTTAGTGTGGCCGTAATTGCTTTGAAATCGACATTATTTTGATTTTATACAGATATCGAATAGTAACGTAATGTTTTCATATCAGTTTCGGCATTTCAAACAAATAGATAAAGGTACCTAGCTATTAAACATTTTTTTAAGACACGTCAGGTTTTTATCAAACAGATAAACACGTAGGTACCTAACTATAATTATATACATTCGAGATAAAATCGTATTATCATGTACAGAAGTTAATTTTTTTGTGTGCCATTTTAAGAAACAAAAAGAACGTGAAATTTCTAAAATAATAAAACACGTTTAAAACAGTTTTAAGTGATGTTTCTATTACGACTAGTCATTGAAGTCTCCGTTATAATTAATCACGGTAAATCTTAATTAAATGCAACGTTTGAGTTATTAGAAACTAGTTACGTGGGATAAATTTAAAATGTACGAGTTCGTATTTTGGAATTACTATGTCTAAGTACAAATTTTTAAAAATTGTTGTAAAATATTCGTCCTACATTTTCGAAAGTTTTATTGCCTAGCGATTTCTATAGCTAAAGGCAGCAAGTTACACAATTACAGTTTTATTATCCAGTAATAAAATGTACAAAACACGAAGAAAAAAAAGAATTTTCAGTTGAGTGTACAACACGCCTTAGGCTTCATTCCGTTTCCGTTTTACACATGGCAGCACACACATTACATATGCTGTTTCATGTCCTGTTTCTATTGAGCGGTTCGAGACTCCCACACTTTGTTAACTTTAGATTACATAATAAATTATATTAGCCGCTCTTCGTCGAAAACGAATCGACTAAATACAACTGTTATAGCACAATAAAATTAAATACTAGGAAACCATTTTGTATTCAATAAAATATGTAAAATTCGTTTTACCCAAATAAATTATTAAATTGGGTTGTAAATATCTTGTGTTTTCAAGCAGAACGGTTGACTTTGATGATTTTAAAACGTGGCTAAACGGTCGAGGGAATTTAAGCTTACCCATGTTGAAAATTAATTCAATTGTTTTACAAATGATGACATGATTCATTATTTAGATGTATCTCTCTATGTTTTGTTCTAATACCGCGTATTGTTTTTGTTCTCATGCTGGCGAACTCATCATAATTTAATGTAAAAGTATAAATGAAAAAAAAAATTAAGATAGACAAAAATAATGTAACGCTAAAAGAAGAGACCGTGTGGTGTAACGGAATCTTTAGTAACCGTTTTATATTTTAGTTCCTGTAATCTCCAAAAAAATAGGCATGTGATATAGTAATGAAAAAAAAAACAATATAAAACTTTAATAACATCATTCGAATAATATCTATTCATTATTTATCAAAATTATTGGAAGACTTTTATGAAGTTAAACAACAAAATTATTCAATTAAATCGTTATCAGTTTTGACTCGAATAATGATATATATGTGCGAATGAACCCAAAATGTTAATAAGACGTGGTTATAATAATAATCGACGAGAGTTCTTTAAGTTAACCATCCTTTTATTATACCACATTAGACAACTCTCGTCGTATCCTTATTATAGGTGAATTAATTATCATTTTCGCATAACTAATTATTGTTGCCGCATTAAGGTCTCTTGGGCGAGCTCGCTTTAAGGTTCAAATTCACAAGTTTTACGAACTTTCGCTAACGTTTATAGCCAAAATAACATTTTTGAAAATTTGATCGTTGGCACTATTATACTATATTAATTTATAGAATTTGACGTATGCGTAGATTTTGTAACAAAAAAATGTTTATTTTTTTGTAATTCTTCAATGCAATTTTCACTATATTATTCCAAATAAATGGCATTTTTAATCCTGAAATTTAAACAAAGAAATATTTTTTCTGCAAAATCAATGCGTAGGTCAAATTCTATAACGTAAAATAATATAATAGTGCGAGAATCAAAGGCTCTGAGAAGGTTTCCGCTATTTTTGGGCCAAGTTATAGGGGAAATATGGGAAATTTTTGGGTCAACCCTATTTTACCACTTAACACATAGCTACAGTCAAGATTTGAATATGTATTTCTATTTATAGTAAAAGTGAGTTTATAGTTAGTAATGACTAAAGGTGAGGTTTTTGTTAAAGGGAATATAAAAAATATTACAATAAGCCTTCAAAAAGTTGCTATTAATATGTGCATGGAACATTTTTATAAAAACGACTTGGAACAACCTAAAGTCCTAAAGTCAAAACGTAGTAATTACAGACGTTACTTTAGGAAGAAAAATTAAATTGAAAAAAAACAGGAATATCGATTATACCTACTATATAATATGTATACACTCACGAGAGAAAAAAAAGGTGAAAAGAAATTGGAGAACGCAAGGAAGAAATATCGATGATGAGTGCGATTGTCTCGAATATAATTGTCTAAAATTTTTCAATTTATCGTAATTAGACTGCCTTCTATTTTTTTGAACATTATAGTATAATATGGTTTTACGGTGTTATTTTTTTTTAGTTTCTAATTTTGTGTTAAAACTATTGTTTATTATATTGAAATATTTGACTGGAGCAAAAAATGCTGGTGCAACAGTTACGCGCCAACTCGCAGTTGCGTTGAAAAATATTTGGGTAAAATGATACATATTTAAGAAAATGCCTTTTGATGCAGACGACACCGTACGCAAATGATTTATTTCCCGTTAATTTCCACTTTTTTTTTCATCAAAAATGAAATAAAACACCAAGGTTGGTAGACATATATTATTATAGATAGGTTGCCTCAATTGTCAGTTTATTGACGAGGGTAGGTGAAGGGGAGTTGCAAATAAAGTGACGTCACTGCGAGTACCCGATAGTAGCGCCTATAACGAGCGTCCTGGAATTAAAACAATTCGTATAGGTTATGTATAGGACACAGGTCAGTGTTTTTTAAATTTTCAAATAATTGCTAGTTTAATCGTATTATCAGTTAATTATAGTAGTAAAATGTTGATTTTTCAATTAAATCTTGTATTCACAAGATTTAGTTAAAGCAATCATTTTCAAATTTAAAAAGCACTCACACGTGACAATGAACATAACCTATTAATACGATTCGTTTATGCAATGGGGGAATTCAAGCATAGTAAAAAATATACTTTTAATATGTGTATTTAATAAATTAGGTTTAATACTGACAATTAATGTACAGTAGTAAACACAAGACAATTAAGTTTTTGATTAACTTTAATTCAAATGAATTATTTTGCGCCAAAGCGGTAGGGGCTCGCAGTGACGTAATAAAAAGCGACCAAACTAAATAGACAGAAGTTGAAGCAACCTGTGTAAAAATGTACCTTGACAAAACACCTTTATTAATAGATATACTTCGTCCAAACCTATATGCAATCACGTCATCAATAAAAGGGTTACTAGATGATGACGTTTCACACAGTGCTGTCACTTTGTACCTCGTATTTTGATAGTTCTAATAAGTTGTAGTCTTTCTTTACACCATCTAATACGTGCGCAGGTAAATCATCTATAGAATATGTCACTTTCCAAACGTTAAACCGAATTACAAATAAACAATTTAGTAACTTTTTGTTGATGACGTGATTGCATATAGGTTTGGATAGGCCATAGTACTTAACATTTTTGTTAGTTACGTATTATTATCAGTAGTTGGTGAAACTGTATATTATTCTGTCACATTTTTAACAAATTATATACCATATGATCTAAAAGTAAAAAATAATTGGCAGCGAATTTGATAAAAATCCCAATAATCATTTTGATAATTTTATGTTGACTGCTTGTTTACCGATGTTATACAGATCTCGAAACTGATCTCGAAAACTTATTGAAGCCTTTTCCAAATTATTATTTTGACCGTAAACTTTAGCGAAAGTTCCATAAAATTTGCGAATTTGAACGAAAAGACCTTAAGAAAGGCCTATACGCGAATATTTATACTTTATTCACGATAAGTTCCAAAGCACGTCATGCAAAAACGTTTACTAAATTGTATATTATTTGTAATATCCAGTTTAACGTTTTGAACGCGGCGTATTCTTCTTGCACACATGGCAAAGAAAAACTACAATTGATTAGTACTGTAAAAATACGAGGTTTTATTGATGACGTGTTTGGAACCTATCGTGAATAACGTTATACGTTTAAAGGCCGTGCTAAGGATGCCATAAGAATTTTTGTAGTGTACATGTTCAGGAATTTGCCGCAAATATTCCTCGAATTCTTCTTTGTTTTTAATTGTATTTAATAAACGAAGCGGATATTCTTACTTATGTGAAACTTTTGCTTTTATTTAAGTACATTCTCATATTAAAAATGCCGCGAAATGTAAATTGTAAATTAAATTCTGATAAGTTTGAGTTGATTCACAACGTCGTTGTGATTCTCGTATAGTAGTAGCAGCGTTCACCTGTTGAAATGGAATTCATACATTTATTCCCTCGTTAGCGTAGTCGCCAATCCTAAGATTATTGCCAATTACTAAAAATAATGATCCGAGATCTCGTAAGTATACATGTGATACACGTCCGTATTAAATATTCAATTAAGGAAAGAATTACAATAAAGGATATGTTCCTATTTTTATGACAAGTTGCTCTCGTGCGATTCTTATAAAAATTAGTTTACTCGACGTGGGTAATTTATAAATGTGTGTATGATATTTTTATTTAATTGTCTATCTTTAAATTTAATTAGCAACTACGTTTTTCCGCCCGAATTGCCCGCACTTTTAAATTCGCGTATAGCTTTTTTGAAAAAAAAACAATAGATTCGGCAACAAAATGTAAATATCGGTGTATTAATCTCAAAGGCAAACAGACTGTACTTGTAATAGATGCATAAAATTATTAAAGGTATAATGCAGTGAACATAGTCCGAAAGTTATTTATAGCTTTAACTGACAGATAGTGTTTGTAACAGCCTGACTTGTGTGTTGTTTAAAAGTTAATTAACGCGATAAAAATCAGTCTTATTTTATAACATTTTTAATATCATATTGAAATAAATTCGTTTTCGTTTCGTTTCAATTCGATTGAGACGTCTTATAAATAACGCACGTATATATGTAGATGCTGTTAATTTTTCATAAAAGTTTGCGTAAACTAGTGCCTAACGTTTTTAGTGATTAATTTGTTGTAGGTTTCAACACTTTCTCGTTAATTGCAATATTAATGAAAGTAACTATATAATCCGGACAAATTCAAATGGTAATTTCACAAATATTGCATGTCCTATTTTAGAAAAAAAATTAAGTAACGCTAATTACCAGACATTATGATTTTTACTTGAAGCGTCGTGCGATTTTCTGCGAGTTTTGCTTGTACCCCTAATATTTACTCCAAATTTATATTCTAATTTCAATGTTTTTATTGCATTATATTAAGTGGGCCAACATTCTTGATTTTATCTTAATAGTTTCACGCACACCTCGCCGGTGCAGTTTTCACAAATTCCTGTTAAAGTTGAATGCAACTGTGTTTTATTACAATTATATGTAGGTACGACCGGCGCGTTATGAAATGGACATACAGCTTATCCAAACCTATATGCAATTTACGTCATCAACAAAAAGTTACTAGATTATTTATTTGTAATTCGGTTTAAAGTTTGAAAAATGACATATTCTATAGATGATTTACCTGCGTACATATTAAATGGTATAAAGAAAGACTACAATTTATTAGAACTGTCAAAATACGAGGTACGATGTGACAAGCACTGTATGAAACGGCATTATCTAGTAACCTTTCGTCGAGGACGTGGATTGCATATAGGTTTGGACGAAGTGTAGCTCGATGTATAAATTGTGGAGTTACGTTGTTAGTACACAGCTAAATCCCGACACCTATCTAAATATAGAATTTCTTGATATCAGGCGAATAATTTCGAGTCGCCGATTTGTACAACTCCGTAATTGTATAAAAGAATATTAGCAGTAATAAAATTATAAGAACAGTTTCGTGTTAATGGCAAACATACCTTTTAGAATGTCCAGAAAAACTCATATGAACAATATGAATTTACTAATATCAATAAGCTGATGGTAATATAAAAATTTCAAATTCAACTCTTAAATACATAAACACCATTCATATCGATGATTAACAATTAGAACATTATTTCCAAAGTAATTAAATTATTGTTAGCGTTGCACAGAACGAGTGAGTGATAACTACATCCATTGACTTATAAACATAATCAAAAAGCAATACCTATTTGTGAATTGTAACCACTACATGTTTGCGAGATTTTCGGCGTTCTTTAATATAATAATTTGTTTTTTGTAACACTTGGGCCAATCACACAAATTCATAATTAATATTTTAATATTTAACGTTCAATCTGTCTTATTGTAAGATCATCGTCAGTATACACATGTCAGTTTTGCAATTATGACATTAACAAAACACAATAAATTGGCATAAACCCTACTAAATGAAAGTTTTAAATACTCCTATAAT
The DNA here is from genome assembly GCA_036326145.1 of Rhagophthalmus giganteus. NCBI lineage: Eukaryota > Metazoa > Arthropoda > Insecta > Coleoptera > Rhagophthalmidae > Rhagophthalmus > Rhagophthalmus giganteus. The sequence continues at coordinate 54,575,862 of JARFJA010000001.1, forward strand.
GTAGTTTAGTTAAATGAAGTTTATAGTTTTACGGAAAATAGCCTTTTTGGGGCACTTTTTAAATACTAGGAATCCTGACCAGTTTTCAGTTAATCCGTTACACATAACATACAATTGTTATTATTATTGGCACTCAATCAAATGAGATGCAAATAATAAGTAATCAAAATTATAAAAAAATATAAAATACGGATGTCAAAAATAACCATTTTGGTTATATTATTTTTATTTTTAATAACGGCCCTAATTCTTCTAGGCATACATAGTGCTAGAAATATAAAACATAAAACGGTAAAACGGCTTAATCCAGCAAAAGTAAAAGGAAACGTTCCTTGGTGACGAAACACTAGATACTGATTAGGCCTCTGAAGACTCGCGGACGCTTGTTATGCCTATTTTGCGCATTTTGTAGTCATTTGTATTGACTTGCGACATAAATATATGTCGTAATAGTGACGTTGTAATATATAGAAAATTAATAGGTAAATAAATATATTTACCTATTAATTTTCTAGAATAACTCCGAAAATAAACAATTACACGTACAGTAGAGTTCTGTTAATCCGAACGAATTAGGACTGAAACCTGTTTGAATTACCAGGTTTTCAGATTAACCAAAATTATTCTTGTAATGCAGTAGCGTCTAGCAAATACAAAGTTTTTAGATTGCTGTAAGCTATAAGTTAACCAGCGTCTGTCTTACACGTTTACCATTTTCAACATTACGGCAAAAGAAACAATTACTGACTTTATGAATAAGCCAAACAATCCATTTATTAAGTACAGTATCTTCGTATTTTATTTTTATCATTTTTATAACCGTAATAAATGCAATGTTTTCTATACATTGTTCTATTTTCACTTGGCCTCTGTATTATTTTTCTAACTTACTTTTGTTCAGATTAACCGCATTTTCACAGTGGCGTGGTTCAGATTAATTGGACTCTACTGTATATTACAAATAGCACAACCGATTTTTAAATTTAATGTTAATACACCTACTTAGATCCAACGGCATAAATGTAAACATAGATTTTAGACCTGTAGAAGTGTCGGTAACGTATTTAATGATTTATGTTTTGTTTATGTCAGTAAATGTAAACGTCTCCACTTACATAGTTAAATATGCCTCGAAGAAAATAAAATACAGAGCTGTGTGTTAAATCTCGCTGTTTTAGACCACGCCCCCGTCCATTTGATAATGAGTCGGTTGTACCTATGTCAAGACTAGTTCGTGTGACAAACAAATTAATAAAAAGCCATAGGTAGGTAAACTAATATTTTGTTCGCGTATACATAAGTAACTACACATGTATGGTTGACATTGATTCTAAACACGTGAATAGATGATGGTCGACTCGAAAGAAATTCGATGAAAAAACTGTTTATGCATAGACGGATTACTTTTTGTGCGTTGTGTTAACCGTTATAATCCAACAGAAAACGTACTTTTTTTATAAACTTAATTCCGCTTAATTTAGTCAAATATCTACGTTTGAAATGGTATTTAAACCACGAAAGGATCAATATGCCATAGGTGTCTACTCGTACGTTTTTAGCGTTTTTACAATCTTTACAAAACATTATTGGAATAAAAAAAAATAAGCGTCTCGATTGAAAGTTTGAAACGTGACGTACCTATTTATTAAGTTTTGATAAATAATAGCATAATAATAATAATGTGCATTACAGAAATTATTTTTTCCTTCCCTTATGTAGGTAATTACTAGATTCGTTAATATTTTTCTCAATTTATAAATTGTTCGTTTTTCTTAACTTGCCACAAAGACAAGGGTGTTTTAGGGACATTGAAATAAAAGTTTAAATGCAGCACCAACAGAACCCACTATAATATTATACCTACTCCTCAAGTATTACATATACAGAGCCAGCTGTTTATGTAAGTGTTTGCGATGAGAAATATTAGGTAAATAATCTTTTAAACGCGCGTACCACCTACCTACTCAAACGTGTAACACACACCTACCCAATTTCAGAGGGTTTCTTTTAAAAATTTCCACGTTTCTGACGCTGACGATTTCATGCAAACGAATAAGATTAAAAGTACCTACGTTTCGTTTTCTGGTAATTTACAATATTTGTCCTTTCGTGTAATCTTTAAAGGAAAAAAAAAGATACAATGGACCGCCTTAATGCCGCAACGACTATACTGTTAGTTTACGTAATTGGTATCGTACGTATAAACGCAATATACGTTTCCTGGAAATTTCATATAAAACGCAGGTTTTACCTATGAATTGCGTATAAATGCGTCACACATCTGCATTTTTTGCCGCTACCACAACTTGCATCACACAATAAACGTGAATTAAAATGACGCTTAGAACAAAAGTGCTGCGCGTTAATTTTATGCTGGACACTTTTTATTTGAAATTTTTCAATTAAATACGTAAATTAAACCGTCGCATCATTCGCAAAGAAAAAACAAGCTACCGTATAATTGTCTTCTTTCACGAGAAGCAGCTAAAACTAATAACGTATTTGCTCGGAGAACGTAGAACATACCTAATCAACATTCAAGTTAACTTATTCGTAAACCTTGCTGCAATAAAACCGGAGCCCGCAGCATCGAGTCTGACAGTTACATGAAGTCTTCAACTTCATGACGTTCATTTTTACTCATTATAAATAATAATTAAAAATAATAATTAAAAAGCAGCAACTAGAAAGAGACGGCGATTACAAAACGCAACAACATTCTCCATGATAACTAGAAGACCTTGTAACATTTCCTTAGCTTCAACCTTTAAATTGCCTCAGGGTCTCGGTACACTCACGTTGTATATAAAATACTAAAAATACATAAAAACGCAATCAAACGACGTCCATTAAATTTATTTTCTTCTAAATATTGTTAGGTTATTTTGCAGTTACCTTCGAAATACCAGAAGAAATAGATAAAATACGGTTAACTATTAGTTGAGACATAAAACACATTTAGTAGCATTCATCTTGATAAGCATTAATTATATTATGCGTGCTACCGAAATAAATTATTTAAAAACTACATTTTAAAGGTAAAAGCACTAAATCGTATGATTTATTGAGGTAATCAAATTTGGTTTACTGCTACTCACATAATGTATAACTACCTTTACGAAATAGGTACCTACCTATACGCCTTAAAATAGAATTATGACGACCTGTTAAGATAGTCTAACATAATGTGTCCTCTTAAAAATTTTACTGCTAATCCAATTACGGCTCGATCTCGATATCTTTTATTATTTCATTGTTATTTTAATTTTTAACGATTATTTAATAAATGGGAATCTAGTCGTTTGAAAAAGAACGTACGTATATTATGTACTCTTTCCCGAATTTAAGTTACATATTCCTAACCCATTTCGTATATATTTGTAAATGGATATCGACTATAGTTTACGTTTAACATTCTTCCATATTTTGGACACCGCACTTCAATGTCGTTATCTGAAACGAACGATGAAGCTTAGATTTTACTTAAATATCTGTCTTTAAAAAAAAAATTGTTATGGAAAAATAACCCTCCACTGATTCGCGATAAAATGCGATAATTTTCAGTTTTCAGCATTAATAGTAATCAATTGTTACTCGGTCACATACATTGTTCGGTTCATCACTATATAGTTGTTGCTGCACTTTTTATTTGCTTTTGCGTTTTTACCTTTTTTTATGTGGCAATTTCTTACAGTAGAGCTGCGATATATGGGAGAAATAAAGGGCAATAATTGAATCGGGTTTTTCCAATTTGGTCACGGGATTTGTAGTGGTTGTTCGTAAAGTTTTCGTATTTTGGACGATCTATATTGGCTTTGATGTGACGGCAGTTTCTCGTTATCACTGTTCACATAAAAAATATCTTCTGATCTATAAGTTTAGGTAAACCACATACCTAATCTCTCTGAATTTGAGTGGCTTTCCTTCGTGGCCTTTGCTATTCATTTCGTACACTTTAAAATTTCTGAAAGATCAATGTATCGGAATTAACACTTGTGGTAATTTCTTTTTACTTTTCACGACCAAACCAAAATCTCCATCGCACTCCATGTACCTACGTATGACCTGGTTCAAGAAAGTGCATCATATTTTTTATAAAAGTGCATTGCACTAACAATAAGTACGTCAACGGTTTAGTTGTATTTTTGTTCTTGTTTTGTCCATTACAAGAATCATTGTAACTTATGATGTGCTCGATGGTTAGTGGTAGCTCCTTTATAAACTACTATATCAGTATCCATTACAACTTTGCTATAATCCAGAGTATACAGCACACGATATCACAAACAACAGACAGAATCATAAGTAACCAACGGATTAAAGCGACACTTTTACATTAAATCCTTTTCGCTTTGAACGTTAAGGCCAACATGTTTACATAGCATATTTGAGGATTAATAAATAACATTGCAATGCCCTTAAATCCTTATATGATTCTAACCCTTTCACGTATCTGCAGAACTGTTCCTGCTGAAAAATGTGTAGAGCAACGTTTAAAAACGCTCAATTACATACCTATTTATTACTGGTTTTGTTTAGATAATAATTTGATAAATAAATAGTTAGACAATTGTGAATGAACGACAACTTGTTGTTATCTTTACAGCATCATTATGTCGGAGGCGTCTTATTAACTAACACCAGCTTAAATGTTATCCAGTGAAGAAGTTTACTTCAAACGAGAATACACATAAAAATAGAAACGCACAAAAATAGTTGCAGTTTTGACACTAACTTACAAAAAAAAATTTATCGCGACGTTTTACAAAACCTTTGAACTTATTAAATAAGTACAATTCGTTATTTATGTTTTAGTTTTAACATAGGTATGTATATGCAGTAAACAGAAAAATTATACGTAGGTGCTTACTTAATTTCTTAGCAAAGCACTTTAGGTGTAAATATATGTAAATACGTATAGGGTATAACTTGCAATGTATTGTTTACCTACTAGTCGAAATGCTTTAAAATCAACATCTCCACAGCAATAAAAATATGGACGTCTTATTGAACTGCTGCGTTTACTTCGGCAATTTCGGATTTAAAAATTTGACTTTTTGAGATTTGATTTTACTATAGTTAATTTTTGCCTCATGATTTCAGTCCCAGATACTATTGCATAATACATCATAAATAATAACATGGTACATAATATTACAGTTACGAGTTTTATTTTTTGTATATTTTCATAATTTTCGTAAAAACAACGAAAACAGTTTGAAACTAGTGTTTTTTAATTCCTTAAGATCTACTTATGAAAATTAATACGGTATCTAGCGTGTTTACATGGTATTTATAAATCGACGAGCATGTTTTTCGATTTATTGTGAATACACTGTCTTTGAACATTTAAAAATCATAACCTAACCTCGAACATGCCAATCGTTATTCCAAGAAGATAACATATAAACGTAGTAAACTGTGATGTCATTATAAATTAATGATGTAAGTGCATCATCTCGTTAATCCAATTATATATCTATATATTTTTAATGTTTTCCCGTGTGTTATAAAGTTATTTATTAATTCAGTATTAGATCTTTATTTATAAGGATTATAAGTTTAACGTTATCAAAAAAAAACCTTACTAGATAAAAACTAGCGTAGGCGGTTGTTTCTACATTCACATAAACAAGTCAATTTTCGCAAATTACCTACTTCAATCAAAATAATCATTTCAAAATCTAATTTTACGTTAAAATAATGCTAACAAAATATCTATTAATTTAGTTGATATGAATATGTAAATATTGCACTCGTCAAGCTATGGATTTACAGAGAGTTCGACAAAATTATTTAGGGAGAAATTGCATTCATGACATGTAAGTACCGTATAATCCTCGCCGCGCCGACCATCTGCGCCTGATCAGATGGGATCAGTTGAGATTATTCAGTAGTAGGTCACTTACCTGAAAAAAAATAAAATAATAGATTATATTAGATAATCGCAATATAAAAATTCATAAAAAATATTACCGTAAAATGAGGTGAAGTTGACCGATTTTCAACTTTCGTGCTTTGTAAGTGCTTTCTACTTAAATTAATAATTCTTGAAAATAAGTTTAAATCATGGGCATTGACTTGTGTTAAGCATTAGTTGATACATTCAGGTATATTTTGAGCACTAGTGCACTAAAAAAAATTAATTGAAACACGGCCTGGTCAACATCACCCCCACTTGGTTGTGCCGACTATTAAATCATCTATTTAAATGTACTTAAAAGCATATTCAGGTGAAGTTGAACACGTTAATAGATTCACAAAGATCTGAAACACGTTTATTAACAAAAAAATAATAAACTATTACGTTATTATTGGTCATATAAACTAAAATTAAACCTGTTTTACACAAGTTAATTAATTTTTTTGTAAATTTTTGTAAAAAATATAATTTATGCAATATTATAAATAGATAAATTATCAGCAACCAATTTTCACCAATTCACCTCCGCCGAGCAGTTTTTGGCGCTCCAAGCATACAAACGACATCCGAGATAGAAACTGTATCGATGTCGTCTTTACGTGCTTGCCATACGAATCGTTGACCACCTATTTTTTAAAAATATTTTATATTGTGTCCTAACAATGCTCAGTGCATATCTAAAACGTGCGTAGATCCATGCATCATCCAATTATGGATGACTCAATGCTACCCCTACACATGACCATAAAATGATCAAAACTTAAAAAAAAATTCTTTAACTTGGCAAAATCAAATTAAATATCCTTTTTCATAACTGTGGTCAACGTCACCTCATTTTGCGGTATTTAATGTTTAATAAATACTAATTCCTCTTTTACACGATAGATATTGGTTCCAGAAAAACCGTGTAAAAAGAGAATTAAGTACCTGCGTAGAAAATGTCTTTGTAAATGCAAAATTAACGCTGAAAAAAGGCGCAAACACATGTGTAAATGTTAACAATATATTTACTCATTAATTGTTTTATGTTTAAGACTGTTCATATGTAACTACTAGTACAATGCGTATGTATCTAAAATTAGTTTAAAAAATAGGTGTCAACTTATAACTAATGAGTTGCAAAATAAGCTGTAAAATTTCTTTGAAATAATTTTTAAATTTTAGAAATTTACTTGAACTTTCATAATACAAGGTAGATGATACACTATACGAATATTTGCAAAACAATATATTTTCAAGAGTTACAAAAAGTTTTCGTTAGACACGTAATAATTTCAGAAAATACCTCAAACCTATAAAATGTTTTGAAGAATTTTCAAATTTAATATCTAATATTTATTTAGGAATAAAATATGAATGGCCTTTTAAGACCTACACTTTAATAAAAAAAATTACGTAGGAAGAAATCAAAACCAAATTATAAGGGAATCATATAACAGGTAGTTTCAGAAAATAGTCAAATCTATAAAATGAGCAAAAAAGTGGTAAGTAGATACTATTTTGATAAGGTATTGCATTGGTAAAAATCGTAAATTAGTTATTGGCATTAGCAAAGGTACCTGCATTTTGTACGTTTGAAATTTGATGTGATAATAATACCACTCTGTAATAAATCGTATTCTAATGATGTAAACGTAGATATATTTGAATGTATGTAACTGATGATAGACAATCATTTGTTTATCAATTCAGGCTATAAATAGGCAATACAAACGGCAATTGTACTACTCCAGGTAAACTATACGATCGATTTATTTACAGGTAACCTGAAAAATCGAACCTACCTAACAAAAAGCTTTAAAATATTTTAATATTTATTGATGGAATCTTGTTATGGACGTTTAACTTTAGGTTAAGTCACTTTTTTTGAAAATAAATAAACCTCTTATTGTTAATATATATTTAAATAATAATTACCTAATTAATATGTTTATAGGTATTAGCTTTTTATTAAAAGCTCTCGATTAAATAACGTCGATATTTACTTTATTATTAGTAAAATTTGTTCGAATATTAATGACGTTTTTAATAGCTAATAATCATCGTTTTAATAATTTTACTTTATTTCAGGTAAAAATATGGTTTCAAAATCGAAGAAGTAAATATAAGAAAATGATGAAAGCGGCCCAGGTGACCGGTGGTACAAATAATAACGGCAATCCTGGTACAACGCATTCAGGTATCTTAGGAACTGGCGGAAACCTTCCATCGGCCAGTCCTGGACCTCAGGGACAAAATATGATGCCAGGTAAATATTAAATAAAATTGTTTATCGCACGGACGCGACGAATAAATGCAATTTTTTTCATGAGCACCTATCAAAAGGAGTCGCGCCGACTCCTTATTGTCAATTTCGGCCGGTCTTACGGCGTTTCTTTGTACTGCCCATAATTTATATGGAAATGTAGCTTTACATTATCTAATTCAAACAGAGAAATGTTTTATTAACGATTCCTTTGTGTTTGCAGGGGGCGGTTCGTCGAGCGGCTCGCCGGCAACGGGTTATATCCAGCATTCTTCCCCGGCACCAAGTTCGACTCCTGGGTCGGATATGTCGGGTCAACCAGCTGCAAGTCCAAGTTGGGACGTGAAACCCCAACAACCAATTCACCCTCCGCCTCACCCAGCACCACACCCTCACCCACCGCATAACTACCTCCCTCAGTATTCGTGGTACCCTACCGATAATCCAGGCCTCCTTACGTGAGTATTGTTAAATTGTTATTTTAAATATTATTATTGCGGTTTATTGTTTAAATTGAACTTTGCAAATTCGTCTGGATAAGAATTGCGTTAAGTGCTGTTGAAAATTACAGTCGCCAACTACTTTACCATTTTTATGTGTTTACGGATGTTTTCTTGCCGTTTAAGGCTTTATTGTTATGAGGACACCTGTTATGGTGAATTACCTTATAGTATAGTAGGTTAAAAAAGGTGGGTCACTATACTTGACATGTTATGTGCCATTTTTGCATTTTAGAACGCATTTTGTACGCGATTTAATTTTACTTTCTTTAGTATTTCGGTTGTGTTCAAAAGCAAACAATTTATATAAATTAAGTATACCTACGGCGGGTGTAACGTAAATTTTGCACAGAAAAATTCACGAAATCATTGTAAACTATAATTTTGGTAATATATTTATTTATTAAAAGAATTAATTTTAAGTAATTTAAGTTCGCTTATTACTTGTCGTTGTTGAAGTTATCAAATTACATACAAATTACATTAGACGAAACGTTTTTATAAATTTCAACGCGTGAAACCGTCTTAATAAAAAATTATGCATTACTGTTTTAGTGTGATAATTATACGTCTACGCAAACAACAATGTTCCTTAATTTGTTTATGACACACTAATTTTAGACTTAGTTTTGATTAATTAATTAGGATTGTAAATTTTTGACATTAACACTTCCCATAATATTTACTTTTACCTAAGTGTTTTTGGTTGTTAAAGTTTGTTTTCAATTATTACTTATTCGAAATATAAGTAAAACTATTATTGGCTTATAAATCAGCGATTATAATAAACTTTCTTTTTTAATTAGCAATTTATTAAGTAAATAAAAATACCGCTTGTATAATTGCGAGTAAAAACATTAATTTATCTATTTATTTATTTATTTTATAGGTAGTAGGTATCTATTTAAAATACGTAGGTACAGGGTTTCCCATATTAAATTATCTACCTATCCATTTTAATACGCATTTCAATAATTCCTCATAATTCAAGAAAACAACTATTCCATTGCGTTAAATGATAGGTAGGAAAATATCAGGAATTTTACACAACCAAAAACACAATGAGAGTTCTGCCAGAATTTTTAAATGGCCGTATCATTTCTCATTTCCAGTTACCTATAAATGTACGAGCTTTTTTACAAGTCGTTCTGAAACAACGTAACGTGAAAAAATTTTGAGAATAAGTAGATAAAAATTTATAAATATTATATGTACGTGCTTGGAAATTTTCTGTTTGGAACTGAAGGAGGATCGTTTGCGGGGCATACCTTATATTAAAAATTACGTCTCATAAAATTCGGACAACCCTGTATGTACAGCAATTTTTATAATATAATACCGGAAAATTAGTCGTTTATAGCGTTAATTTAGAAATTTAATAGTCGTTGTAGAATTAATAAAATATATTATTTGTAGCTGGCGGCGAAATAAAAAAAATTAATTCGGCTCGCTCGTCTTGTCAAGTTCTAGTTTTCACAATTTGTCATTGAGATTTATTTGAATGATTTATATAGAACGTTAAATTTATCTACGTTCAACTAATTTCTACATAGATATATGTATATATATCTATCTACAGATGAATTACATAAATCACACCACATAAATTAATATAGGTACCTAAATAAATGATTTCTATATTAGGACTAGAAATAAATATAAAGAAATCAATAAAAAAATGTTTAAAGTAAACTTGTTCGAATAAAATTTAGCATTTCAAACGGAGTATCCTACGACGTTTTAGCCAACCGATATCTCTTAAACGAATAGAAAGACGAATATGTAATTTGGTAGATTTTATGTAGCTGAACAGTGGTGTTCTTTTTTTAATTAGTTTTAGAGATTTTTAACGAATTTTCATTTTTCAATTTCAATGAAATATCCTATATATTGTTACATTTTTGTCAGGCTTGTGCCAAAACGAATACAACGATGCAATATTTATTGGGGTTTTGTTGTAAAATAACAAAAAATCTGCTGTTAAATAATTAATCTATTAGGAAAAACTTGGAATCATTCAACTAATATTCTTAATTTATTTTTCAATTTTATTAATTTTTTTTTTTTTAAATTCATGTAATAGCCCAGGTTGGCACTCAATATAATGCGCTTGTGACGTATCAAAGAAAAATTATAGAATTAATATCAATTTTGATATTTTACGGTGCGAGTTTGTCATATTTTCATAATTAAATCTAGCAAAATTTAAAAGGAATATTTTGTAGCAAAATACTTTTATGAAGATTACGATATTTTGTATAATTAAATGTTGAAGTACATAATTATAACTACAGTTGTTATTAAAATATTTTTTTTATTTCCACATATGGGGTACATTCAACCGGTCGAAGGTATCCCAAATGTTATAATAAACCTTAAAGTAGAATAATTCGGCGTTATAACTCTAAAAACATATTTTATAAAAAAAATCGTTAATCTACGCTTTATTCGTTTCACGAATAATTTTCTAGATACAGTAGAGCGTCGAATATCCGAACGTCGGTCAACCCAACGATTGCTTAACCGAACTGCTAGTCCTCACTCGCACGTGCCGCTTTCCCCGCTGGCTAAGGCCTTGCCCCCCCCCCCGCACCGGCGTTGAGTTGTCGACGCTTATACTGGAACTACTGAAAGCGTTCAATTTTCGTTAATTCTATACGTACATGCAGAATGCATATGTATTACATATTTTGTTTACTAGGCTGTCTGTGTAACTTTGATTCCTACTTGCCATTACTGTAATAAAAGAGATTCATATTATTATAAATATGGTTTTTATTGGTAAATTGGTAAATAAAAGTTCGATTCAAAAACAGATTATTCGATTATTCGAATAAATAGGTTTTCCGAACACCCATGTCCTCCAATTAGTTCGGATAATCGATGCTCCACTGTATCTAGAAAATTATTCGTGAAACGAATAAACCGTATATTAACGAAAATGCGATGGGGACCTACGCCAGATTTTTACAAACACGTATTTGTTTGATAGGTATAACTGAGATGTTATTATTTGCACATTTAACATTTAATTATGTTAAAAATCGCGCTTTTTTATTTTAAAGTACTCATTTCGAGTTATTATTAATTAATAATTCAAGTTGACTACCCGAGCTCATGGTTGAAACTACCCCACCACTGGGGCACTTTTCAACCATTTTATAAAATTTTGGAGTCTATATAAAACTGGCTAATACCTTAAATTATTTTATTGTTACAGAGTTATCAATATATAATCACAATGTCTTCAATCAATGTCAATCAATGTCAAAAACTTATTAATTTTATTTTACACAAAGTCTGCAAAGAAAAATTTAAAAACTGGCTGAATGACCCCACTTTCCCCTATAAGTAGGTAAACTATCTTGGCAAACATTTTAGAATAATGACCTGTACAGGTTTGTTGCTTCAAAATTATTTTTCCATTGAATTTTATAAGAAGTAGTTGCAATATTTTGCTGCTGCGCGCGTAAAAGGGGACAAGTCAAAAATGAGCAAACTGAGAGAAAGCGATCTGAAGTTTAACCTGATGACTCAACTTTTATGAATGTAAGTTATGCAACCAACCTATACTTCGATGGCATAGCTCTCTTTGCGCAAAGCTTCAGGACTGATGATATAACTCCATTTTCACCAATTGTTGACTTGTCCCCTTTTTTCGCGCGCAACAGCAATTTAACTTTTCTTGATTATTTTATCTTTTATCGTCACTAACCTTCTATTATTAAGGGAGATTTAAAAATATAATTAGAAGGTTAGTGATATTTTTTAGAAAAATGAATCTGAACATTATCATTTAATAGCCAATGTTTTATTGTCGTTATCTACGACAAAACCCCTTTAAATTATAGTATCGTTGAATTTGTCTTGGCATAGAAAACAGATGTCTTTCCGTACAATGTTTTATTTAAAATTTTGAAGTTGCTGTCACGTGACCCAATATAGAAATTACAAAAATTTCCTTATTAAAAAAAAATAACACCATTGTTAACTACATAAAACCACCAAATTCCATATTCGTTGTTTTAACCGTTTTCGACACATTGCATCGGCTAAGCTGGTTGAAAAGTTGTGGGACATCTTGTACAGTGATTTTTGCATATTGATTGTATTGTAATATACATTGTATTTGAAAAAATTATATATTAAATTATATAATTCAAAGTAGTTTAACCAATCGGATATAAATTTATAGATTCTAAAGCAACATAAAATACTAGGAATTTAATTATTTATTAATCGTAAATCTAATTGTTTCGTTGTTTTAATTATTTGATTAATAGTATTTGGATTTTTTTTATTATTATTAATATTTTGTTATTTAATTCTCAAGGTTGTTATATTAATTTCTTAATTTCAACAAGTATTTTCGTCGAGTGTAATATTACACTGATGAGTTTAAAAAAAAATACGATTAAAAAAATTACCTACGAAAAATTTTATTTAGGTACTTTTTACCAATTGTGTTTCAGATAATTGTTAATATTAATTATGTAAAAAAAAAAATAAATCCTGTGAAACTAAAACATCAAAATTTTGATGTTTAACGACGTTTTTCAAATGCATAGTTTGTATTTAAAATGAATTCCGAAAATATGATGACAGAACTAACTGTCAGAAATGAATCCTAAAATTTCGCCTCTGACTTCGTTTACATGTTATTCCTTGGAAATTACTCTGACAATGAATGACAGATGAAACGTTGACTTTGACCTCAACATTGACACGGTCCAAATCCGGAAAGGGTCACTTAAACATCCATTCTAACCGCAGAAAATTACGGTTACATTTTAATTTATGAATTTATTGTTTTGTGGATGGAAATTGATTTTATTTTATAATCAACAGCCTCCCACTACGCTTTATTTGTTAATTCCAAAGTTAGGTAAATCGATTTAATGCAATTATAATCATAATTGCAGTTTATCGAAAAAAAAATTGAAATGAAAAGATTCGTCTAATAGCTATTTTACCATTTCATACAAATTCGACAATCTTAAGTTGTAGTTTTGATGGTGAAAAATGCACAATCGTCTGCAATTACCCATAAACGATTACGTTGCAATTTAAAATGAAATCGTTTTATAGCAATGATTATTTAGAATAATCTATAGTTGAACTGTAGTTTTTATATTCACTTTTTTTAAATATTCTTTTTAAAATTCTAAACGCATTCTGACAGAAAAAACAGTTTTTGTAATAAGAACAACCGGTAGAATTTATTGGGAGGTTTAACTTAGAATTCGTGGAACAAGTTTTTGTATTTAGGTATTCATACATACATATACATAGGTCATACATGTCAATATATCACCCATTCTCGTGACCTATAGTACAGTAAAACTGCTGCTAAAATCAAGGATGTGCGGACGTCTTTACTCAAGTGTCCACTGAAATTCAACTAATCAACGGCGATGATTGACAGTAGTTGACGCTGTGAGGCAAACAATGGACCTGTTTAGTAATAAGGTCATTCACTTTGTTGTTTTCATCTGCCAAATTATCAAATTTTGTTTAAATGGTCAAAAATAAAAACGCGATATAACAATCGTTAGACGCTATTCTTTCTAAAAAATCACATGTTTAGAATATTCGTTTACTAAAATTATATTTTTTTCAATTATTTACTTAGGATTAATGACAATAAATCGATGACAATATATCTTATGAATACATTATCTTTTTACTGCTTTACCTACGTTTAGTGTTAAAAAGTACATGTATAAAATAATATTTTAAAAGACTGGGACAATTGTACAATGTTAGTTTACAACTCAAACTAAAGTTTAAACAGTTCATTTCCATGGTAACAAAGAAACACGTACGGTTTAAACTGTAGGTTATACTTAAACCTGTATTGTACAACTGGCCCTTACGACCAGTTTCGTCAAATAAATAAATAATTTAAATTAGGATTAAGTTGTTGTGGTCATGGTAACAAAAGTTTTTGACCAATAGAAAATTATTATTGATCGATTTAATCTTTAATTAGTTAATCCTTTGTTTAATTTAGTTTGGTGCAACAGGCCATTAGATTTTTAATTAAAAAAATGCTCTCGTTTTAATGTGTTTCTTATAATTTGCGCTGTCATTAATACGTTTTTCTTTTGTTTCAGAGTGTGGCCAGCAGTTTAATATTGGAAAAATTAATTAGTTGCTAATTATGTGAATTGAAAAATAAACAAAAGTGACCAACAAATGACCAGTGAAGTGTATTATACACCGTGTAACAAAGAATTCATGCATAAAACAATGGTTCTATTACAGCTTTGCATTTTTGCTTACGTTACGAAGTTCCAAGTATTTTTTTTTAAATATAACGTTTGTTAAATTACATTTACAGATTTGTTCTTTCACGATGTAAAATCTTGATGTGTTAACTTACCTACATTACTGATGTGAGCTTAGAATATTTTATTTTAAACGATTATTTATTACAATTAACAAATCTTCCAATTACCATTTTCTCATAAATATTTCCCACTGTATTGTTCTTCCAATTTCATTCGACATTTTATTCTATTTTTGTTATTATTAACACGAGTTAAGTACCTAATAAAATGAGGTAAGTTAGCACATGTTCCTGATGATAAAATTGTTATTAAATTTGGTGCAATAATTTTTTTTAAAGCAGGTTCTTTTTAACAGTATAAAATATAGTTTGTGAAAATGTGAAATAGCTAGTGATTCGTACTAACGTTATCTTTAGTTGAACTTACTACTTTTATTATTTATAAATGTTAGTACGGTTTTGTTCATAATTAATGTAAAATACGTAGAAGAGTGCGAGTGCGAGTATGATGAGGAATTCAAGTTGTGCGAAAATGAAAAACAACATTGTTTTTGTTTGTTAAAGATTTTTCGGTTATTTCTGTATAATATCCTATAGTTATTATTGATGATGTATGTCGGTATGTCAGTAAGAAGTTGTACCTAATTATGTAAAGTAGTGTTAAAAACGTCTTTTATTTAGAAAGAATTTTAATTATTACAAAAAAAAATATTTCTAAATGTTTAAAATATATACAAAACGATACTATTACTTGCATTTTATTTTTTGTGTGTTATTCCTTTCAACGTCCTTATCTTCGATTAAGCACAACGTTAGCAACCACGAGTACTCGAGGTAAGAAATATTTTTTATTATTAACCGAAACTAAACCAAATTATAGATATTTAAGTATTCAATTAGTCTGTACTTTTAAACTACACATATAAAATAAGTGTCTACTTAAATTGCGCTTAACTTAAACTAGGTACGTTAAATTTCACTAAAAGCACAAAACAAACAAAAACATAGAGCTTATCCAAACCTATATGATGCACGTCATCAACAAAAAGTTGCTAAATCGTTTATTTTGAAATTCGATTTAAAGTTTGGAAAGTAACATATTCTATAGATGATTTATTTGCGCACATATTAGATGGTATGAAGAAAGACTACAATTTATTAGAACTGTCAAAATACGAGGCACGAGGTGACAGCACCGTGTGAAACGTCATCATCTAGTAACCTTTTATTGATGACGTGAACATCATACAGGTTTGGATAAGCTGTAGCACATAGTTTTTTAATTAATTATTTGGTTTGTTAATTATTTACTAAGTAATTAAAGTTCTTCAAGCATAGATAAATAGGGATTATTATTTTCTAGTTCAGATAATATTATTTACAAAAAGAAATGAATCAGATTAGCGTAGGATTAAACGGATTAACGTTTTCACGAACGCCCGCGCAGAGCTGTTATTTTTTTATTTGTTAGTTAAAAATTTCACAATCAGATATAAGTAAACAACTATTAATTTTGCTCGAGTGTATTTGTTTCAATTAAGAATTTAAAAATTTTAAATTTAAAAAATAGACAAAACTTACTTTTTATTTAAAAAAAATTGTAACTATGCACTTCGGACATAAACGTTTATGATTCTCGTCGTGTAATATTTCTCGAACTATTACCTTTACGCCGCAGGCCGTAAACGTCTATTTTACGTCCTTGATATGTTATGTAAAATGACTGTTCTTATTTCCTCATTATGGAAATGCGACACCTACTTATTTAAATTTTGAAATTTTTGAATATTGAAAATGTGGATTTAAATATAATATCACAAAGTCCTTTCGAGATGATTCGAAACAAGTCAGGTAGGTACTTATTGCGAGCAATTATAGTTTGCAGCTAAGTGTAAATTCAATATTAGTACAGAGTCCAATTTGCGAAATATAACTAAATATGTTGCTAACACCCTGTATATGCAGAAATCGTTAATATTAGCCACTTTCTTACTATTTAAAAGTCTTTGAAATCGTACTTTTAAGGTAGAATTCATACTTATGTATATTTCATTTCACTTTCGTTGTGTTAGACATTACCTGAATTATGGTGCTGGCAATTTCTCATAGCATCGTACTTTAATGGGAATACTTACAGTAAATAAACAGACATAGTTTTTGCATTGTTTCATGTTATAGTACTATAACTTTTTACTTTTACACCAATTTACTAACTATAATTACGCTTTATGACTCTCTACTATATCGGTAATGGAAATCGATTTAAAAAACCGACAGTAGGCAAGTATTAGGTAAACTCTAATTAAAATTTCACAGGAGGAATATGAATGTTTATTACGCGGATAAAAGTGCATTATTAAAATCGAAAGGTGGTTTTCAACAACAACAAAAAAAAATGTATCTATCTACCTATTTTTTTTTTTTGATATTATTAACGTTAAAAACTAAAACACTTGTACTTACTTAGAACGTGATATACATATACGAGTATTAAAAAAGCACATCAACAGAAATAGAGAGTTAAAAAACTATAGAAGTCCTTTGTTAACACAAATTTTCTGAAAATCCAATAACGTGCAGGTACCTAAGTATATGTAGATATATGAAGCATGCAAAGATTAAACTTAACTTTCGAATTGCAAACGCCGTACAACTGATTTACGTACCTATATATTATGTAAACATTATAGACATTGAGTCTTCGAGAAATTGAAAGGTGAAAGGATGGACATTTTTCCGGTACGTCATTTAGGTATAAATTGACAGATATGTGTGTTTGTAGGCACATAGTATGTGCATATCAACATATACAAGTATGAATACTAATGCATCAATTATTGATGTTGGTATGATCTTGTTCTAAATTTATGCTTCTCATATATGCCATAAATGCATTAATTATTATTTGCCGTGCTTAATTTGCTAATATGACAACTGAAATGAATCATAACCTGTTATTCGAGATCGTAATTTTCTTTTAGATTTCATTAATTTAGTTTTTATGTCCCTTTTTAATATGTGCTCATGGATTATTATTAGCAATCTACTGGACACACTTCATGGTAAACAGGAAAACGTGAAATTGTTTTATAACGTACATATAAGTGTAAAGATTGACGTTGCATTAGTTTCTAGTTTTACTATTCAATCGTGTTACGTGCATTTTTAAATTAGCACTTAATAAATTTTAATCAAGATTATACAGTTAGTCTAATCAGTTTATAACAAATATTTTCAGTTTTTATCGCTTAATATAAATGCCTTTGTTATTATTTGTTAAAAACAACAAACGGCTAATTTCAAAAAACTGTCACTTAATATAGGCAGTATAAAAACGATTAACATAAGCATTAAAATTTAAATCCAAATTATAGTTAATTAAACGGTGTTTTTAAAGAATTGATTAAATCGAACTAATTTACAATTCAAATTAGTGTTCCGTAAGGAGTGCTAACATTTATTAACATTAACATGATCTATATTACAAATTGAATGGATAATTTTTAAACTGCAACAACACTTTTATCGGTTTTCGTTTTTAGGAACGAAAACGGACATCTAATTTATTTACTTACATCTTATTCGTAGCAAGATAAATGTAACAATTTAAAGTGAAAAGTGTGAAATTATTTTGAAGCAATTTGTTAAACTATCGATGAATTACTTTGTAACAGATCTGATACCATAATATGTTCTGTTAAATATTCTGATTTGACATCACCTGACATTTTTGCTTGGGGCGACATGTTAAGCAAGAAATTTATAGATAGCCATCGACCATCGACGACTATACATGAAAAATCATAAACGGGATGTTTCGAAATCATGTAAAAACAATTCGATGCCTCTATATATAAAAAGATGGTGAAAGAAAAGATTGACTGTGAATTACGTACTTCGGTATTTAGGTACCGTAAAATGGGGTTAGGTTAGTACGCAGGGGTAAAATTCGGATTTCGTAGATGTAGTTTGATAATACGCATTAGTTCGAGTTTTGACAAAAAAAAAGTGCAGATGGTGTTTAACACCAGTCGAACACATGATTCTACCCCATTTCGGAACCTCATCAAGTTGGTTATGTGCATGTCAAATTTAAGATGCAATTGTTACGTTCCGAACATCTGTGACTGTTGTGCCATTATCAGATGAAAGTATGAACAGTTGCTAATTAATTATTTCTGTTTAATCTGTGCTATCCTATTTTCTTCTAAGTGCATTTGTTGCGATTGTATGTTGGAAAATGTAAAATATGAAGTTGGGCGAGGTCAGTTTAGTACACCTGTGGGGTGTGAAGTTTGAGATGGTACGTTTAGTACACACATTTTTGAACCTTCCGAATTCAAGGAAATCCTTATCCAAAACATTTGAGATTATGTTGTAGTGAACTATGAGGGATCACACTATCCAGGGCGTGTAATCTTGATCGATGAAAAAGTTTCATGTGGGCATGACAAAATGTGGCAAATACACGGTTGGCGACATTTGATATAAAGTGGAACAAATAATTGACAAGATTCCTCCTCCTAAACAAATATCTAGCAGGGTATTATTTTTGGTTGACATAAAGCATAAGTGTCTGTTATTCTTTAATTATGCATGGATAACAATGGTACTAACATTGTTATATTGTAATAATGCTCTTTATTTCGAGGTTGTTTATGGTAAGTATTTTTTGAAACCGTTCAAAACAACATCAAACTCAAAAATAAATTTTTTGTTACAATAAAATTTGATATTGCTTTCTCCTGAGAACCTGGAGAAACCTGTATTATAAGCAGGGAACAGCAGGTATATGCAACACAGATGCATTTGGTTCTGAGATTTGAAACTTTTACTTGAATTACTGAAACTTGAATTTAAGCGATTTGTTTCAACTTCGAACTCTGATAGACCTAACCTGGTGGATAAAAGATCTTCGTCAAAAACTTGTTTTGCAATCAAAATTACTGATAACCACAGCTTTTTGTTATACCGATAGATAATAATCGTTGAGCAATGGGCGATAAGGTAACAGTAGTATTAGTCTTCAAAGAAGCTTTAATGCATCACTAGCAAATGTACATAATTGATGAGTTAATAAGATTGTGGTCCGAATTTAAACATTAAACGTCTACAACCGAATACTTAATCGTTACAAATTGATTAATTATCAATAGGACATTTTGCACGTAAGTCTATGTCTGTCTAACGTAGAACAATATTTTGTGAAAATATTATTGTTCAACAATATTAAATGGAGGATTTCCAGTAAATTTCGTTGATATTTTAATCGTAGAGAAATGACTGAGAATTTGTGACCTATCTATGTTTCATTAAACATACAATCTCGCAAATAGAGCAAAATAGAAAAAGGTAAGTATATTCACATATATGACCTGTTTTACTAAAATTATATGACGACCGTTTATAATTTTGTGTGTCTACTTATACTTTAATTAAATTAATTCAACTTTGTTCGTTATTGATATTTTATTATTGCTATATAATATTAGTTATATAAAAAAATTTAAGTATTAACTTTAAGATCGTATTTAGCATAAAAATAGTATATGAAACATAGGTAAGTTGTTATATTTTAAGTTCTCTTAATCTAGTACTTCAGAAAGTGATTTTAAAGAAGTCGAATTTAAATTTTATGTTTCTATTTAATGCATAGTAGTTTCCCAAGCGTATCCATGGAAACTGTAGGCGATGAGATCGCCATTTATCTCTCGACGTAACTTCTTGCTACCAACCTTGCTGTTCATAATGGATTAGGTTCACATAAAGCGTTATTACGTAACAGCTTATTATCAGCACCGAAGTAACAAAATTGGTTTATATATTACTTACTATGTATTGGTATAAATGTTGCAAAAAAAGCTTTATTAATTATTAATTAATTAAAATATGTTTAGTGTACCCATATTTTAGAAATCATAATCATAATCAGTAGATTGTCATAATTGTGTTTTACATTTAAAATGTTGATCCGTTTTTACAATAATAAAATAACAAAAGCCACCTACTTATCTTTTAAATTCAATATAATTATTATTCTGGTTTTAATAAAAAAATAACGTACAATTTTGACACGTGTAAACGTTTTTATAGAAAGTGAAGACGCGGTGCTCGAAAGGACGACGCTCGCGTCGCGAAATTATAGAGCGAACGATTTTTGAATTAGGACGAGGAGTCCCAACTCATTCATGTGCAACGATGTGAAGCTGTGAGTTGAATCACAAAATTCTCTATATTCCCCTTTTAAAAATAAAGTGTTAATCTTTTTAAAATTTAAAGAATTGTATATTATATCGATTTATTTACAAATATGAAAAAGGCACATTTTCCAACTGCAATAATAAGACAACGGCATCACAAAAGAATAATAAATGAATAAGCGATAGTAACAAGATCTGCATGATTTAATTAAATCACTGCCACAAACTTAATTATTGCCGACCTCTTGATCTCACTATTTAAATGTCTTCTTAATATAATTGTCAATTTTGTACGTTCACGTCAAAGCTACTTTGTTCCTTTCAATTCGTTATCAAGTAGAGCAACTCGTAGATACTGACAGGCGATTTGAAACGATGTTTAGTGTTCGAGAAAGATCCTTAAGAGCTATTTCAGAACGCATCCCAGACAATCTAATTGTATTCAATAAACGGTGAGTGAAGGTTTAATATGACTTAGCAGGTCAGTCTAATTGTTGCAGAGGTCATATCATTTATAATGTTTAATCTTTGTTTAAATGATAACGTTGTTTAGAGTGTGTGCACGTCGTCATATCAAATAATGTCAATCAGTTAAATAAAGTCTCTTCCACATAAGACTAACAGAGGATACGCATGTCGATGAATAATAAGGGAAACGCATTATAAGATAGATTACGTCACATTTTGAACTAAGTCCTCCTAATTACAAAACGAACGTTGTTTCTGAAAACGTGTCAAAATGATCTAAAATTTAACGATAGATACACGCTTAACTACGCAACCTTATAAAAATAGATGAAAATAATTCGAGTTCCGTGTAGCTTCCCACTAAAGTAAGTTATCGAACAATTTAACTTTTTTTTATAGAGTATGAAACATCTTTCTAATTTTTTTACAGTAAAAAAATTGTTTCTTCGCAATAATATTGTTGGATTAGGAAGTTGCATAAACTTAAGATTTTTTTGGATAATAACGAGCAGGTACGTCAAATGTACCACGCGGAGATATTAAAAATTTTAAATAATAGGCCAAAATATGTAAGTAATTTTCATTCTCGTCAATCGATCGAAATAAAGAAAAGTAATTTATAAAACTTATTCGAGCAGTAAAATATCTAAATCTTTAAGGTAAATGTAAAGTGAGTCGACGCAAATTCGAGTAAGTAACTATCTTTTTATTATTAAATCTAAGTTTACGTAAAGGATCGCATTTATATAGATAGTGATTAAATTTAATCGTTAATACAGTATATTTGTTTCTATGAAAACGATTGTTGCAACAATGGTTTCTAAGGAGATGGACATATTGTGTACCTATACGTAGTTGATCGTAATTTATAGGAGATATTGACTAAAGTTAATCACTGATTACTGATACTGTCCTAAATATCTGAAACTTCTAAATTTTACATTGTTTTTTGTAAGATATCAACATAAATCAAACGTACATAGTTGACTTATTATCCATAAGTAAGTAGTATAAAATTAATTACAGAAAAAATTTACAGTATCTAGGTATTTATTTAAAAATAAAGTCTTCGACTGATCCAAGATAAATTAGAATTGAAATTTAAATTAGATTGTTAACACGTACCATGTCATTTTTTTTTAAAGTTGAGCGATAATTTTATTCACCTGATATCAAAAATATCGTCCATCACGTCAAGTTTTTCTACAAATTAAACTTTTATGTTTACGTAATCCTAAATTTCATTATTTTCAGGTACTTTTCTATGAAACCTTCCTAATTATAACCGAAGAGGAACATTGGGATTTACTTTGATGGCAAACAAACTCTTTTCCTTTATTTTTGCGAACCACTTTGGTTGCGTTCTCTTTGAAGAAAATACATCGAGAAAATACATTGTACCTATAAGACATTTATTGGATACAAAATTTCGCGAATTTTTATAAAAAAAAAACAAAAGCTTAGAATTCTTTGACTTAAAGATTTTGATCTGGGCAAAACTTCTGCTGAGAAAAAAAACCGTTATTAGAGGAATCGATGATGAGTTTGCAAATGAAATAAAATGGCAAATAAGAGATTTAAATTAGGCTAGGTATTTCTACATTTAAGCGAACATTTTAACTAATAAAGGGTTAATTTATAAACGAATTAAATCGAGAAATCCGTTGGTTACAAAAATTAAAGTTGTCAAAATTAATATTTAATCGGCGCTTTCACTATTTTTAAAGAATTTCAGTATTTCTCCACTTTTGTAAGAGCTTTCTCAGAACTAAGGTCTTTTCAATGGCATAGCAGTTCAACCTTCAAATGGAAATAGAATTGTCTCCATACTTGATTAACTAGTTATATATTGTATAAAATGACGCGTCACGTCGCGTCGTCCTACAATACGCGCGACGTACACGAGCGTCGCGTCGCGCCAGAAGGTGAAAACGTAAAACCTTCTCCTAGAGTGATCTTTCCGGTTTTGCTGAAGAAAATCACTAGGCAAAAACTTTGATTTCGCTATTTGAACGTAACTTTGTTCACCGTAAATGATATTTGTATGATATTACTTCCAATATAGGTATGTACTTACACACGTGTATTTATTACGATATTTTAAAACATCTAAATCACATAGAATGACCTTATTTCGGGACGAAAAAAACGCACTTTAAAAATCAACCCTCCATCATCATTGGTAATTCTTTCTGAAACTAATAAGTTTATCGTCAAAATGTTTTAAATAAAATTTATTCCCCACACTTTCGGCTTTAATATGATATATATATATATATATATATATATATATATATATATTTATATAATTTTAATTATCTGAACGCTGTAAAAACCACCAAGAAGTTGCACTTGTAACGTATAAGTGAGTTGTCTACGCGCGCCGCGCAGACAACACCGATCTCACAAGTGCTACTGAGTGGTGCAGGGTAGGGGTAGTTGTAATAAATATTATTGGAAATACATATTAATTAAGGATTTTTTATTTCGATATTACCTAATTATGTAGGTATTTATATGTAGATACAAACCTACGTAATTTTAAATACGTGTCAGGTATTTAAAATAAAGAATAATAACAAATTTTTAAACAAAACAAAATTGAAGAAAACATAAAAATTAAATAATATCAAACGTTTTTGTCAATTGTTGTCGTCTTTTAGTAGTATTTGATCTTATGTATAAAAATTTACAATGGTCATGTTGACTGGCTTTGAAACTATTAGAAAACCTCGCGTAGGTGTTGTTTTTTGTCAGTGACTTGTTTTCGACAAGAATCTTTTGCAGTGGCTCTCAATCTTGTGGGTTACGCTTACTACCCAAAGAATATCAAAAAATTTCGTATCACCACCCTTTATAAAAATTTCGATATTCAAATAAAAAATACAAAAAAATAAATATCAGTTTAAAATTATTTGAATAATCACTATCTTTTATATAGTAGAATTATAAGTTTACTGTACTTTTAATTTAAAAACTATTCATACGCCCTTAAGCATTGAAAATTTTCCCATTACAAACCATAAACCAGATAAAGGTTTAATCGCATTTTTACGCGACTGATACACCGACAAAACAAATAATAAAACATGTGCCCTGCATACTTTCATATCTTATCGGAATGCGAAAAAAGAACCGAATATTTTTAAAATAACTCGAATGCATTTATATAATATATGGAATTCTGGTAAAACCGATTCAGATCTTTCGCGTTAGTAGTACAAAGCGGCAGTGCTTGTTTCAGCAGTTCGAATTTTAAATGACGGCGTCGTATTGTTCGTGTGTGCGAGGAGTGATCGTTCGGTTTATAAGGCCTTTTTACGTGTGAGTGCGCGAGTTTTGTGTGTTGTGTTGTGTTCTCTAAAAGGATTACAAACAAAAAGGATTAATACGACGAGGAAAGGTAGGACCTTTCTTTGTCGACTAACTCTTCATGTATTTATAAAGGGTAAATACATGAACTTTTAAGCTCAAACATTCGACGGTCCAATTTCGCGAACGAAATTTTATCTTATGCGCGTTTTCGCGATCACGGTGGTTTGTGAGATACAGTGAAATATGAAGCGTAGGTATAAGTACGTAATAATGCAAGTTTGCAGTCAACGAAAGAATTTACGCTGGAAGTTGGCGATAGAGGGAAAATGATGACGAGAAAAAGGTAGGAAATAGAAAGAAAATTTTTAAAGTTTCTAATTTTTCCTTATAGTCTGTTACAGACAAGTGGCAGTCGCAGCGGCAGTAGTGTTACTTTGCATTTTACGTAAGTATAAAAAAATCATTATTTCATGATTTTAATTTATTTAATGTTTTTTTGATTTTTTCAATTTCTCTTATTTTGAGAGATTTTCCTTTTCAATGCATTCGGATAGAAAACGATATTCAAATTTTCTATTGTCACAACAATTTTTAGACGATTTAAACTGACAACAGGACAAAAATTGATCGATTAACTTTTTATTTTGCCACCACTTTACTTAAAAAAAATATTCTAATAATTCTAGTTTTTTCGTGGCATTCTTTTAATTCTCCTTGTTCTAAAATTCTTCCTTTTTTTACTAAATATTATAATACTTCATGCAATTGTTGTAGTTATTTTACTAACAAAGTGAAAATAAGGCAACGTAAAGATACGATTCGGTTAATTTTCTTATTACCTACCTACTCAAAAATAAGGAAAATTTCAGAACTTATTGCCAAAACTGCAGTAAGTGCTTTCGATATTAGTTTTGATGAGGTTTAGTTGATACAAGTTGATCTTTACCTTTACGATTTATTGTTAAGCTAGGCTTAATTCAAGTTAAGTCAGATATAAGATGGATTTCTTTTGAAAATTGATCTTTCGTCGCAAGTTGATGTAAATGAGTCATTCAGAAAGAAACGAAGACATGGAAAGGGTTGGCGGAGCGCTATAGAAGACCTTAGTAGACTCGCACCATACAATAGTTGGGTGGAGAAGAATAGACCGTATGCCTATTACATAAAATAGAATAAGTTCGAGAGGTCTAAACAAGTTACATGGAGTGCGTTGTGAAGGTCAAGACCTTGAATTGACCTTGGCTTGTTTGCTGTGGGTTGCCCGTAGTATGGGAGTTAGAATGTTACGGATATTTAATGTGCGTTTTTTCGTGAGTATCCCGATTAATATTGAAAAATCAGTCATTATTGTCATAAACTTTTTTATTTCCCATAAAATTTGTCGTGTTTTGATTTCAGAACGAGATCTCTATTTTTAAAGATAAGTGAGATAGCGACTTTTGAAATGTTTACCTTTTAAGGGATGGCGGAAAGTAAAGGACACAGTTTTGAAGTGGCCAAGAAGCGGTTTCGTACTCTACAATTGACCCTCTATCAAGTAAAATAGGTCGCGAAATTTTTTCGTTTAGTGCACACGAAAGTACACAAGCGGATCTATACTACGATAAGCGACGTCGTAATGTACGACTTTCGCTGTAATTTATTTTTTAAATTCTTAAAATAAATTTGCAAATCAAAATATATTTATTTAACAGTAGGCAACATAAATCATGAAATTCAATCTCTAATTTTTGATAAGTTTGGGAAATAAGTTTTTATGAATAGCAACGTATTTTATAAAAATCCCTTAACCAAAAATCGAACAGTAGCATAATGTTTCAATTAAAATATAATTTTGAATACCTGCAGATATGGGTATTAGGTGATAAGTTATCGATGCTATTCACATCATTTACCTACATATATTAATCAAAACGCAAAGTGTTGTTCAGCTAGGTATTATTAAATTACCTACACAGTAACAAAATTATAAATTAACGCAATTAATATTTTCACGTGGTAGCTACCCACTAATATAGCGTAACGATTTCCGATTTAAGAGATAACACCACAACGCGCACGGGATTTAAAATCAAAAGTCGACACACTTTAGCAGAAAAATTAAACACGTCGGCACGCGTCGAAAATTAAAATATCTCCGTACAAATCACGGAATTATAGCAATCAGCAAAAATTACACGTTAACTACAATCAATCCGACGTATGCTAGAGGTAACATAACGGTTTTTAGCGCACAAAAAAGCGATTTGTAAAGAAGAGAAGGCGGGCAAATCCTGCTCTTGAATGGGAATGAATACACTTCTTGCTCGAGTATCAGATGACATTCTGGTGAATTGTGCGATTTTTTAGGCCCGTTTTGTTAACAGAGTGGGTGTTACCAAGAGCTTCCGGATGAAGTTCTATAGTCGGGGTTGCTGTTGCCTAGTTATGTTAGTTTTTTAAATAGTCCGGAACATTATGCACATCACGAGCAAGGTATATTGCTTGTGTAACAATATCTATTAATTTCATAAACTCGCATTGATACAAAATTAGAGCATTAATTTATTAAGCTTATTAATAGGTTTTTATCTATTATATAATTGTATTGATCCTACCTAATAGGTAATAAATTATTTTTACACTTAGTCTGCAATTAACGTAATTACTTAAAAGTTTTTACAATTTTAAGTGTGACAAGTATTCGTCTATTTAGATAAATTAGATATTGTAATACAGAAATCCAAATTAAATAATTCGAAACTAGTTAATTTGAATTTTATTAGTTTACGTACAATAAACGTTGAATATATACATATTGTAGTATAGATTTTTTGCAACAATAACGTTGATAGTTTGATAAATAGATGTAGAATGAATGAATAGTAATATTATATTATTAAGGTTTTATAGGATTCGAAAAAATAATTGGAAATCCAGTTGCGCTTGTTTAATCGAGTGAAGCAGAATTCACAGTTATATGCCCCCTGGTCGGAATCAAGATTAGACACTTATTCACATCCTTGTGGTTCAAACGTGGACGAATCATTTATAGGATACGCGGCCATCATCGTACAAGGTGTGAAGTATGAAATAATTACCTGTATTGTTTGATGATTAATGACGCCGCCCAAAGAATCTGACGGCTTCTGTTTGATTGCTTATGTTGAATAACTATCAAATAATCAACTGTGACTATATTGCATTCTATGGCAATGTTTTTGTTATTCTTATATAACATTTTCTTCTTCTATAGTTTGTTCTAATTACTTTCAGAGTTGTTGTGAAAGGTTTTTGTAAAAAAAAAAGAAATTACTAATTCATTTGTTACACCGTTGAATTATAAAACCGTAACGTTTGGTATTTTTAATATTAAAAAAATAGAAGATGTCAAAAAATCTATTGTACCGCGCTACTTCTGAATTACATAATATGTTGTTTCGCCAGAATGTTAAAACATCCGCAATATTTTATCATTTTTCTTCTAAATTAAGGCTTTCGTAACATTAAATTGTTTGTGCAGAATTCAAAAATCGATCTATCTCGAAAAAATTTGCAAATAATAACAAACATTCAAAGTTCAAACTGGCATCGAAAATGTTTAGAAAACCAATATAAAAATATGGTTACTCTAACTAAAGAGAACGTAGTTGATACACTTTGTATAAGGATTAGTTACGTTTGTGACCCTTTCTTGGTAGACTTGGTAACAGTGTCCTAATATAAATAGGAAAATCTGCATTTAAGCAGGGGTACCTTTTGAAAGCAGTCGGTGCGTAAAAGTAGCTTTGAATGTCTACTAACATCCGATTGTGTCTGGTCAATATGCCCAAAATGTCAACTAAATATTGTTATGCTTTTCTGAATACGCCTCAAAATACACAACTGCTCTGCGGGAACGTAATGTAAATACGTAGGTATAGGTATTCTATTTTTGTATAAAGTCGATGAGATAAGTACCTACGTCAATTGAATTTTTATTGTTTTCGATCGTTATCGGGTTATATTTATTTAATACCTTTAATATTTAAATTATACGCGAAAGAGAAATATGAATCCTCATTTAACTTTTATACTTAACTGTTAAGTAAACATTTTTAAGTTTAAATTTAAATATGACGATCATAAACTGTTTTATTGGTATCAATTACGTTAAAATATATAAAAAATAACTTTCATTTCCGTTTTACAAGCTGAAGTTTTATAGCATTGCAATATCAAACCGATACCAGTTTTAATATTACCCTTTTAAATGTCGTAAATACTCGAAACAACTTTATACGTAGGTAAACGATATGCGCGAGTAATTTAGCGTTTAATTTTAAAGGACCAACATTTAAGTAATATTTTTATACTGATCGTCCGTCGTAACGAACGTCACATATTTTTCTCGGTACGGTACATCGGTACGTCGAATAAATATAAATTTATTTATTCGAATTTTTTTGTGGAAGTTTCTTAAAAATTATTTGTGTCAGTCAAGCAATTTTATTCGACACGCAACTAAACGTTCAAAAAAAGAATTCCCAGGATTTAGTCTCAAGGAAGGGTACCGGAAATGAAGTATAGTTACATTCAATTTTACAAATTCAAGTGCAAGGAAGCATAATTAAGTTAATTATTTTTATGGTAAGGTTAATGAAGCATAATTTACTTTTTGGTCCGTGATTGTTTTTGATATATGACCTACTAGCCTTCACTAACTGTTAGACAACGAGTTAATATTTTATCATTATATATGTTGCAAAATCTTATTTTTCTTTATTAAAATGTCTTATTATAGAAAATTATAAAAGTTATATTTAATTAAGGCTAAAGTTTTTACTTTGTAGATAAATTTTAATTATATGTAAATATGTAGGTATTATATGTAATGTGTAGGGCGGTTGTGTTTTTAATTAAATATAGGATATACGGTCTAAGATATATGGGATTTTTAAATATACAGTGTGTCCACTGATGGACACTTGTAAATTACACTATATTTGTAAATTTTTGATTTCTCGCTTTTAAAGAAAAAATCAGTCTCTCTAAAGAGTTTTGCTAGTTTGAAAAGTCCTTAGTCGTAGTCATAATGTCGATATAACATATATGATTGTTTAAAAACAGTAAAACATTAAATTGTTCAGGAGTAAAGTACTAATAGTTTGAGTAAAAATGAAAAACATCGGAGGAAAGAATGACTCCTCCTAATGTTCAAGTTTAAAATTGTAAAACTTTGTCTCGTCTAAGTTCGCACTTTTGCTTTGAAGGGAACGTTCGAGTGAAAGACTTACTAGAAAGAAATTTTTCTAATAAATTGATTAGATAATTCGGTTTTTAACATATGGCCTGCGCGCTCACCTGCTATTACTCCACTTGATTTCTGATTTTATGGAGATACTTAAAGCAAAAGGTTTATTCGAATAAGTTTAATATTCCTAATAATGTAGACCTTTTAAAACAAAACATAACAGAAGCAATAGCCAACATAAATCAATACGCAACTGATTTAATTTACGAATAATTTAGAAAAAGAATAGATGTAGATGTGGAAGGGCATGTTCGTTCATACGTGTTTTCGTTTCTGCTATTCAATAAATTATGCGAATTTTTTAATTTGGCCCAGTTGCATTAATTTTAATTCAGAAAAAATATCAACTTTGAGACAAGGTTTTGAAATTTCATGTTTGAACTTCCATCGACATTAGACATTTTTCATTTTTACTCGAACAACAGTTTTCTCGCCGTACATTTTTTTTCTACGGCTGCGGTTAAAGACGTTAAAAGAGCATTTGTTATTTAGAATTGTAAAATTTGCATTTTTCAATTTTTTTAACAGCATTATAATCACCAGAACTTTGCTTTGTCAGAACAAATGTATTAATGTGGTTAAGGTGGTTACGTATACGTTCAAATAATAATGATAAATTTATTTTGAACAAACGTCGCGTCGTACTAGAGTAATATCATAAATAACAAACAGTACAAGAAGAAGAATACGTAGTAATGTTTTGTTCATAATAAATACCTACCTATAGTTAATCACTATATAAGTAGTGTATCTAATTGTAAGTATAAAACCGAGCGTCTTATCCAAGCGATTAATTAGGAATTTTAATTTAAAAAAAAACCCTACCCGTTTTAATAAGTAACATCAATTGATGGAAGTTAGATAATTAATTTTATAAATAACTTCTAATAACCTATATTTCTTGATCGGTTACATATCTATACATATTATGTATTTATTTATTTATAAAGAATCTATTTATTTTTAAATAACTTTAATTTTAAGAAGAAAAATATTATTTGTACGGGCAATTTATAAAATCAGAATATGAAATAGATGTTGATGACAATAACATAACAGTTCGTTGAATGTAAATCTGACAGGGATTAAATAAGCTCGAATTGTACATTTCGTTTGTACGAACCTTACCGGTTCAGAAAAATTCACAAACAGCCAATGTTATTCACTGTTCCGGAATAATACTATTTACACATGTCTGCCCGAAGTCCCGAATTTGCCCTCAACTCGGCATAATCTTTCAAAAGGGACGCGGTTGCTCTCGGCACATGTACCATAGTGGGATTAGTCGAAAGTAATGTTACATCCCTTTATGCGAGACACCAGGATTAAGGTGGTAATATGAATGGGTCTCGTTGCTTACTTTACTTTTGTTTAAATGTAATTCAAATAGAAAATTAATACGAAGGCCGAAGTTACCTTGGTATCATTATATTTCTTTTCTTTTTATATCAAACGTACATAATAAAGGCTACAATAAGGGTGATTAAGACAAATGAAATGGAAATCGACAACAAATTCATTATAATTCAGCTACCGTCTTGCGAAGTCCATAACTAATTTCTTTATTAGTTTACAACGGTTGAAAGAAACCCTGCCGAGCTGAAACAAGCCGCTAGATCTATTCATTCGACTTGATGTACTTTCCTAGACAATGTCGGTGAAATACAAAGTCTAATTATAGATTCTTTTTAAGATCAAATTTGTTGACAAACGGCAAGCGTGACTGAATAACTAAAAGTAAAATATTTTTGCAAATTAGTATAGAATAGTACCTAATGCAGTACCTATATTACTTATGCATAATAAAAATGTGCTTTATCGTTAACTGATAATAAGTCCGTCTTTTAGTTGATGTGTTTGTTTTGTTAGTATATTTCTGAATGAAAACGCTCTCTATAATCATTCAATTGATTAATTTTCTTTCATTTCATTAAAGTCAACATTAGCGGCTAAATAGGTCGGTAAATAAGTACAATTTATGATCTGTGGAGATTTCTTATCGGTTATATTAATATAATAACGTTCAATCGAGGTGTAATAAAATTAATATCGAATGTTCTATTATTCTAAAATAAAGTACTGTACAATCAATAATAACGAGGTATTCTTTTCATTCGCTTATCGCGATAATCTCATCGTATTTTGATAGGAAACTACCCTGTTCTTTTCATCGGGCTTTCTACAGCAATGCACCCGTTGAGCATCAATCTGGGAACATTCAGGGTCACGTGTGCCCCATGGTAGGTGGCACCCCTGATTATAACCACGTGCCTATCATTACTCCTATTCAACGGCACCGTTGGCGTATGGAAATTAAAACGTATTAAAGACAAATATAATTAGGTAGCTATGAGTTTCTTGGTAACCTTACATTTTTAAATTTTATTCTCATGTTATGCTGTACTGCGATTATGGGTAATTGGTTATTAAATGGTTATGTTGGCAATTATATTTTTGCAATTGTCTAGCAATATATCTAATAAAATAATACTTAATATGGTTACAAATATTACTTATATTAAATTATGTTAAAATACATAGGGCGCAGTGTGTTCTATAGGGTATTCAAATTTTATTGTGATGCACGTCATCAATAAAATGATGACTAGATCGTACCTGTATTTGTAATTCAACTCAAAGTTTACGTAGAAAGTGACAATCTTACGATTCGATTATTTATCTGCACACATATTATATAGGTATATCACAAATACAATGCTATAGCTACAATTTATTAGTAGATACTGTAAAAATATGAAG
The DNA here is from genome assembly GCA_036326145.1 of Rhagophthalmus giganteus. NCBI lineage: Eukaryota > Metazoa > Arthropoda > Insecta > Coleoptera > Rhagophthalmidae > Rhagophthalmus > Rhagophthalmus giganteus. The sequence continues at coordinate 54,608,837 of JARFJA010000001.1, forward strand.
TAAATGTATAAGGTAATATCACTGCGTGAAACGGCATCATCTAATATCCTTTTATTGATGACGTGCATCTGAATAAGATTTAAATTGTCTATAGTAGGTACGTACTGTTTTTTTCCTTTAATATATCTGAATGTTTCGCTCGTTTTAAGAGCAAACGGCAAGATATTAAATTAACCCTTAAGATGCTTAGCCTAAGCATTGGAGGAAATGTTTTGTTGATTAGCAGAACGAATTTTAAATGCTTTGACCAACTATTCTACGAACACCATACGTATCGATGGCGTTTTGGCAAAAGTACTTACGATGGTGGACACGGTTTCCGCGTACTTAAGGAAACGACGGAAAAAATCGAAATGTTGTTACCAGATTTTACCGAATTACGCCTTTGCCTTACAATTAGCAAAATAAGATAGTCGGAACAACTAATTTTCGAAAAAAGTGGCGCTTACGATGTTCTGTTAAAATGCCATCGTGCAATAAAAGTTTAAGTTGATCTTTTAATTCCGACTTCAATATTCGAGCGTAAACAAGGGCACAAGAGATTAAAAGATATTTTAGGCCCGTTTTATACATACCTACTATTTTTTGCATTTTCCCTAACAATTTATTTGCAATCAAAATTGACGAAAATAAGATATATCTTGACAATCGACATTTATTTTGATTAAGAGAATTACATGTTATCATGGTAATAACCTGTTATTTACTCGTTTAATCCCTTGTAACTAAAAGTGGCACTTTATTCCTTGCAAAGAAAGACTAAAGTAATCGCTTTACACCCACGAGTGCAAAAATATGTTAAATTTTTAAATCACATTTTCGCTCAGTAACGAGAAACTATTTTACAAGTATTTGAAAAGAAAATATAAACCAAATTAGTTTTTTGCGATGCACTTGTACTTGTTTTCAGTAACTAATAATCGTTTCGTCACAGTTTGTTATTAAAATATGTCGTTTAATAATTGTTAAGAATTAGTTGAAATACAGGTTTGTATATAGTTGCATGAATACAATTCTACATATTTCATTCCTTTCTTAAAAAGTTACTCGCACATCTACGCACACATTTCTGGTATTTGCCGCTTGTATTTTTTGTTGCCGAGTTCAGATCGATATGTAACTGGAGCAGTTTTTTATTAGCTTGAAATCTCTTTGAAATGCCGCGTTAAAAATTGTACGAAATTCTAAATATTACTCCTTGTTAGTTGTCGCGAGTGTCTCACCGATGTATCTATACGACGCGAATGTTTGTACAAGAATTTGGATTTTTATTCGTTACGTTAAAAAAGCTCGAAATGATAAATTACGTCGGCAATAAACTTTTCACCGATCACAATTTTAATTAGGTTTATGTTTCGTGTAATATTAAACTGCCTATATTACGAAATTTGTCGTTGTTTGTTTAGAATTTATAGCTTTTATAGATATGTATGTGCATAACTGAAACAGTTAATTATATGTTAATTGTTGTCCATGAATAGAAAAAAGGTTTCAATAATCGTATCTTACGTATTAAATACATATATTTAATATTAATTAATTATTTCGTGTAATAACAAGTCACTGTTTAATTTACAATTTTACTTTAAAAAAAAAACGTATGTACATGTATATTAACCCTTAGACGGTTAAGGATTTAAATGTGCGAATGTCTCCGATGGGCATACCTTATTCGTTTAAGTATTAAATAAAAGTATTGCAAAGGTAATATATTTATTTATTACGATTTAGTTACCTAGGGCAACACTATGTATGTTTTAACAATAAGTACATAAATAAGAGGCTTTCTAATGTGGCAAATCAAATTAACAAGAACAACTAAAGTATTTTAAACTTTTTCTCACAACCCACTTAAATTCACAATATTCTAATCTGGAATAGATTGATAACATATTATTTGGACCTTTTAGGATATAGTTAAGTACATAATTGCTGGTTGCGTAGGTGATGTCGTTACAATTGAAGATTTGGGAATATCCGCAGTAAAATATTATTTTTAAATAGGCACCGACAACGGTTTCGAAGAATGAAAGGTAAATAACACTTAATTCGACTAATTTGCATAAATCTACACAAACAACAAATAATGATTGACACAACATGACCATAACTTAGTATGCAAGAAATTTTAAACGGTTTTGTGTAACTTAATTTCTACTTTCGTTGTACTGTAATCAAATCTAGATTACTATTAAAAAATCTCACGATTTCACAAAAATCAGATGTAAACTGTAATAAGATTACACTGGGTAACAAATTTTGGGCAATTCGTTGTTTCTCACACTCACACTCGCGCTGACAATGAGTTCAAAAATGTCAATTACATTCATGTATTATCAATAGATGTCTGGGAAATTAACTACATATATACATACGTTGGAAGAATACACAAATAAAATTTGCTAAAAATATAATTACAATAAAAATTTACAATTTCGCATAATTAACGAATTTTTAAATATTGAATGAAAGAACATAACATAAAATTAGTTATCTACTAGTTACCACTTGGTTACCACTGACTTACACTGAACAGGTACAAAAACCAACAATCGGTACATCTATATCTACAGATCCGTTAACATTTGAAAAAAAAATAAATGCTTCTTTGAAATCAGCGCGAAAAACTGAACTAAAACAAAACAAGTAAAATATCGAGAGAAACATATTCATTGTTACCCAGTATTATTTATCTCAAAGACAACGTATTTCTTAAATAGTTTATTTTCAGGATTATTTAATAAAATTATGAATTTTATTAGAAACTACGCGTAATCTACCCATACCAAAGTGTTGAAAAGTAGCAAAGTTGATTAAAATCAACTTTCAATTTGGGAAAATATATTTCACCAGAGAAAGAAATGATAAAAAATTTGAAAAGTGTGTTAAGTGCAATCTTGATTTAGTATAAAATGTTAAAAAGCTAATGTAACTAAATTGTTAGCCAAGTAAAGATGAACACCGATTACCGATTTAGACTTTCTTTCCAAATACTTTCAATAGCAATTATTACAAACCAAAAATGAGCGATTTTGATGAACATCGGCTACAGTCGATGTTTTTATCGTTAAAAACGCACTTGCAAGAATTACAATACCTATACGTATTTTATTTTATTCGGATTAGGCGTACCCCACGTTCATTTAGTTATTTATTAATAAAACTGGTAAATTGTTACACAGTTATAATAGAAATTATCAAGAATTATGAATTAAAAAAAATTGTTCTCTATACATCACTCGAGTGCATCATCGAATCTACGAATTTCAAGATTTTTCAACAACCGCTTTAATAAAACGAATAACTAAATTTATATTCAGGATGAGAAGAGTTGGCGTTGACTTAGTCGCCTTGTCCACGGTCCACATTCACCGGCCGGAAGCTTAAATTAGGAGCAATCAGGGCTAATCTTTAGCCAGCTGATTGCTTTATGTCCTACTGTGGATGAGTCGCGTGTAGGAAGCTCGCGATACCACGTTATTTTTTATGATTTAAACAATCATTTCTCAAGGACACTTTACCAAAATTTGTGGAGGTGCCGTTTGTTCGACAAAAATTAACGCGTTAGTAACGTATATGTATAATTACAATATTTACTATTTTTAAACAGTTAAAATTTTAGAATAGTAATAGAAGTGATGTTAAACCTAACCTATGTTAAATTTTCATAAATAGTTAATAGAATAAACATTTGATACGATAATCGCGCGTGAATGCGATGGGGGTTGCGATTAATAATTATGATCTGAAACTGACTTTTGGGTTGCCTATTTGCGATTAGTAATGAAGGGGTAGGTGTACGACAAAACGAATTTTAATATAAAAAGTAGCAATTTTCCATAATATACGGACAGTGTTTTGCAACTATGATTAACTGTGCGATACACGTGCTGTTTGTCATGAATGAAAAGAATATTTGAACTACCCACTGTAATAAAACAAGTATAGGTAGGTACCCACAGATAAACTCTATTTTTTAAATACATATATAATAAGAATACAAGTAGGATAGTTATAACGGCACTATTCGTTTGAAGATGAGGTAGATCATATTTGCTTTTTTGCATCAAAATTAACATCCTAAACAACAAAACTCGAAAATAAACAAAATACGAGTTAGACCATTGTTGCAAATAATCGTCAATTACCTAAATAAAATATAATTTTTAGTTCATTAGTTATCGTTAGATTAATTACATACTTCGATACCTTTCTTTATTATCTACAATTAGTAATTGTTTGCGTTATAATTGCGTTGTTAGTTGTGATGTAATTATTGTTCTTAAGTCGAGTGTACTTATAATTAACGGACGCTAAGTATTTTTAATCCGTTTGCGGTATTAAGATTAGGTCAGATTTCATCAAGTTCATGACTGTGTGACAGTAATATTTTTAAAAGTACTCACAGGAAATAAGATAACGGAGGTAGATATAAAAGTAAGATTAAATGGATTGAAAGATGTGCCTACACTTTACGCTCGATTCCTAGTATTCTGAAAGTAAATTGTCTTTGTTTTCTGCACCTGTAGAAATAAATGTCCGTGTAGAACAATATTTGGCAGCTGTACGGAGTTTTTAAATGACTTTGTCAATAATTATATTAGTAAATATATCGTAAAGATAAGTAACTTGCAAGGTATGTTATTCGTTTACAGAAACTAATGTAGCGTCCTCGCAAATGTTTTTGTATTGATTAGATGTATTGTAAAATATTGCGATAACAATTAAATAAGACATATGTAAATGATTTAACAGAAAATCACCATATCTGTAAGAATTTCTTTTTAATACCTTTACAAGTTCGGTAGATATGTCAGGTAATCTCTTAAAATGGCTTTCTTTTTCGAAAATCGTGATTAAGAAGGTGAAATTGATATATTTATTTACCTTATAAAAAAAGTTGGCAAGAGTTCACATTTCTTAACAAACACAAACTGATTGTGGCATTTTTCGAAAATCTTCTATAAATTATGATGAATATCTACTTATAAAATGTTTGTTGTGTTACATTAGTTTTGATTTGGTTAAATGTGTGTAGGGCAGAGCGGGGCTAAAAGGGCCGCGGATAAAAAGGTAAAAGTTCGATAATAAATTGCGTTAAACGGTTAAAAATGGTTTGTTACTGCAATAAAAGCATCTGTGTTGATTAATATGTGGAGTATCATGCGATATTATTCAAATTAAGATGTTATTATTAGTTTTATTGAAATAACGATAAGAACAAAAATTCCCACTGCTGGGACAAAAAGGTCTTCTGAACCTTTTCCTAAGAATCCTACAAGAGTCCGAACATAATAATTCAAGTTCTACAACCGCTTAAAATGAACACTTTTACTTAATCTGTTGCGACCCATACTCTCAAAGCGTTCCTGGAGAAAACTGAGATAAATGTTCAATTATGATATTTATAGATATTAATTGTAATTCTAACGAAGACTAGTTTTTTACAGTATTTTTACCATTGTGTTTTCAGCGTTTGTGCTCTGTTTTTAAAAATGTTATATAATGTAACCATAATATTGTCAAAGTTAATAAATATTTTGATTATGTACACGAAATCTAAAATCGTTTTCATACTCATAAAAATAAGTTTATCGCTTAGGACCTATTTGTCCCATCGTCGGTCCTTAAACCCCGCTATTGGGGCAAAGAAGGACAAACGCCTCCGTACCCTATAACACCGACTTCACATAATTGGAGTTACCCTATAAGTTACTCGTTATATGTAATTTGAAGCTGAAGAATCACACTATACATGTGAAACCACAAAATTGTTCAACTTAAACTAATACTTTACCATAAAGTATATATAAGCTGATAAAGATAAAAGCCCCGCTCTATCCTACCTAATAAAAAATAAATGAAGGCTGATAGTTTTTTTTGCATTTTTTTATATAACTATTTATTTTGCGTTTTAATATCAAACATTTAAACAAAATTTTATTAATGAAATATTAACAATAATCGTTATTTTCGAATAAAGCGAAATTATTGCAAATAATGTGTTTTTTTAATCAGTTTTTCATGAATTTCTAATACTACATAAAATTAAAGCCTAAAAAATTAAACAATAAAAGCCTTTTTTACTAGGTACCTAAGATACTAATAACGAAAAAGTAAAAGCGCGACCGAAATCTTAAATCGTAAAAATTATGACGAGTTCTTTTTTGTATCTTAATAAAGCGTCAACTTTTAAATTATAATTTTGTACGTTTCAGTTTACAGATTTTTTGACCTCCAGATTAGTAAAGTATTATATATTAATGTTAATATACATATATACTTATATGTATATAATGTATGTTACATAATTTAACTATGTAGGTATAATGGACAGGAAATTCGTGTAGTAATTCTTTTGCATTTAAGTTATGAGTTGTCAATAGATATTTTATATAAATATACCTACATAATCTTAATATTTAGATTTATTAGGTAAACATTTGAGTATCGATTAAAAAACATAATGTTTAAATTTTATACCTATAAAAAATTAAATAATTGATATATAATTTTTAAATAAAGTAATAAAATATAATTGTGCGTATATTTTAAGATAATAAATATATATGTATATATATAGGTACATATCTTCAAACAAAAGGGATTTAATAGCCTTTTAATATTACATAATGTAGGGCGCCTTTTTCACTAATTGCATCAGAAGATTTTAAGCTGCAGCATCATATAAAAATAATTTGAAAATTGACTCTAAAAAGAAATGAAAAACAAACTTTGATTTTAATAAATTTTATTCCTAATTTTATTTTTCTAGGTCAAATAAATAGTAAAAAGTAGTATGTTAAAACGTGATTTTCGAAGAAAAGCAAAAATGTTGAATTTCTGAGAAACGCTCGATTTAAAAAAAATGAGTTAGGTATTTAATTTAACTGCCTACTTTAAAATTCAACTCTCAAGGATTTCATAAAAACATTTGTTTGTAATGTAAACTCCAATTTCGTTAATTGTAAAATCTAAATTATTTCGAATATCTTAGGTATATCAAAAGGTATATTTTGAGGTTTCTCAAAAATATAAAAAACTCACCGCGCAACATTAAATTTTTCGCGAAGAGCAGTTTTCATGCAAAACCTTCAATTTATATAATTATGTAGGTAGGTACCTACCTACTTGTGTATTTTTTTCTTATTGCAAATATCGGAATATGTTTAAATTTTATTACGTTGTAAAACGAAAAATATAAATATCTATAAAAAAAAAACTACTGTGGCAGCTTATATTATTTATTGGCACTAAATTAATAAAAATAAAAATAATTATTTACGCATTGTGTTTGTTGTTAGAAAACAAGATTTTATGAAGCATAAAATAAAGTGAACTTTGATATTACAAACAAATTGATGTAAGATATCTACTTTAGTCGTTTAAAAGACTTGAAAAACGTTGAATTTTAAGCAAATTTTGTATTAAACAAAATCAAATCAGCAGAACAACTTCTGATTTTCGCGAACATTGTTATTTAAAAGTTATTAAAATTGAAATTTACATTAATTTGAAAATGATAACATTTAACTAACGTAATTTTATTAGAAATAATTACGGTCATTATTTTCATATTAACGCAATCGAAAATAGTCATTTTCTCAATAATTTTATGGCTCATCTATCTAAAAAATGTATTTTAAAAATTACTCTAATAATTTTATCATTTCTTTTAGTTTCTAGTTTAATTAAATCTAAATAACTATTTTTAAAAGATCATTTTTCAAATTAAACGAACGTTTTCAGCTTGCGATTTCTCAAGCGGTTGGGAAATAGTTAGGCAACCCATATTTCTTGATTCGTTCGTTTCTTTCATTAATTTTTTCTTTACATTGTTTTAATCGTTCTTTTTTTTATTTTACGTTTAATTTTTTATAATATATTTGTCTTTAATCGGAAATGTTATTAAAGTTCGTACTTTTCTAAAAAAGCCGTTTTACATATATCAGCAACATTAATTTCCTGTACGTTACTTAACTAGTTTTCTAAGAAAATTGTTACGATATAGTAGGCAACTATTTAAGTGTTTTTTTTGAAATGCCATAGTTCTGTTAATATTGTAGATGTATGTGGCTACTTATAATGTTTTATTGACAGTATTAGTTTTAAAAAACTATGTTATTTCCTATAAAAAGTTTTCGCAGAAATGTCAACTAAAATAACTGGTTTAAACAAACATATTTTAATTTCAAATTAAAATCTTTTATAAACCTTCGATTTACTATAGGAAGTGGTCCGAATATGAGCCTTGTATATAATACGGGTCATCAATAAAAATCTAGTAAGACTAATTCGTCGTCAGTACATTGAAGTAATAATATAAGATTTTTAGTAATTTATAAATGCGTTATTGAGTGATACTAGCGTTTTCCGAATTTCCATTATTTTTTTTTTGGGTAAGTTATCATGAGATTAAGCGAGATTGCGATTAAATTCGCTTGTGATCTTTGCACGTAGCTGTTGTTTTAAGGCAGACTGTTCCGATGTTCACTTAACTTGCCATTTACTTAACATCAAGAATAAATTTTGTTAGTTTTTTGTGTAAGTTGGAATGTTAATAATATGGGCCACCTATAAAAGGTTCAAATATGAGCTCGATTCTGATGACAACGATGTTGTCTGCATATTTGTAACGGCTGTTTTAACTGCGCGGATACAGTGACAAATGCGACACGTGAACAATGTTCCGGAGCCGAAACAAACTATTATATTTGCGATTTTTGCTGTCAGTTTTTAACATTTGCCCAGTTCGAACGCAAAGCTGATTTTTTAAACGAAAATAAAGCTTATTTTAGAAAATCTAGCTTTTTTTATACTATATTTAAAAGGGCTCGTATTTCATACAATCTGCCGCTGTTTATAAGATCTGCACAGATTTATAAATCTATGACAAATTACAGTTGAAATTATTTGGATTCCTATCTTTGTCTTCACTTCTCAGTAAATGAGATACCTACTAGTTAATTTTTGTAATTTTATTGAGTTGTTTGGAACTTTAGATATTCATTAAATAGAATTAATCGGAAGTGCAAATGTTAAAATATTTCGTAATTATTTCTTTGTAATCGAGTACAACATTAAATTTTATTAATTTTCAAATACCTCGGCAACATCCATAAGATTTATAGAACGGCGACATTGAGAGATACCTATTATTTATTGCATGGTATTTGACAACTGTGGACGAAATTTCCGAAAGATTAATCTAACATTTAAAAATATTTAGTTTACAACATTATAATATATTTTTTAAGTAGTAAAAATATCTAGTATAAAATAAACTTAAAAGATTCGTTAAATAAATTGCATTATCTTTATAGTCGTTCATAACCTTAGGGTGTTAATTAAAAAATTGTCCGCGAATTAATAACTTTCTCTATTTTAGTTTTCTTCTTTTATTTTGTTTTGTTATTCCGAAGACAGCTATTCAATTGTCTCGCTTTAACCTGCGAGTAGATTTATAATATTTGAATTGATAAATAGAAAGTATACTTCGTCAACAATAAATTCAAACGTTAGTTATACTTACTTTAAGAATTACGTTTATTAATCAGAAAATAAGGGGCAAGTCCCTTCCGTTTTATTTCTGACGACTGTTAAATTACGGTGAAAACATGAGGAACCGCACCTAATTTTCTTAATTTTTTTTTAGAATTTTATTAATAATCTACATATATTATAAAGTGATTGAAAACGAAATTAAAAAATAATAGAGTAGGTATTTTATATTTACTTACTATCAATTGTTTGCGATTAAACTGATAGCGCATATTTTGTTATTATTTGAAAGTGTATATTATGTATTTTATATTAAATTACTGCTCCTTAAATTCATTATTTAAAATATATAGATACATACTTATATGGTACGTTTGACAAAAAGTAAATAAGTTTTTCAATGATGAAAATTAAGTTTAGTTTTTTTATTTTGTCAATATTCCTCTGTAGCTAAATTAAGATGCTTTTGGAAATTTAATAGTTTTATTATCTGCTTTTCCAGCAAACGAAACACGAGTTGTAAACAAACAAAAATGAATAAGAAGCAGTAAATTGGCATCTCCTTTGTTAAAGTGAAACATTTTCTTCTTAATGAGAATGAAATTTCTGGACAAGCAGAAAACTATAGTAATTTTAACAAAAAATGTAGAACAAAGACCTTTAGTCAAGTAATGAGAGGGAAAAAGGTACAAATTGCTATCTACTAATATTGCGTCACGAATTAAGACACTAACCTACCTATAGGTGAAACATTTTGAATCGATCGCATTAATTAATTCAGAAAGAAAAATGAATTTAGCTACCTACTCTTGACAAAGTTAAAATGTTTTTAATTAAAGCCAATTATGTGTTATGAAAAATAAAACTAGGTACAAAAAGTAAAAAGATTAATTATACCCACGTGGTTTACAAAGTCTCTTATATCACACGAAAATACTTTGCTAAATCTTGTTTGAAGCTTTAAAAAGGCAGGTGCCTAGTAATATCTACTTATAAACGCGGAAGAAATACTACTCTGTTTATTACGTATAATTAATACTTCTAGTAATTATGATTTTTAAGTAGATAATAAATATTTTCTAAGCTGATTTATTATTAATATAATATTTATGTCAAATTACATTTTGTTCGGAATTAATGCTGTTTTTTATACTATATTGATAGCATTTTTTGAAATTTTCGTGTTCGTTGTTTTACACCCTTTTAACGAGTGCTTTTTACAGATATAAGTACCCGATGACTTTTACTTTTTTATATTACCTAATTTGAATTTGTTTTATTTCTAATCGCACGTGTAAATTGTTCGACAAAGGTTGCAGTACTTCGAATATTATTTTGTTGAAATCATACATGTCACGAAATATTTTTTTCTTTCAAAATCGTTTATTCATCATGTTCGATGAGTTTGTGAGGTGCATCAAAATATATTATACTGATTATGAATCGTATTAATTTTTAATTTTTTTTAATTGTTAAAATAAAAAATATTCAATAATCTGACTGTGCTAAGACAATAGGGCCAATAGGGGTAATGGGAAACTAGGGGTAAACGAAAACAATCTGAAATTATTCAAAAATTTGCCCCTTTTTCTTTGTAGTAGCAGTATGAATATTTAGTGACACTTTTGACAGTTTGGTGCATTTATAAGGTGGTAATGCACATTTGATGTCAAGGTAAACTTAATTAAATAGAAGCGTTATATTCAAAAAATTCTATAAAAGTTTCTTTTTACCCCATCTGAGTGTACATACAAATCGTAATTGAAAACAATAATTTGTTTTTTTTTTTGATAAGCTTTACAGAAAAAAAGTAATTTGCATGTTATTGCAACAGATCAGGAACAAAAGTAACCGTGTAATATCAACAAAACATTTTAAGTTATTTTTAAAGGTCATATGCTTTTGTAAACTAAAACTCCATTTTGCAAAAAGCGTTCCCCATTAACCCGATTGACCCTATTAGGTATGAAGATAATGTAAGTGGTAACAGAAAAAGTGAACAACATTCCAAAGATCGGCTCTAAAAAAATATAGTATAACTCATCCGCCATTTACTTTACCATAAAACTCTTATATAATTTTTAACAATTACATTTAAAATAGTTAAATTCGTTGGAAGTGTAATTTAATTTAATTAGTCCAATACTAATTGTAAGAGAAATGTGATAATAACTATTCTTCCCTTTATTACGAGACCACACGTGTATATTAATTTAGACGTTTTTTGACTTTTTATTTTTTTTTATACTAGAGTGAAATATGCTGTTTGGAAACTGAAATACAAAAACTTTTGGAGAGCGAAACTCAGCGTGCTTCAAGAAAATCCAGATTTAATTTGAATCGAGAAGTCCTTATACGTTTTCTCTCTAATTATAAATTAAATAATAAATTCTTATTTTAACTGATATACACAGCTTTACCTTTCATCATCGCAAATAACGGACTATCTTTGCACTAATAAATGATCGAAACTGAGTTTTAATGAGAGTCTAATAATTAACATTTTTCAGTTCTACTTTTACAGTTAAATACTGCGATTAAATCTCAAAATATTAGTGTAAATAGGTACCTATGAGTAAAAATTGGCAATTGAAAATTTTGACCAAAACTGTTTTTCTTTTTAATTCGAAAATCACATAAAGCAAAAAGAAAAAATTATAAATATTCATAATTTTCAAACAGATACCTAAAAATGGTTAGATATTTGATTGTAAATTGCCGCATGAGTTTTATTGTTAATACTTTTATGATCTTCATATATAATATGAATTAAATATTTCACAAAAGAATTTTATAGTTAATGAACATAAATTTGAAGTACTTAATACATTTTGTGGTTATCTGTTAATTTTTATGTAAATTAATCTTGATTTAACTGCGGTTTAAAGTTAGTTAACTTTGGCTTAACAACTTTAAAAAAGTCCTAGTAAGAAATAATCTAATAATCCAAAGAAAGGTCGTCGACGTTTATCATATTATTTAAAAAAAAACAACATAAGTGTAGGTGCAAATAATAAATAGCAAAAATACGGAAAAACTATCTTTAACAATTAGGTAGGTATAAACAATTCGAAATTAACAACTAATAATGGATTATTTCAGTATTTATAGATATCTACGTACCTAATATTAAAGGTTACAAATGCTCAATTTATAATATTGTTACTAATTATTCTTTTTAATTCCTTTCTAAATAATAAGAACCAATTACAACGTTTAGGGTCGGTTTTTCAATCGCCTGTTAACGCTTAATTATCGGATAATTTCCTTTATTGACAATAGTTTCTATGACAATTGACTAATAGTTAGCGTTAACGGATGATGGATAAATCTGCCTTAAAGGTGGTAGAATATTATCGTGTAGGCTCATAATCTATAAAACTTTAATGTTTTAGAACTTAAAAATTTTAGAAACAATTAGTGATACGCTACTGATACACGATTTAAATATATCGATCAAGAAACAAATAATAAACAACAGTCGAATAGTCGGATTTGGTCAAAATAGTCCAGCTAACGCCCTTTTTATTGGTCACAGTGGAACGTTTCGACAGAAACTCCGTCTTTATCAAGCACAGGCACTAAATTGTTAACTAATTGTAACTAGATGGCGTTATTTAAAATTAAGGTTATAAAATAATATAATAAAATAAAATTTGTACAAATCACAGTAACACAATAAAATTATATCAATTGATATTTGGTTTTATTTAGTCAGTTTCAACGAAATTATAAGTATAGGCATTGTCGCTAACCAAAGAATTCGGAAAAACAGTAACTGACAGATTGAAATCTCTCATCTAACGTCTTTACTTCTTTTATAAAAATACGTAGGTATTCTGTTTCACCATTTATTAATTAATAGATAATTTGTTGATTGTTATCAATTTTGTATTTTCTCCCGAACAAATGTGGCAGTTGTAGCTTCTTGTATCATTGAAAAACTTTGGCATAACAAAATCGTATAATAGTAGAATAGCGTTGACAAATTAATAAGTGGTTACTTACATATTTACTAATTAGTTAAATTTATGTTCGAACAAATCTTTTAATCTCGTAATAATAAAATTATTTTCACTCAAGATTTATTGCTTTAATTGTACAACAACTAATACACCGCATTTTTTCTAAGGAAATTACGGAGGATGAACATTATTGCTTTAAACTTTTTATTTAAAAAATTAAATCTTGCACACGCATTAACTTATCCGTCGATCTACCCACGATAGTTTATAATAATTAGATTCGCACAACGCATCAGATCTGTCTAATGAATAATTTATGTAATGATAAATAAACACAGATGCCGACAGTAGCTGCCATTTAAGCGAGAATTATGGAAAAACTCACGTTTTTCCCATCTCATTTGCTTTTTATTACAAGGAAATTTATGCGCTCCAGATCTTTTTAATACTATGCAGAGTATTTGTCTCAGCAATTAATGTTTTAAATACTAATCTTAAGAGGAAATTTAATTGCTTATTGTTAGGTATTCGTATATTATTAATTTCATCAGTTTATAAGTTACGTGTTGAACTATATCGGTAAAGTATTTACGTAAGAATAATAGAGCATTATTACCTATTTATTAGAACACAATAAACTAAAATAGATCTAAATGTGTAACTATAATACAATCACTTTATCAGATTTAAATCCACTCAAGAAGTGTGGTACGTGCAATTGACTACATACATAATAGATTTGATTGCGTTTAAGGGTAGCGTTACGAACATTTTGAAAGGATTGCAGTACAAAGCAATGAATGGCGCCTCTTAAATTGTAATAAAAGAGAATAAGTAACAGTTGGTAGGTACACTTGTAAAATGTAGAAGAACATGCACTTGCGTTTATACATTTTGTTCAATTTCCGTTAAATAAGTTAATATCTGGCGTATCTTTTGTTTCGAAAATAAAATTTAAAGAATGTCCCACTTAGGCATGTATTGTAGTTATATATGCGTTTCATTTAGCAAAGTCGGGCAGGGTTTGTTTTATTTAAATGTGGAGAACAATTTTAGACTTTTGGTTTGTCGAAATTAAAGCGTCGAATTTTTTAATGATCCCAAAGAAAAACTTGCTTATTAGCGGAGGTTCTTCGATTTTTTTCGAGGTTTTAAAGTTTATTTTGAAATATATTGCAAATCTCGTACGTCATGCAGGATGTGTTTATTTATTTAACCCTAAGGCAACGAAATTTACAGTAACGTAATATACAAAAAGTAACTCTTTGCAAGTCTGTGGACTAGAAACGACTACGTTCCTTAATAGCGATTACATAAAGCATTGACACGAATGTTGGGACTCGGCATGCAAGGAACAAAGAAAAAACCGCATCTTACAACAATCTGTCACTTAATGACAGCCTTCCGCTGACGCAATCGTGAAAATTAAAAATATTTTGTCCGTGAAGGTCTACATTGAAACCTTCCTGCACGAATATTTCTGACTATATACTATTGTTAACGCAATTGTCATTTAGATGTTCTTGAAACTTGTTTGTCAACGTGGCCATCAATTTCTAAATTCATACCTATATCGGTGTCAACCTTAATTCGTTTAATTTATTATTTTGACATATTTGGAGATTGTCTATTTCGTTTCGATATACGCTTGAAATTAGAATATCTATTAAAATGAGCCGATCGTTTAGAAAACGTAAATGATATTTCATCGTCATTTTTCGATTCAGTTAATTAAATAATATCACGCTTTCACTAATTCGTCGCTTCGATTTAAATTAAACGTATTTCTATGTTAATATCATAGTTATATTAATCATTCATAGGAAGTTTACTTCTCAAAATTTTTTAGATCTTTTTAAAGAAACCTATAATAAAAATAAATAGTATTTCACTACTTCATTATACTAATTAAAATTAATGTATTTATCCTGATTCGTAATTACAATTTTCGAACGTAAATCATAGTCGAAATTTTGAATCTTAATTTTAATACGTATGCAATCAATTTTATATTACTGTAATGCTTAAATTATAGTAGGTGCCAGTTATAAAAATAGTTTTACGTATAGTTAAATAAACTTTAGAAATTTACAAAATTTTTTTTAAATTACCTATTTAAATATGTAGGAATTGGTATTTTGTAATTGTTAGAATATAGGTAACTATCGATGTAATTTTTTCGAACTATCGTAAGCGGCAATTTTATTAAAAATAATGAGTTGTTCTGACTATTTTATGCGCATACAACGCACAATTTGCTGAAGTTTCATAAAAAAGTTCAATTTTTTCGCTACCTACCTACAAAGATTGTTTTTTGTTTAAAGTACTAATACGTATACTTATTGTTGATGGTTCCGTTACAGCATAAAATGCTGGTTCCTATAAAATTTGCATTTTACGGCTTAAGATAGTTTCGCAACAATGCAATCGAATTATTACGAGGATCCTATTAAAATACGCGAGATAAAATTGAAATATTTGATCAATCTTAAAACGGAGCAATTTACGTCGTATCTTATTACGTAAAAGTGACAGGTTATACATATAGGTAAAATACCTAGGTACTTATAAAGTTTTTAAAGTTAAATTAAGTAGAACAATTAATAGTTATAGGTTGCGATTTTAAAAATAGTTATTAATAAAATAAAGGGTAGGTAAACAAAATATTAAGCACCTATAACAAATAAGTACCTACTTAAGTAATTTAAATACTTATAATAGTGACGCAACTTTATATGCAATTTACGTCATTTAAAAACAAAGCTAAAATAATTAAGGAGCGTGATAAAGGTGGAAAATTTAAGGAAATTATAGTCTAATGACAAGAAGTATAAAATACACACTTACAGAAAGTAGATGAGTTTTAAATATAATGAAAATTAAAAAAATAATTAGGTAGTATAAATAGGTAAGTAAAAAGATGACATTCAAAAATTTAATTACGAAATTTGATAAAAAATGACGTTTAAAAGGCGTTAAACGTTAAAACAGTATAATAGTACGTAGTTTAAAATAAATCTAACATAAGACAAACAGCTTAATATGAACGTATTGTAGTTTGTTGGTAATTGCGGGTAATTTTTAAATCCATCTAATGTGCAATAACGTTAACGAAAGTGGTTAAACTTTAAGCTATTCTAGCACGCAGTTACTAATAAGTACTAAACAAATAAATAGCGTTAGTGCGCGCGTTTTATGTACTTTTTAAAATTACACAACTTATCAATCATTTTGACACAATACACGCAAAAATCAAATTACCACGTGCACTATTTTAGGTAATATCATCTTTAAAATAACATTTATCTCGAAAATTTTAATACCTAATAAAGTTATGTTGCAACTTATCGCATTTCGATGTATCTACGATGCCTAAAAAAAAGTAAATCCGACATAAAAGTAGTACAACAGGACTTCCATTTTGACGGAAGTACTAAAGTCTAAAAGCTCGTTGTGCTTCCGGCCGAAGCTTTTTTACCCTTCGTTATCTTCCTGTGATTGGGGCACGTTGCGCATGCTTCTAATAAAGTTGGTCGCTTTTTAAATGGGGTCTCAACCCCTCCTTTGGGGAAGCAAAACCCTTAATCAATAGTTTCATTCATGCGCCTCAGTTTTGTAAAGGAATGTTCCTACATACCTATTCGCTTTTGTTTACAAAACTCTCGCGCAATTATAATTATGTAATTTAAATTGTTAAAACAAAATAGTGGTAGCAATTTTAAGAAAAATAACAATTATTATTACCTATTCATCTTATTTTTATTTCACGTATGAATTAGTTAAATTGAAGGTTACCGAGAGATTAATAATTCAAGTTTCAATTTTTCTTTTACTCGTCTACTGTATAATTTGTATACAACCTTTATAAATTTGGTTTCAGAACGTATAATTGCTTGATGGTTGTGGCATTTTTATTCGTCATTTATTTTCAAAATCTTATCTACTCCTTGTAATTATAAATAGAAAATAACGATATAGGTATAATGCCTTTATAAGTGAAGAACCGTATCGTTTGCAAGCACCCAATCCTAACGTCCTTATATAGCTTTAAAATTAATAGATAAATTAAGAAAATCCTGAAAATTTATTGTCGTAAGGTACATCGAAACCGTATCCAGTTAATTCCGAATTTCAAAACATATTACATCAACGCCAAAATAATAAACACAAAATTACAATTCAAAGTTTAAACATCATCGCGAACCATTTAAATTTTAGATAGTTTATTTTATCGGAACGATTCTTCCAGCTCGCGATGATAAAGCGTACGAACTGAAATTTCGACGTTTTACGCAAGCTGCACTCTTATCACTTGACACACGTACGAAATCGTATACCTACCTAAAATTTTCTATCGTGTTTATTTAAATTGCGAGTTGAATAAAACGTATTATCGGCATATAGGTAATTATTTTATATTTGTTAAGGTCCAACGACTACATGCAGGGCGATTAAATTTTTAGTGCAGAAACTTCGCGATCTCGAAAATTAAAATATAGAGTACTTCGATGGGCTCTTGAGAAAGGAAGCAGAGAGATATAGATTATTACAATTTATTCTATACGAGATAAAATGATGGGGAAAAGAGGACCGAGAAGAAGATTATTTTGGCTAAAGAACATGCGGCGATAGTTCAATCTAAGAAATTTTTCGGTGCTACAGTACAGAGGGGCTGCAGACTAAGTTAAAATAGTATCGATGATAGCCTGGTATCGGAAACGGATGATTACGAGAAGAAGTACCTATATATAGTAGAGATATTACCCTGGGATATACAAAATATCACGCATAGGGGCTTCAAACCACATACAAAAATTTTAAAACTCGAAAAGTAAAAACACCTGGAAGTGTACTCAACAACTATAACTTATAAGTAGATATAGCTTATCCAAACCTATATGATGTTCACGTCATCAACAAAAAGTTACTAGATTGTTTATTTGTAATTCGATTTAAAGTTTGGAAAGTGACATATTCTATAGATGATTTACCTGCGCACATATTAGATGGTATAAAGAAAGACTACAATTGATTAGAACTGTCAAAATACGAGGTACGGAATGACAGCACTGTGTGAAACGTCATCATCTAGTTACCTTGTATTGATGACGTAAACATCATATAAGTTTGGATGAGCTATAGGTACTCTTAAAATGAATTATGAAAATTTTTAAACGACTTATCTAATAGATACTTCGTTTTATATAATATTGTTAAAGCTGGAGTGTCTTAATCTTTTTCTCTTTGAAATTTTTTCAAGTCATGGATGTCTGTGTTTCGCGTGATCTATGTTTCACGATAATACTTTTCTATGGGCATTTTAAATAACAACAAAGTTAAATTTGATAACGAAATTAAAAGTGACGATAAATAGTTAGGAAAGATCGGTGAGCATTTTCAAGATAAGATTTTTTTGTTAAACGAGAATACCTCCTTAACTAGATAACAAAATGGGTAAAATATGAGTAAAATACAATTAAAAGTGAAATTAAAATACAAAATTAAAAGTGAAGATAAATAGTTAGGAAAGATCGGTGAGCATTTTCAAGATAAGATTTTTTTGTTAAACAAGAATACCTCCTTATCTAGATAACAAAATGGGTAAAATATGAGTAAAATACAATTTTGTTAATCTATGGATGTCAAGGTGCTTAATGCGAATGTCTAAGATGAAAGGGTAGTTTATTTAATCATGTTATTAATTATCTAATTGTAAGGGTCAGTTGTACAATATCAGTTTAAACTCAAACTAAAGTTTAAACTGTTCATTTCCATAGTAACAACAATAGTAACTAAGAAAAATGTATATGGTTTAAACTGCTGGTTATAGTTAAATCTGCATTGTACAACTGGCCCTTAATGTGATATACCTATATGTAAATTTTTTACGTTTGCTTTCTATTTAATAGAACCCCCTGATAAATTGATTATAAAAAATAAATTGTAAGTTTATTAAATAATTTGTTTATTACACGAATCTTCCTATTCGTAGAATTTAAAAAGAAAACATACTGACGTTAATGGTAAGGTATATTTTCTTCTCTAATTTTATTTCTTCTATTTGCAAATGTATAGATACGTAACTTATACATGGAGAAAAAAGTGACTTTAAATCAAGTAAACATGAATTTTTAAAAAAACGCGATAAAGAGAAAATACCTGTTTAATTTAAATAAAAAGTGATATGTCGGTTAAGTATTCAAGTTTTTTAAAATTCATATTTAGTTTAAAGATATTTTCCTCCATACGTAATTATTTTATTTAACAGTCTACCTTCAAATAATTTATTTTACTATTTTAAAAGATCGAATAACCAACTTTAGCGACTTAAATTTTAGATATAAAAGCTTTATTTTGTGAAGCAGTAACAACATTATTTTCATTAGCCTTCATTTGTTTTACTCCATAATATGTAAAGTGTAAATACAATTTTAAACTAAATATGTACCTATATGAAAATCGATTATTCAGACGTCCTAATTTCTAAGTGATTCAGTTAGTTAACATTCTATTAGCATATGATTATCAATATTTGAAAAAAATGTTCTTTTTCTTTAATTGACGTCCCTACAAAATATAAGAAAATTATTATTAAAAAATTTTAGTCGAATAAATGGAGTACATACGCAGAGAGTTATAAAATAATGCAAGAGTTTTGTAAATAATAACAAATATTATTAACATCTACGGACGAAAAAAATTTAACTATCAATATCAGTTTATATATATTATATTGTAAAATACTGAAGAAGACCTCAGAATAAAATCGATATATACGTCGTTAAACTAAAGAATACGATCTTTTTTTTGGCCAAAAGGAACTTAATCTATTAAAAATAAAAATAATTAAATACTTAAGTATCGTAAACTGAATATATACGGAATGACTTTTAAATATTTTAGTTTGTAACTTCGATCGTGACATAAAAGTAAATAACCTTTCCGTATAACCGGAGTTTGAGTATTACGGAACGTAATATTTTTAAAAATATACAATTTAATTCTGTTTCGTATTGAATCTATTATCCCTTTCCGTAATAATTTTATTAAAAAATATTTTATTTTAAACGGATTAAAAGTAAAAATAAAAATGGGCAAAAGTACGAAGTTTTCGATACTTTGCTAAAACAAGTTTGAGTAATAGTAACGATAATATATCAAAATATAAATTCTTAAAAAAATTTAATTTGTTAAAAATTGAATGTATGTATCACCTATCCGAACAACTTTTATGCAAAATATTTTATTTTAAACGGATTAAAAGTAAGAAATAAATTGGGTAAAAGTATGAAGTTTTTCGATACTTTGCTATTTATTTCAAATTAAAGACTGGAAAAAGTATAGTTTTATAAGACAACTTAAATTACGAGGTACCAGGTGACAGCACTGTGTGAAACTCTCACTAGTAACCTTATTGATGACGTGATTGCATATGGTTTGGACGAAGTGTAGGTACAATTAAAAAAGGAACAAGAAATGAACTTACGACTAAAGTGAACATAAATGCATTATAAAGGAACATCTATAGGAAATGTATAAATCCCTCTAGTCACGGTAGGTGCAGGAATACAAAATTTAATTTGTTGCAAAGATACAGTATTTTTATCACTAACATTTTGAAAAACAACTTATTTTTATACAGTGTGTAATTGCGAAGGCAGTCGACAATAATACGATATGATCACTATGTTTTATTTCTTGTATTTTTGCAAAAAATGTCTGGAAACCTCTTTTTGGTATTAGCATTATAAATAAATTCACAAATGACAAAATTGTTTATTTTAATATAATTGATATCATAGCAGTAGTTATTCTTTTTTCCTCAAGAACACTTAAAACAGGTGGTTTTCCCAGCTTATCTGAGGCATTTGTGCCCTTGTATTTATTGTACAGTGTAGTTTTTGGCATTTTAAATTGGTAGGCAGCTTGGCCAAATGACATTTGATTGTCTACAATCGCCTCCAGAGTCAATTCCATATTGTTTGGATCGTAATTTCTACGAAACGCTGTTTCCAGAACATGCTTATGTTTTCGTGGCATCGTTCCGTATAGTCATGAAAATGAATGAAAATTGACGATTTCTCTTAAAAATCGTTTTTTTGCATTTTGCGATAAATTAAAAAAATAAACGAAAATGGCATTGTGATTTTAACGTTATGTTCTAAAATATATTCCATTGGGTTTTACTAGTCTAACTTGATTATGAAATGAGATACAGATGAGACTATTTCACCTACTCATCTGCATCAATTTTTTATGCTTTTTGTATTAATTTATAACAAACTTACCGTTTATCTTAAAGACGTGTACCGGCAAATATACATTGCATAATGATGTAACTTCGACCACCACAAGAAAGACTGCGCACACATGGAACTGCTGGCAAAATATTGCGGAATATTTAAAATTTGTACCTTCCGTTCCGTATAATCCACCGCAATTCCGTGTATACCCAGTTTACGGTATCTATATAAAAAGAAATGCCAAAAAATTCCAATATTTATAAAATACACCATTATTTGGTTATATTAATTTCAAAATGTATTTTGTACTTGTATTAGGTACCTATATATATTAGTTATTAGGATGTTAGTTTCTGATATTTAAAAACTTAAAATAACAACCGAAGTTATTGTCATCGATTGCCATTAAAGCAATAGCACCCGAACAGCAACAGAATAGCAAATTATAACATGGTGGTTAAAGTGTAATTGGGCGCAATAGTAACCAACGATAAATGTTGCGCTGCGAGAAAGTAAAAAGATGATTATAGCTATAGCCAAAATAGCAACAACAAAATTGCAAGAAAATCAAACAAGAAGAAAATTTAAAAGTTTTAAAAGGGTGGGTAACTGAGCTTTTGTAAATTTTTACTTTAAGAGTTTGCAAAACTTCATATTTGATGATTTTCATAGAAAATAATCTAAAATAAGGTTTATCGTAGGCGATTTATCAATTAGGAAAATGGGTGTTGTGAAACTCGAGTAAAATTACTCGATGAACTAATTTAGTATTTAAAACATTGTCGTTGATTATAAATGTACCTAAATCTGTGGCAGCAAAAGTTATTTCGTATAGTAGGTAAGTATTCAAATACCTATCGGTTTAGTAAAAAAGAATTGATGTGAACATAATGTCTACCTAATTTATATCTATTTGTCTTACCCTACAAGTTAAAGTTGCCTCGTCTGAAAACGTGATGTATCAATTTTATAATTTTTTTTTAATTTTACGCGATGGTGTCGGAAAAACGGCCCATTGATCGCCAATGATTCGAGATATATTGTAGATTTTACTTTAGATTCTCTCTAAAAATGTGTATCTATTGTAAACCTAACCGCAGTACCTAACCACATAATGTTGTTTTTCGAATAATTGTCGTTTCGAGAATAAAATATAAGATAATTAAAATCCGTAAGTAAAACCGTTTCAAAACAATCAATAATAAGGTGCCTTTTTATACTAATTTACAATTACCAAATAATAATTTATAAGTTATTTGAATAATTATTTTAAACCTAATATTTTTGGTAGAAAATCGAATATCAGACAATCTAGAAAGGAAGCTAAATCCTTTTTCTAGCGATTTATAAATTTTTAATAGCAGAAAATTACCTTTAATTATTGTGTCGCTCTACATTTTATCGCCATTAATAGATACGGTGGACATTTTCTAAAAAAAACCTAAAAGCAACTCCTCGAGGTAAAGAAAGTTATGAAATTTAGGTTAAAAATTATTTATTTTCTACAATCGTTGGCAGTCACTCGTCAAAATATGCTCCTGAAGAAGAATAAATGGCGCCGAAGGCGGGCGTCTGCCGAACTTAGGACACGTAATTATAATAATTTGAGAACGTAGGGACTGCAACATTGATACTCGAAGAGTTTTTTTGTACTTTTTCTAATGACACTAGGTTCGCCGACAAAATATAGATTATTAGGGGTCTCCTTTCCATTCTTTGAAGAGTGTATCCAAAATTATAAGTCTATCTCGCCCTTATTTTCTACACGTAAGTTAAACATCTTCACCGTTCGCACTTTACGAGTGCTTATAGTAAAAAGAGAACTAACTACCGATTATAATTTAAAAAAGCGAGTTATTTCGAATATTTATAGCATAACTTTCGTGACGAATTTTAATCTTGTAGATACACAATTTGACATTTGCTTTTACCTACATGGTTTACTCAATTTTAAAATGTGGAGTTTTAAAGTGTGGCTGCTGTATAGAAAATATGACGAACACGAAGTGTTCATTTTGTTGTACGTTGTGGTAAGGGGTGGAAATAAGATCGATAAAGTAGGCTAGAACTTATCGTTAGATATTTCGGTACCTATATACCTACCTATGTAAGTGTGTATCAACAAGAGTAATGTCAATATAAGGTATGTACTATGTATTTTTAGTATTTTCTAAGTAAGAAATGCAGTTACATTTTCCAATAATTGATTTTAAAAATATAAGAATGCACAATACCTTCAATGTAGCGATTTAATAATGATTAGAAGATATAATTTATATATCAACAAGATCCTATTATGTATACGAAGAGTATACACTTTATCCAAACCTAGAAGCAATTTACGTCATCAATTAAAGGTTAGTAGATGAGATGTTTCACACAGTGCTTGCACCTCGTACTTTTAAAATTCCAATAAATTATAGTCTTTCTTTATACCATCTAATATGTACGCAGGTAAATAATCTATATAATACGTCACTTTCCAAACTGTAAACCGAATTACAAATAAACAATCTAGTAACTTTTTATTGATGATGCGAATTGCATATAGGTTTGGAAAGGCCGTAATTATTTTATTGTTTAAAACATTACTTATGAAAATAACTATAGGTAGGTAGATATACTAATAACACATAGCAAATAAACATAATATTAATACCTATAATTAATATTAATATTATACCTATATATTAATTTAATTATTATTTTGTTGTGTTGCTTCACTATCAAACCACAATTAGTTACCCATACATTTAATTTTTTTTTCAAAAAACATTTTGACATTTTCATAAAATGTATTTATATTATAGATAGGTTATTTAATATACAAACAGGCCAATATTCTAATTAATTCGCGAAAAGATCATCGATTTAGTTATTACAGTAAATTGCTCATTCTCCAAAATATAAACATCCACCTATTGCACTCAAAAAACATTTTGTTTAAGCGCTTCAATTAACACTTTTGATTAAAAATTACTGTTTATTATACCTAGATATAAAATACTTATTATACTTGTTATAAAAGCAATGCCCACTGTTGAGCTAAAAGCGAAGGTTTTGAACTCAAACGTATTGTTTTTAAGTTAAAAACAAATGTTTTTAATTTTCAATCAAAAGTGTTACTGTTGGCGCTTAAAAGCAAAATTAATTGCTTAAATTCAAACTTAATTTTTCATTGTCAAACATCAAATTAGAGGCAAGATTTATAAATTATTTTGTTAATTAGTATCATTTTGTAAATAAATTCAGTTTAAATATTAGATAAGTCGTTGTGTACTTGATTTCAGTGGATATCATTAACAATTTTAGAGATTAATTAGTCCACAGATAACAGAGAGTTTTAAAATAAAATATAAGAGCATTGTTTTGTTCATGATCTCTTCAAAAAAACACAAAAACTAAGTACATACTAGAAAGTGATAAATTCGCCAGCAGAATTAATTTTTTGAACACTTCTTGTTCTGTTATTTAGTTAATCAGCGCATTTATGTAATCTATATTAAATGAGTTAATTTAATTATTGGAATAGGTTTTGCATTTTATTATCAAAATAATTTTTTAAGTCGTTTTCTTGGCCTTTAATTATAAGTAATTTATTTAAACATGACAAAGTAGGTAATTTGTTGTATACAATCTACATATATATAGCTAACTAGATTGTCTAAATAAATTTTTTACAACCTCGACCGTATAAAAACTTCATTATAGTTTAATTTACTGAACGTTTTTCTTTTATTTTTTATTTTGCTATCTTAAAAATGTGTTTACTATATAATCCAAAATAAATAACTTTTAATAGATAAGTAAGTGGTACATAGGTATATTAAAAAAACTCAAAACATTTGTTTATACAGGGTTCCTTATAACGAAGGTACCCATTTTAATATTTGAATAAAACCTTTACAAATTGAGTAAATAATAATTTTATTACACTAAATTATAACTTTGGGGTTTATGATAAACTACAAGTTATGTTTAAGTTTTAAAAATTATGTCATCCAAATGACCGCCTTCTACTTCAACGCAGTTTTCAAATCCCTTCTTAAAATTTTGCATCGTCCGGTCAAGCAGATCTCCCCCTATTTATGTCCCAAAGTACTAGCTATCAATTAGTGTAATAAAAATATTCTTTGCTTAATTTATAAAGTTTTTATTCAAACATTAAAATGGTGATATACATATTGCTATACAATATATATATATACAATTTGCTATACAATATATATTGCTATATTGCTATATACATACGGGATACCAGAAATAAAAATTAAAGGAGATCAGAGAGAGGAAAAAAAGATGAAGATTGTAATTTAATAAGAAATGTCAGAAGATTAAAAATGTTAAGAAAAGTGAAAAATTGTTATGTAAAAGGGGTAATAAAGAAGAAAATAGTGTATGAATGAAGCATAAAGTATAAATAAAATAGAAATAGTGTAATAATAAAAAGTTAAAAGAAGAAAAGATATCCGCAAACAAGAGGAAAATTGATAAGAGTTCGTGACAATGAAGCCAGATTATCACTAAGAATTCGCGAGAGCCGGCGAAGAATTAAAAAGCAGTGAAAAGGGTGTTTGGATAGAATGGGGGATGTTGGTGTGAAGCAAAAAGGCCAAGGAAAAGAGAAAGACAAAAAGAGGGGGGGAATTACTGTGTAAGGGTAGAACCGAAAGGGGAAAAGAAGAGTTGTACGGGTAGTTAATTGTGGGGTTAAATTAAGTTAGGTTAAGAACGATATAATTGCAGAATTAGTTAAAATATCTATATATATATATATATCAATATATATATATATATATATATATATATATAGCAAATAAATAAAATATATAATATCCCATATCATAGCATAGCAATACCTATACTTCTTTGCTTCTAAAACTAAAAAGCTCATTGAAGATGTGTCGTTTTTAAAAGTCTAGAGTATAGTTAAGGAATTCGAAAATTAATCTAACAAATATTTTCAAAAGTTTCTGTATAACGAACGCTTTCATGAGTGAAAAGGGTTACCTATTTGTACCTAGTTTGTTTTTACAGTTTATCCGAAAAAAAATACGAACACGTCGACTAAAATTAGTTTAAATCATTTAAATTAATTTTAATAAAATGTAAAATCAAATTATAAAAGGTGGGAACTTAATCTTAGAAACAGAAATTTTTGAAACCGTTAAAAGAACGATTGCAATGTTTTAATTCATTCGCGCCGCTTTACGTATTAATAACGTACGTATTAATAATCGTACGTATTAATAATTAAAAACAAGCGATCATTTTGATAAACTTGATTTTGATTTTAAATTACGTAAAAAAGTACATCAAAGCATGTTTTTCAAAGAGGAAATGGTTACTTTTTGTTTTACGTAGTACTAAGAAAGACAAAACTAACAAAGTTAATAATAATTATTGAAACTTTTATATCTGTAGTCGAAATGGTTAAAAAGTATTTTTATAGAAACGATTATAATATTATATAAAGGTAAGATAAAAGTAAAAACTGCGTGGGAGGTCTTTTATAAATATTATTTCTGTTTGTTTAAATTAGATAGGTACAATTTATTTACTTACTTATATCTACTATTTATTTAAAATAGTATAGATACGTATATTATGTACTCTCGATAATGTATAAATTGTTGTATTCTAATTATAAGACCTGTCTAGTTTCAGTTATATATTATGTATATCTACATTCGATTTTCCGTATTATATCGACGGAGTTTTAACAGAAGGACGTAACCCATAAAAAGTCAATTTTACAGGAGCGCACATTTTGTGTTGACGCATAGCTATAACGTGAAAAACTGTTTAAACGTATGCAATTTATATGAGAAGTAGTGTTTTAAATTGACATTTTGAAAATGTCATTACTATTATAAGCTTTTGATTTTTGAAAAAAGGAACTTAAAAAAGCAAATGGAGATAACTGGTTTTGCATAGACGCAGAGGACACGTCTGGTTTGTTTGAAGGACGAGGATGCGATCAGGATTGTTCGGTGTTGTGTTAAGTGTTGGTTCTTTCTTTATAATAAATGTCACTCGTATACTATCAGAAATTGGTTTGTTGAAAATAAAGATAAACAAAATATTGTTGTGATGTTCTGGACGTTTGCTTCCAGGCCCCAATATTAACTCAAACCGCCAAGTTCTTATTGTTTGGTCACTTTAAATCCACACAAACTCAACAACCTTTAGAATACTTTACATGTTAGTGACGTTTCCTTAAACACATTAAATACACGTGCAACTGTCGGCACAGTAGATAGTATAACGCCAACGCAATATTGCACGTGTCCACAATGCTAAATATACTTGGATATGTATTGTTTTAGTCGATTCATTTTTTTCAGGTTGACATGTCTGCTTTTGAGCGAATTTGCAATGTTTAAACGTAAATTACTATGAGAAGGGCCGGGTTTCCAGTGCTTCCGAGTACAGGAATTGATAGAATTAATCGATAACTATAAATCCACACGAAGAAAAATATTTCTGTAATGGCCACTGAATTTCTGTCGAAACAGTGACTGCCAAACTTTTTGGGTGGGATTATAAGACGATTTTGATTAAATTATACCTCTAACAGACCCCCCGATCATTTTTTCAACCGTAATCCCTACTAACCAGAAAACTTTTAATTTTCAGGTCCGCTTTTCAAACTAAAATGGAAATTTTGTAAAGTGCAGAATGCCATATTGCTAAGGAAATATAATGACGAGACGCTGCCGATGGCGATGCTTATATTTACCACTAAAAACGAATAGAGTAATTTATATGAAATATTTATGCATTAAAATTTGTTTACCTCTTTGTGTTATCTTGCAACGGGAATGAATAAACTTTTAAATTTAAAATTCGTAGAAAATTGGATTGGATAAATAATGTTATGCATATTATGATTATGAGCTGTTTTATTTTTGGAACGATACGAATTATTATATCACGTATATTACGATCAATATTATAGGCGTAAGTACAATATGACCTATTTTGCATTTAGATATACCTATATAAAGAATATAACGACGACGTTCAAATTCTTTAAATACCGATAACTATACATGCCATGTGTCCTTTAATAAAATCGACATGTGCTTATAATGCAATTTTTACTTTAATTGTAAAATGAACAATATAAAGAAAGAAAATTATGACGAACACATGGTATTCGATCTTTCGTTTGATATATCCGCCAATTTAATTCCGCAAGTTTTTACAAAAAATAAAATAAATTGATCATTAATAATAGTTTTATCGGTAATTTCATATAAGTTGAACAAATAACTGCATTCAAATTTTACTTGCAGATGACGTCCGAAAAGTAAATCTATTTTTATCTTTTCTTTACTATTACAGTTCTTTATTATACTTATTATGAAAGAACGATAAATTATCCTGTGTCGGTATAGGTATGTACGTATAAGGAAGTAAACCCTAATAATTTATTTCAGTTATAAATCGATTTAGAAAATTCAGTTTGCTTTTTTCGTAATGAGAGATTTTAATAATTTAAAAAATATATATAAAACGTCTAGTAGGTGTGAATAATTATTCTATGCGGAATTTAGGTATAATATATATAGGTATATTAATTATGGGTGATTAATGAGTTTTATATTAATTCGCATTTTTATTTGATTATTGGATTTTAGTTTGGATTTTAAACGATTAAATAGAATTAACGGCATAATTATCTATCATCATATTTGACTATAGTAGGTATAAATATTAATTAAAATGTACAGAGAAAAACATCAGTTGTTCGAGTCCATTTTTATTTTAATATTTACGTCGGTATAGGTACTTACAATGTAATCTATGTAATTTACGTTTAAAGTTCCTATATATATATACCTAAGCTCGTCTTTTACTTATTTATACAATACTTCCGATTATCATAGTTTCTATAGCAGTTGTTAAACATAAAAATTAGGAAGCTTAAGTTGTAATTTAAAAAAATTACACGCAATTGTTTAGCTTTGATAATTAAATACTATCGTTCAAGAGAAATTATAGATTATTGTAACAATTTCTGCAATAGGTACAAAACTTATATAGGTACTTAAATGTGAATTTTAGCAGTTCGTGATTCTTTCCAGCGCGTAACCTGTAATTGTTCAAATTATAGGTAGGTATACTTTCGTTTTAAATCATCTGTTGATATAATATTTATGAAAATGACGACGCATGGTTAGTTTCAATATTTTGCGTTAATTACTCATCGTAAGCATGCAAATATTTGGGCACTACACTAAGTTAATGAGAATTTTTAAAAAACAAATAGTTTTTAATCAAACTTATTGGTCAATTATTAAATAAGTGCGCAGGTGTATTATTCGGGTGCTCTTAATAGTTACTTACTTTCGACTTGTGGACACTTTGTTGGCGGGAACCTTTAAGGGTTCCATGAAATAATTAACAACCATTTTGTAATGGGATATTGACAAAAATTACCTCTTATAGTACTTATTATACGGGAGCCGTAATTTCTCGTCAAAGAACGGAAAACGCACTCTTAATTTAAAATACGATATTTCGATAGGAAGCTAAAGGGGACATAAATAAAATAGGAGCAATTAAGTTCAAGCAAAAGACACAGTTTCGGCTTTGTTTGGTGAAAAATTAATAAATATCTTTACATTACATGCTATATTTAAAAATAAAGGAATCGAAAATGCATGCATAAAAAATCAAGAGCCACTCCTCTTCGTTGTAGAGCCAATGAGAACATAGGATAAAGGTACAGATTATCAAGCAGGCTCAGACGAGGGTTATTATAGGTTAGGATCGGTTTATAAATATGTATGATCCGTAAAGACACGCTATAACATATACGTGTGCTGTTTAATAATTCTTAGCTCACCGACAGAGGTGGATCTTTTTCCGGTCGTGGTTTTACATTTCTATTCCAATATCTCAAATATTATCAGTTCCTTTTTAATTATCGTGGTTGTTTAAATATCACTTGTTCATTTCGTTAGCACTTAATTAATAATAATTGAAACTGCAAGTGAGTTGATTTTATTGAATTCCTTTTTTCGATTATTTTTCTTAAATTTTTTAAGATTTTATCGATAACATTTAATAACGCGTTATTTTTTTTAAGGTTTCCGGAAATTATTATTACCTGGATACAACTTTTCTTGTGATTGTTGTTTAGTTACTTAAATACCTATAGGTATACATGCTTAAGCTTCATTTGGACGATGTGCTATCACACAATCTACACGTCTCTATATACTCTAAGTCCTAAGATAACGAAATAAAGAAATCTCGTTTGTCTAAATTCGTTGTTGTTTTATTTTAAAAGTCTACACCTCTTGTTGAAATACTTTTTAAAGTCATTATTCTAAAAAAGAATTGCATATAGGTAGAGAAAACCAAAACTGTTGAATTAAGAAGTCGTATTAGGTAATAAATAATTTCAGGTGGAAATAACACATTATAGTAACGCTTTCCGCAGGTTCTAAGGAAGTTGATTATTCAATAATTTTGAAAGTTAAGTTGTTTATAAAGGCTTGATAGTTTATAAGACAGATGAAAACCAGTAAAGTATCAAGTACGTCAAACTTGATATTCTTTAAAGTAAAGAATTGTTTGAGAACAAATGCTGTGCAGATTAAAATTAGTTAGTGAAAGTTAAGCTTTTGGGGATAAGAAATCGAGAGACTTTTTGTGTCATATAGATACTGATAATATGGGAAATCTTGTTTCTGATATCGATGGTATGTTTTTGAAGTAAAGTCGAAATAGTTTAAGCAGAGGTAAACGGACATTTTCTGAATAAGGACAAATGAACACTTACTTAAATTACCTATATATAATTGAATCGTTTTGTGAAGTTATTAATTTTTTTTATGTAGGTAATGGTGTAGCAATACAGATAAATGAAGAAATTAGATTTGTATTTATTTTGGCCGAACTATATAGTCGTAAATACAATGACTGTTTTAATCGTAATTACGTAGGTATCTACTTATTTTTTCAGTGTGAGCGCACTATCTAAAATTATTGAATAGTTTTTGTTTAAAAATTAAGTTAAATTAACCCAATAGTAACAACTTTATATTTACTTCGAAGATTTTGGCTACTAACTAGACATTACGGGTATAGGTGGTATATGATTATTTCAATGGTAAAGATCAAGCAAATTTGGTTCAGAATTAACGATAAAAATCTCCAAAATCGATTATTATTTTTTTACTTAAAAATACTTTTCGGCCATTCTACAATATGTAGTACAATTAACAATAATTTATACCCACACCATGCATTTTGAAATAATAAAAAATATTGTTTCGTTTTCTAATAATTCATTTGGAAAAAACGCTATAAAAAAACGAATTATTTTCGTGAGTGCGCCTAATACCCTTAACGCAGAAAAATATAGCTATAGGGTTTTGCAAGTAATGTTAAAAAAAAAAACGCTTAGTTTCTGAAATACGAGGGTAGTAAATGTTTCGTTAAAGCGCTGTCGTTTTTAACACCACGTATCTCAAAACGAAGCATTTTCGAATTTAAGTTCATGTAGGCTTCTTGTCTTATCTTGATGCTTAGTAGGTATTATTCCTTCCCCAAGCTTGGAAATGGTATTGTTACGTGGAAAATCACACGGGCTTCGAATTGCCTTCCCGCGAACCTTTATGAACAAAGATCCAACACGTGCACATACAATTAGAATTAGAATTTTAGCAACTCAAATGTGTTATGTAGGTATAGTTTTAAAGAACTATATGAGATACCTGCGGGCAGTTTGGCCAATAAATAATTTCCGATAAGGTCTTTTTATTTCGATGACTCTCAACGCCCCTCCCCCCCTTCACGTCTAGGTCGGATTGACCTGATGTTCGATCCAGAGCATTACGTGGTCACCCCAAACCAAGCTCAATAGTCCAAAGAGGAGCTGGCAACAAATTGACACTTTGTTTACTTTATTATAAAAAAAGTGTTTAATTATATGCCCTCCATCACATCCGAATAATAGAAATAGTTATTCTGAGTCACCTTGTATAAATGCTTGCATGAGATTTAAGCAGTTATTTTTTGTTTTAAAAAACTAAAGATTCTACAAATTAGGTACCTGCCTACAATAAATATTGCGATACTTGTTTTCGAATCATTGCTACCAATATTAAAAAAATAAACTATAAAAAAATGTCGAAATTTTCTGTGCACG
Source organism: Rhagophthalmus giganteus (assembly GCA_036326145.1). Lineage (NCBI taxonomy): Eukaryota > Metazoa > Arthropoda > Insecta > Coleoptera > Rhagophthalmidae > Rhagophthalmus > Rhagophthalmus giganteus. The sequence goes on from JARFJA010000001.1 coordinate 54,641,716, forward strand.
TTACATTTTTTGATTAAAACGATACACGAAAAGATAAAATAAAGCAAAATAAATTATAGTGCTACGTGTAAATTAAACATATACTTAGGATCTAACATTAAATATTAATTATAGGTACATTTTTCGATTTATGTTAGTTTTTTTTTAACAAAACAGTAGGTATCCATTAGATATCTAGGTATGTATCTATACTAATTTATTTTGGTATAGTTAAGAAAAAGTAATCGAAAAGTGTAGGTAGTACCTATAGTTAGGTACCTAGGTACTTACTCGCTATATTTGTTACAAAAATTTCATTCATACTACTTGTATGTAATAAAAGATTTCAGCGTTTAATATAATAAAAACAAGACTGATTTTTATTACATTAGCGAAGCGAAGACCGCAAATCGTATTAAAAACAAAAAAAAAAGAAAATTGTTACCTACTGTAGGTGAGGTAAGCAATTTAGTGGAGAGTATTAACTGTAATTGCACTTAATATTTAATCCACAATAGGCGCTGCAGATTAAACTGTCCAATCACGCGAGTCAGGACTTTCACAATTAAAGTTTCATCACTAAACGCTTCCTAGAGCTCTTCTTTTATTTACTACATATCTCTTAGGGTTTGATTTCTTATTTTTTTTGATTCACCGAAAACATCTAAAGTGGAATTATACTATTTTAAATTTCTAAATTTATTATATATTCTTATTAATTCCGCACAAATAGGTTAAAGTATAACGAAATGAAATACCAATTCGAAATTGAAGGGCGGGAACTTTTTAAGAAGGCATTATTTCAGAAAATCTTTTGGTCTCGTATATACCTATACTTACTTAGGTACTTTATACAATAATACCTAACTATATACCTACTACTCGAAACCAAACTTTCTGTGTGTCATTTCACAAATGAATATTTTATTTAGCTTTTTTCGGTGCTTGTCTTTCAAGAATGGAAAGGAAGAAGCAAGGTTTCTTTCACATATCAATAATTTATGGGCGGAAAAAATATGGAAATAAGTATCGTAAACGAATTTTTAAAACGCATTGATCTAATTCGCTTGTAAGTATTTTCGACGTAGGTACTTATGTAGCACACCTAAATATATGAACTTTCTGAATAAAAACAATTTAAAAATTATCTAACTTATGAGAGTGTTGGATATACGAGCAATAAAACCTCTCGCCAGTGGACATTCGCGGGTTCAAAAAAATGTCCGTAATTAAGAAGTGTCCGATAATGAGAAATAACAGATTATAAAACAGTTTGAAAATTGTAGTAACTAAAATAATATATATTAATAAAAATGAAACGTAGGTACCTCATATTACTGCAAGATCGGTTCATTAAGCAAAACATGTATCAATTTTATATTAAAACTTAAAAAAAAATAATAATTTTTTAAACAAAAATCTGTTATTTTAGTTTGTTTTTTATTTACACTTACAGGATGCATTCACCGGTTACGTTTTTAAATAAAACAGAAAAATTAAGATAACTTTAGAAGTTAGGACATAAAAAAATAAAAAATATATTAAATACCCAATAGCACAACCACCGAACAGTATAATTAAAATTAAACTGCCAAAATAATAAATTAATTCGAAGTGAAAGATTAAACGGAACCAACTAAACGAAAATCTTAAAATTTTGAAATAGTTTAAATTATAACGTGGATAATGATTTATCTTCTAACAAAAGGGCGATTGATAACATTTTGCAATACAATAAACTGCCGCGAACGGAGACAATCGACCACTTCCGGTTCGGTGGGTTTCAAATATTTAAACCTCAATTTACAATTTATTAAAAAGTATGCAAAAAACGCCGTATTTTTTAACAGAAAAGGTTTGATACTGCATTATTTTAATAACATAGATGCTTTTACAGTATTTTGCATTCACGAGGAAAATTCGAGAGGAAAATTTGATAATTAATACTAATATCAATGATTTAAAAAAAAACTGTACAGTTCAATGACCTTGAAGAAATAACACTATTAAATATTCACGATTTCCAATGATAACCAAAATTAGAATAAAATTGTATGAATAGACTAACTAAAAATATGTATTTTTTTACTGTTTTTTGGAAATCACGCAAAAATCCAACATACGATATTTTTAAAAACTTGCCATAATATCACATTAATTACCGTGAGTTTATTCAAAATTTTTGAACGTACAGTTTTTTTTCCGGACAGTTCAGTGTTACCTTAGCGCCAATACTGTTGCATTCATCGCTGTCGTCGCATTAGTAATTAGTAGGTACTTATCTGCGTAATTTGAAAGTATCTATGTTATAAATCCGGTTGATCGGATATTTAAACTGTCCCTTATAGAGCAATTTTAGTGACCGCGTCCGGTATTTAGAAGATTCCGTTATTTGAAGGTGCCCGTTAAGGGAAATTTCACTGTATTTTATATAATATTATATAAAATAATGAAATATTAATAAATATAAAATATTATATATAAAAATGATATAAAATACTCTTCCTCGCTCTATTACTTTGTGTGTGAATTTACGTATTTTAAACGAAAAAGTTAAACTTTAAAATTTATTATAAGGGCCTACCTAGAAGAATATTTTTCTAAATTTAAACTGTGCGAGAACTATATCGATAAGTTATTTATTAAGTGCTCACGACGGTAATTTTTAATTAGTCTGCCTTATTTCACAACTTTTGTATTTCTATTTTCATTAAGTATAGTCTATACTCTTATTCATAGAAATTCCTCAAAGATGTGACAAATATTGTTAAAGCATATTATGCACATGTATATAAATGTCAGTTAATTGTGAGGTGTTAAAATCTTACAAGGTTATACAAAGAAGCGTTAGCAATTACATCAAATTACACACCATTTATAAAATTACCTACTAACGGACTTTTTATGATGTAATAATTAGTATTACTACTGTGCATTTTTGTTATTTATTCGGCGTGATTTTACATACAATATTATATTAAGATCGTACGTAAAAAATTATACGAGGTGTCCGGGAAATAGTGAGCCCCATCTTAAAAAAGTTAAAAATGTAGTATAACGTTTTTCTTAAAGTCCCCCTCCCTATCGATATATAGACTCTTAAAGATGAGGCCCGGCAATCAGTTTGTAGATATTTATTGTTAGACATCTAAAATAAATAAATATCTACCTATAGCTTATCCAAACCTATATAATGTTCACGTCATCAATAAAAAGTTACTAGATTGTTTATTTATAGTTCGGTTTAAAGATTGAAAAGTGACATATTCTATAGATAATTTACTTGCGCACATATTAGATGGTATAAAGAAAGACTACAATTTATTAGAACTGTCAAAATACGAGGTACGATGTAACAGCACTGTGTGAAACGTCATCATCTAGTAACCTTGTATTGATGACGTGAACATCATATAGGTTTGGATAAGCTATACCTAATCAACTACAATAGATCTTCAAATGTTACAAAAATACATTTTATTAGATTTTATTTTTAAAGCTCAGTAAGCTTTGAAAATAAAATGTCTATCGTTGTCATGGAAATAAGTAGTAAGTAAATGAATCGTCAATAATTAAAATAATAAAAATTAAATAATAAATAATTAAAAATAATTAATTAAAATAATAATAATTGGTAATAAAATAATTAAAAAAATAATTAAAATTGGTATGAGAAAGAAATTAAAAAGTCAACATCAAAAGTAAACATTAAAAGTAACATTATTAAGTCAACATTAACAAGTCATTTTTATTATAGTTTTGAGAAGAACAGAAAAAAGTTAGTACTACTAAATTCAAAATATATTTATATAAATATAGTTCATATATTTATAGTTAAATAATGTAACAGAAACTCATATATATTTTTCTCATTTTTATATTTTGAAGTTAGTAACTTTTTCTTATTTTCCTCACAACTAATAAAAATGGCTTACCTATATATATATATATATAATATGTTAGTTCCTTTTAATAATAAGCGATTCGATTATGGATAATGCCCAAAACATAAAACACGTAAAAATACAACTTTCGGTACCGTAAGTTATATTTTATTCTGTTATTGTGCTTTTTCAACGCCATTAAAAGTACAATATACATATTATGTACAAGAAACGAGGTGCTAATTGTCGTTACTCGAAATAGTTCCTTTAAAATTTGGCTGTATTTTGAGTTAATCACGCGCATTGAGGTTCACATCAAGTTAGTGTTAGTTCATTTGCGCGGAATAGCTACTCGGTAATTTTCTTTTATAGTGCTATAGTCGTAATATTTAAATTACAGTGATTCAGGTGTTATAAATTCGAGTAAATTAAGCATTAAGCGCTTCATTGTTCGACTCGATTGCGATAACTGACCGCAGCTTTAGTCACGCCGCTTTATAAAACTAACAACTGTAACACCGATTCAAATGCATTTATCTGTACTTTAGATGTGCATACGTTTCGTTTAAAATTACCCAGTTATTACCTTCTCGACGGTTTACCAGATTTTATATTCCGCTTGTTTGTTATTCTCAAAATTAGTTTTATTGCACGCAATCTATTTAGTAGTATAATAAGCATTCGTCGAGTTGCCCATCTCTTTACACAGAGGTATTTTATTACGTACAGATAATAATTGATAAGGTGGAATAAACGGTAATCAATTGAACAAATGACAGTTTAATGAAAATTAATTGAAGGAATAATAAACTTGAACGTAGTTAATTTATTGAGCAATAAAACGTTCCGAAAACGAGTCTATTAAGTCAAAATTATGAAGGTCTGTCTGTGTCGTTAAGTAAACGATTAGTATTCAGATATAAATAATTTAGGATAGATTACCTATAGTCTAGATTTAATAGCTAATCAAAAATGTACCAACTGATAAAAATAATTTATTTGTTAGCGACGTATTTATAGGTATAAGTACATATCTTGATTTATTATTATTATTTTTTTATATTTCCTAACAAAGTAAAGCATTTAGAATTGGTATTTAAATAATGTAATGTATAACTAATACGCTCGTGAATAAATTAAATCGAACGGCGTCGCATCGAGTATTTTCAATTTGTTTCATGTTATGTGCGATTTATTTCGTTCATCAGTGTATAACAATTAATTAATGAATTAACGTCTTCGAAAATACAATAATAAAAGTTCACAATTTTACCTTTTATAGATATACTTTATAACACCTTTTTCATATAAATAGAGACATTTAAACATTTTATGATAATATAGTGTATAACAAACTAATATGTTCCCAAATGCTTAATATGTAGATAAACTTTCGTTGCAGAAGTTAATAAAGCTATGTATTTTTGAAATTATGTCGAAAAGTAAAATTAAGGTCTAGACAATGAGACAAATTAATTTTATTTAAAACAATTCGTTGGCGCCAACAAAACATCATTACTATTAAAATATTCAGAAAGCAGCAAACAAAAAATTTTCTAAACACATTTAAACAAGCTTTTGTTTCGTATACGTTCAAAAATCGGTTCTTCTGAGTACTAAAGTCTAGTCATTTGCATTTATTATCATATTTTTGACGTTATTTTAGGTAAAGTGTGGTTTCTCTATAATTAAGAGTGCTTCTGAATTCCGAGTTTCCGATGGTACTTATTTTATTATTTTTTGTAGAACGACTAAAGCATTAATTATTGCACGCTTATCGATAGCATCGGGAATTTTAGTTAAAATAAGTACAACTTAACTTTTTAATACTACGACTTTCTTCGAGTTTTAGCATTATTTTTTAAGTAAGTAACATAATAAAATGCTAATCGATTACTTATATCAAAATTTATGATGATAATTATAAATATGTTAAATAAGGGGAGATCGTGCATTTACAACTTCTTATTTATTTATGAGTTAAACGAACCAACGCAACGCACGATGGTCGGAAAACGATATTCAGAAGGACAAAATTATAAAAGTGACAATCATGAAAATAATCTAAATGATGCTTATTGATTTTTCAAATGTTTAAATTGGTCAATACAACAGAAAATTCAACTAAAATAGAATTGTGTTTTCGGTTAATGATTTTCGGAACACATCGATTAGTTTTTTTTTTTGAATAAATAAGTAGAGAAAAGTCGCTTAATATGGGGTACCTAAATTATTGTTTAAACTATATTGCAGTTTCCATTTCTTCTGTGGTAAGTTTTGCTAATATCCTTATATCTATAAACACATGTGTAATAATTACATAATTTACAATACATAAATTTATTTTATCAGTCACACTTTATCCACAATGTATATGTATTTGTGTCCATTAGGTTTTTGTAATGGTGTCATTGTTACGTCTATAACGAGGACTAAAAATAAGTATTAATTACCTACTGTTTGTGTTTACTTAATAAGCACACGAAGTCAGTAATGATTTATAAAGATAGTTTCCAAAAATGTTTAATATGTTTCTTCCTAATATAGAGTACAATTTTGTTGTTCACTTATATTAAAACCTTTTTTTTTTGGAAATCGAAGCTAACATAAAAATGTACCAATATTTCAAACATGAAGCAGGGGCATACCTACAACCAACGAAAAACAAAACATTTACATTAACGTGTAAATGTTAAATAAACTTTTTTTTGTATCTTCCGGTTATTTTACTTATTTTCAAAATTGTAATAAAATAATAGGAAATTACACATACAAAATAAAAAAGCATTTAATACTTTAGGTTATGTTGTGATGAATAACATTATAAAAGTACTCCCCATATTGGGAACACGTTGTTTCACATATTAAGGACGCTGTGTCCCCAATATATGGACTTTGTATTTATTATTTACTTCATTCACAAAAAAGCACAAGAAACATCAGTAATCAATATCTATATTCGTAAATCTATTACACAAATATTCATGATAATTTTGAAAGATTTCATCCGTCCTGGATTCGAGTAAACAAAAACCTCCCCATATTAGGCCTTTTTTCTCTAATTTTTTTATACGTTTGAAAGTAAATATATAACGTTTAACCATTAAACGAACAACGTTTAAAGTTATTTTAATTTTAACCCGTACCTACCTAACACATATCTATCTATTATATTAAGGGCCGATCTTTTCATCTTCCATTTAATTTAATTGACACATATTTACCATAGAAACGTTTGTTCAAACAATTGTTTCCATGGTAAAAATTTGTCAAGTAAATTTCTTGAGAGATGAAAAAACCGGCCCTAAGGGTCGGTTTTTTCATCTCCCAATTTGACAAATTTTTACCACGGAAACAATTGTTTGAACAAACGTTTCTATGGTAAATAAGTGTCAATTAAATTAAATGGAAGATGAAAAGATCGGCCCTAATTCTAATATAAATACCTAATTTTAAATACAAATTAAGTAATAAGTAGATACCTACCTATTACCGCAATTGTTGCTCAAAAATTCTATTCCAACAATAAACTAAATAATTTATCTACGTTGTTATAATTGAAATTATACGTCTACGTAAACATTTTTTTTCTTTTGATGTTTTTCAATAATGTTTAATTTCTTATTAAATGCCGTGCTAAGATGCTTGTTAAACATAAATTTTTAAAAATATTCGTCCACAAGTTTATCTATTAATAAGGCTTCATCGGTTAAAAAATTTAGAAGAAACGGTATAAAGACCGACATAAACGTAAAATAATTATATAAAGCGAACTTCATTTAAGTCTCATTACAGAAAATGGCATGTGTTTTAAGTTACTGGAAAAAAATTTAATAATACCGCAAGAACCGTTTTTATATTCACGCAAAATGTATAAGCCGTGTATTCTAGTTTGTTGTACATAAACTTTTAATTTTTAATATCGTACTGATCGTAATTACTCTTCCATCTTGCATCAGTTATTAACCGTGTTGGTTGTAGTTGCATATTATGTACAATTATTGGCAACTAATTGCTAAAAAGGAATTTATAATTGTATAAGTCGCCCGTGTCATTTGAAAATTTAAGTTTTACTTTAGTGAGACCTACAGTGAACTTTTATTTGATTGAGTTCGGTTAATTAATTGCAAGTTATCGATTTAGATTTATAAATAAAATATTATTTTCTTTGTAAAACACCGACACGAAAGCGGCTATAACCATCAACCATTACGCTATTTTCCATATTCAAAATAAAATTTGGTGTAGAAATCAACGGTGTTATATAATACCTGAGTTACCTAACTTCCTTTAAACGTATATGAGTTTATACGGTTTTGGTATGTATATGTATAGACCAAAGGCAAATATTATGTACAACAAGTATTTTATTGAAATTGAAACTGTCAAATCATAGTAAGTATTGTCCTTTATACGAGGATCATTCAATAAAATTTTACTGCATAGTAGAGTTAGCAAAATATTTATTTAACTTATGTCAAATATCACTGTATGTTTCTTTACATATATTATTTAACTCAACTAATCTGTTGTTATAACTATTACAATTACTGAGTTAAAGATACACACGTACATACATACAATAAAACATTTAATCAAAATTTTTATACTAATATAAAAATAGGTCGTGTTTTTAATGGCCCCTTAATTAAATGTAACCCGCCCTGACAAAATATAAAGTTAAAAATCGCGCGAAAAACGGCAATGTGCTTTTTGGTCTTGATTGGCGCTTAAAGAACCGCAATGAACAACAGTCACGTATTTTAATGCTTAGAAAGAACGCGACTATATTATAATAAAATGCGATAAATTTGGTCACTCCCCTGGTATCACTGAATATGTTCGTGATTTCGTATCGAATATGTAAAAATATAGATAAACACATACCTACAGGTTCAATGATTTTGATATGTTTGTAATTTCGATTTTGTGTTTTATTACGTTTTGAGGTTATCTTTGAATTTATCACTCCCCTGGTCATTTTAGTGCCAGAGGAGATACGTCTGATACAGGAGAAAGACATTAGTGCACTCTATACTGTGGGCTACGATTTAAAAGGTTTATTTCTATTTCATCAAGTGCAGCAGAAAAAGTTAAAGAGAATAAGTAGAAAACAAGAAATGACTTCAAATACAAAAGTCGCGGCACTATTATGAGATAAGAGTGAAAATAATATAGAAAAAGTGAAAAAGAACATATTATTCGGCGAAACAATGTATTAAAGAAATAATTCTAATTAAAGAAAATATGAACCTTAAAAGTAGGTAATAAAGAAAAGAAGATGTTCTTTATAAATAAAGAACATGAACACGTTTCAATATTGTTTTATTTTATATAGACACCTAATCTTATTCACTAAAACTTGTGAGATGCTAATTCAATTTGTCACTAGTCTACAGATTGTCACACCCCCGCTAGGTGGTGACACCCCCCCATCACTAATCTATGAAAAACTGCATTAATTACTGATCAGCTTAAACCTAACATGCACGTACCGTGTACATTTTGGATAATTAATATGAAATGCATTTCTAGAGGGTCGACGAAAATCTCAATGCCTTAATAAGTAATAAAAAAGTAAGTTAACTCCGATATGCAGTATTAAAAAAAAAAGAAACAGTTCTCGCAATCAGCCTGAATTTTAAATATACACTTATCTATATAATGTAAGAAATATGGGTCAAGAAAATTGCAACTCATAATCTCTAATACAAAACATAATCATATATTAAAGCATTATGAGATAACAACTTTCCAGAATATTTAAATCTTGCAAATTTTATGTGAAATAACTATTTAAAGCCTCCCTTTCGTACAAAGCGGTTAAAAGATCACTGCAATTTAATGATAGGGATTTTGTTGAAAAATCCGCTCGTGTGAAATAAAGCCTGTTGTTATACTGCAAGGAAAAATTCAAAATGGCCACGATTATTTTCGAAATTACCATAATTTAACTAAAATCGATTACAGAAGTATAATCCATGATAGCGATCAAGCTATTAATATAAAACGTGTGTTTATGTATAAGCAACAATGACGAGGTATAGAATTATGCTGTTTATGACTTTTTCTTTTAACTTTAATAAATAGGGATGTAACTTTCTTATTTTGTAATATCGTAAGAAATTTTGCGTTTAAATTATAGTAGTAAAACAAAACATACTTCGTTTTATTTTTATTCTTAGACCTACATCGTTTTTATAAATTTCCTAACGAGATTACGTAATTAACTTTTTTTTTGCAAGTACAAGGATAGCTTGAAATAGTCTTTTTTATATTAATATTTAAAACAGTTCTACGTTTCATTTGAAATAAATATACTCACTTATTATATAGGTGTATACCATAATTAACATAAACAAACCTTCTAAATGCCTATACGATAATTTTATTTAAGGAAGCTAATAAAAGACCCAATTTCTATTTTTATCTATTCACTAATTAATTAGTTATAACAAAAAACTTTGGCTAAAATGTTAATTAAGACCATAAATTATTAAAAATTCCACTTGTAAAATTACATCACATTTTAAATTAATAATTTCGCTTAAGGGCCCATCCATCTCAAGTGGTCCAGCCTGATGGTTGCTCAACCATTTCAAGAAAAAATTATATTTTTCCCTATATGTTGCTAGCTTAAAACTTAGATATTTTAATTTTATTTAAATTGTTTAAAAATGGCGGTTACTTTTGTTTCATGGCGTGAAGGTTTTCGCCTCGATATTAACGAAAGCCTCGTTAATAACACTATTCATAAATTGAGAACTTAATTGACAACAATTCAAATTAATCAAGTTTAGCTTATTATTCTTGTATTTGCAGTGCAGTGAGAAGTGTATATGAATAAAATTATAATCGTGAATAATAATGACCTATAGGCATGTAATTTGCTCGGTGAATATGAGATATTGTGATATTAGACACTTTTGACAAATGACGCCGTGTAGCGATCAAACGGTTGGTTCTTGAGAGTTGTGCCCACGGAGATTTTTGATCGAGATGATCAAATGTACAACATATCAGATTTTCAGCCAATTCTGGCGAAATCCATTTTCCATAAGGATTGCGCGAGGTCCATTGCCTTCAGAAATGTCAAAAAGGCAAAGTTAAAAAAATATATGATTCATAATGTTCGTTAGCTACCCCAAATGAGACGCTTATGATCACAATAAAAAATTCATATTTACACTGACAGATTGAACATTTGAAAATTAATTAATGTGTAAAGTTTGATCTATCGCGATACTCGCCTCCAACGTTGAAAAATAAGAATAAATGTTTTTAAATAACATTTTTATTTCTTATTAGAATTAAAATTTTTTTGTTAAAAGTGCGTAGTAAATAAAGGGATTTAAAATAACGTAATAAATGTTTTTGATAATACTTTAGAAGGGTATACTACCACTAAGCTTCTCAATCATAAATTTTTTGAAGGATCAAGTTTTTAAATTTTTAATGGCATTTTCAGATTTTCCAAACATTTTAAGACCTAGACCCATTTTAGGTACCTAGTTCTTTTCTAATTCCAATAAAATGAGTCATATCCTATAAAATATCACTTACACTCACAACTAAGTGTGCAACAGTGATGTATCCAAGATATTAAGGTGGTGAAATCGAACGTTTTTTGTTTGAGAACAAATGTTCTATTTCACCAACATTTCCTAAACCTTATAATTAAGTAGATACCTATTTATTGCTTAGCGGTAGGTAAGTTGTTTTTCACTATATTAACCTACATAGTAATTGACAAAATATCAAAAACGAAACATTTCGTGATTCTCTTTTTAAAAAAAAATGTTGTTCGGTATAGGTTATGTTTAATTCAATGTTCGGTTTCTATTGATTACTTATTATAGGGCTATAAGTTAGAAATCTTTCAAAAAATACCTTATTTAACACAATGAGCCAATGTATCATCCGAGGTCTGTAGACGTCTAGTTTGGATAGTACGATTGCATGACTGGATGATTAGTACGACACTTCCCTAAAAAAAAATAAAATAATATTAGATTAAAGTAAATTTTTATTTTATGGTCGAATAATTATAGGTAATATTCAAATTAATTAAAAATATTAATACATACGTGCAAGTACGATGCTATAAGTATTGATACCTACATATCGACGTGGTTTTTGCAGAAGGGCGTAACCCACAAAAAGTAAATTTTACAGGAGAACACGTTTTATGTTGTCCGCGTAACTATAAATAGATACGTTTCACGGAAATACAAAACGATTTTTCAGAACGTGTGAGTTACGCCCTTCTGCCAAAACGCAGTTGATATATAGAAAAACGTGTTCTTCTAATCAGTTTTGCATACTTAATGTAAAATTATATATTAAACTAATAAATTCTAAAATTAGAATAGTCTTTACGCGGTTCTGCGTTAGTGTAAGATTTTGACTGAACACTTAAACATTAACAATAAACTTTTTTATTGTTTATGTAAGACAGTTCACATGTAGCTACAAGTAAAATATAAAATTCGGTTTAAAAAAAAATACCTTCCAAGCCAAGTGAGGTCGACTACGTCGAAACGAATTTGTTTTGTTTATAATAAAAGTAATACAGTCGATTCTCCTTAACTTGAATTTCTCCCTAACTCGAATTATTTCATTGTCAAATGCATTTAAAGCAAGATTTAAATTAAAATACCATCCTCTAATAAGTCGCATTTTTAAGTCGAAATAACCGGAATATTTTTGTTTAACATTTGTATTGCAAATACGTGCAAATTAATTTCCATAAATCGAACCCCACGGTTTAAGAAATTGTTACGGCGACGGACGAGATTGTTCCAGGAACATTATCTAAGAATTTCGCTGCATAAACAAACGCAGTATTAATATTTTGCCGCTTTACGTTTTCAGTTAAAAATTGGACGTCGTTTGCATTCGTATTTTGATTTTTATCGTATATATGTTTCAATAACTAAGTATTTAGTCATTGTTGAGTAATTTCTATTACATTTCTGTAACTTGAACTCTCCTTAAATCGAACGTTTTTAGGTGACAAGTGATGATTCAACTTAGAAAGATTTGATTGACTATAAAAATGTAAATACAAAATACTATAAAATCAATATACACCGTGTCCAAGATAAGAATGCACAGCATGGGGATCTTGAAAACGGTAGAAGATACAGGGTAGCTTAAATTAGAAAAAAGTTGCGCTATTTAGAGTATGTTCACATGCTGGTCACAAAAGTTCATTATTGTTTATCGTTTTCAAAATTCTCAAAAAAATGTGATTTTTTGGATTTTCGTTTCTTTTCATTTTTTTATTTATTTTAAATGATATTAAAAAACTACCAGCACTTTCTCATTGCCACTTTTTAAGCTCTACAAAATGGCGTGTTCAAATTTTTAATCCGACGTTTCGTATCCGAGAACCCACCATCAACTTTATTTTTTTATATGGCCACAAACAAAGAGACACCCTGTATTCCGTAGCATTATTCATTACAAATTCAACGATGTATCGCACATTATGGTTTTGAAGCCAAAAAAGGGGAAAAACGTGAGTTATAAGGTTTTTTATTTTTTAAATTAGTAGGCGCTGGTACAATAACAGAAACAAAATGTCAAAAAATTATAAAAATTGCTCAAATAGGTTGCCATTATTTTCTAGACACAAGTATGCTCTGTCTACAGAAGAATTCAAAACATGGTCTAACATTTCTGGTGTGATTGTATTAACTGCTGCTAAAACCAATGCCAATAACTGTTCTTCATTTTCAAAAGTGGCGTCATACACTTGGTTTTTTAAATAACCCCACAGGAAAAAATCCAACGGTGTTAAGTCAAGTGATCGGGCTGGCCAGGCTACTTCACTGTGAGTTCCAATGCATTTTTCAGGAAACCTCTGGGACAAATATTCCCGCACATTTCTTGAATTATGCGCTGGGGCACCATCTTGCTGAAACCAGCAGTTGTTAACTATAAGTAGACGAAGTAATTCTTCTGTAGACAGAGCATACTTGTGTCTAGAAAATAATGGCAACCTATTTGAGCAATTATTATAATTTTTTGACATTTTGTTTCTGTTATTGTACCAGCGCCTACTAATTTAAAAAATAAAAAACCTTATAACTCACGTTTTTCCCCTTTTTTGGCTTCAAAACCATAATGTGCGATACATCGTTGAATTTGTAATGAATAATGCTACCGAATACAGGGTGTCTCTTTGTTTGTGGCCATATAAAAAAATAAAGTTGATGATGGGTTCTCGGATACGAAACGTCGGATTAAAAATTTGAACACGCCATTTTGTAGAGCTTAAAAAGTGGCAATGAGAAAGTGCCGGTAGTTTTTTAATATCATTTAAAATAAATAAAAAAATGAAAAGAAACGAAAATCCAGAAAATCACATTTTTTGAGAATTTTGAAAACGATAAACAATAATGAACTTTTGCGACCAGCATGTGAACATACTCTAAATAGCGCAACTTTTTTCTAATTTAAGCCACCCTGTATCTTCTACCGTTTTCAAGATCCCCATGCTGTGCATTCTTATCTTGGACACGGTGTATATTGCTAAGTAGGTACCCACTGCTTAAGATTTAAGAAGTGTTGATGGTAAAATCGAATATAAGAGTTGGTAACGTTTTTACTATATAGGAGATGTATCTTAAACATTTCCTAATGAAAATTGTGAATATGGCAACCATGTGTCAGTCCATATAGCAACCCTTAATTTTTGAAGTTGAGCAAATAAGATGGCAGAGCATTATACACGAACGTTCCCATAGAAGAAAACCCCTTAGCGAGACGTCGGTAGACGTCATGACTCGGGGTTGTGCAGATTATTCTGCAAATAGAAACGTGCTCGCTTATATCGATATAGGTACTCTTTTCTTTTACAAACACGTTTCCGTATAATACTCAACTTCGAAAGTTAAGGGTTTTTATATTAATTGACTGACGCACGGCTGCGAGATTCACAGTTTCCATTAAGCGATGTCGTAAAACAAAATTAAGTTATTATTTGGTCGTGTAAAAATACGTTAGTATAAGTATCTGATAGTAAACTAATAACTAAGATAGAGAATGAAGTAACTTAGTATATTATGTACCTACCGACAATTAATAATTTAATAAAAGTATTCGTGGTAATCGTACACGTAAAATGTTGCGTGAATGAAATAAATTTACAAACAATTTTAGGAAGCATGTAAGTTAAATTTCAGAAATAAGTCTATATAACTAAGTAGTATTAAGTATTTTAAATTCGTCACGCGTCCTTTTGAAATCGCACAGTTGAGATATTCGAGTACTTGATTCGCCAGTTGTACCACATTTAGGAGGTTAAATTATAGGTAAAATGTGTACACAGTGCAGTCATGCAGCGAAAGGTGCCTACAAATTTTTTTTAACATTAATTAATTTTACGAACTGTTATATCAGATATGTTTTTGTAATTTGTTATCTAACTTCTCTAATTTTGGCGTTTCATACAAGAGTGAATGTGAACGTCAAAAGTTATGCTCCAAGTGACATATGCACTCGTGTGAATCAAAGACGATATAGATCTGGTTAGCTAAACTAGATTGCCAAAAATTGACAATTTATTCGGCAATTAAGGCGTACAATCCGCAAATAAACGAGATAACTACAGTTTAAAGTGTGGACACGAAATAATTTAAAATAAAATATTTGCCGTTTGCATCTATCGCTTAAAATTTAAAAATTTGAAGTATCTAACAATATTCTAAATAAATATTTTATCGTGGTAGCCATTTTTAGTCGGAGGGTGTATTTAGTAACGAAAACTTCAACATCTGTTAAACAGTACGTGTAAAATAGTGGAGGTATGAAGTTAGTGGGTGTGCTTGCATGGTAAAATTATATAGCAGTACGGTATACACAAACATCCTGTTAAAGTTTGTACAGAGTTTATTATACACCTATTATAGTTTTCGGTTTAACACTATGTGCGGTCGATTGTTATTGCCTGAACATAAATTGATAACACTACGGTTTTATATGACTGGTTGCTTTAGGTACTCAATTTATTTCAGCTCCTCGATTGGTGCTCGATCAAATAGATTTTATATTGAAAATGTCGGATAGGTACTTATATAATGTATACGATGGCGATAATTGATATGCAAATACTTTTAATCGACAAATGCTTAATACTTACAAGTATAATTATTTAAAAATGCAATTAGGTTAGAAACGGCTACTGCTAATTTTATTTGTGGAATGTAAAATAAATAAGTTTTTTGATGTATAGGTAGATAGAGAAATATAGTGTGTATAGGTATGTCATAACAGATTACGGGGTCTATACTGTGAGGAATCTATCAATTTTAAATTTTAAATTAACAGATTCTTATAGAATAGACTACTAGGTATTCATTTTTCTATATAAACAAAACCATGCCTATAAATAAAATCAACGTTACACATATATCTGATATAATTTTAAAGCATATAACAATTGTAAACTTTTACGACAATAATAATATTAATAATGACAATTGAAAGTGTACATTTTGATTTATATGTAGGTAGAGTATAAGTTGTGTATCTCACGCTGTCTCTAGCCAGTGACCGTCACTTCCGGTAGGTAACTTGTAGATAACTAAATAATCGAGACTCTCCTTTGCGCGGAATCCCGATACTTTTTAAATTGAATAAAATGAAAGAAATATTCAGAATATTAAGGAAAAATATGAAATCTTTTAATGTTTTACAATAAAGTTTAAGGGAGGGTGGGCCGCTTTGAGACAATCCGTTTTATTTTTTAATTACGTGCCAAATAAATACATAACTATCCCACGCGAAAATTTGCACAAATGACCATTAGTGTGTTTCACATTTTGTACGTCACAGTTATATCTACGAATTAGTTAAGTTGTTTTATTGCTTAACTTTAGTGTAGTATATATATATAAATATAATTGGAAGTTTTTACACTTCAATTTAAATCAATATGGTCGATTCAGCAGACATTAAACTTTCAATGTATTTTGAGGAAATGACACGATTTTCTCCGTCACAATAAAATTATTGGATTTAATAGTTTAAGTTGCGCAATGGGTCACCTCGAGACGATTTTTTTGGGATATCTTAAGACATTTCTTAATATGGCCTAATACCGCAATTATACATAAGAACATAATTGTGCAGCTTGTACAAAATATGTACATTTCATTATTCTTATAAAACTGATGGGAAAATAAAAGATTTAGTTCTAGAAAATCTAAAAGTTTTAAAAACTACAAGTGCAGAAAGCAAACTACTAACGATATGTACTATTTACCTATGCCCAGCGAGGAACGGGACATCGCAATATCTTTATTTGCATCATTTTCTGCATCTTTTCCATAAAAACAAAACAGCGGTTATCGCATTCTTTAGACATTACTTTTGTAAAAAAAAAACATTTTTTTTTATTTTTCATTGCGAATTAAATGTATTAATATAAAAGTTAATGCGAATTTCTTAAAATAAATTATACTTTTTTCTTAAAATATTAGGAATTATTTTTTTCAAAAACTACAAAACATAAGTCGATAGAAGTTTGAATAAAAGTTATAGTCATAGAATAAAAAATAGGGTACCTATTACATTATTAAAAAAAAATTAAAGTAAGGCAGTGGCACCTAGTTATGATGGACGTAATTTTAAATTGTTCTACCACAAAATATGTGCCCCTAAGTGAGATTCATTAAAATATTTTTCTAATTTTAAAATCTTTATCGGTTTTTGAAATATGCGATGTCCCGTTCTTCGCTGAACACACTGTATAAATATACGGGTAGGTACCTATATGTAACTACACCTGCTAAGAAAATTCCAATATTTTAGAGAAATTTCAAAGTATATGAAACGAATGGTTTAACTTGCGATTAGTAAATGGAAAAATACGTTATATAAAATTATATAATATGTATTAACAATCTGAGCATAACTTTAATGTTAAAGCCGAAGCTAAAAAGCTTTGTAAGTTTTTTCAAATTACTGAAATATAAAAATAGACCAATAATAATTTATACCTACTAGATAATAGAAATGTTTAACATTTCTATTAGTTTAACAACAACTGTGCTGTTCGTTAACTAGGTGCAGCAGTTACGTAAAGGTGGCCAGTTATTTGTCAAATATGTATTTTGTTTACTTCAAACGCATTCTGATTAAAATACAAGAAATGAAATAGGTATAGGTGACACAAACATAATCAAAAAAGTTATAAATATTCAAGCATAAAGTAGTTAGGTTATTTCAAATTTTTACCACCCTATACTTGTTGAACGGTTACAAAGGTTGTCAACGTTGCAACTTCACATGTCACATGCTTCGGTGAACCAATTGTTCTATTGTCGAATTTAAACCACTTCAACATCTGAATGCTTTAAGTACTTCGTAATATTGAGTATCATTCAAGCAACCTTTATAATTCCGTTTTATTGTCAAGTTCTACAAGTGCAATTGTTTTGAAATTCATACTTAGAAATTATCAGTTTCGTATAGGTAGGTACGTATGTACAATCTACCTACAAGATACTTTAATTTTGATGAATTTGTTTAGTTTCTTCGATCGGTTTTCTGTGGAGACGCGGCATATTCGCGTATTGTTATTTAAATATTTTTTACTAATTCTTAAATTTAAAACAATCGAGATGTAGGCATACTTATACGAACGTATTTAAAAAAAAAAGCATCCTTTCTTGTGCGGCGTTAAAGTCGCTGCATCCTCGGTCAAATTCGATTATCAAAAATATTTTTAATACATAGGTACCTATATATATTATATATATATATATATAACCTATGTTGTATATATATATATATATATATATATATAGAACATAGGTTCAGAGGTCATAGAGCAATAATTAAGTTGAAGAATTGTTATAATTTAACTTGAAGAAAAAATTCTAAAGTTAAGTCAAGGTATGAACTTTTAAAGAACTCAAAATATGTTTTCAACTTTCTATTAAATTGGCGTGTATGTACTTATATAGCAGTGGCAAGTACCTAAGTACTTTAATTTACTTACAATTAGTTGCCTATATATCAATAACGTTTGAATCAAATGAAATTTTAACTTGAAATTTGAATAAACGCGAGGCGCAAGGAGAAGAATACACTTCATAAAACTATCAGGAATAGGTTTTAATTTATATTTTATTGTAGTATATATCGGAGTATGGGGGAGACTCAGCACGGGCTTGGCGCAATCTTCCTCGCTTCGTTGCATTTGCAATTGTTCCTCCGACCGGAAACGTACTCTTTCAACTGTCACAGCAACGAGTTTCGTTTGCCTCAGCTCGTCATTAATACAATTCATCACAAAAATGTACAATAGTGGTTAAAAGTAGGATTGATTATATTTTTGTGTAGTTATTAAATCGTACGCGTATCGAAATTTAACAAGAAATGCAGGTATTGTTGATAAAAAAAATTATGATAAAAAATAAGGTAGGTAATGAATGTTTAAAGCGCAAAAATAAAACTATTATACGTTTACACATAACGATTAAATATTTTTCACATACCTGAGCATTAATTATCGGTGAAAATGTATATACGTTAGCAGTGGGTACGATATGTTGGCACGACGTATGCGAGTGCACATCGTGCGTAGAAATTAATGAGCCATATAATGAAAATAAAGTGTCATTTTTACTACTCTTCCACTGATAGATAAAAAAAGATTATACTAATGCGGTAGTTCCAAACAAAGATACAGACTGCTTGACGTTTGTTCTTTGAATAATTTTATAAATTGCTTAATTTTTTACTAAGATGTCAATTAAATTATAACATATCCATTTAACGTGTTATTTCGAAAATAAATTGGTTCAAGAGTAAAGTACTAATTTTTTAGTCATCAGGTGATCGAAAATTAAATTTGATAGTACACTTTTATTTTAAAAAAAGTAGTCCAAAAAGTAAAAAGATATTTTTTTAAAAAAAGCCTTATTGGACATCTTTCTGCAATTCTAAAATACTTTTTCAAATAACATTTTTGTGTATTTTTAAAAATTAGGGTAGACAACTACTTTATTCTTGAGCTGTTTACATATTTTTGAACGTCCCTCGTATACGAAAAGCTATATTCGAATTTCTTGTTATATAATTATATGTACATATGTACAAATAAACACTTACATAAACTCTTAACTCTTAAATTATTAAACAACACAAAAAAGGAGATCTCAGTTGTAAGCAGTTGATTTAGAATTTTTTTTAAATAGTTAGAAATAACAAATCTATATGTATTTATCAATGAATTTCGAAACAATAAACTTTTTAATGAGCTCATAGGTGTAGTTATAGTCGTACAGCGTGCTAGAAAGGGTGTCATTTGAGAGTATCAACCAATCGTATGTCTTTTGAGCTATATCAAATATAATTTTTTTCAATAAATGCTAGAACACGTCGATTTTATCAGCAAAGAGGACATATCAATGACATGTTACCTTCATGACCTTCATCATAGACGTTTTATTTTGTTAAAGATATTTTATATCTATCATTCTTAATGGAGTCCCTTATTTCTTCTTCTTTTATTTACCTATACGTTTAAAAAACATGACCGCCTCAATAAAAAGTACCTAAGACAATGATTAGGTGTGAAATTATGAAAAGTAATAGATACAAATTAAAGTGTCTATATAGGTACGTACCTATTGTACATATATTAAATTATTTTCAATAACTCTTGAAATTTTAAATTAAATTTTGAAAGTGGTGACTAATAACCTTTTTGTAGCGTTCGATGTTGCAGTAAACCATTCCCTCGTTATACACATATATATATTGAAAGTCCATTCATTAGTAATAATACGAACGGATATTCAATTATTTATACAATTCATAAATTAAGAAAATCACATGTTTAACCATCATACAACCGTCGGGAATTAAATACTATTAAAATAATTCGGGAACTAAACGCAAGTTTGAACACTTACTGCTGATAAACAGCCCAAGTGTTGATAAAGTTGCACGTGTGAGTTGAGTCGAGGAAAGAATGTCTAATATCAAAAATTTATCTACATTACGTTTTATTTAAAACTATGTACCTACCTAAGCAGGTACCAGGATACCAGAAACAATAAAATAGGGATAAAAAGATCAGAGAGACAGTAAAAATTATTAGAAGTGTAATTTTTAGAAATGTCAGATATAATTAAAAATTTAGGGAATAAATAAAAATTGTAAGGAAGAAATTAAGAGGGGTAATAATTGTGAAAGACTGTAAATAAAAGTGGCAAGAAAATATGCAGTGGAAGAGGAGTGAAGGATTTCGGATGGAGCGAGGATTGGAAATGAAGATTGAAAGTGTTGAAAGGAACGAACAAGAAAAAGGATGAGAAATAGTGAATAATTATAAACAGAGCAAGACGGTTATGTGTAGTAGGAACAGAAATAGAGTTAGTATAAATGTTAGAATAGATAAGATAATTTATAACATATAATTAAAAAAGTACAACGTGGGGATGTAGCAGTACGTACTTATACATCTAAATATATTATTTGTATCCTCACTTACATTATAATAATACGTAATAAAATTGTTATAAAAAATGTAAACATTATAAGGGCCGGTTTTTTCACCTTCCGATAAATTTATTTTCCAAATTTTTACCATGGCAATGTGTGTCTACCTACAAATTGTGGGCGAAAATATAGAAATGACATACAAAAAACATAAGTAATTGTTAAGTACTAAATAATTTTAGAGATTTACCTACAGTAGAAAATCCGAGTGCGCCAAGCACTACCTGATATAAGGAATGAGTTGTTTAGAATCGACAGCTTTTTTACTGTTTAAAATGGTACAGGGTTTTATATGTGCTGAAACTTGACCGATGTATTAAAAACAAAGGCTTCCTCCGGTATTCTTTTTCTAAAATGATGGTCTATTAAATAACAAAAGGTTAAAATTTATGCCAATCTGTGAAGCAATTAAAAAATCTGACCGCGCGCAAGCCTCGGTATCGAATTTTCATGTCACGTGTCAAAAACACCTTTTTTTTTAATTTTTCTCGAAAGAAATACATTTTTTGAAAAATAATATTTACAAGAGAAATTTATAAGAGTTTAAAAGAAATTATCACTTTTTTTGGATCATTTCGAAAACTGTGCATCTTATCGAAAATTATAAAGAGACATGATCGGTAGAGAATTTTATTCTGATTCCAAAACATGTTTCACATTACCGATCCGATGAGTAATAACGGAGATTAGAATTTTTTTATTTTTTTTTTTGAACGGCCGCCGTTTTGAAGCGGGTCGGTCGATTTGGCTGATTGACGAACTCATTCTTCGTTTTCGTAAAGACAATACGCCGTCCAAATTTCAACCTCCTGCGATCAAAATTACGACCGGAAACGTGTCCACAAGAATATATATATATATATATACCACCCAAATGAATGACTTATATTTTCGTGATTTAGAGGTTGAGATCGGAGAAAAGCCAAAAGGACACGTCTGGGTCCCGTCATCAGAAAATTCGCTAAAAATATGTTCTGCCACCAATATGTGACGGAGTCACGTTACGAAAATAATTTGCACTTTCGGGCTACTGCCCGAAACCTTTCTTATCAAGGTGGGCGGATTTGCAGCGCATATTTTTTTAAATGTGCTTAACACACTTCAGGGCAATTCCAGCATAGGGACCGTTACATCAGACGATTAAGATTTGTTTTATTCAGGGTGTTCTTTTTGTATTTGTTAACTATGATGTGGTATGTAGTACTATTGAAGATATGTGAGAATTTTAGTGGTCAATAAAAAAGATTTTGCATTTCACAAATTTTGCATTCATGCAAATATTGTAACGACCGTTACACCACTTTACTTGTCGCTATACTTTCGTCTGTAATTCTTCTGCTCTTTGATGGGTGACATATCTGTGCTTAAACTATATAGTTATAGATTGACGGCATTTAAATTATATTTGGACAGTTTTGAGAGATAGAAATTAAGGTCAACGTCTTACAGATGTAACGACCGTTACGTTGGACTTACCCATCACAGATTGGCATAAATTTCATCCTTTTGTTATTTAAAAAACGAATACCCGAAGAAGACTTTTTTTAATACTTCGGTCAATTTTCAGCACATATAAGAGGGTCTGTGCCACTTTAAACACCAAAAAAGCTGTCGATTCGAAAAAAAATTCATCCCTTTATTATATCAGGGAGGATTTGGCGCAGTCGCCGCTTAAACTATTAAGAATAAAATTTAAAAAATGCCTAAATAAAATTTGAGGGTAGTTTTCATATCCCTTAAACGGTCTTAAGAATACGTATAAAACAATATAAACAAATCTCTTATTTTTTTGAATAAAATATAGGTGTGTAATTCAAAGGTAATCAAAAAAAAACAGGATGTTACATTGTTCATTTTTAATGTAAGAACTATTAATGTAATGTTTAATGCGATTGGGTAATGTTTGATCCGGGATCATCCGGATGTTTGGTAGTGGGTAATGTTTGATCCGATTTACAGTGCCTTTTAGTTTAAATCGTCTCATAACATCATTTTATTATCTTTTAGTTGTTGGGGCCCATTTGTATTTGTTTAATTTCAAATCTGAAGTAGAGGTAGATGTCACCCAAAAAATTTCAAATAGTAAGCGATAGGTACGTACTAACTAACGGGAATGTTATTTTCTCTATAGTAGCGTTTAATTTGTTTAATTACGATCATTATTTCTCGTTTAATCAGTTTCTAAAGAAGCCATAAATATGGTAACCCGTCAAAAACGAAACAGATGTCTTTTGAAGTATGCATATCAAATATGTTCTCCGACTTGTGTCGTAACTAATTGTAGCAACCGTTTATTCGAATTTAAAGCCTTTAACTTTTAAACCTAATACCTACAATTTTTGATTATGACAAGTTGACTGTAGGTACCTGCCTAATTTTTATGATTGTTTCAGTAAAAACACAGGTAAATTACCTATGTACTTATGTTAAAATTACAAGTCTAAATTGTAATAGCGTTGGAACTCGTTAAGACTTCGTAAATGATGTCACACTTCCATCCAAACCACTCATTGTCTTTTTTTTAAACTATAATTTTTATACTTTAAATGTGGTTTTTAGTTTAAAATATAGGTACCTCTATAAACGGCACTTAATATACTATACGGTCATAGAAAACATTTATCTTATTTTTAAAAAGTAGATAGGCATATGTAAGTACCTACTTAATTTTAAATACCTAATAAAATGTTAATAATAAATTTAACCGAAATTATAAGTAGGTATGTATGGGTATATGTAGGTATGTAAAAAATTACTAAAAAAAATTGAATGTCTACTTCTTTTGCACAAGTCACATATATAGAACATTAGTTCTGTGGTCCGTGATCAACCTGTTTGTGGGAAAAATGTCTTGATTGATCCCTAGACGAGAAGAGTGTGTCTTTGTTTTTATGTTATAAAATTATGGGTTGAGGGTTATTGGCGTAAGTCGAAATCAAAAAAATTAAAAGTAAGAAATATGTTTTCCTATCATTTGGTTCGATATCGACTCTCCGTATCATTCTGGGTTAGTTATTAATGATAAAAAAATTATATTAATCTTATTAAAAAAAATACTACAGTGACTGATGCTGATTTTAACATGGCGTGCTCGCAATTTCCGATCTCTCTCTCTCTCTCTCGTAATAAGTGTTGTTTTAGTATCTTAAAGTATAAAACAATAAACGTAGTAAGTTGTTATATATAGATATATTGTTATGCGCTTATTATTTGTTTTTTGAATTAAATTTCTTATAGTTTTACAGTGAGGTACAATTTAAACGGCATTTGCAAATGGGGTTTCCCTCCCCAGATCAAGTAAAAATTCCACAAATGTAATCGTAAAAGTGATTAAGATACGTATGTAAACTTACACTCTCGAACATGAGACGCTTTGTCTGTCTTAAATGTTTTTAATGTTTTTCTATTTTTTCAAAAGATTATTCATTACTATTGTGAACAGCGAACAGTTCGTTTGCCTTGTGTATCTACATAATAAATCACAGTGCTTTGCCCACTCTATTCCCCAACTATACCTATATACGTATTTCGTACCGTAAAAAAGCTCCTTTTTTATTTTGTTTTAAAATATAAATCTTAAGTAAGTATTTTAGGTTTTAAAAATGTACCAGTTTATATAGACATAAAAATATTATTGTATTTAAAATATTTTACGTGTATACCTACCGCTATAATTTAAAATGCTAATAAAATGTTACGTTTCGTTTAGGAATTTATATTTTACTTTTAAGGTAGTTTTCGTTAACAGTTATGCTTGTATAAGAAAATCGTAATAACTAGGTATAGGTAAGCATTTTTTTTTTAAACATCCATACATTAGTAACATCTTAGCGCAATAATTCAATGGTTACGTGACTTCCTAAGAACGTGACAATGAAATAAAACAAGATGTTAGATTTATTTCTAAAACAAAACCGAAATTGCAGATACAACAACATTCAGTAGTTGTAGTAAGCATGGGAAAATACAGGGGCTACGTCGTGTTTTAACATTCTTTTCTTTATTATCTTGATGCGTCATTCACGGTAACGACTTGCTGCACTCACTGCCAATCAGCAGTTAAACTAGTCACCATCTTTCATAGTATTCTCTGAAAACTGCTTTTCAAAGAGAAATGCCGAGGTATACTTTTTAGTATAGGTATTATTTTCGAAGTGAACTTTAACTTCGATTACATCTTTATTTGATACGTATTATTTTATTAATGTTTATTTTTTTGGTTTAATTACTTGAGACCTCTAAACGGTGAAATAGAAATAATGGTTGTTGTTTCTTTTTTTTTTAATGTAGGTAAAATGGGATCTGTCGAGTCATTATTACACAAACCTTTTACACAAAATTAGGAGAAAATATCTATCCATCAATGTGCAATGCCGTTACATAAATTTTAGATTTAGGTAATTCTACTTTCAGATTTTACACCTATCGCAATAGCTATATCTATAAATACATACATCTTTATTAATACTGTAGAAAACGAAATACATCTAAAACACCTATTATAATGATGTTCCATATTATCTACCTATTATCACCTATTTAGAACCTATGTTGGCATGAAAACATCGACATAATAGACAATTTTTGATTTTCAAACACACGAATTCGACGTTGGTGCTATAATAACATGTAGATATTTTGTACAAAAAAAGTGAATTTAGGTAATCGTCCATTCTTTACGTTAAACATACGCAAATTACTCCAGTAACTGGTTTTCGGTAACCCATTTTTAATTTTTAATTTGCAAAACGAAAAGTTGAAATTGCTATTGACGCTGTACAGTTTCAATTGACGATGTAGCGTTAGATACGCGTATGATAATACACGATATTTTATCATTTAAACTGCAATAAAACATAACAAAAAGAAAGGTCATTATTTTATCAGTTTAATTCATTTACATAAGTGGATCGTAAAGCTAAATAAACTTTTATTATTTAGATCACCTTCTCCTTTTTCCGCACTTTGTCGCTAAAAAATCGTTAATAACGTTACTGCCACAACGAACATAATCGTGTAGGTGACTTTATTTTTTATTAAGCTCACTTCCTTCGACTTAATAAATTATATTAAAACGTCGTTAACGTCTTAATTAAAGTCGAGTTCTCTTGCCTTGTCGCAATTACGTTTTGCTTGACACGTTAAATTCTACAGTGCCTTTAAGTAGGTACGGAATCAAAAATTGCATTTTGCGACAGTCAAAAATTCAGTTCTGCGATCAAGTTCAATAACCTTGGGAACTTGATAAACTCTTCTGAAACCATCAAGCAGAAGTATATTGTCTTAGAGCGATACTCGTTTGTCTGCTAACAAATGACAATCGCAATGCGAATCAAAGAGTGCGCTGGCCACAGCCGCCCTTGTTTTTGCTACGATCCAGTGTGTGAAAACAATGGCACATCGCCGAGACCGCATTCTGCCTTTGAAGAGCCGCTCACTAGAGGTATGCTATGCTTGGCTTGCTGGAAACTACCGCTAAAAGCGACGACGTTCGTCTTAAAACCCGTTAAACTTTCTTAGGTCATTTCTTATATACCTATATACGTAGTATATATCTGTATATTAATTGTGTGTTCTCGTTATACGTCATTTATTGAATGTTCGGTCTTCTTTTAAAAGATCGCTTTCGTTAAGTTCACCAACAAACAAAACGAAATCTTAATTTTCGACGTATCGTATACATTGCCCATTTTCTAATTACTTATATAATATAACAAGAATAATCAATTTTCCTCAAAAGCTTTAGGTACTTAACTGAAAACAGATCGTCAAAAGTTGCAGTTCATTTGACACATGTTTTTGCTCCAATTAAAAACTAACAATAATCAGTTAATTGTTCTGTTTCTATCTATATCCAAAACAACATTAGAGCAAAATTATGCATATCAACTTATAATAGTTTAAAATTTTAATGATCGAGCTTTTATTTGACTTATTGTTAGAGATAAGTCTATACCTACAATTTTTGTGTTGCTTACTTAAAAACTATTAAGATTTTAAATGAAAAATAATTAAACATGTAACACTAATTCTAATGAAGATATAGAAATTCAAAGACTTAACCCGATTGTTCAAAAATTGCATTTTTCGGTACTTGCTGCAACATTTTCTGTTTTTAGTGAAAACTAATCTGACACGTCCGTGTGATAATTAAAATTTTTGAATCGTAATTGCAATCTTATTTGAATGCAAATAGTTCTCAATCATAAATTATTATAATATCGAATTTAAATAAATGAAAATGTTCTTATATTATCACTATTTTTTACAACTGAAAGTGCATAAACTTCATTTTTTGTTAATCAGGTTATTTCATTAAAATTAGAATTTAAAATTTAGAAAACGCTCGATGTCGCCCTCTTTCAGACGAAGGCGATACAAATTCGAGCTTTATAAATTCCAGGATTGCCGGTTAGAGGTCGCCTTGGTGGATTACAGTACATATTTAAAGTTTAATGGCGGTAATTGATTAAAATTATAGCAATTTGTGTGTTTAATTATATATTTATGCTATCGGGAATCTATTACATCATAGTTAAGTGTTGAGAAATTTAGATATGTCAATCAAAAAGTCATTGACTGTTTTGTTTATGTTATTATATTATTAAATTGTTACTATCTAATTTATTAACTCTCTAAATATCAGTTATCACTTATACTCTCTAATTTATTCGCGTTTAAGTTATTAAATGTGTTGTTTGTAGTTATCTAGTTAAACGGTAATCTTTTAACGAATGAATAATTGAAGTGCGAAGTGAAGAAACTTAATAATCTAATTATGTTTACATTACTTTAACGTGTTATTAACAAGGTGACGAGTTTATTAAAAGTTTTTAAACTATTACCTAAATAACAATCTTGATTACGTATATTTTTATTTAAACTGACACATTCATGTATTATGCGTTAATAATTAAAAATTTCCGTGTAACAAGACTTCAGAAAAATATGGGTTTTTTCTTGTAAAAGTATTCGATTTTTAAACGAGCCTAAAAATATTTAGAAATCATCATAAGCATCTAATAGTTTAATCAACTGTTATGGCGATTATCTAACTACAATTTTCAGCAAAATTAAATATTTACTACTTACGTTTCATAAAATAAGGGCGACAAAAGTTTACCTAAAACGACATAGGTAATCATGTACTAATAAATAAATAAAATACTCAATATACTCACGTTAAAACATTAATTGCGTCAAGTTTTAAACGTTTAATTAATTATCGTAAATTGGTATTTAAATTTAAGTAAGTAAATAGTCAGGATGATTCAACATATAATAACGTCAAAAACTACATGGGGGTAGATTAATTTATTATATCACTTTTTTCGAAAGAATAGGAGTGCCTTTATAGGCACAGTTACAGCGGGGATACAATAGGTCTTATAGGTCGCAACACAGGGGCCCAAGTTGGTAAATCAACCCCAGTTACAAAAAAAAGTATTATATCGTGGACTTCTGTAAAAAGTGAACGTGTCGATTTGTAACGATTGAGATAAGGTATTTAATAATTCAATTAATAAATAATTTTAACAAAACCAAATAAGTTACATAATATATAATAAATAATTTGCTTAGTAGTATCTAGTTGAAGAAAATTATTTATTGTATCATATGTAATTTATTTAGTTTTGTTAAATTGCATATTTATAAAATTATTTATAGGTAACGTTATCTCAATGTTTAAAAATTGATTTGGTCACTTTTTACAGTAAGCCCACGATATATGTTTTACTTGTAAGTAAATATTTATACCTAGAATTTAAAATATTTTTAATTGATAACATTTTATTTTTATACATTTAAAATGTATTATTATTGTAAAGTTCCAAATGCTTAAATGTAAATGATAAATTAATTTTTAATTTTTATCAGAATAAACCGAAAATAAATCGTTAAATTGAATAATAAAATTAATTATCTTTCAGGTAGATTTAGTTATTTTATTACAAACCTTTAAATGGTAGACAATACTCGTATGATCGTGTACACGATGGCGACGCGACGCGACGCCGACGGAACGATTATTAAGTAAATTTATTTCGCTTTGGGTTTCAATTTTTATACCTATAAATATTAAAATAAGTAGTATCTAGTAGTGTTTAATTTCGTAAAAAAAATAGAAATGTGTTGAGTTTCGTTGTTTAAGTAAATTAATTTATTTTTATTTAAAGAAGAAAATGATAAGCTTCAACTACAACGTCGCATTACCTAAAGTGCTTTAAACTAAATAAAATTATTATAGGTCCTGTACCTGTAATAGCTTTCTGTAAGTTTATTGTAATTTACAAACATTATTATTAGTAAGTATTAGGTATATATAGGTACGTTTTATACCTTATTATGCAATAATAATCACCAACAGTGGTTAAAACATTCAGATGCAGTTTCGCACTACATAAAAGTTGATATTAATTTATAATAATTTCTATTATTTACAGACAATATTTATTTTTATTGCTTAAGCAAGTATTAAGACACCTCTTACTGTATTAATAATTATCTATAACTTAACACAATTTTGTTTAAACGATTATTCTTAGTTTTGTGCTATTTAAGAAACTGAGGAAGAAACGCTCGTACACAAACAGGTAGTAAATAAATTTTCAGAAAAATGACCGTTACTCATGTTAAACTTATTAAAAAATTTAAAATTTAAGCATCTTTTAGTAACGAAAATATAGATTAGTAAATTTAAAAATTAAATTAAAATTAAATTTTAAATCTAAAAATTTTATTAATTTTGGAATTATTATTAGAAAATAGAACAAATCAACACGTGTCTAATTTAATTAAATATATTTAAAATAAGAAATTTAGAATAATTATTATTTAAAAAGCTAAATATTATTTTATTTATGTTTTTAAGACGAAATTTTGGATCTGAAATCTTAAGACATTTATCAATAAATTATATGTATTACTATAATAACATTAATTTTAATAGATACTAGTAGATATAGATATCAAATTTATCTCGTGGTAATTCATTTTTCCAGAAAGAGTTCTTTTATAATCCTTGATACCTACTTATCTGCTTCTTAAATAAAAAAATATATATCTTCATTTTCTTCTTTACTAAGAGCCAATTTCAACTTCAATATTTTTATAATAGGATCTTGTTTTTTTTTGTCTAATGGAAAATTTAAATTATATAAATAGGCTTTTACTACAGTAACAGTAGGGCGAACGGACACTTTAAATCTCTCATACTTATATTTATTGTAAATATTGTTACTGTAGCTCAGAACATTACTTTGTGACAATATTAATAGATAAAATTATTAGATAAATATAACTGTATAATGAAAAACAGCAGAAAACAAACATATATGATGTACAAATAGGTATACGTTCGTTTTATCCTGGCGTTATGCGCAAACGGACACTTGGAAGAAAAAGCAGAAATTTTATATGAATATAGGGAAAAGTGGGATGAGATCGCATAGCTAACGTTGGGTACGGGGAAAAATTTATGAAAATCATGAAAATCTATCTATATTCTCAAAACTTTTTACTATAAAGATCCAATAACAAAAACTAACAAAAAATAAATGAAATTTATATTAATTTTTAAAGTAATGAAGGATGGTCTCGCCCCAGTGGTAGGGCGAGACCGTCTACACACAAAAATGTAATAGGAAACAAAAATGTTACAATGAACTTGAAAATAGGCACGTTTATTATTTTTACACAAAATGTAAAAAAGAAATACACAATAAATATTAAAAAATATAAAAAATTAAATTGTAATTCGTCCAGATTAGACTACTGACACATTC
The DNA here is from genome assembly GCA_036326145.1 of Rhagophthalmus giganteus. NCBI lineage: Eukaryota > Metazoa > Arthropoda > Insecta > Coleoptera > Rhagophthalmidae > Rhagophthalmus > Rhagophthalmus giganteus. The sequence goes on from JARFJA010000001.1 coordinate 54,672,887, forward strand.
ACACATAAAAAAAACAATCACTATCTTTAACACCACTACATGCTTCGTGGGTTCACTCTGCACTGAATCCCCAAGTCTTCTCTCCATGCAAGTATGTACCTGTCCTTTACTTTACTCCTTCGGAGTCAACGTAATCGTCAACTGAAATTCAGTGTTAAAGTGTTAGAACTTGCCTTCGCGATACAGTATATAGAAGGTATTTTTCCCATCAGCCGCTAAGGAGTGCCAATAATTAAGTTAAAAAAATGTCAGGCGGTTTCGCCCCATTATCCCCTACATATTTTTATTCATTATCATTAGTGATTCCGTCCAAGAACAACGATCCATAATTTTAAACAATTTCTCACTATTCTATAATTAAAACAACACTCGTATTCATACAGTTTTTGAGTTACAGCATTCAAAACGTGAACTAGAACAAGAATCTCGACCAAAATAAATGCAAATTTAATTTTTTTTTCATTTACACCAACACATTAAAAAATTAATAATTTTTCAAAAAAATACCTATAAGTACTTAAATTTATAAGTGTTCATTAATTTGCCCCTATTTACATTTATTCGGTTTTATCTCTAAAAAAATAAAATTGATATCAGAAACATAAGGAGTCGCGTTTACGATAACAACATGTTACACAGGCGTCGAATCTCCTTATGATTCTAAAACTACTTACATTGTAAAAATATAAATCGTATATATGTAGTACACGTTACATGCAGTAGCTCTTGCTTCGTACTACTGTTATACTGCATACATTGCTGTCTACTGCATAGGGAAAATGATTAAGGTAATAGCCTAGTATCTATATTTAAACGTTCGATAAATGATTTCGATTTAAGATAGGTATAGATATCTAGTACTTAACTGACTAACATTTGTTGTGACACTTATCTAAATAACAGCAGGTACCTATATATACCGCAACATATCAAACTACTGGAAATACTGGAATATATTATAAAGATTTTGGATCCACAATTTCGTCCAAAAACATAACTAAAATAATATTGGCGTTTTTAAGTAGATAAGTACCTAATAATTATATTAAGGACCGTTTTTTTTCATCTCCCAATAAATTCATTTGACAAATTTTTACCATGGCAACCTTTGTTATAACAATCATTTCTATGATCAGCCCTAAATCTGTTATTTGAAATATAATTAAAAACTTGTTGATTTGTTCTATAATAATTTTAAAATTATATAATCTCTAGACTTAACTTAATACATATAAATATTTTATATATATATGGTATATCTGTATTATCTCGTTTGATAATAAAAGATGCATACATTTTAAATCCTTTAAAAATTTTAACATAAAACCAGTTTCTGAATTAATTAACAAAGGAAACAGTTAAATACTTTGGCATTAACTAAATACACCTATATACTTTTAAAACAAGACATATTTACCTACTTAATTTTAATTTTAATGTTTTTCTATCAAAATTTTAAACGTCTAAAATACCTATACTATAAAAAACCCTTTTAACTGCATGAAATGATCCATATTAGGTAAAATCAACCAAAATTATTGTATCTAATCGTGAGACATAAGAAGAGATCTAATAAAAAGATTTAAAAGAATTGCCCATTTGTTATAACGAAATATTAGAAGATTTTATGACTTTTGTTTATTGACCTAGGTCTATTTTCATTATCCACTTTTAATCTATAGAAATAATTTGTTATATTTTTACCATTTGAAGAAGGCCTCACATCAAGTTGAAATATACGATTTGTTTTTAGAAAATAATACTGAATTTGTTAATTTAACTTTGGTTGACGTATTTATCTATTAAAAAGGTGAAACTTGTATTTTGAAAAATGCAATTAATAATTTATTTTTATCGTGATACTAGTCACAGTATGTTATCGAAACAATATTTTTATAATTTAGCAATTACCTAGTCTAATAACTTTTAATAGAGGAGACGACTAGCACTTTAATATTGTTATAATGTTAAAAATATTAGTTATTATATACATCGGGTACCTACTTATCCTTATAGTTTGAATTTATAAATTCGCACAATGTTTTAACATTTTAATGTTACTTTACGGCCTTAAGAATTTTATGATTATCGTAGCATCCAGGTAGGATTTTTATAAGGTAGTTATGCACCTACCTACCTTATAAAAATTATAGTAATTTCTATTTATTAATTGTTTTCAAATTACTTTAATTGCTTTAAATTTAATAGGTATATCGTAAATAAAACCGTAGGTATAGGAAGTAAAATGAAATTCTCACATTACTTACAATTAGATATACCTATATACCTACAATTTATTATCGTTTTCAGTTAAAATGTCATTTAATAGAAAATATCGTTGTCAAACTATCATTTGTAAATCTATGTAAAGTTTAGGAAAAGATACGAAAGCAAATAAGCGTAACAGATATATGAAAGTCGATTATACGGTTCGGTTTGATTACATGTTTTGATTTTTGTAATGTATCTCCCAGACAGAGTAATAACTATGTTCGGGACTGGGTGATATACTCAAATTGATGTAAAGGCAGTTTGTAAAGGTTACAGGTCATTTTAGTTATGCATCTTTTATACTTTTATATAAGTCTATATAGTGAAATCCTACGTATACACTACCTACGTTTCGATTTAATGACGATAAGTTAAGAAATGCGGAATTAGTGATCGAACAACATCTAACTTATATTTAACAATCAATTTCAAATCAAACAAAATTAGATATTATAGCGACACTAATCTGTACGAAACATCACGTAATACCTACTCTTTGAAGAAAATGCAAAAATACCTACACATCATTTCCGATACAAATTTTATTAATGTGCATATTTCCTACAACTTCAGAAGCTTTTTATCAAAAAGTATAAAAGTATCAGGTGCTAATTTACGCTTTGCCCAATGTAATTTGTGTTTAACATTAAAAAAATTTGTCATCATAACGTTCTCAAATTAAATATAAGTAAAATTGTGTAGTACAAAAAATTAAATTTGCTTTAAAATGTATTTAATGTTAAATTTATTAATATTGTTTATCACATACAGATACCTAAATAGATTTTTTTGATGGTTCCATATTGTATTAGGTTTACATAATACCAAAACTAACAAGCGACCATCTGTGGTGTGTAGGTGGAAGGCGTGGTCCAGGAAAACCAATCCTAATGCTTTATAAACAGATATCCTACAGCATAACCAGAAATAATACTTGTAAGTTTATGTATCTTTTTATCTTAAAATACTTTTAACTTGTAAGTTTACATTTCTGTTGCCGTAAGATCACTTTACATTAATTCTGAGGTAGGTACATACTCCAATTTCAAATTACATCTATTTACCAAGGTACTACTTACTTATACCTAGTTTGAAACGTTTTATTCCAAATTAATACGTATACCCTAATTTAATGGTTTTTAACTTAGGTTCATAAAACGGTAATTTATTAATTAAGATTATTATCCTAGAAATAAATTTTTGCATTCGATTTTTATTAAACTGATAAGTAAATTCAAATTCTAGGTCAAAGACGTAGGTATAGACGTAAAACTGATAATGGGCAACTTTTTAATCCATTTTGAAAATTCATTTTATACATCTGTACAGCCTATTCCTATAATTTTGATAGGTATGATATTTTGGAGTGCAGCATGTAGGTAATATCATGAAATTTTATGCAGATTAAAATTATTTCGTGAAAATTGTGCTTTGAGGATAAGAAATGATATTTAAAGCTTTTTTTTGGTAGATGTAGCTATATAGGTACCTATACTTACTATAATATCTATAAGGGGTCCTGTTTCTTATATCAATGGTATTTTTTTAGAAATAAAACCGAAATAGTGTAGGTAAATGAGGACAAACGGAGATTGACTTATAAGGGTAAATGAACACTTATTAATTTAATTAAGTTAATATTTTTTTAATGAAATGGTATAAGATATATAACAATATATTATAAATGAAAAAAAAATCAGATTTGCATTTTAATCAACTAATTAATTAATTCGATTTTGGCCGCGACTATTCTAATTTTAATAGTTCATGCTTTACATGCTGTATCTCACTCAAAAAGTGCATATTATGAAAGAGTACAAAAAGAAACGAGAACTCGCGAAAAATTAGGGATCGTAATGAGGGTTCGTGGACAGAATCACTAATTAGATACCTACTGATAAGTAATGAATAAAAATACAATTTCAATTTTTTTTATAAATATTTATTTGCTCCTACCGTCGGGGTAAACGAACGCACGTGCATCACACGTTTGTTTTAATGCTGTTCTTCTAGATACAGTTATATTTGGTAAATACTTTTATCACAAATCAATGCTTCGAGTAACAGTAATAATATTTAAAATAAATATATAAACGTGGACATTTAAAAAACGTATTTTTATAAAAATCTCTTATAGATTGTCTGTTCGTTCCACTCTTACCCTATAATTTGTTGACATCTGACAATCAAAAAATTATATTAACGTTTAGCTACATATCTATCTCAAAAAATTATATTAATGATATGTACCTATTTATTTTCTATAAAACGCACATGCACAAAGAATTGGTGATAAATCGTACCTACGATATAGGTTACCTAAAATTGTGTAATGATTAATAACGATAAACAATAGTGTCGGTAGTAAAGTGTATAGAATAGATTCCAAAGAATTGGTTACTTTACATTTTTTTAAATAATTTCGAAATCTACGAAATGATGGTTTAAGTAGATATTAAAAAAGGTACGTATCTGTAGCCTCATCGTGTGATCGTAAATGGAAGTACCTATAGTTTAAGAATATCTTACCAAGAAATATTGTAAGAACGTTATTTTCTATAATATATATTCCTGTAGGTATCTATATACCTACATAAACCGCAATAAATAAGCAGTGTTTTTTTTGGTACTGTTAGCCATAGATATCTATTAAATCTTTTAACTCATTATCTACCAACGCTTCATACCTATGTACAACATTTCAAAGGTATTTTTTATACCTAAGCTTTTATATATCTAACAGTATATTATCTAGATAAGTAATAAAAGTTACCAAACACTTATAAAAAGTCAATTTTTTTTCAAAAATTCTAACCGACCATAAACAAAAAAATGTAAATCGAGAAATTATACAGACGAGAAGTTGAAAAAGACATTAGAAGATATAAAAAGTGGTATTCGTTCTAATGAATATAAAAAAGAGCTTTTTTTGGGTATATATATATATATATATATATATATATATATATATCTGTGTGTGTGTGTGTATACTAACTAGTAAATTAAAATTGCAGATGAAATTAAAAAAAATAGTAGGCATCTATTAGACACATTGTCTTGACGAAAGTCTTTAATTTAAATCATAAATCTAACCGTAATAAGGAAATTGCTTGAAATGTACGCTTTTGAAATAATCTCTAAACATCGCTCGCTGATGACTTTAACTATTGATACAAAAAATGAACAAATAAATTGATAATTACCTATAGGTCTATAGGATAATTATTTTAAAATGCATTTTTTGAAGCAAACGGATGAATTGCACAATAAAAAGCGAATAAAGAGAGATAGTTTAATGGAGTTGTATGGAAGAGTTTTCACTTGCAAAAACTGAAAATAGCAAGGAACGAATTCCCATATATTTTAAACTTTAAGTGCGTCACGCAATCTTATTGATACAGTTTAAAAAAAATGTGTCAAACGTTTTGCACATACCTATGTAAGTACGTATTAAGCGGAATATAGGTATAAAACAAATAGCTATATTAGTAAGCTACTTACTATATTCAGGAAATGAATCAGCTATCTGTATTTGTTGCTAAAAAAAACCTTTAGGTTCGAACCTTATATTCAAATTTAAATTCGAGCTAGACTGTATAAATGTAGACTATAGTAAAACCGTAAAGTATTTTAAAATAAAAGTATATTGAATATAAAAATTATTTGAATAATTAAATAAGAAGCATATTTTATAATTACTTTATTATTTAAAATTTTACGTAACACTTATAATCGATTTATTTCGATATTAATTCAACCAAAAAATCACATTTATTCACTTCCGGTGATTTTATATTTATTAAAAACCAGTTTTAATTTATACCGTGTAAAAATGATTATTTTAAAATCTTAACATGGTTCGTTTAAGTTGAAATACAATATTTATGTTTGAAAAAGAAACATGTAAGTAAGTATATATTATTGATTTTATTCTCGAACTATTTTTAAATTGTTGGCAAATTTTACCGTAAGTATTTACTTAAATATTTTGAATTAATACTCTAGTGATCGATAAAATATATAGGTAACTTCAGTTAGTTTCTTTATACCTAATTATTTCAATCTTGAGAAGTTCTGCATGCTTAAATCAATTATAATAGAGGTTAGCCAGAAAAACACAAAAACGTTTATCTTAAAAAAAAACAACCACTTACACTTTCACTAATTCTTATTTTCTCTACGAAAGTTATTCGAATAACTTGCCTTCCTATACCATTTTAAATTCTTATAGTTATAATTATTATTCTAGGAAGTTTTATTTTTAATTTTTATTTAATTTGAGGCCCACCATTTATTATCTTCAAAAGATTAAATACAAAAACTAATAATAAAACACATTATTACAATCATAAATTCTGGAACGTATCAACAAGCGCGTATTATAAAAAAAAGCTCTACGTTTTAACCTATTTATTTCATTGATATAAAGATTATTTATAGGCAGATTCTAATTGCTATGTTACACTTTTGATAAATAACTATATACATGAAAATAGCGGGGCCATGATCCAGACAAACGAACAGGGTTTGCCCCAAAGGTATAATTATACTAATGGTAGATCCAGTCTTCCAAAAGTTCCACTGCAGGCTGTTCTTTTTCCAAAGTTATTGCAGTACACTCTTAAAATTCTTGATGGTTCGAATTGAACATCCTAAAAATACAAAGAAACGCCAGAGAACTTAAATACAGTTGGCGCGTGTAGACAGGCAGGTAACCAATGAAAGAGCTGTTCGTATCGCCTGAAATTTTAAACATTAATATGTATTTATACCTACCTACATACCAAATTATAATAGCTTAACATACGATTCTGAATAAAATATTAATACACGAGCATGTAATCGTTACTGTAATCGAAAACGTGTTTAAAAACGCTATCGAAATGTAAAATGATAAATGTAATGTAAAATATTGTAGATAATATAAGGTCAGAATCATTTGAAAGTTTTTTTTTGCATATACCTATGGGTACTTACCTATTTGATTTTACTTTGCATGTCAGTTTTAGCAAACAAATTGTTGTAAATTGTACGTATGTATACATACAGTAAATAATTGTGTTTTAAAAGACAAATATCTATGTCTATATTTTTAAATACGTTTTATGCTTTATTTAGTAAATAAATTTGCAAAGCAAGTAGGTATAGGTACCGAAAGGGAATGTCTTAAAACCTTCGGCTATTAATTTTACGTAGGTACCTATAATACCTAGTTACTGTTAGTAAATTACATTCAGACGTACTGTTTAACATAGATACTAAAAGTCCTGAAATCTATCTGTCGAGCTCGAGCCGCCATCTTGGAAAAATAGTGTCAAGAAAGAGTTTTTTCTGCAGAATCCCCTTTTCGGTTTATTTTACCACAAAAATGCTTATATAACAAAATAAACTAAGGGAAATTTCCTATAATTTGCGTTTTGACAGTTTTCTGTAAAGTCAGTAGTTTTGGCGTGACAGCTTCACAAAGTTTACTTTTCAACATAAATTGGCGAAAGTTTTATACCGTAGGAAAATTAAATTTAGTAGGTGTACGTTAAACAGTATAGGTACGTCTCTATCAAGTGCGTTAAAACACCTAAATATGCACGTTTTACGTATACGACGAGATCCTGCGTGTTAGCGGTCATTTTGCATATGAAAAACGTTGTATTAAACATCGAATACATAGGGTAATATGCCCGTTTTATTATAACGATACGCTACAAACGTAAAATAAAGTTGAAAAAATGAAGAGAAAACAAGTTACGGCATAGTAAATAATTAATTTTAATTGAAAACGTAAACAAAATTATATAATATATTATGTAGGTACATACCTACATATAAAATATGTATTCAACTTTTATTTGTCCATATCTTCATCAATGTTCGTTATTTTCACATGTGTGTCACTTATTATATATATAAAATGTAAATTATCGCTATTAGGTGTCAAGATTTACCACTTAATGACTTAATTTTAAAATTGTGATGTTCGTTATAGCGAATGTTCGTAAATCGAGAACTGCCTATATGTACCTATGTTAAAGGTAGTTTATTTGCGAGAAAAGGTCGTTTCTACTATTGACAATTACAATCTAAGTACTTATATAAATAGTGATAAAATAATTTAGGTATATTAACAAAAGTAGATAATTAAAAAGATGTTGTAACTTTTAATAAAGCACAGTCGATTTATAAAAAGATTAATAAGGACTTAATTAATAAGGTATTAATATAATTAATAATCGTTTATTGTGATTAGAGTTCCCTGAGTAATAACAAATTGCAAATTACAATAAACTTTTGTTAAACGTACAATTTGTAAAGAAGTTTTTATTGTTCTATTTATTCTGTAAGTAATTGTATAAACGATAAAGATTGATAGATTACTGACGATCATAGTCAAGTTTTCAAAAGTATTACCTACCTATAGGTAAGTATATACTTATTGTTAGTAAAAGCTACATTAAAAAATATGTGTAGCCAAATGGCAGTGTAAATGATATGCGTAATAATTATGCCTACTTATTAATTTATTAAGTAGGTATTTTTTTAATGGAAACTCGTTATAAATCTAAAATATGACGGATACCCACTGTGGGAATATGACAATTTCGTACTCAGCTTAGATATGTTAGATAATAAAATCACAGTAAACTGCTAACAATAGAAATAATTAATCTCGTCTTGAAAATCTAGAAATCAAATATGTGCTTACATACTTATAGTTAATAAAACCCTATTAATGAAACGATAAAGAAAAACAATTTTGCGTTTGAGATCCAATTTTATAAATCACAAAACGGCACAGCCATTGTATATACGAATATTTTTAAAAAGTCCTCATATCAAGATGTTTCCGCTTGAATCTGTTGGAATAAAAGAGAACATTAAACATGAGAAGAATATGGCGTAGGTATGTTTACTTCGCGGTAAAAAATCGGACTTTCTCACAAAGCAACACGATTCCTAGAAACCTGACATAGTGAGCCAAGAAAAATGGTTAAACACGTACACACACCACACGCGATGTACAGTCCTAAAGAAAACTACGCACGAAAATTCATTGCTCGGTCACGATATCTATGTACAGTTAATGACATAAACTATACCAACCTACAGAAATTTTCTGCTCTACTTTATAGCACCCGTAAATTTTGATATAAAACGTCGGTTTTTATAAAACTAGTTAAGACCGCGCACATGAGTACGTTTTAAACACTTATCGGATTCGACAAAAAAAAAACTATTTAGAAAATCAAAATCAAGGTTTGGCCGACTCGTCTGCGATTCCGCTTTTATAATTTTCAAATACAATACGTCGAGGACTTGATTGAATGCTAATAAGCGGCAACAGAATGTTAATGATAGGTTTAACTATCAGTGCGAATAACTTTTTAATCACGGGATCTGCGTTAAAAGAATCGTAAACTTATTTATGAAAAAAGAAATCATTTTCAAGGTATCTATACTTAACATATGTTATTATATAACTGCTTATTTTTGTTTTTGAAATATTAAGATTATAAATGAACAAAGGTAGTTTTTGACATCAATATAAAAGTCATAACTTTTAACGTATCACCTAACTTACTTAATGTGCCTAAATATGTAAGATAATTTACCTACGTAAGTCAACTTTTTTGTTTATATAATACCTACGCACACACATCAGTATTCGAGTTTTAGATTAAAGTTGATAATATGTTACGAATTAGGGAATTAATGCGTTTACTAAATTTACCGTAAAATAAAATCATACACATCGAATGTAACCATTTTTCAAATAAATAAACAATTTTTCTTTTTAATTCTAACGACGATCTTACAAGTTAAGAATTTTCAAAATGAAAGTCTTCGGAGTTTATATAATATTGAAATTACCTCTGTATTTTATATGTTTGTGCCAATATATAGGACTGTAGTGATTTTAAAAATGCTACCAAATTATCAATAGCAAGGCTACTACCTCTTTGCGAAGTCTAAAACGCTCAGTTCAAAAGCTCAGTGTAATTAGGTATGTTGATATGAAATTTACACCCAATATACTACATAGTATCTACCTATATGTAGGTATTTATATGTAATAAATTATAACGTCACAAACGGCCGACGCTTTAACCATATATTAATCGAATACAGACTTTTAATTGACAAAATATTTGTCGTATTCTTACTGTCAAATATCCATTTATCGCCAAAAAAGAGAGGCAAGTATAACCGGGGGATAAAAATTATTTTGAAAAAAAGCAATTACGATGACCCGATATAACTCTACATCATGTGTGATGTGTAAAATACAGGTTTTGATAATGTGATGTTTGATTTATTATTTTATGGAAGGTGCATCGAAGAAAAATTTATTAGTTATCAGAATTAGAGTTTTTTTTTTTAAGATATTTAATTTATGTATATACCTACTCATAAGTTCCTTCTTGTTGAAAGATCGATTTTTGACTTACGATCTTTAATTTCCTTTATAAAAATACCTTGGACTTCATTAATTTTTAACGAACTTTTGATTGTCTTCGAGACGTCGTGAAATGAATAAAAATATTGCGAACGGTCATATCGAAATTGTAAATTTTCGAAAGAACGTTCTTAATAAATTGTCGATCCATATAAAGGATTATTTTACACATATCATATTGGTAAAGGTTTAGAGCACGCATTATATCTGGTAATATTAATGTTGTCTACGACTTCACCATTGGCAGCTTGAGGCTCGTAGTTATTTCGACCAATAACCAAGGAACTTAAGACAGCTAAACACATTACAGACACTCCCATTTATATAAAAAAAACTCGAAATATAATCATTAAAAATACATCAAGTTTGTTTCAAGTCAAGGGTAAATAAAAAGACAATAGACAATGTTTCTTCAAGAACGAAGAGTTTTTATGCGTTGTTTGACGAACACGCAACCTTGCTATGTGGACCGAAGTACCTACCGAAGGTTACAGTAATCCAACATTAACAAAATTACCTACTCCTGTATGAGTAATATAATAAATAAATACCGTTTTCATATAAAAACTTAACATATTAATTCGATTTTTATATTAGTAAATACGTGTACGTAGACAATATCTAAAACATACGAAGCTAAAAAAAATGTAAGATCAATATTGTTATGAAAAAAATTAGTAAGGCTTTATAAATAAATGTGCATTAATTTAAGTTTGAATGTAAATAAATAAAATTAAAATTATTAATAATGTAGGTAGGTGCCTACCTGCTATATCTGGAAATTATAAAAATTCCATCTTTACAGAATAGTTGCAGATTCGCGATAAAATTTAAAACAATTCGAATTTAATAGAAAAAATAATAATTTTCGAAGAAATTTGAAAAAAGGAGTTAAACACCTAAATGTTTGATCTATTTCAATTTGTGTATAAATTAATAAAATTGTTTTTAATGTCTAACGTATTGCATCTTACTCATTATAAATATCGATTAAAACAAATTTTATTCATTGTAAAAATACCTACTCGTATTTTTTACAGTGTGCCTACTTTGATCGTTTTCAAAAATTGATGCAGGACGAAATTTATTTATACATGTTTATACTTATAACTCTCATTTATTTATTTAAAAATTATTAATTAATTTATTAAATACTTATTGTTGTAGGTATCTGTTTTTTTTTCAACTTTTTTTGTATTTCTATGATCGTTGTTCTTTAACCTTTATCTTTTTTTTTTATTCCTTCAACCCGAGTATTCTTCTGTTGCACGTCTGCTACATAGAAATTAATACTTATTAAAAGTATACATTAATGATAAAAGTAATATTTTAAAGATACCACTGAAGATAATCCAAAAGGAATTGAAATATATAAATATGGTGATTTTAATTTAACAATTTTAATAATGCAACAGCCAAAAACAAACTTTTTATACATCTTAAAGAAACACCTTTTATTATTTACTTTTTATTATTAGTTTCTTATTGGCTGTTATAACCTTTTGTAGGACTTTAAAACGCCAATTAAATTTTCGTTATCTTTACAAATAACAACGGCAAAAATAATTCAAATAATATTTGAGATACTCTTCATCTCTTATTTTTTATGTACGATTTTCTCGAATACGACTCACTTTATCGAAAATAAGCAAGAGTGCCTTTTTATCCTAAAATGTCTGGAAAATCCGAAAATATCTTTAAAATTTTAAAACTTAAACCTCTGAAGACCGAAACGTTTCGAGATTAGAAAAGTTAAGGAGGTAGTGTACCCCTGGCTCACCTGAGGTGCTATCAAAAAACCTATTACACCAATTTAATGACCATAATTTACTATGTACGTATAGTAAAAATTATTAAATTTTATCTACAAATAAAAATTTTAATTAAAAAAATTGATTTTTATTTTTCAACTTTAGGGATGAATATTTCAACAGGACAACGCTGTAGGAAAAACCTCTATATGAACTTACGAAGTTATTTTGACGTGGTTTATACGCTCCCGAGGGATTCTCTACCATTTCCCGTATTACCCTTTATGTAAGGTATGATTAGCTTCAACTTTGCACCCAATTATCTTAGGTCCTGTAAATGTACTACCTTTAGTCTTTCTACATTTTTATTATGCCCATCCTAGACTGCAGTATGTATACGAAACAGTCAAATCAGCTTTTTAGTGAAAAAACTCCAAAAATTGAAAATCGTAACATATTCAGAAACGCTCGATTTTGTTATGCCATTGCGTGTAAACGGGAGTAAAGGTCAACTTTAAATAAACATAGGTAGTCGAATATTCATAAATAATAATTTTCTACAATATTTCAAGGGCGAAATAATTAATTAGGATATAATTACGCCAAACTTATTTTAAAATACCTATATAGGTAGTATGTAAATATGAAACGATCACGAAATTACAAAAAATTGAGAAAATGTAGATTATATAGTAACGTAAGCTGAATTAAATTTTATATTGAAGAAAAACATAGATCTGTTGATAATAACTCAAGTTTAGAACAGTCATCTGTATAATAATGACTGAACTATAATCTTCACATAAAATTAAATATATATTTTTTATTCTATCTTATATCGACATTCAGTAGTTGGTTTAACGTACTTAAGGGATGAAAAACATTAAGGATGTGTGTATTAAACTTAAATCTAGTTCGACATACTCGGAATAATTTAACTATAAGTATATATTTGAAACATTACTTCACTGTTATTCGAATCTGTTTAATAAGCGGTTTAAAACTTTTTAGTCGCGGTTCGACTTCATTGTCATCTTCTATTAAGCACTCAACTAACATAAGATGTTGGAATGAGCACCGATACGGTTCCGATAACGCGCACTAAATTTTGTACAAAATGACCCTGTATAAAATTTTCCATATCTGCCATTTTTATTGTTGAATTTCTGTCTTAACTTTTGTTTCTCCTTTGTAGATGATGCATAAATATTGTCGTCGACTATTGTTGTCGCCTACTTATTCAACTACACTTTACTTTTAATTTTTTTCTGTTTATTCTTTTGATAAATATATTGAAAAAGAAAATAATAGTAGGTCGCAGAAATTTTAACGTTATATTTGGATTTCTTTAATCAACATCTACATAATTATGTATAATATGTATCTATACAACTAGATAACCTTAAGGGTCAAAAAAGTATCAAATTTTCAAAAATCTAATATTTTGCTTTAAAAAATAGTTTGAAGTCTGTAAAATAAGAAACAAAAACTCCCAAGTATTTAAAAATTCATGGTAGTTTTCGAGTTATTCAGCCTACAACGGGCCGACTATAGCCGACTACTTATAATTTATTAACCTTGCAAAACTTTAAACGCATTTTTCTCGAAACTACGTTTTTCAAAATGACGTCAAAGGTTTTCCGGGATCTAGGTATTAGGCACTCCTTGAACATCCGCTTGAATTTTGAATTTTATTATCTTTATAGATTTCTCTAAGCATAAGCATTGGCTATATTAACAAATTAATTCACAATTTTTGTGCCAAAACTCAAATTAAAAGTTCAAAAAAAATTTCAATAAATTTTAAAAAGCTCGGTCAATGCTTATACACTTGAGAGTATTGTGGTTATTACAGAAATGTATTCGACATTACGAATGTTCACAACTACCCTCCCTTCGGCCGTGCGGTAAATTTCATCCGTGGAAGTAAATGATACACTTTCCTCCCTTGTAATACAAATAGCTATTCAAATTGATTTATACTGTTATAATGTGAGCAATAAATTCAAAACTATTTAATTTCGAAAGCAATTAAGTCAGATTTTGTAAGGTAATCGTATAACAGTAATGTATCTAATTGTTTTTGTACCTATTTAAATATTAATTAAATAAAACACATTTTAGAATTGTTTTAGTAAAATTTTCTGCCCTTGTAATGTAAGGTTAATGTAAAGGTCAAGCTAATGTAAAGCATGGTCATATTTAGCCAAAACTAAACTAAACTAGAGTCAGTTGCAATTTGTGAAGTCACCCCACGTTAACAAGAAATAGAAATTTATTTTTTTTTGAGAAAAAATCAAAAGAGCGTAAATAAATATAACAGGGAAATTGCACGAGAAAAAAAGAATGCGTTGGTGAAATCGGGCCTTGATATGCGCAAAATAGAACTGCGAATGGCGCAAATGTACAAAAATAAGGAATTCATTAATAATATTAATATTATTATATTTAAATATATTAATTAGGTAATTAAAAATACTAATTATGTAAATTATGTATGTATGTTGATGATGATGAAATACCTGCAACTCGTAAACGGTGCGTTTCCGGATATGTTTCTTATTGAAAATTGGTCTGCTTGAAACTTCCTATATAAGATACATTCTACAAGTTTGTTTTCGATATTCATTTTCACCCTGTATAATTGATTATCAATAAACAATCTAATTAAAATACTTAATTAAAAAATTCAAGTAATTTTTACTTTAAGTAATTGCATTATGTAATACATAGTTATTTAATTGATAAAAAAAATTAATATTTTAATGTAACCTACATAACTTTTTTAATTTAATTCCACGCAGTTTAGGAAAACGAAATTGTGAATAGACAATTTTTGATCTACAGGTAGTTGACCTCGCACTATTAATTGCACCTACTTACATATTTTCAAAACGTGTCGTGTAAAAATTTTACATATATACTAAAATCACAAAGCTTTCGCATTTTTCCAAAGTACATACCTACCTAACCTTAATTAATTTAAATTGTTCACTCTACGTGTACTTTAAGTAATACCTAATAATAGATTAAAAATTCTAGATATCCATAAAAGAATTAAAACAAATTAAAAGAATAAATATAAATAACATTAGTGAGCAAACAATCAAAAATAATAAATCTGAAAAGTAAATCGACTAATGATCCATAAAATTATTGGGTAGATTTACGGTCAAGTTAATCGTAAGTAAATCGTATAGGTAAATTGAATAAATAAATTATGGAAATACAGGGTGCGTGAAATGTTCTGGCACGCGCAAATCTGCGTACATATTGCGCCTTGGCGCGATCGACTACTTGTTTAAATCACTTTTTTCACTTGTTTTATTGTTATTAAACTATTTTACTTTATTGTATTGCAAACCTTTTTGGTTTTAGCATGGTGCGGGGCAGGGATTTGAGGGCGTCCATGTTGAAGCTGCACAGTGAAGACATACGCGCCTCGGAAATTGCCAAGCGTCTGGGAATTCCTAAGAGAACGGTCTACAACAACATCCGGCGATTGTCTCTGACGGGAGCTATGAAAGATAGACCAAGATCGGGAAGAAAAAGGACGGTTACTTCCGACGCGGTTGTGAAACGCATCAGGAGAAAATTCGTCGGAACCCAAGGAGATCGATGCGGAAACTTGCTCGAGAAGAAGGTATTTCCGATTTTTCTGTTCGTCAAATCGCGAGGAAAAGTCTGAAGAAGTATCCCTATAAGCTACAAAAGGCTCACATTCTGACCGACGCCACGAAGAGCAAACGATTGGAAAGATGCCGCGCGCTGCTCAAGCGCTTCGGGTCAGCGGCACGCCATCGCGCTATCCTCTTCACTGATAAGTCGCTGTTCACCGTGGAGCAGTTCATGAACCGTCACAATGATCGAATTATTTCCGAATCTCCTCAAGCAGCAAATAACAAGGGCAGAATCGTATCAAGAGCCCACCATCCTCAGTCAGTGATGGTGTTTGGAGCCATAACGGCAGATGGCAAGATGCCTCTGGTTTTCGTTGATCAAGGGGTGAAAATTAACGCGAAGAACTATCTGAAGGATATCTTGGAGAAGCACGTCGATCCATGGGTCAAATCCCACTTTAAAAACAACACCCGGACGTATCGACAAGATTCAGCACCTGCTCATAAGGCCAAAGTCGTCCAGGACTGGTGCTCGACTCATTTTCCCGGCCTCATCTCGTCCGCGGAATGGCCTCCAAACACCCCGGACCTGAACCCATTGGACTATTCGGTGTGGTCCGTTCTCGAGGCAAAGGCTTGTGATATTCCCCACAAGAATTTGAATTCTTTACTTCGAGCTCTGGAGAAGGCGTGGGAGGAATTAGACGACGACTACCTGCGTGCCGCCGTTGACGCCTTCCCCAAGCGTCCGAGGGCGTGCGTTCGTGCTAAGGGGGAAAATTTCGAGATCTAACTGTTTCATTGTGTTGTAATGGTTGTTATTAAGGTGTTTGTTACGTTTCATGTCAATCCTGTCCTTCCACTTGGTTTTACGGACATTTATCTGAGTGCCAGAACTTTTCACGCACCCTGTATAAGATGTTTATACCAAAAATCCATACACATTTCCTGTTTTTGTAAATTAAAACTTAATTATACTTTCGCAATAACTGTAGATATAATTTATGTGGATGAGCGAATGAAACATTGTTATCATTTTAATGTAATGATTATCGATTATGTTATCAAAGTAGATATTATAAACCCTCCTTTATTTGCGCTAATAGGTTTATTACCGAATAATTAATTCTAATGGTGCGGTAGTAGGCAGTACAATTATATTTACTTATCTTTTATTTATATCGTATATTACGAAACATGTTAGTTCAATTAATATGGGAGAAGTGAGGGCTGTAATAATATTTAGTTATATTCGATTAAAATATCCACCGTTTTTATTTTTTATTCGAATTTTATATAATAATTCAGTCGATTATTTGCTTTTCCTATTAAATTTCAATTTAAAGCTTTTTATAAATATTTCAGTAGTTAATAAAACAAGTTGCATTGCATTTTTCGATTAAAAAAAATAAAATAAAAAATAACCTTTCAAACTAAACCTTCATTTGTTGCAACAACAAATGACTATATACTGGGAGGTTCGAGTAACTATAAAATAAAAATTATTTTGTTAATAAATACCTATAAAAATGTTAATCGAGTAAAAATCAGTCTTATAGTAGAGGCTGTAAGATATTCGCGCAAATTAATATTAAAATATAGTTATTGGCTTAGGTTGCATGTCGTGCATGTGGCGTCATTTATGCCATACATTTTGGAGAAGACACGAAACTGCTCCTATTAAATTTTGAAAGCGTGGACCACGTAACCTTACTCTACTCAATTTTTTTTATTAAAATTATGTAAAAGCTCCAATCTTTGTTTCATACCTATTGATATACTATAATTTTTAAAAATTACGAGTACAATAAGTATAGTTATACAGGTAATGAAAATTAAAAGAATTCGATTCGTTCTTTTTGATTTTAATATAGTACCTGCCTATCTAAAAGTATTTTATAATATTATATGTAACGATGTACGATAGCATGTACTAGTGTAGGTACTAATATAAGGTTAGCTTTTTCGCTGTGTTATCTAAGTTAGCTACAATATTTTTAGTAGGATTTTTACAACCCCAAACACCAAAAAGATTAGTTATCCGAAAAACCATCGTTCGCGAGCAAAGCTGCCATAATTTTCACTATCACGAAAGAATGCAATAATAATATTTCCATTTCCATCGATAATCAAATTTATCATTTCTCCAATCAAGAAATCTCATGTTTCGGATCCGATTTAGTTCTTGACATAAGCATCAATCATAAATATAAATTTAATTATAATTTTTCATCGGCAACATTCGTAAAATTAACGTGAAATAAAACAAACGTATATTATATGCCTACGTTGCTTGAAAAGCATCAGTATGATGGCTAAATGTCGTGCCAGAACTTATTTAATTCCCAAGGGTTGCTAAACCGGAAACCATGACTCCTTTAGTTCCTTTTCCTGCCGCAAGAGCGTGCACGATGCAGGAACGCGAATTTAGATGTTATTTCTACTGAAATCAACAAACGTTATTATCGTGTTATTACTGTATTCTCTTTAAAGATGGTACTTATTTATCTACGACTGTTAAATTTTTTTGTACGTTGTACTTGTATAGCTGATATACCTAATACTTATGATATTTTCCTTAAAACCATTGCACATTTATTTAATATTTCCTATCATTATTTACTTGTCAAATTCAGTTAATCAAGTTATTCAATCACTTTAGTTATCAAACAGTCGTAAGTTATTTGAATAAAATAAACCGAAAAAACGAAAAACAATTGAACAAGTAAATTATAAGGAACCTATATATCACAATAGCGTTTTTTTTTGTAGAATTAAAGAAGGTCAAGGATCAATAACCTCCAATTAAATTGAAAACGAATGCATATTGTACATTAATATTAAACATTCAGTTATCAATATTCCTTTAAGTTTTTTATGATACCACAATTAGAACAACTTAATTTTTTTTAATTAAAACAAACTTTTTTCGTTATTTTCTATTTTTACTATTATTGTATAAAATATCTGGTGGTGTTACCTAATAGGTAAAAAACCGTCAGCATACGAATCTATCATATTAGAAATATGCAATAGTTTTACCTATACCTTTTTTACTTCCAATTTTGTATAATTTATTCTCACTTTTTGAAACAATTGCAAAAAAAACAATTTTTTAATCTTGTGCATAACTAACGCAATTGTGCACAATTTAACTAAACTTCACATTCGTATTCTTGTATCACTCGACACATTAAAACTTGAGAGAAAAAAACTACACAAGCTTAGAATGGAGGTAATAAAATATAATCAGCATTCTATAAAAAATGAAAATTGCATGTTACCGCAATGCTTCGAGCAAAAATCATTTGAATATTCGTCGACGTAAAAGGACCGTTTCGTAAATAAAACTCGCGGCACTTTTAATATATCTCTAAATCAATTTCTCGAAATGTTCGAGTACGGTCCAAAAATAAAAACATTTAATAATAACAATTAAACTTTACTTTTGTAGAATGCCGTATCTTAGACAGTTTCAGTTATGACTTCTTTCATCGTTATAAAAACTTTTAAACTTCTTAATAACTTTGACGAGCTTTTAAATTAGTGGGTTCAATAGAATCATTACGTTTCGAGTATTCAAGGTTAACGACGTTGTTTTCAATATGAAATAAATTAGTTTTTAAATAAATTTTTTTTGGGGGGCACACTGAAAAATTCGCAGATACACGTTCGAACTATTTTGTTTTTGACCAAACGTCGGCGCCGTTACAAGATGAAGTTCTGTTCTAAAAAAGTCACTTGTGCAAGAGTTTCGCGTTCAAATTATCAGAGACTAAATCGTAATTTATTTTAAAAGGTTGTTGGTCACCGAAGTTCAACATAATAGGTAAGTAGGTAAATGTTTTATCAAATAAAATTACTGCCCAAAAGACTCGTAATAAAATAAATACGTATAGGTGGGTAGTTAAAAACTGGAATGGACTTTCTTACAAAAAGACATCTTAATCGTCCTCCTATCAAAAAACAACCGTTACTTTTATTTGGCTAGGTGGAATTTATATAAAATATTCATAAAGTAGGATGACCAAGGAAGACTTAAAAAATAGTCGACGGTATTTTTGTGAATAAATTAGAAATATTTTTGACGTTATTCAATAAATCATATTGAGAAATCTCCTCATTGAGTATTCATGGATGTGATATAAGATCTACACTCGACCACGAATATTTTTTACGCGTAGGAGCCGTTTAGCGCGAGCGAGTCTGCGCTGACTTTCTGTAATAAAATGGAGGCGTGGTAGAGAAATATATTAAGAAAATTTATTGTCTGTCAAACTTACCGAATACTTGGCGATAAAAACAAAAAGAATATTTTATAAAATAAAAAGGCAACAAAAAAGTGGAAAATAATAAGGTTTAGCCTTGTTAAAGCTTAAATATAGCAATTTGTACTTAGTTTGTAAAACAAAAATTGCCACTGAAAAATGAAAAAATTATTATGCGGCAACATTGTTTGCTTACATATATTCGGAGAGCTAATCTTGAATTTTCACTCGTTTCTTTTATATCGATATTTTATAACAGGTACATAAACTGTTCTTATAGTTAACTTTTTTAAATTCTACGTAAGTATACGATAGAAAAGAGTACCTAAGTAGATATAATCATCTATTTATCTATTTACTCTCGTAATTTAATTTCTGAAAATCCGATGTTTTTAGTTAAAATAATTATTAGTAAATTGCAAGCAAGATTCAGTTTCTTAATGATAAGATAATAATATCAAATTACAAAATTAAGTAGCCACATTATATTTAGATGTCCTTCCCGATAAGCTAAAATAAAACCTTTAGTAATTCTTCCTCTAAATCTGGCTGGACATCATTCCCATATTTTAAATTTTATCTATATACCCAATTATGTCCCATTTAGTACCTATACATATATATTTTTTTTCTGTTTATCTTGTTAAACAGCGTAACGTTTCATGCATCAAAAATCTAATTTTTAAATAAAATATTTAAATTGCCATCTCATATTTCGACAATAATGCATTATAATAATTAATTATATAATAACTTGACCATTTAATTGTGTATAAAAGTAAAATAGTCTCATCGTTTTTATCTAGTTCCATCTCTATTTATATAACCTTAATTATTATGTTGTTAGTAAATCACAAATGCGACTATAATTACGGTAATCAAATCATTTTTTTTAAATGTTGTTATTAAAAATGTGATTTCTGTAAAACTTCCCAAATGAACCCGTAATTTTATTTCTAAAGTAGGTGTCTATCTAAAGTAAATTTATAACTTTTATGTCGAATTAAATCTACTACTAATATTACAATATTAAACAGCTATCAAACACAATATGTAATTGATTTATCTTTATTGAAGCCTCCGGTAAAAATATTTTGTTAAAACAATTGCCTACCGCTTGATTAAAAACTTATTTAAATGTCTGTCGTTTAAAAATAATTTGGACTATGCACCTATTAATTAAAAGGGATTAATAAGTAAATATATTCGATGAGATGTCCACCGTACTTTTGGAATGTGCTAAAATGAAATGCTTTTTTCAAGAAACTCTTCTTGGATATTAAACTTCATTATCTACCTATAGATAAAAACAGAACAATAAAGCTCAGTATATACGTAATTGAAATGGTAAAGCAGTATTATAAAAGTTTAAATTATTAGGTACAGGAACTTCGGGTATTATGGAATACCGAGGTTTCTCCTCCGTGGAATATCATAAACTACTTCTAAACGATTCCACGACGTTCTGCAGTCAGCGTCGTTCGTTTGCCTGCATCGCTATATTCGTTGAGGAAGAATATTTGTTTTCGACTTTAAACGCGAAATTTGTGCAGGGAGGTTTTCAAAAATCTATATTAATTATTAGAAGTGTGCCTTACACATTGACACTAAACGTAATGTAGATACTTTCGAAGAGTGGCAATTTTTTGTGCAATGCTAATTTTTTTTTTAATTTTTAGAATTTTTTTCCGTATAGGCAGGAGGTTATTTTTACCGACACGACGTGTCGGGCTATACGGAAGCACCATATGGAAGTGATCGCCAATTATTTTGTTTACTAGTTATTAGAATCGACCGCTTAATATGCCCATTATTATCTGAAGAAAATAATTAAACTAATTTTTTTATCGTCGTTTAATGGAATCGCCGAAAGTCCCGACGTGATTCTATTAAACGGCATCTACTGGATTTCATAACACTCGGCATAAAATGGTAGTGTGGTATCGTATAGATAAGTAGGCTAAATAAACTACAAAATTGGCATTGTTCATAATCGAAGTCGCATTAAATCTATTTCTTGTCAAATTTAGTTCGTTTCCTTCATTTTCAATCACCTATTCCACATTACCCTCCAAATGCAACTTATTTTTATAACGTATTTTTGAGTAAGATAAAATTTTGAAAATTAATTTTTGACGAAAAACAACTAATCACAAATGGTTAAAGTTTGTATTCGTTTTGATTTTGTGGTTTTAAATCGTTTCAATGTTGAGTGATACTCACAAACGTAAATGGTATTACACGCGGAATGGACAATTCTTTGTTGCGTCGGCAGTTCATCGTCGACCCATTTCATCGTTAGCCGTTTCATCGCCGATTATCTTATTATTATTATAAGTGCAACGATAAGGTCAATTTAGGTTAGTGTAGATGAGGTAAGTTTAAACTAGTGCGGACGAGGTGAGCTTAGGTTAGTGTCTTTTACTAATGGTGATATAAATTTTAATTAATTATTTATCGACGATAAAATTGCCCCGACGACGGACTGCCGACGATTAAACGGCGGCACTGAATTGTCCGAGATCCTATTTCATAATATCCGATGTTCTTCCATCTATTAAAAAGTGATACCTACAAATGAAAATTACATTCGATTATCTTTGATTACTTTGTTAAATAATTTAATTTTTAATGTTTAGTTTAAACTGGTTATTACATTCTAACGTTTAATAAATTTTGTTTATCTAACGGCCGATCTTTTCGTCTTCCATTTAATTTAATTGACACATATTTACCATAGAAACGTTTGTTCAAACAATTGTTTCCGTGGTAAAAATTTGTCAAATAAATTTATTGGGAGGTGAAAAAACCGACCCTAAGTTTTTTATTTATTTTTCGAAGTTTATTTAAATATGCGATCGTGAAAATTCAGTGCAATCATAATATGTAGGTACCTAATCGATTTCTTAGTTCATCAATCGATGGTGAATAAATTAAAAATTAATAGATACTATTATGTTAATAAATTATTTACTTTAACATTTTTCATGGCTGCGTTACTTAAAACCATTTATTAAAACTGTTAAACTGTTTATTTACTTATATTATGTTTAAACAATGTTGGTTGAATCGGAAAACTAACTGCCTATTAATAATAAACAAAGATGAAATGCAGATTTTTAACACGTATACAATTATACACCTACACAGATGTTTACAAAAAAAAATAATAATAAATTGTGTAGTATTAATTTTATGAAGCATGAAAATACATATTTCATACCTATTATTATTTGGTAGTTTTACTACACAAGTAATTATTAAAATTAATTGCAAATATATGGAGAAAATTAAACATTTCTCAAGCAGAAACCTACGTAAAGATTAAAACGTTATGGTTACCGAAAAATTGTCTGCACATAGTTGAATATGAATCGAGAAAAAAATCACATTAAAAACTAGGTAGGTACACGAATTGTTTTATTCAAAACAATCTTGATGTAATATTATGTATACACTCGTCGATTTTAAAAAGGAAAAACCGTGTAGCGTCTAATCGCGTATGTACATCGTCTAATTTACAAAACTCGTTTCGATATTTCTGTACCTATAAAAAAATTAGATAGGTACCTACGAAAATTTACTTTCAAGGGTTATTAATTTCGTTGCACATGAAATACATAAATCCTCACACCTTACTACCAAATTAGTTGCGGCAGTTGTGCTAATTACAGAGGTGCCAAGAATTTACCGAACAAACATATCATGTTTCATACGCTCATTAGTAATGTAATTGTAATACAAAAATAAATTACACGCAATAGTAAAAGATTTTGCGCGCAATTTCTAACCTGCCCGACTTTAATTTTCGCTCTTAGCAATCGAAATTTCTAAGTATTATTCCGCAGAATAAAAATGATAAAGCGGCGCCGTGTTTGCCGGAACAAAATACAAATTTGTGCCTAAAATAACAGAGCGGGATTGTGCGGTTTAGGCCCCTGGGCCAAGGCATCCAACTTGGCCGCGCAACAGACAGATAATTATTACTTGTGCACCGCCGTCTACGGACGTTCGTATGTTATTATATATTTTTTATGCCGGAAACGATGGGCATTTGGTTTTTGTGAATGTGACCGAATTTTTATTGTTTTAAGGGCTCACCTTGTTTTTGATTCTTCGGTTGTCAGGCGACGTCTGTCCTAAAACGTTTGTGAAACGAGAAAATTTTATTTTAACACGATTCTATTTTAATAAGTAAAAATTATTTTCAATTCGACAAATTTAATGTAAAAACAATTAGTCTCCGCGTTTACTGACATTACACCTATACGCTAACATAATTTTAATATTTAACTTACGACTGTAATTTTGTAATAATTCGGCATTGAAAAATATCGTGATTTGTCACAATGCAACGGATAGATATTTTCCCTAATGGGTACGATTAAAATTGAATATTTAGGGTTTATTGTCAACTGTAAGATACCTGATAGTCAATTTTCATGTATTTCGTTCAAATAGGTTTCATAATAAATCTAGGTTATCAATATGTCGAGTCATTCTTTGATGTTCGCATCGACTTGGTCTAATTTTTCAAACATGCAATTTAAGAATCAAACATCAACGAAAATACGTTCGAAAAGTAAATTTAAGTTTGTTTCCGATTTATTGTGCGGATTGTCGTGTCGATTGTTTAATTAAGTTTTTTAGTAAATACGTTAATTAAAAACTTCTGACGTCCCTTACTATTAGAGAAAATTATTCTTTAAAATGGAAAACATTCTTAAAGAAATTAATCGAATTTGGTAAAACATGTCTATTTTATTCAACGAATAAAGCTAATTTCACGAGAATTATCTTCCGCAAAATAAGAAACAAAATTTATCGGTCGCAAAATCACCTAAATTTGAAGTAATAAATAAGGAAAAGAACCCCCGTCCCCCGCCCCACAAACTTTTCATAGTAATCCTATATTTATAAAAACCGTCTCATCCCATTAATTTTAAAAGCGAACAACACTACACGTATGACAAACTACAATTAAAAATTATCAAAGGTGGCAATTAAAAATTTCCCTAAATTATATTTTAGTGATCGTTCAAACGGTAGATTCACGTAGCTTTTATACACACCCCTTGAATAGCAGTAGCCTACTTAACAAGTAATAATTAAACACTGGCTTTAACATTTAGTTAATGATTAGTTCACTGTATACACCACCAGGGGCGCCCCGGATTTATTTCGTCGTTCTTTTCTTCTATTTTTGGCGCCATCTTGCTCCAGGCACTCTCGAAACTAACAATTATAGTCTCGGTGCTTAGATATATTACGATTGCTTACTTTATGGTTTCAGAATTTTACGATTTTAATGTTCTTCGGCAAACGTGCCAAGCTTCCTAACCTGACATCTTGTAAAATTAAATATAAATTAGCGCTTTTTTTCCAAATTCAAGGTTGCTCATATTTAGGAAAAACAAAACAAGTAATTATCAGAAAAAATTTACTTCGTTTTGATGTATGGATTCAAAGAACTCGAACGAACTTTTACATCTTTTAAACTTACTAAGATATTCGTGCGATTTAATCGACCTTAGTATATCCAACACGTTTTGATCAAAAATTTTTCGCGAAGATAAGCAAATGAAGCGCGCGGGGCATTGTTGTCGTCACAGCCGCTCCGATCAAACTAAAGTAGACTGCTAAACATGCTCCCAGAGTAATTTGTGACGAAATAAGGGGAAAATTATAAAATTACATTGCTCGCTTAAACTACTCTTTATTTAAGGCTGCGTTCCAATTCTCTAACTTAATGCGCTTATATGCATTATTTCGTCGATAAATCTTTATCGGAACAGTATTGATTTATTTAATAACTTACGTGTTTTGTACGTTTTATGTTTATGAAATTAATTTATTTTACGTATTAATTTTAAAATAATATGTCGTTTTTCAAGTAGATAGAATCTATATATGTATTTAATTTTTTATTTCGGATCGAGGCTTTCGCGAAAGCTCCATCGCACTGTTCATATTATGTTATACCTATACATACCTATACATAATTGAGCGAAATTATGTAGTTCGAACATTATCAAGCTGGTATAAATAAATGAACAAAGTAAAACAATTTTACCACAAAATTATTTATTTATACAGGCAGTGCACGCTATCGGAAAGTTTATCCGATCGTGTAGGTATAACTGATGCAGGTAAAAATCATCAAGTTCGAACACAGCCCAAACCGAATTAACTTTTTTCATGTGGTCGAGATAATTTGAGTCAATTACGCTATTATAATAAACGTATATTGTACGTAGAAAGGGTATACTCTATATAGATTTCCTTTCGAAACAAACAATCCGGCGGATTAAATGCTTTTTAAATTTTTATAGGGTTTGAAAATTTCTTCGCACTTTATTTGTCGAATACCATTTAAGATCTACATAATTAATGTGATAAATTTAAATAAACGCTTAATTTGATGCACTAGCATTCTTTTTTCAATTGCAAACAAAAATTAATTAATCTCATAAATTTTACTTAAACACATATAAAATATTTATAATCTAGCTAGTTAATATTGACAAAGTTACTATTGTTAATGAAAATAAATTAATAAAATATAAAATAAGTATAAAATGAACAGAAAGAAAGGTACTTATAGTTTATCCAAACCTATATGATGTTCACGTCATCAATACAAGTTTACTAGATGATGACGTTTCACAGAGTCCTGTCGCTTCGTATTTTGACAGTTCTAATAAATTGTAGCATTTCTTTATACCATCTAATATGTGCTCAAGTAAATCATCTATAGAATATGTCACTTTCTAAACATTAAACCGAATTACAAACAAACAATCTAGTAACTTTTTGTTGATGACGTGAACATCATATAGGTTTGGATAAGCTATATCTAATTACTAAATAAATGTCTACCACATTAACAGATAATTAGATACAAGATGTCACCGAATCGAGTTTGCGATAGCTGAAAGGGACCAAAAATTTAATTGTACAAAAATTTTCTGCTTGTCTGTAAAAACGGAGTTTGTTAAGTTAAAAGTCGACATTATTATACAGGGTATTCAAAAAACGAGTCCAAATGTTTTTCTAATGGCTTTTGGGTTAATTGCCAATCGGTAGGTAGGTATCGGTTATTTAATAGTTTTTTTTTTTAATTACTATATTAACTATAGAACAATGCATTGTTATTGTGAAATTTTTCAAATCGCGGAATGTATCAGTATAACAGTTTTTTAAAAACAAAAGCGTCTGTAAATTAATTTTCAAATACACATCATGGATATTTTATTTTGATGTTGATAGAGGCAGTTTTGATAAATCTACAAAAAAACATGTGCGATTGATGTATTTACACAAAGTTTTGGACAAAATGGAACTAAAAAAAATAATTCATTACTGTGATCACCACGATAGCCGAAGTTTAATTAATTATTCCTAAGTATATTAAGTTAATTGTATAATATTAAACGGGCATATTTACCTCATCGAAATTAAAGTAGGTACCTGTACATAATATATTAAAACGAGTATGAATTTTTACAAACGAATTTTTCAATTTAACCAAATGTATAACAACATGTTCTCGTTGTTATAATAAAAAAAACAGTATAACGTATGGTGTGTTTTCTCAACATAGCTATATTTTTTTTAATAAATAGAAGAGGATTGCATGTTTCGTTATCTGTATCTATTAACTTCTGACGTTTACGGGTATTTTAAAAAGTGCATTTAAAAAATGCAAAAAGAAACGATTGCGTTGGTAATAAAAGAAATATTAAGTATTATTGACTTTAAAAATAGATGTGTGTAGTTAATATACTTTTTAATTGTAATAAAGGTATAATAAAATGTACTTACTATATATTAATTTTTCAAATAAATTTTTCTATGGGTAACTAAATTGCATTTTAAGAAAAACTATTAATTGTAAGCGAATTTCATGCCCCGTCCCTGCTATCAGTTTAGAAAAATATATTTCAATATATACGAAGATGGTATAATTAATAAAATATTAATATATTAAAATATTTATTCATTTAAGTTTAATCAATCATATTTAGTCAATCTAACAAGCAGTTTGTTGTTAGCAACTATACTAAGAAAATGCGTTTAGCAATGGAAAATATTGGGAATCCTGCGATTAATAAATTTTCTATAAAGTACTTACTTAAAAATTTTTAAAAGCGCAGAATATTTGAGAAGGTAATACGTGTACGTATTTGATGCGAATACGCTATATAATGAACAACAAAGTGAATGCTGCTCTGGCACCCAAGAAGTCACTACATCAAAAATGTATGTATCTACTACAAAATCCACAATACGATATGTTGAAAAACGAACGACTGACATAATTACACTGGGAAAAAAGATGGAAGTTTGCGTTGCATTTTTAATTCAAAAAATATAATATTACCTTCTATTTAATGTAAAATTACTTCTGTTGTGGAAGTTTTAATACATACACAGTAAATCTAATACGAATAATGTAATTTTACACAGAACGATTAAAATTCCAATGAAAAATTACAACTAGCTATACAAACGTCTACTGTAGTTGAGATATTCCGCTCTAGGAACGCTACATTTTCGTTTACTTATGTAAAATTCCATAGCTGGATGTATAATCGGTACTGTCCCTGCCGATTTATTCATTCTCGTTACCCATACGTAAGTTCGAGTTGGTTAGTGGATATTGGTTGTAACGTAATATAAAATAAGCAAATAGAGTAAGTTATGCATGTAATGCATAACAAATGCAATAACAATTGCGATTGTAAATTAATCAAGTATAACCTATAATTAATACTTTTGCGTTGCAAATTAGAATTTGGCTTAATTTCACGAAATTCTAAACTATTAATTTTAATTTAGTGGTTTTAATCAGTATCTAATGAAAAAATTCCGATAGCATTTACTATATTCATACGTACATATTTTGTTTGACTTGACTTAAATCAATTGGAAACTGCTATTAATCTGAAAATGGAACATATGTTCCAGTTTCTGATTTCTAAAAAAGTAATTAAGACCATATCGAATAATAAAACCGAACAATATGTAGCATTACTTAAAGCTCTAACCGCACATTTTAAAGAGTCTTTTCAGTATATTGTAAAGAATATACCGGTAATATAAACTTAAAATTTTATTTTCACATAATATTATATCATACTGTAAATATTTTTAGAATCTCGATAAGACATTAACCGTAAACTCGGCAAGCCCGTGCATAGTACACGTTAAAGGTATTTTTCATAAATTGTAAATCTTCATTTTGTATTTTGTTAATTTTTTGTTTTTAGCTGACAATAAATACTACGTTATCGTTGATAAAACTCCAATAAATAAAGGAAGCGTTTCGTTTATAGAAACGCTACAACACTTTTATTCCGCATTTTTTATTTTCAATATGAAATATCCGGAAAAAGTCAACTCGACCTCGGAATTAATTCAAAGATATTTCATGAAAACCCAACCCAGCGGTACCAAATCCAACAGTTGTGTAAAATCAAAAGCATCCGTAATACGATTTTTGACATCCCTGTCACATTTTATAATGATAAATGAATTGTGTTATTACTGAACTTATAGTTAAAATGTTTGTTTTTAGGAAAAACAAAAGAAACAGTAATTTATTAATATTAACATATAATAGCATGTTAATATTAACATATTAATATTAATATTATTTATTAATATTTATTAATATTAACAAGTGCTTTTTACTAGTTAAGGATGTTTCTTGATGATCGAGACGAAGTCGAGTAGTTTTTTATTTTTTTGTTTTGTACTTTTCTATGCACCTATATGGATTTATATTTTTTATATTTTATATCAACCTAAGTTGTATACCTATAAGTTTAAAATATACTTAGTTTTTGTCGATGCACTCTTTTTCTTAATAACACTAAATATACAAATCCTATTAGACATGTAATCGCATGATAGCTAATAAGAAATTTTTTTAGCAATATTAAAAACTACTCATAATATATAGGTACGTGCACTAGCGATTTTCGATTTGTGGAATGCAATTTTTTCAAATTGAATTACCATTTAAACTAAATACCTACATACATTTTATTTAAACCAATCAAAATACAAATGATAGTCCGTAAACTGCAAATCGGTAGGTATAGTGAATGAACCTAGTTTAAGAGTAAACATTTAAAAAGATTAAGTTTAGCTTCTGATAATAATTCACTCAGTATATTTTGTTTATAGTCAATATTAATCAATAACTCGGATAACTTCA
This sequence comes from Rhagophthalmus giganteus, assembly GCA_036326145.1. Classification (NCBI taxonomy): domain Eukaryota; kingdom Metazoa; phylum Arthropoda; class Insecta; order Coleoptera; family Rhagophthalmidae; genus Rhagophthalmus; species Rhagophthalmus giganteus. The sequence goes on from JARFJA010000001.1 coordinate 54,703,474, forward strand.
AATAATAATATGTATACTTACCATATATTTCAATTTCATTTGGAATTATCGGTAGTGGTACAAAAATATACCTACGTAAATTAAAGAACTTAAAATTATTTACAAAGAAAATTGTCAAAGATTTCACATATTGAAAACAAATTCTAAAGTGTATTTTTTAGTTATTCGACAACTTTCTTTGTAAATAATTTTAAATTCTTTAATTTACGTAGGTATATTTTTGTACCACTACCGATAATTCCAAATGGAATTGAGATATATGGTAAGTATACATATTATTATTTGAAGTTATCCGAGTTATTAGTTAATATTGACTATAAACAAAATATACTAAATTATGAGTAAATATTACATTGTAACATTGCAGCTTAGAATTACACTTATATTGTGGAAAATTACACAATATTAGCGAAATTTTACAGTGCCGAATTACACTTACGTTGTGGAAAATTACCAATATTAGCAAAACATTACAGTACCGAATTACACTTGTGCTGTGGAAAATTACACAATATTAGCAAAATTTTACAGTGTAAATGTACACAACATGAACGTAAATGTAAACAATATGAAAGTAAATTTAGACTGTAAAATTTCATTTATAATGAGTAAATTCTCTATATAATATTTCATTCGAACTGTAACATTACCCAGTGGTAGTAAATTTAAGCCACCGATAGCTGTAATCAAATTGCCATCTATTAATAGCGGAATTTTTTTTCCAGTGTAGTTGTGAAAATCTGAAAAATGCTAACGTGCATTATTTTAACTTAAGAATTGAGATTAAAAAAGCTGGCCGCGCGATATGTGCTACACGTTTGATTGCATTTGATTACAAATGAATATTTGAACAGCTTTAAAAAAATGCATCTGATTTAACGAAGATGAGTTTACTAATATATCCCAAAAACAAAACGACGATCAAAGTAATGAACAAAACTTGGTTACTCCAAAGAAACCTTTTGAAAAAAATTTGAATTCGACGAATTTTGGTGATCGATTACGTATCGATATTCTACAAGGATAAATGATAAATGACGAATACCACGTTAATATTTTAAATTAATTGTATCAAAGTATTCAAAAAATAGACCATCAATTAAAGTAACACGCTGCAGTCTCACTGATCACCAAAAATTTAACGCAAGTTTAACACGAGTTTTAACGTAAATTTCCGTTCTTTTGTGCTTTGCGCCTACGGATTTCCAATCACCATTACCCAACAACCACCGGAAATTGGACATGTTGAAAATTTAAAACTGGTGGTCACTTTTTGAAGGGAGTTGGTGATTAACGGTGTTCCAATGGAACCAGTAACGTGTAAATGCGTATGTTGAAATTTTAGTTGATGGCTATTTAGTCCTCTGACTTTTACTTATTCTCTAAGCTCAATTTTTTTAGGTGAATACAAGAGATTTTCATCTAATAAAGAAGTAAAAACCGTCGTTATTTTGCAAAATTTTGAAAAGAACGCCTTCCATAAAAGTTCTAAAATATCTCCGGACAAAATGTATTGTATGTTCAAAAGACTATGGTCTGAATAAAAAAGATTTTGAAAACATAAAACCGGTAAATAATAAATTATCATCCCACCCTCCTCGTAGATAAATACTTTAACCCCACCAACTGTGAAAAACCTTCCAGGGATATATTTTTTTTTAATACCATGTACCTATACCTATATTGCGGAATTGGACGTTTCGACGCGGCTGTTTCGAAGCGACCATTTCAACGCTAACGTAAGGATATTAGAAAAATGGAAAATGTGTTAATTGATTGCAGTAACTTCATTACAGTAAATATTAGTACAGGTTTAATTTTGATCTAGTTTAAACCACTATTTACCTGAGTTATCTACGATTGTTTGTTACTGTAGGAACAAATAGTTTAACTTTTAGACACGTAGTTTAAACTAGGATTAAGAAACTCGCCTTTACTCACATAGGTTTAAATAAATTTTAAATAAGTAATAAACATGACATTTTAAAAATAAGTGACGTTGTAATGCACATGATTCGTATCAGAAATAAAAAAAATAAGTGATGAAGTAACAAACGACGATAAAATGGAAGACATGAAAGCAAAATTTAATACATATTATTTAATATAGAGATTTTATTTTGGCTTAAAAAAATGGTATAGTTGAGGTTAGTTTACATTAATGCAGATTAGGTAATTTTAGGTTAGTGTAGGTGAGGCAAGTTTAGACTAGTGCTCGGCCATTGCTCATATAGATCAGGCATTGTTATCGTTAATAAAATGGAAAATCAATGATTAGTAGGTAGGTACCGAGAAAAATGCAATCCATGACATGAAATGTTAGTGTTACCTTCTCGATCAGTCAACATATCGACTGGTTTGATGAAATGATTTTGCTTCGAAAGGTTTTGCGTCGACACGTCCTTGCGTCAAAAATGGGTTCACGTCTAAAAATCGTGCGTTGCAATGAACGGCGTTAAAACGGTTGTTTCGAAACATCCTAAACCCACCTATATTATACAATAAGTATACAATAAATTAGCGTACACATAATCTACGTAAATAAGTGATTTTGACATGAGACACGAGCAATATTATTATTAATTTGGAGTAAAAAATACTAACAATATTTTTCTTGCAGAAGATGATAACTTATATTATTGCTAATTAAACGGATTTGGAGTATTTGGATAAAAACAATTTTATTTTAAACGTGACGTATAATAATTTATAATATTTGAATAAACAGAATATGTTGCGACCGTGACGTTCACGGAGCTGCAAAATTCTGCAAGTAAACTGTACGTCACGCAGCTGTGCATTAAGCGGTTAAGGTATGCATTTACATAATATCAACAATTATTTTTAAGAAAAAAAAACTACTTAAGAAGAAACGACTACGAATACCGCCCTTATTCTTAAAATCTTTCTATTTTATTAAACGTTTTCGCAAAATTTTTCGCGAAAAGCCTACGATGCTTTTTCTGAAACCTATAGGGTTTTACGAAACACAGTTTATAGAAACCATTCTAAACAATCTAAACTTAAGCAATATAAGTATAAGCTATATAAGCAATACTTTCAGATTCGATGGTTTTAATGTGATGATTTTGACTGTTAAGTTGTCCCCAAAAATATAAATAAACAAAAACTCGCGGGTAGGTACTTTTTATTTTTTAATAAATCTTGCTAAAATTGAACTATACATATCAGCTATAGCTTCCGATACTTAAAATAGTAATAGGGTAAAAAGCTAGTGGAATATTTGTCGAAGCTTGATATGTACGTCAATTCAGTCTGCGTGCAGAAGCTTTGAAAATAGTCTAATAAATAATTTTGTGTAGCAACCAACCACTGCCAGATATGATCAAAGGTGGGCAACGAATTTAATAATTCAACTGTCACTGAATGCATGAATTATTTGAAACGTTTACAGTATAGTCCGTCGTTTAATAATTGTAATTCTAAATGTATAATTATACGTTTCCCGTATTTCTTATATTATACATGCTACTGTTCACAGATATGCAGTAACATTCGACCAGTTCAATATTCTAGAGGCTTCGCATATATTAAGTTTCTAGTTCCGTGCAAAGAAAGAACGGCGTGATGGACGAGGCCCGCAGTCGTAGATTTTGTTCGTATAGCAAGAACCGCATATTATAATATTTCATAGCGTACTACAATATTTAGAATTAAATTTTGATCGTAGCGTGCCACAAATATATTAATTCAATCACCCCAAAAAAAAAACTTTTATACGCCTACTTATGGTCTTAGACGCCGTTATAGATTTCTCTTACCCCACATTTGCCGTTAGCGCAATTGATTTAGATAGGTAATTACTTACACTTTGATTAGCGTTCACTAGCAATTATAATAGATAGCTACCTACCTATTCCAATTATTACAAAACATGTTCTTTTGTCGCAAATGTTATTGTCAACGAAACAAAAATAAATTATGTACATAATTATTTAATTTCGAAAATTCCAAATAACACTCAGAAAATGTTAACGAGTGTTCGATCACTTGATTTCATCAATATTTCTTCCTAGTAATTTTATTATTTTTAGTGGGTAGTTTTTAAGCTGTTTTTCACTATTACATTAGGAACGAACCTATAGTTACTTAGTTCTAGTGTACAATATTTATAACAAGAAACGTATTATAAAAATCTATGGATAATATAATGAACAATTTAAACACACAAGCCGATATCTATATACTGTTGGTGATACCAAGTAATAAAATGTTGGCGAAAACGATCATTAGGTAATACAAAAATATAATTATTGTAATTTATGTTTTGTCAAAAGTTCATCTACTATGGAATGATAATCCAACAATTTCCCACCTTGATTTCATAATATTTCACCAGGTTATTCTGGTTATCGGTTATTCTTGGGCCAAAAGAAGTAAAAAGTCTATTAAATATACCTATATATTATGTATTTGCGAATGCATATAGTTTTGGAGATAAACACCGATTAAAGAAACGTTAACAACACAACTAGTAGGTATCTAATTATCGACAAACTAAAATAAACACATTTATTAGGCCTCTTTGCTTGTTTTTAACCCAATAATAACTCGGTTAATTATTTTGCAATAAAGGTGAGACACCCTGTATAAGACTAATCAAATATCTACAAGCATCCTTATTTATACATATCGAGCAGTTTTGGCAGAACGTTTTGACCGTCACTTTTTACGAAAATGATTTATTTGGATTATCTTACGCATCTAAGGCAAAGATATAATCTGTTAAAATCTGGTAGCAATATTTCGATTTTCTCCACCAGAAAAATCGATTTGTATTTCCGTATGCTTGTCGCTACGTCTCAACACAAAATGTGCGCCCCTGTAAAATTTACTTTTTGTGTGTTCTGTCAAAATTATGTCGATATTTTTAAATACACAATTATGAAAATTTTAATGAAACGTGGTAAAAATGCAAATCGTACACTTACTATATTTTCTTTATAATCAGTTTTAAATCAAATATTTATATTATTCAATTAATTTCATAAAAATTATATGTATCGATGAAAGATATATGTACCTATGTAAAATACCAGTATTTATAAAACGTTGCCTCTGGTAAATATAGTTAGTTATAATATTTCAATACTGTTTATATTTCGACGAGTTATTTTTTATAATATGTACATACTTGAGTTTCCGGCAATCGAAAGCAAAATTGCAGCATTATAAACATTTTCGCTTTAAGCAGAATTCGTTATTTATATCGGACATGTGGCGATTGTAACTATGAACATAGATATTATATCGAGGACCGTTATTGATGAGATAAAAAATGCGGAAAGCTTTCATTCTGCGGCCGTTTCATTAGACACCTATTAAATGTACATACCTATAAAAACAAGCGCTTCTCACGCTTCTCATTGTTAAAATAACGTTTGTTATAAAATCTAGATTACTGTATTGTGCTACTAGCTTTAGTAGGTACCGCTCTATATTGAGTACCATCGAAGTGGTACCGCCCCGACCCAAGGCGATATGGTAGACGGCCATGTTACGCAGCCCTAAGGCCCACAACCGGTCTCACATTTACTTTTACCTTCTTTCTACAGTCGTGAACTAACTACGTATTAAATCTTTATATTGTCAAAATATAGTGACATGATCTTCGATGAATTTTACAAAAATAAATAACACGCAATCTGTAAAACGTGCAAAATAAGGAATTCATTATTTGTTATATTGTTTGTTCCCATGTTACCTATACTTTTATTTTAAAATGTAGGAGTACCTATCTATTTTTAAATTAATTGATTGCAAGATAAACGTAATGCAATATTTTTGGGATATTTTAAAATATAGGTATACTATAAAAGTAAGAAAATGTTAGCGTTTAGCGTGCAACTTTTTTGATTTAATTAATTTAGGGACGATAGCACCAATAATGCATCTTAAAATTTAAGCGTAACTTAACTATAACTAATTTTCCTTGGATACCGTTGTGTTTCCATAGAGTTACGCTTAAATTTTAAGATGCATTATTGGTGCTATCGGCCCTTAGATACCTATACCTAAATATAAGCCTAAAATATATATCTAATTAGATAGAAAATATAGATATCTATACATACACTGAAAAAAGGCCAATAAATTAATTAATTTAACATTAATTTTTTTTATCTTAAAAAGTACCTACATTATAAGCATCTACCTATACGTTATTCGCGATAGGTTCCGAAGCACGACATGCATAAAAAGTTATATTTGTAATATTCAGTTTAGAGTTTTGAACATGACATATTTTATCGATGATTTACCTGCACACATATGATATGGCGCAGAAAGACTATTGGCACTGTAAAAATACGAGGTTTTATCGATGAAGTGTATTGGAACCTATCTTGATTAACGTATATTTAACGAAAAATTCGTTATCTACTTGAATAAAAATTATCGTTGAACGTATCGCGTTAACCGAATTCTCATTCTCGATAAAAAATAAATTCAAAATTATCAATAATTAGCACTGCCAACTAAGTAAGTACTAGGCTTATGGTTTTTATGCCTTACTCTTGACTTCGTTTTAAGTTTTTCATGATAGCCATGGGTATAGGAAACATAAGCAAAATCGTTGATACAAACGACGAAGAACCTAAAAACATCATTGCCTCTTTGAAGCACATTAGGATTAAAGACGTCATCTACATGACAGTTACTACATGGGAAGAAGTTACGTCTATGACCTTCAATAAAATTTGGAAAAGGCTCTGACCGGGCGTTTTGAAAACCATTTCTGATTCTTTGTGATAGACTATTATTGAGCCTGAAGAAGCAGACAATGACAAAAACTTGTTGCATATTATAAAAAATATCGAAGAATGCTCTAAAGTGCAGCTAGAAGACGTGTCAGAGTGGACACAAAGTGACGAGAACCCTGAATACCAGATTTTATCTGAAGACAACATTGTGAAAAAATTATATACACCTACTAAAAATTATTCAGATTAGGTATCCGAATTGCCAAATTACCCCTGGTCTTTAATGTATCCACGAATTGAATTGATTGTACTTCCACAAAAACGAGAATAAGATAAAAATAGCGAAATTGAAACGGCAAGAATATAACAGCGCCCAACCGACTTTCCGGAGTTTACTTATCGGCACCAATTTGTGTTTTAAAGAATTTTGTTATATTAGGTTGTTTCAAAAGTTTTGTCCGTTTTAATGTCATGTGTTTTTGTAGCTTCATTTCTCAATAAATATTTATTCTACTGTGTCGTGGTATATACTAATCGATAGAGAATTTTGTACATTGATGCTGTTCATTTTTTTCCAAATTTTAATTTTTTGCCTCTTTTCAGCTTATTACTATATGATGTCGTTAAGCGATTTTCGGCCAATTTTTCTCTACGAATTCAAATTGAACCAAAGCGCTGCCGAAACAGCCCGAAAAATTAACCAGGCATTTGGCAATGATAGCAAATGAACGTTGGTTTGCGAAATTTCGTTCCGGAGATTTTAGCCTCGAAGATGAGCCTCGAAGTGGTCGACCTACAGTAATCCAGGACGAGGATTTGAGGACCCTTGTGGAGACTGACCCATCACAAACGGTACGTGAGATGGCGGAAGAAATAGGCGTCAGCTCCCATGCGGTTTTTGATGGTTTAAAACGTATTGGAAAGGTCAAAAAGCTCGAAAAGTGGGTGCCCCACGATTTGAACGATCGACAGAAATTGTCACGTTTCGAGGTCTGTTCTTCTTTACTTTTGCGCAACCAAAACGATCCTTTTTTGAATCGGATCGTCACGTGTGATGAAAAGTGGATCCTCTACGACAACAGGAGACGTTCAGAACAGTGGTTGGACACCGATGAGCCACCCAGGCACTTCTCAAAGGCGAAAACCCACCAAAAAAGACCATGGTTACTGTATGGTGGTCAGCAGCTGGTGTGATTCACTATAAATTTCTGCAACCGGCCCAAACCATCACAGCAGAGTTCTATTGTGAGGAAATCGACGAAATGTACCGAAAATTGCGTCAGCAGCAGCCGGCACTGGTCAACAGAAGAGGTCCGATCCTGCTCCACGACAATGCCCGTCCGCACGTTTCACAAATCACCCTCCGAAAATTAAACGAATTGAGCGTCGAAGTTCTGCCTCACCCACCATACTCCCCAGACCTCTCGCCAACCGACTATAATCTTTTCAAGCACTTCGATAACTTTCTCACCGGTAGAACCTTCGCCAATCAGGACCAGGCAAAAACGGCCTTCGTCGACTTCATCGAATCCCAAGCTCCCAATTTTTATGCCGACGGAATTAATCAACTTGTGTTATGTTAGCAGAAGTGCACTGATTCAAATGGCACTTATTTCGATTAAATTGAATAAGTATTCACTGAAATATTACAGTTTAAAGTAGACTCATAAAAACGGACAAAACTTTTGAAACAACCTAATATCTAAAATTCATTTGTTTCTGACATAAAAGACGTTCGTATATTTATACTTTATGGATAGTTAGTCGGGAATTTGAAATATATGGAATTTGTCATTAGATATCCCTCATATCTCAAGATAACTTCATCATCGGAGCATTCATAAAATAATACAGACGAAAATACGTATAAACATAAACGCCAACAAGCAACGCGACGCCGACGTGTCGCGACGCCGAAATTTAATAAAATAGTTACGTACTAAAATAAACAACATCTCCCTGTACAAGAATCCGACACTACTAAACTAATTTTTTCAGAATTATGTTTCTTTGGGCCAATTGTACAAATCATGTTTAACTATAACCCTGCACAGTTTAAACTTTAGTTTGAATTTAAACTGGCATTGTACAATTGGCCCTAAAGGCCGACCTTTTCATCTCTTGGTAAATTTATCTGACAGATATTCACCGTAGAAACGTTTGTTCGAACAATTGTTTCCATGGTAAATATCTGTCAGATAAATTTACCAAGAGATGGAAAGGTCGGCCCTTTATGTTTTCAACTAATTGCATATAAGGACCAATAATTTCGTTTAAAAAGTTTCTATTTATTTTATCTTTTGTCTGAATTCTAATAAGTTACGAAAGAAGATACAACAACATTTGGTATATATGGTATGGTATATCTTTCGTCTATAAAAAATATTGCGCGTTTAAAAAATATAGTTGTATAAGTACGTTTAACTCCCACTGGTTAAAAATGGCAAAAAGTAACATAAACTACATTTCGTCGAAGTGGATTCAATATTCGTTGAAATAAAACAATTACAAAGACGGCCCCAAAAAAGTATCTACAATAATAATTATTAGGTGCCTAATAAGTAACTTGTAGCTGCACCCAAAGTATAAAGTACCTATTGTACACAGATACAGACAGATTGCGTATCCAAAACTTTAAATAATAACATGTAGGTAGTTTATATTTTTGATAGGTTATGTTTTTCAAATTAATGAATTTTCTTAATCCGGCTCTTGTACCGGCACAATGTAACTATTAAAAACTGAACCGCCAATATGTCAAGAAATATACATATATTATACTTCATCAAACCTATATACAAACACGTCATCAGTAAAAGGTTACTAGATGATGACTTTTTACACAGTGCTGTCACCTCGTACCTTGTATTTTGACAGTTCTAATAAATTGTAGTCATTCTTTATACTATCTAATATGTGCGCAAGTAAATCCTTTATAGAATATGTCACTTTCCAAACATTAAACCAAATTACAAATAAACAATCTAGTAACTTTTTTTTTGATGACGTAAATTGCATATAGGTTTGGATAGGCCATAGCACAAAGTATGATTTTGTGACAGGTAATTAATACATACCTACTCACTTATTTAATTGATATAACAATGGTGATTTTAATAATACATGTAGGTAATAACGTTCGAGTTTTATAACATGCATGTTATATTTGATGTTTTGGATCCACAACAGGCCCGATTGTATTATTTTCAATAACCCTTGAAATCTTAATTCATATTTTGAAAGTGTCGACTGACCTTTTTGTAGCGTTCGATGTTGTAGTAAACCATTCCCACGTTCACAGTTCAAAAACAATCACAACACATGCTTAACGTGTATTAAGAATAATACGAACGGATATTAAATTATTTTTACAATTTATAAGCAAGAAAATCACATTTTTAACCACCGTACACCTTCGCGAACTAATTAATATTAAAATTCGAGAAATAAACGCTTATAAGCCGGAGCTGATAAACAGTCCAAGTGTTGATAAAGTTGAGTAGGTTAGAATTAACGAAAGAATGTGAAATAGGTATCTACTTTATCAACATTATGTGTCATTTTGAATTAAGTAAATAGACCGTTTTGATTTAAATTTAAACAGGACTATTACTGCACCAAATAGGTATAAAAACTTTTGAAATATTACATATGCGTGTGTGTAACCAATTATTATTGTAAGACTAGTTGCGACAAAATAATTTATGCAGCTAACTACTATAAATTCAGATATCCACCCCCAAAGTTGAATAATAAAAATCAAATTTTTAAATAAGTTTTATTTCTTATTAAAATTTAATAATTTTTACTTTAAGTTCGTATAGTAAAAATAGAGTGATCGATTTTTTGATATCACCTTAAAAGAACCAAGGTCGCACTACCTACTACTAATCTGCTCAATCACACATTTTTGAAATTAATAATGGCATTTTAACATTTTACAAACATTATAGAGAGACATCAAACATTATAAAAGAGAATCTTTTTTAATTCCGATCAAAAGAAAATTCGAGAAAATATCGCTTACCTACGATTAGAGTAAATTAAATTTTTAACTTTATTATAAAATATTAATAGATAGATATTAATGTGATATTAATTAGGCAATTTTCATTATCGAAACAAACACTATCTACATTATTTTTAAAAATTAATTATTTTATCTTATAGAGATAATATCTACCATTATGATTATTCAAATTCAAATAAAATATCTTTAACAATAAGTATTTTTTAAATTTTCAAAAAATTTATATTATTCTTAACTTTGACGTAGGTGCATATTATGTATTTCGAAAACGAAACGGTTTAAAACGTTCTTAGAAGCCACACTTATTTGGGTTTATATATAATTGTTAATGATGTCCACTTATTATGTTAGACCTTCGTTGTGAATTCTTTCAATTTTTCGCAATCCCCACATTTAAAAATACTTTGCATTTATTGTACAATAGATATTCTTCAATGTTTTTGAAAATGAATTGAAAAATACTTATACATTCAAAATTTTATCTATTTTTATAACAGCCACATATAAATCCAAAAGTTGTGCTTGTAGTAAAATAGGTAGCGGGATTGATTTGAAGGTGCGGCTCTAATGATGATGGACTTTATCATAATTACTAACCGGTATTGGACGCACCTTATAAATTTATGGTTTTTAAAATCGAAAATGATTAAATTTCTGTTGCCATTTTAACAATAAACGTATTGCATAATGTGAATGTGTGCATTTTTGTTTGAAAAAGTAGGTAAATAAATAAACAAGTTATTAAAACGATTTAATTTAATATCTATCTATATGATAAAAATATTTAAAAATAAAATTTAATACAACGTGTTTATAGCGTCCTCTTTTAGACTATAGCGATATTATGGTTGATTTAGACAACAAACAGTTACAATTTTCTGTCTATAATCGGTAGATGGCAACAACATACGCTGTAACCGGATTATTAAAAATGTTGCATAAATATGGTTTTTTTAAAACACAATTAGGAAATATTAATGTTTAATAATGTTTTCGATTAGTACGCAATGTAAGTATTGGATGTTTCCAAGTGAGGAAGCCTTGAATAAATTACGGTATAGAGCCAACTTGAAATATACACAAAAACATGCAGGAAATCTTGCAGTTAATGTAGGTAATATTAGGGATAACCTAAAACAAGTTTTAATCGGCTATTGTTTTTAGGAAACCAACAAACATAACGTATTTTTAACTGCAGAAGAAGAAAAATTAATGGTTCGGAAATACGAATTACACTTACGAGACTTTTGTAAACGATTTCAACCTCCAATGCCAAGATATGTTGTTGGAACAGCATTTCATTACTTTAAACGTTTTTACATTCATAATTCTGTTATGAATTACCACCCTAAAGAAATAATGTAAGAAGATTATTACATCTTACCCTTATCTGTATTATTACATCGAGTCTATACAGAAAACAATTTCAGGGTTACATGTGTGTTCTTAGCATGTAAAGTGGAAGAATTCAACGTTTCCATGATGCAGTTTTTAGCTAATATTAAAGGAGATCGTGAAAAGGCATCTGACATCATATTAAATAATGAGTTATTATTATTACAACAACTGAATTTTCATCTGTCGATTCATAATCCTTTTAGACCAGTTGAAGGATTACTAATTGATATCAAAGTAATACGCATGTAATACATTGCGATGTAAACATCTTCTAATGGTTATTTTTTATTAGACTCGCTGTAGCTTGAACGATCCTGAAAGATTAAGACCAGGAACTGAACACTTTTTAGAAAGAGCTTTATTAACCGATGCAGTTTTACTGTATTCGCCAAGTCAAGTTGCTCTAGCTGCTGTCCTTCATGCAGCTTCAAAATTACAGGAAAATTTAGATTCGTACGTGACGGATACTTTATTTGGCGTTGAAGGGCATGGAAAACTAGATGAACTAATTGAAGCTGTTAGAAGTAAAGATATTCATCATTCCGTTATGCAATTTTTACAATTAAAATTTTAGGTATTAGATCAATGGTAAAAATGGTAGATGCTCCAGTTGATAAAAACCAACAGAAAATGTTGGAAAAGAAATTAGACATGTGCAGAAATCCGGAAAATAATCCAGATAGTGAAATGTATGATAGTGTCATTTTCATTAAATACTTTAACACTAATATTTTGCTTTGTTTAGATACAAACAACGGATCCAAGCAATTCTCTATGACGATGACGAATTATATTCTCAAATTAATACGGACCGGCAAAATTTAGATGATTCTACTCTTTGTATGAGTATTACTTCACCTGGTGGAGCATAAATTATTACATTTTTTATATTATTGTACTTTGTAATTAATTCAACTTAACAATATTCAAGTATTAAATTCAAATAGAAGCTCAAAATTGATTTTTATTTTATCTGTAAATATCTTAAGTGGTTGCATGGATTATTTTACATAAAAGTTATTTAATAATTTTAACAACTAATTATTTGCTATAAATTTACAAAATGCAATTTGAAAGAATAATTTCACAATCAAATATACCTATTTAGTTACCTACTTATAATATAATTTTGATAAGAAAATAAATGACCAAGTCTTTTATGACCATAAAGTATAAAATATTGTGTGGGCTTACTGTAAAAAGTGATTCAAAGTCAATTTGTAACGATAAAAGATACCTATGTATTAAATAATTTAACCAAGTCAAGCTAAGTACACGATATTAGTACTTAGTTTGCTTTAGTAATTAAGAAAACTATTTATTGTATCATGAGCATTATTTAGATTTATTAAATTGGTTACCTATTGAAGTGCAATTATTTTTGCAGTAAGCTGACGATTGTTAATATGCAATATGTCTAATACCTAATAGAAATATGCTTTTAATCTAGAAAACTATCAGATATAAGATGAAAGAACAAAAAGAACATAAAATATACATATATTGAATAATTTAATACTGTACATGCTCCGAAATTGACATTAACAATACTATATCATTTAAAAAAAAAACGATTTAAAACTTACATTAAATGTAAAATAATTCACTGTAAATAAGACAATTATATATCACATGTAGATGGTAAAATACAAGGCAATGTTTCAACTAGCTACTTCTGTTTTTTTTTTTTTAATTTCTATTCAATATGATTTTGATATTGATTATTAACCAAAATTACTTATTAGTACTTATAAACTGAAAATATTCTCATATCAATTAAATATTTGAAAATTAAAATACAAAGAGTAATAGCTATTGTTTAAGACCGGTCTTTTAATCATCAAACAGTTTCAAGTAAGCTGTTCGTAAAACAACTTCTTCAGATACATTTGCTAAAACAATCATTTTCATGGAAATAATTCTAGAAATTGCTTACTTTGAACTTTTCGATGGCCGGAAGATCGACCCTTATTTTTATTTCTTTCAAAGAATTAAGTAGGTACTTATAACAAACAATTATATAAATTTAAAAAAATTAATTTACATGCTTAAACCAATTTAAAGATAAGAATTCTTAATCTAAATAATCCCATTAAGCTTTCACATAGCATAAAAAGTCAAAGTATTTATATTTTATATATACAGGTAAACTAAATGTTGTATTTAACATATTGTATATTTATATAAAATTATAACATGTAGAATTAACATTTTGTTAAATCATAAATAATTAAATATTCTTTTTGTAAAAACAAATACTCTCTTCATACATATTATTTTATTGGCATATAAATTATTTAAGAAAATTCATGAAAGATGATTTATTCGTACAATGGTTATTTTGTTTAATCATAAATATGGTTTTATGATATAGATATTAAGTAAACTTGCTTAATTTATTCTCTTATAATAAATTGATTTCGAAAGAAATATAAGCTGCTTTAAAATATTAAATGGGATTTTATTTAAATGCCTAAACTAAAGTAACAAATTGGATAATTATAATAATTACATTAATAACAATATCATATTACATCTTAACAAAATCTATTATGTTCTACATATACATGTTTTCATTTATCGATGTCACTAATTTTTTCCCAGTCCCCATCTGAACTACTATTACTACTTTTAGTTTCGATATCTAAACTATTTGATGAATCAGCTTTATTTACTTTCACTCCGGAAACTTTTTTAATAATATTTCGTTCATTAAAATGATCTTCATTCCTTTCCGAGGCAATTTTATCTTCTTCGACATTTTCAATACTCTTATTATTTATGGAGTTTTTCACTTCGTTTTCTAATTTGTTTAATTTACAGTTATTCGAGTTAGCAGCATTTTTTGACAATTTAGTAGGCGAAGACTTTTGGAAAACCACATTCTCACCAAGTAGTTCTTTAGATTTTTTCCTTTCATTGTTTTTTTGTTTAGTTTCTTCTTCGTATTGTTGAAGTAATCGTATTTGTTCTTCTTCTGAAAGTTCTATATCAGTTGCAAAATCTTCTGTAACATTTAAAAAATATACTAAGGCCTGGTTTTACAAACATGATTTATACTGCAGAATAAGCTATTCCTGGAATAACAGCTATGGAAATGTTTGTTGAGACAATGGTTTCCATGGTTTCCTTTGGTTTCCAAAGTTATTTCAAGAATAGCTTATCTAATGTATATCTCATAATTGTAAAACCAGCCCTAAACGGAATTTTATGTGAATTATTAAGCATTAAATTATTTATATTAATTATGGATAATTTATTGCGCAAATCTGATTATCTAATAAAGTAATACACAAGATATTTTAAGTTTTTAAAAAATTGCTGTTATTTTTATGCCTCAATATTAAAACTTTGCACCATTAAAGATTGCATTTTTTGTTTTAAACGATATATAATATATAAATTGGTAGGTACTATAATGTCTAGGAAGCTCATCACTCTTCTAGTACACACACCATCACGTTTCTACTTGTCAATACAACACAACTTAGCAAACAATCTACAAATTAGACTGGCAAATTGGTTAAACCAGTCATAAACAAACAAAAAAATTACTCATCAAAGTTTTACTGATAGAAATGTTTCATCTTCAAATTAATCGTTTATCATACATTTATAGAAAATATATTTATATGTGAGGCCTTACACCGAAAGGTAGAAAGACTTAGGATTAAATAATATTTATATGTGAGGATTATTTATGGCGCAACATTTTTGCAAATTTTGGTGTAACTACCTCACTTTGAAACAAATTTCTTATATAAGATACAACTGTATTTATCCAAAACATAATATGTACAGATATTCTATATGTGAATTTCGATATTTAACTGCGCAACTTATAATAGAAGCATTTAAAAAAATATAATTAATATTAACCTTGGTCCCATTTTAAATGATCTTCTGTTATTTGCTTTTCTTTAATTTCTCGCCTTTCCATTGCCTCCTGTCGTGCTAATTCATCTTCAAGAAGAGCCTTTTTGAACAAATATCTAACAATAAACCATTATGTTAATATAATGTAGGTATATCTAATTAACACCTACCTTTTCCAAAATATTTGATGTGGCACAAAATCAGGCACAAGTTTCAGGTACTGATTATTAAGAGTAGCAGAACTAGTAAGATGTTTCGTTAGCCGTTCTTCTACAAGTTGATCGTCTATTATTTCTAACCAGCATTGATATTGTTTTTCAAGGGAGGGATCTGGGTCTTCCAGAAATGTTTTGTCGTTCTTTTGTAACTCATATATAATTTGCTACAAAACGGCAATACATACAGGTCTATGTGCACAAATATGTTGTACTTACTTGTAATTTAGTTAATGTTACAGTTTCTGAACCTTCTGTGATTAATATGGCTTCGGTATCTGAATCGTCCGGGCTAGGGTTAAGAACACTATTCATTTGACCTATAACGATACTATATTTTATAAGAATACGTATATATGGTTAACACTTAATTACCAAGAAATGAACTGAAACTTCTTTTCATCGAACTAGCAGTTGATTTGGGTTCATTTAGCTGCACCAATAAAAACAAAATTATAATTAATTCGTATTAAAAAATAACCACTTTACATTTTAATTTTGATGTAGGAAATAAGCACCAACCAACATTTATTGACTATTTATTTTAGAAATTTTCTTGAAAACTAAAAGGGTTAAAAGCTAAAAGAGAACAATATCTAATGTGATTTAAAAAACATTAATGACCGATTTCAGAAATGCTAGATAACTTTATTCTCCAGTTACTTCTAAAGTAACGATTGTTCCAACAATCTGTTTAAGCCATTTAGTACCGAACTAAATATTTAGACCCGCTTTCTGAAATTGGGCATCAATATCTTTCAATGTTTGTTTAGCTATTTGAAAATCAAAAGGGGTTAAAAAAAACACAATCAGATACAAAGATGACAAAAAATAGTAATTAATTTTTAATAAGGACAAATAAAAAGGCAGTATGGAATAGGGCGGCACAAACTGAACATCAAAGCCTCAAAACATTGAATTTGTTAGATACATTTTATCCAAACCTATATGCAATTCATGTCATCAATACAAAGTTACTAGATGATGACGTTTCACACAATGCTGTCACCTCGTACTTCGTATTTTGACAGTTCTAATAAATTGCAGTCTTTCTTTATACCATCTAATACATATGCAGGTAAATCATCTATAGAATGTCACTTTCCAAACTTTAAACCCAATTACAAATAAACAACTTTTTACTGATGACATGAATTGCATATAATTGTTTAGTTAGACAGTACATTACACTTTTCTGTGTTATAACCTATGTAAAATGAATAAGTGCATTAAGTTGGAAGAAGTTTGATACCTACAAATAAACATTAATATTTATTAACTGATAAGATATGTTTGTATGTCATGCTATTAAGTAATCGCAACCAAACTAATTATGTGCTTTTTACATATATCATTTTTACAACAGCATTTTAAAGATTATCTTTAGTACTATAAATTAAGTTTATTCATTACAATTGTTGACTTTTATTAGCAATAAAGGAATTCAAAAATATCGTTACCTTTAAGGTCTTTTCAATGGCGGATCCAGTCGATGAAACAACACTATTAGCCTCGTTTTTAACGGCATTTCCAAATTCTTCCAAGTCTTTTCTGACAAATTCTAGTACTTCCGTGCTCTAAAAATTTGTAAAATTTAAAATTTGTGTAAGATTTAACAAAACTACCTTTATTTACCTTGTTTTTTGCTGCACTTATCCATGAACTCAACCAGTTGTTTTCATAACTACAACAGAAATAGAAATAATTACTTAATAAGGGCACAACATTTTTTTGATATTGACAAGTGTATCAATTTATTACATATGGTATCACCCAGATTTTTAGTTTAGTTGTATACTTACCCTTCCGCCATTATATTTTAATAATAAAACTTCAATAATTTATAAAGGAAATATAGGTTAACGAGAAATTTAAAAATAGTGACACATTTACGAAAATTTTGACATGTTAAAATTCTTTTGTTTTCTATTTACGTGATCGCCATGTTAGTTTTAATGTTTCACTATATCGGTATCACAGATTTCTAATATTTTGGAATTTTGTAAAGAAAATAAATTATTTTAATTGTCCCATTCATACTGTTATATTTAACATGTTTTTATACTTAATGCGTAATACCAATAATTATTAGAAATAGTGTATAGTAGATTAAAATTGTTAATAAATTTAACAAAATTGTCCAGAGATGACACCAGTATTATGAGATTTTAGAAACTATAGGTACTTCCCCTTAATTTATTGTAAATTTGATTTATATAATAATAAATTGTAGTTTTAATATCAGATGTGCGTGTCAGGCATGATTTTTTTTATAAATATAATATTCTTGATAAGTAAATTCATTGTCAATAATAATAATTAATTTATCATATTATACAGGGCGTTATTAAATGGTTGCACAAACATTTGTGGAAGTGTTCTACGTCCTAAAATAAGTAAAAAAATATTATATGCGCACATGGCCATACACGCTTAAAGTTATAGTCATTTAATGTTTAAACATAAATTATAATGCATTAGTTATAACAAAATAGAAGTGATTTATGTCTACTTTTGTTAGCTAAAATTCGTCATGTTAAGTAGGTACTGTTAAATATCTATGTATAAAATGTTTTCTGTAAACAATAATACCTATATGTTATTCAAGATAGGTTCCAATTACGTCATCAATAAAACGTCGTATTTTACAGTACTAATAATTGGTAGTTTTTCTTTACCATGTCATATATCTGCAGGTAAATCACAGGTAGCAAATGCCATGTTCAAAACTTCGTCCTTCGTTTTCGTAAAGACAATACGCTGTCCAAATTTCAGCCTCCTACGATTCCTACGATCAAAATTGCGACTGGAATTGTGTCCACAAGAAATTGATTATATATGTATGACCGACCCAAAATGAATGACCTATATTTTCGTGATCTAGATAGATAGAGTGATAGAGGGAAAACGATGACAAGAAAAAAGTAGGAAATACAAAGAAAAATTTAGAAGTTTATAATTTTTTCTTATAATATGTTACAGACAAGTGGCAGTCCTAGAGGCAGCAGTATCAGTTTGCATTTTACCTAAGTATTAAAAAAAAACATATTTCAAGATTTTAATTTTTAAGTTTTTTTTTTAATTTCTCTTATTTTAAGAGATTTTATGTTTTCAATGCATTCGTTTATGGATAAAAAACGAAATTTAATGGTTTGATTGTAGCAACAATTTTTAAACAATTTACGCTGACAAGGAGACAAAATTTGATCGATTAACTTTTTACTTTGTCAACTCTTTACTTTAAAAAAATATTTTCGTGACCTAGGGGTTGAGATCGGAGATTAGCCAAAAGTATACGTCTACGTCCCATCATTAGATAGGCTGCAATAGCTTTATTTAAAAATAATTAAAAAATTGTATAATAAATTTCTAATGAACGTATTAGAATTTTAACAAGAAAAAACTTATAAAAAACGCAAAAATTATCAAGTGTAATTAAGGTAAAATTTCTTTTTTTAACAAACAATATCTATGTATACTTAGATAATATGTAATGTTCAGATTATTCTATTTAAAATAAAAAAGTTTTCTGTGTTCAAAGTTATAAATAACTTATCTTAACTTTAATTAGGTATGTAACCAACGCCGTAATGACTGCGTTGTGAAAAAGGCGCTCGCCAACTAGACTAGGGTTGCAAAAAAAACAAAAAAAGTGTAAAAACTAAAAATAAATAAATGAATATAAAAGCCCGATATTTTATATCGTATTTTTAAGTTTTTGTTATTTTTGGGTTCGGGACGAGTAAGTTAGACACTTGCCACAGGTACTTCATACCCTCGTTACGACGTTGTATGTAATAAAAAATAGTCTATTCCATTTAAAATAGAAAAATTAATCGCTAATTTCAATACAGATAATCGGAAGTAAGCAAGTCGAATTCAAAGTATCGAAGGAAAAATAGCTAAAAATCTGTTATATTTGCAAATCACAACGTAAATCTTACCTACAAATTTAATTAAATCTTATTTTAATAAAGTAAATCAATTATCTCAATAACTGTGAACAGATGCTTTTCACCCATGCCATGCTATAAATAGGCAGGTACAACGAAGATGAATGTAACCCAGCGTCCTACGGTCAAAATAATAATAGGTATACCTACATTGAATTTCATTACAACAAGATATTCTGCGATAAATTAAAGATATTCAAAAAATGATAAATGAAAAAATCGAAAATGAAAAATCAAGATACTCGAACCGTAGCGAACTAAGCGGTGACAGTTAAGATGCAGTTAGGGGGCCGCTTCTTGCAACTATTGGCCGCCAGTTGTCAGTACGGTAGCGGGTGACAGCAAAAGCTAATATATGTCCCACCGATCCTCGAGACACCGATCAGGGTTGAACTTGATTATAATTTTACCGAATCAATTTTTTTTCAGACATTTTTCTAGGCAGGTACGTATTTAATTTTAAACGAGACACAAAAGAAACAGCCGTAAATAAATATTTCCAATAAAAACGAATAAAAAATATTAATAGGGTTGTATTCGCAGATAGCGATTAAATTCATTGGTAACTAAACCGTGTTTATTTCGATAAGAAACTATGATTGCAGCAGTCGATTCGTAATTTGGTACGTAATAACTAAATTTAATCGGTGTCTATGAATACGACCCGCAATGTAACTTTTAAATAAATGTTTCAGTTAAACTGTTAAAATTTAAGGAGCATTTACCTTTATTGTATATTTCTATACATATAAATAATTATCAGAAATGATTTTTAAATAGTAAAAGTATAATAGCGTGGAAATAGAAATTTTGATAATTCCGGTCCTGTTGTCGGCATTGGTTTGCAGTCTACCTCTGAGCGCGGCGGTATGCAATGGTCTGCGACCATAACTTTCAAACTGCCAACTGACCACGCACTATCTGCATACACGTATACCATACGTATTCGAACACATTCAACATGCACAAGGATGAAAGGACATAAACCTTAATAAATACTTGTGGTTTACACCATACTTAGAAATCACAAAACTGTCCATATATTTACAACTTTGTACGTTCGTAATTTCTGCACAATTTAAAATCTATTCTGGTTATTATTTAAATTCTTCATACTTATCTAAATATTTTTGAAATTTTCTAATTCTCAATGGTACGTATTTTAAATTAATCCAAGAAAGTCCTACGAATACGAGCCTTTAAATTTTGATTAACAAAGTATGTTAACGTTTTTCATATTTTGTAGTCGAATAGTTTTAGTTGCCATGTTAATTATAAACAATTTAATCACTTTATAGACCTTCTACAGTGTTTAAGAAATTTCCATTAAAAATTTTAAATTTTATAACAAGGAAATTGTATTGGTGAATTAGCAGGCTTTAAAAAAAGTGTTAAAATATGCAAATAGGTGGATTGATTATTAAAATCAGTATTAAATTTAAATATCATTAGAAATAAAAAATTGCCTCGTGATAGAATAAATTATCATAAACCAATTTCGGAAGACTGTTCAAACTGACGTTATACCTAAACATGGTGTCCCAGTGAAGGTGGGCGACCTCTTAGGATTCTGTTTCCCAGACAAAATTAAGCCGATTTACCAAAATTTACAGTAGTAAAGTGTTCGCCCCTTAAGTTGACTTTTTAAATTCGTTTTTTTCGAAATAACGTGTGAACGGATTCGATAAATTTGATGATTTTTGGGTCAGTTACATCCTGATTGAAGGCAATTATTTTGGTGTAAAAATTGTTTGAATTGCACCTGAGGGGTGACCAGGGTAAACTAACTTATACGACCTAATTACCCATTTTGAAGGTGTAACGTTTTTTATATTTTTTGACCGCATTTTTGAATTACGCAGGTCTTTCGCATAGAAAAAGATCCTCTTACTAGATTTCGCCGCAACGAACAGTTTCCGAGAAAAGGGCATTTGAATGTCCTCAGGTCAGGATTTGATTGCGCGTTAAATTTCAATTGTGACGGAAATTGTTTTCAAAGGACTGGCAATTCATTTTGAAGAAATTGGAGGTGAATAGCCAGGGGTAGTCTTGGAGGTAAATTACAAATGAGACAACGCATGATTTTCATGCAAGATAAAGAGGATTAATAAGAGGAACTTTTTTTTTATCATAAAAGAACTGCGTAATTCAGAAACGTGATTAACAAATTAAAAAAAGTTACAACCCCAAAATTAGGACGTAGGTATGTATAAGTTAAGTAAGGATTTTTAAAACAAAATAATTGCTTTCGACCATGACGTAACCGTTCGCAAGTTATTTCGAAAAAAAAACAAATTAAAAAAATCAACTTTAGAGATGAATATCGCCTGAGAGGTAAATATTTTACTGAAGTAAATTTTGATAAACGGGCTTATTTTTTTCTGGGAAATAAGACCCTCTAAGAGTAATTGAATCTGTTCGTTATGCATATTGTTTCAACAAAAATGATTTTTTAGCAACTTTTAAAGAAACTTTTTTTTTTAAATAAAATTTTGGGTAGATACCTATATATACGTTAAATTAATTATGTTTGAAAATGGTAAATGATACAAATCGGTTTTCTACATACAATTAATTAGGTGACGAAATTGTTACTTTGCTTTGCTTGAGAATTTATAAAAACAGAAATAGATAAGACATGTTATAGGCACGTAATAATAAAAGGATAAGTAGAAGTGATTAAACAAACATTTATTTTTAATGTTTTGATGTCAGCTTTTGTTGGTTTATTTATTCAACGGCATAAATACAATTGTGTGTATTATATTTATTTATATTGAATTAAACATTTAAATTAAGAGGTTATAAAATAGACAGATTGTAGTGGTGCCTGTCTAATTTAGTTTATAGTTGGATATAAACTGTTTTCATCCACATATTATATTACCCAATAACGTTTCATAAATAGTTATAGGCATCTACGTCAAATAAAAAAATTTTCATAAGACCATCATTAAAAATGTAACAGACACGCAAATCATTTGCATTATAAAATTTTGTCCCGTCACGTTAATTAATTAAAACGACGTTAATCGTTTTTTCACTGTTTATCGTAAATTTATATAGGATCAAATTAAAACCGTTCTCAAAAATCTCACGATAAACAATTGCTTTCTTCCTACCCGAGTCTTAATTAACCGTAAAAAATACTCGTGTTAGTTTTTTTCTAAATGTTCTATGTTGGCCGGAAGCAGAGGTTTCGCCATTTTAATTATACAGTTACGCCACATTTGGGTTACTTTACGATGCTCCATTGGAAGCCGAATAATTCGCATACCTGTAGCTTTCCTTTATTGCGATAATAATAATAATAATTGATCCAGAATACTTATAGTTTAAAAATAGATCAAATACGAGAATTTAAGTAAAAATATTGAACGAGTACTTATAAGTAACAAAAGAATTAAACAATTATTTTACCTATTTACCTATTAATTATTTATACTTAATAATTTCCAACATGTAAAATATCACGGGCCTCTCAAGCACTACTCATGAAAAATTCATGATAAATATAGTCATACATCTACGAATCAAATATTTATTCTGAAGCTTATACTAACAATAATAGAATTAAAAAAGAATATTTATAATAGAATTTATATTGTAAAGTATGTTAACTGTGTTATCAATGATATTCAATTACAACATACAAAATACGAAACAATAATTCAAAACTGATTAAAAAAACCGCATAAAAAATTAAAATTAAAAAATTTTTTGGCATGCGTTTACTCTAAGTATTTTTAATAATTTTTCGGTTTCGGCTATAATTTTCAGTTCCTATAAAAAAGTTTAAAATCATTCTAATAAACCGATAAAAAAACGATGGGGTAATTTTTTGACGGCCAAAATGCCCGATTGCGTCTTACGTTTTATTTATTTAATCCCATTTCTAATTGGTGCTAGCTATACGAATTCGCAGAACCGAACCTACCATGTAGAAAGCTAAATACAAAGACGGAAATGACGCCGACAATTACCTACCTAAATTAGGTTCTGTATTTAACAACGACAAAATGTATGATTGTACTTTTTAATTTCAATTGTTTGATGAATCGCAATTCTGGAAATCGAACCTTTGCGCATCGATCACTTTACTATATCTAGATACCTATACAGGGTGTCTCTGAAAAGTCTGTACTACGCTGAAAATATGCCGATTTACCACAACTTACACCCTATATTCCAAATTGCATCCTTTTCGATATAAGGGAGGCATTATCGCATTATTTTTTTTTCAAAATAACTTTAACACACAATTTAACACACAGGGTGTTTATTTTTAGAGACCATCGCCTCAGTTTTTATATTAACATACCTACAGTGCACGAAATTCGATTAGTGCCACGCTTATAATACAAAAATAATTGCAAGATACCTGTTTAATAAAAACACGCAAAAAAAATATTTCGAGGCATTCGGTAAGGTAGGCAAGAATTATATAGTTATCATCTACTTACACGCACAAGTAATATTTCAAGTTTAAGACAGACAGTAATAATATGGGACATGGTCAAGATTTAACAAACGAACAAATTGCTCTTTCTCGTACGCTTTATGCATATCCACAGCAGAACAAGTCAAATTGGGCGGACACACCATGCCGTTGTAAATTATCGTAAACTTAGGGAAAATTATGGAAACAAAATAGAAAATTTGATTAGGTACAATGTAGAATTCTTCGAGAAATACGAGGAGTTACCAAAACTGCAGCGGAAATTATACCAACATTACTAGTTACCAGTTACAACGAGTACAACACAGTCTGACAAAAATCTAATCTATACGAAACCATTGAAACAGTCACTAACACGTTTGACTTGGCTAAGCACTAAGCTCGTCTACGGTTTGCTCTCTACTCGATCAGTGAATGGAGAAAATTAATATTTAGAGACGAAAAGAAGTTTAATTTGGACGGGCCTGATGGATTCTCATCTCATTGGCACGATTTTCATCGGCAATGATCTGTTAAAATGAGTCATAATTGTGGGAGAGGCTCGTGCATGATACGGGCAGCATTTTCGTCGCAGGGAAAATCGCAACTTGCTTGATTCGCAAAATTCTAGAGGGTGGTTTAGTGGCAATGATTGAAGATGTTATGCGTTTTTCAACACGATAATGCGACCGTTTATACAGCTCAACGTGTACGAGACCCGGCTGTCGTCAAAGAAAATACCTGTACTGACTTGGCCAACAAGAAGTTCTGATCTAAATCCTATAGGAAACCTATGGGGACTTCTTGCTTGTTCACTTGTATAAAAATTTAAAGCAATATAATAGCAGGAAAGAACTAAAAACAGCGATACGTGAAGTATGGAACGATATTTGCCTAGAACAGCTACAGAATTTAATCATTTCGATGCCTAACAGACTTTTTGAGGCGATTCGTAATACTAGGGGTAGCACTATTTTGTTATTTTTATAAATTAATTAACAATATATATTATACTGATATAATTTCGTTTAGATATCATTTGTTGACGTTCTGCATTTTATAATGATTTTATAGTTTTTAAGTAACTTTTAAAACTTGTTATGGTATTCCGATATTACACAATTTTTGCTAATTATTTGTTTTAGAACCGATTTTAAGTAAACTTGTGCTATAAAACGTAGGTGGCACTAATCGAATTTCATGCATTGCATACGCTATTCCAGATAGGTTCTAACACACGTCATCAATAAAACCTCGTATTTTACAATCTCTCTAATAAATTGCAGTCTTTCGTTGCCATGTCGTATGTGTGCAGGTAGAATATGCCGCGTTAAAAACTTTAAACCTGTATAACCTATCTTAAATAACGTATAATTGAGTAATATTTTATAATTATTATCACATAAAAATACTATTAAGTAGGTATTATCTATTTATTTTATTGATTTTGATAGCTTGTGGACCTTATCGATACTTGTTGGTAAGAAAAAATAGAAACGTCAAAGAATTGATTACAAATTGTTAAAATATCTACCTGCACGTTCTCAAACAAGTCGCCGAATATTTTTCAAGTTTCGACGTTTCAGTAGATAATTATCAATCGCATCTATAAAAATGTTCATTGACAACATCACTACAGAAATGAAAAACGGCATAGAAAGTGATTGTTACTGCTTGTAAACACGATTAAACGTTTGATAACGCTACAGGTTAGGCTTTTTGTTACTTTGAACAATTCGTCACAATCGATCAGCATCATAATTCTCTATAGCAACAGGTGTTATTATTGCCCCCTTATTTTGTGTACGATATAAACAGTTGAATTAATTGAGGATGTACATGTTAAATTCTTTGTTTATGGAATGTTCGGCATGTAGAATATCCTTGAAAACATCTATCTTTGTAAGTCTAAATAAGGATAACAATCAGAAAGTTTTTTTTGTCGATAGTTTCTCACCTATTTTAACAAATTTGTTTATCGACAAAAGTTCATGGGTCACTGCGTTCATAAACGTATATTTTCCATATTCTGTTAAAAAATGAATAGACAATGACATTATCATTTGTACTAATTTTGTATAAGTTAGGCTAATGTAGTTATAACATTAAGCATTTTTACATGTTCTCTTCAATGCGTCGCAGGAAAAATCTGTTACGAATTTTAACCATGAGGGATCTCGAAAACAAAGATACGAACTAAAGATGATATCTTCTTGTTTCCGGTCGATTCTAATATGGCGTTGGGCTGCTAGTTATGCATGGCTCGTTTTTAGAGCGTATGCAAATGAAAGATATGAGAAACTGCAATGTTAAGAAATAACGCTGATTACTCCCTACTTAAGCAATTTGTTAATATTTCATGGTGTAATACACACTTGCACGATGAAAGTACGTAGGTGCTTGTAATTGTTCCTTCTTGAAATTTCTAAAACTTTTGGATGACTAAAAAAGCTTTTAAGCTTTAAACTTTTCAGGATTTTCTAAATAATTTTGGACTAACATGTTTAATGATAATCATATTCGTAAAATCTCTAGATATCTCCGAAAGGAACCAATGTCAACTACCTACTCGCAGTAGGTAATTGAGTGTAGAACTAAGAATAGGTCATAAAATTCGGTCATTTTGAAGTGTGAAGGACAGTGATGTTAACAAGATCGTGTGCAGAGAAAAAATATAGTTAAATTAAAAAGTAGGTAAGTTTTTTCGTACAGTGTCAATATAGTTACTTGCTTGTTTTAGCTATATAAATACCAAAAATTCCTACAATTGATTCACCAAAATTGAAGTAATATTTGGTTGCTATTGTTTATTAGATTGGCCAAATAAACTTGCCGTGCCGCTCCGAGTGCGGTATTAGAAAATGATTTTGTGTTTTGCTTTGTGAGACCAAGCGACCTAGGACCAGTCAATCCCAATCGTGGGCCTAGTTACACGGTTTCCTCATAAAAAACAAATTGAAGAAGCAGAAAATAAGACAGGACAAAAAACCGCACAAGAGAAAAAATTATGGCGGAGCAAAACATGTCGTTGCCAGGAAAAAAAAGGGTGTTCGAAAAAACAATCGTCATCTGAAGGCGAGAGAGATGAAGAACCAATTTATACAATTTAAAAGTATAAATCCGGTTTATTGAATTTTTAAACTGTCTGCCATATAGAACAATTTTAGTGTTCGTGTCCGTTATTGGGAAGTATGTTAACCATTACAGCCCATAGAAAAATGCCGGGGATTTGAAAAGTATCCGGTATTTGATGGAAAGAACCGTTATTTGGAAGCGTCCGTTAAGAGAATTTTTACCGTATTTTATAAATCAAAAACAAAATGAAGTGCGATATTTGGCAACTTTACCTTATTTTTGCATATTTACCTAGGTTTATATTGTTTATTTAATTGTAAGTATAATACTCGTCGTTTTATTTTGTTTTCGTTAATTTATGATGCATTTTTGTACAAACAGAATTCTAAAGTGTCTAAAGCTTTATCTATTAATTTCGTTAAAATTGTTACAAAAGAATTAGTAAAACACACACAGTTTTAGTTTTAAGAAGTAATAATTTTGTTAATTATACACATTTTTATTTATGCTCGAGCGCTCAAGCGAATTGTACGATGTGTGTGGAACACTTGAAGTGACTAGAATTTAAATCGCCTTGATAAATTGAACATGTTTCTGTCAAAATAAACATCTCCCAAGTTTTAACTATATTAACGTTTATACAATTTTCGAAATAACTTACAGGTATCTATGAATGTAAGTAATACTAAAAAAAATTAATTAAAATTAAAATTTATCTGTTATTTTAAAATAAAGTGACAATATTTAATAGAAATGTTATTTTTTATATTGCTACTAACACATTATGTTAAATAACTCGCAGTAATTCATCAACTTATGATTAGTCACTGAATTTGTTGCTATTGCGTACTAACGGTGTTCCGTGAATAAAATGTACTTGAAATGATAAACGGATTAAAATTTGACAATATTGCATTTTAAATAAATGCAACAAAACTAGATTAGTACTTACCTACATTTTAAACGAAAATATGGTGCACTTAACAGTCGACACAGTGCCTGTGGTTCACGTTTCATAAATCAGAAAGTTAAATAAATCAGGCGAATTAAGGCGAATTTTAGTCTATTTAATTTCATTTTGTGGATCACTTAATAAATATGTATAGGCATATGATGATTTATCTATACAAATAAACAAAATTTCAAATCATCTTTGCAAACCGAAATGTAACACGAAAGTTTTACCCTCGCATATTGTCCATTGTTACAGGAATAAATAGGTAAGTATAGAAAATGATGGAAGCTTTTAATATTTATTTTGGGAATAAAATATAAGGTCAAGTAGTATACAAAACAAAGTTTTAGAATAAATAAATATTTGACATTTGACCTACCGTTTCGGACAAATAGTAAACATAGGTATTTATTCCCATAATATACGTCTTTTAGCCTTTCTTGTCCTACCTAGGAATTCAAGTTATATTCGTCCATTTCTTTTAATAAATGAAAGTAAGTAACTCACACATACCCACACACATGAATATGTTCAAGTTTCAGTTACGTATTATATATGTCTAGAATCTATAGATATACTTAAATTTAAGTTAGTGGAAAAATATATTTAAAATGTAGGTATTTTAATTTACTATTATAGGCAGGTAATTATAACTTGGAAAATAAACATAAGATTTCATTAGCTAGATTTTCATTCTCTAGCTATCTCTTCTTCATTTATTTATCTAGATAAAAAATAATCACGTATAAGTAAATACGTTAAACCATATAAAAAATAATACCCCACATACCCTCGACAACTATTTCAAATACCTCCATACTATATGACACGTTAATTGAGTCAACGCTTCTCAAGAAACGTAACTTCTTGTTGAGTAACGACTTCTCAAGAAACAAAACAACGATAAAAATCAAATGTATATTTTCCCATAAAGGCTTAGACATCAAAATACTTATAATATTTATCCATATACATTTTTATCTAAATATAAAACATAAGTCAATATAATACAATATATACAAACTTTGGTTTTAACAAAACTTGTACAAATAAATAACAAGAATTGTTTTAAAGCAGATAAGTATAAATTTTTTTTTACGTACTAATAAAAATTTTATACTTATTCGCACAACTATAACAACATTAACGATGTTTTAATTGTCAAGTTTAATATTTTACAAAATTAAGGACACTGTATGTGTTAATGTTGGCTTCTCAAAAACAAAAAGGGTTAACTCAAAATATAAGTAACATTTATCTGAAGAATTTTAACAGTAATAAAATATGAAGTTTCAGAAAATAAAAACTTAAAAATAACTAAATTTATACAATCTCTTTATGTGGGTAGATCTTTTTAAGAGTATTTAATTGTACAACGAGAAATGAGTGTAGCTATTTTTCAAAGTGCACAGGAGGAGTATTAATTTGGGATAATTAATTTAATATCGTTATAATTAAGAAGGGGCAGAACATTAACTTTTTCTGAACTTCGTTCTGAAGGAAATGTTAATTTCAAATGTCCATTATTTTGAAGACACACTTACATAGTAATTGAAACATTTAAAAGTAGTTACTTATTGTTAATTGAAAATAAAGAAGACATAGGATTATTAAATATAGGGAATTTGTTTTTTTAAATATGGACTTTATTTGATTGTATGTCGATTAAATCTGGAAAAAATTGGGTAACAGTTAAATTCGATTACTACTATTATTTTTTTAAATTCTATCCTAGTTACGTAATTGTGAAAGGTAATTTATTTTATTAAATGAATACCTAAGTGCAAATACTTTTTAATTTAATTTATAGTGTCGAATAATCTGAAACGAACCAAAGAAGAGTTATGAAAAATTAGCAATAATAATTAGTTAACACTGAATTATTATCATTCACCTTTTTCGACCGTAAATATATCTCTAAATGTAGATATTCAGTTTAGAAGTAACTTTTAATATAAAAGGCACTACTAGGAAGACAACGTTGAGATCGAGATATAGTGTTATCCACCTTTTATTTAAAAGAGGTGGATGTTATTTAAAAGTTTGATATACATAATATATATTTAGATAAAAAGTAAGTAGCAAAACTTTAAATGAGTATCAAAATCGTTATTACTGAAATAAATAATATTAGTGATTTAAAATTATTTTATAATTTCAGGAATCTCAATATCATTAAGTCTTTTGCATTAAGTCGTTTAATGATTACCTTTGAATCTTTTATTCCGCATCTCCTTGAAATAGAATTTATAGCCATTATTTGTTAAATAATAATACATCGTATTAAAAACCCACAACTATAGGTCGTTTAAATTTTATTCCGAGCACGTCATCGATAAGACGATGACTAGATTGCATATTTGTAATTCACTTCAAAGTTTGGAAAATTACATATTTTACCTATAGTTTACTTGTACCCATATTATAGAAAAGAAAGACTACAGTTTATTAGTAATACAACGAAAGTGCGAAACGTCATCAAATAGTAACCTTTTCATTGATGACGTGCATCGGAATAAAATTTAAATGACCTTTATTTTGATAAAAAAAATTAAAAATCGAAATGAATCACGCGAGAAACTACGAAAGAAGATAAAATACCGACATATAGACATAGTAGTGAATATTCGGTAAAATCTTTATAATTTATAGGTATTTATATATATATGGGTACTCCTTTCTTTATTAATATTGTTTACGTTTACTAAACTCGAACTTTTGCAATAAAAAAAATAACAAAAAAAGCATAGATATATTGCTCTCTTTGATGAAATATTTAATTTGAACAACTCGACATTACAATAAGTAGGTACTGGCCGTAACACCGATGTTTGACGTCACGAACTCGATAAGACACTAGTTAAGGCACTAACTTTGTACATCATAAAATTCGCTTCGCGGAAACGAACAAAAAAAATTTATTTCCTTACATCACGATCACCTGGTTTATTGCACATCACGTATTATTTACACGCTTAAAAAATTGAATAAACTACGGAAAGCACTGGTCAGTTACTATAACAAGTTTTTCTAACGTCAGCTAAAATTTCGCTAAAATCGTCATCGTTCTTTTGAACACCATTTGGAACTACTTCGTGGTTATAGATATCTGGATAATGGTTTAAAATTGGTTCTGGTTTAACGTTGGTGTTAGGCAAGATCACAGACGTATGTTGAGCTTGAAAATTGTACGTTATATTAGTAGATATGTGGTCGTTACGATGATAGTTGTGGTTCGAGTCGATCATGTTCGCATCGGTATTGGTGAATTTTAAATATTTGTCGAATTCTCTAGCGTCCACGTCACTATCCACGTCGCTTCTTTCTTCATTTTGAGGAATATAGGTTTGCACCATAGGGCTGCTGTAATTCGCAGGGTAAGGGTCGTTGATGTTCGATTTATAACTGAGATCGTATTCTGGTTTCTCGTCAGTTTTGAGGGAAGTGTTATAATTCAAATAATCACTTTTATGTTCATGATCGTTGATTAGTGAAATGTCTTCTTTATAGTACTCTTTATTGTGGTAGTACTGTTGCATGTTGGTACTGTAATAGTGAATGGTACCCGAACTACTGGCCACGGTGTTACTTAACGAATTTTGGGGTTGGCTCGCGCCTAAAAGTTGTTGATCCTGGGACGTGGCTACCGGAGGATAGAATGTACCTGTCACCACGTGTCCTTGTTCTACGGAACTTTTGTTCGCGCACATTACGTACATACCGTTGGCCATCGGTACGGACGTAATCGGCTGAGAGTCTGTATAATTCACGGCACTATTTTGACGAAAATTTTGTACCCTCGTTGTATAACTTTGATGCGAAGGACTTAAACTGCTAACGTTGACCGCACTCGCAACGTTACTCGTATGTTGTATGTTGGACATGCGTTGTTTTTCTTCGACGAAAGAATAGTCTTTTTCCTGTTCTAAAGGCGAAAGTTCGGGGGTCGGTAAGGCCGTCGCGTTTTCTTCTTTTCCGCCGTCCGTCGTTTCTGGGGGACTTCTAGGTTGTTTTAGAGTAGACTTTGGTTCCGGACTGTGCGTCGGAGACGCATCCGGAGTGTGTAACGCATAAGGGCTTTTTTGGGCATAACCTTGTTGGTAACTAACGTAATTATATTGATTATATTTCTGCTGGAAACTGACAGGGCTATATCGTTTTTCTCCTGGCTGTACATAATCTCCGACCGTTCCCGTGTTCGAATAGTCCAACGAACCGAAACTGTTTTGCTGTACGCTCGGAGAAAGACTCGCGTTAGGAATGTATCCAGTGTAACGAGGTGACATGTTAGGCATATTTGGACTCGGCAAGGACGATCCTACTCGCGGTCCGGTACTGGAAGCGGCCCTTTGCTTATTATGTTTCCGGCGTCGCGGCCGGTACTTGTAGTTGGGGTGTTCGGTCATGTGTATCACTCGCAACCTTTCGGCTTCTTCTACGTACGGTCTTCGGTCCTGAGGTGTCAAAGAACGCCACTTTTTACCTGAAACAAAAGAAAACAACGGTAGACGTATTTTTAAAATTTTACGGTGCAATTTTGCAATTGATCGTCAACGTCATTGCATTTTATAGCAAGCAGTACACGTACTTCAGCAGATAATTATCTACATTAATAAATGTAGTTAAATAGGTATTTATATACATACCTACTTGAAATTATAAATTTACTTGAAGTATACGTGTTTCTTACACAACGTTTGCTAAATTATTTATAACTACTCCGTGTACAGTGATAAAGTTTGCGCGTGTAATCTAGTTATATCTAGATGAAGTAGATTAAAAATAGCATTGTAATTCATAGGTAATAGTAGGTATAAAGTAAATTTTTATTTATTTTCTACTACTTTTTCTTATGTTAATTTAGGAGGATTATTTAATTAAAGTAACATCGAATTATTTCCTTTCCAGTTTCAAAATTTGTCAAAAGATAGTTACGTAATTAAATTAATTTATATCAAATTCTGGTCACTTAAGCATTAGTTTACGAAAGATCACGTAATTAAACTCATGTAAATTACGTAAGCAACACGACTTTAAAATTGTAGATCTATTTCAGTTTATAGATACTACACCAATTTTTGTTAAAAAAACTAGTTTAAAAAATTGAATAATTTTTAAAATATGAGCGAATAAACTATTTCGTATTAAAGATCGTAAATAAAAAGAAGTACGTAATTTATATGTAGATATAATAAGTTTTTATGAACCTCCTTTGTTCAAAGTGACAGTTACCATTTTTTCAAAAATAAATTCAGGACCGTTTACCGTTTCATAAATTTATAAGAGACATGACAGAAAACACGTGTTGTAATTTTGTAAAGAGCAGGTTTTCAAATCCATTGACCAGATATAACAGGCATGAATGAAGTCACCACGCGCGTTTTAATCTACCAATTGGTTAACAACAAAAAAAAATAGAAAAAAGCACCTTATAAATCATAATCTCCACACAATGTGGTGACACCTGTTAATAAAATCCCCCAATAAAAACAAATATATTACCCCACTGTCGTAATATATTCAAATTAAATACGTTTTAATGTTTCGTAAAACGTAGGTGTCGGTCGCCGAACATCAGTAAACGTCTAAAAAAACTACCAAACTAAATGAGAGTGCCAAACGTAATAAATAACAGGTGAATCTTGTTAATGAGAAAATATTACAACTTGAAAAGTGATGAATGGCGTTTTAAAAGGTTTCCGAGCTATTGTCCACATCTGATTCACATCAGATCAACTTTTTTCGATACAATTTTTTTTTTAATTTGTACCTTCGTTTAGTTGGGAATTAATATAATTAAATCGTAATTTGATTGAGATATTTATATCTACCTACTCATACGTAACTGTTTTCCTTCAAACATTTAATTAAATACATGGACGTGTTGTTAAATTAAACACACTAACGTTATAATTTAAAAGATATCACATTAATGCTGTTATTGTGCATTTAATTTATAAGGTTTGAAATGTTAGTTTTACCATTAAAAATAATGCGTTGAACCTTCATAAAAATTAGAAAGTTAATGTATAATCATAATTTCAGATTAATTGTACTCCTACGATAACTTACAGGTCGAACATTTCAATTTATGTGCATTCCGGCCCACCCTTTAAGCTCGAGCGAGCGGGATTTCCGCTTTGTGCGTATAGTCTATGCATATAAAACAAATAGAAAAATCCGAGAGCTATTAATATAAAATACTATTGAAGAACGTTATTTGAAAAAATACTGCTATTACATTATTTAACCAAAAATAAAAGAAAACTGACTATCATTTAACATTTAAACATTTTCCACAGTATAGAAAATAATTGTGAAATTATTTTATATTGATATTTAGATATTTTTAGCTAGGTATTTATTCGTTTTACATATTTTTAAATTATTATAACTAATTAAAATTATTTACATGTTATTTTTTAAATTATCTCGTGTTAGGCGAAACTTACAAAGATTCTGAAGACACTATTTGTAAGGCGCAATGAGAGAAAATTGCGGAAAGCTATTGTAAGAAAACTCCAAATTTTACGTCGGAAATTTTTAAGATAGCCTCAATTCCAAGAAACGAATGATCTCATTGGGACACACTAGACAGATGCATCAAAGACTGTTTTTCGTTAATTTTTCATTTATATTCTAATAGAAGAGATTTTACGTTTTATTTCTACAAATTGTACCGACGATCATTTTATTGAATCTATTTGATGTTATTACGACTTTTATTTCGCTATAACGCATCGTGAGGCACGTGTTTGTCTGATTTACCCTAAAGGATGAAACTTTTAAAAATATTAATTACACCTTAAAAAGGTACACCATTTTCATTAAAAAACTATATTGTTGAAACACACAAAACTGAAGTAAATCATTCAAATAACATGTATTAACTATCAATCGCAGAGAATTCAAGAAAAATACACAAAACTTCGTACAATAGTGTACAAATTATTTAATTGAATTTAATTAATTACTAATTTAATTAATAATTAGTATCTACATTTATTAGTACGTATATTTAATATTAGTATAATTAGTACATTTAGTTATTTAGTAAGTATATTAACGTATATTATTATATTTATTTCGTTATTTATAAAACCTATCAGAATGTTGGATGATTAACACGTTGTTAAAACACATTTAGAACGTCATTGCTATCAATGGCATAAATATAGAAACTACGTGGATTTTAGTATGCATGGGCCTTCTTACTATATGATAAATAGGATTTCGATTCCATTTCAAAACTACCAATCCAACTAAGGAAGTAAACTAACGGTTTTACAATAGTATCGATACACTACACTATGTATACGTTATTCAAGATAAGTTCCAATAATACTACACGTCGTTAATAAAACCTCGTATTTTTACAATACTAATAGATTCTAATCTATATTTGCCATGTCGTATGTGTGCAGGTAAATTATCGGTAGAATATACCACGTTCAAAACTTTAAAGTGAATATTACAAAATATGCAATTTAGTAACTTTTTATCGATAACGTCAATTGAAACTTATCTCGAATAACGTATAGGTACCTATATTGTAAGTAAAAATGTATAATCTATACTAATAAACAATAATGTAGGTGTAATAACACAATATGGGTAGTTACACCAACATGGTGATTCGGTTTTTGACCAACGTTCAACTACGATGTTGAGGAATTGTGAACGGGGACACTTGATCATGGAGTCTTTCGTGGTACTCTTCTTCTTACTAACACAATAGTCATAATGTAAGTAAGTGAATATTTTGAACTTTTAATAAAACTTTTTTTTTAATCTTTATTTCCTTCCTCTTTTTACTTATTTTAAGATTAGTGTGTCCAAACATTTACATATAGGTAAATAGATATTGCCACGTTTAGGAATTCTTTTTAAGTCGTATTTATTGTTAACTTAAAATAATTTTCTTCATATACGGATGTTTATAATTTTTTTATTGGTATATCAAGGGTATACTTGGTATATATATATATATATATATATATATATATATATATATATAAACAAGGATTCGTATATAAAGCAGAAATTACAGATTTTTAGCTACAAAACAATAATCGTTTTAAAATGAAAATTTAAAATGAGTAAAATGCAGTTTTGAATTATTTAATCATAAATCCTTATATTTTAAAATTATTTTCAAGAACAAATATTTAATCGGTTATAGTATATAGATGGGTACATATTCAAAACATGTAGGTGTTCTGTAATAGACGTGACATTTTTAATTTGCTGCAATAAAATTGCAATAATATACTTATGGGTATATACATATTATGTACCACATACCGAAAGTAGGTAAATTGAATTTCACGACGGATGAAGTTGATAATAATTCCATTACACTGGGCACGAACAATCGCCTTAGTGACACTTAATTGTTCGGAAATACTGGTGTTATTAAATAAATTTGTCACAACTTAATATAATTTAATTTAACTTAATTACGTTAAACAATATGGACATAAATTTTATATGTAAGTACCTATTTAGTAATTTTTTTCGTTTAATATTTTGGTACCAACTTTCTAATTTGATTGAATTCTTTTTGTTATCTATACTTATACTGTATATTTAACAAATGAAGTATCTGAATAGCTAGGTATATTTTATCACGATTGAAATTTTATTTATTTTATACAAATAAAATAAATGTATACCTATACGAAATTTACATCAGAAATGTATTGTTCTATAAGACGATGATTTTGGAATCGAAACTTTAAGCTACATATTCTCAAATATGTCTTGAAACACTATTTCATGATGCAAAAGCTTTTGCAACGGTAATTAGTAAAACTATAATATAATGATGATTAGTAGGTAGCTAAGCAATAATTATAAATGTCCGTATTGCGCGATTTTTAATTTGAATGAATTTAAAAGGATGCTGCTGACATCACGTAATTAGTTAGATATTAATTAATTAATAAATCTCTGGCAGTTTTGTTTTAGAATATTTATACAAAACCCATATTATACTCCTATATAACCGAAGTTAAAACATCCCTTAATGCAATTTTTCAATCAAATTATTTTATTTGCCCTTATAATAATTATCGATGGATAAATAAAAGCGAGATTGACCTTCACCTTTAGAAAAATTAATTCAAAGATATTAATCGGAGGTATTTCTCAAGGATTTCTTAAAAAAAATCTCACGTATCCGTCATCATGTCACAAAAACATTGAAAATAAAAAGTCTTTAAAGGAATTATTGGTACGACACGAATTTGGTAGTTTGCGGTGGAATACAAGCCTGTGGTTGTTGTTCGTCCGGCCACCCGCAGAGCTGCAATCGCTCTGTCAATCACCGATCACGCCCCTCAATAATTAATCATGCTCGACCAAAGTTATACCAAGTTATTTATACTCGTTTATTACGTTTACAGAATGTTTAGTCGCATATCATGTTGGATATCTTTCAAATTCATCAGGGATGGGTTATTATTTTTCATATAGGTACCATTTCTTAGATGGTGAAGATCGAGATTTAACTTTTCGATGACTTCTAACGTACCAACATGTTAAGTCCTTCTGTTATATAACATTTAAATTATAAGTAATATTTTGTTCTACAAGTGACAGTTGCCGTCAATAATCAGATTGAAGAAATTCGAGTTAGATAATCAAGTTGAATCGAACTACGCGTTAGACATTCTAAAACTATCAGATATACCTAGTGTTATTAATTTGAAAATTTGTCTATCAATAATTGAATCATTTTAAATATTTAAATGTTTTTCAATATTCTCGATAGATAATATAATAAATACGGAGATTCTTTTATCGAAACGTAGCACAGTTTCCATTAAATAGTTAATAGTTAATCTGGACGAAGTACGACACTAGCCTGACGGCTCGTGTCACAATTCATTCTCATAAGTAATAGCTATCATTACACACTGCACGTCATCAATTTATTAAACATTACTAGATGATGACGTTTCACACGGTGGTGTTACCTCGCACCTTGTATTTTTACAGTACCTACTAATAAATTATGGTGTTTCTTTGCCATATGTAATCACGCGTGCAGGTAATTCGTCAATAATATTTCAATTTAATAACCGTCAAAAAGTAATAAAATTACGTTTTAGATAAACAACGAAATCCTTTTATTGAAAGTTAAAGCCTATAATTTTAATAAGAATATTTCAAATTTTATATAGTAGGGTACAAACGACTTTCATTGATTGATGCATATCTGCAGGGTGCCCAGTTAATGTTTCGAACGCTGCACGGAGCCCCCTTAGTTAGGTAGCCTAACGGCAGGATATCACACTAACATACACCACACTGAGATTAAAAACTAAGCAATATTAGTTCAGAAAAAAATACAGAAATTTAATACTACCTATATCCAGTTAGTGTCTAGTAAAATACAGGTTAACGGAAGTGAAATATTCAAATTGCGGGGTTTAATCTCTTTTTAGATTTAAACGTCGGTAAACTCGATAGGGTTTAAAATAAACCTTTTTTCTTTAAACGAATTTTACGGCATACACAGAGTGGTTGACCTATCGTTGTCGAAATACAAAAAAGTTAGAAGAATAATATGTTTTACATTACTAGATATGGAAAGTATGAATTTCTGAAAAGTTATAAAACTTATATAGGTAAGCACTTTTTAAAATTTACCTAGATATAACTCGTAACTCGTTTTAAAATCAAAAAGTATGTACATTAACTTTTTTTATATGTACAGCTTAACGTTTAAATTGGGTAAAGCAATATAAACAATAAGATTACAAAAGTTAGTTATGATTATAGTATTTAAAGGTTAAGTACCTATATAACTCTTTATCTAAAAAAATATTCAAAGATTAATCTGCAAAAATGACTATTATTTAATTTTATTTTTTTATTAATTAGGCACATCCGAAAGATTATAACGATAAACTCATCGTCAGTCCATTTTGAGATAACAAAAGTATTTAGAATGTAACAGTGAACATTTTGAACATTCATCAGGATAAGCAGAAGTTTATTCTTATAATAAATTAAAATTTGGATTTAGATTCCTTATTTATAAAATAAAAAGTTAACCTTTACGCTATTCTATTATTTGGATTGTTTTCTCTTAATTCTGATACAATAATATAAAAAAAATTAATGTAATACTTTTATTTAAAGATGTAGGTATAAAGATATAGGCTATATAGGGT
The DNA here is from genome assembly GCA_036326145.1 of Rhagophthalmus giganteus. Taxonomy (NCBI): domain Eukaryota; kingdom Metazoa; phylum Arthropoda; class Insecta; order Coleoptera; family Rhagophthalmidae; genus Rhagophthalmus; species Rhagophthalmus giganteus. The sequence goes on from JARFJA010000001.1 coordinate 54,743,319, forward strand.
GGTCAAAAAGATAAAAGTGGAAGGCAAGTACGTAGATAATAAATTAAATAAAATAGATATGTTTTATTATGTATTTTCAACATGTTACAACTACCTATACGCTGAACAATAGTTGTCAAATTATTAATTTTATTTTTAAACTCGTGATCGGCCATTGTATTAGTAGATTAATTTTCAAACAAGTAATTCGAAATAATAAAGTCCACAAAATAAAATTAGGTAAGTACTTATAGACACTATTATTTTTATAAAAAAATGTAAAAAGTAGAATTCACAGATAAACGCCATTATAATGGACATTATCTAATATTTGTGTGATATTAAATAGTCGTTAGGTATCTAAATAGTATTGTTCCAAATAGATAATAATGCATTAGTTCATCTTTCCAACAAAATATTTTTGGTTTATTTATTATGAAATAAGGGCAAAGTCAAATGTCCCCTTTTAAATTACTTATATAATTTTTGACATACAAATTCATGTTCAAGTTAAAACTGATACCCTGTATCTGTATACCATTTACTTTTATAAAATATATTATTTTATTTACAACGATTCATGACGTACTAATTCAAACTAAAAAATAGTGATCCATTAATTTTTACTAACGTACTAATAAATGAAGTTATTAATAACTTATTGTGGAAATTAATGTTTATATCTACTTAATAAAAAATTGATATAAAAAATTATAACATTTTTATATAATGATGTGACTCACGTCAGTACATATAGCACACACAAAACAAGTTAAACAGGTATTGATCAATTAAGCTGACATCGATGCCTTAAAGAACAATTTCATGCATAATATTAATAATAATTCTTATTAACACAACTTTTTAGTGACCACATTTTATTGTAGACGTCGGCAGTCATGTACGACAAGAGTTCATCGGTGCCTTCGGTGACCACAAAATGCAAACTGTTTCATATTTACTTACATCATTTATCATTTTCTAGCCGATGTGATGTGACTTTTAATGTACAAAAGCGCAGGTATTAATACAAATCATAAATATTAGATTTTAAATTAATAGTAGTTACTGCGAATTCAGTCCAAAAAGATGTTCCTCCAACACATGGTTGAATACATGAATTATTAATACCTACCGTGGCACTTTGCCCGTCATTGCCTGTCTGGATGACAATGTTTTGTTTAGGGTGCGGCACTTGTTCTTGTCATTAACGTTTGTTTTTAGTACTATTCTTATTACTCATGTGTACAGGATAAAAAACTGTCTGTAAGAAGTACGACGAAAGTCAAAAATATATCGATAAAGATCTACTTTCAAATGTAGTAGCGTTCAAGTTTAATTCGATAAATCATGTTTTAGATAGATAGATATCTATGTTATATCTACCTACTCTTAAAAACTATTTTTAGTTTGTAATAAAGAAATCTAAAATTTAACAGATCAACTAGTAGTACGTATCATAATTTTTATAAGAATATTTCAAATTTTATATAGTAGGGTACAAACGACTTTCATTGATTGATGCATATCTGCAGGGTGCCCAGTTAATGTTTCGAACGCTGCACGGAGCCCCCTTAGTTAGGTAGCCTAACGGCAGGATATCACACTAACATACACCACACTGAGATTAAAAACTAAGCAATATTAGTTCAGAAAAAAATACAGAAATTTAATACTACCTATATCCAGTTAGTGTCTAGTAAAATACAGGTTAACGGAAGTGAAATATTCAAATTGCGGGGTTTAATCTCTTTTTAGATTTAAACGTCGGTAAACTCGATAGGGTTTAAAATAAACCTTTTTTCTTTAAACGAATTTTACGGCATACACAGAGTGGTTGACCTATCGTTGTCGAAATACAAAAAAGTTAGAAGAAAAATATGTTTTACATTACTAGATATGGAAAGTATGAATTTCTGAAAAGTTATAAAACTTATATAGGTAAGTACTTTTTAAAATTTACCTAGATATAACTCGTAACTCGTTTTAAAATCAAAAAGTATGTACATTAACTTTTTTTATATGTACAGCTTAACGTTTAAATTGGGTAAAGCAATATAAACAATAAGATTACAAAAGTTAGTTATGATTATAGTATTTAAAGGTTAAGTACCTATATAACTCTTTATCTAAAAAAATATTCAAAGATTAATCTGCAAAAATGACTATTATTTAATTTTATTTTTTTATTAATTAGGCACATCCGAAAGATTATAACGATAAACTCATCGTCAGTCCATTTTGAGATAACAAAAGTATTTAGAATGTAACAGTGAACATTTTGAACATTCATCAGGATAAGCAGAAGTTTATTCTTATAATAAATTAAAATTTGGATTTAGATTCCTTATTTATAAAATAAAAAGTTAACCTTTACGCTATTCTATTATTTGGATTGTTTTCTCTTAATTCTGATACAATAATATAAAAAATTAATGTAATACTTTTATTTAAAGATGTAGGTATAAAGATATAGGCTATATAGGGTGGTCAAAAAGATAAAAGTGGAAGGCAAGTACGTAGATAGTAAATTAAATAAAATAGATATGTTTTATTATGTATTTTCAACATGTTACAACTACCTATACGCTGAACAATAGTTGTCAAATTATTAATTTTATTTTTAAACTCGTAATCGGCCATTGTATTAGTAGATTAATTTTTAAACAAGTAATTCGAAATAATAAAGTCCACAAAATAAAATTAGGTAAGTACTTATAGACACTATTATTTTTATAAAAAAATGTAAAAAGTAGAATTCGCAGATAAACGCCATTATAATGGACATTACCTAATATTTGTGTGATATTAAATAGTCGTTAGGTATCTAAATAGTATTGTTCCAAATAGATAATAATGCATTAGTTCATCTTTTCAACAAAATATTTTTGGTTTATTTATTATGAAATAAGGGCAAAGTCAAACGTCCCCTTTTAAATCACTTATTTAATTTTTGACATACAAATTCATGTTCAAGTTAAAACTGATACCCTGTATACAGATACAGATACCATTTACTTTTATAAAATATATTATTTTATTTACAACGAATCATAACGTACTAATTCAAACTCAAAAATAGTGATCCATTAATTTTTACTAACGTACTAATAAATGAAGTTATTAATAACTTATTGTGGAAATTAATGTTTATATCTACTTAATAAAAAATTGATATAAAAAATTATAACATTAATGATGTGACTCACGTCAGTACATATAGCACACACAAAACAAGTTAAACAGGTATTGATCAATTAAGCTGACATCGATGCCTTAAAGAACAATTTCATGCATAATATTAATAATAATTTTTATTAACACAACTTTTTAGTGACCACATTTTATTGTAGACGTCGGCAGTCATGTACGACAAGAGTTCATCGGTGCCTTCGGTGACCACAAAATGCAAACTGTTTCATATTTACTTACATCATTTATCATTTTCTAGCCGATGTGATGTGACTTTTAATGTACAAAAGCGCAGGTATTAATACAAATCATAAATATTAGATTTTAAATTAATAGTAGGTACTGCGAATTCAGTCCAAAAAGATGTTCCTCCAACACATGGTTGAATACATGAATTATTAATACCTACCGTGGCACTTTGCCCGTCATTGCCTGTCTGGATGACAATGTTTTGTTTAGGGTGCGGCACTTGTTCTTGTCATTAACGTTTGTTTTTAGTACTATTCTTATTACTCATGTGTACAGGATAAAAAACTGTCTGTAAGAAGTACGACGAAAGTCAAAAATATATCGATAAAGATCTACTTTCAAATGTAGTAGCGTTCAAGTTTAATTCGATAAATCATGTTTTAGATAGATAGATATCTATGTTATATCTACCTACTCTTAAAAACTATTTTTAGTTTGTAATAAAGAAATCTAAAATTTAACAGATCAACTAGTAGTACGTATCATAATTTTTATAAGTAAGTATATTTGTCGTAGGTACGTAATGTACAATCAGTAGGTATTGATTAATAAAAATACCAGAAAAACTTCCAAGTGATCGATAATTCGTTCTATTTAAAAATTAATAATAAAAAGTATAATATGTAGATCTAATGCTTTACACTTTTAAATATTTTCTTTTAGTGTTGTGCATTGATTTTTTAAATGTTTCTCAATTTTTAGATATTTCCAATCAACTTCAATTTGGGGGTCGCAAAACCCCAGAATGCGACCCGCGCCTCGCAGTTTGAAGTTAATTTTATTAATTAAAATAATAAAATAAAATTTTAAAAATATATAATAATATATAAGATACATTTTTGTGAGAGACGTCTGCGGCCCGCAAACTGTAAAACTGCGCTTGGTGGCCCTTGTGCTTGTATAAGCTTGACACCACTAATCACTAAAATAATAGATAATAGTAGGTAATATTTTTTTGCGATTTGTAATCATTTTGGATTTGTATTCGAATTGCCCAGTGCAGATGTCGCGAAACAATCACCAAACAACATCAAGCAACTAAATCAATTTTATAGATTGTAAAGGGTGACATTTATCGTGGTAAAATTTGGAATAACAAAATCGATAAATATTCAGCAATAAATTAGCAACAAAATGTAACGCACGGCATTAAATCCTTGTACGGGTTTCATTCAAGTGTGCCAATCTGCGAGATCGCGAGTGATTTCGCGAATTTACAGTCAAATCTCGCGGAATCGCGGTCCAATTACGCGGAATTGCGGTCCAGTTACGTGGAATCGCGGAAAAGCGCCCAGATCGGTTCAATTAAACTGCGAATTAATTTAGTTTTTCTAATAAACACTAATCCAATTATAAGCGGCGCCCCAATACTAAGGGTAAGTTGGCGTTTTCTGTCGGTTATTGGGTTAGCAGTCGTCGAGGATACTTTCCGCCCCGTAACTATTTTTCGCCAGTTTTTTCGCAAATGAAACGTCGTCTCACCAGAAACTACATTTACTGCACTTTTTCACCATAATTAAGAAGAATGACATCAGTTTTGTAAGTTGGGCCGCCCGCGATCATCATTGTGATGCAGAGTGGGTCTGTTAGCGCGTGTCGGCCCGCCTTGGCAGGGTGCGGCAGTCTATAAGTACTACTAATACCTTACATCGCTCGTTTAGCCAAGCTTTATGAATTTTATATTTACCTCTTCAAATTATTCAATGACTTTCAGTTATTGTGTTTAGAAATTCTACGTGTTACATAAAGCTCTTTAAATTCAAGAAAAAAAGTATTTCTCTTACTCGACCTTTTATTCATGTATTCCGTATACCTACACGTAGTAAGATTTAACGCACTTACTATTTACGCCCTTATAGGATACAAGATCTTAAATAAACAAAAATGTAGTTTGAAGAGATCGCAATTATTAAGTATTCAAAATAGTTTAGCTCACACTCCAAGTATTCTCAAAGAATTCTTGTTTTATTTAATAAACGGTAAAATTAAATATAAATAAACAATACAAAATAAATACAGCATACTTAAATGGATATCAAAGAAACTAATATAAGTAGGTATCTTTTTTATAAGATTATAATTTGCAAATACTTAATACGGTACCTAGGTGTTTTTTACACGATTCCACATAACTGACGCAATTGTATACTCGAACGACTTTACATCAAACTAAAATTTACTATTAACTAATGACAAATTCTACGAATAAATTGCGATAAATATTTTTACCTCGATTTATCGCAATTTGAATTTTTAAACAATTGAAATATTTCCTATGTCGATAAGTGGAACGAAGAGTATTTTCTATATAATATTAAGTATTTACCTAAGCAAATGCTTAGAAAATTGTTTTAATTATCCACGCGATGGTGATAACTGCGGTTTATTAACAGGTTTTTAAATAAATATATGGGTACTAATAGAAAAAAGTAAAAATATAAATTAGACGTAAGGATATTTTTTTAAAGACACGTTCCGATCGAATCGAAGTTGAAATAGGTATACGGTTTATTTTGATTTCCTTGTCATTATTGAAAGCCAAAAGCAAATTTTTTCTATAGGTACCAGTTCGATAAAAGAAACCTTTTGGACACGTTACAAATCTTGAAATTCAAAATGGCGTTCTAGATGACAACGGGGAACACGAGAGAAATTCTTTTTTCAAAATTTTTGAAAAACGGTAACTCTGATTAGCTTTAATTATGTACATTGTCGCAAATTTTATGAATAGACGAACAAAAGATAATTTATTTTAAGCGAACACGTTTTTAAGCAATCTAATAAAATTTATTTATGATAATATAGAAAAGTAAGTACTTCGCGCTTTTGAAATAATAAACTGCCTACGCTTAAGACCGCCATAATATGTGGAAGCAAAGCAACAAAGACGTTTAACACCCCAACAGCAATTTCTTGTAATGCTCTTTTAAACTTGATGTTATCGTAAAGCAAAATAAAACGCATAGTCTGATTTACAACGTGTAATCTTCAATTCTATAAATACAAAATGCGAAATAAGACGCAACCAATATTTTTATACTTTAAACTAACACCTTTGACTTTACCTTATTTCTGACAACTGGTCAATGAAAAAAAAAAGTTTTCGACATTTTCTAGAAATTTATAAGTAGCGCTTGCAATTTCCCTGCGTAACGAGAACTTACATGGTGTTACAAAGACCGGAATTTTTAAATCGGTTTTCCACTTATCATTCGATCTGTGCATCTTTCTTTTAAGTAAACGACAAGGTACACTTAGAAAAAGATAAAACGTTCTGTTGGTTTACGATTTTAAAAGAGAACGTTAAAACTCGGTTCTTCTGTCGTAAATTTTACGCCTTATGAATAGCAATGTTCACCACTTATTTTAGGAGGATATATACCGAACGGAACCTCGATAAGATGCAGAATTTGAATGTAATACTACTTGAACTGTAGGTTTTTATAACTGTTCTTTTTGAATATAATATTACGACAATATAGTTATTATCGTAATGTATGCATGTTAAGAAAAATTATTCTTTAATAACAATGTTAGATGCCCACTTCAAAAATCTGCATCCGATTGTGAGATTACACTGCGTAATAATCGGTGATGTGTTCAAATTAAAACTCATTGCGAGACAAGGTAATAATAGGTAAGGTTACTTTTTCGCATTTAAATTAAAAAGAAAACCAAGCAATTGTAAAATTCTAATAGAAAACATTTATAAACATTATTCGGATAAGGAATTAAAATATTTTATAAAAATCGATCATCGAATCAATCATTTTTAACTTCCAGTTTGAAATACAACCATATACCTACCGTATTCGTCTAATTAAAAATATAAATTTTCATTTATAAATGATGTTAAAGGCGTCATTCGTAAATCTACATAAGAGACGCGTAATACGTAATAAATAATAACATTCATCATTCGTTGAATATCACTAGTTCTAAGTATTTCCATTATAGATATAGGTACATCAAACTTGAGTCTAATGAAATAACATCACAATAATTCCGTGCATGTCTATTAATCAACAAAATAGTTAGAAATAATGAAATGCAAGTAAATAAATTTCAAGATGAGATCTATTTTCATTTAACTAGATCTACTCTAAATGTAGATTTTTAGATTTCAATATAGATCAAAGTTGACTTAATAAGTCACGGGCATTCAGCATAGAAAAATATTATGCTTCTGTGGAGGTTTATTATCCAAGGAACTGTTAGCATTATAGATTTGGTTAGGTTAGATTTATCGCCGACAATATCCTTAGTCTTATCCTTACGTTAGATAATATCGTTTCGCTTACGACTTCAATCCAAACAATATTTTGTCGAATGTTTGTAAGAAACGTCGCCGTTTTAAGAAATTACGCAGTGCAAATAAAATTATTTTATTTAATGGTTTGGAGACAACGTATGGACCGGAAATGTGACGTCATAGGAAGCGCGCAAGTTATGCACAATCATTACTCCGGACACTCCTTTTCACGGTATGTTTAATGTCTTTTTTACAGACGGGGTTTTGGAAATTTAATTTTATCACTTCGTTGCCGATTGCGTTTAACAACGTATGTAGGCAACTACGAACCAGTCACGTCGCCTTTTTTATTTTTAAATTGCAAATGATTTTCAGTTATTTCAAATTATAATATGTATACATAACTACTTATAAAAGAAAATATAATAAGTAGGTAACTGCCTAAAAGAAAAATGAAGATTGTAACGATTAAAATCGAAGACGATTTTATTGAAAGAAATTTAGAAAATATTGAAAATACCAGAAATACCTCCTCTACGGGTAAATTAAAACTACCTATACTACTATATTTTTACGTTTCCGATTTTGCTTTCTATAGACGAGTCTATACTATTTAAAATAATGTTACTGTCAACTGTCTACATATTTTTCTCATCCATCACGATGTTTATTATCGAATACGACGTTATTGAGAAAAGTAAATTACATTGTAGATAGTGTAGAATTATGTTCCGGCTAAACGATATTTTTGCAAAACTTTACGATATTTTCTATCTAGAACGATTTCTGTCTTACACAAGCACATTCGATTGACGTGCGTGACATAAAAATAACATAAACTGCGGTGGTATAAGGTAATAATACTTGAAAACATTTACGGGTCATGTATTCTAATTCTCACAGTAATAATAATTTTATATGTCGATTAATACCTCTTGCATGTGGCTACCGGTACGAGGTTTTACAAACAAAACAATTTCCTATGTTTGTGTTAGTGGTGTAATACGAGCATAGTTATACCTATAAGTAAAGCGAAACCAATGAACCTTTTATTCTATGTAGTAATTTATAAACGATCGTTTGTAAATGAAACTAATTTAATTTGCACTTTTCTGGAATGTGGTTCTAATTCATCGAAATTAGCCTTTTTATTGTAAAACGTTTAGAGAAACCAAAAATTCATTAAGAATTTCAAACGACGATCCTCGAAAAAAATTGTGATTTGAAATATTAGGTGAAGTGCACCTTCAGGCTCCCCCCTCCCGGGGGACGATATCAAAAATCCATTACACTGGTTTAAAGACCTTTACTTACTACGAATGTATATGTACCAAAAATTTTTAAATCTCAATAAAAGTTAAAAATTTTATTGAAAAAGTTGATTATTTGTATTTTAATCAACTTTGGTGATAAAGATCTTGGCAAGGGTGTATCATAGGAAAAAATTTTTATAGGAACTTATTGCATTGTTTTGACGTGTTGTACCAACCCCCCCATCGTTTTTTCCATAAATTTTTCCATGAATGTGACACTCGTTGTCATATTAATCAAGAAAAACAGAAATCGCCAAGTACACTAGCAACAAATTAAAATACAGATCGATCGTAACTGGGCTTCAAGAGGTCCCAGAAATCCTAGATTAATTCAATTATTATTCGCATATATCAGATGATCCAAAATGCAGGGGTTCGAACCCCAGCTACAAAGACAGCCCCGTCCGAATCCGCAACGAGCCGGCGTCCTAGAGCGCTGGCCGCTCCGGATAAGGAAGTCATCAACCAGGGCTTGATTTAGATTTTTTATTTCTTTATTTTTTCCTATATTCACTTTAAAACCATTCGGAATGATTCGCATATAACTTACACACATTCATTTAAAAAATGCCAGCGTTCGTTTTCTAATCACACTGCTACGGCCTCGCTAAAATTGATTATCAATCATCGAGGTCGTTTCTTGAAAGGAACATCGATGCGATGAACGCGAAGGTTCTCAAACCGTGGAACCTTGTTAATTATGGTAACATGGTGCAAGAGCGTAATATAGTATAATACAATATCACATGTACATGTTGAAGTATACCTACAGGTTATTCGCGATGGGTTCCAATGCACGTCATCAATAATAAGTTATTAAATTGTATATTTGTAATATTCAGTTTAAAGTTTTGAACGTGGCATATTCTACCTGCACATATGACATGGCACAACAATAGATATTTTAAAAACCCGATGTTTTATTGATGACGTGTATTGGAACCTATCTTGAATAACGTATACTTAATATACATGTGGTTTTTCAAAGTACCTACCCATTTAATATTCGAATAAAATCTAAATCGAATTTATTTAATCGAAATTGAATTTAGAACGACACAGAAAACATTTTTTAAACGCCGACTCGCTCGTCTTGGAAGCTTAAGTGCATTTTCATATCGATATTGCGGCTATGAAAATAACAAGAAGCAGCTGTTATTCGATGTATGTCAGAGTGCCATTAATCATTAGATAATAATTAGATATTGTTAGAATCAGCTGTCATTAAACAAATACAATCTTTCATTATGGCAATATTTTTCAATTTCTGAATATAAATAAAAATCGAATGAAGCGTTTAATTTCATGGCCATTGAACTGTTTAATCTTTAATAAATCAAATAACGCAAATTAGGTTCTTTGGAATGTATGCTTATTACTTATTTTAGTTATCGTTAAGTATGGTTTCATGTAAACGGGTTGTTTATGTGTTTTGATATTATTATGCACATGTAACAGAAGTAATCGTGGGTTCTATCCCCCTCACTTGCCATTGTCACGACGTTAATAAATCCTTTTTTATAATTTGCGTCGATAATAAGCTCATTATATAGCACCGAAATGAGTGCTATACTGCCCTTATAAGGAGAAGTGCGGCGTCAACTATAACTCAATAGTTCTGAGATAATGGCTGAAATGCAAGTAATTGAGATTTTATAGTTCTGAATTACGATACCAACGATTTTTAATATTGCAACTATCGGTTTTCGATATTCGTTTTATATAAAAAGTGAGGAAATTTAGTACTGAATCCAATGGTATCAAAAACTCAAAACTGATTAAAAAAATTTTTTTTTAACTGATTAAATATTATTTTTATGTAGGTATTAACAGGTATTTTTAAAGTTATTGTTTTACTAATAAGATAAATAATGATTGATAATAATGAAAATAATTTTTTCATAATATGATGATTGGCATCAAAAATGTTAAACATTTGCTAATAGTTCTTATAAATAATTAACGTTGGTTTATAATTTTTATAAATACAATCTATTGGAAGTTTTATTTGTAAAAATTCTTAGCAAGCACCCTTAGTCTTTTTGAAGATTAAAAAATATATAAGAATCAGTACCTACATATTTCTATTCTATTGCAGTATTGCACCGACAATTAATAAATGCCTATTAAAAATAACGAAATACAACAGTATCAAAATAAATCTTACATAAATTACTATTTAATAAAACGAAACGTATCTAAATATTTTAAACGATTAAACTATTCGTAATTGATTATTCGATTACAAAATGCATTTAAATCGGCCATAAAAAAATGTATTTAATTGTAAGGAAATATATTCACTGGCACAACAATAACTGTTAACCACCTACTTTTAATAAATGCATCGAAGATATTTGTGTCGTGCACATTATTGAATAGTGCATCACGAAAACCGAATATAGTTTTCTAATAATAATAACAATTGATGATTAACGTAAGCGAAGGAATTTTAATACAAAATGCCCCGTAAAATAATTAATTTTGACAATAACTCCAATTCGACTTTAACAAATTGATTTTTAAAGCTCCAGACAGAATTTGCTTTGTCATTCGGAGCAGGCTCGGCAACATTTAAAAAATGTCACGAGCCAATTGGTGGTACACCTAAATTCATTGAACAGTTATTTAACAGTGAAATTAAGTTAAAGTATAAAATGTTTACTTATACCGTTATTAAACGTATAACTGATTAACCTTCGTGCTGATGAGTCAGGATAATAATTTTTTTTTGTTAGATATAGGTACAGGTTTATTTTAAATATTGTGATGGTAATCGATTAGAGATGATTTAAAGTAAGTATTTTCGTGATTTATGCATCAACGCAAAATAATGTTGTAAGGTTTTTTTTATAAATATTTTTAAATTATAGGTGAGAACTTGTACTGGATTTCTCGATCTACACAATAACTATGTAATAAAATAAAGTGTAGTTACAAGTACATTTAAAATAAATAAGTGTATTAATTTGATAGATATTAAAATTATATAAATAGGCAAGTATCTTATAGATAAGATACAAATATTTGCGTACAGAAATGGTACTATAATTACAAACATATTTATTTAAATATAGGTAGGTATTTGAGCACAAACGAAATTAATTTTTCATTTTATAATTACACCTATTATTTATGAAACCATAAACTACAGAACATTAGCGTGAAATTAATTATTCCAAATTAAACCATCTTAGCGTAAACAAGTCAACACATCATCGTATGAAGATTTTATTATTTTTTAACGACTATAGCTCATGTATTTGATTTAGTAGATTATCCTTTATATTACGCTAATGTTCACTTCCCCTGTAATTTAGGAATAAAGTGTCTAATCAATAAATTAATTTGCAGCAGTAATTTATTTTTAAAAAATTTCCATAATAAAAATACATTTACAAATAAAATAAGTATTAAATGAATAATGAAAAACAGTAATAAGTAATAGAAAATTTACAACAAAGTACCTACTTCCTAATGCAAGTTATTGTGCTGAAATATCTATTAAAAAACACTTTAGTGAATATGTATTATATTCAATAGATTAATGATCTTTATGTAAGTATGCACCTACTTATATTTTAATTTACTTTAATATACGACAAAGAATAACTTACTTAACTGTAAGATGTTACATTGATATATGACAAAATATGTCAAATAATAATTAAAAAAGCATTAGGTTGTTAAGATCAAGGATGCCGTTATGTTACTCATTACTTTTAATTATTAGTAGACACATAATATTGCGAAAAGTTTCTTTAATAACAAAAATGTGATATTCCGAACACTATTTTGAAAAAATACATCTTCAAGCGTTTTTATTACAGTCTTGTGGTCACGCATTGTGTATTGGGCCATAATCTAATCTTCAAGCTTAACCTATTACCTAAGTTTGTATATTTTGAAGCGAATTTACAGAATATCGCCTATAACCACTCGACAAGAATCCTGCGGATTGATAATATTTTTAAAATTTTTAATCTTATGATGTTATCAAAAATGTGTAAAATCAGAAGTTAATACCAGTTATGAATAATAATTTAAATTGTTGTAACTTATTAACGAGTTGAGAATAGCTATAGGAAATGTTTAATCTGAACGACATATTATCAACTATTATGTATGTAATTTACATACATATCAAAGTTTACGAGAAATAAATAAAATACCTTACACTGTAGGTGCCCACTTGTGGAAATTTTTTATCCAAATATTTAAATTAAAAGATATTATTAATTACAAAGGGCAAAATTTATAAACCGCCAGATTATACTTCATACATACAAAAGATTTTATTGCAAAAATAATACACTATGCTATTTTTGAATGAGATTTAAAAAAGATATGATTAAAAATCGATAAGAGTTGTTTTCAAAACTTTTAAGATGAGACAAATAACAATAGTTATAATAATGGTTAAAATACCTATAGATACGAATTTTTTTTAAATATAAATGTCACAGTCAAGAGTTGGCCAATTAGATGAGGGTTTAATTAACATTTCATAAATAAACAGTTACGTTTTAGATATAACTCAAAATTAATATAAAAAGTCGTAAAAATTAAGGTAAAACGTAAAATAAGTAAAAACTGTTTTTCAAACTTCTAGAAAACTTAAGACACCATGACAAAAAAAGATTTATACCTACTTAACGCACTAAGTTTGAAATAAACATTTAGGAGGAGATATTTTTAGGTAAATATACAAAGTCGTTTATTTCCGGAAAAATTATAAAGAAAGACTTGCCGTTATAACGGATTATTAGTAAAAATACGTAGTATTGTAACAGGCGAAAATGAAAGAAGCGCTTTTCACAAAACTAATTAGCATCGATTAATTTTCATTTTCAATTTAATAAACATCAACAGGTCAATAAAGGGACGTGCCGAGGTTGTTACTATAGACAATGATATATGAATAGTTAATAGGTACTCTAAAAAGTTGCCATTAATAAAGTAACGGGGCAGCTGTTCCGAAGGAATTTTAAAATCAATTTCTACGCTGATTACTCATCGTCAAACTTAAATCATTAAAATTGTTAGGGTAGTGTAGGATCGTCAAAAGGAGACATTGTGCACGTCAGCGGGGTTCTGGGGTAGCGTATGAACGATATGTACCTGTCCGTAGCACTTGACACCGCATTCATCAGCTGTCTGGACGTACCATGTCGGTGTCTGAGAACCGATATCATTATTAATATCCGTCGATCATCGAGTTATTTTATGTCATACTCGGTGTTATAAATGTATCACGTGAATGCTATACGAATAATATATGCATTTTAAAATTGCATCCGCTTCACGTAATCCGTCACGATAAATAAAGCCATACTACAACACCATATTTCAATAATGGCGGTCTTTTGTTTTCGAGTTTTCGTTACCTAACGTAAACGGATTTTAATTCACACGTTGGCGACAATAATAAGATCGTTGAAAGTGAAATTCAAGATAGAAAATCAACTTTTTCCGTGCACGTTTTAAATAGAATAAAATTCGTTACATTTTTGAATATCGGGAGACTGCACGATTAAGGGCCAATCTTTCAGTCGTCGATTATCGCTAACTGAAAAAATGTTTGGCGATTGACTGAAGTTAACTGGTGATTGAAAAACCGACCGTTAATATCGCGGTTTGAAATTTCCAAATTTAAAATACACATGTCAAAGTTTGAATATAGCCTTTCGCTAATAGAATGAATAGATTTCGTATTCGACATCTTCTTGTAATTTTAAAAACTTTTCCAAATAACATTTTTGTGTATTTTCAAAAATGAGGGCACTTTACTCTTGAGCCGATTTCTTATTTTTGAACGTCCCTCGTATACAAAAGGTTATATTCAAATTTTGACGTGTTTATTTTGAATTTGGAGCTATGCAGAGATTTTTACGAAGAATAAAATTTTTTGAGAAATTTTAAATTTTTAAAAATGTTTTCTAACCTTGTGCCGGTCACTGTGTATTTAATATACAATTTTCAAAATCATCATATTACTTATAGCTTATCCAAACTTATCTGATGTTCACGTCATCAACAAAAAGTTACTAGATTGTCTATTTGTAATTCGGTTTAAAGTTTGGAAAGTGACTATTTCTATAGATGATTTACTTGCGCACATATTAGATGGTATAAGGAAAGACTACAATTTATTAGAACTGTCAAAATACGAGGTACGAGACGACAGCACTGTGTGAAACGTCATCATCTAGTAACCTTGTATGGATGACGTGAACATCATATAGTTTTAGATAAGCTATATGTATGTATAAATTAAATTTCCCTAACCATGAATTTATTTGTTAAGTTTCGTGTTTAATACGCTGAATGCATATACGTATAATGACGTAATAAAAAAATATAATTTTTAAAAAAATAGATCAAGGACATTATTATGTATGTTAAAGTGTAAAAAATTGTAAGTTAACAATTACCTACAACTCAATGTAACATTTTTGATTACTAAATACGTAAGAACAATTGTCTAAATTTCAATTTGTTGTGTTGATACGGCAAATTAAACCTTAGTGTAGTCGTTGTTTTCGTTAAACTATCAGTTTACATGTAGATACTAAAGATTTCCATCAAATCGCGTTAATGCATTTTTAAATAATCCTTGTTTATGGATTCTAGAATTATTAAAATTTGAAATTAAAAATTTAAAATCGTTAATTAAAAACTGCTCATAAAAATCTTTCAATAGATGAAAAATACGTATACTACTGATCAAAAAATACTTGATATGCGTTTTTATTTTAACTGCAATCATTCTTTAATTACCTACTGTTTAATATTATTATCAAAAGGACATGTGGATGTTGTTACTGCAAATGTTCCTCCACGTTTGGTTTTCCCGGACAGTGATGGTCAATATCTTTAAAATTCTTACACTTCTGTAAGTATATTCCACTGCTACACGGTGGTGGTATCCTATCGGGGTGAAGCGTTAGTCATAATAATAACGTAAAGTGGAATATCATATGTAAAACTAAAAGGCGGACAGTTTTAAGAATGGGCCTGTTCCGACAAAATAATTCCTATTTTAATTTAATTATTTTATTAAAATTGTTATCTAGTGCGAGAGTAACACGTTTACAATGAATAAAATGGCGAGTCATAACATTTCCAGTAAAAATTTGCAAAATACGCGTGAAAATAGACTCGTCAATTCTTATAATAATACGTTTTGTTTACCTATTGTCAATAAACGTTAATAATCTAATTTTATGTTCAATTTATCAAAAATTAATTAAATAAGTACACGTGTATTAAAATAAAGAATAATATTCGATAAATTAACACAAATAAAAAAACAAAACACAAAAATAACTACCGGGGAGGAAATTGACAGGTGCGAAACGAACTCGGGGCGAAATGTCTATCCCATTCCCGATAATCGGGATACACCATAATTTCCAATATTATGCATATATTATATACATAGATATTGAAAATGTCTTTTTATTAGTACCTACCTATAATCCGTAAATTATTTAAGTTCCTATAACTGCCTAAATTTAAATACACAATAATGACCTAGCTGTTCTGTATTTTATTTAGAAACTATTTTGTCGTGTTTATTTTATAAAGAACTGGGAATTTTGACAGGAGGCTATTTTGTCGGCGCTATTTTAGATTGGGATATTTTGTCGGTGTGCCACGGAACCCAATAGTATTTTCCTACTTATGAAGTAGTTTTAGTTAAATGTCGACAACAAATAATATATAAGTAATCATAAAAATGCGAACGTAACGTAAGACTAAATTAACGTCATTATTTAGTATAATGACCATCATGTGTTTGTTACACGTCATTTCCACTGAAATCTTAGTTGCAATCGATTAACAGTTTTATAATAAAATGAACGTAAAGCGAAACTTTTACATTAGAAATCGATAAATAATCTATAAAACACAGGAGCAATAACACAAAGTATAAAAATTTAAGTTGACTTGACGAGTCTTTCGCGCATTTATCGTTCCTAGAAAACCACATACCTACTTACGTAGCGTAATATTTTATTCCAAATCAATGTTTTCTGTTGCATAAAGCTAATAACTTCCTTGCCAGGTTATGGCTAACGTTTAATATTCCATCCACTTTACGCCTAAAACTGTGTTTACGGTACGATATAGAGTTATGCTGTTTGTACTGAAAGCACGGAGAGAAACGCATAAAATGACGTCACATCGTAAACTCTTGTAATAAATTACATTGATTGGTCTTGCTTGATTGTCAACAAGAAGTGTTATTGTTAAAAAAATACCTGATTTTACCGACGATAACAATCATAATTTTCTTCTTCTGAGAAAAGCTATATAATATTGATTTAAAGTAATATTAATTAGGAATTTTGCATCCACTCTGGTCGAAAGTGGTTCGTCAAAATACGTTTTATACGGTTTGACTTTAATAAAAATGTCACTTTGTTCTATTCTACAATATGTAAGTACCAATAGGTATTTAAAATTTTTAAATTTAATTGTATATAAAATTTTTTTTTCGAAATTTAATTTCACCATTAGCTAATTAAAATGCATTAACATAAGTATTTATAGATGTTCAATTGGCCCGATTCACTAAAATCTTGCTTACATTTAGCAAGGAACGTTACTGCTTATTTAAAAGTTGTTTGTTATAAAGGATAATTCAGAATTTGTATTACAAAATTACATGCTTAAACAAGAAACTAATAAAAATCGCGACTGTGCCGCATTACATACCTCTACTAGAAAATTGTAATATAAGTTCGGAATTACTCTTTTTAACAGACAACTGTCAAATAAGCAATAAAGCTTTTTACTAAATGTCAGCAAGATTTTAGTGAATCGAGCAGAACGTTATTTATTTTCATTTAACAGAATATAAGTATTCAGTACTTACATTTAATATTAAAGAAGATAAAATTAATACGATAAATAAAAGGATAAAATTAAGATAAAATTACTAAAAAGAAAAAAGTAGGAGTAATAAATAAGTAATATAATATGTAGGTACCTATCTATCTAGAGATTTTCATGAATTGTTATAAAATGATTTTACTTAATACTCGCAAGCTTTGTTTAAACGGTTACTGTTTAGAAATTATCAGCTTCTAATAAACTATTCATTTCGTATATTATTTATTAATAATTTATAGTTTTAATTTTTTCAAAGAAGATTTTGACCAATATCGTGTACCCAGCAATTTATTGATTTAGAATTTCAATTAGTTTTCTGTTGATACGTTAACGTTATGACTATGTATTTAACAACTAATAAAATAATTACGAAAATACATATAAGCATATTAAAAGCTACCTGATTGTCATGAACATAAAATAAAATCAATATGAATAATAGCAAATTGACTGTATAGTCAGTTATAAAAATATATTTGCACTGCTAATATAGAAATATAACAGAAATTTGAAATCCTTCTTAATGAATACCTAAAAATTATTAGTATAATGAGTAGCAAAAAAGGCTGGAAGAGAGGTGGGACAGAATTTAAATATAGGCTGTATTTTATTAGATATCTAATAAAGTAAAAACGAAAACACTTAATAAACGGAACTTTACTTCCAAATTAAATATGAAATAATTGATAAAAGCACGTATCGCGCAAAGGAAGTGATAGAAATTTAAATTGGTTAAAATTATACTCGATAAGCATTTTACAATCGGGGGTTATTTATCTACATGATCTTGGTATTTCTATAGATTGTAATATTAAGGGGTCTACATACACTCAATGTTATTGCGTAATAATACTAAATGATGAATTCTCATGTATTTTGCCCTTTAAAACTATTCTATCTAATTAAACTTTATTTTTTAATAATATCTATCATTTTAACATACTTAAGAAGTAATTCTATATTGGTTTCTTATGCAAATACGTAAAATTTAAATACGACACAATCTTGACCATTTATTCTACATACGATCGCTCAATAATATTGTACAAACTTTTAATCTCACCTACAAACCGTATTAATAGTTTATAAGAAAACTGTGACATTATAGGACTATGGACATATGTAGGTATTTAGAATATTCTATGCGTGATTAGACACACACACACATTGGATTGTGATAAAAATTAAATGTTAAAAAATCAATTCTAATGCGGTAGGTATATATGATTTAATTCTAGTAACTACATTTAAATTTAATGACTGGAAAAAATATTATCAAGTGATTAAAAAAAATTCAAGGGCTAACTGGTTTAATTATTCATATTTATTATCATTAATTACAGATTGTGAGTCATAAAGTGGGCAATTATCTCTATCAGTAAATAAATAGAAAATTATCGGTTTTACATAATAATACATATTTAAAAATTAGATCTCAATTATTTATCTTGCAATTATTTTATTAACTTAAAACTGTCACGAATAGCGGCTATTGCTGCTGAACTGACATTGTTAATTGAAAAAAAAAATTATTATCTAGGTATCCATATAATATATTTTCCTTGTGTTCAATATGAACGTCTACGTTTAAAGTCTTTTGATTGTAATAACTAATGTTTTTGAGTTATTTATAAAAACTATTTACTAACTTTTCGTTTAACTTATAATATATAAATAGGCCGTCCATATACTATGTCTTTTACTACGTAACACGTAGCACGTGGACAGAAAAACAGAAGTTTGGCCAAACTAAAAGAGCGGTTTGTATGACTTACTACACTACACTTAAAAATACAATACAACTAATAAACTCATAAATACAACTGAAGAACAAATCGTAGCAAAAACGGAGCTGTGTGTACACTACCATAAGCCGCGTCAGTTTGCGCAAAAAACCGTGCAAACAAAACGTTATCAAAAAGCGTAACGCGTGGGCGACCCTTTAAATTAATCAAAAATATACCTATAGGTTTAATTTTATTATATTAGTCCTTTTATTTTTAATGTAGTAGAAATAATAAGAGGTCTATTTTTATTTATAAGATCATTTATTTTCACTAATATAAATAAAGATTGATCAATAGTCGCGTCCAGTGATTATTTAAATTTAAATAATCCCAGTACCTATTTATTATTTGAGACGATTGGGAGTTTCAGATTGTGTAGGCGTTCGAAGGAGGGATATTAAAATAATTGATGTCATTTTAATTCTAGTAATCTTTGATTCTAAAGATCATACGTGGAAATTGCTATTATTCGAGAATTTAGTGTAGGTAATTTAAGACCATGATAACGTTCAACTAAGAATATATAATTATTTTATTTTTGGGTATTTTCTCGTACCTTATTATTGTGAATGACTGCAAACCTTATACGACGATCATAATAACATAGAGAAGTTGATAAATTTACGTTTTAAATCGCACACATAATTATAGAATTAAGTTGTTTCTAATAATTTTTTTAATTCTTGAAATTATACATATATATAATTACCTACAATTTAATGCGTTCAAATATTAGATTTTTATACGTACGTATCTATGTATATATATATATATATATATATATTGAAAATAGATTATGATCGTGTGATGGTTTTAGATTTAACAAAATTAAATTGCCTACGTAATTTATTTTTAAAAATTCGTAGTAACATGCAATAAATGAAATACATTTACGGAGAAGTATAATATTATGAACGTCATTGTCCTTCACATCACGTAAATTCGATGGCAATAAAAATTTAATTAATCGTCTCAAAATATAAAGCTATAGCCTACATAATTTAAGTACAGTCAATAATTAAATCCGCTTTAAGAATCCTTGTTTAGGTAATCGATGAGTCATATAATGATCGAATAATTGCATAAGATTATAAGAAATCAATTTTGATAAATGGGCATTTCATCTTCGGATATTGAATAAAATAAAAATAATTTCTGTAATATTATATATAAGTACTTGTAGGTATGCATGTACAAGATATTTTTAACGTAAGTGATCTTGATGACACGTAGCGTCATCCGACGAAAATTCAGTTATAATAAACAACATGTCATCTGTTACAACTTGGATTTATTTTTATTATGCAAATTTTTCTTCTTTTTTGATTATCCCTTATCTAACGATTTCTTAATAAATAGACCGAAAAAGAATATAAACATTTTTACTCAATGTAAATGAAAGTGGTTTAAATGTATTTAATTTTACAAAAAGGTGCTGTAGGGTATTTTATTTTTCACAAAACACCCGATGAATTGTTATAGCTCTCCGTACCCATAAAAAAAAATATGGAATATCGTATTCTCTTATTTTACAATAATAGAGTACCTAATGCAGTTTTTCCGAGCAATTGTTTTGAAAAAATCTAAAATAGAATCCATTTGTTTTATCGTATATATAATTAATTGAAAGGGGAGTATTAATTAAGTCTATATTGGGGCCTACGGCTCGTTATCGGTAGATCTAATACGGCCGAAGTAACATTTTTATTACAATCTAGTGGTGGTTCGATTGACATACATTAACGTTGGACTTGGTGGCCCAAAGGCATGGACACTTTGATGGTGCGGCCCGTGCGGTGTGAGGCCGCCGTGCTATACCAACACCGGCCACAAGGCTTATTATTACGCCGCTCTGTTATTAAGTTCCGCCAGCCTGCCCATTGCCCATATATCACCGCACACACTCAGTGATTGTAGGGTGTAAACTTTGTCATTTGATTTCTCTCAATTTTATACTCGCCTAACAGACGTAACGGTTCCCGCATTTAACATTTTACGTCTTATGTGAACCTCACGTTATCTATCTAGAGATTTTCATGAATTGTTATAAAATAATTTTAATTAATACTGCAAGCTTTGTTTAAACGGTTACTGTTTAGAAATTATCAGCTTCTAATAAACTATTCATTTCGTATATTATTTATTAATAATTTATAGTTTTAATTTTTTCAAAGAAGATTTTGACCAATATCGTGTACCCAGCAATTTATTGATTTAGAATTTCAATTAGTTTTCTGTTGATACGTTAATGTTATGCCTATGTATTTAACAACTAATAAAATAATTACGAAAATACATATAAGCATATTAAAAGCTACCTGATTGTCATGAACATAAAATAAAATCAATATGAATAATAGCAAATTGACTGTATAGTCAGTTATAAAAATATATTTGCACTGCTAATATAGAAATATAACAGAAATTTGAAATCCTTCTTAATGAATACCTAAAAATTATTGAGTATAATGAGTAGCAAAAAAAGGCTGGAAGAGAGGTGGGACAGAATTTAAATATAGGCTGTATTTTATTAGATATCTAATAAAGTAAAAACGAAAACACTTAATAAAAGGAACTTTACTTCCAAATTAAATATGAAATAATTGATAAAAGCACGTATCGCGCAAAGGAAGTGATAGAAATTTAAATTGGTTAAAATTATACTCGATAAGCATTTTACAATCGGGGGGGGCGGTTATTTATCTACATGATCTTGGTATTTCTATAGATTGTAATATTAAGGGGTCTACATACACTCAATGTTATTGCGTAATAATACTAAATGATGAATTCTCATGTATTTTGCCCTTTAAAACTATTCTATCTAATTAAACTTTATTTTTTAATAATATCTATCATTTTAACATACTTAAAAAGTAATTCTATATTGGTTTCTTATGCAAATACGTAAAATTTAAATTCGACACAATCTTGGCCATTTATTCTACATACGATCGCTCAATAATATTGTACAATATTTTAATCTCACCTACAAACCGTATTAATAGTTTATAAGAAAACTGTGACATTATAGGACTATGGACATATGTAGGTATTTAGAATATTCTATGCGTGATTAGGCACACACACACATTGGATTGTGATAAAAATTAAATGTTAAAAAATCAATTCTAATGCGGTAGGTATATATGATTTAATTCTAGTAACTACATTTAAATTTAATGACTGGAAAAAATATTATCAAGTGATTAAAAAAAATTCAAGGGCCAACTGGTTTAATTATTCATATTTATTATCATTAATTACAGATTGTGAGTCATAAAGTGGGCAATTATCTCTATCAGTAAATAAATAGAAAATTATCGGTTGTACATAATAATACATATTTAAAAATTAGATCTCAATTATTTATCTTGCAATTATTTTATTAACTTAAAACTGTCACGAATAGCGGCTATTGCTGCTGAGCTGACATTGTTAATTGAAAAAAAAAATTATTATCTAGGTATCCATATAATATATTTTCCTTGTGTTCAATATGAACGTCTACGTTTAAAGTCTTTTGATTGTAATAACTAATGTTTTTGAGTTATTTATAAAAACTATTTACTAACTTTTCGTTTAACTTATAATATATAAATAGGCCGTCCATATACTATGTCTTTTACTACGTAACACGTAGCACGTGGATAGAAAAACAGAAGTTTGGCCAAACCAAAAGAGCGGTTTGTATGACTTACTACACTACACTTAAAAATACAATACAACTAATAAACTCATAAATACAACTGAAGAACAAATCGTAGCAAAACGGAGCTGTGTGTACACTACCATAAGCCGCGTCAGTTTGCGCAAAAACCGTGCAAACAAAACGTTATCAAAAGCGTAACGCGTGGGCGACCCTTTAAATTAATCAAAAATATACCTATAGTTTAATTTTATTATATTAGTCCTTTTATTTTTAATGTAGTAGAAATAATAAGAGGTCTATTTTTATTTATAAGATCATTTATTTTCACTAATATAAATAAAGATTGATCAATAGTCGCGTCCAGTGATTATTTAAATTTAAATAATCCCAGTACCTATTTATTATTTGAGACGATTGGGAGTTTCAGATTGTGTAGGCGTTCGAAGGAGGGATATTAAAATAATTGATGTCATTTTAATTCTAGTAATCTTTGATTCTAAAGATCATACGTGGAAATTGCTATTATTCGAGAATTTAGTGTAGGTAATTTAAGACCATGATAACGTTCAACTAAGAATATATAATTATTTTATTTTTGGGTATTTTCTCGTACCTTATTATTGTGAATGACTGCAAACCTTATACGACGATCATAATAACATAGAGAAGTTGATAAATTTACGTTTTAAATCGCACACATAATTATAGAATTAAGTTGTTTCTAATAATTTTTTTAATTCTTGAAATTATACATATATATAATTACCTACAATTTAATGCGTTCAAATATTAGATTTTTATACGTACGTATCTATGTATATATATTGAAAATAGATTATGATCGTGTGATGGTTTTAGATTTAACAAAATTAAATTGCCTACGTAATTTATTTTTAAAAACTCGTAGTAACATGCAATAAATGAAATACATTTACGGAGAAATATAATATTATGAACGTCATTGTCCTTCACATCACGTAAATTCGATGGCAATAAAAATTTAATTAATCGTCTCAAAATATAAAGCTATAGCCTACATAATTTAAGTACAGTCAATAATTAAATCCGCTTTAAGAATCCTTGTTTAGGTAATCGATGAGTCATATAATGATCGAATAATTGCATAAGATTATAAGAAATCAATTTTGATAAATGGGCATTTCATCTTCGGATATTGAATAAAATACAAAATAATTTCTGTAATATTATATGTAAGTACTTGTAGGTATGCATGTACAAGATATTTTTAACGTAAGTGATCTTGATGACACGTAGCGTCATCCGACGAAAATTCAGTTATAATAAACAACATGTCATCTGTTACAACTTGGATTTATTTTTATTATGCAAATTTTTCTTCTTTTTTGATTATCCCTTATCTAACGATTTCTTAATAAATAGACCGAAAAAGAATATAAACATTTTTACTCAATGTAAATGAAAGTGGTTTAAATGTATTTAATTTTACAAAAAGGTGCTGTAGGGTATTTTATTTTTTACAAAACACCCGATGAATTGTTATAGCTCTCCGTACCCATCAAAAAAAAAATATGGAATATCGTATTCTCTTATTTTACAATAATAGAGTACCTAATACAGTTTTTTCGAGCAATTGTTTTGAAAAAATCTAAAATAGAATCCATTTGTTTTATCGTATATATAATTAATTGAAAGGGGAGTATTAATTAAGTCTATATTGGGGCCTACGGCTCGTTATCGGTAGATCTAATACGGCCGAAGTAACATTTTTATTACAATCTAGTGGTGGTTCGATTGACATACATTAACGTTGGACTTGGTGGCCCAAAGGCATGGACACTTTGATGGTGCGGCCCGTGCGGTGTGAGGCCGCCGTGCTATACCAACACCGGCCACAAGGCTTATTATTACGCCGCTCTGTTATTAAGTTCCGCCAGCCTGCCCATTGCCCATATATCACCGCACACACTCAGTGATTGTAGGGTGTAAACTTTGTCATTTGATTTCTCTCAATTTTATACTCGCCTAACAGACGTAACGGTTCCCGCATTTAACATTTTACGTCTTATGTGAACCTCACGTTCAATAAGTTGATCTGTGCTCATAAATTATAAAAAGTTTAAAAGTAAAACAAAGTTTTTAATTTACTTACTTAGGTAATAGTTTTTTTTTTGATTAATTTTAAACGAATGTGTATTTTAACGAATATATTGTGATATGGATTTTTCGAAAAAAAGAAACATTCCATACTTGTTTTTATAATCTAATGCCGATTTAGATTGTCCTACAAATAATTTACAAAGCAACAGGTGCGGAAAATTACTTATTGGGAAAAATATTGAGCACTGATGTTAATAAAAATACTACGTGAGCTTATCTAAGTAAAAAATCAAATTTTCTGAAAATCGTGTGAGAAATAGTAAAAAAATACCTTCAGAATGATACTAACAAAGTGATTTTTTTAATTTTCCAATAGGAAAATTTTATTACATTCATGGTCAATGAAACAAACAGGTGTGACGGTCAGATGAAATCGTTTGGAAACATTTTATTTGAAATAGGTAAATACGTAGGTGTATAAAACAAAATTGGAAAATTATGTTTTTCACTTGCGAAACGGTGTAGGTATATAAACCGAATAAAACGTTGATATTTTGAAATCACTATATCTACACTTTTTTTACAGTGCTTTTGTTTTGTCAATCCCCAGACGTATTCAGTGACGTATCTATTAGTAATTATGTGGTTGTAAATTTAATTTTCGGTAGTTTTTGGTTTTAGATTCCGATATTTTGGCTCTAACTGTAAGTTTGTTTTTTTTTAAGAACGCACCCCTAACTCACCTAATTGACAACCTTTGTCTGTGATGTTTTCAATTTGTTTTCGAACGCGCTTCGAAAAATTTATTTACAAAAATTATTATTTAAAAATTATTTATTTATTCAGATTTTATATTTAACAATACTCTACAATATTTTCAGATATCAGTTAAAAATAATTTTAAACATGTAAAACACCAATGTATTGTAATTCGGGTATAATTCATATACTTATTCAACAGATTTCTGAGATATACTAAATTATAAATAAAGTTCAGTTTTTGTTGTGTTTAGAACAGTATTATATAAGAATATAGTATTATATCGGGATAATTTAGACATAGAATTTAATGTAAAAGGATTCTAATATTCTAAAAATTTATACGATTTATAAAAGTTCTTTAAAAGAAGGCGTTAGAAGAAGACGTTACCTAATGCCAACACCTTATTCCTTAATGTTTAGTTCAAATATTTTAACGGTATTTATTTGGTTTTAGTCAAACCACGCGTTTATCGTGCCTTAACTGTAATTATTGAAATGATTAGGTAAGTAAAGGTGGGCGATACGCCGAGTTCAATTTCAACACAGACAGTACTCATAACAATAATAATTTTGGTCGTGAAAGCGTCCGTTATATTTCAATTCAATTTTACTATTTAATATTGATTATAACTGTGACTTTAATTCCTGCTCACCTTTAAGTAATTAGGAAAGACGTAATAATAAATTGTCTAATTTATGCCGACTCACCTGCAACAAAAAAATGTTTACAATTTACAGTTTAATATACAAAAAAAAATTGGCAAAATTTACAATCAAGTAAATCATGATGATCGGACTTTTTAAAAATTCCATTCGTACCTAGATCTACCTAAACTTCAGAATTTACAGGTAACAAAGCAATGCTGAATTAAACACAATAAAATAAATCGTAATGATTTTTCAAATTGAATACAAGAATGTAGTATAGAAAGAAAAAATTGAATGGAATTTTGTTCATTCATCAAATCAAACAATAGGTTAGCCTTCGGTTAAATAACCTATGAAAGCTTAATATACTATATTAAACCATTGTATCGCATAAGCGCCAAATACCTACTATATCGAATATAATCGATTTACCCCAAATTTATATTTAGACAATAAAATATATTTTCTTTTAAATGCAGTAAGTATTAATTAACAATAAAATAATTTTTGTTTAATGTACGTATTAAGTATATCCGATCCATACTATGCACGCGAAGGCACATCGATCTTTGTTTTGAACAAATTCTCGCGATGCTCTTTTTAGGGGATGTTATATAGAAAGTTATTAGCTCTTTTTAAGGACCCAAACAATTTATTCCTCGTTTAGTTACAATTTTTCTTTAGTAAACCTGTACCTGTAGTATTCTACTACATTTTCTAAACCCAAAATAATAAACTGAACTGTTTATATGGTCAATGCCAATGAAAAATAATCGAATGTACCAACAATATCTATAGTAATAAACCACATTACAGAAATTGATCTGATAAAATTTATAAGCAAGAGCTAAATGAAGAGTTGACGAAAAAAGCGACATGAACACTATGTGTATTTACTGGATATTCACTCTTGAACAATAATCTCATCATTGTTATCACTAGATAACTACATTTCAAAAATCGGATTTAGATCGTATACTCTCGCTGTTTATTCAATAACCAAAAAAGTTATATTATAATTATATTATATTATAATTCAAATTATATCAGCAATATCTTTCAAAATAGCCAAACAATTGTTCATTTTTTAAATAAGAAACATTTAACGCAAAACGTGTTGCCGAAACACGTAACCGAAGAAGAAAAGCTTACAAGTACATTTATGTAGATAAATATTAGCAACTGTATTTTTTGGAAACCACTCCTGTACAGAGACGTTAAGAGTATCTATCAACGACACTTTTGAAATGTCTGCATCAATTACGAGTTCCGTTGATCGTTTGTGAATTCGGTTGTAAAAAAATTCAATAATGAAGCAGAATCAGTACAAAGTGGACAAAAAAAATTGTATTATAACATCCCGTTCGGCCGTTCCGGAGTATTGAGCTGTGAAGAGAGGGCGCACCCCAGACAGGATGGGTGTTCCATGGCCCCCTTACACCTTCTTTCATAGTTCATCGTAACTACGGGTGTGTCATATACTTTTAAATTTAAAGGATATAATTTGACGTTTTTGTATTACATAAGTTATAGGTAACGTTTAACCTGATATGGACGCTGTTGTATTTTACACAGACTATACAATGATAAGCAAAAATAAACATCTAGATAACATAAATTATATATTTATAACGGCTCTAATTGAAGAATAACTGAGCATGAAATCAGAAACCAGATCCCTTTCTAATTTAACATGCAATTAATAATTGTCGCACAACTGAAGTTTGTGTACCTATTACTTGTTTTTATTATTTAAAATTCGCATTAATCAAATTAAATCAACTAGAACATCAAATTAACGTTTGATTGCAACAGTTGCGTAAAAATAGTACGGATATTATGTCGAATTTTCGTTTAGTTCATTGATCGACTAAGTTTCGATTTGATTTTCAATAGTTAAATTAAATTGTACCTACCTAAACGATAGAAATTTTATAGAAAATTGTTTGATGTGAGTATTTGATAACTAATAAGTGTTTTGTTTGTCTAAATCAAACAAACAATACTTAATAGATGATTAATGCTTTGGAATAGGGCATTTGAGTTCGAAACTGTTTCAAAGCATGATTATTAGATTTTTAGATGAAATTTTATTATCTTGTAATATTCGCGTAACTAATTATAAGTAGGTACCTATATGTTATATATTTAAACAAACAACTTAATTAATAGAACGTTATATTTGATCACATTAACGACGTAGCATATTCATAATAATTTATTACATTTTTCATGTCTATTAACGATGATATGTGAGTACCTACACGTGATTACACGCTTTGTTATGAATTGGATAGAACTTAATAATTTTTTGAATATTTATTGATAAATATAGTAATAATATAAAATGAACATGTACCTATAATGCATATTAACTTCTAGGTAATTGTTAATACAAGAAAACAGGTAGCTTAACATGGTAAACACACAGGCGTCGTAATATGC
Organism: Rhagophthalmus giganteus; assembly: GCA_036326145.1. NCBI lineage: Eukaryota > Metazoa > Arthropoda > Insecta > Coleoptera > Rhagophthalmidae > Rhagophthalmus > Rhagophthalmus giganteus. The sequence goes on from JARFJA010000001.1 coordinate 54,772,578, forward strand.
TCGTCATCTCAATTATTATGGCGATCCACAAAATGTGAAATAGAAAATAAAGCCTGGTTTGAAATCTAGTAACACTAACGTTAACAATAACAGTAGGTAATATTAAAATACTTTGGTACCTACGTAATTTTTGCAATACAGCTCTATTAAGTTAATAAGACGGTGCAAGTGAACCGTTGTCTTGGAATAAAAAATTTAAGGTGTATAGTAACACTTTTTAAATTTGTCCCATTTTTTGGAGAGCGCAAGTAGAAAAGCAAAGGCGTAGAGTGTGCAAGTTGTGATTTCTCAACATCCTGCCTCAATTACCGGGTAATTAGCAAATCCCCCTCTGCACCAAGACCACGGGCCCGGTAGCACAATGCTGGGAACGCCCTGGTGAGAGGTCGTCGGGTCATTTTCCCATCAGAATACTCCCACACTCTATATTAGTCTTGTGTACCTATGTGGAGTAACTAAAAAAGATACGCAACATTTTCATGTGTCAATAAGCGTAGTAGGTATATACTCTTGTTTGGACATCTTGCGTGTGCTATCCACGTGAGACGTTTAGTACTATTTTGTAATTTTGCATTTCGTCGAAACGTTTCGTTTTAATCGTTTTTGTTTTTTAAATTGTTTCTATCGCCATTATCGAAATATTCTGTTTAGGTACCTACCTATAACTATATTTCGTAAAAAACGAGATACGTATAAAAGTAAAAAATAAAACAGTTATTAAACAATATACCTATAGGACAATTGAAAGTTAAACCATTCAAAATTTGTTAATTCAGTTAATCAAATTAATTCAAATTTAAAATAATTGTTAATTCCAAAAATTGTTCAAAACATTGCTACTTAATATAATGTATTATACTTACTGTTGTGCAGTAGTTATCGTTATATGTATTTCTTTATTGTTACGAGTTTACATTTTTTCCGTTATTTATTCAGTAAATTAACCTACATTCTTGAAGTAGGTTTATCTTGAATATGTTCGATTATGTCGACGTTAAAATATAGATAAATATATGTTATAAGGGTTCAAAACTTACAATTTATGTTCTATTGAATAAAATAAAGATTAATATTGTTTTTATATATAATGACATAAAACGCGTACTAAAATATGACCTCTGGAAAACTTTGGTGTCTATCATGGTTTATTCAAAAATATACGACAGAAATTATGCCACAACCTTACATAAATTTTTAAATAGAATGTGCATATTTCTTATCAGCAACAGCGTAAAAAGCTCCTGTATATACCAATCTTCGTCCGAACACAGTACGACGAAATTAAGAGATTGCAAACTGGCATATTGTGAACACTTGTGCTTCCACAAAAATATATAGGCACTTACACCTATCTATAATGATCTTTAGATGACACATTTACAGGGCTATATATTCTTCAGAATTCGACAATAGTCATTGAATGAATAACGCGTCAAGTTATTTTAAAATTATTACCATATGAAGGTTATTTAATAAATATTACAATTTCCTAGTTAAATAAACGTCAGTAAACTGAAATTATCATTTTTATCAAAGGTCATACTTATTTAGATGATCGAATACATCTTTGTATAATGGTCTAGGTTGTATTTACCTATACATCTACAATCTATTCCGTAAACTTTGCAAATAATCAATTAATTATACCATTTACTTATGACGTCGATTAGGTAACACAAATGGGTACCTACATAAACACGCACGAATATTAAATTAATAAATTCAAAAATATATAAGCTACGCCATACTTATACATATTGCAGATGGGTAATGTAAATCGTGGAAAATAAATGCCTTATTTTCGATATTAATTATGTATTGAATAGCTTCATACTATTTTTAATAGCACGGTTTGCAATAATAATCAAGGTTTGCATTTTAAGCAGTTAGGTATTTTAAATTCTATATATAGTAGGTAATAAACAAACTTATTATTAGACAAACTTATTAAATTAGGTCAGTTATATAAAACTTACAAAAAATTAGTAGAGTAACATTTATTAAAAATTTAAAGAAACTATTTGTATGTTATAATTTTTTCAATATATATATATATATATATATATATATATATATATATTATTTTGAATTTTAATAAGTTTTAATATATAGGGTGTTTGAGAAAAACATGGCAATATTGCTAGAGGTGATAGAACAGTGAAAAATAAGTGGGGTTCGATTAATACACATTTGTACAACGATCATCCGTTTTTTAGATAAAGGGCGTTAAAAATTACTTTTTGTAAAACTTTTTTTTCGACTACATCAAAACTACGAGCGATATAGTATTCAAATTTGACATACAAATGTTTTCGGAGTCGCTGAAGCGATTGAAGGTGCTCACGTTCCCGTATCTCATAGTGGATATGTACTAGTTACACAATATTTACGACTAACTTTTGTTCATAACTTTTTGGGATTAGTTCTGTGGACATGAGAATTGAAAACATTGAAAGGTCGTCAAATTTTACATGAAAAAGTTACTAAAAGTCACCCAGACACATCGTTTGCGAGATATCTCATGAAATTAATGAAGTGATATACGCACGGAGATGACAATTAAGTAGGACTATTACTTTACTTCAGCGTTTATTCGTAAAAAACAAATGGATAATTAACAATAAATGCCGTAACAGTTCATCTAACAAGCACTACAAAACACGAAATGTGTCAAATCAAACAAAAGTCGAAAACAAACTGATCTCAATGTGTAATTGTTGCAGCTTTTCATCGCCATCTACTTTGCTAAAGCGCTGTTGGCGTAAAGTAATCACCCTCCTAAGTTGTCTGCTACGTGCCACATGCAAAAAACGTATCGTGTTGTTATATCGTGCGATATCACGACATCATTAATTACGAAATATCTCGAAAATGATACGCCTGGGCGACTTTTACCAAGAGTAACTTTTTTATGTAAAATTTGATAACCTTTCAGTTCTCCCAATTGTCGTGCCTATAAACCTGGCCTCAAAACAGCTATCAACAAAAGTTGATCGTAAATGTTGTGTAACTAGTGCTCTCTATGACATACGGAAACGCGAAATCGCTTCAGCTACCCCGAAAACAATTGCATACCAAATTTCAATACAATGTCGTTTGTAATTTTTCCTGTATATCAAAAACGAACGACTTTCGGACAAATGTGAATTAAGCAAACCTCATTTGTTCTATAACATTATTTGTTCTGATACAATTTCAATTTCAGAAAATTTCACATAGGTACACAAATGTAAAACGACGTTCCTAATAAAGATGGAATGTGCAAAAATAAATAAAGCTCATTGCATCGAACTTGCGAAAGCCTTTTTGTTTGCAAAGAGCGCAACAACCGTTCAACTACGTACTTGTGTGGGTGAATGAAGCGTACCTACCTAAACTTTTTCGTTGGATTGTGAATAACGCAAAAATAATAAACATTAATAACGTCATGAAGTAACTTTTTTATCTGATACGAAATTGTGACACATCATAATTTATGCATCTAGGTTTAGATGATACCTTCATGAGCTAATCTTTCGAAAGGTGTATCGTTCTTTACCTACTTTCGATAAATTGGTTGGGTTCAGTTAGACGGCACTTTGGCATATCATGCCCTATACGTGAAAAAATTGTCTGCGTTTAGGCCACCTTACTCAACGGAACTTACACCATTAGATTTTTATATTTGAGGTGATCTGAAGTGCACATGTCAGAAATACGATTAGTTAACGGACAAGCATTCGTGTTGTCCTATATATGTACTTACATGATGTAACATTCGCGTGTAATAAATACATTTTAGTTTAGCCGTATTAACTATAACGTCGATAACGCCGTATTAACGTCGATACATCTTATAATATGTTGTATAGCTAATGTTATTTCTAGTTAATATTATACGAATAATGTGCGGTATGTTAGATACTGTTAAATTAACAGATCATAAATTTTGAAAAAATAAATTGGAGATTGTTTCAACATATTAATTAATTACATCTTAATTTACAGAATAGGATTAGGAGTGTTTGCAAATACAGTAATTAATAACTACTGTTACGGTACGTAACTTCTGTTAGCAGCATTATTTGTTTATATAATTAACAATATCACACTCAATTAATAAGACGGATGTATGTCTAATTTTATATTATTATACATCGTACTTCTCTTATTAACGCCTACTCGCATTTGTGCTATAAAACTGGATTACTATACATTTCTATCTTATCCTTGTTCGATTGTTTAAACACTCTTCATTTAAATACTAATTACAGGTTTGTTATTGAGTAGGTTTGGTAGGTATATAATATGCATTTTTATTGTTATAGTTGTACCTTGTATTTTGAAGTGTTTGAGGTGGTTACAAAAGAAAATTTGATTTATGTTCCTTTAGAATTATTATTTATACAAAATTTCGGCCCCGCCTTCATTCACAGTTAAGAGAGGATTTATGAAGATAATTAAACTGGAAAAAATTATACGTCGATTGATCGTGCTAATACAACGTTTAATTAATTTTTATATTGTGCATCTAAATTATCACGATAATTTTGAATACTTTAGCACACCTTCAATTTGATATATATGTTTTAATGTCGGATAAATATAAAATATTAATAAAAGAACAATTTCTTTGGCATTTGTTTAATTCTTAAAATTGTTAAGTGTTTATTAAATTATTAAACCCTTCAGACTGAAAGTTGTGACATTAATTCTATTACCTGATGCTCAAAAAAGTTTAAGTGTAAAAATCTCATTGTCTGATCGATGCTTGCAAACATAATTTAAAAGCAGGCTACTATATAATAAATAATCGATACGTCTTAACGCCATTATAATAAATAAAGGAAATTATTTTTCAATCCTTATTATTCGAAAGATTGTAATTATCTTCCTAGGCATTGTAAATATGTACTTTTAATTAATTCTAAACAGGAACGTATCGGAAATCTCTTTGTTGTTCAAACAGTTCAAACTTGATAAACCGTAGGTGTATATTTCTATCCATGTATGTACACAGACGTTTTATCTTATCGAAGTGGTTACCACTTGTCACAGGTATAACGATAAGCCGATGTCGATAGGTCTTATCACACACGAAAGACTACTTGACCGCTTATATATACGCAATTGCTTTCCTTTAAATATAGTGCAAACCTTTCCTAAATCACGCACGCTCCATTACTAGAGAACGACAAAGAGGTAATCGTACGTAAAATACGAAAACAGAGTGTCCAACCGATAATAATAATTATTTAACAAGTTACTATCTTTCGTTGTATACATTTTTGATACGTTACATCCCACATTCCTGAACGAAAACTATACTTGTACTACTTTTATTAAATGTTTATACTTTAAGTGTACCGGAAGTTCTGTTTCACGACACACAAACTAAATTCGGAATTTTTTAATATTTTCAAACAAACTTCGATCGATTAAAATTGCGTGTTAAAAGTACAATTTAAAATTTGATAAAAATTCTAAAACACGATAAAAAATTTTATAACTACGTCTTATCGAATCTATAACAACTTCTACAATTCTCGTATAATTCGTATAATTTCTGAATACGGATGAGTTAAAAAAAAAAGTAACACTCGCAACGCCCCGTGCTAATTGTGTTATATACTTTTAGTATATTTTTATCTATTTACAATTATTTTATGTTATACTTACTCGATCTATTCGTGTAATAAAAAGCTACTATTTCTATACGGAGCATTGTGCGAAATTTTAATCTCGTAAAATAATTATTCGCCTACTTAAATGTAGTAAAAATATTAATCTCTGATATGCAAAATACCCACACTGATAACCTGAGGTTTAACCGGATTTTTATTTATTTTTCTTAGGTTGTCAGAATCGAAGAATATCCTGCAGTTAATTGTTTATTTTAAAGATTATCGAATCGTACGAATGTTATTAACTAAGTAGTTGTTCTTATTTGGTCTGATATAACAAAACAATGGATCTTATGAATAAAGTGAAGCAAATGCTTCTGCTTCAATTTACTACAATTTTTCAGCTCATATAAATAAAAGTACTCTCGTAGTAGGTATGTGATTTTACTCGTATGCTGTTCCAATTAATAAATTAACAAAATTCAAACCTTTTGTCCTATAAAATTGCCTCGTCCGGTTGATTTCCAGTTTCGGAAATTATTCTATAAATAACACGTTAACACCCACAAAAGCATAATAAAAAACTCAATCGACCTCAGTAATTAGTAGGAAGTGAAGACTTGGCGCAGTTGTTAATCGACCCTTGCTGATAAATACAGCAAAAGTTCCCTTAAATATCCAAGCTGTGGAAATTGCTCCTGTTTGCGGAGGAATTTTTCTGCGTTCCGTACCTGATAATGTACATTCTAGATGGGCATAACCCAGATGGGATGTACAATTTTTTATGTTTGTATGGAATGGTAAAATATAGTTTTTCTATAGATACTAATTAATTAACGACGAGTTACCTGGTAAAATAAACTTTATGAAGCTGCCACACCGAAACTATTAACTTTACAGAAAACAATGATAAGTAACAAATTGTAAGAAAGTTGCCCTAGTTTATTTTATCGTATAAACATTATTGTCGCAAAATGAACTGCAAAGGAAATTTTGGTAAAAAACTCATTTTTGTCGTCTTTTCCTCGCGATGGCGACTGAAGCATAGCATAAATTTATCGGAACTTTCATATTAGTTAACAAGGTCCATTACTAAGTTCCACTTTACCAAGTCTCCACTTCCTACTAATTACTTAGGTCGAATTTCTTAAAATGCCTAGACTACAATTGAAAGTCTAGACTTCACTAATACACGCATTTATTGTCCTAACACTGTAAGAGACGAGACCTAACTAAAGAGAATTTTTAAAACACTTATTCGAGTACGATACCGTTTGTTATATTAATATCAAAATGCTTTGTTTAAATTTAGAAAGTCTAGGTATTTTATCAAAAACGATTTGTCCAACTCGAGGTAATAAAGCACATGGGTTAGGATTCGAAAATTTTACGTAAGATCAACTGTGATTTATGCTCTTATCCACTATACGTATGTAGGAAATTAAAATTACGAGTTGCAGTAAGAAATTATTAAAGTAAGTAACGTATTATCAGTATCTACATATACATATCTAGGTAGGTAGGTGCTTATTTGATAGAATGCTGTTAAGATAGGTGCTGTTAAGGAATAACTAAAAATCAAATTTATGTAGAAAATTAAGAAATCGATAAATGTGGATCTCTTCACAGACAAAGTTAAACAAGGATTTAACAAGTTATAATACTTACGTATCACAATAAACATAAGAAAATATCGGCACTGGATAAGATCGCACATCTTGCGCGAAAATTGTCGTTTTCTTTTAAATATATTTTACGATTTTATGTTGGTGCAAATAAAAGGGCATTTATACCCGAAAAATGATACAGAAAAAATTATGTAAAATCTTAATCGAGTAAAATAATTATTTACTAAACTATAGTAAAGTACGTTTCTCTTATTTCTTTCCATCCACTGTATTATTATTTATAATAAAATTATAAGTAAAACTATTATCCAGGAGTAATTATGAAAAAATACCTCGCACAAGAAGAAAGTTACGATTCTTGTCTTATTAGTAGAATGCAAAATATGAAATGGTTTTTGGCGCATGGGTAATATAGTAAAAGTAATAATTGAGAATCGGCTACTACATTACTGGGAAAATCATTTAATAATGTTTTAATTAAAAATATATAGGTACTTACCTGCATAATGCGTCGTAATGACTGAAAAATTTATGGCTGATTACGTTTCTTTTTTAATAACCCACGATTTTACTGCTCATAAATAAACCAATTTTTATTTACATTTACATCATTAGATACACATAGATAGCTCATTTTTTTTTCTTGTTGGAATTTTCTTTTTAAATACATTGTAAATAGTCTACTTAATTGAACTGGGGGAATAATGGACGAGCTGCTGAAAATTTCAAATTTACTGTGTCAAGAATTTATTGCAAAAATTCATGTTCGTTTTTCAGAAAATGTATGATATATAGAGTGATGCTTTACAATTTCGACTATAACGTTGTCAACTGAAGTGATATCAAAACGAAAAAAAGAGCGTTTAATTGTGTACATAATCTGCATGTCCACTATTGACAACAACATTTTACACATAATTAAATAAGGAACTACCGTGACCGTCCTATTACCCTCAGGACAGACAAAAATGTTGAACTTGGTTATTTGTTATTGAAATCAGCAACTGTTTATTTGTACCTTTCTGGAGCACGTATCAAAGAGAATAACTAAAAGTAATTTAATCACATAGTTTTGTACATATTTAATGGTTTTATCCACTATTACCAGCTTAGACCACTATTCCCCTCACAACCCTTATAAGTAATATTGTTTTTTACTAGAAATATGATATTAAAATTATAAGTGGTATACAAAAGCAATGTTGTCTATTACACAACGCAACGTAAACTCTTAAAATGTGGTCCACATTTACTCTAATTAAAAAATAATAATTTTTTATATCTGATATATTTATCGCCGTTAAAACCGTTCCCACTGTTTAATTCCATTTGTAAACTTATCATTGTCGGGCTGAAACCAAAGTTCTAGTGTTTCTAATTGTGTCGAGGGCTAATATCTATTTTTTTTTAACTTTAGCCGGTAAGTAGATACAATTGATTATTTATTAATAATGAATTAGGTATTATACTAAGCGAGACGTTTAATAATATGTTTATACCTATATATCTTTTTATTACTCCTTTCTACGGTTATAGGTAGATAAAATTTCATAGATTTATTAATAGCAATAAAAAAAGTTATCGAACGCTATTTCTTTTGCAAAAATAAGTATTTCAGTTGCCGAAGCGCACAAATAAATAAATAATTAATTTTCTTATTGAATTGATATTTAATAATACGTAGTTATTATAAAAATTAAAAACACAACGTAATTCGATTGTTTATGTGTTTATTGCACTTAAATAAGTATTATCTATTTGTTATTTACGTATTACTTATTTTGTTTACTTTTGAAAAAATAATCGTTGTAAAATTTAATTAAGAGAATTTTTTTTATTTATGTATAGGTAGATGTCCATTATTTTTTAGAAAATTTTGAAATACATGCTTACATAATATACACCACCTACCAATAATTATCCGGACACCTATGCATATATTTGCGAATTCGCCTAATTTACATATTTCGCGATCGCCAATAGATGAACGACCAATATATAAATATAAAAAGTAATAAAAAAAAGTATTAAAAAATATAGAAAGCGATAATTAAGTACATTGACATTCTAGACAATCACGCCATGGTGTGCCAATCACCGTGCCACAGAAGTACAAATGTTATGCAGAATTACAAAGACTTGGACGTGAAACGATTTTTGTGGCCCGCTCGGAGTCCCGTTCTCAACCCAATCGAGCATTTGTGGGACGAATTGGAACGACGATTTAGGTTCAGACCAACACGTCCGAGTTCAGCAGCTGAACTGATATCGGCTTAGCAGAAGCAATGGAAAAAATTGATTTCTAATCTAGTCCAAAGGTGAATCTATACTTTACGAGAATAATAAAAATCTCATGACGTGTTTTTTTCGCACGTGTCCAAACAATTATTGATTGGTAGTGTATGTATAATACCTACCTATGTAGGTACTTTGCATTTTATTTTGTACGTCAATTTATATTTAAAGAAACCAATCATTCATTTCTACTCGTTATAGGTAATATGTTGCAATTATTCCACTTGGTTGAATATCTCAAAAAGTAGTGAAGTGTACTACCTATATCCTATTAGGATAATAAGGGAAGTGAGCAGTCGTAAAAAATTTAAACTAGAAATAAGTAGATATGTAAGGTAAGTACCTACTTAACTATACTTAATACTGAACGACTATTAATTTTAACTGAAGGATCGTTTACTAACAATCAATTTTTTTTATAAACCGAAGTTCAGTAGTTTGTAGATATACCAACCTAATACGAAAGGGATAACGAACAGTTTCATAAAAACCTTGAGCACGGTAATTATACCACTAATTAAGGTGGAATGTTTAATTTGACGTACTGTAATTCGCTGTAACATCAAGGATGATGTGCTAAGAGCACGATCTTATTGAAAGGACTCTCGTAGGCGGTACCATTTTTAAAGGATTGCATAATTTGTTGTAGGTAATTATATTTAAATGTCATGATTTTAGTCTTTATAACGTATCGTAATATTTCATATTGTATAGTAAAATCACTATTAAACTAATTGTAAAACAGAAACCTTAACATTGTATTAGGTATTGCAGTTTACTTAAATTTTGAACAAAAACAATAGTTGATTAAGTGTGTAGGCACTTATCTGCATATACAGTAATACCCCGCATAGTCCGGGAAATCGGTTCCAACGATATCTCGGACTGTTTGAAACCGGACTAATCGTGGAAGTATAAAGACATACATAGTTCGATAAAGATTTTCCGCGATTTCTGTGATTTTTATTTCATAGTCTGGACCGGTACAGAACTGGTACCTATAGGTAATATTATATTCTTCAACGAGCGTATAATGATGGATATTATTTGCGAGGATTATTACCGCACGAGTTGAAGACGAGCGCCTCAAATTGTGTAGGTTTGCGGATTGCGATTGGACATTCGGGTGACGTATTAACCTGTGATCGGTGAATTACATTATTACGTACTGTGAAATAATGAGTATCAAATTGTATGTGTGTTATTAAATAGTCCGTGGAGAAAATTATTTATACAACACAGGTGACTTATTACAATTAATTAATTTTTTCTATCAGTGCATTTTGAATGAGAAAAGTCCATCTTACTAACTTGTAATTACCACATAGATACCAATGTACATATAATTATTTTTTATAATATACATAGGTACCTACTTGTATTAAGAGTTTAATTATTAAAAAAGAACATTTTCAATATCGATATTTATTTGTATAGGTAGATAACTTCTAACATTATCTTGGCCCAATCGGTTGAGAAATAATACAAGAAAATTATTCTGTTGAAGGACAAAACGAACTGGAGCTTTTTAGTAAATTTATCGAACATGAAATAATATTATACTATAGTCATTAGGAAAATAAGATAAAATAACAATAGGCGCAACAAAACCGCGAGAGGCGCGTGCCCCAAACAATAACGATCTTCGAAGCGCCATGTTTAAATAAATCTGTCAGATGTCCGTCTGTGAACCGTTATAGCAATTGAATGAACTCTATGAATGAACGTGAAGTCACACGTTCAGACAATGAGTGCTGGGATCTGAATTGTTTTACTTACTGTCTATTTACTGTTAACTTACACCCGTGCATTTTTTATTTCGCATTTTTTAACGTAAATCGGTGTTTGAATTAACTTCGCCGTTGAGACAAATTCATTAACATTCTGTATTTTTAATTGCGCATTACAATTTATTATTACCAACTATATGTATTACTGTAATTTATAATTTTAATATTAGTTAAGATATTTTTTGGCCTTTTACGTATCTACTGTAATAAACATTTACGTCGAATAAAATTAGATAAATCTAAAACGAATTTTATATCAAACTATTTTTGATTAAGAATACGTGTTCCTATACTATATAACTGAATTGAACTATTCATTTTAAATATTTATTCATAAAATAAATAGTTAAGTATTTCAATAATTTGCCAATAATAAATTATAAGTGTAGCATAAGTGATGTATAAGCATTTGTATTAAAAATCATATTTTATATATCGATACCTACATTAAATAAAACAATACCAAGTTTCGAAATGTTATAAACTGCATATTAATACATATCCATAACATTCTTGATAAATTTGAAAACAACTGATAATTTTTTGACTTGATATTTATTTAGCTATCACTTTAATGCGACAATAAGTAAGTATGTACAGTCGGATGCAGAATTACACACGACGCAACGAACAAATTATGATCAGAATATTTAAAGTTCGACTTTGTATTTGTAATTTGTCGTAAACACTTTTCGTAGATTTGTTCGTTGGGCCGCGTATTGCACGCCCAATGCTCGTGATTCGCGACATTAATTTTACACCCGACTGTACATACGTACTTAATAGTGGAAACGTTTACAAGACATTCGCAAATTACTAAGCTGTTTCATTTTGTCATCATTTAGCTATTTTCAATTATGTGGTACATCGAACCGTCAGACACGTCACAAGTTTAAATTTGGCAAAACTTCTTATTAAGTAAAAAACACATTTTTAGCGACTCATAGTTTTTCAAATTCAACCACCAAGAAAACCTGATCAGTATTTTAATTATCTACCTGCCTAAAATGCATCTAGCGTTCTTGTAAATAAACGTAGATTTTCCCATTTTTCATAGTATAGCCGAAACTGGCGGTCACATTTTTATTCCAATGACTAACGAATTTCAAAGAAGTATTTAGAGTCGCATACAGAATATGTAATGATTATTTGCGTCGGTGTAGAATATCTCAAAGACATCAAAGATTTCTATAGGCGTTCAAAATAATAAGTAGATTATTCCTTAAATGTTATACGTTCATCTATATTAAAATTTCAATTTTATTTTTTATTTCAATTGCTCAATCAGATTTTGGTATGAATATATTTGAAATGGTTGATTTTTTTAACGTTAAACAAGAACATTTCGCAACATTTTTGAAACAAGAAAATAGGTATACCCAGATTAATGTAGACTAACAAGTTAAAATGAAAATAATAATAATATTACCTATAAGTACCTAAATGCCCCGCTAAATCTGATTATATATGTGCCTATATAATTTTTGTCGCAATTATTACAATTTGTATAATAATACGTTTTAATTAGGTATTTACCTATTTATTATAAATAGTTATACGTAGGCAACTAGAAGCTTTAGTTAAATACATAAAAAAATTAAGTATTAATATGTAGATATTTTAATAATATTGCGGTTCCACCTAAAAATGTTTGTATAGGTATCCCTAGAAAAAATAATATCTACAGCGTCAAAAATGTTAATAGATTAATCTTGAAAATGCCTAACCCTTTTAAGATCCTTTTTTTTATAATGTATCCTAGGTTAGCTTTGTAATTTAAAATGTTGACAGGCGTTACTATAAAAAACGTTTCCGTTATTATAAGTCAGTGTGTCGCGCACAACGGATGTGGCGACACGTGACTTGGCTTAGGGTTCGTGTCTTGATTCACCGATGGAATCTCCAAGCCCCTAACAGCTTATGGTGCATTTTTTAGAGTATCAAATTGCAAATTTTAATGCTAATTTGGATATTATAATATTGTAATGTTTCTGATCACACATTTTAAGTGATTTACGTACAGTAAAATCTCCATATTCGCGGGTAATGCGTTCCCATGAAATACGGCGAATACGGAAATGTATTGAAAATTCGCGAATAAGAGGACAGTTAAAAAATATTGTTTTATAAGAGGAACGTTATTGAAACATGTAATAAATCATTAATAATATACTCTAGATGTATTAAAATATAAATACGTAGGTATTGTTATACTTTATTCAAACCTATAAGCGAATTACGTCATCGATAAAAGGTTACTAGATGATGACGTTTCACACAGTGCTGTCACCTAAAAAAAAATAAATTATAGTCTTTCTTTATACCATCTAATATATGCACAAGTAAATCATCTATAGAATATATCACTTTCCAAACTTTCTAGTAAACAATCTAGTAACTTTTTATTGATGAACTGTTTTTGCTACATATAGGTTTGGATAGGCCGTATTTATCTGAAACTTTGGAAAATTAGTTATTTTACATTGTTTTTGTTTTGTTTTGTAATTTTCGATAAAAGCCTTTGTATACCTCCAAAGTTTTATTAATTCTTCTTATAAACACAATACTGCGTTCCATCGAAGGATCTGCTGATTAACATCAGCAGACAATTACATTCATTGACAAGTTAAACAACAATACTTTGCTAATAATTTAATATAGGCATTGTAATAAAACAATAAGTAAGTATACGTGGATATAACAATAATACAATTTAATAGAATTATAAGACATCTGCATTTTCTGCCGATCGATACGTAAAATGTAATTAAAATTTTATTATTTATAAAAATCAAATCAAATAATCCCTACACGGAGAAGGATGTAACGAGTATTTTATTTGGTTCCTCATTTTTTTTTTTAATGTGATAAAAAGAAAATGTTTAATTTACATAAAAATGTGTTTAAATTAAATGTATTTTTATTTACTAGATTAAACAATAAGTAGGTATTTTTTCTTTAATGTTTTATATAGCAAGGGACTAAAGTACCTACTACCCAAAGAATTTTAATCAATAGTCACTGCATAGAATTTTTTTTTTCAAAATACGTATGCTTATCGTAGATTTCAACACATCTACAAAAGACTTCGAAAACCGAACAGAATTAATTACTGATCAAAATTTAATATGCAATACAGTGTATAAGCAACAGCTCAACGTTTTAGGACAAACAATCAGAAAATATTTGCATGTGCCTTAAAATTATGTTGCGGTTAGTATGAATAGTACTGTAACATGTGCAGTAGGTATCCTATGCAGTGCCTATCTATAAATATTTGTAGGTCTAGACCAAATTTTCTGTAAAATTTTGAAAGAATACTGTTTAAACAGCTATACTCAACATTTTTTTCTTCATAAAAAAATTAAATTAATTAGGTATCTATTATAATCTTTTACAAAAAAGACCATTTAAATAATATAGGAAATTTATGAAAATTGTTAATTGTTTTGAGTTGTTGAAATGATACAACAGCTGCTATGAAAATGGTACAAAATTGTTTAATAGCTTCGTTTTTTACGTATGTATTTCAGCAGGCAATTACATAAAAATAAACTGTATGCACGGAGGAAAAGGGTACATCTATCTTTATAAATTAATTAAATATAAAATCAAAAACAACAAATAACAAGAAAATACCTAGATACATATAATTTAAATAAAAATGTGTTTGAATTAAGTAAATGTATATTTCTATTAAGATTAAATACTTATAGGTACTTTCTCATCACGTTTTTTAAAAATTTATATTTAATTTAAAGATACTTTTTCCACCGTGTAGCGACTTACGTAACAACGTGCCCTATCAACGTATAAGTGTATGCACTGACTGTACCTACTTAATTTATTAATTTATTTCATTAATACCCAGACAAGATAAAGTTAAATAGCATTTTATTTTATAGCAGACTTCCTTCCTCGAAGGACAGTTTATAATGTTACAAAATGACTTAGGTTGAATATGAATGGATGGAATAATAACTAATTCCTACCTGCATTTTAATGTACATACACCCCACTGTATGCTTATACTTACAGGTATATTATTACTTTACAATTGCCTACATTAGTAATTTTTAATTTAATTATTTTTATCATTAGTGTTTAAAAACCTTTACCTATACCTATACACCTTTCTAAGTTCATATAGGTTTTATTTTAAATTATGACTTTTTCAAGTAAAATATTGGTAGGTATTTATAAATTATCTACTTATCTATGTGATAGATATAAGTATTTACCTACCTATGTAGTATAATATATACTTGGGTAGCCTTAAATCTGCACGTACATATACCTACGTAATAAAAACTATTTGATTATTTCCTGAAAAAAATGTATAGGTATCTAGTTATTTCAAGTTTTAATCTAGTACCTACTTATGTTAGGTACCTACGTAAGTTATACTATCTATCTACTTACTAATGTTGAAGCTACTATAAGTCTTTGATAAATAATGTGGAATTGTATCGTCCAGTATAAGACATTTTGTGTAATAAACTATAAGTAAAATTAAAAATTATTGTCGAGAATAGCCCAACGATGGGATTAACTCGGACGGTCAATGGGGTAAGTAAGTAAAGCTGAAAATCTTCAGAAACTTTAGTATAGGTACTTATAAACATTATTTAATATTTATCGTTGAAAATAAAATTTTTGAAAAACATTTTAAATAAAATAAGATAAGTAACAAAAAAACAATCGATAAAAATCTTTTTCGATAAAACAAGTTGTAGTATAAATGCACAAAGTCATCAAACATTTAAACCGTAGTTCGCAATTAATTACTTTAATCTACAAGTATACCTATTGAACGACAATGAAATATCTTATTTTCATTAAAATTCAACTACAAAAAATAGAAAGTCTAAAATTGTCAATGAAAAAAAAATACTTTAAAAATTCAACGTTATCCTCGCCGTTACTCGATAACAGCTGCACTTTACAGAAATTTGATTTTCCACAACCAACCGATTAATTATGTCATATGTTGAGAATATTTTCAATTATTTTAAAGTATAATTTTTCGTCACTTTCATGAACATCTAAAAAATGATAATTGAAAATGGTAGGTATATGTGATTTTAGGTCATTCTTTCCTACCTATACTTATGTATAATACTATCATGATACGTCTATATGCGTTCCAATTTTATGTTTTCTAATTAATTTATTATTGCCTATTGTTACTAATTTTACTTTAATGTTCTTTATCAGTAAGTATTGGATATTACAAGTGAATAAGTTACTCATGCACTATAAGTATTAATCATTAGGTAATGATTTATTATGTGTTGTTGTTATAGGTGGTGTGTGTACCTACTTTTCAAATAATTCTAAACAACAAATTAGAAAAAGGTATGAAGGTAAATACTAAAATATGCTTTATATATATATATATATATATATATATATTAACGATTGCTATTAGGTACTAGGTTTATGTACCTACATAACTGTTTCTTAAAATCCCAGGGTGTCGTCGTTTAATTTTAGAATGTGGAAAACTTTATAAATATTACCTAATATAAAATGATAAAGTATGTTTTTGCAAATACGTCCGGTTAAAGATATATAAGCAGACCCTTTTAAACGTGAATCCCGCACCTCATTAGGAAACAACCGTATTCCATTAAACCCTACAAGGTAATCAATAGCCCGTACATAAGAATTCTGCAAAGTCTGCATATATCGCTTCTTCGGAGCAACTATATAAAGTAAACAAGTCAATTCGGCCATTTTATATGCCAGTTGACCTTAAAACAAAATAAACGGGAATAATTGGAGACGAACGTGGATTGGTTGACC
Organism: Rhagophthalmus giganteus; assembly: GCA_036326145.1. Taxonomy (NCBI): domain Eukaryota; kingdom Metazoa; phylum Arthropoda; class Insecta; order Coleoptera; family Rhagophthalmidae; genus Rhagophthalmus; species Rhagophthalmus giganteus. The sequence goes on from JARFJA010000001.1 coordinate 54,789,702, forward strand.
AGCCACTTTCTATCCAATGAGAAGAGAAGGCAGTCCGACCAGTACAATGCTGCAATGGTCCATTAATCCGTAACTAATGAGATGCACAAATCTTGTCTCATACATATTACTTTGTGTCCTTCGTATCTCGCATACCTTCAACTAACGGTTACGTATTCCCTTCTTTTCAGTGTTGCACGCTGCAACTTTTCTGCAGCCGGTACCTAACAACGTGTATTGCGAACCGTGCTCGTTTCGTTACTAAAGATAAGTACCTACCTATATTAGTAGGTATCGATGCTAATCTACACGTATTTGTTTTGTCTTTTATGATCCAAAACAAGTATTTCTTTGGCACTACTATTGTGTTACCTATCTAGAATTAAAATGCAAATTTTTATAAAAACGTTTGGTTATGATGCCTTTTTAGCAAAGTTTCAAAACTATAATTTAAACCAACTCGTAATTATGTGATATTCTGAACGAACCGCAAATAGTTCACTAGACCGAAAAACGAAAACGTTTTTCTCGCGACACACGTGCCATTATTCACTTATCTAACGATTATTAAACAAACTATCGCAATTGGTCATCTATCCCCTATATGGCGTTCAAGTAACCCGGGTTTATCCTATCAATTTCCGTGACGTAAATAACTCCAACTTATCATACTTGCACAAACAAACCGCTGAAACTGCCTGCAATGACGTCTTTTTTTATAACTTACTTAATAAAAAAATGCACTTATTTTCCATAACACGTAAATAAATTTTTTTCAGCTGCAATTTTTCATTCCCGGTTATAACGAGAAAAACGCGACGGTCCCGCCGATCTCGTTATAACCGAGCTTGATTGTATTTTTAAAGATTTTTAAACATTTTTAAGCATAGGGTCTATATACCTAAATTAACTAAACTTTACAATAATTTTCTTAACTTTTAGCTTACCTAGGTAATTTCGTTTAAAAAGTTATTTAAGGTAAAAATCATATTTAAAAAAACTAAATTTAAACAAAGTTATACCAATAACTACTTATGTAGATTTTTACCAGTTTTTGTCAAAAAGCAAGTACCTATTAATAAATTATTTCCTACAATGTTTCTAGAATGAAAGTTCGAAATAGCTTCCAAAATATTTATTTTGGAAGCTATTTCGAATTTTTCATTTGGCATAAATAATTGGTTATTTGGCGAAAAGTATTTGCTTTTCGCAATATTTAAACAAATTTTTCATTCTAGGTTATAAATTCTAAAGATTTCTACATATTTTTGTAATAAAAAAAATCTAACTTTCATTGTTTTGTTTATGTAAACATCGTAACCACTAATTTAAAAAAAAATTCCCACCGTCTAATGCAAATTGGTCGGCATTTGAGGATGACGTAAGACATAAATTGTTTTTAGAATTATTTTCCTGTACCTTTTTGGCAGTAATACGAGGTTAGTGAATATTAAATTTACGTGCTGACTTAATTTATTTTCTTACTCATTATTAAAGTTAATTATTTCTTGTAATTTCTATAAAAAGCGATGGATTGAAATAATCGAAAAGAATCTTCCATTCTAATAGAGGTATATAATGATAAAATTCCTAATTGCGGGTAAGTGTCGTTTAAGTTAAGGAAAACTAACCCAAAATGGCATAGGTACTATTTTTTGTAACCATAATCTTTTTTAGGAAAAATAATTAATCGAAAATGAACTAAATCTTAGGCACCCACATAATATTATCGACTGCTAATGATAAAATTTGAATTATGCTATATTGTTTATTAAAAATAGTCGAGTAAGAAAAATCTTTACCCGATTTTACCTATTAAAAATTTTGTGTATACCGAGACTTATGCAAACCTCTTATGTTTTTGTTAGTTTTGTATGTAGGTACCTAATAATTACAGTTAGGTAACTTTGATTTTTATATATATCTAGATATTGTGCTTTACGCTTTAAATAGTTTTATTCATTTTAATTTTATGACTTTGAGCTACCCAATTCGCCAATTCAATTTGATATGATTTTTCTAAATCTGGTTAGTGGGATTCGAAGCCGCAACCGTGAGTACCTACCTAATTTTAACTTTAACTATACTTAACTTTTAATATAAGTTGATATTGTTGCATAGAAATTTCATACGCCAATTATTCTTATTATATAATAATTCTCTATAGATTCTATAAAAAATAATACACAGAAAAATTAATATATGTATCGCAATTAATTATACCTGTTCAAATTGTTGGACGAAATAACGTAAAATTAAAGCTATTACTTGTCAATACATTGTTCTCACTTTGTTAACGCCTTCACATCTAGAACTTATAGGTACGAGATATAATTTAACATGACATTTTAGTCTCCAAATCAAAATAAAGGTTATAAATTACACATCAAGAGAAGACAAAGTGACCTATTGACCTCCATGATTGACATGACGCACCTTCGGGGCACACCTAAAAATCTGGTCGAGCCAAACCCTTACTGGACCGTGAATTTACATATATGCCTTCAAATAATCAGGATGTTTCTCATTTGCATTACTACACACTACATAATATGCTACTAACTTAATTATGTGTAGTACTTAATTAAGCAGTTCTAGCGCGTTGATGCATCAATTATAATTTAATAACATCACTTTTTAACACAAATTAATTTGTAACTAAATATCGTTAAATTATAAACACTCTATAGGTATGTAGTAATTGCAGATACGAAGCAACCGGTCTCGAGGACATTTCAAAAGTTGATAGTTATGCACAGTTACGTAATAGATAGGTATAGATATATACATATAAAAACAAATGTAACAAAATTAGTTAGATCAAGATAAACGTTGAATATACCAGGATTACATATGTATATCGAAGGAGTACATTATATAGTACATTTACTAATTTAATCGAATAAAGTTTAAGGAAATGAATTACCTCTCACTTTATTTTTATGTATTTATCATTTCTATTAATTCTTTTAAACTTACCTAACATTTTACTGAGATCTGCATTATGAAGATCGGGATTTTCGTCGGCAAGTTTTTTTCTTTCAACTTTAGCCCAAACCATAAACGCATTCATCGGTCTTCGTATTCTCGCTTCTTTAGGAACTTTCTGTGCTTGTCCGCCGATTTTAGGAACAAAATTGGTATTTCTGCTTTGTGCGAATACCGACATGGAATCAGAATAATTAGGTCTTATGTAATCGTTTTGAAATCTGCTATTATCGTAAGTGCGATAATCGGTGTATATACTTTGTCCCATGTCCCACATTTCCTGTGCCTTCGGAAGAACTTGGGGAAGAACTTGTGATGCCGGTATCATGTCTGCGTCCGAATAATCGTACCTGGGTGTCATATGGAGTGGATATTGTTGAGTTAGTAAAGGAGAAGGCGAATTTGACGGGGACAGGCAGTTTGAATAAGGGTTGGTTGCTGTCGGTGACGGTGTTGTGTCTTCGATCATGCTGCAACAAAATAAAAAATATAAATTTAAGTTAAACATATAAATTGCAATACGTAGGAATGTACACCTACGCGATTATTCATGACAAATAGGTACATAAGGTACATATATATGTAATCTAAAATTTCACTAGGTATATATCTATAAAATATATACATAGATGTACCTATACTATTACCCAGAGTTTATTTGAGGGTTTCTATCAGATAGAGATCTACGCGTATTCGTCATAAAATGTATCGATCGAAATTCACCTTTTATTTACATTAAAAACAACAATAACGTGAAATGAAAATAATTTATTTGAAAACGGCAACAAACTAGTTTTATCAAACGAAACAAACTTATAAAATATACCTACCTAACTCATACATAAATTCTGCGTGTAGTTTAACGATAAAAAATGTCGTATCTACCGAATATCAAAATTACTAAACAAAAATCCTGATCGAAACGAAACTATAATTGATTGATTTAAAACTTCTGTTATAAAATTAGGATTGTCAATCGTTCAATCGTTCAAATCGTTTTATTGAAAATAGGCGAGTGCATGTTTAGATTTAGAGTCTTTTGGTAGATTTTTTAACCTACGATATGCCATGTTTCATCAAAAACTACACCGTGGGACAAAACCGGATATTTACTCTTTTGAAGATGATATTTTTATATATATTAGCTTATAACATGTTTTTATCGCCAAACAAAAATGAAGTGGAAGATGAAGAAAAACTGGAAAGGGCAGAAAAGAAAGGTGTTAAAAGAAAATTGTACAATAATGATACCAGTGTTGGACATTCAAGCAAGCGAGTACAAGAGAATAAATCCAAAAAGAAAACCAAGAAGAGTAGGTACCGAAAAAAACATAAAATTTTGAATTTCCTAGAAATTTTAATAATTACAAAAGAGAACCTGAAAACCTAAAGGCTTTGACTAAGACCTTTGACTTATGCTTTCATTAACTGAATTTCTAAGCCGTAACAAAAAAATTATTGAAAGGAAAGGTATTTTCTGTTGTTTTAAATGGGTACACAGTTTTGACCTTACCCTTGGGGTGAAATCGGATTTTTGTCCCTGATGAAGTAAAGCTCAATTTACTAGAAGATATACGAACTTTTTTTGTAATAAGATTATTTAAAAGGAGAACATTCAACAGGAAGGCATTTATTTTATTTACTTAACAAAATCATCAATTTTGGCTTACTTGACGGCACCCCGATTGCCCGCTGTGGCCGTCAGCGTTTCGGTTAACCGACGTTCGAATAATCGACGTCGTACCGTAGTTGTATACAATTAATTAACGCGAAAGTAAGCAATAAAATTAGGCCGGAAATAAATAAAATTAAACTTGATTAACATCTTACTTCACCAAAGAAGATTTAAATAAAACTAATTTACTTTGATTTGTTATTTAATTATTGTTAATTTTATTTATCTCTAATATTTATAATTGCAGTTTCGTTCAAATAAAAACTCCATTTAATTCACGTACCTATTTAAACACGAACATTTCATTCAAATTCTCTTTAATTATAATTAGGTAATTATAGCACATAATATACAATACATTGTAATAATAAATACAAATGTATTAGGGATAAGGTCCTAAATTAAACAGCTTTTTTATTTTATTTTCAAAACTGCGACGAACTTCTTAACGTTTAATTTATACACGCGTAATTATTATTTACAAATAAAATGTCGTCGTTTAACACTTTTTTTAAGTAAATTGAAAAAATTGCGTAAATATAATCTGCTTATATGTGCATTAGAAGTTAATTTGGTTTATTTCCAAACCTTGAACTGTTCTTATTCGACAAAAATTTTACTGAACCCCTCATTTAGATACTTTTCTGAACACGCAATCACAGAATAATTGAACAGTGAATTTTGAATTAATCAAACATTTCCTGTACTTAATACATTTTCTCTTTAATTAAAGTAGCATTGGGTTATTTTGATCTCCAATAACATTTTCACGTATAAATTAGAATTCTAGCAAAATATGCCTATATTTTTACATTTTTAGAACTAGTTTTCAGAATAAATATAACTATCAATTGCTTATAATAAAATTATTTGATTAAAAAAATTAACTGAACTTTTTTAATATCTACATATTTCATTTAATAAATGTTAAGCGTATTATACTTTAATTTTCTTATTTTAACTACAACAAGAACACCTACCTATTATAGTACTTCAGTAACACAAAATGATTGCATGAACTTATAATAAATTTAAAAAAAAAAGATTATTATTTCCTTGGCCATCAAAGTTGGAAACAGTTACTTATTTGTTCTGTTTGGGACGTGTTTTGGGGCATGTTAAATTTTTGTTTTTCAAAAAAACACTTAAACGTTAGTGGAGGATAATGTCACTTCAAAACCTTTTTAAAGGACGTAAATGAAATTTAAAAATGTTATCACTATTGTAAATCAGATTAACCAGACTGTTAAATGGCATGTACCCCTTTTGGCATCCACTACTATTTGAAATTTCTGGTTTAAGATAACTATTATAAAAAGTATTTTGATTAAAAAAATTATCATAATAACGAGTCTTATTAAATACTTCATAATAACAATAACGCTTATAAAGCTATAAGTAAAACTTTTAATTTACCTAATTCGTATTTTACAGAAGTTAAATTAATATGTATTAGTGTATAAAGATGTTACTTTTAAATCGAATAATTTAAACATATCTCGTTATTTATACTGTCGGAACAAATAAATTCTAAACATCACGCATCGTATTATCGTATAAGTAATACAACATAATCACTCAGATGTAAAATACACGATAAATCAATCCTTCATCTTAACTAATCCTTCTATCGTATTTTATAAGGAGTGCAATTTTGTAAATTGTCGTGAGGGAAGTTAGGTAAGTAGTTTTCGAGTATTAATATACAAGACTAAATTATTTTTGACGAAATATTATTTTGTATAACTAGTGTTGAAAGGCGGATATTTTACACGAGTGTGATAGTTTGAGTCACGAGACGAAGTCGAGGGACTTACACTATGCTTTTCCGACGACCAAAGTGTTTGTAACCAAACAGTTTGTGCATAATATCATTTGCATGACAGGTTAGAAGGCCTTGATTGCTTGAGTAGAGTGTGCATTCACCTTCTAATATAAGTATTAATTTAACTCTCGTACGTAGTATGTACTTACATATTTACAAAATTATACTGACTCGATATGATATATCTACTTATCGTGTATAATAATTATAATAATTGTAACTCTTATTTATGGCCGGTTTAAGTAAAATTTATTTGATTGGTTCAATAAATATCGGTATTTGATTGGCTAAAATCGAACAGATTGGTTAATTTAAAAACTTTATCGATTGATAAATTTCTATATTGTTTCAGAAACTGATCATTAGAGCGTTAAAACACACAAATAATTAAAAACTTAAAATATAAGTATGTGGAGTTAAAAATGGTGATAGGTGCCAAATTTTATAAGAATGTATGTAGTACTCATCAAAATAAACAAAAGAGCTTCCGATATACATGTTGATCCTAAAAATATTCGTCAAATGCGCAGGATGTCTTTTATTCGTTTAATTTTATTTAATGAAGAATTTTACACAGGTACTGAATTTATTTGGTAGTGTATTTAAACAGTTAAGTCGTTAATAAATTATTTTAAAAAAGTATGTGAAAAATCATCTCTCGAAAAGGATGCAAGTTGGTATATAGGCAAATTGAAGTAAATCGGCATATTTTCAGCTCAGGAATCTGTAAAAAAGCGTTATATAAGCCTTTCAGAGACAAAATTTTAGGCTTAATTTATAACGACGAATTAATATCTAGGATAAAAATTATAAATTTTAAAATAATTCGATTCGAATCAAGGATGCTAGTATATGTTGTAAAGTTAAGTAACCGAAATCTACAAAACTGTTGTGGTATTGTACGCTTATATATTATTCATAAACAGTACATTATAGAATTAAAATAATTTTGCGGTTATTTAATTTAACGAGCATGTTGTAATAAATGTATGGTTTCTTTATTTATAACATTTAACCACAAAAGTCAACTGTTGACGTTTGGTATTTAATATTTTAAACCTACGTTTGCTTAATTTATTCAATTGTAATTTGTAATTTTTACTGTCGTTGTACTTACGACGTTTTATTATAAATAAAATTTTAGTTATAAAGTTGATGGTTTTCCTCATTTATTTACTTTGATATATGCACATGTAGGTATTAGTATAAAAATAAGACAAAAATAAAGAATATTTATAAATACTTGGAATCTTTATTGTGAATTTTAAATCTTTTAGCTTATATTATACAATTGAAATTTTAAATAAGTATTAGTGTTAAAGAAAATCTATGAAATTTATGATTAATTATTATTCAATAAAATTACCTAACTTGTCGATAACATATATCTCCAAAAAAAACAATTTTTGATTTGTTTGATGTAGGTAACAGTTATAAAAAGTTGTTATTACTTTTAGTAGTCACAAACCACTCTAATACAACTTACTGTACAATTAGTAGGTAACATTAGAAATCTGCAATAAAAACCTGCAGCCTTTATAATCTCTTTAAAAAATGCTTTTTTTGTTTACACCTTGAACTTAGTTCTTTAGCCACAAACTGTTGATAGCGATATTACTTATATTGATTATAATTAGTAGAACATTCACAAGAATCCATGGTTTCGGGGGGGATTTGAATCCACAACCGTTAGTTTACTATGGGGAAGCGCTCGGCTCCCTAATCGACAACGGTTCCTCCCCTCGCGCTTGAAATTTCGATTTAAAATTTTATCGCTGTTTCAATTAAATTTGTTAAAGCAGTTTGACCAGATTTTTTAAAATCGAAATATCTTAAACGTTAAAAAAGAAAATTGAAGCCCGTCTATGTTTATAGTTGAGGAAATAAAAATAACTGACGGAACTAACATTTAGTTTAAATATCTATTATCAAAGATAACTTACCTAATATGAAGTATAGGTATTTTATTTATAGATACTATACAATTTAATTAATAATAATAAGCGATAAATCTGCAACTAACAACGTTATATTTCCTACCATTGCCTTTTTTTAAAATTATTTATAACATTTTTAATGTCTGTAGAAATAGCACTAATTTGATCAGATGTCAGTGATTTATACGTTAGATTGACCGAGACGTTATGACTATATTTCTTCTTTGCTCAACGATTGGTATAGAAGAAAAACAAATTCTACTTATTCAATATTAAAACTCGTTTGTCGTACATCATCGTTTTCAATTTAACAAGTGTAGACATAAGCACGATTTAATAGCTTTTATTAGTATACCGATTTTGAACATTTATAAAATAATAAGAATATTTTAGAAAAACGGTTCTCTTAAGCAGTTACCATTAACATAGTTGCTCCTTGATTTAAACGTGATATCGTGTAGCAAATGTCTTAATTATTGGCCAATGCGACGGCGCGAATTTAAACGGTCTACTAAGACCTTTTCAGGAGAACCAACTTGGCCAGCTTTCATACAAAAACAGAACCGTCTTGAATGCTGAACGTGAGCAGATTGCTGAACGGACATTTAAGACGTGAATTATTTCCAATGAAAAACTCCCTTTTTATCGGCTTCAAGTTTTTAGCTCGAGAATTTTAGTGTTGTGGAATTTTTGGACGTTTGTGCAGTTTTTGTTGTATTTTGTACTGACCAAACTGGTAATGTTGTTGCGAATCTAGACGTTTTATTGCTTTTAGACATTGAACCAAAACTGAAATTTCGAATTTTTCTTTTTATACCGCAATTAAATTCTAATTATAGATAATTTAATTTTAAATGTCGCAACGATAATTTTTTTTATAACATTTTCTTAAAGAAATGTTTTCAATAATGCATTGCTTATACTTATACAAATAGGAATAATAAAATAAAACTGGAAGTACGCAATAATATCAACACTTATCTACTCTTATTTTTGGTTTTATCGTTTTATTTTTTATTATTATTATTAGGTATAGGTACGTATCGAATAATCGACATTAAACCACTAGTTATTTTAGGAACAAAATTAACGAACTTATTGTTAGTAATAAGTAGTATCGACTTAATTTCTATGTCAGGTAGATATTTATTTGACGTTTAAAAATTTTCAAGAAGATTTATTACAAAAATAACCTCTAAATCTCTTATTAATAATTACTAAATACGTTTTCAACTAATTTTTATAAACGTTAACTCTCCTTATCTCTAAAAACATTTAAATAGATATAAGTAATAATCTTAACTAACTATATGTTGTGCCTATATAGATAAAAACACCAGTTCGGTCTTTCAACAGATATAATGTTGATCTTTCGATAATTGATTCTTCATCTTTTTTAAATTAAAAATAGTTAACTATCTAAGATCTGCTTAAAGTATATATTTACGTTTTCGATTCCTCGACTAGATTTGGTAGGTAGTTAGAGGTACATCATGACTATAATTAAATTAATTTTTGTAGAAGAATAGATATGTATATTTGAATAATATAAATATAAGGAATAATACACAACAATAATAGGAAAATGAAAAATAAATATCGTAACTAATAAAAATCCTTAGTGACAGTAATATAATTAGATATCTTGATAAAAACTGGAGAGCTGATAAAATTCGGTAAACATCACCGTTAAGTAAGTAAGTAAATAGACATAATTATATAAATACATATAATATTTTGAAAAATTCAAACACAGATAAGCAAACTTATTAACGTAGTTTTAATTAATACTAGAGTTGAGTAGTGATAAATAAATTAGGGGGACTAGTCCAGTAAATGACCAGGTAACCAGTGAACGACCGTTTCATATAAATTTATTTATAAAAGTTTTTAATTAATCATTTAAACTAGAGTAATATTGTACAAAACAGAATAAGTTGGCAAACTCTTTATCCATTCCTTTATATCTATGTACAAATCATATTATATAAATATTGGTTCGTAGTAAAATGCAACGTATTTTAAACTAAATGAGCATATTACTACTTATTATGTAAGTACAGGCTATAATAGAAACTATAAACTTGTGATATTTTCTAAATTTTAATCTAATTATTTGATATTAAGTAACAAAAAATAAGAGGTGGTCATATTATACATAGGTAAATCGGTTGGTGAAATTTGGTGAAATTTCGGTTGATTAATTTAAATTGAGTGAATGACCATCGCTCTTCGTTATTCTACAAATGTACTATGTACCAAAAAATCAGAAAATATTATGACATTTTAATAGACCACTCGTTTTCTAATCAAAAAACGTTTCTGATAACGAAACTCGTAAACAAGTAAATAAGTTGTTATAAAAAGGAATAGACGTTACGTGAAATTTTGAAAAATTATCTAAACTACCTTAAAATTGATTAAAAAATGGAAAGGTTGCCAAATGTCCTTTGTCGTAGTGACCGGCATAAAGTTGGACACAAATAAAAAACCTTTTTATTTGAAATTTCGCAGAAAATTTTATTCTTCGTAAAAATCTCTGCATAGTTCCCAATTCAAAATGCATATTTCAAAATTTGAACATAACCTTTCGTATACAAGGGACGTTCAAAAATATGAAATCGGCCCAAAAGTAAAATATCCTCATTTTTGAAAATACACAAAATTGTTATTATAGTTATTTTTTTATTTAGCACCTTATTAGGCGGTAATTGTAACTAGACTACACTTAAATTTATCTAACAATTTGTCTTTAATAATAATAGTTTAGTAGTGTATCCCTGTGGAGCATTCCATAAATGTTCACTCGTGTGTAAATTGTTATTTGAAAAAGTTTTTTTAGAATCGCAAGAAAATGTCAAATTCGAAGTTATAGTTAAATATTTTGTTTTACTTGTTGACCTTTTTCTTCTATGATGAATAAAATTAAAAAAGTTTTGTTCTTTATCATTTGAATGTTCTTGTTTTTATTACTCAATAAATTTTGTTAAAGACGACGTGTTTGTGTGTTCTTTTTATAGTCGGACACAAAAAATTCGATCATTTTAGCGTTATAGTTTCAGTTATGATAATTTTTCAGTCATCGGGCGATCGAAAGTTAAATTCGACAGTACACGTTTATGTTACCCAGGAATAATAAATTAATTTTAAGTAAATTCGTTTTACGTGATACATACAGGAAAAAGAAAAAAATAGTTTAAAACGTAAAAAAAAAATTTTTAAGCATCTATAAAACTTAGTATTTGACATCTTCTTGCAATTCTAGAAGATTTTTCAAATAACATTTTTGTGTATCTTGAGAAATGAAGTTACTTTACTCTTAAGCCAATTTGGTAGATTCGTCTGAATAAAAATTTATGTTATTGGTACGATATAATGTAAAAATAATTTAATATAAAATTAAATGATGAAACCAACCAAAACAATGATTACAATTAGCGCATATTCACCTTACAAGTTTTTCTATGTCTGTATTTATTGATTTAGCAATGTTTTATGTTTTCCTAGATATTTCTGTAGATAAAGGTGGTATTTACGTAAATTATATATTAACATGAGACGATAAGGTTATATTACGAGTTCAAATACTTATAACAGCATAATGTATTTATACTAGATATTTACTTACAATTAGTAAAACAACGAATAACTCAAACTAAAGTAAGTAAGTAAGCAAACGTTCTTCTCCGTCGATGTATGTATTTTTCAATCTCTGAAATTTTCATCTTTCAAGTAGTTCGTTTTTATACTACTTAATAAGGTAAGTATGGAGGTATCAAACAACTGCGTCGTTTTTCATCTTCACTATGTCGCACAGTGGGCGATTTTAATTTTAGTAGAGTACAAACAGTACTTTACTAGACATGGTTTCATAAAGCAACTATTTATCTATGCATTTCATAACGTTGTAAAATAAATTCTGAATCACTATGTATAGCAGATAATTATCAAATAAGCAAGCTAGTTTCTTGCTAAATATCAGCAAGATTTTAGTGAATTGGGAAGATGTAGCAAGTAATAAAACACTTTCACGGTCATACTTATCGGAGTGGGAACGAATGAATATTTCAAAATAAAAGCGGAATTCCCTAGTACCCACGTATAAACTCAAATGCATTTATAAATAAAATTCCGGCAAAACCGTTTCAGATCATCCGCGTTAGTGGTACAGAACGATAGTGCGTGTTTCAATAATTCGAATTTTAAATTACGGCGTCGTATTAATCGCGTGTGCGAGGAGTGCTTGTTCGGCTTATAAGACCTTTTTGCGTGTGAGTGCGCAAGTGTTGTGTGTTGTGTTGTGCACTCTAAAAGAATTACAACTAAAAAGGATTAATACGACGAGGAAAGGTAAGATCTTTCTTTGTCGACTAACTTTCTACGTATTTATAAAGTGTAAATACATGGACCTTTAAGCTCTAACACAAATTCTCTGAAAATCGAGCTTGGTTAGGCTCTTGAATAGGGACTAGGTTAGGGTCTTGGCTAGGGCTCCCCTCAAACATTCCACGGTACAATTACGCACGTTTTCGCAATTACAGTGGTTGGTGAAATACAGTGAAATATGAAGCGTAGGTATAAGTACGTAATAATGCAAGTACGCAGTCGACGAAAGAATCTACGCTCGAAATTAGCGATAGAGGGAAAAGTATGACGAGAAAAAGGTAGGAAAATAGAAAGAAAAATTTAGAAGTTCCTAATGTTTTCTTATAGTCTGTTAAAGACAAGTGGCTGACATACATGACCGAGCCAAAATAAATGACCTACATTTTCGTGATCTAGGGGTCGAGATCGGAGAAAAGCTAAAAGGACACGTCTGGGTGTCGTCACCAGACAAGCTGCAATAGCTTTATTTACTATGAAAATTCGCTAAAATGCATACAAATTATCTGACGTATAACATATGACAGAATGTTGATATTCATACCACGTGTTGGATAACCCTATATAATACCCAATTAATTTACGTTCAAAATTATTAAACTTAGCTATAGGTATATACATTTTTTAAATCCATTCTATAATCTAAATTTACAATTAGATAGTGTAAATTATATAAAGCGCGTTAAATTATCAGAAATTCATCGAATTCTTTCGAATCCATTGTTTCAGGATTCAATTGTTTACGATGCCTACCTTGACCTACCTTTGTACTTCAATCCTATCTATCTGTGGGTATATGTGACAATTTCAATTTCCAAGTAAAAAATCTCGTCTGTTGTCTTTTTTTCTCTTAAGCTACAATCCTGCCGCAATTTTTTGTGTACGCGAGTATTTGCTTTAAAAGAAAACATTCCGCAAATATTATGGTAAAATATCCAAATTTATTCGGTTACAAAAAGGCAGATGCACTATTGGTTGTCCGACTTGGAATTTATGTTGCTGCATATTGATTTATGTTAAGTGGACATTTGACCGTTCATAAAATAGATTCCGCTTTATAACAATTTACATGAAGCATTAATTACTTTTTTTAAGTTTCAGGAATTTTAATAGTTTTGTAATTATAAGCAAAGCAAACGAATTAATCTAAACATAATGTGCAATTTCCAAGTAATAGATAATTAAGTGCCTACAATAAATATGAGCATATAGTTTGGTAAATTTTACATGTGTAATTTGTAGCGTTTCAATGTTTCGTTAAACATTTTTATCTGTGAACATTATTAAATTGCAAACAACAATTTCTTTAGAAACTGAATTATGTAAGTATTGCTTAATATTATTTTTACCCTTAAACTTAAATTACAAATTGATTTTTAATAAAGCATAAATTAAATGTTTATAATTATGCAAAGATTGGCGATTTATAATAAATACAGACAGATCTTAATTTTTTGAAAATGGCCAAGTACTTTGTGTGAATACCTATTTATTATTTAATAACATTTAGGAAGTTGATTAAAGCTATTAACTATTTTATAACGGAAGTATTTCATAAATTGTTATACACAATGTTCCTTTAAGGTATCATAAAAAATGCATAGCAATTTAAAATAACTATACGTTATTCACGATAGGTTCCAATGCACGTCACCATCAATAAAAAGTTACTAAATTGAATATTTGTAATTCAGTTCTATGTTTGAAAAGCGACATATTTACCTGCACACATACGACGTGTCAAAGAAAGACTGCAATCTATTAGTACCGTAAAAACACGGGGTTTTGTTCATGACGTATATTGGAACCTATCTTGAATAACCTATGACAACCAAAATTTAAGGGCAGAACTCAATTTTAGCTAAGTAATAACTGTATATATGGCCTATCCAAACCTATATGCAATTCACGTCATCAAAAAAAAGTTACTAGATTGTTTATTTGTAATTCGGTTTAAAGTTTGGAAAGTGACATATTCTATAGATGATTTATCTGCGCACATATTAGATGGCATAAAGAAAGACTACAATTTATTACAACTGTCAAAATACGAGGTACGAGGTGACAGCACTGTGTGAAACGTCATCATCTAGTAACCTTTTTATTGATGACGTGAATTGCATATAGGTTTGGACGAAGTATACCTATTGTTTTATCTGAATTGAATATTTTATTGCCAATATGTTTCATGTTTAATGACAAAAATGTTTTAATATATTGCCACTATATGTGGTTGTTTAAAACTTTTCTCGGTTATTCCTCGTTTCCTCCTTTGTTTTATAATATTTTCCTATACGTGTTGAATGTTTCACCTTAATAATGTCTAATTAATTTAATAATTGTAAATAATATTTATAATAGATATTTTTAATAAAACAATAGAATCAAAAGACTTGAATGTGATAAAATACCTTTTATTTTACATAACAATAGTTTCACAACCACTTAAAACGCTATTTCACGATTTTGAAATTATACCATTTGCCATTTTTCTAAGTTTCGATGGTGTCACAAAATGTATGTAGGTAGGTCTTTATAAGTGTGTCCACGAATGCGTAAATGACATTGCAATCGTTGATCGTAGTTATTTCTTGCATTCTTCGCCGATAACCTATAAATATTTCCTGATGTAATAAAATTTGGCTGCATTTCAATACTTCCATTACTGACAAAGAGCGAGTGAACATATTTAAGTGCTTAACTATTTTATTAATGTAATTCGAAAAATAGATATTGCGGATTGCGTGTCTATCATTACATGCAATAAAGCCTTGCTTCATAAATATCACCTGCAGGATAAGCATCTGAAATCATCAGTGTTTACGATTTGACGCCACGCTTAATTTAATTTGGACACTGATAATAGTTAGTTTCCGGAACTAAGTATTCTCAAATTCTACATTTATTTTTAAAAAGTACCTTTTCAATGTCAACTCTTCCTCGTTTTAACGTTCGTCGACACTAACATCCGAATTACTCCCTTTGATCCGTAAATATTATGAAACCTCGTTCTTTGTTGTTATGATTTTAAACCTAATTGTAAGATACAAACCACATATAGTATGAATTCTGCACCTAATTATGTGCAAAAACGCAAACAAATAATAAGTCACGGCTATTTGGAAAGTTGCAGGCAAATCTAGGTAAATTTTTCATTCTTTCTTTTGCTAAAATATTGTGGTTGATGTGCAGTAAAACCTCTCTGAAATATCACTCCTATAAGAAAACCATCCCTCCTAAAGACCGATTTTTCTAACATAAGAACCGATTTAAACCTCCGTTTAAGAACCACCCATCGCCCCCGTCCATCCATTTTTTTTTAATTTTTACCCTTATGAATTTTTCAAGGAAAAATGGTGATCAACATGAGAAGTTTGTAAAATAAAAATTATTGTGAAAGATGTAGGTATATTTCACAGTATAAACTGTTCTGTACCGTACTACATTTTAATATCTATGAGAAAAAAGTGTCTCCTTCTATTAAGCAACCACCAAATGGTCTAAAAGGTCAATTTTTCATGTAACAATCGGTGATCGTTTAATACAGATTTCACTGTAGGTACTAGATAAATTTGCAAATGAAATCAACTGTTTAACTTAACCCCCTCGAGTTCAAGCTCAAAACGCAGTTCGTCGTATTATTCCAGAGTTACATACTTAAAAAATCCAAAGCTTTTTCTGTACATTCTTTTTACAACTTATTTGTTACCACCGTTGACAACATGGACCTGAAGGCGGAGTTAAATCGTCGCTCAAAGCACTTTCTAATATAAAACCAAACAATAGTATCTTTATTCTAATAATGCAAAAAATCGCGAAAATCGAATACCAAAGTAAAAATAAACCTAAAAAACGCCTGTGATATTCTTCTCGTAGGTATTTTATCTTTTTTTTTTTGATCCTACGTCGTAATAGGTATTTCGGGTCCGGCAAAAACGTAAAATAGAAATTTCACCGTATTTAAATATTTTAATAATTATTGTTTGAATAATATTTATTAAACTGAAAATTTTTAAAAAGCGATTAAATCAATTTTCATTTTCAGCACGTTTATTAGATATATGTCTTGTTTAAGAATAAAACAATTTAAATCAGTTATAAAATTATAAATAAAAATGACAATTTTAAAAATCAACAATCCAACATTAAAAATCATTTTTTCGTACAGAATAGATCGATACGGTCTTTACAACTCCATAAAAAATACAGCTTTGAAGTCGCATTAATTTATTTAAGGGGTAATACCACTCTAGCGCCCGAAAAGATGGCCTAATTTCGACAATTTTTTTATGGGAATACAGTGAATGGAGTACAAAATCCGTTTAAAGGCCTCTATTGTACATACTTTGAAATAACGGTGCCAGAGCTCAACAAAGGAAACCTCTTCTCAGGGATTGTGTTTCGCGGCCGGAAAATTTCTCTTATAATTTTTGATTAGAAACGAAAGACCAAAAATTTTCGACTTCGATATAAGATTAGCTCGAGAAGTACGTTGGGAAATTACAAAAGACAAAAAAGTTTGCAGCGAAACGTAAAATCCATACGTACTTCCCTAGATAATGTAATTTTGAAGTTATACAATTAAAATTTCAAGTAAATCGATCAAGATCTGTCGACGTTGTGTTTCCGGCCAATTTGAAAAATGCGGTTTTGAGAAAAACAATATTGAAAAGTTTACGTGGTAGGAATTGTCGATGGAAATTTTGTATTAAACTTTAGTCGAAGATGTCTGCACGATAAAATTGGCCTTCTAAATTGACGTTCTCCTCTTCTACCTTTCTTTATTATTCCAGCAGATATTCAGCCCCATGCTGTATCTTTGGTGTCATTTTCAACGCCGCCGTTAACATGTTATTACCATGGAAACGTATGAAACTCTCGATTGTGATTGGTTATTAAGCTCTTAACGACGGCGTTAAATATAACAGAAATGAAACAACATATAGAACAGATTGATTATAAAAGCAGCGCACCGAATACGATTCGTGCGAATACGAATAATACGAATTATCTAATTTGATGAACAATAAACATGTGTAGGTATTAAAATGCTGGACAACGATGCGATACAATAAAACGTAATTGATTTGCTAATATTACTGCTTTTTGTGAATAAATCAGTTAGTACCTATCAAAAAATGTTATTTGAAAATACCTACCTACTTAGGTAATACTTCCGGAAAAATACCTCAGTATTCAATTCTCTGGTAACATAATTTCTTTTTCTTATTGTTCAGGTGAATGTAAAAATAGGTAACAGAACGTGTAGATAATGGTTTTTCCGATTGCGTGTAAATAAAAACGAATGTTTACGACATTCTTTCTGCAATTTTGAGATTGCGCCTGCATTTCTTCTTCCTGACAAACATTATCATAGATATTTGAATAAAACGCCGAAACGGGATTTATATAGTAATATAAATTATAAATCCGTAGGTACTTTAGGCTTTTATCACGTTGATATAATATTACATTGTAAATAATATTACATAAAAGTATCTGTCGTTCTTAAATCTACGCGCCCATACACTTAATTTTTGGGAAGATAAAATTAACCACTTTAAATGTTGGTAAGCGTTACACTTCGTTTTATCGAATACTGCAGAAAGTTTAAAAATTTCATTTTTATACAACTTCAAGTACGAACGCTTTTTAGTCAGATTTGTTGAAAAACTCAGACTTAACGACATGAGTACCTACTTAACGATTTGAGTAAATTAGCGAATTGTATATAACTAACATAAGTACGTTTCGTTCGTTCAATTAATTTTTGGGAATTAAAACTAATCGCGATTAAAATCTTTTTGTTTTTTTTTTGAGCTAATTATATTTATCTACAATAGGTTCCATACGATAAACAACGTCAAATTTGCAGTAGGTACTTACATTAGTTGACCGTTTGATGTAACTACAGGTAGTTTAATATTTATTTTGCTTTTTACTTTTTTAATCGAATTTTATCTTGGGCAACGTTAAACGTGTTATTTACTTTTATCGCGATTTTTATCTTGTAGATTTGAAGTTAAGAATATTAACTGCTTAAGTATTTCAATCGAATATCCTCTAAATTAAATCACAAATAGGCATAAATAAAAAAATAAATATAATTGCTATCTAGTTCGGCGTATGTAATACAAAACTATGTACATGAACATTTCGCAGATAAGTATAAGAAAATATTAAACGTTAATGATTATTATTTGAATCACCGTAAACAACGTCATGATGTCTGAGTTTAAATAATAACGAACAACTATCGGTTAGATCGGGCGTCGGGTTACTAAGCGTTAATTTTATTTCTTTCGCTACGATACTAGGAATACTAATTATCAATTGCACTGTATATACTTACGGATAACTAAATGTGGTATTGCAATCCTCGTCGGAAGCCATATTTGATTGAAAAATATTTATGTCACTTAATTAAGATCGTGTGTAACATATATTTTAATCACAAGTTTATTAAGATATCAAGCAGCTATTACTACATTTTACAGTATATTCTCTTACGTTAGATTAAGAAACCATTATTTGTTCAAGTGTTTACTTAATAAACGAGTTGATTTCCAACGCGTTATTTACTTTATTTACCACGTTTTTTAAAAACTTCGATTTTCGAAATTTAACCTATTTTTCGATTAAACGACACTCGACAGTTTCGTAATTATTATCGTGATATAATTTCAATAATTTACACTTTACGATTAAATCTCGATATAAAACTGAATGAATTCTGAATAATAAACTTAATAACGGATATTCCGAGGGCACTAAATAAGGCACAAAACCGAAGTAATTGTCCGTTATTGTATTAAAAAACTTAGACGACACATGCGAACACTTGTTGAACCGACGGATGGAAACAATACAGGTGCACGCGCGGTGTTACTCAAAGGCCGAGTTTTAGAATACTGATACTCTCGAATAGTAGGCTGGCAACGCGCGGTACCTACCTGGATTTACCTGAGTGCTTTATGCACAGCGCTTCCCTATATGCGGCCAAATCATATACTAATCTTGCAGCTTAGGACTTTGTACGGTATTTTTTAGAGATACCTATTAGTGAGTAATTGTGAAAAGCTCGAAACTAATGAAGCTTCGCTACAAAAATACTATAATAAAAAAAACAGTACTTATATAATTTAAAAAAATAAGACGTCATTTTGAATGGTTGCTGAAAATTTATTTAAAGCAGTGGCATTTGACAATAGTCAAATGCAATAATGAAAAATTAGAAAAATCGTATTCGGCGTATCTTATAAAAAATCGTAAGCTCTGTAAGTTAACAATTTAGCTTACCAATTTTTTTTAATGTAAAATTAAGTAATGTAGGTAGGCGTTACATAGTTGTCATTAAATTATAAATGTGGTTACAGTTTAAATAATTGAACGGAAGTACAATGCGACGACCAAAAATAAAATAAATACTCAATTTTAGAAACAATAATCTTAAATGATTTTAACAATTATTGTTTTGAAAAACGCTATACAATAAGTATTAACTTAAAAACAGTTCAAACTAACTATGTAAGCATATCGATGACGTTTTGCTAAAAGGGCGTAACCCACACTTTTTATAAAAACAAGTTATTCCGACTATCTTATGCATTTAAATGAAAGGCATCATCTGTTAAAATCTGGTAACAATATTTCGATTTTTTCCACCGAAAAAATCGATTTGTATTTCCGCGAAACGTATCTTTTTATAGTTACGCGACGCAACTAAATGTGCTCTCCTGTAAAATTTACTTTTCGTGGGTTACGCCCTTCTGGAAAAACTTCGTCGATATCATACCTAAACAAGTTTGCTGTATCAAGATGCAAAAATGAAATATTTATAAAAAATTTCTAATTATTAATGACTTTTGGAAAGAAAAAGAATTATTACCCTTCAACATTACCTCCGAACAACTGTATAAAGAATAGGCATCGGTGATTAGCTTATGGTTTACCTATATCTAACCTTTATAAACTTGAATTATGTATGTATTTATCGAACAAATTATTCATTATAGTTTCGCGTTTGCATCTATTTGCATCAGTTTAAAAAAATACGAAGAGAAATCGAAGTGTTATCTAAAAATAAAACGTACAAAGATTAATTTAATGTATTTACTTACATTATTAAAGTACCTATTCAATAATTTCAAACTTTTCATGTACATTTAAAACCGCATAATTCACAGCTATTTGTCTTGGTTTTTATTTTAACAATAAGTTTTTATCGTCTTCAATTATTGCCGGTAACGTTACAATAACCAATAGACTTTATTTAAACAATGTATCACTATTAAATTACATACATATTATCAAGTTTCTTATATCATAAAGTTTCTTATGCAAAGGTACGAAAAGTTCTAAATACACATACATATTGCTACGGTACAGCCCCACTTAATTATTTAGTTATTAATTATTTAAGTTATTAATTATTTATATTAAACTATCTTATCTACTCTTAATTTTATACTATTTCTATTTCTGTTCCTCCTACACATAACCGTCTTGCTTTATTTATAATTATTCACTAGTTCTCGCCCTTTTTATTGTTCTTTCCTTTCGACACTTCCAATCTTCATTTCCAATCCACGCTCCCTGCGACTTGCTTCACTCCTCTGCTACTTTTATTTACAGTCTTTCACAACTTTTTTCCCCTCTTAATTTATCCCTTACAATTTTTATTTATTACCCTAAATTTTTAATTATTTTTGACATTTCTCAATTTTTCACACCTCTTAATCTTCCCTGTCTCTCTGATCTTTTTATTTTCTTTTATTGTTTTTGGTATCCCGTATCATAGCATATGTATGATTTATTTATTTTTTTTGTTGTCGATTATATTTGATCACTAAAGAGAATATGATCGCAACTTCGCTGACCCCGATTTGGGTGTTTCATATGTATTGTGTGGGCCTAGGTAGGTACCTATAATAAAAATGTAGGACTAAACAGGACCTGTACATAAAGTGTATACGGGAAATACTGGCATATAAGCCAGATCAAAATAACATAAGTCCCTATAGAGTTTTTTTCTACAGTGCTCCCCTGTTGATGTATTCATCCCCAAAGTAGAAAAATAAAAATCAATTTTTTAATTAACATTTTTATTTGTCGTTGAAATTTAATAACTTTTGGTATACTTACGTAATAAATAAAGATCCTTAAAATGCTGCAATAGGCAGTCGTGAGGTAAGGCAGGTCCTTCTAAACGTTTCTACTATACTCACCCAGGACTACACAGCCAAATTGGGGTGAGAGGAGTTGCGAATAATTAAACATAAACAAATTTAGTTTACCGTCTTGCCCTGAATTATTCAAATATACGACGTGAACTTCGGTAAATAATTATAGATATACAATAAGTAAATTACTATATATAATAACTATACATCTGAATAACTCCACTGAAAAACGCGTAACAAAATTTTAGTATTTCTTTTGTTCTCATAATTCTCCTTTATTTTATTTAAGCGTATACGATAATCATATAGTTTCATAGATTTAATAGGTACCTCACCGTTAAAACTGCTTAAGTTAATTTAAATTTTATAACTACATACTTATTTTCACATTTATTTTTACGTTGCAGGTAGTTTAAAGATTAAAAAAAAAAAAACCTTTTTGTATTACGTAATACATTTTTTCAATTTTTTCAATTTTAATTCAAGTTTTAAAACTGTATATTACGTTCAAATATAATTTTCAGTTAGGTGAATGATTTAAAAAGGAAATAAAATAAAATTGATTTTATGTAAAAAAACTTTTGGTTTTCAATAAAAATTTATCGCCTGTCACCTGTGCCATAGGTTTGTTATCTCTATTTAATTATAGGCACCTACACTTGTTAGTCACTATTGGAAATTTATTTAAAAAATTTACATTTAAATAAAAAAAACATAAGGTATGGGATAGCTTATTATTTAATTACATTTAAATTGAAATTCCCGAACTTTTTATAAAATGATATATATCGTATATTTTTAAAAATCACAATTAAGCTTTTCTTAAGACGATTAATGATATATTTTTAGTACATACTTTTTATATTCAGTAGTAATTATAAAGATTCGGATAGGCCATGAAAAGAACAAATTTCTTTCATTTACTGCGTGTCTTCGAAGGGAAAATTAACTTGCACGAAACCTTCAACGTCGAAAGAGACAAAGTCATCACTTCGCTTCAACTTTTAGTCCTTGATGATGGTCTTTCAACTCCGATAATTGTTCTACTTGAATTGTAGTCGTAAATTCGGAATTTAAATATTGTTACGACCTTGAAGGAAAAATTAGAATAGTTTTCACACACATGTCTGAAGTCCACACAATTATAACATGCGATTCTCGAGTGGTACGATTCGTCAAAATACTCGGTAATAAAAGATCCCTTAATTCAGTAGACGCCCCCCTCCGATTGTACACTCCGTTATTTTCTTATACTTACTTTTTTCAAATATCATTCACATTTTAATCAGCTCTGTTCGTTGTCCTGAACGTATATTTTTAATATACAATGAGTTGGTATTTGAGTTATTTAATTAGTACTATAATCACTAGGGGTAAAGTGGGAGATTTCCGATCACGGAGTAACTTTGAAAGGAGTAAAATAGATGTTATCTGTATTGTGTAGTCTTATTGAAGCGTCTTAAGAGAGCTCGTTTTGAGGTTCAGGTTCGCAAATTTTACGAAACTTTCGCTAAAGTTTACATCCAACATAATAATTTTGGAAATTTTATCGTTGCATTATTATTTTATATTATAGAATTTGACGTACCTATGTATCGATTTTGTAAAACAAAAAGTTTATTTTCTTGTAATTCTTCAATACAATCTTCACTATATTCCAAATAAACGGCATTTTAAATCTGAAATTTAAAAAAAAAATAAACACTTTTTCTATAGATTTTCTGTGAATTTGAACCTTAAAACGAGCTCTCCTAAGAGGCCTTAATTATATCCGGAATAAGTTATATACAGTTTTACAATTAGTAACATGTATCTGCTGAAAAAGGGTTTTTTAACGTAACGTTTCTAGTAAGAAAAAATTGTATTTCGTTGTTAGGTAATTGATGGTATTGTTTAGTTAATTCAAATATTCTTCCTAGCATGAAATTGTAGAGAATGCAGCAATAAGACAAAACCACTTTCAAATTTAATTATCTAACATTAATCGAGTAGACGAGTTTTAATTTCTCCATGGCGATTCAGGGTTGCAAGTAAGTCAACTGTTCCAATAATTAAAAAAATAATAATAACAAAAGATCGAACTGTTGAAGCCAAATTCAGAACCAGAACATCAGAGACTTTCAGCGTCAAAAAAGATAAAAAAAAGTCCCGCAGTAGGTAAGTTTATTATCAGTTAGGAAATCTTTATGATTATGTAATTTTTTTATTTTAATGTGTAACTACCGGTCTACACTACCTATATAAAATTTAAAGGAAAATAAAGATGCCTCTTAAATTACATAGTTTCAAATGCGTGATCGGAATTACCCACATGTTGGGGGAATTCCGATCAAAGGTAATGTCTAAAAACAATTATTTGCGATTTATTCAACAACAATTTTACGGTTTTTTATACCTGTATAAAAGTAATCATGAAACTACCTAAAGGATAAGAAAATAAATATCACTTTTGTATTATAATCATAGCACAAACGGCTACCTTTGTGTGATCATTCTTGCTTAAGTGGTCGGAATTCTCCCACTTACTCCCCTATATTATTCGATGCCATTCTGAAACTTAATTATCCGTAGTTATGGGTACTTACTTACCAATAAAAAATATAATAACGTTAAATTACTGCTCAAAATGCTTGTTGCGTTTATGTAATAATGTTTCTAATACTAAAATCAGGTAAAGACACAAAAACCAAATTCTTGAATAGCAGTTGTTCGTGGAATGGTCAATAAAATATGTAATAATCTTTGAACGGAACGTTATAGTGTTCGAAAAATGGGAAAAGTTTTGAAAGAAATTAAGTTGCTCAATTTAACAATTAAATCTAGTCTTGAGAAAACTAAATGTTTAAAACGCTCGAGTTGTAACAAAAAGAAATTTTTGTTATCTACAGGTAGTTTAATTATGAATTTACTTGCATGCGACATTCACTATTATAAAGGCAATAAGTTGATATTTATTTTAATGCTTACTTATTTAGATCTGCTTTGTAAAACCTATAAGAATTTTATATCTAATTTTAAAGAAATAAAAAAGTTAATAGGTACATACATAGTACATGAGATCTACTTATCTATTTTTAAATTATTTATATGTAATGCAAGAGTGTTTACTATAATTTATTCCAAACTACCTACTTATGAGAATTTCTTCGCAAGATTAATTTGCTACCACTGTTTCTATATTTTATTAATCGTTTTTTTTCGTTTCATTGCGATATAGATACGTTTTCTTATTGGTACATGTTAATATACCTAAATTATAAAACATCTGAGGTACGTTAACTTGCCCCTCCCCCTCTTACAATTAAAAAAAAGGCGTTTTGCGCTAAACGCACAATAGCTAGCCCAAAAATTAGAGCTAGCGCCATAACGGATACGCCGTAAAACGGTATTACAGTTGGGGGGGTCAAGTTAACGCTAGCCCCCCCCCCATTGCGAATTTGAAACGTTTAAAGGGCGCATTAGATAGCATAGATCTGGCGCTGTTTAGCGCCACTTTGCAAAAAGCTAGCACTATTTTGGTTCTGAAGTTATTGTAGGTCAAAGGTGGAGGGGGAGGCAAGTTAACGGTTTAAAGTACTTTTGAGTTTCTAATTTTTTTTTTTGTCGACCATATCTAGTGCCAGCTAGCGCCACTACCGAAACCGAAATATTTCGAAAAACATATGGGGGCGGCCAAGTTAACGCTAGCCCCCCCTCAATTGCGAATTTTAAATGTTTAAAGGGCGCATTAAGTAGAATAGACCTAGCGCTCTTTAGCGCCATTTCGTAAAAAGCTAGCGCCAAATTGGTTTAGTAACTATTCGCATTTCAATTAGGGGGCCAAGTTATCGAAAAATTTCGTGTTCGATTTTCTTGATTTTTTTACGGATTATTATTGTTGACACCTAGCGCTAGCAAGCGCCAATTTCTATTTTGCTAGCGCCGTTACGGTTACCGAAACAATCAAATATTTGCAATAAGAGCTATTTTTACTTTAAGAAGTAGCTTTTTTTTAGTTCTCAATCAATTATATTACATTATATTAATTTAAAATGTAAAAATTATAAAAATCTTAAAGCACCTACTCAAAATTAGATGGCATTAAACATGAGGCATATAAATCACGTTGCGTTATCACCTATAGTAATAATATTTTGATGCCTTGATATGATGACTTCTGTCACAGTTTCTTCACTTTTGTCGTCGAATTCCACTGAAGACGTTCCAACCAAGAGCGTACGAATCGTTTTTGTCATGTTAAACCAACATTTAGAGCGTGTGACGAGCCCACGCACACATTATAACTTTCCCCAAATCATATCTAATATTGAAATTTGTCTTTTTAGAGAGTAGGTATACCTGCTAAATTTGAGATTGTTAGTTACGTTAGGTAACTCGACTAATTCAAAACGAAATCCTATTTCATGGTCTATTATCTATTAGGACATAGTTTTTTTAAGAAAAGGGCATTTTTATGTTGTTCTTATAGTAGATAATTTTATCGAATTTAGGTTCGCATTGAAAATAGATAAATATCTAATATTATACATTTAATAATAGCATCTATACATTATGTATCTATATATTATAAGTAAAGGAAAAGTGCCTAATATGGGGAGGTTTTTGTTTATCTGAATTAAGGAAGGGTGCGATTTGCTGAAACCTTTCAACGTTATCATAAATATTTGTATAAAGATATAAAATATGCTTAAAATATTGATTACTGATGTGTTTTTTGTATTCGAAGTAAATAGTAAATAAACTTGAAAATCAGTAAAATTACCTAAGATACAAAAAAAACATATATTGTTAACACATTAATGTTTTTTTTTATTTTATTTTATTTTATGATATAAATCTTAAAAAAAAATCTTAAATCTTTTGAATAAAACCCAGCCATAAATGGAATACCACATAAAGAAAAATTACAAACTGTAAATAAACAACAAACTAAAGGCATCTGATAAATTAAACTACCAAAAAAACGAATATCTTGATTGCTGCCCATTGATCACAGACTTTTTAGAGAATTAAATAAATTGTTATAAAAACATAGGCTGTCGTATATACAGAGTTTTGCACTTTTAACAAATTCACATAAAGCACTATCCACAACATTAAAATTAAAATTCAACAAAAAAGGCACTCTTACAGGAAACGTAGAAACAATAGATTGAACTTTTATTTATTTATTTATTAAATCAACGTTATGGTTAGATAAATTTTAAAATCGATATTAATATTTTTTCGTTTAGTTATCAACTTAGATATAAACTGCTGATAATTGGTTTGGTTAATAATAACAACAACCAACATGTTAATTAATTGATTTAATTGGTAATATCTTTTGCGTACAGTACTATACGCCCTTAAAGTTTTAACTAAAGAACATAATATTTGTTAAATAAAACACATCTAAGTATTACAAAAACTTTCATAAGCTATACTTTCTTAGGTTGCGTTGTATTATATAAAATCGTTATGGTAAAAATTAAATTCATTTTATAGTTTATCATAAACAAAATTAGTCCAACACTGTTTGGTATAAGGGTATTTATTATAAATAAATAAAAAAATAAACTAAATCTCCAAAGTCAATTATAAGGTTATAATTATAAAGTAAGAAACAAAAACTAAAGTAGACTTAACTTTGATAGTTACATAACAACAGTATATGGGTGCAAACATAATATTTTCCCTAACGAGGCTGATAGACGTAGAACGAATGGTCGTTTAAACTAAAAGAAACAGAATAACAAAATGTTGTTTTAAAATAAAAACACAATCTAAACGATAGAACAAAAAAACTTTTAAAAAAGGAAATGAATTTCAATTATCATCACTGTCTACTTGCCCTGTTAGTCGACTAGGTAAAAAAGCTGGTCCAATTGAATAAAAAACGCTAAAACAATACCTACTTAAAGTAATCAAAGTAGGCAGTTTCAGTTTGAAATTAGCGAATATCTCCGAACGGTCGGTGTTAAGGCTAATATTAATTAAGCTTTTTTTTGTTCTTATTGGTCAGTACTACATGTTTGTAAATTTTTCGACAAAATTTTTTTAACACCCCGTATATTTAACCATTTTTATTTAACCACGACAATCATTTCAAGTGAGATATATATTACACCTGGATAGGTAGTGATGTTATATGCGAAATATAAAAGTGGTATCTCTGCTGAGTGTGCAAAAAATAGCGTTACGAAAATTGTTATATTTTATTTAGTGCACCCTATAGATGTCGAAATTAAATCAAACTATACTTGTTTGAACCCTCCTTAGGTAGCCCACTCTCTATATTTTTTTTCAAGGCCGTGACTTTATCTGTTCCGGAGAAAAAATTCTTTTTGATTTTTAGACTTTATGCCATAAGGGCTGAAATTATAGATAATTTGGTATTGGGTCATTAGGTATGATATAGTGTGAAAATCAGCATTGGAAAACCGAGCAGACCCTTTAGATGATATTTATACAATGAAACGCTATCTGTAAATAGTTCGACTGGGAAAGGACTTATCGCTTGACTTTTAGATTATGGGCACCTGACAGACACGAAACTGCTTCAGTAACTCGGCGTTGTATTAATTCGCATCTAATTATTGAAAATCGGATTTTCAAGTATTTATTTCTTAAATGCGTTCTGGTAAGAGCCTGTGTTTGTTTTTGATATGTGTTGTCGATTTCTGAGTTTTCTATATTACAAAATATGCTCGAAAATGATCTCAATACGTGTATAATCAAATGTTCCATTAAAAATCAAAACTGGTTCGAACGGCTTAAGGTTATGCACTAAAGATATTTGCAAATTCACAACATTTTTCTTTTATATAATAAAAAAATAAATTGTAAAAAACAAAAGATTATATAATAGTAAAGGTAATCATAGCTATTGTGATATCGTTTGCTTGTTACATAATTATTATCTCAAATAATTAATATTTCAGTACACTTAGGTGTGAGACATACATTTTTACAAGCAAAAATACGATTTCTTTAAAACGGATTTTTAAAATATCGATCTGTAACAATAATTTCAGTTAAATCTATATTCAACCAAGTAGGTATTTTATAAAGATTGTAACTGCATATGTTAAAAAAATATTGTAAACTCACATCTGTACGTTTCTTATCAAGCACGTGTACTTTTATCGATGAATTTCTACAAATTCTTGGACGATTTTATTTCTTGGTTGTTAAATTATCGTATGTAGTGCGTGAACGATAGTGAAAATTTTTGGAAAAAAATGCAAATCACGGCGCGAATGTTTTAAAAACTCGCAATTTTTAAAAAATCGTGCGTGCCGAACTTCCAATGGTTAAAAATGCTCGGAGTTTTGCGAAGTTTGACGTCAAGGCGATATTCGAATTAAATCAAAAATCAATTCGTATCTACGATGATTAATTTAAAAATACACCGAAATTATTTTAAAAACCAGATTTACATAACGTTTACATTGTTGTAATATAGAAAAAAAAAAGATTTACCTATGTTGTACGTTCGTAGGTACTTACATGTTATATAACTAGCATTTATGAAAAATAAAATAAAATATCCGTTATACCTACAATATGTACGATGGGCGTTTCTTTTTATACGTAGGTAATTCGATTCTTTATGGTTGTTGTTATACATCATGTGGGTGCGTGATTATAATATACGCATTCTTAACGTCTGTTGATGATTCAGTTATGATGATGCGTTTATGTGTTATGAAAATTAATTTGTCCAAAATCATAGGGGAATGTGTTGCACGTTTCACCAATTTTCACTTTTTATTTCTTTATTTCTAATTAATCTGAATTTAAGACAGATGCTATCTTTGATTTGTTAGTTACAACATATGTACATACCTAGATATTATACTTTTTTTTTAGATGATAGAAATTTTTAATTCAATTTGAAGTAATGTTTTTAGTCTACATAGATACATAGTCAATAAAGCCTGCAAGTGATCAAAGGTACAATATATACCTCTGACTAGGAGGTGTTTGTACCTTTAATCACTATGTAAAATAAAATATTTTAAAGGTTTTACGCCCTCTAAGAATAAAATATTTTCTATTTTTGTAATATTTTCTGGAGAAAAAATTAGAGAGAAATTTCAATGTATAATTAAGAACAAAATATGTTTGCAGTTCACTTTTTATGAATCAGTTGATTTGTGCACTTACCTACGTAATGAAAATATAACTAGTACGAGTAACATGAACTGCATATATGTGTAAGTAACACATGAAGTCAAACAGACATAATATCCCATTAATTGTTGAATATGTGCTGTTGTATTCCTTATTATTGCACCTTCGACCAACAATAGAGTTTCCATAATATGTTGTACCTTTGACTGGTTAAAGGTATTTAATAAACGTAATGGTATAAGTGACAAGTGTCCATGGCCAATAAGCTACATTTTGGCCAAGTGAGCTTTTTGACCGATTACCTCCAAATTGTTTGAGGTTTTGGCCTATTTACTCATAAGTAAATCTGGAACGTTTCATCCTAATCGAACCATCCATACTGTTTTTATATCGAGCTGAATGCGTATGCATATCGTATTAAACAGTCGCCTATTTAACGCCGACGTCTGGCGATAATTCTATGTGCGAGTTAATCAGTACACGTGGGCCTTTCAAATGCGGGGTGTGCGAATTTGAAACTCGTTTTCGCAATCTGAACGTTTCCTTGTAAGTTAGACATAAAATTAATATCAAACATGTCGTTTAATAAAGTGACGAGTACTTGCAAAAATACGTAGGTACTTTGTGTACTACTACTAATTCAAAATTAATTATCAGCAGCACGACACTTTTGATCATTACAGTTTTATGATACAGAGCTCTCCTGGTGGAAAACCTGTAATCTAAGAATGTTTAATTCCACAAAGTTCCACTCGATTAGGCTACAATACAAGGTGGTCAAAGGTAAAACTGGCCAACGATATTTGATCGATGAACGTTTGATATTTATTAAAAAGTGAAATCAAAATCTACAACCACTCTATTAGTTGGGAGCATGTAAGCAATTCCAATTAAAATTAAAAGGAAAACCTTATTAGATGAATAAAAAGTGACAAAATGCACGCTGTGTTTTCACTTTTGTTGCACCGAACCAAGACTAACGTTTGTTAAATTTGGCGAAACGAGTGTGTTGTGGTATGTGACAGTTCTCTCGCCCTGATTGCTGTAATGATGTACTTCTAATCAAAGGGGCTGTGAAAGTTTACCGCTCTTTACTTGAGAAGATGACCGTTATTTCTAAATCGTCGCCGTTTAATAAGATATCTATCTATTTATATTAACGTGTAGTTAGTCATAAAAGATTTTGGGAAAAACGCGCTCTTGGTCCTCATTAACTACGTTATCTCCTACTGTTTTATTTTCCGCTTTTATAATCATTCTTGTACTAACAACGAAATTAAACAAATAGATAAAATAAAATCTATTTTAAAAACGATTAATGTAAATTAACAACAATGAATATTTATAAAAGAAACTTGTATTTTACAAGAGTTTAAGCTTACTAGACCGGACATGACGACAGGGGTCAACGGAAGCCCAGGTTAAAAGTTAATAATATGTCAGTGTCATCATACTTTACCAACAACAAAATGCATGTCGATTATATCTACGTCTTTATTACCGAAGAGGTAGGTATAAGGTGATCCTTTGTCTTTGTTGTGTTTACAATAAAAATAGTTAAAACTCAATTGCTGTTGAAACCCCAAACTCATCGTCGATCTTGAAATGAGTAGATAATGTGAAATGTCTCAGCATGAAACGATGGGCGAAACGTCCGTATTAGTATTTTCACTCAAAATCGATTATAGTATAAGTAAATAGTTGTACAGGGTTTCCCATATGAATAAGGCACGTATTTTAATATTCGAATAAAATCTTTACAAATTGAATAAATGATGTTTTTATTACATTAAATTACAGCTAGCACTTTGGGTTTTATGATAAACTACATATCACTTTCGTTCTATTTTAATTAAACATTTGACACACACGTAATTATTATTAATTAGAAATGTAGGTATTACTGCTTATGTTTTTCGCAGTCTCTTTAGCATTCAATAAAAAAGCAACCATGTTTTATGTGGTGCAAATTCAGTGTTGTCATTGTAATAAGTCTGAATTTGAATTAACTGACATACCTATATGTACATAAACCTTCATCGGTTTTATGATAATAAATATATCAAAGTACATTATAATTTGTCGTTTTAACTCGTTTATTATCTGTTTCTACAATTTGCTTAATAGTTACATTACGGGTATATTTTACATAATTAGGCACCTACCCCTTAAAATAAAATTATTTATTATTGTAAACTAACGGATAAGTAAAGTTAACAACGCTAATTTTTTAATGTTTATTATTAGTCTTTTATTTTTATTATAAGCGTCAAAAATGCAAATTTTCGTTTATAATAAATTACGAGGAAAAGTTTGTATAGTCGAAACATTTATGAGTTACTATAGGTGTATTTAATTATTCTGCATATAAATTGTTTGGCAGTGATTGTCAATTGCAAACTAGCGTAAATCTATTCAACACATTATCAAATAGGGAGCATCCAGCTACCAACGTGTTATGCAAATGCTGACTTGAACTGCCACATTCAGAAACTATAGTTGTCAATTAGAGTTAATTCCGCATTCTACGTTCCTAAAACAGAAATAAGATTATTTTAATATCGTTCCTTGGCGTGAAAAAACGCGATTTTTTAAAGAACACGATCGGCTTCTGTATACTTTATATACGAAATGCACAATACACCATTCGATAGAACATTTTATGGCGACCATTTTGAAATCTAATTTTTTATCTGTGACGGCACGAGTCAAAAATTAGAGCCTATCCTGGTTATTTTTTAACCCCAGAAAAAATATAATCGCCATTGACCTTAGGGTCGCGATTTTTTCAGGAATTATATACGTAGGTACTCAATTAGTTAAAGTGCTAGGAACCTCAAAACCTGCAGAATTGTGTTTTAAGATATTAAAGTCTCTTTGAGTTAGAAATCTGGTCTAGGATGCATATAAATGCTTTTACATTTCGCAATTTAACATAAAAAATAACTAAGTACTCTATTAAACATTGGGGCTTAAAAATATACGTTCCGATTGGAATTTTCCCAATAGGCTTGACTTTTGCACCAATGAAATATATGACAAATTATTATGTTATTAAGGTAAATTGGGGTGCCTGCCCTTTTAATATCGCATCTAATTATTGAAAATCGGATTCTTTCAAGTATTTATTTTTAAATGCGTTCTGATAAGAGCCTGTGTTTATTTTTGATATGTGTTGTCGATTTCTGAGTTTTCTATATTACAAAATATGCTCGAAAATGATCTCAATACGTGTATAATCAAATGTTCCATTAAAAATCAAAACTGGTTCGAACGGCTTAAGGTTATGCACTAAATATATTTGCAAATTCACAACATTTTTCTTTTATATAATAAAAAAATAAATTGTAAAAGACAAAAGATTATATAATAGTAAAGGTAATCATAGCTATTGTGATATCGTTTGCTTGTTACATAATTATTATCTCAAATAATTAATATTTCAGTACACTTAGGTGTGAGACATACATTTTTACAAGCAAAAATACGATTTCTTTAAAACGGATTTTTAAAATATCGATCTGTAACAATAATTTCAGTTAAATCTATATTCAACCAAGTAGGTATTTTATAAAGATTGTAACTGCATATGTTAAAAAATTATTGTAAACTCACATCTGTACGATTCTTATCAAGCACGTGTACCTTTATCGTTGAATTTCTACAAATTCTTGGACGATTTTATTTCTTGGTCGTTAAATTATCGTATGTAGTGCGTCAACGATAGTGAAAATTTTTGGGAAAAATGCAAATCACGGCGCGAATGTTTTAAAACTCGCAATTTTAAAAATCGTGCGTGCCGAACTTCCAATGGTTAAAAATGCTCGAGTTTTGCGAAGTTTGACGTCAAGGCGATATTCGAATTAAATCAAAAATCAATTCGTATCTACGATGATTAATTTAAAAATACACCGAAATTATTTTAAAACCAGATTTACATAACGTTTACATTGTTGTAATATAGAAAAAAAAATGATTTACCTATGTTGTATGTTCGTAGGTACTTACATGTTATATAACTAGCATTTATGAAAAATAAAATAAAATATCCGTTATACCTACAATATGTACGATGGGCGTTTCTTTTTATACGTAGGTAATTCGATTCTTTATGGTTGTTGTTATACATCATGTGGGTGCGTGATTATAATATACGCATTCTTAACGTCTGTTGATGATTCAGTTATGATGATGCGTTTATGTGTTATGAAAATTAATTTGTCCAAAATCATAGGGGAATGTGTTGCACGTTTGACCAATTTTCACTTTTTATTTCTTTATTTCTAATTAATCTGAATTTAAGACAGATGCTATCTTTGATTTGTTAGTTGCAACATTTGTACATACGTAGATATTATACTTTTTTTTAGATTTTAGAAATTTTTAATTCAATTTGAAGTAATGTTTTTAGTTTACATAGATACATAGTCAATAAAGCCTGCAAGTGATCAAAGGTACAATATATACCTCTGACTAGGAAGTGTTTGTACCTTTAATCACTATGTAAAATAAAATATTTTAAAGGTTTTACGCCCTCTAAGAATAAAATATTTTCTATTTTTGTAATATTTTCTGGAGAAAAAATTAGAGAGAAATTTCAATGTATAATTAAGAACAAAATATGTTTGCAGTTCACTTTTTATGAATCAGTTGATTTGTGCACTTACCTACGTAATGAAAATATAACTAGTACGAGTAACATGAACTGCATATATGTGTAAGTAACACATGAAGTCAAACAGACATAATATCCCATTAATTGTTGAATATGTGCTGTTGTATTCCTTATTATTGCACCTTCGACCAACAATAGAGTTTCCATAATATGTTGTACCTTTGACTGGTTAAAGGTATTTAATAAACGTAATGGTATAAGTGACAAGTGTCCATGGCCAATAAGCTACATTTTGGCCAAGTGAGCTTTTTGACCGATTACCTCCAAATTGTTTGAGGTTTTGGCCTATTTACTCATAAGTAAATCTGGAACGTTTCATCCTAATCGAACCATCCATACTGTTTTTATATCGAGCTGAATGCGTATGCATATCGTATTAAACAGTCGCCTATTTAACGCCGACGTCTGGCGATAATTCTATGTGCGAGTTAATCAGTACACGTGGGCCTTTCAAATGCGGGGTGTGCGAATTTGAAACTCGTTTTCGCAATCTGAACGTTTCCTTGTAAGTTAGACATAAAATTAATATCAAACATGTCGTTTAATAAAGTGACGAGTACTTGCAAAAATACGTAGGTACTTTGTGTACTACTACTAATTCAAAATTAATTATCAGCAGCACGACACTTTTGATCATTACAGTTTTATGATACAGAGCTCTCCTGGTGGAAAACCTGTAATCTAAGAATGTTTAATTCCACAAAGTTCCACTCGATTAGGCTACAATACAAGGTGGTCAAAGGTAAAACTGGCCAACGATATTTGATCGATGAACGTTTGATATTTATTAAAAAGTGAAATCAAAATCTACAACCACTCTATTAGTTGGGAGCATGTAAGCAATTCCAATTAAAATTAAAAGGAAAACCTTATTAGATGAATAAAAAGTGACAAAATGCACGCTGTGTTTTCACTTTTGTTGCACCGAACCAAGACTAACGTTTGTTAAATTTGGCGAAACGAGTGTGTTGTGGTATGTGACAGTTCTCTCGCCCTGATTGCTGTAATGATGTACTTCTAATCAAAGGGGCTGTGAAAGTTTACCGCTCTTTACTTGAGAAGATGACCGTTATTTCTAAATCGTCGCCGTTTAATAAGATATCTATCTATTTATATTAACGTGTAGTTAGTCATAAAAGATTTTGGGAAAAACGCGCTCTTGGTCCTCATTAACTACGTTATCTCCTACTGTTTTATTTTCCGCTTTTATAATCATTCTTGTACTAACAACGAAATTAAACAAATAGATAAAATAAAATCTATTTTAAAAACGATTAATGTAAATTAACAACAATGAATATTTATAAAAGAAACTTGTATTTTACAAGAGTTTAAGCTTACTAGACCGGACATGACGACAGGGGTCAACGGAAGCCCAGGTTAAAAGTTAATAATATGTCAGTGTCATCATACTTTACCAACAACAAAATGCATGTCGATTATATCTACGTCTTTATTACCGAAGAGGTAGGTATAAGGTGATCCTTTGTCTTTGTTGTGTTTACAATAAAAATAGTTAAAACTCAATTGCTGTTGAAACCCCAAACTCATCGTCGATCTTGAAATGAGTAGATAATGTGAAATGTCTCAGCATGAAACGATGGGCGAAACGTCCGTATTAGTATTTTCACTCAAAATCGATTATAGTATAAGTAAATAGTTGTACAGGGTTTCCCATATGAATAAGGCACGTATTTTAATATTCGAATAAAATCTTTACAAATTGAATAAATGATGTTTTTATTACATTAAATTACAGCTAGCACTTTGGGTTTTATGATAAACTACATATCACTTTCGTTCTATTTTAATTAAACATTTGACACACACGTAATTATTATTAATTAGAAATGTAGGTATTACTGCTTATGTTTTTCGCAGTCTCTTTAGCATTCAATAAAAAAGCAACCATGTTTTATGTGGTGCAAATTCAGTGTTGTCATTGTAATAAGTCTGAATTTGAATTAACTGACATACCTATATGTACATAAACCTTCATCGGTTTTATGATAATAAATATATCAAAGTACATTATAATTTGTCGTTTTAACTCGTTTATTATCTGTTTCTACAATTTGCTTAATAGTTACATTACGGGTATATTTTACATAATTAGGCACCTACCCCTTAAAATAAAATTATTTATTATTGTAAACTAACGGACAAGTAAATTAACAACGCTAATTTTTTTAATGTTTATTATTAGTCTTTTATTTTTATTATAAGCGTCAAAAATGCAAATTTTCGTTTATAATAAATTACGAGGAAAAGTTTGTATAGTCGAAACATTTATGAGTTACTATAGGTGTATTTAATTATTCTGCATATAAATTGTTTGGCAGTGATTGTCAATTGCAAACTAGCGTAAATCTATTCAACACATTATCAAATAGGGAGCATCCAGCTACCAACGTGTTATGCAAATGCTGACTTGAACTGCCACATTCAGAAACTATAGTTGTCAATTAGAGTTAATTCCGCATTCTACGTTCCTAAAACAGAAATAAGATTATTTTAATATCGTTCCTTGGCGTGAAAAAACGCGATTTTTTAAAGAACACGATCGGCTTCTGTATACTTTATATACGAAATGCACAATACACCATTCGATAGAACATTTTATGGCGACCATTTTGAAATCTAATTTTTTATCTGTGACGGCACGAGTCAAAAATTAGAGCCTATCCTGGTTATTTTTTAACCCCAGAAAAAATATAATCGCCATTGACCTTAGGGTCGCGATTTTTTCAGGAATTATATACGTAGGTACTCAATTAGTTAAAGTGCTAGGAACCTCAAAACCTGCAGAATTGTGTTTTAAGATATTAAAGTCTCTTTGAGTTAGAAATCTGGTCTAGGATGCATATAAATGCTTTTACATTTCGCAATTTAACATAAAAAATAACTAAGTACTCTATTAAACATTGGGGCTTAAAAATATACGTTCCGATTGGAATTTTCCCAATAGGCTTGACTTTTGCACCAATGAAATATATGACAAATTATTATGTTATTAAGGTAAATTGGGGTGCCTGCCCTTTTAATATGCAGAAAGGTTCGTGGCTCAACCCTTCAGCGAGATACTGTTAAAAAATAACTATTTTTACCTATTTTCGTTGTATTAGTGAAATTAAATTAAATTATTAGTTAATCGCGATTATCTCCGAAAGTATTGGAGATTTGGAAATGAATATTTTGCAGATATATGTATATTAATTGTTGTCGTTGACATCGCGTAATTAATTAAAAATATCCTTTGTAACTTTTAAGTTTTGCCAAAGATTAACAAAACCGTACGGAAGTTGCGAAAATTAATCTAGAAAATATTAAACACTTCCATCACTTTCACTATAATTATTTTCTCTTATTACTGTGTAAACTACAGCTTTCATTTTTTGTGTGCTGCTGAAATACTATAGTAGGTATATATCTACATAACAAACTAACATGTATATAAAATGAAACTTTGGGAAATTGCATTATCAATGCGATTGTATTAAACCTATCTGTTGATCTAAAAGTTTAAATATCTTTCTTAATGTTAAACACAAATATTAGCGCACTTTCAAATAGATATCTACTTAGTTTATTTAATTAGAGTTAATTATTTATTACGTTTGCTCGTTTAAAATAGGTTTATAACAATGGGTAACCTAAAAATAAGTAGACGGGGAACATAAATTTTGATTCAGCATGTAAAACACTTGTAGTTAAAATTAAAGTCATTCACACGTAATGATTAACAATTTTATACATATATATATATAAAAGGAACAACGGTTTCTTACCCTAGTAAAAAAAATAACGCTCCATTCTATACGATTCGTCGTCCTTTATTAAAATAAAAGAAACGCTAAAGTTAACAGAGAAGCGGTGCACAGCAGAGCAAAAATCTTTTAAGTAGAAAAAAGGCTGGAAAATTTCTGCAAGTATAGTTTATGATGGGAAAATTTAAAGTGTGGGATCCTTTGTTTCGATGAACGCAAGGTTACCAACTTAGCAGAATAAACAGTTAGGTGGTTTAGGAAGGAACTTCATTTTAATCCGCAATTAACTAAGGTTCACACATATTAAATGTATAACTGCGTCTCTGGTCATTTTTTCTATTGCTAATGGGGAATTATTTTTAGATACTAATTAAGATATACTAATCTACAACTGAAACATATCAATTTCATGAGTTCCTCTCGGTGTAGAAAGTTTTTGCTTTTCCGAGTTGCCTATAAAAATGCTTTCATTACTTCAATTAAAAAAGGCATTAACGTTTAGCAATAACAGGTTACTCTTTTTAGGCGAATTCGCGTGTAAAATCGACTTTAATTTCTCGATAGTTTAATAATGTGCAGATAAGACGTTGAAATGTGCAACACACCACTGCTCTAAAGTGAAACAAATTCTAGGGTTTCTAAAATAAAAAATAAATAAATAAAAAGTAGATACCTATTAAATTATTTTAAAATAAAAAAATTAGTCTTTTAATTTTGTATTTCGAATCAGATACGTAAATTTTGAAATTTGATGCTTGGATAAGTATTATTAACATTAAAAAATAACTCCTAAATAAATAAGGAGCTTTTGCCTTTAATTAGTGCAGCGGAAGACGCAAAACTTTTATTTGTTTGAAACATGAAATTTTTCATTCTTCGATAATTTAAAAAAAAAATTGCACTAAGAAGTTTACAATTTTTCAGTATATTTTCCGCTTCGACGTGTTATTTTGTGTATAAAATTATAAATCTGTAAACGAACATTATATTTCTTAAATAATTTAGGCACAATCAAGTCATAAAAAAGAAAGATCTATAGAAAAGAAGATAGGTGTAGGTAATGTCGAACAAAAGTGATTTGGAAATCCGGGAGCGTCTTCTCCGCGGCATGGGTAAGTTGGCCACCAAGGATGGTCCGTAAACGTACATTCTGTAGTCGAAACGCCAGCTTTAACGCTTGTGTAGTTCGCTAGTTTCCGGTTCCGGTAGGTGAGTGGCGTTTGTTGATGAACCGATACCGTCCCGACCGCTTGGGTCACTGCACATCTAATTAACATTCAGAATAAGAACTTAAATTTTACTGTTTATTGAAAAGACCGTAAAAAACTATTTTTTAAATTTAATGAACAAAATTAAAATATTAAAAAAAAATTTGAATAGTAAAAAAAAATATTAATAATATTAATTACACACATATACAAAAATAAAAATTAAATAAAGAAGTACCACTTAAGTACATACTTACACTTTCTTTTCTTTATCTTTTTGTGATTTGTAATTTTTGTGAAAGAATTATATGATATAATACATAATATGTAATAACGTGAATTTTGAAACATAATTAAGGTAGCAAATGTAACAGACGGTCATTATTTTTTAACCGCCCTTCAGAACATCCTTCAACACGGTTATATATATACACTATTAAAAATTAAGACACGATAATCACTGTAAATAAGGGCGAGGTATGCAAGTACTATTTAGATAAGTTAATAAGTGGCAGGTTAAAACCCCTACACCTGTGCCGTGACGTCACACAATTTCCTGTTCTCACGAGATCCCATCGCGCCGAAATAATTACATCCGAGCGGACATCGCACTCCTTCACCACTGACTTATTATTATTGTAATGTTTACAATTTTTGTGTTCAGCTCGAGTAAAAGTACGATATAGTTTGGGTTAATAACAAAAATATATCATTCGGATCATTACTAATGAAATATTTTTATACATAGGTAGATATCTAACAGTAAACAACTCTTGTTTCGTCATTTTTTTCTCAATTAGCGAAAGCTCTATACGATATACCATTTTTCAAATACCGTTCAAATGATTTTCATTTTCTTTATTTGTTTTGCAACAAAACATAATCCCGTAACACACACATTTGTGAGTAGATCCAACCCTGTCGCACATGTTATTGTAACACGACTTCTTGATATCTACTGCATTGGTTGGGGGAATAGACTATAGTTATAGTTTTGTCATTTTGTTTCATTTATTTTCTTTAGCATATATTTCTGTAGGTATCTAGTTTATACTTATGATTTATAACGGCATCAGCATAGTACACAATAATTCATTTCATTATTCTGTCATACGCTGTCGTATTGTACTAGACATAGTTAGGCATCGCACAATGTTGTAGCCGTATCATAATTTGCATCTCAAACAAATTTGGACGACATACTTTTAAATTAAACGACACTTTTCATACATTTTGAAATTCTGCAGTATAGAAATATATCTTTTGCATTTCGTTCCCTTTAAAAAATAAACCATCTGCTCTTCAATTTTTTAAACACATTAGAAAATTGGTCACTATATATTACAAAAACCGCCATACTTCTAAAATAATAAAACATTATAACAGACACGTCAAGTTATGCATTCAAAATAAAAATATCATCATTATTGTTAACTATATCTATATGTTATGTATTATTATTGTATGTAGGTAAGGATTACGTGTAAATTAGCTATATGAGCTATTTTTATCTACAACAAAAGTTTCAGATCTACAATTCCATTGAAAACTTTCTTTATAACTGGAGCACTCCGCATGAAAGAATTAATACTTACTCAAAGAGAAAATTAATTTATGTACTATAAGGAACGTTAATCTGTTAATAATTATAAAGAGGAGCGTTAATTTTTTTTGTAACGTAATTACGAAAGATGCTTCCGTTGTTTGTAGTTCCCATAGTTTTAAATATATGAATTAGATTTTCTTAAGTAGTTAAAGTCATGCAGCCTTTAAGACCGTCAATTCAAAATTTCGCTACTATTTTCAGAACTCATAAAATAATAATTATGGAAACGGGGATCGCTTTTATTTTTGAAATTAATTTGATGAAAAATCAAAAGCAGAAGAATAATAAAGCTGTTTTACTAGAAAGAAAAAAAAAGAAGGATAAAGTAATTTAATGTTCATTACTACACCGATTTGGTATTTGCGATTATTATGATTGAATGCAATAATTCAAGAATTAATATAGGTAAAAGTAGCGGATTAATTATAATTACCTACATTTCTTATATAGGTGAAATAGTAGGTACCATCATATGGAATGAAGTGGCCCACTGATGCGCTTTTATATATATATATATATATATATATATATATATATATATATTCATAAGAAAACTTCATAAGAAAACTACCTATCTTCACATTATAAAATTTTACAAGAGAGGACATTTTGTTGTTAAAAAATTCAATAGTACAAAATTCTATTGTTTAATTATAATAGCTTAATTCCGTTATTTAGTTTAGTTAGCCAAACATCTCTTTTCTAATACAAAAATTAAATTTTTTTAATAGGGTTGTTTTTGATATTTAATGGAAATACACGTTTTTCTTTCGGCGTTAAAAATATTAATACACTTATTTTCATACATATGCAATCATTACATAATGTGGGTAGCTTAGGAAACACAGATGGTGCTAAATGTTACATTTCGAATATGATACTAAAACTGCTGTAAACGTGATAAACGAACACGATTCGCATATGTGTAATAAATAAAGATCTTCAAAGTAGTGTAATAGATTTTTTGATATCATCTCGGGGACGGCAAGGGCGCACCATCCAACCACAATTTTTTTCAGAAGGCCAAGTTTTTAATAGCATTTTCGGATTTTCTAAATGTTTTAACACAGAAAAGGTTCCTTTTCTAATTTCGACTAAATAAATTATATTAGATAAAATCGCACTCAAAAGTGTTAGAGGTAGGTATGGTGTGTACACATAGGTGTAAGTTGGTAACTTTGGGAATGAATAATCTCGGTAGGGGGGCGTCACGTCGTGGGAAAAACGTTTATAGAAACTTATGGTATTATTTTGATGTGATGTATACGACACCGACATTTCGCAACGTTTTCTGGACGCCATGTATATAAGTACCATAATTATTATCTTGCAACTACCAGAACAGAATTTTTCATGGAAGTAATTTTGGTGAATTTTAGATATGTTGCTCACTTTTATCTACATATTGGTGCAAAAAAACATTTGTGCTGTAATTTTGTGTAATTTCTGCACTGGACTACATCTGATATATTTCGATTATTTGATTAATTTTTATTAAATCATCGATGAAAAAATGTATCTACAGTTAATCAACCTGCAGTTAATGTGGATAAATTATTTTGTACAATTACAAATAATGGAATGTTATCAAAATATTTAAAAATTCATTAATAAAACATTTCCCGAATATTATGATTTGATCGAAATAGAAAATATAATATGATAGTAATCATTTAAAGTTTCACACTCAAATAGTTGTAAAAACGTTAAAACAAACACACGGTTATTCAAAATAAATTTAATAAAATATATACTTGGTAGGTGCCTATTTAAAAGCGGTTCAATTTGTTACAGATAGCGATAAACGAATATTTATTGTGTATTGCGTTGTATCCACTAATTCTATGATATGTTAATAAAAATATGCGTTTAATACCAATTACCTATTTAATTAACCATAAGGTATATAGATCGCAATCGGCAGAACAATGCAGATATTTCACTGTTGCTTAGTTATGTTAATGTGCCGCTCGTTGGGAATTTAAGCCACACTGTTAATAAGGGTTACTTCCCAACAGCACTATTGTATCAAATTTAAAAAGCGGAAAATTAATGATTTATTAATTTGTAGATGTAACGAAAAGCCATCTATAGCGGTACTTCATTTTTATGATATCTGCATATATTATGTGGTATATGATTTTTTTTACGAACAAATTATGTGCAGATTTTATCGCGAACCATTTTCGTAAACGGCGTAACACACGTAATATAGCTATTATACGTAATAATAATAATAATAAGTAATATTACTTTTTTTAATAGCGATCTAAAACCTAATTAATAAAAGTGCTATACAGTATTTTCGATTTTATCTTAATTTTCAGTATATATTTAATGTTAATTAAGCATATAAACCATTACTTAAATAAAAAAGTAAACATACTTATTCGCTAATTACGGCTACAAAGAAAAATTTCAAAAAATAAGTCATCAATTGCCTTTTAAACAATTTAACTCGATGGCAAACGATCGAAGGCAATTTAGAATGGCGTGCATCAAGATCTTTTATATTTACTTATGAAATTTAATAGGTTTGAACGTTATTATTACCGACATGATAATCTATAATGGTATATTGCACACGGCAATTCCCTTCGATCACAGTAATTTTCATAATTTATGTAGGTATTTGTTATTAATTTTTATTTTATAATGCCTAAGTGACTAAATACTTCATTTAAAAGGTGATTTCATATTAATTACTTATTTAAATTTTTCACGAATTTATATAGATTTAATCAATCGTAATTTAATTACTTTAGTTAAGTACATATTTATAAAATATTATTCGGTACAGATTTTTATTTAATAGTCATTTCCAATAGTCGTAACCC
Organism: Rhagophthalmus giganteus; assembly: GCA_036326145.1. Lineage (NCBI taxonomy): Eukaryota > Metazoa > Arthropoda > Insecta > Coleoptera > Rhagophthalmidae > Rhagophthalmus > Rhagophthalmus giganteus. Next base: position 54,833,882 of record JARFJA010000001.1, read on the forward strand.
ATTAATGGCCAAGCAGTGAAATAATGTAGGTAATTTTTTTAAAACTGCGATTACATGCCTAGGTACTTGTATAACTAACTACATGCGAATAGTTTTACATTAACAATAATTAAGTTTATTATTAAGGCTTAAGTGTTCGCGCCGTTTTTCAGCGTCTTTCGTTAGCGCAGAATCTTGCAGGCTTTTATGATTTTAAAGTTCATTTATTTAACATATTATTTTACATTTACAAAACTGATTAGAAGATTATTAATCATTAACAGTTTTAATGAATTTTAATACTGCTTATTATATTTATAGCCATAAGATAAAAATTAAAGATATAAACTAATATTATTTTATTTTTTTCAGGTTAATGTCGTACTAATCGTCCAGTTGTAATCCATTCGTACTATTTAAACTAACCACCTACGCAACTACCAACAATAAATTGACTTATTATGTTAAATAAGGTATTTTTGAAAAATTTTCAATACTTAGGTAGGTATACATAACTTTAATAAGTAAATAAAAACCCAACATTGAATTAAGCGTAACCAATACCGAAAATATAGATAGGTACCTAATTACGAAATGTTTCAAAAACTGTGTACCTACTTGATGTTTTAGCAATTAACAGGTTAATACAGTCATTAACAATTTTATTTTTCGAACGTTAAGTATAACATATTTTTAGAGGTTTTAATGATCAATGTTAAATAATTATGTTATTCGCATTCAGATACGCTCATTGTCTTTCCAATACGCATCGATTCTTTTATACCTACTGACTTATTAAACTTTAATCATCATAATTAATGCTTCTATCGTATAATATTTTACAGGGATCGATCTATTCCGCTGATATTTTTTTTGTTTTCGTTCTATAATTTAAAATAATCACCATATAATAATACAGACTCTTCAATACAATATTGGAAAATGTGGGTAACTAAAAAATTTAAATCTGTCACCGTCGAGTTGAGTGAACAACTTTAAAATTATTAATTACCTACGTGTTATTACCTAATTTTAAATAATACGTATTTAATTAATTTGTAATTTTTAAATGTAAGTCATATAAACAGAGCTTACAATTAGATACAATAAAGAAACAATAAGTCGCTTGTCCTCAAGTTCAAATTTGAATACAATTATTTTTTGCTTTTTAACTATACCTACTTAAAATAAAATCATCATTTGAGAACATCAGGTGGAAATCTACGTTACCATAGGTAAATGTCTGTAAACGTAATTGATGTTTCATATATAATACTATATCTACCTATAATTAAAGTTTCGTGAGATGTTAGTTCATGACTATCCCTCATTTTGAAAAAATAATTGCTTTATTAGGTATCTTGAGTTTCGAGCTAGTTGCGCGCTGATTATACTGTTACTTAAGTATTAATTGATCTTAGTATACTAAAGTAAAGTATACTAAAAACAACAAGATACCTAAAATTTCAATAATCGTACCTATATAAAACATTAAACTATATATACACGTTGTTGAGTCATTAAGGTCTAAATAGCTTTGTTTATTCTTTGTCCATTTTTGAGTCGGGCGATGGTAAATATTAAAAAGTTGAGGGCAAGGCATACTTATATTTGAGCACGTGCCAGACACAGCACACTATATGAATACGTTTATTAACACATAGTCTTCTTTTGACGAGTAGAATTTTAATTATCCGTTTAACCACAACATCGTCTGCGGGCACATTTCCAAAATTAAAGCGTTTTACGAATACCTCTCTATTTAAATAAAAGAACCTTCGATGTCATATATTGATAGCTTTACGTTTGTTAATCAGCAGGAGGCAAACGACAGTTACTTATCCGTCAATCTCGGCGTCTCCTTGATTTGTCAAATTCCGAATACGTCAGTTACATAAACGCATACATTCATCTCTATCCAAACAAAAATATCGACCTCGTTGGTCGAATCCTCTTCGTAAATCTTGTGTTGGATATAAATCACACATCGTATATTTAGATATCAGATAAACGTTTAGTAAATTTTCAAAAAAGAAAATAATTAATCGTGTATTTTAAAATATGGTTTCCCACTAATACTACTTGCATACAATAATTAGAGTAGGTATATTTAAAAGTTGACTTTATTAAAAAATCATGCACGACCACTCCTCTACTCAGATAATGTTTTCTCTAATAACTATAATCATGTAGAGTAAATATATAATCAATTTGATGCTAGGGCCTGGTTGAACACCCACGCATCTGGCAAGTCGTACCTACTTGCTCCAATAATACACTGCTAAAACTTTCTAAGTGTCTTCGTATACTTTTAAGAGCCTTTGTTTTGTTCCGGATTAAATAATCGAATAATGTATTAAATATTCATAAAAAAAACACGCGTCTATAAAAATTTTAAAAATATATGATTTTATTGTAAAATTTGATATTGCTAAATCGTATAGTGGTAAACAATAAGCACTAAAGAAATAGTACCATTAGGTATATTGATAGTGAGTAAATCTTAAACAATGTTGAAAATATTGACAATTTAAATATACAATAAAAAAAGAATTCAAACATTTATCCATTGACTTACCTAATAATAAAAATCATTACAACTAAATAATTAATAGGTATTAATAATAAAAAATTAAATAAAAGCCGTTCTATTATAGCGTTATATTTGCGTTTTTGTGGATTTGAACAACACTTTAATAATACACTGCCGACATATGTACCTTGAAAATAAGTTTATTATCTTAACTCCAATTGTTTTCAGAAAAATAAAACATTTTATGTAGCATATCGATCCAAGGTACAATATTGTGCTCACATATTGTACTTGGACTAACCATCCTGTACCTTGAAAAATAATCAAAAGAGAAGTTAAATGTAAATAAAACAATTAAATTTTCAATCAGCTGGTTGAAAGATATATCTATTTATTTTTAAACAAAAATAAAGGAGTATCATAAAATCCAAACAATGGACTTAACATGGCGCAATGTTAAATTTTCCATTCGTTGCCTTCTATCCCAACACACAGTGGCCACATTTAATGCATCTGTGTAAAATTTTTCCCTACTACAATAGGATATTTTTCAATTGAAGCACTAGATGCATTTTTTCTCAACACTGTCACTTTGCCTTCACTTGCAGGTGTTGAAGACGACGATCTCTCCAATGACACCTTAACCGATCTCCCCTTACACGGGTATGACCACTTACACGCTACGTTACAACTGAATTAAAAAGTTTCATCATCAATATACTCGCCAAACAATGTGGAATCCAATGATAGTAGATAAAATAATCGTTGCGTACTTGTAGAAAATAAATCTGTATGCAATCGGAAATGAAAATTTTTTTACCGTAGCACATAGAGTATAGGTAAGCGTAACATTATGCCGGGGCGGAGCGGGCCGCATCGCAGTGCATTACTCTGCAACCAATCGTTGTCACGCAACAGAGTTCTCGGCATTGACTATTTAGAATGCACTCCAGCAATTGGTTGCGTTGAAATGCGACCCGTTGCGCCCCGGTATAATGTACGCTTACCTTATGGGTATCAACGTAAACACGTACAAGCTCACAGAGAAGGTAACTTACTGTACAAAAAGTATTATACCTCTGAAAGAGTTCATTAGATCGTATAGTATTTATCAGAATATATATATATATATATATATATATATATATATATATATATATTCAAACTGGCCCAGGTAACAGTATGGTCTATACTGTGTATAGGTACAACAACCTTTTGTACGTACCAAGGTACTAAACTAGATATAAAAAATCATACCTAGATGTAGGTATTATTCTAGAGTAAAGAATAAAAAAATTAAGATAAAATTATAAAATAAAATTAAATTTTATCTAATAAAAATACTTTTAATGTAAAAGAAACCGACTATGATGTGTTCCTAGGAAAATTACCTTAAAATTCATTAAACTTATTAATTAAATGCTTTTGAAACTTTATTAAACTAGTTCAGTTATTTAATCGAACTTTGTATTTTTATTACTCATATTTTTCTATGTAACTAAAAATAAATTATATTAATGTCAAACACAGGAAAATACAAAATCATGTACATATAAGCAATATATTCACTTTTTGAATATTATAATTCGGTACCATCAATGGAAAATGTATTGCGCGAATACCTTTACAAATATTTCTGTTGGTAATGCTAAAAGACATAGTCCAAAGATATTTCGGACATGGTCCTTTTCTGATTTTTATCGAAAAACTCAAACAGTGGAAAATAAATACATATAAGTCGTTGGTATTTTAATATGACAATAACCAAGTACTTAGACATTATTTCCTAAATCTGAAAGTTCGATTACAGTACCTACGTAGGTTGCAATATTTTTCAACTACTACCTATATGTACCTACATTGTTTATTTTTAAAACTATAAACCTACATAATACGTTGCTTGTTTTAATACATACTTAAACAATATCAATTCCTACACGTCTCTGTTTAATATTAATATTCTGACAACGTTTCTAATTAGCTTTAAAACTGCATGTCGAAAACGACGAAACTAGAATCTCGCGTCTAATTAAACTTGAATTTTAATTATATAAATACAGAATTTATTATTTTTTTACAGTAATTATTAGTAAAACTTCCTAAAAATTTAAATTTTTAGTCTAAAGTAACAAACAAGCAATCTGTACACAGATTTTATACAATCTAAGATTCAGTTTAAATCGTGGGTTAACCAACATTAAATAATTTTTTGTGTTAACAAGATACAGAGATGTTTCTAGTTTCCATAGTTTTAGACCGTTCACGGCTTATATTTTTATTTATATGAAGTGGAAATGAATTGTTTAACCAAAAAACAAATTTTTGTTCGATTCAAAGCCAATTTCTTCTTGTTTTCTTGAACAGAGTTTAGTTTAACTGTAGCCGAAAGAAGATTAACGAAAGATGACAACTGAAGTATAAAATATTTTAATAAGTAAATACTATAAAATATACAGTAAAACTTTTAAAAAGTATAGTATAATAGGATGTAAATATATCGAACACTCGCGGATGAAAAAACTGCCCCTTATCGAGAATAAAATTTGTTAATGGAAATTGCACATTACAAAATATTAATACAAAAATTGCAAATAATTAAAAATTTAAAAACTGCCAGTAATATCACAAGTATTTTGCAGTATTTTTTAATTTTTTTAATTCTACTACCTATAGGTACTAATTGATGAACTGTAATTTTATTGAAAACGAAATACATAATACAAGTGAAATAATTTTATTTTTATTTTACAACTTATTGTTACGTAAATCGGGCTTATTGGATAAGTTGATTTATAAATTTTGGCGTCGGTGTTCGTTAAGAGAAGTTTTACTGTACATAATTAACATAAATTGTTTCCGTTCTATTTTAAAAACTTTTTTTATTATCGTTTAACTAAAGATTTATTTATCTATCGGTAACTTGATCGTTCATCTTTGATAAACATAATATTGTAGCTAATTTCCATACGAGACCCGGCCGGTGTGTATCGGTAGTATTTTTGCAGTCATATCTGTCCGATAATAGCGAACGCGCAGTGTATAGAAACTGGACAGGGACTTGGACAGCGTTGGTTTATTGGAGTCTCCTCTGGCGATATACAGTCCTGCCGACCGGCTAGTATATATGGGCAATGCCACAGATAATAACGTTCTAAACTACGAGTGTACTCAGTGAGTACACATAGCCGACTTGGACTTGTAACAGGATTTTAAGTCAATGTAAATACCGAGAAATAAAAGTAAAGGAAAATGGAAAACGTTTAAAACTGTATACGTATTGGGTTATCTTAAGATAATAAAATTTTTATGGTCGCCATCTCCTTAATTTGTAGTATCACATTATTTTGTTGATTATTTATTAGTCGATATTACTCTTAATCATATCGATTAGTAATTTGACAAATTACACCTATTATATCCATGGATTATTTTGATTTAATTATAGTCACTAGTACTTTATTTGGTATGTAAATATAAAATTGTTTTTCCAAAATACTTGCAATAAGTTGGCAACTACAAACAAAAATATGTACATATTTACGTGTTACAATGTGGATACGCGTTCAAAAATGCGCGTTTGTTTATAGAAAAAATTATTGCGATATATAAAGTTTATAATCGCTAGGTATTACTTTTTATTTGAATTGTATAACACGTCACCAACCGATCACGTAACACTGATAAATAAGCTTAAAATATACTTAAAGCACGTGCCATTGACAATACAAACAACAAACAATATGAACTTCGAAAAAGAACCAAGTATTTAAAATTAAATACAAAATAAAACTTGTAAAAAGGTGAATCACTTCTTTTTATACCGAAAACTTAAATTATGGATTCTAAGGCAATATCATTACTACAAACTAAAATGTACCCCGTTACCTGACTTAAATTCCTAACGCTTTTTTTTGTTTTATGTAAATTGCGCACTATCTATGAATATCGATTTACAATTTCACATTAAGCAATAGTATGCTAATAAATATTTATATATCGCTCATTATTAAATCGAATTACATAGGCATAAAAAACTTCACGACGAGTAGATACGTGGAAAATTATTACCAAAACTATTGAGTTTTCTTAAATTCCATTTTGTTTTTCCTTTAAATCTGAATATTCAACACTTGTTAAATTAAAGTTGAGTGTAGAATCAAGCAATATTTAAACAACCCTGAAGCCTGTTTTAGACTGTGCAATAATTGCAGCAAGTTTTCTTGTGCAATAATTATAGCAAGCAAGAATTACATCGTCGACGTGCAATTCTTGAGGGAACTTCGAAATTAGCACAACCGCTATTTTTCTTACTTGCAACTGTTCTGGCAAGCAATTTTTAGTTGCATTTTTACTTTGATCTCTCTGTTGCCAACTGTGGCCAAATAATGGAAAATCAGCTGTTTTTTTAGTGCGTTTTCATATAAGTATGTGATTTGTGGTTTTTAGCTATTTATATATGAGGCGCCTATAGGTCATTCGAATTTTATTCCGATATACTATATATATAACCTTTAAAATACTTCGCAATGTTATGTTAAAACAGTTCACAAAACAATCACGTTCACTTGTATTTGTATAAGTAGTTATTTTTGGTTGTTATTGGTAGCAAAGTAAAGCGGCACTAAAATTGCAACTGCAATTTCTTGCGCCATTTAAAGTGGGATTCACACCTGTACAATTTTGTCGCAGCAATTAATTGCATGCGATTTCGAATCGCTAAAAGTTAGTTGTCACTTGACGTACGTTATCAAATGTATCTTTAGGTATAATTGGCAATAAGAAAATTACTAAAATTGCGGGAAATTATTGCACAAATTTAGAACATGTCGAAATTCGTACGATTCCATTTCGTGCAATAAAATTGCTGCAACAAAATTGCACGAGATCGAATCCAACTTTATATGTCAGTTTTTTACACTTGAAATTTGCAATCTTGCTTGCAATTACTGCACAAGAAAACTTGATGTAATTATTTCACGGGCTTAAACGGGATATAAATTAGTGAACTATTTATTTTTCCGTTTGTAAATATACAGTAAATGATAGGCTAGGTCAGTCATTGTGAAAAAAATTAAACTAAATATTCGAAATTTATCCCCAATCTCACATCGGTATACCTACTTGATATCCCTTTATCTACATCTTTTTTTCATTTGAATGAAAAATAATCTAATACACTTTGATTCGGAAATCTTAGTGGCCAATAAATGAAATCGACGCATATATTACCTAATCAGCTAAATCAGTTAGGTGTATCTATAATTATGTATTTTAAAATTCGTTTCCAGACTGTATAGTGAATACACCAAACATTAGCACGAATAACGTATGCATATTATTATTTTGTCTAGTGAGATAGTCACGCTGTAGGTTAACAATTTAATTTTTGGTTTTCCAAAAAAAAACAAAAACAGTTTTCTAGCACCGTGGCAAGTAAAAGCGAATCACTAAAGTATTTGAAAGTATGTAGCTATGTTCTCGGAGATAATGATATTTTGTAGGTATATGACACGAAACTTTAAAATAAACAAACAAAACGAATTATAAAAACGCGATGTTCTTATACTTACTGTAATTAAATACAAATATATCTACCTACATAAGTTTTACTCGCAGATATATTTTTCGGGTTCGTCACGTACACGATCGTCGAAATCTCCAGCGATTATATTTGTCCGAGTTACTGTTTTGACAACAGTAAAGTTTGCGGAACTAATTTAATAATTAAGTATTACCTATAATGTGTTATTGATCTTAATATTTACGTTGTTAAAATTATTTGAACAAGGCATTGGTAAATTTATTATATTTTAGTATTAATCTTAACACATTATTTTGCAATACTTGTAGCTGATTCAAATCACTTAGTTGCATTACAACAATTCAGCATTGTCGGACAATAGCTATAATAAGGGCTTAGCAAAGTGTCGAACAAGACTAGTTTGGTTTGAAAGTCCAAATTTGTACTAAAACTTTGGAAATAACCTATGCTTAATTCTACCACGCAGAGTATTTATGACCACTTAATATGTGTATTAAATGATAGTTTTTATCAATTAAGACCACTAGGTACTTATCTAATTTAATTTAGATAGATACTAATTCTAACTGCACGCCATTTATAATCAACGGTTTTAAACTATTATCTTTTACATCCAACGCCACACCAAGCTTTAGATTTCACAATGTTGGCCACTATGTTGTTTTTGCGAAAATAATTCTCGAAACTTCTAAATGCAGCGTTTAACTTAACTAATCCAATTTTAGGGTTAAATCTTATAACTGACAGCGGTATGTCGTCGACAAATAAATTAATGAACGCATCACGCTTCACAACATCACCGATTTCGTTTATTCAAATTATTATTTTATTATATTATTTATTTAATTTTAAATTCAAAATAAAAGATGAAATTCATCGAAAAAATTGCCTGCTATAAAGTTCACAAAGTATTTAGATTACAGCCTAAGTAAGAATTTAGTAGATGCATACCTACAAAAAAACTTGCTATTTTAGTTAAATATTTAAATGATAACACTTTAATGTTGCTTGAAATTCAATAAATATACGGCTCATTATATCCGAATCTATGTTTACAATTCATATAGGAGTAATTCATAAATTATTGATTGGAACGTGTACGGCAGTAATTCAACAATTTAAAATTTTTCCGTAACAAATATCATTGAATACGGATAACATCTTACAAATGCAATTGCCCTTAACAACTAACTTGCAGACACACTTAAAGTGAGTAATTTATTTGTTACAAGTAGATTTATTACGTTGTATGGCCAACTGTCTTGCTCGCTATTTACTTCTGCAGCAAATCTATACGTGATCTTTGAATTTTAAATTCAAATTCAAAATTCAAACGACAACAAATAGCGAAAACTAACTTCTTTCGAAATTTGTTGTTACACACCTATGTAATAAAAAGGAATTAAAAAAGAATTTATACGATTATACACCTACCAATAACTAAGTAGATATACCATTACTAATTTAAAAGCAACTCCAATTTAATGATCAAGACAAATATCGTATTTCCAGAGCCATTGACTAGAGATAAAATCTAAACCGATTCGTGATCATTGATCTTTCAGTTTCTACAACTCTTCTAAACAACGTTAGAAAAAAATCCGATGCGCTCGTGTTCTTAACCTAAATCACTTCCTCGAATGCAATCGGCGAAGGTAGAGCTTCCATCCTCGATCAGACATCCATAACTCAGGTGCAACAAGCAAAAATCTGCGGACAAAAACGCATCGGAAACAAAAAAGCAGAGGCAGCTCGCTACAAACGAGGCATATAAACAATTGTCGGGGTAACCATGGTAACGTGCACCGGCGGCTTTGATTGTGGATTTGCATAGCAGGCTCTGATATGGTAATGTTGCACTGTTCTTGGTTCGGCTGTACCAAGTGGACACTGCGGTAGCTGCTGGCCGATACAGGCAGTCCGCTTTTCGGCGTACACTAAGTTATGTCAACTGATTTTTGCAATTCTACTATTCGGATCGTTATCCCTACGAAGCGGTTTGTTTATAAATCGGTATACCATATCTGTACCTACACCTTTTTCTTTCTTTTTATCTATTATTAAAAACATATAGCGGGATCGATGTATCTAAAATATTTTGAAACTACACAAAATAAAATTGGACCCAAATCATTACAAAAATCACAATAATTACAGCATTTGTATGTATCTACACTCAACTTCTTCTAGGTATACCTACGCGACGGTTACATTTAAATAACATATTTGTCTTGATAATAGTAACTTTACCACAAGACAAGACCACCATTATGACATCATTACGTGAAATAATTGAAATAAATTCTGAAGTTTATGTCTTTGGTTTATACCAATACACCGATCTTCGTTAAAATCTTAGAATTATTTTAAAGCCTTCCTTGGGGGGTCGTTATAATTTTTCAAAATGGTCATTTAAAGAGCGACCAAATGCATTTCTCGCTTTTCAAGATAATGATGCAAATAATGGTAAGTAAGTACGTAACGATCCACAATCGAAAAAGGTAAATTATCAAATAGGCAGCGTGGGATATCGTATAGTTTTGTTTCCGAAAAAGGCATTCACTTAAGAGTTCTCGTATACGAGCGTTGTTAACTAGCAATTTAAAGACCAATAGTGTAATCCAATCAGCAATAATTAATTAAATGGAACAGATATAAGAATGCATGTACAAGCGAGTTTCTCGTTAACATCTCGAACGGAAAGGAGCAGAAGCAGCGCAGAAAGCTCTAAACCTCAAGTCAGATAGCAGAAGAATCGCCTAGCGAGCGGCTTCACAAAGAGGAAAACTGGTGACAGCCAGTGCTTCGGAATGCCGCGGCCTCCCGTCTAACTTATGCCTGTCACGTGCGAGCACCACTATCTGGTGTGTGCTGGTCACCAGCTTCACCGAGCGGGTCACCTGGTGCCGATTTCCGATCATCGTCCGCGCTCATTATTTTATACCTTCACATGTATTTTATGCAATGCAAGTCGTTAGCTATTGTTCTTGCAATTCCCTCTGACGCACTATTTTCATTTTCGATACTTTTAACCGCATCGCATGCCTATGCATCCCAATTTTTAATCTTCACATTTCCTTCCTCGCATTCGAATGACGCAACTTGTACAACATATTCGACCGTTTCATTATATTAATTAACAAGCAGACCCCCAACATCAATAATATCGTTTACGAATGCAGATAAACGCGATGCTAAAATTTTATATGCGTAAGCTGAAACTTTTTTAAACATTTTCAATTTATCAAAAGTCAGATAAAAGTAACCTGATTCGATCGAGACTTTTTAAATCACATTGAAAAATCTTTAAAATTGAATATTCCCTTCGATGCTCATAATCCACGTAATTTAGCTTTACCGACTCTGCATTTCCTTCAAGATATCTACTATATCTACGTTTTACTCATTTGCTTATGGTGGCTTTTAAGACAAAACTGAAGCATAACACGCACTGAACAGATAAATTAATATTAAGCAGTTTAATTAAGATTAATTAAAATTAAAATCGATTATTCGACTTATCGAAGTTGATAGTTACTAATAATCCCGAAGGAATCGATTTGCGGACTTGGTTCTATTTTTTTAAATTCGTTATAGTTAGTGCCATATTTACTTTTTTGCATCTTGCAGTAAATTGTTTTAATTTTTATTGTTTTATTTTTAATTGTTTAAATTTTTTAAAATTTTCACCCCTAATTTTTGTATCATAATGTAGGTTTTGAACGGCTATTTACAAAAATATATAGTTTGTTGGCGATAGCTCTTGTTGTTTCGCAGGTAATAAGCAAAATCGAAAAGAGTTCCAATTTTCAAGGGTGGAATTTCACCTTCTTAACCCGCGTAACAGCACGCACGGAATACAGCTCTTGATTAGGGTTGACTAGTACTACAATCTTGCAAAATTTCAAATTTTTCTGAGATTTCCGCCTGCCTAACCTTCCTTGTTAGTTCTTTATTTACGTGATTATTGTTAATAATATTAACAATAATAATCAATTATTTTATCATATTTGTCTCTACGTTCGTACATACCTATACCTAATTTTAGTAATTTTTGAACATTAATTACTTTCAAATAACTTTTATATATGCGCGTAAAAGGTTATAAAAAAATTATCGATGTGTATCATTAAGCCACAATATTATCTTTCTAACCATTGTTTTTTATTGTACGCACGAGACTTCACCTAATTTAATACAGCCACGCTTATAAAATATTAAAAATTAGTCGATTGGCATAATTCAAACATTTTTATTCTATATATGTTTAAAAATCAATTGTGCAACTGAATGCAAACCAGAAAAACAAAGTTGTTCATTTACCATAAGCAATGAATTCGAAGCGGGTTCCACACACATACACGCGTATATTTTTATTTCTGATCGACAGTTTCTGATAAAATAAATCTCCATCGACCCCAATTCAATTAATTGTAAACGAAATTGTCTACAAATCTTCTTTAAATTTATGTATCGCATATATATTTTTTAATATCATTTTAACGATAAGTACCTAAGTTGTAACAGTAATTAGCTATCGAGTATTTGCATAATGAAATACGGGAACCATTATTTTTATACAACCATACAGCTTATCCAAACCTATATAATGTTTCATCAATGTAATCATCAACAAAAGTTACTAGATTGTTTATTTGTAATTCGGTTTAAAGTTTGAAAAGCGACATATTCTATATATGATTTACTTGCACGTATTAGATGGTATAAAGAAAGACTACAATTTATTAGAACTGTCAAAATACGAGTTGCGAGGTGACAGCACTGTGTGAAACGTCATCATCTAGTAACCTTTGGATAAGCTATATACATATGCCTATCCAAACCTATATGCAATCACGTCATCAAAAAAAAAGTTACTAGATTGTTTATTTGTAATTCGGTTTAAAATTTGGAAAGTGACATATTCTATAAATGATTTACTTGCGCTTACATTAGATGGTATAAAAAGACTACAATTTATTAGAACTGTCAAAATACGAGGTTTTAGGTGACAGCACTGTGTGAAACGTCATCATCTAGTAACCTTGTATTGATGACGTAGTTTGCATATAGGTTTGGACGAAGTGTAGGTATATGTTGTAGCATTTAAAATACGAATTTAATATACGAAGGCGTAAAAAACAGTGAGTACCTACACTTCGTCCAAAGCTATATGCAACACGTCATCAGTAAAGGGTTACTAGATTATGACGTTTCACACAGTGCTGTCACCTAGAACCTCGTATTTTGACAGTTCTAATAAATTGTAGTTTTTTTTATGCCATCTAATGTGTGCGCAAGTAAATCATTTATAAAATATGTCACTTTCCAAATTTTAAACCGAATTACAAATAAACAATCTATAGCTTATCCAAACCTATATGATGTTCACGTCATCAATACAAGGTTACTAGATGATGACGTTTCACACAGTGCTGTCACTTCGTAACCCGTATTTTGACAGTTCTAATAAATTGTAGTCTTTCTTTATACCATGTAATATGTACGCAAGTAAATCGTCTATAGAATATGTCACTTTCCAAACTTTAAACCGAATTACAAATAAACAATCTAGTAACTATTTGTTGATGACGTAAATCATATAGGTTTGGATAAGCCTTAGTACCTACTTTATTTTACGTCTTCTATAGGGTTTGTTTAAGATATATAAGAACCAGTATGAGTTCGAAATATATAAAACGAGAATATGAAATATGAGTTTTAAAAGTATTGATAAAATTACATAATAATAATTTACTTACTTGCTATTGTACCAACTTTACTGATAATAAACAGCTTGCTGAGTCCATTAGTATAGTATTTATTCTAGATACTACGTTCTCATATTAAGGAATTGAGACCGTGCAGTCGCAAATATAGAGCAAGTAGCAGTTTTAAAAGTATTGATAGTTACATATAATAATTTACTTTTGTTTTGTAAAACCCTGACACTTCTTCTGATCAATAAACAGAGCAGTTATATAGGTAGTAGTTATTTATTAGATACACCTACTATTAGGTGACCCGTCAAAACAGATAAAATAGTTCCTGTTTTGGTATAAATTTTTATTAGTTGTTTTATTAAATAAAACAGGAAAATTGTTAGCGTAAAAATGATAAATTCACATTTCGAGTAACTTATAGAAAACGCGAAGTTTGCAACGTACGCGTGTAAAATAGACGTCAATTTTTGTATTACTATACGTTTTATTTATTGTTAGTAAACGTTATTAATGTACAGTTTATCGATAATTAAGTACAAATAACTACCTATTAAAAAAATAATATAGATATCTACGTATAAAAATAAAATGCCTATAGTAAAATCAAAAATAAAATGAAACAAAAATGAAAAATTGGTAATAGTGCACCAAATGAGTAAACAAAAATTTTACAGTAAGAGTAATAATATACAGGATGTTTAAAACTCTCCTGCCAAATGAAAACTTGGATTTCTAGAGATGAATCTATGTCGAATTGAGTTAAATCACTGCTATACAAAAACGCTTCTTAAGGTAGTTAGTCCTTTGAAGATGGTGCCTTGCCATCAATTTTTTTCAAATATCTTCAAAACCTTAATTCTTGTTGATTTGTCAAAGCCAACCCTTATTATCGTTACTGAATTTAGTAATATTGAGAAACTTATGCGTATGCAAGGAAACACGAAAAGTTCGAATTGATTTTCCTCAAAAATGGTGCATCAAAGCGGTAATAAACAAGGGCACCTTAATGTTAGAAGAAACACTAAAGTTTTCGAATTTGAAGTCAGGAATGTCAAAATAAAATGTCAAAATATCAAAAATAAAAAAAATTGTTATTTATAATATTCGTTAGCACCCCCCCACCCCCAATGAGCCGCTTGTGATCTCAATAAAAAATCATATTTACTAAGTAACTGTACTTTTATATATACGTATCATATAACTATGAAATCTGAAAGTAGTGTATCTTTCTAGCTTTTAAACTTTAAAAACTAAAAACCATAAGTGCTTACTCACAATCAGATAATTTAAGTAAATAATATATCTAGGTGATATGTTGATACATCTTTTAACATTTTATCACACATAGATTAACAATTAACCATTACCAACTATTGACCATGACTATTTATCTATATGTACTTATGTATTTTAAAATCAGTACCGTGTAAATTCCTAATAATACCGACAAAATGTGAACGTGTAATCGGATATACATAAGAATAATCCCCGAGGATTTCCACTTCTTTAAGTGTCTTTGTTATTTTATATGATATAATATAAAGTACCTATGCAAAATAATACCTAATGTAAAGAAAAATATAGCAAAACAAATACATTCAAAAATTGCCATTTCGGAACGCGCTTATAGTGCAGATTTTGTGGTCGTTAAATAAAAGAACAAAGACCCTAATAAGTATCGTGATGCACGAAAAGTTAATGGGCCTAAAATTGTAAAAAGTAGTCCGGGTGACATCGCTAACTTAAGCGATCGCACATCAATCAGTCCGAACCTATATCCTCTTGGAGGCTGTCTAAGGTCGACTTCGGTGGTGACCAACAGAATTTCGACCGTGATCGGAATACTAATGGGCATTCCAACGAATCGATTTCTATTTAAGATATGAAAACGTAGATAGGCAAAAGTGGTTTGGGTTTTTCTTGTCATAATTTTCTATAAATTTATTGCTTTCATATGTTAATATTAATAAAGAATTTCAAGAAGTTTAATCTGATAAATGCAAATATTAACTTTTTAGAATTCTTAAAAGTTTTATGTAAGTAGATACTTACATGTTCTCTTAATTATGGATAATGTTGCCATTACAATATATTAACAATACTATACCTATACCATTTACACCTAATAAAAAATAAGATAATTTCAGATTAAGGGAAATGAAAAACATTTTCAATCGTTAAATCATTATCCCTCTCTTTTGAATATTTAACTGTGCATAATGATCTCTCTCTCTCATACATAACGTATACAGGGTGTATGGATTTTGAATTTATTTAAAAAATAAGTAGAGCCATTACAGAAACTATTTTTAAGATAATGGGCTGCAGAAGAAAATCAATTTTCAAATAATACAATAAGGGTCGGTTTTTCAACCGTCCATTAACGACAACCATTAGTTAGTTGTCATAGAAACGATTATCAAAACAGGAAATTAGCTGATAATTAAGCGTTAACAGAGACGATTGAAAAACCGACCCTAAGTTAGAAACAACTATTATGTAGATAACACTTGTTGAAAATAAAATAATTTAGTATTAGCCTTCATAAATTATTTTATTTAAATAAAATAACGTGTCCATAAACACGTATTAAAACATAGGGTGTATTGTATCGCTGTCGTAAGTGTAGACTCCATAAAATACGAATTACTTTATGAGAAATGAATAGTTAATTTTAAAATAAATTTAAAATGGATAAAACGATTAATTTGAATAAATGCAAATTTCCTTTCCGAAAAATTTTAAATCATATTTGCGTAAACGCACAGTAGCAAATAATTTAAAACGTGTCGGTTGATTTTTATGAGCAACAATCTTAGCTAAGTGTTTGCTATGATATCTCTATCTTACCTACAAGACCTAGAAGACGATCACAACAATAAGATTTTATATACTTATCTATTTTACAAGGTTTCCACTTTTCTGGAAACCGGGAAAGTCGGGAAAATTTTTGCATTTTTATTTTGGTCAGGAAAAGGCAGGGAATTTAATGAATTTTCGTAAAAAAAATGAGACAATTTTGGTATACGTACTGATCAGGGAAATTTATAATATTTCTAACGCGCTTTTTTTTAATATGCCTCAGCAAATAACATGTTCATTTGCACAATTTTAGTATAGGTACACAATATTGTCTGCTATAACTTCGTAGAAAAATAGTGTTCGAAAAGAAAGTTTTCATATACGGTTTTTTGAGAAGTGTGTAAAATAGTATTTATTTAATCACATTTGTCGAGAGTGAATTTTCTATAAATAAAGAAATATTGCTTGAAAACATGCATGAAGAGACATTGTTTGAACAGCGCACTGTATATGATATTAATGTAGAGCTGATGGGCCAAAATTATAATTATAAGTGCAAAATTAATATTAAAATTTTTTTGTCAACAGAAACTTTTGTTTTATTATACATAGTACATTGGTAGATTGTAGATATTACATTGGTTCGTTACATTGGTTAGTACATTGAATATTAGCATAATATTTAGATAAAGGCACACAGGTGTATATTATTTTATAGTTAACATACTTTGGAACAAAAATTAGCCACTTGACTGGGAAAATAAATTCTTAATTCAATTATTTTGTAACAGAAGTCCGTCAATAAGCATTCCGCTTCTGTAGGTATTTTTTTAACTCTTGTAGTACGGGATTTTAAGACAATAAAGATGCTAGTTGAACAGAAATTTTATTTAAATTGCTATTACTCTAAATTGGACAGTTTCTGAAACAATATGTAAATTTATTTTTGATATTTTGATTTATCATGATATATAAATATCATGTTTATGTTTGATATTTATTGAACCAGTAACTTCTCGAACAAATACATTTTACAGAAATCGGCCATAAACGATTTCTAAACATTCATTGACCAAATTAATACATTTTTGTCCCATGTCATTGAATGTGTATTAATCATTTATGTATCTGTAACAATAACGAAATTGGTGGGATATAAACTATTATATTTCAAATTATTTGTATTTCGAAGTAATTATGTTATCCCACTGTCCACATTATGTAATTATAAAAAGTTTGAACACTTTACCTCACGACGTCCCAAAGGATTAATGAATAATTAGAAAACATTATGGATAGGCAACACACTATACAGTTGTAAGATCTTAAAGCCCCGTAAATTACTGTTAGGCAACCAAGAATCTAGCATTTTTTTAGACTCACAATACAATGAGAATATAGTCTACCTACAATAATTTAAAACTTGAAATATAGTAAAATCACAATTCCGAATCAAACGACGGATTGTTTTTTAAATTTTCTTAAGTATTAACGACGTTAGGAAATTAATAAAGATATTTAAAAAAACGATCCGAAAATAAATTTCTATTTTATAATACAAACATTACATTTTTTGCAAATGTCTTCAATTTAATAAATAAATAAGTTATGCCGGCTTAGTTTAATTGCAGAATATTTTAAAATTTAGTTTCCTAGACATTGTAGTTCAAAACAAAAAAATGAAAGAAATTCAGTTAAAGTAGAATATATTCTTCTACTCGTACGTGCTCATGAAAGTAAAAATAAAATCACTTGTGCATTCTACCTATTAGCAAATAGGTATGTTACACTTCAGTACCTGGGTGAGACTCAACAACCACCGCACAATTTCTTGAGCTCTTTACAACCTTAAAATTGAGTTGGTTACAGATTTGACATTGATATTTTGATCTATTGCAACCACAACGTTCAACATTTAACTTTAATAGTGTTTAATGATGATACAAGCCATACATGCATATTAGAAAAGAAAAACAATTTTTAACTTTTTTGCCATAAAATAATCAAAAACATATAACAAGCCTTTTGGATTATTTTGCCTGTCAATATTTTAAATAAGATAGTAATATTTCAAACTCGCTCGTTTATAAATGATAGATATCTATTTGGCAATAGTTATAAACTAGGTAGCTACTCTGAAAGACAATTCCTATAATTTATAACGAAAGGGATACCTAAATTTAGATTTAAAAAAAATTATACCCTATTCTTATGTAATATTTATTAAATTCATTTATCATTTCTTTAACTATTAATACAATATGAAAAACATTAATAAAAAAGTAGGTATTTATATATAAATAAAAGCGTGATAACAATACTGTTCAAACATTTAAGTATTTAATTCATTTTTACTTCCGATAAAATGCACAATTTAAATGCCTTAAGTACTAGAAATAGTTCCCAAAACTACTTAAAATATACTCAATCTAAAGAATCTCAAGCTGCCTGTCAACTAGCAAGAAACTTGCAACATTTATTAACGAGTTAATATCCACATATATATGTAGAATTACTGAAATTACAGAATTACTGCATCTAAACAGGTTCAAAAATATAACAAAATAAATTGGTTTATTGCAATTGCAATATCAAAATCTGCACAATTTGCTTTTGTAAAAAGAGAAATAAATGACTTGCTTGTTAACATGCATCATTAATAAAAGCAATTAACTACAGTTGAGTATATTTGTAACGCACTAAAAATGAAATAACATCATGCATTGCCTAAACTTAATAAATAACCTTTAGTTATCAATACCCCTCTACATTTTATATGTACTGAATACCGTAGTACCCACTGCAACTTTAATGGAATTTCAAATATACTTTCTACAGAGGTTTGTGGTAATATTTCTGAAAATCAAAAATTTATAATAATTTATTCTATTAATTTAATAGTTTATTTACCATTAGGGTCGCTGTGCGTTAATAACTGAACTTCTTTATCTTTACAAAATGCTTGCAGTGTCGGTGGAACAACACAACATGTAGCTAAATTTATTTGTATTATGCTAGGTTTTACGTGTGCCCATTCGTATATCAATTTGAATGCTGCTTCTTCGATGTCCGACAACCCTATTTGATTAATCTTTTTATCTTGCGTATATTTCTCGAGAACTTTCCAAACATTTTTTATTTTTCCAATAACATCATTTTGACCTTCACTATGTTTATTATGATATGCTATTATAACATTCTGTACAGAATTTACGTTTAAAGCGGCAAATGCTGCAATAAAAATGTGTAAAATCATAAAATAAAAGCAAAATAATTACCTTTATCTAATGCTTCCGATAAATACTGCTCTTCGTCATTTTCTACAAATATTTTTAATGCTATTTTTAAATCAGAAATGTCCTGCTCTGCAATTTTATTTGCCAAATCGTCGTGACGACGAGTTATCGATAGTAATTGTCCGTGAGATTCTGGTTTTTCATCATTTTGGAAATCCTTCAGAGTGATGTTTATAGCTTCTACTAACTGAAATTTTACATATTAGATTTAAATTAATTAATTATTAATAGATCATTGATCTTAATCTATTATATTGTTTTATTACTTTGATAATCTGTTAGGTATTGGTATAAGTTATAAAGATATCTGTATAAGATATTTTTTTAATATTCAGCAACTACAGTCATATAAACTATTATGAAAATAAAATAGGTATTCTACTTATTATTTGTTCAAATCAATAGAATGCTGTTGAACAAGTGTCCTGATAAGTTCCATGGTCATTATTATCTTTCAATAAGTTTTGTATATGGGTATTTTAAAATCGTGTAATACAAAAAATTTCAAGGCCGACACTATTTCATCAGCAATATAAAAAAATTTAAGGCTGTTAATTGATTTTTTTTAAATACTCCTAGTATAATTACCTCTTCTGTTGGATTTTGCCCTGGTTTTTTTGTAATATCATTTAATGACAAAATATTTCCTGTATTGATCACGACGTTTTTAACAGCTTCTTTTAGTTTAAATTCCATTTTAATGTCTTCTATCGCGAACGTAATAACTATTAACGACTCACTATGTGAAACACTCAAATTGACTAACTCAACTTACATAACCTTATAAACTTCAAGTGTCAAAAACGTGCATGAGGTACATTAAGGCTAATAAGTTGGGAATTTTGAAAGCCGTTTTTTTTTCTTAATAATAAAATGTAATTATTTATTGAAAAATAGTCATTAATTAAAGAAAATAAATAACAACAGTAATAATTTGTATTTTGTTATTACTTCGACAGTTAAAAATCTAGTAAATATTAAATTAAATCTTATTAAGTGTATTATAAGTAAATGTTGTAAAGTTATTTGCTTAATTTACAAGTTAAAGTGCATAATGTAAAATATTAAAATGTGATTTTTCTGTTGACTGAAGGACCTACCTCTATATTAAAACTATAAAAATAATTTTATAAAGAATGCCAAATAACTTTTTCTAACATTAATTATCATTATAACTAAACTAAATTAGGTAATTGGTATAGACGTATATTTTTATCGATGTCCAGCATAAACAGAAAAATAAAATATTGGGAATATTTTAAGCATTTTTGCACGAGTGTACCTGCGAAGCACGTGATAAATGTTTATGTTGTTCATATAATTTAAAAATGTTAAATATTTTGATGGAAGTTCTTACAATAACTATAAGTGCACATCTACTAGATTGATTTAATATACTGGTAAGTTTCGTATCATTTTAATTAATATAAGAAACAATAAGAATAAGGTAAATAACTTTTTAATGTTTTAAACACATCAAGTGGTTTGCAACTCCACTTATTCCGTCATTTTACTTTTCGAATTCGTGTTGTGATTTTTGTGCATTAAAAAAAATACATTTTTGAAAATGCCAATTGATTTTCCTGGATTTGCTTATGCCGCAGCCGTAGCCGCTGGAGGAATTTTTGGTTATTATAAAGCTGGTAAGTTTTAAGGTTATAAACATGACTCAGATTATTACACTAACAATAAATTATTTTATAGGTTCTATTCCATCACTAGGAGCTGGATTATTGTTTGGAAGTGCTCTTGCATATGGAGCTTATCAAGTTAGTCAGGATCCTTCCAATTATACGACTCAATTAACAACGACTTCGATTTTGGCTGGTGTTATGGGTTATCGCTACTATAATTCTGGTAAAATTATGCCAGCTGGTTTGATTTGCGTCGTTTCGGTCGCAATGATTATCAGAATTGCTGTTAAAGCTTCGGGTGTTTCTGATAGAAAAATTATGGGATAATAAAATACAAATCGTGACATTTTAAAATTCTATATTCCAAGCCCTTGTTGAGTAGTTTTAAGTGGATAATCGTTTATTACTTAATTTTTAAAAGTACCGTTTCCTAGCTTCCATTATACTATTATAGACTGGTTGTTATTGGAATTCTTCCATTTTTTTAATAATTAATACATTGTACCTAACTGTTTGTTATACCTAGTTATTGATGATAATTAATAATTCATTTGATGTAATCTTTAACTGTTGCCAAAAAGTAACGTGCATATTTTTGTGAAATGTGTAATCTGCAAAATAAATGACATTATTTTAACCCTACAATTTATTTTATTGGGGTGTGTTCACCAGAATCTTGTTTGCTCCACAATCAGTGATCAAATATTTAAGGGCCAGTTTTTTCATCTCCCAATAAATTTACTTGACAAATTTTTACCATGGAAACAATTGTTTAAACAAACGTTTCTATGGTAAATATGTGTCAATTAAATTAAATGGAACATGAAAAGATTGGCCCTAAGTCTTGTTTAAGTTATTGATTTTCTCTAGTTACAATTATTTCTATAAATATTTCATACTTAACCAAAGATTACATGATTAGGGGCCATTTCTTTTCAGTGCGAATTTAAACTGATATTGTACAACTGGTCCTAAGTTGTGTAGTCATTATAATCCTGTGTCATAACGGGTGTCCAAAAGTCCCAGTTTTGTTTGTTTGTGGAAAGATGAATTTTTGTGGTTGACTGTGATATTTCTTGTCATGATATAGTGATAAATTACTTAAACCAAAACATATTTCCACACCCAATCGAGACTCAAAGACTTTTTGGACACCTGTTACAATTTGATGCAATGTTGTGATCAATAGTTTTTATTGTAATTGAAGGGGATATATGTGATATGTCACAAAAACTTTATTTTGAATAATTATTAATCTTCAAATATTTTGTCTTGGTACTTTTTATTATATATCTACAATAAATGACAATTTGCCACAGTACAAATCTGTGCCATAGATTTTAACTGTATAAGGTGATAATCTAAATATTACCATGTTTTCAACATTTTTTTGATAAACTAGATGTATATAATAAAACTTTTATCTATTAATATCTACGTTGCATGAAACTATTATGATTTAATTCCGCCTGGTTTTTATAGTTTTCATAGTTTTTCTTGTTATAAAGATACAGTTTTACTTTAATTTAATGAATTTCTTTAATGCATAGACATTTTCATGTCCTCTAAATGTTTTTTTCGATCCTACCAAAATCCCTGTTAGAATCTAAGTACGAATGTTCGATTTTTGGAAATTTGTGGTCAATCAATTTGAAACAGACCTTTAATATTAACAACTGGAAAAGCGCGATCATATTGAAATTTTTATTTTGTCGTGAACGTGAATAACTGATTTGATATTCTACATATTCCAAAACGTGAACGCAAAACTATATTCTAAAACATAAACAACGGAATAATACAAATTTTAAATGTTAATAACATTTTTAAGTTTCCGTGATAAGTATTGTATAAGTATAAGGAAACATCAATTTATGTTACTTTGGAAAACAAAACCAAGCTTTTACCAGATGCAAAGATAAAGGACTCTGAGTGATTTCTTTATCAAACAAGTGTTGAGTTGCTAAGTATTAATTGTAATGTGCCCTCAAAAAGAAAAATTTTTCAAAACATTACATATTTTTATTTCTTTTTATATCCCGATTTTGACGATTTTTGGTGTTTCGCACTATATTATTTATGTATATCAATTATATTAAGTATCTACCTATTCAGTTACATGATCTCTTCTAAAACGTGAATTCCACTTGCAGTAATTACTTTACGTTATCGAGACTGTACTGCAACGCCACTCTTACGACAGGGCTAAATGGGCTATAGCCCAGAGACTCCAGCCTTTTGGGGCGGCAATTATTCCCCGCTCCGCTTTCCCTCCCGTATATTTTCTTATCCAGAGGGGCGCATTATTGTTAATATGCCCAAGGGCGCCAAATATTTTAGGACGGCGTTGAGTGTACTGTGCATAGTTTTAGTTATTTAATTATTAAACAAGAATGTAAAACGCTGAATTGTGCTTGATCAGTACCGGTTGCTCGATTTCTTTTATTATCTCTTCTTTGCTGTACCATGTTTTCTTTGTTCTTTGGTCATTTCCAGTATTTTCCATAAAATTTACTAAAAACGAAATGTTTTCGTTTTGCAGAAGGAACAACACCAGGGTAAAAATTACCTTCACACTGTACAATTACATAGGTTCCGACGATTTTTTTTTAGTTTCTTCATGTTTTTTTTTCAACTCTGTTTCTTTTCAAACTTTCTCTTCATATTCAATTGCTTTTGATTTTACTTTGCTGATACAAGTTTTATCCATGTTGAAAAAGTTACAGTAGATGTGATAATTTCATTTTTGTGTTTTATCTTGTCTACATGTTCTTTTTCTTTTGTTACTAAGAATATCGGACAATAAGAATGCATTATCACTGGTCACTAAATGACCACTATTGGAACCTGATTGTTTCAAATGTCGTCACTACGTGGCAAATGCACAATGATATAAATATACAATTCGTGTTCAATTTGTGGCCATCCATTATTTTTGTAAATAATATTATTTGTACAGTTTTATTTTTGCAGTATTAGCAATTTATGATTATTTCTAAATATATTTTTAATATTACAACATGCAAAAGGTAAAATTTAAGAAAATAGCGAATCGATTAAATTATTGATTATTAACTGTGTACTGTTTAAGACTAAAGAAAATTACGGCACTATTTTAGGATGCGTTAAACTGAAGGGGGGAGGGAAATTGTACTTGGCAGAATTTCAAATATTAACTGCGTACATAACACCTTTATCAATAAATAAACTTGTTGTTAATCCGCATTTTACCACATACAACTCATATAGTATGGTAGATCGTTAAATAAATAAGTTGAATAGTTATGTAAATACCTCCAATTTTGCAAAAATGTGATATACCACCTATTTATTGAATGTCTAATCGATGTACGTGCATCTTTCAAGACATTTGTTTAAACACTGTCGGGTTGCTGTTGTTTGATTAATCTTCTCGTTTTTCTGCGCACAAATCGCAAGACATTCCCCGCTTATGTACTTACATTGACCATCAACATCACCTTTATCCACTTATCTCTTCAATTATTTAATAGATACTGGCACACGAAGGGTGGTTTTGGGTGTTATATCCCCTCTAAAGCTTGGAAAACGAGTTGTAAACAATAAATTATAACAGTTCAATAAAAATAAAGCAAGAGGAAAGCGAAATAATTGTAAACTGAAACTATCGGTAGAACTATTGAAAAAAAATGTATAACTATAAAATTGCTAGAACCGTAGAACCCTCATAACTATAACAGATATGGTACTTTTTATTTCCCTGTTTCTAGAATAATCTAAAGATTCACTTTGATCGCTACAGTCACGCATACTGTTTAACTGAAGACCACATTTTTCAATTAGCTCAAGTTTCTGATAACTGTCTTAATCTGTATTTGATCATCATCATTATTATGTATGTACATATTTAATATTTTGCTATTCAGCTTGTTCTTTTGATATGGACATTTCCTACATATTATGTATGTATTTACAAAATAATTTTCTTTCTTTTCTACAGTTTTCAACTTAAAAGATAAATAATTAAATTATTACATTTATATTAAATTTAATTATGTATATTTATTTACATTGATCACATAATTTAAAAAAATTATGGTAGGAACTTAACTAATTTAATACGTTACAAATTAATAATTAAAAAATATTTACCGATAAATAACAATAAATGATAATTATTCGCAATTTATTTTATCACAATTTTACAACTAAATATTAGTTTTAATACAAAAGCTCACAATAAAAACATATGATAAAATACATTGCTGTTCAAAAAAAATTGAATAATTTTTCATACCGTTTCGATTTCATTAAAACTAAATTAAAATTGCACTTCGCCACAGTTTATGTATTTTCAAGTTGGTATTCAAAACGGTAATTAAATATCGGCGTAATTCGGAAAAATAGTAAAATTCTTAAAATTTATGTACACATTAAACTTAATTCTATACGTTAGCAATTTGTGTGGCTGTTACGTAAAATTTGTATCGTAGCACTTTACTGTTATTAAACAGAATGGTACACAAATCACATTCAATAATTAATCACATGTATTTACACGTTTATTTGTTAATTTTTCTGCAAAACGGCAGTCTTTGTACGGCACATCGCTAATGCTTTTAAAGCATAATATATTTTCGTGTATTTCCATTTTATATTTACGTATGTAATAAAACATTCTTCGTAATTAGATACCAGAAAAATTGATATCGAATACGCGTAACACACATAATCATAAATTAATAAAACTATTAGTTTGAATTTTATATCTCACTTGTGCGTTTCTTCAAAGGTTTCTTCTTAATGTGCAACGCTAAAATAAATAAATAAATTAGATTAAAATAACTCTATAAATTGGATTGTATTATTAAAATATAATGTTAAAACGTTTAGGTTTTTAGTTTTCCAGTTTTATAAGGTTGGGGTATCCAATTATTCATAGGTAGGTTACAAATTGGTAGGTAGCAATTTTTTTTTCATTTTAAGCTACTTTACAGAAAAATCATTTTGAAACTTGTATAAAGTAATGCGTAAACAGGATTTTTAATATTTTATATTACCAATTACTAGCTATTATAATCTTAATTACTTTTATACGTAAATCGTATATAAAATATACTAGGTAAATTATAATTGGATACCTCCGACTAGAACAATTACAATGATTAATACAGAAAAAAATTATGTAGAAAATGTTAGGTAGTTAGTTATTAAACATTTCATAATTCTAATGTTTTACTTTCGTAATCATTTCATTTCTGAAATTAATTAGTAGAAAATATTTGATAAAAAATTATTGCATTATTTTTAGTTGATAAATATAACTTATATATTTTAAAAAAGGATAAAATGGACAGAGGAGAAGAGAATGTATTATTAAAATGTGTTTAAGTATATAAAGAAATGCAGTAGGTGGTGTATGTAGTTTTAACAATGGAGTAGTCATCATTTTTAGTTAACGAATGGTATATACCTAGACATTACCAAATATGTACTATTAGAAAACGAAAAAATGAAAATATGTTCGAAGAATACTAGAATAACTTAATCTTTATGATGACGATAGTTCGAGAAAAGTCGAAGAAGTCGAATACGTTTTAATCATACGGGCATGCAAAGATTTTTTCATATCGTTGTTTCTTACCCTATCTGGTTTCCTTCTGTGTATTTAAATTAGTCGTACTGTTTCTTACATTACTACTATCATAAAAACTGACGACAGTAAAAGATCTCTTCAAGTAATTGTTACTAATATCTTGAAAATTTTTGGCAAAGTTTGCAAAGTCATAAGGGCTTTTCGTCGTTTGTTTCCGTAACTCATAATAATTACCTACATACGGATTTTTAGTAGTTTGTTTCACAAGTGGGCTTTGAGTAGTTGATTGTTGTCCATAACTTTGAAAACTGTATATTAGTTTTGGTGTAACTTGTTGATATATTTGAAAATTATATGGTGACTGTGTTGTTGTAAATGAAAAATAATTTGATCGGTTTCGTGGTGTATACTTGGTTTGTTACGTAAATCGGATTTGTGATCTTATAAGGATTTTGAGTTGTATCTGATATTGATACTGGTAAGGATTTTTGGTTGTATGTACAATAAAAGGATTAGGTTGGCCAACTTCTTCATCGTCATCGTGGAACCTGTGTAATATATTGTGTCAATGATATGTCGGGTAGTTCATCGTATGTGAAATTATTTAATAAAAATATTCATATACTTACAAGGGTCTACCCTGATTGTTATTATCTCTTCTTATGTAAGACGGAGTGTTTTGCGTATAATCTGGAATTATGTTTTCGTGCTCGGCGACGCATCTTCCATTTAAACAATACTAAAAAATTTCAAATCGTATTTAGTCGAATAGGATAACATCATACTTATCATAATAACATAATAATGCTAGTATGAAACGTAAATGTAAAATGGAGAAATGTGGCAGTTCATATGAGAGAGTTATATTTTTAAAATTACCTTTCGTCGTAACAAGACTTATGTAAAATCGGACAAAATAAAAATATGAATTCCCAAAATAGTATATGAAACGTCGTAACGAGGGCAGGAAGCGCCTGTGGAAAGTGAAAAAAATTTAGAAACATAATATTAAATTGTGGACTTTTATATCTATTTTTACATTTTTGGACCCGTGATGGGCGCCTTTTTTGTCACGCCCTCGTTACGGCGTTGCGGTATACCTACAAAATTATTCAATAGAATATTTTTTGGCTTTGGAATTAATGATTAAAACAATAAGGGCCGCTTTCCTAGACAAATGGTTAAATTTAGTTATATTTTAATAATTTTTCCTAATCCGTCGATTGGAATGCGAATAAAACGCCGAGAGCACCAAAGTATTGTTCTTTTGCCTTGAATTAACAATAACCAATCATGTAAACTTCATGGAACGTTTGTAATTTAAAAATAAGAGATATAATGTTGTGGTAAATTCAAATTTAATAAGTAAATAAGTGAGGTTAAATTAAACTATATTTTTATTGTTGACAGATAGATTACTGTTATTTCACGATATGTTTAAAATTGTCGATTTTATAAACATTAATCATAATAATTGTTATTCGGTATTACACTTAACAATGTGTAATTTTATATGTATTCATTCATAAATCATATGTAGGCGTGGTTTACAATGAACTTGTTATGACGGCCATTTTAATCGCAAGGACGTTACCATAACAATACGATGATTGGAATGTGCGTACGAGAGTTCATTGATCGGTTTATTCGTGCTGTAGGGCGGTTTAATGTTCTTTTTGAATAGATATACAACATTATTATATTAGCTGAATAGATTTTAATTTTTTAAAGAAAATGTATAGAATTGGTTCAGTTTTGTTTAGATTTTATTGAACACACAATTTTGCTATTTATTATAGCATGTAAAAGTGGGGTTAGACTGAATTATATTTTTATATTTTATATCATAAAATGTACTAATTTTCTAAACAACGTAATTACTTTAATTATATTGTGATTATTATACTTTTCAAACAACTGTTTTTTGTTATTATCATTAACAAGATCATTAAAGATTGTGTTTATAATAATTCATATTTTTTCATTATACTCACACCTCGTATATCTTTTTTATAGCTTTCTATATATGTATCCCCGTACTTACTTTTTATCGAGGAAAAAGTATTAATAATAAATTTTAGAAAAATATTAATCTTATTAGAGATATCAATCAAATTGTTTGGGTAGGATGTTTGAAAATTAAGTTTGTTCTAATTATAAAACAGCAGCTCTAATTTTAATTATAATCGATAACAAGCATGTCAAATATTAAATAAGTCACACTGTTAAATAGCCAATAGTTTTAATCGCTTATCGATAAATTTGGCTCAAAATAATTTTGTTATACATATTTTTTACCTGCCCATCACCACAAGGCGATCCTTCTGCTGCCGGTCTATAAGCTACGCAGTATCCACTGCCGGAATCGAAACAAAATAGTTGAGCACACACACGATCGTCTTTCTGAAAATTGTTAAAATAAAATCCACGTAAATAACGGGTGTCCACGAAGTCTTTCAGTCTTGATCGGTCGTGGAAAGATAAAGGCATGTCTCGATTTAAGTAATTTCATTACTATGGCAGTAGAGGAAATAATTTATGGCACGATTTAAGCTAATTAATTGTAAGACGCTTCTTCATGTTTTCCCAGCCAACCAATATCGAAAGACTTTTGGATACCCGTTACGGATAATCGTTATGCAACTAACAAAGCAGGCACTTGTTCCCCTGTCTCGCCTACACTGTGCATCTAAACTTAACAATTTTCCAGGTAATACCCTCGGTAAACTATCATCCTCGTGAGGTGCATTGAATAAGCACGTTGCAGTATCACCACTAAAATTTAATATTTTCGTAAACTATTACCCAAATCGTGTGTTATTTATTTTACTTTAAGAAATGATGAAAACTTGATATACTACAAGGTGACCACCGAAAACCTCTTTCGGTATGACGTAGATCTGACATTATATATCCATCAGTCCACTGACATTTTTCTGCTCCTGGACCTCCTAAGTACGACGGGGGCGGACTACCATCATGTACAGCTCCTAATCTATAGTAACAGATGTTTTATTAAATTTGCTAAGATGTATATATGTTGTACCTACAAATGTCCAACTTCATGAGCAGCGACTATAATTCCACTAAAACCACCAGTATCTTCAATAATGGCTACAGAATTGACCTTTTCTAAGCGTTTATTTACAACACAGGCTCCTCCCACGTATGCAAATCCTAATTTTAAAATATACGTTAATGTAAATTAACTATTTCGAAAAATTCTTATTGTGACTATTTAAATTTGTTAAAATTTGTCACAAGTAATTATAGAATCAGTGTTAGTGTAAAGTCATAAAAATCTTTTGATAATATTGTTTTTGTTAATTTGTTAAAAGCATGTATGTATTATGCGTTAAAATGTATTAAATATACATATACATATTGTTAACTTATATATTAAATATTTACATCATGCAAGCAGACTAGTTTCGTTACTCGCAGCATTCGTGCAGAGTGCAGGATTATTTTCTTAGTATTCGTGCTAAGAGTGTAAATTTTTAGATTATAGAAAAAATAATAGTCTGAGAGATAAAACAGGGCAGGACAAACATATGTAGGTACGTGCATAGAAAAATCAATTTAGAAAATCAATTGAAATCGTTGAAATAATAAGGAGAGTGCATTGCTTATTTGCTTCGTACCTGCTGTGCCACGATTGCACACATCTCCAGTATATTGTCTTCTGCACATGTCTAGTCTGCAAAATAAATATACCCGGTCATAAGAGGCATAAACTATAGGATATCTACACCGGTGCGGTCCTTGAAATGGGATGTTTAGTCAGCATGATTAGTCTAGACTACCCGTCTAGATAGTGTGTGTACCTAATGTGTGCTAAATCGATACTTTTACGTTAGATTTTTAAACATTGTAAAAGTACCCAGTGTCAAGTTAGAACAAACTATATTAGTGATCTATTCCTGGAAATCAGCATGATTTAACTAAAACCCTCCGGTCAAAGTTAGTGTAGCTGATATATTTACACGCAGTAAATTAAAAACAACGCTGCATTACCGGCTGTTCCTTTAGTGCAGCGACCTCCTTTCCTTCGACGACACATATCGTACCTACACAAAAGCAATATCAAGAAACAGTTTAATTTCATAATTCAATACAAATACCGAATGTTTTGAAAACATCAATAATAAGCGTTTCTCCTAGTGTACCTACATTAACTATGAATCAACTTAAAACTATTTGACAAATCATTTTAAACCGAATTCATTTTCTATTAAGGGCCGGTTTTTCAATCGTCAATTAACTGTGACCATCGGTCAATCGCCATAGAAACAATTGTTCCAATAATCATTTCTTTGGCGATTGACTGATTTAAATATGTACCTATCAAAAATAATATTTTTAAAAATTGTAATAATATTGGTCCTTACTAGATCCACGGGTTCGAAATAAGAATTGCGTTGGACTGTCTTGACCCTTTTGTTAATCATAATACTTATTCCATTAAATTATTATTTTTAAACAAATAAATATTTTTAGTAGATATTAATACTGACTTTGTGATTGCTACAGCAATATCATAAACTGGAAGTCTTCGTTCTCTGAAGAGGTATTTTCCCATATCCGTTAGGGCAGCTGCAGAATCGATAGCGTCTCGACCAACACGATTTCTTTCTAAGTATGGTGTCGCGTCTCTGCCCTATAAAATAACCATCATAAACCCTTTTTTTTGTAGATCATAACATAATGTCGAGCGAAAGTATATATAATTTTCTAAAGGACCAAAGCAGGCCATTTTCTGCAAACGATATTTTACAAAATGTTGGAAAAGAACATGGAAAAACGACGATTAAAAATTCTTTGCATAAGCTGGTGCAGAAAAATAAAATTATGGAAAAAGTTTATGGAAAACAAAAAATTTATTGTGTCGTAGAAGATGAAAACATAAATCCAGCCCTGATGGAAGACGAACTCAAGAAAGTGGATCGGGAAATGAATGATTTAAAAGCGAACAAGGATAACATTAAAAAACAACTGTACGCGAAGTTTAGCGAATTAAGAAATTTTGAGGCTAGGTTGACCTTAGAACAAGCAAAAATTAAGAAAAATGTGATATGTGAAGAAATAATGTTGTTAAAAGGCAAATTAGATGATTTAAAGGATGGCAACGATCCAATTTCTGAGGAAGAAAAATCAATAATTCATAATGAACATGAAAAATATTTGAAAGAATATAAAAAACGTAAGCGTATCTGTATGGATGTCATTAATTCTATCATGGAATCTTATCCAAAAACTAAAAAACATCTATTCGAGGAAATTGGCATTGAAACAGATGAAGATGTAGGATTTAGTACTTAAATATTACTCGATCATTTTTAAATTTATGTTGGTATTCGTGTGAGATTACCATAAACATACTAATTATTGTTGAAATTCTACCATGTGGTTAGGGGACGAAATATCTCATTAAAAAAAGAACATCAGCCTTATTCGAGTAGCACTCTTCAACTTTTTAACTTTAGAAATCTTTTAATTTCTTTAAAATCTTCAAAAAAAATAATTTAATTTTTATCCTCAATTAGCTTTATAATGGTAATCCTCGCACGGTTAATTAATATTTCTAGATTATCAATATATTTATACTTTCTGTTTGTCTTTTAAATAAATAAAAATGAGAAATACCCGACTTATTATTATTCCAGCGATCGATATCCTAATTCTAGGACCTTTTAGTAGTTTATATCGTAAATCGACACCATTCCAGAACGATATAAAATAACGTTTAATTTGCACATTATCTCCACCGTGCAGTCGATAACCATCATAGTCGACTATAACTAGAATTTCCGGATAAATAATATACGGTGCTTCTCGTTTTTTTCTTGAATGTACAGTTGTGTTTTGTGTACTCCTTCGATGTCGTTTAGCTAATCTATCGGGTTCCATAAAAACTGAAATATAATTCAGTGTAAAATAACATAAATGTATTACGCGAAAGTTAAGTAGGTACAACATACCGTAATCTCCTAAAGTATCATCTTCAGCGCCTTTTCTTCTATAAACAATGTGTTGATGACTTTGTGTATTATTAATTTTCCTTTTGATGGGAAGCCCCGTGTCAATAGCAACTTCAGCACTAAGTTCTCCATCGGCATCTAGGAACATCTCATCGTCATCTCTATCCGATAAAAGGTTAAATTCATTTTCTGTTGTTCGTTCTACTGTTTCTTCAACATGTGTCGTTTCTGTATCTTCCTGTATATGAAACCTACTCGGCAAGGGACGAATCACCAAATCAGAACCAACGCTTCCTTCCTAAAAATATTACAAGTTCGTTTTTTTTTTAAATTAATTACAAACGAGGAAGTCTTGAAAGTACTAGCGAAATGCATTATTTTTATTAATGTTATGAAACAATTTGACAAATCAAAGAAAACCACAAAGAGGCGATTTCGGTTTCACTATTGGAAACGAGATAAATGATGTTACGTAACTGATTGTGAGATATTTTTTAGTGTTTTCAACGCAAGAACAGTAATAAGTTAATTGCTACTATTATTATCTATTTCGATAAATAATAATAGAACTATACAATATAGTACTAAATTATTTAACACTTTTATTAATAGATTATTGCCTAATTTCTTAGGATCAGAAATAAGTAGATATTGTAATTTTTGTTTTATCCAATTACCAAAGTTATTTATGATTGGAAATATTATAGATAAGTGAGCTTTGATTAGATAAATTGCCTGTAAATAACTACCTATGGGTAGTTATTAGAGAAAGTGTTGAAATTAACACTTCAATCGGTATTATAATACAATGTTGTAGGTGTATTTAGTATCAGAATACTAGATACGTAACACGTTTCTAAAGTGAATATTCGAAAAATGTTTTGTAACGTCCGTATAAATTATATACGTAGCCATAGGTAAACAAACAATTGCAAATCGTTTTCGCAAATTACAACTATAACACACTAAGGTCAAATAATGCAATGGTAGAGTGAACACTACTATACATAATAATGTTGCTCTGTATTTTATCTAAATATCGGTCAAGGTGGGAAAATTAGAAACGTTTAATACAATCGTATTATTTACGAAATATGCGTTTCTTTTGGTGAAAATTCGATGAAAAATTTCTGTGGTTTTAACAGCTTACGTAATATTGTAACACTTAATAAGAAATGAATTATTCTACACGTAGTATAGGTATAACAAAAATAATAAGTACTTAATAGTATTTATTCAAATAAAGAGTTGTTTATTTTTGAGAAACGCATAGGTAAATTGTTCTAAAACAAAATTTATAAGGTTTATTTCGTTCAGGGTGTCCATTTTAAAACGAAACACCCTGAATAACTGCTAAAAAAGATAGTTCATAAAGAATGCCGTGCACTATTACGTCGATTTTTACTATTAAGTGGGCATCTTTTGAAATTAAATTTAAGGTTGTCGTTGCTACCTCCTTCACTGTCAATTTGCCCTTTCAAAATTTTGAAATAGGAACATGGGTCAAATGATACGTCGGGTGTTTTTGATCATTTCGCCGGCAAATGCCGAATCAACTTATGTATCATTTTTGAAAATACAAACTGCCGATTCTTTATTACCTTTATATAAAACAAAACAAGCAACTAATCATTTCATTAAATGTTCAAAATGTTATTCACACTGACTTTTGCATAATAGTGTATGAACGTTGCTCGAAATTTTGATTAACTGCATGGAAAATAGAACGTCGCCCACTTTTGTAAACAATAAAAGGAAATCTCTAATATGCTTTAAACGTTGATAAAATCGATATATTGTCATGAAAAGTGTAATAGAATAGAAAATTATCAGTTTTTTATTATAGTAGTAATAAATAGTATATAAAATTTCGAACAAAGTTTATGCATTGCATTTTAAATATTTTTAATGAACTGATTAATTGATTTTTCATGTAATACCGACCTACTAAAGATTTTTGAAAAAATACAATTCTATAATCGACGATTCTTTTTAGACGCGTAGAAAATTGAAGCGTATAGAAGCATTTCTGAAAAATTTGAACACTTTGAAAGGATGATTTGACTAGGGAGGGACAACCAAAAACCGACACCCCGTATAAGCTTATATCCTACATTTCGTGTAAATTTTAATTGCGTTATAAAATTTGTAAGAAGAAATTCGAAAAATGCGGAAAAATGATTAATTAAATTGTAATTGACAATGTCGCCGAAAAAGCGACTTACATAAAATTCAATTTTGTCCATCATCGGTTAACACAGCGTGGCTATTGTCATGCTTACAGCTTAGGTAATGTAAGGTAATAAAAAAGAATGCAATTTACAATTTCATTATTTAACTATGGGGACTTTGCGCAAGTTCTTTTGTTTACGAAATAGAGGGTTCTTATTAGTTTCCATACGACCTTGTTTTTAATTTGTTTAGGTATGTAGGTACTACCACACATAACGTAAAAAATATAAAGTAGCGCATGATAATTGAATTTAGAATAAGGAACCTTCGACTCGTTCCTGACTTTAAAAAAAAAATGTCCGGGTATGACTTCTATCAAAAACCTTTGTTTAACTTATTCCAAAATGAAATACCCATTTATTTTCATCATTATGTTTTTGCTTCTTTATTTGTTTTAATGTAAAAATACACTTACTTTATTTACTCGCTTAATTAATGAACGTTACATAAGCGACACTGAAATGTTCGATAAATGCCTAACCTACCTACTAACTTTTAAAGACTTTAATTCTTTTATTAACAAAAACGAGCTTGTATCTGTTTTACGAGGTTTAGTTGTTAATAATACAAATCCTGTGCTATAATTTAAAAGTTATGGTTCTTTTTAACATTTAGCAAATAAGTATCTGCGTTATTATTTGTTATATTTCCAAATCAGCTGAACTAGATAACATATATATTGCCTACTTAAAAAACTTGTTATCAAAATATCAATTTAATTCAAAAAATGTCAAAGGTCATCGACTATTAACGTACGGCGATTTAAATTATTCTAATAAAACTTGTAGGTAAGGTATGTATTAAAATATTATTCTTACTACAATTAGTGCACCATTTTCCTTATCCCTTCGCAGAAGAATGGCTGCTTCATTCGCTTCATCTTGGTATATTTCACCTACTTCTTCGTGAGTCTGTAAAAAAATTACAAAACATTTTAGTAATAGGTACCTATACATGTTATTCAGGTACATATTGTAAGAGTGATTTTTATTTACTAATTATAGTTATTATTCAATTAGGCAAAATCAAAAAAGCAATTTTCGTGTTATATTTGACCATCGAATTATATATTTGGACAGAATGGTTTGATGATTTAATTGTAAGACTCGGTAACTATGTTTTCTCTAATATATTCGTATAAACATTTCTTTTTTTTCCATTCGTTACACTCTGTATGTGTATAGATATAAGTACTTGATTTAGATGATATCATGAAGAGCGAACGGCTTCTTCCTGTTACTAAAAAAACATAATTAAATGTTTTTATTAACAGTTACTTCCTGCTAATTCCATGTATAGACATATAAAGTCTAAGATAAATTGTCTGCAATAACGTGAAAGTAGTAGGTAGATAAAATGTAGCTGACCCCCAATACGGGCAAAATCATAGAGAACGTTATCGTTTTCCTATTTAAGTATGATGCATAACAAGAGTTGCGATTCCTCTTCGTAAATTGCATTTGCTTTTATCCTTCTAATTATAATAATTTTAATTAGTGTCCAATGAACCGTTAATTTAACTGATAAGTGCTCGTACAACAGATTACAGGGAAGTTTGGATGGGAAATCGAATTTTTTGGAACAATGTTTTCCACCGAATCGACGTTTTTTTTATTCAACTTTAAACTAGTCAAATTATCTTTTAAGAGTCTAATATTAAAAATAACTTGTTTTAACTTTCTTGTTAAAGTAAATATTTACCAAGTATCCTTGCTTATAGTTTAAATACGTTTTAGAATTAATTTCCGTTTTTTAAACCGACTGCGATTTTCCAAAATATTTACGTAAGTACTACTAGATAGGTAATAATGTTTTTATTAAATTTGTGAAATAATTACAACGAAAAAAGCCAACGCACGGTGTCATTTAATAAATATACATTAAAATGTTTTATCTTAAAACGTACCTACATTATACTCATAATATTAACAAAAAATCGTCATTTGAATGAACATTTTTATTGCGTGTATGAAAAAAGTTATTGCCAAA
The DNA here is from genome assembly GCA_036326145.1 of Rhagophthalmus giganteus. NCBI lineage: Eukaryota > Metazoa > Arthropoda > Insecta > Coleoptera > Rhagophthalmidae > Rhagophthalmus > Rhagophthalmus giganteus. Next base: position 54,871,168 of record JARFJA010000001.1, read on the forward strand.
AAATTATAAATTATTTGTAAATACAATGACCGTTTTAATATTGTAATTACGTGCCTATTAATTTTTTACAATGTATATAATATAATAAATTATATCTTTGACTTGATAACGATTTTAATTTAGTAATTATAAAGATAACAGTGCACTTTTATTATTTCGGTATTGCTTTTATTTAATAGTTTAATTAAAAACTATAAAAAGTTAAAATGACTTCACATTAAATACACAATCGAAACCGGTAGAACACGTGATGTGTATATAGGTTTTAATTTATTTATTTTTACTTGGATGTTAATTAATAATAATTATTAACGACAGAAACTATAAATTTGATCATTTAATATTTATTTATTTTTCCTTAACGTGTCAAAAATTGAAGAAAAAATGTATCTACCTACTGATTTTATTAACTATGTCGAAGCAAAAAAATATGCATTCTTACGTCATCTATATACTCTTTCCCAAAATTAGATCAGGTATTTGCCGATAGTATCTAAGTATCTTCAGTGCCTATTTGTTCAATACCTTCTCAGAAATAAATTTTTAAAAAAATAAATCTCAACCTCTGAATTTTTGTGAAAATTTTAGGAATGGGGTTTGGGAAATATGAATCGGGAGGCATAAATTTATTGATGTAGATCTAAATGCTCAGTGAAATGGTCTTTAAGGTAGGTAGATATATAGGTACTGAAAAATCAGCAACAGTAGACTAAATATTAACAAATGGTGGAACGTTGATTTTCTTTTTTGCAACACTTTACAAAAAAAAGAGATTAGATCATCATAATTAGTGATAACACTTATAAGGAGCAATAATAATTAATGGAATATGCCAAAATAATTTTGCAAGGGAACGTAAAAATGACACGGCTAAAAAAATTAACATAAAAATGCGGATGTTAAGAGCATATATTTATAATTGCCACGAATCAGGGGAATATATTAGATATGCTTGACGAAGAACATAACGGGCCAAGAGTTTTCAAGCGCCGCGCCACTCGCCAGTATGATGTGGTGCGAAGTAGGTCGAGCAACGGATCACTTTCACTCTCTGCGAACCGCCGAACGCTCACACTTACACTTTCTTATTATGATAATTTTAAAAAACGAATAGTTTTGACATTAAGGTCATGTAAGTAAATGCAACGAGATGGTTAATCGAAATATCGTATAGGGAATTTATCATTTAAAACCAAAATATGTATCTATGTGGAATCATCGAGAACCACGATGTATACGTATAAGTAATATAAAGCAAGTCGATGTTTCTTAACTTATAGAGAACAAAACACAGCATCCATTCCCGCATTAATTTGAAGGTAAACTGATCTTGGTAACTACTTGGAGACTATGTATGGTGTTCAAAAAATTGCTCGCTCATCAAGTGCGACTAGATAGGTTATCCAGCTCTCTAACAATGTCAGATGTGGATGAAGTTAGAAGGGATTGAAATTGTTTAAGTATTGTGAGCAACAATAAAAATTAATTTTTTAAAGCACCTACACTCTTATAATGCTTCATTTACTACGTTACACCTGAGCATTTAACGGCCCACCATCCACAATCAAACATTAAGTAACAGTGATTTCTTCAAGCTTTGCACTGATCTGTCCAGGATTTTGAAAGTTTTTGACAAAACGTGCCCCTGCATTTTGGAACGTTGAGGTCTTTGCTCTCAGTTTTGAAATGTTTCGTTCGTGTTTAGTGGTAGTACTGTTTCAAAAACAAAGTCTATCAGATTTGTAAATAGAGCATGAATCATTCTCGTAAACCTCAATGTGAATTATTCATTAACCAATAATGAAAATTGTTCTCATTAACAATTTTAGATAAAATACACCAGTTTTTTAGAAAATTGGAAAAAGTGTTTTGGTACACGTGACCTCGAAAATTCATTACTGCGGCCCGTGCGCGTTCGGATATTTAGTCCATTCATTGGCTATCTATTTAAGTAATCATTATAATAACAAAAACCGAATTAAAAACAAGATCGTTTTTAGCACGTGTCCTACGATTATTATTTATTTTTGTCTGCATTCGTTTCCTGTTGCAATACGGAACATTCGAAATCTTGAAGGCGATGGCGTTACGGAAGTTTTTCCTAAAACTATATCCGAGTCTCGAACATAACTTATGCTGATCAGGAAAAGGAATAATTTGAATTAATTTTTGTTCTCTTTTTTCATTCTTATTTAGCACAAAGGTGCCCACGCTAAAATCGTAATGCGTGGTAATGCTCTGTTTGTCAATAATGGTGTATTATGATATTATCTTATTTATTGCCCCGCTAAATTATGAAACGAAACATTTAAAGTTAAACAATAATACATAAAAGTAAAAGTAATCCTGATCAGCCATGCACGAATCAGAAACTACATAATACCGTAAAATTTCGTTTCCTTTCGTAATTCTTGTTCTAATTTTTTGCCACCATTATTAAAAACATATCGTCTAATTAATATTTTAATGAATTAATTTATTATACTGTTTTAATAAACTGTTAGTACAATCCAACGAACGAATTTTGGCCATATTGAAATAGAAACGATGCGCTACCATAAATTTTCATGAAATTTTGAAACGGAATTTTATGTAATTTTCATCATAATTTAGATCTCTGTTGATTATGTATATGATTACTATACGCTATTTATTTTTAATATTATGTAAATATGCAGGTATTCATTATTAAAAATTGTTTAAATGCAATTTTCGTGAAATGTTGAATTTAAATAGGTCAAATTGGGCATCGAAATGTGAATATATCGATCATACTTAATTTTTTTAAATATCTAAACGGTACATTTTATCTATGATTATCATCATAATCTTCATACATGTAAAGATTAGGTTTAAAACTTAAGTTTGGTACATAATGATAAGTAAGTAAATTGTAATTAACAACTTACAATTTAATTCTTGCTAAAACTTTTATAATTTTTCAGATTAAAATAAACCAAATATATGAATTAATGCGCAGAACTTTCCCTTCCTCATTTGTTAGGTTTTTTTTAAACAATTATCCTTTGTAATGCGTAGTATATTATTTCCGGTTTTTTAAATTGCATTTTTTTTTTAATTCTGTCGGTTTCCTTATTAAAGCCGATTCTCTCAAGCATCATTTAATTTTATGACTTGTAAAAATTGCATAAATTTACAAATATTTGAAATTAAATAAATGAACCGTTTATAATAAATTATATAACCTAAGCAGCCGACCGTGTAAATATATAATTTTACTCCTATATTGTTTTGGCGTACCACTACCTATTTAAATTATCTAACATGCTGTTATCATTTAAATGCCCTTACCTACCTTACCTTATATATTTTTTCCAGTAAAGTATAAACATTTTGAAAAATAAATGCCAAAAAAATTCAGAAACGTGATGCATTAATAATAATTAATATTAATTCTCGTTAATAACAGGTCCTTACAAGAAAGTTTTTTTTAACGCTTCGTTTCCTAATTTACTAATTGTAAGTAGTAGTAAACAAACGTAAATCGATGTTATCAATTGCAACACTTTCTATTAAAACGTCAATTATATATATAATATAATATAATATATATATATGAAAAACCTCAAACATCTAAAATTACCTACTCGTTAATTTGACAGTTACATTTGCACATGAGTATTTGCCCACGTAGTTTCGTAATCAACATTGACCTTCGATAAAATTTAGGTCACGATTTTGGTGCCGATCAAAAAAAGTAAAACAAACAATTGTAATATCGATAAGGTAACTATTACAAAATCTATTTCATATGCAAAGTGTAGTACGTGTTGAATACCCTAAATTCTGCTTAATAATAATAAGTTACGAAACTTTTATCTACAGGTATGATTAATTTTGAATAGAGGTACGTATCGTATCTATAGGTAACCGAATGCAATGAATTTCAAATATTGGGAGATTAGATAGTTAATTATTATTTTTTTAATTTGGTTTTAATTATGATTATAAAATTAAATTAATTTATTCAAAATATATTTAATATTTTTGCAGGTAAATCTTACTTCCGACGTATGATGTAAAAGATTTTGCTACTTAGGTAATTAATTAATAGTCATCTTTATTATAGTTTTCTCTTAGAAGAAGCTAAGTATTTGTCTTTTCGCTAGAATATTCAAAGCCACAATAAACATTATTAATGATTAATAAATACTTCTAATAAGTAGAGCGGATTTAATACCTTAAGTCTTATTTGGTTTGTAAATTAAAAAGTTGCGTCAAATTAAAATATAACATAAATATTGTTATTTAATCGGTTTCGCTGTTTATAAAATAACCATCATTTTAATAGATACATTTAATTCTAATTTAAGTTTTATATTATTTACATACCTATTATTATAATAAGCATATTTAGATAATTTTATGTTTGCTTTCACTATTAACAAATGACATCAAGCTAATTTATGATTAATCCTGCTCACAAAGGATCAGTAGTAGATTATGATTTATATAAAATAGTTTATCTACATAATTAGTATATGTATATTGATTCTTTTTTTATTTTGTAGGATTTATTTACCTATTAAGGAATTCACTATTTATTTGTTTATTGTAACACGAGCGTTTTTTCAATTTAAAAACAAATTGTTAAAGAATACGAAATTCAAAATTTGATAGGTAGGTACTTTGTACATATTTATCTATTATTTTCTCATTTAATTATCGTCGGCGTTCATAATTTTTGTTTACCTAGGTATTTACTTTTTTGGTTTAATTCTGTGACGTGACTTATAATACTTTTCCTTATTATTTCTGTTACACGATAAAAATCGAGAGTTTGTCTTTTTAAATGAAATATTTGAGTGCTAGTGGTTTTTTTTTCTTCTTTAATAGATAATGTCGAACACATCTTGTGCGTGCTCGATCGGATTTAAATGGAAACTAAGCTGATTAAATTTTTAAATCATTTCCATTTTGTTTCCTCAATGTTGCATAAATATAACAGGACTTAAACTTATAAAAATTACTCTACAGAAGTTTAAAATGCTTAACAGTTACAAATTTGCCTTTCCTGCTATTCATCTAACATCTGAACTTGTACTGTTTAAGCATATTGATGTTTGAATGTAATAAATTTTAGCGATATTTTATTTAAATTTATTATTGTTCCTAATGAAGTAAACTGAGGGGACATTTAAATATAATTTGTGATGTTCATTGTCTTATTACGCCAGGTAATAGTTGTTGCAGCACCAGTTATATTTTAATTGAAAGGGTTAGAATCATAATGGTTTAAGTGCTTTAGTGCTTTCAGTTTAAATACTTATCTATCTAATTTATTTGGTGGCATAAAAAACAAGTGCTTTTGCAACTTACAATGTCATTTTATTAACCTTCAAATATACCACGTACACAGATTGCCCCTAATGTTCAAAGCTTTAACAGTCAGTATCTCCAAATGTACCTACATTTCTTAACCCTTTAAACCCTTATGACTCTAACTCCTTCACTTGTATTTCTGTGTTAACTTACTTTTATCTTTTGTCGCAGGCTTTAATACAGTAGGTATAATTTCGTAAAAAAAATAAGTAATTAAAAATAATTTATAATTTATGACTGAATAGTTTTTCACATAGGTATTGCACTCAAAAAATCCGATGAACGCGTCCAATGTACGTACATTAACGTACATTAGATAACTCTTAAAAATTAACGAAAAATTCGTTATTTCGATAAAAATTTTCATTGTAGGTATGAAGAAAGTTATTAGGTAAAAAATTATAAATGATTCGTAAATACAACGATCGTTTTAATTGCATAATTAAACACTTATTTTCTTCAGTGTATTAGTAGTATTAATGAACTTTTCATTGTATCAATGATCGAAAAGTCAATAACTGGTGTTCATTAATATTATGTACAATATTTTTTTGAGTGTGGCTTGTTCTTTTTTGATTTACACTGTAACACTGTTCGCTTTATTAGTAAATTTAAAACATTGCCAAAAATTTTACTGTTATCTACTTATTTTACTATTATTAGTAGTAGTTTTGCAACGAGAAGCACTTGCCATTTATTGGTGCGGTACTTTAATCGTTCAGTTTTAGATACAGTTATCTTTATAGTAGTAGATTTGCAAAAATTTTATTATGATGTTAAGAATGTTTTGAATGGTTTTAACAATAATACTTTTTTTCTGAGTTTCTCAATAATTGTTTTCTCTAATGTACAGAAAACGTCGGTCCTTAAAAATCCCTTTTTGCAAATTTTGGTTTCTTAATGAGGTTAAAGTACTAAAAGGCCTGATATAACATTTACATTATATTAAACATAGTAGATATTAGAAGTGTTTAAAAAAATAAAAATTAAATTAAATGAGTAGGTCGCAGTATTACGTTAGTATAATTTATTGGTAGTTTTAAAAGCCTAAACAGTACGCAAACTCGTATGAAAATTATAGGAAACAAAATTGTTTTTAGAAAAATTGAAAAAAAAATAATAGGAACTGGTTGGTGATAGTAAAAAATCGAATAACTTCACAAAGCGTATTTTAATAGCGTGATTAGTATCGAATAGTTTGTTCCCAAGCCGGGTCATTTTCAGGAATACTATATCCCAACTATATTTCATGCTCTTTCAGTGAAATTCAAATTTATTATTTGTTTGCCTTAAAAATTACAATAATATTCCTACCTACGTATTACTTATTGTTAAATTGAAACAAATCAATCGATTGTTTAATACGTGCCTACGTTATTACGGACGCCGCGCCAGTATCTATATATATTTTATTTTTTTATTGCAATTTTTGAATATTCACGCAAAAAGTTATTTTACAACGGGCTGGGGTTCGAATCCTCCTGCAACCGTAGAGGTTTGTGATCGCCTTACTAACGCAACACATATCTATACTATACGTATAAATTTCTTCATAAACAATTGAATATTAACGTTGTTACGTCGTAATATTGTTACGTTAAAGAAAGCAACTCATGACGAACTCACCAAAGAAAAGTCTTGAAAATGTCATTCGGCGTCAATTTTCACATTCAGAAAATTCACGTTAAATGCTATTTGGTGATATAGATATCGAAGTTTCCGTACTTGATTTTTGTCAATATAATAGTATATTCGTATACTTTTGTCCCTCAATATTTTTTAACGACGAGAGTGATTTTATAAAAAATGGCGTCGTCAATTTTCGTTACAAAAGAAAATTCACATACATCATTCAGACGAGAAACCCGTAAAACTTTAACAACAATGTGTGGGTAGGAGACAATTAATTGAACCTACTCTATTTCCTGTAAATATCCTTTGAAATTATTCATGTCATTTATTAAAAATAAGTGACATTTGAAGTGCGTGGATGTACCTACGTGGTTCCTGTGCGTCATGATTAAAGGAATGATTTAAATGCAAGTTTAATGATAAATAGTTTGACCATACGAAACCCGCTATGGACGTGGTCGACTTATGCACCAAACTCTAATCCACTATAATTTTACTGATGAGGTCATTTATTGTATATGATCCACAAATTATATATATAGATACCTACATCTTGATGTGTAGTACCAACAATGCAAGTAGCGTTATTTAGTCATTAATTTTCTAATTTGTGTTAAATAGTAATTAATTAGTTAACGATTCCTTTTTTAATTATACTTATTTAAGGTGCATTTAACAAATTCTCTAGACACAATATTATTTAGGCGTGTGCTAAAAGCCGACAAGTATTTTAAATCGTCCACTCAAAGTGTCTTTATACTAAATACTTAAAATTTTTCTTTTATGTAACATTTTATTGTTATAAAATCAATCGAAGTAATCTGATTCAACGCCAACACGAAATAAAGGGCAATATCTATCTATAGGCAATTTTATTCTTTGTAATAAAAGTTAGATAGGTTTGTTACGAATTATAAACATCTGAAAATTATTAAATATTTTAACAGATAAAGGAATTCTATCGTTTTATGCTTTAAGTTTTTAAACTCTTAAAATTTTTATTTAAAATGTTTTTAACTAATTTTTATTTTGCAAAGTTAAGCAGGCGATCTATAATAGTAATTCGATTTAATGAATTTTGAGTTTAAAATTAATCGTCATAAAAGACTACAATAATTTCCATATTATGTTTTCGAATGTCAAAGGACTGCACTGTGTGCAACGTCATCATCATCTAGTACCCAACCTTTTATTGATGACGTGCTTCGGAATAAAATTTGAATGGCATTTATTACGTAATTACATCAAATGACGTTTGTGAAAAGAGATTTTTTTTTAAATAATGGAAACTATTCACAGAAATTTAATAAAATTTTAGAACAACAATTAAATACTGATGAATTAAAATGTCATTATGTAGTATATTATGTATCTATACAAGAACCAGTATAACCAATTTTTTTCGAAACATATGGTAAATGTAACTCAACATCTTTTGCATAACTATAAAATAAAAATGTAAACTGGTTTATATTATAAAATGTCTGTACCAGGACGTTTAACTTTTCGTATTAGTTTTAAATATGTATGCACCTACCCGTTCTTTACTTTATGATAAAAAATATCAAACCAAAAAAAAAAATGTGGAAAAATTTATGCGTAGAAAATAATAAAATCAATAATGTCGATTCTAATGAATTTTTAAAATACACGTAGAATGCGACAAAAGTAAAAAAACCCGATACAAGAAAACTGAATGTAAAACCCGTTAAAAGTGTTAAAAGAATTAAATAAATAAAAAATGCGCGTAGAAGTTAATACGTACCAACTATATAAAAGATCACGACTATATAAACAGAGGAATTAATTTAGAAAAAATAAAACGAAATAGTAAAATCATAAATAATAGAATGACGATCGTGTTAAAGATACGATCGCTTTTTTATTCCAACTTATATATGAATCACATACATATGTCACAAAAATGTTTAAAACATGAAAGAATTTCTCAAGCTATTCAGAAGTTTTTCATGTAGTCTGGCATGATAATTATTTATTAAAAGATGTCAAAATAAATTGGTATTCACCACGTTTTACGGTACTAAAGCAATTATGGTTTTCATTCAAATGTTTTATCGTGTCATTAGTATTAACATAGAATTATATTATTTCGACATTAGCATACATACATTTGAAAAACATAAATAATTTTTTTAACACGTGTGAACTTTATATTTTAATGAATTTGTCATATTTTATATTAATATTAACTACAATATAATATATAAACGGGTGTACTAATCGTTTAACCTTTAATATAGTAAAACCATTCATAAATTTCGAGTAGGTATATTGATAAATTAATGCAAGCTTACGGCGTTAATATTTGAAGCATCCCTTGATCATTTAAAAACAAATTAATTAGGTATGTGAGTCGCTGTAGTTACTGATGATTTATAAATGAATGCTTAAAATTGATTATTTGACGATTTTTTTCCAAAATTACAGTAAAAATTAACAATTGAATAACATCTTGTATTATCGAGCTAACGAGTTTAGTAAACATTTGTGAAGGTTGTTTGAGTAGATTCCTATTAGCTTTGTACTTTTTGTCGGTAACGACTGTTTAAAATTAATTACTTCGGTAAAACAACAGCAACGTACTGCAATTTACACTATCAACAATTAGAATTCACGCCAAACTTGAGAAAACAAATGACACATTGCGATTACAGTGGGAACTCGATTATCCATCAGGGTCGGGACTGAGGCTCCCAACCTATAACTTTTACGAAAAATCAATGCAGTAGCCTTATTCCATTGAAATTTTAGTTTATACTCTGTATGTACAAGTTACGTACAATAATTAATGAATTACGCACTGTATAAAAAAAATCTAAATTTAATAGTTTCAACGTTTTAGGCAATAGTCTGAAGTATTTCTTTGACAAATATTTTTTGTATTTTTTTCTATCAGTTTCAGCGGTGCTTGGTGGTTAATAGAATTTTCTATTGTAATTAAAATTTTGTAAAATTATCTACGAATAATAGGTTCTACAATTTTTAAGTAAAAGTAATCTCGTTATTATTTCACGATTCTTGATGAACAAGCAACTTCTATTCAGAATTTCTTTTCTATCTTGAGAAATTCATTTAGTTATTCATACTTTTGTTGTGAGAAAGGGATCGGAAAATGCGGAGATTACGAAGTGAACTGCTGTATTATTACTCGTGATAAATTTTAAAACAATCACTTTGCATACGAGTATTTTGATAAGATGATAAATATTTCAGGTAGGTAATTGAGAAAGCGTGAGACTATCAAACGACAACCAAGGAGTGGTTTAATATCTGCTTGTAATAAACGTATACGCATTCCTCGCGCTGGCTCCCGCCTGTCCTTTCAACTAAACGTAAGGTATTTTGCTAAATGTATTATATTTTAGATTATAGGTATTGCAATTAAATAACATTTTTAATTTATCTGGAAGATATCGTATACAAGTTAACGAACAAAATACTATTTGCAAATTAGGTACTACAACGATGGTAAATGATTTAATATCGTAGGCTTTTCAAACGACGTCCAATAAATTAAAAAAAAACAATAATTAATTTCCAATAAATAACCGTTAAAGTTCAATGTTATCCTTACCTCAGGGATTTCCACATATTCAACGCCGTGTTGTGCGGTGGCATTCGGTTCCACAGACCACAGTTTTAATCCACCCGCTTTCAGGAGTCCATCGTTTTTCTTCAAACTTAAATTGAGGGATTTTCCAAAAACTGTTAACTGTAAATCTGCCGAATCGTCTTTGAATTCGTGCGATTCTGACGTCTTTCCTCTCTCCTTGGTGTTTGTAAATTTTGAATTCGTTCTTCCGTCTATCGAATTTTCTAAATTATTACTGGGATTTGTTTCTATACTTCTTTTTCTAATGTGGTGTATGTGAACTATTTCGTATTCAGGAACTGAAAAGGCAAGCAAATAAACAAAATTAATTCCGCATAAAATCATTAATCATAAAAAATAATTAACAGATACCTTGGAGATATTTTCAGATTTTAATTTATTAGATTGTTTTGATTGGTCATAACGTCAGAAACGTAGATTTATATCTATTAATAAAAAGGCGTTGTTTATCGATAAGATTATGTCTGGAATTTTGGCTTATTCGAATATTTGGTATCCGACGAATATACCTATTAAATAAATAAAAATTTATTGTAAAAGTAATGCTAATTGTGCTTTACTGCCTCGTAAAAATTAGAATAATTTTTTCTGCAAGTTTAAGACACGTCAAAAAAAGTAGGTGCCTACATAAGTATATTTTTAACGGAGGTTTCTCGCGTATCCGGCCGTTAAAACCTCCAAGTCTTTAAGTTACGACTTGAAAAATATAATTTCTTTTATTATTGAATTACCTACATCTTATCAGAAGTTATTTTAATTGGGGTAGGTGCGAATCCATGATTATAATTTTGAGACGAACAAAGTGAAACCGAATTTAATTGTTTTGATTAGAATCGTAACTTTACTCACCTAAATCGTGATGTTCTACGTGAAACGTGCTCTTTAATTCATCTATTGTCATGCGTTTATGTACCTGAAACAAGAAATACTACTTAGATTCACTATCTACTACCTCGCGTACTAATTACAGAAATAATTTACTAATTTTAATTGATTATCTTGACTTTCGGAGAACGATTTAATGCTCGATTTTAGAAAAACGTAGGAGAACGTCAAACTTTTAAAATAGGGTCAAATACGCCGTCAACAACTATCTATTTCCGGGATCGTCAAGGTACTCATTACCTTTTTTGTTTGTGAAAGCGACATTATATCTAAGGGATTGTCTGCTTTAATCAGCAATTGGTTAATTAAGCTGTCAAATTGCTTTAGTGAAACTGAGCGTAACTCAGTTTTAATCTAAAGGTACTGACAAACACAAAGTACAGATACCTACGTACTTAATACTTTTAATCATTTACATATTTACTAAATAATTTATGATTAACGTAGGTTTTCTGGTATCTTTCAGTTGATTTTAACGCCCAATCTTATAATTCACGAGCTACTTATGCATATACCTACGTATAAGTATAAACATAGGTGTTGCTTGAAATGCATTTTCCAAGTATCCTCGAAATTTACTTGTTTTGTTGCTTTTATATTGGTTTTTACCTTGAATCGATACTTTTTCATCTAAGGAATTTGACGAAATCAAATAAAATGTAGTGGAAACCGAATGGCAAATTCGATTTTTAATGGTAAACGCCAACTTCGGTAATAAAAAATTAATTTTAAAAATATCTAAAAGTCGCAAATTTAGAACGGAAACAAACACATAATCACTAAAGTCGTTACCGTACTGGCAACCGTTTCATAACGTCGAAAATAAATGTACTAGTTTGCGTTAAAAAATTTCATCACCTTTTGTATACACTTTTGATTTACCTACCTATTGCAAAATTCTGTTAATTTCTTAAGAGGAAATAGACTTTTATTGTTTTAAATAACAACTTCTTATATGGAACTATCTTCTGATCAATTTATAATGTAAAAAAAGACCTACGTATGTTTATTAGTTACTTGTATGTCACATAAAAGATTTATGGTGGTTCGGCCGAAGAAGTTAACATTTAGAAGATGATTGAGGTTACAACATTAATGTGCAATCTAAAATCTCGCATATACGTATTTGAAAAATCAATAGGCAGCTAATGTGCAACATCTTAAACAACTAAGTAATGTTTAAAACCGAAAAGTCTACCTAATAATTATCAACCATGCTTGTTACAACACTTGTGGTGGTAAACCTTGATGAATGTTTTATCCTTTTTTATTGTACGAAATTTTCAAGTAGTTAGAGAAGGTTGAGAAACGTGCAAGTTCGTATAATGTTACTATATATAAATGAATCTACTTTCACTGCAGCCAGAGGTTCGAAAATGAAAGGCAATTTTAATGCAAATGTTAATTGTTAGGTAATGTACAAGATCACTCTTGTATATTATTTAATATAAATAGGTAAAGTTGCGGTCTTTCTTTTCAGAATTTAGATTATTTCTTACGTATGTATTAAGTATACTGTTTTTAGATTTCATTTAAATGTTAACATTCCATATTCAACTAAGGTGTTCCCTATTGCTTGGGATATTGGTTTTCGTTAAATGTATGAAAAATGCCTGTTAAACCCTTCTATCTAATTAAGGAAATATTTCAAAACGAATCTAATAATAGATAATTAAATTGCGTTAGTTTCTAAAAATTTCTGCAATTGCCTTTGCTTCTGAAATTCATATGTAGGTATGCAAATTGTTATTACATAATTATTTAAAAAAAAAACGCAGACGAAGATTCTAATGGAAATAGAGATGTCGCGTTCTTGAGACAGGTTATGGAACTTACAGAAATACGAATTAATTTCCATTATTGTTGACAGGAAGATTATTTATAATGCAGAGGACAGTAGTGATTTTATCTCCAAAAAATCCGGTTTTAAATTAATAAAAAATTAACATTAATATTATAATTATCACAAGTTGAAAATTTTAATTTTTATAGGAATCCCAATAACTATATGTAATTTTATTTTTATATAATAGCATAAAAAATATAAAATGATAATTCTAAAGCATATTAACGAAACAATCAACTTAAGTAAATTTACGTATCGCGTAACATTCATTTATAAAAAAATATATGTCTTAATTATCGATGCCTATTTATATCTTGATATTTAAGTAGGTGTATGTACACTCTATAACAAAATACGTCAATAAAGGACTAGTTGAAAGAATTTGTAAAATGTCTCGCCTGCCTTTGAAGAAGATATTGTTGAAAATTAAATCGCCGAAAAACGTTTTGTAACAAAATTTCACGATAAACGAAATATAAGTTTTTGATTTTAAATTAACAGGAGTGACAAATTAAAAATTCGATTAACATGATAGATAGACATAACAAATAGTTTATCGCAATTAATTTAAAGAAACAGAACGAAGATCTATCTGACCTCTAGATTATTTCCCGGATCGTGTTACCAGGAACACTTTCTCTATATTCTAAGTACAACAGAGTTCAAATTTCTACGATAGAGATCGAATTTAGCGATTATTTATTGAATTTGATTGTTAATTTCTTATAGCTTAAGTGGGATTACAACATTTATTTATAATAATTAATAAGTTTTTCGTTTCGGTAACGAATAGTCCGTGTAGATAATTACATATAAATGGATATTATACACTGGTATTATCCATCAAAGAAATTTACCAATGTTGCATAATGATTCAAAACGTAATTATACAAAAGTTTAACACATCGCAATATTACAAATAAAATGTAGGTAAGTATATATGATGTGGGAATATATTATGACATTTCGAGCACATTTATTTACATCATAAATAAACGTGGTATAATTTTTGTTTATTAAAGGTCGATTATAATTGTTTAAAGTCGGAAAAACATCTTTTAGACTTTTTTAAAACAAATCTCGCCTTCGTTTAAATGTTATCTACCAAGATTTACTTTTAATTAGGTTTTCAGTTTTTCTATCTAGATAACGGATAGTCCAGATTATTCACCATTCAAAAAAACGCGCACATTTTAATCGTAGCGGAGGAAATTATAATGCATTTATGAATTTGTTAACTCTTTTTAATAGCTCTTTTATTAAAATTCGCGGCCACCGCAATGTAAATAAAAATTTAAGAAATTGCAACTGTAACAAAAGAAAAAAGAAACACGACATTATTTTAATAAAGAATCCCAGAAAATAACGTGCAAATTACTTATCGATGGCAGTTCAAGAAGTGCAGGTACTAGTACTATAAGATCTTAAGGTCGATTAATGCAGTAAAATCATTTAAACAGTAAAAAATAGTAGTCGGGTGAGATTACGGCGGAAATAATTAAAGCGATGTGTAAAATAGCGTTGAATATGTTAAATTGAATAAAATTTACGATAGGCACTGGAAAATCACCTTCCTTCGTGCTAATTCCTAAGAAAAGCAATCCTAAATCGTGCGGAGGTTATAAGCTTATTAGTTTAATGAGTCAGATACTTACTTAAATTGTTTTTGAGAACTGTTCGCAAAAAAATATACACAAACAATGTGAAGATTGTCCTTAAGTGAATTGCAGTTTTTAAACTGTGTATACTATTTATTTGTTTTGTGAACAACAAGAAGGTATTTGTTAAGGTCAAAAATGCAGAACTCATAGGTCAAGTCAGGTTTTTAAGAAACTTTAAAAATTATGGAATTTAACATCTAAAATACTTCTGATCGATCGCAGTTTTCAACCATATTTATCGTTTATTCAAAGTTAGTCATTAAGAAAGTATTGCCTCTCATCGAGACGACGAATTGAATTGAATATCTACTATTATGCAAAATAAACAAGGAGTACAAGAGCATAGATCTTAAAA
The DNA here is from genome assembly GCA_036326145.1 of Rhagophthalmus giganteus. NCBI lineage: Eukaryota > Metazoa > Arthropoda > Insecta > Coleoptera > Rhagophthalmidae > Rhagophthalmus > Rhagophthalmus giganteus. Next base: position 54,886,524 of record JARFJA010000001.1, read on the forward strand.
TTGATGGCGACAAAGCAAACATAGAGGTTAATAGAAGGTAACCTATTTTTCGGCCTTTTATTCCTCAATTTCCTACGGATAACAAAATACTTTTCCACTTGTTGCCACGTTAGACGAGCGTAAAATTTAATACGTTTCAGAAAAGTCTTCGAAAAATAATCGCCCTTATCTCAAATACGGTTGAACTGCGGACCCATGTAGGTATACTAAAGCTTTCTAATTTATTTTTGATTTCACTACACAATATGCCCTTAAAATCGATAACCCTTTTTTTTCAGCGACATCGCACACTGCGGCCGAACGGACGAGACGTTCAAAATTGGAAAACGGTAAATTTCTTCTAACGCCTCACATAAACTTTTTCCTTAGTTTCTACTAGATTATTCAAATTTATGCTATTTTCGATATTTCGATCGATGCAAGAAAAACAAATTCGTTCGATCCTCTAAAATTATTGAGACGCAGTTACTCGAATTTTTATTGAAAACATACGATATTTTGCAAGTCCTCGTAAATTATGATTAAACCAAATCCAAAAGACAGCTGATTTTCACTGCATTGTTGCGATACACATTTCTAGACCTCGCTCCGTTAGATTTTCGTTGTACCGGGCCCCCAACCATATTTTAGTATAGAATGTTTATAAGTGCATCGACGTGGACGGTGGAACTTTCGAACATTTACTGTAAGTTGCCACAAATCATTTATGCGTCTTGCTCCATTAATAAATACCTAGATAATTTTATCCCCATTTATGGCCGTTAACAATTCAAAATATCTTACTAGTAATTTAAAAATAAAGTTCAACTACAGTTTTATTTCTTTTTAATCTTCTAATTAGAATTTGATCGATTCACGCTGTAATTATTGGAAGCAAGTAGTTTTTTAAATGTCAATTTAGTTTCCAAATTTATTTTTTAGCAACTTATTAAAACGGTCAAGAACGGATATTAGTAAAACTTTAGCAATAAACGCATCGTTTTACGATGCGAGCGCGTGATTGCGTTAGGTATAAATAATTTCTTTCATAAATGGAAAGCCTAATTATTACCTTATGAGGTACAGTCGTGTATTATGCTTGTTTAATGCACCTACCTATTTGATCATTTCCTTCCTTGTTAGAAAAGTACGGCACGCTATAGACATTTAGAAATAATAATTATTTATCAGTGAAACCGGCGCGGCGTTGCTTACGTTTGCAGATTGGAAAATTGATCTCTTAATTAATTTACATTTAATTCCGAGCGTTAATTTCAATATTAAAAGGGCAATTCACTTTTTCATATTTATTAGAAAAAACGTTGGATTCTATCGATAAAATTGTAGAATTAAAATAGAAATTGTAAAATTATCAAAATAAACATCCTCCGGAAATGAGAAAATTCGAAAGCACTTAATAATCTAGTAGTTATTTCTATAATTATTACAACAGTAATTGAATAAGTGCCGATTCCGGTTATTATATTAATGCGCCTATAAAGTTTTATTAAGTAAGTTATTATAAATATCATAACTAACAGTAAGTTATCACTATTAAAGTTTTAAAATTTATATTTGTAGTTACCTACACTTCGTCCTAACCTATACGCAATCCACGTCATCAATACAAGGTTACTAGATGATGACGTTTCACACCATGCTGTCACCTCGTACTAGTATTTTGACAGTTCTAATAAATTGTAGTCTTTTTTATGCCATCTAATACGTGCGCAAGTAAATCATCTATAGAATATGTCACTTTCCAAACTTTAAACCGAATTACAAATAAACAATCTAGTAACTTTTTTTTTATGACGTAAATTGCATATATGTTTGGATAGGCCATATATTAATTCATATGTATCTACTTGTTATTTTATTTTCTGGATTAATTCGTTGAACTTCAGTTCTCGGTAAATTTTAAATTTAATAATAATTTTACTTTTTAGTCATTTCTAATTTTTTCCTTTTTTCCATCGAAATTTTTCATTGTGCGATTTGTTTATTTGATTTAAATTGAAAATGTTTGAAAATTCAGTCGTTTTCGTTAATCACTTTTTTTTTACTTCAAGAAAATTATTAAATAGAAATTACAAATATTATATTACTTAAATCATAAAACAACTAACGTAAAGATTAGTTTTCAAGAACTGTAATACGAAGAATAATGATAATGACCGAATGAGGACTATTATATAGTACTATTACCTACAAAAGTAAAATTTTGAAATTCACTTTTATATTAATATAGTCACCGTTATAAATTAAAATTACGTAAATATATTTATAATAATAATAATATAGTAAAATGCGTATTTCGATTATGCTAAATTTAAATTTACTCAAAATTACAGTTAATAACAACATTTTTGGCGTAGTAATTTAAGTTTTTACAGTAATTTAACCGGTTTCTTTTTGTATCATTATAGAGATTTGCAAAAATGTTGTTTACAAATTTCCAGATTAACAAACTTAATCCGATTATCTTAAGCATCGGTATTAAAAAAAAAATGTTTCGCCTCAGGAATTTTACGATATACCTAATTATTTGAATACAATTATATGATTTTAATTAAATACGTAGTAATTCTCAAATGTCTCTCCGACAAAATCATTCAAGCTTATTTCCACGATTTTGTAGAAATTCTTAATTTAATGTTAAACGTTATCTGTCTATTATTTCATTGAGGTCCGAAACAAAAGGTAGCCTTCGCACCTGCAATCGAAGGCTCTTTTCGTAGTGTTTTTCAGTCATTCAAGCATAGAACCTTAGGTCTTTACAAATCGATAAGGTTACTAGCTCGCTGATTACATGTTCACGGTTTATAACCTTTTCATTTTTCCGTTATCTTTGAAAGTATCAAATTTAAAAACAATTTACTTAAATGTAAATTTTAAATTTAAAATAGGTAACGGTAAAATATGAATTTTTAGAATCGTGGTTTCAATTTCAGATAAATTACAAGTAAAAAGGCTACATATTATAATTAAATAAAAATGCCAACTTTTGTTTACCTCTACTTTTAAAACAAAATTTTAAAGATACCGATCATTAAAATTATATAGTAGGTAGGTATTAATCAATTATAAGAAGTTTCTGTCGTTTCTTCAATTACATAAATAGCATTACTATGAAGACCATAAATAATTTAAATACCGTATTTTAAATTATCGATTAATCATGGAAAAAAGTTCGACCTTTTCCACTTGTCTCGTACATAATATGTTTTTCTTCCCCTGATTATCTAATTGGCATCTATTGTGAAGGACCATTGTCAAATATTTCAAGTGTCATCCCGTTATACGCGAAATCGCTAAATTATTAGAAGGCTTTTTGGTGTATTTTCAGTTTACAGTTCATACTTAGCTTAATTGACATGAATACGTTGAAGGTCTAACAACTATTCTCTTGTTAGAGCCCAACAAGGTCGGTGACTAGAGGAGAAATAAAACAGAATATAGAATAGGCGTGTCATTTATGAATTTCATATATTTAATAATATTTATTCTTAAGATATACGATGATTAATTAACTGAGATAAAGTTTCAGTTCCTGATTATTGTTTACTCATTCACGTAGTGTAAAACATCTACAGCCGTAGTAAGTATGCAAAGATATTTAAATAAATTTAATCGCTACTAAATCATGTTTATCTATGCGTTTAATTGCGACTAGCGTTCTATTTAATTGTTGAAAATTCCATCTTAAAATACATATTATTTTAAAAATATACTCAATAAAATAATATTAATTTTATCTACATTAGGTAAATTTATTGACTTTATCTTAATCATTATCTTAATTATTAAATCGTTAAATTTCGTATACGGAATTTTAAAAATTTAGTTCTGTAAGTCGGTACTTATACTGTAATTTAAATAGTCAATAATAATTAAAATAAATCGTGTATTGCCCAATTAAATTATAAAGATATTTCCTGAACTGTTTAACAAATATTTCCTGTTAGTAATGACATTTTTATTTGAAAAAAAGTATAGTAAAACCTTTATTTCAGGTAAGGAAAAAGTTGTTCAGAATATAAATTGTCTAATTTAAGCCAAACTTCAAGTGCATAAATTTTTATACTTTTATAGAATTCAAAATTAGGTTTGTCGCAAGCAACAAAACTTATGTCATCTAATTATCCACGCTGCCCACCAAAGAACTACTTCGTATCGTTTAATAGAGAAATTATTTAATACACTATACCATTAAGAGACGCACAAAATTAAGTATTAAACAAAATAAACACTAACGTCGAATTTTATAAAAGCTTTTCACATATTCCACAACCTTAAATAAATCGTTTTCTCCGTAAATTTAATCTTATAAATATTTAACGATACGTTTTTCGTATTTTTTTCGTTCTACGTTTGGAAGAGTACTTTAAAGAACCAATACAAATGTTCGTACCTATAATAATCAACTTTTGTCATTTTTTAAAATGGCATCGAACTGAAACTGTTAAATCATAAAAATCATGGCCAACCTGCCTTCTTGTTTATCGCGTAATATTTATTGAAATGTTAGATTTTTCTTAATACATATACACGTATTATGTAGTTTATCATTTTTGAGAATCGACTAAATGAGATTTACTACAATTTTATTATTTGTTGTATAATTTAAGGCGTCGGTTTTGCTTTACTTGATTAATTTAAAAACAAAAAACACCTTTATATCTACGTGTAAAATAATTTTGAGCGTTAACAAAATTGAAATACCAACCATGAATTCGAATGTTCAAAATTTAGAACAAATTCTTTCAAACGACAAGAAGAAATGCCTGTTCGATTCAATTTTGGTGGAATTTTTGTTTCTCTATTTTCTGCATGAAATGAACCTACAATTTCGTTACGTATTTTCATTAAAAGTAAGTAATTAATGTTTGTATTATGTAATTAAGACGTTAATGTAAATTAAGTAGTATAGGTAAAAATAACTATATCACGGCTTTTTACGATATACTTTAGAAACGAATTACATGTTAGTTCCGCTATAGCCAACGGACCGCTTATAGGTATTCAGATTGTGTCTTAAAGTTATGGCATTTTATAGTTGAACGGACGAGAACATTTTATTTATAAACACATCTGATCCGCATTAGATTAATCTACTGTCACTTGTATGGCCGCAGAAACGTCTCAAAAACGACTAAACTTAAAATATTTTACGTTAAAAAGTCCTATCTGTGAAATTGCAGTTTTAAAATAAATGCGTTTTAGTATATTTGTTAATGTCACTCATATTTTTACAGATAAAACCACGAAAGCTGAAATGCATAAAATAAAAAAGATATAATTTTTTATGTTCTGAGTATAAATTAAGATTAATTTATTTGGAAGTGTAATTTGAAAAATAAAAGGAAAAATACAATGTGTAATAAATTTCATGAAATATTAGTAGATAGGTAAGTTTTAATTTAACAAAAATGTTTTACCTGAATAAATTATTGTAGATACACGACGTTTTAGTAATGTTTACGATCAGATAGGGTATTTGATTAATTTATTTTCGGGTTTTTTCGGGAAATTGTTTTTTTTCCGCAGGTTTTCCGGCAGGTAGGGCATTCTAAGCAAATGAAATATTTAAAAAAACATCGTGTTTAATAAAGCAGGTGCCTTAAGTCAAAATCGCAATTTTTTTAGATAGGACATTTTAATCAATCGTAAGTCAGACTGTATTATTGTCAAGATTATCGAACATGCAGACTGCAACAGTAATAACAATTTAAAAAAGAAAGTATTACGATAAATCGAGAGAAAATTATGTTATTAATATAAGTTTATGCAAAGTTCGTCACGATGCCGATGTGACGTTGGAGAAGTTTATGAAATAACAAAATGTGTACTTTGTTTTAATTTGAAACGATTGCACACATGCTAAATATGTACAGGACTAAATTAATTGATTTTTCGCAATTTTTCATGGGCGAATTCGGTGTAGATTTTGTTTACAATTAGTTTCGGGAATATAGCTTGAAAAACCGTTTTAAAAACTATTGCTGATACTAAAAACTCTGAGATCAATATTTAAAATACCTACATAAAAGATGTATTTCTTATAAATAATGTAAAATTGAGACGAAACATCAGACCACCAGGAAAACTAATTAATAAATAAAAAAAAGAAAGTTAACAATTAAATACCATAAGGAAACAGTTGGTCTTACAATCAGTCTTATACAAATCATACTGTTTAATAGAATTTAAAGGAATTATAGATATCCCCAACATGTAAATTAATTTATATTTTGTTTTCACTTTTAATATTATCACAAAAGTAATGTAATAGTAGATCCGCTTGTGTTAATATTATGCTTGTCGAAAACATAAAAATTAAATAATATCAAACGTTTTTGTCAATTGTTTTTGTTGTTGTCTTTTGGTATTATTTGATCTTACGTATAAAAAATTACTTTTGTCACGATGACCGGTTTTGAAACTATTAGAAAGCTTCGTGTAGGTATTGTTTTTTGTCAATCACTTGTTTTCGACAAGAATCTATTGCAGTGGCTCTCGATCCTGTGAGTTACGCGTACCACCCAAAAGAATATCAAAAAAAAATTCGTACCACCGCCCTTTATAAAAATTTCGTCATCCAAATAAAAAATACAAAAAAACCAAATAACAGTTTAAAATTATTTGAATAATCACTACTCACTGCCTTTACCGCAGAATTATAAAACTCCATTTTTAATTTAAAACTCTTCGCGTGCCCTTAAGCATTGAAAATGTCCCTATCACAAACCATAAACCAGATAAAAGTTTAATCGCATTTTTATGCGAACGATAAAATACAAATACTAATAAAACATGTGTGCCACCCATTTTCAAAGACTTATCGCAGTGCGAACAAAAAACTGAATGTTTTTAAAATAAAAGCGGAACTTTCCTAGTATCCGTGAATCACTCGAATGCATTTATATATAGAATTCTGGCAAAACCGTTTCAGCTCTTTCGCGTTCTTGATGCAGAGCGGTAATGCTTGCTTCAGTAGTTCGAATTTTAAATTACGGCGGTTCCTGCTCAAAAATAAGAAAAATTTCGGAACTTATCGCCAAAACTACAGTAAGCGCTTTTGATATTAGTTTTTATTGGGTTTAGTTGATGCAAGTTTATTGTTAAGCTAGGCTTAATTCAATTTAATTCAGATATAAGATGGATTTTTTAGAAATCGATCCTCAAAGAAGACACGTCGACGACTCAGATGTTTCGATGCAAATTTGAAGTTTGAAGAGAGTTCGAAGTTTGAAAGTTTGAAGATGAAGTCTCGACCTTACAAAGACAATACACCAGAAGAAATACCTCGAAAGTGGTGTGAAAAACTACCCAACAATTTGATGTTTGTTGTAGGCACGTTTAGTGAATTTTCATGGAAAATATCGCTATTGCAGCCTGTCTGATGACGGGATCCAGACATACCGTTTTAGATTTTCTCCGATTTCGACCCCTAGATCAAAAAATATAGGTCGTTCATTTTGGGTCGATCATATACCTATATATATATCATATTAAAGCTGAAAGCGTGGGGAACAAATTTGTCGAGTTTTGGTTTTAAAACGAGACCTTTAGCTTTAAAGATAAGGGAGATAACGACCTTTGAAATATTTCCTTTTAAGGGATGGTGGAGAGTAAAAGACACGGTTTTGAAATGGCCAAGAAGTGGTTTTGTACTCTACAATTGACCCTCAATCAAGTAAAATAACTTTTCTTTATTCTTTGCACACGAAAGTACACAAGCGAGTCTACTATAATAGGTATTTTATAATATTTCCATAATTTAATTGTATAACTGAATTATTTACGTATACCTACGTTCTAATCTACGCCATAATTTAATAGAGTATTTTTTACAAACAGCTCCAACGTGTACATACCTACTATTTTGTTAATTTTTATCCGTAGATACTACATTGTTTTCCGTAATATATTAATTTTAGTACCTACATATAGAACCACTTTATGTATTTTTAATGTCATTTAATATGCAAAGTATTTATTTAGTAGTCCGTTTTATATCCTTCTAGGAACAACAATAGTGCACGGTTACTTTTATTGCGCCATTTCAAGGTTGTAATAATCGTATTTAAATTATTTTAGATACTTTACACCTTTGGCGTTGAAAATAAACGCATACGTGTAACTACAAAGGTACGCATGTAATAAAAAAACTATCGTCGATAATAAGCTTTGTTTTCGCTGTTTTATTCATGACTTTCGAACTCAAACGTTTTGTGTTGTAACGTTTTACCTATTATGTTTGATTTTACTTTCTTGTAATGTTATAATTTAACGTAATAATAGTACTTACTATATCTAGTAAATAATAAATTTCATCTAGGTAGGTAATCTTTGTTTTTATATAGTCATACACAGTAAGGTATAACATAGGTATATAATAATAACTAATTAAAAATATCTTGAATACTCTGCATCATGACTTTATCGAATATGGTTCATTTTATCGAAATTAAACAAGAGTATTTTTTTTATCCTAAAATATACGGGAAATCCAAAAATGACCTTAAACATTTTTGGGGTTAGAAAAGTTAGGGGTTGTGCGCCCCTCACTTGTCTGAAGTGATGTCAAAAATCTAATACAGAATTTTAAAGGCCTTCATTTATTACGTAGGCATACTACCAAAAATTATTAAATTCCGTTATTTAAAAAAAAATGATTTTTATTTTTCAACCTTAAGGGCGAATATATCAACAAGTGCCATAGGAAAAAAATGTATAAGAATTCGTGGCAATATATTGAAGTGGTGTAACACGCTCCCAAGAGATTGTTCACCATTCATTAGACAGTTTAGCATTGAATGTAGCAGACTGCTATAGAAATCAAGTGACGAATTTGTTCAAATATTTACCTGTTATACCGTTTGTAAAATTTTGATACTTGCGTGCATAGTAGGGGTAGGTATGAGGAATATTTGACGAAAAATTGATGATTACCCCCGGACTATAAGATATATTTTTAAATTATTTTAATTTAATATTTTCTATTTTCCTCATTTGTTTGTACAGTCTTCAAAAAAATACCACTGATGAGTCATCAGTGCCTCTACACCACTAGTACCGCAGATTTGCGATAATTGTTTCTGAAAAAACTTGTTTTTTTTTAATTTTAAAAATAAATGTTTGGCGTTCACGTTTTGTAATACATATGTAGAATATCAAATTGAATGTTCACGTTATAGATAGTACACTGTATTTCGAAAAAAATGAAAACTCTTGATATAGCTTATCCAAACCTATATGATGTTCACGTCATCAATACAAGGTTACTAGATGATGACGTTTCACACGGTGCTGTCACCTCGTGCCTCGTATTTTGACAGTTCTAATAAATTGTAGTCTTTCTTTATACCATCTAATATGTGCGCAAGTAAATTATCTATAGAATATGTCACTTTTCAAACTTTAAACCGAATTACAAATAAACAATCTAGTAACTTTTTGTTGATGACGTGAACATCATATAGGTTTGGATAAGCTATAGGTTAAGTAACTACGTAAGTGTGTAGATGTGTCAAAATCTGAAAATAAGTGCCTAATTTTAAGCTGGGATGTTAAATTGACGTAATTTACTGAATTAAATAGGTAATATCGCAGTGTATGCATTTTACAGAATTATATGAAATAATGTATAGGCATTTATTCCGGTTTAACGTACATATGTTCCATTAGCGAACACCTCTTAATAACGGACAATTTTCTTTGGTCCCGCGAGTGTCCGAAATTTTTAAATGAATTACCCACGTCTAACAATAAGTTTCATCCGAAAATACAAATGGTAACTAATTTAAATATTGAAAAATTATAGATAATAAGTCAAACAGGTACCTAGATAATTAAATTAATAAACGATGATTTGTTATAAATTAATTAATAAAAAATTAATAGAAAGAAGGCAAATTTTCCTTGTAATGAAAGAACCAGGAAATAACCAAAGAGAGTGTATTACAATATTTAATAATAAAAATTGAAGCTGTTTAAAATTATTGTTAAGTGAGATGTTAATTTAAGCTTTCACTACGTTGCGCGATTAGTTCATTATCTTTCTTTTGATTTAATCGCGTGTTGGAAATGTCGATTGTAATTGTAAAATGTTTACGTGTTGTTGTTTTGAAAACGTTATAAGCAGTAATTTTCTGAATATTTTAATTTTGTATTATTTACAAATATTCATCTAACTTACACCAAAACTGTTATTATATAAATTATATGGAACTTAGATGTAGATAGACTTTAAAAAGCAGTGGAAGGAAAGTCGAGTTAACTGTAACTAAAAACTGTCGAGGAATTATTATGCCCAAGATAGGTAGTATAATTATAGTTATGGGTGACAAATCAACTGCAGCAAGTGAAAGGTGATAATATTTTAATTAAAATATTATAATAACGCAGAATTAAAAATCGCGTTGGTAATTAAAGGTTTTCCTTCGAAAATAATTGCCATTAAAAAAATTGATAGATGTTTACGCCCGTCCGTGTAAAAGTTATCGAACCAATTAAAATTTCGTTAAAGCAGTTAAAGTTTTTGGAGAGCAAATGGTAATTTCCAAATTTTAACGGATTAAATATTATAGCACATTGCAAAGTGTTTTCTTTGAAAATCCTGCTTTAAGGTTAGCGCATGTTAAAATAAATAACACGTAACCATATCTAGAACACAGTCATTAACACTTTTACCTACATGTCCTCTACTCTATGTTACAAAACTGATACATGTAGCATAACAATAATGAAAAGTTAGTTTAGAAGAAAGCACTACTTACGTCATGGGCGCACACGCTGAACAGCCATGTTGCAATCAAAAACAGAGTTTGTCTCGTCATTTTTCTCTGAAAACAAAGTGTCGTGTTAAAACAATATTATTTTTATTAACTACAGTTTTTGATTAGTATAAAATTGATACTTTAATAGTATAGGTTCTTGACTGCAACTCGAATCATAACGCATATATCGTCGTAGGTACTTAATAATAAATATATTATGGAAATAGTCATTTTTAACTAAAATACTTCGGACGAGAAATTTTGACCTAGTTAATAAGGAGTTGTCCACATTGCAAATTTTCTAACGATAAGTTATGTAACGTTTACAAACTTCCTACTATTTAAAAAATGTATTAATTACCTAATTTAAATATAATATTCCATGGGCCGTATGAATAATTATTCGTTAATTTGTTTGTCTCGAAAATTATAAAAATTTAATTTTTAAACTGATTCGTTTGCAGATATACATATTATTCAAATTATATTTTGAATTATTAAGTAGTATTTATAAGAAGATAATCTCACTTTTCTATTTATAATTTTTTAAGTGTAGGAATACCTTTACTGCACAAAATTACTACCTATCTATTAAAAGTCGAATTGAATCGTTCAACTCGACGCTGTACGTTTTTGGAGTATAAAAAAAAACCGCCAGAGACTCGATTTAACTAATGTGGAACCCTCGTATAAAATTAACCTTCCAAAATTTCTCTAAAGTTAGCATAAGTGAAATCGGGCAAAACACTTCGTACATTGACACCTTGTATATTATATCCGATAAAGATAATTAAAAAAAATAAATTCGATCTGCGATTAATTTCTTCAACAAGTAATACGAAAATACCTACTTAATTTCGGATTAATAGAAGAATTGACTTCGTAACTCATGTAACAGTTATCGTGGAAGAAAGTGAAATGTAAATGTTTATAAACAAATTAAACACTTAACATATGCATGATTCAATCCGTTTATAGTTTCTATAAGTGAAATTTCTTAGGTTATTTGAGAGTATAAGTTAACATTTACTATCTAATTTATAAATGTAAGAGATTTTTAAAATATACATATATTCACATGTTTAATATGAAACCCGTTTTCGCGTAAATCTGATGTAACGAAGTGCTCAACAAATTATAAGTTTAAGTATTTACAAAGAGATAATTACATTTTCGCATTGTTTATCCTAATAGATACTATGCAAAAAAAACACACTTATTATAATTGATGAAGACCCGAAATAATTTTCGTTCACCTCTTCGTGTTAAAATCGAGATTTTTCGATATTTTTTATTTAAAAAAAGTCGACGTTCGGATATTTTTATTTCTGAGAAATAAAATACCTACGCACTATCTAATAATAATGTTAAATTATTCAGCATAGGTCGTGATTCGATTTAATTACATATTTTTATATTCCCTATTAGGAAAGACAAGTTAATCGAATACTATTTTTTTAATTTTTAACACCACCCAAGAATTTAACTTTGAATTAGTGAGTGACGGGTATTTTTAAAATCTTGAAAATTATAGTCTATTTAAATATAAAGTAGAGGGCACCGTTTAAAAGTATTTTGTTGGTGTTCAAGTAAACAATAGGTGCCCATAAATGATAGAAGGGTTTACAAAATCTCATATACTAGGGCTCGTCAAAAAAAATCTAAAAGAGAAATTAAGCAATTTTGTGATGTGCATAGCCCACAACAACTCTTTATTGTTAAGATGAAGGTTTTCCTTCAAGGCAAAGTTATTTTCATGGCGGGTCATACAGGAATTTTTTATTTAACAATGTACACATATACATTTAAAAGTACAATTATTTCATCTTATAGTTCAGTGATGTTAACCTTCACTTTTTATTGTGTATGGAATTTCACGTAAGCGATATCATTTTAAAATCTTTAACTATAGAAGTCAATGTCATTTTCACGTTTAATAAACTTCAAAATTAAATGCACACCGTTTTGTTTCGTATCCAGGCAAGTGCGTACCGCTTCAAAATCATAAAATCGAAAATTTGCAAAAAAATCGTATAGAGGAGGAGATCGGGGATGGTTGTCGCAAAATTCAAATATTTATATTTTTCGAGACTTGTCATGTTGGCAGTTATTTTTATTATAGCACCATTTAATAGGTATATTATAATTTCGTCGATATTTCGGCGCAGTAACAAAGCCTGCATTTGTGACAAGCAGCCCCGATACCGGGGTTGGTTATCACATGTATTTCAAACGAATAAACAAAAAATAATGACGTCAAACAATATATATTTATTAGACCTACTACAAAGTTACATAGAACTATAATACAAAATTACATAATGGAAAAAGAACTTTTTCGTATCTTTTCTTTTCTTTTACTTTTTAACTTTTGATATTTCCATGTTGTGTTTTTCTTCAAAACATACGAAACATTTTTTTAGATGTAAAGGAATACTAACGAGAAGAAAATACCACTAAGGTTGGTTATCATATGTGACAACCAACCCCGCGTCGCCATTTTGAATAAAAATAATCTACCTTTTAATAGTGTAATACAATTTCCTCGTTTCATCGTAAAATACATTTTAAAATTATAATAGCATCAATTAAAGTTGAAATTAATATCGAAACGTGAATTGACAAGATATATGTCTTTAGATATACCGCGTGATAAGCAGTCCCGGTCTCCCCTATTATGTACCTAAATAGAAATTATTCGATTTTCATTTATCGTTAATTTTTTGAATAAGCAACTGCTTAGGTAAACTTTTAACAGGAACATTTTTTTTAATTTAATTAATCTAAAAAGCGATTCGAAAGGATTATAATATAAAATAAATCCTTAATACCGAAACTACTACCTACATATATATACACATATGTACGTTTCTCACTTACATAATAATAATTATTCAGTGGTTAATTTACTATTCAGATGTATGAAACTTCGCCGTTATCTACCATCACGTCAAATTGCCATTCCTGAAGTGAATGTTAAAATGATTTTAAATATAACACTGACAAGTGAACTGTTGTCATATAAACATTTGTCACCTTATTAAATTTAACGGTTTGTTTGTTTCACAATAAACTATAGGATTTCAATTTCGATATAAAAAATTAAAAAGTTTTATACTTGTGGTATAAAACGTGGTAGGTATAACCTACCTGATAATAAATCTAAATAAAATCATAATTACGCATTCATTTTTTCCACCCACTTTAAGAAATAAATTTGATCGACCTTAAAACACAGACGACAAGTTAATGTTCGCTCATTACCACTCGGAAGAGTTATTGTTATTCTCGTCAGCCGGCGAACACGTTTTTCAAATAATTTTTGCAAATTAGCAATAAAATTTTCATATTATACTATAAGTTTAGTTATACATCGAATACAATATTTCCGAATAATAAATATTTAAATTAATTTAAAAAAATGATATATGAAAATTCATTTACATGACTAACATTTGACGTCATTTTTCAAAAATTTTAAAATGAGTCGTACATATTATATTATGCATAGGTATTCCAATGCACACTTATATTAAGAATAATATCTATTTATACTTTAAATAAATGAGACTTCTGTCAGATCTATGTATAATTATCTATATATTTGTATTATATATGAAAGAACGCATTGTTGAATTATGCGTTCCTATGACTTTCTCTTCGCACTTTATAAATTGAGGAAGATTGATGATAGTGTTTATCTACAATAGTCTAATTTCTTACACATCCGAAAAATATGAGAGCTTAACGTACACGCAACTGCTAGATAATACAAATCTAATTGTAAGTCTTTTCATTTTATAACTTAAATTGCCTACATACTATAATTTCAAAAGAAATTTCTACTTTACTTTTACGTATAGGACCTACACTATAGGATCAAATTAATAATATTACGCTTACCGATTGTGGGACTATCTGTTACTCATCATATTCTGTTCAATATGTTGTTCTCGCCATTGAATGCAATATTTACTAAATAATATCGATAATCAGTATAATATACATTTAACTATTTCGTCATAGATTTATATAAAACTTGTTAACAGTTAACAGAAAAATATTTAGATTGTATATTTTCTTCTTTTAATAATACGGTAGCACCATCGTGTTTGATTAAAAGTCGTTTAAAATAGAAATTAAGTAGTAAATTAATAATTTGAAAATTACTATGCAAACCTAAATAAAACCTACAAAATTCGAATATTACGTTACGTTAATGTGTTAATTCGTTTCTATTGTACGCTTCCTTTTAAACTTATATTATACATACATATATATACAGTTCAACTCCTACTTGCAATTACGCTTTTAATATTTTAAATGTAGGAGCGCCGTTTTTCTTTTTATTTTAAATACAGTCCTTGAAAAATATCATTAATTACCGGTATTATGTTAGTATGTACCTACATATAAATCTGTAATTGGGGTTGTTGCGCGTTTAATAATTTGAAATTTAGAAAAAAAATGTGCTGGGATTTATGAAAAAAAATTACGCGTATTAATTTTACTGTGCTCTACACAATACATCTTAATCGATTAAGTTTTACAAGTAAGTGTGAATTGTGTTACATTATGTCTGTCTCTGCCTTGACAATTTCTCAAATGCGTAATTGCATATTGCAACGTTAATTTTAATTAATTAATAACTATTGAAAGTTACAAATTATACACGAATTAAGTACGTAATTAGTTGTTGCTTTTAGGTTAAAGTTGACCAAAGAAGTAGGTATAAGTTTTAATAATAAATAGATACAGCACGTTTATGTAGTTATGGACTATTGCAACAAAAGTCTAACCTTCTTCGTTATTGGAATTTCGTTTGTTTGTTTGTATTGAATCCTTATAGTAAAAAGTGAATAAATAAGTGATACTCATTGTCAGTATTCACTTTATTTAAACGGTAGTTCGCTACAACGTTTTCGATTGGCTAACGAGTTTCTTTACGCACGATCGGCCTGTTCGTTTGTAATTGTCAACTTTCGGTAACATTTATCGGTGTGAATTTTTCATAGTGGTCATCGGAAAAGTGATTATTCGGAATTTTAAAGTTCCATCGTTTAGGTGACACCACTAATCTATCAAATAGTTTGGAGTTAGCATCGGCCGTTTATAGTTAACAATGGAAATATCGAGAATCGAGCAGTTAAAAAAATTAAAAACTGTAGAAGTTTTTGAAAACATAAAACACGTGGTTATTGGTTGAATGCGCGTTCTATTATATGCAACTATATTATAACTAAAGGTATATAAGAGCACTTTTATAATCAATTTTAGAGGTTTTAAATCATTGTTTCAATAACTAAATAACAGTAAACAAAATTCTGCTCACCAATTACAAAATCATATAAAATCCCAGTGAAAGAGATACGATCTCAGTACCTCCATAGGTAGATTTAAATGAACCTATTTACATACTTTCTACTAATACCTGCATGTACCTATTTGTTTATTACTTCTATATTCAATCGCTTATCAGCTTGTTTAATTACATTATACTATATTTATGCTACATGCAAAATCACGAAGTTACTATTTAAAAGTACATTGACTGTAATACAAATTTTGTCGTCTATTATTAAATAAACGTACCTACAAATATTTTATTATGATGGCCCAAATACAACTTTGGTGGAAAAACGTAGGAAATTCTAACGTTTTCTTTAACTAGCTATTATAGTGTTAAACCGCTCTAGGTTTCCAATATCATTCAACTTTCCATTACCATTCGCCTAGAAATTCTTGTTGTAGCTAATGCGGTATTAGTATCATATTTGTTTCTACAATATTTGTATGCGAAAAAAATGGTTATTTTCAATTTTCTGTCGTATTTTTTAGTCCAAAGAAAATGCACGTAAAAATATGTCGATATACTTCATGTTTCTTATATTTTAAATCGAAAAAAAATAAATAAAATAACAATTTTGAAAAAATCATAATATTGCTCAAAAAATTTACCATAGCTAACACGCGACCTTCATTTGGGAAATCAAATTATACAAATAAACTACACATATATATGTATTTATGTAGTTAACCGCGAATTTTTATTGTTACGCGGCGTTTTGACAACGATCTCAATATCAGAATAACCTTCAATTTATGTTAACTGTAAATAGGTAAAAAAAGAAACAATTAAAAAAGTGTTTTTTAACATTTAATATCCTTTGTTCTATTCTACTTATAGACTTCTGTTAAATTTAAGTCATATTTTTTTGTTAACATTAAAGAAAAGAAAAACTCGATTAAAAACAATACTTGAAAATGCGCAGTTTCGACAAAATCAGAATGACATCACAAAGTGAATGTGTCTTTTTTTTATTTAGGTCTTAAATTTTTAATATGTACAAGAAAATAAAAATGCTATACCTACTAAGAGATAACAGTAATATGTGTCAGCGTAAATGCAAGTTTTTTAAAATACAACACTTACCTACATAATATTTCATTATTCTTTCTTTATTACTAAATAAAATGATAATAATTAACAATAAATGTTAATTAATTGTAAGCTTAAAAATAAAAACAATAAGACATGCTCAACGTCAATTCGTTTGCTGTTAGGTTAATTACATTAAAGAATTTCATTCATAGTAAGCGTTATTTGTTGTGACGTATTTACCTACGTTATTAATAGTAATTAAATAATAATCGCGGTTCTACTGTTTTCAATCAATTGCAAAAAAATTGATTTAGCAAAAATGCATGGTAGAATAATTGGGAACAAAATAAATTATATAATGGGCCAGTTTTTCAATCATCATCGAGCAACAATGCCATTTGCAGAGGAACCAATCGGGGTACTAGCCCTCTCATTGGAATTGAATAAAACATTACACAAACTTTATTGTAATCGCAAAAGTGATGGAGATATGTAACCATACACCCTAGACCAAGAAATGCTTCGTCTATCTTAAAATTTTATTACAGGTCAGCCAAAATAAAACAAAAAAAACTGTAAACTGTTATTGACGTAATTATTCCGGAAAATTTTGTGCGGACGCCGTTGTTGGACAATTATTATTAATAGAAATATTTGTTGAAACAACTATGCTTCTATCGTGATTGATTTATGATTAAAATTAACTGGAGTTTGAAAAACTGAACCGATATGTGACAAATGTTCTATTTCACGAAAGAAAAATCGGCTGTTAAATTAACCTATCGTTAAATACTCAACGATGATTTGTCTAAACGTTACGAACAGTTTAACAGTAGTAAATCATTGTTCGATTAAATCTAAAACCGACCCTTAAAGCGTACGTTCCTTTGTAAAATTAAATAATCGATTGTCATGTCTAAATCGTAAGAAAGACCTTGTGACAGGATTGAAAGGAAATGAATCTAAAACTCAATTACTAGATACTATACTTTTTATGAAATGAAGGTAAAGGAAGAATCGCGCGTCTTTTATAAATGTTGAAATACGATTACATATATTTTGTAAACCAATTGCTGAAACATCCACTTTAAATTTACGTACCTATATAATAGTAAAAGTGTTAAAAGATTGATCGCGTGTAACCCGATCTCGTATAGATTAAAAGTGGTAGATTATAATATCAACCATTTCCACCAATTTAAATTCATTTTTATAAATCTCCCGATACGATCTAAACATAATATGATGGAATTAATAATTAGGTTACCTATGTATTTCGAACATCGTGACATAATTTTAGAAAATTTTCCAATTTCGATATTGATCAAAGAAATGCTAATTTAATTTTTTTACTCTCAACGACTTATTGGCTAAATTTAACTTTTTAGTGTGAAAACCTATTTGTGTGTTAAAAAATCGCTTATCATGGTTTTATCGTATATTAATTAAGAATTTTTGCAAAAAAACAAAACGTATGGCATTACAAGAATACTAAGATGTTTTCAAGGTAAAGGAATGAACGGTTATTTTAACCGTTATAATTCAATTGTTTAATTTTTAATTGGATTGTAAATTTGATATACATAGGTATTCGTCAAATTTTCCTTTATAGTATATATGTAGGTACCTACCTACGTATATTTTCGTAAAATTAGTATAACTTATTAAATTAAATAACTTATTTATATTCTTTTCCTTATAATCTACCTACTTTTACACATGTTTCCAAAAACAAGTTAAGTATGTTTTTTTGAGTTTGCGCTAATTTAAACATTTTGCTTTTATACCAATAATCATATTTACATATTTTTTATGTCATTATTCATTCTAAACTTCTATTTGCCTGTCATAAACATTGTATTATGACATTAATTTTACATTAAAATATTACAAAATCTGTAATTTTTTTAATAAAATTGTAACTGGTACGTCCAATTTTATTCGCTCAAAGTTTTTCTATTAACATTTAATGCTTCTATTCTTATATTTGGTTATCTAAACTTTCTATAGTAAAAATATATTTTTTAAAGGTTAATATAAACGTTGTAGGAAAACATTAATTAACTGATAAAAATGATGCCCGGAAATCTCTCACTTGCGGTTGACTTGTAGTTATATAAAAACATTTAATCGCGCGAGCTGGCAAATGGATAAAAAAAGAACGTCAATTTCGGCCTTTTAAACTCGTTTAGGTATATTATTCCTTCGATTAAAATGTCGGGAAACGTTTACTTATAAATTAAATGTGGACGATTTTAGGAAATTTAAACATAATTTTGAATATTCGTCGACGAAATGTGTAGTAAAGAATTTAATCGAACGTGAAATTGCTTTGTTTAAAAACGAGCAGTCTAGAAATTCTTTGTAAGAAAGCAATATTTAACATTAAGGTTTTGTTACGTCAAGGTACAATTAAAAAATATAACAATGCATACGATTTAAGTCGAGCTAACTTTAAAATTTCCCTTTCACTGATATGTCTTACTTTCAAAACTAACCAATACTGTTTATCCTACGATTTAGTTTACGTAGCAGGAAATTACTTAGCGATCAGTAATAATAACAATAATAATTATCATAAACTTTACCTTTGAATTTCAACACAGCACTCTTTAGGGACACTTACGAAGGTTTATGTATCAAAAATATCACAGATAACACGAATCACTGTATTTTTCTAAAATAATTTTTTATCACTGATTAACATTATTATCTAAATTAAAACACTCGCTTTATAAATAGTCCGCCCATGTTAAAATCTAATTGTCAAATTTTCTTTTATAAAATATCTAAAAGTTTATATAATTTAAAAAATTGAAATCGATAGTTTCTACGAACGCTCGGAAAAGAAAGTTTAATACGGTTTTCGTTTATTATTTAGAAATAAAGATTGCCAATTATATTATTATCGGTAAACGATTAATAATTTTAAAAAATCAGTGACATTTATTCGATAACGAAAGTTAACCGAAATTATTGTGTTGGTAGTAAGTATCGAAATCAATTTCAAATAGAGCGTTAAATCGCGAAATAAATATGAAAATAAAAACAAAATTGATTTATAAAAGAAAATTTGACTACACGTTTTAATAACAAGTGCTTTAACAATAGTGTCACGAGGTGGACTAAAACTTAAGATTACTTTGTTTAAGCATTGTTGAAAAATATGCGCGCGCACTAACTCTCGGTACACCACAGAGAGGGAAAGTACAGGTGAAAGGAAGTAAGGACGCTGAAGGAATACGTCTCTAACAACCCATGACTAGACTATTGGGACATCTGACTTGGTTAAAATGATGGTCAGTTGGTTATATACTAGTCTTACCTGATCCTATGACGTTTTTACACATGTCCAATTTACAACTTTTCTCTAGATGGCGTCTAACTTCTTAAGTATCCATGATTTTGCTGGTACGCCACTCTTACAACTATCGGCCACGAATCTATTCTGCTTTTAATCTATTTTAAATACAACTCTAACAACTGACCTTTTAATAAAATTTAATGGATTGTTACAGAATTTCCTTTTTATTATGTACCTAATGTTCATTTTAATAATCTGTGTAGCTACCTGTATATCACAAATTTCCATCGTCGGCGTCGGTCGTCAATAACTTCGCCTTTTAAGTAAAGTAAAGTACCGATTGGAAAACGGCATTTAATTATTTTTAAAGGGGTACTTTTTACTAAAAAATACTTTACAATTACAAGTGTTACTGTAGTAAAGAATAAACTAAACTAATTCCGTAACACTTACAATTTGTTAACAATAGTTTTAATGAAACGAACTCAAGACACTTATAATTCGTAACAATGATAAATATACATATTTATCCAATTAAAAATTTAATATAGAGCTTTAAGTCAAAGAAACTGGGCTAAATTGTATTGTTAAAAAGTAATAATTAAATAATAAACGAGTTAAAATAATATTTATACCGATTCATCCAAGAATTTAAGCGAAATTGTCGATTTTCTCAAAAATAAAATAGATGGAAAAGAATAACGAGTGTTCTACTAAGACTGATTTGCGAATTGAATTGAAAACGAAAAAATAATTCTCATAAATATTAAATTTAATATAGGTAACCACTTACAAAATTATTTGCTTATAAGCATTCTTTTCTCAGCGAACTGTCGTGTAATAGATTGTTTTACCGACCATTTACGAATTTTAAGTTGAAAAAATTTAACATAACAACTTGTAGAACATGCCATATTTGTAAATTGACTTCTCTACAAAAAATGTTTGGATATATATTCACATTTTAATGTAGTAGATATCTTGCTATTAGATACTATATTAATTACGAGTTCGAAATTTCTTTAAAACGCATTTATCGGAAAACTAGATATTTAAAATTTGACCTTTTTAATAGGTAACTCACCCTTCTTAATAATTAATATAATTATTATATACATTATTTGATAAATTCGTTAAATATATATATATATATATATATATATATATATATATATATATATATATATATATATATATATATATATATATATATATATATATATATATATATATATATATATATATATATATATATATATATATATATATATATATATATATATATATATATATATATATATATATATATATATATATATATATATATATATATATATATATATATATATATATATATATATATATATATATATATATATATATATATATATATATATATATATATATATATATATATATATATATATATATATATATATATATATATATATATATATATATATATATATATATATATATATATATATATATATTATGTTAACGAATTTTATCAAAATTAAATTGTTCGACATTTTTGATTTATTTTTTGTTGTATAACAAACCCATCTACAAACAAAATTGTTTTATTTATGAGTTTATTTTACTTTTGTTTTGAAACACCAATAGGTAACACAACCGACATCGATATAAATCAATCTAAACCAATCGATTTGTTTTTATGGAAATATAAAAAAACCCCTGCTTAAATAGATATTTTAGACGATAATTATGATTCATGCGGTGAATATTTTTGAAGTTCAACAGTCGAATAACAGACAGTTAAAAATTAGTTTTCGCATCATTTTAATTTCTTTTTGTTAAAAATTACAGCCGACAACGGATCACAGAACTTTTTCTTTGTTTAGTTAACAATAACCTCTAGTTTTTAAATAGGCAATACCTACATCAAATTAATATAGATACACGTATAAAAATACTAATGGTAACTGACTTACCTACATTTTTCTTTTGAGTCGAACACATCTACACGTGTCATATTTATTTTTTCTGTTCGTAAATTAATTAAAAATATCGAAGGCGCATTTTAACATTTTTGACATTATTTTATAAGAACGGTTGAACTTAACATTTATTGTATGGGTAGAATTACGTAAATTGATTTTTATTCTCAGTTTCAATCTAAATTTTATATTATTAATTACCTACACAGCTAGATTTTTGAAAAAATCTTTTATTTAAATAAGTACAAATTTTATATAAATAAAAAATTTTAATTCTACAAATTGGTTTAATTATTAATATTTTAAATAAAATCTAACTTTTTAGCATTTCTAAAGCCTTACTTACGATACGATTATGTAAAGTGCCTTATAGTAAAATGTGAATTTTAATTAAATCACTTTGTGTATTAAGTGCATATTTACACAAATAATTCAGAATAAATTGGGTTCTTTTACAAAATTGAAACAAACATTTCACTTACAATAAAATTTTAGGTATATATACGTCACAAATAGGACTCAAAACAATATTTAAACTCTCTTGTTCCAATTTTTCGGAAAAAAGTATTAATATTTTTAGTTAATTATAATAGTTAGTCGTTTAGTAGATACTCGCAGAACTATTTAAAATTTATAAAAAAATGCTTCCCTCGAAAGGAAAACATCCTCTTTTTCACGTCACCGTAGTTTTTTGCACGGATACATTCGCATTAAATTTCTACTTCATAAATTATATATTTTTTCTAAGTTTTCTAATAGTACTTACTTCATTTTTATTCAGGCATCAATTTGTAGTTTTAACACGTTTAGAGCAATTTTGCTGATGAGGTTGTTTTCCAAATTTCCAACATTGTTTTCAGGTTGTCTTTTACATAATGCACTTTTCGGGATTTTTTGGGATTTCAAAAGATCGTATCGCATAAAAAATATTTTAAAGCCGTTTATTTTCAAATGATTTTTATTGAATAAATATGTGATAAATTAAACTAACATTTTGAGTTACGTTATAAAACAATTTTTAAACTAAATAAAAAGTAAATAGCAGAAATTAAATTATCTACATAATAAACCACAAACTTCACATTTATTTATCTAACAAAGTAACGTAATATTATTACTGGAACTATCAATAATATCAGTATTACGGAAACGCATCTTAATGGCATAATCAGATAGCCGCAACTGAAAGTGAAAATAATCAAAACTTACTTAAAATAGATATTATTATAATATATAAAGATTAGTTATAGTTGAGAGCCTTAATAGTAGTGCGTATTACAACATAGTTACGAAATTGCAGTTTATTACTTAGGTATTTACTGACCACAACGACTATGTAACGGAAACAATTCTCATAAGTCATAAAATACTATACATATTTTAATTTAACTTAAACGCTACTGATTTTATAATTAAGTATTATCTATATACTTACGCATTATAATCAAAGGTATAGTATGTACTTATATGTATAAGCTAAATAAGCAACAACAACAGGACATTGACTTTAGGGAAAACATACTGTTAATATTCAACAATGTTAAAATAACGATAACGTTGTAACAGAATTAGACGTTATTGTACTTAACTTTACAGACTACATTTGCTATAACGTTATCGTTATTTTAACACTATGAGATACATATCGAACTGATATAAGCAATTACAATTAAAGAAGATAGTAAATAATTATTAAATACTAATTTTACATATAGGTAGGTAATACGTAAGTAGGTACCTAATTAATTAAAAATTTTATCGTTACTCTTGAAACTCGCACCTGGATCAATCCATTTTAAGTGTTCCAGCCTGGTTGCTTGACCATTTCAAAAAAAAAAAAATTTTTGCTAGTGAAGACCCGTATATGTTGGTAGTTTAAAACCAAGATATTTTAATTCTATCTTAACTCGTTTATTGCCAATGCCTTGCGCCAATTTTTGCGTTTTTAGAGATATGCGGAAAACGCTGTATTTCAATTATGGTTTATCGCACAGCTCTGAAACAAAGCCTGTTAGTTTTCGCACACTTCATACTACATTTTTATTACGTATATTATACCTCGAATCTTATTCCCCTATGCCCGAAATGTAATGCCAAACTTGACTTTGCGATTACAAAAAATTCAAACTTCGGAAAAAGTAGTTTTTAAGAAAAAATTAAAACATCAGCCTTTCGATTTTTTTACAAATAGTTAGGTTAGGGTAGTTTTGGGGAAATAAATAATATAGCCCTGATAATATGTCTCCTTTTAAATTTTAGCAGGTCACCTACCAGAGACATTTACCCCTAAAGTTTGCAAAAATTCGAAAAATAGCACATTTATGGGGTTGTGTACCTACTAAAAAGGGGGCAAGTATCAGAACTCTATTATTTATTTCCATAAACTACCCTAACATAACTATTTGAAGTAAAAATAAAAATAATAAAATAGATAAAAATGTAATATGAAGTGTGCCAAAACTGATAGGTTTTGTTTCAGAGCTGTGCGATAACTACTTATCTATTAATATTGTAAAATTTTATCGGATTAATTCAAAGGATTAAATTGAACATTAATCTTTTGCTTCGCAGTGATTGATTTGAAATGTTGCTCCAAAAAATAAAAATAATCAATCTACTGTACCTGACACTTTGTAATAATTCCATTAATTGTAAACTGGCAAAAAACAGGTTTTGAATAAATTTTGTATATATATATATATATATATATATATATATATATATAAATATTTAATATATTTCAATCATATCAGTAATTTCTTCAACACCTTTTAAAAGCCTGGTTCTTTTACATTTCTTTTTTATTAATTAAGTAGGTGCTTTAATTCTTACACACTTCGAAATTTTATTAATGTTGTGTGACATTATAGTTTTCTGCGTCACTAAATACAATACGTTGTGTTGTAATTTAATGCAGATCTACTATTGTTATGTATTTAGTAAGGTGTGTATTTTAATGTTTAAAAGAGTATCAAATTTATAAGACCTCCCCTCTTAAAAAAAGTCTTAAAAACGTTAGTGGCGTTTCACTATTTCAATGATGACTATTAATTTAAACTGCATATGAAAGAAATCAAATACATTTAGCACCACATTCTAGCCCCACCCACGAGTGAAGTGATTTTCCATTGTTAATGCAAACTAAAGAATGTGCGGCCGTCCTTTGGTGATCCTATTAACTTTCAGCACAATTTCCGACGCGACGCCTGAATCAATGACAGAAACACTTTCAGTTATCTCTTAAAATTCGTTGCATAGGCAACTAATCAAACATCGACTTCAGCTAAATTTTTCAGAAAAATAAATTTGTCACATTTTTATTTTAATGCCATTATAAAAACATTGGCTATTTGTCAAGTAAAATAAGTTTAAATTTAGTCGAAAGCAAAGTTTGCTGTAGGTAAATATGCGTTATCTATTTTTATTATCATTTATTAAAACAATTAATCGAAGAATAGAGTATCTAGTATTTTGACGATAATCAGGAAAATTATTCTAATTCGATTAAAAGTCTAATGCTCGTTCATCTTTTAAAAAACTTTAAATATATAGTATATAAATGTTTATTTATTTTTTTTAAATAACTTCGATACTAACAAAACAAAACGAGCAATTTGAAAGTTGTTACTTTTTGATAGTGCCAATTAAATAATTGTTCATCCAAATAATAATATCGATTTCAATTTGAAATGATTTAACAACAACATTCGACGACTGAAAATAAAAAATCAAATAAACGTGATCTTTACAGTTATTTTTTAATATAATAAAATAAACGCACTATGAATAATATTATAAAACTTCAAAACATAATAATATTTATGTTAATTCATTTCAAGCCTGGGCGTAAAAGTTAATTATGTTTTTATACCTATCTACGTATGCATAATATTTTTCCGTTGTTTGTTACCGATGCGACGTATTATTTAGATACTTAACTAAAACTTTGAAAAAAAATAGAGTCATTTAAATTTATGATTATTTATTTATAAAGACATTCATAAAAATCGGCAATTATCTGAAAAACACATAAATTTTTATTATACAATAAGTATCTATACCTATCTACTGCTACACGTGTAATTGTAAACTAACTACTTACTATGATAGGTAGTGTAATGGTTGTTTCTTTGTATCTAGGTCTACAATATAAATCAACTTTGCTTAGTTATAAATATTTCTTAGAACTAAGAATGATGATTGAATGATTTTTAAATACCTAGTATTTATTTTTACTTCAATGCGTCTACTAATTATTACACAGTTTTATTGTTGAAACTTCAAACTAAATAACATTTTATGTTAGAACATATTAGACAAAAAATAGTTTCACTTATATGTATGGTTTAATAAATTAAATGTTAAAATGTTCCATAATAGAGAATCAGAAAGTTCATAATAAACTGAAAAGACATAATAAGCAATTATTCGGAAAACGAATTGAATTTTTTGACTATGTATAAGTTAACATTTTTAGCGAGTTTTCATAGATAATAATGCTATTGCAGCCTATCTGATGACGGGATCCAGACGTCTCCTTTTGGCTTTTCTCTAATCTCGAAGCCCTAGTTCACGAAAATATAGGTTGTTCATTTCGGTCGGTCATATATCAATTTCTTTTAAACACGATTCCGGTCGCAATTTTGATCGTAGGTGGCTGAAATTTTGACCGTGTATTGTCTTTGTGAAAACAAAGGACGAGTTCGTTAACCAGCCAAATCAACCGACCCTCTTCAAAATGGCAGTCGTTTAAACATTTTAAACAGCGCTATCTCCATTATTAATCATCAGATCGGCACTGTGAAATATGTTTTGTAATCAACATAAAATTCTCTACCGATCATATCTCTTTGTAGTTTTCGATAGACTGCAACGTTTTCGAGATAAAAAAAAATGATAAATTATTTTTTAATGGGTACTTATAAATTTCTTGCATAATGTTATTTTTCAAAAAAATGCATTTCTTTCAAGAAAAATTTGTAAGTCAGGAGTTTTTCGACATTGACATGGAAATTCGATACCGAGGCTTGCGCGCGGACGGATCTTTAAAACTGCATTTCAGCGAATGTAATTTTAAATTGCATTTAAATATATTTAAATTAAATAACTTAATAAAACTTTTTGAAAATGTACTTACCAACATATTATAGATATACATTATGTAACTCAGAAGGAATGACAATAATATTTAAGTACTTATGGCTTATCCAAACCTATATGATGTTCACGTCATCAACAAAAAGTTACTAGATTGTTTATTTGTAATTCGGTTTAAAGTTTTGAAAGAGACATATTCTATAGATGATTTACTTGTGCACGTATTAGATAGTATAAAGAAAAAGTACGACTTATTAGAAATGTCAAAATGCGAGGTATACTTCGTCCAAACCTATATGCAATCCACGTCATCAATAAAAGATTACTAGACGATGACGTTTCACACAGTGCTGTCACCTCGTTCCTCGTATTTTTACAGTTGTAATAAATTGTAGTCCTTCTTTATGCCATCTAATATGTGCGCAGGTAAATCATCTATAGAACATGTCACTTTCCAAACTTTAAACCGAATTACAAATAAACAATCTAGTAACTTTTTTTTGATGACGTAAATTGCATATAGGTTTGGATAGGCCATACTAGGTGACAGCACTGCGTGAAACGTCATCATCTAGTAACTTTGTATTGATGACGTGAATATCATGTAAGTTTGGATGAGCTATATATAAAATTTAATATAATACGACCTGTAACGCCTATTAATAAATACCTACCTGCTTAAAATATTGCTAGAAAATGTTGTTTACCTAAAATAAATTTCATTTAGGTACCTACATTTTTTAAACATTTTACTAAGGAGAAGAACGTCAGACATTAAACACGTCCCCTAACTAGAATTTATGTATTCATCATAAAAATATGTTTGCTAAATAAACTGTTGTCGTTCTTTTATTCTAAAACCAACCTGAAAATTCGGATAATTATAATATTAGTGGTGTCGAATAAAAATCTGTTTGTTCAGAGAAAAATATCTTTCAGTGTTTTGACGGTTTCGGTCATCGACTTGTTTATTTTAAACTTGACGATGCTTTTAATGTACCACAATTGTTTGTTCAACATCAAATGGCTTCCTTTTATGGTTCTGGCGCTTTATTAATTTATACAATAAATAAAAGTTTTGAATAATTCAGCATTTAAAGAAAAAAAAAAGGTTGTGATTCCAAAAAATTGATTGTGGTTGTTTTTCTTGTCGTCGATTCGTCGTTTTTCCATTAAGATCACTTGTTTTTAATTAAATCCGAAATAATTGAAGTAGAATATGTATTAGCTATAATTATTTAGTTAAACTTTTGGTCAAATCATTTTAATATACTGACTATACATATTTAGTTCTGATTTTTTGCACGCGTGCTTTCATTTACTTACGTCCATATACCTATTTACCTAGTAAAATGTTTTTTCTACAAAATGTTAGATATGTTAAATGGATAGATATTTATGTACTATTTACGTTAATTTATACTAGTTATATACGTCCCAAATTGAATTGTATTGTACGTTTATCTGTTTTGTTTATTTAATAATAAGATACGGATTTGATAAATAAAAAAAGTTATAGTTACATAATTGAAGGGATTAAAGCCATAAAGGTTCAAGTGCAGAAATATACATTTGGAGGTATTGGTTATTAAAGCTTTGAACGTTATAAGAAACTTGTGTACGTGATATATGTGAGGGCTAAAAAAATATTGCAGAGTTATAAAAACACTTTTTTTATTGATATTCATCTACAATTTGCGTTACTTAACTCAATTTTTACTATTTTCAATCATATTATAACAATCTATATAATATACTTATTATATAATAATATAGAGGTAATTTTTATATATTTTTATTAAGTAAGTCGTGAAAACAATGAACGAATAAAATAAATGCTCGTGTTATTATACACGAGGTTGGCTTTTTACGTAAATTCTCGCTCGATGCAAATCTGATTGCTGCTCAAATAAAAAACACCAGGAAATTTTTGTTTTCCATAAGTACCTTTAATTCTCGAGTACCTAATTTTAATGTCAACCGGCCTTTCGTTCAAAAATACTTTTATTCGGCAAAACGTCGAAAATTCGTTCGTATATTTATTTCTAAATAAATATTATGCGGATGTCTACTATTTTATACGAAACTTTAGTTAGGTATCTATTAATTAGATATAATTACTTACGCATTTCAACATTGGTCGCTATATTTATTACAATACTTACCTACCGTTAAAAACGAATATAGATATTTTTAATTATTAATAATAGGGATATGTTAATTGTATTTAGTACGTAATATTATGCGTAAGAGTTGGAAATTAATATTACCGTCTTAATGTATTAAAAAGAAAAACAGTATCATAACGTATATCAATAAGATGAGACGATAACTTCTTCCTAGAAATAGAATAGGTACCTGATAAAATTTTATTTTAATGCTTTAGTGAATGGGTAATTGAACAATCGTACTGACTACCGAATAACGTGTTAATACAAGTTAGACATAACTTTCGGAGTCAGAAAGTGTGAAGTATAGCTACAATTCATACTCGAATGACTGCAATATACACCCGGAATTCAGTAGCGTACTTCTTATTGAAATTAGCAATTATTGGTGTTTGATTGTCGTATCTTTCTAATTATGTATTTTCTTACTTGTTTCGGTGGAAAATAAGTAAATTAAAAAAAAAAGATGACTAACGATTTATTGTTTATTATTCATTGTCGATTAATGCGCCAATACAAGCTACGTCACTGTCAGATGCTTTGTTAAAGTAGTGGCATAATAATGATTTCAAAATTATTGCAATTTTTAATTTGAGTCGAGCAATGGTTGACAGATTTTAGAATTAGTTTTGCAAACATTGGTTAATACTAACTTCAAGGATGCTGTAACAAAACCTAATCGTTAATTTTACTTAATTTAATTTTCTATAATAATACTTACTTATCTACAATAGGTATATTTTAAAATATCAGCATAAATATGACTAAATATTATAATAAATATTAAAAAAATATATATTAAATACACATTTTACTGTTGTATGAATTCGCATGGAATTTATTTTCTAAGATAAATTATAAAAATTTAGTTTTCGAAATTTCTCAATTTGAGATTTTAAATAATTCCAGCAACTTTATTTTGCTAAGAAATCATCTAAAATCTATTTCATAATTCCGATAATAAACTTTGAAAAGATTGTAAAACATATGAATGTATGGGATGTATTGTAAAATTTATTGAAAATCGATTATATAGGTATTTTATTACTAATTTCTCTAAAAAGAATACGGAAAATTTGGAAACCACTTTAACAAGTTCGATCAAAATTGCGTAATTTAAATATTCAAAATTTACTGATTAGTTAATTTTATAAATACGCTGTAAACGACGCAATAATTTTACTTGATAAATGACTAATTCGAAATTATGTAAAAATTTTCAAACACGATTATTAAATATTACCTACTCATTAAAAAGTCAAAGTAATTTAATATTATCAAATATGTGTTCATTAACACCTAATATCTGACTCAATTTACGATTACGGGTTTTGCTAGTTTAATTCAAACAAAACTCAATTTTTTGAATTTTTTTAAAATGAATTAGTTATCATAGATATTAGAAAACGATTCAAATTTACGGTTGACTAACTTTGAAAGAAACTAACTTTTAATTACCTATTTACTGAATGTAAAAGATGAATTTATAAAATTTTCAAGGTGCCTTTAATAATAATTTCTAACGAATAACTAATTTTGACAAAAACCAACAATAAGTCTAAATTATACAATAACAACCTTATCTTAGAACCTTTCAATGATTTTTTACTTGTTATTTAGTAACACCATATTAGCCGCTTTTTTATTAATTAAGAATATTAATTTTACTAAATTAGATAATTAAATGCACACATGACAATGTGCTTGTATTTTTTTTATTTAAAACATAATTTTATAGTTTTAACAAAATAAAAATCAATAAGTTAGGATGTTAACATTGCGGTATTTTATTACTTTGTTTTCGTTTTATTTTATTTTGAAGGAGGTTCTGTTTATTATATAAATGTTTTGTATTAAATAAAGGAGTGTGGGTTACTAATCTACGAATTTACCTCATTGAAGTCAAAACTAACAGCACGATTTGAAATATCGTGAAATTGAAAATATTTATCTATAGGTAATAAATCGACTACAATTTCGTAAAAAAATTACTAGAAAATTTTAATAATTATTGTGTTAATCACATGGGTACGTGTATGAGTAGTATACGCACTACCAGTTCCACGACATTATTTAAATGTATACTGTAACGTTTATTCAAAGAAATGATTCTAAATTAGTTAAAATTTAATATAAATTTAACATATGCATATATTAAAATTAAAATTGAAAAAAGTAATATAAATTAATAAAAACCAGCCATTTTGCAATAATAATTTTAACATATTTTTTGTTTAATAATTTATGTCTATTCAACTTTACCCGATCTTACATTCAATATTGAATACATACAAATTTATAAGTTTCGCCGTATTTTGAAGTCGTTTATCGTACATTTCATAACTAAAGAATAGCCAGAGAAAGATGCAATAAAAAGATACATTATTTAATTCGCGCACTCGTTGTATTTCTTTAATTAAAATCATTTATTTTTTCGGATTGTATTAATCCTATGTCTAAAGCAAATAAAGGTTATTATCTCGATTAAATAATCCATGAGAGTATTCTGAGATAATATTTATAATTTAACCAATACATACCTATTTTGAATATAAAATGTAAAGGTCATATGAAAACTATGGATACTGGAATATTCCAGTGTTTAGTAATTTTATAGGATATACGTGAAATAAAATAAAACATTATTATACAAAATAAGTTTACAAATTTCATCGAATACTTAATATAGCATACCTATAACAATTTGTAAAAATTCTATCAACGATAAATCAAAATCTTATAACCCCTTTAGATAAAAATAAATTGAAACGGCTTTGTACTCGTCTATTTACTTATATAATATATAAGTACCTACTTATGTAAATTAGGCTCATTCAAATTAGTAGTGGTCAAAACATCCACTTTAATTCCTTTTTATTTCGGTTGTCGTCTTCGGTTTATTTCGATATGTTATTCGATATCTTCATAAGTAAATACGAAATCCACACTAATATTTTAAATGTATATTTCTTTAAAATGTAAATAAAGTGGTTATTTGTTGTGTTAATCTGAACATTAAATAAATTCTTTAAATTTAGAAACGGTAGATTCGTATATAAATGCAAAGATTATAGAAATAAATTGCATATTATTTTAAACAAATTTAAAAATAAGTGTTCGAATATAATAAATAATATGTACAAGAAACAAAGAATTATTGAAAAATATTCACAATATCTAGGTATGTATATTCAGATATTTTTGATTACTCATCCTACTTCAAAAACATAATAGTACATTAAAAAACGGGTAGCTATTCAATTTTATTAATGTCATTCCATAGTCACAATAATACATATATTTCGACCTTCTTCTAGGGTATTCTGCAGCGTTTTACAACAACCTGATTATAATTAAAACTATAAAATAAAGGGTGTCCCCGGAAATGATGACGAATCTCGCAGAGTGCATATAAACCACTCGTCCAAATAATGCCATAAGTTTCTATAAATTGTTTTCCTACGGCGCACCCCTATTGAGATATTCACCCCCCAAAGTTGAATAATAAAAATCTTTTTTTTTAAATGACATTTTTATTTTTCGGTTGGAATTTAATAATTTTTGGTATATTTACGTAATAAATAAAAGTCTTTAAAATAGCGTAGAAGGTTTTTTAGAAGGCAGAGGTGCACTACCACCCCTAACATTTCCAATCTCAAAAGTTTTCAGAGGTTTAAGTTTTTAAATATTTTAGGTCATTTTCGGATTCTTTAATCATTTTAGGATAAAAAAAAGGTAAGTATGTACTCTTGTTTAATTTCGATAAAATAAACTATTCGAAACAATCATACATAAAGAATAAGAGATGCAGTGTATCGCAGACAATTATTTTCTCAAATGAAGATAGTAAAACTCTAGGATCCGTATCAATACGATATTTAACACGTAAAAAATTCTTTTCTGAAACTGCAACTACGGCGCAAACTTCAGATAATTATGTATTCATTAATAGGGTAGTTAAAAGAAAAAATTATTCACATAATATCCCAAACTTTCGAATTAATTAACGCGCGAACTATTTCTTTGCAATGGTCAACGTTCGTTAGACATGGAAATTTATGTGCTTGTCGGAAAAAGTAATTAATAATATAATATCTGCGATAGATACTCTGGATATTCTTGATGTATGATTTTCTCGAATACGGTTCATTTTATCGAAATTAAACAAGGTACCTTAAAGTACCTTAAGGTATCTTAAAGACCTTTATTTATTACGTAGATTTACCAAAAAATAATAAATTTCAATTAAAAATAAAAATGAATTATTTAAAAAAATTGTTTTTAATTTTTTAACTTTGAGAATAAGTATCTCAACAGGGAAGTGCCGTGGGGAAATTTTTTTATAAAAACTTGGGGCATTATTTTGACGTCGTTTATACCTTCCCGAGAGTTTCGCCTGTATAAATGATAATAAATTTATGACTATTATTGCCTCTCTCATTCGCTTGTTTGCGGCCTCGCACTTTTTCATAATCCCCAAAAACATATTCTACGCAATAGTAGTGAAACGATAAAAAACAATCATAATGAAAATTACCATACAAATAAAGTACCTAAACTATACGGGCATATATTTGACGCTTTGGCTATTTTTTCATGATTTTACTATTACTGCATTAAATGTATGTTGCGGTGTTGCGAATAAGTAAGGGGCCGTAAATAAGCAAATCGATCCCATTTTGCGAAACGTTTCGTTACGGTAAAAAAAAAGCAGAATCGTGTCAAGCAGTTACGTGTCACTTAATGGCTGTTAGATTTTAATAATTATACATAAAAATTTTGTATCCACTTTTACATAATGACCGAAAGAGAACGTGCAAATTGTAATAATTACATTATTATTCGCCCAATCAAGCGCAATTCATGTCACATAATCGTAAAAGTAGCTAAGGCGCTATATGTGCTGAATTCGAGAATGTTCTTATGAATGACCGGTGCCAAGACGGCTGACCATAGGTACTAACAGGT
This sequence comes from Rhagophthalmus giganteus, assembly GCA_036326145.1. Lineage (NCBI taxonomy): Eukaryota > Metazoa > Arthropoda > Insecta > Coleoptera > Rhagophthalmidae > Rhagophthalmus > Rhagophthalmus giganteus. The sequence goes on from JARFJA010000001.1 coordinate 54,921,167, forward strand.
GACATCTGAATTGCCATGACCTTATGTTGCTTATCGAAATGTCACCAGACTTACCACTGACCTGCGGGTTGACCATCTTGACGACAATTTATCGTAATCTATTCTCCTTCCCCCTTTACTTCCACAACAATTTTTTGGTTCGATTAAGCAGGTTGTCTCATACTGGATGAGTTATATTGGAAAATTTTTTAAAACGGGTTATCTTCTACATTTACATAATAACATACGCATATCGAAAATTAATATAAGGTAAAGTAAGTTTCAAATTAATTACAAAGACGTATTTACGTGTTTTACTTATAAATTTTTTTGCAAGATTATGAATTATTTTGGGTAGGTAACTTTTAGAAATTCCCAAGATATTTCGATGTTTCAGTCAAAAACCTATTACTACGTACCTAATATGGACATATTTACTATGAAGAACAAAAATGCTTACTAATTGTACCTAAAACTACATTTTAAAATTAGTAATGAACAATAAAAATTTTTAACGACATCGACAGTTAAATGTACTTAATGAAACGTCGTCGTTATCGAATAATAATTCCAAGAACATCACTAACAAAATTTTTATAGATACACATTTCTGAATTTTCCTTGCGTTGCCATTGGTAAAGTATGTAATTAACAATTTAATAAAAAATATATTTGCGGTTTGGAATTTCTGTCTTGCCTTAAACGTTTAGATCTTTATTTAAACATTGTATCATTTATAGATTATTATTGAAAGTTTTTAGTTGAAAAACTATCGAAATCAATTATTTGAAAAAAATTACATAACGTAGTGTTCATAATTATTTTAACATTGTGTACATACCTACCTATATGTATACATAAATAAAAATTAATCGATATTAATGTAGGTAAACTTCAACAAATTAGTCCTTTGAACATAATTGATCATATTCAAAAAGATATATTAATTAAATTGAATCATTATTATTAATCGCATTTTTCCTTGTTAGCGATTGTTGTTACTATGAAAATTTATACCAAAATACACAGGTACCTAGTTTATTTTTTATATTTAAGTACTTACCATTCCTTCACTTTCAAAACCAAGTGCATCACTAATAATAATAATAAAATTGACTTAACTTCTAAAACATTTCTTCGTTTTTCCGCTTACCAGCCAGCATTTATTCATTTCTAATCTTTCTTCAACTTTCGTAAATCCTACAAAAAAAATATTTAAACGGTTTAAAATTATCTAGTTATAAAAATTATGTCAGTTAAAGGATTGTTGGAAACATCCGGTTTAGTTTGTAGTGGCATATCCTGGTTCATTATTGTTATGCCCATTTAATAATTGAAAAAATATGTAAATATTTAAAAAGAATCTAATTCCACATTTTATGGTGCATTTCGTAGTCTTTTTTTTTCTATAAAAACATAATTTATTATTATTGATTTAGTAGTTTTTCAGTTTTAACAGACTAACTTATTAATGAATATATAATTTGAATTTGGATTTTTGGATTACTGTTGAATTTTGTATGTCAAAAAAAGTGAAAAAAAATATATAATTTAAAATCGAAACTGGTATTTTTATCTTTATTGTCTTGTTTAAAGGGAATTTATTTCATTAATCAATGTCTCTCAAATTTTATAACTTCATATTGTAATCCGCCTTTGATTTTTCTAAAAAATTGCGGTTTTATTATTACTGTAATTTGATGTAAAAAAATTAATTCTATTTTTATTTTATTGAAACAAAAATTGAATTTTTAATATAGGCACATAATTCCAATATCTTATATTATTTACGAAAATTTATTAAGCTTTAAGTCACATGTACGTATATTTATGTACTGCCTCTTTTCACTACAACTTTCAACCACTTATCAAGTGCTTAAAATTTTTCAATAGTTAATTCTTTATATATTATTTGATGTTTTGCGGACTTTTTCTTACATTTTAAATATTTAATTAACACGCGTGATTAGTTTATCTAGTAACTAAATACATATACTTTCTAATGTATACCTATTAGTTTTTTGTTTTCGTAATTTTCGCATTTACAACAAGCTCAAAAATTCGGCACACACTTGTAGTACATATAAGTAACAGAATGTCTCAATACAACTAATATAGGAGTGTTTTTGGGACAGCTTTTCACAATCTGTACCGTAATAACAAAATAGTTCAAAATGACAAACCTGGCGGCGATTCGGCATTGCCGGGTGTCGTTCAAATGTTGCAATATCACTTTGTTTTAAACACGTTAGTTACTGATATAATTATTCTAAAGAAATGTATTTTTCGCATATTATGAAGAAAAACGGTCATTAAAAAAATACGAAGGTCAAGTACATATTATGTATAGCTGTTTAACGTTTTAATTGTTGTAATATATTAAATATTTTTTATCAAGAAACAATGTTATCCTTGAACTTGGAGAAAGAACAGACACCTGCCGATTTGTGGAAATATATTTATGTTTTATTAAAACGATAAATTATGGTGATTTAGAATTAGTTATTTTTTCTGTAAAGTGTGTGTTAGACATAAAGGCACCGAACTGTGTGCACCCTATTTTGGAAAATTTATATAGATATAAATTAATTATTTGGTTGCGGTTACAGAGGTCGTAGGTCAAATTAGGGTACTGACCTGACAAATGTAAACGGATATATCGATGTTCTTTTTATAATTCGGTTCGTTATTCAATTTATTCAATTTGCATAGATTAAAAATTAGGGATATTATTTGATCAATTGAAATGTTCAAACAATTTCGAGACGTGTTGTTATGAAGACTGTAATATAAAATAAACATTGTTGAGCCACCATTCCATTAATATTGTTTGAAGTTGCGCATCTTTTGTTTTGTCTCATTTGCATTAAAGCTTATGACACTTGTTTATAAAATATTGAGTTATTACAAGTAAAAAATATTTAAAATATTAGTTAACGAACATTTAGTCTATTTTTAGTTTATATCGATTTTTTCTTATTTTCGATTTTCGATGTTTTTTACCTCTGTTATTAATTTCGTTTTCTTTTTATTGTCCAATATTAGTTACTTCCTTAGTGGTAGTGGTTATCCAACTTTTTTTTTCAGGGTCACTCTATCTCAAGTGACACGGTCTGTTTGCTCAACGATTTCAAAAAAAAATTTTTTTGACTGGTAATTTTAAAAAGCTTCATTTACTACGAACTTATTTAGTTTTATTTCTCAATTTTGGCGTCAATGACTCGTCAGGGCTGGATGCATCGTCGGAAAAAAATTATAGGACTTATTTTGACGTGGTGTATACGCTCTCGAGAGATTTCCCACTATTTCCTAATTCCATTACCGAAATTTTTGAAATTCTTCAAACTATTAAATAAATCGAACCAGTTTTGAACATAAAATAAAATAATATTAAAAGTAGTAACTGAATATTAACTAACAATATACTGAACCTACTGAAAATAAAATAATTTAACAACAAACAAATATCGCGTTACAACTAAGTACTTATCTTAAATTTAATCGTAAAAATTAAAAATGCGATGCGCGATGGCAGAACTTACTTATCCGCGTTAACTTTCAATTCAATTATAAGTCTACGTGCATTAGATTTGTAATATTTATTCATTTTTAGAATTTAACGTTATGTTTTACTAGAATTTATTTCATTTTCAAATCCGTTATGGCAAAAATGGAACAACAAATACTCATTTTCAAATGATAAATTATTTGTTACATTTATTACCTGTAGAAAATAATTATTTTCTCGAATGCAATAAAATGTCGTAAAAATAATTTCATTTCTGCCTAACGAGAAGTACTCGGTATCGCGAATATTTTTATACTTGGGGAAATACCGAGTAGTACTTATTACCGACAAGGAGTAGGCAAGTGGGAGGCGATAAATTTTACATTGGTACAGTGAACTATTTTTCGTATTCATTCGGTACATCTGTACAACTGTTTTCTTAGACCACCGCTTAAATGCATTATAATTCCTCTAGGCACTCAGAAAATTTTTTCCTAATCTGTATATATTTTTTATTCGTATTTATAATTTTTTTTAGGTATAATAACAATGAGTTGCAATAAACAATACCCTGCATTAGTAGTAACAGGTATTATTTAAATTTTATTCTAATCAAATATGACTAATTATTATTAGTCATTACACAGCTTCTTTAGTAATTCATAATACTAATCTGTATAATGAGGAAATAAAAAAGACGCATGGATGTGATGTATTATATTCTTTAACATTTTTTACTGTTTTTTAAACATGCCAGGAAACGTTCGAGTGATCTTAACGAATCGATTACGAATTAACTTTTGACCTTTCCTTACCTTAAGTAATGCTAATCATTGTCATTTCATTCATATTTTATTAACGTGTTCTTTAGTTAAGTAGCGCTATTTACACAAAATTACTAAAATTAAAAAATAACTTATAAAATCGCAATTAAACTAACAATTAAGTAGTTACACATAGTAGACGTATGTACAAAAATAGGTTATTAAGAAAAAAAAAGTTACGTTGCTATTTGTAACGTTTATATACTTACAATAAACTGAAAGACGACATTGGATTTTAAAAAGTACTTACCGAGAGATCGGTTAACAAATCAATCCCTGACCCAGCATCTGACCCCAACCACTACAGTAATTATTTTATTATCTACTCTTGCAACTAACATACCTTATATTGTGTACCCACTAATTATAACAATAAACTAATAACTTTTAATTTTATTTGAATTATTTTCGAGTTTTCTGGAATGGCCTCCAAGTACTTGGCAGCTTCTTCCTGTACGCTTACTTAACAATTTAAAACGTGTAGGCGAATATGCTTTTAAACTTTTTATTATTTGTTTACAATAAAAGGTGTCAGTTTTGATTAAGTTTCATTTGTAACAAATACAATAGAAAGATAAGCTTCCGCGTTAGAAAAACATTTTTTTAAAATATTATTTATGGTAAATGTCTAGTGTTATAAAATAATAATAACGTAAATATCATTTCTAATTTAATGTTTAATTTTGATTATCATATGTTTTGAAAGCGGGAAGTAAATAAACATTTTTAATAATAATATCATCGTAATTTATTATAATAATGTAGTTATTCAATTTGATTGTATTAGTTATTTCTATTCACTACCGTTCTTAATAATATTTTACTACCAAACGGATATTTGAATGCTGCTGCTTGAAATCTTCTTCCACTTTTAGTTTTCCCGAACAGTGTCCCACCCTTATTTCCACTCCTACAGTGCAGTGTGGTAATAACCTATTGAAGTGAGAGTTATTGGCTACCTATCAATCCTTAGTAGAAGCGTTTTTATTTGATGACCTCGGGAACTCGGCCCATTGATCACAGAGTTTTACAACAACAAAAAAATAATTTTATAATAAATTGATATAAGAACTTAAACTGTCCTATATACAGAGATTTACACATTTTAGAAAATCACATACAGCACTATCCACAACGAGTAACTTATAGAAAACATAAAATTTACCAAGTACGCGTGTAGATCGACTCGTCAATTTTCGTATTAATATGTTTTATTTACCTATATTGTCAGTAAACGTTATTAAAATCTAATTTCAAGTACAATTTATCAAAAGTTAATTAAAACACGTATTAAAAGAAAGAATGATATTCATTCATCGTATTGTATTATAACTGCTTTATTTTCATTAAAAAAAAAACAAGACAAAAATAATTGCCGCGGGCGAAATGGACAGGGGCGAAACGAACCGGGGCGAAACGTCCTTATTTGCAGCGCATTTCCGGTAATAGAAATACACTCTAATTCCCAATATTATACATGTATTATATAGTGTACTTATTAGTACAGTCCGTAAATTATTTAAGGGATCGTGTACAAATTACGTAACGCTAGAGGAGGCGGGTGAGTATCTGACGATGTGTTACAGGAGATGTTTTCTCCTGCGTTACATAACATCCTAATATACAGTAGAATGAATGAAGATTTCTTCAACGGTTCTCTTTTCGCATTAAAATATTATCAAATTAATTTGGAAAATCGAATAGTTTTGTGATCCAAACTTTTTTCCATTGATCACAATATAAATTTTGCTATTTTACCGATCGTTAGTAGCGAGAAGCAATATTTTAAGGGGCGTGGGGGAGGGGTTAAGAAAATAGTGTTCGTAACAGGAGGGGCGGGTGGACGGAATTACGTTACGAAACGTACAGGGCGTGGGTGGCTGTTAAAAAAAATTAAAACTGCGTTACTTACCTAAATTTAAATACATACCCAATAATGACCGCCAAGTAGATGTGTTAGTTACCTATACAATTATAAAATATATAACTAGGCAGTCTGTATTTTATTTAGAAACTATTTTGTGGTGGTTATTTTAGTAAAAAGCTATTTTGTCAGCTGAGGTTATTTTGTCGGTGTTACCACCTATAACTAATCATAGTAACATGTATAATATTTCTATTATATGTATCCTAGTATAATTAAATAGGTACCTATAGCTTATCCAAACCTATATGATGTCACGTCATCAATACAAGGTTAATAGATGATGACGTTTCACGCAGTGCTGTCACCTCGTACCTCGTATTTTGACAGTTCTAATAAATTGTAGTCTTTCTTTATATCATTTAATATGTGTGCAAGTAAATCATCTATAGAATATTTCACTTTCCAAACTTTAAACCGAATTACAAATAAACAATCTAGTAACTTTTTGTTGATGACGTGAACATCGTATAGGTTTGGATAAGTTATATCTATGTATATTTTATAAGTTCCATATATTATGTACTTTACAAATGTTTAATTGTCGATTAAAGTTACACAATAGTTTTTTTTACAAAATTACATTATCTCATCAAAATAATACTTAATAACATTCAAAAAAGTGCATAGAAAATTATAAAACAGAAATTTAAAGAGATAAAAACAAATAACGTAATAGGTATCGTGTTTTGTAATTCTATAATTTATGTGAATAATAGGCGATTCTTATGGAATCAGGAAATTAAATAATTTTTATCTAATAAAACCAATTTTAAGCACCTAATTTTGATAAGTATTAGGTATTTAATGTTTTAGAAAAGCAACGCGATATAAAAGGTACTCCTGAAGGTAAATGAAAAACAAATTTTTAAAATGATTTCGTGTATAAAAACTCACGAGAAAATTTGCCAATCTACAATGCAGATATCTACCTAAATATGCCTGTTGGTAGTTAAAACTATAAAATGAACCAAATTTATACATCCAATGACCCCTTTTCAACAAGATTTTGAATGACGTTTGTAGTTCTATAGGCATGATTAATGTGTAAACTAATAATACAAACGTATAAATTTTACTCTACTAATGTAGAACTTCTTCAAAATTATAGGTAGGTACACCGATAAAATTGTATTTCAAAACTGACAACGTGCGATAATTTTCCTGAAAACTGTAAAAATTATAGTCCAATCTCCCACAGCACGAAGTTTTAGTCACAACAGTACCTACTAAAATGTTATTGGTGAATTTAGGACTAACCCAAAAAAATTACATTTTATAGAAACACGCATTTTGTATTGTGGCGTAGCTATGAGCAGATAACTTTTACGGAAATACGAATCGATTTTTCTGATGGAAAAAATCGAAATATTGTTACCAGATTTTAACAAATTATGCCTTAGATGCGTAAGATAGTTAGAATAACTCATTTTCGCAAAAAGTTACGGGTTAAGACGTTCTGCCAAAACTGCGTCGATATAATGGGAAACATCCAATCGGTGACAGACAATTGAATTTTCGTTTTAATCGTTTTTTATTGAATTAATTATTAGGACAAGGTCAGTATGTCGTATACTGCTTAACACTACTTCGATCCATGCAACGAAGACTCATTGTATCTCAAAAAAATGGCAAATTTACATGGATATAAGTACATCGATACGATAGCGCTGATCGGCTATTGTACAATGAGCCCCAAAAATCGCCTTTATTCAGCTTCACATTGACACACTGCAAGGAAGACTATCATAATCTGTTATCAGATGATATAATTAAGTATATCAACTTAAATTTGCGATATTTGAGATATGATACCTGGCAGACCTCTTCTCAATTGGATGACATTTTCAGTATGTTATCTACTATATACTACATTGTTATTTTTTTTCCAAATTATTGTTGTAATTGTCTTTTTGTTGAATAGTGTAAGAAAAACGTATCTACACAAAATTTTGATTATTGTATAGATTTATACAATTATAATAGATGAAATTGCCCTTTATTAATAGATACAATATCGGTCGTTAACGTATTAAAGTAGTTTGATGCTATTTTGTAGATAAACATAAAATTTACCTACTCCTATCATAGGTAGATATTGTATAAAATACAATTTAAATTTTCCAAGTTCGGCCAAATTATAATCAAAAACAATAATTACTTAATCCTAAAGCATTTCTACCTTTCGGTGTAAGGCCTGAAATTGAGAATAATAATAATAATCATAATTAGTTACCTACTTACGGGGGGGAATGAAGCGACTGGGATGTAGAAATTCTTAACAGGCCATGTATTGTTGTTTAGGGTTTATCGAGCTGAACACGAACTCCAATTTTGCGAAATCGATTTGGACTACGAGGAATAGGCCAAAAACATATCGCGTCAAAACTTAATTGGAAGTTCGATCGGTCGTTCTGTGGTTTTCATTGTGGTCGAGTGGTTAACCCACGTACGTGGAGTTCGTTACTCAGGACGATATTTAATTTTGTTTATTTTTTATTTGCAAAATGAGAGTAACAAAAAATACAGATATTGTCATTTCGTGTTAGGTATACTTGCAAGTTTTTACAAACTTTACAAATTTATTATTCATAGAATTTAAGACTACGGTCAGTAACATCAGTATGTCATGGCCATTTTAAGGATCGTAAATATAAACTCACTCCCATTGTAATTTATATCTACCTAGTTCGAGGTGCTTTATTTTTTTTTTAGTTGAACTATTTATAATGACATTTGTTTCGTATTAACAATATTAAGCGACATATACTTTTTAATATTCCTATATTTACTTAAATAAACTATATGAATTTATGACTTTGCTAAAAAATATGTACATATAGGTACCTAATAAAAAACCAGTAATTTGTGATCTTTACTAAATTGACGATTTTAGTGTAGTAGATGGGCTAAAGATCAAAGATAAAATTTTAAGTATAAACACTTCTTTCTTTACAGAGCTACAACACTCTCCAAAAGGGAGCACTCGCTTACTCTTCTGTACATCTACATGTACATATAACTTATTGTTAGTAACGAAGCAAACCGAACACATGTTTATAGAAAAAAATTTTTTTTCGATTTATAGAAATACTTTTGCACTTAACTTTTTTAACAATTCTTTAGTATGTATAGATACTTATGTACATGTAATAGTGGAAGCATTTTAGGAAATTCGACTTAAGAAATTAACAGGAAGTGGAAACTTGGCACAGTTGTGTTAATTGGCCCTTGCTGGTGAAAATGTCAAAAGTCTCCAAAAATTAGTTTTTCATCAAAAGCGCCTTTGTGATAAAAATGCCTATACGATAAATTAACCTAAAATTAAGATGTTTCAGGAGACTTCTTAATTAGCGAGAAAATTATTATTATTAGTTTGTTTGTCTTTTACCTAATTTTTTTGTATCTATTTAGGTACATTTGCATTTATATTTTATATTTACGTTGCATCTCGCAACAACCAACTGTAACACCTCAATAAGCATGGTTTATCAATTCGTATTGTCCAAAGTACATAAATAGTAATATGAAATACGAATAAAAGGGAGTATTTTTTATTTTTATTCCATCGAATTGTTATATGTCCAAAAGAAAATCCTTTTTTTTTCCATGAGTATTTTTATTATTGTACAAAAGTTACTTTAATAAAATATTTTACTATGTAGCTAATACATAGGATTTGTATCCGAATCGAACATCACGTCTAGTTAGTTGTACCTATGTATTACTTGTATAGGTAACTATTAATCGTCAGATTATTTAAAAACTCAAAGGGAGGTCGCGATTGACATGTCACCGATTGTGATTTTCTTAGGCATTGTAAATCTCCATAAAAAATAAGTGGAGGAGTGTACGAGCGTCCGTGCGAATGCGCCTTGATGGAGATAATACTTTTTGATGTTTGAAAGTACGTCCTCAACGAGTTCCCTGAGATCCGGTGATTTACCATCCAACAAACGACGTCGACGATATTTATGTTTTTCCTATTTTTATGGTGTGTATCGTCGGCGTTTTGGCAAAACATCCTAAGCGACAAAAACCTAATTTTACTGGAGCGCACATTTTGTGTTATTAGCTTAACCATGATCAAGCACCTCCTACGAGAATACAAATTAATTTTTCTGGTGAAAAAATCAAAATGTTGTTACCAGATTTTAATAGATTATCCCTTTGTCTTAGATGCATAAGACTGTCAGAATAACTCATTTTCGCAAAAAGTGTGGGTTAAGATGTTCAGCCGAAACGTCATCGATATCATCTAAATAACTATTAAAGAAGTGGTAAGTACCTGTATGTAATTGACCAAAAATTTTTAATTGAATTTTGATATTCTGGATTTAGCTCCTTCTTGTCCTCAAATAGTGTTATAGCGAAAACGAGTTCAATCATTCATATACAGGGCGTTTTAAAGGTACCTAAATGTCTAAAAAACGATGAGAGAAAAGTGACCTTATTTGAAAAGATACAAAAACATTTATTTGAAATAAGTTGTTTGGAATTAAAAGATGGGTTAAAATTCAAATTTCAAAATGATCGAATTATCGATGCAGAATTACCGGATCCCGGGAAGCTCGTTTAGGACGTAAATACTTTCAAACATCAAAAAGTACTATTTTCAAGGCGCATTCGCACAAACGCTCGTGCACCCCTCTACTTATTTTTTATGTAATTTACCATACGAAAAAATCACAATCGGTGACATGTCAATCGCGACCTCCCTGTCAATTAAAAATATAGGTACACAGTTTAGTATGTAATTAGAAAACGCCTATGATAGAGGATCAAAACTTAAAAGGACGACGCGTCCCTATTTGAAATATAGTTGACCTAGTGCTTCATGAATGATATTGTTTATTCTTATTTGGTACGTTCACCACGATGTAAATTTGTTATACCATCACTTGACACTGGCATTTATTACAGTAATTACTTCAGGAAATGTCAATGTTAGTATTAAACGCGTATAGCACTATAATAAAAATCAGACAATTCATATTATTAAATTTATACAGACTATCCAATTTCTTGATGTTTGTGTGGGTATCTTTTATTAGTTGAGATACGAGATCGGCTAAATCAAAAAAAAAAGAAAAAGGACTTACATTTCGGAAACCTTAAACTATTATATGTATCTATACTTAACTATGCCTATACCAACTTCGTTTCAAACCTTCAACACACTATATCAAGTCGCAATATTGAAGTATCCAGTTTAAAAATGTTTTAGTTTGATGGTCGAAATCACGGGATATTATTCAAACATCACCATTAAGATTTAAAACGGGCTTGAGCGGCAAAATTTTGTTGGAAGTTCAAGGAACGACGCTTTTTCTATAGAACCTTTACACAAATTGAAACAGGTATCACAATAACTTTCTTATAAATATATAATAAACTAACAATGGCCACTTTCACTGGCATTATGTAAATATGTTAAACGTAAATATTGTACTTACCTATATCCTAGAATTTAAAAACAATGAGTACTAAAATTGTTGTTATAAGAATTATTTTTAAGCAATATGCAACTAATTACATCCTTTCAACATATCAGTTTTACGTCACACTTAATTAAAAATAAGTAAATAACAGTAAATAGTGAACCAGTTGATTTACGTGAATTATATTCATCTGTCTTTTTTTTAATATTTGTTGCTAGCTCAACACTTGGTGTTATACACAACGCCGTAACGAGGGCATGACGAAAGAGGCCCCTCCCCACGAGCGCAACCAGTTTTGGGGCGAAAAACGTAAAAATGCAAAAACTAAAAATAAATACATAAATTGATATAAAAGTCCGCTATTTTATGTTCTATTTTTAAATGTTTGTTACAATTGGGTTAGGGGAGGGGACGTAAGTTGAACATTTGCTATAAGCGCTTCATACGGCATATACGGTAGGGTATGTGTTAAGGTTATACCTATTTTAACAAGTAATTCAAACAATCATAATCGCTGGAGATTTCTTGAATTTCTTGTAATTTTCAATACAATTTTAACTATATTCCAAATAAAAAGCATTTTTAAATCTGAAATTTAAACAGAAATAAACATTTTTTCTATAAAATCGATGCGTACATCAAATTCTATAACTTAAAATAAAATAATAATAATGCATCGATCAAATTTCCAAAATTATTATTTTGGCTGTAAACTTTAGGGAAAGTTACGAATTTGAACCTTAAAGCGAGCTGCCCTAAGAGACCTTAAAAGACCACGTTCGGTGATTATAACCTTCACCCATACACCTATTCTTCACCATCTATTTTTTTTTTCATTTACCTATTCATTTATTTGTTAGAAAGGCCGAGGAATGACCATAGCATTCAAAAAATAAATTTGAAAATGACTTCCCGAGTAAATGCTCGTATCAGCTTCATTTACATTTGTTGTTTACGATCACCTTTTAACTTTTTAATTATCTAGTAATATAATTTTTAAGATTTGTAGTTACATATTACTAGGTATTATAACGTGTTACTGCTGAAATTTTTCTTCAATTTATAATGTGTTAAAGTTATCTATTCTATTGAAATATATTTCCAACGTTATTTGCATTATTTTGCAGTTAATCATGATTAGGTTTAATCATTCATGTATATTTATAAACACTTTTTAATAAAAATCTAGCGTTTATTTTAATAAAGACAAAGTTATTTATTACAGCCCTGATATTTCGAATTAAATCTAGATTTTATGTAGGTATTACAAAGTAATGTATAATTATTCTTTTATTGCAATTTTATTATTTCTGATAACAACCCTATTGTATTGGAAATATATAAACTACCTATTTATATTTAGCAGTTGGTCAAAAATTTAATAGATATAGAATTTGCCTATTTGATTGAAAAAAAAATGAAAACATCGCATTACAATAATGATTATATGATCTTTTATAATTATCCAACATTTACAAAAATTATAAATACTTGCGTTTTATTACAACTATCCTTTACTACCTGGTCCTCCCATCTGCTTCTAGGTCTCCCTCCCACTGCGTAATCCTCTTCAGTTCTTTAAATTATTTTCCATTATTTATAAGTATGTGTCCATACCATCGCAATCTTTAAGTTTTTATTATTCCTACTATGTTTTTTCAAAATTTATAAGTTTTCGGATCTTCTGTTTTTTTTGGTTCATATCGACGGCATTTTGAGATCGACGTAACCCACATAAAGTAAATTTTACGGGAGCACACAGTTTTTTTGCACAAGCACTAAATGCTTGTTCATAGCTACTTTATGAATTCTTTACACTTAATTCAGTTTTTTTGTCTTACGCCCACTGTGAACAAGCATTTCGCTACATAACAACATAATAATAATTCGTTCATATGAACATGCACAAGACTGTCGATTTATTCATGCTCAACGCATGTACAACAAGTACACAGCACATACCAAATAATTTGACAAGACCATGGCAGTACGACGATTCATAGTTAATTTAGTAGCATATTGTGAGAAGGAATGGCAAGAAGGTGAACCCCATTACTGCCAAAATAAGCAGTGATAGAAGGAAGCAAACGCGTTCAAAAGATAACTAGGGCAACGATGTCCAAGATGTGTTGCACCACCAAAGGGAACACAGAAGCATCCACAGCTAATATACGCAAGCCACTTGCAGCAGGTGTAGTGACTATAGACCCCTCGGCCAAATGCAGAATACGAAGTGTTATTTATGAGATGTATCCCGTCTTGGTTACAGGATTAGTGTAACATTAAACTCATTATTGGCACACTGCGGGACAAAGGTTGTATGATGGAGGTTGCAGCAGCTTGCCAAAACTTATACATAACTTGGGGTTTACGTAAACAAAAGACTGCACCTGCATTATTTGAATTGCATCATATCTCTATGGCACAAATGAGACTGTTTACGATAATGCGTGGCAACTGCAAATAGCACAACTCCATTACTATGTGTGTATTTAGAGAAAACATGAATCTTTAAAGCAAGTTCCGCTATTACGTCGTGACAAGGTGCTACTGCACAACGCATGCACATGCCAACAACATATGATAGAAAAAGATATATCATAATATACGTAGGACTGGATACTGGGTTTGTATTTGCGACAGAATTACTATTTCCTTCCAAAGCAACTGACGATTACTACGGCGAAATGAATACTAGTACTATTCTACAATAGTGTGACAAACAACTATTACGCCCCTTACAGAAATTAAGGATAAGTTTGGAACGCCTTCGATTATCAATCATATTCGAATGTTATTGTGGGATCTAAATCTTAGGTAATATTACTTGACTTTGAACTTCAATTTGTTTAATATTTATGTTTATAACTATGAATAAATGTAAACTTAATTTAAATAATGTGACTCAAAAGTGTATATCATATTTTTTTCTAACAATCAAAACTCGAATCCGTCTAAAACAAAAGAGGAGCGTTTTTTCAAAAATGGTCATGTCCAAAAATGATGAGAAGCCATCTTGCTCTGGATGATGGATATGTGTTTAAAAGTTGACCAAGATACGAAAACCGGTCTTAATTAACTTTTCGTAATTTTTGGAAAAACGTTCCTCGAATAGCGTTGAATGTTAGCTGCTTTTTGCCTTTCAGTGGTTAACAAAAATTTTATTAAAAACAAACCAAAGTTGAAATTGATTTAACGACAGTTGACTTCATTTTATACCGTTATTTCGTTTTCTTTTAAAACTTAAAATACAAAATTGGTCAACTGTTGATTTGTTAATTCAACAACTAGCTTGATTTCAATTGGTCATGTTATTTTACTTACATAATTGCTAACAATTTTACTTCACTAGCATATTTCTACTTGTAATTTTAAGTTGTTTAAAATTATATTATTTTGTATTTGTAAATGTAACTTATAGAAATTAGTAAACCGTTTTATTTCTTTATAGATCGTATTCATATTATGTTGAAGTATCTATAGAACAAAAAATTTGGGTGAGAGTTATTGACTATAGTCACTACTCGTGTCGATCGTGGCAGTATTTGTATTTTGAAAATCGAGTTGTATCGATATCAATTCGATATCAGAATTGTAGGAACACACAATACTGCAAATAAGGTAAATTCAATAATTTTTTT
This sequence comes from Rhagophthalmus giganteus, assembly GCA_036326145.1. Classification (NCBI taxonomy): domain Eukaryota; kingdom Metazoa; phylum Arthropoda; class Insecta; order Coleoptera; family Rhagophthalmidae; genus Rhagophthalmus; species Rhagophthalmus giganteus. Next base: position 54,936,484 of record JARFJA010000001.1, read on the forward strand.
AGAGCTATGCACGACAGTTTGAAGTATATAGCCAAAATATAACATGAAATGTATAGTTAATAAAAAAAATTATATTATGAAAAGGTATCATAAATAAATTACAATTACATATATTATTCAAATGATTTCGATGTATTTTCACATTTACTGATATCTTTTATCTGACAATATTTTGTAGGTATTTCATTTTGAAGTATTCGAAGCCATGTACAGATTACAAATTTCAAAAATGATTAACGACATCATTGTTCCCAAATATAAAAAATCGAAGATGAAAGGATCGGCCCTAAATGTAATTTATATTGTAAAACACACTTTCTGCATAAATTATAATTTACAAATACAATTTAATATAATTTGTGATTATAGTTACGAGCTGTTGTTATGTTTGTGCATTATGTCGTCAATTTAATCCACTGTTGTATAGGGGTGGCCTAGTTTAAACATTTACAAGTTTATTTGAGTATAGTTGTATACAATGAATGGAATATCACTGGAAATTGTAAATAATTGTCACTGATATTACTATTGTAACTAACGAGTAAAATATTTATGATGGTTAAATGTTACTGATTCATAATTGGTGTTAAATGTAATAATTGTGCACAATGAGTACAAGAAAAAATCATATGCAAAGTTTTCCTCTATTGTTGTTTACGTTTCGTAGCACTCTTATCGGCAGTCGAAATCGTCAATTTATTGTTAAGTTCTGCATAAATAAAACTATTAACTATGTTTAAATATGAATGGCGCTACGATTTAAAATCTGCATATAACCGGTTACGTTTATGACGTCATCATTGGATCACTAGAATGAGGCATATTTTAAACATTATTACCAACATTTCAAACTGTTTGATCGCTAGAATACAGCTCTAAACTTAGCTACGGTTCGTTTCTGAACTCATTTATTATGATATAATACAAAAAAATATTTATTAAACTTTACTAATAGAATGGCATCTGCAAGTAGTACCAGTGCTAGGTCTTTATTTGCAGATTCCAAAATGCGTTTAGCAGATCGTGTTCAAGTAAACGTAAATAATGTAGCATCCCTGGCAAGACAAATTGTACGAGGTTCAAAAAGTAACGAGGTATTTAAATCAGTACCTGTCGATTTAACATTATTCATCATTTTATTTTTAGATATTAATGCATTCAGTTCGTAATTTTGCAATGCAAGAGCATGCTATAGAAAACAGCGAATATAACCTAAAAAAGTTACAATTTATGTGTGTTCATTTGGGATATCAACATGATCATATATTACGGTCTGCTCAACAAATGGAAGAAGTTAAAGAACAAGTGCGAGCTATGCAAAGATAAATTTTTATTTAAAATAATTTTCCCTCTTTTTTTATAAATTATTTTTGGCATATAGCACCTATAACCTTTAATGTGTCATTTGTACATCTTTTGTTTTCATATATAAATTACTACGTAAAATTATTATAAAGTGATCGTGTCTTAATTATATTATAATAGACTAAACAACTCAAACTAATATGGTAATATTATTATTAATTAATTGAATTATATCAAGTAAATTATTAATAAAAATGTAGTAAGAATTTACTATAGTCTAATAGTGAGGTTATGTAGCTGTTTGAATGTAAATTAATATTTGTTATTTTTAATGAAATTCTTTCTTTAACAGATATCTGCTTCACAATGTCTTCAATATTAAAAGTATCTCGTAAATTGAATAAATTTGACTTTTACGTCACACAAGCCCGCTTTCAACGTACACAAATATTGCCAAACAATATCCTTTCAACAAAGTCAAAATTAGTTCCTATTTTTCGAAAAGCAATTGATTTTCATGATAAAATTGCCTTGAAAGATACAGTGGGTAAATATACGTATGGAAACTTATTTATTGCTGCTAAGGAATTATCAAATGAAATTACCAAAAATCTTAATGGAAAAACTAATGAACACGTGTTATATTTATGCCCAAATGATGCTAACTATGTTTTAACTCAGTGGGCAACATGGATGTCAGGACAAGTAGGTTTGTAAATTTTTTTTAATCTGATTACAGTAATTTACTGTAACTGTCTTCCTTTTTATTGTTTTAACTTTAGAATACTAAATGTTTATTAACTTTACCTTAATTGGCAACATTTTTGTATTTCAATATTAATAAGATATTACCGTATATTAACTTGTCGCTATTAATCACAAATATTGTACGAAGAGTACCCAATTTATTGTAAAAAGTATAAATTTTATTTTATATTTAAATCTAGAAATATTCATCAAATATTTAATGTAATGTTGTTTTTGTAAATCCGTCTTATTATATTAAAGGTATATCTACATTAAAAAGGTTTTGCTGCATATTAGACTGTAGATTAAAAGGCTACTTTAATTATATACTATTCAAGATAATACTATTTATATAGAAATATTTTTTAGCCGTACCAGTAAGTCCTTTACATCCTCCGAGCATGTTAGAATATTTTACCAACGACTGTAATAGTAAACTATTAATAACAACAGCAAATTATGCAGAAATTATGCATAAAGTGGCTAAAAATTGTAATAAAAAATTAATAGTATTGGATGAAAAGTTGCAAGAAAAGACAGCTGCCAAATTAGTAGAACAAAATAATTTGGAAGGTGGACAACCCGATGATTTTTATCATAACAATAACTGTATGATTTTGTACACAAGTGGAACAACTGGAAATCCGAAAGGTAATTTTTTCTACATTTATATAAAATTTAAAAACCGTTTCTTTGTAGGTGTTGTTTTAACACATAAAAATGTTTTAAGTCAAGTAACTACCCTAATAAATGCTTGGAAATGGACTTCTAGCGATGTAATTTTACATACTTTACCACTTCATCATATTCATGGTATCATAAATGCCTATTTATGTCCTCATTATGTTGGAGCTAAATGTAATATGCTTCAAAAATTTGATTCAAATACCGTGTGGTCACATTTATTGGGTGTAAATACAAATGTAGATGATCGTAAAATAACTGTTTTTATGGCAGTACCTACTATTTATGCTAAACTCATTAATGAATATGAAAAAGTTTTTAGCAAAGATTTAAAGATGACTGAATATATTAAATCTACTCTTAAAGCTAAAATACGATTAATGATTAGTGGATCGGCACCACTCCCTACTCCTATTTATGAAAAGTGGTTCGATATTACCGGTCATAAAATATTAGAAAGGTATGGCATGACAGAAATTGGAATGTGCTTATCACAACTGTACGATTCTCAACGTGAACCTGGTTATGTTGGAATACCTCTGCCCAGTTATTCAATACGCCTTTGTACTAAAGATAAAAATACCTCAAATTATAACATTAAATTACAATGTTCTAATATAAATAATGAAGTCGAAATAAAACAGTCCGAATCGGGTGATGTTATAGGAGAACTTTTTGTTAAGGGCGATGGTGTCTTTAAAGAATATTACAATAAACTTGATATTACAAACAATGAATTTACAAGTGATGGGTGGTTTAAAACTGGCGACTTATGTCAGTATTTTGCCCAAAAGAAATTGTTTAAAATGCTGGGAAGAACTAACGTGGATATTATTAAAACGGGAGGCTATAAAGTGAGCGCTTTGGAAATTGAAACTAAACTCTTGGCACATTCTGACATAATTGATTGTGCTGTTGTTGGAATCGCCGATGAAAAATGGGGCGAAATTGTGGCCGCAATTGTTGTTCTTGAAACAGGCAGCTCACTATCTATAGAAAATTTAAGAACTTGGGCCAAAAATAGTATGACTAGTTACTCAATTCCAAAAGTATTAAAAATTGTAGAATCGATACCCAAAAATGCTATGGGTAAAATCAACAAAAAAGAACTGAAAATCAAATTATTTTCTACATAAATTTATGATAAATTGTATGTTTCATCTATGTTTTTATTCTGCTTTATTTTCTTATGTAATATAAACATGATAATTTTTCTTTATATATATATATATTATAATGATATATTTATGCTATTATTTTCTGCAAATTAGTTATTAATTACATAACGCAATTAAAAAATTAAAGTATTGTCGTTTTTTTACTTTAAAACTTGATTTTAGATATTGTTGTCGATGCGATTCACCATCATAATTCAAAATTAAAGTTTAAAAACTAATATAAGACTTGCTGCTTACAAATCGTCGTGATTGTTTAAATTCCGCGGCTTTTTGTAATGTCGAGGATGGCCGATTTGACAGTCGAAAACATCTGTCGCGATCTAGCGGGTGGGATGGTAACCTGTCAATCTGATTTTTGCAAGGTGTGACTTTAACGTGATTCTTGTGGTTGTCGCGAAACAAATGTAATAATTAATAAGCAAGTGACCGATGGTAATAAATTCGCGTTAATTAGTGCATATACCTTGAATGGATCCTTCGATATCTTGGTTTCAGCCAGAACAAGAAGGTCCTGCTAAACATTTGTGGCTTCGTTTGTGGCAAACTCAACAAGATTTTGATAATATGAACATAAAAGAGACAGACATCGACGTTGAAACCTTGAACAATACAATAAATACTCAAAATCAATCGAATATAACGGTAATCAACGGAAGAACCGATAAAACCAATAATTTTTTGCCGCGAAGACGTAAGTTCGAGAATCGTGCAAGCACGAGAGGAATGCATAGACATCCTGAAAAAGTAGTGGGTGAATTTGGAGGTTGCCCGTGGCGTAAAGATAATTACTTATATGGACCGGGCATAATCGGGTAAGCATTAGAATTTGTTAAATTCATTTTTTGCGACTCTTAAAATTGTTTTAAAAACAACTCGGCCATCAGTCATCAGATGGCCTTCAAACCGACTTTGACATTTAACTACACACGCCTTCAAAAATAAGAACCTAAAAGTACTAATATAGAAATACCTGTCTGCAAATGCCTTTTTTTATGGTCTAAAAAATAAATGAAATTAGATATGCATGTAAATTATAATTACGCTATTAGGTCCTTAAATAATTTTTATGCTAACCACACTTTCTGAAAGTTTTAGGAGAATACTCGAATTTCTTAATAATTTTTATTTATATAAAAGCCTATTATTATAACTTCTATTACGTACACGTATTGCTATTTTAAAATTTACCGAAAACTATCCACGTATCAATTTTAAAATTATTAAATCACCAAGAAGTCTAATAAATTTAGTTAACTCGGATATATGTTGTATTTAGGTTTCACTGTAGCATTGACCATGACCATATTGTTGATAATAAACTGATAATTAACTATCTTTTAAAGCAGGTAAATGAAATGTATTATCTCGGGCATCTAGACGACGTGGTCTGTTAAACATTCATTCATTAACATTTTCATATTAATTACTTTTTTACTTGTATTAAATAGTTTTATAATTTGTAGATTACATGAAGAAATTGAACACTTTTATGAATATATGTCTCCCACAAAAGTGGAACATCGTATTCGTGGAGATGTAATCCATCGTATCGAACGTATAATTGTGTCTATGTGGCCAGATGCTCAAGTGCAAGTATTTGGATCTTACAGAACTGGCTTGTATTTACCTACAAGTGATATTGATCTTGTAGTAATAGGTAAGCTTTTTGCTTTTAAATAAGTTTATTATTAACTTCCTACTTAACTGTATATATATATATTTATTTTAATTGTATAAATGTTATTTGTTGTAATTGCATGTTCATATGAAAACATTAATTATATAGATTTATTAATTCATCGTATTTTGCATTATATGTAACCAACAGATGTTCAGCATAAAAAATATTCTCATTATAGAGTATTGATTGTTACAATGTATGGCATTAACTTCTAGATTTTTTACAATTTATAGTTAAACGATTAAACCAAGCTATTTTGTATGATTACAGGGTCTAATTGTTTACTAAATTAAAGCAATTCATTAAAAAAACCTTTAAACATAACGGGTTTTAATAATTACTTACAAATTAAATATGTTCATTTTATCAAATGAGTTTAATATACTTTTAATTTCATTTAAAAAGAATAAATCTCGGTGACCTTTTGGTAATTGAAACAGCTTTGTTGTTAATTTGCTCGATAGGACTTCCCATAACTATTGAAATTTACTGTGTGACTTCATCTTTTACTCTCGTTATGTGTTAAACTTTAAATATGGGAAATGGGACATCTTCAAGGTTACATTAGAGCATCTTGATTGCATCACTGATTATAAATTATGAATTGTAAATAAACGTAAAGGTTTTTTAGTATTTTATATTTATTGTTGTACCTACTCTTTAGAATTATTTCATTTATAAAAAGAAATTTAAAGATATAATAGTTAATTATATTAATATTAATGAGGAAAAGTTACTAAATTTTTATGATACTATTATACAGAGAGCTTTATTTTGTATCTACATAAAAGTCGATGATAGTTTTAGCACTCAATTTAAGTTTTCTGTTTTAGTTATATTATTAAAAATTTAAATTTCACTACAACAAAAAATTAATCGCAGGAGTGGTATATTTCTGAAATTTATTAATATACTTGAACTAAAACTGCATCGTTTAATATTGTATCATAAAAATAATAACCTTCAACCAAGTAATTTGATAATTTATCAGTTCAACACGTGTGATATTGCATCATTTAATGACTATCATTGAAATGCTACATTTTTTATATTTCGATAATCTCTTGTTTTGAATAACAATTCTAGATTGAGGTCAACATTTTTCTTTTTGTTTAGTTTTTAAACGTTTTAAAACGTAACTTTTGAATAAAAACAATTTAATTTCAGGAAAATGGTCTTATCTACCATTACGGACTTTAGAAAAAGAATTCCTCGACAAAGATATAGCCGACGAAGGTTATATTAAAGTGCTCGATAAAGCAACAGTGCCAATAGTAAAATTGACAGACAAAAAAACTGAAGTGAAAGTGGACATTTCTTTTAATATGTGCAATGGTGTAAAATCGGCTGAACTGATAAAACGCTATATGCGCGAATTCCCTGTGTTACCAAAATTAGTATACGTTTTAAAACAGTTCCTTTTAGAAAGAGATCTAAACGAAGTGTTTACAGGAGGCATTTCTAGTTATAGTTTAATTTTAATGTGTATTAGTTTTCTGCAATTATATCATCGGCCTGCGGATCAACTTTATGATGCAAACTTAGGCGTTTTACTTATAGAATTCTTGGAATTATATGGAAGAAAATTTAATTATATGCAGACTGGCATTCGAATTATTGATGGTGGCAGGTATATAAGCAAAGAAGAAATGCAAAGAGATATGGTCGACGGCCATCGACCTAGCTTATTGTGTATAGAAGATCCCCTTCTACCATCTAATGATATTGGGAGAAGTAGTTATGGTGTCTTACAGGTAGGTGTATTATTGGTAAGTACTATAAGTTTATATAATTATTCGCAGGAAGTAGGTTTGATATATTCAATTTCAATTTAAAATTAGGATTAGGAAAATTGTAATAAACAACTACTATAACTACAGCATAAGAATCTAATCGGTAAGAACATTGTGGACTAATTTCGACAAACTTTATTGATTATTTCTACTACAATAGAAAATGACAGAATTGAAACATATAATTTTTGTTTCTCCTTTGTATAGAAAGTTACTAAACCCAATTACAATATAATTCTTGTATTCGATCGTTAAGAACATAATAATAGTCCAATTCGTACACAAGTGATTAAGTTTCGTTGTTACTAAATTATGTCTATTTCTATAGAAGCAACCATTGTACCCATAATTTCCATAGAAATAGTCAACAGTTGAATCATCATGGTTCATCTCAAGAGTATTTTTTGTTAACACTTCAAAAACACTGATGACACCCGATGTCTTCACTGATTAGATTTATACTGTACCATAACTTACAATGTCTGCGAATAGGTGGCGCCTGTAATTACCTTTCACACTTCAATTTCAATTTTAAATAATTTAAATATGCAATCTCAATAAATATCTTTCTTCTTTGTCTAGGGGTGCTGAGTGTGCCAATGAACGTTTAGTGAGGTCACTCATGCTAACACCTAGTTATAAATATACCCGCATCCACCTTATATTTTAAATAAGGCGAGTTGCAATTTTTGGAAATGGCCTCCTTACTTTATAGGGGGCCCCCACTTTTAATGGATTGAAAATCCAAAAAGTTTAACTAGGTTGAAACGATTACAAAAAAATAGAGGAGGGCATTTCTTGTCAAACAAAAATGTTGTTATACAATTAGTCTCGGTTTAAATACTAGTTTATTTTTGAGACTATTCAGAATCTAAAATTTCTCAAAGTTATTGAAGTAGTAACTTTGTTAGTACAGCAATCTCTGACTACTTTCCAATTATTTCGACCAATCAAAATTTTAAAATTGTAATTAAATTTCATCGATTGGTTGGAATAATTGCAAATTAAACTACATTCACCGAGTCGAGTCTGCAAGAGACAACACTTTATAAACTACTCATAATTGTTCAACAGTTCAAGTTAAAATCTAATTTATTGTAAATTATAATAAGGATTACTATACAAATTCATAAACCTACTACGGAAATACCAAAGGTACATTTTTTTAATAGTTTTTTAGAGATAATAGGCTTATAATAAAAGCGTTTTTAACAGATGCCATAGAAACGCTCAATGAGCTATTGCAATATACCAAGAATGAGTCCTCCGCTGATAAGCCAGGTTTACTTAAAAATATAGTTTGTTTTTGTTTATTTGATGGTTGAAAGGGTTGAGATCTAGGATCTTTATGTGTGTCAACTATTAGCTGCTAACACCGCCCTTTTACCAAAATGATGCTTAAGCTGAGTTAGTTGTGGCCTCGGAGAGAGATCTTTTAGTGTCAAACATAACACCGCATCACATCATATTGGCGTAAGGCTTATAATTTTATTTCCTTATCTGAGAAGAATGCATACATTTTTTCCACTTAAAAATCTGATTAATGTCAGCTAGGTTTTAACTCTTTAATCACTTAAGTGTAGTAGTGGTTCAGTAGTGGCTGAAATCAATAAAAATAAAATTTGTTTTACAAAGGAAATGAGAAACAATGTAATTTTTCAATTTTAGAGAATTTCTGGTAAAATGCTTTTAAAAATTATAAGCTACATTATTATCCTTTAAAAGTAATTAGCTCTAAAGTATCTTTGATTTTTCATATTGGAATAACCCTGAGAAAGTCATTATAAAAATTACAAAAACTGTTGTTAGGTACCTTTTAAATTGTGAGGATTTGTATAAATGCATTTGTGTTTATTTTAATTGGAAATTGCCTTCCGATCTCCTATATTAATTTGGGTTATTAGTTTTGGGACACCATTTATATGTAAACATTTACTTTTTGTTGTAGTTTAAAGTAGTAACAAAGTCGGTTAAATTGTTATTAATAAATTAGAGGAGCCATGGTGATCTGAGGTTTAAATCCCTTTAACTCGTGCACATTTGTGAATATTATTAGATTTCAGATATTAAAGATCATAAACAATGGTTTATCAATTCGGTTTTACAATCGCAAGTTAACTCTAACCATCAGTAAATTACTATAGAAATGATTATTAGAAACAATTGTTTCTAGGATGATTGAATGATAGTCAGAATAAACTGGCGATTCATAAACCGATTCAGTGAATTAAAATTACTAACGTCAGATTAAAACAATCATGTGAATTATGATAATAAATAAACCTTATTAATGAATTATTTCTTCATACTTTTTTACATTTTTACACTTATTGAATTTAAAAAATAAATATATTTGCTTCTTCAGATCGATACTTGCTTATTGGAATTTATTTAAAAATTGACACATAATCATTAATGATTTAACCTTCATTCACATGACAATCATACAATTACCATATCCCTATTTATGTTATGCACTGTCTAACGAAGGTAATTTTTTCATTCGTTCTCATTCTAATTAGTATACCTATACTACATTTTATTGACCGTATGCGCATTTATGTTTTTAAGGTTTTTTTTAACCCATCTTTGATAATTAGTATTTAATCTAACACTGTTTGTGATTTGAGATTGTCTTTTATTTTGTTTACATTGTATAAATAAATTATTATGTAACATTGTAGTAATCAGTATTAATAACTATAAGTTGAGCTATTGTATTTAAATTTTGTAGGTACACTATATTATGCTACAGCTTATTTATTATTAAGTGATGGTAAAGAGCTCTACAACCATACTAATTGTTCAACTAATCAACTGACCAACTAATCCAATAAATTATTGTATTGTTTGTAGGTTTGTTTGATAAAAGTTGTTGTATTCACAACTTTCTTGACTTTCTCTAAATATTTTTGAGTTAATAATGTTGTTAACATTGTAAACTAACTGCAACTATATGGATAAAATGAACTGCTAATCGAGTAGTGTAGAGACTCGCTACAATAGATGCCATTTTTATCAACTTTTTTATAATCCCATAATGCAGCATAGCCTTCTGTGTAACGTGCAATAAAACGTATTCCTAATTGATCGTATTCAACGTGTGTCATTTATAATCTTCAAATCTTGCACTACACAGTAGCCATCTACAGTCTATTCAAGTGGAGTGCCGATACACCTCATCAATAAAAAGTTAATAGATTGTATATTTATAATTCAGTTCTATATTTGAAAAGCAACACATTCTATTGATGATTTACCTGCACACATGGCAAAGAAAGACTACAATTTATTAGTACGGTGACTTACACTATTTTACTTATGAGCTCTCCATTTGTCATGATCTACTATTCGCTGCTTAATCATCCTAATCTAGTTTGTGTAATATAATTATAGGCATAGTAATATAAATTAATACTGAATAGTCATTTTTTTATCAAATACGCCTTTAATGGAAATGCATATTTCATTTGCTATAGAATTCTATAATGAAATATAATAATTATCGTAAACCTAATGACAATGCACAAACGTCTGATTAAGTCAATTTAAACCTCAGGCTTCTAGTTTACAAGTCGAGTGCTATGCCCGTCTAACCACAATAATTTAAGTTGGTTTATTCAGTAAGTCACTTATTTATTAAAAATACCGAAGTTTAGTTTTAAAATATAATTGTTGTATATTTGCCTGATTTATATAATTTTGATAGACCTTTTTTCTGTTTCAGGTAAAAAGGGCTTTCGACTATGCTTATGCAATTCTAACAAATTCAGTAAACCCTATAAATGCATACAGAGATTGCGCAAGACATACAATATTGGGTCGTATCGTGCGTGTTACAGATGAGGTAGTTCGGTATAGGCGCTGGGTAGAGCAGCAATTTTCACAATTACGTAGCCCTCCAATAGGATCACCGTCACTACAATTTTCTAAAGTCATAGGAACTTCTAGATCGCCTCGATCTCTTTCAAGTAGTGGTTCAACTTCTAGCGTCCATAGTACTAGTTCAGAGGTACATAATTTATTATGCTACAAGTTTTTAGTGTATATTATTTTTAGTTCTTATTATTGTTTTTAAAGTTTTGCGTTTATTTCGTCTTACTTTTGAATTAAGTAAATTTTAATGAGTTGAAAATACTACTTATTTAGGTATTACGAAAATAAAAATTTGGGTTTAGCCATCTGCATATTATAAAATTAATAAAATAATAATTGTGCCACTAAAAAATTTAAATACAGTCAAATCTCTCATTAAGTTGAATTGGTCACTTGCTATCTCGAAACGTTCGACTTAAGAAGAGTTTGAGTTATAGAGATTCAATAGAAATTACTCATTAATACATACATACATACATATAAACATAACTAAACTTAATTTGTGTAGTACATCTGATACTCTGATCCCGTTTTACTTGGAATAGATCGCGGCTAGAAAATATAGTCACAATGTTGATTTTCTGACCGACGCGACACGACATTTGTAAATGTGAATCTTTTGGTAAAACTTGTAATTTTCGTAAATTAAATTGAATAATAGGCCTTACGTACAGTAAACGTAAATTTAAATTTATTAATAATGTTTCGTGTAAAGTGATTAAAATGTTTTAAAATTAAGAAATTTCTAATTTCTCTAAAGTTCCATTTTAACATGTTTACATAATAACCCCTTCAATTATTATAAAAAAGAAATCAATTTCAATCGTAGTTCAACATACCGAAATAAATTTGCACGCATTTGTATTGTAAACAAAATGCCAAACAAAAATGTTTCGAATTGTAAGAAAATTCGACTTACGAAATTCAATTTAGAAAATGAAGTTTTAATTTAAATCTTGCATTAATACTATGACCAATGAAATAATTCGAGTTATCGAGATGCGGACTTAGAAGAGAATTTACTGTAATTAAATACTGACTCGAATGACAAATATCTTATATGTACTCTGAACAATGCGTACATGTGTTTAATACCTCTTATGTGAATGATTTTAGGCAAATTTCAGGTTTTAGTAGAATATAATTTGTTTGTTTAACTCTCCACAGGCATAGAAATGCTGTTATCTTGCCTGTTTTCATCCACTGTTTTTATTTTACTATAAAAAGAGGAAAGACATCTAGAGGTCCGGCATTCCATATATCCTTTTTATAAAAAAAAAGATAAATATAGAAAAGTTTCTATGTGTATTATCAGCTTCATTGGGTATAAAATAATATAGAACAAGCAAAATAATTGAAATAGGTATCACGTTGAAATAAGTTTTTTCCAGTTTTTATAAAACTATATCTTATGCACATAAGAGGTATTAAAATGATAACTATATGCAAAATAACATTAAAATCGATTATTTAAATAAATTTTTAATCTCTTTTCAGGGCTCAGATTCTCCTTCACGTGGAATATCTCCAAACAACAATGTTCATCGTATAACAGTACAAAAGCCTCATCCTCCCAAACTGCATATGCGAATACACAGAAATAATAAAAACCACAATAACCAGTCAAACTCCACACCGCAATCTGCAAAACGCAAAAAACAGATGAAAAACAACAGATATATAGAAATCAAGTAGTCTTTGTTAAGTCTTATAAATAAGCTAGTAGTAGTAGCAGTAGTGACCGTGGAAGGAGGTGCTCCGCCCTGAATGCAACGTGTATATTTAAAACATTAAAAAAAAAGATATTTTAAATATGTTGATAACCAATAGACCAATAATTGCATTTATTGTTTCATTCATTTTTCTTTTTTTTTAATAGCATATATTAAAATTTAAGATGTAAATTTAAAAACCGATAGATTTTGCAAAAAGAACAAAAAAAAGGAGAAAAACAGAATAATTGTATATATATAAAACTGAAAATTTTTAAAAACATGTCTCGACATATAGATTACACCTATGATTATTATTGTTCTTTGTTAATTTTAAGTGATAATACTTTGCATATGCATTTTTTATATAAACTGGCTAGAAGATTTATGTTACTGTTTGTGTTTATATACAGAATGGAGTACCTCCTCAGTTATCTACTGTTTAGTTTTAATTCGAGTCATGTTTTTGTGATTATTACCATTTCCGTATCGGTAAGTGTTTTTTATAAACCGAACAAGATGGTGATTATGTCTGTTGAAACTAAAAATTTTATCGCAGGATAAATACCTTAATTTTTAAGGGAATGTTACGAGTATTTCTCAATTTTCTAAAATTATTTTTTCAGGGTTCTTTAAAAATCTTAATTTTTTGTAAAAATTATGTAATAGCGAATAACTTTCGTTATATTTGTATTTAAATCTTTCTTTAGCATTTTTAGTAACTTTGTATCAAATTGTGAAATGATATTCAGGATATTTTCTAAAAATGAAATATAATAATTTGTATCAGATTATTTAGTGAATTTGAAATGTAAATAAATATATAAATCTGATTATAAAAGATTGTGATAATCGAAATATTTAATATTTCCAGGGAATTCAAAAGTGGGAATGAAATTAAACAGTTGTTTATATACATACACTTGTTGCAAGAAGAAAGTTCAATTCTCTGCAGTTTTTGATAATTTCATGTGATTTTTTAATTTTACAATTGAATTATCAAAAATAAGGTATGTATATTTGTTTTGGCAGTTTACATTTTCAGTCGGTAGGTATATTTATTTTTTTTGTGTTAATTGTAATTTTTTGTTTTATTTGGTCAATTTAGATCAACTTTATTTGCAATGTCACAGTGGATTATTTAATCCCTTTGGAATAAGACAATTAATTTGATACCTTCCAAAAATTAAAATTTAATCATTTTAAACTTTTTTATTCATATTTCGACACTTCATACGCAACTGTTGTAGGATTAAGCAATTATATTAGTTCGTAGTATCTAAGACATTTTGTTTAACTTGCGAATATTTTATCTTGTGTAATCTTATTAAAAATTTATATAAAATTTTTAATAAGAATAGACATTTAAGTCGTATTGCAGTACAAAGAACTAAAAAAAAAATGTAAAAAAAACAATAAAACAAAAAACTGTAATTTTTAAAATAAATTTGTGCCTAGTCTTTTTTTATGTCTATTTATTCAATTCTGATATTTTTCAATATACCTACCTATCTACCTATATATTTACATTTATAAGAATTTTGATCAACATTAATAGCATATCCTCATACTTTTTTTGTAGAGATTGTATGGTACTTATTAGGAGTATGTATTATCGATAATTAGAATTTTAAATAACAACTACGTATGTAATTCATTTTTGTATTAACTTGATGTCTTCAAATAATGTAGCTCTCTATTATTTTGGCAAAAACAATTTAAAAAAAAATGAAGCAAATTTAACTTATTTTCACTTAGTTTATATCACAGTAAGTAGAAAATACTTTTTTATGGAAGTTGTAAATATTTACTATTATAATTAAATATGTAACCCAGAACAATATTACATTTATATCTCGCAATTTCTTAACTATAACGGGTAGACTTGCTCGTTATAAAAACTGAGAAGCATACAACCAAAAAATATATGTATATACATATGTATTTTTCATTTTGGCTGTTTTCTTAATTAGTTTATTATTGCATAAAATATCTGTTGGAAACTGTAAAAAAGCAAATTAACCCTACATATTTTTATTTTCATAACTACTGAATTAATAAAATTTCAAAAAAATACAAAGAAAAATACCCAATTATATTCCTTTAATTTAATCACACAATCATAAATATTTGCAATCTATTTAAATGAAAGTAATTTGATTTTTAAATTATCACATTATTCTGTTATTAGTTTTAGCACCAGTAAACTAATTTATAGTATTAAATATCCATATACGGTCAAACTCGGTTGTAATGAGATTGTAACCGGGAATCAAAAAACTGTGCGAGTGAATACAATTTCAAATGTTAATACGTAAAATGCTTGTAATCTTATATCTTAATATTTTATTATAGGTACTCATTCCACTTAAAATAATGATAAATGAGATGTTGAAATATACAATAAACTGATAAAAGAATAATAGGGATAAAATAAATAATATATAACAAAAGAGAAACAAACAATTTATAAACGTTCAGATAGTCTTACAGCTACATTTCTTAGCTGACCATAAACTTTAGATGGAGGTGAACCTAATATCAAGTTGCAGATAGCTCGTCTTGCTAATTGAATATTTTGATAACTTCCTAATATATGAATTTTACTTTCTGCTAATACAATTCTAGTTTTGGTAACATTTTCGATGGTAAACTTTGTTCTGCCTCCTTTACCAGCTAGTCGACCAATAGCACGTGATTGATGATCGCCTTTTAATGTCTTCACATCTTTTATTTCGAACGATTCCACAAAAAGATCATCTAATCGTAACAAAGCTAAAGCATCCTCTACATCAAATCCATAAACAAAGGCCTATAAAAATACTATTGTACAAATTTAATTAAATGAATATGCCGAAATTACCTTGACAAAATCAGCCGCTTTTTGTAAATTGCCAATGTCGCTTGTTTGTTCACAAGTTCGTATTTCAACATTTCTAGATTTTAAATTAAATCTAATTTGCAACTGAAGATGTTCGACAATCGGAGAAAATATTTTTAACCAATTCTCTTTCAATGGCGTATATCTATGTGCTGGTACAGAAATTTTACGAACGTTCTCTTTAGTCTCGGAAAAGCTTTGCTGTCTTTGACGTTTCCTGCGAGGTGGCTTATTTCGACTTCGTCCTTGTATACCATTATGTGTATCTACCTCCATAGCTCCTTGCTTATTCATTTTCCGTTTTACTGTCTTTTTAGCTGGTTCGAAACTTTGTAGGTCAAGGTTAACTTCGTTATTCGTATCTGCCATAGTTATGCAAAAGTTCTAAAATAATAAAAACGATATATTATTGCATTTTATATTTTAAATAAAACACGTGCTCACTTTGAAATGTCAAAAGAATATTAAGGTTATTTAATAGTGACATTACACTGGACAACATTGGTATTACCGTCATTGACATTTGTGACATTACCACTACAACAAAAGATGTAAAAATCTATTCAATTTTACCTATTGTAGATATGTATGTATAATAAAAACTCCTATAATAATAATTATATTAGAGTAATTTAAAGTTTAAAAAAACGTTTAGTAATAAATTCGTAGCCAATCATGTTAAAACGAATGGTTTTGTTATAAATGCTACAACGAAACAAACGAGCTTTTGATATGTATTAGAATGCTTTGTATCTATTGGCATTAAAAGACCCCTTTGGGTTTAAACTCAAATTTCAATGGTCACAACTGTTTCATTTCATGTTTTTATTAAGCATAGATCATATATAAAATAAAAGTAACAATAACACTGGATTATTTAAATTTCAAGTACGACGCTGTAGCTAAAATACATATTTCCAGTATAATAATTAATATAAGAATTAATTTATTATATAAAACATTCCTACTCATCTGACGAAGTACACTTTTAGAATTATCTAATTGTTCGTTCGCATTTGTAAGTCTATTCTTGGCTCGAAGTAAAGTCTCTCTTTGATCACCCAATTCCGAAAGTACTTCGGTTCCAACATTTTCAGTTTCGATAGCTATCTGATGTGACCTTGCTATACTTTCCCCAGTTCTTTCTAAAATTGCTCTGCCTTCGGTAACAATTTGCCGATTGTGAGCATTCCAATCTACATTTCTATCATTATACATTTTCTTCCTAAACAGAAATAATTATTTACAACGTCGAACTTCTAACCTACAAAATTGTGACAAATATCTAAAATTCCCTATAGTTTTTTTTTATTACTAAAACACCTGTCGCTATAGCAACTTTGGATATGAAATGTCATAAACAAATCTATTTAGAATTTTTATTTACTTTCTATAATGATTAAACAAGATATCAGATTAAAATGGATTTCTTTATAATAGAGCGAACTTAATTTATACATATAATTTAATGGAAGTTATTTATCTTTATTGAACTTATAAAGTAAGATGATAAACTTATAAGATTGATTGTTTTTTAAGTGTCAAGTAAGCAAGATGATATTATTATTAATATATTATAATAGTTTTGTTGTTTCGTCTACATTTACGTTTCAATAAAAGTATTTTTAAGATTTTCAAAAATTTACTTTATATAATTTTACAATTATGGCGCAAGCGAAGGATAAAATGTCCGAAATTGATGATCATATCTTAAAACGATTCGATATACAAAAACGATTAGGGAAGGGCGCTTACGGAATTGTATGGAAAGCAATTGATAGGAAATCCAGAGAAGTCGTGGCTGTGAAAAAAATATTTGACGCTTTTCGTAATCAGACTGATGCACAACGAACGTTCAGGGAAATAATGTTTTTACGATCATTTAAAGATCATCCAAATATTGTTAAACTGTTTAGCATTCACAGGTATTGTATTGGCAATGCACTCTTTCATCTTTTAAATTTTTTCTTCACAGAGCTGCCAATAACAGAGATATCTACTTAGGATTTGAATATATGGAAACAGATCTTCATAATGTTATTAAAAAGGGAAACATTTTAAAAGACATTCACAAGAGGTACATTATGTATCAATTGTTTAAAGCTACTAAATATATCCATTCTGGGAACGTTATACATAGAGATCAAAAACCCAGTAATGTTTTATTAGATAGCTTATGCAGGTACTATTATTATGTTTATTATTTATGACAACTTATTAATGTTATTATGTAAAGATGTAAAATAGCAGATTTTGGATTAGCACGGTCTTTAACGCAAATTGTTAGTGGAAGTCCAAATGACACAGATCCAACACTCACCGATTATGTAGCTACTAGATGGTACAGAGCACCAGAAATATTAATCGCTAATAGAAAGTATTAATTAACATTTACTTTTTCTTGAAATCATTTAGTGGATAATATATTTCAGATATACAAAAGGAATAGATATGTGGAGTTTGGGTTGCATATTAGGAGAAATGTTGTTAGGAAAACCAATCTTTCCTGGTACTTCCACGGTAAATCAGGTTGAAAAAATTATGGCTACAATACCAATACCTTCATCAGACGGTAAATATATAAACAAATAAATAGAGAAGCTGTGCATCTGTTTAAAGTCTAAAATTTAATTAAAGGAATTCTATATTCCAATTATTACATTATCTTATTCTAATATTATAGGTGCATGGTTGTTGTTTAAAACTAATAACAAAAACTTTAAATAATGCGGCCCACCTTGCAGATCTTATCCCTTCTATTATAGATATTTGTAGTAGTACATTAAATACATGTAAACTGATCTAATTATTTATTTTAATGCAGATATTGCAACAGTTTGTTCATCTGGAGTGGGATCGTCCATGATCAAGAATTCGGTTTCATTACAACGAATCTCGTTTAAAACTCTTTTAGGCGATTCCATAACTGAAGATTCATTAGACCTAATTTACAAGCTATTACTGTTTAATCCATTTAAAAGATTAACTGCTCAACAAGCTTTGCAGCACACTTATATTTCCAAGTATTAGCATACATTTCCTATTAAAATAGTGAATACATAATTTTTTATTACAGATTTCACAATCCAGCCGAGGAACCAGAAATGAATGTAAATGTAATTCCACCATTAAATGATGATATTCGTCTTACAGTGGATGATTATAGAAATAAATTATATGAAATAATGTCAACACATCATAATAATAGATCAACTAAGCCACTCGTTTCAAAAATGTCTATGCGACTTAATTCAGATTTGAAATCGGAGATAAAAGGAAAATTTATAAAAAATACAAATAGTTTTATAAAACCCTCAAATTACTCTAAAGAAAAATTTGAAGTAAGAGTTTCTCATAACGAATTAAGAAATAAACATATTAGTCACACTAAATCGGATTTAAAAACTGTAAAAAAATATGAACCTCCAGAACCAAAAACCGTTAAAACTTTAGGTGAAATTAAAAAGTATGTGCATTCAGCCTGTGATTTTACATCCCATGAAAAACTTCATAGAAAAAATATGTGTTCAAAAAGTAACCCGTATGTGCAGTCATTTAATAGTTACAATCCTAAACATGGAATTATAACACAAAGTGCATTGATGGAACTGCGAGCAGCAGGGATGCGATGATTTTTTGAAAATATAGGGTTTATAATTTTTTGGGGGGTTTTAACACCATTATATGAATAATTTTATCACTTGATCACTTTTTGATCTGTTTATAGAACGTTTGACAGTATTATAAATATTTTGCACTTGTGTATTTATATATATTGAAAATAAAAATTTTACAAATAAAATCATTTACCTACAATTGTAATAAAAGTCATTAGCTATCCAATGACTGGAGGTATAGATGCGATGATCCTATTTAAGTAAAACTACTTTTTATATTTAAGACAACTCGGATTAGATTCAGAAACATTATTTATTTCAAAAAGCGTTTCGATAATAAATGTTTAGGACCTGCAACGACTATGCAAATACAGTTTGTACTTGACCGGTAATAAATTAGCGGTTTAAAATTTGAATCTACAGATGTTTGCGAATCTCATGTGTTTACAAAATCTTGTATTCGTAAAGTTCTGTGTATAATGAATATTATCAAGTTCAAGGCCAATTATTAATAATTAAAAAAATACCCCAAATTTAAGGAGCAGTCCCTTCCAATAACTTACACGGAAACTATCGTCTCAATGAATGTATCCAAGTAAATTATTTTACAAATAGCTTATTTGGTACTTTATTTGAGGATTTAAAGACCCTACAATAAGTATATAAGGTTTTCATTATAATAATTATTATTATGAGTGCACAGGCATTTATGTTTTATATTGAAAACATTAATTAGGATGTGTATTATTGTCACCGATTCATATGTGTTTTTGAATTTGTTAAAAATTAATTGTACTTTTTATAAACGTAAACGCTAATTATTACGTATATATTGTGATTTGAAGTGACCCCCATAACAAACCGCAACATCTCCTCATCGACTAAAATCACATCACAGACGTCACATTTGACATTTGACAATAAACAAGTTGTGGGGGAAATGTGAGGACAATGTAGAGACAGCTGTCAAGATGGCTGCAAGTGATAGTAAAGCTCCATTAAGATATGTAAAAAGAGTGCAATTTGGTATTATAAGTCCAGATGAAATAGTAAGTAAAATAATATACAAGTTCTATATATTCGTTTCGATAACGAATTAAAACCCAAACTTCTACTAGAATATTAATTTTTTAAGCAGATGTTGGCTAGTGTAAATACGTTAACTTTCGAGTGTTCAAGTAAATTGCACAATAATTAAAAACTCCAAAAATGGATCGTTTTTAATTACCTATATACAATTTATTACATATAAACTTACTTTAGTTAATTTATTAATTTATTTACATACTTGTAAAGAATAGATCAAACAATAAATACTTATGCGCATCACTTTGATTAAAATAAGTGGGAAATTTAAATGCATAAACATAACCTCAAATATAATGTTTGTTAACATTAAATTTATTTTATTTAGCGTCGAATGTCTGTTACGGAGGGCGGGATCCGATTTCCAGAAACAATGGAAGCGGGCCGCCCAAAATTGGGTGGCCTTATGGATCCTAGACAAGGTGTTATGGACAGAAATTCACGTTGTCAAACTTGTGCTGGAAATATGACCGAATGTCCGGGCCACTTTGGTCACATTGATCTTGCAAAACCTGTATTTCACGTTGGTTTTATAACAAAAACAATTAAAATATTAAGATGTGTATGTTTCTATTGCAGTAAACTATTGGTTAGCCCGGTAAGTGATTGTACTTATTTCCATTTATATTAATAATAATAATAATAAAAAAATAACGTTTGCAAATTTTATTAGAACAATCCAAAAATAAAAGAAGTGGTTATGAAATCTAAAGGTCAACCGAGAAAACGTTTAGCCTTCGTATACGACCTATGTAAAGGTAAAAATATTTGCGAAGGAGGTGATGAAATGGACGTTGGAAAAGAAGGAGAAGATCCGAGTACGTATTTGACATAAAGATTATGAGTAATTATCGAAGAATGTGATTATAGGCAAAAGACAGGGTCACGGTGGTTGTGGACGTTACCAACCAAATATTAGAAGAGCTGGTCTTGACTTAACTGCCGAATGGAAACACATTAACGAAGACTCACAGGAAAAAAAAATAGCCTTGTCAGCTGAAAGAGTTTGGGAAATTTTAAAACATATCACAGGTATTATTACTTGTTCGTAACAACTTGCGTTTGGTAAAAAAATATATTGTTTGTAGACGAAGAATGTTTTATATTGGGCATGGATCCAAAATTTGCTAGGCCAGATTGGATGATAGTTACCGTTCTTCCTGTGCCTCCTCTACCAGTTCGTCCTGCTGTTGTTATGTATGGGTCGGCAAAAAATCAAGACGATCTTACACATAAATTAGCAGACATAATTAAATCTAATAATGAACTTCAAAGAAACGAAGCAGCTGGTGCTGCTGCACATGTAATCTCAGAAAACATAAAAATGTTACAGTTTCATGTTGCAACTTTGGTCGATAATGATATGCCCGGCATGCCAAGGTACAGTGTCGAGTAAATTTAAAAGCATCATAAGCCAATTAAATATTTTTAGAGCTATGCAAAAATCGGGCAAACCTTTAAAAGCAATAAAAGCTCGATTAAAAGGTAAGGAGGGACGAATTAGAGGAAATCTTATGGGCAAACGAGTGGACTTCTCGGCCCGTACTGTTATAACACCGGATCCAAATTTAAGAATAGATCAAGTGGGTATACCTAGAAGTATTGCTCAAAATCTTACTTTCCCAGAGATTGTTACGCCTTTTAACTTTGACAAGTATGTAATGTTATTTGTTTGTGCAAAATTGATCAAGGGTTTTTAGAATGCTGGAGTTAGTACAACGTGGTAATTCACAATATCCTGGTGCAAAATATATTGTACGAGATAATGGTGAGAGAATCGATTTACGTTTCCATCCAAAACCTTCCGATTTGCATCTTCAGTGTGGATATAAGTAAGTAAATTCAAAAATAGTTTTAAGAAAAGAAGTTAATTTACTGTTTTCAAATAAAAATTTAAAGTTTTAAAACAATTTTTATCAGTTTTTTAAGTGAATGAAATGTGAGTTAAATCAAATATATTAATGTTTATAGAGTTGAAAGACATATTCGTGACGGAGATCTTGTAATATTCAATCGTCAACCTACATTACACAAGATGAGTATGATGGGTCACAGAGTCAAAGTCCTGCCATGGTCTACTTTTCGCATGAATCTGAGCTGCACTTCTCCTTATAATGCTGATTTTGATGGAGATGAAATGAACTTGCATGTTCCTCAAAGTATGGAAACAAGAGCTGAAGTGGAAAATCTTCACATAACACCGCGTCAAGTAAGTTTTGAACTTTTTAATTTTATAATTGTTGAATAGTAAATTATAAAAATTTTAATTGTAATAATAACTGCAAAAATTAATAAAGTAAAATTTTCGATAGAAAAGATATTACAAACATTTAGAAATTCGATTCATTTAATGTTTAGATTATTACACCACAAGCTAACAAGCCTGTGATGGGTATTGTGCAAGATACCTTGACGGCAATACGGAAGATGACAAAAAGGGATGTTTTTATAAACAAAGAGCAGATGATGAATCTGCTTATGTTTTTACCAATATGGGATGGTAAAATGCCAAGACCTGCCATACTTAAACCACAACCTTTGTGGACTGGTAAACAACTATTTTCGCTCATCATTCCTGGAAATGTAAACATGATTCGAACACATTCCACACATCCCGACGATGAAGATGATGGTCCATATAAATGGATATCTCCAGGAGATACTAAAGTATGGTTTCTTTGAATTTGTATGTTAAGTTATAATATGATAAATTATAATTAGGTTATGGTGGAACATGGAGAACTAGTTATGGGTATCTTGTGTAAGAAAACTTTAGGTACATCTGCAGGGTCTTTGCTTCATATCTGTATGTTAGAACTTGGACACGAAGTATGCGGAAGGTTTTATGGAAATATTCAAACTGTAGTAAATAATTGGTTACTACTCGAAGGTAATAATTGTCTTATTTAATAACTTTTATTTATAAATTATTTATTTTTAGGTCACAGCATTGGTATTGGAGATACGATTGCTGATCCTCAAACTTATTTAGAAATTCAAAAAGCAATAAAAAAAGCTAAAGAAGATGTAATAGAAGTTATTCAAAAAGCGCACAATATGGAATTAGAACCGACTCCTGGTAACACGTTAAGGCAAACTTTTGAAAATCAAGTAAATAGAATTTTAAATGACGCTCGAGACAGAACTGGTGGTTCTGCAAAGAAATCTTTAACAGAATATAACAATTTAAAAGCTATGGTCGTCGCCGGATCTAAAGGCTCTAACATAAATATTTCTCAGGTTAGCTATGTTATTATTTTCGAGAAGTGTTTGTACATTAATTAATTTACTAATTAATTAATTAATATAATTTAAAGTGAAAATTTAACGGCTGTAGTTATTATTTGAAGCTACTTTTATTAAGAAATATTGTTGTAGGTTATTGCTTGTGTAGGACAACAAAATGTTGAAGGAAAACGAATTCCTTTTGGTTTTCGCAAACGTACACTTCCACATTTTATTAAAGATGATTACGGTCCAGAATCGAGAGGTTTTGTCGAGAATTCGTACCTAGCCGGCTTAACGCCGTCTGAATTTTATTTTCACGCTATGGGTGGCCGAGAAGGTCTTATTGATACTGCCGTAAAAACTGCAGAAACTGGATATATTCAAAGACGTCTTATAAAGGCTATGGAATCTGTAATGGTACATTATGACGGTACTGTACGTAATTCTGTTGGGCAATTAATTCAATTGCGATATGGTGAAGATGGTCTTTGTGGTGAAATGGTCGAATTTCAAACATTAATTACAATAAAATTAAGTAATAAAGCTTTTGAACGAAAATTCCGTTTTGATCCCAGTAATGAACGTTATTTAAAAAGAATATTTAATGAAGACGTCAGCAGACAGTTAATGGGATCGGGAGAAGTAATATCGGAGTTGGAAAGGGAATGGGAACAGCTTCAAAAAGACAGGGAAGCACTAAGGCAGATTTTCCCAAGTGGAGGGTCTAATGTTGCATTGCCGTGCAACTTGCAAAGAATGATATGGAATGTTCAAAAAATTTTTCACATTAATAAAAGGGCTCCTACAGATCTTTCACCTTTAAGAGTCATACAAGGTATGTGGATATCATATAGTTTCATTGATCTACTGTTTAAAACAGTTATTGCAGAAATATAGGAATTGTTTTTAAAATCTTTGAAATTGAAAATGTTTTTATCAGAAATGTAAAATTTATGCATAATTCTACATACCTATAAAGTGTAGTTCACATTCACTTTGTGTATGAGTCGTTATAAAACAAAATGAATGTATTGCTTGTTGTTTTTTGTACATATGTTAATAAAAAATACACGAATATAATTTTTATCCATTAATACAGTATAGTCTACATTTACAACATTATTTTTGGTTAATAATACTGCTTTAAATTTAATTTAAAAAAATTACATTTCGTCTTGACAAATTCTAAATAACTTTACCACTTAAAAGATTTTTTACTTTTAAAAAGTAATATTAATTGTTTATTATTATTATTGCAGGAGTTAGAGAGTTATTACAAAAGTGTATTATAGTAGCTGGAGATGATCGGTTATCAAAACAAGCTAATGAAAATGCTACTCTTTTGTTTCAATGTCTAGTGCGATCTACTCTTTGTACAAAATCTGTGTCAGAGGAATTTAGATTAAGTTCAGAAGCTTTTGAATGGTTAATTGGTGAAATCGAAACACGATTTCAACAAGCGCAGGTAAACTACCATAAAATATAAAAATAACATTAAATAAAATTTGAAAATATTCAGGCAAATCCAGGAGAAATGGTTGGTGCTCTTGCTGCACAATCTTTGGGTGAACCTGCAACTCAAATGACACTGAACACCTTCCATTTTGCTGGTGTATCATCAAAAAACGTAACTTTGGGAGTTCCTCGCCTTAAGGAAATTATTAATATTTCTAAAAAACCCAAAGCGCCATCTCTCACAGTTTTTTTGACGGGCGTGGCAGCCCGTGATGCCGAAAAAGCAAAAAATGTACTTTGTCGTCTTGAGCACACAACATTAAGAAAAGTTTGTATAAATAAAACGTGGATTGAATTTTTTTAATTTTTTATTCTTAGGTAACTGCAAATACGGCAATTTATTATGATCCAGATCCACAAAATACTGTCATTCCTGAAGATCAAGAATTTGTAAATGTTTATTATGAAATGCCCGATTTTGATCCTACACGGATATCTCCTTGGTTGCTGCGTATTGAATTGGATAGAAAAAGAATGACAGGTAAGAATAATGCATATGTATTAAAAATAGCAATTATTAGATAATTATACTAAATCTTAAAATAATGAAAATTTTAAGACACATAATATTTCTTTGTTTAAGTTTAATAGTATAAAATCTAAACATTTAAATTTTCTTATTTGTCTCTATTTCTTATAAATATTATGTATTTAAAATTAACGAAATTCAACGAACAATCTCGATTAAAAATAGAAAAATCTGTGTGTGTGTGTGTGTGTGTGTATGTATGTATGTATGTATGTATGTATGTATGTATGTATGTATGTATGTTTAAAGATTACAAAATGGCATGTAATTAAGAGTGTAATACCTAGTATGTCTAATAATTATGAAAATATATATTATCTTTTGAATTGCTATTGATAACTATAATAAATTAATTTTTATTTGAAAATTATCTTTGCAGTTTTGTTCTTAATTGTAAATTAAATGAAAAATTATTGTATTGTAGATAAAAAGCTAACAATGGAACAAATAGCGGAAAAAATTAATGCAGGTTTTGGAGATGATTTAAACTGTATTTTTAATGATGATAATGCCGAAAAATTGGTGTTACGTATACGCATAATGAATAGTGATGATAATAAGTTCATTGAAGGAGCCGATGAAGATGTAGACAAAATGGACGATGATATGTTTCTTAGATGTATTGAAGCAAATATGTTGAGTGATATGACATTACAGGTTTGTTTAATAAATATTACATTTTTTACAATCTTATTTTATTAACTTTAAAATTTATTTTAGGGCATTGAAGCCATATCAAAAGTATATATGCATTTACCTCAAACAGATAGTAAAAAGCGTATTGTAATAACAGAAACTGGCGAATTTAAAGCTATTGCCGAATGGTTATTGGAAACTGATGGTACCAGTTTAATGAAAGTACTTTCAGAGAGGGATGTCGATCCAGTTCGCACTTTTTCAAATGATATTTGTGAAATTTTTTCTGTGAGTAATTTGTAATATGTGCAGATATTGCTTATAATAAACTTTTAATTCAGGTATTGGGTATTGAAGCTGTTCGTAAGTCAGTAGAAAAAGAAATGAATGCTGTGTTACAATTCTACGGCCTCTATGTAAATTACCGTCATCTGGCTTTGTTATGTGATGTGATGACAGCAAAGGGTCATCTTATGGCTATAACACGTCACGGAATCAATCGACAAGACACCGGTGCACTCATGAGATGTTCTTTTGAAGAAACAGTCGATGTACTTATGGATGCAGCTTCGCATGCTGAAGTTGATCCTATGAGAGGGGTTTCTGAAAATATTATTATGGGACAGTTGCCTCGAATGGGTACTGGTTGTTTTGATTTATTATTGGACGCCGAGAAATGTAAAATGGGTATACCAATACCGCAAACTAACGGTGGCGATATAATGAGTTCAGGAATGTTTTTTGGATCTGCCAATACACCCAGCATGAGTCCTGGAGGTTCTATGACTCCTTGGAATCAAGGTGCTACACCGTACGTTGGCGGAAGTGCATGGTCTCCTCAAAGTATGTATAATTAAACAAAATTGTTGATTAAGAATAAGTTACTAATAATGATATGTTATTAGGCATGTTGGGAAGTGGTATGACACCTGGTGGACCAGCATTTTCTCCGTCAGCAGCTTCGGATGTTTCTGGAATGTCTCCTGCATATGGAGCTTGGTCATCTCCAACTCCTCAATCACCGGCCATGTCTCCATATATACAGTCGCCTAGAGCGACATCTCCTTCTTACAGTCCATCCAGCCCTGCCTATCATCCTGTAGCATCCCCTTCGATGACTCCTGTATCTCCAGGGTATTCCCCCAGCTCGCCCGGTTATTCACCTACCAGCCCTAATTATAGTCCTACAAGTCCGAGTTATTCACCGACGAGTCCAAATTATAGTCCTACTTCGCCTTCATATTCCCCAACAAGCCCTAGTTATTCGCCCACATCACCAAGCTATTCTCCAACTTCTCCATCTTATTCACCCACTTCTCCATCTTACAGTCCTACATCTCCTAGTTATTCTCCCACTTCACCATCTTACTCGCCCACTTCTCCTTCTTACAGCCCTACCTCGCCAAGTTATTCGCCCACTTCGCCTAGTTATTCACCTACGTCACCTTCATACAGTCCAACATCTCCTAGCTATTCGCCAACTTCTCCTGGTTACTCTCCTACGTCACCAAATTATTCAACCACATCTCCCGGTTACTCTTTATCCTCACCAAGATATTCTCCTGCTTCTCCCAGCTATTCTCCCACATCTCCAAGTTACTCCCCGTCATCTCCTCAATATTCGCCTACGTCTCCTAGTTATTCGCCGTCATCTCCAAAATATTCCCCCACATCTCCTAGTTATTCGCCAGCATCGCCCTCTTTTACGGGAGGAAGTCCCCAATATTCACCAACATCACCGAGTTATTCTCCAACTTCACCAAATTACTCTCCGTCGTCTCCTCAACACACACCTGCTGCTAGTTCTAGGTATTCCCCATCATCACCAAATTATTCTCCTACTTCTCCTAGTTATTCG
Source organism: Rhagophthalmus giganteus (assembly GCA_036326145.1). NCBI lineage: Eukaryota > Metazoa > Arthropoda > Insecta > Coleoptera > Rhagophthalmidae > Rhagophthalmus > Rhagophthalmus giganteus. Next base: position 54,964,810 of record JARFJA010000001.1, read on the forward strand.
CCAACCTCTCCACAGTACTCACCGAATGCTAGCACTAAATATTCACCCACTTCTCCCACATATACTCCAACTTCCCCTAGTTATTCCCCTGCTAGCCCTGCGTATTCTCCAGAACCGCCAAGGTATTCACCGTCGTCGCCAAGCTATTCTCCGACAAGTCCAGATATTGATCAAGATTAAATAAACTTTCTGTTAATTTAATATTATTTAATACTTAAGTTAATTTAAATACGTATTATTGTGCTTATAATTATGCAGTAATACTATATTATATATAAGATTCCTGTTGATTTTATATTTTTGTACGATCAAATAATATGAAAGATCGATTAAAATTGTGCAGTAGATTAATTCCTAAATTATTTTTATTCGCAATTTTATATAAATTAAATGAAAAAAAAATTATATAGCAAAGGCTGTTTTCTATAGTGTTTTAAAAATATTTTTAACTCCTAACGGGTTACATTGCACAGTCTTTCTAAAACCAAAATAAGAAAAAATATGTAAGTACATACAATATGTTGTAATAATAGAATAAATAAATATCTTTAAGAGTTGAATGCCTTTATTTTCAATTTACTTATTGGTATATTATAATCTACATGGCTATCTATATAATTTTTAGAAATTGCTTGAAAATTTTGAATCGATTGAAACACGTACAGATTGTCATTTCTTGCTTTGTCATATTCTAAAAACGAGTTTTAGACCATACACCAACTTTAATCAAGAATAAAATTTTTTGAGAGACCAATAAGTAATAAAAAAAATTTCATATGGTGCAGACTATTTGACGGACTGTATATCACGTATATTACGCTGGGCATTTTTTTTTTGGCAAAATTTTGACCGCAAGGGTTTGAGCCGTAACGTTCAGAACAAGTCGAAAACGATTAGAAAACTCATATTTCAGGTATTAGGAAGCAATAAATAACGAACTGTCGGCGTTTAAATAGATTATATTTTTTTATAATCTCGATAAAATGACACTACCTGCTACGCATAAAACAGGTCCGGAATTAGTTGAAAAGTAGTTTTTCGAGAATAACAATCAAGAAATGACAATGTAAGCGCGTTTGCGGCGATTTAAAATTTTTGCCAAATCTCGAAAAAATCCCTTAGTATAACTCGGCTTTTTTTTGGCAAAATTTTAACCGCAAGGGTTTCGGCCGTAACGTTATAACAAGTCGAAAACGATTAGAAAACTCGTATTTCAAGTATTACGAAGCAATAACTGCCGGCGTTTAAATAGATTATAATTTTTTATAATCTCGATAAAATGACACTACCTGATACGCATAGAATAGGTGCGGAATTACTTGAAAAATAGTTTTTCGAGAATAACAATGTAACAAATGTTTCCATCGATTTAAAATTTTAGCGAAATCCGAAAAAAGCCTTGTAATAGTTCATGGTTTTTTTTTGACAAAATTTTAACCGAACGGAATGATATTTGATGATTGATCTAAAATTTTGTTATTCCTTTCTCCCGAAATTCCACAGTTTTCTACTTGAGAACTTGGTTCAGAGATTACCGTATTTTTAAATTTGGAAATAAAAAAATGTAATTCTTTATATTTAGCACCAAAATTCGCTTTTTAAAGCAGATGGTATTTTCCTCTTTCTGATTTTATTGAACATAATATTTTTGAAAAGAAGTTGCTCGTTTTTTAATTGTTGTAGCTGATAAGTAATTAGAAGTTAAATTTTTCCAATTTTTAAAATCGTTATGTTGCACGAATCAGCTTCTTCTAAATTATTATATATATATATATATATATATATATATATATATATATATAATAGTATATATATATATATATATATATATATATATATATATATACATAAATACTTAGAAAAACGTCGCACATGAAAAAATAAATCAAACTCGTTTAACATAAGTAGGTGCTTGACCTATATTAATTAATGCTTAATATTAATAATATAATACCTAATAAAAATGCTACATGTATTCTAGTGACATGCAAAAGCAAAACACTAAAGGTAACTTAAATAAAAGGCATATGTAACAGGATGTAACCCACCGAACGTGACATGACCTTGGTTCTGGCCAACGTCCATTTCAATGTAAGGATGGTAGAGACACTATCCTTAATTTCCAGGAATTGTTTCGGGTAAATGCCCCTTAATCTTGTTCAACTGCAACAAAAATCACATACTGTTATTTAAGTTGCATAAGCAATGTTTCGTGTGAACGGGTCTATCTTTTAAGCATGATGCATAAGTACCGCTGTATATATACCCTTGGTTCGGGAAAGTTGACTTTCGGACGACAGGTTTTTGGGTGAACGTCCCTTTTCGCATTGCAGCAGTCGTTATTGAACACGTGCTTCTAACTTTATAAGAAGTTTTATTGAAGAAGTTAGATTTTAACTTAGAAATATGGGCAGAAGAAAACCTCATATTAAAAATAAACAAAATGTAAGCAAAAAGATAAATATAAAAACATAACCTTTCAAAATTATTACAGATTTATTTTAAAGTAGAATTGTTTGTTTACAGAGTCGTCAAAAGCAAGAAAGAGATCAGAAGAAACCTTACAATGATATAATTAAAGAAAATGAAAATTTTATGAAATATTATAAAGTAAGTTTAAAACTGTGAATATACTTTAAACGTTTCAGACAATTTTGTTTTACTCGATCTATGAAGTATAATAGTAATACTCAGTATAATATTAAAAGTAGAACATTTTAGACTCAAAATATATGCAGTAATGAGGAATGGGAAGATTTTATAACAGCTTTAAAGTCTGACTTGCCTACCACTTTTCGCATTACTGGTTCAAAAGAAGAGGCTAAAAAAATGTTGGAAATTGTGCAAGGAGAAATTATTCAAGAATGTCTGAAACAAAGTCAAGATAGCAATGAAACTAACATTACACCCTTACCTTGGTAAGTATCGTCGTCTACGTTGAATGTTGTTAGAGACACTTATATAAAGTCTGTGCAATCGATTCAAAATTACAACTAGAGGTGCGTGCATCAGTGACTAATGAAATCTATTATATATGGTTTAGAACTTTACTATTTGCTGTAACTTTTTAAAATTGAAAAATAAAGTTCGGTTTTCGCTTTACATCTGTTAAAACTACAGTTAATGTATTTTTTGTAAAGTAGACAAGAAATTATTCTGAAAATATGTAATCATCAAATCAGATGAAAATATCAGAAGGGAATTGGTACATTTTTATTTTATTCCTATTTATTTGTGTGCAATTAGGCACAACAATGTTTTAGCTTCATAATCTTTAATTGCTACGTAATTTCCACACTTTAAATGAAAATTCTAATTGTAATATACAAGTGTCTCTAACAACAATCTACGCAGACGATGGTAAGTATAAAGTTCTAAAATAACATGGATTAATTATAAATAAGCTGCACAAGATCTAAAATACAAATAATACATTAACTAAAGATAACATTAATTATTTAAATGTCCCACTATCTCACATTTACATATTTTTTAGGTATCCTGATAAATTAGCTTGGCAATTACATTTAACGAGGAAAGATATTCGACGAAGCGAAGCATATTTTAAGCTACATAATTTTTTAATAACCGAAACCGAAAATGGGACAATATCTCGTCAGGAAACTGTAAGCATGATACCTCCGTTACTTCTAGATGTCAAGTCGCACCATAAAGTAATGAATTTTAACAATTCATTGTTACTTACAGTTAGTATTAATACTTGTTTTTAGGTGTTAGATATGTGTGCAGCACCTGGATCAAAGACTGCTCAAATTATAGAAATGTTACATGCCGATGGTGACAATATTTTACCAAAAGGGTATGTAATAGCAAATGATATTAATAATAAACGTTGTTACATGTTAGTTCATCAAGCAAAACGCCTTAATTCTCCTTGTATGGTGGTTATAAATCATGATAGTGCTATTTTACCTAATTTGATGGAAACTGAAGAAAACGGTTGTGTTAGACAAGTAAATTTAATTTATCGAGTAGTACATGTTGAACATAATTTTATTTTGATTCAGGTCCAATACGACAGGGTATTATGTGATGTTCCTTGTTCAGGTGACGGAACTTTAAGGAAAAATCCTGATATATGGATGAAATGGACACCGGCAAATTGTTTGCACCAGCACGTGTATGTTTTTTTGGGGTACCCATTTCAATGGTTACTTTATTAATTTTTTTTTATTATGTAGAGTTCAGTCTAGAATTTTAAGAAGAGGAGTTGATCTTGTAGCTGTCGGAGGACGTTTAGTTTATTCCACTTGCTCATTAAATCCAATAGAAAATGAAGCAGTAATTCATCGGGTTCTTGTTGAAACATGTGGTGCAGTACGGTTGGTTGATGTCAGTAGTGTTGTTCCAGAATTGAAATATTCGCCAGGTCTTAATTTTTATAACTATTCTGAAGTTACCATAAAATTTGTTTGTAAAATATCAGTTTTGTAAATTTCAAATAATTTCTATTTTACACTACAAGAATATTTAACAATTGTAATACGGAAGTTTCTTTTAGGTTTGGATAATTGGTTAGTAAGTAATAAATATTTGGAATTTTATAAGTCTTACGACGAGGTGCCTCAACAATGGAGCACAGTTATAAAACCTCACATGTTTCCACCTAAACCAGAAGACAAAGATAAATATCATCTTAATAGATGGTGATTTGTATTTTTACTTTATTATTACTGAAAATTTCAATGTTAAGTTTTTAGTATTCGTATTTTACCTCATCAACAAAATACAGGAGCATTTTTTGTGGCAGTATTAGAAAAAGTACAACCTATTACTATAAAAGAAGTAATTGCAAATGAAGAGCCAAGTAGCAATGATGCATCACCATCTGAATCTGTATCTTGCAATAATAGTAATAAACGTGAACACGAAAATTTATTATCTACGCATCGTAAAAAACGACGTTTTGAAGGATATAGAGAAGATCCTTTTGTATTTTTTAGTGATAATGAAACTGTTTGGTCAGATATCAAATCTTACTATGAAATATCTGATGAATTTGATCCAAAATGTCTATTAACTAGATGTTTAGGAGGAAAAAAGAAAAATATTTATTTTACCTCTCCTGCTGTTAAGGACTTAGTACTCCAAAATCAAAACGCTGTTAAATTTATTAATACCGGAATTAGAACTTTGGTTAGATCAGATAACCGAAATATGAAGTGCGCTTTTAGGTAAATTATTTTTAATGTTCTGAAATTTTTTTTGTGCTTAATTGTAATTTCAGGCTAGCTCAGGAGGGATTAGAAAGTATTATTCACTATATGGGGAAAGCCCGTAAATTAAGTATTCCTAAAGATGATTTAATTATGTTGTTATTAAATGATACACCAGAAAAACCTCATATGGTCACTTCTTTATCAGAAGTTGTTCAAAAACAGGTAGAAACTTTAAGTAAGTATATGTACCTACTTAATTAAGATAAAAAATGTACGAATTAATTATTATTATGGTGGTCTTTAATAAGAAAAAATTGTTGGTCTGAATTATAGGCGATTTAGAAACTGAAAATTGCAACTTGATATTACAAGATACAAAGATATTCTTTATTTTCGATTAGTAGATGTTTTAGGATCAGTGAAAATTCAGCTGTTGAAAGTTACTTATTCTAAAAATATACAACTGCTGTAAAAGTAAAGTGGCATTGTTATTATATTGCCCTACTGTATTCTACATAATTTAAGGTTTATCATAAATGTTCTGCTCTACAATGCTTAATCTTCTTTAATTAATATGTAAGGTTTGATTAATTAGATTTTTTACTTTATTTTTGTATGACAATTATCTACATACATTTTAATATAGTATAGTAAAAAATTGTAAAATTTACAGGTCCTGGTAGTTGTATTTTGGTGTACAAAGAAGAAAATGGTAAAGGTGAGAATCCATTAATCTTGCATATAAGTGGTTGGCGTGGAACGCAATCGCTACGTTGTTACACACCTTTACCAAGTACAGTGCATTTCCTTCGTATTTTAGGTGGTGATATTTCAAAATATAGTAAGCAATAAAATTAATGTGTAATAATTAATACACCATAAACATTATTTTTAGCTATAAATAAGTTCAAAAAAGAGGACATAGAAGAAAATACAAGTGAAAAGGAAACTCAGGAATAAACTGCAAGTTTTATTTTTTTATTTTTGTAATATTAATATAAGTATTACTAATAAGGACATTAAAAAACTACTATGTAGTTAAAAAATTTATAATTGAATTACATAGGTGGACGAATTTTCCTTTAAATTTTTCATTCATTTATGATAGGTACTTAATTGTTTCAGTAATTTTTAAATATATAATTACAATTCGAAATAGTTTTTCAATAAATCTTTAAATGGCACATAAATTGCTTATGAAACAACAATTTGCTAATTAACAGAAATATGCTTGTTTTATTTAATTTAAAACATAAGTTGCTTAGAACTATTTGCCCTTTTGGTTTGTTTTAATAAGTTAGTTGTTGACATTGTTAATTAATTTTAAATAAAATTAATATCTAAGTAATTGTAAATATTTTTGAAATTATTCCTTAATTTTGCTATTTTAAGAATACATACTTGAATTATTAAGATGGACAAAAATGAATGTTATAACAATTTATTATTTTATGGATAAAAATATAATACTAACAATGATAGATATGTCGTAAGCATTTAATATAGTAAAGTATTTCTAACTTGAAATAAATCATATACTTTAACAGCATTAATAATACAACAATAATTGCACTTTAACTGCCCTGACCATATGATAAAACAAATTATACTTTTTATCTTACTAGAGTTGTAAATAAAATGCCACTCGCATTGTTTTTAAAGTGGAAGTAGTTATTAAAATAATCCTTCGAGATTTATGCGATATAACCTTTACTTTTATCATAAATGATTTATTGAAATTAGAAAATTAAATACAGTTTTAAATTGATCGCTTATTTTGCCTGGACTTACAAGATTTAACTCTAAATAGATAAATTTGAATATTAAATATTAGTTATTGGCACAATTAGGATGTATTTATTTGTAAATATTTATTTCTCGTTTCTCATTGTTGCAGTGCGGAAATAGCAATTTAATAGTAAAGAATTGATTTAGCCATAGAAATTCAATAGTTAAAGTATTTTTACTAATAGGTGAATGGTTGAATAGTTTTTATCTTTCAAAAAATTTAAATGAAAGAGAGTTCAAGTTAGAAGATTTAATTAATAGAAATTACTCACGATCAGTTACCACGTTTACATGAAGGTTTGAAATCGTTTCTAGTTTTCAATACCACCATGTAAACGCTTTTCAAATCGTTTTCAAAACTTAGATCCGATTCTCCCATTTACGGTTTCGTATCGAGTTTTCAATTCAAAACTTTATATATAAACACCTAAAGGATTGAATCAACGAAAAACAAAATAATTGAAAGTGAATTCTGTTAATTGTTTTAAATCTAGATCGATAGCTACATTAGACCAAAGATTAAAATTATCGACGACTTGTATGATTTACAGTTTCTAGTTTTATTGGAGATAACAATTTTTGCAATCTAAATCTGCTTACTAATGCTAAAATTTCACGATCTATTGTCTTTAAAATTTTCTCGTGCTTAAGATCAATACTTGTTTACTTTGTATCTATCCATTTTGAAGTAAATATTAAGTCAAATTTCACTATGCCATTTACAACAACTAAATGATGTAATTTATCATTTTAATTGTAAAAGAACTTTAGTTGAAATATGCAATACACCATTTAACAGTGAACATTTTTAATGGCGACTTCTTAATGTTTTTATTTTGGGTTTGTATCTGATTTATGGTTGTTTAAAATATTATTGCCCTCCCTGTTTTTTTTTTAAGAAAAACAGCAATTCAATGATATTTTTTTTGAGAGATGAAACCTTTAGTGGTTCACATTTAGAAAATATTTTCAAAATATTGATTAATCTGATTGTAGAAGTTTAAGTCTTTGTATTAAATTAAATATAAATCCGTAAAAATTAATGTGATGTATTGCATACATTATACCAATAGTCACTTCTATTACTATAACACTGAAATTAAATATTTAGTTGATGAATGTGCAGTAAATGTGGTTATATCAATGCAACACCAACTACTAACTTGTTTTTAGAATATATGCAATATTACATTGACTATTACATTACAGTCTCGTTTAACCAAACTTGCTGGGACCAGATATAATTCGGCGAATTGAAAATTTGGATAATTCAGATAATTTTTAGTAAATTAATGAATTTATTTTACGATTACATACTGCGCTATATACTGTATTTTATATATCTAATTAGAACAGTACAATAATATTCGTTATTCAATGTGATAATTAAAAAATATTAGGGAAATTATACTTAGGTTAGACTATTGAATGATTGAAATCGTTTAGTGTTCAAGACACACACATGTGTTGCACATTTATGCAACAACTTATTAAATTAAAAACAAGCACAGTAAAATATTCTAAAAAACGTAAAACAAAATTAAAAATCGGAAGACACAAAAGCCATGGGTCTGCGTAGTGTGTAGTGCTAATAAATTATTAATAATTTTAAATTTATTTTTTATCGAAAATGGTGATTCGGTTAACTCAGAAAACCGGTTAATCGCAATTCGGATAAACGGAGCTGTAATGTACTGTTAGCAGTGCACGTAGGTTTCATAATATAAATATTAGAATGTTCACTAAAATTGAATAACTAGTAGTTGTGATACTCGTTTTCTGTTAATTTTATATTTGTATAGTTACTTGTTTATGGGGCTGTTTTGCTCGCGTGTTTTTAATACATACTTTATCACGCATTAAATGATTTTTCCAGCTATTTTCTTCATCCTCGATGTTTTCATGACAAAGTGGACATCTATTGCAACCTTCCAGTAATTCTAAAACCGAGCTTTTATAATAAAAATGTCGTTTTTAAATTTCTTCAAATAAGATTGTGTGTATATTTTAATAAAAAATAAGATACATACCGCTACATTCCTTGGTATGTTTGTCATAGTAACTTAATTTTACAGCTTCTGTACATTGTGAACATTGCAAGTAAAGCTCTCTGTATTCGCATTCCATTATTAAATGTTCAAAAAGAGCTGCAATTTCCACTACCTGACTACATTCAATACACCTCACCAACATCGGACAAGATCTCCAATAATGAGAATTCATTGATTTACTTGTTACAAAAATAATGCTTTCGGCTTGATTACAAAAAATACAGTATCTGAATAAGGATAATTTGTTAGATATTTATATAATAACTAGTTTTACATACTTTTCTTCTTCATCTAGTTGAGAATTATTACTAGGACTTGAAACACCACTTGCAGAACTTGTACTTTGTTTTTCATTAGCACCATTATCATTCGTTTGTTTTATATTACCTCCGCTAATACTTTTAGCTAAACTGTAATTTTGGGTTTGCCCAATCATGTTTTCAGTATTTGGAACATCATTCGAACTTATCGATTTATTAATGCCATTTTTATGTTCACGTGGTATTGGTTCAGGACTTGTACAGTCTGGATGAGAATTTAAGGAACATTGTTGTATTAGACGATTTCTTTCTAACATTTCTTTTTTTCTCTAAAATTTTAAGATAATGTAGTATTCTATGTTTATGTTTTATCCAAAATTTGATATTTCAAACTACATATCGTCTCTCTTATTACGTATCTGACACACACAATCGTAATACAGTTACACTTTTTCGCGACATGAGGGAAGATATGTGTCGCAATCTACTGGTGCTTTCATGTAAAGTATAAGACACTTATTTATAATGCTGCAAGCTAAAACCAACGTACAACCTCTCATGTCGATATCGACTTACATGCACGCATGACAACAAGCACGTTTATAATTGTTAATGTATTTTTATTTATTTTACAAATGATGTGCCAATTTGATTACATTTTAGTGTTGGTTTTAGGTTACGGTTAGTTAAAGTTAGTATGTATATTATTCAATAAAGTTTGAAAGTGTGTGCAGTGTTTCACTAACTGTCCAGACATTACTTGAAATGGCCAATTACACTAGAAGACTGCGACATTGCATCTAATCTTTTTCAAAAATTTCGTCAAAATCTATCATAAATATGCTTTTTATTGCTTATTATATTATATTCTTATTTTAAATTTGAGATTTTTCTAATTTTTTTTGACTGAAATAAATTATTACCTACCAACATATCGATTTTATCAAATTCATGAAATAATTGTCTGTATAGTAAGTTCCTCCGTGTTATATCATCATCAGGTGGCAACTGTTTTCGGACTAACCTGGGATTTATTTTATAAACAAGAACTAATATTCGTTCTGCTACTTTTCGTACAGGTTCAGCAGGGTGATGTAAACCGCTAAGCCCAAATTCTGATAGAGTACGGCATGTTAATCCGCTAATAAATTATTAATTTTATAAATAATTCAACAAGTTAGTAATTAAGATACCTTTGCTTGTCTGTTGATATGCCATGATTTATAATTAACTGCTCTACCATTTCAGCTCTGCTTAGTGCTAATCGAGGATGTGTACTGCTGTTTAAATTGCGGCTCAAATGTGTTGGAATTATATGAAGATCCCTACAATATAAATAACATAATTTATTTTAAAAATATAAAGGAATTTAATAATTATATCAAAGAGTATAATGTATAAATAAGTTAAAAATCTTGCTAGTTTTTGTTTAGTTAGGTATTACCCTCCAAGGGTACTATTTTTGTTATCTATCCATTAACTCTTTATTGTTCGGGAAACTAAATTATTACTTATCTAACAATAAATACAACAGATCACAAGTTGGTTGGTTTATTTAAACCAACGTCATGTTATAATCATTAACATCAAATAATAATTATTTTAAATATATAAATTCTCTTCTATTAATCATTGTAATAAAATAATCAAAGATGTATTTTCTCAATTAATTTGTAATTTACAATTAAATTATTTTACCAAGCAAACTATAACTTGTTTACGATTATGAATTCGTTGTTGCAAATTGCAGCACATTTTGTTATAGATATACTATTTGTTCGTAACTATACGTTTAATATTTTAATCTATTTATATTATATACTCTTTTGTCAAACTTAATGTACCCAACCTAACATTTTTGCAGTCTGCCATCGTAAGAATTGTATGTACAGCCATATGATGCATTCTTGTACTTGTATCGCCAGATTTTGTTAATAACTCTGGCAGTAACTTATCTACACTACGTGCAGTTTCTGCTGGAGATACCCTGTAAGACAGACGTTAAAAATTATGTATATTGCTTAAAAATAAAATTACCTTCCAGGTACAAACTGTACAAAATATAATCTAATCACTTCATTTGCTAAATTATAAACCGAAAACACTTTATCTCTCAATGCACGATGTAAAAGAAAAATCGCACCTCTTCCAGTTTTATTGGCTGTATGCATCCGGGTATTATTATACGTAATTAATTCTTCCTTTAATCTGTTTAAACCTTCTTCTTTATCTAGGAATTGTTTCGAATAGAATTTTTCAACTAAATCACTACCAAAAACCAAAATAGGAAGTGCAGCTTGCTTTCTTTCTCTTTCGGTCAATTTTGAGGGTACTTTACATTCATAGTCCAGTTGGCATTCGCGTAAAAACTCGTTAGTTTGCGAACTAAATGAAATATATATTGCTGAATGTATATTGATGATATAAACCTAATAATTACTGTCTTAATGTAGGTAACGGTTTTTCTTCATATTGTTCATAACTTGTCTTTATAATAGCACCTGCTGATTTATTTCTTCTTCTTAAAGAGCCCCTTGTTTGTATATTAGTTGGACTTCCTGTACCAGGAGATCCGTTCTTTGGACTCTGATGTCTAGGGTTGTGTAGTGGAGAGACTGGACCTTGATAAATATGGGGTGTGTTAGGTGAACTTGATCGTTTATCTGATGGAATTTTTAAAGTTGGAGATGTAGAAATGGTCCTTACAGATTCAATCTCGTCGGTACAATTATCATTTTTGGAACAAACCTATAAAGTATCAAATTAAATTACGATATATTGTTATCTTAATACTTAAAATACCCCATCGACCTCTAACAGTTGATCTATACACAAACTTTTGTAAATGTCACTACGAAAGTCCTCCATTTGTATCTTTTTATGTCTGGCTCTTTCATAATCTTCCATTTCGATAGCATGACGTTTTTCTAATTCATATTTTCCAAGACGTTCGCCGGCAACACGAAGTTTCTCCATTGCATGTTTCAGTTTCCTTGCATATTCGAAACGTTCATCTTGAATTATAAAATCTTTATCGTTACTAACATGTCACGGTTTTAGCACTTACTTATAACAGCTAAATGTTTTTTTAGTTCCATTTCCCTAATAATACTAGCTACATCTATATCAACATACATTTCAAAGGCCAGATCATCATAAGGCGATACGTATTCAGGATCGTTAACTAAGGAATTTAATTTTTCCGCAACAGTATCTGGATTAGAAAGTTTTCTGCTTTCAAGATCATTTCCTAATATATTTATAGCAATCAAACTAACCTAAAGTATTAATTAATATTAATCTTAATTTTATATATGTATTACCCATGTATTACTTGATTATTTATATTATATGCATTGCTGTGGTTTCTACCCAGTTTTAATTTCAAAAAAGCAGCCACACAAGTTGGTACACTAACGGACTTCAATTCTCTGCTTTTAAATCCTGTACTTTGATTATCAGATAATGTAATGTATCCTAAATAATCCCAAACTATATTTATAACATCTTCGACTGTATTTGTATCTTGATTGCTGACGAATAACTCTAATTTGGAAGCTAAAATAAAACTATGAATAAAATATAATAGAAAACATTGATAGTTGCAGTACGAATCAAATATTGATGGGCTAACACTTGAATTTTTGTAAGAGTACATTGTTTCTCTAATTGCAAGGTAATCTCTTGAGGATAATCACAGTTTTTTGGCGACTGCCATCCCTTTATCGTTGGACCATGAGCATTCAATTCTGTTGCTTTATATTTTGGATCTTCACCTTAAATTATTACAAAAATTAGAAATGTTTTACCTGTAATTTGTACTTATCTATATTTTTGTTTACCTGTAGCATGTATGACACTAAATTGGATTTTTTTTGGCATATTAATTTTCAATTTAGTATTTCTAAAAATAATATTTTTTGAACTGTCATAGAACAGTATATATCTATATTGTAGACATTTAAAAACGCTTTAATTAACTATATGATCATTTCATTACCTATATTATTAGTTTTATCACATTTATTGATTCTTTTTTATAAAGGATCACTTGGGTTTCATTTCTATAGAAAATATCATACGACTGCTTCATTCATATTGATTTTCCCAGTTTCCATTTTCCTTTTAACTTGAATACGTTTTTAGAATGGTTAGTAATGAAAATGTGAAATTTCTGAAATTTTTCATAACTATTTGTATTTAATTTGTAAATATAAAATGCTTATTATAACTTAAATGGAATCTTAATTAGGTTTTTAACAAAAAGAACTATTAAAAAAAAATAGTTTTATTATTAATTCAATGATAGGTAAATTTAGTTTGAAATTGCATCTAATTAACAAATTTAAAATTTTTATTGTTTAGTTTTTGTATTAAAATATTTTTAGTTTATTTGTGGTATGAATACAAGTTTCTCGCAATTTTTATATGGTTCAAATCAATACGATTTTTTAAAATCATTAAGACTTCAGATTTTATGAAGAGCTTGTTATTCGTAAATTCTGATTCTGCAATATTTTGAATATATCAAAGCAAAAGAATTTATTAATTTTATATTGAATGTTGAAAATTTACATATCTGTAGTGTATTCATAGTACCTACAAATATATTTCATCAAATTAATTTCTTATATAAACATATAAACAACCCTTTTTGTAATTTTTACAAGATTAATAGCAGATAATATTTTATTGCTTTTGAATAACTATCTATTTATCTAATCTATCATACTTAAATAACTATTCTATATTATTTTACAATAACCAACATTACATTTTACATTTACATTTTTGATATGAACAGACATTAATCAAGTGCATAATTTATTTCTGATATAAATAATTTTTATTCATACAATAGTGTTATCAAACATATTTATAAAGTTCATATCTGTTGATTGAAAACCAAATTTTAGACAAGTATAATAGGTACCTACTTTTAAAATATTTAACTTTATCGCTGTGTTGAAAAAATGCAGTTTTTATTGAGTTCAAGACTAAAATTTTATTTACAGAAAATAAATCGTATAGAAAATGACTTACGGAAATTCAAAATCAATAGATTTATTAGTGCATAAATTAATTAAGTAATTTTATATTGGTAAATAGCGTTCATTTATCTAACAATAAATAAATACAAAAGTCATTAAATAAATGCTTTATGGTTATTGCAAAACCATTTATTAAATAATTTATAGTTATTAATATATCATGATATTTAAGTAATTAGCATTCTTGTTTTCATTGTTTTTTAGTTATTCAAATAACGTCTATAACAGCTATTTATTGAATCCACCATAATTTCTATGATGCTTTCATTTTTTTTTTCATTAATTATTAGTTTAATCTAAAGTCTTATTGTATATCTATCCCTCTTTTAAATATTACATCTAAGGAGTAAGTCCTTAATCCTTGATAAACAAAACATTTAATCTTTTTACTTCCACCTTTGATACCAAAATTATTTAAGACATAGTGTTCCAAAGTCAAAAATAGACTTTTTAGAACACTACCACAATCAATATTATGATTTTAAATACGAGGTTGTAGAAAAAATATAGTTTGCAACATATACGTTAAGCCTTTTTTACACTCGTGTGGTTCAGGCGAGTATCGCAAACTCCACACTTGTGTTGAAAAGTTAGCTTCAGCGCTTGTTGCACACTCTTTTCTATTTCTTGTCGACCTTCTTCATACTTGAACATTCAGAATCATGTAAATGTTTGTAGTATTCTAATATTCTAAAGTGAGAATTATACGCTGCTGATGAAGTTTAGGATTTCAGTCTTTTAACAACTACATAATTAGACGAGTTTTAATCAATTTTAATGTTATTCTTAAGTAAAAGATTATTGTTGCTATAGCCAGAGTACATAAATACACAATTCAAAACAAGATAAGATAGTAATAGTAACAATTCTAACGTTACATTTTTTTCTTTCTTCTTTTTTGCTTTAGATGACAAACAATTTTAGTACTTATATATAAATCAGGATCTGTAGGTTATTTAGTCAGTTAATTGATTGACATCTCAACAAATGTATTTGGTCATAATGAAAGCCTTCATTGTATTCTCCTTTTTTATTGCCTGTACATTGGTATGAAAATTGCTGTTATTATTTTAACTATAAGGGAAAATTTAATTTTAAAACTGCATTTTAAATTATTTAATACTACAGTTTTTGTATCATTTTATTCTTTTCATTTATTTTATTGAATCATGTTTTTATCATTTATCATCACATTAAAAAAATGTTTATGTAGGTTTATGTTTTTCTTAAAATTAATTAATTATTATTTATTAACAGGCTACTTCTCCGCCATTGGAAAAACCTGACATCCTATTAGTTTTAAAAAGTGCTGCTAATACCTGTATAAAAGATCTTGGTTTAGACGAAAAACGAATTCACGATACATTAACTGAATTTACTGTAGCAGAAGATGATGCTCAATTAGCCGAATTTTTCATGTGTTATTACAAACGTATGAATTTTCTCGATGAAAATAATAAAATAAATTTTAATAAAGTTGAAGAAGTACTCCCAGAATATCTTCAACGTACACATGAAAAAATTTCAATGGAAGCTGCTCGCGATGCTATTGAAAATTGTAAGGATACTCTCCAAGAATCGCTACTGGACAGTTAATAATTAAAATGCGTAATTGTGTTATGAAACACTGGGAACTTCATTAATTATGTATATTAATTATTACAACTTTGTTTATAATAAATAAATTTTAAAAACGTTATTTTATTTGTACTATACCTTCGACTAAAATTAAAAATTTTATTATAAGTAGTTATAGAGATTGTTCAAATTTTAAGGGATTTAAAAATATTTAAAAATGTGGAAATTAAATCTAACAATTTTAAAATTGTTCATATTATGTTGACAACATTTTAATTATCTAACAATAAGTTATAATAAAATTTAATTATGAATCTTTTCTATTTGGCGATTCCAATGGCGATTAATGAGCCTTCTAGCAGCGACTGGATTAAACGAAGTTTGCGAGTAACGATTGAAATATTTGTATGACTGATATGATGATTGTTTTTAACAATTTGTGTGAATATGATATGATTTTACTAAAATCTGTACATAATACAAATTACAGTGCGTATATGGTTATGACTAAAAATTACAAATTACTTGTTATCCACATTCACTGGCGCCCTCATTGGTAATCGAAATCCCCAATTGGAATAATTACCTCTTCGCTAGTGTAAAATATTTCTACCAGAGGTCAACATTTTCGATATTGGTTCAAAAATGTAACGCTATGTTGTCACTGCCGTAACGGTTATTAACAATGGACGTCGTTGTAGCGTTGCAAGCGTCAACAGTTTTAAATTGTGGATAAAAGTAAAAGTATGCAAAGGTGAAATGTTGTAAATTAAATATTTTTAAATTATTTTTGGTATTCATTAATTTATATCCAAAACTTTTAAATTAAAAAAGTAGATACATTAACACATTTAATTATTTTAAACACGCGCATTATATTTTCACGCACATTTTTATTATTATTTAATGGACGCGGCAATGTACAAGTTTACTGCTGATTTTTTTAAGCGAAAGATTTACCTTCATTTCTACATGTATCTATTTGAACATTTTTATAATTGGACTATTCCGCGCAAAAGTGGATTTCAGGCAAATTTTAAAATTTGATTATTTTATGTCAATTTTTGCATA
Organism: Rhagophthalmus giganteus; assembly: GCA_036326145.1. Lineage (NCBI taxonomy): Eukaryota > Metazoa > Arthropoda > Insecta > Coleoptera > Rhagophthalmidae > Rhagophthalmus > Rhagophthalmus giganteus. Next base: position 54,981,789 of record JARFJA010000001.1, read on the forward strand.
AATATCTTTTATGAAGTCTATATTTGGAGGGCCCAGAAATCAATCAATGTATGTCATTATTGTCCTGCAAATCCCGTAAGTACCATAGCAATGTTCATAGTTTCGATTGACAAAGCGTCCACGTCATCGAACCCTTTGTTAACCCAAAATATGAGCATTGCAATGGAACTTACAGTACCTAAATCGATGGCAGGACAATAATGAGTTACACCGATTGACTTCTGAGCCTTTCATTTATTAAAATGATTTTAAAAAAAGCTTTTAAAATGTAAAAGAACAACCAGATTTGGCTGTTCGGTAGTCGGCACTCAATGTATTGTTAAATGATAAAACAAGATTATGTTGGAAACACTGTTTCACGAAACATAAATTATAAACACTAAAACTTTTTAGTTGACCTGAAATTCCTATTTGAATCGACAGAGAATTGACATTTTGTGTCCCACCAATCACCATGATAAAAAATTTATCAGATTCTGTAGTCAAATGTCCCACCAATCACAATGGAATGACTCAATGTTTAGAACTAGAACTGTTTTAGAGAATTTTTATTAGGTATAATGTTGTAAATTAAACTGTAATCATTTTTATGTATGCAGCTACAAAGAATATACTTACATTAATCTACATAAATATTAATTGATAAGTTTATTAACTGAAAAGTAGCAATATTTATTATTGTTATTTTTAACTACTTACGTTAAAAATAATCTTTCTCTATTTTTCATAGGTAGGTATTGTAGTTTGTTTTTTTTATGTTAAGTTTATATCGTTATATTTAATGTGGTTTTAATAATATTTTATTTTAATATCGTTAATTTATTATGGGTATACATAGGTACTGAAATATTTCGCGCGGTTTTCGAACGCACCTTGACAAGAACGCTTTCATATTTTTAATGAGCTTATCTGAATTATAAATTTTTAACTAACCGTGTCGTATAACCACCCCGTATACGATAACTATCGAAACTTCTTCATATTTTGCTTAATATATAATATACAGGGTGATACAGAACTTCTTCGAAAAATTTTAAGGAAATGTACGTACATGATGTGTAACGGAAACACATGCAATAAAATAAAAGTTAAAAGAAACTTATCCAAACTTATATGATATTCACGTCATCAACAAAAAGTTACTAGATTGTTTATTTGTAATTCGGTTTAAAGTTTCGAAAGTGACATATTCTACAGATGATTTACCTGCGCACATATTAGATGGTATAAAGAAAAACTACAATTTATTAGAATTGTAAAAATACGACGTACGAGGTGACAGCACTACGTGAAACGTCATCATCTAGTAACCTTGCATTGATTACGTGAATATCATATATGGCCTATCCAAAGCTATATGCAATTCACGTCATCAACAAAAAGTTACTAGATTGTTTATTTGTAATTCGGTTTAACGTTTGGAAAGTGACATATTCTATAGATGATTTACCTGCGCACGTATTAGATGGTATATATGAAAGACTACAACTTATTATAACTGTCAAAATACGAGGTACAAAGTGATCACTGTGTGAAACGTCATCATCTAGTAACCATTTTATTGATGACGTGGATTGCATATAGGTTTGGACGAAGTATAGGTTTGGATAAGTTGTATGTAAGTACATAATATGTACAACCGGGTGAAAGATTATGGTCGGAATATCCAACATTGAGCGGACACGGCGCATGTGCCAAACAAATTTATGAAAAGCACGCGTGATACGAATTACAAATACAAAATTAAATTTTTAATCATAATTCGTTCGCTGGATCGTGTGTTCCAGCACAATTCTCGCGATCAGCGACATTAATTTTTCTTGCAGAGCCAGCTAATAAATAAATTTAAAAAAAAAGCATTCTGATTATGATATCGGGCAATAATTCGACCCGGATCTTGGTAATATAGTGATCGTTGTTGTTCAGAAACTGACATGCTCAATATTTAAACATGGAAAAGATGTAAATTATTTTTATTTATAGATCCAATTTACATGGTGTTACAGGTTGAAATTAGAGACTATATTTGATATTAGTTGTAGTGAATTATAATTTAATTATACCGACATAATTATTTTTTTATTTTATTAATAGTATATGTGCAAGTTTTTAAAAGTTTTGGTTTGAATACAATACTGTAAATATAAAAATAGAAAACAATTATTATACTTTTTACAATAAATTCGGCAAGATGAGGGCGATTTTTTCAGTTCTGTTTGTAGTTATTTTATTGAACCTGGTAAGATAATTTAATAGTTTATTGTTTGTGAAATTTAGTCGATTTTTGTTATTTTTAATACAGTGTGGTATCGACGCAATTTTTGGAATTTAAGGTTTTTGAGAATAATTTGGAAAAATATCGAATTTATTTTAGACTTTATATAGCATTCATGCCGTACTGTATGTTGCGCCTAATGTAATATCGACGATTTATACAAATTTTACATGTTTTTGTGTATCTGTTAAATAGGCGGACTCGGATATTTCACAGCAAGAAATCCTCGATATTATTCAAAACTGTGCAAGGCAACATAATTTAGATAAAAGCTATGTAACCGAGCGATTAAACGCCGCTGAAATTTTGGATGAAGAAAATAAATTTATCCCGTTTTTTAAGTGTTATGCGACTTCTTTAGGAATTGTTAAAAATGAAGAGATTGACTATGACAGACTTAAGGTAGTACTAATTCGACTGGTTCAACAGAAGTTAGGAACAGTTGAAGATGTTGGTGAAAAAGCAGAGGATATTGCAGTTAAATCTATTAACGAATGTAAAGGTCTTTCTAAAGCCGAAAATATTTTTAAAACTCTAATTCAACTGCGCAATCGTATAAAAAAAGTCATCAAAGATAAATATGAAATTTACGTCTGACGTCTTAAATTTAATATAGACCGCGTTAGTTTGAGATCCACTGAAATATTCTTTGTAAAGAAAATAATACACCTAAGCACTTAACTTGTATTTGGAGCACTTCGACGGATGTTATTTACTTATATTATTTTTTGTTGTACATTTAATAATTCTTTACTTTTTGAGTAGACGTTTACAATTTTATTATTTGTCTCATCTTTTTGTTTATTGTTATTTTTAAATATTGTTATTTTTTTAATTATTTTTTTTTTTTTTTTTTTAATATTTTTAAATCGTATAAAAAATAAGTACCTAGTTATTATTTTTTAAAACTACCTAGTAATACGCAACAAGTAAATGATCAGCTGAAAAGATAATGGAGGAAAATGCAACCGTTTTCAAAGATGTTGTTTAAAATTGTTATTCACTGTTCAAAGTAAATAAGTAGTTAAAGTTGTACATATAGGTATAATTTGACAGGTTTTGTAGTATTTTTAATACAAACAACTCAAAAAATATTCTTAATAACGTGTCAACTTGTCGTTCTAAAATTAACGTATAACTTATAACTTCTACCTTTCCGATAAGTAACAAAAGGACGTAATTCACACTTTTTGCGAAACTTATACTGACTAGCTTATACATCTAGGGCAAAGACATCATCTGTTAAAATCTGGTAACAGTATTTTTTCCGCCAGAAGAATCGATTTGTATTTCCGTAAAAGGTATCTGCTTATGGTTAAGTTGCAACACAAAATGTGTGCTCCTGTAAAATTGACTTTTTATGGGTTACGTCTTTCTGCCAAAACGCAGCCGATATCTACCCTTGATTAAATTTTATTTTTTCAAAAAATTATGTTAATATGTATTCCAAAGATTATAACGAATAAAAACCTAGAAAAATCCTCAGGCCCTTTAAAAAAAATGTTGAATATTTTCTACAAAAATTAAACGATTAAAAATACAACTATCAAATGAATTATAGGTACATCTCAATTAAAGAATTTGTAATACATACAACAGTATGTCGTTACTATACTATTTCTTATTTATGTCGCTGTGATACATAACAAAGTTTTCATCACATTTTACTTTTATGAACTTATAATCGACTTTACTTGATCGTTTTAACCTTTGTTGCCCAATATATTATAACAGATACGGCAGTTTTGTTTTTAAATGTACAAACTAAACTTTAGAATTCAGTATACCTAGATAAAAATGAATATTATTGTGTGGTTAAGCGTTTGTCTTTTATTTATAAAGGTAGGTACTTATTCATTTATATTTTCTAATGCCAAAGAATTAATTTGTCTTATTTCTAGGCTAGTTCAAATCCAATCAGTCTTTCTACAAATATCTCAAATATAGAATTTGAATTAGCTTATAATGGAATAATATGTTCTCGTCAAGTAACTTTAGACCCTAAACATTTAAATTTAAAAACAATTGAATCGGATGGGCTATTTCCCGAAGACGACGAATCGTTCAACAAATACTTTGGTTGTATTTGGAAAAGGAAACAAATAATAGACGACGATGCAAAACTGAATTTAGATAATTTCAAAATGTATTTAATCGACTTTTTAACTTATGGACGTGAACCAACACAGAATCAAGCTGCCTTGATTGATAATATTACGAACGACTGCTCGGAGAAAATTGATGGTGAAAATTGTGGTCATCGAGCTGTTAAAATTCACAATTGCATAATGCGTCACTTGCACGCTATAGTGCAATAGAAGAATAGGGACTCATTTTCCTATAAAATAAGAAACAAATCGAATTTAAAAGTATCCGAATTATTTGAGGGGCGAAGTGGAAATCGGTACTTTTCAATTGTATAGGAGTTATCATAAAAAGTTGTTTATTTAATATTTATACGCGTTAACTTATTGCCGAATTCTCATTGTCAGATCGAAATTGTTTATCAATTTCTGTGAAAGATCTAATTATTATTACTGACGTAATCAACCTCCGAGCAAAATTATAATCATGATCATGAGTCAACGAGCACTTTTTTATATTTTGATAAATTATCAATGTAAATAATGCTGTTTAATTCGTAGATTATTATGAATTTAAAATGATATTCATCATGAATACTTTATCAATTATACAATTAATCATCATTTTGGGTGTATTATTTCAAGTAAGATTTATTTACACATTTAATATTTGGTATGTTTCTCAATTTTTTATTAGGTAGATTTAAGCGTTTGATTACCAAATATTTGTGACACATCTAACAATATAGTTATAGTCATATTTTTGTTATGTCTCGAAAACTATCCACAGCCTTTTCTCTGGCAATCTGAAATATCTGCTATAACTCTTTCGGGTGTTGTAAAATTTTTAGGTATCATATGTTCCATACATTATGTCCATGTCGTATTATGTCTCATAAGAATCTTTTTCTATTTTACGTCCGCCAATGATCTCATTATGAAACCGAATTACAACTTTTCATTTTTCGAAGTCGGTTGCATTAAAACGCCACATAAATTCCTAATAAATCTAAGCCAAAACTCGAATTTTGAACTAAATTGACATAATATACCTACCAAATCATTGGTAATACCAACCACAACAAAATTCTCTTTTATAATATACGATATTTTTTATTTTAAAGGGCATAAAGGGGCAAAATACAGACAAAGCGTAATAAAGTATGTAGTTGTTTCTAAGGTTTCTATTGCGCGCGTCAAAGTAAAGATGAGGGTCCATAAGGCGAATTTTTGGCCTTAAAAATTGATGAAAATTCAAATAGACTACAACGCAATTATTACGATTATTTATTTTAGAACGTTTATCCTAGAAGGTTTCATCAACATTTTTGGCATTCTGTTAGGACTTATGTACCTACCTATCGTTAACACCTACAAAGTTTTTTTTTTGTTGACTATTGCAGAGCCAATTGACCAGACTCTTTTGTAGTATTGTTTTGGCGAAGAATTAACACGAAAGACACACGAAATGATGCGGTAAAGTGCAACGCAAAAATCACTATATCTGCGTAACGGTTGATTTTCGGGCCCATGTTAATTAAGACTTTTTTGTTCCTTTTGGTTAGTACTATATGTCTTTAAATTTTCCGACCTTTTTTTAAGCGCTCTGTATACATATAACTTAATAAACTAGCACGAGGATTTAATCTTCAACATCATTAACAATCTGCAATTACAATTTTAAGATTTACACATTTGAAATTTTTCGGAGCGTTCCTAATTTAATGACAAGGGAGTGTAATACTCTACACGTGCTTATCTAGGTATGTATGTATATGATATATGATGTTAGGCGCTATACGCGGACAGGGCAATCTCCACTACCTATATTTACTACAAATTATAAAGTTAAGGATTTACTTATAAAGGTCAAAATCATATATTATTTATTATTTTAGTATGAAGTTCGCGGCATACAATATAGTTTTACTCCAAAATTTTCAAAAGAAGCAAGCGATTCTTTAAACAATCGTTTCAACGTGGTCGAGAAATGGGACCTAAAATCTTGCCTATAAAAATGCCGAAACCATTTCAAACTATAGGCGAAACTGATCTTATACTTCAGGGTTATGTATTTAAGAAAATCGGTATAATCAATGGAAATAATTCAGATGCCAGTGAAACTAATTTATTGAAATTTCTATCAAACGTATTATCGCTCGACACCAAGGTTTATGAAAACACACCGAAAAAACTGGATAGTATAGTGAATGTCTGTAAAAATGTGAGAGGAGATAACTATGGTGTTACTGTTGTAAAAATTCAAAATTGTATCATCTTATACGTCTTAAACGTTGCCTTTAATATTAATAAAATCAACGATACCTATGTAAAGATTGATCGAAAAATATAACACAAAAACCACCGTTAAATGTCGAATTTACAATAATTGTTTTCAAGTTAAAATGGCACGATTAAGTTATAATTTAAATTTTTGCGTAATTATTTACTATAGATACTTACTAAAATGGTTTATAAGTTCAAGTAACCTTCGACTTTATAATATTTATGCATAAGGAAAACTTTGATAAAATTTTTGTACTTAAAAATAATCAAAACATATCTAAATTACTTGTTCGAAAACATGAAGTGTTTAATACTAGTTGTCGGTTTATTATTAATACAGGTAATATTTTTGGACAACAACAAAATTAAATTTATTTATAACTGAAAAAAATAATAATTAAAAGGTCGGAGATGCGGATAGAAAATTTAATCCAGAAGAAACCTGCACAACGGAACTACAGTTAAGTCGGAAAAGGATGAAAGCGTTTGTGAACGAAGATAACACATCGGAAAATAACAGAGTGTGCGGGAAATTTTTAATTTGCGTTTTCAGAAAAAGGCACGTCATCAATCTAGATGGGACTATAAACGAAAATGGATTGTTATCTTTTATTAATCACATTTTAGTTACTACAATTTATGAACCGCCAACAACGGCCGCGAAAGAAATTTTAGATAAATGTAAAGGTATTCACAAAAGTCATACAAGGAAAACTGCCATAAGTTTGAAAAATTGTATAGTAAAGAACTTAAAGCAAATGTACAGTGATTATTAATTTGTGTGTGTGTGTAATCTGAACAGATGTAGTATCATGTAATACTTAAATAATAATATTATGTGGAAGTTATAATTTTACTTGAAATGTTTTACATATTTAATTTACTTTTTGATATATCAATGGCGTTTTGCCAAGTGCCTAAGTTTACTAAAAGCAAACTTTATCGGCACGCGCATTTTGTGCTGTCGCGGAACCATAAACAATATACAATAACGTATTAGGTACGTTAAACAAAAACAGATTTTTGTAGTGAACAGAATTGAACATTTTTTAGCAGATTTTAGCCAATTTAAATCTAAAAATCTATTTAGATCTATAAAATAGTCAGAACAGCTCAGTTTCGATAAAATTTCGGTTTGATGACAAAACACCATCGATATGATATTATGTAAATATTGTAAATATTGTAAATGACGTAAATTATACGTGGTTTTTCCTAAAAGTAATGAAAATTATTTATTTACGCTCCCATGAAGTGCTACGCGAATAAGGTGGGTGGGTAATCGGATCCTTTTCAGTTGAGACAGAGTCTTTTGAACAGCCGGAATGTTATTGGCTATGGATGTTTTTTGCTTTCGTCGCGTCAGAAAATCCGAAGGATTTCGAGCAGTTGTGCAGTCGTGTTACGCGTTAAACTTGGAAAATGTGGTCAGTATTCAGTACAGGATCGGAACTATTGAAAAACTCGTTTTTCGAGTAAAGTAAAATCGATTAAAAAATCGATTTAAAATTTTCAACGAATCTCGAAAAAATGACGTATATGTCCGTGGTTTTTGATAAATTTTGGCGCAACCTGAAACGTTTAAAACAGGTCTGAAAATACGAGAAAAGTCGTTCTTCGAGTATAACAAAGCAAGAAATGACAAAATGCACGCGTTTAAATTGATTAAAAATTTTGAACGAATCTCAAAAAAAGTCTTATTATAGTCCATGGTTTTGGCAAAATTTAGTACAGGACCGAAACTTGGATACGTTTTGGGTGGTACAAGGCCTTTAAGACTTCTTTTTTTTAATGACTTTAGGGCATGACCTTCCCCCATATCTTAGTGATTTTTATTGCGAGTTCTCGTATTAATAATTAACAGTCACAACATCCACGGCTGCGGCGATCTTCGAACCCGCAGCCGTGAGTGCACTGGAAGGCTAGTCGAGTGACTAGCTGTCCAGACCACCAAGACCTTCGAGACTTAGTTCTGCAAAATCAGAACACACGTGAAGCGACACCATTTCGGCACTGTCGAAAACGTTCAGTCGACTGCGAAGAGTGCTGCAAACAACGCTTTACGTGAAGATTTCCACCTCTGCTAGAAGAATGGCAGTCTCACCGGCATCGTCAGGTTGGTCAAAACAATAATGATGTAAATATGGAAGGCTCTTCCTCACAATCCTCTTACGCAGATCAATCACCGTTGGAAAGCCAAGAATTTTCAAATTTTGACGGAAAAATAAACATATCCGTGAAATTTGACGATAACCTCATTTAAAATTGACTAGTAAATCTAATTTATGCTTATAGTACAATGGTAAACTTAATTTTCGTTCAAGTGTGTCATCATATTTTGTCAAAGGGGAGATATCCCGGGAAACGAATAAAAAATAAAATCGATTACGAAAGTAGGTTCAGTCTCAAGGGACTTAAATTTAAAAAGTGGTATAATGCGATTAACCTTGTAAGTGGCGTTTAAACGTTTATACTATTTATATGATCAATTAACATTAAAACAACTTCAAATGGCCAAAATCAAACTCGACATCGAAAGGTTTATCGAACTAAATATATCCATCGTGTGAGTTTTCTAACAAATATAGGAGGAAATTAGTACACAAAAACAGAAGTTATTGGAAAATTATTCTGAACATATAGGTAGCAATTATCGGAAAGAATCGGACCAAATATGTAGTCGTAAATATCCAAAATTGTATTTCCGCATATATCTTTTAAATTATAATTTAAATAGGTATAAATTTAATTAATTTTTAGGAATATATGTATGTACAAAATAAAATTGTATTAAGATTTTAAATCGTAAATACATACAATATTAAATTTTATAAGTATGTACAGTTGCGAGCGTAAATTGGTTGATACTTGGTTATAAAATCACTAATTGTAAGTAAATTGTAAGTTACCGTATTAGTTGGTTTTAAACAACGATAAACAATATAATATTTTAAACAATAATTGAAGTAATCGTGCGACATTTACGTGACAGTTAATAGATTCTAACGTAATTATTGTATTATGCCCCCACCCCCCTTAATCCCACATCACACGATGTAAAACGTGTGTTTCGAGACTTGTCAACCGATTCGCCCTCGTAACTGTACGTAAATATATATTTTTTACAATCTTAGAACACAGGGTTTATAATCGTTAGAGTCATCACACCATAAAGATGTAATTTCGTACGGCGTTGTATAATTTGGAACATTCACAAATATGGTTTTCGTAAAAGTTAACTTTCCCGCGTCGTGCAGTTTTTCCACATAACAGCCTAAGTATTCGTTAAACAGAGGATCGGTTGTAACGGTGCGAAATTTTGTTGCATATCTTGCTTTGTCGCGTAAAATTATTTCTAAAGAAATTCCCGTTTTTTTCATGCATTCTTCTTCGTCGTTATTTAGTTTAATGTTCGCTGGTTTCGTCTGAGAATAGAATTTGTTTTTAAATTACACGAAACATAGTGTCTTACGTTAGTCATTTTCAAGGTAAATTTTTGAATCGTAACAGCAAACTAATTAAGGTTAATTACTTAATAAAGCAAAACTGTCGTAGGTATATTTTTCTATGTAGTTTGGTTTTAATTCTTTTAATCTGAAATTGATAATAAAAAATATTCTTATACCTACATACAAGGTGTTCCTAAAACAGGTGGTCAAAACTTGAGGGCACGTCGAGCAAGTCAAATATGACAAAAACCTCCATATGTTTTTTTTTCTAAAACGCCCCCTAAGGGAGATAGAGCCCCTTCAAATGTACGTTTTAGAATCGTTTTTATTTAATATCTACTGAAATTTTTAAGATAAAATGACGAAAATTGGCACATTTACTATCGTTTTAATGCTTATTAAATTAAAATTATCAAATGCTCAATATTCAATTCGGGGGCGTGTCAAACTGCACAGGGAGTGGGTAAATACCACCCTATTTTTTTTTGTATGTCAGTTTTTTTAACTTTTGAAGAAATTATGAAACTGCAAAGTTTTCTGCTAAAAAAATGTACTCTTATCAAAATTCGATAGGACGCGCCGTTTTAGAAAAAAAAACATATGAATGTTTTCGTCGTGGTTTGACTTGCTCTACGCGCCTTCAAGTTTTGACCGCATATTTTAGGAACACTTTGTATAATAAAACTAGAGTTTAGTTATAATATCTGCTTAATTTTAATAATTATTAATAATAATAAATAATTATTTCACTACATTTTAATAATCTTTTGAGGCCCGTATTTCTTACCTCAAGATTAGGTTAAGTAGCATAATTTTACAACTTAACTATAAAATTCGTAAATCATCAAATATTCTATAGATATCTACAATCGGTAACTAGAAATATTTCATATACCCACTATCAGTATCCGTATGAATAAAGTTTTTCTAAAATGCAGTTAGTTATTTTAACGGCAGTATCTCTCCCGTAACTTCCTTTGACGTTTTGACAAAAGTACATAATGTCTTCAGTTACTAATGCACTTATGAAAAAATTACTTCCTTTAGATTTTAGGAAATTTTTAAAAAGGAATTGTTTTAGTCTCTTGACCACTAACTTTCCTTTATCATCAAGAATTCCTTCTTTTTTCCATGCACAGTTAATAACGTCTTTAACAATTTTATTGTTTTCGAGAAATAATTTTTGTGGAGATAAGTATTCCGTCATTGTTATTTTATCTACATTTAGTTCTGACGCGCATTCATCTTTGTGTGTGATTAAATCTATTTTAGCCTAAAACATATTTCGATTAATAGATAGAATAAAAAATTGTTTCAAAAACTACATAGAAAAACTAAATAAAATGCATCCACTATATAAACAAAATTATACCATATCATTTATGACTTTCGAAACGATTTTAGGTAACATAAAGAGAAAGTTTTTTACAGTATTTAATATGTTTTGTTTCCTACCTGCGTGTAAATAAAATGTAAAACACAAAACATGAAAAGTAGAAACAATTTCATTTTAAAATAGTTATCTGAAGAAACCGTGCACTACAAAATATAAAATGAATAATATAATACGTTTAATATGAATTATAAGTATACTTTATCGAATTATTATATGGCAGTAAATAAATACATATTAACTGTTATCAGTTTTGATATGTCAGTTCAAATTCAGCTATGCAACGGCGGAGGAGGTCAAATACAATGTGACCCATCGAAAACCAAACAGGCTTGTTTTGCAGCATATCGAATATTTTTTTCAAAATACTCTTGGATACACAGCAACTTATTTTCGTTTACTTAACTTTAACCGCAAAGTGGTCCTCGACGCCACACCAAACATTCCAAATAATAAGGAAGGGATGCTAAAAGTGGTGTCATTTTGGAAGTCCCGCGAATTTTCTTTACAGTAGCGTTTAAATTTTTAAATTATATTTTTAAAACGTCAACAACTTTATAATCCCCCACTGTATTTAAAGTTATTTGTAACACACAGCGAGGGATGCGTGACTATGTGAGCTTTCAACCAACGATCAAAGGTTGGTACACATATCTTCATCGGGTATCTTACTAATTTTTAACGTGTACATTTGCACACTTACTGTTGCAAATACTAATACCAATTTTTTATACGACAAAATATTTTCTCTTTTAAAATCTTATGCTGAATATTAAGTTTTTAAAAGTTTTTTTTGGTGATGATCAGGGTTTTTAGAACACGTCTGCATATTTTTCGCGTTCGGTTTTGCATCACGAACTAAAATATGTCGTGCGCATTTTTAATTTAAAAACCATTCGTGTGCCCTAAAGCATTGAAAATTTTCCTATTACAAACCATAAACCAGATAAAAGTTTAATCGCATTTATATGCGACCGTTAAAATACAAAACAACTAATAAAACATGTGTACCACCTACTTTCACGTGATAACTTATCGGTGTGCGAACAAAGAACTGGATGTTTTTAAAATAAAAGCGGGATTTCCTAGTACTCACGTATAAACTCGAATGCATTTATATATAGAATTCTGGCAAAACCGTTTCAGATCTTTCGCGTTAATGATACAGAGCGGCAGTGCTTGTTTCAGTAGTTTGAATTTTAAATTACGGCGTCGCACAGTGGGACGGAATATCGTAAAACGTGGCAGAAAGTCAAAATTGAAATATCATTCTTACTCGTTTAAACTCATATTTTATAATAGCTTAATCATCTATGAATGTTATACGATTAAGAAATTACTGCTATCATTACATATTTCTGTGTAATACAAGCAGAACTGGCAATTCCGATAAACTCGTATGAATTGTTTATTACACGTCAAAATAGTTGTTCTGTTCTTCGTTTAGTTTTATATAGATAATTAATATAAAAGTGAGTCGAAATCGAGATGGATGCAAAGTCTACAGGTACATAAACTTATTTAATAAGTTATTGTTCATTAACGTGCCTAATTTTGTTTATTATAATTAATCTATTTTTGTAACTAAATTTCATTTCCTTCATGTTACTAAATCAACTTGTCGTTGACTTTTAGTTTACTATCAAGCTATTTCAGGTTACTTTTTTGCATAGAAGTATAGCTAATACATACAGCTACTGCATAATACAAAAAAATACTGCGACTTTTTGCGACATTAGAAGATAATGGCTTATAAGATAAAGCTTATAGCCGACTCTGTGTTTATTGCAAAATAATTTAAGTAAACTTCGACCGATATTTCGAATATTTTAAAGTAACTTTTCATTCTTCCCTATTCATCTTCAATTGTAGAAGAAGCAGAAAGCCGAAAAACTTTCCCACAAAAAAAGTTGAAGCAATTTTATATAGATGTTTTATATATGCTCGAGGAAACAAATATTTTTCAATATACAGATGAATCGTCTCCCCAAGAAGAGGAAATAGAAAGTGTTTCTTTTTCATCAGACGACTAAACTACACTTTTTTCTATTGTAACTGTAATCTTATTTTAATTTTACGATTAGAATAGTTTAATTACAATAGAAAAAGATACCTGAATAGTGTACCTAATGAAGAAGAAGAAACATTTTCTGTTTTCTCTGTTTCCTTTTATTAGGCCATCTTTTATTCAATTATTAATTTATTTTTAAAATTATTTACGAATATTTTGTAAGAGTTTGTTTTGTGAAAGTTTTTGAACAGTTTAATAGCGGTAATATTTTTTATTTTTTAGAACGATAGTTTTTTGAGTACGTACGTTATATAATAAATGTAATTTTTTTACTTGATAAACTTTGTTTTCAAAATAAGTCGAATATTCTACAAGCAATACATTTTTTTCTACTGCGATGAAATTTTTAGTTCAGTATAGGTAGATACCTACCCCTATTGTAAACCTAATTTCAGAGACACCCTATATATGAATTTATATGAATAAAAAATATTTATGAAATTTCTCTTGTGATCAATAAAAATAATGGTTTACTATGAAATGTTCGAAAAACATTGTTCTCAAACAATATCTACTCGCCCATCACAGCTCATGTTTGACTGTAGTTCAAAAACTGACCATTATATAACTTTTTACGTATTACATTTTTTGTTCAGCAGGTCCTAAATTACAGCATATGTGATAACCAATCAATGTCACGAGATCATATTTTCTATAAGATACAATTGAAGACCTAAGTGGATAAAGGTGTTATGTCACAATATTAAGGTTTTGAGTAAATTGCTAAAACGCGTTTTGTTCTGGAACTTTTTAGTTTAGTTTTTTATTTTAGCTAGTGACTATTATTAAATAGGTACATCATCATTATTTTTATATCGTTAAATTTAAATTTAAAAAAAGTTCCAAATTTAGGAGAAAATTTGAGTTTTATGGACATAACACCTTTATCCACCAAATCTAAAATGAAACTAAGGTTAGGGCTACGTAGATAAAGGAGTCAAATATAGTAATGTAAGTTTATTATTTTTATAAAAATACACAAAATCTGATCATACAAAAATTTAACAAGTTTTCTCTTCTTTTCGGATTGCCGATATTATTTTCTAAAATTTTCTCATAAAACCATCTGTATTCTTCAACAACAAATTTAATTTGATCTTTTAAATTCTGTAACTTATCAACAGTCAAACCACCTGTTTTCTGTGCTAGTCTGGTTGGTTTACATCCACTTCTGTCATAATTTTGCGTACATTTTTTCCGTAAATCAACTTGAAGAAATGGTGTATAATCATCGAAGCATGTTTTATACAAATAGTAGCCAAATTCGTTTACTCTAATCCACTTGACATTATCGCGAAGATTAATTTTGTCATTTAGAGTGTTTTTTTGCTTTTTAAACAGAAATAGATTGCTGGGCAGCGCTTCAAAAAAAGTTTTCCATGTTTAGACAAATACTGTTTCTTGTACTTGCAGACTGGATTATATTCCGATATTGGTCCGGTATAAAAATGTTTTGATGTTTCCTGATGACTTTCTCAATGCGACCGAAGTCCCTGTCAGAATCAAGGTAGCTATGGCCTACTTCGGGAAACTTATGATCTATTATTTTAAAAAAGCCATTTAAAATTAAATATTCATACACGCCAAGAATCACGAAGTTCTTATTCTGGCCAGCACATGAATCTGACCATACAATCAGTTGCTCAATTTCTGGGTGTTCTTCTTTCAACAGTTTACAAAACCGAAACAGGCAACTTGCAATTTCATTGCTGCCTCTATTGGCAACATCCTCAGTCCATGTGAAGAAATATGATTTCTGCCCCAAATAAGTAATGCAGTGTATGCCAAAATTGTATAGCCACATTTGTCGCAAGTAAAATGCCTTCGATGTTGACAGCTTGGGCAAAGGCATAGTTTGTTGTAAATCCATCGTGATGTAAGCTATGTTTTTGTCAGAAAGTGGCTTTTGTCTGTCTATTTTTTTGGCATTCGAAAGCAAATGTATAGTTCTTAGTATGGTCAGCAGTATTTCCACCGGCATCGCATACACTGCAGGTATCGCTTTTCGGATGTCCAAAAGAAAGATTAAATTTTGTCTCAAAAATGTGCCGGTACATAGAAAGTTTGATGAAATATTCGACCCCAAGTTTTTTCTCTTTGCACTCGTTGATGTACATGTCATGCATTTTTGTCACATTTAATAATGGGGATAAGAACTTTTTACTTTCATTTTTATTGCGCGAATAGTGCGAATTCTCCGCCGGAAACTTACTAATGTGATTCATAATGCATGCTATTACATCCTCGTTAATTTTATGTGGTCTATTTTTATGCAATCCTTGTTTGCTTGGTGTTGGAGCTGATTGGCCAGTTTTTAGTTGGTTTTGTATATTTTCTACCTTTTTTCGTCCTATTTGGTAAAGGGAACAAAAAGCGTCTTTACACACCGTTATATTTGCCTTTTCAAAAGTAATGGAATATCTAAAGGAATATTGTTTCGGTCGATTTGTACTTGATTTAGTACGAATTCGATGCCGAGCAACTGGTTCTAGAGCAATGCTTTTAAACAAAATACAACACTTGGCATTATTATTTAAATTATAATATTTTTTTAAAATAGTTTCCCTTGCTTCTAGACTAAATTTAGATCCACACTGTAACCTGCATTTTTCTTTGCATAACGTTAACTGCTTGTTTATTACTTTTTTTGGCATAACTTTTCCTGTTTGCGAAATATATTCCAACCCTTTTTCTCTACACAGTGAAGATTTCTTTCGCTTCCATTCTTGAGGATGACGTAGCCTTTTTCTGGAAATTTTTGATTGCATTTCAAATAGTTTTTTCTTATTCTTTTTCTGAGATTTTACACTGACACTTTGTTCGCCTTCTGCGGTAACATTCTTGTTTTTCAGCTCTTCCTTAGTAATATTATCATTTTCAAAAGTGTTAATTAATATTTTATTAGCGTCATTCTCTACTTGAAAAACTTCATGAACTTCATTTGATTCATTAATTTCGAGTTCCCGATTTTGAGTACTGTTAGTACTAATTTCTTGGCAAAATATATTTTTATTTGCCTTTTCTCTTCTTTCACAGAAGATTTTATCTTTAGTTTTTTTTAAACAATCGTCAACATCTGAGTTTTCACTAGAATATTCCCTATCTGAAGGGACATATTCGTCGCTGGATGAAATATTTTCTTCCTCGTCGCTTTCTGCAATTTCGAAAATTAATAATAACTGCCTAGCGAAGTAAGTATTTTTACAAATTTATAATAAACAGCTAAAAGATAATGGCACTTAAAAGAACTAAAATCTTACCTATTTTGGGAGAATTCAACTTTCCTTTTTCAAATAACATCTTCAGAATCCTTTTGCCTCTACTCTCCATGATACTTTAACTTTAACTCACAAATAAACACATTAATTACTTAACATTTTCTGGAGCTACGATAAACACAACCACTAACATAAAGATAACCTCAAAAGTGACATGTCACGTGTTACACCCTGTCTCACAGAAGCAGCCAACTAGACATTAGAGTTTTTGGAGTGGATAAAGGTGTTATGTCACATTTTAGGACATAACACCTTTATCCACTAAAACGTTGCGTATCCTAGTGCGACATACCACGTTTATCAACTAGTAGTTTTTTTAAATGAGCAATTTTGGATATCTTATGCCAAATTAAAGATTAAGTAGTACCAAGGGGACTCAAAAATTAGATTAACTCATTTTTTTCAAAAATGTGACATAACACCTTTATCCACTTAGGTCTTCAATTATTGCGGGGTATTTTTATTTTAACTTTTTTTAGCCCTTTATCTAAATTTATTTTTAAAATAAAACTTGTAAAATATTATAAATGATCTATATTCAATCTAAATGTATACCAAATAGTTAAAACAGTTGCATCAATCAAAATAGTTTCTGCCACGTTTTATGGTATCTCGCCCCACGTGCGTCGTATTGTTCGTGTATGTGTATGCTCGTTCGGTTTATAAGGCCTTTTTACGTGTGAGTGGGCGAGTGTTGTGTATTGTGTTGTGTTCTCTAAAAGGATTACAAATGAAAAGGATTAATACGACGAGCAAAGGTAGGGTTTTTTTTGTCGACTAACTCTCCATGTAGTTATATAAAGTGTGAATACATGAACTTTTAAGCTTAACTTTTAACAAAAATTCTCTGAAAATCGAACTTAGTTAAGTTGTTAGGTGGATAGGGACTCGGTTAGGGTCTTGGTTAGGGCTCCCCTCAAACATTCAACGGTTCAATTTCGCGAACGAAATTTTATCTTACGCGCGAAATACAGTGAAATGTGAAGTGTACAAGTACGTAATAATGCAAGTTCACAATCAACAGAAGAATCTACGCTGGAAATTGGCAATGGAGGGAAAACGATGAAAACATTTAGAAGTTTTTAATTTTTTTTATAATGTTACAGACATGTGGTAGTCGTAGCGGTAGCTGTGTTGGTCTGCATTTTACGTAAGTTTGTATTAAAACAAAATTTATTTCAGGATTTTAATGGTTTTTGTTTTTTTATATATTTTTTTTAAATTTCTCTTATTTTGAAAGATTTTACTTTTTCCTATAATATACCTATAGGTAATAGATATGCATGTACTTACTTAATACCTACCTACATACATTTTTATGTAATTTTAATAGAAACAACTTTCAAACACAAAGAAGATTAATGCTGTGCGCGACACTCTCAAATCATTTTGAATTTCCGGAGAATATGTAGTTTTAAAAGTTTTATTGACTAAAAATCTAACAACTCAGTTATATGTACCTAATAAATTCATTAGAATTATATGCGATACCTGCAAAAAGAAATACCTTTTCATTTAAGGAAAATTTATATGTATTGTGCTATATTACCCTTACTAATTTACGAATTTTGCGAAATTGTGAGTTACTCCATTCTTCTTTGATAATAATATTTCACTCTAAATAGTATATTTCACTTAAATTGTAAATTAGGTACATTTATTTAAAAAAATTACTTAATAAAAGCGTTGATTTGTAAAATTGCCATTTTAAAATTGTAAATAAGGTTTGAAGTTAAACAAATTTTGACGTTTTGTAATTATAAGTAAAGCTAGAATTATAACAAATAAACGAGAATGTATAAAATGTAATTGTCATTTTTACATAGTAGGCTATATAATAGCAAAATAGATTACATTTTTACATTATGTAAAATAATTTTTACAGAGCAATGTTATTCTGTCAATGTTAACGTTAATTCTGCAAAAATACAGACTGTTGTAGTAATTTTAGAGAATAGCACCATAATACACCATCAGATATGATTTGCTGTAAAATATTTGTAGAAATGGCTATTAATATAGGCATACTTAACGGGGATAGTAAAAGTACTTAAGAGAGTATTTTTATAAAATATAACTGTATTTGGGAATGTACGTCTGCACTTTAACCTTGTTATGTTTTAATTTTTGATATGTTTAATAAGCATATAAATAACGGAATAAGGTTTGATAATTTAATACAGTATCGTCGATAGAAAGAACACACGATGAAGCATTCAATTAGCATCTTCATGTTTGTGTTTATATTTTGGCAGGTAAATCTTTATTTTATTTTTTTATGCTATATACTTACCTATTCGTACAATGAAACAAAAATTTCAATTATAACCTAATATAGGTGAATTCGATCATCATGTCGTCAAAATCAAAAGATCCCGAAAATGATTTGGATCCAGAAGAGGAAAGTTGTGTGATCGAGTTAAATTTAAATAGAACAAAAATAGTCGAGCTCGAGAAAATAGAGCTTCCCCCAGAAACCGACGACGAATTTAATGAATTTGTTTTCTGCGATTCTAAGAAAAAAGGATTGATGACCGAAAAGGGGGACGTCGATTTTCAAAGCGTGCGAAAATTTTTAATCGACTTATCTAAAAAAGATAGTACTGTGACATTTTCGATCTTGGAAGTTTACTCGAAACTTATCGACAATGCTATATCAGCTTGCAAGGATCTACCTTCCGAACTGAAACCTGGACAAAAAATCATTCGTTTTCATAACTGTCTCATCACATATATACGAAATATAAAAAATAAAATTGTTGCATAGGTTAGTAATAACTTTTTTTGAACTTTTTAGGTACTTACAGATTTATCTTTTTTCACAAAAATTTTGTTACTGCAGCTTTTAATTATTTCTTATGTTACTTTTAAATTAAAAGATTTTATCTTACATATAACTTTTATTGCATAATATAACAAAAAAACATTATCTAATAAGACTGTTTGACTGATTTTTAAATGTACATAATATACAAATTATATTACAGAACTCATTTTTCAGTAAAGTTGAAGATTTTCGTGTATAGTTATGTATTCATATTTTATTTATAAATGTATAAGTATCTACCTAGTTGATTATAAAGTATTATCCTAGTTAACAAATTAAATAATTCTTTTGATTACTGATAGAATTAAATTTAAATAAATTTAAACGAAGTTTAGACCTTTAAATTTCAATGAAATATAGTCGAAAGGAATATTTCTCAAAGGAAACGATTCGTTTAACGAATAGGTTGGTTGTATTTGGTAAAGAAACAGACGATGATGTAAAACTGAATTTAAATTTTCCTTTATAGCGTCTGCCTACGTTGTGGCTTTCTTTGTTGCTATGTTCAGAACAACTCAAATTACATAATTTCAAAATTTATCTAAACAACTTTTTGTCTCTTGAGTGCGAATCATCTCAAGATGAAGTTGTCTTTGTTGCTAATATTACACACGACTGCATCTGAGCTTCAGTTCGGGGTTATCTAAACAAAAATTATGGTCATAGATCTGTTAAAATTTACAGTTAGGTATATATAACATTACTTATAAATACGTTAGAGTTATACAAGAATAGAGATTTACGTTAATCTATTTTTTATTTATGGAGAAGTGGATGCACTATATCCAGGTGCTTCAGCTGCTCGTCCAATAAAAGAAGAAACAAATCGAATTTAAAAGTAACTAAATTATTTGAGGGCTGAATTGGAAATTATGCTTGTCAAATGTATGAGTTAAATTAAAAAGTTGTTATTAAATGTTTACGTTAACTGATTGTTTAATTTGCAAATCTAAAATGCTTATCAATTCTTGTGAAAGCGTTATATTTGAAGAGGAACAAGTTTATCCAATTATTACTGACTTTGTTAACCTCCAAACAAAATTAGAAACAAGATCATGAGTCAAGGAACTATTTTTTTAATTTTTTTTTATTTGATAATGTCGGTATTAATTTAAATAATGCTTTTTAAATCATAGGTACCTACTTAATTATTTATTAATGTAAACTTAAAGTGAGAATTTAATTAATTTCTTTATAACCCTTAACATTCGCGAGTTTTAACTATTCGCGAACCTACAAATGAGGAACAATTTAACATTTGCGAGGCCGCAACTTGGGTATTCGCGAATTTTTTTAAATTAATTTACATATAATGCATTGAATTGGCTTATCCACTAGCGAGGAGCCTTAAATTCAAAAAAGGAATCGAGGCCGCGACCTTTTCTTATAATAAAATTTATAAAGAACAAATTTGTTTTGCTAAACAATCACAAATCTTCAGCCATCGATTATCAAGTAAACTTCAGCTGTATGTGTAAATATATAATATTTACCCATGTATGTATGTACAGTCAAGTTCAAAATTAATATCCCGAATCGCAAGCATTGCACGGGCACGGGCAATACATGGCACAACGAATAAATCTACAAAAAGTACTTATGATGTTTAACACGAATTATAAATACAATGTTATTGCTTTAAATATTCAGTTCATAATTTGTTTGTTGTATCGTGTGTGTTGATTTATCCACTATAATTAAAATTTCGTAGAACCTAACTCCCTTTTTTGCACAGGAAAATAGTCTCAACATTCGCGAGAGTTTTCTTGAACGTAACCCCCGCGATAATATTAAGGGTCACTGTATTATTTCGTTATACATACCTACATAATATATATAACACCTCTTGGTAAATATAATTTGAATTCCTTTTTATTTTAGGGTTCTTTAATGTCAATTTAGTGCAAATTATAATTCCTCACTGATCTCCCATTTAGACAAAAAGAAAGGATCCTTTTGAAAGGTTTGCACTTTTTAAACACGTGTACAGAGAACGTGTTTTGTAGAACATTCATTCAATAAAAGTATTTTACTTTTAAATGCGACCTCATCGAGGATGGGTAAATTTAATTTCGCGTTGCCGCTAAAAAAACACCCTTAGATGCGTTACGCATACATTTATGTATTTACCTACTTAAAAAATATATTTTAGTTTCGTTATATGGAATTTTGAGTATAATTTATTTGTATATACAGGGTGTAACAAAAGTAACTTATATTGACTGTATAACTTCTTAATTAGAAGAATTACAAGAAAATGTTAAATACACAAGTTTTCTGGTTTATTTCAACGCACGTGATATTGTATTTGGTTTGTTTGTATACTATTTTGTTTCGTTGCTATGGTAACCAACTTTGTTTTTTTTTAATGACACTCGTATGTTTATGTCTTTCAAAAGTGCATTTTTTCTCTATTTAGTAGTGTCATCATGTCGCAACGAAACAATGTCCATAATAAACCATATAAGAACGAAAAATGTTTTAAAAACTGTTTTGGAGTGTTCATTAATGGAACTATCTATAGTACTTAAAAATTTCAAAAAACTCCAAGATAGTCAACAAAACTTTATATTAAAATTGGTCGATTTCACGCATCGAAATTATAATCATAATTAGCATCATAATTCTAAAACCTTATGTATTAGAAGTTTGTTAGCTTTATTTTCGTGTTTAGCGCCCACAAATTAATTAAAAAAAAAACTACTTTTTATCACAGTCGCAAAATGGCTGTTAAATTTAAATTTATTTATTTAATTTTAATTTAGTTTAACTGTAAAATTTTCGCTTTATTTTCTATATTTTGTTGATAAGAGTCAGTTATTTTAAGAGTAACAGTACAGTTTATTTATGTATACATAAGAAACGCCAGCATTATTTGTATAGTGTGGATTTTAACCGTAATCTTAATCCTATTTCAGTATTAATCTATAATCTGATGGCGATTTACCTATTACCTAATAACTGTAAAGTTTATATGTGTAGATACTTAGATACCCACATCTACGCAAAGAATTATCCATAAACATTGTGGTCATATAAATTCTTCAATTTTCAAATTTCGTTAAAAAGCAATTTAAAAAAAATGTTCTGGCATTTAATTCTTTTACTTTTATGTTAAGTTAATTTTTTTTTGATTATGCCCCCATTTATGTTGCTCATGGTCAGGGTAAATGATGTTAAAAAGTTATCGGTTGCCAAACTTCTGTTTAAAAGAGTTTTTAGAGTGAACATATTTTAGTGCCTTGTAACGCATACAAATCCACAATTGCATTTTATTTATTATTTGAATTACATACTTACATCATGGTTATACACTACCTACGTAAATATTTAATAAAATAAAGCGGATGCCAAATAATATTCTTTTTCAAACGCCCTGAAAGAGTCTAGCTACGCAGTTCATAAATTTAATTCCAGTTTCTGCTGGTGTATCGCCCTTAACGTTTTTACAACTATTCACGCTATCCTTGGCAAACGCTTTTACAGCTTTATAATTTTTAATTGCGGATCCGTATGTTTCAGTTATGGAATTTTCAAAAGCGTCAAACGCCAAATTATTTTCTGCATCTATAAATCCAGCTTTTCTCCAAACACATCCCATAAATTTATTAAATGGAACGTTATCTTCCGGCATGTACGGTAGCTTTAAATAATAATCCACTATGAATTCTTCTAATTTTAATTTTCTTAAACAAGCCTTGGCCGATTTGTTGAATTCCCCTGAATCGTTCGATATAATCTGCGCCTAGAACAATAAAGTAGTCAGGAATCGTGTAACACATATGAAAAACCGTAAATAATAAGGGGTAATAATATAGGTGCATACTTACTTTAATTAAACACTGTTTTATTCAAAATTTTAATTTTTTTTGGAATCAAGTCATTTTTCCGCAGTTTAATAGGACGATATTCATTTTATAAATGGAGGTGTGAATATACACATAAACAAATATGTGTATGTATCGTTTAATGTAATAAATTGTTTATTTACGTTAGATAATTAAAAACCTTTTATTTATATTTGTTGTAGAAAATGCAACAAATTGTATCTACCTATAATTATTTTTTATTATGTATCTCACTCACCGAATAGTTTGAAGTGTATTGACTGTTTTAAACATCAATTTAAAAGTCATTTTGTATACCATTGCCGTATTTTACCAATTTAATTGGGTCATAATATGATTAGAACTTAATTAGGAATAGTTAGTGAACATAAATGTAGATGTCACTTTCCTAACATGCTGTTCCCATTAGTATTGCAATTTTAAATAATTGACTAGGTAATTTTTCTAATTAAATATTGAAATTACTATATTCACAACTACTATTTAAAAAAAAATTAGGTAAACTTAAAATTTGAAATTTTAGATTCAGATTTATTTCAGAAAAAAATTAACAAATTACTGTATAGAACAAATAAAAACGCGTTATTTTCTTTTATTGGTCAATTAATTGATTAATATTTTTAATGTAAAATAATATTTTTTTATGACTTTAACATACCTGTGTAGATATAAATAAAATAATCACCGATATCAATATAAACGTCTGCATGATTACAACGCAAAATTAACACTGTGGTGTAGGTAAACGCATTAACGTATTCAAAGTTATGATACCTGAATATTTAAAATTGATAGTTTATTCATAGTCATTGTAAATCTGTAATACAAAAGACGACACACATTATGCGTTTAACTATAGATATTAACATAGTTTTATAAATGCAGTCCGTGCAGATGACGAAACTGGCGAGTGGCTTAAACAAGATAAAGTTGATACAAAAGTAAAAATACGCTCTCATAATACAAAACAAGAAGATATAAATACCTACCTACTTACAATAGTTTATAAAAGATTCTTTTTTATTACTTATAGTTTTCATTTCATGTGATTTGTTCAATTGTATCTTGCATCGTGCCGAAAGGTGAATTTTCACGCGAGTGTGATAGTTTCACAAGAGCGTGAAATATCCTTTCAATGCATGTTATACACTAGACTTTTCCGACGACCACAAGTATTTTTATTACAAAATTTTGATTTTTGACGTTTCACGTAGTTACTTTGATACTTTGAAAGCGACCTCTATCTACAATTAGTAATAACTGTTTGTGCGTAAAGTCATTTAATGACAGGCTAGAAAGCTCTTGATTGGTTGAGTAGCGTGCGCAATGATTGCACACGGGCCACAACGTTCTCGATTGGCTAACGAGTCTTTTACGCACGGTCGGCCTATTTGTTTGTAACATTTATTAGTGTGAAATTATGTACTTTTCATAGCGGTCGTCGGAAAAAAATATTCTACTAAAACGGTAAAAGTTGCATTTAAGCTACGCATATTAAATTAATATTAACGTAAATAACAAAGCATACCCGTTTACGTTATTATTTAGCAAAGCACACAAATTTTTGATTGCGCGATTTAACGCTCATTATTAATAAAAGACTGAACTTTCCAACGTCCTACACAACGAATCATCTTCATCGAAGTCTCTCCCGGATTTTTTCCATTATTGTTTTTACAGAATTTAAGAATTTCCTTTGCCTTTTCTTCGGCCACGCCAGGGGGATGTTGCGTTAGTAATTCTTTTACCATTACCTCTTGGAAGTTCTTTTCGTTTAGACGACCGTCTTCGTTTACTAGTCCCTTCTTTTTCCAAATACATCCCATACGTTGCTCGTTTGTAGCATAATTTCCAGTCATTTGGTTAGTTGTTTTAAGAAGTTCCAATACGGCATTTTGTTCGACATTCAATGCACCATTACACTTATTATCATCGTCGTTTGAAAGAACAAACGAAGTTTGAATCTACAAAAATTAATAAATTGTAGTTAAGAATCTACCTATAATTAAAAATAAAAAACTTATAACAATTTAAAATCTATGTCATTTAAAGGGGCCGAAAAGAGACTGGGTCAGCACCTTACATACTTTTAAGAAAAATCGTCTTTCATATTTTTTTTTGTTCGTACTTAAAAATGATTAAACAAATAATTGTCCTTGAATTAGTATAACTTTGTTATTCGACAAATTACTGTTATAAATTTGTTTATGAATTTATTGAAAAATTACAGTAGTACTTACGCCTAATTCTAACAATAAGCCACTTGTCATTTTTATTTAAAATTATGATACCTAGTAAATTAATTTTCCTTTTTAATTCACTTAACGATTTTCACAATAAATTAGTTTAAAAAGAAAACCACAGCCACTATGATTTGGCAATCTCGAAGAGTTTTCATCAGTATTGATTTAAATTAATTAATTAATTAATATACTAAAATTAATTACCTACCTGTTTTGTTGATTTAGAATTCATAAAAATGTCACTTTCGCAAAATAATTATTAAATACTTACTTGTAAAAATATAAACAAAGTATACCACAAAACCATTTTGTCTTCTTAAATAAAAATGTGACGTAACAACAAATTATTTAATAAACACGTATCTATAGGTATATTGTTTGAAACGTAACCGTATAATTTGGAAAATATTCGGTACCTATTTAATTTATTTTGAACTGCGTAAATAAAAACGTGTAAAATTTTCAACAGCGATGCGCTACTTGTGACAAATAGTAAATTGTAGCACCTACAACGACGACGAACTTCTCATGTTCAAAACAAAATTATTAATATGTATTAACTTATTGTCTGATAAATACGATAATCTCAACTATATGCAATTCCCATTAACTTTAATAATTCTTATTAAAACACCGTGTTTTTCTTTACTTAATAAATAAGGTACTTGCCCATGTTTAAAACCAAACAAGTAAAATAGTAGGTATCTAATATGTAAATACCTAATTATTGTACCCATTAAATTACTTTAAATAAATTATGAAAATGTTAAGGGCTAGGTACAATGGCCGCCACAAAAATTGGGACATGTCTTGAAGTAGATTTTAAGTGGTGTGAAACGGATTTACTTGATAGGGTAATTTGCATAATCCGGATGTGGTTTTGAGACCCTACTGTTTACTACCTACTATATATTTTAATATTTTCTAGACAAGCAAGTGGGTATTTCTATTTTATTTGTGATTTACATAAAAATTAAATAAAATTAAATATCTAAATAAGTAAATTTAAAAATGAAACAATATGTATGAATTATGAAACTATGCTTGCGGGACATCTTTCCGTTATAGTATCAAAACTGGCAATTGAGCGGATGCGTAATAAAAATACACATCTAACTTTTCGTGTCATAAACTACATTATCTTTATAGGTAGCTTATTAAAAATAATGTATAAAGCGAGTAAGATGGAAAATTGTTCAGCAAAAAATAGTTTCTTTGCGACATTTAATGGATTGATTTCACTATTATATTTAACAAAAATATGAATTACATACAAACAAATCTAGACTAAAGCTATCAAACACGTGTGATGGCATTTATAGGCTTTATCTAACGTAATATGTTGAAAATAACATTTTCTATATATTCTCATAAAAATAACATAAAGATGAACTTAAGTCAGGAAATTGTCGCGTCATTTAATTGGTTTTCGTTTATTAATCTATTCATTACAAAAAAATTTGATCCAAACACTATCAATAAACATTTAGTTAATAATGTGAGAATTGTTTCGTTTGTTTTCAAGAACTCGAATCTAATTTTATTAGACACTAATTTTACAATTTATGTGGTATGGATTCATTTAAAAGTAGATAATATCTCAGACTTTAAATGCTTTTTCTCGAAAATTGTATTAATTAACATTGTATTAACATTTTAGTATTTTTGATCTAATTTTCCATATCAGTTTTAATCGCTCTCCTCTTTCAATGATTTTTGGAACCGTAACATTTTTTTCTATAACTGTGTTTCTTTTTGCTGCTAATACTTTTTGATGCTTTTGTCTTTTTTTAATGTTTTCGCCTTCCCCCCTTCGTTATTTCGCACAGGTTAAAATAATTTTAACAGTAGAAAATATTCAAATTAATTTTTTAATTAAATATATTTTTTAACGTCGAATATTTTACAGATTATTCTATGATTCTTAAAACTAATAGGTGCGAAATGAAATTTTCAATTTATTCATTATTAATAATTAAAGGAAAATAAACACATGCCCATATAACGAAACATAGTATAAGCCCGATGAAAGTGTAAGACTTAGGTTTATCCCAACTCACTAATATTCTTCGTTTATTCGATTTCCCCTTCTCTTTAATTGGAATTTCTATTGCCTGTAACGTGTATTTTATAATTTCCTCAATTTAACCTAACAAACACTTACATCGTTTATTTTTCTATTTGATGTTAAAATTTCCGTACTGGACGAATTCATTTTGGTCCAATTACTATCACTTTGGCGTTAGTAACCAATATCTAATAAAAATTTATACCTCAATTAAAGATAAAAGAGATAATTTGATGTAATCGGTCATATACTTGGCATAACAATGTGCCTAAATAAATTGTCTACAACTTATCGATGCTCTATTTTTTTTTTTAATTTAATTTTAATAGTTTGTAAGAACGAGTATCTAATAAATTATTTATGTTCGGTTGAGTCATTTTGGTCGATTTATGTACTAGTTTTTCCTACATAAATTACTATAAATTACTATAAATAGCTAAAATATTACTATATAAATATAGATAATAGTATATATTGGTCTAGGGCTGTTAAAGTTATTAGAGCCCGTTAATCGTGCTAAAATAAAAAATGACTACCCTTGTTTACGCCGTTTCCATAATAACAGTAACTAAATTACTGCACTTACTTGATTTGCACTTTTCAAATCACTTTTATTTTAAAATTGCCACTTACAGTTTCGACGTAAGGTGATGCCAAATTTGATTTTTGAAATGAAACATATTTCACTATTTTTGGAATCTTCGTGCAAAATTATATCTGATATTACGTTGCCAAATTTTCATTTTTCTCAAAAATGATTTCAAAATTTTTAATTTTAAGTTTCAACACAGGAAACTGTGACTGCGGTAAAACAGTTCTATCTCGACGTTGGCGCGCGAGGACTGTATAAATATTTCTTCATTTTCAAGTCTACTATGTTTGTACATACATAATTATATCATAATAGGCAATGAAGAATACATATACCTATTTAAAATTATTTATTGTTAAATGAAAATAAAATTAGATATGCCGCATATTAATGTATTCTCAATAACATTTTCTATCTAATGGTGCGGGTGGACTATCCACTTTCCATTTAAAAAAAAATCGACTTATTTATCAAAAACCAGATTCTTAAAAGGTACGGGCGTACAGTACACTTAATAGTAACTTGCTATAAGGGATTATTATTTTTGTGGATAATAGAGTCGAGATAGAACAATAATTCGTTCCGCATCAGTCACGGTCTTCTGTGTTGAAAAATAAAATTAAAAATTTTAAAATTATTTTTGGGAAATACGAATATTTCGCAACGTAATCAGAACGAATTTGGTCCGTAGTTTCCTAAAATAGTAAAAAATATGAACACGTATATGAATATGAATATAAACACCCTGAATACAGGGTGTTCTATTTCGAAAATAAAATTTGGTGTCACTTCCGTCGAATATATTTATTATATAGAGCCATATCCATAAAATATGTTAAAATTAGTGACTGCTTAATCGATCATATCGATTCAACTTGATCGTACTTAACGTAATAACATGATGATAACTAATTTGTATAACTGCAAACATAGATTACGCGAAAACATGAGGAACGCTGATGGCTGATGATTTTTGCGGGGGCAAACTTATTTATTTGGCACGTATTTAAAAAGTAGTAAGGATTGTCCTAAGGTGGCTCACTCTCTCCTGCCTGTATTCTAAATAAAATTGTTTTATACCTTGTACTTTTTTAAACAATTATTTTTATTTAAATAATAGATATCTATTAAAATTTGTAACTAATAAATAATTTTTAAAAGTAGACAATTAAGCTTTATACGTATTAATAACGTATATCTATACTACTGCAAGAACAGACGCAAAAATTTTACAAAATTTTATATGAAACATACAATGTTAATAGCTATACATATTTAATACAATACGCTTACATAATAACATTTTTATGAAAGACTTTCGATTTTGTTGTCGATATAATTTGAGTGTTTTACACGAATCCATAAACCGAACGAAGGACGTTTCTAATATTTACATATTCAAAAAAAAATGTTAAAATAATTGAAACTGTAGTCTTGGTTTAGATATACATGAGGCCATATTCATAGACAATAATTATATTTTAACTAATCACTCTTTACGAATACGACCCCAAATGGTAAAACAATTAAACAAAATTATATATACAAGTTTTTAAAAAATACATTTACAATACATTGTTTAGTTTACACATAAAACAAGCTAAAAACAATCTATTTTCACAATTGTACTATTATACGAGTTTCAATTGACTACACACTGTATACACAATTATCCAAATTATAAAAAGCACTATAAATGTAATTAAAGCTACAGTCTTATACTTATGCCAAGGGCTTCCCGACAGATCTGGCGGTTGTTGGTTTCTTTTTACATTTTGACAGACGTCCGTTTTGCAGGTAGTAGAAGGTTGACACGAGGTACCGTTTCCATTTGCTGTAGTGCAATTCGCTGCTGTTGACGTAACTAATTCTAACGCGGTACCTTCTTCCGCATCCCGCTTGTAACCGCCATTATCCATCTATAAAATAATTATTAGTAATTAGTTAAGTGCTGTATTACACCGTCGTTTGATCACTCAACTTTAGATTAATTTATATTCATCACGAGAAAAGTCCTAATATAAGCAGAATATTATTTCGATTGAAGTGTTGACGAAAAAATCGTGTACATAAACGGTAATTTGAATTATTTCCATGAATCACCGTTTAATTTAACATAACTATATTGTGTTGTATGTACCTATATTTTTAAATTAATTCCCTAACGAAGCATAACTGCCTATCTTTGCTTATTTTTTAACCTTGTATTGACATGAATTTGTTAAAAAATAACCGAAAACTGCTTTATGTTAATTAAGTATAGGTATATTTATTTTCTGATTTTTTTGTAGGAGCGTATTTTTTAAATTTGGAAGAAAAACTGAAAAACAATCGCTTGTAAACCCTAATGAGTATCTCGACACCTGTCGCACACACACTTTCTTTTTTTTATTATTTTAAACGCCTCAACCACTAGAGTTATTAGCGATGATAATTAGATAATTATAATAAGTTGCGTGTCGTAAGAATTTAGTATACATATTATTTCAGGTGATGATTTGGGTTAATTTAATAAAGTTGATAGTATTAGAGATGCCGAAGGGGATTAATTTTTGCTTAGTCCTCGTATAGTTTTGATACAATCGTATTAAAACTAACAAAAGTGATTAAAAATTTAAGGAAATAATTTTTTGACAAATTGATATTTAAAGAATAATATGTAACTAGCCCATAGAAATTGTTTTATTACGCAAGTCCGTTACAGTTACAAACTGTAACAACTACCTTTCACCATAATCGGTTTGATTATTAGTTATTTACCGCAAGCAATTAATTTTTATTTAGATAGGTAGGTATTTTTAAATAAACAGTAGGCAAAGTTTATACAATTCGACTATTTTTTCGAAATTTACATTATATAACAACGTTGCAGAAAATAGGCATACATTAACCTATTTATTAATAACAATAGCAGAATATGATTAATATAGGAGTATTATTTTATGACCTTAACAAGACGAATTTCGCTAAAGTTTAATCATAATAATACATAATAATATGTAAGTATAGATATCATATATTTAGGCAGGCTATTTAAAAAAAAAATATGTTGAAGTGATAGTTTTAATAAAACATTCTCGAATAATTATTTGATTTGTCCTAATAATTCATATTTTATGTGCTATTAAATAGAAGAACCCAGAGGTATTATAACGCATATAGGTACCTAGTAATCGTTTTGTTCTAGTTTTTGCTAAACAAAATTACAAAAATTACATATCTACAGTTTCTTGAATTTACTATTAAGAACAAAATATTTACATTTTGTTTATCAATACATTGATTTAAACAAACTGAAATTAAATATTTATTTAACTAGCAATAAAACAATTTAAACTGATTTTTTTTTAAATGCAGTATACCAAATGACTAAAACCTAAAATACAAAAAGAACAACATTGTTGTAAAGAATGTTTTCTGTTTTATATTATAATCATCTTTGTCATGATATTAAAACAGTAAACAATTGATATTAACCGATATTGTTACACCTATTATGTATTATGTTAGATTATCTATCAACATTTCTTAGTAAAATAATATTTATTTTATGTTAGTAATTGATAATTCTTAATAAAATACATTGTTATCTGTTTAGATTTGATTATAGTAAGACCTTGTTTAACGTTGATTCGATGTAACGGTTATATAACACAGTTTTTCCAAATCAAAAAAAAAATCGCGAAATATTCCATTATTCGATATATATATAGGTAACATGTTATGTTAGTGTAACACGGTTCTCTACTCGAAGTTTAAAAAATGCTTTTGCGCTGATTTAATATATGTGGCTATATTTTCTTCGATTTACATTAAGTATACAGGGTGTCCCAGTGTAGGTGGGTAACCTCTTAGATTCCTATTCCCCAGATAAAATTAAGCCGATTGGCCAAAATTTATCTTAATAAAATATTCACCCTTGATGAGATATTATTACTCCGAAAGTTAATTTTTTTAATTTGTTTTCTCGAAATAACTTTTGAACGGTTTGATCTAATTTGATGATTTTTTGGTCAGTTACGTCCTGGTTAAAGACAGTTATTTTGATCTAAAAGTTGTTTGAATTGCACCTTAGAGGTGACCAGGGTGAAGCGCCCTTACAAACTTGCACGCCCTAATTTTGAGGGTGTAGCTGTTTTTAATTTTTTGACCACATATTTGAATTCCGCAGTTCTTTTTGCATAAAAAAGATCCTCTTGCTGGATTTCGCTGTAACGAACAGTTTCCGAGAAAAATGCATTTGAATGTCCTCGGGTCAGGATTTGATTTCAGATTAAGCACATTAAGTAAATAAAACTATGCAACGACTGCAATATTTTATGTATTTAATATATTATTTTAAATGTTTTTATGAAAGAAACAATAACAATAAGACTAACGCCCAATTCAAATTTCATTATAATGTTATTGCTCATGGCATCATACACATTCTATTAAATATTTTAATTTCCTGAAGGTTTAATTGATATTTGTTTAATAACATTATCTCCCGTATTTGAAGGCCTAAACAAAAATATGAAGGTAAGTACCTACCTAAATTAAATGAAACCAATATCGAGAAATCAAAAATCTATTTATTCCCGACGTATTTGCAGAAGTTTTGTTAATACGGATCGTGTAGTGTGTGCTATACGGTTGTATTGACCATTAGTACCTATATTGATATAAATTAATACGTTCGTATTAACTTTCGTACAATATACGTCGTGAGTCGACTGCTGGAAATGCAGACTGTGTACCGTGAAATTTCTCAATATCGTACACTCGCGGGACCAAAAAATATCCATTATTAAGAAATGTCCGCTAATGGAAAATATATTACAAACTATAATGCCAGGACTTTAAAGAGTGTCCGGTATTTGGAAGATACCGTTATTTGGAGGTGTCCGTTAAGAGAAGTTTCCTGTATATATATATACATAATTACGTCCATTATATCTCTTTAATAGTCTAACTAAAGCTTGACATATACGATCTGTATTCCCCGACGTATAGTACGTAAGTTAATACGGATGTATTAATTTATATCAATACCAATGAAAGTCAATACCACTGTATTAGCACATACACGGTTCATTTTAACAAAATAATATTTTTAATGGAGTTTCGTTGTTTTTTTTGTCAAAATAAGTAAAATTAAGATTATTACTACCATACATAAAACCAAAAAAAAAAAAACTACCGTACCTATGTATATTAAAAAAAATCTTATAAAAATGTAACAGTATTTTAATATTGAATAAAAAATACAAACGGAATCTTATCTAATCAATAATCGAAAGGTTAAAAGACGGTAAATAAATTAGCGACAAAGACCTTAAATTTTGTTCTTAATGCATTATTTTATCTATATTACTTAAATATCTAACAATAAGTAAATTCAATTGAATTCAATTCAATTAATGTTATCATTTAACAATATTTCCAAGCAACTAAATTATTACCTACATAAAATAAATTAAAAAAAATAATAATAAAAATTTAGCGCCTTAATATTAGCGCTCTGTTAACACGTCATCATCATCGAAACGTATGAAAATTTCAATTGTGATCGATTGTTGGTTTTTTAACGAACCTTTGAAAACAATAGATTTGTTACAGAATAGACCGCATAATTTCCAAATCATTCTGTAAGTTAGCTATAATAATAATAATAATGGATTTGTTCGTAGAGTGATCTCTGCACTGATTTCCAATTATTTCAACCAATCAGAATTTAAAATTTTGACAGTTAATGAAATTAATGGGTCTATTCTGTAACAAATCTGTAATTTTCACATGCCTGTTAACATGTTATTACCATGGTAACGTATGAAAATCTCGATTGTGGTTGGTTGTTAATTTTCTTACAGTCCTATATAAATTTCAGATTTGTTACAGAATAGACGCCTTAACTGCGATTCTGATTGATTGAAATAATAGGAAACTAGTCGAAAATCGCTCTACGAACAAAACTTATAATAATTAAAAAAAAAACCAATAATAATTACCTTTTTTAACACCATGATTGAAACAATTGACAGTTATTACTGTACAGTTTAATTCAAAATAACTTGTTTCTAACTAATGACTTTAACGTGAATTACCACATTCCGGCACGAATTACACTTACTATAGGTAATGGTTAGCACATGTTACTGTAAGATTACTGACACCTATGTGTCAGTCCCACTACAACGGGGCATTTCTGAATAGAGGTTAAATGCCTCAAAAGATAACATTATCTATCGGTTAGTGATTGCAAACATCACAAACAATTTTTAAATAAATAATGATAGTGTGATACCACAGCTAGATTCGAAAATAGATATATACGTACATGCAATTTTATTCTAAAGAAAACGTGCTTCTAACTAATTGTAAGTCCTATATATAAATTATATAATAAATTCAATTAGGCATGGTATGTGTCATATTTGATAAATGTAGATCAATGTACATACAAAATACGATAATAAAATTGATTAAAGTCTACCCAATAAAATTATGTCCCCACAGAATGACAATATGTATTACGGTTCGATTTGTTAGTATAAAATTTCAAAATAATAGAATTTAAATTTGAAATAAATAATAAAAATTAACGATTTTGTTATGTGTTTTTCAATAATTTTTTATTTGCTTGTTAACCTGAAAATCCAAAAATTTTATAGGTGTCGAAAAATTCGTTTAAAAACCTATTCTTTTATTATTATTATTATTATTTTAATTAGGATGCATTCACTGGCATTTCTTTCTTTTATTTTGGCGTCATTTATTTACATCTCATTATGCATAAAACTTTTACGGCCAATGAATTCAGCATCACAGGTCATTCATTATTAAAGTTACTGTATAACGTGACATCACATCAGTCGTTTCAAAGTAATTGATCTCTAATTGTATTTAACTGTTAAGTATATAACACAATATTTATTTTTATTTTTTTTGGACTCTGTTTTCTATCATCGTCCAGATGCGAAGTTGAGGATTGTGGACGGGATTTAACTGGCACACTTGGTCATGGGGCCTTTCATGACACTTTTCTTCTTATACATAGTTATACTTTATAATGCATCAGTAAAGGTGGATAATCGCTTCATGAATACATACATCACTCGAAATTAACCCCATGATATCATATAAAATTTTCTGCTAAAATACCTATTCATGTTTATAAATAATTACCTATATGTTGATTTCTTGTTGAATTTTGGGTAATGTTCATAATGAACGAAGGTAATTAGAAAAGTATAATACAATTTTTAATAACACGTCAGGGGAATAAATTATCGCGATATTTTTGGAAGTGCATTTCTACTTTTCAAAATAGTTTTGTAAATAAGTTTGTAATTTACAGTGTCTTCGGGTTTTTGTTATTAATTTTTTATACAATTATTTCAAATGGTAGTTATTATTAAAAGAAACAAATAATAAAACGGAATCACTTTTTTATTGTCTCTTCCAATAACTTTTTCGTAGTAATCGTTGAATGATAAATTAAAAAAAATTGTGTTTTGCTGAATTTTATAAAAGTAATAGGATATATTAGATTATTATTGTATATTAAAATGCATATAATAGGTTATCATGTGCCATTAATTAAACAATTCTCTTTCGAAACATTTTGAAGTGTCCATTGAAATTTTCAGCATAACTTGTCACGAAATTTAATTCAAGATCAAGTATTTCAAATTAATTGTTTGAATTATAAAGTAAATAGCCTTAGATAAGATTGCAACATTTTTACAATCAACCCAATAAATAAAGAAAACCTTTCAAACCTTTCAACCATCGGCGTCACTAATAATACAGGTGTTTAACTTTACGTTACCTTTGCATAATATTACTATATATTTGCAAAGATTTTTACTGATCTGTTTGCCGTATAAAACGATAACTGCTTATAATCTAAAATCGTTTTAACAATTACTAAATCAAACAAATTACTTTTTAACTATGGAGGTCAAATATTAAGGTCATAATAAGTACGTACTCGTTTCCATAGATGATTATAATTCACTATTTTCAAAAAATATTCAGGTACAGTAACGAGCGTTTTACTTTGCGTGTATAGTCGACGTCCTGGAAAATCCAACATTCGGCTAAAGAACAGGCAAGTAGACGATTATTGAACAATAGGTGTTTTCAAATTATTATTTAACTTTGTCGCACTTCGGCAGTTTACTATGTAATAACATTTAAGTCTTGTAAGCACAACAAACATGATGGGCCGTACTTAGGGTCATTTAAATATAAGACAGAATCACCTAACACCTAATGTTCAATAATTACTTAACTACCTGCCGATCTTTAATCCTTATGTTGGGTTTTACCAGGACGTCGACTATAACAACAGCAATGGAAATAAAACGACAAAATTCAAACAACAACTAACATCCTAAAGAGGCGAAGAAGTATCCTCGAACCTCATAAATATTCAAAACATTGGTTATTATTGGTATGAATGTCAATTTATATTGTGTAATAAATCCAAGAAATAATTTGTAATGACTATTAACGACGAATAGAAATAAATGGTTTAAAATTAACGTTTAGCAAAACATTTTAGAAAACACTGTTGCTTTTATAATTTCGTTATAGGTATCTAATTAACCGTATAACGCTCTTGAGAGCCTTTTAGTTCTAATTGTAAGAGCTTTCTAATTTTATAACTTCTATAATACTTAGAAAAACAGAAGCAGCAACAATTAAAATTAATTAGATTATTTAATCATAAGTAATTTTAAATTTACCTGAAGCGGTTTACCTTGTGAGCATATCTCGACGAACAAAAATATACGATACACCTACTTTAAAAATTGAAAACTTTTAGATAACTATTCGTTAAACATTATCATCTATAAAGTAATGATTTTATGCACGTACTGTATTTTTTACATAAATATATGATAACATGCAGCCTACTTGCTGTTTCGAAAAATAAATCAATTTAGTTATTACAATAATTATAGTTAACTTTTTCTGAAAAGAAAACAAATAAATATATATTTATTTTAACTCACGTTTATTTAATGCACTTATACCTTCACCGAAATTTAAACTTTCTAGGGATTGGATTAAAAATTGTTTTTGTAAGTATTGACCACTAGATTATTATGTTTTAATTTTTAAAGTTAAATGATAGGTAATGGTAATAGTAACGATTCATGTTAAAACTATCATGTAATAATGTTAATCATGTTGTATTTTTAATACGTTAAGTACTGAATATTAATTATAAATTAATTGTTTAAAGAAATTAAGTCAATATAGCTGCATGTTAAACAATAGCTAAACTTTACTTACTTACTCTTATTATATCAATTTAAAATTGGAACGGATTTAAAAAAAAAACACTATCATACTTGCATTTAAGAAATTATTACACAAGATACATACACGTCCAGTTAATCCGTGTAGTGTACATCAAAACAACTCAATGCTAACTGCCGCTTCCTACTCGTGCTCATTTTACTTTCACTTTCGACTTTTTAAATATCTTTGTATTTGTTGATTACATTCACGAATTTACAGTATAATCCACAGCATTAAAGGATTTTAATAATTAAAAAGTTTAATACGCCGCCGTTTTCTACAAAACGAAATGCACCCATCTTATAAAAAATGCGACCTACCATATTAATTTATTGTAAAAAATTGTCCAGCATTCAACATGTTATGAATATTCACGGTTGGTGAATAAGAAAAATGTTTATAGTTACGTCGTCGCGTCGCGTCGGTCTTTAGAAACAGTTGAAACGACTCGTTAACTACGTCCTGATGATTGTTACAGAGTGTCGCATTAATTACGTGATCTATTTTTCATCTTGCTCTCTCTTAAATATAACGATATCACTCAGAATAGAAAAATAATTTCTAAAATGTTCAGATTTGAAAATTTTAAACTGAACTTTTTTTGAGAAAAATTTGAGAAAAGGGTCAATTTTTCAAAGTCTCTCATCATCATCACGAGTCATTGTATGAGTTTTTAGTTTTCCGATATTTTATGAGAAATATTAACAGATAACAAAACGGCAAAACGCCGACATTGACAAATGTCAAAACAATAATGTTTTACGTGACAGAGTTGATTGAATGGCAAATTTCAAAGCTGCCTAAATTGTTTGTTATTTTATGAAGAAGCAACATTTCTCATAAAATACCGGAAAACTAAAAATATCTTGGAAACGGTCATGTTTAGGTCATAGAAAATGTCATAGTCACTTGAAAGAGGACGTGATTCTAAATCGGCACGTGCAAAATATGTAACGTTCCATTTAAAATAAATAAGTTATTACTGTCGTTTTAATTTTGAAAAGTTGAATAATTTTTTGCGACCTAGACAATAAATATTAATCAGTATATTCGTAATGTATGTTTAAAGTATGCTTTACTTAAGCTAATTCATTAAAAAGATATGATTATTTTAATACAGGGTTGCATTGGACAAAATCTCAAAGAAAACATATTTTTTTTACTCAAAAACAATAAACTTTAAGTGGATATCGCCTTAACACTTTTTGACTTAAATTTACATGCTTAAGTAGAATGTGCAAAAAAGTAGGGCGTTCTATTTAAAATAATAAAGTTGGGTGCTCTACCGCAATATTAGATCTGTGTTACCTGCGTAGGTGAAAATAATTTTGTCTTGTGCGATTCTTACAACCAGAAAACTTTTATTTAAAACATGTTTTTCTATCGTGCTTAGTTTAAGCTCTATCAAAGGATCCCGGAACTCGTGGACACACTGTATATCTACAAATAACGATACTTATTAACTTTTCTCATTCAGTACGACATTCCACAGAAATAGTATATAGGCATCACTAAACTTAACAATAGTACCGAAGTAGGTACTGAATTATTTACGTTATACTGTACCTATTGAAAAATTCTTCTTACCTGTTTCTTTTCCCACCCCGACATTTAGGGTGTTTTGTAAAACTTGCACTAATAATTTTTAACACATATTTTGTAGCCCCTATATTTTGACGCGTCATTTTTCATGTCACGTTGCGTTTGGTTAGAAATTACTAGTAGTTTTGAATTAAGTTGACTAGATCAAAGTTTATCACAGTTCGTTAAGAGTAATTTAAAAGCGGAATAGCCACATCCGAATGATGAAGCGTTGGTTATTGTTACAGGAAAGTTTTGTTATCTCGTTAATAAAGGTATTTTAGATTACATTTATATAGGTACATAGTTTTTCAAGATACATATTTAAGTTTAATAGACGAATTTATCGCTAATAGAACGTAAATATTTGTCTTTTATAATTGTGATAAAAATATTTATTCCCATACTGTTTGTCAAACTCATCGTTAAAATGAGTGTCTCGGTTAAATAATATAACATTAAAACAAAATGATAAAAAGGATGTGGTTCGGCAAGGTTAAATATATGTCGAATTTTTAAATAGCCACACACATGCCTACCTTTATAAAAATGCTATTGTGTTCATTACTTACCTACAATAAAATAGATATTTCACTTACTTACCATAAACAAGACAATAAATTAAAAAGAAACAGATTTAAGGTAATTTAAATTCATTCCATGTGTATAATATGATATACGAATCTGTTCCACTAAAAACTGTAAACAATCCAATAATACACGATTCATATTATGGACTGTTTAACAAGTACCTAAGGTGAAACAATATTATGAATAATACATAAAGATAACAGAATCGTGCCTAAATAACGGCAAGTTCTTGTAAATAATTTTTAAATTATTTTACAACTCCGATACTTTTTATATATTTTATATAAAACCATATTTTGTTTTTTTTTGCGCCGAATAATTCGCACGCCACGCCGCCCTTTTTAACAAGACTAATACCGAAGGTTTTATAATTATTAGAAAAGCGCGAGAAAAAGAAATGTAATTTAAAAAATATATATCGTAAATTAAGCTTACAAGAAATACTACATTGAAAAAAAATACATCTTTTAAGTAGGTACTCTACATAGAAGGTGGAGTTGAAAAGAGTGCATTAGTAGATAATTAACGATCATAATAATATTGTCATATCAGCTTCATAACATAAAAAAAAAAAAAACGGTTACTCCTACGAATAAAAATTATAAAGCCTTTTTCTAGAGAATTTCCTCATCTATAAACTTCAAGAGAGAATTACAGTAAAAATCTGTTTATCCGAATTTCGTACACAATTATTTAAAAAATAAATATTTTCTTAAATATTAAAAAAAAAATAAAGTTTAATTATAAAGAGTAGATTTCAAATGAAAAATACTAGAGAATAGATATACCTACCGATACTTACATTTTAAATCACCACAATTATAACGGTAAATATAGGTAAATTATGGGTATAAGATCCATATTAATTACATTATAGGTAAGTACCTACGCCTAATGTACAGATATTAGTTTACTATACATATGCTATCATATATTTCATAAATTAGAACTATCCGATATTAGTTTCGGTCCCGTTAGATCAGAATAAATGCGGTTTTACCTGTATTTTTACCATACAACTGATAAGTACTAATAAGATGATCGCAAAAAATTGACTTTTTGTCCTTTTACGTGATGCAAATTTAGCAGACGTCGAATCGACGGGATTTTGATACATTTTTAATGACTAACGATGAATAAAACTTCCCAGAAAAATTCGACTTTATTCGGAATTTTTGTGTAAAGATTGTCGTTTTTCTCTAAAATAATAAAACTGGACTGTATTTGAAAATTTCTGATCCCATTTTTCTCGTAATTAAAGAAAGTAGTCGTACAATTTTGTAACATACATTTACTTATGATTTTATTATATGCGACATTCCGTAAGTTTGTTTTAGCCGTTTAGATTATAAAATTGTACGTCAATGTAAACATTTAAAATATTATAATGATACATATTTCTAGTCATTGAGCTGACTCGTAATACTTACAATAAGAAAGATAATAAAACGTTTAAATAAAAATTAAGTTATTCTCTTTAATTTTACCCTGGCAGTCGATTTAACTTTAGCAAGACGCAAGTCCATTTTCATAAATGGAAAGTCATAAATGGAAATTTTTAACACTATCGCTGTTAAAACTGTTTGTTTACCATACACTTTTTCATTCTTCCTTTATAAACAACAAAAAGACTTTATTATTTTATCTACAGATCTATTTTTACATTTTTCTATTGTCTTTTATAAAGTACTTCTATCATAAACAGTATCTATTACATTTGGAATATGATACGCGTCTATATGTCTATTTCTCGGTTAAACTTTCGAGGAAAATAGTATAGTAGATAACTATTATTTCACTACCTGAAACATATGAAAACAATTTACGTGATAGACGTATATGTAGGTATTAAAAGATGATAAATACTTTTTCAAAATTGTAAAACCTTCCTTCATCGGCATGTTGTAAACTACATTATTATAATTTTTAAGTTTCTACTCAATTATTAACTAATTTGTATCTACGTTTTCCAACATACAAAATATTGACTAAAAACACATTTTCCAAAATGTGGGCGGAGGGAATTTCCCGTTAAATATGAGAAAAACATTTTTCATCAAGAATGATAGACTACCAACCATACTTCAAAGTACAAACCTTGCACCCTACGAGTAAAATAGGTTTGGCTGGATTATACCTTCGTGTTCGTTATTTTAAGTGGATTAAAAAACTTAATTTAATTTTTATCGATACTTTATATTAATACTGTCGCCTACATTCAATTATTTACAATCACAATATAGCATAATATACAAATAAATAAACATGGTAAATAAAAAATTCGAAATTTATCTTTTAATTGAAAAATTACTAAAAGAATAATCGGAGATCAGTTTTTGGTTTTTAAATACTGCTTTATTGATCACAGATTTTGGACTTCCGGTGTGCTGCAGCCATTCCATCCTAAAAATAATAAATGTTAGAAACATAATATTTAAACGTATTGTTACTCACATTTGATTTACTTTCGATTCTTCTCCTTCCATTAATCCTTGAACTGTTCCATTTTCGGTATTCATGCACCAACCTCGTAAACCTAATTTCTTCGATTCCTGCTGAGTGAACTAAAAATGCAAATATCGGTATAATACATAAAAATGTGTTATACGATTTTACATTGAAAGGTTTAATAGTATTAGAATATGTTCGACTTTAGAGTTCAAAATTTGCAAAATTAAAAATAAGCACCTAGGCAATAACACATAACAAAATCATAAAGCTACAATAACGTAGGTAGTTAATTACCAAATACGATTTGAAAAGCATTTCTTACATTTATCATCGACAATCCAATTTACTCCAAAATATTAAATACGGTACGTGATACCGACAATGTACTATAACATAGAAATGATAATTACTTTAGTAAACTAAGCTAATTTAACATTAATTTAAAATTGTAAATATCAGAGCGTGACGATTATCGCCAAACAAACCTTAACAGTATTTCAGAATCGTATTTTTCATGAGAAAACTAATAAGTTAACGTACCTTTCGAAAGAATACTCCTGCAAAAAAATACCGTAACAAAGTTTTATTGCAAGAATGGATGGGAAGGATAACAAACCTTGTACACGACCAAATATTTCGTATTCAATAGATAACAGCTTTTTTCCACTCATATTTTCAGGGCAAACTGTATTAATGCATAAAAGTAAATATGTGCTGAAAACAGCCGATAGTAAACAAACGTCCATTATTTATAAGAATTTCTATTTTATCAACTTCTACTTAGGATTTAGCGTGTCGTAGAGAGGGCTCTGTTGTTTCCATCTATCAAATATCTTTTAAGAAATAAGGTTATCTATCTAATTATGTTGTATAAATATGACCAATTATTTAAAATAATAACTAATTTTATTGTAATTACGTTTCTTCACAGTTTTAAATTCGTATAATTATTAGGTGAATAAATTAAAATTTAATACATTAATTCTTACTATGCGCAAGCGAATTGAGTTTACAAATGACGTAACTTGTCATTATACGAGTGTCGGGGAAACCTTTGATTGTTTTTGTAGTGTAGTTTATAAATTACCGCCATGTGTAGTGTACGTGTTGTTATACTCGAGAGTTTTGTAATTAAGTAACGTCAAATAATGACTGTAACGACAATGTTAGTATCTGTAGCCGAACTTACGAACATTTTTTCGGTTCTTGCAGTGCTTTTGTGTTTCTGTGCTATGGTCTTATTTATCACAAGGTTAGTCGATTTTTATTAGAATTTTTCCAATGGTTTTCGTCAATCAATCTACAAATATACCCATAAAAGAAGCAAGTTAAAGATGCACTAGTTGACAAACGTTTTTATTTAGAAACATGATGGTACTGCGAGTTCATGGGGAAGACATGGTTTTTCCAAATGCTTTGCATCAAGTACCACCCAGGATACCACAAATGAATATGATGAAGGTTCACATCCCTTTCACTTTCAAACTTCTTGACAAGTCAAAATCTTCGTATTCCGGTAAGTAGATGATAGATAATTTAATTTATTATGAACAATTATTGTATGTGTTTGTTTTGACAAGTGTTTATTGCTTTAATTGTAAGTCTCGACCTTTATCAAATCTAGATCTTTTTATTTTAATACATAAACAACGTAAATTGATTTTTATTAAGTAAAGTAATTATTAAGAGGAAGTAGGTGCCGAGTTAATTTATTATTATTATATATTATTTAATGCCGTTTTAGTTAAATCATTTAGAATTAAAATAAATATGTTGACCTAACATTGAAGATTGAATTGGAAGCAATATTAAATACCTAATAGGATAAATCTTTAAAAAAATATACATATAATAATTGTACTATCTATACTTTTTCCAATATTGTATTTCAGAAAGCATTGCTTGTATTTTAAAATGGTCAGTTTGATTTCTAAAAA
The DNA here is from genome assembly GCA_036326145.1 of Rhagophthalmus giganteus. Lineage (NCBI taxonomy): Eukaryota > Metazoa > Arthropoda > Insecta > Coleoptera > Rhagophthalmidae > Rhagophthalmus > Rhagophthalmus giganteus. The sequence goes on from JARFJA010000001.1 coordinate 55,026,060, forward strand.
CGTCAATTGTATTTCAAAAAATGTTAAATATATTTCGAATGATAATTCGATGAAATTTTAAAACAATATTCAGCTGATATATTTCGTTGTCGTGCCCTTTCCAATTTAGATGTCTAATCTGAAATACAATTTACTTTTCTTGAAAATGTTTAACTTTACAATTATAGTTTTTTGTTTGTTTATATTTAAAAGTAAGATCTCTCGACAAATTTAAGGGTTTTAACCATGTAATCTGTCTTGAAATATAACAAAAGCAATCACATATTTCGTAAAAAGTTTGGCAAAATAATGTTCTTATGAAATACTGAAGTAATAGGTAGTACATACCTGTACAGTACGGTAGTAGGTACCTACTTCACAAAAGAAATGGAAAAATTATAGTACACGCCTACCAATTAAGTTTATCGAACTGAATGCCAATAGCCTTAAAACATTACTATAATCTTCTTCGGCAGCAAAATTATTCTTTATGATTATTTCATATTCACATCATACCTACCTATATAAAAACATCTTTAGTAGATACCTATAATAATAAATAATAGTTAGACATTTACAATACAATAGATCTTATGAGTAAAGTGTGACAAATGCTTTTATTTCAATTTATTGAAAGTCTTGAAAGGAAAGGAAAATGAAAGAGCCAAAAAAAAGGTTCTAAATAAAGCGAGCTTTCAAAAAGGGATTTTCTAAATTGCAAAGATTTAACTCTCCAAAAAGATCTTTGAAAAAAAACAAAGAGTATTAAAAGAATGCCACGAAAAAACTGGAATTATTAGAATACTTTTTTTTAAGCAAAAAGATGGTAAAATAAAAAGTTAATCGATCAAATTTTGTCTCGTTATCAACTTAAATTGTTTAAAAACGGTTGCGACAATCAACAATTTGAATTTCATTATTATCCGTGAACGAATGCATTGAAAAAGTAAAATCTCTCAAAATAAGAGAAATTTAAAAAGAATCAAAAAACATTAAAATACTGAAATAAATTTTGTTTGAATACAAACTTACGTAAAATGCAGACTAACACTGCTGTCGCTGCGACTGTCACTGTCTGTAACAGACTATAAGAAAAAATTAGAAGCTTCTAAATGTTTCTTCGTATTTACTACCTTTCTCTCATCATCCTTTTCCCTCTATCGTCAATTTCCAGCGCAGATTTTTCAGTTGACTGCGAACTATATGAATTTCACCAATCACTGATCGCGAAAACGCGCGTAAGGTAAAATTTCGTTGGCGAAATTGGACCGGTTAGGTTGTTCTTGGGAACAACCTAACCAAGCTCGATTTTCAGAAAATTTGTGTTAGAGCTTAAAGGTTCATTTATTCACACTTTATATAACTACATGGAGAGTTAGTCGACAAAGAAAAACCCTACATTTCCTCGTCGTATTAATCCTTTTCATTTGTAATCCTTTTAGAGAACACAACACTCGCGCACTCACACGCAAAAAGGCCTTATAAACCGTACGATCACTCCTCGCATACACGAACAACTGAATGACACCGTAATTTAAAATTCAAACTACTGAAACAAGCACTAACGCTCTGTATCACCAAGTCGAATGATCTGAAACGGTTTTGCCGGAATTCTATATATAAATGCATTCGAGTTTATACGTGGGTACTAGAAAATCCCGCTTTTATTTTAAAAACATGCGGTTCTTTGTTCGCACTCCGATAAGTGATGAAAGTAGGAGGCGCACATGTTTTATTAGTTGTTTTTTCGGTGTATCGGTCGCATAAACTTTGCGATTAAACTTTTATCTGGTTTATGGTTTGTAACAGGGAAATTTTCAGTGCTTAAGGGCACACGAATAGTTTTTAAATTAAAAATAGAGTAAATCTATAATTCTGCGGTATAAAGGCAGTAGATAGTGATTAAACAAATGATTTTAATACGTAAAAAATAGAAAATTTTAGAATAAATTTCACTACGACCCTTGTAGATGACAACATTAAAATGATAGAAACCTATATAATAGTATATGTATAGGTATAAATAAAAAACAAAAAAATTATCGCGATAAAAGTTTGTCGGTTTTGCTTTCTTTTAATCTTCATCTTGCACATACGCCCAAAAAAATGACGAAGAATTATGAAGATTAAATTCACTAAATATAACTTTCTATAGGAATTATATAAAAAAATATTAGAACTTGATTGAATCGGCTATTTATCTTATTCCGGAATATTGCTGGGACCATTTGCATTATGTAACTGTTGCATTGATTCCTTCATAGGAACTTCTGTTCGCGCTCAAGATTAAATATTATGCAATCAACGCTTGCAGTCGTGGTTAATTCCGTTTATTACTACTTCCGATGCATAAATTTTTGTTAAATTTAATTTTATTCAGAAGTAAATGGCGCAAATATTTTTGAAATATTTTTCTCTTTGCATGTTATATGACGTATCTACCTATAGGTATGTATACACATAAACTATATAGGTAAATTGGGATGAATGTAGGTATTATGTAAACTGAATGTACAACATCTATATGCTTTTACATTCGGTTTTTCTCAAACAGGTCAATTCCGTCTCATTATTTAAAATCACTTTACCATTATAAAAGCAGGAATTATGTATAATCCATATAAGAAGTAGTTATTCTTCATATAAGAAGTTTGTAGTCTTCAATTTAACCGTTTGAAACAATTTTGTCTAGTACATTCTGCAATATTTAAAACTAATTGTAAAATGGATGCAACATTATATTATCCATTAATAGGTATTATATAAAATTTAAAATTGTGAATGGACGAAGGAAGGCTTATGGGTTAAATGCAATGATCGAATTCTCGATTTCATCTACTTCGACACATTCAATCAAAATTTCTTTGAAAGATGCGATTTTAATCCTCGATCTCATTGGTCTTCAGCAGGGCGCATAGAACGTTTTTATGAAATAATCTCAATTTACACAAAACTGGCATTACTCTTTTTGACATTTATACGCCTCAATTACAAGTTATAAATTTGTAATTTTATACTGAAATGATGACTTTTTAAATGCAAATGTTACAACTGTCAAAAATAAAGTCAACAAACAGATCGATGTCATCATTAATGCGTTTATTAAGAGTATTATATAAATATTTACATTAAATAGTATGTTTTCGTAGATTTGATTGTTGTGTTCCCAACTTTTTAAATACGTAGGTCAGTCAGAAAGTAAGTTTAAGGGTCCGATTACGAGGGGAAGGAGTGGTCAAAACAAAAAAATAAGGTCATTTTCGGAAAATTCAGACATTTTTTTATTTTTCTACAAAATCGCCACTTCTATCAATACATTTTTGATACCTAGTAACTAATTTTGAAATTCCGACGTTGAAATGATTTCCATCCAGTTTTTTGAAGTATGCTGTGACCGCTTCGGTGATGTCAGCTGTTGTATCGAATCGTATGCCGCCAAACGCTGTTTTCATCGCCGGGAACAGGTGAAAATCACTTGGGGCCAAATCGGGGAATAAGGCGGATGCTCAAAACGTCCCATTTAAATGAGGCCAATTTTTCTTGGGTTAAACGAGCAGAATGCGGACGAACATTATCGTGAATGAAAAACACTTTGCTACTCAACAAACCTGGCTGTTTATTTTTGATTGCTTTTCGTAAACGATCCAAAACACCACAGTAGTACTCCGCGTTGACAGTCTTGCCTTTGTCGAGGTAATCAATCAAAAGAATACCCCGATAATCCCAAAACACAGTCGCTAACACCTTGCATGCGGAGAAAGTTGTTTTGCATTTTTTCGGCGGTCGGCCACCTTTTGGAACCCATTTCATTTACTTGGCGCGCTTTGTCGTGGAGTTCTTTTCTTCCATTTAGGTACGCTGTGCGCCAACGTGTAACCATTTGAAGGCTCATACACTGCTCACCGTATATAGACGATAATTCTCTATAAATTTCACTAGCTGATAATTTTTTTGCGGTCAAAAAACGTATCACACTTCACGGCTCACATTTGGACGCTACTTCTATCGGCGTCTCCATTTTAAATCGTCGTAAAACACACAAAAATAGACTTATCGGGCTCGGCGATGCGTCAAACTGGTTAGAATAGATGAGAGAACAACCTCCTAAAATTTCGTTAGTTTATCTTTTCACCACGCGGAGCGCTGCCACCCTTAAACTTACTTTCTGACTGACCCTCGTAATTTGTGTGGAATTTTATGTAGGTATTTAATGCTAGAAATTCAATAGGTATAGCTTATTCAAACCTATGATGTTTACGTCATCAACAAAAAGTTACTAGATTGTCTTATTTGTAATTCGGTTTAAAGTTTGGAAAATGACATATTCTATAGATGATTTACTTGCGCACATATTAGATGGTATAAAGCAAGACTACAATTTCTTACAACTGTCAAAATACGAGGTACGAGGTGACAGCACTGTGTGAATAGTCATCATCTAGTAACCTTGTATTGATGACGTGAATATCATATAGGTTTGGATAAGCTATACATAAGTAACTATTATACTGGGTATCGACGAAATCGCTAGACGGCTTTTACTTTTGACGGTGAAATTGGTATCGGTCTGAATTTTTGTGTGAAGAAACCTATTTCATTTTTTTTGTAACATTTATTTCTTTACCTTTATCTATAAACAATTAACGTTTCTTCTTCTTCTTCTGGTTTATTGCTCATTCTTTTTTAAATATGCAAAATATTAATGAATAAATATTGATATCTATTTCAATACATTTCGTTTTTGTTTTTGCTTTCTACGGCACTCTCGGAAAATAGCAATTAATAGGAATCGTTTAAATATTTATTAGAAAATTATAAGGCAAAAAAATTGATGTAGAGAGATTATTTTTCATTCGATTTTCGAAGGATATCTTTAGATTCGTATGAAAAATGTTCATTTAAAAATTCGCTGTCTAAAAGGTGTTGCGATTCGCAATTTTTGATTGATTTCGACAATACTGATTTTGTCAACTTCGAAGGCCCACATCTCTTAATAAACCATTAGGTAATAAATTGTGGATGGTTTGATAATGAAATACGTTGTCAAAAATATAATACGTAACGTACTACAATAATTATGTGCAGTGTAGTGGCAAAGATTTTCGTGAATTTTTGGTTTTAATTTCTATGTTGCGCCAAGTATTGTACAAAGGTTCAAAGCCATAAACAGTTTTATTTGTATATGACGTTTTATATGTTTGTGGAAGTATCTATAACGACTTCCGACTACTTAACCTCATTCTAAATTTATAATTTACAATAATTAGTGTTGAACAAGAGAATTTCCTTCGTGTTTAAATGATATTTTTACCTTGAATTTTGTAATTGCAAATAATAACCGAGTTACTTTTAGTTTAACACGGGGCTCCAAGATTGACGCCAATGTACGCATTGGTTTGGATACGTAGCACATACAGTAAAATCTTGTTAATCTAACATTGATTAGGATCAATAATATTTGTCGGATTAGCGAAAATTCCGGATTACCCAAAATATAGACATAATTAAGGTCTGTTTAATAAGTAATATTAAAAATTTGATTAATAAATTTGATTAAAATATTTACCTATCATTAAAGCCAAGCACATAACGTGGTATCTTTAAAAATTCAAGGAAATCTTTTAGATGTTTCTTTCTTGCCCTTAGAGATTTGTGTTACTGTCCGAACTTTCCGAGAAATAAGCGTCGGATTAACGTGACTACATTGCAATTGCCCAATATTAATTAAGTTCAAATTACAATATTTGGTTTGAAACAAATAATAGTAAACTTTCCTATGGTTGGAGATAATTAGTAAGTTGTCTGTCTTAATTTAGTCGATTTTATTTAAAAGCGATACACCTGCATACTTATGTAAACTATATATATAAGTTTATGTTCCCTATTTTTTTTAGAAAATCTGTTTTTCTGGAAGTAATTCTGCCAAAGAAGTTTTATTAGACTGCTTTTATATTTACAAATTATTCCAACTTTTTTTTATAAAACAGATTTATGGTCCATTATTTAATAATTTAGAATATATTTTGTATTTTAAATGTAAGTAACAGCGAGAAAGATCTTTGAAGAACTTCATAAAGGTTGTTATGTTCTATTGAACTATAGGCACCTAACTTACAAAAGGACAATCGATTTTATTTTAAAACGCTACAATTGCCTTAGTTTACGTATTTATACAGGTACATCCAACATAATTATAGTAAAGTGTTCCGCATAATGATTTAGCAATTCTTTTATTTACAGAAAAGTATAATTTATCGTAACTATACAAACTAAAATTATGGTACAATTTGCAAATAATTACGTAACTAGTTTCGTTAAATGAAAGTAAAATTGGCATTCAAACCTATATTATTTTATAACCGCTTTCGTTTAAAAAAACCCAGTCTAGTACAGGTCCTTAAAACTCATTTTATTGCACCTAATAGTACATAATTGCCTAATAAAACACTAGGCGTTCCTTGAAATAATTTTGGTTTAGAAACGAAGGACCTTTAGTTCGAGTAAAATAAATAACAGTAAATAAAATTTAAAACACCTTTATTTAAAAAATACAAAATCAAACTTGAATATTTCAATTTCTTTAAGTTTATCTACCAGCAAATAAATTAAACTCGGTTATAACGAGATTGAAGGGACCGCTACTTTTATGGCTCGTTATAATCGATACTAGTTGTAACCGCGAATGAAGAATTGCAACTGAAAAATATTTATTTGTGTATTATTGAAAATAAGTGCATCTTTTTTTTATTAAGTTTAAAAAAAATACGCCGTCGCAGGCTGTTTTACCGATTTGTTTGTTTATGTTTGTAGTTGGATTTGTTTATGTCACGGAAATCGATACTGAAAATTCCCTATATAAAAACTTGCAGGATTGTTATAGTAATGTGGGCGTGAAATATTTATAGTCGTTAATCTCAAGTGTCACGCGTCGATATTTCTGTTGTAGAATCACTTGCCAGAGAGTTAGAGCAAAGCAACGTTCTTAAACGTTTAAATTCGTAGTAAACGGGAATTTCTAGCATTGAGTGAATACAATTTCAAACGTAAGCGCTTAAAATGCTCGTAATATTCAGGATCTCGTTAAGTCCAAACTCGTTATAAGCGAGTTTGACTGTAATACATAATGACAATATATATTTTTTTAATTAAAAACATTCAAAATGTTTTAACTCTTCTTTGTATTATGTGTCCATATGCGAACTTTACACATCTGAACAGTTTTTTCTTAATTTTATGTGTTTTATTTTCCACTTTTTAACTTTGTTTTATTGAAACATAATAATTTTAGGATTCGACAAATAAATGAAAACCAAAACAAATTCAATTGCTACATTCCAAATTTTTTTTTTTAAATATAGTTATTTTAACATCTTTCAGAGCCACAAAGTAGTGAAATCTGCAAATCTTCAAATCTGCAATCTTTGGAAACCTAGCTCTTTTTAGTTTTCTATGTACTACGTTCTAAAATAAAATTTCAAAAAATATATATTGTGTCGTTCATAAAGCATGTTAGCGAGTAAGACAATCGCGTATTACAGTCTAATTACCAAATTTATTATAAAATTTAGTCGAAAAACTTAAGGTGGTCGATACTGTACGACTCTCCCCTATGAACTTTTTACTCGGAATATTCCATAGTAGGTATGTACCACCTCCTAAAATATTTAATATTGTTTCTGAAACATCCTGTGTATCTACCTATATGTGCACATTGATCCAAAATATACAAACACAAATCTGGACCTCAGAACCAGACAACGACGGCGATACGACGTATTACTCGGGAAAATATATACAAAATGCGTTCATAACCCTTTGATATTAAAAAAGGAGTTAATCCTCACTGACTCTGAGGTCCAGAAATATATTTTATTTTTATTTCAGAATGAGGTCCAGCAGTCATTTCAGTCTGAAATTATTAAGATATATGTGTGAATGTACAATGGGTGCAAAATTAACGTCCCCGTCACGAGCGTTGGGTGGGCAATACACGGCACAACGAACAAATCTAGGAAAATTAGATATGCACTTATGACGAGTGTGACGAATTACAAATACAAAGTCGAACTTTAAATATTCAGATCACAATATGTTCGTTGTGTTGTGTGCTGCGCGATGCTCGCGATCAACGACATAAATTTGTCACCCCACTGTACATACTTACCGTGGACGTTAAACGAGAACAGCGATTTTATGAAAATTTATATCTACTAATAATTACCTTATACTTAATACCTATTATTATTTATTTTTGACTACCACGAATATTTTTACTTTACATACAAAACATGTTATTTATTTTTTTAATGTACACGATCAACGTTGCATAAAATGGTCCTTGCCCCTATTCCTCTGGTGCATCACGCACATTATATTATCTTCAATTCATACGTGTTTAGAAGGTTAATACGTTATTTTGTAATATGTCGGAACTAGTGACATTGAAGCCTGACTTTAGTATCAATTATTATTAGTATGTTGTAGGTTTTTGATAAAACGTCGCGATAAAAAAATCAATTTGTTGAATTATTGACAAGATCACGTAATAGAGAAAGCAACTCTATTGAAAAATGCTCTAATACAATAATTATGATCTCATTTAATGGATTTCAATAAACTATACCGTGTACTGGGTTTTTCCGTTAAGAAGCCCACGGGCTTGTATTTGATTTTTACGTTTTTAAAGTTCTCACGTTGTCCCCAAACAGGAGCCGATGGACTTCTTAATGAAAACACGTTGATTTCGAAATAATATTTATTCGATTAATGAAACGTCATTTATATTTTAAATATTACACATCGCAACAATAGAAATAGTCTAAAGTTCTAAATTATTAATTATTATTATTAATTAATTATTATAATTAACGACGGCGTCTTGACAAAGTGACTTAATTCACACTTTTTATCGAGTTTTGCAATTAGCCGCTTGTTTCAAGATACGTTTTTTGCATTAAATATCGCATTTCAATCGAATTCTCTGTATGTTAAAAAAATGAAGTATCCAGGGTATAGATAGGTACCTAGATTATTATAATGTGCGTAACTCAAAAACTACGAAAATTGCATTTACCAACATTTAAATATACTTACAAACCTCATTTGCGACCGCGATTAAAGAGCTTTAACTGTATAACCGACTGTATTGTTATTTGTCTTATTCGCTTTTTGTTTCACTTACACAATTTTGTCAGTTTTAAGTCTTTTTTAGTACATAAGTTTGTTTACATAATATTGTACGTAATAATTGGATGAAAAATTCGAGTTATTACTACTCTGGTTAATATACGACTTCGGAGTATAATCGCAAGTATAATGTGTAATTATTCATATATTTTTTGTTTTCTTAAAACTTTCCGTTAAACGCATAGGTACCTAATTTGTAGCATTTCAGGTTTGGGAGTTTTATTCCGATAATTCCATTACTTAAAGATCTAAAAGTACATATTTATTTGGCGTTAAATGATATCATTTAAATAAATAGGTTGTTTTCCCATAGTTTCGTAATCATAATGGTTATATACCTGGTTGATATACCTAGTCATTAACGAAAAACTTTGTGTGTGGTTACTGGAAGCAAATTTCATACAAGGAAATTTTAAACAATTGTTAATTGTATTAATGAGAAACTAATAAAGGTGTCTACCATTCCTTAAATTTTTCGAATTTATTGATAAACGCCTGGAATTAAGAATTGGTAGATAGGTACTTATCTTAAACTTAAAAATACTTAAAACATTGGAAACGCCCTGAAGTTTTTTAATAGTTCTGTAATTTTTACAATTTCTTAATTTGTTGGACAAAGTTGTGCGATCACCTGTTACCAATACAATAAAACCTCACTATATAACAGGCCCGTTTACAACGCTATTTCGTATATACCTAACGCTATTTTTTCGTGGTTTCCGGTCCTAAATTGCACCCCGAAAAAAATAAAACTGAATTAAAATTCGCCTGAATATCACTTATAACGTTCAAAGAAAAAGTGTTATTCCAGTTAATTTTTTCAAAATGATAAATAATGTTGGGAAAAAAATGTTAACTTTAAAAAGTTCGTTCTCTTAGATGATCACTTGATCATTAGCAACAAACAAAATCTACAAGATATATATGGTGCTGGTTCGTGACCAACGAGAAAGCAATCGTCGAATACTCTGGAAACTCTTCGAAGCTACTTCTCGTCATTTTCTTTTCTTCTTTAATAGGTGTTTTTCAAAACATTAATTCGCTGCAAAACACATGTTTTAGAATCAAAACGTGAAAATTTTCTGTGCCTAGACTAAAAACGATAATGGCCGATTTTTCAATTTTAATTAAGATATTAAGAAAAGACATACTTTTAAAATCAACCCCACAAAGATTGATAGATGGAAAGCTTCAAATAAAATTTGTCCCTCCCATACTTTTGACTTTTAATAGGTTTGTCATTCCATAAATACAAAATTATCTTTTAGGGGGTAAAACGCCCGTAGTTTTTTAAAATGAAGCCGTGGAATTCCTGGAGAATCCTCTAGAATTTTTATATTGTTTTTAGTAGACAGTCTGTAATACCTTCGTGTAGTCATGTAATACCTATTGCCATTTTTCCAAAATTTTGTATTTTTGTATGTATATATTTTATATTTTAAAATCTACATAGATATGTATTAATTTCAATTTGAAAATTTTTATCGTACAGTTATTTACCTAGGACCCGATTTTCGGAATAAATATATTTTTGTAATAAATAATCTAGGTTAGGCAATTGAAAAACATTTTGAAGAATTTTATATTTTTTAATTAGATATTCTGCGATAACTACCTTGTCTATTTGTATTTTTCTTCAATTCGATTAAAAAAAAGAAGAAATTGAAACTGTTTTGATTACAATTTATTATTAAGTAACAAACACCTATATTAGCGTAAATCATGTATTATACTCATTCATATACACCTATTAATTATAATAATATGTTAATTAATATTTATTGCTTAAGATACAACTATATCCACTCTCAATACTTACGTAATTGTATACTTATAAGTAACTCTTTTTAATTTCATGATTTTCCCAGCTAAAACTTTTGTAATAGTCTACTTTATTACTAATTATTATAAACATCAAATTATGCATACATAATACTTGTATATCGCGGACTCACTGCAAAAGCCCGTTAAGTCCATAAAATTAAAACAACGCGCAAAATAATAGTATTCTAATCTATGACTTATTATCAAGTAATTTAGAAAAAAACATTGGTGACTAGCGATCATCTACATTTATTCCAAAGCGTGATTACTATTTGATACAAAATCAATTTTTCGAAAGAAAAATATCTACGTTTAAATTGGGTTATTCTCCAAAATCACTAATATGAACTTAACGGGTTTTTCCAGTAAGCCCACGATGTAAAATACGTTTAAAATAAATTCAATAATAAAATTCTATCGATTGAAAATTTTAACAGAGTATTCACTCTTAATTTCAATTGATCAGTAATTAATGTAATTACCGTGTGTATTACATCGTACAAAAATATCTGGCTGCACGCATTGCTCAGCCATAAATTGCATTTGTACTGAAGGCAATATTTTCGGCAATGCGAAATTTTAATTGGTGCCGTTGAAAGGCACCTTTATATACTATATTTATAATGGTCACAAATATTTTTTATTCTCAGTGAATCATTCTTTCATTATCATTATTATGTTATTTATGAATCAGGTTATTAGAGTGAATTATGGATTAGGTAGTAGGGAGCAATAATTGCTGACATCTCATTTCTTTGCTTATTAATATTTTCACATTTAGTCATTTTCTTGTTTGTTAGTGTGTATCTAATGATGACGTGCTTACTGATCAAATATTGTTTAACATTGGTTAACGTATAATAAACTTGTGTAGGTAAACATGTTCTATCGAAAATTGAGTTTCAGATATTGTTCTCGTAGTAAATTCACAATCAGGAACGTAATAGATATAGAAATATTAAGAAAAATAATGTATATGTAGGTACATACATAGGCTGGTACACCTATGAAATATGATGCAATTATTATCCAACAAATTAAAGGCTAATTAAAAACCGTATCAAAATTAAAATAATTCTTAACATCTAGTGTAAAGTATAATACAAATTTTATTGTATAAAATAACTGCAGTTACAACATTTTAGATGTAATTGTTACACTTACAGATACCTACTTATAATAAAAATATGAAATAAAGTAAAATAAATTAGTAATTTCTCAGAATACAGCAATGAAATAAAATTAAGTATTGTGAATAGGTAACAAACCTCTGTAAATATGTGCTAAAATATCAAAAAAATTAAGTTTCAGATATTATTTTCGTAATAAACGATGGATGTAGTAGGGCAAAATATAAACTGCGTTCAAATCTAATAGTAAGCAAAAACAAATTAACACGATTTCTGTTTCAAGTTCGAAGTTATCGGAAAAATCAATTTTTAGTTTTTAGATCAAATCAACGGCAGTCCATGAAAACGTTTGAATACGCCTACATATTTTTTCATCTGAACAGTAAAACAAACAATGTTGTTCAATATTTTCTGGTGTTTGTCTCTTAATTTGTTAATTTATTTGAAGAGTAGGTATACATATCTATATGCAAATATTAATGTTTACCTACCGTTTTTATAACGGCAACGCTTTAAAAACTTATCGTAAAAATCTGTCAAGATTCCCAAACACACAGCAACCATTTCGTTAAGTTTGATCGGCAAAAAGTTAGTTAATAACTTTTTAACACGTGATCGTTTTAAAAACTTTGGAAAAACCATAGTAACGTATTGTTTGTGACGATTCAGAATAACAATAAGCAATAAAAATTAATAGAATCTATTATTAAATTTATTATTAAAAATTTCTTGGGTATCGATCGAATAATCAAACAACCAGACGTTTCGGAAATTTTTATTCCACCTTCAGGAAAAATAAATACTTAATTTAATTTTCTACAACAGTCTAATCAGTACATAAAAATTAACTTAAAATTAAACTCTCATAATGTCAATGTGCACAATTGTAAACTCTATACAACTTCTATATTACAATATTTTATGATAAGAACGATACGATTTGATATCGAAAGTGGGTAATCGAATTAATTTGGAAACATAGTAGGTACCTACCTACTTATTTATTTGTTAATAAAGGAATTAAATTACAAAACAGTATATGTTAATACTTAATGTTTTGTTTAAGTGCATAGAAAACTGTTGATTTCAATATAATCCTTTTAATTGAATTATTAGTAGAAGCACCGCCTAGAACATTTACGGGACATAAATTTTTCCAACGCTCAAATGATAATGTTGAAATCGTATCGAAAATGGAAAAATCGTTTTTGTTTTATTTGTTACTTTACAATTTTTCTCTTTTATTAATGTATATATAACGTGTTTTCTTGTAAATTCTATTGAATAGTTGATTTCATCAGGTCAATAGTAATGCATTTTAATGTGTACGCATATTTGCGCAATTTAATTTTTATACTCCTAAATTAAAACAATTAAAACTCTATCTTAGAATCGCGTTAATCCGACGCACCCTTCTGAGAAAATACAGGCGGTAACGCACATCGTTAAGGGTAACAAACAAACATTTCTTAAAAGATTTGTTGAAACCTTCAAAGCCACGACATTATGAATTATGTAACTTTTGAGTAGGTAATATTTTGAGGTTTATATGTAATCAAGTTTTGTATCATTTTTGACCTTTACTTATTATAAACAGTCCTTAATTATGTGTATATTTTGAATAATCTGGAATTTTTGCTAATTCAATAGATCGTTAGTCCCGTAAATGTCGGATTAATGAAAGCTTACTGTACTTACATAATATATTTAAGTATTAATACAATTTAAACTACGTGCCATTAAACACAATCTTAAATACTATGTATTTGAAATAAAATTTAAAAGGTATCCACAACGGAAATTAACAAATATAATAATCTTAATTATTACATTGCACACATCACGTTATTTATTATTTAGGTATATATTATTATGTAGAATTAATGTATATTCTAACGATTTTAATACAATGTTGTACATAGTATTTATTATGTTAATTTAATAACGTGTAAAAAATCAGTTGAAAGAACTTTTGTTATACATAAACTAGATATAAGCAAGTAAGTGATAGTGTTAAGGTATTAATAAAATGCCCGAAAAAAGAAAAATTTTGGGCGAATTTTGATAAAGAAGGTTAAAACTAAATAAAATTGCAAAATGCGGTCAGTTACGTAATAACCATGCTGTAATAGTATAACAAGTAACGCTAGTGAAAGTTAAAATTCATCAAGCACGTTTCTATCTCCTTAAACCTACTTTGTGTGATCAATGACCAAATGACCTCGTTTGCAGTGCAGACGAACATTTCGTTTTTTTTTAATGTTACAAAAAATTCGATATTTCATTAATATTATTAGCGTATCCACCGTTTGTTATTACCGAGAACATATTCCATGCAATACCTACTACGATTGGAGCTAATCGAACTTTTTATCAAATGCCTACCTATACGTAATGGAAAAGGATAACAAATTAGTACTCGCGATTAATTGTTACGTTAATTTAACATATTGAAATTTCGACTCGAATTAAATTATCGACATTTACGTGCGAGAACAATAGCGCAATATTAATATCGTTATTTGTTGATTTAATTAAAAATGTTAATTATCCTAAAGAACATATAAATTGCAGATTTAAATAACCATCTAATTGTAAGTAAGATATTCATACCTACTGCTATAGTTACGTTTACGTTCTAACAAGCTGACTACCAACATGCCGACCAACATATTTAATATACTATATGACATTGGCCAGCATGTCGGGAGCCGGCTTGTTATAAGCTTGTTGTTTCGTAAGAAGGAAATTAAAGATTGAACGAAAATATTTGAATAAAAATCAAGGCCCTAACAAGATTTAAATCAAATACACATACAAAATAGATTGTCGAATTAGTTCAACCACGGCCATTAAATTAAAATAATATATACTTTATATTAAATTATACAATATTTTCATCATATTATCATATAGCAACTTTTAATTGATGACCTGCCTTTTTATACGTAGGTACTACGTATTTACAGTTAGATAAATTTAAATTTTACATAAACCACCGCCCAAAGTTATATGTATATTCTACGTTTTTGTAAATACGTTACAATTAAATATAAACATATATTTTTTATACGTATCTACGCGTGCGTATTATACATTAACGTACATGTGCAATAAAAAAATATGTAATACCCGCTTATTATTTATGTACTAGAAGCAATAAAGTTGCATTTATTTCAGTTTCCTATATTCAGAAAATAAACTAGTGAATAGATATATCTAATTAACTGTTCTGCACCAACAATTCATCAAATCAGAAACAAAAAATAAATTAATAAATAGACACGTATACCATCAAAACGCCGTAACGAGGGCCCGTGGCAAGTGTTTAACTTACGGTCCTTAGCCCAAAAATGTTAAAATTATTATTTTTAATTTATTTATTTTATGGCTTTGGGATCCCCAATTAGCCAGTCTAATTTGGTGTGTTGCTAGATTTGGTTAGTACGGGTTAGTATTGACATTCACAAACGACCATGGTTGCAGCGGGATTCGAACCCGCCGCCGTGTGGCGATAGCAGAAAATATTTAAAAATAAATATACCTAAAATAGCGGATTTTTTCGACGACGTAGCAGCCCTCCGATTTCTATTGATATGATATTTTGTATAGATACGACGCGAAACAGTGAATTTTGAAATATTTATAGACTTTAAAATAAATAATAATGCAAATCTTTATCATCTCACACAAAAATAAGGAGTAGAATTCTAAAAATGCGATGTTCTTCTACTTACAATAATTAAATACATACCTATATAATCTATACTTTTCGGGTTCGTCGCTTACGCGAACGTTGAAATCTCCAGCGATTATAATTGTTTAAATTGCTTATTTTGACAACGTGGAAGTTTAACTAAATAATTTAATAATCACAGTATTATAACTTGTTATACATAGATCTTAATATTTATGGTTTTAAAATAAATACAATCCGCACCGTATAACAAGGGTATAAAGCACTTATGGCAAATGTCTAATTTGCGCCCCTCTGACCCAATAATGACATAAATTGAAAAATACAATATAAAACAGCAGGTTTTTATGTCAATTTATGTGTAAGTATTTATTTTTAGCTTTTGCATCTTAAGTTTTTGCGCCTCAAAACCTAGCCGCGCCAGTAGCGGGCGCTTCTTTCGCCTCGCTCTCGTTACAATATTGTGTATACTTATCAAAAATTAAGTAGGTTCCTATCTATTTTATTAATAGTTAAAAAGTCCAAAAAATTGAAATAAATGGACAAATAAAATAATAGATATTGTTGATATGTATTTAACCATTAAATTGATCATTTATGACCGGTTGCGGCAGATAAATGAATTATTTAATTTAACAATAAGCAGTTGTTATGGTCATGATAACTAATTAACTAATAGGAAATCACTATTAGACCTACCACAACTTAGAATCTCCATTGCGGCAATTTTTAAATTTCTCTTATAATTAAAACTAAACAAAATGAGGATCGCTTTAAAAAATTTCGAACTCATGCTATTATGTTTGACAGTGCAACGTTAAACTGGACAAGCTCTAATCGATTTATGACCATTTTCACCAAATACTTAAAAGAAATTATTAATTAATCTATAGGATTAAATTGTTGCGGTCGTGGTTACAAAAATTTTTGACCAATAGGAAATCATTATTAATCTTGGATTAACTAATCCTTAATATATTAATTTAGTTTGGTAAAACCGGTCTTAAAAGAGATTATACGACTTTTATTCAATATTTAAACCTAACCACGAATTACACACATTGCTTAATGTAGTTATAATTAATGTCAGCAACCTTCAATTTATCTGCAACATTATAAAACAGGTAATATACAATTAGCTTTTTTGTTCATAAACTTGACTGATAAACCTAACTGTTAACAATAAGTGTTGGACTAATAATATAATTAATAGATAATGAAATAATTATAGTCGCTTTAATGAACTAAAATGTACTGAATAAAATTTAAAAAAAAGCTATATTTACCTAAAAATAAATAGGTACAGAAATGAAAGCAAATCTCATTATCGATCGAACTTGAGGGTTAATTAAATTAAATTATGAAATAAAGAATTAGACACTTCTAGGGAATGTCGAGGTTCTTTTTTTTTGTAAACGTTCCGGCCTTAATAAATCGAAGACGTAAAACCAATCAATTAAAATACGAATTACCGTACACGGATTAACTGATTATTATAACTTATTAATTGATTTTTATAAACCGAGTTACCTATTTGTGACCTTTAAATTAATTACACATTATACTACATATCCTCGTAAGTTTATTATTTAATATATTCCGAAAACATTTCATGGGAACTGAATCCTAAACGTGATCGTTTAAATTTATAATTTAATAGATATGTAATTGGTCTGTGTTTATCATTAAAAAAAAAACGTTAATTAGCCTAAAAATACAATTAATTAGCCTAAAAATACAATTAATTATAAATTAGGTACTTAAAATTTTAATTTTCTTATAAAACCACGCTTTTAATAATTACAGTTTAGTTAGCATAATATGAAATTTTTGAGTTCATTTAAATTTTTTAAGTATTTTAATAGGTACGTAAATTGAAAATTGTATTATATTTAGGACAAGCAATTCATAGGATAATCTTCATTGGAAGTCTCTCCTGCATGTCAATTATTGTATACATATCTGTAATTAACTGACCCACCAATTATTTATTGTCCTACGGACAGATTGTAAATATCATGGTGTTAAAAAAAAAGACAAACAATTCTAAAAAATAACCCTCGACGGTTTGCTGAACTTAGGGGAATTAGTTAGATACCAAAAAACTGAAAATTATTTGAAATTCCCCATATCATTGAATACCTACTCAAACGTTATATATTTGAGCGTTGGAAAAATTTATGTCCCGTACATGTTATAGGCGGTGCTTCTACTAATAATTCAATTAAAAGGATTGCATTGAAATCAACAGTTTCAGTTTATCAAAGTAATTCACTTTAATAGTAATAAAAAATAATGCACTTTTTTACAGTATAACAATAGGAAACATTTAAATTAACAAATGCAGTAATAAATCTTAATATCATATACCTACAAAGTGAAAGCGAATTTACAATTACGTAATTTATGGTATTCACGGTCAATTAATACGTGCTTGTCATACTTTATCTCTGATCGTCTTGAAGCTATTACATTTCAAATGAGGTATGCAAAGGGTTAGGGTTGTAAATATAATTTGGAGGCTTATTAAAAAGTAATTATTAAATTAAGTACCTAACTGTATTATTACTAGAAGTACTCATAAAATTAAATAAACCACTGTAGGTCTATAAGTTGCCCAATTTGTTTGCTTAACAAATCACAGAAGAAAATAGTTTATGGATTAAGGACGTAGGCGTATTCGGTTCGTTCAACTGTACCGCCAGTGGCGCTAGTATAACTTGTTATACATTTCACTGGTGCAACGGTAGGCCGACCGTAAGAGCTCTAATCATAACGTTCATTATGAAGCGCTTATGTTTAAAATCTGTTAATCGTATTCCCAGTAGGCTATTTAATAATTTCACGTGTTCATTAATAGATCACTATTTGTTTGCCTTAAAATAAATTACTTCTAAATTACTTCTTAAAATAAATTATTCTAGATGATAATTTGAAAAAATTTAAAAATTGGAATTTTAACGATAATTACAGAAATTAACCTTGTCTAATTTAATTCAATAATTGGCGCTCTCTGAATCTATAAGTGGCAAATACAGGGTGACCGGTAAAGTGTGGCTCTATTCTGTTCGGCTTCTATATCAAATGGTGCTTGATAAACTTTTTCTTGTAAACACTTCCAGAAGAAAAATCGAGAGGGCTAAGCTCAGGCAAAGGCGGTGGCCAGTCGTCCAATCAATTTTCTTGGAAACTTAGTGATGAAATGTTTATAGCTGATTTCATGATGAAATTATAATAGTTTTGAAGTGATTTGTTACAGAAGCCGAATTACGCCAACGCATCGCAGAATTCAATAAGTGTACGTCCATTAAAAGAGCAACTTTTACGAAAAGGTCGGCTGTGTATTAGGGCCAAAAAGCAATACTTCGAACATTTAACATAATACATTAATAAACATACCTACCATATCTTTAAATTAACCGTTTTCAAATTTATACTGTTGAAAACATTTTCTTTGTCAATGTCGAAACTATATTAGGTGCCGCCAAACGACGGGGTATAACTTTGACCAATTTTACTTTGATATTCATTGTTGGGTATAACTTTTTTTTCGTTTGTTGTAAAAATACTCAAAAATAAAAATACTATTGTACAAAAAACAATACTCGCAACAAAAGTTATACTCAAAAATATATCAAAGTTACTCCGCCGTTCAATGTAACCCCGTTTTACGGTACGCATACCAAAGAATTTTCTGAACCACACGGTTACATTGCGAAGGTATGTAAATTCAGTTTTAATAAATAAACTTATTAAATTAGTATTTTGAAGGCTTCGAGGCGTGGCAGAGCATACAATGCGCATAAGATTTTTCTAATTCGATTTGGAAAAGATACAATTCTAAATTAATAATCAAATAATCTAGGAAATTACTTGCTCAAAAACATTTATGACATAATTATTAATAACACTTTAGATGAAACAACTAACTAATTACACCACACTTAATTGAACATACATACGTATTTTTACTTTACATCAAATAAATTCGTTATAAAAAAGAGAGAATATAATAAAATGGAAAATTTATCTATATATTTACAAATGATTTTGTTATTCCTAAAAAATATAGAAAAAACGCCATCGACACAGAAGTAATTTTGTATGTTTAATGAAACAGTTACAATTAAAATTATTTTTAGAAATGTCAATATTTGTGCACTTGTTTAACTTTTAGATCGAAAACGAATGAAATGCATTAAATTTTAATACTCTCATGTTAAGTTTGACTATAGTTTTATAATATTCTGTCATTCGGATATTAACTCATTTAAATCGAATAGGTTTATCATCTATAAATTCGTAATTTATACATTCAATAAATTGACGATAGTATAAAATACCACAACATACTTATTTCAATTAAATTTTTACAAAAATAAACGAAAAACATCAGTAATTATTGTAATTGACAACATATTCAAATAACATTTATTATAATTTGTAATACATATTTGATTTTGCACTATTATTTAATTATGCTATTAACGATGTGTAGTTTTTAATAGACAATTTGAAAAAATCTCAAGGGGAAACGAACCAGTTTAATAGGCAGTAGGAAATTTCACGCTGAATGGGTTTTCTTGTATAAATAATTTTTAATCATAATAATACATTATTGTATAACCTATGTAGTAGGCACTTATTGTTAATAAATACTTCTCACATAATACATCATATGCATCTTGTATTATTTTAACCTTCTAAAATTATGTTAATAAACACGTGTAACACGTGATAGTCTAAAACCAGCTTTAAAACAGTATTGACTATATATTAATTTATAAAAATATATAGGTGCGCAATTTTAATTTTTGTCTTTTATTTCAGAAGTGCAATGCAGTATTTCAAGTCAAGTGCAATATAGAGTTCAAGTTTATTGGGGAGTCAATATAAGAGAACTACATATAAAATTATGGCGGCCATGGTCAACACTCAGGGAGGCTTGCCTTAATGGTACCCTCCTAACAGGATTCTATCAACAACCAGGACCTTCATTAATGTAACTTCATTGTTTTAATTTTATTTAATGGTATTATTATTTCATATTTCAACCAACCTATCATTTTTTCTACTTATCTCAAACTTTGATTAAATTTTTAGTACGAACGAATTCCGTTCCGACAGTGCGTTCGCAAATCAAATTTGTTCGTAAGTTGAACAAAAGTGTACCAAGGTGAAAAATTGTTAATTATAATTGAAGAAAACACTTGTTCACCTAAAAAACTATAGATATTAAACAAAATTTTAATCTTACTTTGAAATGTACAATAGCTTATCAGTGAGCGATAAAAACGTGAAAATAATCAGTTTATTTTACAAGGCGAGACGTTGCACAGTGGGGTATTTAACACAAAAAGTTGGCCAAAACTATTTTATGCGTTTTTGTGTCTCTACTATGTCCAAGTAATCATTTAAAGCTATTTTAACTCAGATTTTATAAAATTTGAAAAAAAACGAAAATTTTTGAAATCAAATTTGTTGCTACATTACAATAAACTTATAAACAACTAATGAAATAAATTGAAACAATTAGGAATTTGAAACTTGGTACGACCGGATTCCTTTATTATATCAAATAAAGCCTTCCTTTTCATATTGGTAAATGTTTCTGTGAACAAAACAGCAATTTTATTGACTATACAAATATTTGAAAAATACATACATTAACACGTAGACCTTATTTAAAAAAATAATAAAAATTTAATGGGTGTACTTTGGTAAAAAAAAAGTTAATTATTACAGCTACATAATTGACATTTCATATTAAACAACTTTTGTTGTTTGGCAACGCTTGGAAGTATAACTAAATGACCGGTGATTATTAAAAGTAATCGAAAAAGAAATTATTTTTTATGTTTAATTTAAAACAAAAAATATATACGTATCTTTCGATATAAGATGTCATATATTTTACTAAATTATATACATACCTTCTAGATCAGAATCCTTCTTCGAAAATTTCACAAAAACTCTCTAATACACTAATATTTTGAAAATAATACAAACGGTTTTGTAGAGCTTTGACAAAGTTACCTGTAAGCCGGAATTACAGACAAATTACAAATGAACTAGACCCTTCTATAGTTGGACTGACGACAAGAAAATGGTGCAGATAGACGGCCCAGAGTCTTATTTATTCTGGGAGATTCTAAGCTACATTATATAATTGATTTAAAAAATACGACTTCTCATATCATATACTCCACTGTGCGTTGGTTCGTTATACCGGTGTAATTATGGAAAACGCCCATGTAAATAATAAGAGCGTGTGATTTGCCGCCGCGAAATTTGAAATTACGCTAAAATTTTGTTGTTAAAAAATGAATTATTCAAAATGCAACTACGTTTCTATTGCAGAATAATTTAAATTATCTAATTTACTATCGATCGATGAAGAAAAATTTTGAAATCGCTCATTCAACCGAAAAGGTTCCCTATATTAAGACCGGAAAAAACTGAAACGCATCTAACGTTAATTGTTTATTAATAATTTTATTAACGTCAATCGTCTTTCGAAATGTATCATAAGACCGTTATGTTGAAAACTGACAATAAAAATGCCGCTTTATTAAAAGCTTATTTTCAGGAAGGATCCACATTTAGATGAAATGACAATATTGAGTCTGCCTGCACCTCCATTAGAATTAGGAACGCCTCCGAGACTCTGTTATCCGCTAGTGATATTTCTGTTACGAGTTGATTCGGAAGAACATGTCCATCCAGATGAAACTGTTAGTTTATCTAATATGGCGCTTAACTAAAAACGCAACTTTTATTATTGTTAGGTATCCCTTATTAACGTAGTTCACATCAAAGATTCAGTTTGCACATTACCTACTAGTATCCTAGCTCAGTATTTAAAGCAAGCCAACGGACAGCTGTCTTGTTTAAAACAATTGTATTTGGCAACCGGTAATCCAGGAAGCTACGAAGATGGGCAAATTCCACTTGCAGTAGCAGAACCAATAAATTCCGACCCCAATACTTTACGACAAACACTATTATGTCCAAGTAGTGACGATGCTACTATTTGGAATAGTGGTGGCGAACAGCTATGTGTCGTTTGTCAGTATTTTCCTTTATCTCGGGCTCTTTTACCTTGCAGGTAGTACTTTGTTATGTTGCCCTTTAAAGATTATTATTTTTTTAATTTTAGGCACACATGCATCTGTGCAAGTTGTTTTGAAAAACTAGAACGTTGTCCCATGTGTAGAGGACCAATTAAAAGCTATTTCTGTATTAGAGGAGAAGAGTATATGCCAATACAGACGACTCCTAAATTAACACGGTCAACTCATAGTCCTTTATATACTTGGCTCGATAGTTGGAACGACCGTTTAATAGATTTTTTAGGTTTCCAACGGTAACATTACAATGTGTTGTACAGTTAAAATTAGACATGTAGGTGAGTAATAAAATGCGTAAAATATTTTAGATGCTTGTATATAATTTAACATTGTATTCGAGATTTAGACGGATATTACAAAATTTAAGTTAATGCAGATTTTATTTTTAAGATATCTTTGAAATAATGTATGTAAAAATTAGTGACATAATTGTAATAGTTAATTCTATAAACGATCTTGTATAAAAATCTAAACCTGTGATAATATACATTATTGAACGAATTTTATTATTTTAAAATAAACACCTTTCAAGGGAGCCTCGGTGGTCAGGTGGGATAACAGTGTTCGTCTTTGCATAATAGCAATTCGAGGTTCAAATTCTCCCCGACCCGTGGATGTTTTCGATTGTCATTACTAACAAAATTTAGTCGGCAAGATTCATAAAATGGACTGTCTAATTGGTATAGTTTCAAAACCATTAAGTAAATAATAAAAATATGTTGATAAGTCAGTTCTATAAAGGAGTGGAAATTGCTGGGAATTGATAATGACTACTAAGCATCATAAAACTTTATTTACATTTGTTTTATACATTATATATATATATATATACATATATATATATATACATATATATATATATATATACATATATATATACAGTGAAACCTGTGTAAGATGAACACTGGAAAAGATGTCTGAATCTTGTCTAACGCAGAAATTTTTTTCGGTTCCAAATTTTTACCTACTTATAAATAGTACTATAAAATATACTTTATTTTAATAGGTAACTATTTTTACAATAAATAAGTATTTAGGTTGTTTTTTTTTATTGAAAATAATTTTCTGGGTTAAGCAGGTTTTTTCCTTCTTAGGCACTGGAAAAGCCGGAACATGCTTAAAATGAATATATTTTTTCGGTCGCAAATGATTCCGTCTTGTACACGTTTCACTGTATTTGGTATTAAATTTATATTATATAAAAATTACTATGAGAACCAGTCATTTGTCATTGCTCCAAAAAAGGCTGCCGCTCCAGATCGTACAGAACTAACAGAATTACTAGACTTTTTAATCGATTCCGATGATTTTATATTGCTCTGTGAAAAACAAACATGAATTAGTTACTTCATTATACCTTACTTTTAATATTAAAACAATGTATTAGTAAAGCTTTCACTTATTATATACACACTAAAGTACACATACTCATTTACCTATTTTACGAACAATGATTTTTTGATCAACTAAAAATATACAAGGCCTAATTATTTTTAAATGGTTGACAAATTATGATAACCAATAATACCTTCAGTTCGGTTTGTGCTGATGGAACTGATTGAGCAATTTTTTGACTAGGTACAGTCACAGGAAGAAGTGGAAACCAGGTTGTAGTAGATGGAATGCTAATAGCTAATACAGAAGGTTCTTTGTCATTGTCTTTAGTTTTCTCGCATATTCCCAAACTTGCTAATTGATTTACACTTGGTAACAAGCAACCAAAAATTACCTAAAACGTTAAAGACCCAACTAAAAGTTTCTGTGAAGTAAACGGCAAATTACCTGCGATTGTAAAATACACATTTTAATATTATTTTGTAAATATGAATAAAATACATCCAAATCGAAAGGATCGATTTTTGATCTAAATTTGTCGCACGCACTTTGAGACTTTGAAACTAAATCTAAATTTTCTCTTGGTATCGCTAAAGTAGTAATGAATTTAACATCGAACAAGAACTGCAAAGCTTGAATTTGATTTAATTCGAGATTTGCTAAAGCTTCATATTGCTGAAGTATTACATTCATATTTGATTCCATGTACTGTATATGAATTTGTTTCGGTAATGTGTGTGGAATTATAGCACTCAATTGATCATTCAGTTCTGTAAGAATACTTTGAAGACAAAGGCTCGGTTGTGATGGTAATTTAATTTGAGATTTAAAAACATTTTCATCTGTCTGTTCTTGAATTTCTAAATTATCCCATTTCTGAAAAATCAATATAATTGTATTGATAATTGACAATGGTCACTCAATGCTCGCTCGACTACTTGAGCGATAAAAATTTAATATTATCTACAATTCTATAGATTAATTTTAATTTTTAAATAAACCTTTAATTTTAAATTGTTCTTTTAAAAAATTTTCAAGTTTTACAAAATTATTAATTTAAGGAAAAATAGTATATATTACATATACAAAAAGTGATTTTTGCACTTGTGGGATGTTTACACATGTGAAAAATATCACTCTCCGTACTAATAATACATAGCTACTTAATATTCATCATTAAGATTAAAAATATATTACTTACCGGTAATATGTGAAGCATATCGAGTGTATTAATGTTCCCTAATTTGTTTGAAATTATTACAGTTTTAGCAGTACAATTAAAAACCCAATTTTGCCAAAATTGAAGACTGTATTTATTTAAGTTATTGCAAATATTTTCCCATTCGTTATTTCGTCCATCGCAAGAACAACATCTTTTAAAATTGGGACATAATTCACTTACGGCTTGTAAAAACCTTGCGCACACTAGCGATTTAACTATATGTACCGATGCATCTTCATTTACTTGTAGAAATTCTTCTAAATATAATATGAACCTAAAATCACAACGCATCATGTTAAATTTTAATAAAATTAAATTCCTCTTAAATAATAAAATTAAAAATCAGTTTAATACTAAAACTTTCTAAATTCAGATGGAAATTGATATTTCTCGATGTACTGAGGCGAAATAAAATGTTTTAGTTTGAAACAAATTTTCCAAAAACCATGAACTATAGTACGGCTTTTTAATTGAAAATTTTCGAAATCTGGATGTCTGCGAAAACGCCTTGAACTAATTATTTTATTGTTTTTACGTGAAAAATCGATATTTCACGACGTGCAGAGATGAATGAAAACATTTTAGGTAGGGTCAAAATTTTGCTAAAACCATGAACTATAATAAGGCTTTTTTTGAGATTTCTCTAGAATTTTAAACCGATGAAACGCATTTAATTTGTCATTTTATGTTAAGAAAAACTTGAAACGACTTTATAAGTAATTCTGGACCTGTTCTAAACGTTTCGTGTTAGGTCAAAATTTTGCCGAAACCATGAACTTTTTTTTCGAGATTTGTCGAAAATTTTAAATCGACAGAAACGCGCTTAGTTTGTCATTTCTTGTCTTGTTTTACTTGAAAAATGACTTTTCAAATTATTCTGAACCTGTTCTAAATATTTTCGCATAAACGATCGTAAAAATCATTCATCTCCTAGATTTTTTAAAACTACAGAAACTACAGCTTGATTTCTGTAGTTTTGATTACTATAAGAAAAATGTTATTTAAAATTTATGCTTTAATATATTAAAATCACAAGAAATTGAAAACTAAAAATGATCGAAAAACACTAAATGAAAGGAAACTTTAGTAAAAATATATAACAAGAAAATATTACAATTTTGCCAATAAATTTAGGTACAATGTCAAACTAATGTTATTTAAATATTAAGTATAGATACTTACTTATTAGAGTTTGTGCTACATTCCAATCTCAAAAATTGTTCCAACTCGTTTTTATCAATATGTTTCTTATTATCATCATATTCTTTGGATAAACTGCCTCTATCATTTCCACTGCAATATTCTTTACCATATAAATATAAAGAAACATCTTGCATTAACTCAAAATATTTATCGTCTAAATCTGTACATAATTTCAAAATTCTTGAAGAATATCCTTTAGTTTTCATTGATAAACCTAAAAGTTTCAATTTTAGACAATACAAAGAAACTAAAATTTAATTTAATACCTAAATATTTATTTTCTGCACGATTAAAATCACAATCTTCTTCCTTCCAAGTGTACCATCTTAAGTCACTTTCAGATGGTTCTGAATTAATTACTTCATTCAGCATTTTGTTAATACTATTTTGCAAGCTAATTGAATTTTTATTAATTTTTCTCGTTATTAACGTTTTGGCTCTATCGGTAATTAAATATTGAAAATAATAAAACCATATGTGAAAATTATTTGATAAATTTATTTCGATGCAAATGCTTTCCCAATTTGGTGGTAACTCTAAAAGGAAGTTTAAATATCGCAATTAAGTTTAAATAATACTTACCGATTTTTAAGGCTTCTTCACGAATAATGTGCAAACCTTTTACATTGGGAACTAAATCTAAAGAGTTTTTTAAACCATTTTTAACAATTTCCGATGTTTTTATAAGCCAATTTTCAATTGTGCTTGGTAATTGACTAGTAGTAAATGTGTGATTTAACGTTTTCCATTTCGGTCTAAAAAATTGTACCTACATTAAACCTAAATACTATAAGAACATCTATTACCTACCTAAACTGTTTAATTAGATCAGAAATGTAAATAATTAAAGGTGTTGATGGTAAAACCACTTTTGATAATGTTGGTGGTGCATCTTCATTCACCACACTTTCAAGTTGTTGCCAAATAAGTCCACGTTCGGTATTTTTATAATCTAATAGGTATATAAAATTACAAAGTAGATAATAATAAAAAAAAATACCACATTCCCTTTGGCATTGGCAAGTTAAATCTTAGGTATATCAAAGGAAAAAGCATTAATTAATGTTTTAGTAAATTAAAAAAACCGTTTAGCCAATTTGTATGTTATAAATATAATTATACCTACTAATGAAACATTTATGTAGTAAATGGACGGTAGTAACAAGGCATTTCACCATAGCTGTTACTTGTGCACGAACGCTACTGTGTGGTTCGTTTATCACCCTTATTAAGGCAGCTTTACGAAGTTCAATAAACATATTTATTAATTCCGAGTCATTTGGATATTGTCCCAATAACATCAAGGCATTCAAGTTGCTACTAGTCACCTACAAATATATGGATACAACCCTAAATAAATATATCTACCGAAACGATACTTCTGCACTAAGTTCAACTGTTTGTAATTTTTCTTTTGCTCTTTTTAAAATCCTGTCTCGTAAAGCATCTATATCAGATTTCATTCTCTTCAAAATGGGCAATTTACATAATACTTCTTTACTTTGTAACTGCAAACCTAATCGTAGTATTCAAAAGTATATATTTATATAGATACTCATAAATAACTTTACCAGTATGAATATGTTGGGCCAACAAATAAAGTTGAGCAGCTTTAAAAAAATCTTCTTCATCTAATGCTACCCATATTTGTGTATTTAATACCATTGCGAGCCGTAGTTCAATTATAATCGTGCGTTCATTAATCTTTTTTCTAAAATCATATATGTTAATAATTTGTTAAATATTAAATGTAAACTTACGGATCAGGGGCAACTGGGTCACTTGGGTACAAGTTAGATGCACTTTCAACAAGTAATTCACATCTATTTGTAATTTCCTGAATATTATTAACAATACTTTCCGAAATACTTTTCATGGACTTGATTGCATCAGAAGCAATTAGCACGTCTTTGTAACGGTCTCTGGAATTAACAATTTAAAAAGAAAATGTTAAAATTACAATTTTTAAAACCTACCCGACCATTCCACGTAATTCAACCCTTTTTTCAATTTCTGCATCTAGCAATGTCTCGATTTCTGCAATTTCTGATACCGCATGATTCTCAAACAGTTTATCAATATCCAATTCAACTAAATTATAATTTAAATTGGCCATTGCAATTAAATATTTTGTGATATAACCTATAAATTGTCAGTGTTTACGTCAACATTTGTCGTTTTCCATGTTGGCAGTACTTATATAACTAGTTATTATAGTTATAGTGATTATTATACCAACCCTATATAACTAGTTCTAATTTATTTGAAATAATTTAAATGTTGTACTTTAAAACTATCCTAGACAGTTTTTACAAGTTTAGAAGCGATAGGTATTTATATTTTTATTCAAAATTCTGAATATTTAAAGTAGTAATAAAGTTCTTCTGTATCCCAACATTTTACTAATGATTAATTTTAAGAAATGTATACGTTAGCAAATTCCTGTAATTCAATCATTTTTAAAATGAAAAACTATAGGATAATAACTTTAATATTATTATTTGTTTATTATTGTTTACAAACATCTTTTTTCTTAAGAAGGGTAGGTATTCATATTATCAAAATTCTGCAACAAAAATACAGTTTCTAATAATCAGTTGCATCAGATACAAGATGTATCCTAAAATTAAATCATATTAGGAAAGTTTAAATTAAGTAAATCATATAAATTTATACATTTTTATTACAAACCAGAAAGCAATTAATTATTACTAATATAGTTTGCTCCATTTTAAATTAGCTATATCGGATTAAACGCCCATAACGAACAAAAAAGACAAAATACACATTTGTGTCTTCTCTTAGTCATATGGGCTATCCAAACTTATAAGTTTAACTTATAAGTGTCTCACGACATCAATAAAAAGTTACTAAATTGTATATTTGTAATAGTCAGTTTAAAGTTGGATAGCCCATTCACGTGTGCGAGTCGCTGTTCAATGTTAAAGACAGAGAAAACTAGTTACACTAACAGTGAGAAATTACCAGAGGTAATTAACTAAGTAACTAAAGTGGTTAGATGTGTACTTTGTTGTGAATGGGAGTTATATTTCTAATGGGCTGTACAAGTTTACATATCCAATAAGTAAGACAAGATAAGAAAGTGCATTTTGTCTTTTTTTTGTTCATTATGGACGTTTAATAGCTCACTTAAAATAGAACAAACTTTAGTTACTATCAACGACTTATTTGATAACATCAATTTCTGTTTGAACTTTTTCCGTTTCTACTTCTTGCTTATTTGTAGTTTCAGTTACAGAAGTACTAGTTTCTATAATTTCCGGAAATTGTTTAAATGTCTTAAGTGCAAGTTGCCGCGGTGGTAACCAATCAGGAATGATCTTATCATGAATACGCCAAATTCCATATTCGTTAGCCAAATGTTTCTCAAAAACTACATATTCAAGTACATCTTTTGCTAAAATTTCACTGCCTTGCATTAACCTTCCAAAACGATCATACATCGCTAAAAGCTATTAAAGAAATAATAAAATAAATCGTTAATAAATATTTATATAAATAAAAATACCTGTTGGGTATGAAATCTAACAGTTACTTGACCAAAAATATTTTCTTTTGTAACAATATCAGTGCATCGTGCGTGTACAATACGTGGTAATTCAATAGATTTTAAAAATTTCCAATGAATTGTCTTATATTTAATATTATGCATTATTTCAGGATAAGTTCGTTCGGTTATATATTTTTGTATTTCTTCTTTATCGTTCTTAATTAGACATTCGTGTGCCTTAATGTAAATATTTTCTGCTTGTTTACAGAATTCGGTTGTATTGAAATCTTCTTCGAACGAACGTATTTTACGAATAGCCATCATAGTTTTTGTTTTTTTTTCCAGAAATTGCAATTTTTGTTTAGCACCCTGAGCTGTAATAGATGAAACTTTGCCATCGCCCTCTGGTGGAACGTAAGGCTCAAATGTTCCACCTGTGCAGCTAATGAAATATTGTCTTTCTGTCCACGGTCTTGGTGGTAAAAGTCCACGTTCCTTTAATTTGGAACGTATTTCTTCTTCAGAAAGATTCTCTGTATCCTCTCGTAAGTTAGGAAGTTTCAATTTAATAACTTTTAATTTTCTAAACAATTTATATTTTGGATCAACATGTTTAGTTCTGCGATGTCGTACAAATTGTAAATTCGTATTTGTTGCGATCGGAGCGAGAAATCCGAAAGGAACTTCCTGAAAACTTAATCTATAAATTATTGTAAACTTTATAATCGACTTTTAACCTGTAATAATCGCAACCCTAATTTGCTAGCTGTGGAAAGTGCCATTGGTTTGTTTATATATTAACAATAAACTGCTTTAATAATTAACACAAATTATATTTATATAAATAGCTTTCTGTTGTACATACAAATTTTTAACCTCAAACTTAAATAAACTACCACCTTTTATATTTATTGCCTAGGACATTTTTAATTATAATTTCTTGACTACAGTTGTGTTGGTATATGCGGATCGTATATATTGCTTAATTGCCTTCATACGACAAAAAGAAAAGAAGTATAAGAAGAAAATTTAAAAATATATCATACAATATTTTTATAAAATATACTATTTTTGAGAAAATTGGGAAAATGTATTTTGGGAGTAACTATCTATACCATTCAAAATTAACTACCATCCCATGTCTTATGCGCGAATGGACATTCTTTTAGTATTAAGCTAAATAACCAGAAAAACTTAAATCATAAATTGTGTGGAAAGCATTCTTATATGTGGGTATATTCATCTGTTATTATAGGTACTTGAATATTGTAAGTACTTATACTTAGATGTGTGTGTGTGTGTGTATATATATATATCTAAAGATCTAAATAGTCGTCTAAAGTATAAAGATAAGTGATTAAAATATTAATATTATCTATTAATGATTAAAAATGTATTAAATTATATAATTAAAATTGACATCATTTTTTGGTATATCCTTTATTTGTTGCTTTACAAAACATTTTTTTATAAATATACATAACAGTTTATATAAGTATCTATATATTAAGCTCTAAAAAATAACAATTAAGAAGCACTTATCGATTGTGTATTGTAAAAAAATAACAGCTTTACATTAATGCTTTTATTCTTTAATTAAGTACCTGTATAAGTGACACACTGCCTCTTACATGTAAATAATATGTTAAAATAATTCTATAAGAGATATTTATTAAATTATAAATAACTATATTCAACTAACTGATTTGATCATTATGATTGAAAAAATGAGTGCTGCAAGTACACTTTATACTCTTCATTATCTAAACTTTTATGAGTAAACTCTATGTCTTCTTTGATAGCTTTAATTAACTCATCGATTGAATTAAAATCTTTTTGATTCCTAATAAAACCTAGCATCGCAACTTTTAATTGTTTACCATAAAAGTCATCCGAAAACGTATGTAATAAATGAGTTTCCATCGATTTTTCCTCATTATGGAAGTAAGGATTCCATCCCACGCTCATAACCATTTTGTAAATAGGACCATTATCATTTATGCGAGCAAATCCGAAGTATATGCCTGTTTCTATATCTTTTGGTAAAGAATTGACTACAGATGGAGGAAAGTTTGCGGTCGGTGTACCGAGTTGTTTTGATCCTCTACCAAAACCTTTCACAACTTCCCCAACAGTAAAATACGGTAATGCTTTTTTGGACATACTTAAATTTTAAAAATTCTTTGTACGTCACTGGTTATTTCGGCGTTTTGAGTAATTCTTGGTACGTCACTGGTTGTTATTTCGACGTTTTGAGTTTGCGCACTAATCAACTTCTTGTTTAAGATTATTTTTGTGTTATCGAATTATTCAGATTTCTCCTTTTATTAAAATTTCGTTATGTTTGAAGTAACCGAGTGTGATAAGAAAGTAAGTGACCCTATAGTTGCATTTTTTTTTATAGGTTATCACTAATTATTTATGTAACTTGTAACGGAATATCTTACGTACGACCTTTCGCGAACATTACATTACTGTAAAGGAAAGATACTTACAAAATAAAAAACAACCAGTTATATCTGATAAATACGCGTTTTTAACTGAACAGATACTGCTTACGTGAATCGATGGTTACTGATTGGACGGGGTAATCACTTTTATGACGTATAAGTACATAGAATTTTTAAAATGTATTATTCTAAAATAGAATGATTAATTGCAATTAGTACAGTAGCGGAGAAATGTAGAAATTCAGATTTGGCGATACAACTGTACTAATATACATAAATGTATAAATGAAAGTTAAATATTATAATTTTTTCATTAGGTACTAAAATTAAAACGGTTCATTATCGATACCTTAATATAATAAAATATATTTTTTTATCTCCCACGTGTATTAATTACAAAAGTCATGTTTTTAAAATAACTGATTTAGACAAGAACACAATTAAATACTATTAAGTACCTATAGATAAAAACACCATCAGTCCTCACTATATAGTGTTTGATTTAAAATTGATAGTTTCACAATAATTATAAGTGTTCTTGAAGTAATATTGCAAATTAGTATGCTGCATTATCTATATAATTATGTACTTATATAATATAGATGCTGTAGACTCAGTTTGACTGGTATTTTTCAATCGGCATCAGATATTTGTATAAATTACAATTGTTTTTTATCTTATTTCAAGTACATATCATGTTAAATTTAATTTTGCAGAGAAACTAATTTTTTAGGACTATTTTTACAGAACTATATACTTTTTTAAATTTTATATTTTTATTAAGTGAAAGTTCACACTTAATTAAAAAAAATATGTGCATGTACATATATACCTATATATGTCCTATCCAAACCTATATGCAATTCACGTCATCAAACAAAAGTTTTTAAATTGTTTATTTGTAATTCGGTTTAAAGTTTACAAAACGACATATTCTATAGATGATTTACCTGCGCACATATTACATGGCATAAAGAAAGAGTACAATTTATTAGAACTGTAAAAATACGAGGTACGAGGTGACAGCACTGTGTGAAAGGTCATCATCTTGTAACTTTTTATTGCTGACGTAGATTGCATATAGGTTTGGACGAAGTGTAGGTACTTATATAAAAATAATGTAGCGTAATTTATATTGTAATAATATTACATACATTCAGGGTGTTGAATATATTGATGTCAATACTGAAATGTGTGATAGAGAAGGTGATTTAGAACTTATCTGACCATATATACTATTATACAGAGTGTTATGGATTTCGAGATATTCGCCTTTATTGCCATTTTTCCTAATAAACACCCTTTAAAGTCAGAACTTGATACTACTGCAACAAATTCTGACATTTGTCTTTATTGTTTTTTAAATCACATTTAGAACTTTTATAGTATTTTGTATTCAAGAAGTATACATTTAAGATTCATGAAAAAAAATAATAATTCAAACAGATAACACTTATTAAGTGTATTAAGATCCTTTGACTCCAGAAAAATCCGTTATTAGAAAAAATAACAATCAATGCAGATATCTCGAAATCCACAACACTTTGTATAATAGTAGGTATATACATGGTCAGATATGTTCCAAATCGATGTACCAAATACTCTATATATATGTAGTGTTAAACATGTATAATACATGGAGAAAAGAAAGAGCAATCATTTGATCATCACTCGTCATCCATATCATGCCCAGACTTCCACTTTGACGGTCATCTTCTTCATTTTTACTTGGTTATTACAACTCATTTTAATTATAATCTTTTGGATTATTATTGAATTCTATGACTTTATTTAATCTAATAATTGCAGAACCAGTCCTTAAAATAGTTAAAATAATTCGGGTTAATTTCGAGTTCCTTTATAGAGACATGATAATATAGAAATTGTGGGTTCCATAGTAAACTATCATCCTGTATAATTACGTTGTTAATTACATACCTATATAGGATATTATTTACAAACGCACTTATTAGGTACTGTTATAAAAAATTAATGTCGCTATAAATTTTTGACGTATATTTACTACCTTAACAAGGTTGTTTAAATATAATGTACTAACAAGGTCAAATATGATGTTTGATTCCCAAAAATTACTTATGTCTGTATATTTTGTACATTTAATATTAAGAAAATTGTATCGCTTAATCATTATTTATAATTGTCCGTAGGTATATCTTATGTAAGGCGATTTAAAATCAGATTATTTTTATTAATTTGTATGTAACTACGATTTATATGATATATCTAAAGGACAGTATTAATTGAATACAAACAAATTATTTTTTTAACGATTATAATTGTTTCTTTTAATTAGTGCAAAGTTTATCGGCTTTTAACATTGATTAGATAAGAAACGGACTCCAGTTTATGATTAAAAAACGTCAATTCAAACTGAAGACTGAAGTGTGTATATTTCATTTTATTACTGTTTTGTGGAGTGATTACAGACTATGGATACTCTCCTAGATAGGGTATGGTTATTTAATCCACCAATATTCATACATAGATACTTACAAACTACCTATTCCAATTTCTTATCAAATTGAACTGAATGCTATTCAAATAAGTTTAAAGAACCGTCTTTAGTGATAATTAAGATTTCTATATATTATAGTAAATTTTAATTGTGGATAAATACTCATTTTAGAGTACCTAGTTCAAATTTATTAAATAAATAATAATACGTTTTTAATATAAAACTTATAATCTAATAAAGAATGTTTCAAGATGATTTTGATAAGTAGTGTAGACATCCAATTCCATTAATTCAAAATGAACAAAGCTTTTGCAACTTTTAACTTATTAGTTAAACAAGAATAATAAACAATAATAAACAATAAGAATAATTTACAGTACCTACCTATATTATACAAATTTAATTACATGTAGGTATAGTTTATCAATTATTTTGCATGTGATCTATAAATACAAAAACAACCATTAGAGAAGATGAAGGAAAAGAAACCAAATTTCCTCGTTACTCCATTTATCGCCTTTATGTTCTTGGTTTACAAATTATATATATTATCTTAATTATATATTGTTGAATGGTGAATTTAAATTATTGTTTAAACAGCACATGTACATGGCGGCCATTTTCTAACTCATTTTATTGATAAAGATACATGATTTGTTAGATTAGGAAAATTGGGCAAAATTTTAAGTACAAATCTATAAATGTTAGGAAAATTTTTGTTATCAAATTCATAGTCCGTCACTCTCTCTCTTTCAAGTTGTCAATCATCCATAGTGCAATACTCTATATATATATTATGGCTTAAGATTTTATTCATAGAATCTATGTTCGAAGAAAAATAAACGTTGTAGATACTTATGAACATAGATGTTTTTGCATGAATTTAGATAGTTTTTGAAACAGCCATGTCTAACTTACATTTTAATGGGAACCGTAATTGGCTTGATTTATTTTTTCCGAATATGCTTTTTGTAAAACCATGCAAATTTTAGTTAGCAAAGTTAGGAAAAGTTTCATTGAAAATTAAAATGAACGAAAATAATCACCGAAAACAGTTTGTGGGTTTTCGTCCAATTTATTTACGATTTTTCTTATTTCAATAAAAAGCAATAAAAAAATCAACTTTTTTAAAACTAAAATTAAAAGTTTAATCAAAATTTGTGTATTGTTTTTCTTTTTTAATAAAGACAATACAAAAATTTTTGAAATAAATTTGTTCTATCATAACGTATTAAACCATATTAAATTTTTTTTAATCATTTACGTCTGTTGCAGGTGATTGTGCGCCTAAATATTGTTTGTGTTCACCTGTACACAGTGTATAAAGATACCAAATTTCTTAGGTTTCCTCCTTTCCTACAAAAGAAATTAACTCCTAAATTTCGATAGATGCCTCCGGAACATCCGATGTCATAGAATTTTCAATTATAAATAAGGAAAATGTGCAAATAAAGTTACCACGAAATAAGTCTCATTTATATATTTTTTGCATTTAAACATTTAAATTTCAAAAACAGTTAAGCAATAGCTGTCTGTATACCTACAATCATAATAGTATATTTAATTCGAATTATTATAGTTACTTCAATGTCATTCAAATAAAATAATGTGTTATTATTCAATTGATGAAATGCATGTACTATCTCCTACATATTAAATGTCCTTGCAGTTAATTAAGGTTTGTAAGTATTTGTCACAATTTCTTTTATCGACAAAATGAATCTTTGTAAATAGATCTCTGAAATCTGTTTGTAAAGTTGAACGATCATAGCTTCATAACAAGAGCCCAAATTTTCAGACTGCAGGACATTTAATATGTTCGAGATAGTACATTAATGCGTATACTTTAACAACCAGTTATATAATTATAATAATAAATTTCAATTGATTTAAGAAACAAATTGCCTTGAAAATATTTATGATCAAATATAATCTGCTAGTAAGAAATAATAGTTTACGAGGTACTTTTGAGGTGCACTAAATACAAAGCCAGCTCGAGTTTTATTAATGCAATCATGGAAAATTTTAGTGATAACATGTTACCTATTAAAAGTTTACACAATAAAATATCTAACAACTACGGTTTCAAAATAGTACGTATTAAATTTTTGTTTGATATTGAAATTAAATTAGCTAACAATAAATTATTTTATATGGCAGTACCTATTTTATAGCAATCGAGATTTTACTGTATTGTACTTATATACAGTATGTCCCACTTAAGAGTGTAGCACCCTAATATGTTTTTTTTTTAGTTTTTATCCAATGTAAACTAAATTAACTGTTAAACAGTTATGAGTAGTTTTTAAAAATAAGTTTTACGTATTTAAGAGCTGCCTGCACGAACGTTGCAAAATGATATTCATATTATGAAAGGTGTTGTCACTTACTGACTTGACTCGGTGAACATAGTTTAGGGTATTACTCTCTCAAGTGGCAGTCGCTGTATATAGTTAGTTTGAATATATTTAACTTAAATATGTCATAATAATTAAGTAGGTACACATGATAATTTTACATGAATTCATTGAATACCATTGTCTGTTTGTAGCATCCTCATTTTCTTATAAAGAAATAAAAGTGCAATAAGTGGAATTAAATGAAAAATGTATATAGTAACTGAACCAGTTTTATTATGATAATGGTGCAGTCTTCATTATCTTGATGCTTTCTTGTTTACTTGCTATGTTCCCAATGTGATTTATTAATTTATACACATTTGATTGTGAGAAATTGATTATAAATTATTTTAAAGCCTTTATTTGTAAAGGCTTTATATGTTTTTTATCATTAAATTAAGACTTGCTTATCTTTGGATAGGTACGAGGGCATACAAGAACGTGCAGTGCTAACCAAGAATTTCGTGAAGCAACTAAAAGCGATGCTTTAAATCAACTTAAAAAGGAATTGGATAAACTTATAGCAACAGCCCCATCCACGAAACGGGATAAAACCGTTGAAGAATTAAATAAAGGGTTTCCGAATTTATTTGCTAGATTTCTTGAAGAAGAAGGACCATCAGTCGAATGGGATAACATTCAGAAATTACCCCACGATGCTGTTAAAGATTATAACACTCTCGAAACGCCCACGTCCGATATTATTCACAATATGCTTCAGAAGTTGATAGTCGTTAAACTTAATGGTGGTCTTGGAACTTCCATGGGATGTCATGGTCCTAAATCATTAATTGCTGTTAGAAATGACTTAACATTTTTAGATCTTACTGTTCTACAGATTGAGGTAAGCTAATGTTTTATTCAAAATAACTACAGTAAAGTTTCAAAACATCGTTTTAAAGTAGTTATACATAATTATAAAATACAGTGGATTCCACGTAATAAGACAACATCAGGATTAATAGAAATCCACTGTAATTGTAACTTGCTTTTGCACTTATTATGATGTTAATAAATTGCAATTTTTGTTATTAAGTTTAAATTAAAGAATTCTTGCAGCACCTCAACAAAACGTACGAAGCAAATGTTCCGTTAATTTTAATGAATTCTTTCAACACAGATGAAGACACTGAAAAAGTATTGAGGAAATACAAGAATTTGCACACTGAAATACATTCGTTTAATCAATCTTGTTATCCAAGGATAAATAGGGAAACTTTACTACCGATTGCCAAAAATTGTAATTATGAAGAGAATTTGGAAGCTTGGTATCCCCCAGGCCATGGAGACTTTTATCAAAGTTTTCAGAATTCTGGATTGCTAAAAAAATTTCTTAAGGGGGGGCGAGAATATTGTTTTATTTCCAATATCGATAATTTAGGCGCAACTGTGGATTTAAATATTTTGAATTTATTATTGAATCCCAAAGATAATATTCAACACGAGTTTGTTATGGAAGTCACTGACAAAACAAAGGCAGATGTGAAGGTATTACTTTTCCTTTAATTAGGATTGTACTATTTTAGCAGTTCAAAAAAAAGTATATTAACAATCTGTAATACCTACTTTAGGGTGGTACTTTAATTCAATACGAAAATAAATTAAGGCTATTAGAAATTGCGCAAGTACCAAAAGAACATGTAGACGATTTTAAATCTGTTAAAACATTTAAGTTTTTCAACACTAACAATATTTGGGCAAAGCTTGATGGTAAGTGTGATATTATTTTCTACTTTTAATTACTTTTTTAATAACTTTTAGCAATTGAAAACGTCTTAAATGAAGATAAATTGAAAATGGAAATAATCATAAACAACAAATCGTTACCGAAAGGTATAAATGTGATTCAGTTAGAAACGGCAGTCGGTGCTGCAATGAAAACGTTTGACGAAGGAATCGGCATAAACGTTCCACGTAGTCGTTTCTTACCTGTAAAGAAAACTTCAGATTTACTGCTGGTTATGAGTAACTTGTATAACTTGAAAAATGGCTCTCTAGTAATGTCGCCTCAGAGAATGTTCTCTTCGACGCCCCTAGTTAAGTTAGGCGATATACATTTTGCTAATGTTAAAGAATTCTTGGGGCGATTCGCAAATATACCAGATATAATTGAATTAGATCATTTGACTGTTTCGGGCGATGTAACTTTTGGTGGTAAAGTGTCTTTAAAGGTAATATTCATACGTTACTTATTGAAATTGTTATAAAATTACATTTATAGGGAACTGTTATAATAATTGCTAATCATGGTGATCGTATCGATATTCCATCAGGGGCAAATCTCGAAAATAAAATTGTATCAGGTAATATGCGTATATTAAATCATTAAAGTCTGGTGTAATGTATAGTATATAAAGTATTACGTATGTATTGTACTGAAATACAAGATAGTTAATGTATGTTAAATTTTACCCATCCTTTATCCATCTATGATTGAAAATCTATGCATTGTAAATTTGATTTGTTATAAATAAAAGTAGACATTTCGTTATTAATAACTTAGATCTTAACTTAAGATCTGCTATTTCTTCATTTTCAGGGGTTCACATTCAACTTGGTTTTTTTAATGTCAGAAAAACTGATTAAAAGTCAAATCTAATTATATACTCTTGAATAGTTTTGTTTTGTCTTTGTGTCTAATCTTTTTGTTGCCCGAGTGTAGCTAAATAACCCTAATGTTTCTTGACAAATCACAAATCCCACGTTAGCGCTGAGGTGATTAACGTTAAGGAAAAATTATTCCTTGCTTGTTCTTGAAAAGAAATACATTTTTGACAGAGCTATGCTTCTGTATAAAAATCAGCCCAATAATGTATCATTTTCATTATTTTTTAAGGCTCGTTAAACCAATGTGGAACCAATCACAGTCAAGATTTTCATATGTTCCATGATAACAAGTTAATGGAGTTTAAGTTCCGTTAAAATTAACGGAAATGATACATCATACGACTGAATAATAATATATAATTGTGTCTTCTGTGGTTTGTTATAAAAAAAAAATATATTTCAATCCTTCCCCACTCTCCTCCTACTATTCTTTTCTTTTTGTAATTTAAATTATTTCATTACCTGGTACAAGTATAATTTTATGTTTTACTATAGTTCATTATTGTGTATTTGTTTAGTTATGAGATATGTTATAATATTTATAATGCCCGTGAAGGAACTAAGGTATTATTATGGTGACAAAAAGTTAATAATTTCATTGCATTTAATTTATTCAACTTTACAAACAGCTTAAATTACAAAATACATGCTTAATAAAATAATATATTGTATAAGTGGTGCTGAAAGGCGGATATTTCGCGCGAGTGTGATAGTTTGAGTCACAAGACAAAGTCGAGTCAAACAAGTCAATCAAACAAGTGTAAAATATCCTTTCAGTACACATTCGTGAGTAGATCCGACCTTGTCTTAACATGTTATCGTAAGGCGACATCTGCACACCTGTTCTTCACATGCATTTGTTTTTATCTACTGTATGGGTTGAGCAAATAGACTTCTAGTAAAATATAAAATTTTGTATGCATCATATGCATTACCTAAAATGTATATACCCTCGTCATATGATATGATAAACAATGATAAATCTACAAAATAAGTTTTTATTTATTTGTTTGTTTTACTTTATTTACCTAATTCAGTTTCAACATATACTGATTTATATATCTGTAATGATGAAAACCCAGTTTGAATACTGAGCC
Source organism: Rhagophthalmus giganteus (assembly GCA_036326145.1). Classification (NCBI taxonomy): domain Eukaryota; kingdom Metazoa; phylum Arthropoda; class Insecta; order Coleoptera; family Rhagophthalmidae; genus Rhagophthalmus; species Rhagophthalmus giganteus. The sequence continues at coordinate 55,067,306 of JARFJA010000001.1, forward strand.
GCCAGGTTAGAGATGGGTATGAACATAATAATTTGCCTTTATTAATTTATCGAAAAAGAAGAAAAAACATTTTAATACATTTGTCAATCAAGTATACAGTGAAACTCCTCTTTGTGGATACGCTGAATTATGGACAGTTTTCAAATGTCCTGAATTTCCCTACATTTAAACACGTGTATTTGAAAAGCCTCTATTGTGGACCGAGACACTATTTGTGTCCCAACCTTTGATTTTAGTGGATATAATGTGGACACTTACCAAAAATATTTGTTGCAATAAAGAGAGTTGAAAATCGATAAATTAGAAAGACCGACCATCCACTGAGCCGAGAGGATTAGTATTTAACAAAATGTAAATATTGTTTGTTTTTGTTAGAATATGTAGGTATACATAAAAATCTAAAATCAGTTTAGTTTCCTTTTAGCATGGCACCACATCTAAATGAATTAACTTCAAAAGAAAAACTCGAAATCATACAATTTGCAAAAACTGAGTAGTGCCGTGTTCACAAATTAGCCAAACAATTTAAAATAAAAATTAATGTTAATTATTATGACAGAAGTGAAATTATTCAATTAAAACGTTACTATGTTATTTCTATTAAATACAGTTGCGATGTGGTAGTGACGAAATTACGTCTAACCTTCACCGAGCACGGTTCGTTTGGTGAATACCCGCGTCGGATAGGGAGGGTGGAGATGGCAGGATGCAGGGACTGCGGCGAGTTTAACTCGGCAGAGCATGCCCTGTTCTCCTGCCGGAGGTGGGCCGTCCTGCGGGGGGAGACGGAGGTGTGCTGGGGAGGCCCATTGCGGTGGATAGTGTTGTGGCCGCAATGGTCCACTCTAGAGGCAATTGGGACGCGGTGGCCTTACTCTGGGAAACTATCATGAGGAGTAGGTGTGAGGATGAGCGTATCCGGCAGACGACCAACAGGAGAGATGGCTAACTTAGTCACAACGGGGTTTGTACATTGTGTACATAAGTCTATACTCACATCTACAGCTATCGCTCTATAGCGATAGCTGTAGATGGAATGTATTTTATGTCATCAATAAACTCAGAGCCCCGGCTGAAGCTATGTCTAACGACGGTCCCGGCCGGGGTAATACCACTACTTTAAAAAAAAAAGCCTATTGGGAACATTTTGTACTGTCTCATGGGTGTCCACAATAGACGGATTTCACTGCAATAAATATTCGGCCTGATTAATTAAAAACTTACTGACATTTAGTAATGAGCGTTTTTGCTTATTTGACAAGTTATTTGCTATATAAAGTGGTTCCGAATTCATCTTGCAAAATTTTACAGAGTATGATGTAGGTAAATATTTGTTTATAAAACCATGTCTACAGTTTTTATTAGTCTTGTGATAGTTTGTGCATGTAACTTTATAATATAAATTTTGAATCGTCCTTGATAGTAAACAATTGTCAGGTTAAATAATCAATAGTGCTCCTACGTAAGTACAGAATTTTTAGCTAATCGGGCTGATTACATTTATCCAAAATAATGTAGGATTTATGTATGGCATAGGATTTATTCTAATGGCAATAGCAGTATAGTACGTGATTCATAACTGATTTAATTAAAATTTTAACAAAGTGAATAACTAAGTTTTTAAGAAAAATATCATCAACATATTCATAATTACCTTAAAATCTAAAATAGACTAAATCATGATGCAATGGCAAGCCCAAGTTCATTAGACAAATATTTAGTCAACTCAGTAATAACTACTTGTTGTATACTTGTGTTGCTCGTAAGGAGCCCACCCAATACAACTATATCTTCGATTCCAACATTTTGTAAGGCACGTTGTAAGGAATTGGCAAGTTCAGTTCTTTGAGCTGGTGTCATATCTTCCATTATAATAGAAGCAACCGATTTAAATTTACCAGAAGAATTCCATGCAGACCATATTGATCCTAATGTGCCTCCTAAAAATATTCGATACAATTATTTAATTAATGCAATTCAATTAGTATACCTATTGCTATCCCAAAGGGACCTCCTAAAACACCTCCAATAAAAGCACCACCGCCTGCCACACAAGCACCCTTAAACGATTGCTTGATAGTTACCTTTAATTCCCTTACTTCAGATAGTTCTCTAACAATGTTAATTAATTCTGTATGGTCTATTGGCATTTTAAAAATTGAAGTAAATTATTTTGCTACTAATTTAACATCTAAGGGAATACCAGTTATGAGCGTTTGCTGAATTATTTCTAATGTAATCTAAAATTTAAGTAGTCTTATCTTTTTTCTGTGATAAGTGAATAATTATTAAGTAAACTAGAAATAAATAATGAAAGCTTTTCAAAAATTTACTTACAGAAAATTTCAAGAATATTCAAGTAGCAAAGGTTAAGGGACAACGGTTAATGTTATATTAAGATTATTGGCGTACACTAAGACGGTTACACCATAAACTACGGCCTGTCCAAATCTATATGCAACACGTCATCAATTGTCTACCAAAACCGTAATATGAAATTTCCTAACAGTTCCGTGTAAAAATGATGCGATAATTTAAAAAGTAATTGGTAATACAAGGACCTCTATCCGACCGCTTCCGATATCTGCGTAATCTGCGCTCTCGACATATCTGTATGTTGTTATCTTTATCTAACACGTTGATAACATGCTTTGCGTCCGTATGTCTATTTTGCGGCATATGCGTACGAGAAATATATCAGAAATGCGACGCTGCCAAATATTTTACGCCCATTCTAAAGCACGTGTTGCGCCTTAGTATGTGCAGGGAATCCACCGCGAAATATGACAAAGATATTTAATTTAGTAGGCTATTTTGAGAAAGGAACGGCAAGAAGGTGGTCAATTACTACCATTAAATGCAGTTCAAAAGGTATGTAGCGCGTCCACAGCTACTACACGCAAGCCACGTGCAACAAGTGTAGTTACCATTGACTCTGTTACCAAATGCAGACTACGAAGTGTTATCATTTTATGAGATGTATTACGCACGTAAGTTGATGTAATGACTTGTAAAAGTGATGTTATCGTATCTTATTGTGTATAGGGATGAGTGTAACGTTGGACTCGTTATTGGCAAAACTGAGGGACAAAGCTTTTTACGATGTAGATCGAAGCAACTTAGCAAAAATCCTACGTAACTGTACCGTATTATAATAGGAAGGAAACTATAATACCAACTAGGAGCAGATCAAGGTTATCCTTTGTGTGTGTAGAACTAAAAAAATATAATTTTAGCAAGATATTTGTATTATTAATATAAATACATAACAATAACTTGGCATTTAAGTGGAAGAAAGACTGTAATCGTAGAACATGATTTCAATTGCATCATATCGCTGACACGAGTGAGATTTTTACAAGAATATGAGGCAAATCCAACTAGTGACATTCCATTACAATATGTGTATATTTAAAGCGAAACATGGATCGTTAAAATGGGTTCAACGATTAAGTCGTGGTAACATAATACTGTAAAGAGGTGGAAAGGATGAAAAGGTAGTTTAGAAACATACTGTAGTGATTATTCTGTGTCAGTTATGTTGTATGTATATTATCGTAGTACATGCACGAACAGTAAATGGGTTTGTACCTGAGGCAAAATTACTATTTCGTTCCAAAACAACTAGCAATTACCACGGGGAAATGAATACTAGTAATTTTCTACAGTGGTTTGAAGAACAGCTATTAAAGCCCTTAGAGGAACCATCCTTGATCGTCATGGATAATGCGTCTTATCACAACGGTTTGCTGGACATGAAACCTACAACGGTTCTAGTTATGTACATTGTTTTGTGTGTGTAGTTTAAGTTTACAAGCTGTTATCTATGTATATTTTCAAATTGGTTGTGTTTGTAGTATTTGTTGCTTTTCATTTATGACATTGGTTTGATTTTGATATATTTTGGTACTGTACTTGTAATAAAACTGATACAAATTGTACAATAACACTTTATTATGCTATTCCTAATTGTCATTAGTCTCGTTCTGTTTACAAATAACCTGCATGCATATGTTTGGAATAATACACATGTAAACAAGTTACATGGAGTTTTAGTATTACATGAATTATTATAAAAGACCATGCATGACCATTCAAAGATTTATTGCTTTATATTAGTTATATAACGTTCAGTGGTACACGTTATCTTGCTTTTGTACTGGAAATGTGAGCTTCCTGTGTACATACGTCTAACATGTGCATGTCTAACATTGTCGCTGCAAAAGCACAGTACACTTATTCAGGAACGCAATATGTAATCTAACAAGCGATTATCGATGATTCTCGATTGTCGTCGGCCATTATGTATTTCATTTCTTTTCCATGCTCTGGTTAATTAACGTGTGTAATTATTACTCGCTGAGGTGTCTTGCTTTCGTGTTACATTAATTCACTATGCATTCATGAACTTTCTGCATGTTGCAAGACTTCAGTTTGTAACAAGTGAAGATCCGATGGCTTTAACCTCTACATACGATCACCCTGAAACAAAATGCATTGCAATGTTTGTCGGTAGGAGAAGCAGTCGCTCGAGTTAGTGATAAAAGTGTCAATTATTATCAATAATATTGATTTGTACTTACATGTTCTGGTTTATCAAAGGTGACGATTGAGGTTCTACTATAATTGCATGAATACAAGACAGCCCGTCACAACCGAAAGTAACTCGTCTACCTAAACATCAATTCAATTATTGTATTATGTTTACAATGATTAGGACCTACGTACCTTGTTCTAATGAATTGTATTAATCTTTCTTTGGCATGTAAACAACAAGTGTAAATAACACATCGGGAAATCCACACTACGCACTTATTAAAATCAAATTACAGTTAACACAGCAACAGCTACAATTTGCAGTAACGGATTGTCTGTATATCGACTAATAATTTGTATCGAAACTTTAGCATTGTTTACGAATGTGAAAATTTGAGGTTAGATCTTTTGTTTACAAGCGTTAGAACAATCCGACATCACTGCCTGTGTCGTCAGCATCTAGTAACTTTTTATTGATGACGTGAATTGCATATAGATTTGGACAGCACATAGATCGATTGCAATTTACAATTTTTCCTGGTTGCCTATACAATATAAGCTTCATCAAGACTGTTGCAATAAATATAAATTTAAAATAGATAAAATATTTATATATTTTTATAACCTATTTGAATTTAATGAAATTAATATTTGATTAAACATGTACAATTGTATAGCAATGGCATTTTTAAGGTTGGTAGCAAACAATCCATCAATGGGAAACTGTCACCGTCACGTCTTGAAAAGTTCAACTGTCAAAATCTTGATCTTGTTTTTCACAGTATCTTTTAATGTAAATTTATCGAATTCCTTTATATAACAATTATTTAGTTGCAAAACGATTTCATATTTTATAATGTGTTACTTAGTGCCTTTTGGTTAAAATTTTAATCATGAATGGCATAGATTCTTCTGAAGATGGTACAGTGGATAGGCGACCAATTATAACATGTATAATAATTTACTAACGATCAAGTGTCATTACTGAAGAAATATTTTTTTATATAGGCGCAGGCGAACTTGAAGTATTTTCTGCTTTAGAAGACTCATTATCCCAAGCTTTACCTCAAGATTCATGTGAGTGGCGGAGGTCACTAGGACGACCTGTAAAGTCAGTTCATATAGGTGCTAATTTTACACCTTTTAGTCCAGATGCTTTACCAAAAAGAGATGCGTGGGATCTTATACGTCATCCACTTTTTCACGTTTATTGGACAGAATGCACGGTATATTAATAAATGTTTTACTTAAAGCTATATTATAAAGTTAAAATTTTAGGATGTTGATGTATACAAAACAACTATAAGGGAAGATATTGAATTATGGTTAAAAGAAATAACTGCCAAAGATATTACAGATTGGCTTATCGTAGTTGTCGAGAATTATGATGGAAAACGTGCAAACAAATTATTACCCAGGACAACAGTTTTAGATAAAATTCGTACAGATTTTGCACCTAAACAAGGTTATTTAGGGATTTATTTGTTCTATTGTTTGAATAATGTAAACGTATTTTAGGCGATCGTTGTATATCTGTGATAAATCCTGGTCGGTTAGAAACTAGATCTGCAGACTCATGGCGCGGTTTAGTGTCACGTATTCGACATCTTGTTTTAGTTGCTTATGCTAGGGCCGTGATTTGTCTAGAAGATCACGTTCGGCATCAACGAGAAAAACGCAACGAACCTGGTTGGAATTTTATGCAATATTTTCATTTACAGGTAAAATAAAAGTGTAATTTTTGTTAAGTTTGTTCAACTTCGAAATGCATTTGCAGGAAGAATTGGCCCAAGTTTTGGAGATGTTGGGTTTATTTGACGAAGCTTTAGTACAGTACGACGAATTAGATGCTCTCTTTTCGCAATTTGTAGTGAATGGTCATGTTGGGGAAACATCATCGTGGTTAAGCCATTTTCAAAAACCGTTAGAAAGATGGCACGGTCTTAGGTTGGGTCCAAACAAACTTAGAACAGATCCCTCACTTTTCGAATTAAGGTCTTACTTATTTTCAAAACAAGCTCAGATGTTATTACTGACGCATAAAGTTTGGGATGTATGTGAAATCATCTGACGGTATTATTTAATTGTTATTACAATTTTTAGATGGCTGCAAGATGTTTACCTTTTTTGCATATATGCATGAGGGAATTAATACTCTTGGATATAAGTGCACCTTTAGGTGCTACATCGTGCTGGTTATTTTTGGCTTGTATGGAAGTTTTACGTACTTGCGATCGTTTTAACCAAGCAGATCAAGTAGAAGAATATTCTGCTAATACTGCGGCTTTATGGGCATATGCTAGTCAAAAAGTAAGAATTTATTGCATCATTTTCGCTACAGGGTAATTTATATTTTGCTTTAAGTTGCGAGATCTTGGAGAATTATGCGGATTAATGCCCGGTCAAATACCGACGTCCGAACAATTACACACTGTTGTTGGACTTTCGGCTGGAATGGGCGACTGTCCTGGTTCTACTGGAGAGCCATCCCCGACTGATAAATTGAAAATGGCCCTTTCGTCGCAAGATGCATTCAATGAAAATTATTTGGTAATTCTATTATATCGATAACATTCATCTGTAGTTATACTGTACAATATTTGATTTGTTTTTCTCAATTATAATTATTAATTTCATATTTTCTTAATAGGAACTAGCAGAACTGGCAATGGGTACTTACAAACACATTGGGCATTTGCGATCGGCGCGACTTATAGGACGGGAAGTTGCTTTATTCTACTTGTTACTGGACGAGACTCAGAAAGCAGCAGCGTTCTTAGGAGATGCATTGCGTACCTTTGAACAAGACGGTTGGCATGATTTAGCTGCCCAGACGCAACTCGAATTGGCAGAATGTTATAGAAAATCTGGCGATACTCGGAAATTCATCAGGGCTTGTGCTGCAGTTAGTGCTGCTCCTGAAATCGATAACTTGATACGTTGGAGTTATTTCGATGAAATGCGGAAGTGTTTGGATAATTTAGATAAACCGCTTATAGTGCCTTTTGAGGATATGATTAAAATTGTAAGTGTTAGTGTAAAAAATAATGGTGTGGTCATGCAAGACAGCAATATCGATGTTGAATTAGTTATAGATTCTAGTTTTCCTAGAGAAGTATTATGTACAAGCGTAAATATTTCTTTAGAGCCTGAAATTAAGGAACATAAAAAATCTAAAGATAAAAGTGTAGGTAATGGACGGACAATTACTAATAAAGATTTAAAATTAAATGACATAACGTTACAAAGACTTCAAATTCAAAAGCATCTCGATTATAAACAAGACAAACAATTATCAAGTGCCAGTGTTGTGTGCAAAGCGGTTCCTCTTAAAAGAAAAGACAGTGCGCATGCATCTCAACCTAGTAATTTTGACTTGCGCCTCGAAGTAATTAAATTGGTGAGTAATGTTTAATATTTTAAAACTTGTGTAAGCGTAACCCATTTTTTAGCCTCTTGTTTTAACTCCCGGCATTAACATAATAAGACTGACCAAGAAAGCTACTGAAATTGGAAAATACTGTTTGGGTCACGTTGCTATTAATATAAATAAGTTAAATTTAATTTCTAATTATTTAATTTCGAAAACAGTTATAGAAGTCAGGAGAGAAGAACCGACATTAAGACTAGATAAAGGGAGCCGCTGCTTTACTTTATGGACTTGAACAAATAATGCAGTTATCGCTTACTATTGGTAGTTATGCAGTACCTGCCGTAAGGGATTGTATTTTTAGTTTTAAGCAGTAAAATTATAGCGACTGTAATTATAGGATTCGGTTATTAAAGTAATAGCATCACGAGGCATGACAATTCAGCATCTTCCAAACGAACCCTTAACAAGTACTTTAGATATTGCTGTACAAAATACAGCGCCTTTCTCTACTACAAATACGTCTTTAAGGATATTTGCCGAACCATACTCTAAAGATCATCAAGTAACTTTAATGTGTCCATGGGCTAGTAAACCTATACCTGTTACATTAAGTTTTACATCATTACTTGCCATTAATTGGAGACTACATACTGTTCAACATAGGAAATTTGTACAAATTACTGTAAATGGACAATCTGACCAAAAATTAATACTCAATTCGCCACAGTTGGATATAAGAGATAAAATAAAACTTGTTCCTATGATTGTAATCGATCCTTCTAGTCAAGTAAGTAAACATTTATCAATTGTGGAATTGCAGTAAAAAGTCAAATTGTTTTTGTTTTTAAATGAACATTAGTAAAAGTTGTGTTTAATTCGATACATAGATTTGTGCAATAATTATGATATTTTTGTATTATACGTACATATATAAATATTTATGATAATACAGCTGCATGTTGTTGTTCTTATAAATAGTTAGGTGGGAAATTGTATTTAAAGAAATCGTTTATATAAATACGAAACTCACAATTAATCATATTAATGTTATTTTATTTATAGATAATTAATAATGAATCGAACGTGTCATATGTATGGGAACTTTTAATTACACCTAATGCAGATTCTCCTCTGCTGAAAGCACAATTTTCAATAAATTATATGGCCATAGCAAAATTGGATGAAACATCCATAGATACGAATACGAAAATCTATAATTATAATTTTGATATTACAAACTATCAGGTATTGTATGCTGTAATTAATGAAATATTACATATAAATTACAATTTTTAAGTTACCCTTTAACATACTAAAAGAAATTTATTAATGTTGTAACTAATTTCATTAAATTAATTTAACATATGAGATCTACTTAAAAATATGTCATAATTATATTCAATACATATATTTTACTTGTAGACACTTTATATTGTGGATGCCGTTGTTGAACCATCGAAAGGTAATGAATTTTGCCGGGTCGGTGGGTTATGCAACTTGAATTTATGTATTAAACCGGTTGGTCATATGTTAGATAATACTAATCCAGGAAATTCCTTAATGTATGAAGTATTAGCGGAGCCAACTATTTGGGCGATATGTGGAAGGACAGCGGGTGTAATTTCATTTGACACCGATGCAGAACCTCGAGTAGTTGTATTAGATGTGATGCCCCTTAACACAGGTTATTTGCCACTTCCTCTTATTAGATTATCGAAATATATTCATGCAGAATCCATGATTTCAGGTACAGGTGTAATATATCGTGTAACAGAATTTTTATTTAATTTTTAGTAGATAAGCCAAAAAAATCGACAGAAACACATCCTCGATTGGAACCTTTTAGTCCAGGACAAATATATAATGTTAGTAAAGGGCAACAAGTTCATGTCATTCCAGCAACAGTAAATGATGGCCATCTAACGTAAAGTGGTACTATTAATGTTGCAAGTGGTGGTTAATTTGTTCTTTATGTACATTATAATATAAATATACATATATAAGTTTAAAATGTAATTATTACTATTAATAATTTTGTAGATATTCAATCGACCTATTTATTTAATGTTGATTTTGTGCCAATTATTTTCAATTATTACAATAGAACATCATGTTATTTTAAATACACGTTATTAAAAAATTGTAATAGGTACTCATTATGTCACATGTATTGTAACAATATTAATTATTATGTAAAAATTAAGAGAATTATTTTTATTACCTACATATTAAATTTATCATTATGTAATTGAATATTAGAAATATGTAAAGTTGTATCAAATGTTAATTATTACAGAAATGATACTCGGTGGCATTTTTGAAGTCCAAATAATTAATCTATTCATCCCCAACAAACAATTTTCAGATTTTCTGTTGAATACTCTTTATTTAGGTAACGACAGTGACGCAATAAAATGCAAATTTAACTATAAACATTTTTACTATTTTAACTATAATATAACCGTGGTTACCTAAAAAATAATTAAAAATTCTTTTTCCCTTATTTAAATTTTAGTCATTTAATTTGAAATTGAGATTCGTTTTTAAATTTTTTAGACTAAAGGGCACTAGCAGAATTTTTCAGTATCTCAAAACAACAAGTTTTAACCGATGTCCATTTACAATTTCGATAATTATTTATTGATTAAAATAAATTATTGCCCACAATTAGCATACCTACCAATAAATAATTTTTGTAGTTATTTAACATTTTGAAGTAAAAAAATATAGGTAGTTACATAATATTAGCTAAAAACCGAAACATCATAATTTTATTAAGGGGGTATTAGCACACTACTGTCACAACCGACGGTACATTTTCGAATTGGCACTTCAGGTTTGCTATTCATATGCCATCTATTAACAAACTTGTAAGTGCTACTAATGCTAATAAATAAGAATTTAAGAGTTGATCTTTTCATCTTCTAATAAATTTATCTGACAGATATTTACCATGGAAACAATTGTTCACACAAACGTTTCCAAAAGATGGAAAGACCGGCCCTAAGTATAATAGTCCCTTTTTTTATTTAACAAAAACAAATGTTTAATAATTCACAATATATATACAAAACGTATTTTAAATTATTACATTAATGAAACTATTAATATTCACATAATACAACGAAATTGTTAAAAAATCGTAGTTTAGAAATTCAATTACTTAAATATTATTTAAAGACAAACTGTAAATAACAATTAATTATATTACTAGAATCAAATTATAAAAAATAATATGATATTTAATTCTTTTTTAAATAACAATGGCACTAAATAAACTAGCGTCCCGTTTATCTGAATATCTGGGTTAACTGATCACCGTTCTTGATAAAAAGCAAATTCAAAATTTTTAATAATTAATGCTACAAATTGCATACGTAGGACTATGGCTTTTGTGTCTTACTAATATTTCTGCCTTCGTTTCAAGTTTTTCATGATAGCTGTGGGTTGAATAATGTTTCATTTAAACATTTTCTTACAGTCTTAAACACTAAATGATTTCGATCATTTAATAGTGTTATAGTAATAAGTATAATTTCTCTAATATTTTTAGTTTTCGCATTGTATAATGAACATTGTTGTACTGTTCTAAATGTAAAATACACATGTAATTTTATGTGAAAACTTTGATAATTTTCTAAAAACTATCCGAATTGCTCCTGGTCCCATCAAGTTCGGTTAAACGAGACTGTAGTGTACTTAAAATTTGTTTAAAAATTTCTTTTATTAAGCTACTTGTTAAATTTTGTATGTAACAGTTAGTCCAATTAAAATAGGTATAGGTAATGCAAGTTCACTTTTGTATTTTGTGCTGTGAAAAATTACAGCAGTTGAAATAAAATAATTTACAGTGTCCCCTCCTTACAATGCTATTTCAGGTATATCGCAGGTGTCATCTAAGAACCTGATGAACATAGTAAACTACATAGTCACTTTCAAAATACTTCGGGAGGTCCTATAACACCGGCTTAAGTCTGAAATCACTTCCCGCAGTATAAGGAAGGAACACCGTATATGTAATATTATAAATGTCCTATTATAATACATAAAAAGACATTTGGGTTAAGGGCATAATGATACTTATACACCTTTACATTTATTAGATTTAAGCCTGAAACTATTTACTTTTACTTCTGTTATTGTTATTAGAATTACCGTATATCTCCAAATGCAAGACAACTCCAACTTTTTCCTTTTAAAAATTTATATTAACCGTCAACATCTTTCATAAGTAGAGTTACGTGATATAGCAAGCCTTGATTTTTATAAGAAATTCAAGAAAATAGTTTGTCTTTGATTCGGGGATGTATGGTAAAAGTTTACAATTGGTTTTATAGATGTTAAGGTTGTCTACTTTGTTGAATGTTCGAAGATAAACATTTTTGCAATACAAATTATTTATACCCACAAAAGATGCGTAATCCATTTAAATTTATTTATTGTGCCATATATGTATATGAATTTATATAAAATAACAAAAAGTATAGTGTATTCACTAAATTATCATCTCCATGGCTATTCCATCTTAAAACTAAACAGTTTATTTTATTGCTTATATTTAATATTCCTTCTGTCCGAAAATATCATATACATTTTAAAAAACATTGTAACAAAAATTGTAAATAAGAAAAATACAATATTTTTTATAAAATAAAGAAACACCTGTTTTTCAAAATGAGAGATTTTAATGAAAATAGTGCTCCATTACAAAGGAGTTCCAAGTCAAAGCAATTAATTGTTAATTAGCATAATATGGTATACTGCAAAATTGTTAGTTGCAAGTTGTGTTAAACTGGTAGTGTTAGCTGGAAAGACGGCCAGTTTAATATTTGAAAACTCTAAATGAACTTCTTTCCAAGTTCCTAAATAATTCTCTTCTGGGCTTCCATTTTTCTAGGCTTTAAATCATTTTTGCACGAAAGCAAAAAGTCGTCCAAGTATTTTTATTCCATCCATTGCCTTTTAGTCGGCCATCGGAAGCTTTAAAATCGACTTTTCCAAGTCTCTGTGCAATCGATTTTCCTTGTTTTTGTAAGATCGGTCTGTATATGGATAACTTATGTACTTTAGTGTCGAGAAACCAGCGATATAAAATTTCGTCGATGTCTTCGTTGCCAGTTTCCTTTTATTTTCACCGGAATAATTTCTGTCGGTCCACTTTGACTCCATTTTGTACTTGCTTTACAAATTTCTGTACATTTAAGTCTTACTGCACTTATACTACTTTTGCACGAGAACTTTTAATGCTCACTTTTTGCTCGTCGTGACACTTTATTAAGTCCATTTTAGATTTTAAAGTTAATGTGTTAGTACTACATCGTTTTTTCTCAGACATTACGCACTTTTTTTTCTAAAAAATACGTGAACTTCGTCAACACTGCTGTAATACACATACACACACCTCGAATGACAAATGCAATTTAACTGAATTGCAAGAGTAATTTATTAAGAATGCAAGATCAACTAACAAAGCAACAAATTGTAAGCAAGCAAAAATCTCATAAAGATTTCATAGAACTGATTACAAATTTTAATGTATGATTAAAACTACATATTTGTGAAACCCATTATTAATCTCATTTCTAGCTTATGCAGTGAAATATACACATTAAATACCTTTTCCATTTTTGCGTTAGACAGTTTTCGGCTTAAGCAACTGCTGTTTGTGTATAAGAACTCGAGGTCACAAAAATTTCGGAGCTACACAAGATTCCTGCTTTTTCAGTGTTCGTCTTACACAGGATTCACTGTATAAATATCTAATAAATACAGTTCTTTGTGAGGGATGGTTACCAACTTCTTTAGTGTACTCGCAAAAATCCAGGTCCCACTAAAATTATTGAAATCTGTTTGTATAAATAAAATTATTAACTAAATTTAGAAATGTATACCATATTTTCGGACCTATTATTTTATAATTTGTATAAAAATAAAATACAAATATACATAGAACTATTTTTATTCAATGTTTTATTTGAGGTATCGTATTAACACTGTTACTCTGTAGATAGATACTTCTACAGTGTGGCATTACAGAAAAAAAAACAATAAATACAATTTTCCATTTCTAAATAAACAACATTTTACAGCTTTTTATACTCTAAATTGCTTTAGATAAAATTAATTATCTTTCTTTTTTTTTGGTATTCAGTAAAATACAAATTGAGAAAATTGTTAAGTATCTGAATGTTTAAATATCTATTTTATAGTATAAAATATATGAAGGCATTTCCCATATCAATTTATCTGTAAAATTTCTTTTATCACAAAACTTGATGTATTAATGCTGATTTAATAATATTATTTAAATGTGACTTTTAATGGCACATCAATATTAGTTCTATTGAAAATATTTAAAGTCAAGGATTATAAAAATGAAGTATTAACTTTTATTCCAAAATAAGCCATACTTCCATAGTTTACTACTTTAGCTGCACTTTATTGCATTAAATGTCTACTAACGTAAGTAAGATAAGTTTAGATGATGTACAAATAAATGTAACATTCCCTATTGTTAGTGATTTAACAGGCAACAATGGATTGCTTAAATTATGATGATTTTATAAACGATTGTAATATAAATCACATTAACTTGTTAGTTAAAATAAAAACAAGAAGTTTGGTAGATGATATTCTTACATAAAAATTTAAAATGCATAAAATAATATTAATAATCTTAAATCAATTGCCAATCGAATAATTTTTTTATCTAAAATTATAGTATATACAATAAAACCTAACTACAGTTCTGAAATAAAAGAGTCTTAAATTAACTATCACTTGGAATCTAAATGTATCTTATATCTATTTATATGACGGTTGACTTTTGTAATTTTATTACAAAAAAAAACATGCTACTTAAACAGGGTGAAATTACAAAAATAACCTTGTCACTGGCTTGCCCCGTATTTATTAGTTAAAAATTAATCATCGATCACCTGAGGCTACCTACAATAAGCTTCTAACATTTCTAAAAATAACTTATTCATTGGAACAAGATCTTGTTGATGAACATCTGACCAAAATCTTCGTATCACATGATCTGCCTGTCTTAAAGCTGGCATGCAAAGCAAAAGCTGTTGTATATGGTTGAAGGCACCCACTGGCCTATTGCAAAAACAGTTCATTTAGTATTTTTATAGATTTTATAGTTTCATAATAATTTTTACAAAGTCATGGACAGTGCGGAAATTGCATTCGGCTTATTCTGTTAATTTCATCGGGTCACATTGCATCGTATTACATTTGATTTTTATAATATTTGATATTTCCTTTTTTTCTATTTACCTATTTTGACTATTCTTGTATTTAGTTAAAAATCTTGAAGCATTAAAATTTTATTTATAGTATTAACCCTAGAATACTATAATGTCGTAAAATTTACGACAGTCAGGTTTGATTGTTGTCTCAGTATTTTCTAAATTAGTCGCAAGCTAACTATTGTACCAAATGCGTCGAATACAACAAAAATTTCATGTTGTTATATTTTATTTTATTACTTATCTAATACGTAACCGAAGCATTTTTAATTTTGTACTTCTCTTATAATAAAGCTAAAGCTAATGTTCAACCTAACATACATTAAACATATAAGGTTTTCAATAAATTTGGTAATGTTGTAACTATCATTTTTGAAACAAATCATCGACTTATTTTTGAAACGAGCTGCTTTTTTCAGCTATATAAACCAATATTAAGAATCAAAATTCGATAACAAAAGTAATAATATTGATAAAGTTAAATGCCTAATTTGGTTTCATTCATTACCTGACATTGTTTAAGATAAACCACAAACATGCATGATTTTTGATCGAATGAAATTTATTTTCTACCACATTCTGATCTTAAGTTCATTAATATAATTAGGTTTGTTCACATACAACTGACCCGATTCATTAAAATCTTATTGTTGACATTTAGTAAGGAAAGCTATTACTTCATTGTTATAAAGGGCTGTTTCCAAATCGACCCGTTCGTATTACATAATTACACGGGCAAATCGACACAAGACACTAATAAAACAACTCCTGTTCCTTATTGGATGTGATTTCATAAAACAAATGCCATATTGTTCTGAATACAAGTCGCATCCGAATGCAAGCTGTATGAATCTCAAGATAAAACGTCGAAACCTCCTTTTAAAATTAAAATTAAAAAAGAATATTGTCAAACTAACATCCTTGTACATCCTAGAACATTCTACAGTAAAACTTTTAAAAAGACCACTTTGGGTTCCTTTAAAAAATGGTCTTTTGCAGCAGTCTTTAAAAAAAATTAATTTATCCTTCTTTTAATAAAATGTACAAAAATTAATTTTAAAACATTTATTATCTAGTTAAAGTTTTTTAATGAAAAAAGATAGAAAATACGTAGATACTAATATAATTTGAATTTTAATCCTTACTTGAAAAATACTGTTCTAAAACAGTTTGCTTGAAATTTTCAGATTTTTTTAGAAACGCTTTCTGCGTTTTTCTGCTTTGAACTTACTTCGTACTACTTACTACGGTACTTCGCCGCTAAATTACGTTGCGAGAATCCTTTTTTGCTGCCCTTTATTAGATTTATAGGTAAACTATTCTAAACTTATGTTGAATATCTTGTTTGCAACCCCGATTAGATATGGTTCTTTTCTTTGCTACTGCAAATGCTAACTCCTATTATGATAAATGGGTGTTCATAGAATTATCAAAGACATATTAACTCAAAAAAGATACACTTTTTTAAGTAATATGGAAAAACAACCAGCAAACCTGCAAACGGTCGTTTCAAGCTTACATTGCCGGTTACGGGCGCGTCGAAGGAGGATTTCATTATGAGAGTAGCAATACATTACTAATGTCTTAAGAATTTTCCATTCTTAGAAATCGTGGTTGTTTAAGGCAAGTGATCGGTTGGAGTTTTACTGTAATGTGAATTCTGAATCACCCTGTATAGCAGACAACTGTCAAATAAGCAATGCAATTCATTGCTAAATGTCTAAATGTATTGATTACTCTTTAGAGCTTTATCTACTTATCCATCTACCGATGAAAATGTTTAAATCTTTTGCAACAGCATTCTTCTAAAGCATATTATACAATTTAATTTAAAAGTTTACCTTAATATGGCAACTGTATCTGATAATGCAACTAAAATAGAATCTCTAAATTTTTTTAAAGAATTATATTCATCTAATCGAACATCTGAATTGGCCAAAATTAAAGCTTTTAAGAGGTAGTATTCTTCCTTTAAAATTGAAAGATTATCCAATCTTTCAACAACATGGCAACACTAAAAATTTTAATTAATTTTAACAGTTTATCATTATTTAATATAACTCACCGTAAAATATAATTCGACCGCACCACAATCTCTCGACTGTCTTTCATCTAAAGTAAAATCAGAAGCGAATTTAAGTCTTCCTAAACCAAGCAATTGTAAACTTCTATGTGCTAATGTTAACGTTAGGATTTCTGCCCAAGTACTTTGTAATAAGCGCATCTGATCATTAAGTGATAAATCCGTGAAACCTGGAATTTGTTTTGCCCAACCAATAATACCAACTAGTTCTCTATCGTATAAATCACTGAGTATCGAAAGTGATCTATTTTTCATATTTTCTAATGTTGTATTTATATCTAATATATCTGGTTCACATTGTGATAATACTTCCAACATTTTTATATCTAAAAACAAAATATAATAATATAAACAATGAAGATTGAAAGCAAAGTTTTACCTTCTAAAGATACAGATGGTCTTTGTGCAGATATCACTTGAATTTGGTATGGCATATCGGGATTTCTTCTATACTTTTGTCTTCCACCACGCACTCTATCAAGTCGTACTCCTTCTTTTAACATTCCCGATCTTAAACATTTTCTGAACCTGCACGCTTGACATGCTTTTCGTCTTCGTTTGTTTATTTCACATTCTCCATTTGCGGGACAAGTATATTCAATATTACCTACAAAGTGGTATATATATATATTTTTATAAAACACCAAATTGATATTTAAAAATTATAAAAATCTACCTTGAATGGTTCTTTTGAAAAAAGCTTTACAAGCTTCACAAGACGCTACACCATAATGAAATCCTGATGCGATATCTCCACAAACAAGACATAGCCTTCTTGGAGAATCTTCTTCTTTCATACCATTCTGTAAAGTGATAATTTATTCATTTAAATATGTTATAAAATTAATTGTTGGTCAAAAATTAATACTAAAGTGTAAGAAATCAATGAAAACTTACTTCAACAGAGCCCATTCCAGAATCTGTGTGAGGTTGAGTAGTTGATGAACAATATTGTCTTTCTGGACTACTAGGCGATAGTATTTTCGATTCGTATTGGGTACCCGCATCCGCACTAAAGTCCATCTAAACAAGAAAATAAATAAAAAATTGTATTTTTCTTATTTTTTAAATGTGAAATACCCCAACATCATGCATCACTGTAGTAGTAGGGGAGTAAATTTCGCTGTTTGATGGAGAACATTCTGTAAAGTTACTGTCCATTTCTTTTTTGATATGTGTTACTGCACTGGCAGTGACATCACTTGCCGTTCCAGAGTCTGACATCATGGACACCTATAACAAAAATTAAATTGAAGTTTCTCTATCGATTACCTAGAAGATACCTGTATTATGTTCATACCCATCTCTAACCGGGTGGCTCAGTATTCAAACTGGGTTTTCATCATTAAGGATATATAAATCAAGCAATAATAAATTTGTAGGTATGCAATATGTTGAAAACCTATTACCTTACCTTATTGAAAACCATTTGGAATTTTAACTTATCTATAACTCCAAAACAAACCACTTTAGGATATGTCTGTTAGGACTTTTAGAACCAGAATAGTCTTTAATACTTATACATAGGTATACACTAGGCTTACACTAGGTATATATATTTTAAAAAGTACACAATTCATCTTCAACTATGGCCTATCCAAACCTATATGCAATTTACGTCATCAATAAAAAGTTACTAGATTGTTTATTTGTAATTCGGTTTAAAGTTTGAAAAGTGACATATTCTATAGATGATTTACTTGCGCACATATTCGATGGTATAAAGAAAGACTACAGTTTATTAGAACTGTCAAAAATACGAGGTACGAGGTGACACCACTGTGTGAAACGTCATAATCTAGTAACCTTTTACTGATGACGTGGATTGCATATAGGTTTGGACGAAGTATACTTAATAGTATTATGGTAATATATTTAGTTATTACCCTAGTTGTATTTATTTATATATTTTTAAATATCTGTATTTCTAACATAGAGTCAATTTTTCAATAATCGGTTATCACTAATTTTTTCTTTGGCGATTGATTGATGGTTTGAGAAATTGGTGATTGAAAAACTGACTCAGATTCTGATTCTATTTGTTATTTTCACTGGCCCTTAGAGCCAGTTATCAGCACTTAGATTTTGATTTAAATCAAAAACTATCCCCACTGATCATCGTTTTTATTATAGAAACATTTTTAATTTTAGCTTAAACCAATAATGAAATTCCGGCTCTAAAGCTATCGAATTCATAAGATTACCTAACATGTTTTCCAAAAGTTGGGTGTTGTCATGGTTAATTACCCATCTATATTATCCAAAAAAAAAAATAATAAAAAAAATCATTATATAGCTGTTGATCAATATGGAATGTTTTAAAACGTTAAATTAATAGGAAATTGCTTGGTTGGCCACAGATCAATCAAAACAAGTCAGCGCATGGGCCACGCTGTCTAGACAAATTTCAAGGCCACTGCGATAATTCTGTAGAGAACAATGTGGTCAGTAAATTGTTTATTTATTCATGGGCAATGAACAGTCAAAATGGGCACCCCGACATTGTTTTGTGCACGAATAATATAGTATAACGATCCAGCAGATGAAGTTACCTGTTGTTTCAGCTATAAATTAGGGTATAACAAAATAACGATCCTGTCAAATTTTTGGTATTTCCTTTACCTAGTTTTCGTGGGTGATGTTATATTACATTTATATATTTTGGAAGAATGTAGATGACGTGTAGAAATTTCGCATTGATAATATTAATATTGGTTATTTTTTTTTTTTTAGATTTATTATTAGAAAAATTAATATAAAATGTATCAATTTCAGTTAGATACTTTACTTATCTATGTATATAAACGCATAATTTCAGGATTTTTTTGATGATTATTGACTAGTTTTAAAATTTCAATAAATCGTTTCAGAATATTATGGAAAATTATTGGAATAATGTTTGTTTTTGTCCAATATAGACCATTAAAACGGGGAAATTATAAAAAAATATTGACAAGCTAGATTTTTGTTTGGACTTTTATTTGCCTTTATTTTATTGCCGTTTTGAATTAAATCTCGAACGTCCCCTTCGATAGCACCTACGGAAAATTTTTTATAGGGAGCAAAAGGAGGTAAAATACATTTTTTGCAATGTCTGCGTAAATCAGGCTTTCCTTGTAAACATTGTTGCTATTTTCGATGTTTATTTTGTTTATCTTTAAAAGTTGTCGCTAAGGTGCCCTTAGGGGCACCTACGTGCCTAGGTCGCCCTAGTAGGTGTAAAACAAGAACAAAGAGTAAGTAGATATACCTGTGAATTCCTTACTTCTCAAACTTCCACTAGTTTTTAAAAAAAACGTTCCAAACAATAAATACATATTTACATAAATATCTAATATCTATAATGATTTTTTAATAAATATATTTTATTGTAAAGCCATTATATCTCGGTTTCCCGCAACATTTCTCGCCGTTTTATCCGTTTTATTTACCCAATTTTATTTTGTTAAAAAACTCCTACCTTGTCTTATCTTTCTTCAATAAAGGGGACAATAAGAACGTTAACTTAGCCCCCCGGGCACTATTTGTTTTTACAAATGTGTGGTGAAGGTACATTGCTTCATTTAAAATACACCCCAGCAATTGGTTGCGCTGAAATGCGGCCCGCTGCGCCCCGGCATAACGTACGTTTACCTTATGTTTGAAGTGGTTAACTATTGAATGAATAATTAAAAAAAAAAATGATTCAATTAATCGGAATTACCAACGTGCAAACGGCATCGAAACTTTTGCTTTTGGCCAGCAAAGAGTCCAAATTTAAACCGTATGGAAAATGTATGGGGTCTTATGATTAAAAAATATATCGAGAACATTTTAGACTAGTGCATGCTGACGAATTGTGGATAACAATCGAATAAGTATGGGACGAATTAGCAGCCGAATATTCTACAAAAATTAAGTAGGTAATTAATTTCCGAAAAAGATTTTATTTAATTCTTTATACCGAGTGTTCAGGAAATGGCGGAGAATCTCTCAGGAGCATATAATACAGATAAAATAAACTTCATGAAATAGGGCAAATTGTGGCCAAATAAACGGTTGCTTCAAACGCCATATAAAGTATTAAATGAGAATTTAGATTTTTTAATTTTTTTTTGAAGTTTTACAATAAATTTTGACTTTTTACTGGTATCTGTGGTAGACGAGTGCGCTATTGAAACGAAACACGCCTACGAAAAATGAAAAAAATATATATTCAGAATGGTTCGAAACTTAGAGCTTATGAAAGAGATGGACAAAATCGATAAAACACCCCATATCTCGGTTATTAGGTACCTGAAACCCAGTAACTATAGGTTATTTGGTGCCCTAGGTGTCCTATATTTACATAATCTTATCATGTAAGTAGGTATAGTCGATGTCCTGGCAAAGTCCAACATAAGGATTAAACACCGGCAGATAGTTAGGTAATTATTGAACAATAGGTTTTAAAGAAGTTCCATTAAGCGTTGATGCAACTTTCTCTGTCCGTAAATTTCAGAGACGGACTTTACGGACCTACATTTATAATAAACTTGATTTCCTGACGTTTATGTTTTTAAAATTGATTCTGTGTTATATTTAGTACGACCCATCATGTTTGTTGTGCCTACGAAGCTTAGATGTTATTAGTAAATTGCCAAAGCGCGACAAAGTTAAATAATAATCTGCAAACACTTATTGTTCAATAATCGTCTGCCTGCCTGTCCTTCAACTGAATGTTGGGTTTTGCCAGGACGTCGACTATACCTACCTACTAATTTAATATTTTTAGATATAGACGTTATTCTTACAATAACTATAGAACGAATTTAATATCTTCAAAAATAAATTTAAATTAAAAATTCCCATTTACCTAATTTCAAATAAAACATAATGTAGATAAATTGTTAGATATCTCACATTCTTTCTTCGATTCGAACTCACACGTGCTTACGATATCCAAGCACTGCGCTGCTTATCACCGGTAAATGTTCGGATTTGAAAGCGTTTAGCTCCGGAATTTTAGTATTAATTGTTCCGTGACCGGTGCATAATGATTAAAAAGTGCCTTATTCTTTTATAAATTGTATAAACAACTTAATATGCGTTCGTATTATTTCTGATGGACGTTCAATATACATATGTGTAGTGATTGTTTTGGAACTGTGAACGTGCAAATCTGAATGGTTTAGGTACTATTTCGAGTTTGGTTTAATTTTTGCCATTTATTAACCAGTAGAAGTTAGACGTACTTAGCTACAATTACATTTTTAAACGCGTAATCTTTTTACTGAATGAAAAATATTACGAATTTTACCTATCAAATATTAAAAGAAAAAGTGGAAGTAGTAGAAGTTAAGTAAACGAAAGTATGTCACTGACACATGTCTTTTTAGTTAATATAATGGACGTGTTCGCGCGTTTATTGAAAAAAAAACTATTAAAATTACCATTTATTACTTTTTTTTGGAAAATGATTAATCGAAAAGTAGGTCAGGATCGCAATTAAAAATTTGAATACCACAAATTAAAGTACAAATTTCATAAGGGGCGTTTTTATTGCAAGAGTCCATGTTTAGAAGACAACCGCATAGCGGTGAGTTTTCTGAAGGACGAGTGCCGTATAAGCCTTATGAAACGTGTACTTTATATCTTTTAAAATAGAAAAAATCGTATAATATATTATAAATTTAAGGAATTTTATTGTGTTTGGTGATATGTCAATTTAATTCAGTTTTAACACCGCTTACTATTTGAAATGTTAGGGGTGACATCAATCCTTAGTGAAGTTGAAGTTAGATAAACGAAAATTGGTCACCAATATAAGGGTGTTTCATTAATAATGCGACATAGAGTAACAAAAATATCCTTGGCCTAAAATATAATGATTTAGCCTAAAACACTTACATAAAATGTGCCTCCTTACGGAGATACAGGGTGTTTTATTTTCCAATTTAAAAAAGCTTTTTGTCAATTATTTTCAGACTATTTAATATTACTTTGTAAAATTTGGCAATAAGTTTGGGTACTTTATAACACATTAAACTGTGAAAAAAGATATTTAGTTTATAACTATTACCAGAGGCGTATGGCAGAGTTTCCCCTCTATAAATTCTACGCCATTTTAGTATGATTTTTTATTTTTTCAATGTTTTCTACGTAAATAACGTACACCTTATTTCATTGCCATAAAATGAGTATTTTTTCACGATATCTGCGTTTGAAAACAGGGTTGCGCTGAATACATAAGGTATCCTAACTAAAAATTGGGACTAACGATAAGTATAATGAATGTCTAGGAGTTTGGCTAAGAAGATTGCAAGAGATTGTTGTTTAGCAATCTCAGGAAAATTTACAAAGTAACTGTTTACGGAAGGGTTCATTCCCTCATTCCTAATCATTCGATAAATAAACAATTTCCAATAATAGTCTCAATTTTTAGTTCGCATATCTTACCTAGATACTAATGGAATTAATAGGTATCTACGTTAGTTGTTTTGGTTAAGTAAATATAAACGTATTGATGTTTCGCAAGAATTTAATAAAAATAATTTTTTATAATATTATAACAATTTTATAATTTATAATAAAATATATAATATTTTCGAATACTTTTGGTAAAAGATCTTCTAACTTTAAAAAATATGTTCAGTCGATGTTTAATAAAATTTTCAGCATTTTGGATCAAGGATTCTCTAGTTACTCTATGTCGTATTATTAATGAAACACCATGTGTATGTATAGATATCATAAAGTGAAGACGAAGAACCCTAGCAGCTTTCTAAAAGTGGTTTCACGGAACATTGTCATTCGTTGTTGCATTTTGGATAATGTTGTTGTGAATTAAAATATTTTCAAATAATTTGGAAAAACGTTTTTAAATTCGTCGTGAAAATGAAATCTATCGTCTCCTTTTACGTGGAACGTCTAATTTTCGTTGCATGCTTTTATTATTGGAAATTTTTAATTGAGAGTATAGTTGAGAACAAAAGGATAAACTATATATTGTTCAATCTTATCAAAATTTATATTAAAATACATATACATAAAGTAATGCAGGCTAATCAATGTAATTTATTAAAACAACACTAAAAATAGTCGCCATTTATCGTAGACGTGAAAAATCTGCTTAAGATTTTTAGGTTCAAAAATAGAGAATTGTTAAGTAGTAACGTTTGATGTGATGAGTAAGAAATAATAGCAGTACGAAAAAAGGAATAATTAAAATGCGAAATTCGAATAAAAGAAGGATGTGCAACGCGGACGTAAAGGTGCAGCATTGGCCTTGCACTTGAACCTTTCTTTACAAAGCAAAAAATAGCACTTGTTCAGTCAAGGTGGACTCGTTCCACTCCGACCAGTTGCAATAGCTTACTGTCCAAAACATTTTTTTGCAATAATAAAACTGTTATTCCGACTACACTACCAGACAAGGAGAAATTTTTGTGTCTAAATTTTATTCATTTAAATTCCACGAGTCGTCGTCAAAACGTACCTAATTTCTTTCATTTTTCATTCGTAATTTTTATAAATATCCAATTAGCATTTTAAGTAGTACTAGAGCAATAAAAACTTCTTAAAATTAGGAGGCTTTATTTTGCCACCTGAATAGTACTAATAATAAAACTTTAGTACCCACAATTTATTTTAAAATATATATTTCATTACTATTTTTACACAATTACCACTAACTAGTACGTGACGTACGAATGCTCGTCTTACAGGTTGAAAATAAAATTTAGTTTGTATTATCTCATACATACAGGGTGCCCGTTTTTTTTTTCGAGTAAATGCACGGGGATCTCGGTTATCACAAGAGATACGAAGTCGGTTAAATTAAATAAATGTATAACACTTGAATGTTTTAATAACCAATTTATCAAAATATTTTGGTTTTTACGATCTTTCTAGGACGTCCATGAAAAGAAAGGAACGTTGTGTATGTTTCAATTGGTATTTTGACAGTTTGTGTTTGTTTTCAAATAGTTGTGTTAAGGTAAGCGTACATTATGCCGTGGCGGAGCGGGTCGCACCCCAGCGCATTATTCTGCAACCAATCGTCGTCACGCAACAGAGATCCCGGCATTGACTCATTTAAAATGCACCCCAAAAATTAGTTGCGCTGAAATACGACCCGCTGCGCCCCGGCACAATGTACGCTTACCTTAAAAATTAAAAAAAATATCTTTAATTAGAAAATGTCATTTTCAAATGAAGAAAAGCGCGATATGGCTGAAATTTATTAAGGCGGTACATCCCAAATAAAAAGATTGATATTTTCATGAAATAAATTACGTTTTCCGTAGATTACAATGTTCTGATTCACAGAAAAATACTTAAAAAAATCTATCATTTCCATAACATCTTTAAAAACCTTAATGAATGTGTAAAAAGTACAATTTTACTGCAATCATAACTCAAAACTGGGGTAACCAAAGTTTGCAAATTAATAACTAGTGGGTAACGTAACATTCCCTCTACGGCACAACGTGCTCTTTTGCTTAATAAATACTTATTTTAATTAAATAATTGCCTCGCAATTTTTTAAAATTTCAATGTGTGTTTTTAACGATCATTTGAATAAATTGGAGAAATTTTAGCACGTCTTGCCGTTAAGAATCACTTCTGATGATCATTTTCGTTTTACATCAATTTTTATAAATAATCAAAAGCGGGTTGTTGGAAGTTTTAATTTTTGATTTAAATGTTGACGCCCAATATCGGACAATGGTTGTGGGTCGTCCCACAACTATTGTTAAATACTGGGTAATATGACTAGACCTCCCTATTTTTATTGTAAAAGATCATAAATTTTACAACCTAAAAATCTAACGCGAGCATTGGTCACTTAACAGTATAAATCAAGCGAAACGTTCTCCTTTTAAGTCCTTTAAGTCAATATTGTGAATTTAGACATAATTTATTATAACATCAATAAACGGTTAGTATATGACATTTTACATATATTTTAGAAACGGAATCGTGATTAACAAAATTTTAATCACGATTAGCTATCTCATTACATCGTATATTGCACCAATAAAACGTCTTAAATTTGAGAAAATTAACAATGAGGAATTCGCAAGATCATTGGAATACGTCAATTTTGATCTTTTTTCTTGCTATTTTGTAACTAAGTTTTTTGACGACTATTTTGCAATTGAAGTTCTTACGATATTGCCTTTTTTTTATATATGGCACCTTCTACTTTTGACGTCATTATTTAATAAATGGTCTTTATTTACATGTACATATTTATAAAACTTTGGTGGTGTAATACAAATAAAAATATTAGAAATTGATATATTACCTACATTATTAGTACGGAAAGTTACATTTTCCGACGACCATTATGAAAAGTGCATAATTTCACACCAATAAATGTTATGGAAAGTTGACCATTACAAACAAATAGGCTGACCGTGCGTAAAGAAACTCGTTAGCCAATCGAAAACGTTGCAGCCCGTGTGCGATCATTGCACACGGTCAATCAAAGTCTTCTACACTGTCATGCAATTACTTTACGCATAAACTGTTTTATTATCAAATTTGACATTTTATTAAAATGTCATTTAAATGACAATTTAAATGTAAAATGACATTTTATTAAAATGTCAAACGAACTTTCGTAAACGTCAAAAATCAATTTTTTTTAATAAAAATACTTGTGATCGTCGGAAAAGCATAGTATATAACACGTGCGGAAAGGTGGATATTTTGGCACTAGTTATACAATATTACTATTGTATTATATTTGCATTCGAGAATAAAAGTTTTTCTGCGAGCGCTAGCGAGCAAATAAATCATTCGAGAATGCGAAAGCATTTCGCAATCGTGTATCAAATATTTTTTTGATAACTGTCCCAAAATTAGTAAAAATGTGATTAGAAAGTTTGACATTTACGATTAATTAATTTGAGGTTAATGATAATAACAATCTATAATATTTCGCGTCCCGAACTGTCATTTCGCATTCCGTTCGCAGAATACCTCATTTCGCGTAACAGAAACAATAAGAATAAACTTTTTATATGCAGTTATCGAAAAGAAAATTTAATAAAATTATTTAACTTTAATTTAACTTTAAATTTAATAAAGTTATTTAACTTTACATTATTAAATTAAATTAAACATTATTACAATTTATACGAGACATGTTCTTTTAAAATACATCTACTTAAATTACAATTTTCCTAATGTAATACTTTTCACATGTGAAATCTACTATTTTTTTAAAAACAACATTTTTTGATAACAATACAATTACCGAGATCCGTTCGCATTCAATAACCTCGAGAACGCCCTATTTATATTGTTATCATAATAATAATATTAATTATTAATTAATTATCTAATTTCAATTAAAATTAAAGTAGATTATTTATTAGCGAACTTTAAATAAATCAGTTTTTTAGATCAGTAATCTCAGATTTTTCCTGTACTTAACATTAAATCTTAACTTTTGTATTGCGAATTTTAAAATCGTCTTCGAATACGTTTTAATGTAAAAACACCGTATCTAAACATTTATACCCTTAGCTTCAAAGCAGGTAGATTTTACGACGTTACAGAGGCAGGCTATTTCAACCAAGAAGGATGATCTGTTTAAAATTTCTCTAAAATTCACTAACAGTGCCATCTACGGATTATCGTTTGGCGGCAATAGGGACCGTACGCCCTTAATATTTTTTGAGACTCTTAAGTTTTGATTATATAAATAAATAGGTGTAATAAAAGTTATAAGTACGTCGTTTTCATGACTTATGTTTATGTTATAGCACTCGATTAGAGCTCTTAAATGGTAGTATATGATTAACTAGTATCTTCACTAGAATCTAGAATCTTCACTAGTATCTTCATTTAGAAATGGACAAATCTCTACAGACCACTATAGACAAGTACGAAGAGAAGTGAGACAAATGATCAGGAAAAACTTGGAAAAGAACTATAGAACAATGATAGAGATAATCATAGACAATAACAAAAACCTTAAATGTCTTAGACTAAAAGGAGGAAGACAACAAATAATTGTTCTGAAAAACCCAGAAGATAATAAAGAAACAAGAAACAGAAAGGAAATAATGAAGATTACACAAAAGTACTTTGGAGAATTATATACATCACGCATAGAAGAACCCCTAGCCCTTAACCCGACAACACAAAAACTGATAAACGTCGGATCAGAAGAAATACATGATATTGACGAAGACGAAATAATACATGCACTAAACTCTTTAAAAAACAACAAAGCCCTTGGGGAAGACGAAGTCCTAGCCGAAATGATAAAGCACGTGGAGGAAATAATCGTACCCAAGCTGAAATACCTGTTTAACACTTGCCTAAAAAAACAAACCATACGTGATAACTGGAATGAAGCTGTAATTGTCATGATTTTTAAAAAGGGAGATAGAACACTATTAGAAAACTATAGACCTATAAGTTTATTGCCACAAATATATAAATTATTTACACGTATAATAACAAACAGAATCGAAAAGAAATTAGACTACTACCAACCAATAGAACAGGCAGCGTTCCGAAAATGATATAGCGCATGCGACCACTTACTAACAGTGAAAATACTTATAGAAAGAGCAATAGAATACAACCTCCCCCTACATATGGCCTTTGTGGACTACGAGAAGGCATTCGACTCCATAGAACACTGGGCGATAATGAACGAGCTGGACGGGGCACGAATAGACCATCGATATAGGAAAATATTAGAAGAGATATACAAACAGGCAGCAGCCAAAATCAGGATGTACGAAGACACAGACAGGATAGAAATTAAGAGAGGCATTAGACAGGGAGATACTATCTCGCTTAAACTTTTCACACTGGTTTTGGATGGAATATTTAAAAATCTGAACTGGAATAACAAAGGAGTTGACATAAACGGGGAAAAGCTCTCCCATCTCAGATTTGCGGACGATATTGTCTTAATATCAGACAATGAAGAAGACCTGAAAGAAATGATAATAACCCTAGAAAAAGAATCAGCAAACGTAGGACTGAGGATGAATATAAACAAAACAAAAATATCGAGCCAACGAAAGATACATGTAATAGTAAATGGAAAACATATAGAAAATGTAAAAGAGTACATATACTTAGGACAATTAATATAACTAGGGAAGAAGAACAAAGAAATAGAGATAGAAAGGAGAAGAAGACTGGGATGGGCAGCGTTTGGAAAACTAGGATATACACTAAGAAATAAAAAGATCCCGCAATACTTTAGAACTAGAGTGTATGACCAGTGTGTGCTGCCGGTGCTGACATACGGAGCACAAACATGGACTCTCACAAAACAAATAGTAAACAAATTAAAAACAACACAGAGGGCAATGGAGAGGGCCATGATTGGTGTTTCGCTACGCGACAGGAAACGCAAGGAATGGATCAGGAAGAAGACAGGAGTGACCGACATTATAGAAAGGATAACACATCTAAAATGGGATTTCGCCGGACACACAGCACGTA
Organism: Rhagophthalmus giganteus; assembly: GCA_036326145.1. Classification (NCBI taxonomy): domain Eukaryota; kingdom Metazoa; phylum Arthropoda; class Insecta; order Coleoptera; family Rhagophthalmidae; genus Rhagophthalmus; species Rhagophthalmus giganteus. Next base: position 55,097,004 of record JARFJA010000001.1, read on the forward strand.
TCACAGATAATAGGTGGAATGGCAAAATAATACGATGGAGACCATGGGAAGGAAGAAGAGGAAGAGGAAGGCCACTAATGCACTGGCAAGATGACATTAAAAGGGTCGCAGGACTGACATGGCTAAGAGAGGCACAGAATAGGAGGAAAAGAAAAGAAGGGAGGCCTATGTTCAATATTGGACGCTAGAGGGTCGATAAAGAGAGAAAGAGAGAGAGAGAGAGTATTTTCAGTTGGCCTCAACTCTATATACGAACCCGTAAGGTCCATAGTAATTTATTTTGACATGTTCTTATAATATTTTTTAGAGACGTTTTCATGTTAATTCGGCTTCTGAGGACCGAAATATTCATAAAATATTAATAGCGAGACGTGAACGCTCAAAGTACTATGCTATAAGGGCCGATCTTCACGTGTGTCCTTTTTTTTAGATCTTTCCTGAATGCGTTTAGCTCGGGACTCATTGAATTCTCAAAAATATTTAAAGAAAAATTTTTAATACTCCAATTATTTCCTTATTTTAGACGATTTTTGACTAATTTTGTTGGACTATGCGTATTTATTAGGTACCTATTTAAAATGCTAGTTAGGTAGATGTTTATATTTATTATTCAGTCTCTGTAGAAAAGGGAGGAACGTATTGAAATGATAATTTAAAAACTGAATGTTTATCACTGATTTGACGTCAAACACAAGAAATCAATTAAATTTTGATCAATTTGCAAAATTTCCTACGCAATTATTTTCCGGTGTTTACCGCGAGCAGAAATAGGTTATCTGGGGTTACTGTTAGTTTAAAAAAATATAATAACGTTAGAATGTTAGTTTACAGCATTTAACTAAAGTTTTACTAAAATACGTTCATTGCTAAAAATAAATTATATAAATAATATTTAAAATACCTTAATTTAAATAACACCCTGATTTCTGATTTTTTTTTATGGTAAACTTATTTTTTTGTCAAGAAGAATTTTTTTTATGAAGAATGAAATCGTAAAAGCCGTAAAATCAATAATAAAGATTTTTCTCTTGTCAACTTCGTCTTTTATAATATAGATATATATAGGTACTATATACTATTACTACTGCTATAATTTTGAAACGTCAATATTATTTAGGAGTGGATATGATAAATATGGTTCAAAAATTGTATTTTTATGTTTTGTGGCCACCTATTGTTCTTTTTTCTGTTAAAAAAGCTTAAACAAATAATTTTTCAAAACAGTAATATTCATAATATACAATGTATACTTCTCATTTAAATCCCTATAACTTTTGTTCGAAACGTTTTTCTCTACACTGTGCAATGTCGCATTTACGAAATAATTGAGTGGGTATATTTGATACCTTGATTGGAACACACCAACATTAAATAAATAGTACCTATACAAAACATTTTAAAAGCGTTAAACTTTGAATTTCAAATTATACCTACATATGAAATTATTACATTGAGTAATTATATGTACACAAAATTATTAAGTAACTAGCTACTAATGTACTTAATTTAATCAATTTTATTAAAGTTAGATAAATGTTTACGGTTATATGACCCAGAAAAAAATGTCACAGGCAACGCCTTGATTTGAGTCGTGATCTTTGTAAAGCAACGACAAAAAGTTATGGTATTGTGCGTGCACCGATAGTGATGATAAGATGTTATGCAAAAATAAGTATTAAATAATAAACCATTGCCCCAATACGGTTACTACAATAACATTATCTGTAAAATCGATAGAATATTAAAATTAAACATTATACATAAAATGGTTATTAATATAATATTGTTATTTTAAATTTATCTTTATTATTAATTTACTTTTTTAAGTATGTATAAACACTGTTTTGCAATTGAAAATGAATTTCTGTTGAGATAAAAATTGCATCTGTAATTTAAGGGTAGTTACTATATAATAAAATATTATGAGAACAAATATTTATTTGAAAGAACGAATTGTTAAAGTTCGGTTTCTGTGTAGTTGCAAACAAAATAATAATAATAATAATAATATTTAAAAATATATTACAATTGTTCTTGTATAATAATTCAATAGAGCCTAGTATTTGTATGTGGTTGAGTAGTTGATGAACAATACTGGGCTTTCACTACTTTGAAATAGGTACTGAAAAGACACAGCTCAAATGTGGGAGTGGAGTATCAACTTATGTATAACTATATCCAAAAAAACTGTGAGAGGTAATTATTTGTAGGTACTTACCTGGTTTTTAAATTGTCAAATAATGTTTAATTTATAATTGTCAATCCTACTGAAGAAGTTCGCAATTTCAATAATTGGTAGTTAACAAAAAATTACTAAATACTCTCGAATTTTGAATGATAAGGAATAATCCATTTCCATTTTTCTGTTACGTACCTACATATATTTAAACATTTTATTTTGCGATTGATGCATATAGATAATAATTTTTATTTCAATTATAGTATTTGATAAATAAAATATGAGGAATTTTTATAGATATCGTTATTGTTGATCTTGCAGTATAATTAGTCGAATCAATGCAGAGGTTTTTACTTCGGAATTCACAAGAACATTTTTTTAAATGTTTGTTATATATATAGACACATAAGTATGTACTACATTATTTGAAATCGGAAACATCTCGGTTGTTGGACTCAAATATTTATATGGTTTAAACAATTACAATTTTTTTTTCGATTTTTGCGAGAATTTAATAAGTATAAGAAATAATATTTAAGCAAATAAACAACATTTCTTTGAAAAATGGATTCCCCGGATTTTCCGCGTGTTTGTTGTGTTAAAAATATTTATTTGATATTGATGACATTTCGCATAATTGTTCGAAATACATTTATTTAACAGTACAAAACTTTAGAGCACGTTACTTGCATTATTTTTCAGTTTACAATAAGTTTTCCTCCGAAATTTCCTATACTTATGCTCGCTCGAGTAACGTATAAGATGATAAACGTTGCCGTTTTACAAATAACGCATCGGACTAACGATTCGGAAAGTTTTAGCTCTCTCACTTCAATTTTCAATTCTAGAGTAGTTTATTCCACGGATTTTCCGCGCGTCAGCGTCAAGTTCGTCGCAAAGATTGGTTTGTCAACAACTTTTAAACGATTAAAAGTATAAACAAATTACCAAAAATTTATAGAAACAATTATTTTTGTTTTCGTTAATATTTAATAATCAAAAGTGACGGTTTTTTTTTTGAAAATTTAGAATACGATATAATATAGGAGTACCTAAATAAGCTAGAAAAGTTTCAAGGGGAAAATACGGGAAATTCGTTTTACAAAGAAAATTTTGTTGCTTATTTATTCAAATATTATTTCTTATACACGCTAAATTCTCGTAAAATCGAAAAAAAATATAATTGTTTATATTAGGGTCGGTATTTTGAGTCTCGTTTGATAGCCTGTTCCAAATAAAAAGGTTGTGAAGGAAAGCATAGGGAAGCTTTTCCAATTGACAAGATTATATTTCGAAAATATTGATAATAACTTATGTTAGCTTAAAGGTGCACTATTTTTAAATTTCCCTCGTTTGTGTATGTAACAAAAAACGTAGCTTTGTAAACGTGCCTTCAGACGTAGCACCATCTACTACCTTCTTATTTGGAATTATGTATAGTTACTTAATCACCAAGCAAACAAATAAATAAAGAACCATTGTCACAATTATTAATTACACATTTTATTCAGTCACATCTGGTTTTAAATATTCGGTTTATGTATTTTTGTTCCTTGCTTAAAACTTAACTTACTCAATAAAATAGGTAGGGGGAAGGGGGGCACATTGAGCCACTTTAAATTTCCCTCTAAATAGTCTAGGGAAAAATTCGAAATAATTTACAGATGTTGACAACTCTGAGCCCCACATGTTGCATAGTATACAGTACCACATTAACGAACGCAGTTGGTTTAAATTTAGAAGTGCTGTTTTTACGCAAGTTTTAAGTGACATTCGCCATTTTTATTAGTAAAAGTAAGTATTAATTATATAATTACGAAGCTTCTGTTTTAGTACTAAGAGTTAATATACAAATTGTTGAACAAACTACGATAATAAACGTAACCTAAAAGCAACGCGTTATTTCACAAACCATCATTTTTTCTGTAAAGTGTTTTTGGGGCAGATAGGGCCATTGTATGAGGGGTAGATTGGGCCGTTGCCCAATCTGCCTCATATGAGGTTTTTGTGATACCCACAGCATGTCTTCTTTTTAAATCATCCTTTTCACATCCAAAATGATAAGTACTTACAAAAAGTAGACTAATAGAGCAAACATAAGTGAGGAAGCTATGAGAGAGGCTTTAAAGGCAGTTATAACGCAAAGAATGTCTCAGAGATCAGCATGTGTGACTTTCGAAGTGAAGAGGTCAACGTTGCAGGATAGGCTTAAGAAACATTATGATCGGCAATCTGCAGCAGCAATAGACGACTAGGGCCATGCAAGTTACTCCCCAAGGAAGAAATCTAAATATGCTTCCCGACATACTTTATTATCTTAACAAAAAAATTTAAAAGTAATAGAAAAGGAAAGTCCAGAATTTACACATCTACACCAGAGAAATCCAGAATTGAAGAGTTGGTTCATACAAGACAAAAAGCGTTAAAAAAGAAAGAGGATACTGTCAAAAGGAACCTGCGTAAAAGTTTAAAACTGAATAGTTTAAGCAAAAAAACATCTATCAAGAGTCTTAAGCGAACATTGTCATCTTCATCTAGTTCAGAGTCGCATAATGAAATAGATTTTGGGGATTCAGACCTAGACATAAGTGAAGAACTTTCTGAAGAGTTATGTTATAGTGACAAACTACAAGTAAACGATTTCATTCTAGTATTATTTCGTACAAAGTCTTCAAAAGTGCATTATGTAGGACAAATTAAAAAGGTATTTAGTGAATCAGATTATGAGGTGGTTTTTTTCAGAAAAAAAGAAAGCAATAAATTTGTAGAACCTGCCATTAAAGACATATCAACGGTCGATAGAAAAGATGTTATTTTAAAACTGCCGACTCCTTTATTAACGGGAGGAACATTAAGAACCGTTAGCCAGCTTTACTTTGAATTTAATCTTTCCGTCTACAACGTGAAATAAAAAATAGAATTTATGTTTTAAGGTTTAAACGTTTGTAATAAGTTCTTTATGGTAATTTTAAAAGTGTTTTGAGTGTATATTACTGTTTTGATATCGATTTTTTCAGAATAAAATATAATTTGCCTAATCTGTGTATAATTTTTTCATAAAAACATATATGCCCAAACTGCCCCAAGATGTGGACCAAACTACCCCATAGTGGGAGGCACATTGAGCCAAAATCATACACCTTTTTATTTCTGAAAAAAATGTGGAAATTGTTTTCGTGTTAAAAAGAGAAGGCATTTTGTTGACGAATGTCTAAACATTAATTGTACAAAAATGGACAAGATTTTCTTTTCGAATAACCATTTTATGGTATTTTTTTAAAAAAGTGGCACAATGTGCCACCCTTTCCCCTACTCTACCTACCTAGTGAAATTGACTGATTGAAGTTAAACAGGTATCTATAACCGAGATTCAAAATATCGGCCCTACTACATTTTTTGTAAATAAATACCTGAGTCCGACAATCCGAATGTTTCCGATTTCAAATAATGTGATAACCGATATTTTAAAAAGTTTCGTTGAAATTGGTTCTGTTCTTGTGGGTTCTGAAGTTTTGACGATTCTTCAACTACACTGACTCTACTAAATTACAATATTTTAGATCAGACGTTTCAGTAAGCAAAATATATTTGAATAGAATCGCCAAAGACGAAAAACTAGTCAATTGAAAACTTTTACATATAGATACCTACTACAAATATTTTAATGAATTTTGTTAAAAAGTCTCTTAACACAAATGTTCAATACAATTTGCAATATGCATCAGAAATGTCTACATAAATATACAAAGTTAAATTATAATTAGGTTTTTTTTTCAATTAAACTTGTGATAGTTGTAGGTAATTGTATAGTTAAGAGTAAATTATTAAAAACAAAATTTTATTTATAGTTATTTAATTCAAAATTTTTCTCGCTAAATCATTTACGGAAATTACATCAATTCCCCTGACAAATGTCTTTTATATTCACATAAAATGGCGACAAATTTTTTATATTATGTTTTCACTGAAAGCTTTCTTTAAAGTTATGTGTATAGTCAAATCGTTCGAATAACGAAGAATCAAAAGTAATTACATAGGTAGGGGTCGTAGTGGAGTTTGATAAAAAAATATGCAAATAGTGACCGAAACATTTTTAAAATATGTACTTTTTAGGAAATTTATTCTAAAGTTATGTATTTTTTATGCAGTAAAATTATTTGAACAATCACTATCTACTGTCTTTATACCGCAAAAATTATAAATTTACTGTATTTTTAATTTAAAAACCATTCGTCTGCATTGAAAATTTCCCTATTACAAACCATAAAATAGATAAAAGTTTAATCGCATTTTTATATGACCGATAAAATACAGAGCAACTAATAAAAAACATTTGCGCCACCTACTCTCATAACTTATCTTAGTGCGAACAAAGAACTGAATGTTTTTAAAATAAAAACGGGATTTCCTAGTATCGATGTATAAACTCGAATGCATTTATATATAGAATTCCGGTAAAACCGTTTCAGATCATTCGCGTTAGTCGTACACAGCGGTAGTGTTTGTTTCAGTAGTTCGAATTTTAAATTATGGTGTCGTATTATTCGTGTGTGCGAGGAGTGCTCGTTCGGTTTATAAGGCCTTTTGCGTGTGAGTGCGCGTGTTGTGTTCTCTAATAGGATTAACACGACGAGGAAATATAAGATTTTTCTTTGTCGACTAACTCTTCAACTCTTCGTATTTATAAAGTGTGGATACATGGACCTTTAAGCTCTAACACAAATTCTCTAAAAATCGAACTTGGTTAGGGACTCGATTAGGGCTCCCCCCAAACATTCGACGGTCTCATTTCGCGAACGAAATGTTCTCTTACGCGCGTTTTCGCGATCACAATGAATGGTGCAATACAGTGAAATGTGAAGCGTAGGTATAGGTACGCAATAATGCAAGTTCGCAGTCAACGGAAGAATCTACGCTGGAAATTGACGATAGAGGCAAAACGATGACGAAAAAAAGGTAGGAAATACAAAGAAACATTTAGAAGTTTCTAATTTTTTCTTATAGTCTGTTACAGACTAGTGGTAGTCGCGGCAGCAGCAGCGTTGGTCTGAATTTTACGTAAGTTTGCATTAAAACAAAATTTATTTCAGAATTTTAATTTTTTTTAAATGATTTTTGTTTAATTTCTTTTATTTTGAGAAATTTTACCTTTTCAATCCATTCGTTTACGGATTAAAAAACGAATTCAAATTTTTGATCATCGCAACAATTTAGACTGACAATGAGACGAAATTTGAATACTGAAATTTGCAAAAATTAATTCTTAAACGTTTTTTTTTTAAGAATAATCGAGTCTGTTATTAAAATTTATTGTGATTAGTTTACTTCTAGTTTATATTAATAGAATTGATTTATTTTATTTTAAATTAAGTATTATAGATTATCATAGGAGCATTTAATAGTGTTATTGCTAGTGGAATAATTCGAGTTGCAGAAATGCCGATTTAGAAAGAGCTAACTAATAGCTAATTTTAAATTATTTATTTACAAATACCTCTAAAATGTGCAATACGACGTGTATTAAAATTATTAATTTATTCTTCACAAAATCTTTGGCCAATTACACCAAATAAATGAACTATTTTAAGGGCCAAATTGTACAACGCCAGTTTCAATACAAACTAAAGTTTAAAATATGCCTAAACCCAATAGATGGTATGGCATATTAATAAATTAAATACAAAAAAAAGTTTAAAATGTTGATTTCTATAGTAACAACAATAGTAACTAAGGGTCAGTTGTACAATACAGGTATCATCTTATAATTAGGAGTTTAAACCATACATTTTCCTTAGTTACTATTGTTGTCAACAGTGGCAATCAACAATTTAAACTTTAGTTCGAGTTTAGACATCATCTGTTAAATCTTGTAACAATATTCCGATTTTTTTCACCGGAAAAATCGATTTGTATTTCCATAAAACGTATCTGCTTATAGCTACGTGACCCAACAAAATGTACTCTCCTGTAAAATGTACTTTTTGTGGGTCCTTCTGCAAAAACGCAGTCGTTCCTTGATTCCTTGATTTTATGATTACTTTTAAATTTATTGTAGGATCATTTTATGTTGTACCTATAAGTTTTTTTTATGTATTTTATAACAAAACGGTACCTTTTCTTAAGTACCTTCCCAGGCCTTTTTTTAAAGATAATTTAATTGACGATACAAAAAATGCAAATAATAATTAGGTACATATATAAAAAAAGACCTATAGGAATCGCTAGATAGGTTTTCCCATTTAATTTATTCATCCATTATAAACCAATTTCGGATAGTAGCTTTAGCTTTGATGGTAACCATTTAGATTGAAACTTTTAATTTTAAATTTTTACGGTAATTTGTTAGGCATCGAGCACGTTAGTCTTATCTTTTGCAATGTAAATTTCCATTTATAACAGAAAAATTTAAATTGACTTGGTAGGTAACTGAATAATATTCAAGATCAAGGTTAAATTATATGCAGCAAGACTATTGTCTTGCTGCCTCATTGCACCGATGCATCCGGAGAATTAATTTTTTATATCATTTTTTTAATCTTATGTTCTACCATTATTAACTATTTATTGTAAATAGGTACACTGACTAAATTTATACCGTCGTAATTTTTAATGTAATGTAACGAATTTACCTAGACGTATGAAAAAAAAATTGACAAAATTTCATACACAGTCAACTAAAGTCTCGCTAAGTAAACATTTCTGTGATTCGATTTTTCCACTGGCAATTAATAGCAGTGTTAAAAAAATGCCTTTGAACCTTCGCAATTCGACTCTCCTTAAGTCGAACGTTTTGAAAGGGCACATGACTATCGACTTACAAAGAGATTTGACTGTAACGAATATTAAATCAGTCAATTTTCTGAAAATGGCGACGATTGAAAGCTAAAGTAGGTTCGTTTTACAGTTAGGTACTGTCTCTACAGAATCGCTTCAAATTATGTATAATGGTGCACCATTTTGTTTAAAAATTACTAACATTTAATTATTTTTATTAACTCACGATTCAAGCACCAAAAGAAAAAATAATACAGGTCCATTCCAATGGCGAGCTTATTAGGAAACGTTAGTTTCCGACGTTGCATAAATAATGTTTGATGTTTCGACGGAAATTGAAAACGCTCGATGGCGTCATCATTTGAATAAAGTCAAATTATTACTCGATTTAAAATTATATTACATTTAAACACTAGAATCTTTTAACCTTACACAGAGAAAAGTAAAGTTTTAAATCAAAACTTTTCATTTTGTATAATATATTCAGCACGTGTTATGGTTTCTAGAAAAAAATTTAAATTTTGGATGTCGTTTTAAATAAGGATTCTAAGAATTAGGAGTAATAAATTTTTAATCATGATTTAAAACTTTCATTTTTCTCATTGTAGAATAAAAGTCCAATTTGAATGCTATTGGATTGCTACGACGAGGCTATTAAGGAGATAGTAGTCGCTCGAAAATGATTACTTATATATCATTTTTTTTTATTGTTGATAACGACTTTGAAAAGTTTCTTGACGTTGTAAATGATGTATTTTTTATAATTATTTGATATTCTGTAATAAAAATTTATTGATCTTGTACGATAACAAAGATAAGTTTTTAGATATTTTCGCAAAATCTATGGGGGATTTGTAACATATTTTTACATTTATAGAATCTGTATTGATTTATATAGGTGATAATATCAATAAAAATTGAGACTTCCCTTTAGTAATCTCACAATTTCAATTTTTATAGACGTTTTATAGTTACTTATGACGTGTGATCATAAAACGTCTATAAAAATTAAATTGTGAGATTACTAAAGGGAAGTTTTAATTTTTATCGATATTATCACCTAGATAAATCAATACAGATTCTATAAATGTAAAAATATGTTACAAATCCCCCATAGATTTTGCGAAAATATCTAAAAACTTATCTTTGTTATCGTACAAGATCAATAAATTTTTATTACAGAATATCAAATAATTATAAAAAATACATCATTTACAACGTCAAGAAACTTTTCAAAGTCGTTATCAACAATAAAAAAAATGATATATAAGTATTCATTTTCGAGCGTCTACTATCCCCTTAAAACTTTACACGTCGACCAATAGCATAAATATATCGCCACATGTTAATAACAGGTATACCGGGTGAGTTTTTTTAACTTGAAACTGGATAATATTTGAAAAAATAAGCATAGTACGAACAAAATATTTGACGTCAAAAGTTAACATTTTCGAGGGGGGCCTTTCACGTATGCTAAAATTTTCTTTGATGTCGAACATTTGTTTCGTACGATTCTTATTTCTCCAGATATTTTGTAATCTCAAGTTAAAAAACTCACAGGTAAAACGTGTTTTATCTATATTTACCCTATAAAAATTCAAATAATTTAATAGTCGGAGTTTTTTATAGTTCATCTTCGATTGTCGAGTGTGGGTTCTTTCGAAAGGTATTTTAAGCCTATGTTTAAACATAAAATAATTTTTGGTATACCTAGTTTGTTATACCTATCTATTATTTATATTAGAAAATTTTGTTGAAATCCGTAAGGGACGATTTGGTGATATCCCTTGTCAGTAATTACAGGTATGTAAATATATTACAATATTATCTTTAAAATTTTTGAAAGATTGATGATTTTTGATGAAGATTTATTTTAAATCATTTCTCGCAGTTTTGTTTAATTGCAACTTTATATTTCTGTTACATAATTAAATTTTGGCAAAAATCCAAAGATACGTCAACACAAGAAATATCTATGTATGTATGTAGCTGATTACAAAAGATTTGTATCTAAAATGTAAAAGACGAGAATATGTTTGCGTTATGTAAGTAGGTTGGTGTACTTTCTTTAGGTTTTTTTAGTCGAAAATTTCATTATATCTCTAATATTAAAATTCATGCGAGTTTCGAAGGAAGTTTGTCTGATAATAATCATGAATAACACACATTTGTTTACTAAATTCGACTCGCTATAAAAATAATCTCATATTGAAATAAAAACAAGTCGAAAACTAACCTGGGTTAATTCAATATATATGGCGTATCATGATTTTAAATCTGAGAATTTTGTTGGCATTAAAATGTTGATATAAAAAATTGTCTTTTTATTTGTTGGACCTGGTGGTTTTGTAAAACAGACTTTACTGTAGGTATTAACTGTTTAAATATAAATCAGGGTCATGTGCAGTATTAATAAATTCAAGGCCATTTCCCGTATGGAATTGACGTGAAACTCGATCGGGCCAACAAAACCTGAACTAGGAAAAACTTGGCAAACGTTATTAAATTCTATCCTATTATTAGGTAACTGTCGAAATTCAAGGGTCGAATATTTTCATTTTACATATATCATATCTAACAAGTATTTTAAAGCCTTTTCTGGAGCCAAGTCTGGAAAAACAATAGAAACATTACTACGCTAGTTATTATGTATGCCTGTGGATGTCATTATCTTCAGCAAGGTTAATTTTTTTTTGTTTATAAGTAAAGATGTGCTGTAATAATAAACATATTCGTATTTATAATTTGTGAACTAAAACGCACATTTAAAAGCCAATAAGTATCTAAGTAAAAGATTTTGACCACGAGTACTTTGCTGGTTCGTGAGCTATAATGTATCAGTGTAGGGGTTACCTAACTTACGAGGGTAGGTTCACGTTTGCCTCTCGTCGATTTGAATGAAATTTGGCACACTCACTTATAGATCATAGTAAGAAATGTTATTCGCCAAAATTGTAAGACCCACTTTTCAGGTATTTTCGAGTAATTAATTTTTGAAAATTGATATAGTTCCTACAGTACATACCTACTACCTATACTTTCGATTTCCTAGCACTTGCTTTTTTTTTGATTTTGAGTATTATTTTAATTGATTATATTTAATAGAACTGATTATTTAGAATTTTATTTTTAAAATTTTCGATATTAGGTGGAGCAGGTTTGATGCTTGTAAAACAGGTCTTTACATAGACATAGATTTTAAATATAGGGGGTAATATGATTTATTTTATTTAGGGCCGGTTTTTTCATCTTCCCAATAAATTTACTCGACAAATTTTTACCACGGCAATGTTTTTTATAACAATTATTTCTATGGTAAATACCTATCAAATAAATTAAATGGAAGATGAAAAGATTGGCCCTTAGTAACTTAAAATACTTTTTATGGAAGAAAATACACATAATATTATAAAAAATTGACGGCCAACTTATTGATTTCACTACACCGTGTACAAATGCCATTACAAGTTGTTCAACCGACAATCTACAAAAACATAAAGTTTGACCAACAGGAAGGGAAATATACTCACTGACCCAACGCTCTCGCAACCCAAAGCTACTCATTCTCCCCTACATAATGTTTATTATATGTTTACAAGGTAATATTTCCAAATTATTTTCAAAGTAGCATAATCAATTTTGAAACCACTTTATAAGCTGTTACTAAATTTTGAAAAGTTAATGACTATGTTTTTCAATGTAGCAGACATACCGGTTTTGTTTTGGAATTCACTTGCACAAATATCAAGACATATCAGTTGTTTATGTATTTGGTGAGAAGGTGAGAAGAATTAAAGACAGCTTTATTTGTTTAAAAATGTTTCAAAGTCATAGTCAGTGTGATTCGTTTCATAGCAATGTATCGCAAATTCGTTTGAAAGGTGCATTTTAGCAAAATGATGTAATTGACAATGGGCCGGAATTATCTACGAATTACACCGATACAATTTCTGAGGAGGTTATAGCGATGGGCGAACAACTATTTCGTTGTACCGTGAACATGTTAAATGTTAAAAAAAACTAATTATTTCAGGTGAACTTGATGACGATGTTGTTTCATCTGTAGATGAAAATGACGAAAATAATAAGTGAATATGAACCTGAAGAGAAAAAGAAAAAAAGACGTAGATCATGATCCATTAGACTATAGAATAAGAGTAATAAATCTTTCAAATCAGAATTCGATTTGCAGTTTGCAAACTCTTCAAAGAAAGGGATGCTACCAATTAAAAAGTAAAAAGGATTTGACGCGACGGAGAGAACATACTAAACGTGGGGTTACAAACATTTATAAAAATAACATAATCAAATCTTCGACATACTACGATCGTTTTGTGGAAGTATTATATTTCTCTTAATATACAAAAGTAAATGTAGACAAAAAATAATAGGTATTATTATAATAAATTAAGTTAAAAAATAAGTTTTATTACTCCCTCAATACCTATTATTACTAAAGCGAATTATTATCACTTCGGCCCGTGCACAGAAAATACAAATTAGAATACGTTGTTTCGTTTTGTTTATTTAAATGTGAAGTTAACAATAAGTTAGATATGTAGCCGATTACATATTGATATTAGCGTTTAAACCGATAAACAATTCCAGGTAAATAAATTCGAAAATGCTCCTATCATTAAACAGGCTTTAGGGTGTTACTGCGCAAACTAAGATTTAAGTAGGTACGACATTTTAGAACACAAAATTTCAACCAGTTTTCGTGTTAATTCGCGAGCAGAATGAACTGATAAAAAACTAGATATCTACGAAAAAGAATTCATTTTCTATAATAACTATGTAAAACTTGTCACGTATGGCGATACTGATTCATCAGTATAATTTGTATCAGTAGTATCAGAATAATTTGTTTAGAAGAATTATAGGTAACACGGTAAACATTTCAAATACCTATATCGACTAATTTTAACATGCGAAATGCGACTACGTTCAAGGCGGTAAAATAACAGATAATCGAAGTGTGTACATATAATACAATCATTCAAAAAGTTAATAATTGTCAAGGTCTATGGGATTAAAAATTATAAAAAGAATTTAAGTGACTCGAAAACTATCAGCTGTATAATAATAAATTCATGGAATAGAAGAAATACACGATGTGTAATACTCTTATTAAAAAAATTATGGTTAATTACAATTAGTATTCCACATCTCCAATGAAGTCAAATTTCATTGACCAATACTAAAATTTTTTTTTTGACTAGCCAAAATAAATTTCGGCATTTTTTTCATTAATTCTAAAAATTACAAAAACATCACTCACAATAATAAACGCGTTTCGATAGCTAAGTTAACCATCAACAGCGCAGCGAGTTGTTTTTCAAGCGAAACAATGCTCGAACAAATTATTTATTCGTCAAATTTTCTTATTGGAATATCATTTCGGAATGACGATAAAGCGTTTCGAATTACTTACAATTAGTATCTCGGAATTGCCAAGAAGGATAAGCTGCCATTCAAAGTAATAGGAAATTATCGTTTTGTTAAAAATTCGACGAAATTTCTGGTGAACTATTATATACTATTTAGTTGTTAGAAAATGAATATTACTTATCCATTATGATTTACATACTCATATAAACATATACTACATGTACTACATATAAACTCGATAATTTATATTTGTTATATTTTGAAATTTAGTTTTAAAGTTTAATTTTGCGGATTTTTATAACGACGCGCTTCAAAGTAAATACTTATAAGCTAATGTTTGCGAATTTTGAATTCGACTGAATATAACAGATAAGTAATTATCTAGTCACCCAGGTAGGTACTTATGTTTTTTACTTTCTCTAATCGTTGATATTTAAATGTAAGTAATTTAATCTTTTTTAGTAATATTTAATAAGTACGATTCTTAATATACAATGGCAAATATTAGTGTAGTAGTGAAGTGTATTAGTGTAATTCGTTTTGAAACGCATCGTATTAAATATCATAAGTGACTACAATAGCATAAATGCATTTATAATACGATTAATTTTTGTTAAGAGATAAAGTGAAGCGATTTGTTAACATAATATTTTTGTAAGTCATTTTAACTAATCAAGATATTATAGTAGATAACGGATTTCGAAATTATTTTCATGATAATTCCAATACTAAATAAGCAATATTAATTATTTCTAGTTGAATCATATATTTCATTGAATACATTATTTTTCGTCTTTAAATTATTAATAATTCTATATATAATACAGAAATTGAGTTGTTAATAATTTATATATATATATTAATATTAATTAATATTATATTAATATTAATTATATATGATACAGAAATTGAGTTATTTGATTCATTCGCAACAAATTATTTATCAACTTGAACCATTATTTTCATCAAGTAAAATAATATCGAAAAACGTTAAAATCAAGTTCGTTTGATTCGATAGGACGTTTAATGGAAATTTCGAGTTTTGAATAGTTTTTCCTTTGCTAAAATACAAACGGATAGGTAACAGTTATTGGGCAACGGTTTGATAAATATTAGATCTATATAATTGTTATTTATTTATATAAGTACCTATTTTTAATTTTAAAAAAATATGAATACTAACAACAAATAATATAAAATTAGAAACAGAAAGTAGCAAATTTATTATATCCGATTTTTGATCAAACTTTAAGTAGGTAATCACAGATAGTTTTCAAAATATTCCGAGCTAAATTGGCGAAAAAGATATCAAAAATTGGCAACTCTTGAAATCATTCAATATAAACGAATTATAAAATTAAATTATTAAAATTCGCCATGACATTATATTTCCAAAATATTAAGAGGGTTGTCTTATTTTAATTCTATAATTTTGGAGGCAAATATAACGTAACGTCTTTCGTTGCGTTATTTAGTAGCACATTTTCCATAAAAATATTCAAAAAATAACTAATGACCGATACTGTTATATTGAGCTCAAAATAAAAAATATGAATTCAAAATTTTTAATGATTAAACACGGGAAAAAGAAATGATAATTTTCCAAAATTTATTAGCTTTGATTAGCTAAAATTAGCTTAGTTTGAATAGCTGTTACTATTTTAATTTAATGTACTTCGTATAAGTGAATAACTATTAAACACGTGATCTAAAATAATAGTTAAAAATCAATTTTCGTCAAAAACTTAAAAATTTAATCAGTTTCTACTTAATATGCATTAAACCTTATTTTTCATAAAACGATTAACTGCGATATGTAGGAACCTAAACATTACCAACAAAAACGTTGAAAAATAGAAATTGCAGCTATAAATACGTATTCACTTTATCATTAAAGATTTTTTTTTAAATAAGTAATTTTTATATTTTTTATATTTAGAGAACCGTTTTGTATTATAAGTTTATTTGTAAAAGTTGTAAAATTAATTTATATTTCATAATTCAAATATTTAATTTGAGTGTGTTTTGATTCGTTAATATCTCGTTTTAAGTGATCGTTTCCACAAAATTTAAAAAAAAAAACTAATTTAAAACAACTTAAAAATCGACATACCACCTCTTGCATCCAGTTATCCATTTTCGTTAAACACAGTTTACACATGAAATAAAAAAATTTAAATCCGTCAAAAGAGAATGCATTTTATTTATGTTTCAACATTAATGCAGGAATAATGGAACAACAATAACCGATTGTTTTATTTTTACAAATTAACACTAGTAGGTATGTTTCCACATATAATTTTATTAAACATTCCCGAGTTGTAGGTTTAATTACGTATTTAATTAAACATGTATACATAAAAACACCTAACATTTATATACATCAAATAAATCGCAAACTGTCCGTTACTACGCGAATAACAAAGTGACCACGTGTGTTTCACGGCCGCCAAACTTCTGAAACGCTTCGGTAGAAGTCGGAAAACTTACGGGATAAATTTTCAAATAATATACGAGAAATTTATTTGATAAAATTGTGCAGTGATAATTTCATTTTGTAATTGATTACAATTTTATTATATAAGTAGATATGTATATAGATAAGGACGTAACGTTCGTTAATGCAAAACCTTTAGTGTTTACAATTAGTTATTACAAAATATTTCTTTTGGATTCTCTTAATAAGTAAGTACACAAGATACATAATTTAAAATTTTCTAAAAAATATGTAGGTATTTACAACTAAAAACTTCAGATTTGCAATAGTTCGAAAAGAAAAAAATAGGCCTTAATAAATGGATTTCGAAAAGCTGAAGGCGATTTCGTACTGATGATTCTTTTGACTAAATTAAATTTTCAGAAAATAAGAAATATAGTTACGATGATTTTACCAATAAATCATTTTCAATCGGCATTTAACGTTGTCAAAAAATTAATTGAAAATATACATAGGTCCGTTATTTAAAAAGTCAATATGTGCCTATTAAAATTTTATTTTTAGTTATAAATAAAATCGGCTCACATCAATCACCATATAAAATATTATAATTGTTGTCATGTTTAACGATACCTATATAAATTAATAAATTTCAAGTCTTCTTCGTTGAAATATGGATGATAGACAAAATTATGAAATACCTACTTACGTGTTTTTTTTAAAACGTTTGTAATGCAGGATTTTAATAATACAATGATGACCAAAAGTAGGAAATGCCCTTGAAAACTAAACAGTATTTTTCCTAATACATCTAACTACTTATAGGCACTTATATTGCGTCTGTCCCCCCCCCCCCAAATTTTAATAACTGCCTCAACTCGATCCAAAAAACTAATGATTTGCAAAAGGAAACAGAATTTTCATTAACTCTGATTACTGTGGGCCTCGTTTGATCCGGATAAGCGTATTTTTACTGTACCTACTAACGATAAGCTAATAACGGCGCCGGCGTCTTTTTTACTTTAAATCTTTTAGTCCAAATTCTGCAAGAATACCACAAATATCTAAAGGATTTTTTGTTTTCGTGTCCGTTCATCGATTGAAAGAGCTTTATAGTACCTATTTTAAACTTCACCGTCTTCCATTTATTTTAATTTTATTCTCTTTTTTTAGCCGCAATTTCCGCGCAATACATTTAATTAAAAAGTTTTTGGCAATTCATAAAACGAACAACTGCAATATACAGGGTGTCCAATAAAGAATAAACCAATTTGAGTCAACTCACCCTACAAAGGATCACAAACAACCGGAAAATTCAGATTCGAACGAAACTCGGTAGGTTTGTAGAGTTCCTCCACATAAGAACATGTAGCGGCCCAATCGCCAATGTTCAGGGTGCAGCACCCTTTAAACAAAAGGCTACCCTTCACTATTCGTCTTAATATCTTAAAACTATCAGATATTTAAAAAAAAGTTAAGACATGGTTTGAATTATGGCGTATGGCCCATTTGTTACTGGACACCCTGTATATCAACTGAAATACGATATAATTTTTGCAAATACAGCTTTGTTGTGATAGAACTCAAACAATAGTGATGAGCACAACAATATTAACTTTATCAACTTTATGCTTAATGTTCTGCTTTTAGAAATTATATGGGGTGCTCCATAACGTATATAATCTCATTTAAATAGTAGATATAACTTTAGTATGTATTCATATTTGACAATTTAGTTCCCTACATATAAAATAAATGTAGGTACGTGCTATCCAAGCATATAAGTGACTTACGTCATCAATAAAACTTCGTATTTTTGCAGTTCTAATAAATTGTAGTCTTTCTTTGCCATGTCGTATGTGTGCATCAGATAAATCATCAGTAGAATATGTCACGTTCAAAACTTTATACCGAATAAGACAAATATACAATTTAGTAACTTTTTATAGATGACGTGAGTTTCTTATACGCTTGATTTGCCTGTACTTAACATTTTTTATAAATATACACTATTACTCAATATTATTTCCAATCTTTATGTATATACAGAGATTATCAGCATTTTTCTTATATTTCCTTGTTTCGTTATTTAACAACAGGCATTTTTATCGCTTCTCTACAAACTATATTTTATATATTATTAGTGGAGAAAACGATGTAATACATAATTTCTTAACAAATTAACTTAATAAAAATAAAATTTTATTTAGGTATATAGTAAGTATGTACATAAGTCGAATGTTTTCCCCGAAATAGAAAATAGGTAATATTGCATTGTATCGTTATTTATTGAATCTAAATTATAGAAAAATCAATGTTTTCCAACTATCAAGTTCTGTTCAGTTAAAGAAATAGGATTTGGTAATGGATTAATAAATGTGCCTAATGAACATTTTCATCATTTCCATCAAGTCTTCCAGTCTTGGTTGGCTGTGGAAAGATAAAGGCACGTCTTCGTTTCGATGATTTTATTACTACGACATGACAAGAAATAGGTAATTTATGGCACGATTTAAATCAAGACATACCTTTATCTTTCCACAACCAAACAAGACCGAACAATTTTTCGGACGTCCGTTATTAATTACAAATTAGGTACTTTTTCTTATTACTATAGTAGCCAACAAAATATTCAATGCTTTTATTTTGGGGTTCTACATTGCGTTTTCTAAATTTCTTTTTTTGTTGTCTGCACAGCGAAAAAGATTTCCCTGTAGGTATTTAATAAATAATTTTTAATTGAAATAAATCGGTTTTTTTTAAAGTTGCAAATAAATGTTTCTTTCGCAGTAACGAATAATTTATTCAAAACTATAACTTCATCTCAAAGGAATTTTTCTAATTTCTAGCAAATAACTATTGTACTGGCAATAAAACTGTTGATGGCGCAGTTAATTATTATCTATATTGAAATAAAGATTTGTTTCTTATAACAAAGGTATTGCTGCAACAAAAAAATGTTTATTTCAGTCCAATAAATAAAAATTATAGCATACGATTTGTTCGAGTCTAGTGTATGAGTAATTTAAATTTTATTTGGCCCAAAGCAATAATATTGAATTAAAAATTAAAAAAAAATACAATTTTCAAAGCAACCGCAGTTTCGTTTATTTAACGAAAATACATAGGTATACATTTGCATTTAAATTGTAGTACAATCATTATTAATATACCTAAGTACAAATAAACCTTTATTGCATTTAAAACAATTTACCAAACAGATATAAAGTTTATTAGAATAAATCTAATTGTTTGAATCGAAATAAGTTTGTTATATTTCGTTCAACTAATAAAATAATATTCTGCAAATAAATAGGCAAATACATTATGTAGTATATGTGTATATAGTTGAAGTTGCTTATAACGAACTTCCGGATATAACGAACCATTCTTAAAACCCAACCAGCCAAGCAATCCATAAGATCTGTTATAAATTTTGGTGATTATAACTAACGCATGTTGAGAGTTCCTTGTAGTTCGTTATAACCGAATTTTACTGTATATATCTATATTCATATAATTATATATTTCTTAATCTCAAAGAATTATTTTTCTCCGTGATTATCGTCATATCCGAAAAACTTTCTTGTTCAAATTTTGTTTGTTATTAAACAAAATTCAATGCGTATTATAACCTTGATAAATAGAGATCCTATTTCTAAAATTGTTGATACCTCTATCTATACAAAATATTATTTTTTAATTTTACCTACCTACAACGAATACTTTTTACATTAATATCGATAGTAATTGGTTGAATGCAGATAAATTCATCCTTTATTACTATATAAATTATAAATATTATAATTCTCAATGACAAAATTTAAAAATTAGAACTTTACAAGAACAGTACGATACTTATTTTTTATATTTCGTCGTCTGCTACACATTAATCCTCATAAAAAATAATAATAAATCTAGAAATAAACTAATAAAATACGGAAACTGTATTCCATTTTTAAATTTTAATACGACGAGGAAACAATAAAGAAGTAAAGATCTAGATAATTCGTGTAGGTGTCAAAACCAGTCACTCACGAAAACGTAGGTACTACGTAAGAACTATTTTACACAAAATCTAATTTGTATTCATTACTGGTAGGTATTTTTCCTTTAAATAGTAGATTCAAATCTTATTCAGATGGACGTCATCGCTCATACCTTGTATTTTTACAGTATGTGCTAATAAATTGTAGTCTTTCATAAATCATCGGTAGCATATATGTCACTATCAAAACTTTAAACCGAATATTAACAATGTACATTCTAGTAAATTTTTATTGATGACGTGCATCGGAATAACATTTGAATGGCCCATAGGTGTACCTATAAGAAACTGATAACATGCCCTTTATTTTTGCTATTAATATACGTAATAACAAAGGTTAACTTTATTGGGAAACGAAAAATCAATGAAAATAAAGCGATTAAAAATGTTTCCAGCTAGTTGAAATTTTTCCAAAATTCGAATCCTTGTGACCTAGCTTAATGATAGTGTTTCCTGAGTCTTTTTTATCGCCAAAATTGATTTCACCGGATTTACATTAAATGAAGCTAAACTGGAAAAATACTTATGAACGTACATAAAAAACAACTTAATCGTCAGTTATTGTTATCAAAAGCCATTAACTTTATCAATGCATTTTCAGGTAATAAGTAGTAGTACCTATTTTACATTCAGCTTAATTATAAAATATTGTTTATCACTAATATTCTAAGTATAGGAAGTATTGAAATTATTTCTTTTTGTGAACAGCAACTTCTTTCTATCTTCTAAAAAGTTTATTTTTAACTTACACGAATAGTATTCTCATTATTTGACAGTATCTTTTACATAGAAATAATTACTGACCCCCGACTTTAATAAATGTGCAAATCTGTTATCGTTCGGAAGCTTGCAAAATAAGAACCAATATTTTGCGCAACATTTAGTTTACTATCTTATCATTGCAATTTTTAAGCACCTAAGGGGTTATCTAATTAATAAGAAATGTCGAATACCGTTATAAAAATATACTATTTTATTAATAAATTAATCTAAATACCTATATATTAAAACTTGAACATTTTATGAAAATTATTTCGATCCTTAAGGGTAAACTTTTGCGTTTTAGAAAGTGTTGCATATTAATACGCAATTAAATAATTTTCCAATACTATTAATTGACGGTCTATCGCTAGAATAGATAACCATCAGCTTCTAATTGTTTTTAATTAGAGTTTATAGAAGCGTAATTATAAAACACTGATGTCTTGTTATCTACAATTAAATTTTTATTTTACAAATATTAACGATTTTGATAAACACGAATGAAAATGTTGGTGGATTATATTATATTGTAGGTAATCATTTTCATTATGCTTTAGACCCAATAAAGTGCACATTAATAATACAAATTTAAGGAACCTATTATCGTAAAAACAATTTTATCCAATTTTATTAAAACAGATAGCAAATTATCGATTCTAAATTTTCCATACTTAATTCCAAATTATTTAGATTCGCAAAAGTTACAAATAGGCAAAAGCAAGTAGTGCTTTTTTGTTTGTTTATTGTACGATCTTGGGATCGCTGCCCATTCATCACAAACTTTTTATAAGCAAGTAGTGCTGATCTTATTTCTATCTACGAAGAAGACGCGTATAAAACATTTAAAACTGCGAACCTACAAATTATCGAATAACTTGTAATTGATGTTGGAATTGAATTTGATTTGTTCGTTTGTTGATGGACCGAAATCTAGAGAGGTACCTGGAACTCACCTCGTCGGGCGACTCTGCCTATGTGCCTCAATGACTACCCTTTTAATCGAAATTTTGTCCAGCAGACTTGTGTATCAATCTTACAGAAGGCTGGTTTTTTCATTTTAATTATTCATTTCTAATTTTATCTGAGAGTCGAGGAGGGGGCGTTCGTGCAAACTCAGATCTGTCCACATAAAGTAATTTCGAGAAAAACGCGAAAAACTGTTTACTTGTGGGGCGCCGAATTTAAATTTATGCAATTTATATGAGAAGTATCGTTTTAAATGACAATTTCGAAAACGTCGTTACTATTACACATTTTCGATTTTTGAAAGAAAGATCGTAAACAAATAAATGGACATATCCGGTTTTGCGTGGACGTAGAGGATATGTCTGATTTTTTTTGAACAAAAGAATGCGATCAGGGTTATTCATTCGGTGTCGTGTTCAATGTTGATTCTTTCATTATAATGAATATCACTCGTAACTATCAGACATTGGTTTGTTGAAAACAAAGATAAACAAAATATTGTTATCACGTTTTAGATGTTTGATTTAGGGGGCTTATTATCGACTCGCTCGTTTACAATAAAACATGCGGAAATAGATTTCGATATAGATATAGATGTAATATATAATATAGATGTAGATATATAATAGATGTCTACTTGTGTAAGATTGCATGTATTCACAATATCCACATTTCTTGTTTTGATCGATTAATTTTTTTCAAGTGGACATGCCTACTTTTAATCGAATTTGCAATATTTACGTATTTAGTACGTATTTTTAAAAATTTTCTGTAAAAAATATAAAAGTGGAAGTGATTCTTAAAACCTCTTTATTAACGTCTTTGTTAAGTATAGGAAGGTATAGTCCACGTCCTGGCAAAACCCAACATTCGGCTGAAGAACAGGCAGGTAGCCGATTATTGAACAATAGGTGTTTTCAGATTATTATTTAACTTTGTCGCACTTCAATAAAGCACAACAAACACGATGGGCCTTAAATTAAATATAAAACAGAATTAATTATAAAAACATAAACGTCGGGAAAATAGGTTTATTACAAATTCGATTCTTAATAAACACTTACTTATTTACAAGAAAAGTCACAAGGCTGCAGTTAAAAATTAACTAAAATCATTGAGTTTCTGAGGCGAATTTAAAGTCCGTCTCTGTAATTTACAGACAGAGAAAGTTGCATCAACGCTTAATGGAATTTCTTTAACACCTATTGCTCAATAATTACTTAACTACCTGCCGATCTTTAATCTTTATATTGGGTTTCGCTGGGACGTCTACTATAACTAAGTAGGTATAGTTCAATCCTCGGCCACCGCCGAAGTCCTAAGTACAAAAGTATTAAACAAGACGGATTACATCAATAATTTGTTGCCAGAGACGGCTTAGCTTTTGCGTTTAAGTTTGTTTTTGTTTAACTTCGGCACTTCCAGATTATTTATTAATTTAAAATAACTTCATATTTTTGGTATACAGCTAATGTGCAATAACAACCAAGACTTCATATTTATTAAGTAAATAACTTAATGAGCTAAAAATATTTCAAACGTAATACTTCGGAACTTCCGCTCGGGCGTGCCCACAAATTTTTCTGAATACTGCTATTACTTTTAGCGTATCGCAACCGGTATCGTTGTGTATAATGACTAAATGGTCCAGGTGAATACTTATAAACTTTTACATTCTTTTGTTAGGCGATTATAGGCTATACTTATATGGAACGAATCTTTACTTTTCATTGCACATTTTCAAAAAAAAAATAGAAAACTTTAATTTTACGTGATAATATTCGATTTGCATTCGGGATCGATACTTAATTTAAGATCATCGAGATTTTCATCTAGTGTTGAGTATGGACCCCCCCCCACGATTATGGGTGTAAAATGGTATCTCCTCAATGTTCAAACAAGTGGAATCAGACTAGACAAAATATTTACGATTTAAAAAATATATAATTTACATCTTTGTTTTTTGTTTTACTAGGTATATGATAAATACACATATGTCGTGTAAAATATTATATATAAAACAAAAAAAATGTAATGGGGGGGGAGAGGTAGTATTTTTAAGAATCACACCTGTTTCCGTTTCTTCCATACAAAAACAGATCAATTTTAAGTAGCTTAACCTAGGTTAGTATACTTAAATGACCTTACATGAATGGGTATTTTCATCGGATTAATTAGGGAGAATTTCACGTTATCCTTGGGTCGTCTCATTTCGCTATTAAATATTTAGCGGATAGTTATCTGTTAAATTCTAATCGTTTTTAATCTAAATAAAATGAACAATAAATTATTTTTAAAAATGATCCTATCAACGGACAGGAATGTTTTTTTTTTACACGATGAAGTTGATGCCCATGGGTGCATTTTGCGTCTTGGTATAATAATAAAATTAACCTTTAAACTATAGAAATATTTCTTGCGATTTTTTGTATAAAAAATTTGCGGACTAACCGCTAAATTTTTGCATTGTTTAAGTACCTACTAATCGTATATATTTAATTATTTATTGTTAACAATTCGTTTTTATGCTTTTTATTAATTATTAAGACATTTTATATGAATTACTGCAGTGTCTAATTTTATAATTTATTATGAGTAAGTAAGTAATAGTACATAATATTATAATATAATCATCAAAAATATATTAATATCAATAATCATCATATAATATAATCATATATTATATTCTAAAAATAGAACTAAAAATGCATAACTAATTTAATTACCACATTATGTTTGTACAATATAAACATTGTGTGATGTTGGAAACAGTATTTGATATTATAATAGGTAGGTACAGGCGACCAAAAAAGTAATGCGTGCACCTGAGGCGATGGGCGAGCGGCACAGCATGAAATTCCTTGTAATCCTTTAATTATTAACAAGACCTTTTTAAAGTAGTTAAAGTGGTCGGTTTTCTCATACAGTTCGAAATTCGTTTAACGATACATTTTACGTTTTGCGGGCAATGCAATGTTTTAGGAGTGTCGATATTTTTAAATGTGTAACGTTCAACTTAAAACATTCAAACGTGGTTATTTTAGATTTATAAATTTGTAGATAGGTAGATTTATTTTATAGATAATTTATTATTATTTAAAAATAATAAAGAAACGTTAATAATTTTTTTCATCATACTAAAACGGAACTTTTTATGACGCGAAAGTGGAACGTAAATTATGACCCCAACGTGCACAAAATTATGAAAGTAAAAAACCTACTAATATGTGGAATTCAGATGGCTTAAGTTCTTTACCTAGAAATTCGAAATACATTCACTACGGATTTGAAATCTTTTTAAGGATTACCATCAGTTATCGAAATTTGCTCATAATAGGACAATGTGATCAGTTTAAGAAACTATTATTCTATTAGATCTAGAAGTTGTTTTCTTATAGATTTGCATAAATACCTATATAAATAGTTAATTCTATTATCACAAAATTAACTTGGGCATTCCCGTCATTTCTTTAATCTCAAAATTTCCAATATTATTTGATTTTAATTTATAAACATGCGCTGTAACTGTTTTATTTAATAAAATATTGAATAGGTACCTAATAATCACAATATTTTAATAAAAATATTGTTTTTTAATTAGTTTTAAATAATAAATTACCTATAAGATAAATTTACTTATCTACAAATCTAAATTACCTACCACGTTTGAATATTTAAGTTATGGCAGGTTTAAACGTTACGCATTTAAAAATATCGAAACTCTCGACTACTTCGACTATTCTTACAAAGATCTCGTTAACAATGAAAGGATTACAAGGGATCTCATACTGTGCCGCCCGCTCATCGTCTCGGGCGCATGCATTACTTTTTTGGCCGCCTGTACCTATTACATATCTATATTCCAAAGTAGGTACGGATTTATATCCTTCATATTATGTAGGTATTTGTAATAATTATGTAATTAATTTACAGAGGCACTTATATACAATATCTTGCAAAAAAATTAATAGGTAACATTTTGAAGGATATCATTCGTCCTTTGTTATTATTATGCGTGTTTATCAATGTTTTAAACATAAAGTTTAAAGGTAGACAATCGATAAAGATTATAATACCTACATTATGTATGTACATAGCTATTATGCACATACTCAGAAAGCAATCGTTTTTTGGGAATCATTTAATGCATTTTATCTTTATTTATGAGGGAAAACTAACGTGAAAACTAAACAAACCTATCAAAAACGTTTGAAGTAAGTTAAATAATTAAAAGACGATCGTTAAACAAACAATCGAATAGGTATATAATATTCCAAGTTGGTGTTTCCTGCAGACCGAAGCGAGTTATATTGAGACGTCCTTGAACTTGAAAAGATTTAAAAGGATGCATCGGCGGTTCCCAAAATTCGTAAATTATTGAGCTACAAATTGTTCTACATTCCAGGATAATATTTCATCTATTACCTAATAATTTAATTTTCATCGTAAAATTATTATAGACATATTAGTCAGCGTAATATGAACTTGAGCATGGATATTGAGTTTCAAGGCCAAAGCTTGTTGCTTACATTTTCCTGCATTAATTTCCGTATTGATAGGATGATTAGTCAATCTTTTTAAATCGGTCGCCTGCCAATTTTGCAAGTTTTCTAATATTATTTGCAGCTTCGGAATTAAATTTTTTAATCGATTACAATAAAATGGCATTTCGTATATTGTTTACAGGTAGCTAAGGTATCTATCGAATCTAACAATAAAAAAAGAAACTTTTCTTTATTAATAGTAACGAAGTAAACATTTTTTTGTTAACCAATCGTTTTATAGGTAAGTATCTTGAATATAATCCTGCTTGTTTTGCAAAACTTAACCTTGGCATTGAATTTTGCGGTTGAAGTTCATACTCGCTCAAGGTAGACTGGATAACTTGAATATTGTGATAGGGCAAGACAGCTGACCATTATTGTTTACATCTTATAGTTTTTATTTACAAATGTATTTACCTAACCCATTATTATATCTATATATATACATATGTACAGTCGGGTGCACAATTAATGTCGCAAATCACGAGCATTGGGGAATGCGCGGCACAATGAAGAAATCTACGAAAAGTATTTACGACAAGTAAGACAAATTACAAATACAAAGTTGAACATTAAATATTCTGATCATAATTTGTGTCGTGTGTTTCCGCGCAATGCTCGCGATCAGCGGCATTAATTGTGCACCCGACTGTACAGACGTGTGTATGTATATCTATGAAAAACACCATGTGCTGGTATTGAAAAAATTATAATAGGATATTAGTTTTACAGCAACAGTTGTGCGATTATTTAAAGAAATCAAAGTAATTTTCAATAGTTAGAACATGATTACAATCATTTAGATCTACAATACCACCACTACTTACAATTAGTAGTTTTTTAAAATTTGTCATCAACATCAATATATCCATAAATGTTTTTCAATAAAGTTATTATAACTTTTAAACAACTTGAATCGCGTTAGAAAAAAAATTGAAATTATCCAATCTAATCATATTTAAACATATCATTAAGCATCCCATATATCGAATTTTCAAATAAAACTCAGTTAAGCTGTTATTCAATTAAGAAGTGCCAGTATTAACGATTAGCAATGACCGCGCAAAAATAAATAAAGCAAAAAGTTGTCGACCTTAATTTATTAGAATAATAAAAAAATTTATTTAATTATTTTTTATTTTTAGTATACTAAATCGAAAATTTTATTATTTTATTAATCGTTATGTGTTTTTATTAAATATATTTTAAAATAATTAGAGAAATTATTTAAAAATAAATCAAGCAGGTAATCGATTTGTAGTTAGGCAACTATTCAAACAAAAGTGCATATGTTGCATAAACTACAATGTTGCAAATTAAATTGCGAATTTCATAATAGTGTCGTAACTATTAAATACTACAATTATTAACATAATGCTTGTAATTAAAACACTAACATTATCTAATAGAAGATAAAATGACAATATCGAAAGTCAAGGTTGTGTTTACATAGCTTAACGTGATCGTCAATTATCAAAAGTGCATTTAAATAATAATGTTATAAACACTCATACCGACTATCCAAAAATATTTAACCTTTTGCCAGTGCCAAGTAGGTTTACCTAATTTTTCGACAAACAGCTTACAGACATAATTCTTCAATTAGAAATAATAATTAAAAGTTAGCTAGTGTTAGCATTGACAACATACCTAAATATTGAGAAGTATCACAAAAAACACAACATCACATAATAATTTTAGTTTTTTTCGATTTTAAAGATATTTACGATAACTACTCAAAATTGTAGCACACAAGCAGCCATTATAAACTTCGTCATAGATTGCTGTTTTTGACAACTGCGCCATCTAGCAAAATAATTATATAGCTCCGACTTCCGTCTTTATTTAAATTGTATAAATTGCTTTCAATTAACCCGCTTATTAACGGTTATCCAACTATATTTGTATCATTTAAGAACATCAATATTTTGATGCCTTCTAACTTTTATATTATTATTTATATAGGCGCATAACTGCATCAGTTGTTTTGTAAAACAGTTATTTTAATATATTACTTTGTGTTATAAGAACAAGTATAAAAACTTCTAATTATATTATTAATACACTTGATTGTTATATATAATTTACGTTCATTTTAAAATTTAACCAAAATCAAAGCGTAAGTCGGGTCCATTTTTCGCTCACTGCCCATAACCATTTGGCTGTGGAATCATCTTCTGCTGCCGAAGACACCTCTTTTTCATTGTAATCACTGTAATTCGTAAATATAGTACAAATGCAAATTAACAAAAAAGAACAAATTATCTACCTAAAAAACTTTCCAGAAACCATTTCTAGGTCTGGATCAATTGCAGTGTAAATAACTGTTTGAGCACCTTGCCTGGAATCTTTAATGAAAGGCCACACAAATGGTTTTATTAATATTGTCGCTAACCAACTATTAAAAAATCCCATATGTCGAATTATTTCTGTATCAACAATTCCTGGATGAACTGCATTCGCCGTTACTTTAGTTCCTATAATATTTCTCTATACATATACTTATACATATGTACTTCATGGTAAACTGACATAAAATCAATTAATCAATTTAAAGTATGTTAATTTCAGAACACCAACTTATTTTACAAGATTATGTGGAAAAAGTAATTTAACTTAACTTGATTGAATTTAACACTAGTTAAATTTACAACCTTTGACAAAATTATTTGAAAATTTTTCAGTAACTTGTATCATGCTGCAAATGTTTGTTAATAAGCAATTTCAAAATTCAAATTTCAATGCCTATCTTTGTGGAAATGGTAAACAAGAAAATGGATAAGTAATTTAGAATTTCTTGCAAATATAGATAAAACTGCTGTAATAACTGAATTTAAAAATAATTAGAAACAATAGATATTTCAGCAGCAGTCCATCTAATTGCTTTCTTATACTTAAAAGTAAATATTTTTTTAGTAGGTTTTCTATTATTATTATAATTATGTGGCAAATGATTTAATGTACCTGCGAGTTTGACAGCTAATTCTCTAGTAAACAATATATTAGCCAATTTGCTTTGAGCATATGCATTTCCAGCATTATATTCTTTATCGCTATTTAAATCATCTTTGTTTATAACTCCTCTTAAGTGTGCAATACTAGAAACGTTAATTATTCTGCTTGGTGCAGAAGCCTTTAAATTAAAATTTCAATTCAAAAATTTCAATTACAACTACTTAATACCTTTAAATAATCTAAAAGAAGATTAGTTAACAAGAAATGACCTAAATGATTAACACCAAGCTGCATTTCAAAACCCTCTCTCGTTCTGAATTCCTTTGGTGTTCTCATTACTCCTGCGTTATTAATCAAAATATGTAAATGCTTTTCTTCATTCTTAAAGGCCGATACAAAATCTTTTATAGATTGCAAAGATGCTAAATCACATTGTTGACAATATATGTATTTGTTTTTTGTATCTATTACCATTTCTGCCCGTGTCTAAAACAACGAACTGTTTGTTATTTCAGTTTAAGCATGAACGATACACATACTTCTTCACATTTTTTTAAATTACGACATGCTAAATATACTTTTGCTCCACGTCGTGCAAATTCCCAAGCGATTTGTTTGCCTATTCCTGTATTTGCTCCAGTAACAATGGCTACTTTATTGTCCAAGGGGACATCTTTTCGGTATCTTTGACCACCCATATAATCTCTAAAATTAATAGATACAAATAGAAAATTATAAATACCGATATTAATATTTACTTCATTAAACACGCAAATCCAAATGTTCCAACCACGGCACTTGGGTACAATACGGCTTTAGGAATGTTAAATACCATTCTATATTACTTTAAAAAATAAGAATCACAAACGTTCATTCAAAGAAAATAACATCAGAAGATTTGAGGTTATTTTTCAAGGTTGTTTGAACACAAGTTGAGAATAACCATATACACTTCGTCCAAACCTATATGCAATGTACGTCATCAATGAAAGGTTACTAGATGATGACGTTTCACCATTGACTATATAGTATTATAGACAGGCCATGTCACCAGCACCCCCGCAATTTCGAAATCAAATTCGAACTAGCGCAATCGATTGAGCTACGTTTGAGCCGGATTGAGCCGTAAAAAGTTTCGTTTGAGCTGTTACTTGAAGCTAAAAAATCGACATATTAAGAGGGGGTGCTGCTGACACGACAGCACCCCCGCAACTTCGAAATCAAATTCGAACTAGCGCAATCGATTGAGCTAGTTCGATTTGATTTGATTCGAAATAACGTTAATAATATGTTGAAATGATTTCTAGTGTATATATAGTGACTTTATTGATGTAAAGTCACGCCAAATGAATATAACAGTATTGTTAAAATAAAAAACTTCGTCCATTTATGAATATTCATATTTTTGTCCAATACGAAAATAAAACTTAGATGCAATTTTCGATAAATTGCACTGTTTGTGAAGAAATCTGGGAAAAAAAAAGATTAATGCGTGTTTCCGTCGAAATTCTCGTGCGAGGGTTTTCAAATGAAAAGATTATTGTAAGTATACATTTATAGTAAATTGATAAACCACGTTATCTTTTGTTTAACTGTCACAAAGAAATTCTGGTTAAAATTTCTAAAAACTAAACTCATATGTTGCACATTGTAAATAATACACGTACACGTTGCACATTGTAAATATTAATCTATCTTAATATTATCAATTATTAACAAATAAAAAATACTTTTTAACCAGTTATTTTTTCGTTTTTCACCATTGTTGTTGCTAGAGAAACATATATAGTAAAAGTAATTTATTCTCGTAATTTTTTTATCTAAATTATTAAATTTATTTAACGATAAGTAGGTATTTAATATATGTGTATTTATAAGTACATGATAAATAGTACTACCGTATCTCACCATAATTTATTAGTGAGAAATGCGAGACATTTCTAACAAACGTGTTTTTACTTTAATTCGACTGAAAGTTTGTTGAAGATTTTATAATATTTTATCATATCTATCAGATTAATGGCACCTATATCAATTTGGAAAAAAATGCTTTTGTTTATCAATCTTTATTAGTCACCGAAAACAAGATGACAACATGGAAAAAACAATATAAGAGTGTATACATTTTAGCGAATTTTCATAGAAAATAAAGCTTTTGCAGTTTGCCCGATGACGGGACCCAGACGTGCCCTTTTGGATTTTCTCCGATCTCGACCCTTAGATCACGAAAATAAAGGTCGTTCATTTTGGGTCGGTCATATATATAATCAATTTCTTGTAGACACGATTCCGGTTGATCAATGAAAGTGTCGTACATATGTTAATTATTCTGATGGCATATGTGGTTTGTTGTTCTTAGATAGAATCTTTAATGTTATTTGTTCTTTTCTATTTACAAAAACATCTAGTGTTTTTAACAATATACAGTATACAGTAATAGTGTACAGTGTGTAAAGAAATATTTATAATGAAAATTAATTCGGTTGTAGACGATTCGTGAAAAATAATAAAAAAACATTAATTACATACATAGTTAAAAACTGTAAACGTTAATATGTTTGTTATTGTCATTTGTCCTTAACAGTAATAAGAAACAAGGAGAAAAATATTTATTTCGAGTTAAACATAAATAATCTTAAACTTTTTTTAAATAATACGAGGTGGCAAATCAATAGCTATAAATCAATACCTACTTATCTTGTATCAAGACACCTTAAATTATTTTAGGTAAAATTGGCTAAAAGTCGTTTTCAAATTACAGAAGTACCTAAATAACAAAATGTTTCGTAACGTAATGGTTAGGTACATAAAGTAGGTAAATTTAATTTACTTTATAAAAATATATGACATAAAATTTATTACTTTTCTTATCGTAAGTATTCTACGATTTTTTAATTCAAACATTTCCATAATTATATATAAGTACATACATAATATATATATATAAGAAGGATTGCGAACTTTTAGCAATTACATTATCAACTTTATTATGATTCCATTAACATTAAAAATGAAAAATTATTTGAATAGTTTGTTACCTTATGATAACAAAGATAAAATATGGCCTCAGATATATGTGATTTTTACGGGTAAGCATTTAATATTAATTGTTTATTAAAGTTGCATTAGGTAGCTATCTTTTTCTACTTTGTTAGTAACTTTGGGATCTTTTACTGCCTCTGCTCAATTTAGTTGGACGTCGCCGTCGATACCTATTTTAATTTCAAATTCGTCACATATGAACGTTTTAACGTTGGAGGAAGCCTCATATTTTAGTATTTTGCCACCCATCGCAACGGCTATTTCGGCTCCATTAATTTCATTATTAACCGACATTATTGGCAGAAGAAAAACTGTTATGTTCATGGCCGTTCCTCATATTTTAGCATGGATTTTAATAGCTGCAGCGAAAAATATTCATCTTTTGTATTTATCCAGAGCATTATCCGGTGTAAGCGATGCCATTCTTTTCAGCACAATTCCTACTTACGTCGGAGAGGTTGCTATTCCTAGTGTGAGAGGTTCTTGGGGAAACATGGTGGCCGTTGGCGTATATTTTGGACAATTCTTGGTTAACGTCATCGGCGCTTATTTCGATATATATACCACAGCTTTAATTTTTTTGAGCGTTCCTATTCTTCAGGTCGTTCTTCTTTTATTTGCGCCTGAATCGCCGTATTATTTGATAATGAAGAAGAAAGAGGACGAAGCACGGACTGCGTTAAAGAGATTGAGATGGAACGAAAATGTAGAGCAAGAATTTAAATCTCTTATTAAAGATGTAAATCGACAAATATCAGAATCGGGAACTTATAAAGACTTATTTACGATTAAGGTCAACCGAAAAGCCTTAATAATATCTATTGCTTTACGTGGATGTCAACAATTAAGTGGCCTTCCAGCTTTTGCGGTTTATACGCAGTATATGTTTAATAAAGCTGGAGGTAATTTTTCGGCTTCGACATCGTCGATAATTTATACTGCAGTTTTACTTGTAATGTCAACTGCTGCCGCTTTTCTTGTTGATAAATTAGGCAGAAAAATTTTAATGACTTTCTCAAGTTTATCGTGTGCATTTATATTAGCAACGCAAGCTACGTATTTTTATTTTAACGATAACACGGACATAGATCTATCGCAATTTAATTGGTTTCCCCTAACGGGTATGTTAATTTATATCGTCGTATGTTCTTCGGGGATAAGCATTATTCCTACTTTGATGCTAGGAGAACTTTTTTCTGCCAGCGTAAAAAGTAAAGCGTTAGCGATACTTAACATCAGCTTCGCGTTGTACATTCTTACGGTATCTAAAATGTTTCAAGTATTGACGTCAAACTACGGTTTGTATGTACCATTTTATTTGTTTTGCTTTTTTTGCGTTTTATCGACAATTTTCTCGCATTTCTATTTACCAGAAACGAAAGGAAGAACGTTAGAGACAATACAGCAAGAGCTAAGAGGAAATATGTAGTTACAAAAATAATATCAATAATGTTTAGTAATTAATTAAATTATTAATTAAGATTTGTTATTAATTATAAGACTGACAGTGTTTAAGTAAATTATTTTTTATATTGCGTTATCTTATGTTTGATATATGTACTTATCCTATGTAATTCCTGAAAAAGGGCCATAAATTTTGGCCAAGACGAGAAAAAAGTTTAAATTTAAATATAGGTTCTAAACCCAGTATCTCCACCAAATTTGAGAACAATAACCTAAAATTTTTGAAGGAACGTTGATCCAATATTTTGTTAGAGCTGTAAATTGAATTCATATCGAACAATTTGCGGGTGACCTTCGCAGTCTGCTTGTTTACCAATATTTACCAATAATTACCAATATTTTACATGTTTAATGTTCATAGTCGTAATATGCTTACATCAAAAACATTCAAAAACTGTGCACGGTCACCCACAAAATTAAATCGAATTCAAGATTACCTACTTATAACTACTTAAATTTTGCTTTTAGTATCTATTTATTTGTACTAAAATTCTTTTCTTGCGTTGGTCTTTCCATCGTCCCCAAAGTTTCTGGCCCATTTCAGGTAAACCCTGTATGTTTTTATAATTAGGTACTTTTGTATGCAATATTGCAAAATTCCTTCGATGGTTTTCTTTTTCGTTTTCAATTTTACTAAGCACTGTGTAAATATCTACTTTTATTTATAATGCTTCGGTGCCTATTAAATTATCGCATTTAACTTTTCTATCTAGACCCTTCTTTCTTCTTTTTCTTTTTTACCAATTTATCCGTTATTTTGTTATATATTTGAAATTATTGCTAGTTAAGTTTTTAGACACCTATTTTTTCATTTTATATTTCAGTGTAGTTTTCCAAACTTTATATCTAATTACATTGAGTGTTATCTCTCGAATCTATAGATACTCACCTAAGCATTTCATCAAGTGATTTCATATATTATAAATTAAAAGTTTTGCAACACATATTCTATGGACAAAAATTTTATCCATTCCTTTAAATGGATGCTTACCAATTATTATTATTGTTTGTAGTGTTTTCACCTAAAGCTTTGTCTGATTTTGTTAGGTTACGAATGTAGCCAAATTAGTCGTCCAATTTTCCAACTTTTTGCTTTGTGTTAAATTTTTTTAACGATTGGCATATTAGTATGAATTTGAATCAAATAATATTTTAAAAACAAATGTAACTTGGTCTATATCATTTTTTAAATAATAATTTATCCATGCCTGCTTATTTATTGTCTAATTGTAAGTGTTTTAGAAGACTTTTTATCCACGAAAGAAAGTTACACTTTTTTGAGAGAATAAAATGCAACTAAAACACGAATGCAATACAACGCTTTATCCATGATCAATTCATAATTGAGCCATAATTATTATACGAATTTAATCAAAAAAACATAATCTAACGCCTCGATGTCACATCGAGTGTCGCTTCAAAACGCATGTCAGTGAAACTCGGCAGGCTTTGCCAGGTACGTTAACTTGGTTCCCCTCATTTACAATTTTAAGAAAAGGCGTTTTGCGCTAAACGCACAGTAGCTAGCGCCCAAAAATTAGAGCTAGCACCATATTGATATATAATATATTAATGTACTTGTAATATTTATTCATACACTGTAAAATAAAAAACGAATTTCTACAAATACTTATCTGTTCTGAACTTCAAGGTTTTAGAAAAACTTGTTATTTATCTATTGATTTAAAAAAAAACAAGAACACAACGGCCTGGCATGTTCGTTACAAACTCATAGATGGCTCTCGTTATATTGTACATTTCCTAAATACTTTAAAAATAAGTACTCGGGTAAATCTGATACCATTAAGGAATTATAGCTAATGCAGTCATAACGAATTTGGAGCTTTAGCGAAGTTAGACAGTAAGAGCGCACAGCCCTGCTTAAATGCATAAGCGATAAACAGATACATTGTGTTTGCGAGTGCATCTATGGTACTTTAAAAGGAAAAGCACCCTTATCAACAGAGGAGAAAGGTCAGATTTTTCGTCACAAGAAGATATTGTGAAGACTGGTGAAACCGGGTGAATCTATAAAAAGAAAAAGGAAAATATTGATCCAACAAGGAGGGGCTCTTTTACCATTAATTTTGGCACCGCTGCTGAGTGGCATATTAGGAAGTCTTTTTAATTGAAAATGGGGTATACAAAGAAAATGGTTTTGATTCCTCCTGAACTAATACAGCGTTTAAAAGCACCGGAAACAGGACAATTCGATGTTTTATCACAATTAGACAAGGAAATGCAGCAAATTTTAAAGTCTAAACTACCGGATCACGACAAGTGGATTCAATACAGACAAGGACTTCAAAGATATTTATATTTTGTCGATAAAACACGGTAGCCTATCAGTTTATTAGTGAAAGAGTCAACACCAGAACCCTTTTCAAATACCGATATCATAAACACGGTACCAGATATCTATAAGAAGAAAGCTGAAAACCTTATACATTTTTTAAATACCGCAGGAAGTATAGCTTGGGATAAGAATGAACTGCAACAATAAAGGGCGAAGTCCTGTCGTCATCCAATATCGCCGATTTGGTTAACGATATTTTAAGACCTAGAAAAAATTCAAATCCTGCTGGATGGCAGAATTTTGCAACATACTTAAATGAAATTAACATGCCATATGAATTCACCGGAAGCGTTAAACGAAGAAGAATTTCACCGAACAAGTCATCATCAAAAGAGATGGGACAAAATAGAATGTTACAGGAAACGTCTATAAATAAAGACAAACCATCTTCAACAAAACGTGAAGTGTCTTCAGTATTAAGAGAATGGGAAACTTTAAAACTTTAAATGGAGTTATTGTGAAACCAGGCTACCGCAGAATAACAAAGGCAAATTTATTACGACGGCCATCGACGATATCTGTTATATCGAATAATTTAATAATTCTCTAACCTGTGAAAAATAAAAAGAATACTTGTCGCATATCATCAATATTTTAACAAATTTTTGTTTTTGTTATAATCAACTATGTTATACTTAAATAAATAATATACCTACTAGGCGCTTTTATTTTATTTACTCTATTTTCATCTGACTCGAGATTTTTACTTAATTTTTCAGTTTTATTTTAATTCAACACTTCAACCCAAGCGAGTTAATTGTTATATTACTACTATAATAATATGCTAATATTACTATCGTGGCGAAAACATCGACGTTTTCGGTCGATTTAAGACCGAATCGGTTCGGAGGTTAACTTAATAACCGAACGCAAGTACGTATTCGATCTAAGCCGTTTTGGCAACGAGGAACCTCCAACGAGTTGACGAGCTAAAAAAATTAAGTAAACTATGTAAAGTAGACTAAACTATGTTAAGTAAACTATCGACTATGCCCCGATGAACGTGGAAGTTGGTGATGTAAATATCCATTTCACAACATACACGACGTTTTCTGTTCGAGATAAATTAATTTTTTTCACGTTGATAACAAGTCGTTTTACCAGCTGTGACATTTCTTGCAACGGACAGCCTGTTTGTAGGTTAACGTAACCTCGAAGTCAACAAATGTAGTTTCGTCAATAGGTGTCTATTTTGGATGGTAATTAATGACGAACCGAAACGAACGTATTTCTGTATAAGCTCACGGACAGGTTATAAAATTGGAACAGCTTTCTTCGGTAACAATAAGTCGACTTAATTTAAGATGTTTCGACGCCATCCATCCGAGGGAATAAAAGTGGTATTTAAATGTAATTATTGTTTGCTACAATTTTGACTCGTAACTTACGATTTTAGCGAAGAATTAACGATACTTCGACGTTACCTAAACGAGAAGTAATTCCAATTGGGCTAATTTTAGAGGCAATGTTTATTGGAACAAAAAGTCGTACGATTGTCTCGGGATACAAATCGATAATAAAAATTAGGGCGTACCATTTAAAATAAGGAAGTTGGTGTCCATTTCCGTTGTAATCCGGAAAGAATCGGAAAACTGTTGACTGTTTCCATCTTTCGTGAAATTCTCGAAGATGACTAATCAGAGTTGGAATATATGGCGTTTGTTAATTGTTCGAAGTTTTGCGTATATTGACTTATCGCCATAATTTTAAAGATTATTAATATCGGCCAAAAATTTGTATCTTTATTATTTCCATAAGAGCGGGCTTAACACTACAAGCCGCAGATTAAATTTGAGTGTAAGTGATCGATCGTAACCGTCGAAAGGATTAATTATAATCGTCCTTGCATCACGTTAAACGTTAATAACCATGTTTCTTATTAATAAGTGATTTGTTGTTTCTAAAATATTCGTATAATTGTAGAACGGCCAAGAAAATTTGTTTTGGTCGTTATGTTAATGGTCGCATTCAGGGAATTGTTGCGTTGAAACGCTGCAGCGCTGTAACGCTTTATCTTGCTTGAATAAACATTTTTGGTACTAGTTATTTTTCAGCTTTTAATTCTTAGGTTGGCAATTTTGTTTGTAAAACACTCAAATTTTTATGTAAAACTTACCTTGTAATATCTTCAACCTTTCTTCTTATGTTACTGCAAGGGAAATGACTTCGTCTCCGAATTGTAACGTTATAAGCCATCTTTATTTTTTGCATAAACCAAAACATACACAAGCAACATAATTTGTTAGGTTAGAACGCATGGATGCGTCATTGCTTTATTTAGTTATAAATCGACAAAGCGGAATATTTATATGCTTTAATGCTTTACTAAAGCGCTGCAGCACTGCGAGTAAAGCAGACACCATTCAGAGCATCGCTTCGATAAACCGCTACAGCGCTACCATTCCCTGAATGCGACCAATGACTCGAAAGGAAATGTTTTATTTCTTTAGCAAATTTTACTAAATACGAACCTGTAATGAGAATTACACTTTTTTTTTTTAATTCAAATTATATATTAATGTTTTTTTGTAATTATACCTACCATAAATTCGAATAGTTTCTAAATTAAAATTATTAAAACTCGAACAGTTTATCCATATATTTCAAACCTGTTTGGGTTTATCGTCGGTGGAATATAACGACTAAAAATTTGGTTATAATATTCTTCCAAATCTTTCTTTTCGATACAGACACATTTATTAACTTTGATATGGAGTATTTCAGATAGAAACTGTTTTTTCTAATTTCTCTCGTATGTCCAAAATTTTAATATTTTCATAATAAAATCGAAGAAATTTTTCAGTTTATGTGTATATGAAATTGATATTAATGTTAAATAACTTAAGATATTTTCAGTGTGAGTTGAGTTGAGTGAGAGATGTGAGATGTTGAGTGTACCTAAAGTAAAAGAATGACATTCATGAATTATTATGATCAACATTTTCAAGATATTTTTAATTTTTTATTGGTGCATTTTTAGTTTTGGGAGAAGCACCAACTTTTATGAAAATAGAACAAGAGTCCACGAGACCCGTGATATACAGTTGAGTGGTTAGTTCTAAATTATATTTTACAAATTATACTCCTCAAAACTAAACTATTTCAAAATCACGACAAATTTAAAGTAGCAGCGAGGCTTTCAGGCTCATGGTATGCAAAAAAATTAATTTTGATTCGATGTCTATTAGTTTCTTGATATAAATACCTATTATATTATGTATTATTCAATTAAAGAATTTTTGAACAATATGTAATGAACATAATAAAGCAACCTTCTCAATTTAGAAAATGATTTTTGTGTCTAATTTTATTATTATTTTAAATAAGACTTATGTTGATAAAACAATGTCTACTTAAAAATACGTAGTTTTGGCCTTCGAGTCGCATGCGTTGTATGAAATTAACAAATTAAAAATATTTTGGTGGTACGAGTTGCACACAAGTTAGGTACGAGGTTGGGCCGTCTTTCAGAGTGAGAAGCACCCAAAGAGCGCGAGCACAGCGATTGGCCTGTCTTAACAAAT
Organism: Rhagophthalmus giganteus; assembly: GCA_036326145.1. Taxonomy (NCBI): domain Eukaryota; kingdom Metazoa; phylum Arthropoda; class Insecta; order Coleoptera; family Rhagophthalmidae; genus Rhagophthalmus; species Rhagophthalmus giganteus. Next base: position 55,137,446 of record JARFJA010000001.1, read on the forward strand.
CAAAAATGTTTTGATGCTACAAGTTGCACACGAGTTAGATGCGAGGTTGAACTGTCTTTCAGAGTGCGAAGCGCCCAAAGGGCGCAAGCACAATAACTGGCCTGTCTTAACAAATCAAAAATCTTTTGGTGGTACGAGTTGCACACGAGTTAGGTGCGAGGTTGACTCTTCTTCTGAGTGCGAAGCGCCCGAAGGGCGCGAGCACAACTACTGGCATGTTTGGTTTCTGTAATAATATAAAATTATAATGCTGATAATAATTTAAGTAATTCGCTTTCTGCTGGAAATGTGGTTTCATAATTTGAATAGATGTCTCATAAAAACTGTTGTGATATAGATATCGAAACAACAGAAACATAGATTTAAGTAACATATTATGAAAACACGCAAATAAACAAAAGGAATAAATTACTTATATCTATACTTATGAGCGTGTGGTAGTAGATTTGATAATAATTTACAAAATCATTACCTACAAGGACACTACTATTCATTGAATAAAATCACACTGCAACTGAAAAACGACAATACCTTACCAATATAAAAATATTGAGAATAGATTATAGTAATTTAGATTAATTTTTATGCCCTTTGTTCTTAAAAATGGTTAATTTTTAACTTTTAACGTTGTGTTTGTAGTACGTAGCTATGCTTTATCTATTACTCAAGGTGGTTTTTATTCCCTGAAGTGACGTATTTCTTTAAAATACTATTGTATGTTTGATTGCAAATTTAATAATTTCTTAACCTTATTAAGAAAACGCAATGAGTTTGTTGAAAACTAGAAGGTTGGATGTATCTATACAAATCATGAATCTTTCGTAAAGATGCCGCGTTTTCGTAAACAACGTATATTAATATTGGTTTCATTTGATAAAATTTTTCAATATTGCGGACCCTAATAATTTCCCCTTAATGATAAATATTTGACCAATTCTTTTTTATTTTTTTAATACCCACAGCTGTACATTTAGAAAAAGCAGATTTTTATGCTTTAGCGTGTCCTTTTAATTCAAGTTGTATTTCTTCAAGCGTCTTTCTTTTAGTTTCTGGTATACAGTAGAATACAAATAATATTGCAACCAAAGAAATTCCAGAAAATACAAAAAAAGGAGTATGTACCCCGTAAGATTCTGATAACCAGAAAAATAATTTGGACGAACTACTCGTACCACAAGAGGAAATAAAGTGTAGAATCACTGCAGCTTTGGCTTTAACGCTGGCAGAAAACATTTCTCCTACCATGAGAGTTGGAATTGTTGATAGTCCGACACTACGAGTAAGCGAATACAATAATAGTCCACATATGGGAACCCATTTGAACCACGACACATCGTAATGTTTGGACTGCATGTAAAAGAAAATCCCTTCAAATGAAAGTGAAATTGTGGAACCTAAACATGACAACATCAAAAAGGGTTTTCTACCAAACTTATCTATAAGACCTATACCAAACATACTCCAAAAAATAAAATTCACATTATATAAAATAGACAACATTTTGTGCGATATTTTAGTATTAGCTTGTTGTAAAATGTATTGGTTATAAAAATTAATAGATCCTCCTCCTGCAAAGTGCTGTAGGGTTCTAAGCGAAATCATAATCAATAATGCTTTGAAATTGCATTTAATCAAAAATACATCTTTCATTCTACCGGGTTCGGAAATTTGTCTTTGAACATCATGACTTATTTGGGAAAGTTCATCTTCCACATCTGGAGAACCTCTTAATTTCGATAAAGATTTTTGGGCCCCCTTTTTGTTACCTTTCATAAGAAAATAATACGGAGATTCGGGCATCCAAACGAAGGTAACCACAAAAAGAATCGGACATAAAATAGCAATTAAAGCTGTTAATCTAATTTTCACATAGGATCCAATACAGTTCATAAGTAAGATGCCGAATCCCATTGAAATTCCGATAGTAACGCCTAACCTTCCTCTAATTTTTGCCTGGCCTATTTCGCAAACGTATATCGGTAGTGTAGTATAAACTCCAGCTTCAGCTATACCGGCAAGTACTCTGGCAACGTACAGCATCCAAACGGCAGTTGAAAATGACACTAGTAACCAACAAGAAATTAGGGGAATTACTAGTGATAATAGAGCCTTCTTCCTTCCAATGTAATTCATTAAAAAACCACTTATGGGACTGCCTATAATACAGCCTGCAGGTCCTAGCATAACAATATACGATACCTCGGCTTTAGTTATTGGATAGCTAAGTTCTCCATCTAGCAGTTTTGGAACTGTCGGCGTTGGCCATCCATATGATAGTCCACAACTTGTTGCTATAAGTATAGCTAAAACGGAAATGTATTTAATTTGCAATTACAAAATACCTACCTATCTACAATTTACCATATTGTTATCGCATTTACCTGATAATGTTACCCGATATTGGGACATATGTGAATTCTTTCTTGATTTAATAGGTTCCATTTTATGTATGCTCCCCAAATATTTTATACGTTAAGTTAAAACTTAACAGTATTGTACCTACGGTTAAAAGTACAAATAAAATTTTAGTATAAAAATGATTAATATTTTATAAAATTGAGATCTGTCACATTTATTGAAACATATATAATGAAACTTCTCAATATCGGACATCCGCGGTACCGAAAAAGTTGACCGTTGTTAGGAAGTGTTCGCTAATATGAAATACATTACACACTATAAAACAATGCCGGTACTTTAAAAAAGTCTCCGGAATTTGGAAGATTCCGTTATTTGCAGGTGTCCGTTAAGAGAAGTTACATTGTATATATTTATACAGTTTACTACAAAAATATTATGATTAATCTGTAGGTAGAATATTATTTTAAATGGTGAATTAGACTACAATGAAAGAATTTATCACTATTAATATTACTAATATATAAAATTTAAAAAAAAACGATTCATTACATAACACTAACACATACTTTAATACAAGTGGTAAGCCAAAAATTAATTTTTAAAAAAAAACGCGTTGACGTCAGTAGTGCTCAACTGTACGTTTTGCAACGTTGCATGGGGAACGAGTAAGACATATACAAATTGCAGCAGTACAAGTGAAAAAGAAAGTGTTTGATTTCAGATATAAAACTGGACGTGTAAAACGACTAAAGTTTCTGGATTACCACAATATAATCTATATTTAATATCCGTTTAACGTTCGTGTTGGCTGAATCACACTATTTGGAACGTAACCCAAGACAGCGTCGAACGAAATTGATTATACGGCCTATACAAATCTATATGTAATTCACGTCATCAATAAAAAGTTACTGTTGTGGATTGTTTATGTGTAAATCAGTTTAAAGTTTAGAAAGTGACATATTCTATAGATGATTTACCTGCGCTCCATATTAGATGGTATAAATAAATACTACAATTTATTAGAAATGTAAAAATACGAGGTACGAAGTGACAGCATTGTGTGAAATGCCATCATCTAGTAACATTTTATTTATTATTTATTTATTTATTTTATTTTCGCATCAACCTCTAAGGGTTATTAGCGTAAAAGATTTGGTGGTTTGATTTATACATTGATTGAAAAATTACATTTTATATATACATGATTTATTTTAAATTTTGACCTGAATAGATTTAATAAAGCTGATGGTGGATTTAATGTCGTCGTTTAGAGCAGCGTGAATATTGTCTGGGATGTTGTATTGGGATCTTGCTTGGGCGTACTTCTTGCAGGATAAAATTAAATGTTTGATGGTGATAATGGTGTGGCAGGTGTCGCATATCGGTGGTTCTTCTTGTTTAAGTAGGTGTTCGTGAGTTAGTTTGGAGTGTCCAAGTCTAAGACGAGTAGCGATTATTTGTTCATTTCTGTGGGGAGGAATCTTAGGGAAGGTTCGGGTGGATGGTTTTATTTCGGAAAGTTGTAGGTTATGTTGGCACGTCACATTTGTCACGTTTTAAATGTTGCAAAACCAAAGTTGCTTTACATGTCTATTTTTTCATTAAACAAGCCAGGTTGTCTTTCTCGCTTACACTAGTACCAATCCATATATATAGCTTATCCAAACCTATATGATGTTCACGTCATCAACAAAAAGTTACTAGATTGTTTATTTGTAATTCGGTTTAAAGTTTGGAAAGTGACATATTCTATAAATGATTTACTTAGGCACATATTAGATGGTATAAAGAAAGACTACAATTTATTAGAACTGTAAAAATACGAGGTACGAGGTGACGACACTGTGTGAAACGTCATCATCTAGTAACCTTGTATTGATGACGTGAACATCATATAGGTTTGGATAAGCTATACTTTAATCATTTTATTATACAATTCCAAATGTAGGTTTAGACACCAATGACGTCACAGTGATTTTTAAACATGAATTACGGGCTTCATATTTAAACTATGAAAAAAATTCAAAGTGTATTCTTATTTTTGTTATTCGATCTTATAATTACGATAATAAAAAAATATAGTTTAATTCCCCATTATCATGAACACGAGCAAGACCGGTGGGCGGGGAAAAATAAAAAATATATGACCGACCCAAAATGAATGATCTATATCTTCGTGATAAAGGGGTCGAGATCGGCGAAAGTCCAACAGGACAGGTCGGGTCCCGTCATCAGACTGGCTTCAATAGCTTTATTTTCTATGAATATTCGCTAAAACTAAGTACTTACCTAATTGATTTTTAAATCGTACAATTTTATATTTACAGTTTTGTAGCTAATTGAATAATTGAGGAGATATGGTTATTTTTTTATCATTATTTCAATTATCTATTTAAATAAATTGTTTTCAAATAAATAATTTATAAATTAATAGATATAATAAATATATTTTTATAAATACAATAACTATAATTAAAATTCTATATTTTTTATATTCTTGAGCAGTTATAATAAGTTAAACATTCGTTGTTTACGTTTGAAAAACATGATTTCGAGTAGATATTAGTGTTGAATTTTATTGAACATTGTTTTTTAAGAATACGTATCTAATTGTAAGTATTTATGTTGTGCTATTTAATTCGATATGCTCAAATTCATCTTTTAATTCGACCTTTCCCTTCAAAATCTGTTGTATTTCTTCCAAACTCTTTCCTTTCGTTTCTGGTACACACCAATAACAAAGTAAAGCTCCCAAAAAACAACAAAATCCAAAAACGAAAAACGGCGTGTGTATTCCAAATGAATTCTCTAACCATTGAAATAATTTTGTACTAATACTTGAACAGAAACCGAAATAGATATTTAAAACGCTGAGAGCCTTACATTTAACACTAGCAGATAGTAATTCGCCGGCCATAAGATTAGGAATCATCAATAATCCAATTGCGTTTACAACATAATATAATATCATTCCTATAAGTGGTATCTAAGAAATTCGAGATACATCATATCCATATCCTTGACAGACAAAAAATACACCTACGATAAAAAGTGTAGCTGCACTACCAACACTAGATAAGATTGTTAAAGGTTTTCTGCCGCATCGATCAACAAATACCGAGCTAAATGTCGTTATTAGTACTTGAATCGCGCAACATATGATTGCGGATGTAGATGGAGTTAAACCGCCACTGACATTATAAAAAATAAATTGCGTATAAAATGCTAGAGCAGATACGCCAGATAGTTGTTGAAGGGTTCTTAATCCACAGACAATAGAGAACGCTTTTAAATTTACCTTAATAACAACTATATCTTTCTACCATGTTCCGAAAGTTGTCTTTTTACGTCAATTATTATATTGTCCAATTCGTCTTCTACGTTACTTATTCTTCTTGATTGTTTTAAAACTTGACGAGCGTTATTAATACGATTTTTCATGACAAAATATTAAGGAGACTCCGGCATCTAAAAAATAATACTAAAAATAATAACGGCAAAGAGAGTAAAATGTACGCAGTCTCTCTTAAAGACATAAAAGATCCATAACGGTTAATCAGCAAGGTACCAATTACAATTCCAAGAGAATGACTGGTCCCAATAACACCTCTAACTTCAGGCTCTAAAATTTCGCACATATAAATAGGAAGTCCCGTGAATACCATTCTTGCTACGTACAACCAAACTTTGGTACACGTCGATGCTCCAATGAATAACCATCCAAGAATTTGGGGCAGCGCTAAAATCAGTAACGTATTCTTTCTTCTCGCTTTATCCAATAAATATCCACTAAGTGGACTACCGATAACATAACCTAACGGCGCTATTGATACAACGCAAGATATTTCTTCATCAGTTAACGCAAATGGAAAATCCTTTTTTTTTAAGTTTAGGTATCGAAGAGGAAGGCCACCCTATTTGCAAACCAGATCCAATGGCCAATAGTGATGCTACAAATAGAATGTACGTCAATAAATTCATAATAATACCAAATAACCGTACCGACTAATACAGATATAAATTGTGGCCACTGCTTTGTATTTTCTCGAGGAAGAGCCGTTTCCATTATTAATTACAGTTATCAATTTGTAAAAATGTCGTACGCAAAACGTTGGATTTTCTTAAATGCCATGCTGATCATCTGTCATTAAATTACTAATTTGTGATTCACTCAAATCTATTCCAATAAAAAATTATAGATAAGCTTGATGTAACAATTATGAATATTATACGGTATCCAAGATAGGTTCCAATACACGTCGTTAATAAAACCTCGTATTTTCGTAGTTCTAATACATTGCGGTCTTTTTTTATACCGTCTAATGTGTTTGCGAGTAAATCATCGATATAATGTGTCGCTTTTTAAACATAGAACGGAATTACAAATCTACAATTCGGTAAATTTTTATCGATGGCGTGCATTGGAACATATCTTGAATAACGTATATTACATAATATTATCTGTATATTATAAAGGTTGGGGGTCATCCCGTCACTTTATTGCGAAATATTTGTATCTATATTGATACAGTGTTTGGAGTTAATTATGTATTTGACGATAAGTATGATTTAATGGGTTTTCCAATTTAGTGTGTTTTGGATGTTTCGATTCTGTTTTGTTTATTGCATGTGCGTTTTTTTTTTAATTTTTCGGCAATTGTGGGTTTCTTTTTAATATTAATTTGGATGAAAACTTGTAGGTACATTGTTTTTATTTAAAGAGGAGCTTGTGAAATTTAAGTTTCAATATGGTAAAGCTGATTCCTTAATATTCTAAAAAAGTGTCTGCCTGAATTGATTAGCATATATTCGCTTAGTTGCCTATATAAAACAATTTAAGAGGATACTGAAAACGTTACCGCTATTTAGAGGGATTTTAATCACTTCAAATATATTTCAGGTTAATTTAAAGCTGCGGCAAAAGCGCTAAAAGCTTTTTAACTTTCAATTCTACCAAAAAAAAATTAAAACCGCTTGTCTCGCATTACCTCTGTCCAGATGTATACCTATACATATATACTTTGTAACGTCACCTAAATTAACACAAATAAAAACATTTATTTGCAATTAAGTAAATGGATGGCATTGCCTACTTGTAAATAAATTTTTATATTATTGTGGTTAATGGATGGTTAATTGCTTGTAATCTATGTATGAAATTAAAATTTATCATTTAAAATATAGAAAAGTTTAAAAAAGCTATTTCCAAAATAACATCAATAAAATCACTTACAATTACATTTAGTTTTCTAACTTTTAATTGAGACATACCTACATACGTCTACATATACAGTGTATTAGATTTTATGTGTCACGGCAAATATTTCGGCTATTGTATGAATTAGTAAAAAATGTTGTATGTGAAAGTTGTTAGATTATTTATTCTTAATAATGTGTCAAAATCAGAAAAACAATTGAACATCAAATAATTCAGATAAAGCAAATAAATGTAACATTTTAAATGGAACGTACCCAGTATTATTACATATTCTGAAACTACAAGAATTGATCTTTACAATAGTATATCACATGTTATACTTATTTCATTAATTAAAGGCGTAATAGAATAAATAACCGAACACGTTGAACACGTACAGTGTAAACAATGTTCCGACGACGCACACTTTCATCTTTGCATGTTCTATTAAGTAGAGCCGAGGAGGCCGTGATATGCGCTCACTTGTTATCGCTATGTGTCAAAGTGGCTAAGTAAATTGTTAATTGTTAATTTTCATCTCGTGACACATAATGAGGGATAGTTATTATTCTAATAATGAAAAAATGGATATGTTGAGAGTGTACATCAGATGCAATGATAATCCTAAAGAAGCTTCTGTATTGTATCGAATCTTGTATCCACAAAGGGTACAATCACATCCTCGCACGTTTGCAAGAATTGAACATAATTTACGAAGAAATGGATGTTTTAATGCTACAGTGCGAAGACCAAGAAATGAGTGTGCAGCACATGATGAAGATATTATGATGTTGGCATATTTTAGAGCACATCCAAGAAATTCAATCCGTGAAGCAGTAGCCGACATAGGTATAAGTCATCACAAAGTATTTTCTATTCTAAAAAAACATAACATGACCCCCTATAAAATTAAATTGGTTCACAGTTTAACAGCTGGTGATTCTGATAGAAGGCTAATATTTTGTAACTGGCTTAACAATAATCAACATTTAGTGGATGTCATTCTTTAGAGCGATGAATCTAATTTTAACAATAACGGAATTTCTAACAGAAAAAATGATTATTTCTGGGATGCAGAGAATCCACGTCGAATTCGGGAATGCAGGTTCCAACATGGGTTTTCTATTAATGTCTGGCTTGGTGTATTAGGTGATACTATACTAGGTCCTTATTTTTATCGCGGAACGCTTAATGTTGAAAGGTATGCTAATTTCCTTACGACGGAATTCGAAGAATATTTGGATGATATACCCCAACAAGTGCGTCGTGATATGTGGTTACAACAGGATGGCGCACCTCCTCGCAATGCAAGGAACGTCAAGGATATTTTAAACGAAAAGCTTGGTGCGAAATGGATAGGAAATGGTGGCCCTATAAACTGGCCGGCACGATCGCCAGACCTCTCTGTGTTGGACTTTTTTGTTTGGCGATATGTTAAATCAAAAGTTTGTTACATGTCCACAAAATTTAGAGGATCTTACGAATGGCATTCATAGTGCATGTGCTCAAATAACACCAAACATGTTGCAAAAAGTGCGACGAAATTTAATAAGCAGATCTCCGGGAAAGTATTACAAACAACGGGGAGCACTTTGAACAAAGAATTTAGATGTTAAGTAGGCATTACATACAATTTTATAATTAACTTACTTATTCATATATTGGTTTGTTCATAATGTTTAGTGTTTAATGTTTAATGATTAGTTATTTAGTGTATTACGCCCAGTTAATTAATGAAAAAGTATAACATGTGATATATCGTTGTAAAGATAAATTATTGTAGTTTCAGAATATGTAATAATATTGGGTACGTTCTATTTAAAATGTTAAATTTATTTGTTTTATCTGAATTATTTGATGTTCAATTGTTTTTTTGATTTTGACACATTATTAAGAATAAATAATCTAATAACTTTCATATATAACATTTTTTACAAATTCATACAATAGCCTAGATATTTGCTGTGACTCATAAAATCTAACACACTGTATACATAGTCGATCTTGGACATTCGCGTGGGTTACGTTCCCGTGGTCCCCGAAAATGATGAAAATCCGCGAGTGACTCCAACCATAAAATTTAGTTTCGCCACGTCGGCGTCGCTCAGTAACACGTTGACGTCCGTTAATTGATTTTATTATCGATTTTCAAATTGATTATAAATAAATTTTTTTCGTATTTATTCATCAGGTAACTACATATTTGACTGAAAAGTTAGTATTTTAAAGTCGTACCCGGCAACATTATTTTGAGTAATTACTGAGCTTTGACTGTAATTATTCATTTTGTTTCGTCTTTATAATACGTATTTAACATTTTAATGACGGACTGTGTTTGTAAATATATGTTTTATCTACACTTAAAAAATGTAAATAAACGTTTTTATTACATTTTATTTACTTTTGAATTATGCATTTCGACTTACGAAATAATTCTTTACATTATGATGTGTTTAGATACTTACCTACACTTCGTTCAAACCTATAAGCAATCACGTCATCAATAAAAGGTTACTAGATGATGACATTTTACATAATGCTGTCACCTTGTACCTCGTATTTTCACAGTTCTAATAAATTGTAGTCTTTCTTATGCCATTTAATATGTGCACAGGTAAATCATCTATAGAATATGTCACTTTCCAAACTTTAAATTGAATTACAAATAAACAATCTAGTAACTTTTTGTCGATGACGTAAATTGCATATCGGTTTGGATAGGCCATAGCTAGATAGGGAGCCGAAAAATTCCCTGACAACAATTCACCGTCGGAATATTCCCCGACTGGGAAATTCTCCAATTGGAAAATTGGGGACAATTTCAGCAAACAATTCAACGAATGGAAAATTCCCCGACTGCATTTAAGACTGTACACATGGGGTTCGAAAATATCACTTAATAAATCACGAAATTTTTGCTAAAGCTAATTCATCGATAGATAGAGAGCGACTGTTATTGCCTGCAGTATAAAAATTGTGAATATAAACATGTTTGCACTATACACATTATTTACATTATTGCTTATAATTTAAAAATTATGGATCGGTTATTCAATCGCTAGTTAATTTTGACCATTAATTGATCACTATCGACCCTAAAGGGTCGGTTTATTAATCGCCAGTTAACTCTGATGATCAATCAATTGCTATAGAAATAATTATTAGAAACAATTGTTTTTATAGCGTTTCCTTCGGCATTAGCAAGTCAAAAAAAGTAGTGTTATCGAAACGGTGAATTATAGAAAACAATTATTCAATAAATATTTATAAAAGAAATAGGGTTGGGTACTACTTAAATGTTAAATAAAATAATTCAGACTAATCTATCTAATAAAAAGTTTAAATTAAAACAAAATGTTACAAAATGTGCTTTTAAGAATACTATACTTTGGACTAGTATTTATTTATTAGAAAATTTACTTATTTCTGTAAAATAAAAATTTTCCTTACCTATATATCTATATTAATGACTATACCTGTAAAATTCAGAATATCGTTTTATAACAATTAATTTACAATGTTTATGGTGGGCAATTACTGTACTTAACGTGCAATTCTTACAATCGCTGCAACTGCCAGTTATATATTAGGTACGGCAAAAATTTACATTTGAGTATTCTTCGTTTTTTTATTGTTATCATCGACATTTTTCAAGTCCTGTTGAATTTCTTCGAGAGTTTTCCCTTTCGTTTCGGGAACGCAATAGTAGCAAAAAATTACACTTAAAATACAACAAACACCAAAAACAAAGAACGGAACGTGAGTTCCGTAATCGTGATCCAACCACTGAAACAGTTTTGCCGTCGCACCCGTGCAGATTCCAAAGTATATGTTAATAATTCCCAAGCCTTTAGACTTGACACTTGCCGAAAGTAATTCTCCCGTCATTATATTAGGTATCATTAGCAACCCTATAGCATTTACTACGAAGTAGGTGATCATCCCGCCGATAGGTATCCACGTAAGAAAAGTTTCGGTATATCCCAATTTTTGTAGAAGAAACGACATTCCTATTATTATAAGCGATATGGCACTTAGAATACTGGACCATATTAAAAGAGGCTTTCTTCCATTCCGATCGACGAGTACAGCACCGACGCTTGTAAGAGCAAGTTGAATTCCGTAACAAATTATACTGGATTCGGCAGGCAAGAGTCGCCCATCCGCGTGTTGAAAGATAACTTGGGAATACATAGTTAGGGCCGTTAGTCCCGAAAAATGCTGAAACGTCCGTAGGCCAAAAATTATAAAAAAAGCTTTCAAATTGCTTTTGATAGTGAATAGATCTTTTAATTTTCCCGGTTCGGACAGCTGTCTTTGTACGTCTAGAGTTATGTTAGCTAGCTCTCCATCGACGTCAATCTTTCTTCTTAGTTTCTTTAATGCTTCCCGCGCCTTTTCCGTGTCTCCCTTTATTACGTGATAGTATGGGGATTCGGGCATAAATATGCCGGATAAAAAGTAGATTAATGGCACGGAAATCGATATTAAAGCGGCCATTCTGACCGATACGTAAGATCCGTAGCAGTTAACTAGCAAAATACCCATCACAATTCCAACTGTATGTCCTGTAGAAATAAAACCTCTAATTTTTGGTTCCAGAACTTCACACAAGTATATCGGCAAAGATGTAAAAATTCCTCCGTCGGCAACTCCCGTGAGTATTCTTGCTATATACAGCATAGGCACGTTAACGGAATTAACGATTAATAGCCAAGCGAAAATTTGAGGAACGACCAAAACGAGTAACGTATTTTTTCTTCCAATTCTATCGAGCAGGAAACCGCTCAGGGGACTTCCGATTAGATATCCTAATGGTGCTATTGAAACGATGTACGAAGCTTGCTCTTCGTTTATTTCAAAATCTAAATCTTTCGATAGTAGCTTTAAAAATGACGGAGAAGGCCAACCAATTTGTAGGCCGGATCCGATGGCCAAAAATATATCTGGAAGCGGAATTTTTGTTACTACTTTTCGCATCACTGACTGTACAGTTGACGTTTCGGTAGTAGGCATTCTTAGTGAATAACTACTGTGTGTAGACGTATGTAATATATAGTAAAAAAAATTATAAGCAATTCTCTCAACTGACGATCACATTTACCTACTTACGTGCGATGTTTTTATCGCGACATTACTTTACGAGAATGTTAAGTTCCCGAAAGTAAGTCGAGGGGAAGGCAAATACATTATACGGGGTGTTTACTAAATACACGGCAAACATTCAAGGGGCGATTCTATAAAAAGTTTTTTTTATACGACATCGAAAGCTCATTTTAGTTCAATTACAAAATAATTCTTCAAAAATTCTTCTAATATTATCGCATTTATCTCAAATTTAATTAGCATTATGTGCCTACGGTTTTACAATTTTTTGACTTATGAATAGTTTTATTAATCAATCAAAAATTTTAAGTTCCCATTACCTGTAGGTAACTTACGTTCGTAAGTTAATTTCGAATTCACTTTCTTCTAAAAATTTAGGTAAATTAATTTTTTATACCAACGTTTTGGGATTGTTAAGATTATAATAATTAACAGGAATGAATAAGATATTTGGGTTATAAATGACGCACATATACATACGAAAATCACTTTAATCGTGTTTTATTATTGCTCGAAACTACTTTATTATACTCATTTTAATTTTAAATCTAATTTAATTCACTTAAATTTAAATGATAAGGTTTTCCTTAACGTCATCCTGTAATGTACTTAAGTTGAAATTTAAACGTCCTTTGTAAAAAATAAAAGTATTCTGGCTATATGATTGCAGGTCAAAACAATAACTCTACACTTGTGTATTTTGTTATAATTGACTAACGGAAAAAATAAATAATAAAATATGTGTAGGTAGGTAATTATGTTTAATGCACGTCTTTAATTAAATCATAAAAAATCACTTACTCGGCAAAAGCAACAAAGGTCCTAAATTATACAGCACTACCTTTAACATTATATTTATTATTTTGTTTCACTTGAAAAAAATTGAAAGAGACGAAATTTAAAAAACACCTTCAACAGTAGCAAATTTAAAATGCAAACTAAATTTTCTATGTGTATCACGTCGCTTTACCGATACCTTGTAGCCTTAATGTGACCTTCGAAGGATATAAAAATGTAATTCAAATTTTAATTCTCGAAAAAGCTTTCGCAACGGCCATACGTATATGCTAATAATACATATTCATTTATCGCGATAGATTTAATTTGGGATCATTTGGTATTCCTAATTACAGAAACTTGTTTTAACATTTCAGCCGATTAAGGTAATCGAGAGCAGTTACTTTGCTGATATGCAAAAAAGTCCAGTTTCTATATAGTTGAAGCTAACTTCTGTTTTGATTAGTTTGTCCGAAAACCGAAGGTACCTTAAATTATTTTTCAAATGGTAAGAACGGACGATTGAAAATGTACATAGTTTCTTTTGAATATTAAAGTTAACGTTTATCTAGTTTTTATAATAGTTTTTACCTAATCACTTATTTCTGGTACCTACCTTCTAAAAAAAATGTTATAAAAACAAACGACGTTTGAAATATTTTAGAATTCTAAACTACAATTTCTTAATTTCTCTTAACGGACACTTCCAAATACCGGACACTTTTAAAAGTCCCGGCATTGTTTTATATAGCGTGTAATGTATTTTCCATTAGCGGACATTTCTTAATAACGAACATATCGTTTGGTCCCGTGAGTGTCCGGTACTGAGAAATTTCATTGTATCTTAATTTTATTAAAACAAAACAAATTAATAGTTTAATTGTAAAAATTATAACAGACAGTAACGAGAAACGTACATACTATATATATGTAGGTAACGCTCTTCTTTTTTAAAGAAGATAAAGTTTTAAATAAGCGGATATGCGCACTGGTACGGAATCTCTGATTGAAATTTAAAATATATTTAAATATATTCAAACCTATTTTTTTCCTTAACTCGTGACAAAATAATATAATTTTAAAAGTTAAATTGGTTTTTGACTTGTTCGGTTTTTTGTAAATTGCTTTAAAGAGGAAACATCTAAATAGCGACAAGAATGTATGTACTGACAAAGTTAATGTTAAACAATCACTTTACTGTTTCTAAACGCTTTTACGAAATGAATGTTGATTTATACAGTTAATATTAAATTTAGATAAGATCAATGGTGTGCTTAACAAACTGATGCGAGTATCATTTTTTTTTTATTCATTGTCAGGTATCTATTTTTTTTTTGAATACCCAACCGTATTACCTATATTAACGAAAATGTCACGTTAACGAAATGTAAGTGCATATTAGGAAGCAAACATGAGCTTTTTTTATATCATGTTCATAACGAATTTCGTCGAAATAACTTGGTTACTACATAATTAGTCAGCTAAAAAACTTCATCCCTTAAAAATAAACAAGAGTGCACTCTTGTTTATAGTTTCTTGTCTACTGCAGTAAATGCTTGAAAAAATTATCGGTTATTATAATAATTAAAGTGTTTTATTTTTATTTCATGTGAAGTCGTCGCTAGTAGGTATACCATAAATTTTATGCATTATTCCTAATATTTCCATACCAGCTTCGTTTAATAGAATTGAATTGCTTAGGTTACTAAATGTGCAAATTATAAATATTTCCAAGAACTTTCTAAACTGATGAAAATAAGAATACGAAAACCTTTAAAGAAATCTCGAAGGACCCGAGGCTATCTAAACGGATCTTAAACCTACACTCGATTTTAGTGCAATCGGAGACGGACCAGATAATGCCAACAATGGCAGTTTAGACCAACCAACTAATTAAAGCAGTGGCGCGCAGAGTCATTAACAAGTTTCAGAGGGGTTATGTATGTTTAACAGAGTTTCCATATTATCTACAACATGTGCGGCATCAACTTTGGAACTCTAAATTATACAGTTCAGTTGTACAGTAGTTTTGATAATAATTAGTTTTATCTAATAATTTAATTCTGAGATGATTTCCTAATTTTGTTTGCCCATAATTATTGTTTAAAGCTTTCGTAACGATTACGAATTTCCATTCCGGTTATTCTACAATTTACCTTCGCCGTACGTATATGTGTAACACGTGTCAAATTGAATAAAACGTGGAAATTACAAACGACGTCATTAAATTATATCACTTACCTTCGGGAATATTGCTCGATATAAAGATTGTAAAATTCCTTTTCTGTTTCAGAAATATTAGACTGCAACATTGTTTTTAAAGGAGCCGTTCTACTTTCGATGCATTAAAAGGAAGAGCGTCTCCAGGCGCTCTATATTTTATTGGGAACGAAATGGGTCATAAGATTTGCTTACTTTTCAAGCCATAAAAATATACGATGCATTCGAAATTCGTTTACTCAAACGGAAATGTATAGATACAAGCAGGTAATACTTGATAAATTCACTTTGCTTGCTATTTACATTCGGTATTTTTAAAGTGTATTATCTAACTTAAAAGGTTTCTAGGGCGTAATTCAGATTGTGCCGTTAAACCTTGAATTATAGGTATATATGTAATATTTATTTTAACCATAAATTTCCAAAGCTTACGTAAATACAAGTTTTAACCTATTTTAGAGTCAAATGCGCTCTCGCCTCGAAAATAAGATAAGTGTTGGTTGGATCAGCGCACATTAGGTTCTTAACAAAAGATAAGACGATGCATCCTTATAAAGTCAATTTAAACCAAATCGTACAACAAGATCACGATCACAGATCGTTTACTTCGTGATTAGTGGGACAATTAGAAAACAATTCAATCTGTTTACATTTTATTTTATGGACGAAAGCAGCAAAGGTTATTTATTGGGAGAAAATTTAATGATCCAAAAAACCGTTTGTGATAATATTAACGTTTGATGGAGTTTAATTGTTGGCAGTTATTAAGTAAGTTCTGAACCCGGCGAACATATACAAAGCAGTGTTACGCACTTGTAGCGGTGATGTAACTGCGACGTATCAGAGACGTAACAAAGAGTGGTTACGTCTTTGTTACATCGATGTTATGTAACAGTTAAAAATGTGTTTTCTGAAGAACACAAGAAAAGACTTTCATCTAACGAGTTATCTACTTATTAGAGTATTGTAAAAATTTCTATTGGTCCTCCAGAAAAACCTGGGCAAGGCGAAGTGGTGGGCCAATGTGAAATGTGCTCGCTCTCGTTTTTGGCAAAAAAATATAAGTAATTATACTAAGTTATTAACAAAATGCATGCAACCTCCGAAGAGGCCGCTCAAAGTCGTTGTTTTAATCTAATGATGCGTATAGATCAAGCAAGAACATCTAGTCGACCAATAGCTCTTCAGAAACTGGCCAGCGTCACCGATTTGTCAAAAGCTTATTGATTATTGTTCGCGAACAGCGTGTTCGCTTGGTCTGTACACGCCAATAGAAAACGTCAAGTTTATGTCGTTATGTTAGGATGAAGTCGAGCAACTGTCTAGAGAATCATAAAACGATACAGAGAGATGGGAGAATTCAAAGGAAGACCATGATGCATTTCTGCAAGGAACGATGGGTTGATTGTATCGTCCACGTTAAAAAAATCGGTTTATTTCTTCGAACGAAATGTAAGATCTTTGTTTTAATTATGAATTTTCACCATACGAATATATTTCAATAGATTGTTTTACCTGTTTAATTTATACTTTTGATCATTGATGTTTTGATTTGTAAAATGATTGATTATTCTGTTTTATTCAACATTATTATGGGCGCTCGTTTCTTTTTACACCCGAGTGTAAATTTAGTAAATGAGTACTAAATTCATAATATAACGTTTTGAGTACAAATGAAGAACGGAACAAAATCGGGAATTTTGGCAGATTTATTTATACACTTACCTAACAGCCAATTATTGTTGTGTTTAGAGGTTCGTTTTAACAAATTTTAACGAAGGTATTTCGAAAATATATGTATATTTTCATAACCATCGCTAATGAAAGTTTTCGATTTTAAATAACTAACGATTACTTAGGTAACAAAAATACAGTAATTTATATCTTGTTCCCTTACGTGCAATTCGTAGTTACGTGAGTACACATTAACTAAAGGGGTGTATAAATGCGGGAACAGGACATCACGTTGATGAGCCAAGGGTTGCTTTGATGTTGGGCAACCTCGCGAGGCGTATCGCACATTAAGTGCGGATTCGTGTCGCCCCAAGCACGGATTGTCGTCAACTACAAGCTACTATCTTATTATTGAATTCGATAATAAACGCTGATTATCTGGCTGTATTTCTCTATTCACGGATCTATCTTGTATATATATATATATATATATATATATATATATATATATATATATATATAAATCAAACTTATCGGTGTTTAGCTGTTATTATAATGAAGACAAGTTTAACTATTTGTAGGTATTTTGTAGCAATTATTATCTACTTCCTAGAACGCACAAATACATCAGAACACAACATCATTAATGATTTTATAAAAAGTTTAGTTCATCTTAAAATATAATATGCAGACAAGATTTTTAATTATTGCAAAAAAATAGGTACCTAATTGAAAACCATTGAAAAAGAAAATTTTAATTTAAAAGTAGATACGTCAGTTTATCTTATTTTGTTAGCAACTACGTATTCGTACATGTATAGGCTATTATACAAAATGCTCATATCTGATGATTGAATTTGGTTATCGTGATAAAATACCGAAGTAAAATAAAAATATCATGCAAATTCCCTGTTATCATGCGTTCCGTCAAACATGATTTATTTATTAAATTTTAAATTGAATAATATCTCTACATACGTACACAAATCAGGTACAGAAAACGCATTCGTTAAATATCGCAAATTATACATAAGCGCCATGTTAAAATTTATAAAAATCGAAAATCGATAAGCCTCATAAAAAGGATTTCTCAGGTTTAAAAGCACTCTCGAGTACTTTAGTTGGACCGGCTTCGGTGTCCATTTGCTCCCTACATTGTTAATCACTAAAAACCCGGAGTAAAGCAATACTTTACCTACCGAAAATACTTACTAGTATGAAATATTGAAAACATCCATTTCGGTATTTTTTTAGGTAGGTAATTCTTTTAATAGAGGCAAGGTTAATTTTCAGTCCTTTAAGGAAAACGATTTCGCTTCTAAAACCATTAATGTAGCAAATAACATTATATTGTCTATTATATAAATAAAATTGAGGTAAATTACATTTAACGGTAACATGAATTGCTTATCAACAATGTGCAATCTCTAAATCCTTCAGGCGAAGCGTTTAATTATGTAGGGTTCAGGGCAACTAGAGAATAGAATTATAGTTATGGGTATAATTTAATAATTTTAACATACATATAGGTACGTTTGCAAATTTAAACTAATTTATTACGCTACTTAATGTTCATTATGAGTTACATATAATTATAATAGAAAATATCATAAATAGGTAACTCAACATACACTTCGAATGCAATTTAAATTTCTTCATTTTTAGGCATTAAAGAACTTCAGTTCAGTCGATCCTCGATAACTCGAATCTGAAGGAAAGAGGAAAAAATTTCGAGCTATCGAGTAATCGAGATATACTTCCTGTAGAATTTTGTTTGTAATTCACACGGCCACTTCGAGTAATCGAGATATTCGACTTATCGAGGTTTGAGATATCGAGATTCCTCTGTATTAATCAATTTAAATGATGGCTCAAATTTCCATCGATTCTTCTAAAATGAAGCTTTAATGCAAATTTCAATTTGTCTGTTTAAAATCCTCGAGACTTTAGATTTTTCCAATTACAAAGGCGGCGCACCAAAAGTTCTTATAAAAAAGACGCATTTGCTTAAATTGATACACAATCGGGCAAAGTTTGGTGCAAGATAATGTGAATTTACGATACCGTACATTTGTAAAGCAAAGCGACTAAAATACGTAGTCTAATTGAGTATTCATGGCCCGATACTTCTGATTTATTGCCTTTTTTATTTTAGCCTTTTCTCTGATTATTTTTTGATTGGATTTCGTTTTTTCGTTAAAGTCACATTCGCAAATCGTTAATTCTTATTATAATAAATAGGTAAGTGTTTGCCAATCAAACATCACAATTAAATACATTCTTGTTTACCTACTGTAGTAAATGCTTCGAACGTTTCTTATAAACGAGCATTTTAGTAAATTTCGTCTAATTTAAGGTAGTACTACTTTTATACATTTTTTATCAAACAATTACCTATGCCTTAATTTAAACATTAGGCACAACATTAGGCTTTTATCACTTCAAGATAAATCTTCCATATTACCACCGTTTTCAGATAGTTTCCTAAGAGTTCTGGGAATATAATAAATGTAATACTTCCACAGACGTAACATCGTATTGTCTTCATTACAGTTATACAAAAAAGTTATATAAAAAAGAGCCAATGTACATTGAATGATTTATCTGAAAAAGTACGTTATATTACATAACGAAAAATTCATTATTTGAATGAAAATTTCCATTTTAGGAAGGTATGTATGAAAGACAAGTTATTGGGTAAAATATTATAAATTATTCATAAACAAAAGAACTGTTTTAATTGTAATTAAGTAGGTACTACTTACTTTTTTCGGTGTAATTTTTTTCTCTTTGTTTCCCACATTTAAATTTATTTAGATCCATATGGATTTTAGCATAATACATATTTATGTTTTGATTCGCAAATTTATTCAAGTTTTAATGTTTCTGTATGATATACATAATATGAATGTAAATTGTAGAGTTGCGCAGTTTTCGAATTGAATAAGTAGGTTACCTACTAGAACCTAATACCTGTAAATATTAGATAAAGTAAATTAATATAAATGATAATTTATATGTACTAGAATATAAATTAAATCAATAATAAACACTATATAATTATATAATCGGTAATCATTCAAGATGGGATCAAATTTCCATTGCTATTAAGGGCCGGTTTTACAATTACAATTACAAATTATACGTTAGCTAAGCTATTCCTGGAATAACTTTCATGGAAACCATTGTTTCGACAAACGTTTCCATAGAAATTATTCCAGGAATAGCTATTCTGCAGTATAAATCATGTTTGTAAAACCGCGCCTAATATTGACTTCAGACAATAATTTAATAACTTTTCCCTTCAAGAAACGTCAATTTCCGTTTAAAACTAACAATAAGCGTAAATTAATGAAATAAACGAGTTTTCTTCGAGTTCTAAATTTTGTGAAATCTCGAAAAATCTCGATATGGTAAAATTTTGACCGCAACGTTTTGAGACGTAACGTTCAGAACAAGTCGAAAACGATTAGAAAACACGTATTTCAGGTATAACGAAACAATAAATAACAAACTGCCGGCGTTTAAATAGATTATATGTTTTGCATAATCTCAACAAAATGACACTACCTGATACGCATAGAACAGGTCCGGAATTACATGAAAAGTAGTTTTTCGAGAATAGCAATGCAAGAAATGACAAATTTAGCGCTTTTCCGGCGTTTTAAAATTTTCGCGAAATCTCTAAAAAATCCCTTAGTATAGTTCAGCGATTTTTTATTGGCAAAATTTTGACCGCAAGGTTTTGAGACGTAACGTTCAGAACAAGTCGAAAACGATTAGAAAACTCGTATTTCAGGTATTACTCGATAAAATGACGCTACCTAATACGCATAGAACAGGTCCGGAATTAGTTGAAAAGTAGTTTTTGGAGAATAACAATGCAAGAAATGACAATATAAGCGCGTTTCCGGCGATTAAAAATTTTCGCGAAATTTCGAAAAAAAGACGTGTTTCATGTTTTCAAAAAAGTTCATGATTTTGGCAAAATTTGACCAAACTTGATTCGTTTAGAACTGGTTCGGAACTAGTAGAAAACTCGCTTTTCAAGTATAATAAGACTGCGCGCTTTATCGATTTAAAATTTTCGTAAAATCTCGAAAAAAGACGGATTTGGTCTATGGATTTGACAAAATTTTGACGAAACCTGATTCGTTTAGTACAGGTTCGAAACCACTAGAAAACACGTTTTCAAGTATAACTAAGCAGAAAACGTCAAATTGTACGCGTTTCTGTCGATATTAAATTTTCGTGAAATCTCGAAAAAAGCCTTATGATTTTCTTGGATTTTTGCAAAATTTTAATCCGACTCGAACCTTTTAATTTTATTCTATATCTACTAGAAAAATGGTATTTTAATTTGATTTGAAAATATGAAAATGTATTTTTAGAAATAAGATTTATTAAAACAAGACATTCAAATCTTGTACAGTCTTTAAAGTACAGTCGCATTCAAAATACATTTTGAATTGGTCTTACATTTTAATAATCAATTTATTGTGTATTAAAAGTGACGTGTATGTTATTCGGCTACATCTTTTTTAGCTTCGGCATTTGATAAAATCTTGAAAACAATTCACCGAAGGATGTGATAATTTCTTATTTCACGTTTATTATTATAATAAGTGGTTATGTTAGTACGCTGTACGTCGTATAAATATGGTACAAGTCTTGTAAACCGAAAATCGTGTTTTTTAGCTGTGTAAATTAAGCTTTCTTGGCGTAACTATATTAAGAACCTTTGTAGGATATACGGTCTTATATGTAGGTCTTTCTGGCTCTTATTCACCATCACAATGTTAAGTACTACAAAATTGTGACAGGTCTTTCATTGTGACAATGTGTTAAAGCAAGTCCGATTTACATTGTTAATCGCGCAACGTATTTATATTTTGTAGTACGTTATATTGCAATACGATAGCTATAAATAAGTTTAAATCTATGTAATTAGGTATGACTACTATGTACTATAGACTAATAAAATTGTTAATAATTATATTGAATGTAATTGTATAAGTAGAGCTGTAGATCTGTAAGTATAAGTATAACTTTCGTGCACCTTCTTCGTTAGCAAAGAAGTTTAATTTCATCTTCTTTGCTACCGAAGAAGGTGTACGAAGGTTAAGAGAAGGCGGGCGCATAAAAAACGACACAAAAATTCTTAAAAATCTGATGATTATATGGGGAAACTCGAAAAGTTTTTTGACGCCCATTCATTAAAGCATACGGGGGAGGGGGCGTTCGAAAAGTTGTTCATGGAAATGTCGGAAAACTTTTTGAATGGCCCTCGTAATTATCTCGTACGTCGATAATTTCCACCTCGTAAATTTTAATTTCGTAATTAACAGCACTAACATCCCAACATGATGGATTTGTCAATAAAATAATTTATTTTTTATTATTGCTTATAGTGTGAGTATAAGTATACATACTTAATTCTACATAATAAGAAATCAGACGCCATGTTATTAAAAAATTTATTTATTAATCAAATAATAGTTGTATTAATTAATAAAAACAAGTAACAAAATTCATTTTCTTTTAATTAAACCATCGTATCAAATATAAATTCTACTTTACATCAAAATGAAGATCTGGTTGCTATTTATAATTTTCGATGGGTTAATTAAAAATCTTAATAGTTAAATTGGACTAGTACAAAACACTGATATAATTAATTTTACAATGTAATGCATAATGACAGATAATTTACATATTTTATTTTAATAATAGGTACTCAAATGCAATATGCATTAGTGATATAAAGTGAAATAATAAGTAGGTACATATAACTGGTTTGTTCGAGGTTTGAAAGGACATTACTTTATTAAGTAAATATTTTCTTGACCTTTGTTTCATTTAATTTATATTTAACATCCAACGAACAAGTTATAGTTTCGTGAAACAAAAAAAAATATTTCGAACTTAACCTATGACCCTGTGTACACTAATAGAGATATAAAATGAAATTTTTGATAATATACAAATGTACTAACCTGTACAGTAACCTTTCTTTTTAAGTAAAAATCATGATGAACTGTTATAGGAAAATATCTGCATGCATCTAGTACTCTTTTTTCAGTTAGATAGGTAACAAATAATTTATATCTGAAATATTAAATACTTAGGAAATTAAAAAATATCAGTAATTTATGTAAAATGAAGTAGATATGCAGCTATTTTTTTTAAGTAGGTACATATAACTTTTGATGTTTCTTTAAATTGTCTAGTGTATCCAAAATAAACGAGGGCTTAATTGTGATTTAAAATGTATTTGTTTCTAAAATGTTGCAAAAGAAAATTTTGAATATGCAACTTAAATTTTCACTAAGCTGATGTTTACCATTAAGTAGATAGGTAACCGACAGGAAATTTTGATAGAATACTCAAATACCAAAAGGATGCACTTAGTTTTTAAAGATTTGTCAGTATGGGTTAATAGCCCATTTTTAAAATGCATTCAGAACACTTCTACCTGAAATATTTTGTTGTGAGTAAAATTTGATTAAACGCCTATCTTCGAGAAATGCTGTTGGTGTGATTATCTAATTTTTTCACAATTATCTATGTTTTAGCGGAATAAATAATTTGATATAAATTCTGTACAATCAATAAATAAAGCTATAAACAAAATATGTACAATATGAATGAACAAAAATAATTGTCTAAACTTTGGTTGGCCAGAAGAGTCCCTATGTACAAGTGAAATATATGTATGTATGCATAACTAGAATCTAGCCTAGTTGAAAGTGAAGTTGTGTGCAATTGCAGTACATTTACCGTTATCTACTAACTATGGAATGTTTTACTTATGGTTAGTGAATTTGAAGTGACTGAATAGACAACGCGAATTGCCTTTAATGTATGTAATAGGTACATATAAATGTAAAATCTCGAGCAGAGTTTCAAATTTCCATAATATTGTTCCATAATATCGTAAAAATCTGTGGGTATTTAATATTTATTGATAATTACCGTGCCAATTACTTTATCATGTTTATTTATTAGTTTCTTATTTTTGTGAAACTAATTTGTAACGATTTAAACGTTTAAACTCACACACAAACTTTTAACATTCCGAGATGCCACTAATATTAATATTTCATAAAAAAAAATGAATGGAACTGTAGAAACAGAAACTCTATTCTGGATTTCCTAAAAAAGAAAACTAAACTATAGTCTTATAAAATCACATTTGTAATGAATACACATTGGTCGGTTTGCGTTAAATTTACAAAAAACCCTAACTTCGTTACGATTGTATTCTTTCACAAAAGTACATCTTTTAATTTATCGTTAGATACTACAGTGGATTGGTTATGTATAATTTTGAAAATGTCACTATACGTCGAGTAGCTAAAACTGATTTTTTTTTGTAAATCTCATTGGACGCTAAAATTCCTTATAGTTATAGATAATTAGTAGTTAGAGAACTAACTAACTAAATACCTTACCTATATATGTTTTTAATTGGTATTTTAACATTTTTATATGGTAATTGTTTAATTTATTGTATTGTAGAGTGATATCTGCAACTTGATATTTTAAAAATCAAATTTGTTATTAAATATTGCTATACGAACTTGGTACACGCGCACAACCATCACTTTGGTTTGATAATGTATAATTGCAAGCTACGCAATTATACGAATTGTAAGTACTTACAGTAATAAAATGATTTTAGTGCAGTTAGTATAAAGTTGGATGAAAATGTAGTTATCACATGTAAAAAATAAACCGATCATTTTGTAGCGTTCGCTCACGTTTTCACATAAATCTTTAAGTTCCCGTCTTTTTCATTTCGTATCCCACCTACGTTAAGTTCAAATCGGCACTTAATTGCGATAACCTTCGCGGATCCCTCCGCCCCCTGTTTGAACCTCTCGTCCCACTTGTATGATTACTGTACCCCGAATCCGAACCAAACGCTGAATCTTGAGAGTACGGTTTAGGAACCGGCCTGAAAGTTGCTAAATGTCCTAAAACGGGCACAGTTTCGTAGGGTCCCGGCGTTTGGGGCAAACACTGCAACCTTTGCGTTATACTAGGAACCACTTGCCTTCGGTTCGGAGGTTCGACACTCCCCACTCGCGGATACAGTTGAAGAAGGGCGTCTAGAAGCATCCCTTCGTGAAATTCTTGCCTACGTTGTTTATCTAAACTTCGGGTTCTTTTATTATTCGGCAGAGGCGGCAGCGGTTCTTGGGGTCTTCTGTATCTTAACGCTTCTCTTCTTTGGGGCGGATGATCTGTTAGGTACGCCGAAGGAGGAATGTTGAGACGTCGATCCCCATTATCGCCTAAACTCAATTCGTCCTCTGCAAATTCATCTTCGCTATGATGGGCCGGTGTGATTTCGCTGTCGCCGTCGCTTAGCTCCTCGTAAACGGGATTGTAAAGATCTTGAGAACAATACGGATCCGGACCAGGAGAAGAACACAGAAATACAGGCGGGTGTTGTGACATCGGATATCCACTTGGGTAATGGATGTTGTTTTTTACATCTATCATCTAAAACAAAATAAAATGTATAAGTTTCGGTATTAATATGAATTGATTATTTACTATTATTTACTACCAAGTATTGCCGACGAAAATTGAAACAGAAAACAATAATTACCTCTATAGTTCAATAACTTTATACCAAAAGAAGATACGCGAGAGCAATTTATAAATTTTAATCGACTTATTGCAGGAATGTGGCGTTTGGAACTTATATTACCTAATAGATAAGACTCGAAATAAAATTCAGTTATTGTTAGAAAAATAATAACGTGGTATTGACTTACGATTAATTCAAAATTCTTATACGAACCAAATAAGAACGCATTATCTATATCAGTATTGTTGGTAAGAAAAGAGCGTGGATTTAATATTAAGAAATTCATAAGAAGCACAGTTTTCATGTTAATCCCTTTTTGTACACCTCGAGGTAAACAGAGAAACACATTCGAGCACTGAAATTATGGGGCGCAAATTAGATACTCGAGAAATCCTTCTTAGTATCTGATGAAAATTTAGCTTCGCGTGCAGCTTTACAGGCATTAAATTAAAACAATTGAACGTGTAAAAAAGAACGTCCGATTTTATTTAACGATTTAAATTTCTTAAAAATTGGACGAACACGTCTTAAGAATTTTAAGCTATATTTTATTTCTAGACAAATTTTGCACAAACTACTCGAGTAGATGGAGTAAATTTAATATAACACCAACTCCAAAGACTAGTTACGTACCTGTTGAAATAAACCAACAAACAATTTCAACTAACGGAATACATGTGCCGTTGCAATTTCTACTCTGAGGCAATTATCAAAATGGCAAGCGTACTACAAATACGGGCTTGAGAAATACTAAACATTACGGTCGTAGTTTCTGTTTTGCAGGATTCATGTCGAGTCTCTCGGTGTTACTAGATCTATTAGTTAATTAAACGAAGTGCTCGATGTCAAAAACAACCATTAGATTAATAAGAAGCCCTAATTGTAAGTTCATAAAGTTTTAGTTTTTGCATTTCAACTGAAATGTTTGTTTTAATAAAGTATATTATCGTATATAAGTAAAAGTTGAATAGTTAAAAATATGCGTCTATACATCTATACTGCTGTCTCGAATTTTCTTGTTAGTTTTTATTATACCTTATCAGTTATCATTTGTGGTAACTGTGAAAACATTCAGCTGTAAAAGTAATATTGTATGTGCCCCAATAACTAAAACATTTTAATATACATATTCATACTTAAATAAAATTTAAAAGATTATTCTATATATTACCACGATTTATATAACATTAATTATTTAATTAAAGACTAACAATAAATGAATTTAATGTAACCGGATTTTTATTTTCGTAACGAAAAATAGGACTTTTATTTCAAAAACTAGTCATCCTGATTATATGTCGATCTGAAAGTATGTACGTGCTGTACTTATATCATTTTGAGTAAAAACACCTCGATTTATAAAAAGTTAAAATACGTCATTAATGAATTCTTTTAAACGTGAACTCTTCTATAAGCACAGAGATAATTAATTTTGAAAATAACATTTACGAATGTGTATGTAAAATTTAAAACGATAGGGGATGTTTTCTAGTGATTTGTTTTTTAAAGTCAAAGTCCTGTGTGTAGGGGATGATGTAAGTACCTTTGACCAATTTTCACTTTTTATTTTTTCGAGCCTGAGGTTTTAGTCTAATTAATCTATATTTAAAACAGATGCAATCTTTGATCTCAGTTATTATCCTGAAATGTCTGTAAATCTTTAGAACGTTTCATGATTAGAAAAGTTAAGAATAGTGTTCCCCTGAGGCGATAACAAAAAAGCTATTGCGCCAGTTTAAATGTATATCAAAAATTATTAAATTCCAACGACAAATAAAAATGTTATTTAAAAAAATTGATTTTTATTTTTCAACTTTTGGGGGATGTAAAAAAACAAAACTTTATAGAAATTTATGGCATTATTTTGACGTGGTTTATACGCTCCAGAGAGATTCTTTTGGCATCCAATTATCTTAGGCCCTGTGAGATGTTATATTTAGTTCTTCTACATTTTTACTATACCCAATCAGGACTACACAATACAAATACCATGAAACAGCCAAATCGGGTTGAACGAAGTTGTGACCATCTTCTCTTTAGTCCTTCTTTTAAATTTCAAAATTTGATGTTTCACCGTGGTGTTTCCTACTTAGATATGTTATTTATTAATGCTTCATCGCCGTAAATAGTTTTGTAAAAGTCTATAGTTGAGAAAAATTACATGCATTACAGATTTGATGTCTTATTGTAACTTGGAAATGAGATTTAACTTAAGTACTTGGATTCATTCTGTAATCAATCAACCTGCTATTAGCCGATATCGATAGGTGAGGTAGTTCCGTAGATATGGCCAATCCAAACCTTTATGCAATTTACGCCATCAAAAAAAAGTTACTAGATTGTTTATTTGTAATTCGGTTTAAAGTTTGGAAAATGATATATTTTCTAGATGATTTACCTGCGCACATATTAGATGGCATAAAGAAAGACTACAATGTATTAGAATTGTAAAAATACGAGGTACGAGGTGACAGCACTGTGTGAAACGTCATCGTCTAGTAACCTTTCATCGATGACGTGGATTGCATATAGGTTTGGACCAAGTGTAGTTAATAGACTGCAGTATCTACAGGGTGCGGTGCCAAAATCCGGACAAATCAAACATTTTTCTGAAACATAATTTTTATTGCAAAAATGGAGAAGTTAAGAATTATTTTTTTTACTAAATTGTTTGTTAGGTCATAAAGAACACATTTACTCAATATAATCCCCTTCTGCTTGAATGACCGCCTCCATTCTCGGTCGGAAGCGTTCGCAGGCCCGTTTTAATGCCGCTTCAACAGCGGCTCTTAACGATGCGACGTTTGGATGTTTGAACTTGTTAGTGACCCTTTCAACCATGCTCCATACATAGAAGTCCGAAGGATTTAAATCTGGGCTGTTGGGAGGCCAAAATTCTTTGGACCAAAACATGTCAACCAATTTTGCACCAAATGACTTGTGTGTGTGGGCGCACCGTCCTGCTAGAAAACATACGACTTTCCAGACGATATAGTTTTCATCCACGGCTTCAGCACATTTATCAGAACTTGCAAATAAACTTCTTTTGCGACATTTTCCCCTTTGTTAAAAAAATGCGGCGGCATGACATCACCCTCATTGGACACAACACTTAGTACGTGAACATTCGCCGGAAATTTCGTTCTCGAAACAATGGGGACATCTTCAAGATCATGGGCGAGCCAGCGATCATTCCTTCGATTGATTTTCGCATAGACAGTAAACATTTTTTCGTCAGAAAAAAACCCGAGGTGTCCGGCAGCATTGTTTCGTAAAGAACACAAAAGCAGGTTACGGCGTTCAACTCGCTTTGTCCTGATAGCTTCGGAAAGCATCTGTTGCAAAACCTTCGTTGCACTTTTCCGACTCGTTATACTTCGCGACATTATACACAGTGGGTATCTTGGGTACCCGAAAAATCGAATACTTTCGATTATATTCCGCACTTGGTTTGAACATTGCGACTGTTTCGAGGTTCTGAATGTTCAGTACATGCGTCAAGCTATTTGGACGCCAATCGCGACCTCTCGAAGTGATATATAACGACGGGAAAATAAAAATGAATTTTGTCCGGATTTTGGCGCCGCATCCTGTATATAATGGGTTAAAAAAAATTGCACTAAAATTTAGAAAAACTAAGCTAAGCACATAATGTTGTAAAAATCAGAATTTCTTTATACTTGTGAGTTGGTTGCTTTCTGCAGGGAATGAGGCAAATAATACACCTGTAAGAGAAATATAAAGAGAATAATATACCTACTAGAAAATGGTCAAACACTTGAGTATAATTATCATGCGGAAATTCTCTTTGACCGATACGTAAAAGACGGAAACAATTTTAATCCGGTTAGAAACCATTTGCCGAGGTTAACTGCAAAGTTTTTACTTCACTTTGAGTATCTAAAATTGTTTAGATTTTCAGCATGATAAACACGAGTAACAAACCGTAAACGATTCGTCCAGTTAACGCAGCTCGCCCCTATAAGATGTGAAATTGTTCGGTTTAATTTAACTTTGAGCGTTCGCTCCTCGAACAGTAGATTTGTATATTTTAGATTTACCCACATGTATAGTATCTTCCATGGAGTGGTAAACACAAATTTAAAGAAAAACATGCTTTACACAGCTGTTCATACGTAAATTTTCCTTTAAAAGCTTCCGCGATACATTGTTCATGTCGAAATATTACGTTATCTACCGCGAGAATTATCATTGGAATACGGAATAACTGTTGTAAGAGCAATGGAAACCTAAATTTAGCAAAATTGAGCAAAACTTAAAATTTAGCGAGCTCGTTTTAAATTTATAATAATAAAAAAAAAAACTCGAGCTTCGTAGGTAGTTATATGTTTATAAAATGTATAAGTGGGTACTTATTTTAAAATAATTTCCCCATTAGTCGATACTTCATTTCACTTTAGAAAGAATAACAATTCAAAAATAATTATTTTAGAATGTCTCATTGCTAGACGTCCGTCCTTTCATTTTGCTTTTTAAATTCGTACTTTAACATTTTATTCCGCTCCGGTGTTATAAATATACTCCTTCCAAAAATATAGTGTACATAAATTTGACAGGTTAAAGCCTCGGATCTTCTACAAATAGATTAAAATTTAAAAAAAAACAAACAAAAAAACGTTAGTAAATTTCACAATGAAGGTTCGAAATTAAATTTACATGAAATAATCGTATTTAACCAAACGTTCGCGGTTGTTTTTCTACTTTTTAAATTTCGCTCGTAATAATTTTAAATGTTTATGACACCGACGAAAAATAATAGTAGTACGTCTACCTGTTTAAGTAATCGAATTATTTCATTAATTCCGGCGTTAATTGCTTACCTCTATTGAAGGCGCAACGATATGTCCACTAGGATTGTGATGATGTGTTGGTGTTGACCGGGGCATGACGTCGTGCAGGTCTTCGTAAATAACGCCGGCAGTGTTCGGACCATCACAGTTGTTTTGGGGCGAGTTTTTGCAGGGAAGAAAATTTTGTACTTTTCTTTTATGCCTAGAACAAAGGAGTCCATTAGTCTGATTGACGTCACTATCTAGTAACTGCATTAGTTACGTAACGAACGCTTCCGGACGACGACCATTATTTTATCGCAAAATCACTTGAAAATGACTTTTTAACAAGTTTTCGATTGGTTCGAATTAATTTTTTATTTTAATGACTGTGTAACGAATGCATCGAAAATGTTAACATTAAAGGTTTTCTACTATCTAGTTAAAAGATGTTCGATGGCGAGAACTGTACGAGGGCGTACTTTGCAGAGCAGTCGCATCTTAGAGTTCTTGTACTAATTACTGTCGCGAGATGTTTCAACTAACAGTAAGTACCTTATTGTTCCCGTTGCACGTGTAATTATACTTGTCCAACTCTGTTACTACGGTAATTTCTAATTAAGAACCTTAAGAAACTTATAGGTGTTTAATTCTTATTATTTAGCTTGCACTTAATATGCTAGTTAATGTTTGATATTAACGTATTAATGATTACGATGCCTAATTTGTAAACGTACCGCATTAAAAAAAATCATTATTCAATACATATACAGTGCGCGTCAAAATGATAGGTTCACCTGTATTTTTGCGAGTTCCGGGAAAACGTAACCTTATCACAACTGGCCACTACTTTATTCTGAAAGAACGCACAAAATAACCTGTTTTCCCAACTTTTTAGCGAAATTCGAAAATACGGTTGCGCAGGATGCTAACTTCACCCAACAGGACCCATTTGCGGTCGCGTCAAAATGATAGGTTCAGCCGCATTTTTTTTGCGTTTTTGAGTTTTAGCGTTAAGTTTTTATCTGTTATTTCTGTTTTTCTGTTATTCCAGGACCTTTTCCGTTACAATGGGCCGTGGACAGAAGCTCACTGAACGCGAGAAAGGTCAAATTTTAGCTTACGATAGTCAGGGCTTGCCGCAACGTTTCATTGCTGCTAGACTCAACCGTTCACAGAATGTAGTGAAGAATTTTGAAGAACAAAGAAAATTACGGGTCTAAGAAGTCTTCTGGACGTCCAAAAGTGCTGACGACCCCTCGCGATGAACGTGCTGTGCTGCGGGCTGCCTCCAATTCTTTTAACTCAGCTAGCCAGATTAAAGAAACTACGAACGTTGCGGCGAGCAAATCCACAATTTTGCGTACTCTCCATCGCTCAGAACACATTATCCGAGCAAAGATGATGCCTTGTCCGCGATTGCTGCCGCTCCATATTGAAGCTCTGAATCACTGCCCGCCAGTCGATGAGTTTTGGTGACAAGTGGAAGCAGGTTTGCGATTTCCATGCTTGGGTAAATTGTCTTTTGGATATTCGGTTTTAGATCGTATTTACTGATGAAAAGAAGTTTAACCTTGATGGCCCTAACGGTTTTAACGGTTATTGGAGAGATTTGCGCAAGGAACCATTGCTGTTTTCTAAGCGAAACTTTGGCGGCGGATCTGTTATGATTTTTGGCGGCTTTAGCTCTTTCGGTAAGTCAACACTGGCATTCTGCAGCACTCGCACGAACAGTGAAGATTATCAGAAGATTCTTCGAAAACATATCACATGTCACGTTTTCGCCGAGCCCGGCTTATCCTGCAGCAGAATAATGCCGCCATCCATGCTTCCCGAAGTACTCAAAACTGGCTTCAAGCAAAGAAAATTCCGGTTTTGCCATGGCCCTCCTGTAGTCCTGATCTGAATCCGATTGAGAATCTTTGGGAATCATTGTCAGTTTATGGTGGAGGGCGCCAGTATCAGACAGTTCAAGAGCTGAAGCATGCCATCCAGAAGGCCTGGGATGACATTACTCCAGACATCTTGTTTAAGCTCATTGACAGTATGCCAAACCGTGTCCAAGAAGTCATTGTGAAGAAGGGAGGAGTGACAAGTTACTAGTCAATCATTCTAAGTGTTTGTTGTGGCCTAATGTAGACATAAATTCGTGGTATTCTTAGGTGAACCTATCATTTTGACGCGACCGCAAATGGGTCCTGTTGGATGAAGTTAGCATTCTGCGCAACCGTATTTTCAAATTTCGCTAAAAAGTTGAGAAAACAAGTTATTTTGTGCGTTCTTTCAGAATAAATTGTGGCCCGTTGTGATAAGGTTACGTTTTCCCGAAACTCGCAAAAATACAGGTGAACCTATCATTTTGATGCGCACTGTAGTAATAAGCTTTCGATACTAAAATACATCGGTAATCATTACAAACAATAAACACCTGAAGTTCTTAACCGTAACAAGTTATTCAACAATGACAAATAATAGTGCCTATTTATTCGTTTACAAACGAAACAACACAAACATCGGAGGTGGCCTAATTTGAAGTAATGCGATACTGGATCGAAGCCGAAAAGGATTCTACCGAAATTTAAACCAGAGTCAATGTAATTTTACTTTTAAGTAGACAAATTAGTGCACTTAAAACTTACTATACCTATCTTAAAAGTTTGAAGTGCCGCTTTATACTGTTAAGTACTAATCTTGGGTATAGTTCGTGTCGTATAAAAATGACCTGTCAATCACATCTCTCGTGTTCGAGAAAACGCGCTTGGTTGGACAAAGAACGGGACCTAAATTTAACTAATAAATATTTAGTAAACGTCTAAAGGCCTGATATTTTAATTTGTTCCGCTTGCGAAATTATTGGCGCATTTAGACGATGATCGACAGATCCTTTTTTATATTTAGCAAGTAGTACGTACATACCTAAGTATTATGCATCTACCAAACCGAAAAATGGACTGCATTCAAAAAACTAAGATTCGTTAATTTCTTGCTAGGTACTACTGTTACTTAAATAATAATTTGAATAAATTAAGCGCCGATTTTTCCATCTCTTGGTAAATTTATCTGATATGGAAACAGTTGTTCGAACAAACGTTTCTATGGTAAATACCTATCGGATAAATTTATCAGTAAATGAAACGATGGGCCTTAACTAAGTAGAATTTGTTTTTTCTATGAACGTTCCCATAAAAACTAAAAGAGACTGCAACCGTTCCAAAATTATTCTAGAAGATAAATAAGAAATATTTAAAATGAAAACATTCGTAAATCTGTCAGTTTATTAACTGTAGTAATTTTTAAAATCAGAAACGGCATTCCAAATAATTAAACTAAAACTAATAAAAAACCTAATTTCCGGCGTGTAAATCTGAAAAAGCGTCAGATATGCTTTAGGTAAAGAGATAATAATTTCTGAAAGTACAGATAACGTGATTTTCGTCTATAAAGCCCAGCTATACAATAAAAATGTCAACCATACTTACGAGGCAGTTGGTGTTCGAATTGTTTTAAGTTAAAAATACAAAGTTAGACGATGAACTCGGTGTTAAAATTACATTGGGAACCTAATTTTAGAGGGTGTAGATAATAATCAGACAAATTGTTCTATACATAAGTATACGATGGTAACCTCTTAGGGTCCTATTTCCTAGATAAAGATAGACCGATTTTCAAAAATTTTCCTTAGTAAAATATTTACCCCTGAGAAGATATTCACTAGTAAAGTTGATTTTTTAGATTCTTTTTTTTTAATAAATTGACATAATTTCTGGGTCAGTTACGTCCTGGTTGAAGGGAATTATTTTGATCTAAAATTGCTTGAATTGCACCTTAGGGATGACCAGGCAAATCACCCTTACTAACTTATACAAACGACTATTCCCTCGTAAAGTAGTAATCAGACTATGCAACTGATTTCACGACATCCCCGAGTTGCGAATTGTACTTGTTTATCGAACTGATATAATAAAATTATACTAGTCGTCAAATCAATACCTACTTTTTGGTTAAGAAAAAGCAATATAGGTACTTACCTATAGAATAAAACAATTTGTAGGTAAACAGTCGATATTTAATTATTTCGTTAAAAAGAAATTATTGATGCAAAATAGCCATTTGTTCTAATTTTGATTTTGATAAATACGTGCAAATTATGAAGTTTGTTAATCTCCAGAGTTTTTGTAATTGAGCATTTATTGTCTGCATTATATAACTTTTCATTCGTAACTTGCATTATTTCGTAACTGTAAAATTATTTTTCGCACAGTTTATCTTTGAATTATACCGGCATCTCAAATAATACCTACTTACTTAAATTCCCGTTTGTAAAACTTCATAAATATATCTCTACCTACTACAATAAAGTCCAATTAGTGTTTTTAACTTTTAACTCTTTATATTACTTTTCGAACAATTTCCATTTTAGCACAATTAATGAGAAACTTATTGTGTTGTTCTGAGCCGAAGTTTAATTTTAGTATATTGGCGAAAAGCCCGGCGACAGTTGCCCTAACTTTTGACTGATTGTTTTCGACATTACGATGGCTGCCGTTTTTAACATTCAGTGTAGGTGAAAAAACTGAAGCAAAAATCCATAAATCATAAATTAAAAAGTTTTTTTGCCAGAACGAAGCCCGTTTCTGAATTTTCCAACGAAACTATACAATTTGTTAGCGACTTAATCAACGAAATAATCGAATTGGGTCAAATATAGGGTACGCAGATTTACTCTTCCAATAATTCACGATTGTTTTTTCCTTCCAGCTGTGGTTGCGCCAACTGCTCCAATAAATAACTTTAGTTTTTATGTTTTAGAAAAGGATTATGCAGTTAATGTTGATATATTATCCTGTAGTCTACTATTAATTCAGAAGCTTTCCGACATTATGTTAAAAGTTACAGATTTGCTCGTAAATTCCGGAAATGTTTTTACGTTCTTCCAGCAGGTTAAACGATTTGAATTTCCCGTAAACCGTAAAGAATACCTATTTCTGAAAAATCTAGGTACCTGCATTACATTAGATACGTTCCGCGAAATAAATACCACGGTTGACTTTGTTCAAATACCTTATTAGACGGTAAAGAAATTTCCGTCCGAATCATAAATAATAATTAAATGGAAACTCCATAAACTACCTACTTAACAAAAATCGGTCTGAAACTTCCTGGATAAAATCAAACGAGTTTTTATAATCTGAATCCGACGTGTACGACTTTAAATCTCATAAGGAAGATAATAAATCCGACGACAGCTTTTATAATGAAGTGTCACAAGAAATCACCATATTTATGCCAGGCTATGTATTTTTGTGCACTCCAAACGTAATTACAAACGAGAGAACTTTTAATAGAATGCTAATCCTGGAACTAAATATAAATTATAAATTATGATGACGAGAACCAACGATATTTATGATTACAATTTATAATTCATATTTGAGCATCAGCGTTTGAATACCGAAGCGTCGAGAACATTGAAATAAGTTGAGCATTATACAGGTTATGTAATGCTTTTAAACCAAAAGCGTAGGGAACGGAGTAAATGTCGTCCTTTTCAAATTTATGTGAAAGCAAAGTTGGTTTATTTCCTGTAAATGAAATTGAAAATATATACTTCAAATTCAGGTGCTTTTCTCAAATTTATAAGTCAATATTAAAGAAAGGAAGAGAACATTCTCGCATTTCAACTTGTTTTAAACTTTGTTAAAACCTTATGTATAAGTAGTTCGGTACGTGTGTTTACTCAGTACTTAAGCAGTTTAGATATGGATCCATAATAGCCATAATGACTATTTAATGTATACTTAAATAAAAAAATGCTTTCACATATTTGTTGAAAAAAGCAATTTATCTAGTTGGTCAAAAAGTAAATTAATGAATACGTACGACTGATGGGAAAATTGAATATTGACAAGGCAAGTTATATGCAAGAGTTATCAAAATCGAGTTTTAAAGTAGGTACAGTTAACGTTTCTAATTCGATCCGTTCCTGTAATTGGGATCGGGTAATATATTTTAAGAATATTCATATTATTAAAGAGAAAAATTGGAGTAATGCAAATAAATTATTACAGCAAACAATTTAACAAAACATTATTATTATCAAATAACCATCAGCTTACGTGCTTTGTTTGTTTAAATAGCTTTATTTCCCGTCTTCTACTTTTTGTACATCATCTGTATGTCGACCTATTTTACTTAACACTTGACCTGTCGAAGACGTAAAATTAAGTTCCCAGGTATGTACATTTAGGGACTTATTTTATGTCACGGACAACGTGGGCACGCATGCAACCAATAGTGCAACGAGGGAGAAGTAACGACACGCGTTCTCCACTAGTTATCTAGTCTAGTGTGATTGATTATATTATTACTGGCAATACCGCTCCGAGACCTTCGTAAAGGCGAAAATGTGCCCAGATTCGAATCCAGACCAGAAATATTGTTTTTTATTTTATAAATATGTATACATAACGGATTTTGTGATTTTTTAAATATTAATAATCGTTAATTACTTTTAAGTACGTACTTAGTAGTTATATAATTCTCGATTTTTACGAGAAAAATGCGTGGTAAAGGATTACCTAATATTAGTGAACAGTCTAAATAATGGACATTTATTGACAACAAAAATTTATTAAAAGTTTTGAGAATCTTTTATAAGTTTCAATACTGATTTCTTACTGTAAAATTTCGCCCTTGAGCGTTTGTCGGTAAACACTTGTTATCACCGTTTAAAACATTTAGCCGACCCACATAAAACCTAAAGGTCAGAAACCTTTCGAGGATACTAATTGATTCGTTTTCAGATACGGTTGCTTATAACGAATGTTATTTATTAAATATTTGCACTAAAGTTTTCATGCAGAAAATATTTTTTTACAACAAAAATATTATTATTTCAGTATTGACATTTTTGGTCTGAATTTGAATTTGGACACGTTTTCTCCTTTACGAAGGCTTCGAAGCGGCATTTCCAGTAATAAAATAAGCCATCGCATCATTTCAACAATTGTGACCGACCTAACGATAATAAATCAGGATTCATAAATGAAAAGACTAAATAACTAGTCGAAAATACGTGTCGTTACTTTTCCCTCGTTGTATTATTGGTTACATACGCGCACGTTGTGTATGACATAAAATAATTCCCTGACTGTACGTCATTTCTGAATTGATGGTAAACTGCCGGGACATAACACGACGTATCTGCTATACGACGTTACTTTTACCGGTTAACTTATAAGTTTCACATAATATATAAACATCGCCCTAGTTGTTATTATTTAAAAGTTTTCCGTAACTTTCTAGATATGTAGCGCCACCTAACTGATTAACACAATTAAAGCTAAAGGCTGTACCAATATGATGATAATTGTTTATCTAAATAGTGCCGTTTATTCGATTATTCAAATAAATTGTTTTTAGGATAACAACAAATTAAGTTAGATATATCTACGTGCTAAAACTAAAGTGTCACTAAAAATGATGTTCCTATCTCCATAACTAGAAAACGTAAAAATATTGTTTCAATTGCAGAGTAAAGATAAGGCTAATGGATATAACTTAACAGAAGGGCCAAAGACGAAGCTAAAACGTCTAAAATAAAGGAAGCGCGACAGAGAAATGCTCGTGGGAATCACACAAGACGTTCAAAATAAATCTGACCCGGATTTTTAATCCGGAGGAATGTTACTAGAGAACAATAAACGTTGCACAAGCTTAAAATTAACGCGCCTAGTCGAAAATTCTCTTTCGCTCTACTCAATTAGAGGGGAATCCGTGACGGAATTGCAAGAGTTTGAGCGGAGTTCCGCCAATTTAAATATTTATATACCATAAACTTTGGAAAATTTGCATTCAAAGTAACACTTAAGAGTAGAACTCGTCAAGGAGACTAATTCTTATTTGCTGAAAATTGAATTTAATTGTATTTACTCGGAGGAAATCCATTATTTTCACTTCACTTTGTTCTTTTTCGCAACATTAAGCTTGAAAATTTGCTGCTATCAGTGTTTTATTGCTCCTAAAATGTTGAAGATTCAACACAACCGGTTCGGCGGTTCGAATAAAAAATATATGTAAGCGGAAGTAGTGCTTTAGAGGGAACTTCCAAATTCCGGATGTGGTTCCGAGTTGGCCGACGCGACGGTCACGCAGAAAAGTTAGTGGGAAGCAACAACTTCGAACGGCATTGGTCAATTCTAATAATACAAAAACAACATCCGAACATTTCGTGATCTTTAAATAACATTTCACGTTTACTTCATATAATAATCTGAAACATACCTGGGTACCAATTTCCGCTTATGTTGTTTTTAATATTAACAGTCCGAATTCCAGCACGAAAGATATAAGACAACAGCTGTTCAGTCAGGAAGAAGATTATAGTTTATTTATCTTTAATCTTCTACAGTTTACAGTAGATCTATCAAGGTGACGTGTGTTGTATTTTTTTAAATCCATCATTTACGATAATGTTTTAAAAATTATTTCAAATTAATTTCGGTGTTTATAGTTAAATAATGTTCAAATTAATGGTCTCCTAATTCCAAAAATATATAAACGAAAATGTAGTTTTATTAACCTATTAGTTATGAAAAATTTATTCCTGCTCAACATAGGTTGTTTAAGGAAATGGCGAATCTTATCAAAATTTAATTATTCATATCCTTGGTATATATCCGCATTCTGCCTAAAAACAAAA
Organism: Rhagophthalmus giganteus; assembly: GCA_036326145.1. Lineage (NCBI taxonomy): Eukaryota > Metazoa > Arthropoda > Insecta > Coleoptera > Rhagophthalmidae > Rhagophthalmus > Rhagophthalmus giganteus. The sequence continues at coordinate 55,176,877 of JARFJA010000001.1, forward strand.
TTTTCCTAAAATATATAAGAGTACACATATACCCTTAGCTAACTTCGTGACTTGAATACGTATTGGACATTTACAAAAATAAGTTGCTTTATATCAGTGTAAAATTTGGGATCCCGAAATTTATTATCAAGACCGATCTTGATGTCGATTACTACATCAAAACATGTACAAACTACAAATGTTCAAATTTCAAGTCGTAATCAAAAATGGCAAGGAATGTTAAAAATGGCGCATACGAAACGTATGTATTTATTAAAAGTTAAATTGCCAAGTTACTCCCCCATCAGTTGGTAACGATACATAGAACAAAAGGTATTTTATATAATACCTGCTTCGTCAATATGCTGCCTAAGCATCGCGATTAAGTGCTCGACGTTTTACCTACTGTCCGAAATATGCGAAAAAAGATAAATGTAGATCGTAGATTATATTATGAAGTACGTATTGATATTATATTACCTATATCTATGCATGTATTAATGCACATTGTTCTTAAAATCATAATTAACGTTTTAAGCATAAGAATTTAAATAATATATAGGTACATAATATACCTACATTTTTACATGTTAAGTAGTATCTATTTATTTGATTAATAATTAATAAAGATTGACTTAATAAGACTTAAAAACGTTACCTATAGCTTATCCAAACCTACATGATGTCACGTAATCAACAAAAACTTACTAGATTGTTTATTTGTAATTCGGTTTAAAGTTTGGAAAGTGACATATTCTATAGATGATTTACTTGCGCACATATTAGACGGTATAAAGAAAGACTACAATTTATTAGAACTGTCAAAATACGAGGTACGAGGTGACAGCACTGTGTGAAACGTCATCATCTAATAACCTTGTATTGATGACGTGAACATATATAGGTTTGGATAAGTTATAGTTATACGTTTTTCTTATCAAAAATTCACATGAAAATGTTTTTGAATCTGCATCAGCTTTTTCGAAACAAATAAATTCGATCAGAAAGATTCCGAACGCAACTTTATAAACAAAATTTAAAACTTCACATTCGAAATTGAATTTATTTTTACAGCGAGAGTGACCAATAGAAAAAACCTGTATCACGTAGTTATTCGATAAACCTTAACGGTGGCGGCGGCTTCTTATTTTATTTAGATGTTTTTCGGCCGGTTGGTACGAATATTTAATGAATTAATTAATCTAGAATATTAAGTTATTGTGGTCGTGGTAATCAAAGTTTTTGGCCAATAGGAAATCATTATTAAAATCGATTTATGACCGATTTCGCCAACGCTAGGTAACTTTATTAACAGGTTGTTGGAACAATCGTTACCATAGAAGTAACCGGAGAATAAAGTCATCTGGCGCTGGTGAAATCGGCTCTTAATCTGGGATTAGTTTGAATCTTTTGTTTAATTTAATTCGGCGCAACCGGTAAACTTATTTTCTGGAACATCGCTAGCGGAGCCAAGATGTTTTGTAAAACAATCGAGTTGTCTACGTATGAAGGAATCAACTTTCAAAGACCCTCCTAAGGACAGATATCTATTTTTACCATATACTTTTAACGCTAATTTTATACTTTAATCAAAAATTGACGTTTTAATAAACTATGTAGGGAGGTTGAGCCAGCTCGGAATATGTTCAGGACGATAATTCCATGGCAAATTACTTAAATAAAAGAGTGTCCAAGGTAAGATTACATACAATTAAAAAATATATCCGCGTGTACACGTATGACATGTAATCGCCGTCTGTAATTTATTCTGTGCAGGTTATTCTTGCTTGTAGTAAAGCAGACAACTATTATTTGTAGTTTTTGCATAAATAAAACTGTAGATAGTAGGTAGGTACCTTCACCCACATCGGCTATAAGTTATGTAATTACCTAATTGTAATCTTGTAATTATAACCTTATTTTATTTTGGAAAATGTTTAAAAGCATTTCCAGAAGAAAAACATTTATACGACTGTAAGTATTATATTTCTGGGTGATTCATTTACTATATGGACCATCTTGAAACAAAACATGAGTCTAAGAAAATGATTATAAATCAGGATATTTTAATTTTACTGTATAGTTGATTATGTTTCGTAACATATCAGCATATTAATAACCTAATGTATAATTTTTAAACATTTTAAGATGTGCCTCCCATTGTGAAAAAGATAGCGTCTTAACCTGGCCCATCTTCCCCCATATTATTAATATTAACAATAAGATCAACGATAAAATGACATATCTACGCATGAGAAACGACTTTTAAATGCGATATACTTGTAAAGAAAGAGAACCTTCTCGAGAGAAACAGAATTTTAAAGATCAAAGTAATTTTGTACGAAAATAACTTAATATTGTAAAAACATATTTTAATTAAAATATTATTTTTAGCGGTACATCCATAAATAGATGTACATTATGCAGGTACTGTCTGTCAATCTTGCTGACTTGAAACTGATGGGTAACTTTAAATAGTACCTACCTATACCATAAAGTTATATATATATATATATATATATATATATATATATACACAAAAATATAAATATATATATATATATATATATATATATATATATATATATAAATACAAAATATCTATTTTTACAATTTTGGATTGTTTGAATATGGAATATGTCATAAAACTATGGTTATATAGTCTGTCTAAATGTAGTACTCCGATAAAGGATTAAGATCAATATCTTGTAAAACTTGCAAAATCGACTAAAATTCTTGCTTCTCATTTTTAAGTTGTTTATTACAATACTCGTCCTTAAAGACAGTATAACAACAGTCAAGTAAACATTAAAATAGCTCGTAAAAATCAATTCTTACCTGTTTAAAACATTCAAACGGTTCTAAACTTTTTAAATAAATAACCTATATTTCGTTTTTCGTCTTGCAATTAATTTATTGTACTTAAATAAGTTTACAAAATTAGAATAATCTTTGTTAATGTAACAGCAGCCCTAGTTTTTCAAATTATCAACTAGTAAATAAACAAAAAATATGATTTAAAAAGTTTAAAATCGTTGAATGTTTTAAATATTTAGGGTACTGATTTTAATCCTTCATCGGAGTTCTACATTAAACAGATCATAATGTTATAAAATTATAGTGAATTACACCTACCTAGTTAAAAATGTCGCTTCTCAAAATGAAAACGATTAGAGAAATATTATAAATTCCCCCGCATGAAGACGTAATGTTACACAATACCTTCTTAATCAAATCACAAAAATTACTAGATACCTTACGTGTCGTTTTTCGTCGGCGATTTCTACTCAAATACTAATAAGAAAGTTCCCAGAGAAACAAACAGAAGGCATGTAGATAATATGATTAAAAATAAATATTTTATTCTTGCCTTTAGAACGCACGTATCATACGACGTTTTGTTCGGCGTTTCAATAAATATCACCACTGCATCGTCGTCTTAACATTTGAGAATAGAAATATTAATTAAAAACGCATTTCTTAAACAACCAAAAGTGAAGCGAACGCCTAACACCATTTAGAATTTAATTATTTAAAGTGTATTCGACAAAATATTTATCAAGTCTTTATCTCTGTCGCTCATTTGATTTCAATTTTTTTAAAATAAATTGCAATTTAGAAATCTGCGTCGTTAAGGCCCACACAACGATTAGGAATCTGAAGGTTTACGACCGGTTGAGAAATGTATTTTAAATTATATAAGATGCAAAATTACCCAGTTTCGTTCATTAATATCGTTTCGAATGACACCGTCATTTGTAACATAATCAGCATGATCATCTAGTCTGTAGTTTAAGGGCGTCTCGTCTTCTGTCTGATAAAGTAATGTTGAAGGGTTGCCATTAACCTCACCTCTCTAATGACTTCCTGGAGTCTGTAATAGATACTTCGCGATAATGAGTCGCGACGGTTCTGATTAATTATTTAGGTAGTACATACCGCAACGTGGATCACACGTTGCTAGCTACCTGGCACAAATGAAATGATGAATGCTTATAACTTTGAATATTGCTGTAGTAGTGGCGTTTTCCGCATCGTTAATTGAAATAAAAGTTTAAGAGCGCGTTAACTTTATTCTCCAATAATTTTTTAAGTTATATTTGCATAAAGTCGCGTCGAAATCTAACGATGTAATAAACAACATCCGCATTAATTTGATGTAATTATTTATCTATAAAATTTTTCTAAAATAAATGTTATTAAAATAGCTTCACAGTACCTATGTACGTAATATACATCCTTTAAAAATAAAGAAACGCTTATGTATGTATAATTTGCAGTTGATTGCAAATCGATTCCACAGGAAGAAGCTGTTTTTATCATATGGAAAGCACTTCTGTGTTGGTAGGGTGTCAAATGGCAACTAGAGCGGATATCACGTCTAACATAAGTTCGGTAGATCTTATTTTACTAAAGTAAAACTTTTGCTACAGGAAGTTGGAAACTTCGTAAGATACCTTACTTGCCTGCACTTCGTCCGACATTCCAATAGGTAGACTGAATTAATAAAAACATATTTATGGTTTCGATTAAAGGTACATAACCTGCACTGTCCGATATGGGGTAGCCACCTAGTCACATGTGACTATTAAACAGTTGACGCCCGACTACTACGACTGAGAAAATTAATTTTTAAGTATTCTTCCGTTGAACACAACTATAGGTATTATTTGAATCGGATAGGTATTGTTTCAAGAGGTCTGTAACAAATATCTAGGTACCTATTGTGAAATTTGAAAAACCCACAGAATAACAACCCTTTAAAGTGTAACGCGAAATCGTTGGGCGCATTCAGTCGAGAAAGCGCCACCTTAGTGCTAAAATAGCGGTTCAAACGAATCGCTGCTTATTTGCGTTTTTTAATTTTATGTTTATAGTTATACTTGACGTATTACATCAGTTGTGTCACATATTTATCGTAATAGCTTAAGGTCCTTCAGCTGTAGTCAGCTTCAATAACGTACTAGCGCTTAATTTCCGCTGAATTGTGTGTTGATAAACGTTGTATTCATAAAATAAAGAAGTTGCTTACGTTAAGGCGGATTTCTTTAATAATGATAACTGGTGTTAATAAATATAATTTATTTTCAAATGCTTCTTAATTATTAAAAGCAAAGAAAAATGATTAAATATATATTACCTGTTATATATAAAAAAGAATATATTATTAGGTGTACAAAAAAGTTCTGAGCTTTTTTTTGTAAAATTCAATATTTATTTAAAAACAAACAAAAAGATATTAATCAACGAAATAGTCCCCGTTTGCATCGATAACCTTTTGCCATCTTTCGGGCAGCTTGCGAATTCCTGATGATAGAAGCCCTGGCTTCGAGGCGATAAAGTCATCAATGTATTTGCGTAGGTCTTCAAGTGCCACGAAGTGTGTATCAGCCAAGTGATGCTGCAGCGACCGGAATAGGTAGTAATCAGACGGTGCCATGTCTGGACTATACGCCGCATGCGGAGAAGTTCCCAGCCTTTTGAGGATTATACAGGATAATTATAATCTTTGAGGGCGTCCAGCACGCGGTTCATCTTCAAGACTGAAATCTCCTTGGCGAAATTTTGTATACCACCTTTTACACGTAGCGTGACTTACAGCGTTCTCTCCATATGCGGCACAAATCATTTAAGTGGCTTCAGCAGCATTTTTCTTGAGATGAAACGCGAAGTGGATGGAAAATCGAATATGCTCTTTAGTTATTGCCATCGTAAACACTACTGATTTTTTAGGATATGTGCATCAAACGTCAAACCGCATGGTATTTTCAAAGACCAAATGTCAACGTTGTAAACCCGCAAAAGGGCGGGAAACTTCATGAAATTTAAATTGTGGTTTCGGTTGTATGAAATCTAAAGCTCAGAACTTTTTTGTACACCTAATAATATCTCGTTTATTGATGGTTTGAGTATAGACCTACCTATTCAAATTTTATTTCGATGAACGTCATCAATAAAAATTGTATATTATTTTGTAATTATTTTTACGTACGACAAAGTTTGAAAAAGGACATATATTCTACAGACGATCCACCTGCATATACTGGGTGACTCGAAAATAGACGATCGAATGAAGCGAGGCAATGGGGGCGGTCATCAGCAACCAAAATAACCACATATCCAATTTGGTTGTTGTTATCCAATTGTTGATGGTTTAAGAGTTATTGCAAAAATTGTATTTGCCGTTAGAATCTGCAATAAATGGACAAGTTTGTTTGATAGTTGGTCGTATTTCTGTAGTAGGTACTTTCTTTTTCTACTACGGCCAATTAAAAATCAAATAATTTTGTTATCCAACCGTGTTCATGAAACCACTGTTATTCTTTGATTGACAATAACAGAGTATACTTATATAAATAAATAGTTTTATTATTTAAACAGTGGGGATTTTGCAGAAAAATGCAAATTTTGCAATAACTTTCGAACCATCAATAATTGGATAACCACATATATGATTATTTTCGCATCACTTCAGTTGATCGTTTGCTTTTGGGACATCCTGTATATTACATGGCAAAGAAAGACTAGAATTTATTAGTATCTATTGTAAAAACACGATGTACGAAGGGATACCACTGCATAAAACGTTATCATCTATTGACCTTTTAATGATTACGTGTAACCGAATAAAATTTGAATGGCCTTTGGATGTTTGAAGTCACAGTATTATCGGTTACCTACATTTATTTGAATAACATTTTCTCTAACAATAAGAAACGAGTTTATTTATAACCTAGCGGGACAAATTACCTGTTGTACTACGTTTACCTATTTATTTACCTATTATGTTACGCGAATGAAGATGTATGTCTGTAATTGTTAGCATAATTAGTTAGGTAATTAGTTCGCTAATGCGAAATTATTAGGTGCTCTGCAAATGATCATTTTCTTTGTTATACCTAAGTATATACCTTTATGTTGTATAAATATGCGTTAAAAATGAGTGTTAAATTAACATAAGTGTCAAATAACACAGCATTAGATATAAGTGTGCCTTACAATGCCTAATTTGTACTATTCACTTGCTTTAAATAATTTTAGTATACCACGCCCTTTCATATTATTTTTCGATAATTCAGGGATACTGTTAATGATTACAATATCAGGTATAACCTAGTTAAATTAATTTAAAAGTTTCCTGGAATCTCATTAAAAGGCCGTAAACTATGACTCACAACACAAAATATTTGTCAGAAAAACTATACACGTTTACACTAACTAAAAGGTCGATGAATACTAAACCGTTTATGAAATGTTTTATTACTATTATGGAATAAGGTACCTGCAAAGGGTACACAACTATATAGATAAATCCTAAAACGTTGGAACATTTTTTAGCATGTATGTACGTTTTATCAATTAATTCCGGGTCTGTTTCATCAATAAATAAGTATTAATTCTTATTAAGAGGGTTTAAGAGGGTGAAATCCACCCTTGAAAATTGGAACTTTTTTCGTTTTTGTTTATTATCTGTGAAACAACAAGAACTATCGACAACAAACGATATATTTTTGTAAATGGCTGTTCAAGACCTACATTATGATACAAAAATTAGGGGTGAAATTTTTAAGGGATGGTACTGTGCGTCCGATGCGGACTAGTGGACGCTTAGCTTGATAATGTTGTCGCTGCGACTGCTACTTGTCTGTAACAGACTATAAGAAAAAAATTAGAAACTTCTATATTTTTATTTGCATTTCCTACCATTTTCTCGTTATCGTTTTCCCTCTATGATCAATTTTAGCGTAGATTCTTCCGTTGACTGCAAACTTGTATTATTACATACCTATACCTACGTAAGGTAAAATTTCGTTCGCGAAATTGAACCGTTGAATGTTTGAGAGAAGCCCTAACTAAGACCCTAACCGAGTTCCTGTCCAAGAGCCTAACCAATCTCGATTTTCAGAGAATTTGTGTTAGAGCTTAAAGGTCCATGTACTTACACTTTATAAATACATGAAGAGTTAGTCGACAAAGAGAGATCCTACCTTTCCTCGTCGTATTAATCCTTTTTGTTTGTAATCCTTTTAGAGTACACAACACAACACATAACACTCGCGCACAAATCTCACTTTTATTTTAAAAACATTGAGTTGTTTGTTCGCACACCGATAAGCTATGAAAATAAGTGGCGCACATGTTTTTTTATTAGTTGCTTTGTATTTTATCGGTAGCATAAAAATACGATTAAACTTTTATCTGGTTTATGGTTTGTAATAGGGAAATTTTCAATGCTTAAGGGCACACGAATAGTTTTTAAATTCAAAATAGAGTAAATTTACAATTCTGCCGTAAAAGGCAGTATCGGTAAGGCGGTAAGGCAAATCTGTTTTGTTCTTAAATAATCAGTTTTTTATAGCTCCCGAAAAATTTATAAAAATGGAGCTGCCTCTTTTTTTGCACCACTGTCTTCTTCTATTGGCAATGTTATATTATGAAAATTCACGCATTAGGAATACTTCACGTTATGATGCCTATCAACGGTAAAGTTTTTAAATTATTTCGAGAAGGTCGTTCTCCATAGCAGTTATGGGGTCATTCTCGCAGCAGTCTCCTGTTTTTCTATATTCCTTGTTATTTTGGGCTAGTTTATGTTTAATTTTACATAGAAGATCATATGCCATGTCCAAAACAAGGCAATGATCTCCTGTTTTTTTCCACGTTGTCAATATTTATCCAAAAATTCAAAAAACACTATACCTACTAAACGATATAAAAAATGTAGGTTTTTGTAAAATTAATTCTGTGTACAATGTCGTAGATCACTTGTACATTTCGTCCAAACCTATATGCAATCACGTCATCAACACAAGGTTACTAGATGATGACGTGTCACACGGTGCTGTCACCTCCTACCTCGTATTTTTATAGTTCTAATAAATTGTAATTTTTCTTTATACCATTTATCATGTGCGCAAGTGAATCATCTATAGAATATGTCACTTTCCAAACTTTAAACCGAATTACATATAAACAATCTAGTGACTTTTTTTGATGTCGTGAGTTGCACATAGGTTTGGATACGCCATAGCTACCGTCATGCCGTAGCTGTACTTGCGAAGAACGCTTTTTCCGTTGCGAAGCCCGGCCAAAAATTTATTTTGATAAACGTATAAACGTTTTGTTTCGAGCGTAACACTAAACGGACGTTCTCAAAAATTGACTTCCTGGATAATTCTATTTATATCTCTGTTTACGATGTTGCTTAGTTATAGTACTAATTATATATCAAGTAAAGCAATTAAAGCATCAAGCAATTAAACTATCGAGTAAAATAACAATAGGTATGTAGTGTGTGTCTTTCTGTGTCTGTGCTAATAACATATCTTATTAGATAGATTTATCAGTAGGTACCTATCTATTGCAAATTTATTTTCATATTTTGCATGTTTTCTAAAAATTAAAACATCTAGCATAAGTTATTGCCTAACAATAAGATAACAATTCTTTGTTAGTAGTTCCACTGAATAGATAGGTAATAATCCCTTATATACGAAAACTTTCAGGTTTTTTCTTTCTATTGCAAAATATTAAATATTCAGCACTACTGAAGCCCTTTCGAGATCGAACGAGCATTTTCATTGCAGTTATATTCCTGCATCGTTTTTCTGAATATATCCTCATTGGCCACGTTCCATTATGATTATCGTCCGTTTGACGGCACTCTAGTTCATTTATCATTTAGTCTTCTTCACGTCCCGTCCCTCGCTATGCAACCTAAAATGAACTGAATTTCTTCAGTTGTTTGTCTTCCGTCGACTACATTACGACTGAATTTCCTTCCCTTCCTACTACTTTCACCGGGGCGTTAATAAAGTATTAAACAGTCTATTTTCTTGACACTGTTAAATTCAATGCTTTATTTTTCTATTTACCGTCTGTAGAATTTTTCTTGTAAATGAAAAATACAAGATTTTAAATCATTTTTTACGTCTGTAAATTTAATTGCGTGATAAAATAAATATATTCATTTTCGTAACACTCTAATTGAACGGGTTTAAGTGCAGAAATATGCATTTGGAGATATTGATTGTCAAAATTTTGAATATTACGAGCAACCTATGTACTACGTAGTATATTCGAGGGATAAATAAATGGCATTGCAAGTTGCAAAAGTAATTGCTTTTTACGTCATCAAATAAATTAGATATTCAACTACAATTTGCGCCACTAAACTCAATTTTTCAAGTATATGCACTTAAAATCCTTCAATTCACCACCACGTTGTTAGGGCCATCTCCATCAGATAGTAAGTGTAGTTCACTTCACTTCACTTCAATAATTAACAATATTGTATGGGAGGAATAAAAAAATAAAAAGAGTTCGATCGGACATGAACGCAGAATAGCAGGTATTCATAAAGGAAATCATAAACTGTATTTTACTAGTAAAATGCCTTTGTCATTACATAATATCAGCGAAATTATTTTTTAAAAAATGCGTATATTTCATTAAAAAGAATGTACAATGAAACCAACGGACTATAATAGAACCAACCCGCTGAATATTATCGGTTATGCTGTCCATATACTGGAATGCTAATTTTCCTTTCAAAAAGTAATACAATTGTTATATTCATTTACAGTGGAATGAATGCTTAAGTTTGATTTGGGCATTATTAGATACGTATTATATAAATATAATTTTAAGTTTCCAATAAAATTTCCACCGACGCCACGCGACGCATATTCGAATTTATGAATACCTTATACTATACTTACATTAAGATGTACCTCAAGAATGTTGTAGGAACATGAGATTTCAGAAATGTTCTTTGGAAAAGATTAAGACCACAAAACCGCTATTCTATTTAACGTTTTGACAGAAATCAAGACACTTAAGTTATCTTAAGTACTACACTTCTGGCTACAGTTTTTAAACCCTATTAGCCTCTGAAAAGCTACCTTAACAACGTTTTAAAATTTTTAACGTGCTTTAGGAAATTCTTATCTGCATTTTACCGTATGAACCACAAGCCACCCACGTTTTACTAAATAACGCCACGGAAGATACTCCTTAACGACTAGGGAATTTAAATGTTTTACCTCCGATTCAAGGTTGTTTAAAGAAATAAGAATTTAAATAATAATCGCCCCGTAATCTTAAACGTAGGATATACCGCTACCTATAAAAACTGTGCAGCTGAAATAATTTATAAAATGGGTTTTTAATGCGTGATTTAATTATAAACTTATTAGGTAAATATTATGTATAAATCGTTTTTTAAGCTATGCATATTATGATTATTTAAACCGCATTATTTGTTATTAATTATTTAAAAATCACATTTAGGAAAATTCAAGGCCTTCTAAAAGTTGTGTATAGATTGCGCTAATGTATGTAGATGTACGTAAGTTATATCAAGCAAAAAATTTCCTTACCAACAACACTAACTTATAGGTATTATTCGTTTAGTTGATGTTTATAATTACAAAAATATAACGTTAAAGTAATATTTTTCAACGCCTAAGTAAATGTTAGCATTTATCTTTAGGCGCCTAAAATCTGTATTTTAGTTAAACGTATGTTTATAAACATATTCAAAAAGTTTTCTAAAATTTTCGGTAGTTAGAATAAATCAACAAAGTTTGAATATAATGAACCTACAAACACAGAGTAGTTTAGTTATCTTATTTTCACAGTCCTAATCCTAATAATACACAGCTTAGTTCGTAGATGTATTTTAAATTATAAACAAATCTTAACGTAATTTGCATTACATAATTTGTTTTGAGAAATCTATTTAAACTTTAATCCAAATTTTAATAATCTTATCTCCATAATATCACCTACAAACTAGATATTTGAAATTTCGCATTAATTTTTTCAAACTTACTGTATAGGTTTCTGCATATTTTATCTATGTATTAATTTGCGTTAAAATCTTTCATTTTAATACTAAAATCAAATTATTTTAATTTTTTTTATAGTTATTGAAGATACGAACTTTTGTTTCCGCGTTAAAAATATGAATACACTTATTTTGATACATTTATGTAACTTTACACATGGGTAGCTTAAGAAACGCTTTATCAGATGCTGCTAAAAGTCGGATTTCGAGTAAAAGTGGAGTTAGGCAGTTTTCTTATTAAGACGACGATATTTTTATCGGGCTAAATTTCTTCTATGATTTTGTACCTAAACAATATAAATTGTACGAATGTGTTATGTATAGTAACGTTGTATGAATCTTGACATTCTACATTTCTTATCTAGGTACATACTTTCAGCTTTAAGAGGGGGGTTCGATAAGCGAGAATCAACAGATGTCGCTATGGTAGATTCACTTCAGGAAACGATACTAAAAAACTATTAAATTTTATTAAAAAAATTTAATTGATAAGAAATACTAATTCAATTACCTAGTTGCTCCCTATATTTTTATCCTAAAAAAGTTAAAGGAACATTTTTGCTATGTTGTACACATGCTTCCGAATACTTCAAATTATAAGATATTTAGCTATTATATGACTAAAATATTATAAGGAGCAACTAGAAAAAGGTTCAGTGAATACGTATATGAAAGTACAGGGTGTAATTGTTGCTAGAATCTGATTCGGTTTCTTTTTCGATAGTAAGCGTAATTATTTTGCATTTCGATGTGTTCTTTTGTTTATGATTTTTGTGAATTACTGTGAAATGCTGAGAATGCGGTGGACGTTTCCCATAAATAAGTAGATACACTTCGTCCAAACCTATATGCAACACGTCATCAATATAAGGTTACTAGATGATGACGTTTCACACAATGCTGTCACCTCGTACCTCGTATTTTGACAGTTCTAATAAATTGTAATCTTTCTTTATACCATCTAATATGTGCGCAAGTAAATCATCTATAGAATATGTCACTTTCCACACTTTAAACCGAATTACAAATAAACAATCTAGTAACTTTTTTTGATGACGTAAATTGCATATAGGTTTGGATAGACCATATGTATACATACGTTATTCGCGATAGGTCCCAACACGTCATCAATAAAACCTCGTATTTTTACAATACTAATAGATTTTAGTCTATTTTTCCATGTCATATGTGTACAGGTAAATCATCGGTAGACATCGGAGTGTCATGTTCAAAACTTTAATCTGAATATTACAAATATACAATTTAGTAACTTTTGTGCATGGCTGCGTGCATTGGAACCTATCGTGAATAACGTATAGCTACATGTATTTGAGAACGAAACTGTAACTATTTAACTTTTAATGCAATTAATGGCATGCTATAATAATTATTATTCTGAAATATATACATAAGTAATTACATATGTGCATATATCAGTAATATTGGATTTTCTATTGTTACAATTTTTATTTTGTATTAATAATGGCACTTCTCTCACATATTACACAAAAAATAAATTTAAAAAATCAATAATCATTATCATTGTGACTTTCTTGAAAAGAAATATTTTAAATTTTTCGCTCCCATAACTTGGTAACTTTTCTGGTTCCAAGTTAAATAATTTTTTTAAGCTTGTTAACTTGCATTTCATTATTTTTGTGTCTCTCATCAAAACGCCCATTCTTTATATTCTGTAATTTTATATCCTAGAATAAATAATTATAAACGCTAGCAAAGTTTACAACGTAAACATAATTAAATTAGATGCCAATGCATCAATGAAAAAGCGCACTCTGTAGAAACTATTTAGTACAAGAAACCAGGAGTTAACATTTAAATAGCTGATGCCAATATCGCGCCATCTTACGATTAAACCGTTTGATATTAAGAAAATTAATTATTTAATTAATAATTAAATTTATTAATTAATTTTATTAATTAGAAAAATACTATTGTGGGTTACTAGCGGAAACATGGTAGAAGCTGATTTTTCCAGCCCCCTCTTAAGCAATTTTATATCACCTACGATTATTATTAATTATACCATTTTAGGTCGTTAAACAGAAACGATTAATATTTAACAACGAGTTTCTTGTTCGGTATGTTGTAAACGCGAGACCCAAAATGTCTAATTAAACAAGCAATTTTAAACAATCTTAAAGGTAAAATAACTTACTTCCATACAAGTATGATTCCTATAAATACGGCCAAACCAAGAAGAACAGCACATAGGACTATCACAGCCGAAGTCTGGAAGGAAGGACTGCTGCGGTAGCTCGCGTCGATCAGCTGAAATAATAAACAATTTACACCATGTGCTTCACATATTCATAAACTAGGTAATTTAGTGTAATTTATTTACTTAGGTTAATCCTAACTTGAGCTCGGTACGTAATTTCAAATAAAAAACTATTTTAGACACGACGCGTCGCGTTTCGTCGTAAACGTAGGTATGCATAGAACAAATAATTAAAAGGTAGGTATTTATTTATAATAAAATAAAGTTGTAAGTGGACGATGGAAAATCGTTATGTAATTAGAGCCGAATCAGTACTAAACAGATTGCATGGTCGTGATTTGTGGATCGCTTGATAACGGAATGAAATGTAATTAATTCAGCTATGATTTAGTGCCGGAATGAACGTTGTTGCTTACTAATGAGATCGGAATATCGCAGATGCACCGCAGCCAAGATTAAACGGGGAAAGTTTAGAGTTAGTTATTAGCCACGTTATTAGATTAGGGATGATGTTAAGAATGAAAACGTATAGATTATATCTAGGATTTGAGTTCCAATCGGACTTAATTAATTGGACCAGTTACCATACCTTATACAGGGCGAGTTAAAATAGGAGCACCCTCCTATTAGCTCGTTGAATATATTAGAAAAATATTTTCTTAACAATTTTTTTTTGGAAGAACTATTTTTTTATACGCTGTTATAAAAATATTGTGGGGTTAGATAACAAAATTACACTGTTATACTTAAAAAATGTTCTATTTAGCAATAATTTCGTTATGTACAAGTTTTTTTGTTGACGTTTCTAATACTTTTTTTTTTTTTTAATGTTAGTAGCACACCCCGAAAGGCACCAGGAACCGCCGTTAGGCATTACTTCTAGTGCCCTCCGGGACATCCATGCCTACCAGGGGGATATTTCACCACCCGTATCGGGATTCGAACCCAGGACCCGTCAGGCGAGAGGTTAGTCTCCTAACCACTCGACCACCGAGTCGGCGACGTTTCTAATACTGAAGTGATCTAGTTTCACAAAACCTTCTTAAAGTATTCCGAATAGCTTATCTACTTGGTTTTGACTTCTATCAAGAAATTTTTCTAAACATGTGACGTTTCACTCTGTTAATAACACAATTTGATTTGCCAATTACTAAAATCATGTCCACCAAGTCATTTTTCGATAAACGAACGTTATTAGCTATGCACTATTATTTCAGTTTCTACACATAAATAAAATCTGAAAACTTCGTATAAAAACGTAATAAATGGGACATTTTACAACTTTAATCGTGTTTAATAGTGTAATTTTGTTATTTAACCCGAAAATATTTTTAGAACACCGTGTATAGAAAAGATAGTTCTTCCAAAAAATGTAAAAAATATACAGGTATAAAAATAAAAAATTGCACATTACTGCTCAAATGTCATTAGGCCCTGAAATAAAATAAATGTACAGTAATATGCAACATATCATTCGGAACATCTTTTGTTGAGAAAATATTTTTCTAATATAAATATTCAACGAACTAATGGGCGCGGGGCTGCTATTATCTTAATTCACGCTGCATGCCTTAATTAATTAATTAAGTATTAATTTTTTGGTAAAATTTATGAAATGTGTAAATAATCATTTTATATTACAATTAAATAAAAACTAAAATGCATTTACATTTATTGCATATTAAATTTTTCTAACTACGTATTTAATCGTCACAAAACATTATCGACGACTCGACGTTTTATAATTCGTATTTTTATTAATTTCGAACAATGCGCTTCTATCAATATATTGTTGACGAAATAATTGGGTAACATTATTACCGACATTTTCGACACCATCACTTTATACAATCAAAACTGCACTTAAAAAGACTTCAGTTAAATACAAATTAATTTAACTGTATAAATTGAAATTTACAAAAGCGTAGGTAATTAATTGTATACATGTACGGTCGAATTTGTTCCAAATAAATTGCCGTTGTTAACTGAAAAGTTGATTAATATTTACCCTTTTTTAATAACATTATTTTAATCGTAAATTTATAATTATTTTATAGCCGCGTTTTTTTTTTACGTTGAACATACATCAATGTGGGTAATTAATAATTTGAAAGAATGCGAGACATTTTAAAAAACTCAAATTAATAATGATTGTATTCTGGTGAAAATAATGTAATTTCCTGTTTATATATGCCACGTTCTGAGTTTTATACCGTGATCAACTAAATACTTTTACTGCTAGATAGACTCGACCTGCCTCAATTATTAAGATCAAAGTGGGTGGTCTGAAATTCGGTATTTATTACCGCGCTTACATAATACCTACTATACAAGGAATAAAATTATTACTTTGTTTTATGGATATCCAAATTATGTCGTATTTTATTATTAGCTGATAAAATCTCCAGTGACCGATATCTATTTGTTTTTGAATATAACAGATTATTTCTTGGTATACAACACGATTCATCGGTTATATAATTTTATTGAATTACATTTGATACCTTGAGCTTTACATGGAGTCCTGTCAATTAAACGTATTAGCCGTAATACTATTTACATGACGTATGTTCGATAATTTGATAGGTAATTAAATGACTTTTTGTCTCGTTGAACTTCCAACGACCTGATCCGGAAAGGATCAGAGCCGAAATTAATAGCCTACACGTACTTTTCACGGATCCATGAATTCGCGAAAATTATTTATGGATAGGCACTATACAGACACATACACATAAAATAAAATTAAAATTGCTAAGTAGGTAAATGAAAAGTCAGGCTTCTAAATTAACAACACATATTAGATATAAATAAACGTAAACAATATTAAATTAATAGGTACAACAAAAAAGAATAGGTACTTAGGTGACTTTATTATGTTATCCAAAACGAATTTAACTGTAAATAGGAACTTCATTTATAAATATTGCTTTGAAACGGTTAAACAGCACACAAGGTTAGTTATAAAGATAGAACGAAAGAATGCTTTATAAATTAAACTCAAAGATCTTACGATTTATTTTGTTTGCTTAAACGTTTAAAAGATGAAGGTAGATAAGAAGCTGAATAGGTTACTTAAAATAGTGGAAGCGTTTAATTTTCTTTAGGAAAAGATATTGTTTTCTGTTTTTAACTGTATAGGTACTGCGATTTTACACATTTTTCCTGTTCAACTAAAAAAATAATTACATTGCATAACAAGTGCTGGAAAACAGTTTCAGCACGAGTTGTGTTTATAGATTTCAACAAAAGTGCATGAAATCATTTCGCACGGGCTAGAAGACTTTTGATCGACTAACCAAACTTAGTCACGCCTTAATTATTTGTTTGCAATAGCCAAGTTTCAGTAACAACTGAAGGTGTAAATTTATGCATTTCTCATAATGGTTGTTGGAAAAACAAATTTTCAATTATTTATATGATAACAAAATTGGTAAATAGATTTTTAGAAATCAACACTGACATTCTTTGTACTAATCGGCGAAATAAACATTGATCAAAATAAATCATGATATAGATGTTCAATTAATAATAATTTATTAGAATTTTGAATAAAATTTGCAACCACCAAATTTTAACTAACTTTTCTAGGAGAAAATGCGTTTATAATATGAACTATCAATATTAAAAATTAACAAGAAAGTCAGCGTCAAGTAAATAATCATCTCGTAAATAAATTTCTAAATTATAGAAAATTTGAGGACAAGTAGGTAGGTTATAAACAACAAATAAATGACTGGTTTGGTGAAAAATGTTTGAAAACAAGCTGTATCATATGCACCTAATAAAATCCACAATCAATTTATGTATTTCACAGAGAGGGTCATTTTTAAAATAGGCATGATTTTATTATTGGGGTTCTGTAATAAATAAAATCCATATACAGGGGTGTCCATGAAATGATGTAAAATTTCTCGGTAACATAGAAACCATCTAAAAATAATGCCATAAGTTTCTATAAATTTTTTTCGTAGCTCTCCTGCTGAGATATTCACCCCCGAAGTTGAAAACTAAAAAACCAGTTGTTTTTAATAACATGTTAATTTTTCGTTGGAATTTAATAATTTTTGGTACACCTGCGTAGTAAATGGAGGTCTTTTAAAATGTGCAATAAGTTTTTCGATAACACCTCAGACGAGCCAGGGGTGAACTACCTCTAATCATTCTAACCTCAAAACGTTTTAGAGGTTCAAGTTTTTAAAGGCATTTTCGGTTTTTCCAGACCATATCTTAAGCTTTCGAATTAACTAATCGAGCTTCGTCGCACAAGGCTGATAGCTATTTATTTAGAATAACCAACGTTCAGTAATAATTAGACATGTGAATTTATGTGGCCGTCGAAAAAAATAATTAAAATAACATCTGGTATATTCTGCATCTCTTATTCTTTATCTATGATTTTCTTGAATGTGGTTCGAGGATAATTAAATGTTAAATGTTTTTATCTTAAAATATCTGGGATATCCGAAAATTAGCTTAAAAATTTAAAAACTTAAACTTCTGAAAACTTTTGATGTTAGAAAGGTTAGGGATAATGCACCCCTGACTACCCTGAAGAAATATCAAAAGACCTATTGCACCATTTTAGAGACCTTAATTTATTACGCATGTAATAATTAAAATTATTAAATTCCAACGAAAACTAAAAATTGATTATTATTTTTTAACTTTAAGGGTGAATATCTAAACAGCGGACGACACTGTAGGAAAAAAGAAAAAATTGCAGGAACTTGCGACATTATTTTTACGTGAATTATACGTTCCCGAGAGATTTCCTGGACACCCTGTATATAGATAATTAATAGGCATAGGTATCTGGTTTTGAATATACGCACATACGCTATTATTTAACTAATTAAAATCAAGAGAAAGACATTTGATTGCTTACCCAATTGTTATAAGAAAATTTAATTCGACATATTTGTAATTCGGGAAATTTATAATAAATTTTCGTTGTCCGTTTTTCCTCATTTTTTTTTAATTTAACGAACCTACTTTTTATTACGTACACTCCGGTATTATTTGGCTTCATGTAGTCAATTAATGACACCAGAATAAACGGAATATAAAATTTTAAGATGTCTATAAATTCCTTTTTGCGTTTTAAAATGTTATACGTATTTTTATGGAAATATAAATTCTGCTTGAAACATAACACATGTGTTCCTTAACCACACCGCGATAACTATCGAGAACTTGTTCAGGATCAATAAAACTTTCTTTAATTAGTTTTAACGAAAAATTAAGTTTTAGAAATCTATTTGGTTAAGTTTCACAAAATTATACAACGTAATATTTTAAATATTGTCATAAATTTTTCTAAATTGACATGCGGAAATGTTAAAAAATACATTTAGTACGTTAAATGTAATCAATTAATTTTATATCGAATTCCTTTTTTAACGAAGATATCAAATACTAATTTAAAATTTAAATTTGATAACGCAATTATATATATAGGTATTATAATAGCTTTAAATTCAACATCCAGGCGTGCAAGCTTACAACTGTAATAAATTAAAAACGTTATCGCCGACTTTCCAAATATGTATTTAAAAATTAAAATTTTAAGATGTTATTGCTTAATTAAAATTTGACCCGATAATATGGTTGATGATATGTATTTATTATAATATTTTTGTAGGGGGATATGTGGTATATTTACTTAATAAGACTGACTTATTTCAAAATAATAAATTATAAAAACCCACTGCACATTTAATAGAAAATAGTTTAATACAGAATAGAAAATAATTAAGTTTAAGCTAAAAGAAATGGCGTAGCTAATACATTTTAAAATCGATTTAAAGGAAATTGAGGAGAAAGTGAAAATAAAACAAGTCTTTGAAGCAAACAAAACTTTATATAGCAAAAAGGGACGAGCCCGAATGTACCTAATACAGATAAAAAAATGAGATTCACTCCAGTAATTTCAAGAAGGTAAGTATACGAAATCCTGCCGCGCTTGATTGGGTTATGGCTTCCTTTGTGTTGGTCCGGCTACCGGAACCGTTCATACAGGTCACACGACTTCCTGCCTATCTTTATTTCAATAAGACTGCGATTACATTTTTTAACATAATAAACCAGACACTAGTCATACAAGTAACTTATATAGAAATAGAATATTTGATCACGTTTCGACGATATCGAGGTTTTAAGTTAACAGATAAAACACACAGCGATCTAAAATTGTTCAATTAACTATTGTATCGATAGGGATAATAATTTAACAGATGGTGTGCGTAAAAATTGTAGCGTGTAGACTACAACTTCCGTGAATTAATGAGTTTTTCTGATATAGGTGCCGTTTATGTGCTTAATTTTTATCTAATGTAATGAAAGTTTGTTATAACTGAATCTATTTTAAAGTATTAATTGACTGTAAATGGAATATAAATAAGTAGATATGCATATCTATTGTTAAACCCGTTTGAATGATTTTATAGGTTCTAAAAGTAAGTATAGATGTATAATTTAAAATTACGAACTACATTAAATTGGTGTATATTGCGTAATAGGTGGATATACATAATCCAATTAATAAAAATTAACTACTTTTAATTTAGCTTGTTATCGATGATTTCAACTTAAGAATGACAAATTTTTTATAATAGTTAGCATTTATTGTTAATTTTCATATTGCAATTAATGTAAAGTAATTTTTACTCTGATCAAATGGTGCAAGTGGACAAAATAATTTATGGATCCTTTGTTTATAATTATTATTCATAGAAAATATTAGAGTATTTTAGTATCGAGGTCAATAGGTGCAATTTGGATCTTACAACACCTATAGGTAATGTCCGCGGCGCTTATTACACATTTTTCACGATCGGAACAATAAAAAATTAAAAATAAAATAAATCTGTTTTTTGTATAAAAAAATACTAGATATGCGTAGTGCAATAATAATATTGAAGTGAAATAAAAATATTGATTTTACTTATCGCGCGGACGTGAGGTTTTTCGTGTGTTGTATATGTTTGAAAAAGATTAAATTACGCGACAAACATTTGTTTCATCTCTACAAACAATGCCCGTAAATGTATACAAATACCGATCGTGTAAGGAAAATTTATTTAAAAAATATTGTAATTGTATAAATAATACAATAAAATTATTACTTATTAAATCTAAATTAACGTTTTTGCAAACAGAATATATATATATTTAAGTTAAAAATAAACGAGTTATTACTAACAATTTTGATTCATTTGAAAAAGAAGGCCAAGGATCAACTAACTATTCGACAATAATTCATGCCGTTTCCAAAGGTTAGCTATAGTACTACATTTTTTCTGTAAACCTATATAATTCCCAGCACAAATTGTCTAATAGATCATTTTCGTCATTAAAGTATAGGTACCTAAATTGATTGCGGAAGATGTTAGATATTAATTGTCGAGTTAGTTAAATATTTAACAATACATAAGTATAAATCAGTAATTAGTGGATTGTAGTTCATCTAATCGAAGTGAGTTTTTCTATACAAGGTTAGTTTACTCTTCGGCATCATTATTTGCCAGAATTTATAACATTAAACATTATCAAATAGCGTATAAGTCAAGAAATTTGGAAACAGAGGAATATCCGGAAGTTAGGTACCAAACTATCCGGAGAAACCCTTTAACTTACCGCAATTGGCAATAAACGCGCCCGTCTAATATCATCATATTTATCATCCGTAAGGAAATGACTTGCTTAACATCAACCATCGCAACTACGGATTTCGACGATAGCTACTCCCCATTTTTTAGGCGTCGCGTCGTCTGCAACGTTTCATTTTAGTTCTCACGTTAGCGATTAAACAACCACAAAATTAACTAACAATAAGCCGCCGTTTTGTTATTTTCACAAAGACCAATAGAGCGCCGTAGTTCTAAAATATCACTTTTAAACGTAACAATTTCTCAATTTTTAACCCACGCATTGTTATTATTTAACTACTGCCGAAATGCATCATCTGTAGGTATGTCTCATTAACTCACAATCAGTTGATTATGTTAACCGATTTAGTGCGCAATTTTTTAAAACTACGTTCGAATAGCTATAGTTAAATTCCACTAACGTTAGATAATGCGGTTTTTATTGGTTGCCCACGATACAAAAGTACAACAAAGTTTTCCGCAACTCAAACAATTTTATTGCCAATAAAAGCTTAAACTCGTTTATTTCTAACTTCAAACGTACTGAAATGTATTCTATCAGACAATCCGTATTCGTAACGTAACGTAACGTAACGTTTCGGTAAGTTCGCCCCGCGTTGTGATTTTAAAGGAGGAATAAGGATCTAAGTAAACTTATTTACGATGCAAAGCAACTTATGAGATCAGCCATAAAAAAACATTTAATCCTGTAGTACACGTTTTACTCAACGAAATTATTATCAACTATTTTTCAAATTAACAATCCTAAGTACAGTCTATCGCAATTTAAACGACACTAGTGCCGCTTTCTAGTAACTCGATTAGCTACGTTGAAAGACTGTAAAGATGGCGTATTTTATTTCCTACAAAGAGCAACAACTGTTGTATAATTGAAAGATGCAAAAAAATCAATTCTAAAGGCATTCGAGTGACAATTAAATTGCGATAGGCTGTACCTATTTTGACTAGGTAATTTAGAAACACGCTGTGTTAATATCGCGAAACTTAAATATTAAACAGCCGTTCGAAATAATTTTATTTTTTGAATAGGTGTTTAAATTAAATTGTCACTCGATAGGAATATTTTTCACCTTTTCCAATTTGTACTTATTATAAAAAATATGAAGGTAATTCTTTTTAAAATATGATAAGCATCATCATTGCAGTATTCCTTCCTCTTATATAAATTATAAAATAGTGGAAGAAATAATATCTACTTCTGTAAGCTTTAATGAATTATACGTTTTCTTTATAAAGTTTGAAAGCTACTATCTGCTACTTAATTTTTGTTGAAGTTTATTCCTTTTCCTATAAAGTGCTAAGTTTTGTGCAACAAATTACTGAAATTTTCAACGTTGCCTGAAACACTAGAAATTTCTGTAGTAAAAGCCCTTTTGTAGAAGTTTGCAAACCAGAAATTATTCGTCTTAAGTAATTTAATATTATACTTTAAACATAAAATTATATTTACAGCATTGTTATATTTTCAATTAAGAATTTGAAGTACCGACTACTACAAAATAAGCTTATTGTTAGATTTGTGAAGACACATAAGTATATAGACAGAGCAGCATCAGAATATCAGTTTTATATAAGTACAGTCGAATCCGCCTATTATATTCACATCAGTTGACTATTGTTATTAAAACCAGTCGTTCCCGAATCTCTCTAATTAAAATTAATTAAAAATAATCCGTCTATTATGTAATCAAAGTTTCGGTTATTGTCAACAAAGAATTCAAGTTCAGCCAACGAGAATCCACAACACTAGATTTGGTTTTTCGCGGAAATTTGGTTAATCTTCATTTCCTGAATCGAGACAAACGCATATTGGTGCTTATTATACGTTTACGTTAATCCACCTGTAATATTTTCACAAATGTAAGTTGGCGAAGTAAGAGTTTAATAAATTTTAATTTTCCCAAGTTAGTTCTGATGCGCCTTTAAGTGCTTATAAAAATAACACTTAGCGTCATGGTGAAAACAAGAAGCGTAAAGATTTGTTGTTGCAACTAATTTTTGAGTACTATCATAAGTTGCCCAAAATAAGTTAGCGTAGTATTAAAAACTTTAAAATCTCTTTTGCGCAAAATCTAAAAAAACGGATCACAGATTCAAGCCTCGACATTTACGAATGAGAACATGGATCGAAAAAGTAAAGTTGAGTCAGCATTAAAAATTTGGTTTAGTAATTTGGTCGTGAAAAGCACACTTCGATTAATGGTCCTCCAGTGAGATTACAAACAAAATGTCGGTCCTTGATGCATTGCATTCGGTATATAGCAATGTCACGGAAGCAATTTGTCACGGGTTTTTAAAAGAAAGTAACAAATATTGTGATTGGTACCGGCAGCAGTCGAAACAAAGCTCAAGGATGGGGTTGTTATACAATAAACAAACAATTAAAGAAAGAAAAAAACAATTTACCAACATAAACAAAGCGAAACAAAATAATCAAGGGCGCCACGAGTTTTTTCCAGTAAACTCGAAAGGAAATAATACGACAAATTACAAAACAACTAACGACAATAAAATTAAGTAACTCAATAGAAAATAATGTTTAATAAAGAAAATAAGAACGAAACAATATTAAAATGTGAATATTAGGTGTTTTAAATTAAATGAAATAAATGAAGTGAATTAAAGATTCAAATTTTTCAATGTACAATAATACAATACAATACAATATAATACAATGTACAATAATATTTACATTTCAATAATCTCTTAGAATACGACCCATGTATAGTAAACTCGTTACACCAATATTATTAATTAATTACGTATTAAATTCAAAACAATTTCTTATAATTAATCACATGAAAGTTAAAATAAAAATTGTGTCCGACACAATGCGGCATTTATCCTCTGACGTTACTGCAGCATTTGAAGAAACTCAAATGAAGAAGGAAAAAGAACCGATGATCTCAACAAACACTCTTTATGTAACAACACAGCTCCTACGGGACGATAACGTACACGAAAGACCCTACAATACAATCACGAACTAACATCCTAAATAAAACCCTAGAAAGATTGTTGAAATTAAAACAAAATAATGTCTCACATGGCTTAATGAACTTATCGTTGAGACATTACGCTCACCCAAAAGTTATAACGGGGGTCTCGAAAATATAGACGAACAAAATTAAATAGTCAAAAATTGAACGTAACAAAGTCTCGGAGATATCTATCGAAATTGTTTTTTCATAAATGCTGGATTTTGTGAAACAAAAACGCTTGATCGTGTCGAAAGCGACATTTTCGATCGAACACCATTAGACGGCACGTCCAAAGGGGAATTTGAAAAATTGAGAACAACGCCAAAACAGTGTGGCCACAGTGACAACGTCGTAAACCTGGTCGAACTGTCGTCGATAACTTGAAATTGATCGAAGAAACGGTGAAGGTGCGACTGCCGAAGAAGAAATTTTAAAAACTCCTCCAAGCAATGCCCAAATGCAAGAAGCTTCGAAAATACTTCGTTGCGGTGTTCGACATCGAGCGGTAAATTTCCAAAATGTGAGTTTTTAAAATAAAATCTTGTTCGCTTCTTAATAATAATTTACCTTTAAACCTTTACTTAACGTTATCATCCGATTATTGTTATCAAAAATTTAAAGACCCAAAATGACCAAAATAAACGTATTTCGCAGTATGGTTGGCATATGTATTTAGGTTTAATTTTCGTTAGTAAAATAACGATTACGTGGATACGTATATTGAATAAAAATAAAGTAGCGAAAGAATTTAATAAACGAATTAATATACCTATATAGTTGATAATTACCTACCTACACAATATAAACACAAATAGCTACCTACATTTGAAAATTACAACATACCAATTTTCGAGAGCTTAATACGCTTCTGAACGCGTCGTATTACAGTCACACTTTTATTTAAATTTTTTTCCCGTTTGAATGGATAGTTGCAGCAAGCATTTTCTATGAATGGTGCATTGCGGGGCATAAATATCAGTTGAATACATTTTACATATGAATTGCTACTATGAAATTGCTTTCCTTTTGCCTTTGATGGACGTTTGTTAGCTCTACTTTATTCCGTGCTACGAGCATTTTAATTGCCATTTTAAAATAAAAAGCCTACGGTAAAGCAAACGATTTAAATTAAAATGATATTAATTTACAAATTCAACTGTCGGTTGTTAAGTATGTTATCTCACGTGCAAAATGTGTGAAGCGTTTACATCGGGGATAAGTGATTGCGGGAAAATGTGCGGGTACTTATTGTTTAAGTAAATATAGGTATATAGTTAGGTACGGCAGGCAATTTCTCTTAACGTGAAGAAAAAAATAGTTAGGTCTATTTAGTTTTAATATTTAAGTATTCAAAATTTTATGGGAGTTTGAATGAGATCATTTCAACAAAACTGTTTACCTTAACTCGCACATAAATTGAAGCAGAATTATTGACGACTAACAAACGAACCTTAATGTTTAAACAACAACGCCGACAGTTCGAATTTGCAACCCTTAACCGATACAGCTGTATTTTCCCTCATTTCGTTTCATGCGATTTTCCTTTGAAAAGGAACGGTTGGGAAGTAATTGATAAATTACCGAAAACTATTAACGATTCTAAAATCACGATCTTTAATAAATATAAGTTGGTCAGCGATTATACTACGGGTATAACGTTATTCACGATTAACATAAAAATAGATAATCGTCTTTTCACAGGAATAACTTTATTTGAAATTTACATGGAAAGAAAACAAGCAGAATAATCTTAAATTAAAATCAGATTTTACATCCCCAAAAACTCGGTAAAAATTCGCAAGTTAAAGGCAGTGATAAACTTAAAGCACAAACACGTAGAAACATCAAACCTTTCGTCTCTTAGCTTCAACAAACAGGGACCGATCAAACATTAGAGATCAAAACAGTCGGAAGAAATGTTTTTAGGGTAAACAAACCGCGGCGGAAGACAAAACCAACAAAAAAAGGGATAACATTAGATTATTGCGGATGACCTTTTTAAATGTTATGGAAATTTATTGATGTTAAATTTCGTTAAAACAAAGATTATTTAAATTAAGGGCGAAAACGTAAACGTAGAAAATAGAATACGTTATCCAGCTTATTACACATCCTTGATTCTAAAACCGGCCACGGAATTTATTAGCTTCGCTTTTATATTATATACCTACGTCGGGTAAGGAAATTTGTTTATTTTAATTGCGCCTTTTAACACTTAAAATGAAAATTTACGAGCAACCGCGACAGAACGGGGTATAATATTCTTCCAATTTTTAATTCAGTTTTAATCTCATTCTTTAAAGGCAAAAGAAACGATTAAAAAACTTTTACATATTAAATTACCTACCGAAATAAATTGAGGTTTATTTTTTAAATAATTTGCAAACGTTATGAATTATGTTTAAAAAAAATTTTAAAACGATACTGTTCGTGATTACTTGCGATTACCTACCTATTATTTATTATACTTTTTAGTCAAAGAACTTATAAATATTGAAATTATAAAGCGTTAAAAAGCAAAAATTATTTTTAATTAATCAACCTCTAAATCAATTCTGATAGATTTATGAGAAAAAAGTTTTTTTTTTTAACTTACACAGCTGGAACTGAAGCGAAATGTATTTCGATCGATTCTATGTGCTTTAGGTTAAACTACCACATGAAATCGGGGAAACAATGCGTAAATACTTATAAATGTCTTCGCGGTCAAATTAAAATTAACGATGATCGAGTGAATAATTATTTACGTTATATAAGATTTAAAGGCTCATGATTTGCGGTAATTGAAAAGGTTTCCAAACTTAAAATTAAACTTTAAATAAAGTTAATCGGATTGAATCGAGACGGGTCAGGAAATTAAAAATCCCTAACAATTTCGAAGTAGTAGATTGTGGAGAATTGAAAATAGCGCACTGTATCTTCGCGTAGGCTAAATTCCAGTAGCAGCTGGTATTTTAATTGAAATTCTTTATGCACCTATTTTTTCGCCAGTGAGTCGTTATTTTTATATAATGAATGTTCGGGTTCAATTTGTTGTAATAACTAAATTATTCTTATTATCTTACATACCTATATATCTACATATTTTTATTTTACACTTCATTAACGTTTATCACATGAAACGAACATGTAAGCAAATATAATTCGTGTAAATACACGAGATTTGGATTCATAAATTACTTTTTAAATTCCATAAAAGAATAGATATATTTTTTAGAAAACGGTTTTTTAAAAATAAATATATTTTTACAAACAATTTTTAGATATAGGTAAGTAATATAATACTTAGATATCTGCAAAATAATAATATTTAAAAAATAAACATGTTAAACATGATGTAGACTCTTGCTCGCCTCTGTATTACAAGTTTTTTTCTATAATATTCATTATGTTTATGTATATCTAGAGGTTAACGCAAGTTCTTTCTATAAGCGCATCACGCTCTATAATAATAAACTCATAAAAAATATGTTAATAACCCAGGATAGAAGAAACTACCTGCGAAGATTGAGTGAATAAGACTACAACAGATTGAATCATTATGTGATTTAACAATAAAATGATGGCGATCTTCTTTAAAGCTGAACTACGAGCTTATACCCGTTTAGATTTCGATATACAAAATATAGATTTATATCCATCAACATTTTAGACTATTTTTAAATTAAAAGTTTTTCAGTTTCTAAATATACGTACTTACTACTCATAAAAATCTCAGGAAAGTAAAGTTACATTTTCGGCATAAACAATAATAATAATAATCATTCGCATTATGAAAGATTAAAATTTTAGGGGTCAAACTAAGAACGTCCACTATTAGCGAATCGCAGGCCTTAATATATAGTTAATTTAATTGTTCTTTGAAGCACAGAAACGGTACATAATAATAAATGAGAGCACATTAAAAGCTGTTTAATTCAATTTTGTTAAAATGGAAACAAGGAAAGCAATTAAACTTTGTGTCTAGTAAATAGATTTAGATCTACGTAGAATGGCACTACTAATGTAAAGGCACTTTGGTTTAAGTACACATTATACTGCATTTGAGTAAATATTTTTAAACGTTGCAATATTATAATAGAAATTTACAGTTCTATTTTAGATTCAGTACCTATATAATTTGTTGTTTCGGCATAGTCATTTTAATAAAGTGCATTTCATAATTAACAATAATATATTACTCATGATATACAATTGATTTCAGAAACACGAAAGCTTTCTAATAATAGTTCGTTCCACGTAAGGTGTTATTTAATATACTTTGCTTATAGATTGAAATGTAAAGAAACTAAAAGTATATTAAAAAAAAACTTAATAGTTATAAGAATCCATTAGTTACGTTTCAATGTTATTAGTATTAAGTATATACTTATAGGTATGTATCTATTTAAGTATTTATACGATTATTCAGTTCAAACGTAAAAAATATACCGAGTGTCTACTTTGATCATCCACCGCCAAAAAAAAATTTATTTATTTTTATGTAGTTATGTGATTTTTTGTCTTCTTCTAACAATAATTAAAGATAATGGTGATATTTATTTGAGAAGTTCATTGCCTTTGAGAAGAAATAGTTAAATTATAAAGTAGAAAGTAAATCTGACGATTTTTTAGATATGCACTTATGTTGTATTTATTATTTTTATTCTGTTAGTTTTGTTTGCATGTGTTTGTACGATTATATTTATGCATATTATATGGTTTTTTTGTATTGCTATTAATAACGCCTTATTATAATCATTGGTGGGTTTATTTATAATTTACAGCAAGCAAGATATGCTTCACTAAGAAGATATTTTTAAAATAAAATGCACGTTTTATAGATCAGTCTGTAACTCGTTTTTAAGAGACCGTTGAGGAAATAAATGGTGGCAAGCTGTAATAAACTTTATTTTATTTATTTTAATTTCTTAAAAGACATACTAATTTTGCAGGTTCTGCCGAGCCGGGATTTCAGCGCCATCATGAGGAAAAGACGCCAAAAATGAGTTTTTCACCAGAATCTTCTTTGCGATTAATTTTAGGACAAAAATGCTTATATGACAAAATAAACTAGGCAACATTTTCTACAATTTATGTTGCTGTCATTTTTCTGTAAAGTCAATAATTTCGCCGTGACAGCTTTACAAAGTTCTCTATCAGGTAACTTTACGTTTAAACTGTTGATCTACATATAGTAACGACAATTGTAGTAACTAAGAAAAAGGTATGGTTTAAACTCCAGATTATAAATTAAACCTGTATTGTACAACTGGTCCTTACAGGATCTTTCAGACGGTAATAAAAAATTCGCGATATGCTGATAAATATTTATTGTTAGTTACTTAACAAAAATGTTAATGACGAGCGTTTATTTCCTTGAATTATAATTTGAAAAAAAAATTCTATTTCGTCGCAAGATATATTATTTATAATAAATAAAATAAAAAACAACGTTGTCTTTAAAATTTTAATTTTAATCAAACGATTTGGTAAAAACTTAAAAAAAAACACTCGTCGTTACCATTTTTGTTAATAATTAACCTAACTATTCATCAACGTATCGGGAATTTTTTATTATAAAGATACTCATTTAAACAAAGAATACCGAATACCGAATACCGGTAGTAGTTTGAATGGTGGCGATTAACTTTATGGCTTCATAACTTCTGTCCGTAGAGGAATTTTTCTGCGCACTTTACCTGAAAATGTACGTTCTAGGTAGATCTAACGATGTACAAATTTTCGTGTTTGTATCGCAAGGTAAAGTGTAATTTCTCTATACTAATTAATTAACGTCGAGTTACCTGGTAAAATTAAACTCTGTGAAGTTGATACGCCGAAACTGTGGACTTCACAGAAAAATGATAACAACATGAATTGTAGAAAATTTTCCCTAGTTTATTTTATCGTATAGGTATTCTTATCGTAAAATGAACCGGAAATGAGGTTCTGGCAAAAAAGACATTTTTGTCGTCTTTTCCTCGTGATGGCGGCTAAATACGAGCTCAGCAGACCGCGCAACAAAATCAGTATGCCTTTTTAGAGGTCCAAATAAATAGAATAAATTTTATTTTAGCTTGTCCCCATTTATTTCTACCAAAAAACCCTTATCGACTGGCCTATTGAAGGTGTGTATTCAAAAATAAAAAAGTTGTTGAAATATTTATTAAAAATTCATATTTTAAAAATATTCCCCAAAATTTCAGATCCATATAACCTGTCAAATTAAAGAAAATAATAAAAAAGAGTCGCATCTGGTGTATTTAATTAAAAATATTAAATCTACTTTTAGAATTTATTCTTCGACTACTAACTTATACAGATGACGCTCGATACCTTTTTATTAATAAATCCCGACCCTTAAAGAGATAGTCTATTAGTATATTCTGTAAGGAAACTCCTCATTTTAAGTGCGCAATTATTTACGAGAGATAATGCAGGGACGAAGGAAATAAGTTAGTACAAAATTTTTACTTACTACATACGGATTTCGGGGATTCGATTTATTATTTGTCTACTAATATCGAAAAGTACCACGATAATTGCAAGTAAGGTAAGTACCTATTTAATTTAATAATCTGATTTTTGTTTTAATTACGGCAGCGGTTCTAACTGAAGTTTTCTTTTAATGAAGTTCCAGAGTAATCGTAATAAATTATGAAATGCTCTTCGCATTACATTGAATTTTAACGGAACTTTTTCTAAATACATAAAATGAGTTGTAGAGGAGCCTTGCGTTTGAATGGTAAACGCGCTAAACGGCGTAACTAACTAACCTCAACAGAAATAAAAATAATTTAACTACTCAGTTATTTAATCGACCGTGGAATATAAGCGCGAGTAAATGGGGCCTGTTAAATTTATGCGCCAAAAGAAGAGATGTAAGAAAAACCTATCCAAATTTAATCTGTTCGCAGATTAATAGTAGTCGTAGTACACCACACTAACGTTAAATATTACGAGGGATCTTTCAGTTCTTTTTACTTTTCTGAATAACAAATGTGTCTACACGCATATACAACACACTTACACAATCCACCCTTATTTTACCTGAGAATTGTATTATATATCTTTGATCGCAATCCTGATTCTCGTTTAGCGGTTAGAATTTCCACAAAACCGTGTTATATTTCTAAAAGTGAAACCTAATACTTTTATCGACATGACAAAATGAGATGCCTTATTGTAAACAGTTTCAGTTTCAGTTTCGTGGTTTTGATTTTCGTGAGTTTTATTTGACGTGTGCGGTTTGACGGTTTGGTATTACAATGACGGTGCAAAATCCCAATATAGCATTTCAATCTAAAACATTCGATTCGTTTTATTACATTTTCCGGATGAACTCGAACAATAAACGTTCGATATTAAAATTCGAAAAATTTGTAACTTTATTGTCTACCTACAGTATTAAGAGCAAACACGTTAACAATGCAATTTTTGTGAAGTATATGTAGTATATGTAGAAATTATATAGTAGGTATATAGAGAAACGTCAGCCTTAAGAAACGTTGGCCTTAATAAAAAATTGAAGTAAAAGCATTTGCTCCATTTTATTTATAAGATCAATTGTCTCATAGGTATATACAAGGTGTTACCAAAGTAACTCCCGTTCTTTCAAGTAAATAGTCGAAAGTCAATAGTGACAAAATTCCCGATTGGCATTTCTTACAGTTTTATTGACAGAAAATGACACAACGTTAAAGCTTATGAAAATAAAAATAACAAATATAAATTAGAAAAGACGTTCAAATATGTTTCCTACGAGATCAATTCTAACTCTTGCGCGATTTAACATGGAAATATTGACCCTATCTTTCTAAGATGTGTTCATTTATTGAAGCGACAGCTGTATGAAGATGGTGCTGGTTCCACGACTGTTTCGAGGTAAACATTTCTTAAAGGTGTCCTTATAAAAATTCCACCAGATCGCGGTCGGATAATCTATAAATAAGGAATGCCGATCGGAAATTTTGTCGACTTTCAATTTCTTTTAGCTTACTGATTCGATCCCCGAAAGGACGGGCGTTACTTTTGTAACACCCTGTACAGGGTACAGAAATAATACAAAGTAGATAACAACTAGGTACCTTTTAACAAATTAAAGAGTTCTTTCAATAAATAATATTCGAATGCCATTTTTTTTTAGATATTCTTCTGCAATCAGATGGTTTAATAATCGAAGTTACGATGGACCAATTTTTATAATTCATTAATGCGTTCCTTTCATTTTCTAGTATATCTATTATAACATATAAACGATATTCTGAGTATAAAAACCATACAAAATTTTGAATTCATAACTTCATTATTTTTAAGCTTGAAATGGCCACGACAGTTTATTGTACTGCAAAATGTTATCAGTCGCCTTTTTCTTAGTAGATAAATCATTATCTAGATTATAATTTAAACAATTTCAAGATTTTAAGTTTTCTGTTTAGTGAGTTCCGTTTAACTTTATCGCGCTAGACCTACATGTATTACATAAGCAGTAATTTTACATGTTTAATTTTTCTAATGGTATTGGTAGTCGATTTAAAAAATTTAAAAACTGATTAACAACGCCATTTTTAATATTTTGATAATAAATCTTTATTCCGTTAATTTTTATTTTATCTATTTTATAACATATATAAAATGATAAATTGCAATTTTCGCAATGCAATAAAAAATCCTAGAGGCTTTCAAATTTACGTCGCAAAGAACATTACTTTAGATGGCAGGGATAATTTCAGAACTTCCTGAAAAGTTATGGCTCCTTTAACTCGGTATTAAATTTAACGTTTTTATTGTAAACTTCCTGTTAATGTTTGT
Source organism: Rhagophthalmus giganteus (assembly GCA_036326145.1). Classification (NCBI taxonomy): domain Eukaryota; kingdom Metazoa; phylum Arthropoda; class Insecta; order Coleoptera; family Rhagophthalmidae; genus Rhagophthalmus; species Rhagophthalmus giganteus. The sequence continues at coordinate 55,210,390 of JARFJA010000001.1, forward strand.
CGTACATCATGGACAATGGTAGGTACTGAAGTTTTGTTCAAATCTTTTATTTCCAGGAAAATATAATTGCTGTATTTCAAAGACATTTCAAGTTACGAACCGCGATGTTATTATATAGGAAGAAATATATTACTTGTTTTTAAAGAAATAAGAAAAGTACGGCGTTTGTTTTATTGTGTACCAGAGAAACTTAATACACGTATAATACCTCATTTCTAGAAACTTAGTGGTATTTAAATTATTTAAAACAAGACGTAAAACATAATTTATTTTTTCGTACGTTCTTTTTTTTTAGCTTCGGATATATAGAAATGAAACAAATGGTTGCATTTACATAACGATGACATACATTTATCGTATAGTTTAGGTAGTTATTTTTATTTATATGCATCTGCTCGTTAATTTATTGTTATTTACATACAGGCAATTTGAGTACTTACTGTCGGACGAAAATTAGTCGGTAAACACTTTAAAGTTTTCGGTTATTTTATAAATTAAGAAAAACTGGATGTTTTGTTTGTTTCTTATGCGACGGACGCGCAAAGTGGTCTTTAATTTCGATTTATTCGATGTGACGACCATTTCAATATAACAGTTGAACTACTTAATATGTTTTTTCAAACTTTCTAGGTAAATTTATTGAAAAGATTTCTATTTTTTCTATTGGTAAAGTTATCGGTGTTTGGTGTTCGGTGAACTTTTCGGATAAATAACTGCTATAAAGACGGAAAACGTCAATTTGAAATTAAACTTGATGCATTTTCACATTTTATTTATAATCTTTACCGTAAGAAATAAAACAAATGAGTAGCTAATTTCAACTGGGGATTGTAAAAGTTGCTGATGTGCAGGCTTGCTTCCACGAAATAATAAAGTAACAAAATATTGATTTATAGGTATGTTAGGTGGTGAATTTTTACCTAGGTAAGTAGGTAAGTGGTTCTATTTCCTATAAACAGGTTACAATATTAGATAGCTACTGGTGCCTCATAAAATTAAAAAAAAAATTGAAAGTAAGCACCTACATATTTATTTCGTTACACTTTTTGTATTGTGATTTTGCACAACGTTATTCATTTTAATCGAAAAATCACCTTTAACAAAGTGAAGTAAGAACATTGCTACAGTTTATTCATAAGACCTATCGAAGCGTACGTATGCTTTTAGTCCGTATATAAGTTTACCCTGAAGTAAATGCTTTGTGGATATAGTGTGGTGTTCGTGTTGCAATATAACGAACATGTCGAATAAGTGAAAATCAACCTACTATGTGCGAGTATAATGAATCTCACATAGTATTATACCATAAGTTTACTTTGTTCATTTGAACGGGATATTTGAAACATCGATGAAATACAGATTTAAATACAATTATCAATTATTTTCCATCGAATGATATTTGAAACAAACTCATTTCCGATATTAATTTGTTTGAAACGTCTTTGCAAGTAGGTAACTGGTTGTGAGTTGTTACAGTCAAAGCGTCGTGATATGTGCGAATGTAATGTATTTTAAATGTTCTAAAACTTCAACACATTATAAAAATACGATAAATTAGGATTCTGACAAAAATGAGCCATAAAATTAAAACGCGCTATATCATTCGTCGATTTAATTAGTCGATTATATCTTGAACATAAACTTCTGTATGGGTTTCAAAATTAGTTTAAATATGGGTTAATCCACGTGCTATTTCTACATAACTAAACTTGATGACTGTAGTTTACTTTGCGCTATTTTTTATAATTTATTATACATTTTTACAGGTTTAATCATTAAGGTATATCGAATATATAGATACATACTTATGCATTGTAAATGTAGGTAAACAAATAATAAATCAAGATTCTCACATTTTGATTTATTAACAATATCTATCATCATATACCCGTTGGCGACATATACTATATTTTTACAAGAAATTAAGTTACCTACTTAATATAGGATAAAGTCTGCATAAGCTCGTCTTAACAATTTGAAAATATAGATATCTAATTCTAATTGTGCTTTTAAATTATTTTATAAGAGAAATAAATAATAGCGTGCAAACTTGATCAATCATTAATAGATAACAAATATTATCTACCATAAAACAAGATAAAAAATTCACGCCCAAAACGTTTATTAATAATAAAAGTAAAACGTGTGGAGGATATACCGCCGCAAATTTTGTTAATATTTACCTACTAATATTAATTAATTACTTCTTGCCGTTTACGAAATTACACAATTTACAATTCAGTTAATAAACAAATTTCAAATAGTGTTTTAAAGTTTGATTTTATTTACTTAATTACCAGCTTTCGCGAATTCCTCCTAATTAGTGATTATTTTTTAAAACCTCGGAAATCTCGGACGTTCGTATAACGTTTAAAAATAGGAGTTTTACTGGAAATAAAACGGAAAAATTGCTTTCGGCACTTTCCCTCGCAAATTCGGAGAAGTAATTAAAAATAATTAACAAATGTTTTAAGTGAGAAGTTCGTTTACGTTTAGACGATTCTTCAAAGATCTGTTTTTAAATTTTACTACTCTCTATTGCAATTACGCCTATCATTTTATATGGTAGTTTCGCGTGTTTACGGCCTCTTGCCTCCTCGCGACTCCTATCGGCAATAATGCAATTTATGCAATAATGGTAAAATCATTTAAAAAAAACAGTCAAAATGAAAACGACATCAATTTTATATTGACATACAAATCATACGAGTAGATACTTATGGTTTTTTACAATGTTTCTTTATGGTTTTACTATTATTACAGAAAATAGATGCTTGAGGTCGCGAGAAGGCGAGAGGTCATAAATAGGCGAATTAATTAATTAATATTGAAGTTATCTATCTATTTTTTCATGTTTATTGATAACTTACCAATTTAATAGCTATATTATTTTTAAAAGAAAATTTTTATTAAGTAGTAGCTACCTACCTAAGTTTCCTAAGTATAATAATTATGCTATTATAACAGTATTCTTATATCTTTTATATCTATGTAGGTATATATAGTGAAACCTCTCATTGTGTGGACAATATTTGTGTCTCACCACTTAATTTTAGCCTCTGTAATGCGGACACTTACAAAAAATATACGTCACAACAAAGAAACGAGAATTGAAAATCGTTAAATTGGAAAAACCAACATCCGCTGCGCCGGTTTCGTTTTATGAGAATTTTTCAATACTTATGTACTTTTCAAGAATAATAGCTTATAAAGAATTAATTGTTAATACAAATATAAAAATAAATTAGTATAGGTAAACGGGGCAAAGCGAACAAGTTACTACACAAAACAACAATGCAGTAACATTTGCAATCAGAGGGCCATAATAAGCGAAGTTTATTTAATACCATACTGTCTGCTACATATAAGAAAATGTTCCTTAATATATTCAAAATAGTCATTTTTCCCAATGCACTGGATAAAGTGAAATATAATTGTTTACATATGAAGCAAAGTGAAAACAGGGGCATATGTATGTATAAATTTTCATCACCTTAACACCATTTGATAATTAAAGTTTTTGATAATAATAATAACAATAATAATAAATAAATTTTCACAAGCGACGGGGCCCGATTGAATCCGGGCCTCTCCGAATTACGGGTCCTAGACATTTATTGTCTTACTTGTCTGGTAATCCGTACATCTGCACACTAGTTGTCTAAACTAGTTGTCGGCGTTGTTTATATAGGACCCTTTTCAACTTCCTACAATTATTGCTTATTGACATATTATCAGGTATAGTATCTGCATTATTTATTGTAGGTATTTGCAGTTTAAGTTATTGCGAATTTTATTGTTAAAACAGGTAGAAACACATAAAAATCTAAAATCAGTTTAGCTTCCTATCGGCATGGCGCCGCGTCCGAATAAATTAACTTTAAAAGAACAACTTAAAAATCATACGGTTTTCTAAAACTGAAAAGTGTGTGAATGCAAACTAACTTAACGATTTAAAATAAAAATTAACGTTTATAATATTGCAGATTAGAATAATCTATTTCTTATGGCAGAAGTGAAATTACTCAATTAATACTCTTATTCTTAATACTCTTACTCTTATTGTGGACACCCACCGTATTAACGACATTCTGTGCTGTCCCATGGGCGTCCGCAATATAGAGATTTGTATCACATCGAGATGTATCCGCATTGTATTTGAGATTATTGGTAAACATTTTTTGTTATGTAAAAAAGTAAGTATCTATTTATTTTTCTATGTAGGTACATACGTACTATTAGTAAATAAAAAAAAATTCAAGTAGGTACGTGTACAGTCGTACCTCGATAATTCGAATCTGAAGGAAAGAGAAGAAAACTTCGAGCTATCGAAAGTTCGAGATCAATCGAGATATATATTTAATTGAGTACTTTGTTTGTAGTTCACACAACCAGTTCGAGTAATCGAGATATTCGACTTATCGATGTTCCACTGCATTTTAAACCATAAATTCAAAATTAGCTAAAGAAAACTACGGTCGGTTATTCAAATTCAAGTGTCAATTACCGTAGGAAGGACCATAAATTTTCACAAGACGTTTGAAATAGAGCTGTTAAATATCTACATAGCTTGGCCATTATAGCCACTACCTTCCTGATCGTGCTTTTCAGGCTTAAATGTTTTACGACCAAAACTCTACTACTATGACTATAGTTATTAGCAGAACTAATGACTTTATGCATGAACTAGGCATTGTAAATCTTACGGAAACCTGAAATGTTCCTCCTTCCGTGCAGAAATATTTCATTTATAATACAACACGTGTTGAAACATCTCGAATAAACAATAGCGGGTAATGCAAAATTTGTCTTGGTTTCGTAGCAATAAATTAATTTAAGAGCACCGCGGCATGTTCATATATATTTTTTTTAATGTACAGCCTCCGTTCCCCTAAGCACTTAGGTAGGTACCATATGAATAAAAAAAATGGGTAAAGAAACGTTTATGTCACTACTCACCGGTAAAGCGTCACAGGTTTCAATCGGCAACGGATCTTCCGAGCAGTAAATGGAATTTTCTGGCTGTAAAATAGGTGGCCGAGGGGGAGGTGGCAGCAGAAACTCCGGGGGTGGTCCCGGACAGTCACATTCGGCGCCAGCCTCCATCCCCCACATGGCCTCTAGACCTGGTGGCGGCTCTTCCTGATACTCTGGCGGTCTTTCCATAGACCTCACAGCCACACTAAAAACAATAGTGGCTGTTTAATAATAAAACCTTTAAAATTTTTACAGTAAACTATTTTCAAGTTTTAAAATTAAAAGTTAAGCTAGGTAGGTATAAGTGACTACATAATTCTACACACATTACACTTTTTAATTAAGCCACGACAAAACCTATTTGAATATAACACGCATTTTTCTTCAATGGTTAGATAATACATTGGTAAGTCAATATGTAGGCAGGTCTTACGCTTGACTTCAATAGTTTTTCTTATACTGACATAGGTAAATATTTTAATAATTATCAATTCAATTCGAACTATTAATGAGTGGCAAGCGTTCAAAAGATTACAAAAATTCTGGATTTTTAAATATTAATTTTAAATTACTTTCGATGTTCAAAATTAAGATAATTAAATAAATTAATTTAAATACGAGTAGGTGCCTAATTATTTTATAATAGTTATGTGAAAAATTAAAAATTAATCACTAAGTATTTATTAATTAAAGTATTTAAGTATTTATTAATTTCATACAAGTTATTAGGGGGAAAGTAAAATAATAATAACTCGAGATTTATACTACTTCTATATCAAATTAAAACAGGTAGCTACTACCCGTAGGTATATTAAATTAATGTGAATGTGATTAAGTGCCCGATAATGATAACTAATGTTTAAACGGAAATAAAACTTTTAATAAATTATGAGCAAATTACAGGTAAATAAAAAAATAAGATCTTGATACGGAAATTCCAATTTATTCCTTAATTTATTTAAAACGAGCGACATTTATAGAATTAACGCACTTTTTATTTAACTAACGTAGCAGGGACTAGATAGCAAAAAAAAACAGTAATTAGGAAATTTAGTGAAAACTTATAGCTTTCTATTGCTATAATAAACTTGATTATTCCTCTTGATTGCTTCTGAAATCTGGCCATTCATAGCAAATGCTTGCAAGGTTCCTAGGAATTCCCGAAGATGGCAATGATAGTTCGTACAACTTGCCTTTTTAAATTATAAATTTTCGACTAAAATTTTAATAGAAATCAAACAAATAATAAATACGATAAATTGGGCACTTTTTTAATTTAAAGAGCAAAATATTCAAATACTTACTAATTTTTAAGTGTTTTATCTACGTATCATGAATTACTGTTGCCCTTTATAATATTACGAGGAAAATTGTGCGTTGCATAAAAAACTTTATGTGGATTTGAAATACTTTAACATTCACTCATACCAGTAATTATAAATTTGAATAATTATTCCATGTAAGTTAACAGAAGTATAATTATAGTCTAATAAGGGTAAAACTTACCGAATGTTATAAAAATCGTAGCATTTTATTTATTTTCCAATAATTGCATGTTCACGAAAAACAAATTTTTAAAAAAGGCACCCTGATATCGTCCACTTTTACAATTTTAAACTCCGTGTATATTCCACAATCGTTAGCGAACAAAAAATACATTCTTTTCTAGAACATTCAGCTTCATAACACAAAACAAACCAAACACAAAAACTAGCACATCACAAAAATATAAAATGAGCCTCGCTAAAACCGAGTTTCAAAAAAAAGGAAAAAAAAGGAATAGATAACGAAGGAACTCGACTAACGCACCAACTGCCGAAAATGAACTAACTATGCTGCGGCATCACACATAATCCCAAGTTGGAACTTATTTTAGACAGCTGCATACCATCCTGTAGACAGTCCCCCTTAGAAACACCATCCAATGAATGAAGTTAGTGGTGGGGCCTAACAAAAATCGGCGGGGATAATTATGTAATTGCTTTTTAATTTACAGTTGGCCATCTTAGTATTCAGGTTAATTACAATAAAATAAAAGCCGAACCGATTAAGTCTACGTAGATATTATAAGTATTGTTAAAAAGAAAACGAAGGTCGACTGTGAAAAGGGAAACCAGTTTCACTTTTTCCAAAGACCTTTACGTGGGATAAAAAAGCTGTTTATAAATCGATTTACTCTGAATGGAATAGATTGATAATGTCAAATTTAGTTGAAGATTCATATTTGTCAGTAAATAAACCTGGAAGAGGATCGTCGGATTAGAGGAGAATTTCGAGAAAAGGGTGCCACACATCGAATGAAAACCACTCAAGAAGTTATAATAGGATGAACTATCACAAAAATCGCTGATTTTCTGAATTGACTCGGTTATTTTAAAGATGGCCGTTTTTGCAAAGGCAGCTGACGCTGACGTCTAGTTTCTTTTTTAAAAAGGGTTTTGTAGTGTAATGCATTTATTATTAGATCTCCAATATATCAGGTATCCTTTAGGGTCGAGATAACAAGTTTGTCCTTAAAAATACAAGTATAGGTTTATTTGCACTAGAATTGAACTGCAAACTATATTGATATAATAAATAAGTAGTAATTAAATTTAATCTTATAGGTATAGGTACTTACCTACCACTTACTTACCATACATTTTTAGTTACTAATATGGTTATCGTCAATTTTATTAATGTTCTTGTATAATAGAGAAACTTTAATACATTTTTAAATTTTATCTTTTAATTACAGTTAAATTCCTCGAAAAAATGATAACACCTATGTATTTATAAGCAATATGAAACGCAATTTATACCTAGATAAAAATTCATATTTGATGCACTTTGTGAAACTTTGTCTCTTTAACGCGGTTATTTTTTAAATAAACAGCCGAATAAATTTAATTCATTTTGAATAGGTATAATTTAAGCATCTTATCCTGAATTTAATGAAACTTTGAAGTATTAAATTTGGAAATTAACATTAAATTACTTTTATTAAATGCATAGCTTTTACATTTTAATTAATTAATTTTCGATACAAAGTCTTAAATTTACCTACCTATAAAAATATTTTATAAGTACATATTATATAAAACACGATATCTCATATAAGTATTACTGTGGAGTACAATAAATATAAGTAACAAAACGACTATATACGTTGTGAATTTTATCCTACTGTTGTAGAATTAGAGGGAACAAATTTCAAACAATTTTATTGTAAACAAAACTTAACGGGTGCTAAAATTTATATCATCCGATTAAAATTTAAATAGAATTTATTAAAGTGAAAATTCGCATCTGTAATGTTTGTTGTTACAAGAAAGAAAAATATAGGTACCTAAGTGGTTTAATTAAATAAACAAAAACGGAAAATATTAAATGATGTGAAAATTTCGGTCACGTTTGAAATTTAAAACACCTATTGTATAAATACTTATATCTATAAAATAATATTATAATAGTGAATAGTAGATATTATAATCCGATACATATCTATTATGTAATGATGTGATATATCAATAGATGAGAGAACAAGAGTTTGACAATGCAAAAGTGCACACATCGTTTTATTACTCTGCCATTTTCACGTATAATTGAAAAGGTAGGGGGAGTTCGATTGGGGGGGGGGGTAGATAATCTAATAGGCCTGACACTCGAATGGCCTTCTAGCGCATTCACGGCTGCGGGTTCGAATCCCGCTGCAAGCATGGACGTTCGTGAACGTCAACACTAACCTAAAATTAGAAACCGTAAAACAAAATTCGACTGTTTAAGTGGTTAGACCAAAGCCAATAATAAAAAGAAAAAAATAATTAAATATGCATTTCCGATAGCTTTACAATAAATTTCGATTTAACCTGCCCATCACTCCAATGTTATTCCGATGCACGTCATCAATAAAAGGTCACTATAGATGATAACATTTCACACAATGGTGCCACCTCGTACGTCGTATTTTTACCCATGACATTTTAGCATTTAAAAGGCAGCGTTTCTATAGACTTCAAAACTTATTGGACATATAGTACTTACATTATCTATAACTCTAATCACTTTATAAATTTATATTTTATTAGGTAAGTATATAATTCTAACAAAACATTTTATTTTTTAGAGGTAGAGAATAAGGACTAAATATGAGCTGGGCTGGGCTCGCGGGTGGGGGGGGGGGTATTAATGCTGTATCCTGGTGTAGTCTAGAGTTAAATAGGGAAATTACTTAATCTGAAACTAATTAGCAGGTGTTGTTGTCTCCGTTAGTAAATAAGAAGACGTGACTAGTGTAACTTGTATTACAGTGGTGCCTGTAACTTCAGCTTCTACTAGAATTTTAACAGGTGTGTCTTTTGCACTTTTTTTTGGATAGTATTCAATACAACTGTCAGTCATTTCGTTACGTGCATTGTATTGTATATAGATAGCCCTCGGAAGTTTAACAAAAATTGAGTTTAATATCAACAATCGCTAGCCAGTACAACTTTTAAAAATGTAAAAGCATAAAGGTCTAAATATGGGCTATATTTGATGGTCCTAACATGGGTTACAAGCTATATAAGCCTACAGCCTATATTAGGATACTATAAGCATTTTCTGCAAGGAAAAGTTTTCCGTAGACACTGTTGGTGAATTATGGATTAGGTGTTTCATATGCTGCTGTGGGCACGCAGTGAATGTGAAGGTGCAGAGAGCGAACACTACATACATATGTGACTTTTGTAAATAATTGTTTTATTTATGTCTAGTTTTTTGAATATTATTTTAAAAATAATCAATCATATTAATCGCCTTACTTACAATTAGTTCTCTTATCGTATTTTTGCAATTATTAAGCATTTTTAAATATAGTCCATATTTAGACCACACTTCCATAAGTAGCTAATTTGACACCTATGATATATTAATGCACTTTATAAAAACTAATAATTTTATAAATGTTTTATTGATTTAGTCTTAAAGCAGATACTTTCAATATATATTTACAATTAATTTCTAGTTTAATTGTTGTACTGATTTCGATATTAGTAATGAAAACAAAATGGTAGTTCATATTTGGACCTTCTCCTCCATAAGCAGGGCACGTTTAATAATGATTATAAAATGTTTCGTATTCCCTCAGAAAAATTAAGTTCTATCATTAATGGTTTTATAAGCTCTAAGGTAAAGCATTTTGAAAACGTTATTGTTACACTCTCTCACCAATCTTTTCTTTAACCACAAAACGAAGGTCGATTTCATTCGAAATATCGCTTTTATAAGGGTACGTTATGGCTTTCTAGGGATTTTAATATGTTCCATTTCAGGCCTATATCATTCACCAATACGTGATTTTAAGATAATTCAGTTTATACTCGACGTCTGTAACATCTATAAGATACCTGTTGAAAACTTGTTATAATAATTCGTTGTAATTTACGTTTTACTTATAACATGTTGCTAAATTACAATTGTCACATTTATTCAAAATCGTTATCTGTATACTATTTACATATACTTACAACACTCCTATAAAATCGTTTAGAGAATTCAACACAATAAATCTTATTAATTGGGCTTTTCCAAGAAATATTATGGTTTATCTGCAACCGAAACCGTTTATTTACATATAAATATATCATTCGAATTTCGTATTTACATTCGACATTCGTACACACGTTTTCAGGAACGTAAAGTAAAGGAGCGCTTATACTTTTCAGTAATTAATATCATATGGGCTAAGTAAATGTACACTTATGTATATTTAAAAGACCGTTTTAGATTTATATTCATATAGTAGGTATGTACATACATACTTATAAATATTCCCTAAAGTATATGGGTGAATAATGTGTTTGTTACTGCCCCCGGAGGGTCAAATTCAAAATTAATGAATCCATCGATTAACCTCAAAACAAGTATCCTATATATGTATAAAAACATTTGTTGAAATTTCGAGTAACGCGCAGGCGAGCTTTTTTTAAACCTAATTTTTTGATAGAAAACGCAAAACAGTTCTAGTGACAACTTAAAAACACTAGGTACCAATTAAATAATGTAACCAGCAACTTAAATTTATGAAACGTTGTTAAATTTTGAAGTTAGAACGTTTTTCTTTTCTACTATTTTTCTCACAATTAGTAAAAATGACTTATGTTAGTCAGTTTTAATAATAAGCGATTCAATTGAATTTAATGTTGACGAAGAATGCGTATTTACACCTACACATAATAAATTGATGTGTAAAATTAGAATTTATGTGGGGGAAATGATTATACAATAGTAGATAAGTACACTTTCAAGGTTCAATAGCCTTTTCCCATCTTTAGGCGATTGCATTTCTAATACATTTCGTCCCCTAAAATATAAATTTGATTAAAAACCTATACCTATTAATAACTTAATACTACTACATGACTGTGGAATGTAAGGTCATAAGAAGTGTAGGTAGGTACCATGTATAGCGATGTACACGAATGAATATGTTGTTAATTTCCTTATATCGACGGTGTTTTGGCAAAACGACTTAACCGTCACTTTTTGCGAAAATGAGTTGTCCTGACTATCTTATGCATCCAAGGCAAAAAAATCTGTTAAAATCTGGTAACAATATTTAGGTTTTTCCACCAGAAAAGGCGATTTGTATTTTTGTAAAACGTATCTGCTTATACATAGGTACGCTACAACACAAAATGTGCGTTCCTGTAAAATTTACTTTTTGTAGTTTAAGTCGTTCTGTCAAAACTGCGTCGATATACATATAATAATGAAATTTTCATCGACAGTTCACTTGTTTTCAATGTATTTACATCAAGTTTAAGCGTTCGATTATTATTCTATAATTTGTATAAATTTCATTTTTGAAAAACTATACAATTAAAACATGCTGCGGAATAACGTAGAACCTGGCGTATGTCATTATAAAGAACAAATTAATCTATAAGCTAGGTTTATGCCCTAAATTTAGTCGAGTCATAAAATGAAACGAGCTCATAAAAGCAACAAATGTATCAAACATTTAAAACAAACGAGGTGCACATGACGTTCAAAATGCATTTTAGATTAAATGAACGGATTTGTATTCTCGACGCATAGCAAAAAGTCGTGCCAACTCGTAAACGACGCGCCACATGTACCGAAGGGTCCAAGTTGGCCAGGGTGAAATTTAAAAGTGAGCCGGTGAATGGAGCAAATTCTAAATTGCATTTATTACGATGCTTACGTGATTCGTCGAATATGAATATGGATGGACAACTTCCAGAATTTTTAACTCGTGATCGCGAATATTCAAATCGTTCGTTCTCTTTGTTCTTTTTCGGATAAAATTTTGCACCTGCAGATAATATTAATACGGTCGCCCTTATAATTTCACGCGAAGTTTTACCGCCCTTCACTAAAATAACACGATAAACCCATTACCCTGTTAATTTTGGCGCCGCTCCGCATAACTACATCTGGATTGGAATTAAATAAATGGAAGACAGATAGAAAGGCGGGCAATTAACAATAGAGTTAGTGCTAATATATTCAGGTAGAAGTGATAGGGCAAACAATTACCTTTCTAATTTATTGCATCGGTTTGTTTTGGAGGGAGAAGGACTGCTTAATGAATTCTGGTCGAGTAGTTGAAAGGGCTGATATTGAATTTATTACAAGTGGATTATTTACGCTAGAATAATTTATTTAAGTTTTAATGGGCTATTCTTACCACCATCCGTATTCCTCCTCGACGCCCCACTAAACTATCTTACAATTAAACAATCCGAAAATATTAAATTCGTTTATCTACTAGATTACGCGTGTTGTTATCGAAAATTCATATTCTGACGAAATCGGGTGCGATTTCTCAATAAATATTTAGTTAATTTTTTTTTTCTCGAAAAACGTCCTTCCGTTTACAAGTCCGTATTGTAGTGAACGTGATGAAATGTGATGGTGTGTAACTGCGCACGGAGTTTCATTGATGATTAGGTAATGAGAATGCCGAATCGAACATTTTAATCATATTTGATTAATGGTCGGTACGCACGGCGGCGCGGCGCTGTGGCGATGGCGTGGTGAAATTTAATTCGCAAAGTTCCCAGGATCAATTAGTGCACGTTTCGCTCGTGATTTAAATTTTTTTGAGAAACAAAGAGCTCGATGATCGCCCTCACATCAAAACCGCTTCGGTAACACGCGGTTCATGCAAGGTCGCCAACATTGAGGATCAAGAGCTCTCCATTCAACCCTCTGACCCTTAATGGTTGCCGGACAGCTGTTGCACACTAATGAAAATATAATACCGGGTACCCTATACCTGAATTGGGCTTCTGTAATGAAGATATTATAAAAATTAAAACATCAACACGTTTTTAAGATATCGATTAAGTAATTTAGGACTGAAGTTTTATATAGATATCTAGGTATCGTGTAGGTAGGTGGTAAACGTGCATACCTGCTTTAAAAAGTAATCGATAAAAAATGCGAAAAGATCATAATATCTACAAATTAAAATCAATCGCAGGATAATAAAGATATACGGCGTCTAATCTTTAATTTTCAAAAGTAACGGAGCCTTCAATTAATAAATGAATACGACAAAGAACTAAAGAACCGAACTAATTTGGAGGAACTAAAATCTTCATCCCTTATACAGGTAGATACCGTACAAAGTTTACGGATCGGTCAACACGAGTCTTGACGTTTTGATAACATCTCGCTGCGCTCTACAGCTGACAGCTTCAATAATTGGCGTGAAGTGAACAAAAAGTAATCGGTAGGAAACAAAAATCTATTTTATATAACAGATGTCTTGACAACTGGATGATAACCTAAGTAAATCCCTTCGTTACGGAAGTTTTAGAATCCAATAAGATCGTCATTGCTCCATTATAAGATTTTTCTGGGTTATTAAATCGAAAAAGCCGAAACGAGAATTATAAATGATTTTGTACAATGACATCGATCGTTAGAACCGTTTAGATAATAGGTTAGGTAGGTATAGAAGAATAAATGAGAAAGGGTAAACGTTGACGAATTGGTATATTTTCTACGTATTAATAAAATATAAGGTCGATTAGGTAATATTTGTTAAAGTTTATTTTAATCTACCGGAACAATAATTATATAGGTATACATGCCTACTTAAAATAAAAATATTTAAGATGTTCCAGAGGAGCACTTAATTCGCAATTAAAAGACCATTTCACGAGAATTGATTGTCAGAAACCTATTAATTGAGAATGTCGACCTTAGCGATCTTATTTCATTCATCTTATCTCTATTAAATTGGATTATATGAGAGTAATTGAATTGCTTAAATCATATAAATAGGGCATTCTTTTTTTGGAACGGACCTCTTACTTTAGATGTGTAGTCATCACTTTAACCACTTTTACGAATCAATAGACGTTCCAATATTTTAAATATCCACACTAACTTCATAAATATTCTAACGTTTTTTATCATTGAATATGATTCCGTACCAGTTTATTTTAGATATACCTACTTACTCAATGTATTCTAATGATTCAAAAAGTAATAAGTAATTTAAATTAGTCGTAATGTAACTTTTAAAGAATAAACGCCGGAGCAGTCGTTTTTCAATTTAACGTTTAACGATGCATGGGTTCGTCCGGCTTCTAGAATTTTACGTCCTAAGGACGCTCGAGCAGTATCAGTAGAAGACGTTCACTGTACCTTTGAGAATCTTCATCTTCAAAAGTGAGAGAAGTCGGGGAAGAAGTTTGGAGATTTATCATCGATGTTTACTAATGACGTCAAAGATGATCTCGCGGAATATCTAAAGACGAAGTGATTCTGCCATCAATGAAAAACATCAACGTGCGTAAGGGCCATCGTACACGATTATAAATTACATGTAGAAATATTGAGATTGAGCTTGAACGTAAAAATTGAAAGATAATGTCATAAATATACGTTTATATTTATGATAATTTTATTGTGCGACGAGACTGTATAAGCAACTCTTCTCGCTCAACAACTAACTTCACTATTTATGTCCTATATTACTTGGAATTATATTATTATTAATTAAAATCCCCGTAAAGTGATAAAAATTAAATATTCATAACCTAAAAATAGAATGTGTTTTATTTGACGTTACAATTTGACATTCAATTTCAATATTTCTACATGTAGTTTATTACCGTGTACGATGGCCTTTACAATTGAGAGAAACAACAACTCCCATCCATATACTTTGAAATGATTGTAAACAGAATTTTGTGAATAAAAACAGTAAAACTTTATTTTTAGCAATAAATATATATATCCACTCAAAAATTTCGATTGGTAAATTTTTATTGTAGGTAATATTATTTATTGGCAATAAAAAACGAAGCAGATAAGTGTATAAATACATTTAGGTACACTATTTTTATTTTGTTAACGAATAAATCAAATGAAGAAACGATTACATAAATGCCTAAATGCTGTGTGAAAATAAATTTTCAGTGGTATAAGTACAAAAGATGTAAAGCACTTAGCTGTTATATCCGGCAATTAATAAAACTTTCGAGAATAATTTAGATTTAGTGTCTGGAGAACGTAAGTTAACATGAACTAGCCAATTCACAGCCCGAGTTTATTTCAATTAGATGCGAGAATCCAAATTAAATTTGTACTTACACGATTTTAGTAGGTAGATACATATTATAATGTTTAAAAGAGCGTCATTAGTTTCGGCAGAAAATGACTACTTTAAAATATTAGGCATTTAAATACGTGATTCAATTTATTGTCGATTTATTCGTAAGTCAATTTTGTTGAGCAATTGGTTTATGCCAATAAAGCAGGTAAGCTACACTGGTCCACATAAGTATAGGTCCACCTTGAATTTTCATAAAAAACATACTTTTAGTATATTGTAAATGGACGACGATAGTGTATTCGTACAGATATCAAATAAAACGCATAATGCCAGAAGAAAAATTTATTGTTTAACTAAATAAAGAAAATAACATCAAAAATGCGTATAGAGCCCTACACATAAATATAGGCCTAAGTACAAAAGAATATACTTATGATAAAGAACATGGTAATATAAAGAAATTAATAGTTAATTGGGCCTCCATGGTTCTGAATAAGGTCAAAAATTCTATTTTTCATACTGTTTGCGAGGTTTATGCGAGTACTATCCGATATACTGTTCCAAGCAGCAAGAATCGCTTGCTTTAACTCTCTAATGGTGTCATAATTTAACTTATATTTATAGATTTTTCGAACAAGCAGCCCCCAAATGTTTTCCATAGAATTAAAATCTGGGGAGCATGCTGGCCAATCAATTACTTCTACGCTATTACGTAAAAAACACCGTTTTGTGCTTCTACTAACATGAATAGACGCGTTTGTCTTGCTGGTAAATTAGAGAATTAAGTCGAACTTGGCGTAAGTATGGCAACAAATCTCTTTGAAGGACATCTTGGTGTTCTGTGCTATCCATTCGTGAAGATGTGAAAGCGAAAGAAACCTTCCCATATGAACTGATCGCCTCCCAAACCGTACAATTGCCACCTCGGAAGTCTCTCTTTGAAAAATACTTTGGTTCTTTTCGCAGATCATGCCAATACGAATCAAAGCCATCTGGACCATCCAGCGAGAATTTCTTTTCATCACTAAAGACGATCTACGATAAAATATTTTAACAGTGAGAATTACGAAAGCGAGAAAAACAGTATAATATTTGTTTGTATACCATTTAAGAAACTTACATTGCTCCACGGTGTATCTATGTTTTTTCGAGTAAACTCCAGCTTTTTAACTTTATGCGTAGGTGTTAACAGCGGTGCAGTCTTCAACTTTGCACGTGCAATATCCGGGCAAGACTTTAAAACACGTCTAACTGTTTCCGAGGAGACGTCGAGGTTGCATCTTATCATTATGTCTTTTCTAGAGATCATGGAATTAGAAGCTTTTTTAAGAATTCGTCGTTTATCCCTTGCAGAAAGTTTTGGGGGACGTCCCAGACGCCTTACTGTTCCATACGCTGTCATATTACGCAAAAACGAACCAACCACATTATGAGATCTATTGATGGCTCGTGCAATTTCGCGAACACCTTTCTCGCACGTGTAATATGCCTCTATCGTATCTTTATCGCGTTCAGACAATTGTTTACCACGTGGCATGACGAAAACCACAAAAGTACATACTATTATTATACATTAAGTACTGATCTACTGACGCAATCGCAATGAACCTATATTTATGTGTAGGACTCTATACGCATTTTTAATGTTATTTTATTTATTTAGTTAAACAATAAATTTTTCTTCTGGCATTATTCGTTTTATTTGATATTTGTACGAATACACTATCGTCGTCCATTTACAGTATACTAAAAGTATGTTTTTTATGAAAATTCAAGGTGGACCTATACTTATGTGGGCCAGTGTAAGTCACAGAACAACAGAATCAAACAGTTTAACGTGCTATAGCTTATCCAAACCTATATAATGTTCACGTCATCAAAAAAAAGTTACTAGATTGTTTATTTGTAATTCGGTTTAAAGTTTGGAAAGTGACATATTCTATAGATGATTTACTTGCGCACATATTAGATGGTATAAAGAAGACTACAATTTATTAGAACTGTCAAAATACGAGATACGAGGTGACAGCACTGTGTGAAACGTCATCATCTAGTAACCTTGTACTGATGACGTGAACATCATATAGGTTTGGATAAGCTATAGTTACATTCTATACTTATTATTCTGTAGAACAGATCTAATTTTATACTTAAGTAATCGATGAAAGAAAGAAACCCTTAGTGTAATCAGATACTTTACAGGCGGTAACTTCATAAACTTCCAAATTATTGTTTGACCATTTCTCAAAAGTCTGTTTTGTTCTTAAAGCGAACGACCTAAATAAACACATTATAAAGCACTTAAGAAGTTAAACCTAAGATAAATATTAACCACGGACGCTAAAATCAATAACCTTAAATAATTCACATACAGAAATTTAGATTCGTATCTGTGAAAACTGATACTCCATTCGACTTACGAGATATATTACAAGACCCCCAGTAACAGTTCTCTCAGGTAGATTTCAAATCAGCTCCGTCTTTTACCTGAGAGGACCTACATTCATCTTTTACCTGTCGTTAAACGTGAAGGTACCTATTACAATATACATAGAGAAACCGCACGCATCCCCTTGTCAGACTGTAGTTAAAAAATATTGAAATTCGTAAAATATTCTTCTCCGTTAATTTCAAATTTTGTTACTAATAAAAATTAATAAATAACGCGCCTCAACATTAAATCGGACACCTACATTAATGTCATCTAATGTGTTTTTAGAAATTAAACCGCCTCGGATGCTTTACCATAACAAGCAAGCACGCACGCTGGGGCATCTTTAATCGAATTCGTGGAGAAAGTCGTTCAGAAATTGAAAGAAGAACCTGTTACTTTGCGAAATGGGCGGATTTCTTTAGAAAATGCCGATAATGTGGCGGGTTCGTGTTTGAAATAATTGATCTGTCAAGATTTTGTCTGCGTAGGCCCCGGCCAGTTTAATCTCTTAATCTGCGTTCGCATATGGCCCTCTTACGTATCTACCTATTTAATAGTAAAAAAAATGTTGTAATCAAATTTATAATCAACTGTAATTTAGTGTGCAGGTAGGTGTTTATTGTTAACATAATAAGTGGTTAAGGATACCTTAAGCGTAAAATTCTATATCTAACGTAAGTTTATACAGGGCGTTACAAAAGTAACGTCCGTCCTCTCAAGTATGGAATCGGTAAGCTAATAGAAATCGAAAATCAAGAGTGACTTATGGGTCCACCCAACTTCAATCCTGTAGATTTTTTATAAGGATATATCTCAAAGAAAATGTTTCCCTTAAATCAGTCGCTTCAATAAACGAACACATCTTAGAGAGAGAGAGAGAGAGAGAGAGAGAGGGGGGGTCAATATTTTCATGTTAAACCGCGTAAGAGTTTGCATTGATTTTGAAGAAAACATATTTGAACATCTTATGTAAGGAAGGCCAATTGGGAATTTTGTCACTCTTAACTTTCGATTTCTATTAGCTTACTGATTCGATACTTGAAAGGACGGGCTTTACATTTGTAACGTCCTGTATATTGTTTAAATGATGAGGATTTTCCTTTTCGAAAAATGTACCAATAAACACGAATAATTAATGAAATAAAATTACGAATATTCAGAAGGTGAATTGTTTGCCGTACCTACGGATTAACGAGTGACCGGTTATGTTTTATCAGTGTATATACTAGGATTTAAAATACCTTAGTAAAAAATCCTATAAACGTGAATTCTAAAACGTTTTTTAAGGGAGTTAGATCCCCTTTTATCCTAATCGACTTCTTTGATTAATATTTTGCCTCGACTCTTAGTCTTCGATAACATTTGATAATGAAATTCATTAAAATATGTATAGGACAGAGGCCTAGTGACATGAAATTTCAGGCTCCTGTCTTGACGTCTTTAGATTTTCTTTTTGGGGATTTTTAAGTAGATAACTTAAATCCAAATAATGATTCAGTCTATTTACAAACAATGGATAGTGATTATTAAAAAGGAACTAAGCGCCTCATTTGAAGAAATTATGAAAAATCATTCCGTACAACAAAAAAGGGTCCTATTTGGCCTTCGGGATGATTGGTACAATTTGTTAAAATTTGGCGTTTGATTCATTTTTGATAAACGATGTCCATATCATGCTTGAAAAGACAAACAGTTGAATTGTGCAAGAGAAGGTGAATGATATAAATATCATTTAAGTGTATGTAGGTACTACATTATACAGAGTGGCTCTGAAGACGTCGGTCATTAATTAAACTTTTATACGTTTCCACGGTAATAATATGTTAACTACCCACTAATATTTAAATAGATTTCAATGTTTTTGATCGTATTACCCGTGCTTTGCGCTGTACCAGTTATTATTAATAATAAATTTCAAAATTCAATTGTATATACCTATATATTTTTTGTTATTTATTTTGGATTTTAAAATAGTAACAGTAGCATGAAAAAAACGCAATTTCTTTGTTAAAATTTAAGTAATAAATAGATATTAATGTGAACTGTATCCAAAACAAGTTATTACCTAAATAAACATTTTTAATTAAAATTTAGTTTATTATTTATTTTAAAATAGTTGCTACCAAAATAGTTTTTAATGGTAGGTACTTAAAATTATGAAAAAAAATGAAAATGGTTATGTTACTTCTAAAATGTACAAAGTTGCCCTTTTAATAAAGCTGAAAGCTAGAACCGCAAAATTTACTTATCTTCCCCGAACAGTCGGGGAAGTATTCACCGGCAAAGTTACTCAAGCATAATAGTTGTGCAGCACATAAGAATCAAATTTGATAAACATCAGAGGAAAGGGATTATTTTGATATAAATCGAGTTAGTCGTCCCCAAAATAATAACCTTCCTGCTCACTGGACCAAGTGATTGGGATTATGCTACCCTTGATATTTGATACTGCATTCGTCAAAGATTCTTTTCGACAAAAGTGACCGTACGAGGATATAAAATTCGAGTACGACTTATCAAAATTAATCGAATATTTTAATTTCGAACTTGAAAAAGTAAAAATTGTAAATGAATAAGAAAGAACGGTTAAATTAAATTAGGCGCCCACATTATTACGGTATAAGCATGCAATACTGCGTGCGCACAACATGATTAATTGATAAGTTCGAAATTACATATTTAAATATTAATTTATAAAATTCGCTTCTTTGGACGAATTCGTAAGTACTGCACCTTTGCGAAGAAAATGCAAACAGAGATGTTCAAACTTCAACTTTCGATATACGTACATGTATTAATGAAGACATTATATTATTCAGCGGGTAATGACTTAATTCGTGTGATGGTCTGTCGCACAATTTGATCAATTCCCTGCAATTAGACTGTAACAATGGAATTGCGGTAACGTAAATTGGTTATTGTTATTGTATGTTAAGATCGATAAGTGCTCATAAACTATATTTGCAATTGTGAATTTTAATGCAAATTATTTTAAGTGCCACACAAAATTACTGTCCATAGTAATAGGTGCATATCTACATACACGAAGAGGAAATATCCATATTATATATGCAAATAGGAGATTAAAACGAATTTACATATATTAAAAATCTATTTTTAATACGATAACCTAATGAATTTTTTATTATAGAAGTGATTTGGTTTTATTTAAAATTTTAAACTACAAACGGATTGTTGTTGAAACTTGTTATAAACGATTATATAGCTATAAAATAAAACTTTATAAATTCTTTTAATGAATAGGTCTCACAAACGCATTTTAAAACTCAATATTTACAACAGCGTATGGATATTATTAATAGATAAATTGAATTTTTGATCAATCTTTGTAGGTTGGTTTTTAAAATTATGAACAAAAAATATGTTCCAGGAAATAATGTATGTTTAGGTATAGGTATTTACATAATTAAGTAAATAAAGAGATGTCAAGTACTACGTAGAATAATTAAAACTGTACGCGATTACTAAAACATTTTAATAAAATTCGAATGAATCCGGCACACTAATCGAAAATACCCTCGACTCTTAATTTGCCATTAGAAGCAACGTAAGTCACGGTAGCAAAGACTTATTTCGAGACATAATTAGTCGAGGCCCGTCTCGCTCCGCCTGCTTAGATGCTGTGACATCTTCATCGCGATTTAGTGTCTGCATCCATTAATCCGATGTGTCCGATCTTTGATGTCTCGCAACAGATGTTACGATATTCCGACGATAAATGGAGTCGACGTAAAATGTTAGACAAAGACTAAAGACTCCACGATTTCTTGGAAACTATTCAGTAGCTAAACGAGCATACATTCATTTTGTTAAAGACACGATTTTTATTAAAAACACCTTTAAGCGTGTAAAACTGTATTTAATAAATTAGGAAACATTTACTTACTTATATCGTTTAAAAATTTAAAGACTATTAAAATAGGTAATTCGAACGATTAATTGGTATTATCGAAATAAGGTATCGAGAATTAGATATTAGGAAATTAGGACGTAAAACGATTGTGGTTTTATGGGTTAATTTATAAAATGGAAATTCCAAAAGATATAGTATGAAAAAAGGTTCGAAACATTCAACTCGCTTCGGTGGCAAAGACATCGTCCTCAGTCATCCTAAATAAGGAGTGACCGATGCTCTGCTTTAAATAATTTCGGTCGCGTATGGACAGGTTATTTATTATCCTTTAGAATTTTATAAATCCTTGTTTATTATTAAGTATTTGTAAGTAAGTATGGATATTTTCTAAATTCTGAAATTCAATTTATTTTTATTGTATGATTTTAAATCAATTGATTAAAAACGATCTACTTTGTGACTGTTTTCGAATTAATTGCTTTACAGAATAATACCGAGGGCCGGTTTTTCAATCACCAGTTAACTTTGATCATAAGTCAATTGTTATAAAAATGATTATTAGAAACTCATGGTCAGAGTTAATTGGCGATTGAAAAATCGGTCCTAAAATATTTTCGTACTATTTTGCGATGAATCACTTCACTATTGATTTTTTTTTATTACCATAGATGTTTGTTTTTACCTTTTGTATTACTATACTTATTCCATTTTTTTTTATTTTCAATTTTACTCTCGCCTTGGTCGAATCCTCCGTTTAATCCAAAAAGAACATATTTTCCTTTCATTATATTGTCGTTTATTTATGATTTATTATATCATATTAACGTTTCTATTTTTTATTTGATAGGTAAATTCCGTTACAATAATTTGTCTAAAAACTTTCAAATCAACCAATTGAAAATTTACAACATTCAAAATAAAATATGATTGAAATATGAAAAGGAAGCGTGAAGATGACGCTAAATTCACGTGTACAGTTGCCGTCACGTCTTTGTCAATTATTTTATTGCTCAGGTATTTACCAATTAAGGAGATTTGGAGAGCTCATTGCACTTTTTTTATTTCAACTAGTTTTGAAATTTCAATTTAAAACATTTCCTACCTATAACTAAATACCTACATAGTTCATTTATATTGTCGATGTAATCTTTTATGAACAGCAATTCGATAAAATATGGAAACACTTAGTTCCCAAATTTCACAACGCATTTTTGTTGTAAAAACGTACGATATTAAAAAAGTTATTGTGCGATTTTACAAAGATGTGTTAAGAAAGTTTCAAATGTCATTGAAGCGTGAAATACACAGTAAAGTATTTTGAAAACTTCAAAACAACGCTTATTTATTGTTGTCGTAAGGTATAGGATATCAATTTAAAAATCAATCGAAGACAGTTTCCAGTAGATAATATTTCATTATTATTATTTCATTATTTGATCTTACTTGAGTAAACAAAAATAATAAAATATGTTTAGATATAAATTGGAGTTTAAAACTCTTAGCTATTAAGAAGCAATTTCTTTGTACCTATTCGTTGTATGTTTTTAATTAAAGGGCTTACGATTTGTTAGTAAAATAACTACAACAATTGCATGAAAGTATTAAATTTAGTAAAAAAAGGGGGAAATTTAGAATAATGAGTATTAAAAGAATACCACGAAGAAACTGGAATTATTAGAAACTTTTTTTTAAGTAAAGAGGTGGCCAAATAAAAAGTTAATCTAGAAATTTGAGCATTAAACATTTTTCGACGCACAATTCATACATATTGGATGCCTCAAATAAATTATATTTGTTTTTAATTCAACATTAATAAGATATTAAATATTTACATAGTTTAAAAAAATATATGATGTATCTATAATATTTATTTAAAATAAAATAAATCACTCCTGTTAATATAAACTAGAAGTAAATTAACCACAATAAATTTTAATAACCAACTGGATTATTCTTAAAAAAAGTTAATTAATTTTGCAAATTTTAGTATTCAAATTTTGCCTCGTCAGTTTAAATTGTTGCTGACGTTGATTGACGATCAAAAATTTGAACTCCGTTTTTTATCTGTAAACGAATGCATTGAAAAGGTAAAATCTCTTAAAATAATAGAAATTTAAAAGAGTCAAAAATCATTTAAAAAAAATCAAAATCCTGAAATAAATTTTGTTTTCATGCAAACTTACGTAAAATGCAGATTAACACTGTTGTCGCTGCGACTGCCACTTGTTTGTAACAGACTATAAGAAAAAATTAGAAACTTCAACATTTTTCTTTGCATTTTCTACCTTTTCCTTGTCGTCGTTTTCATTCCATCGCCAATTTCCAGTGTAGATTCTTCAATTGACTGCGAACTTGCATTATTGCGTACCTATACGCTTCATATTTCACTGTATATCACCATTCACTGTGATCGCGAAAATGCGCGTAAGATAAAATTTCGTTCGCGAAATTGGACCGTCGAATATTCGAGGGGGAGCTCTAACCAAGACCCTACTCGAGTCCCTAACCAAAACCCTAACCGAGTTTGATTTTTAGATAATTTGTGTTAGAGTTTAAAGGTCCATATATTCACATTTTATAAATAGATGGTGAGTTAATCGACAAAGAAAGATGCTACCTTTCCTCGTCGTATTAGTCCTTTTTGTTTGTAATCATTTTAGAGAATACAACACTATACACAACACTCGCGCACTCACACGCAAAAAGGCCTTATAAACCGAACGAGCACTTCTCGCACACACGTATAATATGACGCCGTAATTTAAAATTCGAACTACTGAAACAAGTACTACCGCTCTGTACTATTAACTCGAAAGATTTGAAACAGTTTTAGCGGAATTCTATATATAAATGCATCCGAATATATATGTAGATACAATAAAATAGATAAAATCCCGCTTTTATTTTAAAAACATTCAGTTCTTCGTTCGCACCCAGATGAGTTATAAGAATAGGTGGTGCACATGTTTATTATTAGTTTTTATTTTTTATCGGTCGCATAAAAATTCGATTAAACTTTTATCTGGT
This sequence comes from Rhagophthalmus giganteus, assembly GCA_036326145.1. Classification (NCBI taxonomy): domain Eukaryota; kingdom Metazoa; phylum Arthropoda; class Insecta; order Coleoptera; family Rhagophthalmidae; genus Rhagophthalmus; species Rhagophthalmus giganteus. The sequence goes on from JARFJA010000001.1 coordinate 55,235,260, forward strand.
TCATGGTTTGTAATAGGGAAATTTTCAATGCTCAAGGTCACACGAATAGTTTTTAAATTAAAAATAGAGTAAATTTATAATTCTGCGGCATAAAGGCAGAAGATAGTGATTATTCAAACAATTTTACTGCATAAAAATTACATAATTTTAAAATAAATTTCCTAAAAGTACATATTTTAGAAATTTTCGCTTGTATTAAACTCTACAACCTCTGTTATTGTCAAAACAACCCAAGTGACATTCTTGGTTATTTTTGATAAAATGGCACATTATAAACAGAGATACATCGGTTGATGCAAGAAAAACTCAAATTTTCATATCGCATATGGGTTAATTCGCTAGATCTCATTTTGATCATTTACTGCAGGAACAACACAAGTGCAATATCGAAATATCGACGGCGTGGCATTTTCGCAGTACGACGTAACCCACATTTTTTTGCGGAAATGAGTTATTTCGACTATCTTGTGCATCTAAGGCAATTATATCATCTGTTAAAATCTGGTAACAATATTCAATTTTTTTCTTCCAGAAAAATAGATTTGTTTTTCTGTGAAACGTATCTGTTTATAGCTACACGACAATACAAAATGTGTTCTCCTGTAAAAATTTACTTTTACGGCTTTTAAATTTGCGGCAAAACGCCGTCGATATCATGATAGGTTATCGTTAGTACTGCTTATTTGCTATGTAACAGGACCATTGACACAATATCTGTACAGAGAATAACTACGTACCGTAACTACGTTTCGTAATTACACATCAGGCGCTGGTTGTTTTTCCACGATTTTTGCACTTTGTGATTTGTGGTCATGTAGATTGGACGTATGGCAACGTGTCATAGTTCATTGTTATGTGTTTGGTACTAAGGGTAATTTGCACGATACTGTTGTAGCATAAGTGTTTTGCACTGTACTTACGATGATTTGGACTGTATCAAAACAGTTTCTCAATACGTACGGAAATAGAAATCGATTTTCTGGTGGAAAAATTGAAATGTTAGATGCATAAGATAGTCAGAACAACTCATTTTCGAAAAAAGTGGCGCTTACGCTGTACTGTCAAAACGCCATCGATATTTGTTACGAAAAAAAAAGTTAAGTAAGTACAAATTTGTGTAACTGTATATTTATGTAAAAATGAGTAAATACTGTAAAGTTTCCATGATAATAACATGTTAACAGAGCGTTAAAATCGACAGATTTTTTTACAGATTAGACCCCTAAATATTGTTTTTACATAATTATGTATGTATATGTTTCTCAGATAAATCGCTTGGCACATTAATTATAATTTTTCTATAATGTACTTTGGATTTTGAGAAATAAAAATCGATAGTGCAAATCAAAACTTCTACAAAACGAATAACTAATTCAATAACTTTTATGGTACTGTGTTTTAATCGTGCAGTGAAATTTTATTTAGTGTTGTACGTTCGAACCTTCAAATTATCGATAAAATCAGTATAATTTAAATTCAATTTTCTGAATCGCTTACCAGAATTTGTTCGGTCCGATAACGCGATAAAAATGTAATGGTGTGCCTAGCAACATATGTAGGTATGTGTTCAAAGTTAAGAAAAAAGAAATTAACGAATATTTAAAATGTTTAGAGAACTAGCAACGGAACGTAAACATTGCCAGGCGTGACGTCTTTAATTTAGATAAATGAAACGACTGTCAAAGGTTGAGTTTAAAACTGTTTTCTGCTTCATTCGTTATGCTTTCTAATTATCACCAGACTGCTATTTTTATCGCACGTTCTTTTGTTACGATGTACATGCATGTATGCGCATCGAGCTATAGAGAGAAATCGGCGTTGGCATTGTGCCTGTAGCGCTCCTTTAAAACAATGACTTCTGCGACGTTACATACATTACAAAATAGCGAATTTAGAAGGTTTAGTTAGTACTATACCTAATAAAACTAAATATATAGGTAACACAACGCGAAAAAGATTAATTTACCGAGAAAACGTTTCAAAACGAAAAAAAAACCAACAAATTATTGTGTAGGTAGTAAAAGCGTGCTGCCAATAAAATTGGTTCATTAACGTGCCATCATATTCGTCCTAAACAGTAGTTTTAGATACATTTTGCTAAATATTTATGGTGGCATGTATATCTTATTTATTATAGCGGATGTAGTGTAAAAACGTATCAGATATAAATCTACTTCGTTTCAGAATTGCAGATCAGTAGATCTTAAATCATAATAATGTAAAAATATACATCATTATAGGAACAAAAAAAAATAAAACCTAGTAGAAAGCGCAATGGCCCAAAACCAGTCAATATATTGAAGATATTAAATATTCACTGCCGAGAATTTGGAAGAAAAAATTTAAAAAAAGGAAAACATTTATTAAAGTTCAAGGTATCCTATCCGCCCTTCATCGGTGTTTTGCACCTAGCATATTTTTGTTATACCGTAATTAAGTATTCGTATTGCAATTATCGTTTTAACTAGGGACTAACATGTACGTGTCGATCGAATTTACAGATTCACATCGAAAACTGTGACGCGACGTGCAGTTTTTTTTCTAAATATTACAAGAGAAATAATAATTATAAAATTAAACTAATTATAATTACTAATTAGAAAATTTTACACTGTTGTAAAATAAAAGCTTAAAATTTTGAATTAAAATGCGTTATAAAATAATTTAAAATGACTCCAGACTGATATTATTACGGCTAGACGGTATATTTTGCTTTATTTTTGTCTCATAACATACAGCACAGATGTTTACCGCACGTTGCCTTCGATTCTATTTTCTAGACTATTTAAAGATTATCATTTAATAATTTAAAATTACCTACTAATTTATTTTAACAGTTCAACAATGGTCGTTATTACGTACTATCTATTAGTTTAAACTGCCCACTACATCTATTATATTTACGACGTTCTGTTTATGTACTGCACGTTGAAAGCAACGAATTTTCTAACGAAAACTACTAACTAATTGCAAACCGTATATATCTATCACCGCAACATTACCATTAAACGGGCCGTATTAATTATTGGGTGGTGTTTGTGAATGAAGCTAGTCAGCAACAGAAGTGCTAATTTCAATTAAATGATGTAAATGTGGCGCGTTTGGTGAAGTTTTGTGTAGTATTGGAAATCGTTAAATTGAATTACAAATTTACTTTATCGAGCACAAAATTTCAGTAACGGTGCCTTTTATTATAATTCTGTTTTAAAAATGCACGACCGACGCGACGCGACGTTTAAAAAATTTGGAAGCGATAAAATAAAGTATCACTAGATGGCGGAAAGCGAGATGGAGCGTTTAAATGACTTTCGTCTCATTGAACGAAAGGCCCGCAGCTTAAATTTTATCCAAAATGTAGTACTAACCTCGTTAGGAGTTTGTCTCAACAATACAAACTTCACAGTGCCGTAGTTTAATGCATGCATTAGTAAAGTTTGTTTAATTAAGAAATCTTGTTTGATATTTACAGGTGCTAATTAATTAAAATGTAACTAAGTTTTCAGTCCCGTTTGAAAGCCAATTACAATCCCTACTAACAATTTATACACGGTTTTAATGAAATTTTATGAATTAACTGCTTCAGTTTTGTAGCGAAACGTTTCGTTGAATATCTTTAAGCTAGTTAAATTAATATTACGCTTTAGTCCAATTAGGTACTTGGTTATTACTACAAATACCTACATAAATTTCGAAAGAAAAGTCGTTCGCGAAATATTTAATCGTGTTAAAATAATATTTAATATTTCCCGTTAAATAATAATTTTAGCGATTTAAAGATATCTAAATATACTGAAAACTATACCAAGCATATCAGCATAAAATAACGCATTATACGGGTTTTTTATGGTTTTCCTATTATTGCACGAATTAGCTGGAAGGTAAAGGGCCGCAAACAGGCGAATCTGTTCTAATTAGATAGCAATTAGATGCAATTCCATATTCAATTATAACAAACGATCAAATAAACACCTTGGTCTATATTTTAATTTGAAATATATATATATGTATAATATACGTTGCTGATTATAAATTGTTAAAATGATCGAATTTGTGGCAAGCTGAATGCCAAGTATGAAACAATGTTAAAATCAAATGAATTTCAGTAAAGGGCGGTATCCCGCGGGCCATTTTAAGCCAAACCACACATTGTTAGCGTCGACAATGTGACACGATCATCCGATACCTGAGCGGACTAACTACCCTCCAACTAAATTAATGAATTTTACCTCGTACGTTTACAATATTAATATTAATTTTAGTAATTCTCATTGAGAGCTTTATTCATATTTTTTTTTACAAATCTAAAATTTTTGCCTCGTCGAACAAACTGATTTGGTTTTAAAAAAGCGGGAACGTGTAATTTCGTTTTATTCATAGCTCAGAATTTAATTTTCTTTGAAATAAAAGCTTACTTTTAAATACAGACAGTATGCAATTAAAACTGTAGTCGTGAAAATGTAAATAACCTAATTAACTGTCTAAAATTACTTTATTTTTCATTTCGCCCTTTTCCCTTTACTTTAGTTAAATATTTCTATGGTTTGTATAATCTGATTCGCACTTAACGTTGTTCATATTGTACTAATAAATTTAATTTAACTGAAACAAAACCAGTTATGGTTTGAAAACGTGTGCCGCATGTTTTCGTATCACGCTCATGTAAAATTAGAAATTTTAAATTATATAATAGATATGGGTAAGTATAAATGTAAAGTTGAGTTTATATTAAATATTCAAATGAAACATAACTGAGTTAACTGGGTGGGAAATGTAGGTAATTTTTAATTATTTCGTACAAAATACTTACATTTTTCAGCAATTTATAATACGTATGTGTCTATTAAAAGTGCGCATCAAAGTTACTTAACTGACGCCAATTACTTTTTTTATCAAACAGAAGGGCCATAAATATTAAGTAAAATTATTATAGAAAAATGAGAGAATGGCCGTTGAATACAAAAATTAAAAACAAATACTAACAAGTACTTATTGGTTTATAAATAATTATTAATTAATTAAATAAGTACATTAGTATAAGTACCTATAGTATATGAATTTTAGTGCAATTAAGTAGACAATGTTAACTGTTTAAAATTTTTCATAATTTCAAATCGTTTGTCGTTTTTTAGTCTGACTTCGATCGTAATTATTTCCGATAAACAATATTTACCTGCTTTGAAATAATATTCTATACTGAAACCAATTTTAATATTATATTAAATCCAATGTGGAAAATACACCGTAAAACAAAATATATTTCTAATTAAATTGAAAAGAGAAATGACGTTGTTAATATTACGTAGGTACCGTTCCGTTTTTGAAATTGTTCCCATTCGTTCACCTGCACATAAAATACAATAATTAAAGTCCAGGTATTTTCATTAAGTTAGCTAATTTCTTAACTATTAGTAAAGTAAAATGGAAACATTCTATAGTGAATTCACAGCATCCCTTTGTTTCGGGGTTGTCTGTTTGCAGAGCCGCCCCATCCAGCAATTTAATTAAAAACCCAGCCATAGGACTGCAAGCCAGCCAACTTTTTGAAGTATAAATTATGAGGGTTTGTTCCTCTGCGATTAGATTTTGCATAAAAACAGCCACTTGCTATCAAATATTCATGTTTGATGAATAGGTCTTGCAAATTTTAACTTGATTGCATACTTTGCAATCTCTACAAATCGTCGCGCGACAGGTTCGTAAACCGTTTCGATGATGCATTCGTTTTGTCGACGTTATATTTCTGAACTTTATTTCATTAGCGGAAAACGTTGACCATGGCGCGATGACGAAGTCGTGTCAGTTAAGTCTTTTAGTTTCGTAATTAGATTATTTGGATTCATTACTATCCTATTCAAACCGATTCAATGCACTATTCATAACTTCCAAAATACATTAATAGTACATCGCATTTCGTAAATGCCATGCATGCATTGTGGATACGGATTCCATTATTGTTATTATGGTTTAACCAGGGCAATGTCAATACTCCGGATTAATACAACCGTCGATTGCTATTGTGTCGATCGTGTGGTTAGCGTCGAATTATGTTTGAACTTAATTTTATTTCGTGACTATTGATTTATATAAATATAATGAATTCTATGACTAGTTTATATGCGATTACCAATAAGTAATAACATTTTGTATAGCTGTACATCGTACTTGCATATCGTAATCTATAGATATCAATATTATTAATTTAACGTAAATATTTAAAAGTTAAAAAAATTGCTACACTTACCACTGATGCACATTTTTTTTATATAATAACATAAATACAATTTAAAACTAAATAATTAAAGATTTTTATTTAAAATTTAACGAATGTGGTGAGTTTAATCGACAAGGGCGTGACAAATGTAAACTTGTTACAATGCGGTTATTTAAAAAATATATTATTTTAATATAACATTTCTCTATACGTTTAGATAACGGCTGTTAGTTATAGTTGCGACCCCCAAAACTTTAAAAGCAATCAAATTGTCCACTCGGTCACTTTGTCGACTATTTGTTCAAACCATTCACACTTGCTAAGACGAATAATACTTTATAACCGCAAACATCATCGAGTCGCCCACTTGTAATGAAAAAATAATGAAACAATTGAACAATTCAACTGTGGAAGAATTTGACGCAACTGCAGCTAATACACTGCTATCAATTTGAGAATATAAACTACTATAGTTCTTGTATTACGGTTATTTTTATTTATAATCTATTAATTTTTTCTTTTATTTTTATTCCATAACTAAGTGATAGATATCGTTAACATTTTTACATAGCCTTGTTTTAGATGAAGTGTAATGAGTCAATTTCAACGTGAGTAAGTATATCTACGTTATTCGAAATAACCTCCAATAAACGCGTCATCGATAAAATATCGTATTTTCACAAGTACTAATAAATTGTAGTCGTCCTTTGTCGTGTCATATGTGTGCAGGTAGAATATGAATTTAAATTCAAATTATAATTTCCGTAAACCCAAAATATGATTATTTAAATAAAAATTGTAAAGTATTTAAATAAATTATTTAAAAAAAATTTTAAAAAATTGTTAAAACATAAAAAATGGGAATTAAAAATTAAACCAAAATAAAACCTTATTTAAATGTAATTTATTTTATTTAGTTTGAAAATTTAATACTTTTGAGTTCCTTATTATTCAATTAAAACTTTGTGTTTTTTCGTTTGAAGTAGCGTTAATGAAAATTCAGCCTTTTAATTTGAAAAATGTATTTTTCATTTAAGCGGTTAACTTTTTATTAAAAATTTGGAATTCCCATTATAATGAAAATTGTTTTTTAGATAGAATTATATTTGGAATTTGTTGATTGATGTTGGAAATACTTAAACAATAAGGCCCGAAACGAAGTTCGAAATTTTAATTATTACAAAATTATAATTCAATTTTAATTTATTAATGGTTTATATGTAATGGTTCTATTGAGGCCCGGTTTAAAACGTTGTAAATTTAAAACTATTGAGAAATTTATAATTACATTAAAATTTACATTTTTATTAAGAATAAGAAGATAATTAATTACTTTAATATAATATAAATATTCAAAAAACATGAAATTATTTATTTAAAAGTTATAATATATCCTTTAACTCTTTTTAAAATAATTTAATAATAATATATTAACCCTACTAAGTTATTAAAATTTTAATTTAAATAAATTTAATTAATTATAATTTAAAGTTTAATGTATTTATTAAATAAATTAGTTTAATTTATTAAAACATCTAATATCTTTTAAAGTAATTAAATATTATTATTTTAAAAATTTTAATTTATAACTTAATAAATTAATATAAAATTTAACCTTGGAAATTATAATCCGTTATTTTTAAAAATTGTTAATTAATGTCATTTAAATAAATTTAATAATTACAAATTTGTTTAAATATTATATAATAATTAATTAATTTTAAAAATTAATTTAAGATGAAATTGTAGAAATTTAAAAATTTTAATTATTTAAATTTAATTTCTTAAATAATTCACTATTTTAAATTAAATTAGATCGAAATATAATATAATATGAATTGTATTTACTTTAAATAAATATTATTTAAAAAATTTGTAAATTATAATTTAATATATACATACGTTAAAAATTTAGAATAAAATTAAAATCAATATTTATATTATAATTTAGTATAATTGATTTAATAGATTCTCGTAATAATTAGACAATTAAAAGTATAGTTGCTATTAATTATATTAAATATATAGTAATGTAATCAATTAATCTACTCGAATAATAGTTTAGGTTGTTAAAATTAATTTACACGTAAATTCAATTAGAATTCTTAAATCTAAATAAATACTTGAAAATATAAGATTTAATGTTTAATGATAAATCTATCATTTAATTCATATTCGATTATTAATAATCGATTTAAAACTAAGTTATGAAATTATTCGTACATTAAATAATTAAATATTATAATGTAAATAACTAATATATAGTTATTACGATATCTATATATTAAGTAATATTAATTTAAGATTAAATTTAATTATCGTAAATATCAACATACAAAGTTAATAAATACGTGATTTATATTAACATTAGTTCTAGTAATAAATCTAAACATTAGATGACAGAATAGAATTAGTAATGAAATATGAAAAATAATAATTAACGTAATTATGAAATTGTAAGATTAGCTATATTAAACCAGAATTTATTGATAAATTAAAATTTTTTAAATTATAAATTTAGAATTCAAATAATTAAAGGTAATATATTTAAATACTTGATTTAAATTAATTCTAATATGTTAAACATGTAAATTCATTTATGATTAGATTTACAGTAAAGTTATTAATTATAATATTTATAAATAAATTTAATAGCATTTTGTGTAGAATAAATGATATTAGTAGTGTAAATCGTGCAATTATATTCATAAATTATACAATTTTAGTAATATTATAAAAAATGCAATAACCATGTAAAATGTCAATGATAAGAACTGTGTCATAGCTTATTGAATATTAATGAATTCATGTATTTAATATTACAATTGAAATTAATTCTTATCGTTGCATTACAACTTAATATAATGTATATACATCTTATAAGCAATTATTACTATATTATTAAGCATTATTTTAAGTAAGTTATACATTAATCATTCTAAGCGTTAAATGTGCTTAATAAATTTGATATTATATAGAATGTACATACTAATTTATTAATAATAAGAATATTTATATAATTATAAGATCAATACGTAATGGAAGATCAATGGTAAGAACTCAATATTATTTATAGAAATTATTTAAAAGTTTATTATCGAAATTTATAGATTTCAGTTAATCAGTAACTGTTAAGTAAGTAAACGAATCTAAAATTTCATAAGATAATGAAATTATATAAATATATCAAGTAATTGTTAATTTTTCTATGAGTAATTTTGGACGATAATATTACATTATGTCGATAATTTAAGTTTTAATATCTAAATATAAAATGTTAAGTTTAATACGTTTATTAGAGTTTTATTTCTCTAAATTTAATTTTGATTAGTACTGATTATCTAAAACGTTCGATATAGTATAAGTATATAAATGTGTTTGACGTAATTAAGTTTACATTAAATGATGTTGAAATTAAGTAGTTTAAATAATTTAAATGCTTAAATTTCTATGATTAATTTACAAGTCATGTTTACAAATTAAAATTATTCTTATTAGTAGGTGTATTAATCATCGTAGTAGATCGATAATTAGATATTAATTCAAGTTTCTAACTTGCATATTATAATATTTTTAATTATAAAGTTGTAATATTAATACAATGAGGATATAATATGTTAATATGTGGCTATAGTAGAAGTACTTATCTAAACATATTTAAAATATTTTATATTAATGAATCTTAATTAATTTCAAGTTTATATCTAATTAAATATTAAATTATATTGATATAATAATTAAAGAATTACTATAGTAAATATTTATTCTATTACTGTCATTTTAATTTTAATATATTTAATATATTTAATTTATACTATTATAATTTATAATATAAAGTTAATATATCTAGTATGAAATAGTTGTTAATAATTGTACTTTATGAACATAATTACTTAAATTAGATCATAGTGATTGCAGATCTGATATTCATGACCTGTATTAATATTGAATGTTAAAATTTCTTATTAATCTATAATAATCGTAATAATGTTAAGTAAATAATAATTTTTTAATTATTATATCTTAAATATATTAGTTAATTTATAATATGCAATATATGTAATTTATAATATAATGAATATTAGTATGAAATAACATTATAATATGCATAATATATCTAATGATATATTCATTTAATATTTAATTAAATATGATCGTAATATAATATATTTAAAATATAATTTTACTAAGTTATTATAGTAACATCTTGTAACATTAAATATTTATTATAAATAAAATTAGTTGAGAACCTTACGATTTTTACGTTAGATCGTAAAATTATAACAAATTAAATTAAATCATATATGTATTTAATAAATGCTTAATTGCTTTATAAGTACATTAATTGATAGTACAGATAATACTTATAAGTGATACGTAAGTTAAATAGGTAAAATTTCAATAATCGTAAGATTTAGATATTTTATAGATTTAATACTATAATTTATGAGAGATCTTAAAATAATATGATATGATAATAGTTGTGTAATTATTAGTATTCAATCAATACGAAACTAAATTATTATTATAAATTTAAGTTACATTTTGATATTAGATGTTTTAGAAAATAAATTGATATTAATAAGTCTAATATCAATCTAATTATTAATTATAACGTTACGTAATCTGTATAATTAATACTATATTTGAAAATATTTGAATAATTTAAATTATATTGAATTATAATTAAATCGTAAGAAGTTAATTACTACAATATATAATTGTAATATTGAATTGTAGATTAAATTATAAGTTTTAATCTAATTGTTAAATATATATTAAATAGAATATGTTATGATGAGTCAATAAGTATGTCAATAGTATTAGTATGCAATTACATTAACTAAATTTATAATATTGTGAATTCATAAATGTTAGAATGATTAAATTTGTAGAGTTCAAAATTATATAGAGATATTAATCAACATATCTGTTTAAGATGTGATTATAAGTTCTAAAATTCTAAGTAAAGTTCGATTAATTGTAATAAATTTAAATTAGTCTAAATTATAGAATTTATAAAATTACAATTCGAATATTTATAAAGTATTCGTAACTTAAGTTAACCTAATATGTTAACAAACTTAAATTTTCCTTTTATATAATAATATCTATAGAATATTAATAATATCAATAACAGTATTCAATAAGTATGTATAAGAAAGGTAAATTAAATATCGATAAGATAAATTAAACGTTATAAATGTTTAATTTTATTATGTAAATATTTAAATCTAATAATATAACTTTTTAAAGCTTAATTAAAACTAAAAAATAGTTATTTAATTATTTAATTTAGTTATAAATTATTGAATTTAATCGAATTAGTAATTTAATATGAGTAATTTCTCTATAATATACTGTATTACTATTTAATATACTATTATTTAATGCATAACAAATTTGTAAAGTTCTTATGTTTAATCATATTCTTATCGTTAGATTATGTAATATGTATATATTAAATTTGATAAATGTAATTGTATAATGTTTAACATATATTAAATGTCAAGTAATAAGATAGAATTGTTATATATATAAAATATATATATTGTAACTGAGATCAATTGAATAATTTCGTATATTTTATAGTCAATAATCTGTTAGATATGATAGTAAGTAATCGCATATCTGATATATTCGTACGTTTCAATATAATTAAGTGCTGAAATATAATGTAATTAATATTTACAATTTAGTAATTATATTATTATTAATATAATACTAGTATAATTACTTAATGTAACTAGATTATATAAAATTATATTTATAAGTTATAATTATTAATACTTGATATAAACTTGATGATAATACTAAAGATACAGTTCAAATAAAGAATTAAATTGCTGATTAAGTTAATTTTATCTAATTTTAAGTCAATAATTAAATGTATATTCAACTATCAAGTAGGATGAAAGTATTTTTCTAAACTCTAATAAACATTCATAATAGTATAAATATAGTTAATTAAATATAATATCAATAAATCAGTTTAATAGATAATAGCTAATTTACTATATAAGATCATAAAAGTTGAATGTAATATTAAGATAAATTAAATAAATAATTCGAAATAATACGATGCACTAATTAAGTGAGCTTTATTAGTTTAACTTAGATAAATAGGATATAAATTTACTACAATTTAATAATTCATGCTATAAAATCTTGTAATTAAAGATTTATAACAGTTATAAGTTATAAAAATCGAAATATATGAGTATAGTACAATTGAATACTTATTACTTTAAAATGATAGAAACATATTTCATTGATATTTCAAATATATATTAGAACATTCCGAAATACTATATAAGAATTCACTTGAAAAGTCACAAACATTATTAGTTTAATAGTTTAGATATAATTAACCTTAATGTTCGTATATAATAAAGATATAAGTACTGACGATATCTCTTACAATGAATGTTACAATTATTATTAATTCATCCTACATTTTTAAACTGAATCATAAGCGTACATAAATACAATTACTTAATTTAATAATATCGTAAATGTGCTAATATAAATATCTTATAAGGTTATTAGTTTTTACCAATTCATAATTATGATAAATCATTTTATGTACCATTTAGCAATTACTGCAAATTCATATATTAATTAACAAAATTACTTTTGCAATAATGAAATTATTTAATAAGTCAAATATTACAGTAATAATCAAATATGTTAAAGTACTAATAAATGCTATTAAATTCGTAAATTTTAGTTATAACTATTAAATATAATAATAATACAAAATACTAGCATTTAATTGATCAATAATTAACATATTAAATATAATGCTATTAATCGATTAAACATATACGTAATCTTACTATGTATAATATTAAATATATTGTTAAACATTATTACAAGTAATATTAAAACTAAATAGATAGACTTATCAATAATGGTTTAAATTAAACGATTGATAAATTTTACTAAATTATAATTATTAAAATTTGCTAAGATTAAGATCTAAATAAGAATTCGAAAGAATAATACATTTAAAGCTAATTGTAATTTGAAACGTATTAATAATTATCTAGTAAGTTCGACATGAAATATAATTTAATACTAAATGACGTTACGAGATTAATTAGTATGTTTAATAACGTAATCGACTCGATTTGTACAATTGAATTTTAAATTCATTCAGACTTTAATAAGTAGTAAATTATTAATATAAATCACGTAAATTAAATATATTTAAGTTATTTAATACTTAAAAAATATGTAATTTGAATACATTATTTTAAATCATTATGTCGTATTAATTATTGTATGTAACAATATATGAAATTTGAGATTTAATATAATTATTATTTAAATACTATAATCTTAAAACATAAGATAATGAATTTATATACCAATAGATATTCTAGATGTATAAATATTCAATTATAAATCGTTAAATGTCGATAATTATAACAATTCATATTTTATTAGTCATAAATTATAATAAATTATTCGTTATATTAATTTGACTTTACTACAATAAGTTAAAGATAATATATGAACTTTCATTGAATTGTTAATGTAAGTAATTATCAAGACTTTGATGATTTTCACATATTATATTATAATATTAATTATTACGACATGTAATTATTTAAATTATCGTCATTAAATGAATAAGTACTTTGATATATCTTTGGATATATCTATGATATGTTTCAAACTTTTATCAAACATACTAGACTTTAAGTTATGCACACAAACTGTATACACGTTATTACGACATTAATAAGTTTACTATAATAATAAATTAATTAAAATAGTATTACGCAAATTATAATAAATAAATAAGAATTTTTAATAGATAGTTTGTCGATAATTTTTAACGATTATTAAATATTAATTTATATTATGTTTAAAATACAAATAGTAATCTAATTAGATTTGACTATTAAGATCATTTAAATTTTATATAGAAATAAAAACGTTACTCTTTCACATTGAAATAATTTGACTTTGTCTATATTTCAACTAATAGTATTAGATTAGTGCACTTGAATGATACTCATATGAATCTTATAATATTAATTGGAATGTGTAGCTGTTATGAATTATTATGAATGTAATATATAATTATTATTTTTTAATTTATTATAAACAATTAATAGAATTTAATAATTTCTGTTTTAGTACTTAATATATTTTTAAATTAATAATGTATAATTTAAATTATTTAAATGTAATATATTATGATTTGTAAATTATCAAGTATGTATAGTATAATAAATATACTTAATATGTAAAATATAATGTATTATGATTGAACTAATAGTATGTATATATTGTTAGTAATTAATAATATGACTAGATTGAATAATATGTATTGTATATATGAAAATTAAATGTTTATAATTATAAATAACTTATTTTGTACTAATAATTTAATGTTTTATAATATTTAATAGTTCAATTTAAGTTGAATCTATAATATTATGGATTAATTAATTAAACAAGAGATTAATAGTTATAAAATATATTAATAATATTATGATAATGTATTATATAAATATTCCTAAAATAAATTACTGTTCAATAATATATTTTTCATATGGACATAAATAGTAATAATACAATATGAATATTTTACAAATTGAATTGATTCATTGATACAAGACTTTATAAATACATAGTTTAGAATGAAAATTTACTATTGTAAAATGAAATTTAATCATTCTAAATATTAATTTACAATTTTATAATTTTAAAGTAAATTTAAAATACATTGTTCTAATCAACGTAAAGAATTGAAACGAACAACATTCTAACGAATTACGAGAAGAATTATGTATAACGATTAGAATATGATTATTAATAAATGATTTTAGTATTAAACGAAGTACGAAGCACGTAACCGTACAGTTCAACTCGTAAAGTCGAAGACCGACTTATGATGATATCGTATTATTGATTAACGATGATTAAGATCAGTATTTATTACTATGTATTAAGACCTGGTCCTCAATCAAGATTTATACATATATCTTATATAATGATTTAATGATTGTTTAATATTGAATTATATGGTTATAAAGTCTATAGTACTAATTGTAATAATATTTTAAAATATTTATTAAATAATTACGTATTCATTAAAATTAAATTAATTAAGAAATATCTTAAAAATCATTTATAAATATTATATAAGCTTAAATTTGATTACAAATTTTAAAATATCAAGTCTAAATTTTACTTTTACATAATCTATCAAGATCCCTACGATTTCCATTCACAATTCATCTACTAATCACTACCAAGTCATCTACCATGACCAGATAGCATCATGCATGCCCGTTCCGGATTTAGGATCAGATCGATGTTTTACTGTACTGTACCTACTATAAGTTTATTTTATGACTAAAAGTGTTTTTACTATTATTCCTAGGCTTCATTAAACAGTCTCCTATTTTGAAATTACCATGTATAAAGTAAATATATGGAAGTAATTAGTAATCAGTCTCCTTAACAGTCCTTAACTTAACTTAACTTAAGAGTCTTAACAGTCTCCTATTTTGAAATTACCCTGTATAAAGTAAATATATGGAAGTAATTAGTAATAAACAATTTAAAGTGTCTATTTTGACAGTGTCTTTTACAAATGCATGCCGATAATTTAAACGAATTGTAAATTACGCCTGACCCACATACCAACACAATAAGACCAAGACAATAACATCTATATATTAGTGTATGATTTTATCGAATATGGTTCATTTTATCGAAATTAAAATAGAGTACATTTTTTTATCCTAAAATATCTGTGAAAACCAAAAATGACCTTAAAAATTTAAAAACTTTCAATTTTTTTTAACTTAAACTTTTAAAATTTTATGCCGATTCCAAGACATATTTCACATTACCGATCTGATCATTAATAACGAAGATTACAATTTTTTAATTTTTAAACGACCGCCATATATATTGATTTGGCTGGTTAACGAACTCGTCTTTTGTTTTCGCAAAGAAAACAATACACTGTCCAAATTTCAGCCTCCTACGACCAAAATCTAAGGGCTAGGTAGGTATTTTGGTCGTAGCACAAGAAATTCAAGTGACATTTTTAAAACAATACGTGCCTCGTGCTACATGAACATTTTACATTTTCAAGTGATTTTTTTAACGTAAAAGTTGACAGAAGGGACGAAAAAGTGAATGCAAAAGGAACATGTTGAACTCGATTCCGTGTCCGTGTTTAATACCAAAATGATCATTCGTGTGATGCTTGATAGGCGCGGCAGTAGTAGTAGATAAATAAAATTAGATAAGTGGTGATTTTGTTTTACTAGAAATTGAAAATTCTTTGACATTGTTAAACATTTCTGTAATATAATGTAAGCAAATAAAGTTATTACGAGAATTATTCTTATTACTGAACACATCGGCAGTTTCAGTCTACAGTTAGTAAACGATGCATTTCCGGTCATGAGCCCCTTATATTAAAAGTTGATCTATTTTGAACCCCCTACGTAGCTTATAAGTTTATAACCGATATTCATTTACACCCTTTATATTCGATACGTAGGTGAAAGTAGAACTACCTACTCAAATAAAATCAATATTGGTAAAATTTTGTGAATTTCGTGCTGCTGAAGTATTATAAAAGCATGAAGTACTCTAAATTCTAAAACATTTATCTATATTAATGTAAAGTTTGTATAGGTATTTATACCTGTTAGTAGTTAGATCAAATTGAGTATGCGACACCAAAATTTACGTTTACCGTATCTATTATCCGATTTATTCTGTAAAAATCTCTTGGACTGTTAAAAAAATTAACGATCAATCACAATCGAGATTTTCACACGTTTCCGTGATGATGACATCTTCTTAACGGGACGTTCGAATTAACAAATTCTTTACATAGAATAGACCCATTAATAAGTTGTGTAATGCATCGGCCAGTTTATATATTAACGAAGAACGTTCGATTATTCGTTATGTGAAAGACAATTAATTCGTTAAAAGGTAACTTTATGAATATTAAAATAAGGACTAGGGTTCCACCTTCAAATTTAAATTAATGATTCTAAAAAGATTGATAGTTAGCGTCCTTTAACATAAACGGTTCGACATTGAATGGTCGTTATCTTGTTGTCCTTGTTGAACATTATTTGGGCAGGACAGTGTGCAATAAATTCCAGAAGTTAGATTGGTAAAAAATCGACGACGCAGACAATGGTAGTTTAGTGGCGGATCTATTGCTTATGTGGTTGTATGTTTTAATCGTTAATCCCTATCACTACAACAATACGAATCGTTTGCGTTGTATAGCTCTATACACATGTATAACTGGTTATCATTTAACCCTATTTTAGTGTCTTGCGTATATACACATATACCGGTATAGTACGGTCAGTCCATTGTCCATTCGATGGCAATAAATACAGCCTTACTGTCAGTACACACAGAGAGCTGATACTTATCTTTGTTAAACAAAAGAATTCAAATTGAATACAACGATAATGTATGGGATGTTAGTTATTTATTACAGTGCAGTGCTCGATTTTACGTTGTTAACTGAACCGAAATAGAGATATTATTTGACAACTAGTGAGGTGTTAATTTCACCTGTGTAATTCGTCACCTGCATGGAAATGACGTTTCAATTTTGTTTGTGACTCTTGCAAACCCTTTTATAGGTACGTGCATTTTCCTCGCGTGGCAATTTTTGAATTTTACAAGTAGATATTAATTATAATTGAAGTTTAATGTTTATAATAATCGATAACGATGAACAAATAAAGAAAATTTAAAAGCGAGTATTATTCTTTCATTTCTTAAAATTAGATATGTTAGTGCTTTTGAAATATATTTTCAATGAGCGACCGGATGTGCTCTCGCTAAATATTCTCCGATTCCTGCTTAACAACTGTCGAGAACTGACAAGTTACTGGTTCTAGAGGATATACGCTCGAACCTTCCGGTCGAAATTATGTTTTTATATTACTTCACATGCCTAAGTACCTATGTAACCTATTTCGATTCAGATCAAGTGTCTGCGTGACAGGCTGGACACACGTCACTTACGGCAGTTGTAGTAGTGCAATTTTACAATGACAACTGATGTATACAATAATTGTTTAGGTATACATACAGTAGGTCCTAACCGATTACTTTATTCTGGTATTACACGAATGAAAATTGTTTTACCAAGTTATCTGCACCCATAACAGTTTTATCAAAGTTACTGTCCGATTAATGAAAACATCTATGATATAAAAAATGCGAGAGTACATTTTTGCTTTGAAAGCTTTATAATACGCTTAATACGTAGGCATTATTTGAGATTTTAAGTAGTTCTGACAACAAGAAAGAAGATCAACACATTAGCGCAGCATCGAGATGTTTATGTTCGGTTTGATGTAAGCTGTCACGCTGTCATGTAACATTCAAAGTTTTTATCACATCTGGCGACCGAATTGTCACTCGTCATGAATTTGACTGCCAGTTACTACTAGAAGATATTCCCATTTATTCATCGAAAGGCTTTTAAAATAAATACGATGGATACCTTTCTTACATTTTATCTTTATTGTCCGTTGAATTTCTAATTTAAATATACGTTAGATAAACAACCATCGAGAAAATTATTTAATTAAGCTCATATATCAAAGATCCGTTCGGTTTTAATCTTAAATAAAAAAAGCTACCTAAGATGATATTTTTGATCACGATATAGAAACCTATTAGTAACGATATTAAGTAAAAAAGTTTTTTAAATGTCAATAAATAGATAGTTGTCTAGAATATAAAGTACTCACAAGCATAGGACGTATAATAAAAACAATGACGGAAGGATAAAGGTTGATACATAAATTTACATTTATAAGGGATGAGTGCAAGAAATTATGATACAAATCACGGTCGCGTAATCAAAACAACATTATATTAGAAGGCGGAAGCGAAAATCGTAAAAGATCGCTTCCTCTTCCCGCAATGTAACTTTAGTGCCACCAGAATAATAAATATCGAGTCGATTTAATACGAATAATGCTATTAAAAGATTAAGAGGAAACCGAAGGAAATAATTCGTTATTTGCGGTTGTCCACGTTCGGATTCAATCATACAAAGCCGCGCCAAAAAAAAAAACAATTCGCTTTCACATTTAACGCTCTCAAAAAATTTCTTTCTCATTAACAAAGGATTACTGTTTAAAAATAATTACGGTTAAGAACCGAAGTAGTTCTCGAACAAACTTATCTTCTTTTGGACAGCTTTTAAATTAAAATTAGGCGTAAAATATTGCAACGACCCTTTAATTGAGAGGATTAAAGCTCGCACAGATTTTGATTTAAGGCCAATTTTTAAATTTTAGATATTTAACGTTAGGTAAGTATAATACACTTTATTTTTTGCATATTAATTATAATTTAGGTATGATAATAAAAGGCGTAATCGAATATTCTAATAGAAATGCTAATGAGCTTACTTTGACTTGGCAAGCGGCCAATGCAAGTCTTAAGCTTTCTGGATTAAGACGTTAATGTTATTAACATAATGAACTACTATAGCTTTAGTGTTTCTTTTAATATAAATTTTCGAAGCTGATACACTTTAAAGTTTAGTCGTGTTTAATAGGGAAACGAGATTCCTAATGTGCTAAAAACGGAGTATGTAAATACCTACCGTTTAAGTCACCAAAATGTGGCAAACGGTTTAAAAGCGCGAAATTAGTAAGTTTACAAATATATAGGTACAAGTAGTAAGCTTAACAGTAAAGTAAGGTGCAATAATCGTTTATTAATTTTGCCTAAATAAAAAATGTTATAGAATTATAGTTACCTAATTTATCTGCGTTTTATTATTTTTAATTTATTATCATTTTATTATTGAGGTGTAAAATAAAATATTTCTTATTAACAATTTGCAAGTGCTACAGGTAGTTTAATGTTTAATTTATGCAAAAATATGCAAGTACTTACTTTATCTTTAAAATTGCCTAATTAAAATTCTCATTATCTAAAACTCGAAAGTTGGTCAACGCCTATTAAAAATTTTTGTTGTAAATGAAAACTGTGCCGTCTTAAACATTATCTTTCAGAACTTGTTGGAAGCGGTGACGTTAAGTTAAGCGTTTCAAAAAAAAAACTAAAAAACAAAACGACGGTAAGTCGAGAACGCTCATGTTTTTCTTCTTTTTAAAAACCGCGTATAACCACTATAAAACAAAAAATTACGCCATATTACAAACCCGTTCATAAAGTATCCGTTGCAAGAAGGGCCAAGATACATCATTAACTGTTAACTGTACCCTCTAATTAGAGATATCTCGTCGCATTGTGTGCAAATGAGGCGGTCTGGCCCAAGCAATTCTGGATGATGGACGACACAATACTTTTCTGATGAGGGTTCGTACCGAACCTCTAAATACAGCTACCGAAGAAGCCCCGAATGCTTCAATATCGCATTTATTCGAACGCATTTCGAGCGTTCTTTTTTATTTGCTTTGAATTACGTATTTGGCCTTAATCGCGTATTATATTTCTTTCGGTCACAAAAAATGCGAGGCGGTCTCTTTTAAACTGTTAGAAATAAATCGGCGAATAATCGAGAGAACACCGATAATAATCGATATTAGCTAAATATTAAAGGAATTTACCTATATACGACCGACGTCGACAGTTTGGTTTTAAACTAGCCACGCCGTTATTACGAATGCATTAGGGTCTAGTGGACACCAGACATTTTATATGATGATATCGTGTTGATCGATTTCTCGAACGTAATCAGGTAATAGTGATACCGATCATCGACGGATGGATACATACCTGTAACAAAGAACAAGTAATTAATTATTATAATTCAAATTAATTAGCATTTTATTATCCAATAAAATATAGGTAGGTACATCTACGTAATAAAAACATGTCTTACTGAATATCGAGTTATCAAATAAATCTTTAATAATATTTATTAATTCATTGAATTATTTAAAAATCACAAGTATCTATTGTCGTATAGGTACCTAATGTAACAATTAAAAGTAAGTGCCTACTTAATTTAAACTTGCAAAAGTCACTATACAAAACAATTACTACTTACTTTCTGTAAAATAGGTAGGTAATTAGAATATTATTTTTAACACATAATATTCAAATCTAATGTAAAATAATACTCCTATTTGAAATCTCCCATACAATACACCTTACCTACTAATAAAACATTTAATAAATTTTAATGGATTCCTAAGTGGGGAGTTATAATTTAAGAGGTTCGCATGATAATGTTCTGCAATTATTAAACTATCGTAGGTTTCCTTCCACTTTACCTATACATAACATCGTACCCTTGTAAACTTGAAATTCAATAGCCGACATGTTAAGAAATCAATATAGATATATATATATATATATATATGACAGCTTAATATAGTGTTATAGTAATCTCGTATTCTATTTACAAACATTACGAAGGTAAAATAGGATACGACTGCGTTATTTGCATGATATAAAATTAACGCTCTTCAACAACTAACGACACTCTGACACAGAAGTTCACAATCAAATCCATATTTTGAGGATTAACAATGATTTATTATCCATAATAGGATTAACGTTATATGCTTTATATAATAATTAAGAATTTAGATCGTTTAAAGCGTAGATAGGGAATTTAAGTTTCAAATTTTAGTGAATATTTCACAATTTAATTAGATAGCTAAATTCAATAATTACCATTAAGTATGTCTACTTACGATTTTATTTTTTAATGGTAAATTCGAATAGGTAATAGGTGAATAATTTAACTTTACTTGTTTAAATTGCATTGCATAAATAAATAGATTCTCAACACAAACAATGAAGTAGATCTCCATTTTTTCCACTACTAGTTTTATATACTATAAAGTAACACATTTCTGTCCCTTAAATATTCGCATACAAAATAAATTTATGATTTTACGACACTTTGTTACCGGTCACACAGTATAGCGTTATAATGAGGTTCTACCGTATAGATAGAAATAAAAAGTGCATCTTTATTAATGTGTAGATAAAATAAAATAATAAATCTTAAATAGGTAAATCGCAATAAAAAAAACTAAAAGAACACGTGAACATTTTAGTGTTAAAAATGTTCTAAAGACAGTGATCAATTAAATTCTTTGTGGACAGTAGACACTTAAAGAATGTAAATATAATAAGAAAAAGCTGTTTTCCAACTCCCTATATAATTACTTCGAGTCTGAAATTGCGATGTAAATTCTAACCGCAACCTGCGAAACCTTTAAAATGAAGTGTTTGATATTAGTTCCCTGCTCGGGTTGCGCTAATGTTCGATATTTAATATAATTTTAACGGGAAAAACAAATTATTTTGGAAGTATTACTTACAATTATTAGTTATTAAATTAATATTAAAAAAACTGGAAAGTTATCGACTACGGAAAACTGACGATTACGTAAACGAAAAATCGTTGTTTACAGTAAACGAACAATTATTAATATTGCCAATTTATTAGCTAACATTTAAATAAACTATAAGCAAATTTCGAGCAAATTCCAGGGAACTCTAAAGGGATCACCGTGAAACCCCAGAAATATGCCTGGCATTATTCCTAAATGCAAGCAAGAGTTGTACAAGTATTTCGAGCCGTTAAATTATTCAGCAGACAACGAAAACTTTCTGGCATAAACCTACAATGTTAATGCAACTAAAGAAGGGAATACGGGAATCCCTACGAAAATATCTAAACGGACTAGAAATAATAAAATCCGTTATTTCAAATGTACGATTTTCTATTGTTTATTTATGGTGTTCGAATTTTGGTGTTCAATTATGGGCGAGACTACATTTTGACGATCGTCCTTATTATTCAATTTAAAACTTTGTCGATATTCATTTATTCGTTTGTAAGTCGAGGCGTAAAGCATAATGAAAATGTATTCAGCAGTTGTTAAGTTTGATGACAGACGTGTATTTTCTCATTTCCCAAAGCGGCTTGAACTTGTTTGAGTGTAGAATAACTTTGGGATCATCCCAGCTCTCATACAATGACAACCGCATATGCTGTTTGTTTATGATAGAGATTATATTTGGTAATTTAAGTTTGAATCATGATGTTGGAGTTTAATGAGCGTTAAACAATGAATGGGCCGCCGAAACGAGCTTGCGAGATTGTTTTACATTCCATTTACAACAATTTATAATTTCTAGAGTTTTAACTTTATTAGGTCGATGTTTACGGTAGTGTAATGGCATGCTAGTTACGGTAGTGCGTCCGCGTTTAATGAACGAGTCGTCTGGAACGTTTCGAAATGAACTCTCTGCAGAAATTTATATTTACATTATCTAACTCTTTCATGTTATTTCATTAGAACGAAATTGAATTATATGACCAGATCAATAGCTAACGTTATTGCTCGAGGGAAATCGAGCAAGGACAGTAATATTAAGGGTTCAAAAGAACTACGTTAATCGCTTTATAAAAGTTTTAATAGCGTTTCTAACTTGAACAATTACTTCCCAGGATTTAACCTGTCTTAGTTTAAAACTATTGAAAATTTTATATTAAATTAATAATAATTCTAGAACGTAGTTACATAAATAAAGGTAATTTAAATTTGATTGTTCGTGACGTCACACACATTTTATTGTGAAAACATTTTCGATTTCATGATGTTTGTTTTATTTAATTTATATGTTTTTAAATAAATATTTAGATAGCTATATTTTTAATGTAATTTAAACGATATAGACAGTTACACCGTGTGTCTCAAGGAAAAATTCTCATTTTTCTTCTTTTTTGCAATTGAGTGGTTATTATGAAAAACACCAGGACTTGCTGACTAATTGTGAGGAGAGTTATAGCTGAGTTAGTTGCTCCTTGGCAATTAAAGTCGCCGCCTTCCTGTGTTTTTCAATGAAATAGCTGGTGAAAATTTTTCATTGGGACGCACGGTACCTATATATTTCTAGAAAAATTGCATCAATATAAGCATTAACCTACGTTAATTTTAAGGCAAATAATTTTATAAATCTTTGAACTGTTTTCGTAAGCGTTGTAAATTGGTAAATATTCCTTATGATATATATATATATATATATATATATATTTAGGTACCAATTAATTGTATAAAATAATACCAAAGTAGGTAGGTTCATATTACTTATCTACTTATATTGGGACCATCTGTAAAAGTTGTGTACTTTCTGAAAATAACACATTAATTTTTAAATTAATACTGAAGGTCTTTAACATTTAAATACTATTATGAAGTTGGTATACATACATTTCAAAGAGTGTAAATATATCTATAAAATAAGAAGTAAATTCGAAGCGAGATCCTCTTAATTTTTACTGTACGATCATAATTTAATTATGTAAATAATCATAATCACAATCATAAATTATGATTTCAATTATAATTTTATGTTGCTATTTAAATAAATGCTAAAACATCTGTGAGTGCCTTGTTTATTAAATCCGTTCTTCTTTTTGATGAAAATGAATTTAACGAAATCAACGACACGATAAAAAGATCGCCGAAACTGAAAATGTTTTTAATGAAAATCGTCCTTCAAATTTCCTATATTACGATTTAGAGAGTAGCAGTAATTGATTTCACAAAGATACAAAAAACTATGATTGTTTGGTATCTCAATTTAATTTCGCCGTTAAGAAATATCATCAAATTAAATTTTCATCAATTCTGAAGTTTAAACAAAGGTAGGTAGAATATTGAATTACGTTTTGTTGGAAACTAATCTTAGCATGAAGGAATTAGTAGACAAACCTAAAACATGAATCATTAAAATGAAAATACAAAAGCCTCTCGGTAAATTTATTTAGACGTGCTCGTTGCACGTTTACCGAACAAATTTATTTTGGCATAAATAGCTTACATTTTAAGTTATTTATATTGTTTTGACTGTATACACCTCTGGTTTATAATACATTTTTAAATAAACAATTTAGATATTATATTTAGTTTCGAAGTACCGTCCCATTTTTGTAAGATGTAAAATTTAATATCGAAGATCTTCGCAAATCCCTTGCTCCTATTATTAATTTATAATACCTACTATTTTCGAAATCGGAATGAGCTTTAATTGAGACTAGACGAGCAAAGTAGCCGTTGTTGCAGATAACAATGACTAAAACCGTTAAATAATATCTACTTTATTCATAATAATGAATATAAAAAAGATTAAAAATATTGTTTGTATAGGATTCTTTTCTTAAAAAAGAATATTTTATTAGGTACATCTTAATTAATAATGTTCGATATCGATGGATGAATGTTACATAGGTACTTAAATAAATATTAGTTTGCAAACAAACATATTCTGATATAAAATATTCTATAATAATTTTTGGTCGATAAATCTGCGCAACATCTAGGTACAGCAACAGATGGTCAAAGATAAATTGTTATAATTAATAACGCGAGATTAGGGTTCATTTTTTTCCGAACACAAAAATTTGGTTAAGACAAAACACGACGTTCAAAACCGAAGTTAAAACGTTCAACGTATAAACTTTCCGTAATAAAAATTATAAAAATAAGTACCTAAATGTATAGTAATATCTAATGAAAATTTCATAATAATCGTAAGGATAGTTTTCGATATTTCTACATGTCAAAATGTATATACGATTAATTGTAGGTACTTAAATATCGTATACAGATAATCCTCGTTTAACACGGTTTCGATATAACGCGATCTATAAATATTTTTAATACAAATGCATCTAACGATAGAGCGAATATCATAATGTTTCTAATATGTGTGAATTATAAGCATTATCGAAACAAAAATAAAAGAACATTTTTTTATTTTAATCTTCAGTTGATTCGCTTACCATATATGTAAATCTGATTTATTAGATTCTTCACAGTTCATTGTAGAGAAATGTTACTCTGTAAATTATTATTGCTCGATTTTAGTTTTCGTGTCCGTTATTTAGAAGGGCCGTTATCGAGAAGTATTTTAACTATTACGTTCGTATTTGAAAAAGTCTGTTATTTGGAAGTGTTCGTTAAGGGAAGTTTTACTGTATCTATAAATATATAATAGATATTGTCATGTGACAATGATATTCTTACATTCTCTTGATGTTTTAACAATTAGTTTGCCTTATACGTCAAGCCTCGAATGTAATATTTAAGACAAACTGTCTATATTTCGCTTTATATCTAGTGGAAATGTAGGTATCTAATTAAGATTATAATGTTCCAGATAACTAGAGGTACGAATGTTGTTTAATAATTAGATACTTTAGTCAGGACAAAATTAAATTAGATATGTAGGGTAAGGTCGGCTAAATCATACCTGTGCTATATTTCGTATTTAAAATATATATGTAATAATGTCGTCAACTGTTGCGTAAAGTGGAAAGTATTTTAATGACATGTTTAATCGTATAGTTACCACTTTTACCCATTTTATATTATGTTTTTAGTAAATGAAAATAGTTGAAAACTAAAAGTGGTACGATTTATCCGACTTAACCCTTTATATATATACTATATTATATATATATATATATATACACATACATATACAGGTGTCCGTTTTCCGAGTAAATGCATGGGATCTCGGTTATCTTAAGAGATACGAAGTCGGTTAAATTACGGAAAAGTTGCGCATTTTTCTGCTGATTAATAATGTGTAAAGATTTAACCTGCCATTTTTAATTTTAAAAATGTCGCAAAAAACTAAAAATTGAGATTTTCGTTTTTATTTTTTTATAAGAAAACTAGTCAAGTTGGCCATTTCTGAATTTCTAGTATAGGTAGTATATTTCTAGTATAGTATTTCTAGATCAAAGTATAGGAACGCATTTACTTCGTTCTACAGCATCCAAAATAATTATGTGAATAGGTTATTAAATATGAAGTAATAATACATTTTTAGATATACATACACATAGGTAAATATGTATCTATGTAATTCGTGGACCTCAAATACATGTTTTGTATTATTCGTTTAGTAGATTAAAAATATAAAGGATAAAAATGTAAATACTACTACAAAGAGAAAATAGGAAATCGAAGAGTTCGAAGCTCTTCAAGTTCTTCCTTTCTCTCCATATACGTTTAAGATGATGCGATGTCGGTAAGATTTTAGGATATAGATATATTTCAAAGACAGTTTATATCGAAAACACGTACGCGCCCATGAAATATGTTTGCTGTGTGATACTCATAGAATATCAAACAGAATATAGAATGTAAATTATTAAGTTATTAGAAATAAGTAATCGCGAAAGAATTAATACGTACTTGTACTGTATACGAATTGTGAACACTATTGTGTCTTTAGTTAAGGTAATCGTTTATATCCAAGATACATTTTCAGAATAAATACCCTGCATTGTTAAAGAACGTCTACAAACAAAAAAAATAGCAGGTAATTCAGTTTTATGCCTGAAAAAAAAAGGTAAACTCTTAACTACAATTTAGATATACTTATGTATGTACGACGCCGACGTACGTCCGTTTTAAACATAAAAGAGATTTTTAAAACACTACTATATATCCTATAAAAAATACACTTTCCACAATTTTAAATATGTAAATGTGAACAATCTTCAAAGTCCTACAACTAAAACATTCACCTTTTTAAAAGACAAAAGAAAACAGCAAAAATATTTGCTTTGCATATAAACAGATATGTCGGAGTTTTGATACCCAATGTTCTGCTGCTAAATATGAAATGAAAATCATAAATAATTCATGTACGTGACAGTTTCTATACCATTTTTGCATAAGCTTTTTGAATAGAGTGGAGTCCCTTTTTGTTACCTAGTTCCTGGAATAACGCAGGATGTTGTTTTTTGTGTAGTGCCGAAAATTGCTCGTACTATAATAGTACCATGTACACCAAATAATTTGCGATTTTATCGATTTGTTAAATGAAAGTGGGATGCGTATCAAGTAAATTTTTTTTTTTAGGTATAAGTAATCTGTTTCAAGATATCAGATAACAAAATAACACGAGAACGATCTGCCAGTTTTGTTATTGTCCGGGAAAATTGAGCCACCATTACTCCTGGGAAATCATATAAGTAATGTCGCACTTTTGGAACAAGATTACCTAACATTTCATCCTACCTTACATTTTCATTATTTTACATCACGAACAACAATTACAACTTCATTTAAAGCAATAAAATAAAGTCAGTATTAAAAGCAGGCGTATACCTACATAATGTTCTATAAAGAAACGTGGGTATAAAGTGTTTATTAGGATTTATGGGTACCTATTTCAAAAACTGAATAAACATAACAATAAACTAAAACAAAAATAAAAGGCAGTAATTTGCAATTAATATGTGGGCGTAATTTAATTCGAAACGATATTAGATAAGGTTAATATGTATCTACCCATAATATCTATTTCATTTATTAAAAATTAAATTTAATTGCTTCGATTTCCTTTTAAGCGAATTACGACGTTCATCAAATGAAGCTTTGAAAAGACTTAAAGAAACGATTTGAAAGACGTAATAGGGTGGAAGAGTAAAATAATTTTATTTTCAGAAGCAATTCGACGGAAATACAACTAAAATTTCCTTAAAAGCCACCTAAAAAGTATTCGAAACAGAATCATTTAATTTTAAGTATTACAGTATTAAGTAGTACAGTTACGAGCGCGAATTGGTTGACGAGTCTTGAAATACTTTTTTACATAATTTTACATCGTGTGATGTGGGGTTAAGGCGGAGCATAGTACAATTACGGTTGAATCTATTAACTGTCACGTAAATGTCACGATTACTTGAATTATTGTTTAAAACGTTGTATTGTTTATCGTTGTTTAAAACAAATACGGAAAAGTGGAATTCCTTGCCCACTTGTGATTTTACAATCAATTCGCGCTCGCAACTATACCTAATTAATTTACGGTTAAATCTTAACGATTGAATAAAATTGTTTGTCGAGAAAATTTTAATAAATTATTAAAATTTCAGTTTTATTTCTATCATAATATTAGATAATAGGATAACGTTGTAAAAATAAGACATATGAAGGTTTTCGTATTGATTATTGGTTTTTAGATCATACCCCTACATATCTACCTACTTAATTTCGAGTTTATAATAACATATTCATAATTTCAACTGTTGGGAAATTACGTTAGAGATAAAATAGTTAAAATTTACAAGGCACGCGACAAAAAATGCAAAATATTGTATACCATATGAATATTTTATGCAATTATAAAATATTATAAAAATTTATTACTGAACATTATTTCAAATTAAATCATTGTCATCGTTTAACGTGCTGAAAGAAAACGAAAATACATATTTTGTTTATGGTCTATTGAATAATTAATTAAGTTCGTAGTTATAGCTTATCCAAACCTATATGATGTTCACGTCATCAATACAAGGTTACTAGATGATGACGTTTCACACAGCGCTGTCACCTCGTACCTCGTATTTTGACATTTCTAATAAATTGTAGTCTTTTAGTCTTTTAATACGTGCGCAAGTAAATTATCTATAGAATATGTCACTTTCCAAACTTTAAACTGAATTACAAATAAACAATCCAGTAACTTTTTGTTGATGACGTGACATCATATAGGTTTGGATAAGTTATCTAACGACACTTATTGCAACGACATCATAACTAAACTATTTATACGTACAATCACAAAAATTAAATTAAAAAAAAACAACGATATTAACGACAAGATTAAAGAAAAACATAAACCGAAGAGGGATATTTTAAGAATTTTGTCTTCGCGATATTTTTAAACAACTTGGGAGGCGTTTTAAATTCACCGAATAACTTTACTTTCTGATAAATTGTGTTTACGACAAAAACGCAGATTTCTGGTACCTAACTTGTTGGCGAGTGATGCCATCAAATGAATTATTAAAATTAATCAGGGAAGACGTTACTTCGCCTTTCATTTGACGAATGGGTGAAAAATCAATTAAGAACTCTTTATCTTTGTTTTTCATACAACTAACTGTAAAAAATAGATTTTTATGGCACATTTGAAAAATGATCGTCATTTGTTGCACGAACTACTTTTATCACTGCGATGAAGTGACCGTTGAGTTACTCTTGCACATCTTTCATATTAATATGAGTCTTAGCTTGTATGCTGTTGGCGCTGGAATATTGTCACAAGTTTCACGTTATTAGTGACAATTAATTATAATTTTCGTTATAAATTAAATTCTGAATTTATTTATTAGAAAACGTATACTTAATAGATATAGTTTAATTTTAATTTTTGTTTTACGGTAACTTAAAAATATTGATTTTTAAATTAATAATTAAATGTGTTGTAAATATTATCAAATGAAAAGTTGGATAATTGGGTTATAATTATAAATTTTGCCTTATAGTTTCAGAAGAAAAAACTAGAACAGTGCAACAACCTGTAAAACATGCACGTCGGCCATTAATTTTCCTTTTGCTACATAATATATCACCTAGTAGGCTGTGACTAATGTACTATTATTAATGAGACGTATGAAGCAGTAGATTGAATTGTCATTGTTAAGTTATAAAATTAACTTTTCGACGTAAAAATCATAATAACTAACGTTTTTTGTTTGTTTTTTTTTGATAATAATTTAATAGTTTTTATTAATTTTTAAAAAGTATTTCAATATTTAAGTATAGGAATCATATTTAATAATTTAGTAGAAGCAATATTAACTTATGATTGATAAACAAAGAGGTAATAATAAAATAATAGTTATCAAAAATGACAATAATACTGTTAATTTTGTATTTATTGCAATAACGAAAACTATGTAGTATACATATTATGTCCTAAAATAATGTAACTTCTCATCATCATGTATTTGATTTCATATGGACATAAATAGGTATTAATAAATAAATATTGGACCACAATTGGATGCTTTCCTGATTTTCAGAACTGAAATACATTCAGTTTTAGTAAAATGTTTGAAAATGACAAGTTCTACATGATTTTTAAATCGATAGAAATTGTTTAGTCATTGAACTTCCGTTAAACTATCTTCCGGACGTATGTTACATGTGTTCCACATCAAGCATTTTTAGTAATTAAAGATTTAAAAACGAAAAACAATGTTAAATACAGTTAAACTCGGCTAAAACGAGATTGACGAGACCGCCACATTTTGCTGAATGATAAATTACAGTCGAAAAAACACTTATTTACGTATTAAAGAAAATAAGTGCATTTATTATTATGTTTTAAAAAAAGACGCCATTGTAGCGTAAGTCACGTAAGCACGTAAATGCTCGTAATATCCAGGATCTCGTTAAACCCGAGCTCGTTATAAGTGAGCTCGACTGTATATTGATCTGAATATCCGAATATTATTAAACTGAATGACCCTAGGACCGGTTTTTCAATCGCTAGTTAAGTCTGACCATCCAATCAATCTTTATAGAAATGATTATTGAAATGATATTGTTTCTATGATGATTGATTGGTGGTTAAAGTTAACTAGCGATTGAAAAACCGGCCCTAAATGATGATTTAATTTAGATTTAATAAGTATCTATCATTAAAATGAAGTTCTATTAAGATATTAAACTGACCTGTAAAATTTCATTCAAGAAAATATTTTTAAATACATATTCGCGATCTAAAAAAAAGACGTTAAATTGTCGCTTCAACGAAATTATCTTAAAATTATCATAATGTTCTCGAAACTTTTGAATTTTACTTTTAAATATCTGAGCCAGCGATGCCCTTACAGAGATCATATTCGCATCATGATTCCCTCGACTTGCACATCAACAAGTGGCATCTACCAAAGAGCCAAGCATCATCACTAAGCCCGTGATCCCGGATAGGATAAGCACGTGTGTATCGGAGAGCTTCTGAAGGATCGAGTCTGCAATGAGATGTTTGTCTGCTCGTCAGGTTCTCTGACGGATTCCGTCTGTCCCCTTTCCGCGACCCCAGGAAGCATCTTCGAACGACAGCTGCTATTCTGCTCTTGGTTTCGCGCCTCATTTACTACCTAACCTCCGCCATCATTCACATGCGGCTACTGCAATGAGCTTCGCATTCTGACTTTATAATTGACTGTAGCTACATTTATCATAAGCCTTGTGTGTGTTATGAAAAATAGACTGGATTTTCGCTTCACATCATTTTCCCCGTAGTTACGCTGGTAAATTGAATTTAACTGCAATTTCTCATCCAAAATATGCTGGGGTGCTTTATAAAAACGTAAGTTTTAGTCTATTATGAAAGTTATTGCGAGCAAAATTTCCCTTCTAAAGAAACGTCGAGCAATATCTTTAAAGAGATAAGTGTAGGTAGGTAGGTATGTTAAGTTCCATATGCATTAATGTCAATGTGACTTTAGTAAAAAATGATTGCCACTTCAAAATTTAATACCATGAAAACCATAAGGTAAGTACCTAATTAAAAGAAATTTATAAATGTAACTTTTAGCTACAAGCGCCTAGTGAAAATTAAAATTTTATAACTAGGTGCTCATTTTATTTAAATTATTAATGCATGCGTTTAAAACATACGATAATTTAATAAACGTAACCGCGAAGAAGTTTACGAACCGATAAACATCGGATTTGGGTAACAGATAGTGTCGTTAAATGTAGGAATATAGATTAATTAAAATATACAATCGTTTATCACGCTTAATTTCTTAATTGCGACCTTTTCGATGTATACCCACGCATAGTAATGAACCCGATATACAAATTATTTAACGCAGATGTTCAAATATTTAGCAAATAATCTCATAAAGTAAACTAACGATACGTGCGCTGCTGGAACGGCTCCAAAACTTTTTCTAATTTTTCTTCGGTTGTCGCGGCCATAGATCTCGATGTTTCTTTGATCTAAAAGAGAATGTACGGACTTTGTGCATACCCTGTTCGCGAGTAAATTACTTGGAGTACGTGTTAATCACAATACCTTGATATATATTTACCTCTTGAAACAGGTTCTTACATATGCAAGATGTCGTAAATTTTCCACATGTGTACAAATTTCGCTAATTACGTCAAGTTTAACCACTTTGAGTGGGATATCTTGAAATAAGTACCTAATAAGTTGTTTACATTAATTTATTGAGCATTAATATCCGTAGTTCTTGCTTGACGGTAATATCAAAGCAAAGATTAAAGCACAATAAAGCTGAAAAACGGTCGCTAGTGAATGAAATGAATTTTTTACATCTTAAAAATTCAACAGAATTTTCGAATAAGTAGCACGCCAATTTATAAAAAAGTAAATACACGTCAAATTGACGTTCATGTTCTTACCATCCGTATTATAACAAGTTTAATTTTAATTTGTTTTTTCAGTTAAATGAGTATATTTAACTTCGCTTAAATTTTAAAATACGTACATTGATGCAACCAGCCATAAATGGTTTAAATCGTAAGTAAAAATGTTAGTTTCTTTGTTAACTGAAACAAGACCTAGAGAGGCATCTTCCATCAATCTCTATGAGCTTTCGACTACTGCGGTCATTTGCACTACCCTATGCTGAAATTTTCGCTAATCTGAGGCAGTTACAACCTCAGATATGGATCTTTTACATGCCAAACATCGCATTAACAAAGAACCTAAGGTTTTACCCTTATCCAAGAAGAAGATATATAGGTATTTTTCGCTTTAAAAATCCTATCAAACTCGACCGGGTTCGAACCCCTACGTTTAGATTAAAAACTAGTTGAAGTCATAATAATGTATTATTATGATAATTTAATTTTCTAATTAGACACCTAACTAACTTGATCATTATTAAAATGCAATGGCAACAATTTACTGGATCTCATCTGATGATATAATTTCCATTTAAAATAGTTTAGGTAGATAATTTTTTATTGATACTAATATTTTATTGGAAACATAAAAGAATATAAGGTCTAATTCTAAGCTAAATAATATTCATAAATAAATAACAGTAGGTCATCAATTTTATTTCAAATCTCATGCATCTTATTTATTACGATTATATTATAGTTTAAAATTTAGAATGCGTCAGTTATATGAACTTCTTAAAAATTACCTCAAAAAAAATTCCTATTAATCCTTTATTATCGGATAATTGCTTATAAATAGCGAACGAAAATTACAAGTTTGTCATTGCGATTTAATTGTAAGTATTATTAAAATATGTCCCATTTTTCTCGTAAATCTAAAATCAATCAAAATAAGTAAAAAGTGACAGTAGCGAAACTGTGTATAGAAATATTTATTATACAGAATTTTTTACGAAAACAATTTATCACCAAAACACTTGGTGTGGTGTATCGTTCTTAAACGATAATCTGCAGGCACAATATCGACCTTCATGATAATGTAAATAGATTTGTATCTATAGAACTTTTGAATAAATAGAATATACTACAATTGGCAAAAATAACAGTAAGCCCAACTTTAGTGCGCTTTTATCCAAAGTATTCAGTTTAGGACCTGTAATTGCTTAATTACAGGAAAATAGAAGGAAATTTTTGTAGTTGAACCTGGCATCATCAGTGCATCTGAAAATGAGTACTAAAAGCGGTGAAAGTAACGGCTACTAGCGGAGGTGTCTTTTTTATAAATAAAGGCATGCCTATGATCTTTACATTAACCTCAAAATACATTATAATTTTACCTTTTTTTTTTGTAAAAATAATTATTAAAATCTTCAAAAGATTATTGTAATAACAAAATCAATAAAAAAAATTAATGTCTTCTTGAAGACTAACAATTCTTTTTACGAAAAGGATAAAACTATAATGCATTTTAGTCTTTGAGCATTTATTAATAAAAAAAAACGCCTCAGTCACTTCCACCGCTTTTAGTGCTCATTGTCAGGTTCAACTGAAAAAAATTTCCCTCTACTTACATCCGCATCCGTAGGCAGTACACTGAGCGTCATAATAATTATGGTACAAGTCTTGTGAGCCGAAAATCATGTTTTTTAGCTGTGTAAGTTAATCTTTCTTGACGTATCCATATTAACAACCTTTGTAGACTTTAGGACTAACGATGTCAGTCATACGGTTTCCCTAGTCTTTTGGGCTCTTATTAACAAATAAACTTGACAATATAGAAAACATTTTAAATAATTCGCAATTACTTAAGTGCGTTGGCAACGTCACAATGTTAAGTACTACGAAATTGTGACGAATATTTCATACTGTCAATGTGACAAAACAAGTTCGATTTACATTGACAAAATCTAAGTAAGTGTTGGACCCGTTTATATGACGCGCAGCATACATACATAATATGCACAACATACAACATAAAACTTTTAAGGGTTAACTTGTAAATTGTATAATAATGATTATGTATGTAAACTCGTCGTTTCGTTTTATTAAATATTTAGTTCGAGAGAACAATCTGATATTTTATAGCATTTTATTTTCGTAGTGTTCCTCTTTAAAGGCGAAATATTTTAATTATACTTACAATCAGTTCAATCTATGTGAATAATGTAAATAATCAGTCAAAGGAACACCTTAAGGGATGATCAATTATACGTTTAAAGTAGATACCACCCTCACGATGTAGCAGGTGGTTAAATTATACCTTTTATACCTTCAAAAGACTGTATTGAAAATTCATTAGCAAAATTAACAAATTGCGATCGTAACGCTTATCCGCTTAAGATTTTAATTAATTTATGTTTAGAAAAGCAATCTATTTTTTGATTAACAGCTTAATCCTTAGCATATGCCACGGTGCTTTGTGAAAATACAATTGCGGGAAGCGTGTCGCGTTCGTTCAGAGATATGATAAACTCCCTGCCAGACGTCGTTGAAAATGAAATTTACGATCTTAAACAGGCTGTAAAGGGAGGTTCTTTGTTATACTTTTTTTGCACTTAGGTATTGTATACGATTAAAGAAGAATCGAATTTTTATTAAATATAATCCAAGATAAATGTATTATCTCTTGTTTTAAATTATTAAACTACCACAATTAAACTTACTTATATTTATTTCGAAAATTTTCAAATTATAAAAGTATTTTATCTTGTCTAATTCATCAAAAATCTTTTTGTAACAAAATGTATTAAAGTATTAGGATACAAAGAACTAACACCAAAAGTGTTTAATATAACAAATGATGACGGATCGCCAGAAAGATTAACACGTTATATCATTTTTTTTTATGAGCACAGATTACTACGGTGAAATTCATATATCGGGCAGATGACTATTAAACGTCAGTTGTTAAGATGATTTACATAATAATAACTATAAATATTTATGAAACGTCAGCTTGCCGTGACGAGGAAACAATAAAATAGACAAGACCAAAACAAGAAATAAAATCTTCATTTTATTCTCGTTAAGGACGAACGAAAACTTTAGAAATTCTTAAACCCTCCTAGGTATAGATCGATGTGTATCTTTGACAATATTAACGTTTAGTCGCTTTTAACAGCTTTAAGCGTTTAAGAGCAAATAGATTTTTGACCGTAAACATTTTTAGAAAAAAAATTTTAGAAGTTACTTAAAAGTACTTATGAATGGCGCTTAAATGTTAATTATATATGGCCTATGCAAACCTATATGCATTCACATCATCAAAAAAAAAAGTTACTAGATTATTTATTTGTAATTCGGTTTAAAGTTTGGAAAGTGACATATTCTATAGATGATTTACTTGCGCACATATTAGATGGTATAAAGAAAGACTACAATTTATTAGAATTGTCAAAATAGGAGGCGCGAGGTGACAACACTGTGTGAAACGTCATCATCTAGCAACCTTGTATTGATGACGTGGATTGCATATAGGTTTGGACGAAGTGTAGTATGTTTAATAGGTATTTATTTATTTTTCTAAACTGAAAAAAATGTAGTACAACGGTGTTATAATTGACTTTTTATGCAATTGCAGGCGTATATTTAAAAACGATTTAAGTAGTGATAGGTGTAATACGAAATACCTACTACGGAGATTTCGATATTTTCGTTTCTTTATTTGTTATTTAAAAAGGAATTAATTTTTTTTGCAAAGTACGTTTACATTCTCGTGCCATATGCTAAATACTTAAATGCTTGTTAAATAAAATATTGATCGATATGTTGGGCGATGTTTTTTAACGTGTAGACGAATTCTCACGAAAAAATATTGTAAATAATAGTCATACTTTGAATAAAATGAAATTATATGAGAATCTGACAAAATTAAAATAAATGCAACACATTGTAGATTACTTCCTCTACTTGTATAGAAACGTATGTACGTATGTTCAAAATTATTGTTCATGTCTATTGTAATTTTCATAAGTAGGTACTTGTCAATGATTATCCAAATATTAAACGCATCGTGCCATAAGGCTAACTGGTTAATGTACGTATTCATTGTCAGTGGGATATCTAGTATATGTATAATATAATATTTGAATATGAATGGTAGGTAAAGTACTAACGCTGTGATTAATGCCGCACTTTTGTGAGAGGTGTCGAGATACGTGTCGCGTGATCGGGTTACCGATCGTGTTCTATTTACACTCGTATTCAGTATAATGTTGTACTTGTTCTTTTCTGCTTTTTATATATTAAACAACAAGCTTCGGGTCTCAAATTTCCGAAACAATAGTTGTCGAGACCTTATGTGGCTGAATATTTGCAAATAATGAGGTTGACGACGTAGAAAGGATTTTTATTTAATTTTTTTTTATCAAGTCGCGTTAAAAGCTAACTAATGTTGATAACTTTAATTTTACATTTACTTCTAGATAATAAAATAGTATTTATAAAATTCACCGTGTGTAACACGAAAGCAAGATACCTATAGGTATACATACTTATATAGGAAGGAAGTGCAGTTTTGTATGGGGTTTACCATATGTTACATAATTTACAGCAAAGATGGCGTAATTATAATAGCTAGGAAATGCGCAAAAAAGAAATAAACTTTTAGGGCTTCTTAACATAAGCACTAAATTGTTCTGTATAAAGTGAAACAAAATCCTACCATATAAGGTCGAACCCCGATAACTCGAATCTAGAAGGGAAGAGGAGAAACTTCGAGCTATCGAAAATTCGAGTAATCGAGATATATTTATTTGAGAATTATGTTTGTAATTTACAGTCACAGCCAGTTCGAGTAATCTAGATATTCGACTTATGTAGGTGCCTATTTACGCATTTGCGCAATAATTTGTGAGTAAACTGAAAATTTCACATTTCAATTTAATAATTGTCCGACACATTTAATACCTATTTATTATAAAACTTATTTTAATTTGCGCGTCATTAATAAACCGCTTTTTATGGTGACTAACATAAACAGTAAGACGAAACGTTTTACGCGAGAAACGTAATTTTTTAGAAAATATACCTACGACACATTTAATTAAGTACGTACCACGGCTGTAAGTATCTGTAGAAGGATTTATTAATATTTTATAAACGTGCCAGGTTTCTTTTAAATATTTACGGACCTAAAGTGTTCATATAGTGTAGATAAGGGATAAAAGGAAATTAAATTGGGAACACATGCAAACATGAAAATTGTTTAGCCAATTTATTTTCTGCAAACGTGAAAGGCAGCGACACCGTTAATAAAAATATTAGTACATAATAATTGAGTCACATAGTGAAGCTTGATCAAAGAACTATATACGTTTAATGTTTATACCAAAATGTAAATAATTTAGTTCTATTTTTAAGCCTACAACTTCAAAGAGACTTCTTACGACAACCAGACACCATTAATTATGAAAATGTGCTCATTTTAAAGTACAACGAATATTTAATAGAACTTATAAATTTTATTATCTTAATTTAGTTTAATTGAATGCAATAAAGTGGCATAACAAAAGAAGATTGCGTAATAAACGAGAGGCGAGGAATTGCGAAACGTTTTATAATCATTTCTTTATATATATATCAAGAAAACAAAAAGGGTATTCGATTAGCGTTCTTTTTAAAAGTAGACACTGAATTTGCTAAGGAAGCTAATCCTTTCATTTTAGTGTACAAAGATAAACCAAGATCAAATTAAGATTCTTCAACTTTTAATTAAAAGCATTATTTCACGAGATTGTTAAATTAGAGAAATTATGACCCGTTTGTTTCCTGTATACGATTACGTAACTGAAACGCTTTCCGTTAACTTTGTTCTGTGTTAACTTATTGTTTTCTTTTTATTTTTTCTTTTACTTCGAACGGGTTGATTGGGAAAATTTCATTTTAAAAAGAAAGCTAATCAAATTTTGACGCCATGTATTATCTATAAATTGAAATAATTCGGAGTTTAAAAAAAAATAAAATGGACGATGAAATGTAATGATGAATATGTGTAATACGAATCATTCGATAATAAATGCTTTTGTGAAAAATATGCGGTCGAAGTAACCATCGTTTTCACGACAGATAATCACTAAAAGCCGCCGCGAAACAACGGACTTCACACAAAGTTCCTACAAACTAAAACAAACAAGAGAAAATAAATTCAATTTCAACGTGATTGGATTTTTCAGAGCATTTTAAATCTCATTGATAAAATCAATTTTACTCCACTCGGAGTTCACATTTGAAAATACGAAAGAGCTTTACATATATCCGATTTAAAATAGGATACCTTTGTGCAAATTCCTACGTGCATTAAAAAGTTTCTACTAAATAAACTTTTGTATAAAATGTCTAAATTTTAATCCGTATTTCACCATAGACCTGTACTACTGGTCTCGAGAGAAGTGCTTAGAATTTTTTGATATAAAAAATACCTTAATACAAAGTATAAATAAAATATGTTTCCTATTTTAGATTTCTAATTGAGCCTAATAACTTGCTAAAAATAATTAGGACAAGTCTAAAGTGATCTCTGTGCCATCTATGCATTTTTGTTACAACGTGACTGATTGTGAAATTAGAAAAGCCCGAAAAGTTCAAAACGTACCTAGATAATCTTTTTAGTGTCTTTTCAACGACAATTACTACGAACTTTACATTTTTACGTAAATTAACACCAAACAGTCTTGGACCGAAAAAATCGGTTCTGGTAATGTTATGTTAATCAATATCTGAAAACAAACTGGAAATGCCAGACTTCTTTTTAGTAAATAAGAGTGGTCGAACGCGGCAGGTTTTTGTTACAGATCAATTAAGTTTTAAGTATAAAAAATACGATAAGTACTCAATTGAAGAAATTACAAAAATATGTACGTAATTATATGCTCATAAAATGTATGCGAGAGAAGTATTAATAAATAAGTTAATGAACATAAGCTGATAATGATATTTTCATTTACTCATTCATTATCTCTTTTTATTTTAACTGCAAAAGATTAGGAATATTTTTTCAAGCCTTCGCATACTTCCTGCGAGGACATCGCGACTTCCCGGGGGCCCTTGAATCGCATACTCAGGCGGCACACTGACGTTATAATGTCGTCAACTATTGGCCATTTGGGGACCAATGGAGACGTCAATATGATGGGTTAGTGTCACAGCCCAACGACGTCAAGTTATGACCAATCTAGTACGTTACTTGAGACGTCTAATTTCCTTAAATGGGACTTTTTACTTACTTGTTTAGTTGTATACTACTGTATTTATAACGATGCGATAGTGCATAATTCCAAAATATATTGATATATTTTTTAGTTAAAATTTTGGATTAAAACATAAACATGTTAGAAAAAATTACGAATATTTTACGTTTTAAATTAACGCTTCAAAACGTCTTTATATTCACTTTTCCAGTAAGGATTCAGGACTTTGGAATGACCAAATAAAGATGTCTCAACGACGTTCTTTAATGACGTCAAATGTTCGTCGTGAAAGTGTCGTCGTGCGTACGCCACTTATTTGGGTCCACGATGTCGCCGACGAATAATTACCAATAATTGACGACATTGTGACGGCAGTGTGCCGCCTGGGTATTAAGAAGTGTTGGTCCAGGGCGTGCCCGTTCGGGGGTTAAAGTATATTTTCTTCTCGTAAGACGTTAATAAAACCCGATTAAAAGATTATTTTACAATTTCTATAAACGATTACCTACATAAAAAATCGATTAAGTAGAGGTTCTTTATTTACTTGAAATGTTATTTTACGTCGCTACTTTACTGAAGAAATTCCTGATTGTTTTTGCTCGAATTTTCCCCAAAATGTCTTAATAATGCGAGTTCATCAAAAATTCACCATTATAAAAGCAGTTCGTTTAACCTCTAATTAACGCATTATATTAATGCATTGAACAATTACAAAAGTGAAAACAGAGATAACTGTCGTTGGGTGCATAGATATGATTCGGCTGACCTTATTACAGAGGGATTTCAATTACAAAACTTAATTGAAATTGATCCTATTTGGATTCAATATCATTCTGTAACCACATAGGAAATTGAATCGCAAACAATAGGTATGGGCATGTTTGATATACTTATTTTAAAGGTAAAAATACGCGTTCTGCGGATTATTATTTATCTACAGTTGTACGCGTGTCATCAGAAATCGACTAAAAAACTTTCATTATGAAATAGATGGAGAAATTAATGAAGAAGATAAATTCAAATAGTAATAACAAGAAGTGTCGCCCGAATATTATTATAAAATCGCAATAGTCGAAATTAGAAGATTTTAGGCTTCAATTTAAAACCGATTTAAATCGAAAATTTGATAGCTTCGATGGTCGCAACATGTTCTGGGCGGCTTCCCAGACGAGACGCGACGTTCGTAACGCTAAACGACCCTTCGCAATCGATTATTTATTTTAAACGAAAAGTTAGATAGGTAGGTACATTTAAAATTTAAAAGGTTACTATTAAGTAGTTTTCACAGTTGTAATCTGCAACAGAACGTTCATATAATGGACCATATGTTTTCATCAGACCACAATATCGTGTAATAGGCTGTTGTACTATATGTACTTACAATGCGCAGTGGTTTAAAAACAACACCGCACTGGTTGGAGAACTTAAACGTGATTCAATCAAACATAATGAATAAGATCCGGATCTTCAAAGTTTTGTTTGTTTAGAAGAAAAAAAAATATTCAAGCCAGACTGACTACAAAAATAATCTTTGTAAATAAAGCACTAAAACATTTAAGTGCATAAGTAAATCACGAAGAAAAATACAGACTGCAGGTAAATAAATACTCGTATATATAGGTACGTTAATAAATTAGCCACCCCGTTTTTATGGCCGTATTAAAACTGCAAAATATGAACTCGTTTTGTTTTGTTATACGGTGGCGGCGTCATTTAAAATCTGTCTGGCCGTGCATCTAGTGCTGGTAGTCCCATAAAATTTAGAATTGCAAGAATACGATGAGTTATTTTGGACATTTTGGAGATATAGAGCCATTAATGGATTAAAGTACTATGTAGTAATGTAATAAAAATTAAATTCGATGAACATTAAAATCATAAAAATGCGCAATAATATAGGTTATTTATTACCT
This sequence comes from Rhagophthalmus giganteus, assembly GCA_036326145.1. NCBI lineage: Eukaryota > Metazoa > Arthropoda > Insecta > Coleoptera > Rhagophthalmidae > Rhagophthalmus > Rhagophthalmus giganteus. The sequence continues at coordinate 55,277,810 of JARFJA010000001.1, forward strand.
ACATACCTATAACGAAACAATTGTTCTTAAAACTGTAATAGAAACAACATACATTTTCATTTAAACGCTTTCAAATTAATTACATCTTGCGAAAACTCCAAATATGTATACGTAACTGTAACTACACTACATGAAATCAACAAACTACAATCTTATTCTTACGGTTAGTTAAAGTATTTTAGTGTTAATTAAAAGTCTCTAAAGTAAGTATTCACTTTTACTTGCGATTAATCCGGGGATAAATATCTGGGGAAGCCTAGTCATTAAAAAAAATTAATAGGAATGTTAAAATTGAGATGCGACACCCATAGGTAAATACAACACATGGAAAAAATACCCAAAAATATATTACGCAGGTACAAAACTCCCAAATTTTACTTCGAGTTATAGAAAAATTCGACTTATAAAAGTTCGAATTATGGAAATTCGAATTTATGTAGTTACGTAGTACCTATATACTCAAATTTAATGTTTTGCAAGTTTGTGTTACGAGTGGTTACCTAATTCGTTCGTTAGTTTTTAGTTCGTTGCCAATTTTAAAGTATAACAACTGCTAAACAAGGTTAAGATAATCCTAATATTAAATCTAGGTTGTGTATTAGCTATTTCATCTACCACAGAGAATTGAGATTAAAGCAACAACTAATTAGTGCTATATCAAAGTCTCTCATAATTACATTTTAATTTAAGATTAAATCATAAGCGATTCGGACAACTTGGAACGATTTAGCAATTATAGGTACCGTCTAATTACAATTACCCTCACATGTAGATAATTAACTGCCTACCATAAATGGCGGATAACGTCGTATGCAAAGTTACAAAAACAAATAGGATCCAAATGCACAGAATCCGCGAGCACGTTGTAATTCGAAAACATCCGATGCATTCTTAATAATTTCCCTCCCAGCTGCTTTCGTGGTCTTAATTTATACTCGGGTCTAATGATAAGTTGCCGCGCTTTGGTAGGAAACATAATTCATAAAATTAATAAGTCCTCGTTTAATTAGAGGTATTTGGCCGTGGGATCGTTTAATTGCTGTTTGCGCTAGTGATATGTTTTATCTGATGCGTGAGTAATAACATGGTACGCTTGATGTCTCTATTCCAGCTGCCTTCTAAAACTGATATGTGTAATTATAGGGCGTTGTTTACATCTCGCTGCCGGTCAAGACGGCTTGTATTATCTAGTTCGTGAACTTGCCTACACGCGAGATATTTATTATCTTGTCTGTTTATGCGAACCTTGCACAACTACATCGAACATTATGTAAACGATTAGGTACGACCGAAATGAATCTGTTTATATATGCATAAACGCCCACACGCGTCTTCTTTTTTTTAAACACTTCGTTATCTTAACATTTTTAGATTTCCTCAAAAGTCTCTTCTGTTTGTTGCTTTCAGTTAGGTATCGCATCAGAATTTTTTAATTCATTCGTTGTGAAATTGCAGCGATGAGTTCGTATTATGAGGAGTTTTCAGTTTCGCTTTTCATTGATCAAAATATGAAAAGATAAGTTTACATTAGGTACCGAAATACGTAAGATATGATTCAAACGTATTTTCAGTTGCGAGTTGTTCAGAAAGAAACGTGTTGTTTGTGTAAAAAAACAATTTTTCACTTGTTACACAAAAAATAACAATTAGTTGAAACTTGAAGTTAGAAAGTATAAACAGCGAACGTTAAAAATTCAGTTAATGCATAACGGTTAACAGGTAACGAAATATGGTAACTTTTTAAGTTCGATATGAATATGAATTTTCCAATGAATATGTGCGCGCACTTTAAGCAGAGCATGGAAGAATATTCTCCTTTTTTTTAAATTTGGACTAATGTAGTTTACCTTGTTATGCTCTGCCGATCGATAAAGGTATTTTATCAATTTGTAATTTCATTTTTATTAGGTCTACTCTAATATTTAGGTGCAGTGGAATCTCGATAACTCGAGCTGGCTGTGTGAATTACAAACAAAATTCTCGTGTAAAATTATATATCGATTACTCGAACTTTCGATAGCTTGAAGTTTTCTTCTCTTACCTTCAAATTCGAGTTATAGAAGTTCGACAGTATTTTTAATATTTCGAAATTATTACAACCTGTCTGATGACGGGACCCAGATGTGCCTTCTTGTATTTTCTCCGATCTCGACTCCTAGATCACGAAAATATACGTCGTTCATTTTCGGTTGATCATATAAATATATATTATCAATTTCTTGTGGACACGATTCCGATCGTAATTTTGATCGTACGAGGCTACAATTTGGACAATATATTGTCTTTACGAAAACAAAGGGCGAGTTCGTTAACCAGCCAAATCGACCGACTCGTTTCAAAATGGCGGCCGTTCAAAAATTAAAAAAATTCTAATCTCCCTTATTAATCATCGTATCGATTAATGTGAAATATGTTTTGAAATCGACATAAAATTCTCTAAATGTCTATTTATAATTTTCGATAGAATGCAGCGTTTTCGAAATAATCGTAAAAAAGTGATAATTTCTTTTAATTCTTATAAATTTCTCTGGTAAATATTATTTCTCAAAAAATGTATTTCTCTCAGAAAAATTTAAAAAAAAGGAGTTTTTTGACAGTGACATAGAAATTCGATAGCGAGGCTTGCGTGCGGACGGATCATTTTAAGAGTCAGCTATACCGGGCGATTCGACCAATCCGTCACAAGCTAATAAGTCAACAGATTTTAGAGGTACAAAATGAATTTTTGCATAGGTTTTCTAAATCTATTTTCTTCAATTTCTAACATCATGATATCACTTCCGCTTTCGTTGAAAATGAACACGATTTTATTATTTTAAATAGAACACTACATATATTTTTAGCTTTTTGAAAAGAGATTATTTTTCGTTTTTCAACGATATCAACAATGTCGGTTTTATTCCATCGCCTTCTTATAAAAAACTAACAAAATCGAATAACTAACAGAATAATCAAATTATTCAGGTTTTAAGATGAAATCCAATAGGTATTTTTCTTTGTTTTCTTATAACAGATAAACAGATTCAGTATTTGTTAAAAAAATTAATTTTTATAGGTATATCTAGTCACAGTAAAAAAGTATGATAATATTTATATAGTTAAAAAAGTAAATTTTATTTAATAAGCTAAAAAATATTGTTGTATTTAAAAATACAATTGCTTTAATTTTCGGTGAAACTGGAAGCGACCAGGAGTGTTTAAACTCAGAAAAATAGTTTTTTGACTTTTTTAATTTTTGTAATAGGTAGTTTAAATTTAACTAGTTTTTCTTTATTACCTATACTGCATGTAATATTGTCAATTTTTATTAATAACTACATATTTAAAACGAAGTAACTTTATTAATTTCAAATCAATTGCAGTATTTGTTGACAACAAAAATAATAGAACAAAAAAATTACCCGACGGGGATTTCATCTTAAAATCTGGGTAATTCGATTATTCTGTTAGTTATCCGATTTTGTTAGTTATTATGTTATAAGAAGGCAATGAAATAAAAACGACAGCAATTTTGACAAGCTGAAAAAAATATATAGCGGTATATTTAAAATAATAGCATTAACTTCATTTCCGGTAAAACCGGAAGTTCGTATAATGGTTCTTAAAGCTAAAGAAAATAGATTTTTAATTCAAAATTCATGTTCTCTTCATTAGCTTGGGACAGGTTGATCGAATCACCTCGAATCTACTTTTATACCTTATTTTGTACATGTTCCTATCTATTGTATTAAAAACTTCCGAAGAACAAATAATAATTCATACCAATTAAATAGTTAAAAAGTTAGTTTAACAATTAAAAGAAATGTATTAACTTGATTTATTTTCCTTAATTATTAATTCAACAAATTACAAGCAGGTCGTGTTATATATTGTAAATAATTATTTATTATCGATTGTGCCAAGAACAATATTAAACAATTAAAAACGTTAATTGTTAGAATTGAGGTGCTAAAATAAAAGATAATAAAATTGTGATTTGCAATCGAAGCTTGAAAAATAGCCAAATAGGACGCTTCCTTATAGAAACTGCAATGTAGCTTTCATTGTAGTGTAATATTTTCCAACAGCAATCGTCCGGTTAGGATAGGAAAGGGAATTCCGGGAGCACCGGAGTCATTACAGAAAGCTGCAAATTACCACATACTGTTTCGTAATGGTTGTTGTTGACATGTTTAGACACATATTTTTCTTAAAGTTTAACCCGCATTATGATATTGTACCGTTGAAACTGGTCAAATAATTTTTAAGATGACAGTTATTTCCTCGTTTCTTTCAACACACGGTAAGTACTTGGCTTTAATTGCTTCCTACGTTTAATGGGCGTTTCTTAGAAATTGCACGCACATAATTTAGAAATTACGCGGAAAATGAACGCACATCCCTTGTATCTACTATACATTTATTGAATTAACTATGTACGTAACATCTATAACGATAATCTATTTAAGATAAGACTTAGGACAAGATAATGCTTTAAATACGGTAATATTTTAGAGCAATATGCGAACGCATCTTCCAATTACATATTATGTAGTTAAACGTTTTAAAAAATTAGAAAATGAGTGGATTTTTAAAATTGTATCTATACCTAATTATTTATTAGATTATTCGTTTTTCTTTTTTATTAAATAGGAAAATAATTGTCATTTTGTTAACGACGTGAAAAAAAAATACCTACATAGATAATCAAGTGCAAAATAATAAAACCGACGGTAATTAGAATTTTTAAATGATCTCTTATGGTTTATTTTGTATCTTATTTTTAATAACACTAAGTCACGCCCTTTTTGAGTAGGTACTTAATAATTAAACCGAAGTTCATTTTATAAATTTAATAATGTTCTACTAATATTTTATAGCCCTCATTTGCTAAAATTTACAGACTGCAGCGTTCCGTTTCTATACAACTTTAAATAAATAGTAGGTAGTATATCAAACCTGCGTCTGTAATTAGCCCCTTATAATAATCAATAGGTACCTGACCTTTTACTTAAAGTCCTATTTTTCTTCATAAGTAGTAGGTAATTAAAATCATTTTAGGTATCTACTTACGCGAAGTTTATTTTACTTTGAAATCAGTTGGTAATTAAAAATTTATCGAGTTTTTTTAACATTTTAATTCGGTTTTATTTGAATAAATTTGCGAATCAGTTTCTCGTTTCGGGAGAATTTTCAGCGAAAAAGAAATTATTCAAAATTTATTGAAGCACAACAGTTATAAGTATTAAATACGTAATTAATTTTTTTCGTGAAAATGTTAAACAACTTTTAATTAAACGGCACTTTGTAAAAAGAGAAATTTTAAGTGTCGAATTCTTAAAATTGAATACGTCAAAAATATAAAACGTCGTTTATGATATTAATTGCAATTTCAATTTATAATTGATTAATTGTAAAAAAACAGAATTTTTTTACTTAGAGGAAGTGGGGGAGGGGTATATCGCCCCCCATCAGGAGAATGTACTCGAAAAATGCAAATATACACAGTGTTAATGTAATACAAACGTCATTCAAGTAGTTTTATGTTTAATCTTTATTTTCATATAAATTTGAACATAACAAAACAATCTAACAAATAATAACATGGAAAATAAAATAAACAGTGAAAAGAGCGTTTATGCCCCTATACCGACCCGGCAAATTTCACTGACAATGAGAGAATGAAAATTGTCAATTATCATTTGCTTAACTTTAGTGTTAATTTACTAACAAATAATTAATACTTGAATAAATACTTATTAGTGCTCTTACATACAACGCAAGTATGACATTAGCACCGTATTACGTGAAAAGCATATACAAACTCGTTAATTACTCGTAAGATTTTCACTATAATTGTGAAAAATCGAAATAATTTTCTAATTCCACGGTAAAGCGTTACTAACATGACAAACACATGGCGGGCATTACTTTAATAAAATGTTTGCGATTGGAATGTCCCTACTTATTCAATAATTTTGATTCGTCATGGTCGAGAGAGTTTGTCTGACGCATGAGATTGTCTGCTCGCAGTCTCGTCACGACTCGTCTGTCCTGTCTATCCGCCTTCCGCCCTATCGCATCTTCGACGCTCATGCTAGCCTCAACTCGCCATCATTACTGCGCTATCTGCCATATCCATTTGCTTCACTTTATATTGACTGTGTACATTATCATACCTTGCTTATTATATGTACTGAATAATGTTCCTCATATTCCTGTACTGTTTAATGAATTTCACTGCAATTCTTAATCTGAATTGTTTAACGTAGTTGCTTTAAAAAGTGTATTATGCAAATTATTCAGAAAGTTTCTATATAGAGCAATTTTCAAAGAGTAGTAATAGTATGTTAGGATATGTAATTAATGTTAATGTCATTACTTAAGTAATATGATTGATTAAATGTAAAATAAGTACTGTAAGCCTATAATAATTATAAAATAGTAATTATAAATGTAATTTAGACTATAACCTAGTGAAAATTATATAAATTATACAGATATTTTATAATATAGAATCTTTAAAGATACGTATAATTTAAAATAAACGTATGGAAATTAGAACTATAACAATGAATCGATTTATCGCTAAATGATATGATTTTAATTATACAGATAGTTACACATTAATTTAATGCATTTATATTAAATATAACGATAGAATATACGTAAAATTTTTAACAGATCATTGCAATGTAACGTCACTAAATATGTACGGTTGAATCGAACTCTACGATATTATCTTGGCTAGTATAAGATTCATCTGTGCATTAATGTAGACGCTGATAATACAATCTATAGTAATTACTCTTGCAAGTTACTATTCGTAATATACTGCAATAACTTTAGTCAATATACTTATGTAATTGCTTGCAATAATTTAATACATGTCTAATAACCTTTGCATACTTCTTACATTAGAATGCTAAAGTTTCAATGAATTAATTTCTATTGAAAGATAAGTCCTATATCATGATGAATTATATACAAGTAAATTACATAATTCGGTAATTACTACTGCTAGTATACTTGAATTTAAACTAATAAGTCAAATGATTGAAGTCTACAATCTTAAATATAAATTCCTAATTACGTAAGATTTAGTTTAAGCAAGTATATAATTTAAATTATTCAATTACGTATTTCTACTTACTCCATTAAACAGTTATAATTAATTGTTTATTAATAAAGTACTCTTAATGTAAATTAACAATTTAAAGTCTATGAAATGAACGATAGAATGTATATTCTAAGTTCGACTATCGACATTCACAACTCAGACTACATTTCAATGCTAAACTCGCTTGCATAATAGTAATTACTTATCTAAAATCTAATATAATTTTCAATATCTATAATTGACCAAAGATATAATATACCTTAAGTTACTAATATATTCTAAATGTATACATTTACTTTAATTAAGATATAGTCTAATAGTATATTAATTAAATGAATAATTTATATTACTTGATATTATATAAATTTACATTACTTAGATCATTCATAATTACTATCCATTAATATTTCAGTTAACATTTTAATGAAAAATCTAATAGATGTATTAATCTTAATATATTCTAATATAATTATCAATATTAAAATACATAATTCATAATTTAGTAATTCTAACTCAGATAATTTTACATCTAAAACATCATTATCAATCCTCTTAACTTTATTACAAATGACTATTAATAATAGTATATGAATTACATTATAGAATTAATTAAATTGTCATATGTTATAATCTTATTCATCAGTATTAAAATAATAGTAATACAATACGTATCAAATGATAAATTTATTATCATTTAGAATAGAAATATTTATTAATAAACATTTGACAATACTAATAAGAATAATCTATTAAGAATTTAAATTAATATAATCAATAAAATTTGAATACAACTCTTTTAATCATAAGTATCATTTAGATTAATTATAATTACAAAATAATTAAGATTATATCTATCTATATCTAAATTGTATAAAATCAGTTTAGATGTTTATGATAATAGGCGTATTTGTAATGATACTATAACATTATAGACTTTAGAAATAGTTTAATCTGATAAGATAATTGATTATTAAATAGTCAATTACATTATATCTACATATATAAATCTTTATAGTAAAACTATATCATTTAATTTTGAATAAATTAATAAAAATGTCTTGAAACTAGAATTATCATAGTAAACTGAATTTTATAGTACAATTCTAATTATTGAAATTAAAACTTTACTTACGATTTAATGTATTGTCTTAACTAAACTTTAATACGAATCTACAAGGTATTACTTATAGTCATTAAAATTATTAAATTTAGTAAGAATATTTGCTATCAATTAACATTTACTTGTACTATTCATTCAACTCAAACATTTATCTATTACAATATAAGTTAGTATTTAAATACGAATAAAACTTACAATAAATACAGTTTAAGTAAATTATGAAATTGTACGTTAACATGTTATAAGTTTATTACTGATTGTAGACTATTAAGCATACTTAGATTACTATTACGAGTCTATATTCTAATAGCATCATTATTCAACATAATGACATTAAAATAATAATTAAATATAAGTATAGCATTATGATTGTAAAATATATTACTTTAAAGATATTATAATTCAAAAATCGTACAATTAAGTATTTATTAATGATAAGCATTATTTTTATCGTACTATAAGGATAAATTATTAAATCATTTAACTTGGATCATCTGTCATTAATATGAAAACTGACTTATCAATTAACACTGTAGTAGCTAGTAATTAGTGTTAATCTCAATTTATAAATAATTGTAGAATCATGTATTAATATAACGATTCGATAATTAACCAGTTTTATTAAATGAGAAATCATTTTGATTATAAAACTTTCTTCATTTATAAGATTTATCAAATGCAAGTTTTGACAGATATAATTAACTAGTTAGAATGAAATGATGACAGAAAGTATCTTTAACATACTTGATTATGAGATACTGAAATTAACATGAATCGAATATTTATATATTTATGTTTACTTGAATGAATTATAAACTAAACTTAACTTACTAATCGTTATTGAAAATACAAATTAACGTTACATTTAATTCGATTAAATGAAAATTTGAATCTTGAACTTAATACGCCAAAATTTAAACATAATAATGATATAATACTAACACTAAATTTTAAGGTTAAGAAATAATTTATAATAATGTAGATAAAAATCTTTGTATTATTAAATCATTTATGATAATGTATTCAGATGAATTATATAGATATTATGATTAATCATAAAGTGTCTAAATAATTTATATTATACTAACAGTTAACATAATGAATATAGTACATAATGATAACATGACAATTAGGAAATGTATATTACAATATATTAAGTACAATTACGAGTAACGTGTTAAATAATTTTACTAATTTTAACATTATAAATTACATTAGTATATTAATAAATAGCGTTACAGATAAGCTTACGAACTTAAATATTTTTATCTAATATGTTTTAGAAAGATAATTTATAGTTATTAAATACTTAAGATCTTAATTCTACTAATGTTACGAAATGATCGATTTAAGTAACGTTAATGCTCGGAATTGTAATAACTTGTAAATCGTAATTAAATGTATATTAGATATGTTAAAATGTGTATAATGTTAAATATTTATTAAACTATAGTTAGAAATATGTTAAATTATATAGAATTTATGATATTTCAATTTAGATTTCAACGATATAGTAATTATACTTTATATTTTATAAATCATTGTATACATATTATTTATTTAATGAAATTAGTTGCATAATAACGTTTAATTAGTAATACTAATACTTAGATAATATATTTGTTGATGTTAAGATTAATGTGTATCAATTTTTAGATCGTGTCAATAAGCGTAATATAAGATCTAAATAAAAATGTATACTGTATTCACGATATCATTTAACAACTTGAGTTCATTTACTTATAGCAATTATTATCATATTATGAAATGATTACTGAAATTACATTATAATGTTAAGCATATATTTATATGTATACATTATTTAATAATATATATTATTGTATAATAAGCTATACATATTTGAAACGATAGATCGATAGGTAATGCATTTTAGCGTTAATAGATAATTTAAATTCAAAATGCTATATATTATATAACTATGAAATTTATGAACTAATTAAAAGTGTTAAAGTGTACTAGAAATCTTTGCTATAATATATTGTAATTAGAAAAATTACTGTTTTTAAGTTAAAGCAAATTGATCAGTTTAAGAACATATTAGAGCTCAATATATGTATTTAATATAATTAGTGTATCGATAGATAGATATATTAAGTATTACAGTCATTATGATAATGATAATATTTATTTAATTTATAATGTCAAATATACTATTTAATAATGATTATTTAAAGCTGCATATTAATAAACGTTTAAGGATGATCTAAATGTAACATAGACAAAGTTATTGCAGAAAATTCAATATATAGAACCATTGAAATTGAAAATCGTCAGCTTATGTCTAGAAATTATAAATTATGAATAGCAGTTTTAATTCTATAATTTACGTAGTAAGTATATGATTAATAATATATGATAATTATAAATATGTTTGTAATATTTTACAATGTAAATGCAAGATGATTAATATGAATTTACATAATAATTATTAGTGAAACTGAAAAGCATATATATAAGTTATATTAATTCTGTACTACTATAAGCTAAATTTCAGAATTTTAATCTCACATATTAGATAATTTAATAAGTATAAGTATTTTAGTAAACGAATTATTATTAATTTAGCATAATCTGATTAACTTAAATGTATAAAAGTTATATAAATATGAAGATCTAATATTGAAGCGCTGAATGAATTTATACGAATAATGCAACTATTACAACTATCATAAAAAGTATATTTATAATAATATATAATTGTAAAGTTGACAAGTAAATTAAAGTAACATTAAATTATTCTACTTAATGAATTAACTCATCTATTTAAAAATGTATAATAAATATTGAACATTTTCTATAATATTACTTTAATGTAACATTAGTAATTTAATGTTATTATGCAATAATTAATACTATTAGATGCTAATTTAAAAGTAATCGAAATTAGATAGTATTATTAAAGAATAATAGAAATATTGAATTAAATGTAATGAGTATAATCTAGTATAATCGATTTATAATTTAAATGTATACTTTAAAGTTTAACGTGTAGAATGTTTCGAATAATCTAACGTTAAATACGTAAGATACTCAAGTTCGTAACTTTGACTAACATTTTTATCAATATTAAATCTAATATCGAATTCGTTAAATGATTCGATTTAAAATAGTATACTCATGTGCCTTATTATAATAATAAGTTATATCCATGTAAATAAATATGATTCATGTAAATTAAGTTTTATATTTAAATTCGATAATTAATTATGTACTCTATACTGTTCGACAAGTAATAAGCTTATAAATTTGTACTGATTAAATATAATTAAAATTACATTTAATTTACTATAACAAAATGTAAAAAATACATTAGAGTCTACAGATTTTACATAATTTTATAATGTGAGTAATTGAAAGAAAGTAAAAGACAGATAGATTTAGTTCTTTAGAAATAGAATCTTGATACTAATGCTAAATTACAAACTATCTTACAAATCGTTTAATGCTAAATATCGACAAAGCTGAAACATCGGATCACAATTTAAAAGAAACATTGATTACAGATAATTAATTTTATGATAAATATAGTAAATACATTAGAAATTCAATGATTATATATTATATGTATGAGTGTATTTAATAATAGACATAAGCTTAAGTATTTCTTATCATTTATGTCTATTATGTGCAAAGTTACATTTATTTTTAATTAATCTGAGATAGGATTCTTGGTCATTAATGAATGTAACTATAATTATAAATGATTGTATTGTCTTGTAATGAAACGTGTTAGATGACTAATAATACAATTATTACAGACGTATTTAAATATATTACTACGTTATATACTGATTAAGATATAAATTATATGAAAATATTGTAAGTAAATATTTTACATAAATTTAAAGTGAAGATTGATATAGTTTAAATTAAGCTTAAAATTAATTATATTCAACGTTTAGATTTTGGATCAAGAATTAAATTTTAACTCAAATTTGAAAATTCGTTTGCTATCGACAATATATGGTACGATATACATATGACGAAAATAATAGGCATTGTATGAAGGTCGTGGAAGTTACAGTCTTAACATATAATAATGTCTATTATGTTTAATAAACTTAAGACTATTAAGTAATAGATTTACTAATTATATCTATAACTAATGATTTACTAGAAGAATCGATATTGTAATTTACTAGAACTATAATTACTAAATTTTAATAACTCTTAGATTAACTCAAAATGCAATTTTAAGTGTATTAATTACGAAAATCGACATAAACATTACCTAATAGATTGATACAATCTTGAAACTACATTGATGATTAACAAGGGATCGTCATTAAGTTGCATTAATATTCGACTATTTGACAAATTGTAAGACTTGAGAATATTCAATTATTTAAGATACTATGTTCAAGTGTATAGAGCTTATTATAGTTGCAGTTATCAATAAAAGTTATTATATATAGATTATGGTTCAATAAATACGATTGAAAAATTGATAATCATATAAATTGAGATTTAGAAGAGTTCAATTTAAATTTACATAAAATTTAGTTCTTACTATTTATCTTATCAATTCTGAATTTAAGAATTTCAACTTATTAAAATTCTGTCGACATTATTGCATTACATGCTTAAAGATAGTTACGATACGTTATTACAGAACTATAAAGACGTCTGACAATGAATAGTCTAAACGAATGAGTATAGATAGTTGTACATTTATTAAATATCTCATTAAACATGTACTATTAGACTTAAATATTCGATTAACTAATGAATCATTATAAGTTGATTTATTAAATGGAAAACATACGTGATTACTTGATTACTTTAAACAATGTTAAAACATATACACTGTATAATAATAATGAATACATATAATATAGCATTCAATAACCTTTAAGTCATTAAATTATGAAAAATTAAGTGCTATAAAACGTTACAATGTAATTTGCAAACAGTTCTAAGACGCTATTAGATCGAAGCATCAAGCTTAAATTTTATGTCATTAATTAGTAGACCATAATTAAAATACATAGTCCATTAATATGTACTGAGATTTGTAATTAATGTAACCTAAATTATGCACAATATTCTCGTAAAGTTGTCTATATCATTTTAAATATAATTGAAATACGATAAGTTAATTGCGAATAAATTCATAGTTAATATACAATATATGTAAGTCAATTGTAAATAATTATTAGTCTAATAACTCTATAGAAAATTCAATTTATCTTTTTAAAACACTAAACTGTAGAAAAATTGAATAACACTATTAAATCTTAATTAATTAAATGCAATAAAATATTTTAATTAAATTGGCTTATTCAAATTATAACGAAGTTTTTAAATTTTAGTGAAATATTTTTATTTTTATGTTAATTTATCAAAAATGTAGATTTTAATATTCGTAAAATTAGATATGTTAAAAAGACTGACTTAAATGAAACTTTCTAAATAATAAAACATTTAAAGGGTTTTAAAAACAATTTCAGAAATCTAAAAGAAACTAATTCTAAAAAGATTAAATTAATTAAAATAAAAAAATTAATCGATGAATAAATTAATTATTAGTTAATAATTTATAATTAATTAAAAAATTAATATTATATTACCTTTAAAGTTTTATTATTTCATAAGAAACTTTTTAATGCAAATTTTAATGTTCCCATTTTAAACTGCAAGTCGAAACTGAGTTTATTTGAACAATTGGCAATTTGGATAATGACTAATGTGGTTTAATAAAATATGTAAATTTGCCTTAGGTAGTTTATCCTGAACAAAATTTTTAAATAAAAAAAATAATTACTAATAAATTATTAGTTTCTATACTAATGTATTTACGTATTAACACATCTGGAAACTCAAATTTAATGTTTTTTAATGGGGTTAAAAATTAAATTGAATAGTGTTTAACCTTAAATTAGTTAAAATAATTATTTTAATAAGGATTGACTTGAAAATAAATGTTAAATTAATTATGAGGATTAAATTTAAATAATAAATTGAACATATTGGTATATATAAATAATCCAAACTTTAATGTAAAGATAAATTATTTTAAAATTTCCCTTCGTTTTTTCAAATCCTGTAGGTATATTTTTATGAATCAGGAGATTTTGTTCGTAGACTATAAAAGTCGAAGAACATTGTGCATTTTTTATAAAATAGAAGTTTTCCGAATGTCCTTGTATTAAATCATATATATTTCGTATTTGGAGATTCCATCTATAAATACATATTTTAAGACGTTTATGGTGCAGAAACTCACACATGCTTGACATTTTAAGTGCATATAAATTCAGAAGCCGGGATCTGATAGCTTTATTTTAAAATATATTGACTTATGTATTATAACACAATATCGGGGGATTATAACACCATATGCTTCTAAATATTTATATGACGCAATAATATTGTCGTTGATTGTTTTAGTTTATTTACAGACAATTTTATTACAACATTTTTAGGTACGTAGTAGGGTAGGTATATAGGTATAGGAGCGTATCGATGCATATACAGAAGCACTGTTAATATAAATAGGTTGTGCACCTCTGCGTGAAGCAAAGTTTTTCGTTGCAAAAAAAAAACAAGTTTCAGGGTGAAGTTATTAGAATAGTTTCGCATTTCGTTCTTCATGCATCTCATGTTTCAACAGTCATTACGACAGGTCATTCCTGTCAAGTGTATGTTACGTGATAGCTGTCTGCGTGTTTGAAAATGGAGCTATATAGTCGTTGCTTACTACAGAGTTTCCTCATTTAGTTAATGCGTGAGTGGAACGATATGTAGGTATAGTGATCTCATTTATGATATATTGTATGCATAATCGTTGTGTAGTTTACCGGCTCGAGATCTAATCTTTATGTTTTATTGTTTTTTTTTCTAAGAAAAGAGGAAACTTCAAATGTAGTCAATTGTTGATAAGAAAATCACGATACCAAAAGAGTGGGCACCTAATATTAATATAAATGTTTATGTACCTATATTTTTGGTATTTACGAATAATATATTGAACTTTCATATCGACGACTTTTTGTCAAAGCATCTTAAACCTCAGTTTTATTGAGAAGGATTTGTTTTGATCGATAAGTGTATCTTATGAATATGCTTGTGAGACAGACACAATTTGTTATAATCTGGTAAAAAATTCAATCTTTCAACTACAAAAATCGGGCTTTGTTTAGCCTAATACGTATACGGTTTATGGTTCTGCTATAACAGAAAACGCTCGCTTCTGTCAAGTTTATATTTTGCGGCTTAAAGTATTTTGGCAAAACGCCATCGATATAATATTTACGTAGGTAGATTGTATTTATAATAAAAATTAAACATTTGATTAAAATTTACCCCATTACCCAAAAGGTGTTGAGCAACATTTTCAAAAATCTTACAAAAAGAATTAAATCGATTAAGTTGGATTTCATATATTGATATATTATTATTATGTATAAGGTACATAGATTGTTCGCGATAGGTTACAATGCACGTCATCAATAAAACCTCCTATTTTACAGTATTAATAGATTGTAGTATTTCTTTGCCATGTTGGTAGAATATGCCACGATCAAAACTTTAAACTGAATATTACAAATACATAATTTAGTAACTTTTTATGCATGACGTGAATAATTGTAAAAATACATTCGATATTGTTATTATTAGCGGATATTATTTATCTAATGAAATTTACCTATTACACAGAAAATTGAATAAAATAAAGAGTACTTAAGTAATTTTAATTTTGGCAATATTAAAACCTACAAATCACTTTCCATCTCCCAAACAGATTAAGAATCCCACGAATACTAAGGATCGATTTTTCTTGTTAAGCACTTTCTTACAGTATAATGTTTGGCTAATTAATTATTCCGCCCGAAATGCCAAATTAATTTTAACGTTCGCGATGTCAGTGTCATTAAATTTGGTTGAACTTTATCGCGTTTAAGAATTCGAACAGTTCCCGTCTTTAATTTTTATAAAGCATAAATCCACATTAGAAGTAAAAGTATATAATACGTAATAATTCTAGCGTCCCAACGTTCCTATTCACCTCACGCTCTTCAATTTTCACGTCGTAGTTTCGCAACGGGCCGTCTTTCCAAGCCTTGTCGGTGGTTGCGACCTCCTGCCCGCATATTGTGCTATCATTCACGCCCTCTTACAGCTCCGTCGTACGCAGACTTGCATTTCCCTTGGTAAAGCCAAATTCTTTCGACAATGTGCCCATAAGATATAATGGAATAGCGTAATATTTTTGAGCTCCTGTTGTGTGAAATCGTGTTTCAGACTTTTTGTGAAATTTCCTCTCGCCTGTATTTCATTTCGTTCTCGATTCGATGTCGACGGAATTTTCATATATAATACACCTAGCATGTAGTGATGCTCTAATTCTTAATATGGACTTTTAAGTTCTTATGTATAAACTTTGTACGATTATTTATAAAATTCAGTAATAAACCGATTGTAAATCTTGTACCTGCGAGTACTCATACGGTTTCTAGCTTGAATCTCCATTGCGATTCCGTTGGAAAAATTATAATCATGAATCGCTAAATTAAATGCCTAATTAATTGAATGACGATTTATAGAATACAGAGAATTTGTAAAAAAACAATCATTAATATTAGAAAGTTGGTAGTTGAAAAACATAAATTAACGACAACCTTTAGAATCCTACAATAGCTATGATGAATAGTCTCAAAACGTCACATGTAAACCAGGAATAAATAAAAAGACGTTGAGGAGAGCATGTTCTTAACCGCATGATATACCTTGTGAAGTATTATTCAGGAAGAAGCGCCCGGGAACACAAACACCTGAAGGCTTGCATGTAAGTTGTAAGAAAAGCCTTTAATGAGGACGAAAGTTATGACGCGATTTGACATAAAAGACCGAAAATTAAAAAAAAAACGTACGATGCACGTAGCTGTTTAAAAATATTAATTAGGTAAGTAAGTACTATTTAATATAAAACTTAATTTAAATTTAGATTAATTAAAAATCAACTAAAATTATAAGTAATCGTTTGCCTTTTAATAAGTGTCTAATAGTCTGCTTTTGGTGGAATGTTTGCCGCCGTTTATCATTTTGATGTTGTCAATCATTATACAGGGAATTACCTATTAGATAAATACCTACTGTCTATATTAATTCAAAATTTTATACAAAAATATAGTTAAATTTTTTTGAATTAACGCGGCGAAATAATTCCTATTAAAATATTAAACGCGTAATGCGAATATCGAGGATATACATTCGTTTTAAATGCGAGTTAGGGGTTCTGTAACTAAATTACAAACACTTTTTTCGCGTATAAATTTCAAATAAAATATGCATGAAAACGCCATTCAACAATGCTAATTTTCGGCCCCCCTTACCATAAATTCTAAAATCCATATTTAATCGCTTAAAAATCTCGAATACATGAATCCGCTCCTCTTTACAAAAAAGAAAGTTAAAAAAGAAATTTCCACCCCACTTACATATTCTGTTCCAATTAATTGCATTATATCGCTCCCTTAACCGTCGCAAGGGCGCTCTAGGCTACGGAAGAGCACTTGAAAAGTGCTACTGCGATGATAGAAGAGATTTACTGTAATAGCCGGGCGCAAACAGTTCGAAAGATTGCGTAGACAATTTATTTAATTCACCCTTACCCAAATTTTCCGAATGTGGAGGCGTTGTATTTCCCCCGTCTCTTACCTGAAACAAAGAAAAAGGTTATGAAATAAAGTTATCCAATGGGAAAAACAAATAACCGTCGTAATTCGGCGTGTAAAATAAAATCTGGCAAAGACGGCGAGATTCATCAGTGGTTTGGCCATTAAAAATTCTCGGGCGTGCAGTAGAATAAGCGCAAGAAAGGCCGGAGAAAGGCTAGAGTCTAAACAAAACGCGTAAATTTCACTAGCAAGTCCCAATTAGGAAACAGTAGCAAAAAGAAACATAAATTCATCATGTGGATGAGATTTTACGACGGTCTGTAGAGGTTCCTGTAATAAAACAGAAGCGAGACCTGTTTGTGGTCCGCCTTTACTCAAAATATTTTGCATAATAAATTCACTGAGTGCGGAGCCTCTTTTTGTTGTCTTTTACTGGATTTCCTTTATTATCTACTTTGCTTTTATGACATATCAAATTACGGAATACCTACCGCTTATGAAGTCCGTTTCTTTTTGCATAAGACCGACTAGAAATTGCATTAGTAAACGAAATGCGAACATTTGCATGACCGAAACGATAAAATCTAAATAGCAAAAAACGGTTTATTAGATTTTACCGACTCGAATTTACCTGTAAAGCAAATTATCCACTTTAGCACGTGCATAAAGCTCGGCGGCATCGGTGCTATCACTGTAAGAAAAAGTCATGCGGAAGCTATAAAGATTTGGGGTTTGATAAAAGGAATAAATTGCCCGTAAACAAGGGGCAGACACGGTATGAATAAAGATTTAGGATACACGAATCTAACCAGGTTATGCCTTAGGAAATCAAAAAAAAAATCATATCAGGAAAGCTAGCAAAATAACGAATGCCGCAAAATAATAAAACGAAAGGGCAAACATGTTGTTTGGCGAAAGTAGGGGTCCGTCTTACGCCTTAATGTCAAATTTACGCAAAAAGCTGGCCCGATAACGCCGTGCAAAGTGTAAAAGAAGCCGCAATTAGGAAGAAAAGCGTTCGGAGGGTTATAACTTTGAGGTGTTGTTTACAACTTAAAACCTTCCTGCTAAAACTACGATAAAAACTAAATGGACGCAGATAACAGGTAAAAGAATAATTCTGATAAAAGTCTCATCTTTTAGATAAAACGGACGTTTACTTTAGGTACCTACCTATATGTATAGCATCCTAGATTAAAGAAAACATTTTGGAAGGGAGCATTTACTTTATCCTATAAAAGGACACATCTATATGTACCTATACTGTATAATAACGCTCTATTATTAATTGTGCATTACTTACGATTCACCACTTTTACAATTTTAATTTAAAATAATGTTATATAGGTAAACTTATAATCTTTTTTTTTAATATTAAAATCCTCACACGATTAGTTTTTAACTTGACTCTAAATTATGTAAACATACTTACGTATATTTTCATATAATAGAGATACTTACCTATTATAGAAATAAAAAGTTCTGGCGGTTGAGTTTTAAAAGCTTATATCTCAAAAAGTACCTAACGGATTTCACTCGAACAAACTGCATTCTAAAGATACTTTATTCCTACGTAAGTATGGCTCATTTCATAATTTTCCAAAAAGACGTCAAGTTACTACAGCAACATGTGTTTTGAAAAACGTGATTTTCACTCGTATTTAAAAAACGCCTGGATTCATAACTCGATTATTCAAAAAACTGTTAAACTGAAAAAAAAACGATATTTATGCATATAACTTACGTAAAATCTTATATGATAGTTTAGTGCAATTTGTGTGGAATTTGTTAATTAATAAAAAAAAATTATAATAAAATTCTTCTGCCACTCCAATTCTCTCATTTGAAGAGATATTAAAAAAATTCTCGCGTACACGTGGGCGAACAAAGAAGGTAAATTACCAAGTAAAACAGCTAATAAAAATATTGATGTTTAAAGGCTCCAGAAATTATAACATATTGCTGAACAAAGTGGGATGCTTGCGTATTCGGGCCGGAGCGTAGTTACGTAAGTGTTATATCCCGCCTACCATTACTACAAAGCGGCATTATGCGGTGTAAGTTTTAACGTAACATTGCTTATTCATTGGAGAGATGATTATAGTTGTATTTAGAAATTCACATATCAGCCGCTTGCTATGTATAATGACGAGGTTGTTGGTCAATCTAATACATGCCTCTCGTTTTATTAATACCAATATTATTTATTATAAAAGCGTAACAAACATTATTTAAACAAAACAATGATACCATTCTTGTTCAAAAATGTAACTTTGTTGTCAATGCAGAAACAAACAGTAAAATTCGACAGTTTTCATAAAATACTTTAAAAAATCGTCAAAACAGCTTTACATACAAAACTGAAATTTTCGAATAACGGAAAATTTTATACAATTTCGCCCCACCGTTTTTAAGATATAAGCTTTCAAACTCCGCCGCCAGAACTTTTTATTTCTACAATAGTGAACTAATATTTTTATATATTTAAATACTTCCGTATTTTTGTTTAATAACATTAAAAATAATTATAATAACTTCTTGAATTATTTTATAAAGCTATTCATCGGTAGTGCTATCTGCGATCGTTTTTTTTTGTTTTTAGTAATTTTCGTAATTTAAATTGCGTTAACATATATTTAGCGTAGTACATGCAATTAATTATCTACCTAAAGTGTGTTCGGCAAAAAATTTAAACATCTGAATGATAAATATAGTGTTTACGTAACGACCTCCTGTTTTCTAAGTCTTGAAAAATTACAGTTTACAAATACATGCAAGAAATTTACGTCCCTACTCGCATCTTAGAAAAGACTAAAAGAACTGGATTTTTATGAACCTTGACATCGCACCCAGCTGGCAGTCATCAGTCAGAGTGAGTGGGAGGAACTTCCTCAGTAGAAAAAGGAACACACAAGAAACAAAGATAATAAAAAATTCATTTCTCCCTTTAACCCCTAGAATTTTCTACTCAACTTTTCTTATTTATCCCTTTACTTGATTTTAGGGCATGACTGCAACCAAATACAATAGAAGCGTTTTATGTTTTCTTATGTAAATCGTATAAAACGTGCGTTAAATTTTTTACGAACAATTAAATTTTAACAGAAATTAGTTTTTGCACGTGACATTTAGCGCAGTCGACAAATCAATCATGTTTGACGGGAATATAAAATCACTTTTTATTGTAAGCGCATTAGATAAATATAAATTTTAATTTTAAATAGACAGGTTGTATTGTTTTAAAATAAATTTTTTTGCGATCTTACCTAATTTCTGATTTGGGGAAAGAAAAATTATCTCCGTGAACTTGAGCACCGACAGAGAGGGTCAGTGAAGCTGCTAATGCGGATAAATCGATCCCGGCTCTAATAATAACAGGCACTGAAAGTGAGTTTCGTTACGTAAACGAACCATAAATAAAGTTTAGAGGTAGAAAAAAATGTTTTCGTGGAACTTTGCCCTCCAGAACAAACAAAATTTATTGCATTTCTTAAAAATCGCAATTAATCTACATATTGTATATTTTAATTCGATTCATACATCTACCAAATGAACAAATTAAAAAAATTAAGAAGATTAAAAAATAAATTATAGGTGAAATGTACATTCCGATATTGACGATTTAAAATCATCAATGATTTTATTATATTTCAACTTTCATGCGAATTACCGAATGACAACCGATCGAAATTGATTATGTTTTATACAGGGTAGGTTAAGATAGTACCCCCATTACTTAGTTAAATATTCATATTAGAAAAATATTTTTTTAACAAAAGGTGTTTAGAATATATTGTATATTATTGTATATTTATTTTATATCAGGGTCTAATGAGATTTGAACAGTAATATGCAACTTTTCATTTTTAAATGACACTCTGTATATTTTTTACATTGATTTGGAAGAACTATCTTTTCTCTATACGATGTTACAAAAATATTGTGTGGTTAAATAAAATTGTGGTTAACAAATAAATAAAATTATAAAATTAAATATAAAGTTCGTTGGGTATTTGTACAATATCTGTAAATTACCGAACATTCACAGGAGTAATGCAATAAGGATATTAACTGGCAACCGTAACTTATTCCTCAGGTAACATCTTATCGTGAACTAAAAGTGCTTTGTAATCTGTCTAGTTGTTGTTATCACAATTCTGCTAAATAACAGCAATAATCTTTCACAATCGGTTAACTATTTCTGATTTTTAAACAGTAGGTACATTATTTATATTAAAAATATATTTCAGAACTAATTAACTAACCTTGTTTAAGGTTATTAAATGCAAATTTGATAAAAAGCCAACATTTTTAACGCTTTCGTTAAAATTTCCATAAACCCTGCTGTCGATATATAAAAGCTATCATAACATGCAAATAAGCGAGATATTATTAATAGTGGTACATACTCGAAGCATAAACAACTAATCGAAAATTAATCTCGATTGTTAGTGGAAAGTTTGCATAACACCGCATAGGTTCGATAACGGCAGCTGAAGCCGGGGGTAGATTAAGAGTCAAGTCTGTTGGCTTAGCAGCTTGTCTGTCCCAGGAATGTTTAACTACAGATTAGTGGCTTGGGTGTTGACCTCTTAGTACAAATCTGTTTCAAATGTGGCCTTTCAAGAGACTGAGGTTTGAATTACAGAATTTCGAAATCATTTGAACATTAATATTGTCGTCGTGAGGTGCTTGCTTAAAACGACAAAAATACACTCATCGGCCACCTTTTTTTCTGCTTTAAGTCCCAAAGTTCCCAAATACGTAGTTTAAAAATAATTTGTAGGTACTATTTGAAAAAAATACATTATCGATATCGATACATGATTTATTAGTAATTACCTACCGACCTATTTTGTTACGTTTTCAAAGCGAACCGAATACCCAATTTATTATTAATTACCTAATCAAAAGTAAAACAGGCTTTACGAGCCGCACATTGGCCGCGCAACAAATGCGAATTGTTACGGAAGGTAATGATGGGAAGAAAGATAACTTGCAAGAAAAGGATGTCCCTGAATTAAAAACGTAGAATACACGGCCATCACCGAGGGGGTTAGTTATTCAATTTGACGAGAAACAAAGAAACATTGCGAAAATGACGGCCGACCTTTATTAGACGGAGCAGCGGAGCAGAAGAAGGATTAGTAATATACGAGAAATTTATTATTTTTGTCGTTTAACTTGACGATTAATTCTTAATTATTTGCTACGTTATAGTTATTGACAATTTCGCAGATACTACGACCAAATCATTTAGTATAATATACCTACACATCTGCCAACTATTCAAAAACGGACGTATTTCATTTCGTTTCCACCGGCATTCTTTACAGCCAAATGTTTATGAAATTCGGTCTACGTAAAAGGTGAAATTTATTTAGACGGGCTGCTTTGGTGCGGTTTACGGAAATATTTACAGTAAACGCGTGTTTTAGATGAGTTTACACACCTCGATTTGTAATCTATTAACAGTACTCTGCCTAAAATCCTATTTTATCTCTATATTTTAATCACGAGTGACTACTTGTAATAGATTTTTATGGATATGTTATGGATAACGATTATAAATGTATACCTATATCTACTAATTTCTAATTTAACGAATTTCAATGATCAGTAAAATATTTTATCGAATCATTTGTTTATAAAAATGAACATGTTTTTTTTATTATCGTTAAATAAAAAAAATGTTGCAAATAGATTCTTTTAATTCAAAATTAAAGTACAATTGAAATTAAAGTTAATTAATTTAAAAAAGAACCCTTTGAGCGAAAACGTCTTCTTATTAATATGACGTCTTCTGTTCGCCAAGTTCTATTTAGACGTATTTAGGTCGGTTTTGAAATTCTCGTCTTTTAATTTTACCCGTTTTAACGGTAAACGGTAAATTTTATTCTGTTAAGTCTGCATTGTTCGTTTCAAATTATTTCTTTAACGTAATGAATGTAAATAAAATAAGAAAAACTTGGTATGCATTTAAAGAATACTTGCTTGTAGTGAAGTTCATTTACGTTCAATCATCGTTGGCGATTATCATTATCTACTTCGTAGACGAAATAGGCAAAACAACAAAACCCAACTTTTTTTAAGGCAAAATAATTATGGGTAAGATTGTTAAGTAAAAAAAAAATCGATGTACAATTTTTTGGTAGTTGCTATTATCATTTTTTCACTTTCATAAACATTATTTTTGTATCAACAAAACTCCAGCTTTTAAGTATTTGAATTAGTCCGTATTTCTTTTTAATTTTTTTAGAAGATCTTTGATAAATTATAGCGAAATTATTAGATATATATCTACACTTCCGTTTAGTTATCAGGATGATTACGGTTAGTTATCATTAGTTACCATTAGTTATCACCTAAGTACGAATTGGTAGGTATACATATATATTAATTAATTTTAGAAACTCAATTTAAAATTAACCCGTAAAGCGTCTATTTCCGAAGGTACCTCGTTTTCAGTTGAAAATTACAAAAGAACGTTGCTAATTTGTCTTTAAGAGGACGATTACGCTCGCACAGAAAAGCTAAATACAGTAGAACCTCGTTTATCCGAGGTAATGTGGGGAAGGGGTACCTCGGATAAGCGAAAACTCGGATAACACGCGCGTACTGCATCGGCATAGCGGCTTCATCCGTTTTATCCGAGTTTTTCCGTATTATCCGAGCATACACCTCAATTAATGCGGAGTGCTCGGGTAAGTCCGTTGCCTCGGATAACGCAGAGGCTCGGTTGATCGAAGGCCGGATAAACGAGGTTCTACTGTACAATTTTACAAGTATGTTATCTACACGTTATTTCAGTATCCCAGTATACAAGTTGCCCACGCCACACTTCATTTCAGCACAGAAAATATTTATGCTTATCTAGTAAACATTCTGATAAACATCTAGCTATTAAATTCCAAGACATTATATTAAATAGGTATAATTATTCGGTAACTTGTTCGAAATTTATATTCTACAGTATCTGGTTTGTCAATTGTTCAATTATTACAACAAATCAGCCGAATAATTCTAAAATTAGTGGCAAATATTATAACTACTGTTATAACAGTACCCTCGTAACCACTCGTGGTAGTGTGTTATACCTTGTCATGTTAACAACTTGTGGTTGTTGACAAAATGGAATTTATGGAATAAAAACCCAGAGTAACTTATACATATCGATGTAATTAATTATAATAAGGGCCGATCTTTCCATCTTCTGATTATATCTGACAGATATTTCCTTTAGAAACATATCTGTCAGATAAATTTATCAGAAGACGGAAAGATTTGCCCTAAACCTGCATTCTGTTAAATTTTAAATAAATTAAAAATCGTTCTGTAGTAAGTTTAGATCGTATTCAGACAGTTGTATATTGAATCATTCGCTAAAACATAGAAGGAGAAGTAATTGTTGCAGTTACTTCTAACAATAAGTCTAATAAGTAAGATACGAATGTTTCACTTGACTAACTACAATAAAACCCTGTGTATGTGAATCTCGAATTTTTTACTACCTGTTGAAGTAGAAAATTATGTAGATAATCGTCGGCATCGCCTCAAAGTAACAGTAACTATATCGACGGTAGTTGTGGCAGATTATCGTAAACGACAAAAAGTAGATTTTACAGAAGCGCACATTTTGTATTGTAGCGTAGCTACAAGATACGTTTTACCGAAATACAAATCGATTTTTCTGGTGAAAAAAATCGGAATACAGATACCAGATTCCTGTTCTTGACATATGATGTTTTTTGCCTTAGATCCATCGGTGCATAAGATAGTCAGAATAACTCATTTTCGCAAAAAATGGCGTTTACGATAATCTGCGTCGATATGTATTTAAAATACATACAAGTGTAGACAATTAAAAGTATTGTTAGAACAACCACTTTTACCATACATAAAATTTCGACGAACGCATTCTTTACTAATTATATGAGGTAATATGCAAGCCGATATCTTGAAATAAACATTTCTCGAGTTTAGTTTACGCGGCGAGGAGACAGCGTGAGCAAGACGGCG
Source organism: Rhagophthalmus giganteus (assembly GCA_036326145.1). Taxonomy (NCBI): domain Eukaryota; kingdom Metazoa; phylum Arthropoda; class Insecta; order Coleoptera; family Rhagophthalmidae; genus Rhagophthalmus; species Rhagophthalmus giganteus. The sequence continues at coordinate 55,303,689 of JARFJA010000001.1, forward strand.
ATACAAGGATAGAGCATACACGCGAGCACGAAGCCGCGATTCGCCGATTATTAAACGAAAATGTTTTGAGCCCTTATTTTATTTATAAGTATCTATTAAGAAATATTTTTTAGGCAATTAAAAGATGGCAGAAGGTGTGCACGTTTTTATTTTTTTAATATATAGCTTCTAATTCAAGAAAGTGACATCGAAAAGTTAGTCTAATTATTTCCAACTTCAAATAGTTATTATATAAGAAGTATATATATTCTTAAGAAAATAAGAACGTCTTCACATTCTTGATGATACGTATTTTCAGATTCTTTAATAAAAAATTGAAAATTTCTATCAATATAGGTGTAATACCTGACCGAATTTACATTGAAATCCCTATATTAGTGCTAGGCGTAATCATCCTCTTAAGTAGCTATATACACCTACAAGTTGTGTTTGATTTATTAAAAAAAAAATTAATAAATAAGCTTTAGGTAGGTACACTACTTATAATTGAAATATAAAATTAAATTATGTGATGTTAGAACACGCGGCCAACTTTTTCTAACACAATAATAAAAGTTTTCATGACAGGGAACGCTAGGATTGTTTGCTGAGCTGAAAAGAACTGGAACAATCCTAAGTGATCCGGACAAGCGTCCAAACAGATCAGACGTTAACAAATACGCGTGAAATGGCGACGCATCGTCCTGTCCCTCTACTTAAATTTTCCCAGTTTTATCGGAAGATCCAATTGTATCGCGTTGTTCCAACTTCGCAGACTAGCGTATCCATTTTTAGGCCAGTATCGCGAAACAAGATCATAACATATTCTTGTCATTTCCAATATAATCAAGTTGACATTGCAGATTGCCGAAGAGATTTTGTTCAATATCGGCCGTCAGCGGCCCCAAAAAAGTTTAGGTAGCATAATCTGACAACGAGGCTTCCTCGTTTCTTTGGTTATGTCACATATTCTTATATCATTCTGGTCTCGCTTTTTCTGGGTCACAAATCTAAAAGACTTGTCTCGAGATATGGAGGAAAGCATTTTCGTGGCTCTTTCAAATATACTAAAGTAAATATTCCTTTACAATTTTTATTTAAAAAAAAAAACTATGAACCTTTGAACCAGGATTTTATGCGTTAAATGTCTGTTTACCAACATCGCCAACCGATAGCGCGTTATTTAAAACTGTTTAAAAAGTAAATTGTCGAATTGTAAAACTAAATTGCAATCGGTTTTCAAAGAAATAAATAATTAGCGCATCCTCGAAAAGATATTTTAAGAAATCAATAAAAGGTGTTTGTGTTCTAAATCCGAAATATATTACGGTTTTAGATTAGTGGATCTTTTGTTTTCTCGAGAAAAACCTCGCGCTCTAGTTCGCAGTTATTGGAATTCACAGGATCACGTAAAAAGAAAAACTCGTTCTGAAATTCTGTGGAAACCTCGAAATCCCTCTCGTAGACTCTTACTTGCAACCAACGCATTGAATTTACTTTTTTTTTTTAAAACAAAGTTCGTCTAGGTACATTAGAAGGTTACATTAGAACACTAGTTTTTTTTAGTAACAGACAAGAAATAAATTTAAACGTCTATTATTTAAGAGCACGTCAGATTAGACTTGTAATCCAAAATAACGACTCAGCAGGAAGTGGTTTATTGGCATTATTGTATTGTACTACATACATAAATGTTACTTAACTGGAGCTCTTTACAAGAAAGTTTTGGGGTTTCCTATATGTAGTAACGCTGAAAAACGACTACCTATTTAAGCAAGCATGTTCGCGTAACAAGAAATATTGTAAGTAATACTTACAACAAACAATTATTTCTTTCAGTTGACGTTTAAGTTTCGTTACAAAAATAAAAACCCCATATAAGTATTAATTAGTTTACTTTGAAGTATCATTACTTATTATTTTTGAACTAGTTATTCGCATTTTCTTAAACGTTTCCGTAAAAGCCTTTTTTTTAAAATTAATTTCGGTTTTAAATATAGGCCAAATTACTAATTTGAATTCGAGCCGAATCACTGATTAAATTTTGTAAATTTATTCAAATGCCATTTTCCGTTACGAAGTTGTTTATACACTGGGAGAGGATTAGGCGAAAATTTAAGTTACCTATCTGATATTTTAAGACTTTCGTTTTATGATTTTAATCGTATTTTCAAAGCGTTCTGTTTTAATTGCGATTTATTACATAGGTATGTTATGCGCACAATATACGCAGCTTGAAATTATTTAGTATATAATCATTGCATTCTAAAAATATATTTCATTTTCGCCCATTTTATACTTCATCGGGGTTATTAAAATACATAATTAGAGAAGTAGGTTGTATATTTTATTTTGAATTTTATTGGTTGCAGAAATTAATACGTTGTTACGTACCTATAGGTAATATATTTGATAAGTAATATTAACTTTCAATTGCCTCATAAATTAAAAATTATTTATTTTATATAATGTAGATATGTAATGATTTTAGATATGTAACTGATTTTCGAAAATTTATTGGTTATAATGTTTAGTTGTCACTAGTAGAAATAAATTTTATTTGGTTAGTTAGAGGTAGGTTATATATATATATATATATATATATATATCATATATATATATATATACTATATATATATATATATATATATATATATATATACATATATGATCTACATGTGCAAGAATTTATAATTACAGTACAGCCTCGGTAACGTGAACTAATTACTGCAAGTGGAGTTAACGTTTTCGAGGAGTTCATGTAACTGAATAGGTAGATAATTTCCTAATAATAATAATTGATACACTTCGTCCAAACCTATATGCAATCCACGTCATCAATAAAAGGTTACTAGATGATGACGTTTCACACAGTGCTGTCACCTCGTACCTCGTATTTTGACAGTTCTAATAAATTGTAGACTTTCTTTATGCCATCTAATATGTGCGCAGGTAAATCATCTATAGAATATGTCATTTTCCAAACTTTAAACCGAATTGTAAATAAACAATCTAGTAACTTTTTTTTAATGACGTAACTTGCATATAGGTTTGGATAGGCCATATATGTACCTACATACGTACGTAGTATGAAACATCAAAAACAGTTAAAATAACATTTATTTATGGAATGGGATATAAAACGAAATAAAAAAAAATGTGATTTCTTAAAAATGTTTCTTTTCGGGAGTACCTAAATACCTTTGATTTGGCAACTCCATACTGTTTTGAAAAAAATGTCATTCCAAGTCTTTATTAGACAAAAGCCTTTTTAATATCTATCTTATGGTTGAAAATCTCCATCGACCTCGAAATTATACGAATAAAGAAAACACGTTAACCAATGTAATATTGATAATCATCTACGTCGATTTTTAAAATAAAGTTAAAAATATAGGTAGGTAAAATACACCTCGTGCATATCTTAATTGAAAATACCTAATAAAAATATGACCTCCTCCAGTCGCACAGTGGGGTATTTAACACAAAAAGTTGGCCAAAACTATTTTATGCGTTTTTGTGTCTCTACTATGTCCAAGTAATCATTTAAAGCTATTTTAACTCAGATTTTATAAAATTTGAAAAAAAACGAAAATTTTTGAAATCAAATTTGTTGCTACATTACAATAAACTTATAAACAACTAATGAAATAAATTGAAACAATTAGGAATTTGAAACTTGGTACGACCGGATTCCTTTATTATATCAAACAACGCCTTCCTTTTCATATTGGTAAATGTTTCTGTGAACAAAACAGCAATTTTATTGACTATACAAATATTTGAAAAATACATACATTAACACGTAGACCTTATTTAAAAATAATAAAAATTTAATGGGTGTACTTTGGTAAAAAAAAGTTAATTACAGCTACATAATTGACATTTCATATTAAACAACTTTTGTTGCTTGGCAACGCTTGGAAGTATAACTAAATGACCGGTGATTATTAAAAGTAATCGAAAAAGAAATTATTTTTTATGTTTAATTTAAAACAAAAAATATATACGTATCTTTCGATATAAGATGTCATATATTCTACTAAATTATATACATACCTTCTAGATCAGAATTCTTCTTCGAAAATTTCACAAAAACTCTCTAATACACTAATATTTTGAAAATAATACAAACGGTTTTGTAGAGCTTTGACAAAGTTACCTGTAAGCCGGAGTTACAGACAAATTACAAATGAACTAGACCCTTCTATAGTTGCACTGACGACAAGAAAATGGTGCAGATAGACGGCCCAGAGTCTTATTTATTCTGGGAGATTCTAAGCTACATTATATAATTGATTTAAGAAATACGACTTTTGGCCAACTTCTCATATCATATACTCTACTGTGAGTCGGTTATAACTGATAATGAAATAATGACAATTTGATAATAAAAAAATACATATAATAAATATCGTAAATTATTTGTTATACAAATATTGACATGTTTTTATCAATTTAGATTTTTTTTTAATCAACAAAAATACGGAAATCAAGTCCTATCAACAGATTAAATTTTTAAAACAAATTGGTATCAAAAGAAAAAATTTAGAAATATCTTTTAAACTAGAATTTATAAAATATAGTCAAAGTATTAAGTAAGGGCATATTATAAAAATTTATGCAATAGGTGTACGTTGCCTTATTGTAATTTAGATTTTTTCCAACAGAAGACGCACAACTTATATACCTACATAGGTAGTTAGTACTTGCCTAACCGAATTCGGATTTTTACTCTCGTCTATTAAAATTTTTATGGCCGCAACATAGCCAATATCAACATTATAACCGTTTAAGCCCACGATAGTTAAGTAAGTACTTCAAATTTAATATTAGACAGGATTAGTAAGTAGCGCTCAGCACCTGATACCACGAAACTCCTCCAGATCCTGAATATCAAACGGGAAAGTTAATTTAAATTTCTAGAGTTCCAAATAAGACTTTCAACAATTTGGAATGTATAATCATGCCCTAATTAATGCTTAATTAGTAGCAGAATGCGCAAGACACTTCTACTAGTAATGTATTCATAAATTAAGCACAAAACTCGAGCTTGTAGTGAACATGGCGACGAAGGCACGTACGGTAACTCACAGATCATCGTCGATGCTGCAACTGGCAGGTCTGGTAGCATTAGCGGCTGTTTCATACAGGAGGTGCTGATTTATAGACGAGACCCATTAATTGAGAACACACAGATCACTCAGCCATTTACCGCCTTGTTACTTCATTTATACCAGACAGACGACTCTACGTTTACGACTACTTTATGATGCCAGAAGTTAAACGCTAATGCTGATAAGAAACGTATCGTTTTTAAAACTCTTTTGAAACGTGAAATGATGATAAGTATCTATATGTATGTTAAAACGCTTTCTGTTTAAATCTGATGTTTGCATGATTTCTAATCTCTCCAATAAATTCTTAGTTCAGTAGATTCGGTAGATTTTGTCGTGCGTTTATAAAGCGCCGAGATAGATACATACTTAGGTAGGTAAGTAATCTATAAAAATTTTAATTTTCATATTTTTATACGAGTTAAACAAAAAATCAAAAAATACACGAAATGAAGTCGTTTATGTTAATTAGGGCTGATATAATTCATCGTAGAGTCACATGCAAAATAATCACTAACATTTTATTTTAAATATGTAAGTAAGTAAGTACATAATATTAAGCATATTGCAAAAATAAGTCATGTACACGTGTATCTATTCACAAAAAATATCTATACCTATATTATTTTCATTATTTTATACGATCGAACAGATTTTCATAAAAATATTTCAAAATTTAAAAAAAAATGTGAAACTAGATATAGTGTGACGACTATATTTTGAAATAAACGCAACAAGGATATATATATATTATATATATATATATATATATATATATATATTACCACTGAATTTTTAAACGAGACCTTAAATAATATTCAACTGTTAAATTCCAAAAAAGATAGATAAATTTGACTAATGCTAAAATCGATAAAAAATGAACAGCACTTCATCATGATGCTTTTAATCTCCTTTGTATACAGAATCTCATATATCCATCCAATTACTGATATCAGAGAGCAATAACAATGTGAAGGCTTACAATAGTAGAGAATGAGTGATGGGTATACATAAAATAAAGGGCCACATGAATGTAAAAACATCAAATCATTCTCGTAACATTTGTTTTCCTGTCAAATCTTCACAATAAAAACAACACATCTTTGATATCGATTCATAACCGAAACGCGAGCTTACATACATCTACATAGTTTTTTATTTCTTCCAATATCGAAGGAGAAAAATTTAAATTTAAGAGTAGGTACGTTTTTCATCAGCTATGATGTGGTGCCAAACTTGCTCGACGCGCACTTTAAAAACATTAATCATCGAAAAATATACATAACAAGTCGATGTAATAGTGTAATCAGAATTTTTATATTGGTCAGATGTGATTTATTAAGGACTACCGGAAAAAGCTAAAAATCAATTTAGAAACTTTGGTATTTATTTATTCAATCCGCTTAGTTGCCTACCTACTTCTTACGTACCGTCAGAAAATTGTTATATTTAATAACTTTCCAAGTATATTAGATTTCTTTAAAGGATTGCCGCAGAAATCTTATTCAATTGCTTTCTGCTTTGGAATGGTCATGTATTTTATAAGGAAACGGTGACTACGTCAAAATTTAATATCCAACATTTTTCGCGCATTTTCATTTATACCTAGGTATAAAATTTGAAAATCGTTTCGGTAGAATTGCTCGCTTTTTAAACGCACTCATCTACAGGTTGATTTCTTTATATTCTAACATCAAAAAACTTTTATCAATTAAACAACTTTCTACAAACAATTAATTAAAAATTTTCCGTTTCGTCAAAACCGTGCAGTTACAAAACAAGAATTACCGTTTTACTTAATATGTTTAATTCGCGAAAGTATTAGGTATCATTTCCCATTAAAACGCGAAATTTACACTTTTACATTTTTAATAAGTAGGCATCTGACAATTAAAAAAATCAGTAACCGATTTTTAGGTACGTATTTCAATCTTATTGTTAATAATTAAATGATTTTTTCCATTTTATATAAAAATGAAAAATGAACAATTACCTACTTAACTACCTATATTTGCAGTTTAAAAATAACGGTCTTCTTAAAACACGGTAAATTTTATTTTTTCTAACTTACATTGCCCTATATGCTTTGAAATTTGCAACAATAAAACTACCCAAATTTTACTTTTAGTACATCGACAGATTTCGTTGTAAAAATATCGGCTGACTTAAGCGAATAAATATGCAGGATTTTCTAACAAAAAAACTTATAAGGTAGAATTGCGAGATGGTTCGAGTGTTCGACCACAAAATCGAGCTTAGTACGATTGTCCTTAGACGTCATCTGTTTCTGACACTGCCATATTGCATTCGAGCTGCGATCAAACCCATCAATATACCCTGATGCTGTTGCCCACTGTTCAAACTCCCCTATCCAGTAGCACGTTCTAGTTCAACATTTTAGATTTAAAGGCGATCGAAGAAGATGGTTTTATGTTAGAGAAATGAAGTTTGCAAACAGTGTGCGACGTATAACGAAAAATGTAAAGTGAAACAGTTTTTTAAACTTACGTTATTTATAAAATAAAGTTTTTATGTTCGCGGAAAACAATAGGTACTCTAAAACGGGTTCATCAAAAACTAAACTAAGTAGGTGCTTTAAAATGGGCCGTTGAAAAATTTGCCACGGCTTTAAAAACTCCTTACAGTTAATTTTTCCAATTTCGTCGAAATATTTCAATTGAAATGTCGATTGGATTTCAAACGAATCCGCATTCATATGCGAAATCGATATTTTTAAGTCTGTGCATAATAAAGGTTTATAAGCACCACTGAAGTGCTGGCAGGTCGTGATAAAAGCTTGGCAGTTCCCCTGCCAATCACGGGTTCACATTCAGCCTGTAACTAGATTTTGTGTCCCCTCACTCACGAGAAGGCTCATCAAAATTTAAAGAGGTATATTCGCCAATATTCAGCAAAAAATCAAATTTCACTTGAAAACTGAACTAAAAAGATCCACTTAATTAGCCTCAAAGTAGATCAAAAGGGGAAGGTCCTACGACGGGCGCGAAGTAAAAGCTTTTGTTCGTACGGCCAATTTCCGAAACCGATCCACCTCGAATTTTGTATCTACTCTTTTGGACCTGAATATATTTAAATAAATAATGAACTGCGAGAGGATTAGGGTGCGTGCGTTAAATCAAATTTCATTGTAAAAATGTTTTCCCGTGTCTAAATTAAATTCGGTCAGATGCAAATTCAATCAATTGTTATCAGTTGCGAAGAGTGCCTTGCCGTTTTAAATGCAAACTTTCATTATTAATTGCACCGGCAGGTACTTATAATAATTAACGTAGAATTAAATTTTGATTCTAGTATACATACAGAATACTTACCATGGTATGTTAAACTTACACAGTGCTTGTGAAAACAGAAGTCTGACTAGGTTTATGTAATCGAGGGTTCAATTTTACTTATTCCGTGGCGAAACGTCGAGCAAAATTTTGAAACAAAGCTTACATTGCGGCTTTAAATGAATGCTATTATTTCTTAACAATAGCGCGCAATAATAACCGCAATATTTTCTTTTTGCATTCAAGGCAAAATTAAAATGAAAATGTAAAAATGAAAGCTTCGTTCGCAAATTAATTAATTTACAAAGAAATTGAAATTTAGTAAAAGCGTTCGAATTTTAAAGGGACATTTTCTAATTTAAGACGTTTTAAAATTAAGACATTTTCGATACCTACATTTATTCTAAGAGAAATTAATTCGTAGATATAAACAGCCCCAGACCGAACTGAAATTTTTTAAATAACAACAGTATGAGCGTTCAGTTTTTAGGTTACAAAACGTTTACCTATACCTACAGATGTTTTAGGAATAAATTGAGTTTTTTTTTAGTAAGTAGGTACAGAAAATTCGTTTCTTTTTCTAAGTAATTGTAAGCAAATATTGCAATCGTTTCTTGAGAGTTCTATTTTAGGGAAACCAAAATACAAGACGTCCTGTAAAAATAATAAACTGTAAGGACGTATCTTTTTAAGCAGGTAAAATAAGAATTATGTATTTTAAATTGATTAACAATAAATTTATTAAAGTACCTAATAGATATTGTTTTAATTAAAAAATATATAATGAAGTTTGTGCGTGTGATTTCATAATTAGGTATGTTTATACAAAATACCTAACATAAGTACCTATAAAATTATAAAAATACCTATATTTACTGTAAATATTTTCGTATACTTATGTAATACTAGACATCTGATATATACAGGGTATATTCAGCAATTTCTAGCCTAATTAAGGAATTTACATCAATATAATTAATGATTTGATTCCATTTATAAGTTTAAAATATGGGAACTGTTATATTTACAAGGAAGGTTAGGCAGATGTAAATCTCAGAAAAATTCGAATCTTTGCAGGATTGTAGTATTATTCAACCCTAATCAAGAGTCGTATTCCGTTCGTGCTTTTACGTGGTTTAAGAGGATGAAATCCACCTTTGAAAATTGGAACTTACTAATCTGTGAAACAACAAGAGCTATCGCCAACAAACTATATATTTTTGTAAATGGCTATTCAAGACCTTTATAATGATACAAAAATTAGGAATGAAAATTGTAAGGTATGGTACTGTGCGTCCGATGCGGTCTAGAGAACGCTTAGCTTAATAATGCTGCCGCTGCGACTGCCACTTGTCTGTAACAGACTATAAGAAAAAATTAGAATTTCTATATTTTTCTTTGTATTTCCTACTTTTTCTCGACATCGTTTTCCCTCTATGGTTAATTTCCAGCGTAGATTCTTCCGTTGACTGCGAACTTGTATTATTACATATTTATACCTACGTAAGGTAAAATTTCATTCGCGAAATTGAACCGTTGATAGCGTGAGGAAATCCCTCACCAAGACCTTAACCGAGTCCCTATCCAAGAGCCTAACCAAGCTCGATTTTCAAAGAATTTACACTTTATAAATACATGGAGAGTTAATCAACAAAGAAAGATCCTACTTTTCCTCGTCGTATTAATCCTTTTTGTTTATAATCCTTTTAGAGTACACAACACAACACATAACACTCGCGCACTCATTCGCAAAAAGGCCTTATTAACCGAACGAACACTCCTTGCACACGCGATAAAATACGACGCCGTAATTTAAAATTCGAACTACCGAAACAAGCACTACCGCTCTGTATCACTAACGCAAAAGATCTGAAGCGGTTTGCCGGAATTTTATATATAAATGCAGTCGAATTTATACGTGGATACTAGGAAATCCCGCTTATATTTTAAAAAACATTTAGCTTTTTGTTTGCACTCCGATAAGTTATCACGTGAAAGTAGGTGGCGCACATGTTTTTTATTAGTTGCTCTGTATCTTGTCGGTCGCATAAAAATGCGATTAAACTTTTATTTGGTTTATGGTTTGTAATAGGGGAATTTTTAGTGCTTAAGGGCACATGAATAGTTTTTAAATTAAAAATAGAAAAATTAAAAAAAGTACATAGTATAAAAATTTTCGGTCATTATCTGCCAATTTTTTTATCAAACTCCACTACGACCTCTGTAATAGCGTAAGCTCCCATCGCACAAAAACCTACGTCACACTACCAAAATTTTCTTAGTGTTTAAGAGTTAATATGGTGGGAAGTATTCAACCGGTGGCAGACTATTGAATTTTTGTTTCAATCATTTTTGATAAACTTGATACTTGATAAAATTTATTATAGACTTTAGAGAAATATCAATTATTTAGAATTATTGTGGTCAGTTTCGCAAACTTGGCAGTCCTCCCTCCAAATGAATACATTTTCAATATGTCACCTACTGTAAAAAACTACATGGCGTTTTTTTCAAATTGTAGTTTTCATTGTCCTTTACATGAATGTCTGTCGATGTAAAACTGTACCCAAGTAAGGCAAAAATTAGGGGTGAAAATTCGAAGGGATGACACCCCTTAGGATTTTCATCCCTAATTTTGGTATCATAATGTAGGTCTTGAACAGCCACTTACAAAAATATATAGTTTGTTGACGATAGCTCTTGTTGTTTCACAGATAATAAGCAAAATCGAAAAAATTCCAATTTTCAAGGGTGGGTTTCACCCTCATAAGAGTATGAACGGAATACGGCTCTTGAATAGGGTTGACTAGTACTACAATCTTGCAATGTTTCAAATTTTTCTGAGATTTCCACCTGCCTAACCTTCCTTGTTAGTAATAAGATCTAGAATGCTATCTTATAACAAGTTTTTATAACAAGAATTGTTATTTTGATTGTCTAGATTGTTGCAAATGTAAAAACAGAAACGCTAGAAAAATGGAACAGTTCTTGTTGTATAACAATGGGAGAATTCAGTGGACCTCAACAGCTGAGTACTGCCACATGGAAGGTTTAAATAAATAAACCAATTACACGCAGTGGCTGTGTGGCAGTGCTCAGCTGCTGAGGTCCACTGAACTCGCCCTACAACTGAACTACAACTGCAGTGTTGTATCGGTGCACAACCGGACTCACATTGCGTAATAAAAACTGTTTGTTTTATGTTCTGTATCTACAATATTCTTCTGTAAACTAAGTTCTAAAACACCCTGTAGATGCAAATTTAATTGAATTCACATAAAACATATGTTATGAAAAAAACATTAAATTACAAAGCAAAAACTAATTTTTAAAGAAAACGAAATTTCCCATAGACTTTTAAAAAAGAAGAAAATGTAGGTACCTACCTAATTGTAAGTAGAAAGTTTTTTTTTAGATATAAAGGTAAACAGAATTAGCTATATAACGACATTTATTAATTCACGAGTACGTTCTCAAAAACATATTTAGAGGGTCACATTTTTTGCTTCACATTTATTATCTCTACCTACAAAAATTCGATTTTTTATATAAAATTATACCTTTCTTTACATCTATTATTTTGGAATATCTGTAGGTACCTATATCGAATTTGTTATAAGTGCTTTTTTATTCCACGTTACTTATATAGACGGTTATAACAAAGTGCGCACATAAAGTTCGATCGATAGTAACTTTTATCAAATACTGATTGTTTATTCATGCTCTGAAATATTAGACATTGAAAAGTAAGGGGAAAATTTGTCTCATTGTAATATAAGTTAAAACGGCACCACCCTCAATCATTAGTCTACGTTTGATCTGACGTCTCTAGTCCCCAAATTATACGCTTCGCTACCATTGCCATCTATATTGGAAATATACCATTCGCTATACGTTAGTACAGTTTATTGAACAAATTTTAGGGCGTTAGTATTATGTTTAACTTTAGCGCGTAGATAAATTTCGTTAATGCCGATAGATTAAATATAATGTAATATTATTTAAATAATTTTAATTATTGTACTTATACTCCATTATTATTAAGTTTAAGTTTCACCTCGGAGCCGTGTGGCCTGTCGACTGGACTCACGGTTGCGGGTTCGAATCCCGCTGCAACCATCAACGTTTGTGAACGTGTAATACTAACAAGATTTAGAAATCAATTCCAAAAATAGACTGGCTAATTGGTGAGCCTAATTGGTGCCTTAAACAGGAAAATAAAGTTTGATCTCAAGTGCAGATGTTTAAAGTATCACAAACGTACATACGTACGTAATATCTATTGTGTGGAAGAAAGTTATTTGACATATCCTTTCCTTATTAAATCGAATAACTTATTATACAGGTAGATCTTATATTTATGTCTTCGAATTTGTCAAAACTTTTTATTTAAATAATAGGCGATTCTTAGACGCGTCGTGAGCAACTCACAAAAATAATTATTTCACGTCAAACAATTAATTAATACAATTTTATTTTCATTCGTTTGATGAAGTACGATCGTCCAATATAAACAAATTGTTTATTAACAAATGGTATCAATATTAAGTACATACCAATAGAAATACGGATACTTTAAACGTATACGAGTAGTATCGACCGTTTCCTTCCACTCCATAAACGCATTTTAAATAAAAGATGCAAGCCTATCAATTATTTATAATTGACTACATCCATTTTCAAACACGTTTAAGAAACATTCTGTATAACAAAGTACTCGTACAATATTTAGTTTGTATTAGAAAATGTATTTTTAATTACTTAATTGCTTTAAAATAAATAATTTTAAATGCCGCTTAAAAACAAATTGGTTTTTGAAAGCATTATTAAACAATTACTTATACGATTAGTTAAATTTAATTCAGTGCCTATTTTTTTATCAATTACTTTATAGTTTAAAATCACGATTATTGTGATGGTGACTGACAGTATTACGTATATAAGTAAGTCTATCAATAAACATTTTAAATTTACTTATCCTAAATTAATATTCATAGAAAAAATATAAATGAATCCTAGTAATGTTTAACAACTTTATAAGCTATGTTGTTTTTATTATCAAAAATCTTGGTTACGTCAATTTTATTAGCAAGAGAAACATATCGGTGGTTATTCCCTTTTACCTAACTTTAACCCCAATGTAGAGATTGATGCCGCCTCCACAAATTCAAATAGTAAGAGATGACAAAAGTGGTGTTATTCGAAAGTCAGGTAATTTGCTTTACAATGGTGTTTTCACTTACAATTATAATTAGCGATTAATTGTTTATCAACACAAAAATGATGATAATCAAAATGTCTATTCAGAACATTTCGGTAATGTTTAGCCAAAAGAACCAGTTAGTAATTCAACAAGACGGAGCTCCTCCATACTACGTATTGTCCTGTTCGACAGTAGGTACACATTTGGATCGACAATTTTCGGGCCAACGAATGCCGTAGTACTGCACCACAAATGACACTGTTTTGAAGCAAAACCTTTATTGTGTATGGAAAATGAAGGTCGGCATTTCAAATATTTGCTGCGTTGACAGAAAAAAAACTGATTGCCAATCTATTGTTTCTTTAGTTAGTAATTACTTGATAAGTAATTATTGGAATTTAAAAATGTAGTAAACACTATTCTAAAGAAAATTCATCGGACTCTCAAACGACACCCTTTTTAGCACCCCTTACTATTTAAAATTTTTGGGGTGACAACAACCCTCACTTTGGGGTCGAAGTTAGGTAAACGAAAATATGCCACTAACACGTCCCCCTTGCTAATAAAATCGATGCGTTCGAGAGTTTTCTGAAAAAAATTTAATTGATATGCTCCAAACGCATCGTAGTTAAGTAGAGAATCGACACGATATCGTATCATAAATTATCACGTAAGTACAAATGAACAAACGGTGTTTAATTTAAAGCCAAATTGTTTTCATAATAAATAAACACACATTGCGTAATAAATTCAATAACCCTGCGTATTTTCTAATTTCAGTCTCATCCCCTAAAACCAGTCAGGGAAAGTAACTATATTGTCAAGCCACCTGTCTCGGTAACATTTACTAAAAGTGACGTTCCCTTTGACATTATATTGCAGACCACGTTACATTATACGATCTGCCTGCAGTCACAAAAAGTTCCGCATCGAGTGCTGTGAGATTACAAAGCTCCTAAGAACTGACAGCCGACAAAGAAAATATGTAGAACCAAATAATATTTTAATACGACATCTATAGAAATAATTCAATAAAATTACATTAATAACAAACAAAGAAAAAAAAACATGTCGTTCCGTAAAACACAACAATTTCTTACAATTTGTTATTAGAAGCGTTAATTGTAACTTTGTAACAATTGCGAAAGATGTTAAAAAGACATGTAAAATTAAAAGAATGGGGTAAAACCGAGGACCACTCACTTGACAAAACGCAATTTCAAGCATCATAAACGACGGGATAAGCAAGCTCTCCAGGGAGGCAGTCGCAAGAGAGTCGCACAACTGTTTAATTAGACAACTAACATGAACGTGTGTTATTCATGAAGATGTCCCTATGCTATACATACATACAGGCTAAGGTGTTTTGAATAGAATTGGTTCTGGAACTGCAATTAAATTGGAACCGTTTCCTCAGAGTTATTGGAATTATTGTGTTTGTAGTTGTATGTATGTATGTAGCTACTTCAAGTTAACTTGGCTGAATAAAGTTCGGCCCGTGTTCAATCGGTATATTGTCTAGTCTAGACGCCTAACGTAATATGATTAGTGCAAATTGAGGATATCATTTCAGGCTGATACTGTTGCGGTTCAGTTGCTTACTTTTAGGTTTGAGTCGAGAGAGATGAGATCCAACTAAGTTATAACTTAAGGTGATGCGAGTTTCTAACTAATTTGAGGTAAAGGAGCCCCGTCGCTGCTGGTGTAGATAATTGAAATACAAGCGCTACCTATTCAATAATTTATCGAGATATCTAGTTCAGTATTTCGGTAAATCTAATAAAATGATAACTATAGGTATCACCTACCATAAATAATATGTGAATTATCTTAATATTTTAACAAATCAAGGCTGTATTTAACTTGTAGAGCCTTCGCCTCTTCCTACATATATATGCATATATCGCATATTATGTTAAAAGTTAATTTTAAAATTTCATTTCAGAGATTATACGTTATTATATTACCGATGCAAGATAATAAATTAGAACTTTGTAAATTTATCTCGGAATTAAACCGGATTTATACGTATAATGAATTAACTATACATATATCTATACCGAAATTAAAACTTTTTATAGGGTGGATACCTATATTTATAAATTTTGCAAATGTTTTAAAACTTTAAACAATAAAAACGTTTATAATTTTATTTATAAATCATGTTAAAACTTTTAAATTTAATAATTCACGTCGCTATAAATCTTGCCCCTAAATGTGGATTTTAATAAATTTACGTATAGATGGCGTTTTGGCAGAACGACTTAACCCACAAAAAGTAAATTTTACAGGAGCGCGCATTTTGTGCTGTAGTGTAACTATAAGCAAATATTTCCCGGAAACCGCGTATAACACTGAAAAAAATGTTGATCATAGTATTAATAAACGCTGATTATAGACTGTTATTTCGTTGCCACAATAAACTATTGTTTGTTTTAATGAAACATTATGTACACAGTTTTAATTACTTTATCACGGGATTAATTAATGTTAAGAATCAGTATTCATTGGTAAAATTGAAAATTTTTACATTGTAAGAATGAATATTTTTATTACATATACGAATTCGCATAGTAATTCCCATTAACAATCGGTTCAATATTCATACGTTGTATTAAAGTTTTATATTATTAACTAAGCAACTACACGTTTTATCAATCATCGATTAGAATCACAGTTTTGATGTATGGTTGATAAGTTAATTCAACGTTGGTTAAGATTGTGGCGTAGCAGTAGCTAGGAGACTGAATAATAATAGGAACTGTCAAAAACCAAAAAGAATTAATAAAGCTGTTTAAAAGTAATTACGTTGAATTCATATAAAAGTAATTCACAAGATAATGAATTTGTTCTACGAGTCAAACATTTTTTGACAATATTAATAACTCGCGTGTGTTTATCGAAGTGTGTTGATATTTCTGTAAGGTATATATAAAATAAATTTATATAAATAAAGATACATTTGAGCTACACTTAAACTTTCATATTGGTTTTGTTGTAGCACAAAATGTTTTGAAAGTCATTAAACGACATCACATTAAGAGACTTTTAAAAATTTTTGTTTGAACATAATCTCGAAGAATGGCGACAGTCAATTGGAATACCATTGATGGATTATTGGAATGCCTTCGAGATCCTCATGTTCATCTATCAGGACACCCACACCACCTGCAGACAAACTGCGTTTTGCACCTTATATGTTAAGATCTTCAAGTCCAAATGATAACATTTCAATCAAATTAGCAAATATTTTGAATGAAACTGTAAAAGGAACCATGTTGGAAGACTATTATAATAAATTTTCAAAATTTCATGACGATCAACGAAATTTAATTATCACCACAATTGCGCAGTTTTTTGAAGAAAAAGGTTTACAAATGACTTTAGCTACAAGCCACCGACTAGAGCAAGAACTTTTAGAAAGATTCCCCAACGAAAAATTGGTAAGATTCTTAGGCTGGTTTCAGACGGACGATACAAGTATGCGATTCTCGTATGATGGATACAGAATTAACATTACAACATATGTAGCCTTTCAGACGGTTGATACGCAGCCGACAAAGAATCGCATACGCGTATCCTCGTCTAAAACAGGCCTTAGTGTTTCAACACCGGAATTTTTTTAAGTTTTTATTCCAAGAGCAAGCAAACGAGGAAAAATATATAACAAATTCTGTAATTTAAAAACATTTAAAACTGCGGTTTCCAACCATGTACTGCCGCAAACACAAAAAAAGGTCGCACAAGAGAGAAAGTCTAGATATGAAAAAAATTTTGGTAAGTAATTGTACTGTTTGTATTCGTACAGTATAATTTAATGTACTTTGTTTTCAGTACCTGGAAGACGACGTAGAGAGTTGCATAAAGGCTTTAAAATATGATAATGTAAGCATAGAAGAATTTGATAATCGTTGGAAGGCATGCATGCACTCAATACCGCTTACAGCAAATTAAAACTCTTGGCAATACTGCTGCTATAATGGACCATTGGCCGTTTTATAAAATCCCATCAGGTTTTAGATTGGTAAATATTTTTAATTCGCAATTACTTCGAACATAATTAATTTTTATCGTGTTACAGATTGATATGGATTTTAAAATTGCCTTTGAAGATGCCGAAGATGGCCTTCTTAACAAATGGCAACATTATTATTGTTATTGTTATTCACCTGTATAGTTATAATTCATTACATCAATAATTTTGTGTATTAAATATAATAATTTGATATACGTTAAGTCAATAAAATCCGTTATTAATAATAAGTGTTCATTAATGCAATAAAATGTCATAACTGAATAAATGAAACAAAATCATTCAGGCTATGAATGCGCGTTTATTCACACAAAACATTTGATTGGTTAATAAATCCAGTTATAAATCGATGAAACATTTTAATAAATGTTCATTAATACAATAAAATATTTTAATTGAATAAATGAAACGAAATCATATAGCCTATGAACGCGCGTTTATTCACACAATGAATATTTTATTGGTTAATAAATCTAGTTATAAGTAAATCAAACATGTTTAGTTGGTTTAATGAAAGCGATCTTTGGACGAGTTTTAATGCTGTTTTTCATTAATTCAACGTACGTTTTCATTGTATATACGTCAACTTTTGGTTCAGTGAATAAACCATATCTATAAAAGATATAGATATTAGATAGATAGATAGATATTTAATTAAATTGATTCACAATCGGTAGCCATTAATTTGAAAATACTTATTTAAAAGGTAAATAATAAATAATTATGAATTTTTTATGTGGTGTATCTTTAAAAAATTGTTTATTTTTAATCCATTTATGGATCGTAAATGTTTTTGTAATAAATATTTATTTTTAAAAATTGTCTTATCTAATCTTATTGTTCGAAGAATACGGTAAATTCGTACTATACGTTACCACATTATTAAGTTTTCAAACACTTCTACTATGTATTCCTTAAAAAGACGCATTCCATATTATATACGGCAGAGCGAAAACATAATTTAACGGAGACCTCAATATTTATAATAATAATAATAACAGCACTTTTCATTACACGCTTTTCTTTACTAAACCTATATCAAGGAGTCACCATTAATTTTAGAAAATATGCTTAACGTTTATGAGTTTTTGTACATATATTGTATTTATTGCTCAATAAAAAAAAACATAATATTCTGAATATCAGATTAGAATTTCGTGTCGTGCCACTATTATAAGATGTCATGAAAAAATAGGTAATATAAAACGTACTGTTATTACCTTGTGATTATAATAAGATATATGTGCCCCGGAATAAATTTAAATTAAACAGAGTAGTTATGCATCCTTGAAAAAGATAATAAAAATCTAAATAAATCAAAATTTAACCGAAAGTTACAGATAATTGCAACAGATTTCGTCTCATCGGCGAAACTATTTTATCAAAAGTACGTACACGTAGGTACCTATAAAATATCTACATGCGTTGTAATAATAGTCCATGTAGTAACAGCTGGCATAAAAAATGTCGCCCTCATATTCCCTACACGTGTCGTAATAACGTAGGGAATTATAAGTCCAAAGTCCCCAAAATAGCTATAAAATAGCGTATTAGCCGTTATAGATTATTGTTTTTCTTGGGGCCCCACCAGAAATGGCCGACGTTTGTTAAAAAATTTGTATTAATCCGCAACGTCGGAAAAATAATAAAAGCCAACAAAGGTTCTGCGAAAGCTCATGTCGCGGTTTAATGCGATTGGATTTTCTAAGGCTTTGCGGTATTTTTGTTGTCCTTTATCAACCGCAATCCGATTACAAAATATAAAAATAGCCGCCACATTCTATATCGAACTTCAATAAATAGCGCACGTCCAATTTTAAACACGTATCGGCCCTAACGCGGAAGATGTAGATATTTTTGTTAACGAATCGTTTGATAAGGAGAACAACTGTAACGTTATTACCATGGAATAAAATATTAAACAAGTTACGCTTGCTAAGTAACTGTTGATTTGATAATGGGTTCGTACATCACATCGTGTCACTTTACGCACGCTATTTCGTGCTTCGTCATTCTAAATAGGACCGTGATAATATCTTATATGGGAATACCCCCACAGATTTAATTAAGACTTATTTTTTCCTCACCTTAATTTGCAAAGAAAAATGTGTCGAATCGAAAGAGATTAATAAAATCTCGATTCAAATTGAACGAAACACGGACGTTTCCATGTGACATTCGAAATTTAATTCTAAAATAGACGCAAGCGCCAAATCATAATCAAAATTGAAACATTTGTAACTTAATATGAATCAGATTACAGACAATAAAATATATAAGTATGTACAGTGGACATCTGCTAAATCGTTCGACGTTTGGGCGGATTTACTTTTCCGGGTTTCTATATAGCCACGCGTCTTTTGTTAATTTCTGCCGCGTAATGGTGGGTTCACACCCAGTTATGTGTACGACCCTATTTTATGAATGACATATTTTGTACCTACACGTTAACATAGATTAATACTATTATAAAGGATGTATTGTATTACAGGACTGCTAGTAATAGTAGATATACATATACAGAGCACTACAATGGTCTTTAGTTGTGATTGTTATAGCGCAAGTTGCACTAAAGTATAATTGTTGATGTTTTAGTAATGCGAGGTAGATAATTACGTTGAAAACAGTAAGCACGCATATAATTCTTGTATTTGTCTATAAATTCTTAATTTTTTACCTAATAATTTCCTTCGTACATACCGGGTATCAACGAGATCATTAGTACCCTTCTTTTGCCCGTTGTTTTTCAAGTTACCGAAATGAAACTCGGCACAGTTGATAAAGACGCAAAATTCCATATTTTTGACATAATGTGTGATTTTTTCGGACTTCCAGTTTGACCGGAAGTGACAACAATTTCCGATTTTCAAATGAAACCCCCTGTATATTATTGCATTTTTGGCATCCTGGGAAAGTTCCGAATAAGTTAGCATAGTTTTGGAGAGAAACAAATTTTAAGTTCGAAAAATCATACATCACGTCAAAAATATAGCATTTTGCGTCTTTATCAACTCTGTCCGGTAGCGTTCCATTTCGGTAGCGCGTTAACACGACATTTATAGGACCCGTGTCCGTCAAATCAGCGAAAATTCCGGATTACCCAAAATATGCACATAACTTAAAGATTATTTAATAAGAGAAAAATAATACAAAATTTGACTACTACCTACACATAAGTCTCAAAATGTATATTATGTACCTGTTAGGTACCTAATAAAGGCTAAAAGTTAATTGGGTAATAAAAAGTTACCTTTCAAAATTAAAAAAGTAGTCTAAAAATGTAAACATACACCTTCGCTTATCGAACGAGGTTCGACGGATTACAAGGGCTGTTGGACTAACGAATGTCGTATCGACGCAATTCTACCGAATAAATCAAATGCCTATAAGTCAAATTGTGATTAAATAAATTTAATGAAATCATATAGTGAAATATGATCGTGTTATAAATAAAAATAATATTAATTTTCATTTGTTCTAATATCAAAATTAACGAGAATTTGTATGCTACATCGGTGTGCTTTTTTTTAAAATTTAGATTCTATCGATAAAACAATAGATTTATTTAAGCATAAGACTGCGATGTTATACAGATATTTGCGGTTTTCATATTACAAGTTAGTCAGTCATCCGTAATTTGTAAGATAAACCAATTATTAATACTAATGAATCAACGTAGAAGACAGATCGAGAATTTAAATTAGAATTGCTATTCTTATAAAATTTAGTATTTTATTCAATAATATTTCGTCATTATGAAATAAATGCCAAAAAAAAACACGGAAAATTAGACAATGGTGCTTTACTTAAATTAGAAAATTCGTAATTATGCATATCAGAACAGTTAATTATAACGTATTTGTTACGTAATGTATCGTTCACTAGGTATCGAGAAATTTGTAAAAGGTCAGCACGTATAGCTAGTTTAAATTATGGTAGGTAGACCTAGTTCGGCTTTACGCCGTGTTGTTAGACATATATAAATCTTCACCTGCTTTGCTAATAACAAGGTAAATTAGAGATATCTTTATTTCCCGTAACCTAAAGCAGCGACCCTATCATTAATAAAATTGTGTTTTTTTAATAACTATATTAAAGATGACGCTCGGATATTTGGAGCTCTAAAAAAGAGGTAGGTTCCCGCTCACAACCAGTTTTTATTAGATCTTGTTAGTACAGCTGCAGTTAATGATATAAAATGAAAGATAAAACAAAAACATGACTTTCTCGTAATTATATAGGTAATAACAATGTTTTCTAGATGTTGAAATAAAAAAGGTAAATTCTAAATATTAAGAACACTTACCTTAATCTCTAATATATCTGCGCGTTATACTTTGAAATGCATATTAGGTAGGTACAACACGTGCGAATCTAATTTGTAAACAGTTTATTTGCCGAAATTGTTTTATTTACACCTAAAACAGCAACAAGACGTCTCAACGATGTTTTACGGTTCATTACAAGTTATAACAACTGAACGTAGTTTCAAGTTATGTTAGTGCAATTTACTTTCATAATTAAAACAAACATAATATATTCGTATCTTACAGGCATAAAGATAAAGCCTGCAATATACGGCAGAAGTTAGTTATGCAACTATATATGGAGGGATACCTTTCGACGCGTAGATAACTTAGTTTAGGACGAGAGCAACATTTATAACGTCATTTAATAAAATTTAATTACACCGTAGAAATAAACAAACACAGGTACCTAGATATATTTTAATGTGCAAAAAAGCGAACGTAATTTGTTCTCTGAAGTTACTACATTTTATTATACATTTGCGGCTTGCATTTTTTAATAAATTGAAAATATTAGCACCCAGGGGGAAGAGGATAAAGCAAAAATGTAGAAACACGTACCTCAACGTACACTCGTCTGATATACATACATAGCAAGCCATGCTAAAAATTTTACTACCAAAACCGAATTTATTTTTCAGAGTATGTTGTCGAAATCTTGCATAAAACAAAATATCTTTTTTTTTTGCTATATCATTTTGATATTCACGTAATTATCGTGATAATAATATTTAGAAACACTTGATAACTTCAAATACATATGGCCTATCCAAGCGCATAAATGATTCACGTCATCAATAAAAGGTTAGTACTAAAGGCTATAAAAAGTTACCTTAATTTTATAATGCGAAAAATAACAGTGTACGCTTAAATAGCAGTAATTATAATTTTTGATTTAAGGATTTTTTTAGTAAAAAGTGCTTATTTTTTTACTACACGTTTATTATTTATCATCAAAAAGAACTAGTAATATACCAACAATAAATAAAAAAATTATAGAAAGATATAGAAACATTTTTTGTTAATAAAAAACTGACATTATTTTAATGTCCACATCAAAAACGAGTTCTAACGATAATTATTCAAAAAAAAAAAAAAAGTTAAAGTAAATGTTACACTAAACCAACGAAGAAGAACAAACGCGAGGAAAGCTGTTTTTGCTACTGTATGATACAGTAACAGGTACATACACGAAACTTGGGTACTTTTTACAACTAAGGGACTTCTTGCACGTAAATATGAGCGTTCCTATAGTAACGGATATTAATTCGACTGGTTAGGTACGTTTTAGAGAAAATCTGACGGCAGCATATGAAAATACGGTCAATTATGCACAAGATAGTTTAAGGAATCCAAATTGGCAAAAATATCACTTAGGGACTTTTTGTAAGAAGCCCTTCAATTGTGATTTTTTCAATTTAAAAACTTAATAATGGTAATCTTCAGAGACATTATGGAACACCTAAAGTTCCTTCCTATAGATACTTAATTAAATGTTCAAAATACAATCAATAGATTTTGAAATAAATTCGAAATACAGTGAAACCTCACTAAGACGACCACGTTCGGTGCGACTTAAAACTGGTCTTATCTAGAGGTGATCGCTTAAGGTAGAATGAGAAAATAAAAAATAAAAATATGTACTTATACAGAACCTTGTAAAACAAGGAAAACATGTCAAAAATTTCTCGTTTTATTAAACGAACGGCATTAAAACACATTAAAAATGTATGTTTTATAAAATCTACAGTGACCGGCATAAAATTGGACACAAATGGAATTTTTTTTTTATTTGAAATTTCTCAAAAAATTTATTCTTTGTAAAAATTCTTACATAATTCCAAATTCAAAATACACATGTAAAAATTTGAATACAGCCTTTCCTATACGAGGAACGTTCAAAAATATGGAATCGGCTCAAGAGTAAAGTACCTAATTTTTGAAAATACAAAAATGTTATTAGAAGAATTTTTTTAGAATTTCAGGAAGATGTCAAATACGGCACTTACGGCCACTTGTTTCAAAAATATCAAAATATCCTGGTTACAATATCAATATCTAAATTTGCCGGTCCCAATTAAAATTCGCAAATACAGAGATTCTAAAATCTTAATTTTCCGAATAAGTGGTCGTTATAAAAAAATTTGACGGTCGCGGTCGGGTTAGAGAATAACAAACCTTATTAAATAAGCTGTTTTAAAACTGTTCCTACAGATACAGGTCGCTTTTAGAGGTGATCGCTTTAAAGAGGCGGTCGTCGCGAGAGGTTTTACTATATTTAAAACACAGTCAGTTTTTTTTCATATTTACTTATATGACGAGGGTTTAGAAAACAATTTAATATAAAATCTTATTTTGGTAAGTATATTTTGTACAATAGAATAAACGAGGAGAGCTTTTTCATCCAACGTATGTGCAGTTAAATTTCCAAATCGCTAACATCCGAATAGAAAAGTCCTCCAAACTAACAAAAAGAAACCCTTATGCAATACAGTTCGGCTTTGGCAGAGTGAAACTACTATTACTACTCGTCTATTCAATTCAATTTTCTAGATAAGTAGGTATTTGTGATTTAATTTTGTTTACGTAAAATATAGAAAAAGAAAATGGAAATGTAATAAAACGAAAACAATTTGTAATAAGTTGAGGGAACGTATTTAAAATAAGAAGTAGATAATAATAATTTAATTAATTACTAAGTGCTATAGGTATATTGTTAAAATTTGCTCATTAATTGCAGTTAACTACTATAAAAAATGTAATACATATAATACTCATAGTAAAAGGTAACAATACAATTGAAGTACTTATTACTTTATCGATGCAATAATGTCGATCGGTCAAGCTGACTGATAATGTGGCATGGACTTAAAGGCTGTGTTAATTTATATATTTTTCATAGTAATCTTCGGACAAAATCTTCTACGCAACACGTTGTAAAATGATTAGTTTTCTGCACTCGACGTGTTGGACCACTCGCTCACGCTAACGAATGGTCGAGCTAAAAATATGCTCATTTTGCAACTTATCACATAAATAGTTAAAAGTAATATGCGACATATTTTAATTATTTAACGGTTTCGAATTGTTTTCTAAGGCCTTGCGTTTTAATTAAAATATAGGTGGGTACTTTTGAAACGTAACAATAATAATTGAGTTTGCGGCTATTATTTTTAAAAAAACTTCGGGCTTGTTATTTAGATAGTCTTTAACGGGAATTTTCTGCATTAAAAAAAATTAAAACAATTAATTTACAATTTAAAGTACATAAATTGAAATAATTTAAAATACAATTTAAAGTTCCGTTTTTTACTTCATATAGATATATAGGGTTATTTTCTTTATACAAGTATAATATAGTAATAACTGATGTTAACGGTTAAGTAAATTTAGCTTTCAATGTTTTCTTCCATCTTTTATAACAACAAATATGTACCTACTTAGGTATACCTTTTTAGGAATGTTGGTTTAAGATTCACTCCATGTTTTTATTTTATGCAAATAGTAGATATGTGCTAGTGTACGGTAAACTTTAAATTGCAATTTATTTAAAAAATATATTCATTCTGTCAGGAGTATAACATTTATGAAAAATTAGACAATCGCCTACATATTTAAATCGTCATATTTTTTGGAACAGGTAGGTAGGTACCTACAATTGCGGCACATTCTTAATTTACATAAAGGTTCCATAATTTTTCGGTGCACGATATAAAATTCTGGGTAGTTCCGCCATCAAATGTTATTCAAAAAGAAGATTTTAAAACCGCGGAAAACCGCCGGTGAAAACGTTTGTACCGGTCCGTGTATATAAAGCAGAACGTACATCAATCTTATTTAGGTTCCCTCCGGTTTTATTAATTATCAGTGCAAAACCGACCAGTGAAAGCACGGATCCTCCACAAAGATTATACTAACAAATCAACGGCTCCAGAAGTTACCCCGCAATAAAAAATATTTATAAGTTTCAAATACGCCTATTTAGCAAACATGATTATTGTTATATTTTTTGTTGGAAAAATTATTGTGATAAGTAGGCTTTATTATGTATCTACCTATTCGTACCTATACAAAGTTAACATTTAAAAAGCTCTAATTTACCTAAAAAAGATTAAACTGATAAAAATTACATTTCATTACACCTATATATTGCGAATTATAATTAATTTAGATACAATACGTTTGCGGGTATTTTTAATATCATTCAAAATTGTTTACCTTTAAAAAAAATATTTATTTATAGGTAGATATTTTTTAGGTGGACTGCCCCGCAAATTGTGATTTATGTACACGCGTTGAAACTCCCGATACAAACAAAATCGACGTGGTAACGAGAAAAAAGGTTAAAGTTAACTGGGTTTCTACATCATATCAACTAAATATTTAATTAAAAAGTATTATTATTTAATCGTTTACCGAAATATACTACTCGTTCTCAAACAACGAGCAACTTTACTATTGTTACCTATATTAATTTTTTTTCTCAAAGCAAGCTTATGTAAGAGCTATAAAAAAGTTTAGATACTTAAACGTGTAGGGCTATAAAAGATTTATATTGAAGAAATTGACAATATTTTCCGTTTAGTTGTTTAATAATAAATTGGTAAATTTATTATAAAAGAGCGAGTTTAAAAATTAACGAACAACAGAGGCACATAACAAAAAAAATGTTACAACTTGTACGTATTACAACACGTATACAAACACAACGTTTTATTTACTGTCCAAGATCGCTCATTTGTTAAAAAGCGTAGAAAAACATTTTTAATTCAACTCGCACAATCATTTATAAAAGTTTCTCTATAAAATAATAATTTCGTATTACTAATTTACGAAAAATGGGATATTCTTGGCAAATATTCGATTAAATTTATGAAGGCTACTAAATTGTGTTGTTTCCTTAGAATTGTTGTAACAATTGTTTTCTATGGAGATTTTAATAGTCACTTTTAATCAAATGTCTATGTATCTGTAATAATATTTTGTGAGTAATTTTTAAATATATTTTTTTTAAAATGCATATCCTATACTAATTATACATATTTTCAACTTTAATGAAATCCAAACTGTATCATTTTTTTTAAATGTAAAATTACACAAAACCAAATCCCAAGTGTTCGTTTCTTATTGTATTACGCAAACAACTAATTAGTAGAATTATTAAACTGTAATAAACAACATGTTTGATGGAAGCGGAGTCGTCCGCCAATAGCGCCGATGCGATGTGACAATAATTTCAGTAGCAATAACTTGAATAATTGACGGTCCAGAAATTTCCAACTGAATATTTGAAGAAACGGTTGATGATATTAGTAATTATCAAGCGTTACAACTGACAACTATATTTAAATAATAAAGATTTTTTACATTTAGATATAACATAATTATAGGTACTAATGTAATTTTAAGTTTAGTACATCAATATTTTTTGTATAAAAATCAAAACGAAGTAGAGAAGCTATTCAGAATACTTTAAGAAGGTTTCGTGAAACTAGATCCCTTCAGTACCAGAAACGCCAACAAAAAAGGTTTGTACATAACATATTACGTCATTTATTCGATGATATTGCTTAAATATGACATTTTTTAACTTTAATCGTGTTTCACAATGTAATGTTGTTATCTAACCACACAATATTTTTATAACATCGTATAGAGAAAAGATAGTTCTTCCAAAACAATGTAAAAAATATACAGGGTGTCATTTAAAAATAAAAAGTCGTATATATTACTGCTCAAATTTCATTAAGTCTTGAAGTAAAATAAATGTACAATAATATACAACATATCATTCTAAATATCTTTTGTTAAAAAATATTTTTCTAATATGAATATTTAACGAACCAATAGGGGGGTGCAACTATCTTAACTCATCCTGTATAATATAAAATGTATATCTAGTTAAATAACTATAAAGAATAACATGAAAGAGAATATTTATTTAATTTAGGGGTTATTTTTGATATTTCATTATACGTATAGCACTTATTTAACACAAGATTTGCGGTAAAATTACTATAAAATGCGGGAAATGCCTACCAGAGTCATGTTCAGGGTTTGCGGAAAACTAAACATTAAAGCAGTAGGTAAAGAAAACCAAAGAATGCTTAGGAAAATTGAGGTTTAAAGCGAAATTATCTAAATTAAAAAACGATGTAGATAAATGAATTTTACTTTCAGCATTAGATAATGGATATTATTACATTTCATGGGCAACCTTCTCCCGGAACAATTTTTTTTGTAACAAATTGCAAGATACAACACAAGCAGTGGCAATTTTGAAACGGAAATGATGTAATGCTATCGAAATACATCTTTAATAAGAAACGTTAGCAGTACCGTTCATCTTGGAAACAACGGCCTTTTAATAAAATTATAAGAATAGTAGGGTGTATTTATTATAGTTAGATAAGGAACGATTAAACTGTATACTTTGATAATACCGTTATCGTAAGGTTTTAATGAGGTTATTGTTACTTGACTAAATGGTAAACTACTCTTCTATTAAAATTCTACCTTTAAAATCGACAATTAAAGTTTATTCTAAATTTTAATACATTCTAAGTGCACTTCGAATTAAAATTAGAACGGCATGGTTATTTTCAAACTAATATATTACGTTGATGAAGATCTTAATTAAATGCGCATCCCTTCCGCTTTACGTACCTGTATCTATTTTTTATTACTTCGGCCATCAAAACTTATTTAAATTGTAAAACGAATATTACTACATTTATTTAATTATTACGAAGGAAGTTATTTAACATAATTGGTAGATGATTCGTGTTAAGTCGTTGTAAATATAGGTACGTAAGATGCGTCTACGTGAAGAAACAAACGAGATAAAGAAGTTCGTAGGTGGCGTGGCGTGGCAAGTAAATTATCGTAAGCCTCGCGCGTGTGTGTGAACGCAACTTTAGGTGCAATGTTCACACGACTTCTTAACAATTTTCGATGCCCATCAACCCGAATAATGTAAATGTTTTAATATTCTTCTAAAGTTTGGCATTGGAATTTTATTCCTACATCCAGTTAGGTTATTGTACTTTGAACTTAATATTATTTTTATTTTAAGGGGATTCGATCCTTAAACCGTTAGTTTCACGAGCGCGACACGCTTGGTCACCGTCGCGCCGGTGTTCTCTCCCAGAAATTTGTTTTCAAACTACAGCTCCGAACTAATTTTTCCCTCAAAGTTGTAACACAATGCCTGCACGTTGAGTCGAGTTTCAGAATTGCCAATTTGTTATCTGCAAACATTATTTTGTTTGCACAGTTTTTGTGTTTACACACACACCTAACCCATTTTATTTGGCACGCCAAACTGTCCGCAATATTATACGAAGTACCTATACGCTTGCATAAATTAATAGATATACTAAACATTTGTTACGAGTTTTTTTAATAAAAATTAGAACAATAAAAATTAAATAACCGATCGTAAGTATGTAATGGTACTACTTATAAAATATTTCAAAATTTAGGCAGCCACCGTAACTGCATTTACATATTTTCATATAAGTACCTAAATCTTAAAATTAATTTAAGATTAAGAATTAAAAATTAAGAAATAATTTGGAACTAGACTGGGTGCTTTTGTTAATATTTGAAATTTTTCTCACATTTTTTAGGTGAATGCAAAAAAAATTATCAAGTAAAAACGTAGTGAGAAATACCTGCCCGTAAATTATTTATAAAATTCAATGTCAACAGACCTTACGATAAAAGGTGAAAGAATGCATCGTTAGGATGCAAACGTCTATTCAAACTTGAGCATTTGTTTTCACGTAGGTACTGATTAGATAACAACGTTAGTCACCCACCTGCTCGATATAACGAATGGATTTATAATTGCTCAATGTTAACTACACTAGATCAACTTGCGATTAAATACCTTAAGATTAATGAGAATATGAAGATGTATTTACAATATTATAAAATAAATAAGTCCTTCTATTCTACCGAACTTGCAGAACTTCCTACCCGCGAGAAACCGGACAACTAATTATAACTCGAACAAAAATGTTGCAATTTGATTGCTGGCGATTTAGTCGCGGCACGAAAAAGGTAACAGTTTAGATACTTGCGCGACGCCAAAACTATAAAAATCATCTTCTAATCAACGCTAAGGATAATCGCAACTAAATTGCAAGCGGAATTAAAAAATCCTACCTTTAAATGTTACAGATCGTGGACTGCATCATCGAAACGATTTCCCGGTAAACTACAAACATAACCGGCCACAACGTCACTAAAAAGTTAACAATTGCAAAATGCACGCGTCGTTGTAAGTACAATCTGCATTAATACATACACCGCGACGGTTTGATATCAACTAATATTGCCGTTGGACGGCAAAGTGCAGGAGGCAGCGAACGCGAGTTATCGCGCACCTCTTCGACGAAGGAGCAGACCGGCCGGCGCAAGGCTTCCAGTTGGAAAACTCGCAGACTTTTCCGTTCGGCACGCCAAGATTTTCCTTCGCACATTTACCCTTTCCCAGACTTACTCGACTTCGTTAGAATTATGGCATTTTTTTTGTACGGGATAAACGAAATTTATGTTGATTAAAATGGTGCGAATGTAATAGAATCCCAGATTTACATACCCGCGACGATGTGACCAACCTTATGAAAAAAGTTTCTCTGATTTTATTAGCGTCGTAGAAAACACTCGAGCGGTAATAAGAATTTCTGAAACATAAGCATTCTGGTACTATAAGTAATCAAAACCGTCGCTAACTTTCCTGTTATTTGGACGTAACGGAAATAGTCGAATTAATGACGAGAAAGAAATTGAAAAGCTAGAAATAATAAATTTCGAATGAAACATTTATTCTGTTTATTAATCGATTAAAACGTTACCTACCTATAATTTTGAATTTGAAATATTTAAAAATTTTATTACTTTTACAGTAAAATATGCTTGGGTTTTTGATTATCCTTGCGTAAAAAATTAAACTCATTGTCACGTTATCTTTAAATAACGGAGCAGCTGTTATGCGAAAATAAAATATACAAGAAACTAATTACAAAGGCAGGAAAATGTAAAGTAACTTTAAGTTAAATTTTAAATACACATGCATAAGGTATATAACGACAAACTTAAAACAACAAAATGTTTATGTTAATTAATACGTATAAAACGTGTGATATTACACATTCAAAATATATAAAATTTTCATTTTGTTCACAATGACCGTCCATTGTTTAAATAAAAGCTACCACTAAGCATTTTGTACTAGTAAAATTAAAACACTTTTATAAACAAGAAAATAAAATAATGCTATTAAAATCTAAATTAGATTATAAAGGTTCGTTATACTTGGCCGTTGCCAAAATCTGGGTTTTTAAAAACGTTCAAATACGCACACGAACAGAATACTAAGGACGTAACAATTTTAATTAATAATTTAAAAATTGACTTTTTGCATTTAATTAAAACAATGTCGGTATCCATTGCAGGGCAATTTTGAATTAATTTTTATACACGGTAGTTAGAATATTTTTAATTACATTTTTCACTGTTATACAGTGTGAAAAGACAGTAACGGATAAATTCGATAACTTCGTTAAAATTAATTTTCTGGAAAAAATCTCGAAGGGGTGCAGCGACATTATACTATACCATTTTCATCCTGTTACATCATTTGGTTTTAAAGTTATTACGTCATCGATATATGTTTTTTAAATGACAACCTATTTTTTTATGATCGATTTCGGTAGTACATTTTATTTAATTTTCAACGGTATAAAATTTTCAATATGTTACATTTGAAAAATATTAAAAAAAACCTTAATTAATAATTCGACAGAGATTAGATTAATATCCCCTCAAACTCTTCAGAATGTGAGAAATAAATAGTATAAATTTTTAAAGGGTCGTCACTTTGAACACCTAAAACTGTTATTTCTATGCTTATTATTGTAATTGATGTCATTGATTTAGAGTTTTTTTTCTGCTTAATCAATTTACTCTCTTTTAATTCTAATATACTCAATTTTATTCAAATGTAATGTTGTTTTGTGCAGTAACAAATTGCAAATTAAATCAAATTATTTTGAAAATTTTAACATTTTCAATATTTGAAATTTTAAGCTATTTTTCTTAATTTTATTCAAATGTAATATATTGAAAATTTTATACCGTTGAAAACAGAAACAATAGGTTGTTATTTAAACAATATATATCGACGACGTAATAATTTTAAAAAAAAATGACGTAACAGGATGAAAATGGTGTAGTATAACGTCATGTAATTACAATTGTTACACCCTTTCGAAATATATTTCAGAAAATTAATTTTAACGAAGTTATCGAATTTTTCTTTCCACACTGTACCTACATATTATTCTATCAAAAATTATACTAGTTAGGTATTCGGTGTGTACATATGTACCTATGTACGTATCTAATTATTTGTTTTAAACTAAAGTTCACGAAGCATTTTTACATTTTACACTACACAAGAAACGGCGCCAATTATTTAAATAAATACTTTTAATCTTTTTATTAAAAACCCATTAAAAATTATTTTTATTAAACGATAAGTGGTAACCTGATTGAAGTATTTTCAAAACCATTAGGTGTAGTAGGTGGTTTTTAAAAACTTACTTTCACTTTTCTATTATATTTCTAATTAAATAATAATTAGTCGGACTAATAATATTATTTACTGATGCGAAACCGTGCTCTATTTCAAGGTTATATATACAGTAAGAGTCAATAGTGTGCTCATATTTTCGTAGGCTACTGTAATTACCTTGGACCTTTGTTGTTAGTAGTTAGAAGAAATAACAACTAAATCAAAAAGTTTTTATAAATAATTTCCAAATAAATTGAAAAATGTATTTTTACTTTTAGCGGACGTAATGTGTTTGGGAAAAGCGACAAAATTTTTATTAAAAAATTATATTAGATAGGTATTTATTTTGAAACTTTGTTTTTGAAAACAATGCACAAGTTTAGTAATTAAAATCAACATAGTAGTAAGTAAATATTATATAATTTATCTAAATAAAAGTGAACTTGAAAAAGTTAAGACGTTTAAGGTAAAACGTTTTAACTTCCAACAATTATAACTTTGAAAATTAAATTAGGCAAGTGTTTTTAAAATTCGTAGATTATTATATTATTTAATTTAACATTTGTGTATTAAAGTTTTGATGAGATGCAAAGGGTGGTATACGCAATATCTAGCCTATCCAAATGTCAATCTTACCTCAACACCCGTGCGTCCTACTTTCGCGAACGAGACTCCGACGTCCAAAGATTGGCGGCATAGCCATAAAAAGAGACATATATGAGAGGAAATGCCTATACATTCGGCATACGTGTTTAGATGTAGGACGTTATGGAAGTCTCATGCACTTTGTTACTCCTTGGAAAAGCAACAGACTAACTTAATAAAACTGTATAAAATGTTTCTAAATCAGTAAACTCAGTACGAGGATCTCGAAAACAGCAGGAAACAGAAGATTCAGTTAAATCGTATCAACCATTTTGCGCCTTCTACTCGTTTGTTTTTTGTTTGTTTGGATCGATACTTCTTTTATTTAGTCGTACCGACAGATAAAAATTGTAAAATTCTCTTACTGTTTGCACACATTTTGATATTGAACAATCCTTTAATATTTAACTATGTCGGTATTGTTTTGAAAACATCAGCCAACGTATCAACTTGTTTACTATTTGCACGAAAAAATATATTTTTTTAAATTTTATGAAACGGTTTTGTACGATCTCTAGGAAGTTTTGAAAAAATTATTAATTTCATCTCCCTATTTGTTTTTTTATTTAAGACCTAATTTACTGTCATTTGTGGTCAATTCTTAAGTAAACTAAAAGATTTAAAATAATGCAATTTGTAATCCATGTATAGGTATCATTTAACGAGTTATCGTTTGGAATAACCAATGTTGACAATAACCAATAACAGTCATGCCAATGAGAGTGTTGGGAGAGTTTGTGGGTCGTAGACGAAAAAAGGTGCCTCACAAAAATTTATTATACAGGGTGTTTCATTGAGGACGGGCCAGCCGGTGCAGGGCGATAGATAACCTCAATACGCATCGATTTGACCCCCATACATGTCAGGCGAAATTTGTTAGATTCAAAGTTATTTAGGTTATATATATTTTTAGCTAACAATAATTTCCGGTTTTGCCCACAAATTTCGTAATTCTGACTAAACAATAGACGTCAAGCTAATTATCCATATTAAATTGGTGATACTGTATACCGTAATAACTGTAACAAGAAGCATAGTATAGTTGCAACTGTTTCGATAACAAAACGATGAATAATATATGGATAAGTAAATAAACATTACCTACATAACCTACATCATATAATTTATTTCTGTTGACTATTTAATTAGAGAAAAAAAGTAAATTTCACATACTTAATCAATGAAAATAAACATTTCCGTATAAACGTTTTTCTACACAAATGTTAAAATATAAAAACAATATAAATTATTTTATTTAATGTTAGATATAATTAATAAATTAATGGAAAAGTTTAGCTCATCTACACATATTTTATAATAAATTCGTAACAATTTTATTTTCAAAATTTCGACACAATTTGTGATCTGCGTTATTTTTAAGAAAATTATTTTACGACAATATTATCAAAGATAAATCAAAACATATAGGTAACACTGCAAAATTAATTTAACAATAAATATTTATAATTGTCTTGTAAATGCCAGGAATCGTGCAGAAATATGGGAATTAAATAAGTTAAACTTTATCCATTAATTAACAGTTATAATGTAGATACCCATATCTTCCTAGATTTAATTTATTTAAAATCAATTTAATCAAAATCAAAATTTCCAAACAATTAAGGACAAATAGCTTCTTTCAACACAATCAAGCTAAAATGCCACCACATCATCTAGGACTCTACGTAAACAACAGCAAATTTAACTATTTTGATTTTATGTTCGAGCCGATTCACGCGTTTCAAATTTTATTCAAAAATAAAACTAAAATATTGGCCATTAAACTGCTATTACTCGTAAGACGACGCATTTAATTTTATTTCTACCTACATATTTATTATCGGTGGTTGGTTTTATTTTGAAGGATTCTACGAGATATCATTAAATTGTAACGAACATAATTCATGTATAATTGGATTTTTAGTAAGATTTTAAACAATGGTGATGTCAAAATATGATCACGAATGTAATTATTCTTAGCAGTGCGAGTTTGCAAGGCGTGTAATTTAAATTTATACGTTACCTCTCGTCTCCCTTTTGAGGTAATCACCAATTTAGTTTCTTCCTGATCAAATTTCCTACTACAATTTCCTATCCGTGTATGAAAACACAGTACCTATTTTGATTACTACTAACATAACTATATGAAGACGATGATTGATCTTAAACCGATTCGAAGTTTTAACGATTGTTTTACATAATTTGTATTTTTTAAACAATTTTATTTATATATCCTCTTAACTTGCGAAATAATAATAATAAGTACCTACTTCATTGTTTTAAATTACCTACACATCCGGTTTAAATAATTAATATGGGTCTGAATTTTTTACAATTTGATTAAACTGAAAGAACATCGGCTTTATCTTTTTATATTTTATGGAGTAATAAAATGTTTGCGTTAAGGGACCTACAACTAATAATATAAGAAGTTTTGGAGCCTATGGAGATTTAATAATGTAATGAATCGAGAAATATTCTAATAAAGTAGACAAGGTTATTGATATTAGCATTTTATGTTAAATTGCACTGTGCGCACTATATTTTTTAGTGTTTTAGAGATAAAATCAAGAGCGCGCTTCATAATTATATTTAAATTAATATAAACAACTTTAAATTTGTTTGCATATTTATCTAGTAACACCAGACGAAGTAATTTGTAGTCTAGATGATGATAAAAATTACAAGAGATTTGTCCACGCCGAGTCATTATTTTATTATGCAATAGTTCACATGGAACTGGTATTTGCATAATTTAAGTTTAATGGAATAAACGCTTATATTTTATGTTCATCGTATTCAAATTTTATCATTACATTAATTAAATAACTTTCGCAGTCAAAACATATTAGGCCGTATTATACACATGATTGTAATTTAGCCATAGGTTAAACTAAAAAAGGTACTATATGTACTTATTTTTATGGAAACAATTTGCAATAATCGCTTCTAATGTCAAGCTGCGAAACAACTATTTTTATGTATACCGTTCGACAAAAGATTATACCTATTATTTAGATATTGTTTAAGTAAAAAATGCATTTTGTGACATACTGTGTGGTACTTGTCGTCTCGTCTGTTCTGGTTGTTCGTTATTACACTTACCTGAAAAAAAATATATATAGGTAAGTACATATATTAGTTTACATTTAATTTTTATTTCATGGTTGAATAAATGTAATGTTACACAATATATAGAAAAATGTAGTTTTAGATCATTCCGAGCTAGATGACACCGCATCAATTAAAAACAAATTTGCAATGATATTTTTTTTGGGCTTAAAATTTAGTATATATACAATCTATATTTAAAGAATATTCACGAATTTTTATAAAAAAGTACCATTTTGTAATTTGTTTCCAAGTCGAAACACTAAGTCCCGACCGTCTCGGTAACGGGTAGAATAAACAAATGAAAAACAAAACATGATTTTGTGTAGGTATTATTTAGTGCATTATGCAATTCCAAGAAAGTGTTGATATTTTCGATAAAATATGTTTTTCGTTTTTAATTTAATTATATCTATTTAATTTGCTAACTTACCGGGATCATTAGAATCAATACGTGGAAATCCCTAAAGGTTATAAACTGAAAAGTTTTTCACCGAGGCAATTTAGTGATGGGGCAGTGCGAAAATATATGGGGCAGTGCGGGACAGTGCAGCATTTTAGTGTACAAAATCTTATCAATGAAATACTCCTCGTTGTTATCCTCCCACCTGGCGTTGTTACAAACAAATTGACTCAAATATGATTGAAAATGCAAAAATAATGTCATAGATAAATTAATAGATAATAGTTAGGTATAGTATAAAACAAACTGCGATAAAACACAATCTTGCTTACACCGTGTCTCAAATATCTGAGACATAAAAATGTTAATAAACAACGAGGTCAAACAGTGTTGAGTGAAGCAAAACGAACATCTATTGCAGAAAATTTACTGTTGAAAAAAAAACACTGGACGAAAAAGAAAATCGGTTGCGGAAGCGGTTGCGGTATAGACTGATGTTTTGATATTTACATTAAACTTTTCATGTCTATTACTTTGGGAGTTACAACATTCCAAAGTTCGAAAATGATCCTATTTATCCCATTCTACGGTTCAACTTTACAAGTTAATCTTTTCGGAAAATAATGACGACACTAGTTAAGCGTCAAATAAAAAAAAATTGCAGATTTTTAGGATTACTTATTAGTTTGTCTGACTTTCTATAATCTAGGTACTAATCTGGAGAGTATAGGTTAATTACTGTCCCGTACGTCACACTTGTGATTATAGTCTACAGGTAAACAGCCTATAATAACAGAGATATACATTTAAAAGTCAAAAAAAACGAGTCAAATTGAATACTTAAGAGTTCTTAACAAACTTATTAAATTTTTTTTATAAAATCGTTCATATTATTTATAATGAAAAAAGGCCAATTAACGATGTAAATGACTGTATCTACGTGATATGTTTTATCTTAAAAAGTAGATTATAATAATATGCGAAAAATACGTTATTGAAATGAACATTTTGTTATGCAACGTTTACAAATTAAACCACCCCAAAATTGATACTTTCACGCTGCTTTGCGGCTAAGATTCGTTAAATGTACCGATAAATTAAAACTATTCTCACATTAATTTTCTCTACACTAAAATATTTGATTTTTTTCATAGCTCAAATCCGTCTTTGCATTTACCTACATGTATATTTTGAATTTCTTAAAGTTGATAATCTTAGATAGATATGTGAATACGTAGTACATAATAAAGCATTAAATAAAGCAGGTAGGTATCTACCTTTAA
The DNA here is from genome assembly GCA_036326145.1 of Rhagophthalmus giganteus. NCBI lineage: Eukaryota > Metazoa > Arthropoda > Insecta > Coleoptera > Rhagophthalmidae > Rhagophthalmus > Rhagophthalmus giganteus. The sequence continues at coordinate 55,341,645 of JARFJA010000001.1, forward strand.
TTCTGTAATCGTTCAAAATTTCTATCTGATACCTATAACATATAGCGCAGAGTACAATTATTGTAGTTTATATGAAAGGGTTTACACATTTACTATTCTAGAATATCCCCTTGAAAGGGATTATTGTAAAACACAGCCTATAAAATGCCAATATTTATTTAGTCGGTCGTTAAAATCTCAGGAAATGTTCTTCGTAAACAAAACGAAACTGCGGAACTTTGAAGATGTTACTGTTGAACTAACTCATTAAGCATTCTGTTCTTTTAGTATACATACTCGTTTTTTCAAAACTTGTAATACAGATAAAGAGTGTAGTATTTTCTATTTATTCCTTTTAAGAAATAAAGGACCACACTTTATAGCTTCTTTAAAAGCATTTATATATGTATGTATATTATGATAAAGAAGTACGAATACAGTTTGTTTAAAAAATTCGGTTTTTGAATTCTTTTGATGTGTATAACTTCATATACATACAAATTTGAATTATTACGAACGGATCTTTAAGAATCGTTACTTAGAAGATGAAATAAACTTTCACAAAGGCAGCGATTTACTTTGTTCGCTCTGATAAGCATAATCATGTATTCCAGTAGATATCAATAAAGATCAGACGAACAATCTGTTTATACAACGTTCTGGGGACGACTACAGTAAAGAAATAGATTCTCTTTTTCTTTGTAAACGATATTTTGAAAATGCAATCGTTAGATTTAAAGCGTCTGCATTTTGTCTAAGCAGAATATATATTGAATTAAGTTTATGTTGTCTTAAATGGTTATTATTTTTATGTGAGATCCACATGATTGTTTTTGAACATTGAATATTATTGAATTGAATTACGATAATTGAATATTAAGCATATTTTATAATTAGTTTAATTTTACGAAATAATATATTTTTATAAATACCTAGTACATCTAATACATCTAATACTAACCAATAGATTTTATAAACAAAACAGGTTTATACCTATTATATAATTTATATTATGTAAGTATAGTGGATTCACTATAATAGTACTATTACGTCATCACTGACGTAAAATATAGAGGGACTACCGGTTATTCTAGATAAGTTCTAATACACGTCATCGATAAAGTCTCGTATTTTTACAGTGTTAATAAATTGTAGTCTTTCTTTGCCACGCCATATGTGTGCAGGTAAATCGTTGGTAGAATATGCTACGTTCAAAACTTTAAATTGAATATTACAAATATACGATTTATCAACTTTTTATTGACGACGTGCATTGGAACTTATCTCGAATAACGCATAACTACATTAAATGATAAAATTTATGGTATCTAATTATAACAGGTACCTACTTTATATTACGCATAACAAATAATTGTGTAAAACATTTATCTAAAAACTTGTTTCTAGAATTAGATTTGTTTAAGTTTAAGCCCGTGTCACACTATGAATCAATTTGTCAAATTAGACTTATCAAACTCGCACCTAACGCGGCGTCATCAAAATAGTTTGATCTTTCCATTATTTAGAGGCACCTCTAACTCATCAGCCAGTTTGATCCTGAATTTGCGTTCAAAATTCTAAAATTGGCGTTCTTACATCATCTATGGTTTAAACCGTACCCCGATTTCGGTTTAACTTAAAACTTAACCGATAAACTTACACTGAAATGCGCATTATCTTTGATAAGCGACGTTTAAACCAAACAGGAAAAACCCCGGACAATAACATACGATTCGCTTTAACCTCACTCAAATCCAAAATTAATAATAAAAATACAAAGTTATGGCAGATTTTTTAAATTAACCAATGAAAATGGGCCAAATCATCAAATTTTGACGTCATCAACCGTGTTTGATTTGACAAACTAACTGATAGTGCGACACGGGCTTTAAATTCACAAATTCGACGCATAAATAAGAATTTATCATTCGTCAAAATTAACAGCTCGAGTTGTCATTCAGCAACGATGCCGTAAATTCGGAAATTCGTTTAAACGGTATCCGGATAAACGAGGTTTTAATAATATAAAATTATATATTTTATTAATTCTATATTTTAATAATATAAAAGTTTGATAAATACGTTTACTATAAAATTCCATAATACACAGAATTAAATTAAAAATTACACCACCTCCCAGTTTAGCTCGTGCATTGATTTTAAAGGATTACGTTTTGCTTAATTGATTTTGTTCAAAATTTAGAAATTAATAATATTTTAAGGTAGGTAGCTAAATTGCAGACGATTACGGTTCACGTTTTGTAATCGCAAGTTTATGTTTTTATTAGAGATCGTTTTAATATAATACGTAAAAGAAATCACGGTCGCAAGTCATTTTACACAAGAGTTGGCTTAACATTTCTGCGTTATAAAGTCGGTACACAAGTAAAACAATGGTCGATTTCAACTAAAACAATGCTATTAGAATCGGAACAAAGCCGGTGGCTGCACAAAGATTGAAGCACATCGTTTAGCAGGGCGTTTACAAGTGAAGAGGTTGTATTTTATAATGCAAGCTTTCATGGGCTTGTACTACGGCAATGCGAGGACATGCATGTTCGTAAAACGACCTATAAATGTCATGTTTGTAAGTCGACTGTACGACTTCATCAATACTTTCTGTCACATTATGCACTGCACGATCTGTCGACGTTGGCGTTTCCCGGAAGGAAACGCGTAGGTATTATACAGACCTACACTGTTGGCGATTCTTTGTTATGTTACTGATTTGCCGGTTCCCATTCGACATTGGGAATATGAACGAACACCTGAGAATTTGTACCTACTCGTTTTCCTATTTCAAATAAGGTTGAACTTTCTCGACTCGGCGGCGCTTTATTGAATTCACAAATTGATTTCTGCATGTACTGCGCGGCTTTGTTGAAATTATGGACGGAAAAGCTCCCCCGAAGGACTTTATTAAATAGATTTAGAAATCGAAAGTCTTTTTCGTGGTAAACAGGTAGATAATTAGCTACGCAATTAGATTATGAGGAAAAAATATCGATATGCGAGATTGTATTTCAAAATAGGTATTCGCCAAATTTTAAGCAACACAATAAAATTCGAAAATGTATTTATTAGTTTCCATTTGACTTAAGTCAATATAATGTTAAATTAATTTTATTGTATTTATTAGTTGCAAGTAATAAATTTATAACACAATAAAAAACAATTCGTTGTCTTAAAGGAATGAAATAAAACAAACAGAAGAGGTTTTAACAGAAATTCTTTCTATCACTATATAAACTAAAAGATTCTACTAAATTACAACGGAGCACAATAAGTTTCAATTATTGCCAAACAAATAAATAACAAAGAAGAATGTAAAAAGTTTTCCGGCAGCAAACGGCAAGGGGTAAAACCCAGCGCAATTCACTCAGGCGGAATCGTTTAAAGTTAAGAACATATTATGTGACATTATGTTAGATTAGTGCAGATCTCCGGTTGTATAATATTTCTTTTGAAAAAACGCACTTGGCAAAAGAAAAAAAAACGCTAAACGAATTGTGAAAGTCAGACAAAAGTCCATATTTCAGTCGATCCACCTTTAAAAATCTGGAAATCCTTTGTCTTATAAGACGACGGGGTTCTAGTAAAAGCATAGAGGAAGTAAGGAAGTACTGGCCACAACAAACCTAGATGTCGAGAGGCGTCTGGCGGCGTCGACCCACAGCCAATAAAAAGCACCACGAATAATGGCATAGGCATGACGCAGACATTTGTTACATCTGGCACAAACCGCTGTGTATATATAATATATCTATATACATGTAAATATACAATATATATTTATGGGCTCTTCACTTCTGCACTAGTGATATTTCGATACTTCATTCATTATAAGATATGTTGTGGTTTATCCGAAATATCTGCGCTTTCTCAACAAGTTATGATATTCTAAAGCTATTGCGTAGAATTTCAAATTGGTTCGTTAGCGTAAACGCAATCAAGTATTTTGAAATTATTTTTCATAATCTTATTAGTTATAAAATAAAACGGGCGATAAAATAAGTTTTAATCGTAAAAACATTGACCGAACAAATGATTCGTTACATGGATAATACCTGCGGGCAAATATCATTCAATTAATTTCGGCATTTTTATTTATCGGGGTGAACTTCAAGACCCTACAATTAATCCTGTGACAGTGCTAATTTATTTGAAATCTAAATCATTTTGTAAATGTAAAGGGTATTTGATAAAATTATGGTATCCTATAGTTGAAAATTTATTAAGATTTAAGATATGGACAAACGTCCCTTTTTAATAAGAAACACCATTTTACTAAATATAGCTACGTTTTGTCGTGCCCGGTAAATTTCTATTTTTAACGCGACATAATTAGATAGATATAGCTACGTATTTGTTAATGACATCAAGAAACAAAATCAGTTACTTTGAAACAATCCTTACAGCTTTTCTGGATTGTTTATTAGCAGATAACAACGTTGTTGAAAGTAAACGATCTAGTGATCTTACTTGAAATGGATGGTTTCTCGAATCTAATTACAATGAAATTTATGCAGTATATAACATCTCATTAGCGATGGAAATGTATCAAAAGGGAAGTTTATTGAAACTTTCTGCGACGTGTTATTCTCCCTTTCGTGGAAATAAGGATTTCCTTTTATATCTTATACAAAAATATCCCGATAAAATTTAGGAAAGCTTTATCCGTAAGTATTACCATGATATTGTTTACAATACTAAAGTCGTTATCAACGATAAAAAAAAAACGATTTATAAGTACGTATTAATTTTCGAGGGATATATACCTTTCCCTTAAGTATAAATAACTAGCTCTTACCTGCGACTCCGTCCGCGTTGGATTCGCAATATTCGAAGGAATGTATTCTTTTAATTTCACATTTTAAAGGTAATACGGACAAACTGATCGAATTTTTAAAAAACATACCTTCCCCCATTCATTTTCTTAGGAGTGGAATTTGGAAAAATCCTTTCTTATAGGATCATAAGAGAAACGTATCCTTCGAAATATACCCGCCGTTCGATACATTACCATTGATCGTACCTATAATAATTGATTGCCTTACCACATTTAGCGATAAGTACCTACCTATTTTTTATAAAAACGAATGTGCCTAACTATACTAATTATTTTATTTCAATTCATAATTAAGACAAACAAGAAACCAAGACGAAAAGACGTTGTAAACTCGCATATAATAATTCGTACACTTAAATATATAAAAATTATGGCGAATATATAATAACATCGTTCTTACAAATAAATGTTAAAAAAAATTGGTAAAAGCACTTGTAAATTATACACGCATTTTAGTTTCACCACTATAATTTTTAAAATAACGTGCTGCGAATCGTGACCGCCGATCTACATTATTTCATTAAAGAAATATTAAATGATAAAATTAAACTTAAATTTTAAATAAAATTTTTAAATTAATTTTTTTGAATAAATCAATAAAGCTTTAATAATTCATATCTTATATTTTTAAATAAAGTCAATTTCAATTAAATTTCTTAATCTAATTTTCTAAAATTTCAATTTAAAATTTTTTAAATTAAAGTTTAATAAATTATTTTAAAAAAAATTGTTTATTTTAGAAAATTTTTTTAAATAATGGTTCGATTTTAAACGTTATATTATTAAATTCCTTAATTAAAACTTAAATTAACTTGCATTATAATTACCATTAAATTTTTAATTTTTTTTCCAATTTAGAGATAATTTAAAATAATTTTTTACCAAAGTAAATATTTAATAATTAATTAATTTTTTTTAATATGTTAAATTTTTTTTACTATTTATAATTTTTTTTAAAAAATTATTACATTCAAAATTCACTAATAATTAACTTATAGTAATTAATATATTTAATTTTATTACAGTTTATATTAAATTTTTAATTAAATTAAAATTTAAATGTTAGTTTATCTATTTAATTACTTTAAAAATTAATTAATTAATTATAAATTTTATTTTAATTTTTAAATTAAAATTAATTTATTAAATTAAAATATTCTTTAAAAATTATTTGAGAAACAATTAAATAATTTACAAAAAAGAATTTAATTAGTTACAATTCAATTTATTATTTTATTGAATTAATTTTTTTAATTTAATATTATATTACTTAAATTCTTTTCTATATAACGGTATTATTAGTAAAGCATTATTTGAAATGAAATTTAAATTAAACTTATTTGCATATTCAATTAATATTTAATTTTAATTTAATTTTAATTTATATATAATAAATTTATAATAATTATAATTAATTTTGGTAAGTAAATTTTAAATAATTATTTATAATTAAATATTAATTTGAAATTATTAAATTTTAAAACTAAATTGTAAATTTTAATTATAAATTTATGAATAAATTTTGATTGGAATTATTCAATATTTTAAATTTAATTAATTTAATTTTAATAATAAAATTATTAAGTTACTAAATTATATTACATCAGTAATTTTAACTATAGATTAGAAAATGCGATTAATATATTAGACGTAATTCATCATGGATATATTTAAATATATTTAACTGAATATATTATTTCAAATATATTTTTATATTCGTATTATTATATTTTAAGTTTAATTAAAATCTAAAATTTCTAAATTATGATATTAAGTTTAAACTTTTATCAATTCTAATTCTTAAATATTCTAAATAGCTATCCTTACAATTATAAATTATATCGTCAAGTATAACTTTCAATTACTTTTCTAGATCAAGTTTTGTTAAATTAAAAAATTATAAATTTAAAATAAAATAATTTGTTATTTAATATCATTAATTTTAAATAAAAATCATTACATTGAATTAAAAATTTTTATTAATTTAAAATCTTTAATTTACAAAATTTTAAATATTTCATTTATAATATTTCATAATTTATTAAAAATTAATTGTATTTACATTTGTAATTTTTATTATTATTATAATCTAAAATTAATTTATGTTAAATTAATTAATTTAAATTTTTAATTTATGTTTAATGAAATTTAATTTTAATTTTAACATTATAATTTTATAAAGTATTTAAATTTATTATTTAATAATTTTATAATTTCATATTTAAAATAAATTAATTTTTTAATTTAATACTTTATTAATTTTTCAAATTTAATTAATATATTTAATAATAGAATTTTTTTAATTAAGCTTATGATAATAAATAAATTTATATTACTTTTACTCATACATTTTTAAATAACTATTCACTAAGTCGCTAATTTTAAAGATAATTTTATTTTAGAATGATAATATTTAATTCAAATATTTAAAATTTCAAACTTTTCAAATTACAATTTTTCAATTAATCTTAATAATTAATTTATTAAAATGAAAGATTATTAAAAAGTAAATTAGTTTATAAAAAATATATTATAATTTTTTTTAAATATATTTTTATAATAGTCATAATTATTATTATAAGAATTTAATTAACTAATTTAATTCTAAATTTCATTATAAAATAATTTATAAATTATTATTAAATAACGTTAAGAAATAATAAATATTTTAAAATTTAATTATTAATGTGTTATTTTAAAATAATTAATTATTAAATTATTTAAATTTATAGTACAATTATGTAACAAATTGGTATACATTCAATTCTTTAGTATTATATTCTTATAGATTGTAATTAGTGTTTTATTAAATATTCATAAATATTACAATTAAGTTTGAATTAATAACATTTACTTAATTACTATAAATTAATAAATTAATTTTGATAAATTTGCATTTTTTAAATATAATTATTTAAATAATTATAATTATATGTCTCAATATTTCGATTAAATATTAGTTAAATAGATTAAATAAATATCTAATATATTACATTTAATAATTTATTTTACAAAACATATTATTAAATATTGATATTTTTTTAAATTAAATAATTTAACTAGATTTAGTTGCAATTAAATACAATTTAAAGAACAAATTTAATATAATAAAATTATTAAATATTTCGTTGTATAAATATTTAAATTCATTAAGTTATTTATTGTAAATATTAATATCAATTTATAAATTATATTTTTATAAATAATTTAATATGAATGATTAAAAATTAAATAAATTAACACTAAAAAATAATTTTGGAATTTTAAATATTTTTAACAGTAATATTTAATTAAAAGAATAATTTGATAATTTAAGTATTAATAAAATATTAATATTTCATAATTAGTAATTTATCTATTAATTAAATTAAGACTTTTTTAATTTAAAGTTTTTATTAATATAGTTTACTATAATGATAATTCATTTAAGTTCATTATCAAATATTACGATTGTAATTGAATCTAATGATATCTAAATTATTCATAACTTTATAACATTACATAGATATCAGATTTAATTTAAATATCTAATTGTATAGATTATTACCAATTATATTTACAGAATACTATGTCTATATGATATGATTTTATAAACTTTATACAAAATCAATTATGCTAAATTGTATATCATAGTATTAATTAAATTTTCGTATTCTTGTAAATTAAAACTCATGTGAATACATAATTTTACATTGTCATACTTAGAAACATATTTTAATTTGAACTTGTATATGATTTGATAAGAATTTGTGATATAATTATTTATATAATACAATCTATAGTAATGATAAATTATCAATGCTTGTAAATATTTATCATAAGTTACAGTCGCATTATTAAATTCATTCAATATTTAAAATATAAATATTTTAATGACTAGTAATATATAGAATTTAATAATTTATCATAAGAATCATTTAAATAATGTATAATGATGTTAAAATACATATCATCTTAAATGTAAGTTCTAAATTTGAATATATCTATAATTAGAAATAAACTATTAAACAACATAAATTAAATATATCGATATAGTTATTAATTAAAGATATATTTAGTAAATCATTAAATATACTTTTAAACATTAGTTAATAATGTAAACTAATATTGATATTTATAATTTAATCTGTCTATTGTATATTATAAATAATCAACATATAGTTATTCAGTTACAATGTGCTAATTAAATATTCATGATTACATATTCTATTAATGAATATAAATTATCTAGTATTAAAATATTAATTAATCGTTCGTAATGATTAATTATTCAGATACGTTTATATGTAATATTAAAATATTCAATTCTGAAATAATAGTACTATATGTAAGATTCCTTAATATAATAATCTATAATCTTATTTATATTATCGAACTATATATTAATATGTTATTACATTAATGAATTATCAAAAATCTATAGATTTTACATGCTAATTTAGATATTTAGATTATATTATATATGTTTTGACTTATAAAATTCTTTTGATACGAATATTAAATCGATTAATATTACTCATGACTAATATAAATTATAGTTAATTAGTTAAGTACATTGACATAATGAACCTAGCATACATAATCATTTATCACTAACAATAACATTTCAATATAGTTATAAGTTATTTAGCATATGAATCAAGGTTAACTATATTAGATGTAAGACATTTAATATTGTAAATTGTGTCAAGTATTATAAAATTTACAGGTGACTTATTGTAAAATGTCATAATGATTCAATTAATATGTTAAACATTATGTATCTACTAAATATATTAATATATTAGTATATATATAATTAAAATTAGTAATTTATTAAATAATTTATGTTAATATTCAATAAGTTCTGTAATTTACAGTAATTTAAATATCAATGATATTATTAACATAATTAGATTATAATTGAATTACTAATAATGCTTCGATACTATTATTAACGAAGCGTAAGATTTATTAAATTGTAAATTTGACTTCATAATATCTAAATTATGAATACTAAATATACTAATTAACATATTTTAATACGAATGATACATATAACTAATATGTAAAAGTAATTGTAATTATGTATATGATTATCAGTAATATACAATTAGTATTAAACTTAATAATTAACAATGTATACTTTCATAACTAAATTTAATACATGACATTTAGAAATACAATATTAAATCTACAAAATTGTATTTAATATAGTATTCGAATAACTATCTAATTAAATTGTAAATAGATAATCATTCATGTTAAATGTATCTAATAACTATATTAAATTTAATTAATAATCGAAGCAATTATAGTATAATTCTATATTATATAATATCACTTTAATCATATGTAATTTAAAAAGTAAGTTAATATACGTAATCAGTATACATTACATAATGTTATTGATAATTAAATTATGTAATTAAATTTAGTATCTAAACTGTAAATCATTGATAACATTATATTAGATTATAATTTAATGTTAATTAATATAGATATTAGATTTTTCATATAATTTTTAAATTATAAATGTAATTCTAATACGTATTATATTAATGTGAATTATCAGTATAAATAATAATTGTAATAGTACTAAAAATTAATTAGGTCTAAACTTAAACATTATATATTATTCAATTAATATTAATTTAATTAATACATATTGTTCAAATAATATTACATGATAATCATGTATTTCTATACATTATAAATTAAATTAATTTAATTAATTACATAATATGCATATCTATTTAAAATATCAATAACATATAAATCGAACGATTATTCAATAGATAATTTATCTAGACTATTTATTGTTCAAAATTCTATGTAAGTAACTTGAGTTATCAATAATGACTAAATTTTAATATGTTACTAATAGAGTAATAATGATACAATTACAGTTATATTGCGAATTAGTACCAATTTATTTCTAAAAGTTATTATTTAACTAATTACGATTAAATATTTAATAAGCAATATGTGAATAACGTATTCAAGTATACTAAGAATTATACTATAGAATTTTTAAGTAATTTACGTTACTAACGAATGTTAATACTGATCATAATATCTATAATACAGTAAATTATAAAGTATTTATAAATACTTATTACTATTATCATTAATAGTTAATAGTTTTATATTTTCGTATAACTTATAAACAATATTGTTACTAATATAAGTTTACAAAGTTCTATAATTAATGTATTAATACAATTGAAGATAATTAATCAACTTCATATATTAGAAAGTATCATATCAATCTATATTATTAATATTTAAATTACGATTTAATTATTAGATTGCATATAGATAGTTAAACTTAATATATACTAGAATTTAACATGATTAATATCTGACAAAATAGAATATATTATAACGTTAAGTAGAATATGCTAATATGAATAAACGTATATAACTTTAAATTAATAAGTAATATATAGATTAAATTATTATATATTATTCAGATCAACTTTATGATATTGAATTATCATTGCTATAATTAAGTAATTCAATAGTAATTATATTAGATACTACTAAAAGCTAATCAATATAATACTAAATTACTATATAATGATCAGTTACATTATGACATAAATATTATGCATTATGTTCAATTTTATAGCACTATTAAAATTTATATAGTAAAATTATCAATATATTATAATGTATGTTAATAATATTTATCAATCAGTATCTATTTAAGTATGTATTAAATCAATATATATATCGACAGATATTTTTAGAATTATAATACTTTAAGTTATAACAGTATTTATGAATTCAAAATTAATACTATTAGAATTTGAATTATTAATCATAATATAGTAAATACTTAACATATCCAATTAAGAATGACATTGAATTACGATATAATTACTAAATTGATATGTTTACAATATATTCAAACTAGATAATTTGAGATCTATTAAGCAATTACATAGATTAATTAGTTATTATTACATTAACATATACTCAAATTAAACTAATACAGGAATCTTAATATTGAATTACGTATCATATTAATCGTTACAGTTAGATGCAATTAATTAGATTAGAGTTCTGTAGACTAAATCATACAATGTTTACATGCTAATAGCTCAAGTATACTCATGACTTAATTGATATAACATATGACATTAACTAGAAATATCTATTTAAATATTTCTAATTAATTACAAATAATGATAATATAAATAGAATTAATCATCATTAATTACTAATGATATAATAGTATACTAAATTATAGCAATAATCTAATTATATAATATTAGTTAAATGATATATGAATGTAATATTATATCATGATTTATTCCATAAATCTATACAGTTTCTAAATATATCGTAATTACGATAATACTAATAATTTACAATGCTAATCTATATTATTAACAGAATAGATAATACTTTAAACAAAGTATTCAAGTTATTAAATAATATTACTTAAATTTTAATTACAGTGTTATTACTTAAATTTATTCTAATTATATAGTCATAGCTATTAAAGTATGTAATACAATAACATTCAAGATAGTATTAATTAATGTACTAATATTTAAATTAATACGATTTAGCAAATTCAGTAAACAGATTTTATACGTATCGCATTGTATATCATATAATTAATAATAAAACGTAATCTATATGTATTTTAATTCTGAAATTAATAAGTTCATTATATGCATATTAGAATGCAATTAATATTCATACTATTATATTGAATATCTAGTGATTATTGAGATATAATAAATTATTAAGAATTTTAAAATTGATTCTAATCGAATTTAATAATTTATAAATGATTGATAACATAATAATACATCTATATTATTAATTAAATTAATAGCAATATGCATCTACAATATTAATATCTTTAAATTATTACAAAACCATAATGATTAAATACATGTATTATCTACAATATAAATTCAGTATTATTAAACTAATTTAGACTTAAATAACATAATATTACTAAAGATTAGTAATAGACTGTCATTTAATATTAAATATCAAGTAATATTTGTAAGTAAATTTAATTAATTAAGCTAATTATTAAATTATTAATTCTAATATAATTAATTGAATTTAGATTTAATACGATAATACTATTAGATCTTACGAATAATATGCAATTATAGTGAATTTAAAATTAAAAATATAACATATTGTTCGAATCATTTAAATAAGATAATAGTATTCATAAATAATCTAGTACTTGATAGTTTATTAATTGCTATAAATTACTAGCTTAATTATATTATACATGCTTATATACTTTAGTATATTATGAGTATGTAACAATATATTTAAATAATAATTGATAATTAACATAAGTATACAGATTAAATGTAAATCAATTATAAAGTTTGTAACTAATTAACAATGTAATCATTATAAAATGTATATTTTAATTAACTGTCTATTATTACAATAGTTTAATAGTACTCAATTAATATTATAATAATAATTTAATAAATTAATGTTACTATTTATATCTATAATTATTATTAAATATCATATTCAATAAAACTGTTAATTATGTTAAATTACTTATAAAAATATTAATTAAATTATTACATAATTTAATAAGTATATAATGTATATAACAATTAAATTGCTGTAATATTTAGCAATTAATTAATTAAATAATATTAAAATAGTTAATAATATTGTAAAGTATATTTACATTTATGCATTTAAATATAAATTATAGAATTATAAATGATATCATCATTAATTCAATGATATTACAAAATTTACACTAGAATTATTTTATATGAATGTATTTAATTATAGTTAATTCATATTTACAAGATATTAAGATAATATGATTACTTAATATGAATACGTAACATATATATTTTAAATATTCAAATTTATATTAAAAATATTACATAAATATATATATCTGAAATATACTACATTATAATTACTAGTTTAATATTACATGGTCATTTATAATTAATGTATATTTATCATTAACTTTATTTTATTAACATTGTAAAATTATACTCTATATAATAATTATCATTATTTACTAAATTATATTCTTAATTGAATACTTAGTTATTTTAAGATTTTAATAATTATAATCTATAAAATTCAGATATTTTATAATATTAATATGATATTAATATATAACATTATTAAAATTTAGATCTGAATCTATAATTAATATTTCTTAATTAAATTATATATTATAATCTGATGTTAAATTATATATTAGTAAAATATTATTCTAATATATTTATTGAATTATGACTAGTTTAATTATATTATACTATAATTTAATTTACTAAATTTTAAACGCATATTATTATTACATTAATTAGTTTTATGATTAATAAATTATGAAAAGTATTAGATTATTCAAATACTTATTGAATATATAATACCTAGTAATACTTACATAAGTAATTATCTTAAAAATTATTTAATCTAATTTTAACTATTATTACATTTAATTCAATTTATCATATTCTAATTGTTAATTACGAATTTAATTTTATGATTTAACTTGTAATTATTATGTAAGACTATTATGAAAGACACTAATATTAAACTAATTCACGTAACTATTAAGTTGATTACCGTAACAGTCTATAATTTAGTAGAATTAGATAAGTCTAGTAAATTAGCTCACTATACAATTTAGATAAAGTATACTAAATATTAAACTATAATTATTGTAGATTTTTATAAAATCATTATAACGTAACTCCAAAATACACTAAAATTATTAAAATTCAACAGATATTAATATGAAACATAAAATATAACACTTAACAAGATATATACATAACGCATATATTAATCTACTATTTAGATATTTATATCATAAATTGTGATTAATTATCTTATTATAATATAAAATACTTTATTAAAAATAGTTGATATGAGTTAATTTGAAAGATTTTTATAATCAGAATTTATGAAATGCATTTATTTATGTACTTGATATTTATCGGCTATTAAATTTATTAAATCTGTTTCATATTAAGTTTAGAATCATTTAGCGATGAATATTTTAAATTACAATATAATAAATTTAAATTAGTTACTAGATCTACATAACACTGAATATTCTGATTATTTTTATTTACTCTTTTAATTATTTTGAATTGTAAGTGTTTGCTAAATGTGTAATTTAATAATTAAATTCATAGTGCAACTACACTACCTTACTAATCTAAATTCTAGAAACAAACATTTACACGTAGACACTTCAAATATTTGTTGTCAAAGGTGAATAAGATCATTTATAAATGCTTTCCTTTTCTTCCTTTCTTTTAATGCACACATACTTGAGACAAGGACGTGACTAGCCTGAAAAGATATACGTCAAAACAGAGTACCTACTTGTAATCTGCCAACCACCGCTAAAGATAAGGCAGTCGAAATTGACAGGGCATAAATATTAGGAAATGTTCGTAGAAATTCCGGGACACCGGATTTTTGAGGTTAACTCGCTATATGTTTTGCTAAATATAGTTGAGGGTGGAATTTGAATAAGATCTATTAGTCTCGTTTATTCGAATCGCCATACGTGAGCCATCAATCATCTTGATGGGCTCGGTTTTAAATTTTCTAGGGGTCGGTCGTTTATAAAACAAATTTATATTTTACTAAAATGACGAGCTTCCTGGAAACGTTTATGCTGGTTTAAATAGAATAAACATTTTAGAATAATAGAAAGTTTAATAACGATTATAAATTTATTAAATAAACATAGTCGGTAGCCACCTACATTTTTAATACTGAACTATACGTACTTATTCTTAACATTAAATTTAATTTAAAAAATATATATTTTAATGTAGATATGTAATGCATAAACTCTTTAATGTTATGTTCGCAAAAGATTATTATTTTTTAATTTTTCTAAGTACGTTTTACGTCTCTACGTTCAATCAATACGTATTAACCTAACAATTATAAAACCGCAAATGAAACTTTAGTATTCGTGATAAAGCGTATGAATAAAAACATAATCGGACACAGTTTATTGTTGAAAATCTACAAAATCGATTATTTTTTTTTACTTAAAAATACCCTTCGGCCGTTTTACAAACAATAATTTATACCGTACATTTTGAAATTTTGATAAATATTGTTTCGTTTTCTGATAATTAATTCAGAAAAAAACTGTTGACTTTTTGCTTGAAATCCTTTTTTATTTACATATTTCTATTAGGTAGGTATTTAATTTACCTACCATTTGAATTGTCGAAAATTAACGCAGGAATGTGCAACTTGTTTGTTTGTTAATTTCGTTACGGTAACTTTATGATCCTTAGAATTCACACCTAAGGCCTCTTTCGCACGTGATGATTTCAGTCGAGCGACTCGTCTCTACCGAATCCTGTGAAATTTGACCTTCCGTTTACTACAGTCGCGCTACTGAAATCGTTACACGTGGAAAAAAGAAAAAACGTCTAAAGGAAAACACTGCCAGCTACTTGTTTGGTACTATTTAAAAGTGTAAAAATTATATTTTCGACTATTAAATTGTAAACAATAACCACTTCATAATTTCAAAGTCTTTTCAAACACTCAATTTACTTATTTAATTTATGTTCGTGTCGAAAATATTTACAAACGATGACACTATTTTTTATTAGACCCGTTAGACTCGACTCGTTATAATATTGCAACTGCAATAGATTCAAAAATAAGTGGATCTCGTCGATACTTTCGAGCTTGTTTAAAAATGTGTTTTTTCGCCATAAATAGAAAGATTCCTTTAAATATTTTTAGACAATTGTGAATTGTTTTGAAGTTTCGAAGACGAATACAGAATTATGTAATTGTATAAAATACGTATTACAAATAAAGTTAAGTGTTTTCCGGTATATTTGTACTAGTTTTTCATTCAACCAGAGAAGCGGAATTTAATATCAAGTCTACTGAAAATAATGTACCTCTACATGTTAATTAATTTTGATTAGTCTTCTCTTGATGTTAATTGTAGAATAATCTTATTATCTATATCATAGCAACGTTCATTAAACTAACAAAAACCGCAGTTCATATATTTAGTTATTAACAATAATTAAATTGTGTACGTTTAGTTCTTCGACCGATCTGATACGATGATGTGTTTTAGTGTGATTTTATGAAGATTAATGTTATTAAATTTAAAGATCAAATATTAAAGCAAGGTATACCTTACCTTGTTTTACGTTTTTACGAAATAAAATCTAATAATTTCAAATAAAAAGGAAAATGTTTTAATCCAATTATTTTAGTACCCCTACACGTTTTGTTTAAGTAATGAAAACAGTGCATTTACCTAATACTTTATGTAGGTAAGTATAAGTAAATTGTATACAAGTAGATACATTAGACACATTTACACTTCTTGCAATTAGTTATTTACATTTTAGGTTTTTTATAATTTAAGCGATTCGAGACATTTAATCTCCAATAAAGGCGAGTTTAAAAATACCCGTTATAATGAATCAAACGAGAAATATTTATAAATAAATTATGTTGTATTTCGCTAGTAATTTCACTTATCTAATTCCAGCAATTAGATTATTATGTATTTCATTCCATTACAAAAGCCAATTACGTAGTACGTAATTATTAGATACTAAATCTGGGGAAAATCTACGCAGTAATAATTCAGCATAATTTGAACGATAAATGGCGTTTACCTAATCTCTTTCATTCAAAATTGAATTGTGATCCTTGAACAGACTGACGTGCACAAAAATCAAGGAAAATTATTGAAATTATTGGTTGTTTTTGAAGCAATTATGTGACAAATTTAAAGACAAATGTACACAGTTTTTACTTACCTTGCCTTACTTTACAATTAAATTATAGTGTACTTTAATAAAGTGACAGTTTTAAACGGTTATTTAGACCCTATATTTTGGTAAAGGGTAGAATATACTCGTATATCATTAAGTAAGTATCTAATAGTTAAAGCGTTATAAATTAGCTTTTATATTCGAATTAATAATTCCTTTTAAGACTTGTGCTAATATGAAACGAAGTGTAACTGTTAAATAAAATATATGGATCAATAGTTAAATGGAAATTAAAATATCTTATATATATCAGCGTTTTCCACGAATGTTCTTAATAAAGGTGGAAAATGCTTTAATGGCGCATCGCTTTAAACATAGATTCTGTTTAATTGTGTAGGTACTATTAATACAATTTTAATTTATGGCCAAATTACCTATAAGTACCTCGTGCACCTAATGTCCGCACTTTTCATCTAAAAATTTCGGCGTTAATTTTCAGGTGCGGACATTAGCACAAGAGCTACAAAATTATAAGATTAAGAGAGCAAAATGCTTTCTATCGGATCGTAGAAAAACACATTTAGACTAGGTCTAAATCTAGTCTGATAAGGGATGACACTTATGCTCGTACAGAAAGGACAAGATCTGTGTAAAAAAAGTCCAAAAATCTTTAAATCACGAAAGAAACGTGTTACGTGTGCTCTAAACGTACACGGAGGAAATAAACAAAATTATTGTCTCTATTGATTTTCAAATAAAGCTGATAACCCGATAATATTAAAGAAATTAAGCCATGCTATGCAGAAGGAAAATGTCGCGAGATCCCGCACTCGCAAAAATAGTTCATTTTACGGCGTTTTTCCCAAGGAGTTATTAGAGAACAAAACAATATTTATCGAAATTTCAAAATGCACGATATAAATTACTGTTTGTAGCATGGCTGGAAGATATTATTAAATAAAAAAAAATCGATTTTAGACATTTTCGCCGTTAAATATGAGCAAAATTTACTTGATCTTTACCATCGAAATAATCATATTTGTAATTTTCTATTTATAATTTTTAGCTATAGCCACATCCTCTAACAACAGAGATTTTCTTTTAAATTACGATAAAATTAAGTTGTTTGGTAACGATTCGTTGAGCAAGTGGCTAATATTTAACGCGAAAACAAAGATTCTGTGCATTCTCGAGCTCAAAAGTGCGGAGTTTACTTAAACTGTGTTCGCTTAATATTTTTGCACACGTCCTATAACGAATATTAAATTTTCATCTGCGACTATTCAATTTTACTTTTATACCCTTAAGTAAATCTTTTTATAAAAAAAGGTCGCCATTGTTAATATCAAATATTTGATTTGAAATTAATTTGGAAATAAATTCAACATTTACTACAAAAACTATTTAGGTACAACTAAACTTAGGAAGTTTCCGTTATTTAAATAACTATGTATAAACATTTGATAATTGATGTAATCATATGATAATAATTTTTAATTCATTAGTGCAGTGTAATAATTAATTTACAGTTAAATAATTGCGTCACCAGAACGTAATACGCATGGGTAAATATGTATCTACCATTAATTTTTTTATCCCTCAGTAACTTTAAAAGGCACCGATGATATATAAAGATTGATTACTTAATTTGTCATACCTGCAACGCTCCAAAAATTTGGTCCACTTACTTACCGGTGTTATCGTTCATTTTGCTCTGACCTCTTATACGTGCAAGTCTCAAAATATTCGTAACGCTCCAAGTAATTAACGTTTCCGTTTATTTTTTCCTGCGCTAATTCGTAAAATTAAACAAATATAAATTTGCATAAAATAAACATCAAATATTCGTTAACATATCCAAAATTACTTCACGTTTATTTTTTTACTAACAAGTTTAAAATATTAACACCATGTAATACGTTCGTTATTTTCCAATTGAATATAAACAAATGCCAATAAATTGAAATTACAAACGAATTACAAAATTATGAATGTTTTTGTCGGTTCGTAATTAAACTTTTTAAGATGAACCTAATAGTAAGTACTACTATTAGGTACTTGTTAACTTTTGATTGAAATTTTTAATAAATCAGTGAAAAATCAATAGGGTGTAAGTGTAACAATTAAACTAATTAACTTATTACGAAATAAACTTAAACATCATTAGTCGATTTATCATTAGGGTTTCAATTAGAAAGGGTCGAGTATTTTCAAAGAAGAGCATTTAAGACTTCTTTAAATTTTGAAAGATAAAACGTTATCTACATAATATGTACTAGCTTTTTTTAATATACATAGGTACCTACATAAATATTTTGAGCTTTATATGTAATCATGTTTTGTATCATTTTTTGATCTTTACTTATTAGGCGAACAGTCCAATATTGTGCAATCCGGAATTTTCGCAAATTCGACAGACCCTAGGTCTCATAAATGTCAAGTTAACGCGAGTTTACAGTGTTTGAAATGTAACACCGTTTCCAATTGAATTACAATAATATTTATTAAGAAATAAATTGGTTGCTATTTCCGCCGAAACTTCTTTACAGTCAATTTATTTATCAAATGAATTTGATTTTAAAACGTTTATATTATTCATAAGAGCGCATTATATTTTATATCAAATTCGTGTCAAAATATAGGTATGCCTGTCTATGTATGTT
This sequence comes from Rhagophthalmus giganteus, assembly GCA_036326145.1. Classification (NCBI taxonomy): domain Eukaryota; kingdom Metazoa; phylum Arthropoda; class Insecta; order Coleoptera; family Rhagophthalmidae; genus Rhagophthalmus; species Rhagophthalmus giganteus. Next base: position 55,361,882 of record JARFJA010000001.1, read on the forward strand.
TAAAATTACATAAAATAACTAATTTGATATTCTTGACCAGTCTGTGCGTATTACCTACCTACAAGAGACAGCAGCCTATAGATGGAATATAATTATGTAAGTACCTAATAAAAATAAACATTTTATAGTACCTACTTATTCTATTAGTTCGTTGCTTTTGTTGGATACTTGTTATCTTCCTACGCCACCTCTAAAAGGGCCACGTTTAAAAAATCATAAATTATGCACGTTCCCATTCAAACGTCCACATGGTACTATCATTTAACATTTATCAGTAATACTTAATATTCCACTCCATCCTTCGTTTTATGGATCCTACTCTACTTTTAACGTATTAGGTAATATTTCCTTTACAACAAGAGGTTTGAGTAAATCTCATAGAGAAAAAACCAATTGCACTAAAAATAGATTGATAAATACAGACAAATTAATGTCAATTAAGGTCTATAAAAGGGTCTCGATTTTCTTAGAACTATTGACAGCTAAGATCGATGCCTGTTACTGAATGCACCCATCCATTACTCACTCAGACGCGAACCGATTCGCCCCTGATTTTTGCTGCCGATCAGACGCAACACGACGGCTTTTTTGCTTCAATAAAGCAAAAGATGAAAATTTAACAATGTCTATATTAGCAAATTGCTATAGGGCCTCGATTTTTAATAAATATTAAATTTTGTTTTGTTTTAAATTTTGTTAAAGAACTTTAATAAATTATCTACCAATATGTATTGAGACTAATTAACTTTTTATGTTATATTAAACATTACGTGCAAATAATCTACAAATAATTTGATAATTTACAATCTGTTTACTTTCAGTGTTTATAACTTACTTATATACTTATATATGGAGAATAAAATTGTGGTATTTTAAATATTTAGATATTAATATATTGATTGGCAAGTGCCTATATTTTAATATTTAGGTACTATTAATACCACATTACTTTTGAACCTTAAATTAATTTTATTATTATAGTTATAAATAAAATAATTTATGCAAACGTGGTTTAATTTTCTGTAAAATTATCTTCAATCTCTATTGTAAACATTGAAAATATATTAATTGTAGCGTCTCGGATGGAAAACCTAACAATCAGTAGCTTTCGATCTGAGAACATCAAGATTAATGAAGGCGAGTGAGAGGGTTAAACTATAAGTACTTTGTAACATACAATTGTATTCAGATTACTGTTAAATACGACATTGTTCTCGATACAATCGAGGATAATCGTCTTTTTATTAGTAATTGGCAGAATTTGTTGATTAATATCATTTGTACAAACTAAAGCTCAAAATTTATCGATTAAACTTTCATTCAAAGCATACCTATTTTCTCATAAAATGAATTTTGAAAATAACGAAATTTTTAAAGAAACATAATTAAAAATTAATAATTGCTCTAGAACTGTTCATTTACTGAAAAATCGTAAAATTTCTTATTTAGTTTTTAGGAAAAACACTTTTATATTTCCAAAATAGGCGTTTCGTGCATATTGTCCAGCGTTATTTTTATAGTAATTCCTAATTCACCATCAATTAGGAAAAAACTGAATTATACACACATAGCGAATTCGTAAAAGTATAGTCGCAATGAATGTATAATTTTCTTATGTTGATATTATCGTTATATATTGTTTACAGATGAACATCATCAATACATAATTTGATTCTTTATAATAAAATTAAATAAGTTTAATATATTTAAAGAAATTAATTAAATAAGCAATTTACCTAATTGATTATTAAAATTTTCCTTTTTCTTTAGGTACTATCTACTACATGTATAAACAAACGTGGTACCTGAGCTTCCATTCATTTACATCATGTATTTCGTTTGATGAATAGTATCCGTTACTCGTGATTAATGTGTTTGTCAAATTAGCACAACTTTACAAGTTTCAGCTTAACCAAGATATGTAGATGTTGTCAAATCTCAAATACGAAATATATGTAAATTCATAAATGTCTGTTTCCTCATTTACATTTATGTTGTAGATTAATTCGTGTTTAGAAATGTTGATTGTTTCAATAAAGTTTCCCTTTTGTTTTATTGTAATATTTCATTTTTTAAATTAAAATTTTAATTATTGAGTATTCGATACATATATTTTGTTTTGCAATTTTTCATTAGTCTATTCGAGAACAAAAAATAACAATGAAATAAACTCTGAGTTACCTATATACTGCAGTTGTACTATTATGTGCGACTCAAACCCTCAGTGCCAGATGAACATTATTTTCTAGTTTCTGTCAATAAGTTTTACGATTTATTTTTAATTTGAGAGTTTTACTTATAGCTAAATATCGATCCGCTTCGGGCCGGTCATAGGATCGGTATGTCGATTGCAAAGCGGATCGATATTTAGCAAAAACAATGGTAAAACTCATAAACTAAAAATAAGTCGGAGAAATTGTAGTGGAAGAATCTAGAAAAGGATGTTCACCGGTCATGGGAGTTTGAATCGCACACAATAGTACATACAAATAAACTAAAAAATTTAATATCAAGATTAAACCATTTTTAATCAATTTAATCGCATAGTAAATATGATATTAACGTATGATATTACTGATATGCAGGAAAACGATTAAACTCGCTTTCAAAAAGACCCATAAGTTTTAGGATTGGTTTGCAAGAATAGTCCTATAGGTAGTATGTACTTAACATTTGGTTTTTACGAAAACTTATAAATGTGAACTAATTTTCGACGAATAGGTTATAAAACAGAAAAGCTTTTAAACGAATTGGTAAATGAATAGTAATTAGAAGCGTTACGTCGATGTCAATATACAAATGCCTTTATTTTGAAACTATGTATGTACCTATTTAATTAAAGGACGCGAGAGTACGCTAGTAGTAAACGATGTGTATTTCCATCTATGGAATCGGTTTATTGCCTTGAAAACTAATCGCAAATTCTGCAGGTTGTTTAGCCTGATATGTCACAAGAGACGAGTTCAAGTTACGAAATGCGAAGACATGTATTTGACACACGCATTCCAGGGTGTATTTCACATTCCGGTTAACGAGCCGCAATGTCCGGCGGTAATTGTTTGCGGGCCTGTCCCGGGGTTCAGATGATGTTCCGCATTCAACCTATATTCCAACATTTAAACAACATACATGTAATAGGTATGTGCGTAAATTTTTGCATGAAACATACACTCATTATCCCTTACTTTATCGAGTACCCTACAATACAACAAATATTTTAGATTAGTTTCTCTCACCTTTTATTACTAACAATAAAATTATGCGTTTGTTTAAATAACAAACCGTAATTTTTGTGTTGAAACTCATGTTGATCGATCGTATGGTATAAAACAACAAAGCGATCGTTAAACAATTGAATGTATTAATAATATTGCAACAGTTGCAGAATATTAACATTTTCTTTGAACTACATACGAAAACGAACAAAATCTCAAATTAAAGTGATTTCATAATGATCATAAGTATTTCCTCAGAATAGGGGAGCAATAGGTACTTATATATTCCATTATGGCGGTATTCTTTGAAAAGTAACAAAGAATAAAATGCCTACAATATGGCACTGCACAACTGGATAAATAGGGGTAGTAAACGCAATTTAACATTTTTTTTGTGCCCGATATCACTTCGGAATCGAAATAATTAAAACATTTAGAACGTGACAGACCGCAGTAAATTTATTTGGCGCAGGGAAGCCCAAAAAAGGTCACATATCCGGACTTTTCCGGAAGTCGAAGCAACGACATCTTGTGATGAACGACCAACCGCAAAGCATTGGATGATATATATTTGCACCAAAGTAGAAAGTTTGAAATACTATACGCACCTCAGACAAAACATTGGGGTTGTGTTCAAATAAACGTGTTTAAGTTCCGAGTGACAGACAACATCTGTTCCGTAAATTGCCGAAGAGGTTTTTAATTTTATCAAGATTTTTGCTTTATAGGGTGAATTAAGTAGTTTAATCGTCTTAACAATAAATCGATCTAAATTACTTATAATTAGCGAGTTCCATAGGTAATTAAAAGCTGTAACGGCGCGTAAATAATTTTTAACTTTTTAATTTTTTTATTCTAGATATTATTTAAATATTTAATCTTAAATTTTTAAAATACGATTATTCTTAAATTCAAAAATAGGTAAATTAATCTCAATCGTACTACATCCTTAAACTCAATTACCTACCTACTTAATAAGAATACACGTTAGTAAAGATAATAAGTAAACAATTAGATAATTAGTAATTTTTAGTCAATAAAATTATCTAGTAATACACTTGTTTTAAATTAATAATTTTTTATTTAAAATTAACCGTTCGGATTTAGATTATTTTAGCTTAAAAAAAATAGGGCTGAAATTTTTTACGACGGCAGCCTTGTTATCTCTTAAAACAAAAATTAAATTAGGTACATACTTAGTTAAAGATATTAATTAAAACCGTAATAATTAATAATTAATAATCGTAACGTTAATTATGAGACAAAAATAAACAATCAGAACTTAGAAAGGATATTATTTCTGAATATAACGCGCAGCCCTATTTTCATAATGAAACTAAAACGATTTTGAAAATTAATAGCTACTTATGATATAAATATTAAAAGTGGCACTTTATTTTGTGAGCGAGGAACGTTGCGGAACGAGCGCAAAAAATTGTTCTAGGAATTTTTAGTTATTATGTAGGTATACGTATAAATAATAGGAATGTTGAGATCAGCATGGTATTTCTCATTTTGTACAAGTAATATCTAAGCAAAATAACAACTTGTTCATGTCGCATGTCTCATCTACTAAACAGATATACGTTATTCACATCCAATTAGATACATAAGCAAAGAAACCGCTGAAACAGCTTGCAATGACGTCTTTTTTTAAAACTTACTAACAAAAAAATGCGCTTATTTTCCATAATATGTAAATATGTTTTTTCAGCTGCAATTTTTCTTACCCGGTTACAACGAGTATCGGTTGTAACGAGCAAAAAGTGACGGTCCCGTCAATCTCGTTATAACCGAGTTTGACTATATATTAATTGAGACAATTCAAGTAATTTTAGATTACATTTCGTCCACACAATTTAATTTAACTATGATGTAGTTGTATTTAAATTTCAAAACAGCAATTATTAAAATTTGGTTTTCAATAACGTCGCAATATTCGAGATTGAAGCCTTCAAAGCTGATTTAAAGAACCGGAGATTAATTCTAACAATAAGTAGATTTTAATTTTCAACTACATTTAGATTCTCGTTCCCTTTATAGCTTTAATAACGCTCAAGTATTTATTAAAATGGAAGTCTCGTTTAGCTAATTAACTAAAGAAGTGTAATAAAGCGTAAAATAATGTAATAAACAGGTATTTTAATATAGGCGTTGGATACTTATTAAGTATAAATATATCACTGTAGAAAGGTGCTGTTTTAATTTATTGGTTATATGATTTCAGTACCATCTTAAAAGATAAATTAAGAAATGGAGAAGTTTATAAATTTAATGCCTGTGATACAGAATAATATCATGAACTAATTTTACATAACGCGTAATTTTGTGCATAAATTAGTATAGGTACATACTGAACACAATACATACATGCATAAAGTTAACTTTAAATAATTAACGCTAAAATACGTTGCCTACATCGTAATATTTTATTTATTTAATATTGATTCATCTTTCAGTGTTTCTTGTTTATCAGAAGTTTTATTTACTTGCAACTCTTGTTTCAGAAATTCATAAACTTTAGCGTATAACGCTAGTCGATAGTTTAGCTAATTATTCTAAAATGCTATGTAAAATAAAATACAGGTGACCGTTCCATAACGCGAAGGTTAGGTTCCAGAAATATCACGAGTTACACGAGGGTTATCTGTACATATATCGGCGATTGATCGTTTACCTAAATTTTTAAACAGCGTTTTAGTTAACGATTGTATTTATGTGTATTTAAAAAAAGATGAGCTGCACATCAGTTACTTAGTATTTGGGTTGTCTTAATATTAAAATAAGTAAATAATGTACTTAATCATATCTTATATAACTGATAGAATGTTATACATATGTTCAATAAAAATCAGTTTTAAATTATTAGATAACCTACGTTTGTTCTATGAAATTCAAATGTAAAATTCATAAGAACATAAAAGCTATATTACAGAAGACGCCACTACGTCTATACGTACTACTTTCGCCCATTTAAAATTTTGATCGAGACCATTTGTTAAATTTACAAATAAAATCTAGATACCTCGGCTAATATTATTAAAAGCAATCCCTCAACCTTCACACGGAGAGCTAATTTGCATTTTCTATTTACGTTATCGCATTTCATTACTACATTGATTCCCGTGTTTTAAAAAAGCAATTCCACTTATCCATAACGAGCGCGAAGATATATTGAGTTCGTGGATACCTAGCTTTATACTCAAAGCAAAGTAAATAGAGTATTTAAAGTTGAAAAGGTTCCAATTCAAATATGAAGTTCGTTCTACATCAGTTTTAAATTATATCGAGAACAATTTTCATAGGTACCTAGAATCTCGAGAGCGACAATTCACATAATCACAGATAGATATTTTTCTCGCTAAACTAAATTCCGCGAATTTAAATAATTCAAAGCTAAAAATGATGATACAGATCATACAAATATAAAGCGAAGTGCCTCTATAGGTACGAGAAGTATCTATGTAGCTGTAAACTTAGCTCGATTTATACTCACTTTGCAACTTCACATGCAAATCTTATGAAGATTACGAAAATTTCATAAAGGTATACTTTGTTATAACACAATATTACATTCCACTATGACTCTTTAGAATTCATAATAGTATTTAGAAAGTTTTGTTATGATTATAAACTTAATTTGTTCTTGCTGGCGTGTAGGCTTTACCTTCTATAGGACTTGAATTATGTTATAAAGCGCAAAGCACTAAACGTGATCGCAAAAGCTTAGACTGCAGTCACTGTTCTTGCTAAATTTCCTGTACAATTCCAGTTCTTCTCGTTACTTAAAAATATTCATAACGTGCATTTTGAATAGATAAAGAATACGACGAATGCATAAAACTTCAACTACAACTAACATCGATTATTTCAACAAAAAGAACAATAACACTACCTTAAAGTGATGCAATATTCTACAAGTCGCTTTTATATATGTATACGTAAATAATTTAGCAATGTAAATGAACTAAAATAATAGTGGCAATTTTCTAGGTGAACCTTGGAAATGATACCCTGCATTTAATTACGCATCTGGTCCTGAGCTAAACGGGCTATGTCGGTAAACATATGACCACCCCAAGCCTGGAAATTACCCATACTTAATTCTCAGGATACGGTTTTACTGCATTGTCACAAAATTCCTTCCTAGGTTTCAGCTATATTTAATAGTTTCAAGTTTATAGTCAAAAACAAGGTATTGTCTAGTATAGAGTAAAAGATATCAATATAATAAATAAAACAATAATATTATATACCTATATTTAGTATTTATGTATCTATAGTAATTAATAGGTATGTACTATTATGAACAAAAAATTTCTATTGTAAATGTGATTTTAGCAAGTGGTTAATAATTATGACAGATATTTAAGTTTGACAGTGTCATTTCTATGACTCTGTCAAAGATTTATTACAGTTTTTTTCCTTAAAAATGCCTAATCACGTTTTAACAAAAATTGAAAAAGCTTTGCAATAGCCAAATTAGAGGAGGGTTTGTCATTAAAACTTAAACAAATTAATTTTAAATTTAACAGTCGGATTTGACAACAAAATCCCACTTTACACTAAGGCAACTTTTAGAATACCCAGAGGTCCCAATTTTCGAACCATTCGTATACATAACATATGCGAAAATGACGTCATAACAATGGATTTCTATAGAAATCTGTTTGTTGCGACGTCATTTTCGCATACGTTATGCAAGCGAACGGTACGAGAATTGGGCCCAGACATCAAATAAAAGCATTGAATTTTTTTGACTGCAATAGTACCTACATACTATAATTGTATCAAAAGTAAAAACATCTTTGTTATTTAAATTCTTTAAATTTAAAAGAAAATTATTCAATTACAAAGTTTGTATATGTATACGTTTAATTTTAGTATCCATTCTACGTATATTAATTGCATTCACAATTAGTTGATTATTAGCTACTAAGAGTAGGTACGCAATAAATTATTTTTAAAATGTGTCATTCAAGATTAAATATTAAAAAAATGTATTAATAATATTTCATCGAAAATTTTAATTTCAGTATATCTCCGCTGTTCAGAACTTTATATAACAATCCATCATACCTTCGGATAATTAAATAGGATATTCGTTTAGTAAATTAATTATAGCGTTATAAATTAATGATGCTTATTTAGAAATTCATCTATAGGCAGTTATTTGTTAAAATGTACTATCTGAAGCTTGTCATTTAGAAATTCGCACGGTGAAATATGTGTATTAGCATAATTAATAGTGAGTTTATAATAATAAACAGCCTAACCTGCATCTATAACCGAATAAGAGGCGAAACAGACTAACAATAAGTTCGACGGTAGAACACTAATACCCTTAACAAAACCAATTTGCTACTATTCTGTTTGCGTTGCTGGAGAATGGCATATTTAATTAACGCCGCTAGTGCCACTATAGTTATGTTTAATTGTACATTAATTATTTCGAAAGCATTGACGTATTCATATTTAAGTCTCTATTGAAAATATTAATGCGAATCTGTTTTTCTCTTTAATCTACTATAATTCTCTATGATAACGTATATAACAGGTGATTTTATTTATGACTATAATGTGCGACAAATATCAAAACACTGGATTAAACTTACAATTAAATTATGTATTATAAAAATATTGTATTTTTTAACAGTTATACGCATGTATAGGTAACAGACAATATTAACAGATTAAAATAAAACAAAATATTTTAAATGTCATTTTGTTAATATGCATATACTTAACAGATTTATCCGAAAATACATTAAATTAAGAAAAATGTTAAAAAACATTAAATTAAAACCGTTATTTTTACGTCTATAATTTACCTGTCGACTGCCCCCTTTTACAATTTAAATATTTCTATCTTTATGCATTAATTTTAGAAATAGCTGTAATTGTTTAGCGTGGAGAATAAATTGTAAATAAATTATGATTAGGATCAGATGTGTAGAAATTGTTAGATATACGAACACGTTTTCGATAAAATCTTGCACACAAGAATAATTTAATTAAATATACGCCGTTATTATAATTTCACTCTTTACGATTCATTTGTCAAACTACATAGAAAAATTAAGCTATTTAAATTAAGTTTTAAAGGTTACAATTAATATTAAACATTTAGAAAAAAAAGTATAGACACATAAATTTACTATTTTACGTTGTGAAATGGAATAACGTTCACATTAACGTTCAAATGATACTTTAAAATATTCAAAAGATATTTAGGACAAGTTATGTATACTTATTTGAATTACAATTGTCATTTATTATTTATTATTACGTACAGTTTAATACATATACATACATTGTTCAAAAAAATGCCCATTGTCAGTCTGGCATATCTCCATAAAACATTTTATTAAATATTCATTTACAGTACCTAACAAAAACTACAAACATGTGTAACGTTCGAGCTTTAATTAATACGTTATCCCTAGTCATCTTCAACATTCAGAATCGTTTAGTGTTTTCTAGTACAATTTGAAGCCCATTTACTGACATACCTTTTTTTATAATTTTATACCTTTTTTGTTGAACAGGGTGTATTATTGCTCTTAGAATTTCTGAAGGTGATATATTATTTTATGCAAATCGCGACATCGTCACTTAATTAATGTACTTTTAACAGATATTTTCAATCTCGCTAGTTTTATTTATAAGAAATCTAATAGATAAAATAAAATTCAAAATATTTTTAAAATATTTAAAAAAAAAGTTGACCTTAGTTTCTGATTTAAAACTCGAAATTTTTTATATAAAACATTACAATGAAAAGTGTATAAATTACTATATATTTCATTGATAAATCTAGCTGTTAATTTTAAGCTCAATGAGCTTAAGGTTTTGGTAGTGATTAAAAATCTTTCCCCTAATATTATTATATTTTTGTGAAAAAATTTGATTCGCAAAATTACTTACTTATCCACTTTTGAAAATTGGAACTTTTTCGATTTTGCTCATTATGAATGAAACAACAAGAGTTATCTCCAACAAACTATATATTTTTGTAAATGGCTGTTCAAGACCTACGTTATGATACAAAAATTAGGGGTGAAAATTTTAAGATATGGTACTGTGCATCCAATGCGGACTAGTGGACGCTTAGCTTAATAATGCTGCCGCTGCGACTGCCACTTGTCTGTAAAAGACTATAAGAAAAAATTAAAAACTTCTACATTTTTCTTTGTATTTCCTAACTTTTTCTCGTCATCGTTTTTCCTCTATTGTCAATTTTCAGCGAAGATTCTTCCGTTGACTGCGAACTTGTATTATTGTATACCTATACCTACGTAAGGTAAAATTTCGTTCGCGTAATTGGAGCGTTGAATGTTCGAGGGGAGCTCTAATCAAGACCCTAACCGAGTCCCTATCCAAGAGCCTAACCAAGCTCGATTTTCAGAAAATTTAGGGCTTAAGGCTTATAAAGTATAAATACATAGAGAGTTAGTCGACAAAGAAAGATCCTACTTTTCCTCGACGTGTTAATCTTTTTTGTTTATAATCCTTTTAGAGTACACAACACAATACATAATACTCGCACACTCACACGCAAAAAAGCCTTATTAACCGAACGAGCACTCCTCCACACGAGCTAAAATACGACGTCGTAATTTAAAATTGGAACTACTGAAACAAGCACTACCGCTCTGTATCACTAACGCAAAAGATCTGAAGCTATTTTGCCGGTATTTTATATATAAATGCATGGGATACTAGAAAATCCCACTTTATTTTAAAAACATTGAGTTGTTTGTTCGCACACCGATAAGCTATGAAAGTAAGCGGTGCACATGTTTTATTAGATGCTTTGTATTTTATCGGCCACATAAAAATGCTATTAAACTTTTATCTGGTTTATGGTTTGTTATAGGAAATTTTCAATGTTGAGAGGCGCACGAATAGTTTTTAAATTAAAAATAGAGTAAATTTATAATTCTGCGGTATAAAGGCAAACCTGCAGGTCCTTCCTCCCTCCCTTTTTTTTGAAATTATAGTTTTAATTGTCCTTTACATGAATGTCTGTCGACGTAAAAATGTATGCAAGTATGGCAACATTAAGGGTGAAAATTCGGAGGAATGAATCCCCTTAGGATTTTCGTCCCTAATTTTTGTATCATCATGCAGGTCTTGAACAGTCATTTACAAAAATATATAGTTTGTTGGCGATAGCTCTTATTGTTTCACAGATAATAAGCAAAATCGAAACAAGATCCAATTTTCAAGGGCGAATTTCATCCTCTTAAATCGCGTAAGAGCACGAACGAAAATAGCCCTGGATTAGGGTTGACTAGTACTACAATTCCGCAAAGTTTCAAATTTTTCTGAGATTTCCACCTGTCTAACCTTCCTTGTAAGTGTACAAAAAAACATCAGTGAGATAAATTAATAAATAATGTAGAATTAAAATAGTTTAAGAGATGTAAAAAGTACCATTTTGCTTTAACAAAATGTTAGATCTCACGTTCGTTAAATGTCCCCGTTGATGGAATGATGATTTAAATTGGCACATAGGTATATATATGAATATATTTTAATATTTGCAACACATTAAAATTTAAATTCTAATTAATTTTAAAACAAATTTATAGTGTTTAGTGTTAACAAGTTTTGTCACAATACGTATCAATGTCACTGTAATTTCCTAGTTAGTTAACTTGAGAAAGTATTAGATAAATATCAATCAAATCTTCAGAAATGAAAAATATTTAATAAAATATGTATGACGTCATTTCCAACTTATCGCGAACGAGCTTATCGAGTTGAAATTCATTTATGTTGGCCATTATATTTTAAATTGATTAAAAATATACTTATTGTTAGATAACATTTAAAATAATTTTAAAACATATTTATTTTTAATTTGTAATATTTACCGATTACTGAACGAGACTTAAAATAGAAATACCTATATAGATGTACCTATTTACAAGAAAAATTGAAAAAATATTCACAAGTAACGCAGTCAAATAATTAAGTAAACCCTCAATAACTGCAGGTAGGGGAAAGTGGGGTGAGATCGTACAGCAGGACGAAACCGTCTGGAATTTTTTAGCTTAATTATTGAAACTTCTTAACAGCTGATGGGTAAAGTACTTTTTACTGTATGACAAAGGCAAGTGACCATTGCAAAACCGGTAGCAGTTTTGTGTGCAATTGTGATAGTTTCAGTTTACTACATGAAAATTCCAACTTTTTACGAATTTTAGTTGATGATTACGCTGATGAAGACGGAGGAGTTAAGTAAAGGGCAAGTAGACATATTTGTATTTTATTTGAGTTATTCAGCTTACAAACATCAGATATCACGACCGCAGTGTTCCCAACAATGGAATGCTTTTACAAACTACGAGCATGGGGTAAAACCGCCTGTCTGCAGTGCTTGCACTATATAATCCAAATAATGGCGAGAAGACTTGGCTTCAGTGCAGTCAATGTCAAGAGTGGGCCCACCAAGCCTGTACTGGTGTTAAAGATAACGATTTCTTTTTTACGCTTTGTGTAAACGTAATAAACGTGCTTATTTTCAAATACATTTTCGTGTGTAGGCAGTGATTTCTTTTGTTAGTTTTTGTTATTGGGTTTTTGGTGATTTTCATAAATTTTCCCCGAATGACTTAGCACCAGGTAGGTATGCAACGTTAGCTACGCGATTTCACATCACTTTCCCCTATTGCAAGATACCGGCAGTCCTCGTTTTACGGCGTTTCATTTTACGTCGTTCCGTTTTACTTCGGACAGCATTTCGATACAATTCCTCATATTTTCGTCTATAATTCGTTTTATACGTCCTTGTAAAAATGTTATAAGTATATATAAAAGAAAACCAACAATAAGGTATTACTTAAAAATTATTTTTATTAATGACACAGATCGGTGGTAAAGGCTTTCTTTATTTTTTGTTCAACAATTTTTGATAAAATATGTATTTAATATATGAAAAAAATTAGTCAAATGATCCTAACTTTGAACAAAGTTTTGAAGTCAACAATAACTTTCGACGATAAATGTTATAGAGAATTTAATGAGAATGAAAAAAAAAGATACACCGAAGCGTTTAGAGGCCTTTTTTACCAAACAGACATAATTGTCTTAATTATTCGTGTTATTTTATTACTGTGTGAATTATTTTGTTTAAAGATACATCAATATCATAAATAAAACTAGCTCATTTCTTTAAAAAATGTTATTTTTTATATATGATTGTGAAAACTTAATTAGTAGATTATTTTACATGAAAATGTATGAAAAACCGTGCTTCGTTTTACAACGTTTCTAGTACAAAACCTGACGTAAAAGCGAGAACCTCCTGTATTACCTATATGATAGAAAAGTTTTGAATTGAATAAGTAAATAAATATCTAATTTCAATTATCAAAACTGTATAATTGCTTACAACTAAATTCGGAGAAAATACCTATAGGTACAATAATGTACACGATAAGTGCACGCTTAATTTAATATCTACCTATTGTAGTAATATGCAGGTAGTATTAAATAGTTAAGTAGGTATTGTGTAATAAAGTAGCATCACTCGAACGAAATGATCAGATTATCAAGATTCTATAGATAATAATTAATTTCAACAAATGAATTGTATTCATAAACAAAGCGCTGCAAAATTCTTACGTGCAAACTTTTATAAAACGAGTAAAATTATGAATATATATACCTTATAATATCTACAACAGGGAAAATTGATGCGGTTTGAGCTGAACGTCAACATTCTCGTTATTCAAGAGAGTACCTATATAAGTATAATACGATGAAGGCAATTCAAACGAAAGCTAAACTACCATTTTGAGAGTTTCATTAACAGGCGCCATTAATGTTGTTTCCCTATTTTACATTAAACCGTCGAAATTTGCATATTAGTGTACATAACACAGATACTTTAGGGTAAAGGAAATTTCTAATTTAACACCTTTTCATACTAATTTTTAAAATTTTAATAGATTTACACTTTTCCTTCGCAATTTAATTTGAAAATTACTAATTTGTCGCTTCATTATAACAAAAGCAAACAAAATCGCAATGCGTTGTTAAAGCGTCGTAAGTTAATTAACTTTTTATTGGGTAAAATATTTACCTGCTTGAATAGGTTATTATATTTCATTGAATATTTTTTATCGACGCAAGTACATACTACACTTACGTACAAGGAATCATAAATTTATAAAAGATAAATTTTAAACTACAGATGCGCATACAATCAAATTGTCGATTTCCGACCGTCGTTCCGGTTTTTAAAATTGAGTGAGCTACCCTCCATATAACGATTCAGAATAATTTCCAGACGAAAGGACAACCTAGATTAGTTCTCTATTGATGGTTGTTTAATTTACCGTCTTCAGAAGAAGACGAATATCACGCTGGAAGCGGTTTCTTCAATGCCCCCGTACGTTAGTGGAATCCAAAACATGTTTGTCACTATTGTTAGGTACTTATGCGACACAGGAGCGAATTTCTTATGTGACATTGCTACGGGATTTATTGTGTTTGCATTTACTTTTTCGTTTCATTCAGTACAATAGACGGATATGGGTACCGAAAATGGGCGGATTTAAATATTTGTCCGAAATTATTGTACGCCGGTTATACAAAATAGATATCTATCTTTGTATTGTTATATTGGATTAAAATTATTTTCATTTTCAGAATTGTGAGTGATATTTTGTTAGTTTGTAAAATTTATAACTGCGTTTATCTACTTAGAAACTCCTATTTGTTTTCTTAGTAACTAAAACCAGAGTTAAATGTTTTTGCTAAATATTGATAGTACTTAGATGTTGTTTGAGTTTATATTGAATGTTGTTGTTAATGTAAGTACTAAAGTCTATATATCTTATTTGTAGGCAGATTTCAAAGGTAGATGTGTAGTTAGTAAATATGTACACGCGAATGGATAGGGAATTGCACTGATGAACGTCTGTTTGAAGTAGAAAAGTTACATTATGCGTAAAACAGTTAGAATGTTTATTATAAATTAATAAACAGATATAAATATGACTTGCTAGATGTTTATATTAACAAAACAGTAGGCTACTGTAGTTGTACCACCACAGTACAGACGGTTGAGTTATAGCATTGTGGGCTACGGGCTAAAGCTCGCATTTGGGGGTAGTCAGCGTAGTAAATGACATCCCACGCGTGGCAGCCCGCATCAATCGCCATGGGAGCAAGAGCAACTGGAACAGATACCAACGACCTGGTCAAAGGATTCTCGAGGGATTTTCGCGAACGGAAATAAGTTAAACGTTTGATGTTTGTTCTTCCTTCGCTGTAGAATATAGCTTAATAAAACAGATAAAAAGGTAATTCTTAATTTTGGTTCGAAATATATCCACTAATATGTTGTAATTTGAAAACGATTGATAATATTGTATAACTATGTTACAAATATTAAGATTAATATACACCTACTCGACGTGACATATTTCAAATATAGACGTACTAAAGATATGGGGTAATAAAGTATGGCTGTAGCTCATTAGCTTTGCCAATAAAATCATACCGTGTAACGGCTGGGCTGGCTTGAAATTTAGGTTTGAAGATATTGAGACTGGCAATACGGCTACATCCCGCATTCACTTCGACATTCTGTCAGTAATAGGAATAAAATTATTGATTTTATTGATAATTACGTCTGCATTGCACGGGACTTGAACGGAATAAAAATAAAATTACAGTTATCTTAAAGGTGAAAATGCTTAAAGCGTTTTTCTGCAGTAGATTGACTTTTAAAGCACGTACGAAAGCTTCAAGGAAATTTTATTTTTCAAATAATTGCTTTGTTACTCTTCAATAAAAATTCTCTCGTTCGCCTTGGAAAATATAAAACTACGATAATTTAAAATTCACCATCAAAATAAAATTACGAAGTAATTGTGAGTAAATAAGATAATATGTACAATCAAAAAAATTAAAAATCGTAACGAGTCTCGACATTAAAATTGACTTATTTTTAGTTGCTTGAAACGGACTGACTGTATGTTCGCATTTAAACTCTTACTATCTGCTCTTGTATTTTGAATGTTTGTCACCAGCTTAGATTACATATTAACAACTGACTACCTGCTAGTTTGTTCTTCATCCCATTATCATAAAAGAAATTAGGTACTACCTACCTATTTTTTAAATACAATTTTTGCCATTCAAATTATTTAATGTCGATTTAAGATAGAGAAGATTGTCTACAGAAGTTTTCACTTAAACAAAGATCAAATATTGTGCAAATTATTAAGTAGATAGGTATCTCAATTTTTTTTCAATATATCGTGTAACATTTAAAATAAATATTCACGCCACAGCAAGGTCTTGTTGTGCAGTTGAACGTCTTGGGCGACCTGAACCAACTATACGAGCGCTATTATGTCCGATTTATGGGGTAGTATCTTAATTAAAATTACAAACAACTAAAATTCAACACTTTTTTCTACACACGTTAAAAATCGGCCTCGAACTAAAGTTAAAACACTTTTTTATATTGTTGGCGCAATATATTTCTAGTATTCCACCCTTTACCCAAAATAAATACCTATAGCTCAGCTTCAGCTTATAGCTTCTTACTCAACAAGAAATACTTGTTATAAGACACAAAGTACAGAAATTACATATCTACCTGAAATGAACAACTGCTTTTAGAATAAGTAGGTAAATATCGGTAAACTTTGATTTAGAGATTAATACAAATTATTTATGACTTGTTAACCCTTACTTTAAAAGAAAAAGTCTAATTTACATTACTCAAGTAGAAACGTTACGATTTTTAATTTTTTTGAGTGTACTTAGGTATATATATATATATATATATATATATATATATATATTTAAAAAAAACTTCTAATTACAAAAAAGGGTCTTTTGAGATAAATGTTAAAATTGAATAGTAGGCACCTATCTATTGTTGAAAATACATTACCAGCACATAAATAGTTTTGATTTTGAAGAAAATTTTATTTTCTAGAATTTTCTCTTCAGTCGACTTTTTTTTTATTTGTTGTACCTACCTATTTAGTTTTATATTGTTAAATTATAACCATATAATCCGTACAAGCTATAATAAAGTTAATGGCAGTTTGAAAATGTAAATATCTACACTAGTACAATTATATTTAATCATTATCTTTAATCTCATTTATTAGTAATAAATAATTATAAAAGTTTCTTGTTAGTACGGTAAAATTTAATTTAATTATTTTGCTGAAAATGCATAGCACGAAAGATCTCCACCAGTCGTTTTACTAAATTACATAAATATGAAATAGTCCTTGTAATAAGTATGGGACATCGGATCACGCGAACAAAAAATTTCTAATGCACATTTCGTTGCTTTGAATAAAATTGCCGCTGAAATTATTGATATTTTACGAATAACATTTCGGCGATGAAAAATAAGAAATCGATACATTCGAGAACTAACAAGAATCAAACAATAAATATTGAATAAGTGGAAATAGTATCTACCGATAACATTAATAAGCCTTTGTGGTATACCTATGAGATGTGACTTTTGGGATCAACAGAAGAGCTGTCGAGCACACGACCACTGGAAAATTTAAGAGTAAGATACCTACCGTCCAATAAGCAATAAGTGAAGTGATATTGTGGTAAAATTTAATTAATTGTCACCAAAAAATATTTATCGGTATTAAAAAATTAATATCCTAATTATGTAATTTATGCCCTTATAGTTGCGAGATAGGTTCCTCTAATAAAATTAATTCCTTCGTTTAATTCACGAAAGGATGAGCCGAACAAAACTGCGACGGTCTTTCAGCCATTGACAATATCTTCCTAAACGTTTTACGACACGTAGTAAATTGTTAATGTTTTTGAAACACATTATTAATTCCCCTTACGTACCAAATTTTAATTTATTTAACTTAGTAACGTAACTTTATCATACTTTAAAACATTACAAGAGGGTACTGCTAATATTACTAACTGTAAGCTATACCTACTGCTAAACATAAACCGATCGTTGTCGTATCACAAAAAGTTACTAAATCGATCGCGTGTACTTCTAATATTGTAGAGTTAAAAATTAAAATTAATGGGTTTTTTTTTCAAAAATTGTAGGTAGGAATATAGATATTATTTTTATTAAAATTATTTTCAAGAGTAATTGTGTGATAGTTTTTACCTGCATAATAAAAATAAAAGCTTAAAAAGTGTACTTTATAACACAAATACATCAAAATCGGTTATGTTCTTGTGGGGTTCCAATGTTTTCACAATTTTTCGGCTTTATTTACTCGACTATTAGTAATATATTTTTTTTTAGTTAATATTGCTTATTTATACCTATATATAAGTAGTTTATCAGTTTATAAGTTCAATTAAATTCAATTTAACAAAATATAAATTATTTTCGTGCTTGGTCAGTAATGCACGATTCACAGATATTTTTAATTATTCTTGTTCACAAATAATTATTTTGCAATTCTTTGACGTTTGTTGCAGTGACGTATCTAATTATCTTGTATGTATATATTAACGTTGTTCTAAATTCTGTAGTAACAGTGAAATGTAAAACTATTTAAAAATTTGTTAACGTTCAAACAAGTCGGTTTTTAAAATGCTACGGAATTGACATCTATACTAATCTATACACATTTATCGCAGCTAATGCAAATATTATGCGTGTAAAGCTAAAACACAGAAGCCAGAGTAAATGGTACGTCAAATATTCAATTGAATTGTAATGTTTAACTTATATGCAAATTGTGGGCAAGGTTCCATTTTCGTCGCATATTTTACTGACCCACATATACTATGACACTTTAAACGAGGTGAAAACGAGCTTGCCAGGCCTCATTTATAATACAAATCAAAATACAACTACAAATGCCACCAGACACAATCGTATTGTTGAAAGTTTTAGAGCGAATATTGTTTTCTTTGAGATTTCCGTTCCGAGCTGAGAAAACATATACGTCGGTACCCATGTATATTGTGTGTAGTGTGAACATTGTTTAGTCAATTAACGTTAACAAACTGGTAATTTTACACACGCTATATGAGAAAAGGACGTAGTCTCTGATATAATCAAAGAGGGAAAGAGGAAGTAGGTTAACAACTATATGTCAAATACGAACAAAAAGGTTTGGCTTTCTATCGTGGATGTGGCGAGAAGGAATCTATTGAAAAAGAACTATTCATCATTTCCTGTCCTAAAGTAACTAAAAAGAAATTATGGAGAGCAAAACCAATAAATTGTATCGAATATTTAAAAAAATATAATAATAAACAACACCCTAGGTACTGCATTAATATTAAACGATTTCGACTTTTTTTTTGGTAAACATAGAATTCATATTTACCACAGACGAGTGCATTTGAAAAGGCGTTTTAAAGATACAAGAAATTCAACATCAAAGTCAGAGGATGCTTAATATCAGGTACAATGATGTTGGTCTCGACAGAGGTCTACATGTCAAAAGAATCTTTTTGCTCTGAAGTATATTAAAACACTCTTTCCTCCTTTACTAGTATAAAATAATACGCTTTCTGAGATACACCTTTGGGGTTTTTGGATTCGTATTTGGTTAAAAGGAATTTGTTGAAGCTTTGACAAAAATCTAGTCTTGTGTATTTAGTGTTTTAGAAGTTATTTAGAATAATAGTTCAATGAAATTTTTATTGATGTGATTTATAGATTTTGTAGGCGTTTACGTTCGCAAATAGTTGCTTGAAATTCGTTGCGAAATTTGCGGTGAACGCACAACTTTAACTAAAAAAACTTAATTTTATCTTTTCGTAAATCATTAAAAGTCAATTTTATGATCAATACGTTTTTCATTAATAAAATATCTATATTTTGGACTTTTTATTCAGTTTGAAGTGTGCTTAAATTTGAAAAACACACGCGATTAAAATCCGTTAAAAACCTTAAGTTAGAGAAAAGGGAATCGTCAGTAAAATTGGTAGAAACTTTTTATATTTTCTATGTAACGACATGCAAGACATTAGTTGACATGCAAAAACTTACACCAAGAGGTACGCATCCAAGCAAACAAAACCTCTTCAATATTCGAGGCAATTTAAGCGACTTCGTCTGGAAAAGTAAGTATAAGTAAGTATGTCAACAGAAAGACCACAGTGGAACCAGTACTGACATAAGCAGCTAAAACTGAAAAGCAAAAAATATTTTGAAAACAGAAACAAAAAATATTAATAACTATTAAGGAAGTAACTCCCGGGACCTCCATTCAGAAGATGGCATGAAAGTTGGACTTCCACCTCAAGAAAGGCCGAATTATACAGGAAAAAACAAAAGAAAGCCTTAAATTGAAAAGGTAAAAGACGAAGAAGAAGTACATGTGATAACATTTTTTAATTTTCGTTTATTTGTTGAAGTGTGATCTGTAGCTATTTATTTTACTTGGAATTCCTTTAAGTAAATATAATATGAAATTGTTCAAATAAAAAACAATATTAAATCGTCCGACGTTTTTCATATAAAAGATAAATCCGTATGTTTACTATTTACTTATTCCTAAAACTAATTTCAATTAAAACTAATTCCCGAACCTTTGTAAAAGTAAATGTGGTAAAAACGACAACGGTTATGTTGGTTTAGAATTGTGCCAACAACATAAAACAATATCGACAAATATTCAGGTAAATCAGGTTTCTATATAATAAAATAAAGGTAGAGGTAAAACGTTTCGTCAACAAAATCAATGACAACATTACAATTCGTCGGTTTGAACAAAGTTTGTACGTTTGTCGAGTTTACAATAGAACTCGGTCACATTGAAATACCGCAAAGGTGCCGGTGACTTTTAAAATTTCTTCACAAAACATTAGAACTCGACACTTCCTCACATGCGGCGTACTGGCCGGAACGCGCTTTATGTAGTGGAAACTCGGAATTGATAAATCTTAAAGTGTCACCTTTTCGGACATTACCTACTGACGCCAACGTCTTGAATGAAAATTTAACATTTTTGATGTTTCATTTCGAATTGCAGTTTAACGCTTTCAAATGTTAGGTATCAGGTAAAAGTCTTTTATATTTTTCAATAACTTATGTAAGACCATTATTTCTTAGTATTATAGGAGTAATTATTTGAACTCTTATAAATATCGGAAATTTTATAAAAGAATAGTAACAGAATTTTATTTCGAAAATTAGGTATATTAACGTTTTCAATTTTTACGTAATTATTTATTATGATAAAGTTTAACAGAAAATAAAAGGTTTCGAATCATATGATTCGTTCTTTATGTATAATACCAATACATCAGTAAATAATAACACTTAGGTACCTATTGAAAATTTTAATAATTTAATTGCTGGTTCTAGAATTTTAATGCAGAAATATATAAAAATACATGTTATTATACGTAGCTATTTAAAATATTATAACCTTTCCTTTTTTTGTAAATGCTTATACGAATATTAGTTCTTAAATAAAAAATTAACAAAGTACCTAATTTGATTTGACATTTTTATATTATTAGCTACTAAGGTACTAACATTTAATTTTTATATCAACGCCTTTAAGTTTAAAATAATAAAAGCGGCGCAATGTTTTTTAAAACCCCATTGATTTCCTACGTAGTGATTTTAAAATAACGTACAGTTTTAATATGTTCTGAACTGGTTAGTAGGGGATTCAAACGATTTTATAATTAAATTAATAAAGTCCTGACCTTTTTGACGTATTTATCTCTTGAGCAGACGATATACTATATATAGTTCCGAAAAGTCCTCCATTGATAACCAAAATATACGCAGAAAACACCATATTAGTCTAAATGGCATTAAACACAGTAGATGCTTTAAACACACCCGTATACCGTGAAAGTTGCCGCACAACTGAAGGGAACTTTTTAAAAACTTATTCATATTGTTTTGTTATCGTTTGCTTCATAAATATCGGCCTGGCTTTGTTCGAATTCTAGAAAGTTCAACTAATCAGGTAGATAACGACTATTGCGGGCTTCGATAATAGACAAATGTGGACAAGAATTTAAGTATCTATCTTGAAAAAGCGAGGCGTGTGTGATTGTATTTTTATCAGTTGCACATATGTGCGTACGTAGTCATCCTTGAATGTTACTATAATATTCGTTTAAATTAGGTAGGAGTTATGATTTAAAATTAAAAGAAATTAGTTCGTTTTAAACTTACATATTTGGATGTACCACGTTTTAAAAATTATGGTGTATTGCATTATATCATGTGATATCCCGTCAATATATTATGACACATTCGAAATAGATTAATATTACACGTATCCTTGCAGGTTTAACATCGAAATTTTTAACAAATGAGCTCGATTAGGCGTTATTAATATCGACAATTAAAAGTTATAGCTTTAGAAATATCTACATAATTAATAATAATAAAATAGAAGAATAATGGCACTCAAAATTTAATAGATAATAAAATAGTAAATTTATTGGCGTATTTTAGTTTTTAAAATTTTCAAAACCAACACACAAATATTTTACAATAATTTTAGACATGTCTTAATTTCTATCTTAACAAAATTTCTTTAAAATGTCGTTTATTTCCTTCTAGTAGTTCTAAAGAGAGGCCACACCTATGTAAGGTCAATATGTGGTAAGGTCAATAAATTTAATTTTTAGGTGTCGTTATTTTTCTACAGTTTTATTAATTTTAATTTAATAGAAATAGACCTACCTACTCACTAACAACAAATTTTATTTACTTACTGGTATTATTAAAATCATGATTAGAGCACGTTAGGT
Source organism: Rhagophthalmus giganteus (assembly GCA_036326145.1). Lineage (NCBI taxonomy): Eukaryota > Metazoa > Arthropoda > Insecta > Coleoptera > Rhagophthalmidae > Rhagophthalmus > Rhagophthalmus giganteus. Next base: position 55,384,831 of record JARFJA010000001.1, read on the forward strand.
ATACGAAATAAAATAAAAGTGAAGTGTTTCCTAACTTCCGCTCGCTTACTTTGCAAATAAAAGAACTTTAATTATTTTACCCCTAAAAAGCTTGAAAAAAATGCGAACAATATGCAACAAGTATCAGGACTTTATTGCTTAATTCCACAAACTGCCTTAACATTGTCAAAAAAAAAATTAAGGCTGCTGTTTTAATTCTTCCCTAAAAATCACCTGTCTCAAGTTTGAATTTTTTCGAAACTTTTGTAATCGCAAATGATAAGTTTGACACGAAATTTAAGGAAAATAAGGAAACAGGATACGAAAAATATCGTACGGTGACAAAATTGTAGTATGAACTGTGTCAAAACTAATAATTTTTCTTTGAGAGCTGTGCGATAAACCATAATTGAAATACGGCGTTTTCCGCGAACCTCTAGAAACGCAAAAATTGACGCACGGCATGAAACAAAAACGATCGCCATTTTTAAACAAGTTAAGATAGAATTAAAATATCTTGGTTTTAAGTTACCAATATATAGGGGTTTTCGTCAACAAAAAATATTTTTTTTTTAAATGGTCAACCAAGCTGGACCACTTGGGATGGATTGACTTCTTTATTATTTTTTATTATAACTAGTTAATATATATATATATATATATATATATATATATATATATATATAAAATAAAACAAAAAATTACAGGTAATAAATACCAAACTAAACCGATGATGGTCTATCATTTTATCAAACTGAAATAATTTCATAATTGTATAAATTTCATACCAACGTCAATTTTTGCTTTACCGACCTATGCCTGCTCTGAATTAACAATTACTATATGTAGATATCATCGTATTCCTGAAATATATCACTCATACCGTTTATGAATATAGTTAACCTTTTTCACTAATTGTTAGGCTATTTGCATAAAATTCTAATTACAGGAACAAATAAAGAGCCCCTGTCGCATTTGCAAATTATAATTTCAAAAATGGAAGTAAAATGTTTGCATTTGAGATGTCCCTATATATGAAAATAGCCACAAGGTAGGTAATATGACTGTTCTAATTCGTGGAAACCGTCTAATTGTTTTAAAACTGACAGAGCAATGTTTTGTCAAAGAGTTCAACGTATATTGTGTAATAACGTAATTAATGAAATTGTCTTGAGTAAAAGTTTAATATTTCTGTATAGGGATGTAGGGTAGGGATTCAGGTGATGTATCGATTACAGGTTTTTTGAAGATAAGTTACTTTATTGGTAATTTTAACTTCTATAATCTTTAACGTAATAAGTAATTGATGTACCAACGTTCACCTACAATTTTTAAACGTACACTGCGTATTCAATTATTATTATCTAATTAAATTTATTGACAATGGTGTTAACTGAAACATACAGGTACATGTCTGCCATTTGTCACTTACTATACTTGAAACACATTATTATTTTTTTCATCATTCGTATCGCTGATATTTTTAGGCGTAGTACACGCTGATAAGTCGATTACAAAAGTGTTTTTAACACTGTAATTAACGCCGTAACGAGAGTACGAAGTGCCTATGGCAAGTGTCTAGCTCGCGCCCCCTGACTGAAAAATGACAAAAGTTTAGTTTTTACATTTTTCACGTTTTTGCGCCCGTGGCGGGTGCCTATTTCGCCACGCCCTCGTTGCGGCGTTGACTGTAACGATCAAATTGAATAGCATTTTAAAAAGTATAGTTGAAGTAAACTAAAAATTTAGAAATATTATACTTATTTGAAACTAATATCCTATAACTAATACTAACTAGTACATACAATGAACATAAGTAGGCTGTCTTTATGAATTATGTGACGTTAAAAATATACAAATGCGTTTTTTATTTTTTTTTTTGAAAATGGGTGGAGCAATTTACGGCCCAAGCCCCGCGATAGACGTAATTAACAGGAATGCACTAATGCACATGCGAGGCATAATACGTGCACATATGTAGCGGAAACTGCCATAACACGATCGTGGTTTGTTTGACAAAACTGACACATGTAGTTGTCAGAAATAGTTTCCGGTCGCGTACGAGTTATTAGCATAATGTGTCGGCACTAGAAAACGTACGGTTTAATAAAGTTAACAAGTATAATATAAAAGTATGCGGCGCGTTAAGAATAATAATTATATTTGCCTTCGTCGTCCTAAACAAAATTTAAATAGTCGAATCATAAATAACTAAAATGTTTTAAGTATAGATACGTACATAGGTACATACCTAATGAAAACTTAATATTGTTTAGACTCGTATTCAAACTTTTTCGTTTTTACATCCCGTTTTATTTTTCAACGAAATTTTTCAAAAGCATTACTTCAACTTGTAATTTATCGACTGTCTTAATTCCTAAATTACTACTTCCCGAGTTTCCAAATTATTACAACCGTCTCAGCAACAGAGTATAACTTATGATTGTTTGTTTACATCAAAGAGTTTCTGTTAAAGCACTGCCCGTGGTATGCACTTCGATTTTATAAAAATCATGACAAATTACTTACAATTAGAAACGATGACATAAATAACAGTTTGTTATTATGGTTTTATGGCTATTGAGTTTTTATGATATTTGAAATAAAATTTTTGCAACAAAAACTGCTTATTATTAATGTTCAACAATTTGTAGATATATTATGGTGCAGCTAAAACCGCAGCTAAATTGAAGCACGTCGACGTTACGCAAAAGTACGCTTTCCACGTCGTCGATCATCAACATCAAACGACTGAACCTTTAAAAGAGCACCTAATTTTTGTAAAGGAAACTAGCCTATAAAAGAACACTTGACGTGACTGAAAATACAAATACAGTAGAGTTTCGTTAATCCGGACTTAATGAGACCGGACCTTATCCGGATCACTGAAAATCCGAATTAACCGGAAATGTTATAAAAATGCGTTAAGTGGAAAGTTATCGTAAAACTAATTACAGTAAACTCTCCATGTTCGCGGGTAATGCGTTCGCATGACACACCGCGAATACGGAAACGTATGGAAAATCTGCGAATAAGGGGTGGACAATAAAAAAATAATGTTTTATAAGAGGAACGTAACATGTATTATAATAAATCCTTAATAATATACTCAAAATGTAATCAAATATAAATACGTAGGTATTTTAATTTATCTGAAACTTAAAAAATATCTGTTAGTTTACATTGTTTTTTTTTTGTTTTGTAATTTTTGATAAATGACAAGCGGTGCCCGGATTAACGAGACTCGACTGTATAAGAGAGATTCGGAAAATTTCGAGATATTAAGCATTTAAAAGTAAATTTTATGCTATACATATGTAGTCAGTTCAATATTTTTAATAAATATAATTTAATAAAAATGTGTAATACATGTAATATTTTACATATTATTGTAAAGTTAGTAACTTGACAATGATAACAACGATGACAACTTTATTAAATATGAATAACTCCATAGCTATATAGGTATTATTTGAAGTAAAATTTCTGTATTAAATTAATATAGGTAGACGTAATATTAATGGTAATAAAGTCTACAAAATCACATTTTACAGAGTAGGTATTTTACATAACTTAAACTTGCACCGTTAATCAAATCAATTTCATTAAATTCGATAGGAAATGACATAAATAAATAGATATTAAATTAACGTTTTCAACCGTTATTATTAAATTACACCGAACGGAATTAAATTACAAAAGTTGCTACTATGACATAAATTAAGAAATCGCGTTTCGTATTAAATTAATTTTATAATATTAATTCAATATTATCTAATTCCGTTTCACTAAAAGTGTTTGTAACTTACACGTGTCTGCTATAATTACGAATTATTGATACATATAGGGCTAAACTTTACTGCAAATTTTTTATACAATTTAGAATTATTAATAATAAACGTACAAAAGATTACAAGAAATACCACATTTATACAAAGTTTTCGTATATTTTTGGAAGTGTGATTTATTACGCCTTTTAAAGACTTTTTTTCGAATATTGTAAAAACCTAAATATGCAGGAATCTACTTAAAAATTAATTATTATAACTGTGCATTTGTGTTTTCTTATAGGTAACCGTGTAATTTAATGATGTACGTTTCCTCTGTATAATAGTGTCTTATTACCTCAATTTTTTCAGTTTAATCTGCTTTTATACACCCATGTTTGCTACAAAACTATCAGCGATGCATAACATTTTAACAAGCACTGAGTTTGGTTGACAACGGGGACGCACCCGGGTGGCTCTCGGGTGCTAGTAAATATGTGCCCTAAGCGCGTTAGACTAATCAGCGTAAACTCTGCGACCAATTCAATTGTAGATTCTAAAGAAACTTAAAGCATATCTAATGAACAGCTGCCATCATTTTGTCGTACATCGGTACAATATCCAAATTCCAAATAAAAGAACAAAGAACTGTCTTGGAATCAGTTGAATCCGTGTCGCGAGAATTTTAAAAATCGATCACATTTAAGTAACATTTATAAACTGTTTATAAAATCGTATAAAATAAAACGAGCCGCAGGAAAGTCTTGGCTGGTGTGGTTTTTTTTTAGGTTGTAAAATGTTTTGTTCATTGTAAGTGCGCTGCAGTGAAATAACGCAAAACAGGCGGATAACCACGGGGGATCTTCAGTATTGTGCTTTAAACTATATATTTTATAAGAGACCGTTAGGGGAGATAACCCTAAATGTATCCTCCCTTGTATAAACGCGTTATGAGCATCCCGCTATGCATAGTAAAATACCTGACTTTACAAATTCGATTTACTTTGATTTCGTTTTAAATTTAATTTTATGCCCGAAACAATCTTCGTTTTTTTTTCTCAATTAAGTTAGGTAGGTACTTAAAGATATTGATCTCAAGATTTTCAAGTTCACTAATTATTGTTAATATAGTATTGAGTTACAAATATTATTTGTTGATAGCTATTATAGCTTATTGTTTAAAAATAAGAATTACAACAATCTTAATCAAATTTCAGCTGATATTATCAATATTGAATCCTAAATCAACTGAAAGTAGAATAGCTTAATAGTTGAATATTAGATTATTCCATTTCAGATATTCTCGAATTTAAGTTGTCTAACTATTGTAATACTTGAATAATTAATAATAATATATAAATTAGAAACTAAATACATTTGAGATTAAAAAATTTAATTTACAAAATGTTAATAAGATCTTAATTATGTAAGATGATAATCAGTTAGGTAATTAGATTTAACTATTCATATTAAGAGTTAATATAATTGATAATATTAATTAAACTAATTTGAATAATTATAGATAATATTAATTTAACTGTAAATTTAGTAAATAACTTATGTAATTTTAATTTTAATTATGAATACAATAAATACAATTTAAAAAATTATAATAAATGATTTACTAGTATTCGATACGTAAAAGTTAATAATTCACACATATTCATGTAAAGATCAAATTAATAATTATATGCATAATATTCAGTTAGTAACTTAGATAGTAATTTAATCTAAATCAAATGTTCAATATGTTTATTATTATAATGAATTAATCTATAAATGAATACTGTAAGTCATTTACTCGATCAATTATTTAGTACATTGATATACAGTGTACGATTTGATAGATTGTTATAGTCAAGTATATAAATATATTAAATATGATATTCATTATGAACATGTAATGAGAATTTTTAATAACTATATGTAAAATAGATTTATGAATGTAAAACGTTTATTACTTAAAACATATTGAATATAGAGTAGATTTATCAAGATTAAATGATAAGTTAATGAATTACTACTTGTTACAATATGCTTATTATTAGATTGAAATGGATATGAATATGAAGTAATAGTAATTCATAAGTTATTACGCATGAAAAGTTAATGAAACATAGTGTCAACGTATGTTAAGTTTGAGATATTACAAGAAGAACAACCTGTTGATTTCAGTCATTGTGAAGCTTGATTGAAGTAGTTCTTGGGTAATCAACTGTATGACTTGATATCCATTAACAAAATGTCAGCAAATGCAGTACACGTGTAAAGTGATATTTAGATACAGAATAGTACGTTTGAATGTTTCCTATTTTATATATTCAGATAATATATTACTGAATTTTATGTTATGCAAATTCTAATGAATTTGAAAGTTATATGTTTTAAGTTTAGTATACGTATAATTCACTAATGATTTACTAGTAGTTCGTTCAGTTTAAATCGTATCTGTAGACGTATCCTTATGTTTCTACACATTATGATTTGTACATATATCTAAATTGTATATAGATTTATAAATGTTTATTAGACATAGTAAATATAGTTATCAATTAGTTAATATCATAATAGATAAGCTTTATGTTATTAAAGACTAATTATTATATAATGTATAATGCTTATCTACAAATGTAATTACTTCTTGTATATATATTATATAATATTATTAATATTATGAGTTATAATGAAAATATTAATAATTATTTTCAACTATTGTAATAATTCGAATTTATAATAGATGAAACTGATACGTAAAGTTTACAACCTATTTCATTAATTCGTAAAATTCTGATTTATTAATTACTAGTTGAATTATTTGTCATATAAATATTATAAAAATTACGTATTTCTTAAATTTATTGTAATTACGATAGTAACATATTACGTATTAATTCTATTATAACATTTAAACTTGTAGATATAATGTCTTTAATTATTAGTAATATTGAAATACTGAATAATACATATCAATTTAAGTTATTCTAATAATATAATTACAATAAATATATGTAGATAAAGTATATTTTAATATTATAAAAGTATAATTGAGATATATTATAATATTAATAAATTGCAAGTTCAAAAATGATCTACAAAGCTATAGAAATTAATGAACATAATGAATATATAAATACTGATAATTAACTGGAATATTAAGTAGTAATATTATTAACGATTATAAACTTATTAACGTTAATAACTGAAATTAACTTAGTAATAATTACATTACATTATACATGTATAAATATTACATCATTTAATTAAAGATTATAATTTAAGTCTTAGTACATAAAATTGATATTTGTAAGATCAATTTAATACTTTTGTATAAATAATTTAAACTTTTCTTAATAATATGATAACATATTCATTAATTGAATTATAAATTTGTTAAATAAACTCAACTAAATCATACTTAATTATTAATTTTATTGGTAAAATTTTAGTAATATATTTAGTATACATTAAGCTAATTACGAATATAATTACCTTTAAGATATAAATCGAAGTAATTACATTAATCTAATCATACTATTAGTGTACATTCACTCGTCTTTAAGAATTCATGACTACGTCATATCGTAATTACGTCTAATTAATATGAGAGAATGTCGATTATATCGTTTCTAATTATAAATTACTGAAATTTAAATGTAAATAGACTATGATAAATTGTTGCAATTGTGGATTATATGAAATTTTATGTAATTTAGGATATGAATTATTTCTTAATTATACAATATAGTGACGAAATAGGTTTTATGTTCAAATTATTTTATTTGATCAAATAATGTATTATTAAGTATTCGATATTAGTATTTATATAAGTAGCTAATATAATTTAAATATTGAAACGTTTTTACTTATAATACAGTTTTATTCTATAGATCTAATATATTAAATGAGTTTTACAAGTCATTGATATTGATTTACTAAGTGATGTAACTGTTAAGTATCATGAAGACATTTATAATGTATTACACTTATGTTATCATTATAGATTAATTACTATATTCAATTAGAAATTACATTAGTTAATCATTAAAGTTAAAATTATAAATTATAATTACTATAAATATTCTAAGTTACTATGTCAATACGGATTGTAGCTGTAACAGTTATAACATTGAGTATGTAAATTTTTCACATGTAAATATTAGTAAGTAATTAGTATGAAGTAATTAATACAATAAAGATTAATCTAAGGTATTAACTAGTTAGTTATCAGATTCAAAGTATTGTAATTAGTAATCTTAATAATTGTAATATCATCTAAGTCATTGAAGTAATTAATTAGATATCGTAATAGTAAGTTATTTCATCATAAATTATTAACTGTACTGAAATTTAGTAAGATTTAATTAGTACTCTAATTACGAATTATAGGTATAAACATATGTAAATTACTGAACTCAATTGCATACTGGATAAATCATCATACTAAGTTGAATGTATAAATCACGGTTACATCGATATTCATTATGCAACGTAATTCTGATTATTCATTACTATGCTTAATTTTCGATTAATATAATACGTATTACAATTACGCTAATTACAATAAAGAAGTAATTTAGTAAATGCAAATTTTTACTGACATAGATTATCTATTAAATGATCATGTAATTATTGTTAATATTTCATAATTGTATCTATAAAATCTTTTTGAAATATTAATTAATATACGATTAATCATACTAAGATATGCTAAGTTTAGTAACTAAAATATTGGAATGATACTATCTTGTAATAAATTTAATAATTGTAACATTAATAAAAGATTTATATTTAACTTGAATTTAAGTTAATATTAATAATCATTACTGAATTATAATTGAGCTATATACTATATATGACTAAATATTAATGTAATTAGATTTACTATAATGTAAATTCTATTATAATATACTGTTATGATAGTAAGATCAGAAGCTTTATTTTAGATATTAATGTTAAAGTTAATTTTAGACTAAAGTTAATAGATTAATTAATATAGATTAAGTTTATGTCATACTAATAAATTCAATAACATAGTTAGTCATTACATGAAAATGACAATTAAACATTATTAGATAACTTGAAATGTAGAATATTAACATATATAAGTTATATTTATTTACCATTAAAAGTAATCAATACAATAATACTTATGATTTTAATATTGATTACGAAATATCATTAATAAAAATGTACGTTAATAGAATGTATTAATATTATAAATATAAATATTTAAACATTACAATTCAATATAATTTAAAATATTAATTAGAATAGTTAAGTTTATTATCATATATGAATTAATTAAAAGATATATAATAATAATATTAACTATAGTTAAATAATTATAATAATATAGATTATTAATTAAATAATGTTCTTATTCAAATTCTAAATTCACTAAAATTGTAAATAAGTTATTTATTACTATAGTTACACTGAAGTATGATGATTTACATAATTTTATATATATTTATTTGTAAATATCAACTACTAATCTATAATTATAGTTTGAATATCGATTGAATGTCATCAATCTACGATCAATATACGTAGATACTTAATAATCTAATGATAACTAAATTATAAGTTTTATACTAATTACTTCGAATTAATTATTTACGTAATCATGATAAAATAATTAATCAATAAGAATTATAAATTAAGTCTTACGTAATAATTTAGACTTAAATTCAAAAATTTTATATATAAATTGTAATTATAATTTTAATAGCTTTGTTAAATTAATTAGATTACGACATCATTGTAATTAATATAACAATAGATTTATAACATTATAATTAATCAATCATTACATGTTAATTTAGTACATTATAATGTTGAATACTTATATCAAATTAAATTAATTCTATGTATTTAATATGTAAAATTTAATAATTGTTACAATATTACTATATAATATTATCTAATATATTAATAAACATTAATTAATTTTTATCAGTATATATATACGAGTTAGATATTAATATTTAAAACATTACATTATTTGAATTTATACTATTAAAGTATAAAACATAATAATTATAACTTGCATACAATCTTATGCATTTAAACGTTCTAAATCAAATTAAGTATTTAACATATATTATATCTAGTAAATATTAGATCATCTTCATATAATATATGATAAATCAATATATGTAATAAATGAAATTTATTAACATTGATTTGATCATTTAATTGACTGTAATGATCTACTATATAGACTGAATAATTATTATAAGTATAATGTAATGAATAACAATTAATATAATTAAGTTAAATATCACTTAAATATTTATAGTCTAAAATTACATTTATCGGTAAGTATTTAGTTTAATAATTTTTAAATAAGATTATACGTAAGTATTAATATTTAAGTTAATTATATTAAAATAAATGTAGTACAGTATCAGTTCATATTTATGATATTTTAAGTTTGATCTAACATTATAATATATAATATAACATATATAAAATTATACTTTATAAGTATTTTTAAATAAAGAATTATCTAGAATTTACTACTAATATATATAACATATGATGTTAACTAAATATTAACTGTTAACACTACATTAATGCTTAAATATATGAAGTTATTATATAATTGTAAGTATCTATATAAACTTATATAACTATCAGAAAGTTCTATGATACAATTTATCAATAATAATCACTATCAAAAATAAATGTTAAGTTTCTAGGAATAATTTGTTAATTTATTTGTGAAATTACATAGTATGACACATTATTAACGATTACTTGTAATATTGTATATTACAATGTTAGTAATTAATAATTAAATGTATTACACAATAGAATAGACGTTTAGTCATGAATCATGAAAAGTTGCTACTAAAGAATTTTGTAAATGTTATACGTTTGTTATGTAATAAATCTAATATTTGAAAAATTAATGTCATAATATAGTTGATTAGATAATATTTACTTGATAAACATTTATAAATTTATTATTTAATTAAAATATAATCAATCTAAGTATCTTACAATGTAAATCAATTTGCAAATATAATTTATAAAGTAATTAATGTAATGTTAAAACTTCTAATTGAATATATTGCAGATGAATTTTACTGATAATATTTACCTGAATTAATATTGTAAATTTGACTAAAATAGTCATCAGTAAAACAAATGATTGCATGAAAATATAAAATTAATACTAATACGATAGATATCAGCAACATGTTGATTGAATAGTATTTGAAAGATCTTTAGAAATTATGCTATACGACATTAAAATAATAAATTGTTACAATAGAATTATGATATAATAATTTATAAGTACTACTATAAGTAATTACAATAAGTATAATTATGAAAATGATTAAAATCTTAAAAGTAATGTAATGATTAAATTCATATAAATTCTTTAGTAATTACTTTATTTATTAAATTAATTTATATTAATTATTTTATAAAACTTAAATGACTTAATTAATTCATGAAAAATAATTAAATTATATGAATTCAATTGTAAAATTAAAATAATAAACTATTGGTAAATTCATTTTAACGATGTATTCAAAATATCAACTAAAATATGATATAATATCTTAAAATATTTCATTAAACTTATAAATTTTCAATATAAGTTTATGTTGACATATTATAACTAACATAGCGATAAACATAAGAATGTACATAATATTTAAATGAAGATGTATTGAAAACTAAAATATATTAAATAAGAATCTATTTAATGTATTTAAAAATCTAGCTTTGAATTCATAACTTAATTAAATATAAGCTTATTAAATACTAAATATAGAATTTGAAATTTAATGTTTTGAAATTACTCTACTTTATTTAAATTTAAATCTTAATAATTTAAGAAATTAGTTTAATAAATATATTTATTATTATAGAAATTAGTTTTACTTTAAATTATTAAAATTATTTCATTTTAGTAATTAAATTAATATTATAAATTATATAAACATTAGTATAAAATTATAGTAAATATTACAATTTAGGTTAATCAAATTATTATAATATGTTATATAATAGTTAAGTAAATATTGATTAAATCTTTGAATAAAAAGTTCTTAAACAGATTCTTTAAAATTAATATAACGTAAATTTAAATAAGTTATAAGATATTAATATTTAATATTCTTAAATCTAGAATTATATCAAAACTTATAATAGTAATTAAATTATATATTAATTACTATATATTGTATAATATGTATAAATTTATGAAATTATAAAAGTATAACTCGATTAATTTTTATAAACCATGTACATAAATAATTTAATTAGTTAAGTTATATAATGCAATTAAAACGAAATATAAAACAATTTTTAAGTAATATTAATAACCAGCTTCAATTGTATAGATAACTATTGAATTCAGAAGACTATTAGAAAGTTAAATAAGCTTATATATCAAGTTTGATTTAAATATTAACATATATAATTCTAATAATTTATATTAATGTTATTATAAATTAATAATTAATTTAAATAAGTTATTATGTCAACTATTAATAAACGTATAAGTTAATATATAGATCTTAGTAATAAATCTAGTAATTAATATTTATTGCAATTAAACATGCTTTTAATATTAATTATGAATACTTATCTATAATTATACAATATATATAATACTTTAAATACGCTTAATTTGAAAAATAATGATTTTAACAGTCAGTTTAAATTAATTTTATATGACAATTTATTAAAATATAGTTATTGATTCTAAACTTATATCCGAATATTAATATAGAATTATATAAGATTAAATTTTACTGTTAAATGATTATAACTTCCATAGTTAATCTATAAAATTACATCAAAATATCTATATATTACTTTTAATGAAAAATAATAATAGCTATTATACTTATATCGATAACTAATTCAACTAATATATTAGATAAATCATTTTAAAAATTTTAAGTAATTGATCTATAGTTAGTCTTAAAATTAAAGATGTATTGTAACATTATGAGTTCGTAAATATCAAATTCTATATTAAATGTGTAAGTAATAATTTAAAAATTTTCAATTTTATTATAACAATAATGCGCTTTATAAATTATAATTTCTATGTTAATACGATACATTGAGTTAAAATTAGTAAGTATATTTAATATTATGTAATTTAATTATGATTAAATTTAGATAATATTGTACAATTCATATGATAAAATTATTAATTAAAGATGATTCAAATATTTAGATTTAACATAAAAATGTAGGTTCTTAATCTATAATTATAAAAATTAATTCAATTCTAAATTACGAAATGAAATTTATTATCATAATTCTAAGTGATACATTAAAGTGAATTTAAGAAACTTTAACATTCATGATATAAATTATCAAAATTTAATAAAGTATTTAAACATATGACATGTATATAAATTTAATATCATAAATTTATATCTAATTAAAAAAATATACATTAGTTTTAGAAATGAATTTCAAAAATAATTCTTATATCGTTAATCAATTTAATACTATAGAAGTAATAAATTAGTGATTGATATAACAAAATAATTTTTAATGTTAATTAAAGTTATGTACTTGAGTAGATTTAAAAATCTTTATCAATGTAAAATTAATTTCATTTAGTCTAAAATATTAATTCATGCATTGATAATTATATTAATAAATAAAATTATTATAATAAAATTATAATACTAGTAATTTAAAAATATATTAATACTTGGTTACCACTACTTGAAAATTCAATATATTTAAATATTTAAAACTCAATAATATTGCATATAAAGTATAACTTAATTAATTTTACTAAATATGATTTCATAAGTATTGAAATTTGACCTCATTATTAAGTTCAAATTAAGAAATGTATAAAGCTTACTAATTGAATACTCATACAAACTAGACATAATTCTCGAATAATTTCATTGAAAACTGACTAAATAAGTTATGTAAAGTTACATGAATACGCTAAATAAGGTAGAAAGTAAAGTTCGTATGTAAAAGTTGATAATTGTTAAGTATATTTGTAAAATATATTTGTTATTTAGAAATTTTTAATAATGTAATATTTCGAACTTGACAAAATTTAGACTATTAAAATTATTTTTAAAATAAGAAGAAATTAATTAAAAATTAATTTAGTTTTAAATTTGAAGATTTTTAATATTTTTTAAATTTAATAAATTAAATTGGATTATTAATTTATTTTATTACCGTTTTAATTAAATTAATGTATATAATATTAATATTATAGAAATTAAAAATTCCTATTAATAACATATAAAATGAGTCATAAGTTCATACAAAACAATAAATTTAATTTAAATAATTATCATTAATTGAAAATAAATTAGTATCGATTCCCAAATTCAATGAAATAAATACTGTTTAATTTATAATTATTTTAAAAAAAAATTTTAATAATTTAACGTTCTTTAAATTTAATACATGAAAGCTTATAATGTCTAGGGAATATTAAGTAAATTGGAAGGTAAAATTAAGTTATTTATTTTAATAAATTTTTGAATTGACATTTATTAAATTCATTTGAATTATATGAATTTTAAATAGAAACGTTATGTTAAATTATAAGAATGTTTTTTAATTTATTTGAATATAATTAAATTCCAACGAAAATTAAAATGTTATTTAAAAACATTTTATTTATCAACTTCGAGGGTGAATATTTTAACAGGGAAGCAACGTAGGAAAAACATTTATAAAAACTTGTGGCATTATTTTGACGTGGTTTATACGCTCCCAAGAGATTCTCCATCATTTGCTGGACATCCTGTATGTAGCAGACTGCCTTAGAATTCAAGTGACGAACTTGTTCAAATATTTACCTGTTGAAAAACACTGTACTCTTTGGAAATTTGGATACTTATTATATATATATATATATATATATATATATATATATATATATATATATATACACCGTGTCCAAGATAAGAATGCACAGCATGGGGATCTTGAAAACGGTAGAAGATACAGGGTGGCTTAAATTAGAAAAAAGTTGCGCTATTTAGAGTATGTTCACATGCTGGTCGCAAAAGTTCATTATTGTTTATCGTTTTCAAAATTCTCAAAAAAATGTGATTTTTTGGATTTTCGTTTCTTTTCATTTTTTTATTTATTTTAAATGATATTAAAAAACTACCGGCACTTTCTCATTGCCACTTTTTAAGCTCTACAAAATGGCGTGTTCGAATTTTTAATCCGACGTTTCGTATCCGAGAACCCATCATCAACTTTATTTTTTTATATGGCCACAAACAAAGAGACACCCTGTATTCGGTAGCATTATTCATTACAAATTCAACGCTGTATCACACATTATGGTTTTGAAGCCAAAAAAGGGGAAAAACAATAACCAACAATGATAACCAACAATGGCATTTTCAACCGGCGTAACAAACATTATTGGGCAACAGACAATCTTCATTTAATAAAAGAAACAAGGCATCAACATCGATTTGGATTTAATCTGTGGGTAGGCATTTTGGGTGGCAGAATAATAGGACCTTTTATTTATCACAACAATTTAAATTCCGAACGATATCTCGACCTACTGCAGACTGATTTGGAGAATGCCTTGGATGAATTACCATTACTTATAGTTAACAACTGCTGGTTTCAGCAAGATGGTGCCCCAGCGCATAATTCAAGAACTGTGCGGGAATATTTGTCTCAGAGGTTTCCTGAAAATGCATTGGAACTCACAGTGAAGTAGCCTGGCCAGCCCGATCACCTGACTTAACTCCGTTGGATTTTTTCCTGTGGGGTTATTTAAAAAACCAAGTGTATGACGCCACTTTTGAAACTGAAGAACAGTTATTGGCATTGGTTTTAGCAGCAGTTAATACAATCACACCAGAAATGTTAGACCATGTTTTGAATTCTTCTGTAGACAGAGCATACTTGTGTCTAGAAAATAATGGCAACCTATTTGAGCAATTATTATAATTTTTTGACATTTTGTTTCTGTTATTGTACCAGCGCCTACTAATTTAAAAATAAAAACCTTATAACTCACGTTTTTCCCTTTTTGGCTTCAAAACCATAATGTGTGATACATCGTTGAATTTGTAATGAATAATGCTACCGAATACAGGGTGTCTCTTTGTTTGTGGCCATATAAAAAAATAAAGTTGATGATGGGTTCTCGGATACGAAACGTCGGATTAAAAATTTGAACACGCCATTTTGTAGAGCTTAAAAAGTGGCAATGAGAAAGTGCCGGTAGTTTTTTAATATCATTTAAAATAAATAAAAAAATGAAAAGAAACGAAAATCCAAAAAATCACATTTTTTTGAGAATTTTGAAAACGATAAACAATAATGAACTTTTGCGACCAGCATGTGAACATACTCTAAATAGCGCAACTTTTTTCTAATTTAAGCCACCCTGTATCTTCTACCGTTTTCAAGATCCCCATGCTGTGCATTCTTATCTTGGACACGGTGTATATATATATTAAAAATTGAAAAATTGGCGAGTGTCTCGCCAGTGTAATATATATTTTTAAATTATTTAAATTTAATATTCTGTATTTTCCTCATTTGCTGTACATGTAGAGTTCCCCAAAAAAAATACCACTGATAAGCCTTTAGTACCTCTACGATATCGTATAAGTGAGACATTTTTTTTCGGAAAATATGAATTTTTTAGAGCTAATATTTTGCGAAAGTTAAAATTACATTGAAATAAACTTTTGAGAAAACGATTAGCCAAATCTGCTTATCCGGCTATGGCTTTTGTTTACAATTAATATGCAAAGATAAATAATTAATTGGAGGTCATCAGTAAACTCGGTAAAAAAACTTCCACCTGCAATCGGGAAAGTTTTTCATTTCTTTTTGGCATAAACTATTTGGTTTAATGCAATTTTAAAGTTCCCGGTGATTTTTATTTTATGGTAATCTTTTTATGAGATACGTCAAATCTGAATTAACTTGGAGATTATGATATATTTGACAATTAAAATTATGTATATTGATTAAACTTTAATAATTAACAATTAAAGTGGACGCTTATTGCTGCCCACGATCAGTTTCGATTTATAAAAAACAAATTAAAAACAAATAGATAGGTACATCATTATAATTTCTGTTAAATTAAAAAAGATAGTAGGTAATAATCGTCGAGTTTCCAATGATACTACAAACTAATCGAAAGGGTGGTATGAAGTCCATTATTCCCAATGGTATCATGTCGAGCCCTCATGCATATGGAGGACATCCCGTGTACGCTTCATTATGTATATGAGATGTGTAGGTGTTTGTAGAGGTTATCCCAACATAGAACAAACCTAGGTCCCTAATTACACCGACATGCTGTTATTTTCCAAACAAACAACTACTTAATAGCTGTTATTTGATTAACGATATACTTTCCATTAGAATATCAACGCTAAAGTCTCACATAAACGAATCGAATTCTAAAGGATGCTGTAAACACACGGAACGTTACAGCAATAAAGTTTTCAGATTTATATTAAGAAGTTACCGAGGCGATTGCAGCCAGGCAAAGGCATGAAATTTATAATGGCGTAGTCGTTATTAGACGGAAACCGCAATATTTTGAAAAGCCCCTTCTGTAATTCAATCTGACGCCGTCGTAATTTCCAAGTAATGCGTTTTAAGATTGATTATCCCTGTACAAGGAGCGGTGCACTACCGAATGCAAGTCTAATGAAACTTTCGAAACATTTTGGCTCACCCTTCATGTTTATGTCTACCACTGATGCATCAAACTCCAGATCCGTATTTTATGAGTTCGGAAAACTTGAAGCGTTTTTTATGTCGATTTTAATATTTGATGGTCCGATACGGAGGTTTGAGAACTTTATTATTGGGTTTAACGATTTTTCTTCACGATCAGATATCTATTTATTAAGCACGGGATTTTATCGGAAATATAAGTTCGTTCGGTTAACGTCTCGAAATCTTTAATGAAATGCGATCTATACAAGAATATACAATATTTTGGTACACCTTAATTAATAGAAAATTATATATTAATGTTATAAATGTATAGTTTCCTGCCTACCTACCTACCTATACATTACGTATTTACTCATATTTTTTAATTTCACATTTAGTTACTTATTTAGGTACATTTAGATTCTGTATCGACCGCATAGTTATGAATATGATTCTTTGTATCGTCCAAATCGATGGAAATTTCATGAATTTAGTTTTAATTCAAAGCAAAGGTTTGAACAACACTTTTAATAAAATTCGATACATCTCGTATAAGAACGTAGAAACGATATTTACAATTAGTAAAAAAATATTTGAAACAATAATTTAACGTCATACATTATTACGTAACCCAACTATTATTGGATTTTATTGTTTTTTTTATGAACTTTTAAATATTTTAATGTCATTGTATTCTATAAAATAATTAGGTACCTATACGTTAACTGAAAAATCCAAGAACAAGTTTGAAACGCATATAAGAAGCGTTTGGAACGATTTAAAATGTTCGAAAGTAAACGCCATTCTGCCCACACGAACAACCTGCTCTTACACGAAATCGAACAATTCATTACATACCCATCTAATATAAATTTAATCAAGGCTGTCCTTTCCACAATGGACCTCGCCCAAAACCAACTCTATTTAAATTCTAAACTATTACGGCCCCAAAGTTTCTAACTATAAACTGCACTATCTAGGTATAAAAGATCTAGTAAAACGATTTCTGAAATTGAATAGCTTTATTAAGTAATAAGTTGTTTACGTATGTAAGTAATTAACACGAATATGTAGATATTATCTTATTGCAGTGAACTGATGTAGACAGCTGAAGAACAAAACTTTTTAAGTTTTTAATTAATATTTAATTCGATAATTTTTATCGGGTACAAGTTTAATGAAATAAAGTCACTTTTAGAACTAAATTTAAGAATTGTGCAGAAACAACTTTAACAATTAATTAACTAGGTAGGTCGTACCTAATCGCAAAACTTCCGTTACTGATGCAAGTAACTTCCAAGCGAAGCAACTTTAATTAATTATTCTAAATCCTAATTAGTCCTTGCTTTTGAGTTTCGAAAGGTGCATTTTTCTTTGAAATTAAGATCACGAATTCGACGTGGTAATCAATAAACTCAACTATTTGCCATTTACGTTTATTTTAACTAACAGCCAGGTTTAATATAAGATTTACGATTAATATTGCTACCTCTGCAACCGCATCTCGTCGTCTATACAAACGGTTAATCAAGAACGCTTCACAAACGATGTGAAATTAACACTGCAAGGCAACATTTTCACATACAAAATGCTTAGAGTAGGTATATTTAAGATAAAAGCCTATAAGATAGAATATGGTTGATTAAGCAAAACTATCTAGGAAGAAGAGTCTGCATTTTTAAATGATGAGGCAACTCAATAGGCAAATGAATAAAATCGTAAATGTTTTGATTACCTACTACTTCAGTGCCTAACGTAGTTGTTTCATATAAAGTAAGTACCTACATGTTAAATGTATGCATACGTTATTCACGAAAGGTTCCAATATCGTTAACCTCGTATTTTTACAATACTAATAGATTGTAGTCTTTCTTTGCCATGTCATATCTGTACAGGTAAATCATCGACAGAATATGCCACGTTCAAAACGTTAAACTGAATATTACAAATATACAATTTATGCATGACGTACATTGGAACCTATCGTGAATAACGTATAGGTAGGTATATAACGTATTTTACACGTCCTACTAGTTATAAGCAATACCTAAAACTGGTTAAACTTTTCTCTGCCGTTTAAATCATTTTCCATTTAATTTTAAAACGATCGACATTTGCTTTTTGGCGATTTTAAAGGTTCGCGAAGTTTTAAATCTTATCGCCCGAAGAAATTGTCGAAGATACACCATGGACTTTCCTTTTAAAAAAACTATGTTATTAATAAATGTAATTCGTACTTTTAAAAATGTAAGTATTTGATCGATTTTCAGTTAAAATTAATTTCAAAATAATCTAATAGTCAAAAGTAGCAGCGCATACCATAAAGCAAAACAGTTGAGGTTACCTGCAATTTTTTTTGACTTTAAACCAATAAACGTTTTGTTTAAGGAAAAGTTGCATTCTTTGTACAAAATAAGCTTTATTTTATGTAGGTATAGGTAAGAATAAACCGATTTTTACCCAAGTAACGTAGTAGAGAAGTTTTTAATATAGTATCTGTATTACCTTGCTTTGTAAAAAAATAAGCCTATTTAGCTGCTGCAAAATTGAAACTCGACAAAGTAATCAAAAACCTATCACAACGCTGTACGGCTTGAAATATCGTCTTGCTACGTGAGGATTTAGTCGTATTATTTCGGTGACACCATTATTCTGTTCCAAATATCAATTACCTGTCACTTCCAACGACAAAATCTCAGGAATTGAGTCACTTACCTCAAATATATAAAGCCATTTCTCAATTGGATTTGATTATTGACTTACAGTTAGACAGAAATACACAGATTGAATTTAAAACTTGGAATACATCATTTGTATTGCAGGTAAGTACATTATAAGCTTGTTTTTCATAAACGTCAAAAGATTTTCGAATATTCGAGCTTAGCGACTTCCAACAATATTTTAGTAACTCGATTTTTCGAAATATAGGTCAGATCCTAAAAAACTCATGTAAAGTCATTTACCAAACTTTCAGATATCTAACTCTCTTAACCGTTCGCAATTTCCTTCGCCATATGTTCGAATTAAAAAGTTGCGCCTTCAAAGTTTATTGACTGTGGTCTGAAAGTTTCGTTTTGGGATTCGAACAAAGCGAAGCAAAGTAGATTTGGCAAGAAACTTTTGCTAAGCGCGTTAACAATGCAATCGACGATCCAGTTAAAATTATTCTCAAATCATTAGGGTGTTTAATTCATTTGTTTAAGCCACAATCTGTTCAATCTACTTAGTTACAAGTTACAAAATTGAATAATAATAAGACATTTTGTTTAAGTCCCCCTTATGGAATAATTTTCATAAGCTCTTAAGGGAGATTATGTAAATTTTGGTAAATTTGAAACGTTCCAAAAGAAACCTTTCCGGAACATAAGTTTTAATTAAGGAGCCTTTTTCGTGTGGTTTTACTATTCTCGAGTAACACGTTTTGTAGCTGTTTAAAACTTTCATAGCACTTGCATACGAAAATTATGCAAGAAATGTCGAGAGCGTATATTTAAGTGACAAAAAGTCGTTCTTTGTAAAATTTTCGCATTTGCATGACAGGTATCGAATTTTTATAACTTTATTAAGTATAAGAAGTTGTTTGTTATTTTTTGGTTTTCTTATTTATTAATTTTTTTTTAACAGACATCTCCGCTATTTGTTTTCTAAAACGTTTTAATAAGATTTTACGCTTGTTATTCTATCCACATAAATATATAGGATTATGTTATCGTTTGGATCTCCAGTTTGTAAAAATTACTGTTAAGAGAATTGACGATTTTTTATTTAATACAATAGAATCTCATTTTTGAAATCATCAACCAATATTAACCCTTAAGTACTGACGTGTTGCCTAACAGATTACGGCTATTTTTAATTTTTAAAACTGCGATATATTTGTTAATTGGCAAAATTTGAATTTACCTCTTGGTGGGATAATAAAAAATTTATGGGATAATAAGAAACACATTTCGTGGGAATAAACGAAAATATTATAAATATTACAAATATTCAAATATTACAGGAGTTACTCGTTGTCTAACAGACGACACGTTATCGTCAGTACGAGTATAATATTACTATGACTATTTAGTAGTTTTCAACACATTGAACATTGTCAACATACAAATGAATTACAAATAAAAATAAGTAGGAACCTATAAAAATTATTAACCTTTTGTAGTAGTCTCGTAGACGACGCATCAGTACGTATGTCCACAATAGTACGTCAGTACTTAAGATTAAAAATATATCAAAACGATTATTTTATTACTATTTTACTAATAATTCCATTATTTTAACTATTAAGGCGTTATTTTTAATTATGTATAATAAAATTATAATAAGAAATATATAAAAAGCAGATATATATTTAAAGACAATGGGCACATTCAGTCGGACTCGTACGTCAACTATAAAAATAAAATAAAAAAGCGCAAATAAACAGCGGTTCAAGAGAGGCTAAGGCAGCGCTTTATTTTAGGTAATATTTTCGTTATTAAGATAATCTTATAAGTAGCAACGAAAAACATCCCTTATAATTTTATTCCTTATTATTCCTAATAATTTCTTAGGTAAAATAATACTCTAATTATTTCATTAACTTTTTAACTTGATTTGCATTTCATTAAAATATTATATATGTGTAATTAGGTATGATAGGTATCTATCTATCTGTAGATACCAACGTAATGTATGTAATATAGAAATATATTTTTCATTTATATTTGTTTCCATAATATTATATAAAGTATTATGAACTTTGAAGTTTCGAATATCGATAACTTGCCTATATATGATATTTAAGAAATAGAAACCTATAAAAACCTTTCAATTCAGCTAAAATGCCAAGACTAAGGGTGCTATTAAAGGTCTATCGTATATCACACTGGCTCATTGATTAGACCCCCCTATCGTTGATTCCGTATTCGTGAACGCGTGCGGTGAGCCGAAACGTACGTCCTTAGAGATTCCCTTCTTTTGAGTTACCTAACACCTACTAAAAAAGAAGACCATAAAGGTTTCATAACCGTTTTATTTTTTAAACGGCCTCAAAAGGGTTTACCGAGAAAATATTTATCGCTTTCTCGATTAAATTATCGCGGGCCTGTGTATCTAATACTAACTTTCAACAATTGTAAAATTATAATAATTATTTCTTTTAAAAATTAGCTATTCAAATAATAATTTCTAAATTAGCTTAGGTATTTACAGAAA
The DNA here is from genome assembly GCA_036326145.1 of Rhagophthalmus giganteus. NCBI lineage: Eukaryota > Metazoa > Arthropoda > Insecta > Coleoptera > Rhagophthalmidae > Rhagophthalmus > Rhagophthalmus giganteus. The sequence goes on from JARFJA010000001.1 coordinate 55,407,462, forward strand.
ATAATATGCATTTATCAAAAGTATACCTATTGATAAACACTACGTATAGCGCCAGATAACAGAGCAGATTTCTATTGAATAAAAATTCAAAAGAAATTGTGAGAAATATAAAATTAAAATACGTATGTATAAGTATCTCCAAATTATTGTTAAAAATTTACTCTCTTGTTCGCTATATTATAATCATTGTGTTTTTAATCATTCTTTTGGTAATAAACCTGAGTTTCGTTCTTTGAGATTATTTCACATGTACATATTTCAATACATTTTAAGAAAATATATGTGCCACTATTTAAAATTCTATTTAAAAATAAAAGATTTCTCGAGTTATGACTTAAAGAAAACACAAGCAATTCGGAAATTAAAACTTTATAGTGATAAAGGGATTTAATACATATCTACTTATTAATTTTCCGTTTCTGCATAATGTACCTACGTATACATATTTTCGTTAATATGTCATAAAAGAGTATAAAAAACTATTAATAAATTGTTTATATAGTTGTAGAATTTTCAGAAACCATTAAAGTGTTTCTTTCACACAGGTCAATCTACCTTTTATAACGTTGATGAAACTGTTTTAACTTTCATAACACGACTAAAACAATGTTCACGCACTCGTGAAACGTAACAAATTGCTTTGAAATTAAACAAATAATCTTAGGCAATTTTAAGCCGCGCCGTATTAACGATATAAAAACAATATAAATATATGAAACGATATTTTGTTCCGTATCTCATATGTTTAATCCATTACTGCGAAAAAATTAATATAAATTGGTGCCTATCCTCAGAATTATGAACAATCGATATCAGCCTAGTTTAATTCATAAGAAATTTAACCACAAATCGTGCCTGAATATTAATAAGTAAACTGTACCTACAGTGGTACAGTGGAAGCATTTAATGCTGCCCTTTAAATTTTTAATTCCGATTTAAAATGTCTGAATTAGAATTTATACAAAATACTCATCTGAAAATATCTTAAATGGATATCAATATAATATTTCATACATACGAATCTGTCGATACACTTTAGTAATCAATAATATTTTTATTGTTAACATGAATATAAGTACCTCTGAAAATTAAAAAAATAAACTACCTCGATTGCAGATCATTTTCGGGATATCTCGGACGCATTTACAAAATAACCATAGTCACGATACAGTTAGAAATTAAACACACAATTTTAGTTCGACAAAATCATCCTATACGTTACCAGCACAAACTATAGTTTTAATAATAACACGTATTCACATACGACCGTACTTAATAAAAAAATCGATTAAAACTGAGGAATTGGAACTTTCACCAATTTGAAGTTTCTTTTGTATAAACTCAGGTCTGACAAGTCGCCGATTTATCTACATGTGTGTTACTGATAACGTGAGCCGCGCCAGATTTATCACTCGTTCGGTTTTAATGTTTTGATAAAATTAAATAAAAAAATTTAATAGGTACATAGAGATAAATTATTTATTGAATAATTCATAGCGTATGTACGTATTTAAATAAAATGTGATTATATGCTAATATATACTTTTAAACGAGCGCTCTTGTGATAATTACATTTTTTTGAACAATTTAATACATATATGTGCGCATTTTAAATATTATGTAGGTCAACAATAAGTTAGCAAAAATTATGGCGACGATTTTTACTTATTGTTAGATATTAATTTATTTTTGGAGTTAATTAGTGTGTCGGGTACTGTGCAACCCCTTTTTTTGCTATGAACTATTATGCAAGTAACGCTAAGTAATGCTAGTAACTATTACGATTGACAATACGATACAGCTTATTTTTAATTTAAAATTACAAAATGTATATTTATACCGATTAAGCAATTAGTAGAAAATGGAGACTTGGCACAGTTGTTAATTAGGCTTTGCTGACTAATTATGAGTTTTTCACCAGAATCTCTTTTGCGGTTCATTTTACAGCAAAAATACTTATACAATAAAATAAACTAAAGAAAATTTCCTACAATTTATGTTATTATCATTTTTTCTGTGAAATCAATAGTTTTCGTTATGCCAGCTTGACAAAGTTTACTCTACCAAATAACTCGACGTAAACTAATTAACATCTAGAGAAATTACATAGTTAGACCCATCTCTAGGATGTAAATGTTCAGGTAAAGAGCGTAGAAAAATTCCTCCGTGGACAGGAGTTATGAAGTTATAAATTTAATCGCCATCACTTAAACTTTTTACCGGTATAACACAGGAATCGCTAGTTCAACTTTCGGTTTTTCTTCTTTTAAATGACAGACCTTTAGAGTAAATCTTTCCAACGGTAATAAAAAATTCCCGATGTACTGATGAATATTTAGGTTAATAAATTACAAAAAATGGTAACGAATGTTTTTTTTGAATTGTAATTTATCAAAATTGAAAAAAAAATATTTTATGATATAAGGTACTTTTGTCGTAAAATGAACCGCACTGGAGATTCTGGTAAAAAGCTATTCTTCACGATGGCGTCTGAAGCACAGCCTGCATTTATGAGAATTTTTGACATATTAGTCGGCAGGGCCCAATTAACAATCGCGCAAAGTCTCCGCTTCCTACTAATTACTTAGGTCGAATTTTCTAAAATGTCTCGATTAATAATTAAGTGATATAAATAAAATTGTAAGTACCTATGTAAGTAAATTTATAAAATCGAGCAATTTCAAAATAATTTCGTTTTTGATTTGTTAATGATGGAACTAGTTTAAATTGTAACCAATTTACAACCGATGCCTAGTCACCGTTAGCCTAACAAAATTACAGTTACTGATTAAACGTGGTCTTTAAAAACAAGTCAAACTTGATAATGTAATTAATCTTATTAATTAAAATGTTGCTTTTCATACTGTTAAAGCGCTGAGATATTAAATGTGCATACCAAGAGGACCACCTTCCGAGGCAATTTCTACAAGTTCGGAGCCACCTCCTGCAAGTCGTGACCTAAAGGGTCCATTCAGGCAGAATTTATCGATGTTGTTTATGAATATCTATATCGAAGGCAACATGAATATTTACTATACATAAATTACGAATATATCAGCAATCCCGTCCGGTATCGTTTTATTAAGTGCCATAATTACGCTGCTATCAACATGGGGCCGTGTTATGATACGAAATGAAATGTTCTTAAAGTCATGTTGCATCGGATTTATGGTAAGATATGAAACAATCGTACCGCCTTATTTATGTGGCCATCTTCTACGTATTTAAAATGCACCTGTACGATACGTTTTCAATTCTTTCCTTCCTAACTTGAAACGATATAGATACCTGTAGTTACCGCGATAAGATCTAATATTTTGACATATTAATTGACTTATTTTCTAGAATTAGCCTTGCTTGTTTCCGCTTAATTTCATTTGAACGTAATGCTTCGTTTCAAATAATAATTAAAACGTTAACTAAATTAAACGATCAATAGGGCGCTCTTTTATTGAAACAACAAAAAGCATTAAATCTGTACCTATAGTAGCGTAAATGAATTTTAGAACAAAAGTTGGTTAACTTGAAATACTCTAAATCAGTTACAGGAGAAAAGTTACAGAAAGCTTTAACCGAAAAAATGACCGGAACAATGAACAATTAGCAAATAAGAAAGTCTTCTATTGTTTCTGATTAGTTCTTTTGTGAAAATTGCAATTTAGAATATTAAGTTAAAACTTGGAAGACAAGGCGGTACCGGTTCTTCACGAACGCTTCGTAGCACTAAATTGCCTCCTAATTATCTTGAAGTGTGTCAGAGACGCGAGCGAAGACCAATTCAAGACTTTGTTTAAAATTAAACTAACTTTAACGTGTTTAACTCTATCTAGTCTTAAAGTTTTCGTTCGGATTTTGATCAAGCTTGCCTACTTATAAGCAAAATTTTTTAAAACACGTAAACTCGACCTATGCTCTTTAATAAAGCATAAGCTCTGGAAGCATATTTTTCCGTAAATTGAAATTTGAGTAAATCTGAAATCTCAATGCTTTATAATAAAAGAAGTCCCCGCGGTCTCGTGGCTTGTTGGCGCATCCATTTAAAAAGTGGTAAAAGATAGATAAGGCCATCTTTAGTAATCCACAATGTAAAATGGTTTTTTGAATTTTTAAATAATACTTTAAGAACGTTTTAGGTAATGTTTAGTTTTAAGATTGGAGAGCCAGTTTGTTGTTGATTTACGAACAAAAATCCTGTATTTCTGATTATGAGTAGATATAAATGATTTATGACTTTATATTTTCGGGGAAATTTTTGTCTTTGAACATCTAACAAGAAGATCCCGTTTTTCTCTTTTATAATGTAAAACTTTCCATCCATTACAAAAACGTTTCAACTCTCTTAAACATTTTTAAATAAGTAATATAAATACGTTAACTCTACTTTTGTATTGATTTTTTTTATATGCGTAGGTATAGGTATCGTAAACTCGTAGTAATAACACAATTATGGGGCGTAGCGGAAAACTGGTGTAAGTGACATGTGAGTATACGTGAGATAATTAATTTTAAACTTTTGAAGTAAAATTACTATAAATATTCCCAAGTTTTTTTAATACCATATAACCGTCATTATGGACTAAATACTACTGTTTTTTTTCTATAAATTGTATTATTTTAAGCAACTTCCACTTCACAATAATTTTCGTTATACTGCACGTATGTCGCCGTTTGAACAAATGTCACTTGTACCACTTTTCCTCTAAGCCCCTCAATTTCCCGACTAATAAATACCTATACATAAATTAGAATCCGGATGTTAGGTATTTTTTTAGTTATAAGTAAGTAAATGTAAATAAAATTATTTTATATTTATTTCAACCCTTGCTATTTAACATTCATTCTAAAATTTAATTAATATCTACCTACTGTATGGTTTTGTGTACCTAAAACTACTTGTTTTATATGAAGGGATTAGAACTGAAATCGCACATTAAGTGCATTTTTAGTTCAAATTGATTTAAACATCTTATTGGATAATTGAAACTTAATTTTCTTGGCAATAAAATAACCCACGTGATTATTCCGATTTCTGTGCCATTTATGATCGAAAGAAAAAACCGTTGTGAACAACAGTTGAGTTTATTTTAATTCTAAAACCGCCCAAGACTCAGAATGTAACGTAGAATATCGCCACGTGTAGCTTTTGAGCCAATTGTATACACACCTTGTAAAAAAGCATTGTATAAAAAGGAAATAATTGTTACTATTTGTTGTTTCCAAAAGAAACATATTTATAACGCTGTCGTCGCGACTCGTTTATATTTTTTATGGGCACATTTTTACTTACATTAGTTAATGCTTTTACATACGTTCAAATACACATCAACCTAAAAATGGCAATAAGAAAATTATGACTATAATACCACTAGATATTATTTTTAATTTAGGTTAATTGAGAGAAATTATGAATTAATAATTAATTTATGTGAACAAATAATAAGTAATCAGAATTCCGGAAAAAATTATCGTTATCATTGATATTCAAATATTACCTTACATTTATGTATTTAATTTTTTTATTATTAATAAATACGTTAGATATTTTTGATGCAAAAACATCCAGGGTAAGTGTAACAGAATTTATATAAGCAATACTCTGAATTAAATGTTAAAATTATTTTTAAGTCGAAACAAATACCTATGTAAAAAAATACTATAGCTACAAAGTCTTCAAAAAGACGTAATAAAAAGACGTAAGCATTAGAAGTTTGCGCCATATACTTACACCGTGCTGAAATGAAAAAATAGTGGCGTGCGCTTGGGCCATAGATTATCCAAACCTATATGATGTTCACGTCATCAATACAAGGTTTCTAGATGATGACGTTTTACACAGTACTGTCGCCTCGTACCTAGTATTTTTACGATTCTAATAAATTGTAGTCTTTCTTTATACCATCTAATATGTGCGCAAGTAAATCATATATAGAATACAACACTTTCTAAACCTTAAACCGAATTACAAATAAACAATCTAGTAATTTTTTGTTGATGACGTGAACATCATATAGGTTTGGATAAGCTATAAGTGTGGCAATTAAAGATTTTATTATTAATTGATCGTAGTAGGTAAATTGATTGAGTGTGGATATATAAACAATTCTAATCTTTATCGTTTCACGTTTTCAAAAATACTTTTACATACTTGGATCTGGATTTATTAACAAGAAGCTATTTTTAAAGTTAGGTTTCAGAAATACGAATATGGTGGTATTCGCATTTTTATCAATATTTTGAATTAAACAAACGTAAAAATAATGTTTTATCTCCATTAAAGTGAACTAATACAAAGGATTTTGCTAAATTGCCTATAGTTGGGGGTTACTTCCATCTTTCTTTAATAATTGTTGTCATAATTAAATTATTTCTGTATCATTTTGTTAACATATTTATCGTATTCCCCCTTACTCCTTTAAATACAGCCACATCCTCTAGGTACCCAATTTTGTTTTTGTTTTTTGGTCTTGAGCCTGATTCATTAGCCACAAATTATTGCAGCGGGATTCGAACCCGCAGCCGTGCTGACCTATAATAGCGGAGCGATAGGTCTCTAGACCACCGCGGCCCCAGGTACCCGATTAAACAATAATCAAGCACATTTTTAGTGCCACCACACGTCCAACCGATGCTTTTAACAGCGTAAATATGACATTAATTTTTAAATATAGTTTTAAAATAAAATCAATTCCGGTTATCACAACAATTTATACTCGCGAGACTGCAAAGTACCTATTCGACGATAGTGAAATCAAAAGTAAAATATAGTACAATTACGTTAAGAATGAAATAAATGCATTTTCGTGAAAATCGACAATACGCACATTCTTGTGTGAATTATTTCCCCTATAAACGATCGTTAATATTTTTGAATGCTTCAAAAATCGATTTAATCAACAAATTTCGTTTATCGTGACACGAACAACATTTATAAAACTAATTGGTTTCATCAAACGGTTATTTATTATAGAATATTCTGCGTTATCTAACCTGCTTATCTCACATCTATACAATTCGTCTGAAATTAATGACACTGAAAACATTTTTATTTTATTATAATAAAGTTGCTTGTCCTAGCAATATTATTTTTATCTGATGGTAATAACCATTTCCTCTTCAAAACAATTACCATCTAACAATCTTTATTTTGATGTAACGGAAATGAATCATATACCTACAATTATAATTGATCTTTAAAAATCTGACAATGAGTAATAAATGCATCTGCATTAATCATTATTCAAGTTTACATTTAAAATAAGTACTTTTATGAAACAATTAAGGTGAGTAACGGAGATAAGGTCATGAATTTACCGGCGTTCTTAAAAAATCAAATATAACGATACCTATGAATAAATGTATTGTATATGTAATACTCATGCTATTCACAAACCGCCTTTGTTCTTATAACGTTCCATATGGGCGGTAAAACATCTATACATTTCTGCCAGTATTACCTGTGTGTGGCCCGACTCTCGAGAATTATTTGATGTAGGTTAGATAAAAATCTTATTTATTGTCGAGAAACACACATTTTTCGCCATGCATAACCCTAAAAATGCTTAATGTACACGAATTATTCAAAATTATAAAATAGCCGCTACTAAGACAGATGTGTCCGTTCCAATTTAGGGCTACTCAAACCCACATTAAATTGAGTTATTATTTCCTCACCTGTCCTCGAATACCTAATAATAACAGTACCGGTCTAACGCATTATGGCGACGTAAAACAAAATTTAAAAAATAATATGTCATTAGCGAAAACCCGCCGTTCGTTTTAAAATCGAAATTAAAGGGCCGGAACTAAAAAACAGAACATCTTATAATTCGCTTAAGTTGTCTACATGCTTTTGAGTAGAGACAGTGGTGGCGTTTGCGCGACGTTTACCTAATAATATTTACGTTTTAAAATACGTAAAACGTTTTAATAAGAAAGCATTGTTTTAATTTGTATATAGATAATTCTATTAATAATTAGGAGTGTAACGAATGCTAATTTGTTAGCATAAGGTATTTCCTAATTTAAAATAACTGTGTTTATGTTTCTTACTTACTACATTTAGGGAACATGACGAAAGTGGGAATATAGAAAAAAAGCAATAGATTTTTGTGACAACGTTAAAAATGTCAATATAAAATTGAATATAAATATTAATGTTTTCCAACTTTAATGTAAATTCAAAAGTTTTAAAAATTCGAATTACTAAAATTTTTGTGACGTCATAAAGGCGTAACGCATTAAATTTACATTTCTGATGTTGGTCGCATTACTTATTATGTTGATATTTATTAGTCACTGTAAGCTATAAAGACAAAAATATTAAAAGATATGCCTAAATGACGTGACCAACGAGGGAATTCTCCTATACATAATTTAAAACTATCAACTTTAAAAATTGTGTATACTAATTACTGATTTCAATGTTCAGCAACCGAAAATTTGTTGTAGGGCGAAATACTACGTGGAATTCATAATTTGATTTTTAAAATATTGCATAATGCGTTCGTATTTCATTTTATATTTCTAGAAATTACGCTTCAAATCACATAACGATATCGTTTTTTTTTCTATTTATAGGAAGGTAGGTACTTGATTTTACACATGACGATCGAAAAATTTTTAACAACCTATGCTCCAGTAAGCGAACGTGATAATAATCAGATGCGAAGTGGAAAGTCGCAGCATATATTTTAATAGGGTTGCGTACCGATAGATTGATTTTTAGAGAAACGCTTTTTAATAGTTGGAAATGCGTTATTAAATACGCCCGAAGATAAAATAATATAGAAGTAATATATATATATATAATATATACAGGGTGATTTACTGCAACGCCGTAACGAGGGCGTGACTTAAGAGATGTTCGCCACGGGCGCAACCAGGTTTGGGGCTATTTTGGATTAGGGAGGCTCAAGTTAGACAGTTGCACATGCGCTTTATACCTTCATTAAAGCGTTGCGATTCGGAATACATGTTTCAATGCTCTAGAGCGTGCGGAGGGAAATAAATATGTGCTTATGCAAACCGTGTATACCCGAAAACTAGTTTGACTTTTTGTTTTTTCAAAGTCTTACAATTTCAATTTTTAAAATTGAACATTACCTATCTATTTATTAAACTTCTCCTGTACTACAAGTGTGTTTCTTTCATCTCTACGTTTACGAAAACAACATTCTATTAATCATCTTTTTAGTATAAAATTATCTAATAAAAGTATAGATAGTGTAAAGGACACTATTAGTGTATTGGAGAGAAGATCTGTATGTGTATGTTAATTTGATTTTCATTATTTTGCCGTAACCCTTTCAACTATTGATTATTGTTTTTAGGTCATTTTTATTGGATCTAGGTAAATTCGTCTACAGTAATTCATCTAGACTACAACGGTCTACAATACAATTCGTCTACAACAATTTGCCGAATTATCATTTTCTTAAATTTCCGTCGTACATCAGTTAATTGCGTTGGTATGGTTATTATGTATAAAAACTTACGAGATTAACCTTTCTTTCAAACTTAATCTAACCCCGTGTGCACAGTCTTAAATGCATAATTGTCTGTGTACACGGGGTAAGGTTAAGGTTGAAAGAAATATTGATCTTGTAAGTAATTATGCATAATAACCACGCAATTAACTGACGAACGACGGAAATTTTAGAAAATAATAATTCGACAAATTGTTGTGCAGATGAATTGATGTAGACAAATTTACCTGCTACGATTTTTATTAGGTAGCTTTTCATTTTTGTAGATATAATTACATATAGTTACAATTATATTTTTATTACATATTAATGTATAACACGTACGCACACAAGTATTTTTTTTTTCACCACTGCACTGATTGCACTGAGGTGCAATTGAAATATATCCGCTGACGGATGATATGACTGAGTATATAAATGCATATAAATAAATCAATGTCGTTGCATGTATAAATTCCAAAGCTACCGATATAACTATAGATACATAGATATCATCAAACTTAAAATTAATGCAGGACCTGACAATAAATTTCGTTAAATTAATTTAAACTAACTACGAATAATGTAAACGAATGTGAAAATTACAAGAATCCTTGATTTTAACATGCTAAAGTTTTAAGATTTCGTATAAATATAAATGTAATTTATTATCTATATAATAAAATAATTTAAAGACTTATTGGACCTTTTAAAGGTACCTATAGGTATGTATATAAAAATGTAGTGTAATATAACTGACTGTTTAATGTAGGTATTTTTAGCTTTGCCAGTCATTCTAGTTTATCATTTTCACTTACCTAACGCGTCTAATTTTTAAAGTTCAATTTAGGTAATTATGTTGTCTAAAGTGACATCGAATTTGAATGCAAATGTTAGTTTTAATAGTAATGCCATAAACATAACGTAGGTGGAAATAAACGAAGTACAAAGATACGAAACGCCACTGTTCTTCCGTTCCACTCTCGTTCACGAAAACCGATGGGCGGCCCGAAACCAGCGTTGATTGTATCAAAAAAAGGCGAAAGAGTGAGGAGGAACATCGTCGTTGATGAAGTCATTAAGTTCAGCCGCAGGCCGCTGGTTCAAGCGACAGGTGCTTTGCCTGCGTGCGGCCGACAATCTTGCAGAAACCCCATACCCCCCCTATCTATCCTAGTAAAACTAATTTATTTACATCTAGTTCTGATATAGACATTTATTACAATAGCCGGTTTTATGTGGGTATTTAAACGATTCCAAGATAATATTAAAATTACTATGGATTGTAAAATTCCGTCCAATTAAGAGAACGTGCTACCGCTTTTTAGCACTGATCAATACTTGGAAATGAAAAGCAAGATTTACGAGGATTCTTTTAACGATGATAAATAACAAATAATAATCCACATATTTTTATGAGCTAATAAGAAATAAGCTAATGTCTTATTTACTCGTTTTTATATAAATTATTATTATTAAATTATTAAGATATATAGGTGCGTATTTGTTTAATACGATAATTTGTTTGCAACGTATTGTCACGAGGTAACTTCCACAGTTAAAAAAATTTATTTAACAAAAAAATCCACGGTATCAAAAGAAGTTGCGTTGAATAAATTAATTATGTCGCCGAAACAAATCATTTTTTATTATGGGGATATTAAAAATTAAAATTAATTTCAATCGATGGACGGTTACCACTAAATGGAGCTAATTTTAAAATTATTCATTAATTTATTAATATAAAAAAATACGTTATGTTAATTTCAACTGCATCCAATTTTCGACTTATTTGTAAAATCGTGGTTTAACACCAACAAATCAATTAAAAAATTATTAAAAACGGCGTTGAACCCCTGACAAATTCGTTTATACAAAAACTTAGTTGACAGGGCATTTCGTTATTAAATAAATTATTTCAATTAATATTCAATCTGGGTAAAGTCCCATAATATTTATAAAAATGCAAAATTTAGATACAGAAAAATACAAATGCGTTACGTGTGTCACTTTAAAATGTTGTTAATTCATAATATACATATACCTACCTACAATAGATATCTACTTACAAGAAATCTAACGATTATGCAAATTTTGATTTTGCACTAATTGTAAAATTTTTGTAAAATTTGTAATTTATTTTTGAAAAATAAAATTGACGTATTCGAGGTATGTGTTTTATCGAAGATTATATTCGTTGATTAATTATAAATTAATTCGTCCCATACTTTAGCAGCTCACTTTGCAATAGCGGTTCTTTATGTGGTTAAGGTAATTTAATAAATGTTTGTTTATAAATATTTTAGAAAACGGGAGCTCTACAATTATTATATACTTACTTTAACAATGACGTTCGCAGAAAAGGACAAATAAAACACTTGCTCCCTCCCCCCCAGCCCTTCGGGATTGAGTAAGCGTAAAGGTATTTAAGATACTTTACACAGCCAACACTGTATTTTATAATGTACTTGTGAAAAAAACCCAAAAAATTAAATAGTAAATAATTAAAGAAAAAGTTATTGATGTAATTATTTGTGTCCAAACTTTACCACCCTGGAAAGTTGCAAGTATATCTATTTGAAAGATAAATAATTATGTGTTATAATTCTCTACGCTAGAAAACAAAATTAATTTAGATCGTTAGTAGAATTTTAATAAAAGTAATAATTATTGTTTATTAGTTGAATACGAAGTGAGGTATCCTAAATAGGTAGGTAAACTATAAATTTTACCAATCGTTGAAAATACAGCTAACTGATCGATATTCGATTTTAAGAATTTTGCAAGTAACAGTTCTTCTTTAAATAATACGTTCGAATTAAATAAAGTTATTGCAAATTGTTTATTTAATACCTAATAAATGTTTTTGAAATTTATTTTGTAAATTATATTTTTTAGGCTTCTACATATATCTAACGTAATGACGATATACGGGAAAGCAATTTAGCCGAAGTATAGCATGCAGTCTATTTTATGTGTTAGGTTTTACGATGTTATAAAATCTAATAAGGCGGCCCCTGGAGCCAATATTTGTTAACCACGGTTTAACATGCATGAGGTGTTTATTTGGAATGTTGTTTTTTAAAGTTCGCTTTTTTTGTGCCTTCCCAGAATACGGTGTAAAAAAGCAGGTTCGTTATCAAGAACAGCTTTCTACTACTAATAATTAATTCCTATAATAGATATGTCTATTGATAAATAAAGAGTAATTTATTTCTAGCTTAATTAGTGACACTACTTAACCTATTACGACTGCCGCTTTTCGACTTCTGTTCTGGAGCTGCGCACTCATTTATCGAAAATCGATTAAAAAAGATTAATGATCGGGTCGTAAATGGCATTTTTGTTAAAACATACTTTACGGCATTCTAAAACTTTTAGTTAAATTTCGAGCATGTAATACCTATGTTATACCTGTTTAGTGAAAAACCTTATTAGATACAGTGTTTCCATGATAGTTTTTAACAAATGGAAACTTTTGTTTATTAGTTATTGGTTAAAAACGAAAACGAACTTTTGGGAAAAAGTTCTACTTATCGTTAGTCCGAAAACTCTAAAACACCAAAGAAAAAAAAATTGGTCTAAGCTTTATACGGGGAAAATCTAAAAGTTTAATTTTATTTAAAGAACTTTATACTTAGACTCACTTCAGTGATGGATCTTGGAAGGAGAACCGCTCATTGTATGAAGAGAGATTGAGAAGGACATGTTGAAATCTAATTTTTTATTTAGAACCTTTTGTCGTTATTATTTTGAATTAAAATTGATTACTTGACTAATTTTTCTTTAATTTTGAATATCACAGATAATTTTTATTCTAAGTAAAATTAAACTTTTCGATTTTCCGCTGCAGCAAATCGTTCACTGCAACACACACTATAATATAGATAAGTCACGTTTAAGGCACCTACTCGATATTATAAGAAGGGCGGTGGATATCTATTATATTCAGATTTCAGAAATCATTTTAGATCAATGAATTGAAAACAATCTACAGAAGGGATAATTTTGGCGACGATAATATCGGCCAGTCTACAGGCACCGTCGCATCGCGTCGCGACCTTTGTAAGATAGTCATTTTAAGTTGGTGATTATCCCAACTTTATTGAAATATCCAGTATTTTTTGGTAAACAAAGTTTGCCTTGGAGGCATAGCCATTTATTTTAACATATAATACTAAGAAATGAACGCTAATATTTTTACACCCTCTACGCAAAAATGCAATTATTTTCTATAAATTGACGATCGAATCCTTCTTGACTCCGAATTTAAAAAAAAAACTTCTATTAGTGTATAATAAATAATTTTGTTTATTAAAATGTTATCTTTTTAAATTAAATTAATAAGCATTTTGTTTATAATTCATCTAATTTATGAACACGATTCGTAATGTAGAAAATAAAAATTTCACAATCAGGACCTACTCTTAGATAATAATTATGTATATTATAATGCTCTCTTTAGTAGCTAACTTATATTACGATAAGTGGCTGCTGCAAGGCATTCCTTTATTATTGCGGTGAGTTTAATCAGTAGTTCCTACGTAAAGCAACAGACAACTTTTAGTTTAATAACTCGTTTATATTTTTTTAAAGCTTGTGTGGCCAATTTTCTGATTAGAATAAATACAAAACCTATTAATTTATAAGTGTCACACAATTTTAAGCTGCATAGCATGCTTTTTACGAATTCGATTTATTATGTTGTCAAGTTTCTGACACGCCGCGAAGAAAGCTAAAACGCCAAATGTTTCACAGTTTAATTTACTTGTAAACTATATTCAATCTAGACTAAAATAGATATGATTCTTAAAAAATATTTTTAAGTAGAATTTAATTTGAACTAATTGTTAGAAAAAATTCGAAGCACTCTTCACTTTCGAGTTATAATCGTAAACGTACATCTTTTTTAAAATAGAATCTATGTATGTAAATGATGGTAAGTTCCTTAAAATTTCGTGTTTCCCAGATTTCGAAAACATAAAAGTTAATACTTATAGATAATTTAAATTTGTTTTTTCTTTCAAATTTAAAGAATTGCGTAATTATTTTAATTAAATAACAAAAAATGATACTAAAACAAGGTTTTAATGTTAAAATTTAAATGCAAATGTCTCAAACAAGTAACCTAATTATGCAAATATACGCACAAGCAATGAAAATAATTAGTAGTAAGTAGGTATGTATAACATACATAAAAAGAAGAAAGCCGAAAATAATATCTAATACAATAACAATAATTCTCTAAATGCGAAACAAATTAAAAATGGCACCTATCTCATGTGAGACTACTCACAAAATAATTTCAACAGCAGACATGGAATTTTGCAAGTATCAGTGCAAAGGTTTGGTCTTTTGATTGAACTAATCGTCGCGATCAACTCTTCGTTAAATTTAATTTTAGGCAACCAGAGCTAAATACCTACTAAACCTACGAAATTGTGTATTAATGCTAACAGTTTTGTTTTAACTGTGCCAAAATTGACATAATGTATCTTGGCGTTGACTGACATAACGTCCATATTTTTGCGTTTAACTAATGATAAGGTTACCAAATGAAGTTAAAAATCTTACCTTAAATTCCTTATAATTCCCTATAATCCGCTTGCTAGTCCGGGTCAGCTCTGAGTAGCCCTCGCATCTGCAAAAGAATAGTTTTGTTTAAAATCTTATTTTTGATTTTAATAAATTGAATTTTCGAAATAGGCAATAAATGTGTAATGCTTTTGTACTTAAATTTTAATGTTGTTTTGTACTAAATAGATATTTATAAAAATGGAAATTGATGCAAAAGTATGAACCCATAATTATTTCGTTTCGAGCCCATTTCGCCATAATCTCGCAGTTATTCATCTGTTTAAAAAAAAAAACAATAACAAACGTTTCGTGTGAGGATATAATTACCTACCAAAACAATTTCATTCGGAATAATTAGATTTATCCATGAACTGGTTGTGGGAAGTAATGAAAGTAATACTCATTTTAATTTTTTTTTTATGTGAAGTATAATGGATATAATTTTACCCGTTATTTTCGGTTGGTATACATCCATATATTTCGCAACAATTAAAAAATAAAACTATACCTCAACACTTTATGAAAACAAAAGTAGTTATCTGTATATTGTGTTGTCTAACATTCGAAATGTTACATTTTTACGTAAACAGATAATTTATTTTAGTGAGTAGATGAATTATTATTATCATCAGTACAGTTGATACGTAGGTGTTATAGTTAATTAAATGATTATTTTAATTACTTAATTTTAACACGGTCCTATTTGTTATACCTAATGTAATTTATGCCGACCGTTGAATGCTGCCGTTTTAGATTTGCAAATTAGCATTTGTAATGTTGAAAAAAATTCTACAAGTCTTCGTTGCCCTTGTTGTGCCAAAAAGAACAAACAGGTTTAGTGATTGCCAGTTGTTTGTTCGTTGAACTTTTAAATTATTTCTATATTAATTCTGCGCTTCTTATTCTAGTATTGAAATCTCCAAGCGATATTATTTCTCATCATCTGGAGATCGGCTTTTGTTTTTCTGCATCTTTTTTTACCGTTTGGTGTAATATTTTTACTGATTGTGATTGTGTATTTTGATCATAACGTTTGTCAAGTTTTAATAAGTATTCGTTAATCTAACCTAAATTAAAATACCTACAAAAATATTTTGAAAAGCAATTCAATTTTCTTAAAAACATATTTGACGCAGTTAATGCGAAGAAAAATATAACAGTACCTTTTATGAAAGTTCAACAATAATTCATTAATATATTAGGTAGATAAGTATCTCTGTACTACTACATTTTTTCATTTTCGCCAGAAAATATTAAAAATCTAGAAAAATGCGCATACGTTATTTTTTGAGTAGATACTTATGTATTAACAGATTTTTCAAAACTGAATATTTAGTTCGAGTATCTACTATTGAGTGCACCTGTTCACACATTCCGTGCATAAATAAAAACGATACGAAACCTGTTTATCTTATAAGGTTTTAACACCAATTAACATAATTAAAGACTTTTTTTTAAATATAAATATCCAGTACACTTTAAAATAATTATAGGCAGATTAGAATCGTTAAAAATGTAGCTACTTTTTGAAAACGATTTTCGTCTTTTATGCTATATTCCTAAAAATAAAAGTTCCCAAATTCCTAAAAGAAAAATATAGCACGTTTAATGACTGTCCACTCAATTAACACTAATTTTTAAATAATTAGGCCACCATATAATTTTTACATTTTGATCTAAAGCGAATAAAAACGACCATCGTTTTCTACTTTTATCACGCGTGCGGTTAGTTACTTATGCATTTACAAATTAACATAAAAATTATATATTAGGTAGATATACCTATCTACAGTTAAATAAATTTTGGAATTAATGAGAACAGTATCCCTTCAAATGTCTGCAATCTTATTAGCAACCTAATCTTATTAAAAAAATCACCCTCTTTAAAGAAAACGTTTGATTAAATTATAAGATTACATTTATTGGATGATTAAAAGTTACAAACTGAAATATAGTTTTAAATTTTCTAACAAAACAATACTATTTTCGGTAGATAGATATACATTATATCTGTGTAAAATGGTATCTATTAAATTAAGTAAACTAGACGAGGTAAATTAATTTCCTACTTATATATTTTTTGAAATCCCTCAAAAAAGGTTAAAGTATCGTTAATTTGCACAGTTTAAAGCAGCTCTTCTCGCAAAGAAACAACATTAAAATGCCGACACCTTAACGTAATAAAACTTTAATCAGAATTTAATTACATTCTGAAAAAGCTTACATTTTTATAGATAATTTGACACGTCTAATGCAGAAACTCGGTTCTTCCTACGTTTTCTATTAAAAAACGTTTCATTTAATTCCAGGAGCGCTCGACAGAGTCACGTGCAATTACGAGAGAAAATGAAACAAAATAAATTTTAATTTTACTCTTTATTTAAATATCTGTCGGATTTGAAAAGTTTTAATTAAGTCAGACCCCTTAAAAAATCTAATTATCGTGTCTGCTATACTATTTTAAATTTATATTTCAACAAAACGTGCCGTTTTTAACTATTTTAAATAATTCAGGCGCAAAATAAAAACAGAAGCTTTGAAGTTTATAAAATAGTTATCTATTTTCTAGTCAATAACAGTCCTTGACAGGAAAAGCTACCAAAACAGCTATCACAAACGATTTTGTAAACAAAGCACTATAATGATCGGCATGTTTTGGGCCTTT
Organism: Rhagophthalmus giganteus; assembly: GCA_036326145.1. NCBI lineage: Eukaryota > Metazoa > Arthropoda > Insecta > Coleoptera > Rhagophthalmidae > Rhagophthalmus > Rhagophthalmus giganteus. The sequence goes on from JARFJA010000001.1 coordinate 55,425,168, forward strand.
ATAATCATTTACCGAATGGAAGCTTCCACCAAAGCACGGTTCCCTCAGCTTTCAACTTCTTAATTGGCTAACATTTTAGGATAGCGATGGAAGCGATAGAATTTATGTTACAGGATAAGCTAAAGTTATACATCAATTTTATCTCTCCCTTTGTATTCTGATCTAACTAGATTATTAAAAACTGTAGATATTTTAGGACATTTTATCTATTCCCCATCATAATTAAAATTCGTTCCGAGTAAATATTAATTGATAAATGACTAGACGTTTTCATTAAAAAATAATGTCTCCAAAATCCCATAGGTATCAATGTATAACTAATATATATTTATTTAGGTTTATAAAAAAAAAAAAATATAAGAACGTGTGGAAATTGCGAAGCTGTTCCATTATGAAAAATGCTCTATAAATAAAATCATTTTAAAAGTATTTTCTTATGAAGATTAAGGTAATTACCGACTATCCTCGTTTAATACTATCCAAAAATGAAGCTATTATATTCTTTTTATATGGTCCTTTACGTTCTATAGATACTGTCGTAGCACGCTACTTCATTAGTGGAAAACAAGTTTAGAAGTCATTACATCGTTCAAAAATATTCCAGTGGGATTAAATAATTACGGGTCTAAAAAGTTAAAAATATTATATATATATATATATATATATATATATATATATATATATATATATATATATATCTATATATATTATTACTATAATGTAGGAGAGTATATAATTGTATGTTTCAGTAGGTACGGACGACTGTATAATGAACATTAGCGCGCTTATGAGTTTTCACAAAATTAACTTTTTTATGCATCATAAAACACAAAACTGACAGATGGACAGTAACAAATATGATTAAGTCATCAGTTTCTGTCGTGCCGTGTAGATACTCGCATTTGCACATTATTATCACTATAACGTCGGAATGATGGAATATAAAGGATGGTAAAGCGAATAATGTGAAATTTAGCGAATAATATACGCGTATTTGCAACTGCGGGGAATAATTCAGTTTCAATTTTTTGTTCGAAAAAATAGGTCTCGAAAATAAAGACCGCAGGGGTCGCACAGTCACTGATTGAGAATCACGTGCAAATATGCAGTTGGACTAATGAAAATATGAACTTATTATGCATGTATTATGTTAGCTTCAATGATATTATATTGTTTTTTAATACTTTTGTGAACTTTTCATCTGCATTTCTCAACAACTCTGTAGCAGTTTTGTTTTTAATAACTTCTTTAGAATGAATCTAATTCAATTGTTTTTCGAACTCTTTGATATGTTGTTTTTCTTTTTCTCTTGCCTGCTTTGATTTTTCAGACAGTTCCTTTACTCGTTGCTCTTCTATTCTTTTTTGTTCACTTTTCCCTTTCTTTTTTTCTTTATTCTGATAAATATGTTTCATTTGCTGCACGTGCACGTCGATGTAATTTGTATAATTCTTAATTCTATCGGATACAACGAGAATTGAATTAAAATGTTTTCTCGTGCAAAGAATTTCCATCTATGGTAAGAATTCTCATAGATTGTGAAAAGTCTCATTCAACTTTGGCATTGCCGTGAAAAAGACAAAGTAAAGCTTCAATTACCTTTATCAAATTAGAGTACTTAATAACTCATTCACTTTCAAATCAAATATTTTTCTTCTGAAATGATCAATGTGCTGTTTTTTAAAGTTATTCTTATATAGTTAGTTGCATCCGAAGCAGGTAAATTGTAATAATTTCCAAGTTCAGAAAATTGGTAAAGTTGGCTACATATTTCGATAATTTAACAATACTACTACCATCACTGTTCTCAATAAGTTTTGCAATTATCCAATTTATCACTAATGGTCGAATCAAGAATCATACAGTAATTTTCCAGTGACATTAAATTGTTAACGTCAAATGTTTTGAAGTTTTTACCAAAATAATAGCTTTCCTAAAATTCTGTGTATTGTATTGCTACGGTACAGTCCCACTTTGTTTATTTTATTATTATTAATATTATTTTAATTATATTCTATATATATATATATATATATATATATCTATATATATATATATATTTATTTTATCTAATTATACCATTTATAATGTTCGTAACCTTTCCTTAAATTAACCCCACAACTCTTACAACTCTTCTCTCGTACAACTCTTCTTTTCCCCTTTCGGTTCCCCATTTAATCGGTCTCTACCCTTACACAGTAATTCTCACCCTCTTATTGTCCTTCTCTTTTCCTTGTTCTTTTTGCTTCACACCAACATTCTCCATTCCATCCAAACTCCCTTTTCACTGATTTTTAATTCTTCCCTGGCTCTCACGAATTCTATCTGATATTCTGGCTCCACCTTCACGGACTCTTCCAAATTTTCCTCTTCTTTGATGATAATTTTTCTTTCTTCTTTTAACTTTTTATTATTACACTATTTATATTTTATTTATCCTTTATGCTTTATTCATACACTATTTTCTTCCTAATTATCCCTTTTACATAACATTTTTTTAACTTTTCTTAATATTTTTAATTTTCTCGCATTTTTATTGTTGGTCTCCCGTATCATAGCAGTATGCATTGTATGGGACTCTAATTATATAGTAGCAAATTTTATTAAACCTTAAACAGTATAGGTAAGTAGGTACGTAATTTTTTTGAACTGAATGTTATGAAGATAGTTACGGAAAAGTCTTGATATGTGTCTTAATTATTCTGAATCATTTAAAAATGCCCATTACAAAATAGTTTATCTATAGAAGACGTTGTTTATCACGTTCAGTTTTCGCCTATCCATTTAGGGCCGATTCCACTAATGCAGCTTAAAATTTAAGGGTAACTTAAATATGAATTATCTGTATGGAAACACAATGGTATTCAAGGAAAATTAGGTAGATAAGCTACGTTTACATTTCAAGATAGATTGATGCAATCGGCCCTTAATCACAAAAATTTAGTGGATTTACTGTTAATAGTGGTCTTATCCTGCGCCTAATCTCTTACATCAACAATTTTATGGTGTAATGTACGTAATAAGTAACTTTTTATACGGCACAAAGTAGGTTAGCATCCGTGTCTAGATATTCGTTTCCAGGACTAATAAAAGCAGTTTATTTCTGTTTTCAGTTTTACGGTAGATCATAAAGCGATGGCATTTGATCTTAAAGTTAACTAGGTACTCAGAACTTGGGCCGTATAACTTAACATTAGTTAAATATTGAAATTTAAACTTTTATAACATTCTTAAAACGAGTTTTAAAATTTTATTTAATTTTACTACGTGATTTAATAATGATATATTGTTTTCATTATAATACTTAGGTACATACACGTAGGCATACAATAAACATTTTATTTATTAATTAATTGAAGACGATTCTTTTTTACTGCAATGTGCATAGGTACTTTGTTAGCATTATTATGTTTTGTAAATACAAATGTATTATTTTCTCGGATCACTGATACATCGATATTATAACAATTAAATGTTAGTAACAAAAACATATGCAATTTACGTTCAAATTAATTTGAACAGTCCAAACTAGTTTTACGTCCAATTTCCTAAAACTAATAAATTACCTACTAATTGACTGCGTCACCGTCGATTTTACTATCTATAATTAAGATAATGAAAATTAAATTAAAACTTTAATATGCAAAGGATATAACGCAAGTGTCCTGTAAAAATTCTGGGGTGTATTTTACGTTTTAAAATAAATTAGAAAGTCACATAAACATTTATCTGAAAATTTTCACTTCCTTCGCGATAAAAAAATTAAGTCGTCGCGTCGTTAAGAATTTTAATGTCTTCTTATTCAGCAACAAATAAAGAACAATGCATTAACCAAAATCTACATTCCCTGTAGGTACTTTTACTATACGAGGTGTTGAAAAAGTTGGCACCTATTAAATTTTAAGGATTTTTTGTATTTTTCAAAATAAATAAAAAATAATAAATGATAGTCCGAAAGCGATTGGTTTACGAACCAAATTCAATACGATTTCAAAAAGCAAATGTTTTCAGTTTAAAAATATTTAACCAGTTAAAACCACACAATATATAGATAGGTAAATACCTATAGTATATACCAAACGAAAAGTACCTAAATTTAAATGAACAATTAAAGTTGTTCACAATTTGGTGGTTTCAAGAAATCACCTTGGGAAGAAACGTACGTATTATAGTTGGATTTGGTAATAAAGACTTAATAAGCTTATAAATAAAACTTATGGGAACATCTACTTTTATTTTTATAAGTATCAATGTTTTAGGTTCAATTTCAAAACTTTCTGAAATGGACAACTACTAACAGTATACTAGTGACTAGTAGGTATTATACATCTGTTAAAGAAAACTTATTCATTAAAATTTAAGTAGTTGCACTTTCTTATATTTTACGCAGATGTAAGTAAACAATAATTTATGTTTATAGTTTAACAAATTTTTCAGGCTAATTATTCAATCGCTATCAGTCAATCACCATAGAAATCATAGATTGACTAATAGTTGGACTTAACTAACAATTAAAAAACCGGCGCTTAAAAGTGTTAAATAAATGCGATTTGTTCTATTAAACATTTAAATAGGTATAATAAATTTTTTTTATTTATTGGCGTAACGTATTTATATAAAAAGTTACAGAAAAAATAAATTTTTACCTATTAAAAAAATGCATATTATGTATAATCTAATTGTTCTGTAATATTTGGTATTACATAAGTACTTACTTGATCGTGGATCACTGAATAAACACTTGTGGTTATCAGAAAGGTATAGTGTAAAACACGTGATGAAAGGATATTTCACGCTTGTGTGATTAAGCCACTCGACTTCGTCTCGTGGCTCTAACTAGCGCACTCGCGGAAATATCCGCCTTTCGTCACTAGCAATGTAATATTGTATGTAGGTACTATTTTTAAACAAAAATTTAGTTATTGCGTTTCTTTAAATAAATAATGTAAACGGCTAAACGCGATTAACGTTCTCATTACAAACTTTAATGTGTGACTAGAAAATTATATTGTTTAGTATCGGGACAGATAACAAATGAATATCCGGTATCTTTCACACCAACGATATTTTTTAATTAGAGATTGTTGAGATAATTACATTTACAGTTGATATCTCAATTCTAACACGCATGGCTGCTAACCGTAATCATGAAAAGCATTAGAATTACTTCATTAAAGTTGGCTCTGCTTTGTAATTTAATACGAATTCTTGACGTGGCAGCAAAAAAAATTAATTAATGTACACCTAAATGGCTGTAAACGAAGTTACGAGCGTCATTATATTGGCAATTTTTGATAAATAACAGAATAATGATCAATTATAGGAAGCGACAGCATTATGAAGTTAAACCCTTAATAAATAATAATTGAACTAAAGAACCAAGGTACAAAATCGGGTAAAATCATAATAAACAAGAACTGTAAAATAACTTTTAAGTCCTAATAATTAAAAAATTAGGACAGGTTTATATATCGGTTCCTTCGGCTTACATTATCCCATTATTCTATTATATAGAGCAATATGTTACTGTAATGTGGTAGACGATGTTGGTTCGAAAATCAATTTGTTTGATACATAAGCAACGATAAAGTCTATAAGATGTATGAAAGGTAAAGAAGATAAATCAAGAGCAGCTGCAAAGCATCTAAGAGGGTGGTCAAATCAGATTTTATTAGCTATTAAGTGGTAAACAGATTTCTTACTATTGTTCTCAATTGCGAAATTAAGTAATTATCATTTGATCCCTACCAATTTCGGTACGTTCTTTGCTAATTTCTAAATTGGAACTCCTACTGCATTTATTGTTAATTGCTTCTTGGTCTTATTATATTTTTAAAATTCGCCTTTTGTTTCTTTTAAGTGACGAGATAAATGATTTAAAAAAGACTTCGGAATTCAATTAATCCCGATGAACGAGTAAGATAGTTATGACAAAATTCATAATTTGAATCACGAATAATTTGTTCGTGTCGGTTTTTTTGTTGTTGTTAAAATTTGACAGCTTACAGTAGCTTGTACGGAGTGGTACATGATAGAAATTTTCACTCGCGGAATACTAATTTCCTACCGATGTTAGAGCACCTAAGTGCCCGTATAAATGTTGTTATGCAAATGTGGTTACCGTCGTCGGTCGTCTAAGAATAAAATGTACTAAAATTGCGTTTAAAGAATCGATAAATTATTGATTTATAGAAGTTCATCTATAAATTTATACATAGTTTATTAAGTAAGACTACTAGATAGTTTCCTACGGCTATACTATTTTAAAACGGCCAGTGTATGAAGGTATCTAAATAGATTAAAGCTAAGATTGAGCAGGTGCACTCTGTAATCGAGCAAGAATTATTTTTTGTTCATCCGTATCAAATTGTGATTGCCCAGAGCAACCTTTTGTTAAGTTATTTTAACTCGCACTCGCCGTATATTGTATTAGTATTTACCTGACAATATCTAGGTATATAAAAGTTAACTTTTTTTTTGTTTGTAACAGTTTGAATTAAGGCTTCACCTGTCCAAGCGTTGTAAAACTTTTAAATTAACTTTAGAATTAGCTGAATCATGAAATAATTCTTAGAAAATTTTATATGTTTAGGTAGATATCTAATATTGTCTATATTTAATTTAATGTAAAATACCTATATGTTACCTATATTAACGAATATAAATTTGCAAACAGAAGTACCCAATAACAATTTGTTTTTATATAGGAAAACTTTAAACGTATACGCAAAATATTAAAAAAAAAATCCGTTTATGCACCTAATAGTTTAATTAATAAATAGTGTAGATAAAGAAAATTACCAAGAAAATCAATATAGAATAGTAGATATAGTAGTATAATAGTATATTCACGTAGAATATACAAAATATAGAAAATATTTATACGTAGATAGTCGGTTTTGCGGATTGTCTTTGTTGAACACGAAATTTCCGTTTTCTATATACTTAGCGATTTTTCTGTATAACGAATTTTTTTCGGATCCTCCTAACACTTCGCTATATGGAAGTTCGACTGCATTTACTTACTTATTTTTCAAAATAATTTCTTAATATTATTTAAACAATAATTTAAAATTTAACGTGATGTTTTTGGTCTTGAATTATTCAAGAAGCAAATAGTTTATCCAGCAATTTTTAGTGTTGTGCTGTTGCATTAACACTGTTATTCAGGAAAAAGTCGATATGTATGAACTTCTTTGTATGTACGTTCGTGTTCCAACCACAAACCTTATAGTAAAGAATACATTGATACGGTAGGTCGGACGTGAGAAGGATTGCAATGCGTTGCACCAAATACATACATATAAGATTCTGCATCTGCAGTCGAACGTCGAAGTCTTTGCACAAGTTTCTGCTTTCGACATCGACTCAAAAGTACTTCTCTATAAGTATTCTGAATTGGAATTAGATTGAAATTGTTATGTTCTTTTTACTTTTTGTCGGTTACAAAGTCTAAATGTTTTTAAAAGAGGTGGGAATTGAAAAGTTAAGCACGCGTGTGATGCAGATATTTACCTTAATTTTCAGAATCGTTTACTGATTCTAATAAAATGTATTTATGTAGGTATACATACAGGTAGGTAGGTATACAGTTTAATTTTATAGAAAAGCTTTGCGCGACCGTTTTAATATTAATCCGGTAAAAAGGGAGGACACGAACGAGGAAGTTAACGATTATTCTCAGTTTACCTATCATTTAAACAAGCCAATCAAATACATAGCAGCCATTAATGAAAAAATGACGTGTTGGCCGTTTTAATGTCCGAAAATGATTCCTTTGTAATAACTACAAGCATAACGGCCATTTTGTTTTGCACTTCCTACAAATTGAAACTGCTCATCTGTAGCTACAACGGCGCTACTGCCGTTAAAGTCTAATTTGCTCGTTTGTAACTAGATTCTGTAATCATTGTGCAGGCTCGTTAAACTGAGTGCCCTGAACGTGGGCAAAATTAGTAATAGAACTAGTTTACGTATGATACCTCACTAGTGGATAAAATAGAGGAAATAAGCAAAAATAGGCAACAATACGTGCATGCTTTTGTACTAATTTCTTGAGTTATGTTTAGAACGTAAATTCCTATTTCAAATTTACCTTCATTTTCGATTGTTAATTGCTAAAGCAGAGGGTGAAAACGTAAATAGTTAATCGTTATGCCATATTGTTTTATTTTATTGTCGGCCAATAGATATAGATAGATTTCATTGTCAATATTAGATTAACTTTAGATTTTGGTTGAAATCACAAACTGTCCCTGGTTGCTATTGTCGTTGCCATAGAGATGAGCAGTTTAATTTGAATTTTTTAAATTTATTTAGAGTCGGTCTTATAAGTAGACACCTACTTACCTATATATCGACCCATGCACCGAAGACTATCGTATCTCGAAAATGGAAAATTTGAGTTGATATAATTAGATCACCCTACAACAGATTATGATAGTCTTCGTTGTATGGGTCGATATGTAGTTTTTATTAAAAATAGTATTAAAATAATCTAAAAAAAATATTATCCTACATATATCTCGACGTTTTAGACTTTAGACTTTGACGCCGTTCATCGTGGACGACACATGGGCTTACATATTACAAGGTACTTAGTAAGAACCCAGGCGGCACACTGCCGTCATAATGTCGCCAATTATTGGTAATTATTCGTCGGCGACGTCGTGGACCCAATAAGTGACGTACGCACGACGAACATTTGACGTCATTAAAGAACGTCGTTCAGACGTCTTTTTTTGGTCGTTCCAAAGTCCTGAATGTTCACTGAAAAAGTGAAGATAAAGACGTTTTGAAGCGTTAATTTAAAGCATAAAATGTTCGTAATTTTTTCTAACATATTTATGTTTTAATCCAAAATTTTAACTAAAAAATATATAAATCTATTTTGGAATTATGCACTATCGCGTCTATGCGATTAATAGTAATAGTTCTATACGTTATAAATACAGTAGTATACAACTAAACAAGTAAGTAAAATCACGTCCAGTTATTTATTCTAATTGTGTACGTCAATGGCTAGAACTAGTTCGTTTAAGTGTCACCCCACTGTGTATACTGATGACGCTTTGGTTTGCCGCCAGCGGTTTTGTTAGGTTAGTGGTTTTACTTTGCAGTGAGTTCTACTTTGTAAATTTGTACATTGTAAATTTTGATATAAGTTCTTAACGGTAAGTGAAGAATTAATTAATTTTGATATAACTTCTTAACGGTACGTGAAAAATTAATCGGCCTATCGCCACCTAAAGTTAAAACGAATAATTTTAAATAATTAAAAAACTAGGAGAAATATTTTTTACATTAATTTTACAAATCATGGCTTTACAAGAAACAGGCAAATTGTACTTATTTCTATAGGTTTTAACCTTTAGGTGACTAGGTTATCTTTGTGGCGTGAGTGACCCCCATTTCCTTATTAATTTATTTAAATGTCTTTTGTTGGTGTGCAATTTTACATTGTGCGACTCTTACAACCAGCAAGCTTTTATCTAAAATAGTTTTTTCTTTTTGTGCTTAGTTTGGACTCTATGAAATGATCCCAGAACTCGTGGACACACTGTATATCTTATATTATATTTACCGTTTACATCTTATCTTAAATATATTATTGTATTACTCGTATATTATAATAATATCGATGTTTGGTTATTAAGTAGGTAAATCCAAACAATTTTGTGTTCATTCTTTTGATATATTAACATACTTTGTTTAATTTCTTAAATTTAGGTTCTTTGTTTGTAATAAAATAATAATTATATTGAATGTATTTGTATTTTTTTCACTTTTAGATGCGTCATTAATGCCTTAGGATTACGTCAATGGACGTCAAATCGACGTCCCATTTAAGAAATTAGACGTCAATTAGACGTCTAAGTAACGTACTAGATTGATCATAATTTGACGTCGTTGGGCTGTGACATTAACCCGACATATATACGTCTTTTACGACGTCCCCATTGGTCCCTAAATGGCCAATATTTGACATTATAACGTCAGCGTGCCGCCTGGGAATATACGTCTCATTGCTGTTGTATTTACATTACCTATATAAAAAATTAACTACTTACTTGAAACGTTTTACGCAACTCATTGTCAGATATGGGGAGATATAAATTAATGATTAAAATAAAATAAAAATTATTATAAAAAACTACCTATATAGAATCTCATCTTTCAAAATAAACATAATAAAAGTATATGAATATGTATAGATGTATAGGTAGAGTAAAGCGAGGTAACATGGCAACATGTTTTTTTTTTAACTGACAATAATTGTATGCGGGTTACAGGAAATAATTGAACAGTTACATTGAAGTTACATTGAAATAATTTTAATTTGGTACCAGTAATTTTATAAGTGACAAATGGACACAACGTCGCACAAGGGTCTAGTTAAGAACTTTTTAGACTAAGTATTTCATTCCAAAAAAGAATATTGAAATTGACAGACGTAACCTTTTCAAACGAAAATTATTATTTCTAATAATTAATCTAAATGAATCACTGATTGGTGTTGCATTCGTAATAGACTGTTTTATTTATTATTCGTTTCGTGGATACATTACTTACTGAGCGCATTCAGTCGGGAAAGCGCTGCCTTGGCGCTGAAACAGCGGAAAGTAAGCGCTACGTTATTTAGTTGCTGAATGCGGCTGAAGGTCCTTAAGCTATTGTGATAAACACATGGTACAACTGATATCATACGTTAACTATAAAAATAAAATTAAAAAACGCAAATAAGCAGCGGTTCAATTGAATCGTTGTTTCAGCGCGAACCGCAAGGAAGCAGTTGTTATAAAATTTTCGCTTTTGTTTGAAAATTCGACAATAATTTAGCTTTATAAAGCATAGGTATACAACAGGAATTTGCTATTTTTACTAATTTTATATCTGTAATAAATTAAATTGTAACTTACAATAAAATTGCGACTCCAAATAAAACAAACATAAACGTTCAAGCAATTTCAAATAAAATTTCATATTTTATTGGTTCATATTGTCGGTGGTTGCCATTTAATCAAAATGCAATTTGGGGTGAGCACCAAACAAATAATTTTACAAATGGAAACGTAGATAATTAACATCCGAGGGAAATGAGTGAACAATCATAGACACGACAGTAGCAATCAACTTCATTCCACACCTACCCCGACAACCTAATTTTATCTACACCCCTTCCGTGACGCACCTTTAACTGCAGGTATGTATCTTAATTTCACTAGCGACATAAAATGGGTCTTCTGATGAAGTAAAAACATATAGGCACTTATATACGTATATGTTTTCTATATAGCAATTTTAAATTAAAAAACCTGGGCGTAAGTACCACGACATTTATTTTGTGGATTTATATAGTAATTATAAATATTTAGTTAAAATTCCTTAAATATTTCTGAGAAATAACTTGGTACTTTATAGTGAACATTAACATTACAATAAACGTTAGTCATTTACTTTATGTCTTGATATTAGATTGGATTAAAATTTTAGAGTCATCTAAAAAGTACGCAGACCTTTGTTATAATTGGTTAGACTTGTTTGTTGGTTTTTACATACCGGATGTTATAAATGGCGTGGCTAACAACCGAACCGGAAAGTAACGCCTACTGAACATTAACATAGCTTTTTCTATTCTCTGGCCGTTAGTATAATCTTATAACTATTTTATAACAAGGAGTAAAAATTTCGATTATCAATTTATTGCAATAATAAATCACATACACCTATATTATTTATAATCTGATATATTATATAAGTAGTTCTTTAAGTTTCTGTCCTTAAATATAATAAATACGTAGGTTCGATATTTGCACTTTAGGAATCGATTAAACTATACCTACCATATTGAACGTTTATTAAGTTTTGTTGGGACTGAACGTTTATTACATAATAATTTTCCTCTTTTTTAATGTACTAATAATTAATAAAACAAAAGTAGTATATAGTATTAGTATTCCACTTATAGTATTTTAGCATAACTAATAAGACAAAAGATACCAGACTCTAATATTTTATTAAAGTTTTTAATTCACTTTATATTTACATATAGTGGAACCTCGGTAAGTCGAAAATCTCACAAATATCGAATTCACTGTAAATTATTTATCAACAAAATTTATATAGATATGTTTGGCTTATCCAACCCGTCTGGCGACAGGTTGGTCATCAATAAAAGGTTACTAGATGACGACGTTTCACACAGTGCCGTCACCTCGTACCGCGTATTTTTACAATTCTAATAAATTGTAGCCTTTGTTCTAATATGTGCGCAGGTAAATCATCTATATGTAGAATACGTCACTTTTTCTCTAAAATAGTTCGTTTTAGCGACATAAATAAAGTATAGCTTTTTGGGACGTAATGGACCGCTATTTCAAAAATTTTAATCATCGAATCTCGGGTTGCAAAAAGTTATTGTAAAAACAATAAAATGTGTAGAGTTGTTGCGCGTGCACTCTACAATTTAAACAAGAAATAATTATCTTGTCTTATTTGGGCACATTTAAAACCCCGATACACCTTGAACGAAATAACACCAAAAATAAGCGAGTAATCGTAAAAAACTGAAATTAAAAACACTTGTTTCAAGGCGCATAACTTTGTGAGATAGCAAAATTGCACTAAGGTAAGTTGACTCAAACCGGTTTATTTTTACCCAAAGAAGCCACTTATGCCATATGCATTACAGGCTTATGACCCGTTTGGACACCCCGCATTTAAACCATTTATTTTTAAACGAAAACTAATCTTTTACGCAAAATTAATTTCTTACTTTTTGCTCCAATTACTTTACGAATAAAACTTTTAAGGCGTTATATCTAGTATTTTAGAGACCTACAAAGCTTTCTGTATTTAAATTATTACTTCGAAACAGGTCGCACCGTTAGCGTCGGAAGGGAAACGAACAATGTTAAACAAACGAAGGAACAATACAATAAGTTTCTAGATTCTATTTAAAACTAATTGAAAAACAAAATCAAAATTTCGTGGCGGGCAAAATCGTAGTTTTTGAAATGTTTAAACTTTGAAATTAAATTAGATATAGCAAATTATATATAATGGTGGTTCGATAAAATAAACGTACATACCTACATTAATGTAAGGGAAGTTGGGGCAAAGTAGAAGTCTTACGAAAAAAAAACAACAATTATTGTACTAAACGGAATAAAATGTATGTTTTAGTACGTGTTATGTTTTGTGCAATAAACAAACAATAGTGTATTATATAACTAACTAGTGCTGAAAGGCATTATCGCGCGAATGTTTGAGTCACGAGACAAATTCGAATGACTTAATCACAAGAGCGTGAAATATTCTTTTTTGACGACCACGAGTATTTTTAATACAAAATTTCGATTTTGATCTTTAACGTAGATATTTTGGACACTTTAAAAGCGACCTCTATCTACAATTACTAATAAAACTGTTTGTGCGTAAAGACAATTTGCGCGATAAGCTAGAAGACCCTTGATTGACCGAGTAGCGTGCGCAATGATTGCATACGGCTACAACGTTTTCGATTGGCTAACGAGTTCCTTTACGCACGGTCGGCCTATTTATATGTAGTCGTCAATTTTTCGTAACATTTATCGGAGTGAAATTGTGCACTTTTCATATTGGTCGTCGGAAAAAGTATGTCATTCTTTAAAACTAATAACAATTAGACATTTCTTTTACATAAGGGAAATTATAGCTTATTTATGTATTTACCTACAATAGTTAATATACCTACTCACACCTACAAAATATTTTATTAATAATGTGTTAAAGAAACGCGTGTTTTGAGATACTTTCTCATGTGAATACCTTAATATATATCTAGGTGGCAAACCTAAGTAGCTGTGTAATTTCTACGATATTTGGTGTTATCTAGTACGTTTGAAATTTAGCGAATTTCCACTTTGCTTCAAAGTTTCACTTTGTCCCAACTTCCCCTATTTATTTAGTTTCTAAAATCATTATTTACGATTGTTATTTACGATTATTTCACTCATTTGCTGACGATCAATCATATTTCGTGTAATTTCAAATATCAACTAACGACAGCTCTATTACACTGAATAAAACACTTGCAGCTTTTTCATCTTTTAGATACGCATTATTCACTTAATTTGCTCTCAAATATTTTCCGAATTTTAAATAAACATATTTAATAAGTAGCATTTGTATAGGTTTGCAAGTTAACAGCGTAAATATCCGTTTTTATAAAAAAAAATATTTTTAATACGTTACGCATTTAACATTTAAAACATATTATTTCGTGAAATAATTCTAAAATACAAATACCTTTCGAGCCGTTAATTTTATCGTGTAAACTGCGGTAGTTAATTTTCTACAAAAATTTTGCTTTAAGGCAAATGTTCTCGACTTAATAGAGTCCTTCGGTCTCAGACTTTCCTTGAGAATTATTAAACATCGAACATTTTCTTAGCAAATTTTGTAAAAAACAGCTACACGCAGTTTACCCGATAAAATTAACAGCTCCCCTAATATAACATATGATAATACCTATTAGTTCGACAATTATAAAATAAAATATATTTGGTTAGGAAAATTTTTGTTTAAAGTAGATATAGTAGGTGGTGTTTTTACAAAATCTACCTACATCCAAAGAAAAAAAATTGTCAAATTAAAAAACTAGTCTTTTTTAATACAAAATTATTTTTGATATAAAAAAATTTACGTAAGTCGTTTCTAAAACAGTATGTAAACTGTACTTTTCAAAATTGTCTTTCGAGCGTAAATAGTGAAGCAAAAATTACAATTTTTAAAGCGATAAAAATTAATTCGGAACCTTCAAATCTTCGATCGTTCGTATCACGTAAGTAAACGGTTAGGATTTTGACGATTTCCTTGAAAACGCGAGAGTTCCAGAGGAGTAATCCCATCACTGCGAATCGATTTTCATCAAACAAATTTTCAAACGTTATAAGTTAAAAACAAATACTTTTACCTGAAATACAATAAGTATGTGCCTAGTTAAACGCAGTGCAATTTTGCAATCAGCAATTTTATTTGTTCGCGCCGTTCCAAAAGCAAAATTCTTAATATTACCTATTATATTTTGTTGACACTAACGCGATATTTCGTTGGATGTAGATTTGAAATTCTTATTATCTTTCGTTTCGATTTATATTTATCTACTTATTATATGAGAAAAATAAAAATTAAAGCCTTATTATTAGACATCGAAAGCAAATACTCAAACTCACTGAAGGTATTCGACGATGTGTAAATTTTTTAACTGATTACAAGGAGTGCAAATTGGTTCAACTTTGACGCAATCAACCACTTGGCAGAACTCTATAATTAAGTTACGTACCGACGAGACACAATCGTTTGCCGTTAGAAATAAAGAATCACCAGCAACCCTCGTTTATAGTGTTCTGTTTCTGAATTGAACGATGCTCTTCGGTATACCTAAACACAATGTTGTTTATAACAAAATAATAGATACGTATGTAGTAAATATAAACTTTAAGAAGCTCGACTTTTTTTTTAATGCTACAGTGCGTTACATTAATATTTGATTCGAACTTAAGACACGGTTTGAAAGCTTTACTGGGAGATTAGCCGAACTCTTGGCTGCAGTCGAGCGTTACGTTCGTTTGCAGTTGAGCTCAGCTTTACCTTTAATACTTCAAGAGTAGGTCGAATAGTTGCAACTTTACGTCTAATCTCGGTAAAAGCTTTTTCTCACGACCAAAATATTATTTAAAAATATGTAGGTAGATGTGTTTATCGTGAATTTATGTTTACTCGAAGTTAAAATGTAGGTATGTAGGTAATAATTTTTTTTATCCTGAACTAAACTTGTAAACAACAATGCCTATTTGTAAAATATTACGAATTTACTACTTCAACTAATATCGTTTAAAAACAATTTATGTCTATGGGGTTACATGTAGGAGTATTACATGGTATAATATGTACACATATACCAACATTAAGTTTACATTTATAATTTTGATATTTTTAGAGAAACAAAAAAACATATACACCTACATATACATATATACAATACAGGAGGAAAGCGATTCATAAACATTTCAGCACTTCATACTTTGCAACTCAAGTAAAGACAATGAAATATAAATCAAAGTTGCGAAGCAATCTAGAATAGGATGCAGCCTCTTCCAGTATAAAGTTACAAGTTTGCTTGAACCACGATGTATTATGATAATGGGAAGATTGTTTCAAGTCTTGTTTCAGACTTTCGCGCTTTCCGGGTTTCCTCTGAATACAAAATGTAAAATGAAACGGTGGTATCTTTTATGTCTGCACGGTGCCGGTGTACAGCGATAGGGGTAGGATAGTGGCTATCGCTAGGGAGCGGTGAGGCGTCATTTTTTAAACATCGCGCACAATTTATTATTTTCCGCGAAGTCACTTCTGTGCACCTATTACAATGTTGACGCGAGTACTTTCTTCTTTTCGTAAAAAAATTAATTTCGTATAGCTCAGAGTTTCTTACGTAAAAAGTTAAGACGATTTGAGCGATTCCAGTTTCCGCAAGATGTAATTAAAAATAACGCGCAAAGCGGAAATTAAAAAGGAATCCCATATTTTTTCTTATATGCACAAAGAATTTTGTTCATCTTAACGATGTTTCTCAAAAGCTGAAAGAATTTCGATTCTTTGTACTAAACCTTCAAAGAACTTTTAATTAAAATTACTTGCGACGGCAAGTTTACTTCACATGTTGTTTGTAAACAGACGAGAAAGTGGAAACACTTTTCGATTTACTAAATAAGAAACGTAGTTTTATGTATGTAATTAATTGAAAATAGAATATTTTTCTGGTGCATTATTTCACTTAGATACATTTAGTAAGTTTTTAAAGTGGGTTGTTATTTTATAAGAGACGTGTAGGTAAATATTGGAATGGTAGAACAATCGTAGATATATGAATGTGCTAATACACATGTGTCGAATGTGCTAATTTAGGGTTGCTATAACTTAAGTATGTTAGTTTTACTGTTGTATAACGTTGCACTTTCGTGCAACGGTTGTTCAACATTGTTTTTATCTTTATTGATTAATATAAACGAATGCCACTGTTATTGGTTCTTTCAATTTTTCTTTTGATAATCCAATAACCTTTTGCTTTATTTACTGTGTAAATAAAATAGGTACGCGATGATTACAAATCTAAACATTTTCAAACTTGATAATGTTTTAAAAGTATTCGAGCATTCGTTTCTCCGCTGTGGATATATATAATCAAGATGAATTTATCATTTCTAATAAGTTTCTAAATATTTTTTTAAATTAAACATCAATATTTTGCTTAAGATGGGGGTTCGATAATCGAGAATCAACAGATGTCGCTATGGTAGATTCACTTCAGGAAACGATACTAAAAAAACTATTAAATTTTATTAAAAAAATTTAATTGATAATAAATATTAATTCAATTACCTAGTTGCTCCCTATATTTTTATCCTAAAAAAGTTAAAGGAACAGTTTTGCTAAGTTGTACACATGCTTCCGAATACTTCAAATTATAAGATATTTAGCTATTATATGACTAAAATATTATAAGGAGCAACTAGAAGAAGGTTCAATGAATACGTATACGAAAGTACAGGGTGTAATTGTTGATAGAATTCGTAAACCGTTTTCCGAAAAATCGTCATTTTCAAGTATAAAGCTATCTTACAGATACCTACTTGATTTCGAAGAATTTGTATAACAAAATTGTCCAACTATTATTGAATAGATGGTGCTGTAAAAATACTATAGTGGTATTTTTTTTATTTGCCGGCTGATTCGTGGACATTAATCTCCCGTTTAATAAACAAATATCAAACTGCATAGGTGGCATATTTCGTTGTGAAATATTTATAGTCAACGTACCTATACCGAAAATGAACTCGTAATTCTTATGCATACATATAAACTAAAACCAAAATTGAACTCCTGTATTTTCTTATACTCTAAATAGTGAAATTCCAACCATTTCTACAAATACGTACGTGTACGTGATTTATAATATTGTATTAAAAGGTCTAATTTCAAAATTACAATTAAAATTAAGTATGTATGTAGGTACATTTGCCATACCTACAGTTTTATTTATTTACAAGTTTTCATTCTATAAAATATAGAATCTCATTCGATTTGTTTTTCGATTAGTAAGCATAATTATTTTGCATTTCGACGTGTTGTTGTTTATGATTTCTGTGAATTACTGAGAAATGCTGAGAATGCGGCGGACGTTTCCCATAAATAAGTAGATATTTATACATACGTTATTCGCGATAGGTCCCAACACGTCATCAATAAAACCTCGTATTTTTACAATACTAATAGATTTTAGTCTATTTTGCCATGTCATATGTGTGTCATCGGTAGATATCGGAGTGCCATGTTCAAAAATTTAATCTGAATATTACAAATATACAATTTAGTAACTTTTTGCATTGGAACCTAACGTGAATAACGTATAGCTACATGTATTTGAGAACGAAACTAACTATTTAACTTTTAATGCAATTAATGGCATGGTATAATAATTATTATTCTGAAATTAATACATAAGTAATTACATATATGCATATATCAGTAATATTGGATTTCCTATTGTTACAATTTTTATTTTGTATTAATAATGGCACTTCTCTCACATATTACACAAAAAATAAATTTTAAAAATCAATAATCATTATCATTGTGACTTTCTTGAAGAGAAATATTTTGAATTTTCCGCTCCCATAACTTGGTAACTTTTCTGGTTGCAAGTTAAATAATTTTTTTAAGCTTGTTAACTTGCATTTCATTATTTTTGTGTCTCTCATCAAATGCCCATTCTTTATATTCTCTAACTTTACATCCTAGATTAAATAATTATAAACGTTAGCAAAGTTTATAACGTAAACATAATTAAATTAGATGCCAATGCATCAATGAAAAAGCGCACTCTGTAGAAACTATTTAGTACAAGAAAACAGGAATTAACATTTAAATAGCTGATGCGAAAATCGCGCCATCTTACGATTAAACCGTTTGATATTAATTAAAATAATTAGAATAATACTACTGTGGCGTTACTAGCGGAAACATGGTAGAAGCTGATTTTTCCAGCCCCCTCTTAAAACTAATGAAATGTTAACGTTTCATATTTTTCCACAAACTAAAAAAAATTAAAATACTGCGACGTCGCAGTGGATAATTTTTTTAATTAATGTAAAATAGAAAGTGGGTTACATTATCTATCGATCACTATAGCAAAACTATTGAACTATATCACTATTGACAAAATACAGTAGATGCCGCGGAAATAGCTCAAAGTCAGTTTTAATTCCAATATTCGACGATCCATTAAACGGCAATAAAAAAAAATAGTTTAATAACCTATTGAATTAATTGAATAACGAGCATATTAAGCGACCGAGTCTAACAACCAATGAACACAATAAGCGGCGACCACTGTATATGCATTATCAAAGTTATTATAATATAATATTAAATTATTAAAAGTGTATCTGCTATTTAATGAAATCCCTAATTATAAAAATTAACGGGATTTTTATTTTACAAACACAAATATAATAGAACAATTAAGTATTTTATTCGAAGTGGACGTCTAACAAAGTAAATTTTAATCCGACCATTGCTTGTCGCTTGTTAAACAGTTCCTTGTTTGAGTAAATCAAATTAGTGTTGCCAATATTTTTGCGTATTTGGTAAAAATATAATAATTTTGCTTATTATATGAAAATGTGGAAAAGTTGCGTATTTTACGAGCTTGCAAAATACTGCTGATTGTATAAACTGAACGTTTTCTCATAAATTCGGCGTAACATTTATGTTATTACGTATCAATTTAGGTACAACTATAAAACAAGCTTCATTTGCTAAATAAATAAAAATATGAATTTAACTAATAATTTTAATGTTTCATATTTTAAGCATAACTTAAATTATATCATTTACACTATTGAAAATGTCTAATTTAAAATTGATTTAAGTTTTCCAATAAATAAAACAAGGACAATTTAAACTATGTTCGAGCCCTCTGGAGAATATTACAATAAACGATATTTAGTTTAAGAGGTTGTCTAATCGTCAGGCGTAACTTTACTCGCAGATTTGTTAAGTTTAACAATAGAAAACCTATGTTCCTCTCTAAATGATTAATTCTCCAATCTGATCAATACGAAACATTTTTGTAAGAGATGATTTTAGATGTAACGCGAGTTTGACTCATGAAAATAAAACTTAATCCTATTATTTTGTATTTCATACGAAACGAATAAAATTAACCAATTATTAATGATTTTATTTTATTAAAAAATCTAGAGTGCAAACTTGTTTTATTTATATATTTTTCAATCAAACTTTGACTTAAATTATTTAGTTATGAGATATTAACTACTCAAAAAAAATTATTATTTGTATATCGATAAATTACGTGTAAAAATGTCCGACGATCCTATGGTGGTGAAAACTTGTCAAGGATTTATAAGAGGAAAAGTTTGTATCGGCTGTAAGGGTATAAAATACTACAGCTTTCAGAGAATTCCTTATGCACAAATTCCGGTGGGAAAATTAAGATTCAAAGCAAGTATAAGTTAAACATGAGAATGGCAAGTAACGCACTTAACTAAATAATTGATCTAAAGGCTCCTCGACCTGCGACGCCCTGGAATGGCATTTTAGATGCTACTCAAGAACCCCCACAGTGTTATCAAAGGCACATGATACGTTTAGATGAAATTGGGGGTGAAGAGGATTGTTTATATTTAAATGTGTATACGCCGGAGGTTAAATTTGTTTATATCTACCATACTACTTACTTATAAAGAAATTTATAATTGTGAATACAGTAAAACCCCATTTATCTGGATCTCGTTCATTCGAACTTCCGGATTATCCGGAACAACTTTTCGTTTTATTTTTAAATACACGTTTGTACATAATTTGTTTAAAATAAGCTCAATATTATAAAAGTGAAAAATACGAGCAAAATCATTTTAAATTACCATAATATAACGGTACGTATAATAATTCAGATAAACGCGGTTTTACTGTAAATGTATCACGTTATCACGATGGAAACGTATGAAACTCCTCTCGATTGTGATTGGTTGTTAGTTTTTTTAACGGATCGTTAAATGATACAGCATAGAGCTGCTGATTGTATAATTACAAGCTTCATTACAAAAAGGAAAACATTAAAAATTTAAAAATTAAGTGGTTCCTTGTAAATATTTTGAACGATCCAAATTTAACATTGTACAATTATAATCCGTAATAGTATTTTCTAAACGATGAACTTGATTAAATTTTTTTTAGATATCAATTGATTATGGACCATATCCGGTAATGGTATGGATACACGGAGGAGCTTTTGTGAGCGGCTCCAGTAAAACAGAATTATGCGGACCCGATATAATTATGGTTAAAAATGTGGTTTTGGTAACGTTCAATTATAGAATAGGAATGTTAGGTTGATCGAATCGTGACAATAAGTATTCGTAATAACAATAACTAACAGTATTATGTAGGATTTTTAAGTTTCGAAGATAGTCGAACAAAAGTTCCGGGCAACGCAGGTCTTAAAGATCAAGTTTTGGTTTTAAAATGGATACAAAATAACATTTTAAAATTTCGAGGTAGTAAAATAAACGTTACACTATTTGGGCACGGCTCTGGTGCTGCATGCGTTCATTTACATATGTTATCACCTATGTCTCAAGGTTTTTAATGACAAAAAATGCAATTCTATTTTGGTAACAGTAGACAACTTCAGGATTATTCCATAAGGTTATACTTCAAAGCGGTTGTGCATTAAATTCATGGGTTAATGGAGTAATCGGAACAGGAAGAATTATGGCAGAACAACTCGCTATCGATGGAAACGATAAAGAAGTTTTAAAGAAATTGCAATCGGTTCCCGTAGAATCGTTATATCATGCACAGGAGCTACTTACCAATGTAGATAAATTAATAATTTTCTAAAAATGAGTTGATGGGTACTTTTATAGGACAATCGAATCGATACAAAGTGGTTTTGTAGCCCCGTTATAGAAAAACAAACATATCCACCGCCATTTTTACCCGACGAACCTATAAACATAATTCGTTCGAAACAGTACGCAAAAGTACCCATGATAATCGGTTATACGTCCAGAGAAGGAATGTTTTGGGATCTTTCCAATAGATTAATAACGGGTCTCCCAAAAGTAATAACAGATTTTAAAAAGGTGATCCCCAGTAATTTAAATGTTAGAAAAGAACATTTATTATACAACACGATCGCTAAAAAAATTGAAAATTTTTATTACGGTCCGCGTATACAGCAAGTGAGAATGGGTCGAAATCCTAGATTAAAAAAAATGGATCCCTTATACCAATTGTTGACCGACGTCTTTTTCTTACGCGGCATTCACAGTTCAGTTAAAAATCACGTTGAAATGTCGCCGGATGTTCCGGTTTATTATTACAAATTTACATTCGAGTCAGATTTGAACGTATTTAAGAAAATGTTTCCTGCCGCTCATAGACGAAAGTATCCAGGTATTTATGTATTTACGTAAATACGTTTAACGTAACTAAATTAAGTGAAATTCACAACATGTCTTAGGTGCTATTCATGGAGACGATTTAAATTACATCTTTCGCACTTTTCTGTCGCCACAGATAAACTATGGGAGCATAGAGGATGTGGCAATAAATAAAATGGTAAAATTGTGGACAACTTTTGCAACATCTGGTGACCCTAATACGGCACTTCGACCTACAATGGGCTTAACGTGGCCACCAACAAACAAAAATAATTATGCATTTTTAAATATAGATCAAGAATTTAAAGTCGGTTTTCGTCCAGATTTCGATAGAATGCGGTTTTGGGATATTATATACAAAAATGACCAACGTACTCAGTACTTGTAAATAAAGAAAATTCGAAAGTGAAAAAGTTAATTGTAATTTGTATTGTTTCACAATGTAAAATTTGAGAATATTATAAATTTATTAGATCTACTTTATTTTTGAAAATATCGTAAATAAAATAAGTAGCGGTCATTAATGTAAACGAACTATTAAAACAAAAGTAATTCTTTTTGACTGGAATGTTATAATGTACCTAAATACTTGCAATAATGAAAATCTAACAAGTATTGTGGAAGATGAAATAATGTAATTGTTCTCACTTGGGCAACTAAAGTCACGTAGGTATGGCCCATCCAAGCGTATAAGCGACACGTCATCAATAAAATGTTACCAGATGATGACGTTTCACACAATGCTGTCACCTCGCACCTTGTATTTTTACGGTTCTGATAAATTGTAGTCTTTCTTCGTACCATCTAATATGTGCGCAAGTAAATCATTTATAGAATACGTCACTTTCTAAACTTTAAACCGAATTACAAATAAATAATCTAGTAACTTCTTACTGATGACGTGTGCATCGCTTATTCGCTTGAATAGCCCGTAAGTTATATTTGTGTGTGATTTTACAAAAATGCAAACTGTTACAAAGGTTTTGAAACTAATTTTTTTTAAGTTAACGCAGTTAACGGCATTTTAAATAGGCATGTATGTATGTATATTAATATAAATCTAAATCTTTTTTATATCCACATAAGTAGTAGGTACAAAAAAAGTTAGGTACTATTTGCTAGAGCAACTGTTTTAAGGTTATTCTATTATCGGAGTATCTATTTTTAGCCTGGCATTCAATTGCCCAACTTTCTAAATACATAGTACATGTACATGATAGCTGTGTTTGCACTTATGTAATATACATATCCATATACTAAAGGTTAAAAATTTAAATTAGTGTATTAATTGATAACAACTGTTGCATTACTATACAATCAATATTTACACCATACACTGTCCTATAGACAAGAAGTTTCAGGTGCTGAACGTTTACGTAGATTTACATTAACATAACTTTTGAGAATTAAATAAATTTAAGTACATTAGAAATGGAACAAATTCAAGTGACAGTTCAAGAAGGAATTTTAGAAGGAAAAATATCTGTTACTGATAGTGGTGGACAATATTACAGTTTTCAGGGAATACGTTACGCAGAGCCACCCATTGGTGAACTTCGCTTTAAAGTAAGTAGGTAGTTAATTAAATAAATTTTGATTTAAGGGTATAATAGGCACAAAATTATGAAGTCGCAGATGAAACTTTAGTATTCGTGATAAGGCGCGAGAAAAAATATATTAAGCAAACACTGTTTAAGTAAACTCGGCAATTTTTAGTCGATATGTGGTAGTCTGTTGCGGTCGAGAATGCACAGGACCCTTTTTGGCGTTAAATAGAGACAGTTACTAATATGTTTCATAAAACGTACACAATCGCCAGTATTTTTCGTTAAAAAAATCGTCTAATTTAAAATCTCACATATCTATCTAACTTACTCCATAAAATATACATTAAATTTACGAGTAGAAAATTGTTCAAATTAATATTTTTTAATTTAACTTTAGCGTACATACAAGGTGTTCCATTTTTTAATGACAGTTTGGATAGTAAATCGGTGTATTGAATGGCTGTCTAACGACAAATTAAATAAATTCACGTTCAGTTCCGGAATTTTCAAACCATATGTGAGATAGAAGGCGTTTTAACTTACATTTACAATTGGAATATAAGACTCACAAATTAGAAAAAGATCTAACTTGAAAAATTCGTTTAACAAAAAAATACCTATTATTATATACAGTGTGTCCCCGGATTGATTTTGCGATAGGTAGTAAATTACAAATCATTTTGAAGTTTTGAAATGATACTTTGGGAACCAGCCCTGTTCGGTTCAAAACTAAGATGTGCCATGAAAAAAAGTTGAAATAACCCAACTAAATTACTAAATAATATTCAATAATTAACATCAATATAGGACTATTAATATTGAAGATACGTTAAAATGTCATCAAAAGAAATTGTTCAAAAGTAAAAGTTATGTCATTATACAAAGTTGCGGAAAAATCGCCCAATTTTGATAAATAGGTGAATCTTTTTATTTTTTAATCACAACTTAAATGAATGCAACTAAAGACTTACTCAAACAGCTCCTCCCTCCAAATTACTACATAATTATATCCTTCTTCTAATTTCTGCAAGAGGTGTAGCTCTGATAGTATTAGTAATTTTGCTTTTTAGTGTTTCCAATTATTATCAAAGACTTTAGAATAAACTTATTGGTTTAGTTTGCCCCATAAATAAAATCCATAATTATTAAATCTGGACTCCGTGGCGGGTACGGTTGAGGCCCAAATCTATCAATCCATTTATCTCCAAATGTATTATTTAAGCAATTTCTTATTAACAGAGTCGTGCGGGCCGCTAAGAAATTTTTGTCAGTTTCACTTATTTATCGAAGTTGAGCGATTTTTCCGTAACTTTGTATAGTGAAAGTGTAGCTTTTATACTTTTGAACTAATTTTTTTAATGATATTTTATCGAATCTTCAATATGAATGGCCTTTACTGATATTAATTATTAAATATTATTTAATAAAACATCAACTGTTATCATGGTACATCTTAGTTTTGAACCAAACAGGGCTGGTTCCCAGTGTATCAAAACTTCAAAATTATATATTTGTCATGTTACAAATTGATATGTAACTTAAAAAAATTTAAACTACTGACGCGTATAAATATATTGTCTGTAGGTAATTTTGAAAAACTAACAGTAGCTAAACTTCGAGTTTATATTAATCGTAAGTATAAATAATTTTATTAGGTATACATAATAGATTAATCCTTAACGACGCAGGCTCCTCAACCCCCGCAAGCATGGAAAGGCATAAGAGATGCTAAACTAGAAGGAAATGCATCTTACTCTCGTCATTTCTTATCGAACCATGTTATAGGATCTGAAGATTGTCTTTTTCTTAATGTTTATTCGCCGCAGGTACAATGTGTTTAACTTTTAGAATACAAGCCAATTTATTATGCGACTAATTGCAGCTACCTTCCGAAAATTCAAATCTTTTACCAGTTATGGTATGGATTCATGGAGGTTCCTTTGTTAGCGGTTCTGGAAATTCTGACCTATATGGTCCAGATTTTTTGGTATCAGAAAATGTACTACTCGTTACCATCAATTACAGACTAGGTTTACTAGGTAAAAATAGATACCTACTGAAAGTTTTGTGATTTTATTACAAATTAATAGAAATCAGTTTTGATGGTGTTAGTCGACGACCTAACTAAAATGACTAATTTTAATAAAGTATTATAGATACGAGCACATACATATTTTCGCAATGCATTAGATTTTGCACAATTTTATTTTAACGAAGTAGGAATTTTGGTAATATGGTAATACTTAAAAAAAAGAAAAGAAATGTATTTTTCATTGCCTAATAGAGAACACGGTTACTGTTTGAATTTTATTTGAAATTGAATCTTCAAGATCGTCACCCAATAGAAACGAAGAGCGGCATTTCCGCTTTACAAATCGTTTAGCCGCAATTTGGAAAATCCAGATCCTTTGTTTATTTGTACGAATATTAATTTCCGTTGTATTAACATGGTATAAACAAATAAGAAACATATTCTCGCAAATAAGTACCAAATGTGTATTTACAAGGTACTAATTCAAAAATAACACCTTATAATAATATACAGTCGCTACTAAATCGTGTTTATCTGCATTATTATAATTTTATTTTTTTATAGATAAATGGAAATTATTTCTTAGGTCCAACATGTTATTTTGAACATTTATTGAATCTTAGACGTTCTGTAATTATATTCAAACAAAATTATCAATATTTAGGTATATATTATGTAGGTATTCCATTTAATTATAGATTAAATATAAATAATCATACTTTATGAGGACTAAATAGTATAACTACAATATTATAAATAGGTGTTCATATTTTGAAACGCTAATTGTTTTAATATTTAGGATTTTTAAATTTAAAAGACGTTACTCTCAAGAGTTCCTGGAAATGCAGGCTTAAAAGATCAAGTTATGGCGCTAAAATGGGTTCAAAGAAACATAAAATCTTTCTGTGGAGACCCTAACAACGTTACAATTTTTGGAGAAAGCGCTGGAGGGACATCTGTTCATTATTTAATGCTATCGTCGCTGAGTAAAGGTTCGAGTACCGTATTTAAAATTACATTTACAAACAAACTAATTGTTATTTTAAAGGGTTATTTCACAGAGCCATAATTCAAAGCGGAAGTGCAATAGGGCACAGATCAAAGGCAGAATGTTCTACGCAAATGGTCGCAAAAGCTTTAGGTTTAACCGTACCGGATGAAGCGAAAATTTTAAAATCCTTCGAGAAATGACCATCGAAGAAATTTTCGAAGCTACAACAAAAAATTCCCGATGTTTGTAAATAGATGAGTATTTATTAATTAACAATTACGTTTTATTGATTTAGAGTTTTGATGTTACCCAATTGAGATCGTTTGGGCCAGTAGTAGAAACCGTATCGGACGAACCCGCATTTTTACCACAAGAGCCTCTCGATATTATAGCATCGGGAAAGTTCAATCAAGTTCCTCTTGTTATTGGTTTCACATCCAGAGAAGGGATTCTTATTTCAATTAAAAATGAAGAAAATGGAATAATTAATGATTTTGAAAAGCACATACCGTATACATTAAAAACACAAAAAGGTTCAGATATGTCGAAACAGATTGCTATGAAAATTAAAGAATTTTATTATGGCGATGAAGAACCTTCACCAAAAAATATCGATCGATATCATCTGGTAATTATTATTCTACCTATTATTTATATTCTTGTAATTTCTACACTGACTTCTAACTAACAAATTTTCTCTCTGTTATCTATCATATCGTATCATATCATAGTCTATCTAAAGTGAAACAAGGACAATAAAAAATATTTTTATGTTAATGTTCTTTCTAATATAACTTTAAATTCGCAGCATTGTGATATGTATCTATTTATGTTATTTTCAGTTGCAAACGGATAATTTTTTTTTGAGAGGAGTCTATAATACAATTATGTTACATTCGGCAGTTTCATCAACACCATTTACGTTTATAGAATCTCTGTCGATTCCAGATTAAACTTATTTAAAAAGTTTTATGAATTCAATTGTACAGGTAACCGTCGTAAGAATTAAAAAGAAAATAAGTAGATAATAAGATAACAGTTAAGATATGTACATATTATATTTTAGGTGTATGTCATGCCGACGAAATAGGTTATTTATTTAAAACCCTTATCACTCCAAAAATTCAACCTAAAAGTACGGAAGACATTGCTGTTAAAAGATGTACGAAACTTTGGACGACTTTTGCTCGAAATGGCAATCCCAATCCTATCTTAACGGATTCCCTAATCAATGTTAATTGGAGACCCGCGAATAAAGACGAAATACATTTTATTGATATTGGAGACAATCTAACGGTGGGTGTTGATCCCGATATGGAACGAATGCAATTTTGGGATGAAATATATAAATTAAATAATTTTAAATTTAAGTATAAAATACAAATATTATAATCTTTATAATAATTTATAATATTATAATTATATATAAATATATAATATATATATATAGGTATCTATAATTTAAAGTTCTTTTATAATATAATCTCCACTACCAATTTTCAGTTAATCTACTAACACCAGATTTTCTCATTAATATAACGCTTTATTATTAACCACTTTGAATTCAAACAACCACTATTTATTTTCCAATTTTTAAGAACAGGAAATTTTGCTGCTTAAAACAGTGCCACAAACTGCGTTGTTAACTCAATTATTTTTGAAGCTATAAAGTTGAATTTTTATGTCAATGAATCTTGGACATGCCCCTGTAACATTTCGCAAATTGTCGCTTTATAAAACAGCTGCTAAAAAACGTCTTAAAAATACAACAATTTACTAATTTATTATGAATAATACCACGCATTTATGGGATTTCAAAATATTAAATAACATTAACGATACTTTTCTTTATAAATATGTTTAGGTAGGTAGGTACGTACTTATTAAAATATTTATCAATGAACCTCTACAAAAAATTCCGAGTGAAACATTATTAAATCCATATGCGTAATACATGTATATTTTTTAAATTACCGTCACTCAATTCGTTTTAATATTTAATTTTACGTGTAGGTTATAGTTCAGCCATTATTAACTATATAGATGACTGTCCTAAACTTGAGTTATTACTTATCATTAATGCAGATGCCAGAACTATTCCCCCAACACGAAAATTCTCCGATCTTAAGTTAACATTATTACCTAAGACGACCGAATTTTGAATAGAATCTTTAGTTTTAACTTTATGATTAATTATTTAAATTCTTAAAAATTTATTTGCCTTATCATATATAATTGAGGTGTAGTGGGGTAAGTGCAGATTGGTTTTTTAAAGTTGAACATTAAACGTAAGTATATATTTTCAATCTGTAACGAAAATAGGTAATATTGTTGCTTACAAAGCATTCGACAATTATCTATTGTTCAACTTATAGCGACTTTGGTTCCATTTTTAATGTGAGATTTACCTTAATAACAGAAAATTATACGGCACGCACTTACCCTGAAAACGGGACAAGAGCGTATTTACATAGAATTAAAAACGTATTGTAAACACCATGTGGCAAGAGCGGCACTTTCTAACTTATCTGCTTCGAAATTATTTTTACCGCATTGAATTATATTGGTTGCAGTTTCAAAATTTTATTGTCTTCGAAAAATACAAGAATCCTTTGATGAAATTGAAAGTAGGTTTGGTTGCTTAAAATGACTTAAATTGCATGGTAAAAACTCCGCTAAATGCACTTACCCCACTGCACTTGTATTGATTTGATAGTAACGATCTTAAATTAAACGATAGTAACGTAAATAAAACTATAAATACCTTAAATAGCGATGTCGATTAGGCCCTTCATGTCTTAGCCATAAGTCCAATCACTCGCGTTTGTAACGAAACACGCCCTTACTTTACCACGAACTCGGAATGCACGCTGAAAAATGAAATAAACAATATGTTAACGATTGGATTGTTAATTGCATAAAAATCTAAAAAATTGTATGTGTAGTTTATAATTCAACCATTATTATATAGATTACTATTCTAAATTTGAGCCTCAACACGAAAATTCTTTGATCTTAGGTTAACTTTATTACCTAAAACCAAAATTACAAAAACACAATAATTATTATCGAATCTTCAGTTTTAGCTTTACTATAAATTACTTGAGGGCCCTAGAAGCTAGTGACAAAATTACATAAAATGAGTTAAACGCAAATATCATAGCAGAATATATTATACTTTTTAGAAGTAAAGTGATCTAACAATAAGTAAATGTTTTGCTCTCTGCTGCTTCGGAGATTTTTTATTCAAACACTTAACTTCTTAGTGATTTTTCTATAATGCTTGGAGCGCAAGAGATTCAAGTGCAAATTTGTGTGAAATTTGCCGATGTCTTGTGCGTGTACCGTGATGTTTATATAAAATAACTGATTATGAGATATTTTTTAATTTAATTGACTGTGTACTTAATACCAAAAACTCATAAGCAAACAAAAGTCGGTCATTTTTAAATTTTAATTCAAGAATAATCATGGAAAACACATTGGGGATCAAAATAAAAGTCACTAGATCGTAAAATTTTGACTACAGGTACCTACATACATTGTCAGAAAAGCACACATTGAAACAACTGTCGATCACCGTTTTTGAATAGTCGGACATTCCTATAATGAAGTAATTGATCTTTCGGTTTAATAGAATTTTAAAAACGTACATAAGAAGCAAACGAGATCTTTATATTTGATCTTTATAAAATATTTGGTAGAACTTGTTGCATTTTGCAGTGGATAGAAAGTTCATCGTGGTGGATAAGCATAATCTGTATTCATTAACACCTTACTTAAAAAAATTGTTAACGAAATTCGAACTATGCAGTGGTTGCCTTCACATTATTCTATACGACAGATGTTGGAGAACTGCAGTCGTTTAAAACAATGCCACCTCGCGCTGGAGAGACCCCTGATATTTCAGTAACAACTAAATAGCTCAAGTAACCAAAGTTTGCAAACTTGATAGAATTGTTGCAGTTTGTGCCGCTAGTGAAACTCTAGTTAGGCTCTAATAGTGCCTCTTGTGTTGAATTTTACCAGAGTATTCCTCATTGTGTTATCACAACAGAATGTGCCGCTACTTCAGGTACAAATAATGACACCAAAGGTACTGTTAATGACGATGTCGAGTTCGATGAACTAGACACTATCTTTGATACCGACGATGACGATAACTTAATAGTAGTATTTTATATAGGCTAACTATAAGTGTAAAATATATTGTTTGTAATAAACTCTCAGTTTTGATAATTTATTGATTTGGTTGTACCAATTAAATTTTCAATTTCTTTCATGTCGCTCGGAAGCCAAGGGTTATAAGTGCCGATTGTTAAAATAAACATTTCTGACGTTCTTAAATTCAATATTTTTCATCAAATTCTCAAATGAAGGTACTAGAAACAACGTGCAATAATAAATATTTGCATTTCTTCTTTGACTGAATTACCACAAGCTTCCGACTTTGACCTCAATTTAATTAAATTGTACTTTTTGTCACTTATTTTGTTTCTAGTACTCTAATTTAAATTCAGATATAATCGTATCAATTCCGATAATAACGGTTTTAAATTAAATGATTGTAAGTAATGTAAATAAAACTATAAATACCTTAAATAATGATGTTGATTAGGTCTTCATATCGTGTCCATAAATCCAATCACTCGCGTTTGTAACGAAATGCGCCCGCACTTTACCACGAACTCCGAATGCACACTGAAAAATGAAATAAACAACACCTTCACGATTGGATTGCATAAAAGTCTAAAATAATTTTCTGTACAAATTTTCAAAAATTATAAGCAAAGAAAGAAAATGTACGGAGATGCAGGCACGACGTCGACGTCCGCAATAGCAAATGCACTTGTTAAACAACCGATTAACATTAAAGTATTTTCTTCGTGTCGGTACCTGCGAATTAGAAAATAATAGCTAATATCTAAATTACGAGCATTATCGCCATATGAGGTGTTATCGTACGTCTGCAGGCCTGCCTCAATTGATAATAATATTCGTATTAAATATTTTATTTAAAATACTAATAATTATTATTTATCGGCATAGTTTCGTAAAATGTTTTGCTGGTTTTTGTTTCTGATATGTGACGTGTTTCGTAAATTTTGTTTAATTTAACAAAAATTATTGTAACTTGTAATATAACTAAAACTATAAATACCTTAAATAGCAAAGTTGATTAGGCCTTCATATCGTGTTCATAAGACCAATCAATCGCGTTTATAACGAAATACACCCGCACTTTACCACGAACTCCGAATGCACACTGAAAAATGAAATAAACAACACCATTTTGATTGCATAAAAGTCTAAAATAATTTTCAGTACAAATTTGCAAAAATCATAACCAAAGAAAGAAAATTTACGGAGATGCAGGCACGACATCGACGTCCGACGTCATATGCAATTGTTAAACAACCGATTGAAACTAAAGTATTTTCTTCGTGTCGGTACCTGCGAACTAGAAAATAATAGCTAATATCTAAATTACGAGCATTATCGCCATATGAGGTGTTATCGTACGTCTGCAGGCCTGCTTCGATTAATAATAATATTCGAATTAAATCTTTTATTTAAAATACTAATAATTATTATTTATCGGCATAGTTTCATGAAATGTTTGGCTGGTTTTTGTTTCGGATATGTGGCGTGTTTCGCAAATTTTGTTTTAATTTAACGAAAATGAACAGGTGGGTACCAAAATTATTCTGACTGGTAATGTAAATAAGAAATACTTAGGTATACGTCGACGTCGTTTTGGCAGAGTGACTTTTTGCGAAAATGAGTTATTCTGACTATCTTGTGCATCTAAGGCAAATACATTATCTGTTAAAATCTGATATTCGGATTTTTTCGCCGGAAAAATCGTTTTGTATTTCCGTGATTGATTTGTTTACAATTAGCCTTTTTGTATAGCTACAATTTGAATTTCCTATTAAATTATTATTCTTGGTGATTTCACAAATGGTTTAAAACTACTTTTATATGAAAATTAACATTTTGGCATTACTCCGTTAATTTAAAAATAAATATAAAAGAATAAATAATTATAAATATCTTATACACGTGTATAAACGATAGAAAAAAAATAAAAATGGAATCCCTACGATACGCGAAATTAAGAGGGATTTATTTTACGATTTAATGTTCATTTTTGATTTATACATTTAGTACTAAAAACGTCGCATGAACTTAAAACGGATATTAATGGTTATATGATATTCGTACGTTTCAACTTTATAAAATAAAACGTGTAAAACAGATGTAAAACGTAAAGCGGGTATAAATCCACCCTAAAGATTCGAATAAATTTTAAAACGAGTCATAAAACGACGCACGTCTTTCATGTCTTCGAATGATAAATAAATAAATAGATATGTTAAATATTATTACCTAAATATTTTAACAAACATTAAAGTCGATCTATAATAATTTAATAGTTTTATCTTCGTGAGGACAATGCAATATCCTCGACCAAGATTTATCGTATCTTTTTGAATTTATTCTATATTGTATTTCCAATTGGAAACGCTTATTCGAACTAACTTCATTTATTTATATTTTGTCCAGACTTTTAATATAGCGAATTTTAACACTATATAATATGTATCAATTATTCGCAAATTTTTAGTTTCGTTTATAAAGACAATTTTATTTTGGAACTTTTTGCCTGTAGTTCGTGCTCTACTGAAATGACAAGTCTTCGAAATCGTTCGCGAGTTCAAAAAAACTGATTGGCCAATAAGCTAGATACAAATTTAACTAATTTGAACTAATTTGATTGTTATTGATTAACCGATTTATTTAAAATACATTGGTATTTCTAGAATAATAATTTATTATTATTTTAAACAATACAAAATCTATGTATAATACAAATTTAACGATATTTATATCTATAATAATTATTAATAATTATAATAATAATACTTATAAGCAAAATAATAATTTATATGACAATAGCTATAATAATTTTTCAGTTTGCTAAAGATCATGCAAATTTTATTGCTCGTGACGTCATACATATGTTATTAAATGTTTTATATTCTTGAAGATTTGATTGGCATTTGTTTAATATATTATCTCACGCAGTTGAACTTTTATATTTTAGATTATATTTATGCTACTATACAGGGTGTCCCTGGATCGAGTTTACGATAAGTATCTACAGGGTGTCCGAAAACTCCTGCGAAATGAAAACGTCGAATTCTAGAAATGATTTGATGTCGATATGAGTTTAATCGTCCCTATACGAAAGTGCTTCTTAACCCTTAACTTTAACCCTAAGAATACCGCCAGGGGCCTCAGAGACCTGCTCATAATTTATTAATTAAAAATTTATTTGAAGTGATATTATATAACTTGAGCACCATTGCCATGCATGCAATCATTCTGCACACAATTAATTAATTAGAAGTTAAAAGATTGGCGACGTAATAATGAAATTAATCGGGGGCCTCTCACTGGTTTATTTATGATGAATAATTTTTATGGTAAAACTAATATATTTCTGATTTCCATTTAAATGTAAATTTTACAATTGAAATGTACATATTTACTTTAAGCTATATTTATAGAAATACTCCTAATAGTGCGTATGTCTCAGATGCTGCTACACCCATGAATTATATTTTCTTAGAGTTCTTAAGGGTTTCTAGGTAGAAAGAAATTTCGCGTTTAAAAACAAAAAAGCGAGCGGAGATGTAATCAAAGTGCCTTTTTTGCGAAAAATACATAAACAAGTTTATGGCAACGCAACCACGCATTGCAAAGGTGTACCTACATTATTTCAAATAATACAAACTGCATAGATGTGTGCTTTTTTTCTGTGATTACCAAATTAAGTATCTATAAGGTGTCCAGGAAATGGCGGCAAATCTCTCGGCAGCGTATAAACCATGTCAAAATATTGCCACAAGTTCCTATAATTTTTTTTCTTACGGCGCTCCCCTGTTTAGATATTCGCCCTCAAAGTTGAAGATAAAGATCTTTAAAATGGGGTGTAATAGGTCTTTTGATATCATCTTAAAGGAACCAGGAATGTACCTGCTACTCCTAACCTTTCTAATCTCAAATGTGTTTAGAGGTTTAATTAAAGGTCATTTTAGGATTTCTCTGACATATTAGGATAAAAAAAGGTATCTTGTTTAACTTCGATAAAATGAACCAAATTCGAGAAAACATACATAAAGAATAAGAGATGCAGAGTATCCCAGATTATGTTTTAATAATTGTTTTCCTACGACCACAAAAATTCGCACATCTAATTATTAATAAACGTTAGCCATTGCAAATAAATTGTTCCCGTCCTTGCGCAACGAAGCTCGGTTAATTAATTTGATAGCTTACGATATGCCAATCATTAATTGTCTATTTTATAATCTCTTATTCTTTGATTTTCTCGAATGTGGTTCATTTTATCGAAGTTAAACAAGATACCTTTTTTATTTTGAAATGTATAGGTAACCGGATAATATTCTTAAAAATTTAATCCTCTGAAAAATGTTGAGGTTAAAAAGGTTAGAATAGTGCACTCCTGGCTTGTCTAAGGTTTTTATTTTTTTTTATTAACTTAGTGATATCAAAAAAACCTATTGCACAATTTTAAAGAGATTTATTTATTACGTATGTATATCGAAAGTGATTATATTCTAACAAAAAAAAGTGTTATTTATTTAAAAAAATTGATTTTTATTTTTCAACTTTGGGGAAGAATATCCTCAACAGAGGAGCACCGTAGGAAAAAAAATTAAAAAAAAAATTTACGTACGGATCTTGTGGTATTATTTTGACGCGGTTTTATACGTTCCCGAGAGATTCGCCACTATTTAGGAAGGAAGGAATAAACCTAACAATTTTAATTAGGTATCTACTTACCAACTAAATGTCTTATAAGACTACGAAACGATTTTAGTAAAATACTGTGCATCACTTTCCGTTGCTTTTAATACTTATGGAGGTATAGGTACTAAAATTTTAAAAGTTTTACATGCAAATAAAAGAGTTTGAAGTTAAACTAAATGAAGGTTTCGGTTTTTTGCTCTAAAAACTTAGTAAGTACTAGGTAAGTATACCTACTTAAACAAGCATGAAATCGACTTCAACTTTATATTAAGGTAGTGCACCTATACTAAAGTTTCAACATGTATATAACTAAGAGACATTTACTGAAATTGCTTAAAGTACCTAAAACACTTTGAAAAGTA
Source organism: Rhagophthalmus giganteus (assembly GCA_036326145.1). Lineage (NCBI taxonomy): Eukaryota > Metazoa > Arthropoda > Insecta > Coleoptera > Rhagophthalmidae > Rhagophthalmus > Rhagophthalmus giganteus. Next base: position 55,461,458 of record JARFJA010000001.1, read on the forward strand.
GTAAAATTTAAGTAACGATGAATTTGCAATGCTTTCGGCTTCCTTTAAAACATATAAATGTATTCAGGTAGTTAAGAACACATTGTTTTAAGGAAACTTTGTTTAAAGCGGTTAAATGGTAAGTACAGGTATATCTATGTATACTTACAAGTTCAATTTTCACGTATTATAGAAGGTGTCGGTAGTAATTTATTAAATTAAAAAATATAAAATTATATATTACGTAAATAACGTAAGACTTTAAAATGCATGACCCTACTTAAACATTTTCGTATTTTAACCGATTGTTATAAATCAAACGCTAATGTTTTGTTCTTATTTATTAACTTACGTTTTTGAAATGCCAATAAATACATTAAGTATAATTTATTAGATTTACAGTAAAACTAAAATTTCACTTACTACTTATTAAAAAAAATAAAAAAAATGAGTTTTATATTAAAATTAAATTTATTCGTTTCGTTTATAATAACAAAGATTTCTTAAACTTTTAATTATTTAATTTTAAAATGTAGAAGTGTCTACCTATAGGAAACAGTCAATAGGTAAAGTTATCATAAATATAAGTACTTATATGGAATAGACAAAAACTGCAGACCTTAGTTACGATAAATTTAAGCAGCAACTGAACGAGATAACCAACCGGTTTCTTCCGTATCTTATCAGTGACCTATTTTAGAATTTTTACATACAAAATAGTTACTAATAGATTCGACTAAATTTCGTAATCAGTTGGATTGAGCAATTTTTGCAAATAAAACGCATCTACCTTAAAGTTATCTTGTTTCGATATCCTTCAGTTAGTATTAAAAAAAAACAGCTAAATGTAGGTAGGTATGCGTAATTATGAATGATTAATGATTAGAGCCTTCTAAATGTTAAATATGAAGATTCGATATTTATCTGCACAGTTGGGAACAAATTTAAACAATAACAATACAAAATAATTGTGTGTGAACACACAATAAGTGTCCGTGCCAAATATGATAACTTTATGTGTCAAACTATTTTCCAGATTTATTGTTAAAAATAGTTATTATGTCTGCCCCGCAACTTTCAAGAAGTTGTACAACTTCACATATGTGCAACTTTGGATTAAGGTAGGTATTTTTGGCTAGATCGGCTCGTTTTGTCATCGCAGTCACAATCACAAACCATTTGTTCCTGTTTCTTACTATGCCTATGTTCATTTTTTGCGATATATATTATTTATTTATTTAAATCAATAAAATCTACAAAGAGAGATGCATTTTTTAACTACAATTTCACTTTAATTAGATAGTTATTTATATATTGAATTTTTGAGTAGTATTAGTAATATACTATTAATATTGTTTCTAACAAAATATTAACAAACACAGTTGAGCATATATAATAGGTAATTAATTTAAAAAAAAGTCTTATCTCAATAAGGTGTGATCTAAAATGATAACCGCGTTTTACGTTTACTACACACAGATCAATTGTGTGAGAATAGTTGGTACCGTTTTTTAAACATTAGTGCAGTTTATTACATTTGCTTTTTGATTAGAATTTTTAAGTTTAAACAAGAAAAAATTTTCGTGAAACTTTACATTCACATACCTAGTGTGACGCTTACCAACGTTTAACATTTTTATCAGTTTTTCATTGATCGTTGTTAAAGTAGGGGAATTAGTAAGGTAAGTTGTCCAATTTCCATCTACAATTTTTATAATTCCTTTTAAATTATAAGTAGGTAAGTAAGAATCGATGAATTTTAAATTAAAACCGACGAAAAAATTACAAATACGTTTAAAAATTGATGTAGACACTTATTTAATAAATTCCTTACTTAATAATGTCGGTAAGATAAAGCGATTTTGTCATTGATTATCTGTTTATTTAGTAATTCAATCTATATTTAATTGGAATTTCATTACTAAAAAAACGACATTACAAAAATTTTAGAATTATTAGCCTTCATTTAATTTTGTACTATGTTCCCTTATTAAGCTCAAAGGCCACCCTTTTCATTTACAGTTAATTTAAAGCGGCGCTGAGTCACCGTGACAACAATATTATTACAAGTGCTTTCTACAACAACAAATTAAATCGTTAAAATCAAACGATGTAAAATAGATATAATAGGTACTATTTTCATAATGGACAATTTTATCAGCGGAAACGATTGTTACTTATAAAATAAATAAGATAACATCGATGACGTTTTGACAGAACAGCGTAAGTGACAAAAAGCTAATTTTGCAGGAGCGCACATTTTGCATTGCAGCATAACCATAAGCAAATACCTCCTGAAAACCGTGTATATAGGTAATTCGGGGCACGTTTGTGCCGAATAACGTACGTATTTTGCAATTCAGTCACGGGTTTGTGTGAAAAACGGAGTAGTACGGAGATTAGATGCTATTTCTGAACAAGATATCACGACAGGACATCGTAAATACCACGCATTTGCTGTTTTGCGGCACCACCAATACAACATTCGCACAGAGAATGAAACGTACCATAACCACGTTTCGTAATTATACTTCAGACGCTGGTTATATGGTTGTTTTCCATGATTTTCGCACATTGGAATTTGTGGTGATGTGTGATAGTTCATTGCTATGCGTTCGGTACTAAGGGTACTTTGTGTTTCGGTAGGTACTTTTACTATGATTTGGACCATACCATAACGGTTTCTCAGTACGTACGGAAATACAAATCGATTTTTCTGGTGGAAAAATCGAAATGCAGTCACCAGATTTTACGAGATTATGCCTTTACCTTAGATATGCATAAGATAATCAGAACAACTCAGTTTCGAAAAAAGTGACGCTTGCGCTCTTCTGCCAAAACGCCATCGATATAATTGCGAGTATTTTAATTACTTACAATAAGTAGTTTTACAAAGCGCCATATTGAATTCTGTATTTGATTTGTTTCAGATGAGATTAATCTTATTGTTAGCGTTTTATGGATTTTTCATTATCGATTCTGAAAGCATAAAAAGTTGCAATCAAGAATGTAACGAAACTGAATATCATTCCTATGTGGAATGCATCCGTGGACGAATAAAGCGTTCTACAGATTGCGATAACGGTATAGAGCAACCATGCGATAACTGCCAAGATAACTGTCAACAATGCGATTGCGATTTTTGTGCAGTGAATACGTGTCACCAGAATTGCAACGATTGCTGCCCTAATAACCCTCCTTGTGCTACAAACCGTTGTTGTCATAAAACTTGTCACGCTCGTTGTAAGTCATCTACATGTAGAACGGAATGTAGAAAAACGTGTACGGAAAAGGTAACCGAACAGTCAAATGTTACTGTTGCAGGGAAACATCGACATAATATAACTACAGTTATCAATTTACATAATACTATCAATAACACGAACGTCATCGACGTACCAGTACAAGTGAATAGTACCAACGTAAACAACATTACTCTTTCTGATCCAGAAAAAGAAATTAATCCTTCCGGCCAAATTAATCAAGAAAATTGTTGTTTCGTAGTTAGTCCAAGACAATGTGTGCAGACAGATAAATATCCATTTGTAAGATGTTTCCACTATCGAAAAAGGATATGCGGACAATTTTGCACGGCATCAATTATTCACGAACAACCTCACGAGATTTGTGACCAATCTGTAACTGGAACATCCTGTCATCAGCAAGTAATTTATATACCTCAACCTCAACCTAGATGTGCGTATCAACCTATTTGGCCGTACGTTTCGTGTGGAATTTCTCAACCATCGTGCGGTGGATGTTATCAACACTATGGCGTTCGGTTTCCGCAAATGCCATCATATGGGTGTTCTGGGGGTTGTTATGATGATGGTTACGGTCAAGGTCCGTATTATCGTCAAGGACCTTTTTACCGGCCGGGTTATTTTCACACACCTTCTTGCTACCAAACTGGTACGTGCGGTATTTACGGATATGGCAATCCCGGCGGTTACGGGGGTTATAATTATATTCCACCTAATTACGGTAATATATTTGAAGGTTACGGTGGATTTCCCGGAATAAATTATCCACCAGCTACGTACGAAAATACCGTTCATTTCGAAACTAATCCTAATAACGCTATTTTAAATTTTAATAATACTACTCCGACAGATATTACGGAAATTAATGAACCACCTCAGAATAATTATTATGTTATACCGTCTTTTCCTCACTATACCTATAGTGGTTATCCGTATGCACCACCGGCTCCTGTTTATCATTTAGCACCCGAAGTAGATATTCAAGCAATAATTACTCATCCAGAAAAAGAAAGCAGATATGCCCAAATAACTATTGATAAAGATCAAAGCAAGCGTGAAATTATTAAACAAGAAGAAGAAAACCCCGAAACATTCACGGTTTCTTAATTCCTAATCTAGATGATCTAGAGAACGCTGTTAACTTTTAATATAAAACGTATTCTTGTTGATCGAAATCTAATTTGTAATTCTTAATTAATAAAATAATAATAACAAAGTTAAGTGGAATATCGTTGACTTCTTAAAGTTTCGTTTGTGTTCTTATGAATTATGTAGATAAATTTGTTTTACATTCAAATTACAATATTATTATTGTTATTTATTACAAGAGGTTGTAATATATTTTTGTATAATATACAAGTTGTATCCTAAAATTTGTTAATTCTATGTTGTTATTCTACGTTGGTAAAGAATTTCATATGAGAAAGCATTAAAGGGCGTTAACATAAAAAGTGTATTATACAGAGTGTAAGTAAAACAAAAGGATATTTATAAGTAGGAAAACGTGAAGAAATAAGGGTAAGTAAGTATCTAAGTAATATTTTTCTCCAAAATATTTCGTTATGGAAATACCTTAGGACGTTGAAGTTATTTATTTAAAAATGATATTTTTAGTGAGGTAGTATAGCCATTACAAAAATTGTAAAATAATGTCTTTACTTTAAACAACAAATTTAGCTATACCCGCCCCTTTAAAAAATTCAAATTCTTTTCTACAGAGGCGAAAGAACATTAAATTTAATAGTTAGGTAGTTATAAATTTATTTATACGTTTCACTTGTAAGTTATATACAGTGTGTCCACGGATGGACCTAACTGTGCTTGTAAACTTTCGCTTTTAGAGGAAAAGTCATTCTTTATAAAGTGTTTTGCTTAGTTTGAAAAGTTGTTTAAAATACATATTATTTTATTTCGTTAAAGTGTTTATAGACATCAAGTGACACGTGCTGTATCTGCTATGATTATTTTATCTGACTGTATATGTTAATGTATATGTATAGTTGCACCTCTAAAATCCAATAATATTCTTAAAAAATACAATGATAGATATATGGTTGTATATTGCATATGTAACTTATTTATTTTTTTATATCAATTTTTAAGTTCTAAACGCGTCACAGTTCTCCATTTTTTAATAATATCGTACCTATAATTAGTTGGTACTTACTAAATTTAAATTTATAATGAGTTTTAAAATATCGTATATTTTATTTATGGAATATATTTTAGTTTATTTTAAAAAACGTTAGTCTTTGTACCACGCGCCTTTATCACCAATGTATCACTTATTAATTATGTAATATTTACCTTTTTGAAATTGTATAGGTACGTACCTACATATAAAATATTTTGATTATTATCTAAGTGGTGTTTGTTATATATCTATATACAAGATAATGAAAGTGTAAAACAGCGATAAAAATATTATAACAATAATTATTATATACATGAGTAGGTACATTAAATTGGAAATTAAACAAATTAAATAATATAATTATTTAAATATGATATTTAATAATGCTTTGGTGATACATAATTATGATATTGATAACGAGTCATAGCTATTTTATTGATCACATAGTTATGGGTATTACCTAATAATTTAAAATTTTAATTTTAATAAATATTAAATTTGTCATAAGTAGATATGATCAAAGAAGAAAATTTCTTTGTACTACCAAAGCACCAATATATATGTACGTAACTGACAACTTCAGTTGGAATATATACGTTATATATCTGATACAATTTAGAAAAGGTACTTTCACATTACTAACAATTATGCAAATAGAAGTAATGAATTTAAAGTCTTATTTAGCAGTTTTTTCAGTTTCAATTTTATCGAATTTTTATTTTATAAAATTTTTTATTTATAAAAATTGCTGTGTAAGCAGTCAACTATAGGACATTACTAAAAATTAGGTCTTCTCAAGTACCTAAGCAAACAACTTATTTGGAAATAATGGATTAAATTTTTCCGTAATTCTAAGTTGCAGGTGTTACGTATATTATTTATCTATTAAATTAAAACAAATTGTGGTTTGTAGCACAATGTAACCACAATTTATCTTTAAAAGTGGGTAAATAATGATTTACTGACAATGAAATTGACTAAAATATAAAAATAATTTTAATAATTACAATAAAACATTTTGGAAACTACAACTTATCTAATCTCAGTCTAGGACAGTGAAGTTCTATAAAAAAGACCGGTACTAATACTATTTGAACACGATTATTTTTATATTAACATAGCTTTTTATTAGATTAGAAATGTCCTAGTTTAAAATAAATTTTATCAGTTTGGGTTTGATCGCTTTCTGAAGAAGCCAAAAATATTATTGTAAAGAGAAATTTATCACCTCTCGTTATACGAGGATTAACATCATACTTAAGTAGTAAGTAATCTTTAAACGGGTTACTTCGATAAATAATGGTTAAAAATATTCGTTACCGTTTTATGGGCTTATTTAAACTACTCTTGCTATTATTCATTTTTATGGTTGAAATTAAAAAAAGTACTGTTGGCTTGAAAGAGAAACAAAAATGTCTAAGTAACGATTTTAAATCTTATTACCACTGTTTAAAGAAAAGAGAAGCTGTTTACTGGTGTTCGTCACAAGGCTGTAACAGATGCGTCGGAAGAAATTGTCCGTTATCTTGTGAAGGATTTTCTTGCGGAAAATGCCGTAGCGAGAGTTGTTGCGATAGTAAAAAATGTAACGCTTGTTATAATAATTATTGTTGCACAACAGCCGCCTGCAACTATTGCATACGTTCGTGTAAACACGCGTGCAATAATGCAACGATTTGTCAAGACAATTGCATCCCCAATTGCCAAAATAGTACAAACGAAATTTTTGTCGTGCCAACAAACATCGATGATCCAAAAGCGATAGTTTATGTAAAAGGGGTTCCTTACAAGGGCGACATACCCGGCGATCAACACCCCACAACGAACAGAACCGCAATAGTGTCTATTGATGGCGTAGAACAACCTGCCACCGTTTTGGTAATATTTCCTTTTAAATCACTTCATTGTCAAGGAGGGAATTGTAATACTACTCTATGTAAAGGAAGAAATTGTCAATCTTGTACTACTAATTGTTTACCGCAAAAACCTCAGATAGTACATAATCAAGGTACGTAAAGAAATTATTCTGGAACTATTACTTAATCCTATTTTTTTTAAGTAGGAGGAAACTATTTCACAAATTTACCAATAGGTTGCTGTCACGTAGTGCATCCACCACAATGTTTTAATACACAGGTCTACCCTTATCGACAATGTTATAGAAAAACTCATATAGAGTGTTCTAATTTATGCTCGTCCAAATTCGTGCACTTATTACCTCAACACCAACGACAACATCGATGTCAGTATATTCCAAATTTTCCATATGTGTACTGTGGTCAGCAGTATATTAAGAAAAGTAAGTTCTATCAAAAGCAGTTCAATATTTCGATAGAAAACCGCGTATACTATATTTTAGATTGTGATTCTTGCTACGTGTGTAATGGACAATACAATCCAGGAAATTGTGCCAAACAAAGTTCTTGTACTGGTGGGTGCCGAAACAATTTTATACCGCCTAGCCCATACTATTTTCAACAACCTCTAACTAATCAAATTCTATATCCAAATGCTCGAAATTATTAGTATACATATGGTATAAAAAAGAAAAGAATGAAACTAATACACCTAATACGTAATTGTGTCTGTACAACATGAATGTTTACAAGTATTTTATGACCTCTTTGAAAATTTATATAAGAATATCAAATATTACTTATGTTTAATATCATTTTAAATTAATAGTGTATTCCTGATAGTTTTCTCTTAAAGAACAATATAAAATTGTATTGTAATTACAATTTATTTTAGTAGCAATTTATTAAAATTATTTTAAAAGTACATATAGTATAGCAACGTGTTATGCATTTATTTATCAATTTTATGATGATAAAAGTCCACGAACATTAAATACATCCTATCAAAAAGATAACACTAATATAAATATTATAACACCAATACAAAAACGTTCTTTAAAATTCCAATAGTATATAGTAGTAGTCAATATTAATTATGCAAATTATACGTAATTATTACATTATTATTTTATGATTTAGTTATTTAATAATTAAAAAAGTTAGAGAAAGAATTTTTACAAAATCTTTTTCATCATTTTAGAAAAAGCAATATTTTATGTTATTACCGAGAATTTTGTCAAAAAGAAGTATATAAGTACCTACACGAAAAACGATTTAATCAAGAAGCTCAAGTGGAGCTTCATCCCTAAAAGTAACCGAATCTTTTCAAATAATGCTTTAAATTTATGTATAATTGCATCAGAAGTAGTGATTTTCCCGTATACTTAGATATTTAAAAACGTTGAAATCGAAATACTTTTGTAAATATAGGTATTAGTTACGATCATTTCCATAAAAATAAAAATAACGAATTTTATGTTGTCCAATGTTATAAAATTATTATTAATAATATGTATTTAATTAGGTAGATAGTTACTTTGCAATTTTAATTTTAAAAATAAGAAGATTAAAATAGACATTTCTAATACATTAATTTTCTACAATAAGTGTGTAGTTAAATAATAGTTAAGTTCAAGGAAAAAAACAGCAATAAACTGATATCTACAAATTTGATGTTCAAAGATGTTTCTTAAAATTCAAGGCAAATTTCTTATCTCCCGAGATAAATTGTCGAATAGTAAAATTTTAAAATTTATTTTATGATTACTTTCGTGATATTTAAGCAACTTTTGTAAGAATCAGTTGTCAAGTGTTGCGTTCCAATAAGATTACTGATGGTAAGTTATTTTTAAAAATATACGATAATATAATTAAATCGTTAGAATAATCATATGCCTTGTCATTTCGAATTCATTAACGAGTGCTATAGGCAATACAACAAAAATATATCTATATGGTTAGATATAATAAACCTTTATAACATCGTATAAATAAAATAAATTATAACTATAAATTAATGTTAAGTAGGTACGTAAAATTTATCATTTTTAACTTCAAATTTATTATATTTATTATTATAATATTTAATAACAGTTACCTACATGTATTTTGGTCATTATCGATGCGATGGGTTTCTTAAAATTTAACTTTTGTATTAATGTATCAGAATGTTTAAGATCTAGTTTATAGTAATATAAATCACTTTATTTTAATTTTATTTAGCACTTACAATTAATTTTAATTAATCATATTTTTCAAAACCCAGAATTATAAAATAGTAAACTTATAAAACCATAAAGTTTCTAATAATTCGAAACATGCTTAACTGTAGGTAGGCATGTGTATAAAAATAAAATTTAGTGTTTTTACTTGCAATTGTAATTGACTAAAATTCTACAATTTTCTAATTTGTTAAAACAAATATTTTACAGTCGTTTCGTTTCTTTAAAAAAAAATACGACTGTCAACTTTTACACACTAATAGAAATTAATACTTTTTTATTTAATATCGAAAATTTTTTCAAAATACTTTTGTTCATAAAACATGACAATGTAAAATAAATAATATAAATAAAAGCCATTCAAATTTTATTTCGATGCTCGTCATCAATAAAAGGCTTTTTACATTACTACACTGTTTTTTTTAAAGTAGGTTATTTAGCCTTTAGAGGTATTAGCTATATGCAACCTCTCAAAGTAAATAAAAATACCTTAGGATAAAGTAGAATAATATCGTTATACCTTAACGTCGATTGTTATAACTTTAAAAGAGGTATAATAAAAATCTCTCAATGCCAAATTAAATGAAAAGGGGCTATTGGTTGATTATACAGAAATGGAAGCATTTAATCGTCATTTTGTTTTAAGTTGTATTTCCCAAAAAAATTAGAAATTTCTGGGCGTCTTACGTGCAATATTTATTTAATTAAATTATAATTGTACTATTTTTACCTATTTTGTTTTCAGATGAATAATCTAATATTCGTCGCTGCACTTGTATTAAATATAATTTCACCTTCGACTTCTGTGGGTATTCTAACAAATTATTGTGGACAAAATTATTGTTGCACTACGAACACATGCAATATATGTGTCAGTAATTGTTACGCAAATTGCACATCCGAACAGTGCATTAAAGATTGTACAAACAAATGTATACAGCAAGGCACTTCTAACATTTGTATTGGAGTTAATTGTTGTAGTACGCAACAATGCAATAATTGTGCTCAAAATTGCGCCACGAGTTGTCCATCACCTCAGTGTACAAACGACTGCACATACAACTGCATACAAGGAATTTCTTCGTATTGCAGTCAGTCCGGATGCTGTAGTACACCACAATGCAACAATTGCGCCCAATATTGCACTAATAATTGTGCTACACAAAATTGTAAACTAAATTGCGCGAACAATTGCATTCAAGGCATACCTCAATCGTGTAACAACGGAAACTGCGATTCTTGCACTTCTCAAAATTGCAATAATTGCGCAAAATCTTGTAATTCTCAGTGTACAACAACTAACTGCAGAAATGCATGCATTGGAAACTGCATACATGGTATTACTCAAAACTGCCAAGGAACAACTTGTAACACTTGCAGCAATTCCAACTGTTGCAATACGCAACACTGCAATCGTTGTGCCAATACTTGCATCGCGGGGTGCTCGACACAAAGTTGCAAAAGTACTTGTGTGCAGCAATGTGTCCAAACTACTCCGTCGTGCGAGGGCTCAAATTGTAACGTCTGTATTGGTGAACGATGTTGCAATTCCGCAAACTGCAACAGTTGCATAAATGAATGTTACAATCAATTGCCGATATCTGAATGTCCTAAAACTTGCGTTAAAAAATGCATAGATTCTGGTCCTACCAAAATAAAAATACCCATTTCGGAATATCAAGAACCAAAAATAACTACGTCTAATCACACCGGATCGACCAATATAACTACCATAATTAATTTAGAAAACTTTATTAATAACACTAATTATATACATGCACCTATAACAGTTAATTCGACAAATATAAATAACGTGCATTACGTAAGTAGTCGTAAAAAATCTAAATTTGCCGAAAATGTTCCAGTTCGTCAAAGTCAAATAGAAATAACGAATAATCATCAACAACCTTGTTGTTACGTTTTACATCCAAAGGAGTGCTTCGTTGTGCCAAACAATCGTTCCGAAAACGAAAATGAAAGACAGATAAAGTGCATTAGAAGAAGACATAAAGAATGTTCTAATATTTGCACATCTTCTGTTGTTCTCATAACGCCAGTCCCGATTCCTGTAAAAATACCGCAACCGTACTACGTTCCAGTACATCAGAATCAACAACCAACATGCTATCGCGTACAACAATATCCTTGGATGTATTGTGGAAATTATCGAAAGTACGGTAAGAAATACTTTTTATATATGTAGTACGTAAGTATTAGGAGGACCGGAAAGTAATGTCGTTTGTCATTTGTCAGCTCATTGTGTATCTCGAAGGCGTGCCAAAGTCATTTTAAGGTTATTGTGACTTGTTCACTTCTAAATAATTCAATATTAAACTTTTTTTTTGCAATTTGGGGTGAAATGGCCAGCCAAATACCAGAAGAGCATATCTGGCATTGTATGCTTTTTGAGTTTCGTAAGGGTAGTAACGCAACAGTTGCGACCAAAAACATTTGCGATGTTTATCCAAGTGCATTAGACGTTCGTAAATGCCAAAGATGGTTTTCCAAGTTCAGATCCGGTCATTTTGATCTCTCTGACTCCTATCGATCAGGAAGACCAACAACATTAGACAACGACATGCTAAGGGCAGAAGTGGAAGCAAATCCATGTCGAGCAATCGAGGAACTGTCAAACACCCTTAACCAACCTTGGTCGACCATCCAGGAACATTTACAGCGGATTGGAAAAATAAGCAGAGCAGGTGTTTGGGTCCCCCATAATAATCTGTCCGAAGAGAACAAAGCCAATCGATCCATCACGTGCAACGTATTGCTTCAACGGCACCACACAGAACCGTTTTTTGATTGTTTGATCACTGGAGTCGAAAAATGGGTCCTATATGATAATCCAAAACGCAAAAGGCAGTGGCTCTCTCCAAATGAATCACCACGAAGTACTGAGAAGCCGGGTTTACATCCCAAAAAGGCGCTTCTGTGTGTTTGGTGGAGTATTCGCGGAATTGTTCACTTTGTAGTGCCGAAACCTGGGCAAACTTTTATTGTGAACAATTGGATCGAGTGAACCACTCTTTAATCGAAAAGTATCCGGGGTTTGTCAACAGAAAGGACGTCATTCTGCAACACGACAATGCAAAACCGCACTGTGCAAGGCGAACACTGGAAAAAATTAATGAATTGTGGTGGGAAGTACTGCCTCACCCACCGTACTCGCCCGATATCGCACCCTCGGATTTCCATTTATTCCGATCCCTACAACATTTTTTTAGTGGCAAAAAATTTGAAAATTTGGATGATGACCAAAATGCCATCTCGAGATATTTTACTCAAAAACCAATTGATTTTTATCGGTCCGGGATTGAAAATTTGCACACTAGATGGCAAAAGGTTGTAGATAACGAGGGTGATTACATTATTGATTAAAAATAAAGACTTATTAAAAATTTATTCGTTTGAATTTAATGTAAGAAAGCGACATTACTTTCCGGTTCCCCTAATATATGTATAATATATATGTTAATTTTTTAAATATGTTAGCTACTAGAGATATTTACCTACTATATATTTTTTTGAATGTTTGCTCAAATTTGTTTATAGAGATTTATTCGATAGGTAATATTGATAAAATTGGATTAAGAGCTTATAAAGCTAATAACCGATGGTAAATTGGGCTTTACAAATAATAACTGATTAACTTTCTGTCGGTAAACAAACAACTGCACATTTTTTATATACCTATGTAATTTCTTATTTTATAAATAGGTATATAGTGGAAACATTTTAAGAAATTCGACGTAAGTAATTAGTAGAAAGTGGCAATTTGGCACGGTTGTTAATTAAAGCTTGCTTGTTTGACTAACATGTTAAAAGTCCACATAAATGCACGCTATGCTTCAGCCGCCATTGCGAGGAAAAGACACAAAAAATGTGTTTTTTTATCAGAATTTCCTTTGCGGTTCATTTTACAACAAAAACACCTATATGATAAACTAAACTAGGGAACATTTCCTACAATTTACGTTCTTATCATTTTTCTGTAAAGTCAATCGTTTCGGCGTGTCAGTTTCACAAAGTTTATTTTACCAAATAACTCGACGTTAATTAATTAGCAATAGAGAAATTACACTTTATCTTGCGATACAGACACGAAAATTTGTACATCGTGGATCCTTCTAGGATATACATTTTCACCTACAGAGTGCAGGAAAATTCCTCCATAAATGGTGTGTAAGTAAAGTTTGTGAAGCTGACACGCCGAAACTATTGGCTTCCCAGAAAAATGATAACAACGTAAATTGTAATTTTCCCGGTTTATTTTATAATATCGGCATTTTTGTCGTAAAATGAACGGCAAAGGAGATGCTGGTAAAAAACTAATTTTTGGCGTCTTTTCCACACGATGGCGGCTGAAGCACTACAGTCTGGATTTATGGGGACTGTCGACATGTTAGTCAGCAAGGCCCAATTAACAACTGCGGCAAGTCTCCACTTTCTACTAATTACTTTTATTCCTAAAATGCCTGAATTAATATTTGCGTTTTTTAAAATCAATCGATTTTTATCTATCAATTAAAACTACATAGATAAAAATCATAGGTATGTGCAGCTTGTAATTATAGTTATATTTAACGGTGCAATATTATATAAAACGTTTTTTATTTGTAGACTGTGGATCATGTTACAATTGTGGAAAAGGATATAATCCTCAACAATGTGCAGTACAACAAGAATGTTCTTCCGTATGTCGAAATAATTTGTAAATCAGCAACGACAAGGATATAGTAATTGTTTACCTTACAACAACATCATTCAATGTATTTAGACATATTAATTGCGAACAATGTGTATATATTAACTATTATAGAAATATAGGTACGTAAATAATATTAGTAAAAGTTAATAATTATTATATAGAAACTATTCGCAAAAATTATTTTATTTAACAAAACTACTATTTTAACGTAATGACATTTATGGTTTCCTTTGATAATAACTTCAGTATTAATGTCATCAAAGCGGACAGCAGTGTTACAAGTGGGGGCCAACAAAAGCGTGAGGAGAGTGCTACTTAATTAAGGAGCGAGCCTTCCAACTCCAAGAAGTTCACTGGACCAAAAGTTCTGCTTCCGCTTAAAGTTTCCAGTAGCTCACTTGATAGCTTATTGACAACACAGCTTGCCAACAACAGCAGCATCAATTAAAATCACCGATTCAACTCGTAGTGCTTCGGTAAGTATCAATAATATATACCTACTAGTAACTTAAGTTCAAATTAACGTGAACATTCAAATCAATGGGCATACATATAGGTATCTAAATTGAGATTAGACATATAAATGAAATACAATAATAGAGAAAAGTCGATGAGTGTGGAATAGGTCGTCAATGTGGAATAGTGTCATTTCTGAAGTTCTAAACCCAATAATTTATAAGGCAAATGTCTTAACCTTCCTGTTATCTTTGAGGTCGATTCGAACCAAAATTCATCATTAATTTGAAATTACTTGCTTATTCTTTTTTTTTAGAAATCCGCTTTAGATTTTTACACATTATTTGTACGTAAGCGAGACCCCTGTTTAAAAAAAATTAATTTTAGCTACTAAAATAATTGATATGATTTACCTGTAAGTAAGCACCGATTATCTTTAGGGTCTTTAAGACCCATTATTAAATCATTACGAAAACGAAAAATACCTACATAAAATGCACTTTTCATATTGTAACGAGTAAGGAAAAGCGAGCGCGAATTCCCGAAAGATCATCGCGTACTTAATAAAAAGCTGTAAATAATGACTAAGAAATTTGTATTAACATAAAGATACCAGTTGTTTACATACAGTTACTTTACATTTACAATATGGTTATTATTTGAGGATAATAAAATTATAATAATCGAATTTTTTGGAATTCTGGAATGTTCGATGTAATCGAATACCTAAACAGAAAAAATCTAGAATTGAATCATTTTGTGGAAATGGTCGGTTGCCATTGTTTAGGAATCATAAAAATAGCTCGATTACCTTAAAGACAACGAACTTACAATTAGTTGAGCTAGTTTATAAACATTACAGTTACTTATCATACGATTCGGGCTAAATTGGTAAATTCAGGTAAATTGAATTCTGTCATTATTCGTTGTTTCATTGGATTTTTCAATTTCGGAAGAATTAGTGTACCAACTCGTAACACCACACATCAACTCACAACATCTTTCTAGAACGAAACAAAGTGCAGCCATTGTAAAGACAATACAATTGGAAATAACTTTTACAACAGAACAGATAAACACGAAAGTAGAAATGTAAACTTTATGGAAAAGCAAATAACGAGAAAACTACTACGACATGTTATAAAATGTTATATATATATTACATATATAGCTCATCCAAACCTATATGATGTTCACGTCATCAACAAAAAGTTACTAGATTGTTTATTTGTAATTCGGTTTAAAGTTTGGAATGTGACATATTCTATTGATAATTTACCTACGCACATATTAGATGGTATAAAGAAAGATTAGAATTTATTAGAACTGTAAAAATACGAGGTACGAGGTGACAGCACTGTGTGAAACGTCATCATCTAGTAACCTTGCATTGATGACGTGAACATCATATAGGTTTGGATGAGCTATAGGTATACATATTGTATTTGCAAAAAGAGTACACGTTAAATTTGTGTATTATACGTTATTCACAATAGGTTCTAATGCACGACATGCATAAAAAATTACTAAATTGTATATTTTTGTAATATTCAGTTTATAGTTTTGAACGTGGCATATTTTACCTGCACGCATGACACAGAATGACTACGATCTATTAGTATACTGTAAAAATACAAGGTTACACTGATGACGTGAATTGGAACCTATCGTGAATAACGTATAGGTGTCGGTAAATAGGCATGTATTTATGGAATTATTATACTATAATTTAATATCTGAATAAACATGTATATTTTTATATATCAGTTTCTAATAAAATCATTATCATTTAGCAAATCTTTAAATTAAACTGAGCCAATACGACCCAAAAGATAAACGGTGCATTTTAGTTTTGAGTCTGTTTTGAGGGTAATAGAAAAATTTAACAGTATTCAAATTATAACGAATATGTATTCATTTTTTACCATCTGTTGTAGGTAAATACATCTTAAAAATATGTAATACTATTTTTATTTCAAAAAAGTAGATATATACATAAATGAAAAACTCGATATCGTTTTATGAGTTTTCGTAAAATATTCCATATTTATATCAAAAATAAACTTCAACGTAAAATGTACAACAAGGTGTTACAACTGATTCAGGGTTTCGAGATCGTTCATATTTTTCGAACAGAACTCCACCGCTACGAATAACCCAAATTCAATATTTTATTCACAAAGTGGATGTGGCCAGGTTATTGCTGCATCTGAGAGCCAAATCTTGTCATATAGGAATTTTATAGCTACTTTCAGATGCGAGAATGCTCCTCTAATAATATTCTTTTATGATGCTACATAGATTTCCTGGAAATACGAATATTTATATTTAGCAATATGATAAAATTTACTGCATTTTTCTGATGTTCATAAGTGGAAGTTCTAAGATGTTTTAGTTACCTACATTTTCATTTCAAACGTTATATGCCAACTGATTCGATTTACGTTGATGCTTATGAAAACTTTTTAAACAATTAGGTTACAAAGTTTCTGCAGAATGAAGTTCAGATTTTATATTACGTATATTTTTATCAAGCTTACATAATAGAAAAAGAAACGAATTTACCTTTTTCGGCGTCAAGACTATATAAAATGCGATAAATGCGTAAGTTATAAAAACTTAACTAGGTAGGTAATCTTCATATAAACTTAACCATTTTGAAATAATAATTATTAAAATAAACTAACGTGAAATTTGGAAGTTTTAGATTTATTAAGTTTATGCTTCGAACTATTTAAAAGATATAAATACAAGATATAGGTAACAATAAAAATCGAAAACTTGAAATATTACACGTCAATGATAAAAGTGTTCTTTATATATTAATGTAAAAAGTTAAAAGCCGTTTTGTAATACTCGTTCGAAACTGAAACAAGATTTTTCAAGATGAAAACTTTTAATTCAATAAAATGATGTCGTGAGAAAAGTTGACGCTTTCCAAGTTTTCTAGTTTAAATCACAAATTAAATTGTAGGTAATATGGTTATTATTAGTGTATATATATTAGCAATTTTTCAATTTTTTAGTAAGTGGTTAATTATGACATTAATTTTATACAATACATAGGTACTTAAGTATAGAAAAGTGTGAATTTCGAAATCCCTTTTTGTGCTATTGTAGATATATACCTATACTATCTACATATACTGCTTGTTCAAAGTTTATTGCTCATAATGTCATAAACATTTTATTAAAAATATTTTTGATTTTTTAATGTTCGTTTGATTTAATTTATATATTTTTGTTTGCGCCTTCAAATTCCTGAAGTTTGCAGTAAATGTCGTAGAATATGTTTTGTAAAATTTTGGCATCTATTGACCATAAAAGACTATTTGTAATATTAATATTCATTAAATACCTAAACAGAAGAAGAATCAGTTAAACAGAAAAATTAGATATGATTTTAAGGTTTGCTGTTGAAAATATTTAGCTACCAAAATCGGCCTTTCAAAATATTTTATTGAAAAGATTGAAATCGATTAATTTTTTTATAACAAATAGGTAATTATGAATTATTCAAAATTAATTTATATCTATACATACATACCTTTTATATACATAGATCAGACAGAAATGAAACTTTTAGGGTTTTGTAGCCGTTTTAGGTTGTGTATTTATATCGTAGTGTATTTATTATATATATATATATATATATATATATTTAAAAAAATTCATTCTCTTAAGTCGCATTTACATTTATCAAGTAGCTTGAAGCAAGTCGTTTTGAAGCCAGCAACTTGAAAGAGGTTGATAAATCTTCTTCCATTCTTTCAAGTTGTTACAAGTGATTCTTGAATTCCAGTTTTAACTTGAATTCAATGGTCAAGTAATATAGATTGCGAGTTTATTTTTCTTGAAACTTGAATATCAATCGAAATTAACAGGCGCAGCATCCCAAGTTGGTTTTTATAAGCTTTTAAATCTTCTAATGCTATAGTGTTCTCTAAGAAGTGTACGTATTAGAAGCTCCTAAACGATTCCGCCGATTGATCCAATCTCTGAACCATATGTTGCATAAAACAGGGATAACTGCACCAACCACATTCTGCACCACACTCGGAGTTATTTTGTTATTTATTACTTTTTTTGTTTAATTTTATTTAAAAATATGCAAACGTAAAATAACATTTCAAGTCGCTGTCTACAAGTCGACATGCTTTAGGCTATACTTGATAAATGTAAAGGCACACGTTTATTGTATTTCTATAGATATTTCATAGGTATAGGTATTAAACCGTCAAGGATTAAATTATATAAAAGTATTATCTAACATAATATATGGGTATCGGTAATAACAAACTTATCTCTTGTTGTATATGTATTGATGAATCGAGTTCGAAATTACAGATCAAAGGGTTAATTTATTCAGGTATTCTAAAAGACACACTTTTCTGTATAGGTCTACCTATGTAAGTACGTATGTTGATTTGCACAAAACTAAGGGCCTGTTGTACCACAGCTAATCTCGCTGCACATCAATCATTAATTGACTGATGTTCAGCACGATCGGCTGTGGTACAACTGGCCCTTAAGATCAAATTTGAATCACCAGTTAACTTTAACTGAAATGATATTTTATTGAAACAATTCATTCGTTAACTATATACTGATTGAAAAACTGGTCCTAATTTTTTTTGTATAACCAACGTATTTGATACTTATTGTTTACCAAAATACAAAAACTTTGCCTGCACATTCAATGCAATTAGATATATTAGGTATGACTTTGTGACATTGACAGGTCTCAACATACATTCACTAGTTGTATGGTACTAATATGATTAGCAATTTGCGAATTATTAAGTTAAATAAAAATGTAGCAATACCTAAAGGTAATAAAATTTAATTCTAATCGAGTAGGTAGGTATAGGTACCTACCTACATCCCAAAATGAACTTTATGTTTCACACAAAACTCATAGGCATAAGAAAGTTGAAAATTAAAAATCCAGAATTTATTTTACCAATAAAACTTATAAAAAATCAAGTTTTATAAAATAAATCTTAATTAACACTCTTTATGAATATCTTATTGCTATACGTCACACGTAAGAAAGAACTCTCTGTAGCTAAATATATTTCAACGCAACTGTTGAATGATACAAGAATCTATATTTAATCGACACTCAATTGTTTTCCTAATTAATAACCAGATTATTTTAAATAAAAAAACAAAAATTATTTTTAAACTTCATGAACATATATCAAATATTATAAATTAAGTTAGTCACTGCCGATATAGAATACAGTAACAAATAATTTTTTAAACAGTATTTTAAATTTAAAAAAATAGTCATAAACAATTTGCTACATATTGCATTGTAATTATTTTATTTTGACATAACACCACAAAAGGCTAGATTATTTTGCAAATAATTAACATACTTAGTTTTAGTTGTTTCTGCAACGATTCTTAATAAAATAGGTAATAATTAAAATTACATTTTTGATTTATTCTTCTACAATTTATAATTAAATGTATATATTATGTTAAAATAAAGCATATCATTAACAATAAAATAATTAGGAATTCGGCAAAATTAGAACACGTTAAAAATTAAATAAAAATTGCCTATTTTAATTTCATCTTTAAAATATATTTGCATTATTATTACCACAGTTCGGTTGCAGAAACGCCATTAACAAAGCACTCCTTAAAACCTTTTAAAACAGTCTTCGGTTCACACCAAACTAAATTAGATGAAGTGTTACTGCAGTCTTCCGTTAAATTATTCAAATTATCTTCACTAGTAGGTAAATCTTCAAAAATTGATAAATTGCCACAACAATTATTATAAATAACATTTTGGTTATAATTTAAACTAATTCGAACGTTATTAGTCTTATTATTAGGCGAATATTGTATATTAGGTATAAAAAAACTATCTTCGATGTTTATATTACTCGAAATATGTTTCTGTATTAGTATATACACGTTAGTGGTAGATATAGATAAATCCATTCCTGACAACCACTGCTGAGCGAAAACAATATTTCTGAAAAAAATGTAGATACGCATCACGTTTCGATTAATTAAAATAGTTACTACTTACTTTAATATTTTGTATTGGTTTTTACTATTAAACTGTAAATGATTTTCTTCCAAATGACCTTTAGCCAAACCATCTATTTTTATTGTGTAAATTTCTTTCGGGTTGAAAATGGTAGCACCAAATAAAATTAGAACTTGCTTAATGTCATCACCATAATTTTTAAATTCTAAATTTATATTTTTCATAATATTTTCTAAATTAACGTAAGCCGTGGACACCACATTATAATGTCGTTCAACTTTTAAATTCACCAATTTGTTTGGTTCGCTTGATTCTTTCCGTTTTCTATTAACAACACTTTTAAGCCAACTATAAGGGTATGGAATTTGAGATTTTTGATACAATAAACATTTAATTAGTTCATTAATAATAGAAGCGCACGTAAGTGGGGTTAAAATAAATTCCGATATTTCTAATCTAATTTCCTCGCCCTTTTCTTGAAACGAATCGGTGGGATTCTGATTACAATTATAAACTACATTCATAATTTAATTTGAAGGTATTAAAATTAACTTTAAAATGATAATTACGAAAATAATCGTTAATATTTAAATATTAAAAGAATTACCAATAGTAAACAAGAATGTTAGGTTACATAGATGGCACCAGTCACGATCTTGAGAAGAACAAAAACCCTATATTCAAAGTGTAATGGAAGTTTGTGGCGTCTTGAACAGAAATTGTTAAATGTTCGATAATATAGTGTAGTGTATAATATTAGATGAAATTATAATCTTGCAGCAAAAAGAGACCTAAACGCGATGACAATTTCGAAACAACGAATTTCGTGGTAAGTTACTGAAATACATATATTAACTTTTCCATTGAACTGTTTTTCCACTATTTTGTTATACAGTAATTAATGCACTAATTCATTACAAAAATCCCGTCAAATTTAAATTTTATAAAATAATATAGTGTTTTAAAACTTTATTTAGCGAATTAAAGTATAATATACATATTTGGTATTACAATATTAAAAACCACGAATACTCTCGATTGCCCTAAGTTCGTCCATTTCCGACATAATTTTATATTCAGAAAACTCCATTGTAAAAGTAGCTGTACCTGAAGTAATGGTTCTTAATGCTGTAGAATATCCTAATAGTTCCGATAATGGTGTTTCACATTTAATAATCTAGAATGATATATGTAATTAGTAAATTTATAATGTATAAAAGGAGTAGAATCACCTTGGTATTTCCTCTCACAGAGATATTTATAATTATTGAACGCCTTTGTGACAAATCTGTTAAAACGGTCGATGAGAATTCTGCAGGAATCACGATTTCTAAAGACATTATAGGTTCCAAAATATTTGTACTTGTTTCTTGTAAAATCTACGATAATTAACAATCAATTTAATAAGATTAGTTCTAAAGATACAAAGCTCCAAATCAACAACTGTTGCATTTGGTATTTCATAACAAAAAAGGCATAATCAATTTTAATTTTCTTTTCTACTACATAAATAATCAAAGATAGGGTAAGCTAAACAAGTCGCCTATTTGAACCTATACCATGGGCTACCCGGGGTGCCCCGATACTTTTCTGTTTGAGTTGCGATTTCATGCTCATCTAGTGCAAGTCACGTTTACCTTTTGTACACACTGTGTAACAGTAGCGGAAATCATTGTGTCGGACGTTCCTCGGCCTATTTCAAGTTTATGCAGCATTACTTGTACATTAATAACCTGCAAATTAAAACGACATTAAGGACATTAATTAAAACGCATTTTAATCACTGACCTGAGAATGAATTTTCGGTCCGTGTAAAATGGCAGTGTCTATCCCTTGTTTTACAGCCGTTAAATGTTTGGGTAATACGTTTGCCAAAGCGCTGGCAGCGTCGGCCGTTTTATCTAATTTAAAAATTAGCCTTTCAACGTCCGTAGGTGCGATGGAAAGTAATACAGAAACTGTATGTTTACTGTGTCCTACTTTAATTTCATTAGTCGTCTCTTTTGAACAACTAGTAATAGGAGATTCTCGGTATGCTATTTGTAGCGGTCCCAAGTCGACTTTGATTTTATATTCTTTTAAAATACGATCTTTGATAATTTCTAAATGTAGCTCGCCCATACCTTAAAATATATTAATGCAATAGTTATTTCTATTTTACACTCGTATTCATTATTGTTATACCTGCTACAATTGTTTGGCCAGTTTCTTCGTCGTATGCTATTCGAACACTTGGATCTTCTCGCTCGAGCTCTTTTAGTGCTTGTTCCAAGCTGGATTGATAAGCTAAACTAGGTAGTTCGATAGAACAAAAAAATACTGGTTCTGGAATTTTAGTGCTGGTACTAAATGTTTTTTCAACTAGTTTTTCACTTTCATCTAAAGAATTATCTTTTTTTATCGATTTCAACATTTCTTTTTTTGCATTTTGAGCTACAGCTCCCGAACTTGTTAATAAATCTCCGATAACCGTTTGCTATAAAGAATAAATAGCGAATAATAATTAAATGACATTGTAATTCTTAATTACTTTTAACCCACTAACAACTGCAATATTTCCATTTCCTAGAGAATCTATTTCTTGATATTCATCTGCATATGCAATGTACAATCTTCCACTTTGTTCACTTCGATCTTGAGTTATATTATAAATTTTTTGGTTTTTATTGATTGTGCCTGCGTACATTCTTAAAAATACCAACGGCCCTTTTTGTTTATCGTGAATAACTTTAAAGGCACGGGCACAGAGATTATTTTTAAAACTTTTGCAATATAAACTTCTATCGTTCGGCGAGGGTAAATATAAGACGATAGAATCCATTAAAGGTTGTACACGATATTTTTATATGCACTTCCACATAGTATAGGTGCTGCTAACTTGTAAATATTTTATTTTCTTAATAATTAACAACAAAGCGATACTGCGATACTTACTTGTTCTTTAGTTACTTTTTGTAAAGCTTCTTGTATATCGGATGTTTTTATATTATTTATTGTGTCTGCTTCTATTACTAAATTTGCAAAGTTGTCGTTAAAATCTGAAAGTTTATCAATAATAGTACTTCGGGCACTAACAGCTTTATACCATAATTCTGCATCCGTTTGTTCGGTTAATAAGGTTCTTACAAGTCCATCTTTAGTTGGTATTATCTTTTCTAGTGTTAATACATCAATTAAACCTTCCAAATGAAAAACAGACATTATTTTAGTTCTATGTATTTTTAAATTGCTCACTTACCCACAAATTTTTCTTGTTGGATTACTGGTAAGTGTAGACAAAGAGTTGGTATTTCTAATTTACTTTCCACGGATTTGCAACATAAATTTATATTAGCATCTAAACGGTCCATTTTATTAAGAAATATTATGCGAGGTATTGTATACCTATTGGCTTGTCTCCATACAGTTACTGTTTGAGCTTCTACTCCTACAGTTAAAATTACAAAGATTACTAATATTGTAAGTAATGCTCTGTTATCGAGTTCAAAGTTATGCGCAACTCTTTAAGAGCAGTGGCACGACAGCTGATCACTGCTGAAAATCAGCCAATTAGTATCTGAATGATGAGTTTTCTTTAGAGTTTAGATAATCATTTCTATGATGGTGATTGACCGATGCATCAGCGATAATTAGCTATTGAACAATATTTGAACAGCATTTTAATATTTAAAATGCTGCTCCATATAAAATTATAGTATCTATATTTGTTGAAAGAATGCAAGTATGCTTCATACAGTAATATTATACATAATTATAAAATCAGATTCCTGCAAGAATGTACTCTGACAATGCTATTAATATAGTACTTTTTATGACTTTAACTAGAAAATGCAATAAATATATTGCATAGTACTAAACAATTATTATTATATTGCATTTTACAATCTAGGTACATAAATAATTTTTAATTATTAAACAAATTTCATCCAACTTTTACTTATAGATTTACAATATTGCTTTTGAAATTACTGACTGCAACAAGGATGGTCAGTAATATCAACTGATACTCGTTTTATTCACCTGCAGATGCATCCAAAATTACAACAGCACCATCCAGTACGCTTAATGTTTCTTCAACTTCCATTGTAAAATCGATATGGCCCGGTGTATCTATAAGATTAAACTGATGGCCTTTCCAATTAAATGTAACAGCCGCAGATCTAATTGTAATGCCTCGTTCTCGTTCCTGATCCATATAATCTGTTACAGTATTACCATGATGTACTTCTCCCATATTTCTAATTTTGCCCGAATAATACAACATTCTTTCGGTGGTGGTAGTCTTTCCTACGTTGTAAAAAATTTAATTACCTAAATATTAAATGTTGTACGTGTGTAATTACCTGCATCGATATGTGCCAATATGCCTATATTTCTAATTTCGCTAATTTCTGCATTATTATGATGCTTCGAAGAACACGAAAATCGCCGTTTTAAATTATTTGATGTTAAAAGTTTCTTTAGATTGCGATTTAAAATTAATTTCATGTTTTTATTCATATAACCTTACTTAAACATATGTTATTCAGTCACAGAATGTTATTATTTGGTAATACACGTATACAGGGTATTTTTAAATGAAGGGCACAATTTTTGTGATTTTTGGGGTTCATTTTTCAAATAAACCCTTTTAAGACTAATGGTATAATTCAAATATCAAGAGTACTTCTGAATATTTACTAACTATTCTAAAAAGCTGAAATTTGCTCCTTACAAAGTTATGCGCCTTATCCTTATGTCAAAGTTTTTTTAATTTCATCTTTTCACAATTATTCGCTCATTTTTTAAGTTGTTTCATTCAAATTTGGCATACGAGGGTTTTTAATGTGCCCTGTTTTTTTCTAAAACAGTTTACTTTAACGACATAAATAAAGCATAACTTTTTTGGACATAATAAATCGCTATTTCAAAAATATTGATCATATAAGGAAAATTTCGGGTTGCAAAAAAGTTATTGGAGAAACAATAGGATGTATAGGGCGTTGCGGGCGCTCTCTATAATTTAGACAACAAATAATTATCTTATCTTTTTTGGACGCATTTAAAACCCTCGCATACCAAATTTGAATGAAATAACTCCAAAAATAAGTGAGTAGTAATTGTGAAAAGATGAAATTATAACAACTTCTTTCAAGAGGTTTATTTTTACCCACTTAAGTCACGGTCAGTGTATGACTTATTTTTTACTGGACATCCTGTATTTATATTTCAATAATATTTTTCTATACGTATTCTTAATACGAAGACAGGAAAATCTTCAGGTACATTTCCCTGTGGTGCAAAATTTTTACATTCAAAAAGTTTCTTTGTGATCATTTTTTATTTACAGCTTTGTACAATTTTCGAAATGTGCTTAATAACGCACGAATTACAATTTTGCAATTTTGCATTGAAACGTTAAAATAATTATAAATAATACTTAGAAAATTTCTTTTTTAAATTAAAATAATAAATTCTATAGAACTTTCATTTGTTCTTGTATTATTATATTTAAAAATTATGCATAACATTTCATGCAACGTACAAATAAAAATCACGGGAATACGTTGCAACTGATTTCGAATTTCTTCGATTAGTCTCATAAACTCAAAATAAGAGGTCATTTTGATGGACACGTCGAGAGCGTGTTGGTACCTGAGTCCAGTACTGAGTAGGTACTGAATGATGTTCGCGAATCGGATCGCAGTCGTTTTTGGTCTTTTTTCTTCGATTTTATATTTTATTTAAGGTAAGTACGTTCACCGACTTCGAAACTCCCAAATTTTGCTACGATTTAATCTAAAAATTAAACTTTTAATTTGTTTTTATTGTAATGTGTATTAGTTTATATTCATTGACATCAAACACCTAATATTTTTTACAAGTTATAAACTTACAATCTATAGTGTTAACATGTGCAAATTGTAGGTAAATAATAAATACAAAAGTATTCATAAATTAAGTTATTTTGATTAGAAACGAGTGGTACATAATTTCCCATGCAGTTAAATAATTTAAATAACTTAAAAACCTATATTTTTTAAATAAGATATTTGAAGTGTTATACTAAATATTTTGCATAACGGCGTTTCTGGCGTGACAAAAATATTCGATTTATTTTTACCTCTTTATGCCTTAAATAAATAAAACTAAGGAAAGTATACGCTCTTTTTATAAATAATGGAGAAAACTATTTTATTAATTTGTTTTGTAATGGCGAATATATGGGTAGGTACATCTATTGTTATTTTAACTCTTCAATTTTTGTGTTCCATATTTTGTTTCTGGTACATTTTCAATAATAAAGCTAAACACGAATATGACCATTGTAGTATCTAAAAATTTGAACCAGTTAGATAAATGCAATTACTAAAGAACCGCATAATTACTTACAGAAGTGAAAGCAATTAACGACAGTGTCGATAGTTTTAAAGCTGTAATCGTAAGAGGTCTTTTTGAACGTTCCATAATTATAAATAAATATTGTCGTACTTTATTTTTATTCTTATACCAATTAAAGAAATAGCATGCTTCTCCTATACGAGCGCTCTATGAAAATTAATTAATTATTACAATAGAAAGTAGCGGTCAGATTTAATTATTAGGTACTTATATAGATACTTATTTAGAGCTTATCAACGCAATGTAGTACCGTCAAGCTATTTTACATATAGTTCTTATAATTAGCTTGGATATGAAAGATTTTTATTCATCAATCAACTTTCAAAATTGATTACCTATTTACATATATATATAAGTATTAAACAAGTAAAATTAAAATTTTTAGTATTTAACCCTAAACGTTTTCGTTTATACAGTACAATAATAATAGATTGATAATAAAAAAAGATATACCCAACCCAGTTTAACTCAACTCGACCCGTTTTAAGCCGAATTAACCAAAATAAAATGACGGCCACATAAATTCAGTGACGCTGACTGCGAAGAAACTATGTATTCAGAAAAAAATTACGGACTAGGTATTTCAACTAAAAATATTTAAATTTGATGAACTAATACATTTAAATATGTAGCAGGTAAATTATTTTAACTATTTATTGAATTATTTTATTAAGTTGATGGATAAAGGTGTTAACTGTAATTTTTTTGAAAATACTTTTTTTTTAACGGATGAAGCTGTCAGAGTCATTTCGCATCTTACTTCCTTAATTCGCTGTTCGTTTATGCATATTTATATCGAAATACTCTATGGATTATTCGAATAATTACGTTATCCCCAATGGTCCCCCCTCGTTAGTTTGGTTAAAAGAGGTTCTACTATAGTTTCATCATCCGTACACTTTTAGTAAGAAATTGTTATTTATTATTTAACGATAAACTGCTTAAAATAAACTATTTATTATCTTACCTTTATAATTATTTCATTTCCATACCAACAGTACATAAAAAGTTGCACCATAATAATTAGAAAGTAATTTATTAACATAAAAAATTGCGAATTTACTGTAGAAATCTGAAAAAAGCGTCAGGTAGAATGAATGAAATTAATTAATTTATTGCATTCATTTTGAGTAGTTACCTACCCACAAATGCAAGTAACTTTTAACGTAAGTAACACGATTTACTTATTTAATCATATGGCTGATATGGCTATTACGTCATCACTAATGTAAAAAATAGAATGACTGGCAGCACTAAATTATGTAATTTACATTAATAAAAATTTACAAATTTAAATTCTTATTAAATTTTATTAAATTAAGAAATAAAGTAGGTATCTACTTATTTCATATCGGTTTAAGTTGTCATAGTAATGGTTGTTAATTTAGTTTGACGCAACGGGCCCTACGTTTAATTTATTTTATTTTAAATCTGATTGCGAAAGTACCTACGCTTCAGTTAGTTCACTTTATTGGTAGTTACTGTTGATAAAAGTAAATCATTTTAATCTTAGAGACAAAAAATGCAAAAACTCTCTATGTAGATGATTTTTTTCACATCCAATGATGAAATGATTATTATAATTTATTGACTTTCCTGACATTACCTTATATTTAAATACCTTAAGGGCCGATTTTACCATTCTTTGCCATTTAACTTTAACTGTCAGTCATAGAAGTAATTGTTTTGATAATCATCTTTGTAGTGATGGACTGATAATCAGAGTTAACTGGCGATTAAAAAATCGCCCTCGAATTTAATATATTATAGATTCTAAGTACTCGAAGTACTTAATATATAGATGCTATTGTAAGTAATATTTTCAATAACCGCTTTTAATGACCATAGAACCTACATATTTTTTATCGATTTGTTTTGATATTATTTCAATTTTCTTACCAGTACAATATGAAACACTGTGTTGCAAATAACTATTATACTCGTCATAAACTGCGTCAAAAGACCTACAGTGAAGATTTCTTCTATATTTTCAATAAATCTGAAATACATTTTATAAATGAATGATTTTAAAAATAAAACTACAAGTAAGTACTACTCACCGTATAATCGCGTTATGGTGTTCGACGCATTGTTTTAAAATTTTAACCACCATTTCTTCCATTTCATTTTCAAGATCTAAGTTATACTCTTTAAATGTATCATTTTCTATTTGAATAATCTTTTTTCGTAAAATATCTAATTGGGCTGCTCCTATTCCCATAAGACTAATTGTTAAAGTATCCATACAGGAATTGTTCCATGCAGAACACCCAATACTAGCAATTTGAAATACGTACAAGAAATACGTATATTGGCCTAATTCGTACGGAAAAGGGAAAGGTAAAGGTTTATTATCCACTATTGGATAAACTATGAAGAGAATAATGCAGAAGCCAACTAAATATCTGTAAAGATTTGCAATGAACGTAGAATATTTAACAGTTTTTGCCATATAGTGATCCAAATCATCTGGATAGGAAACAAATACGGGATCTTTAAGGAAGTTGACGATCTTTAGAACGTTTTTGCTTTGATACATAAAAGATGCTAATTTAATTACAGCTGCAGCTATGGTCACCATTATGTAAAGTATTTCCGAAAGTTTCGTAAAATCCGTAATGTCATATACTACTTCCATCCCCATCGTTAAACACAAGCCTACAATTAGAATCCACGATATTACAGCTTTGACCTTGTAAAATATGGTGGAATTATTAGATTTCGGCCACATTCCTGATGCATTTAACATATCAAATTGTATCCTGAAGGCATCTGCATGGTTCGTTTTAGTCATCTATAAAATTAATAAAGGTGATTTTTTTTAATTATTATGTAGGAAAAAGTGTCCTAAAATGACATATTTTTTTTACATTAGATTCAGTTTTGTTCAAATGGTTAGTAATATAAAGTTGAAAAAAATATCTTGTGTTGTTTTCAACAAACTAATGAAGCAAAAATGTTTTGGGTAAATTGAAACAGGAATTCGGATAAATGAGGTTTAAATGTAAATTTTAAAAAGGCTCGAATGGTTATGTGTTTGTGTGTATCTACAAATTGGAGTTGAAGATACAAGATGTGCATAGAAACCACAGAATGAAGATATTTAGGTTCGATTATCTTAAACGTCACACTGGAAAATTGTAATAAGACGTAAAAGTATGATTTGGGTCTATACAAAAAAAGAAATAAAAATATGTAAATTAAATAAGGTTATTATATAGGAAACAAACAAAAGTTATAATTAAAACAAGTTAATTATTTCTAATTAAAATTGCTTAGGTAAATATAAATGGGTAGTGCCTATTTTATACAAAACTTAATTTTTAAAAGATCGATAAAAAATAATTTATATTTTAAAGAAAATATTGTTAATAAGTATTTATTACGAATAAACCAAATATTTTTATTAGAATTATATTTATATAAATAACTTACTTTGCAAGATCCAGTATCAATTTAACAAGTCCTGATGGACATTAAGTACGACTGTACCTATAGAAAATTTCAAAAATGCTCCTTTCTTAGACGTGCCTATTTACAAAAGTAATCTAATATAGTACTGTGTTGGCCGGATTACACGTGCCCTAAACTAAAATGAAATCCTTAATGGCAGTAAATAAATAAAGGTTTCCATTACCCCTTTTGAGTAGAGGTTGCTATTATACTTACATTATTAACTATCTCTTACTGTAAGTGTCGTATCCTGCAATTACAAATATAGATAATTGGAATTTTAAAGTGGTAATTATAGAAGTCTCAAAAGAATACAAAACACGCAATTATGAATTGTAGGTATAAAACACTTATTAGGGTAGGAGTTTTATAAAATCAAAAAAATATAAGTAGGTATATCTATATTGCAATTAACCAAATATATTTAGTATATCTATATTTAGATATAGGTAAGCATATTTAATCTAATTAATTACATAAAATCTTACCCATAATAATCGTAATATCATTGATAATTGTCAATAATTGCAAACTGAAAATAATATTAATCCGATAAATATTTTTTCCTCGTTTCAGTTCTATTAAAAAAAAAACTGTACTTTTATTGTAGACCGTATATTATGATTAAAAAGTACGGAGTAAGTAAAGTAAGTTATGATTAAAAGTATGTATATTTATAGAGGATATGTATATAATAGAGTTGGATGTATTACCTACTTACTTAATTGTTTTACCTGTAACAACCACTTACACATATTAACCAATATTGAATTTAAAACAACAATATTTTTTATTCAGTGTAATCTAAAGTATCAATAATAGCTTCGTGTAACATATCCTGAATATGTTCTCTTATTCTCAAGGTAATTCGGCGAAATCTGTGATGTATTATGGTTTTCGTTTTTTTAATTTTCCTATTTAACTTTTTTCTTAAAATACGAAAATTGCGACTCTGTTTCGTAAATCCTAGTTCAAATATTAAGCTCATACCTGAAAAATACGCTAATAAATACGTAAAAATAATTACTTATGTTATAATCGATGAATTTACCAGACAATACGTGCCCAATAAATAATAAATAAAATGGCCCTTGCAACATCTTTATACTAATTGGTTGTAATTTTTCGTTATCTTCTATAGCGCGGGTTGTTTTACGCGTCTCCTTTTTATTTGGACTAACTACATCTTCATTTCTGTCGGAATTAATCGGAGTTTGTTGTTTCTCTAAATTTTCGTATTCGTTTTCTGTCATTTTTGTTAATATGCCAGCTTCAAAAATTGCCATTAAACTAAAAGCGGTATATATATATGAGCATATTTGAAAACTTTTAACAAGCACAATATAAGAAATACTAACATCCGATTGAAATTTTCCAAATAAGGACAGCCTATTTCAAGTGCTATAGCGGAATATGCCGTATTTAATTTTTCACTTAAATGAAAATGGTTGGGTCCTTTAAAATTGAATGTTTAATTAAAGTAATGTTTTGGCATAGAAGGATAATTTACCGAAACGTTGGGTATCGAAAAATAAAGTTTCTCTGCCAGCAATAAATGCAACATGAGAGGAGCGACTAACTAATTGCACCCCTTCCTCGACCGAATTTATTACATATGATGGTTGATTTTTAGTCATCATATTCCAAAGCCTTCCATAAAGACCAGTTCCATTCTAAAATAATAATCAATCAAATATAAAACATTTAAAAAAACACAATTGCTGTAACATACTAATGGATTTCATATATTAATTTAACGTACAGTCGGGTGCAAAATTAATGTCGCGAATAACAAATATCGGACAAGCAAAATACACGACACAATGAACAAATCTACGAAAAGTACTCACGACGAATGAGACGCATTACAAATACAAAATCGAACTTTAAATATTTCGATCATAATTCGTTCGTGGTGTCGTATGTGCTCTCACAATGCTCGCGATCAGTGACATTAATTTTGCACCCTACTGTACATACGTACTTCTAATAAACCATAACTGGAACTGTGTTTTTCCACATATAACTGATAACCTCTGGTAACCATAGCTTGTTCGAGTTCTACTAAATTGTTAATGGATTTTTCTATAATAGGAAATCTTACGTTATTAAAAATAACACGAATAAAAAAAGGTAATATAATTACCTCTTCCAGGTTTCGCTAATAATGAAGTTAAATTGGCAGAATACATGTCGGCTATAATATAAGTGGCAGAGAAAGACAAAATTATAATAAAAAACCTAGTTTTATTACTGGAAGACGGTTCTTTTCCAGCTAAAATTTGATATTCAATATTTGTAAGTATTTACAATTTCGATCAAATTACTTTGTTTAAAAAATAGCGTAATTGTAAACCAGCAGCAATCGAAAAAGAGTTTAGAATGAGACTTGACTAAAAATCTCGGTTGCCATTTATTCGGTAACGCCACTAAACCGTACAGGACCGGACCTGCGCCTAAAAGGGTAGCGACAATTGCTGGCCAAACCTAAATGCGTTATTTTATTTATTTATTTTTAATTCTAAACGTTTAACGTTTTCGTACTTACTTGCCAATGAAATGGTCGAACAAGAGCTAGGGCTTCATTTAGCCTACTTGGAGCGTGCGTTACAAAAGCGATGCTGTCTGCTAAGGTTAGAAAAGAAAATTCTACTACTTTTAAACGTTCGAGCGTTAACGTAACATCCCCGATAAAAAATTTGGCTTTCTGTAAATAGAGTACAAATCAAATTATTTTACTTTTAAAGGTCATTCAAATTTTATTTCGATGCACGTCATCGATAAAATATTACGACGATGTTTCACGCAGTGGTGTCGTCTCGTGCGCACTAATAAATTGTATCAATACAATTCTTTGCTATGTAATATATGCTGCAATTATGGACGTAGTGTTGACGCAGAGCAGTATGGTCTCGAACTGGCGGCCCGCGGGTCGCATCCGGCTCCCGAAGCAATTTTACACGGCCCGAAAATACATTTCGATTATGTATTTGTTGAAAGTAAATACGGCACTTATAACTTTCGAAACATAGAGATACGGACCGAGCTTACGTGCGCGACTTTTCAAAAAAAATTCCGGTTTGTCAGTTGCTTTCCGATCGTGCATTCGGCCCGCGTGAAATTTGAGTTTGAGATCACTGTCGTAGAGGAACTTCGGGTATTATGAAATAGTCGGGTAGTATGAAATACCGAGGTTTCTCAACCGTGCAATATCATAAACTACATCTAAATATTTCCATGATGCTTTTCAGTCAGTGTCATTCATTTGTCTGCATTACTATGTTAGTTATGTTAACTTGCTCCCCCTCCCCACTTACAATTTTAAGAAAAGGCGTTTTGCGCTAAACGCACAATAGCCAGCGCCCAAAAATTAGAGCTAGTGCCATAACGATTACGCCGTAAAACGGTATTACAGTTAGGGGGGGGGGTAAGTTAACGCTAGCGCCCCCATTGCGAATTTGAAACATATAAAGGGCGCATTAGATAGCACAGACCTAGCGCTCTTTAGCACCACTTTGCAAAAAGCTAGCGCTATTTTGGTTCTGAATTATTGTAGGTCAAAGGTGGGGGGGGGCGAGTTATCGGTTTTAAGTACTTTTGAGTTTCTAATTTTTTTTGTCGTTTATTGTCGACCATACCTAGCGCCAGTTAGCGCCACTTTCAGTTTAGCTAACGCCACTACTGAAACCGAAATATTTCGAAAAACATTTGGGGGCGGCCAAGTTAACGCTAGTCCCTCCACCCATTGAGAATTTTAAATGTTTAAAGGGCGCATTAAGTAGAATAGACCTAGCGCTCTTTAGCGATACTTCGCAAAAAGCTAGTGCCAAATTGGTTTAGTAACTATTCGTATTTCAATTGGGTGGGGGGGGGCAAGTTAACGAAACATTTCGTGTTCGATTTTCTTGATTTTTTTACAAATTATTATTGTTGACACCTAGCGCCGAAACCGAAATAATCAAATATTTGCAATAAGAGCTATTTTTACTTTAAGAAGTAGCTTTTTCTAGTTCTCTGTGCCTATTTTATTGACATTGAATCTTAAATAAATATATGTTTATGTATATGTCGTAAGTAAATTGTAAAATCAGCTTTTTTACAAAACGCCGCCTTATTGTCGAAAAAACGTTTGTATCTGTAATTGGCTGATTATTCATAGCTTTTCCGTGATACGACTACGCTCCTCTAGCCTTTTTGTAATGGAAGCATTTATAACAAAAAGGCTACTTTTTGCTTTTCCACCATAAAATAATAAACTAATAATTTATTGTCCAAAAATATTATCTTGTGAAGTAATAAAAATAAAATGTGGCCGAAATAATACAAATAACATAAACATCGCAGAAACAAACTACGGATAGGTAAGATTAAAACGAACAAAAAACCTAAATAAAAATTTTTCCTAAAATCAATAATTTTCGAGTTATTGCTATTATTAATTTGATAATCGTCTTACTTGAGTATGTTCCCTTTAAAAATTTTTAAGAAATCGGAAAGTGAAACTGACTGTTGGGTCAGCAGCTAAAACATCCTTACTATTTAATTTATGGCCCCCGTTGTAGGGGAGTGCCGATTGTTGTGGATATTTTCATTTATGAATGCAATTCCTATTTTCGGTTTACACGTAAAAGTTAGATAACTTTATTTAACATAATTAATAACATGCCTGTTTTTGGAACAGTTACGTTTAATATTGAGAGACTTGAACTAAAAAGGGTGCCAATACTAGTTTTATGAATTTGAGAAATTTCGACGGATTTTTAAAGTATAATTAAATGCAAATAGGTAAGTAGGTACTTTAATTTTGGTTTTTTACCAAACATAAGGACCAAAAGCAAAATTTAAAAACTAAACATTCCATAATGACGCAATCAGTGTTAGTAACTTTCAGTGTTATTTCAAGTTTTTTCCCGTACATTTATCAAATTGCCGTTATCGAAATTGATTTTTATTTCACAAAAATTAATTAGAAATTTTATTAGAACAACACATGCAAATGTAAAAGATAATAAAAAATAAAATGAATAACAAATAGCTACTTGGATATCTACTTAAATGAGGAAACATTTTGAGTATTTGTTACAATAGAACTTGTCAATGACCACAAAAGATATTTATGCCTTCAACCCCTACAATCGTTTCTGTTTACTATCGTAGTAACCTAATAGTTTTACCTAATACTTTTCAAAACTCACCAATGTCACTTGTTCAAGTTTAAAGAGGAACTACTGGTTTAATTTCTCGAACAAAAACACCCTCTCTCCTCAAAAGTAAATTTGCTCAAATCAAAAAATATTACTAAGTAGCCTTTTTGTTATAAATGCTTCCATTACAAAAAGGCTAGAGGAGCGTAGTCGTATTATGGAAAAGCTATGAATTATCAGCCAATTTCAAATTTACACGTTTTTTCGACAATAAGGCGGCGTTTTGTAAAAAAGCTGATTTTATAATTCACTTACGACATATACATAGACATATATTTATTTAAGATTCAATGTCAATAAAATAGGCACAGAGAACTAAAAAAAGCTACTTCTCAAAGTAAAAATAGCTCTTATCGCAAATAATTGATTATTTCGGTTTCTGTAACGGCGCTAGCAAAATAGAAATTGGCGCTTGCTGGCATTAGGTTTCAACAATAATAATCCGTAAAAAAATCAAGAAAATCGAACACGAAATTTTTCGTTAACTTGCCCCCCCCCCTCCAATTGAAATGCGAATAGTTACTAAACCAATTTGGCGCTAGTTTTTCGCGAAATTTTTGTAGGAAAGTTTTCAAAAAATCTGTATCAATTAGTAGAAGTGTGCCTTATACACTGACTCTAAATTATATAATATACTACTATATAAACTAAAAATATATAAATGTGTCAAACCCTTTGTCCAATCAATCCCAATACACCTTCGAAGGAGCCGTTAGGCAAAACCGACGATCCTTGACTTCGATCAGGAGGATCAAAATATTCGTATCTAAAAACAAAATGATTTATAACAATTAAATTGTTTCGCCATAAAAATACTTGAAATTAAGCTGCTTTGCCAAAAGCGCTAATAATTTGTCATCTCTCCACCTAGAACATCAGTGCTATCATTCCCGTATCGAACAAAATGCCAAGGCGGTTTCTGAAATATATTGATTTAATTTGAAATTTGCAATGGTGTGCATACGAACGTGTAGCACGGGTATATTAAACATTTTTCCTTTGAAGTTTTGAAATATCTGTCTTGCAGACGGTAACGTTGGGTGATGAAATAATCCTCCATCCGTGTTCCACCAATTTATCATTTCTAAGTGATGCTTCTGGTAGGACGTTGCCTGATTATAGTATAAACGATAGCTAAAATAAGTATGTATATACATTATAAATGTTTTAAACATTCGACAAAAACGTATTTCGTACGTGTTTAATTTCGGGTTAGTTATGACCACAACTTTCATAACTTCGTACATGCTTCTAATAAAATATTTACTAATTGGTTCGTGGCCCCAGTAGAAAAACAAAACAAAATTTCTTCTGATTAGATTATTAGCTTGCAGCTGTATTATTTATTAGTGTTAAAATAAGTTTAATAAGTAGTTCGGTTACAATCATTTTTACCTCAATAAGAATGTGTTCGGCTAGTTTGCGTTTGCACATAAACAGCGTTGTCAATGGAAGGTAGTTAGAAAGCATTTCCGATAAGTGCGAGAAATACTATAACATATTTCAATTGAACAAAATAATATAAGACAGAAACGTATTCACCTTATTTTGTAATTCTATAGTTGTAAGATTAAATAAAGTAAGGGAAATGTCGGAGGAGATCATGTTTTTAATTATTCCATGAAGCACAAAGACATCTGTAAATTACATCTTCCTTTGATTTATTTGCTAATATTATTAATCTATTTATCTTACCTATATCGTTATCAAAAGCAATTTCTAATTTTGCGAGTGGAAAACCTTCCATAATATCTAATATTGCTTTAGGTAAATCGCCACCATATTGTTTTATAAAGTTTAATTCCTCGTTATCGCTGTTAAGTACTGAAATAAATTAATCAATATTTAGATAATTGTTTTTTTGAATACGCACTTACTCGCTTTAAAATTATTGTTTTCGACATTTTCAATTAAGTTTAGGAAGAATATTCCGATTATTATATACGAAGTAAGTGCAACGTTCATGGCATACTAAATCAACGAGACCAGCAATTCGAACAGTGCCTACATTTTATTCAATTTATGTGCAGAATATGAAAAGGGCGCGACATATCACGATACTTAAATATTATAACATGCTTCATGCGTAAATGCCATTTCTGCTATGCACCTTCAAAATGTTTTATTAATTAATTAGGGTTAGCAGTACCTATCGAATAATTAATTTTTCTAAAAAGTTATTTTCAACAAAAACGGTCGGTTATTCTTAATGCTATTCCACGAGTCGTACATATTTTAGGATACCAGTAATTTATTATAAAAAACAAAAATAATTGTACGAAACAGAAAAAAAAACGATAAAAATGTAGAGGAAGTGGAGGAACGTATAATATGAAGATTTGTATGGCAAATAAACACATTATTTAAAACAACTGGTTTTCCACATTTGCACCACATCCTGTATGAAATTTTCTTATGATCAATAAAAATAATGCATTTTCTATAAGATTTAGTTACTCTAAAGTGTTTACTTAGTTTATGTAGTTTAAGAATGATCGATTATTCACCTATGTAGTTTTGAGCCTATTACATTTTTTTGTTCGGCCGGTCAAAAACTACAACGTATGTGAACACCAGTCAATTTTACCAATACGATAATATTTTCCATGTTAGGTTAATTAATGTGGGGGGTTCTTACTTTTCGCAACGTACTCTATTATTTTAAAACCGCTAGAAATTTCTAATTTTAAATAAACGATTGTTTTTTTTTCAGATACAACGCGTTCGCTTCGATTGCTGATATCATACAGATTCATGGGCACGATCTGTTTAAAATCTTATTAAACATTTCGAAACGCGGAACGGTTGCTTACGTTTGGTGATTAGTTAGTGTGTCGCGTCGTGTTGATTGTGTTTGTGTACGTCTCGTTTTCGGTATTGTAAAAGACATTTAAATGGACTTGTCGCGCTCCCCACTTACCGAAAGACTATAGATGAGTGTTCCAGAAGTTTTTACTGATGTGTTGAGAATTAAAAGGTTAGTGATGTTTTTTTTTTTATTTTTGCGGTTTTGTGTTTAAAGTGTTTCACTGACACGCCAATGCGTGTTTGAAAGTAATAATAATTTAAGGGTTGTTTTTAGGACAACCTTAGTCGATTAACGTTTCGTTATTTTAATACTCTTAAAAATATCTAGGAACGTGTTCCGACTATAGTAAAATCGTTTTATTAATTTTAATACAAATTATTTATAGGGTAAACTTACAATGATTGACACCTTAAGGTGCATGTGAATTTTCAAATTCATTAAGTTTTATAGGTTTCATCAAAATAATTTTTATTGATTAACGAATCTTGAAGTAGCTACTTACATATCAAAAATTCGCGCGAAGATTTCTCTTCTGAAGAAACTTTTCAAAGCATTGCATTACCCGTAAAACGTAAAAAGGAGTCCTTAAAAGTATTCGGACCTAAATGGAAAAATGCGCCGGCAAATTTGAAACACTTTTACAAAGATATTTATTACATTTGAATTTATCCTCACATAGAATATTTTATTCTACAAAACTTAAAGCGAATTAAAAAGTATTTGTTTCCGAGTTCGTTTCACGAAATTTTTGAACGAACCACAAAGAAGGCAATAATCTTCCAAGTTCATTCATAAACGAAACTTAACCAGTACCTATCGCTTATTCTAAATGAGGTTTCCGAGAGAAAGTAATACGGCTCTGGAATTAACGTTTTCACAGAATTGATACAAAAAGAAACAAGAACGACTTTTAAAATTGCAAGACAAATGACAAGAAAATTATTGCAATGGTTGATTTTCTGGGAAAACCCAGCAGTAAAGATCGGCAGGTGGTTAGGTAATTATTGAACAATAGGTGTTAAAGAAATTCCAATAAGCGTTGGTCTATAAATTTCAGGGACGAACTGAAACCTCACCTCAAGAACAGAATGATTTTAGTCGATTCTTAACTGCAGTCTTATGAAATTTCTTGTAAATAAGTAAGTGTTTATTAAGTATCACATTTGTAATAAGCCTGTTTTTCTGACGTTTATGTTTTTTATAATTAATTCTGTCTTATATTTAAATGACCCAAGTACGGGCCATCATGTTTGTTGTGCTTACAAGGCTTAAATGTTATTAGTAAACAGCTGAAGTGCAACAATGTTAAATAATAATCTGTAAACACCTACTGTTCAATAATCGTCTGCCTGTCTGTTCTTTGACCAAATGTTGGAATGTGGCAGGACGTCGACTATATCTATACAAGTTCTTTTAAAAAAAAAAGAAAGTTTCAAGCTCCTTCGGTTTATCTAATCAACTATTCGACGAGGTTGAGTATTTCTGTGCCAAATGCTGTGATTAATTACTAGTCGATGTTTAAAATAAATATTAATTACAACGTCATTTTATTGTGCATACAATAATACAAGTATATACATATACACTTTATTTTAAACATACGTTTGGAAATCTTTGGACAGAATTTAACAACAAATATTTTTTAAGTAGTCAAACAAAACAATTATTTATAACACAAAATATGAAACTAGAGAGTACAATTATTACAAACGTATATACATATTTCCTAAATTTTAACAACACGTTAATAATAGTTTCTTGCAGCCAACGTTTAGCTGGGAAGGGATTGTCAATTATAGCTTTGTTTTCAAATACGTTTCGCGTACCTAATTTACGATAGGAATTGTTAGCTGCAAGAAAACTATAAAGGAAGTGTTGAACACACTCGTGCCACGAAACACATAAGTTAAACCTACGGATTGTTTTATTTGGACACAAAAAAATATAAAAGTTTGAGCTATAAGTATTGACATTGGATTTTTATAGATATAAAATGAGCACATTTTGAGTCAATATATTAAATGTAAAATACTATACTCGAATAAATAATCTTATATAAATAGGGAATATTTTACACGCATTATTCTTTTTTCAAAAAAAAAATATATATACTAAATTAATAATTCTAGTGTCGAAAGAATGGTAGTGTTAGTAATAAGAGTAGTAGAGATAAGTTACGAAAATGAGTGTTAACGCTCAGGTACAGGGTGTATCTAAAGGGAACGGCGCATTTGCAAACAAAATATAGTTTTTATGAAATAGCAAAATGAGTTTTATAAAACGGCAGTTTTAGTCAATATAAAATTTTACACGTAATTGAAGAAAACGACGGCCTTTTTACAAAATTTCGAAGGATATTGTAATTTTCTGTGCACGTAAGTTGATTGTGACTAGAGATGAAATAATGGCGTAATTGCCAGTATTTTGAGATAGAAATCGACACTGTTGCACAGAAAACACTTTACTATTTATAGTTTTATTGCATACTACACGTCCCCTTGACTAATAATGCATGGCGATGCGACGGGGGTTAAAATTATTTGGCAAAACTATGAAATCTCACACTATTAAAATTAAGTATCGGAAAATGACTACACCGATATAACTAATAAATGGAAGTATTATAAATGTAATCATTTCCAAATACGTTCGTCTACTAGAAAGAACAGGCAAATACACTATAGCCATATGTACAAATGTACAAGCATTAATTACGCTAAATATTTTACATGACAGAACTAAGCTCGGCTTAGTTTTACTTTGATATCGAATCTTGGCACAAATGAAACGGTACAGGCACACATCCATACAATTAACAACTTTTAAATCAGCAAATTAAGCCGAATTCAACCCAGAACTTAACAGGAAGCGACAAAACTGCCCAACAGCAGCAATTCGCTTCTATACCACGAACAACGCTGGGTTATCAGGTATTTTATGTTGAAAGACCACAGCAAAAGTTACATTAGGTTATTGTTTTACGTGAATGATTGTTCTTAAATCACACTTAAAAATGTTCTAAGGTAACATTACATTTACTTAAATAACACAACGATAATAATCATTATTTACGTAACGCGGCGGACACGAGCTTCTGGAACTTAAGACCTTCGTTCATTTTTATCACAAGAAAATGTAAACATTTTAGCTAAAATATAGAAGAACGATATTCGGTTTATCTACTTATAGTTGAATTTAGGCCGTTTTCAATTGCCCATTCGTTTTAATAAGGTAGTCACCAGAAATACTTATTAATTTTAAGGTAATTAGGTAGGTAGTTATTTACAAAAATTAATTTGATTTTGTGCAAGCTATTTTCATCGAAAAAATATACTCGTGTTCAATTTATGTTTCTTATAATCAAACGTAGAAAAACGGCCGTAATTCGTCTTGGGATCCTTCTAAGACCTCCTGCCCATCGGCAACTTTTTTTGGAGTTTCAATTGTTTAACCGTTGAAATTAAAAAGTTGCTCCAAAAAAATTCCAGGGATGCGCGGGAGGCCTAAAATGAATCAACCACAAATTTCTTATTTTCACGCGCGGGGGAAATACGGACGAGCTTTTTTCTACGTTGCGTTTTTCATTTTTTACGCAATTAGCTATAAAAGGTTGTGGGTATTTAAATTTTTATATTTATCTACAAAGCCGAGATAGAATATTTAAAAAAATAGTTTATAAGGTAAAAAAATGAATTTATTTGACATTGAAATTTTGCATAAATAATCTTTTAATGTAAGGTGTGTATTTAGTAATAAAATATATTAGGGCGCAAATGCTTAAATATGTATATTGCGATATAAAGACCGCGATAAATTGTTCGTTTTAGTAGCTGTTTTACATCAGTAACTTATACGTGTTTATCAGTAGGACTAAACATGAAAATAAACTTTGCTTTTGATTTGATACCGTCTTGGAACGATTTTGGTAACGTACAGTTACGTTAGCTTTAAAGCAAATATGATATAAATAATAGGAGTATTAATTTTGCAGTTTTGAAAAAGCGAAAAACTTTGTGAATCTAATACGTGCGTTTATATTAACATTTTATTCTTCTAATTAAAATATTCTTTGAATTTTTAAAATTTCTCAACTGATGCTCTTTAATTTGATATGTATTCCAGTCGGTGTGCGCGCTATCGATAGGTGTTTTTATTTCTTAAATTTTTAAACGCAGTTTTTTGTTAAAGTAGTTTTTTTTATTATTATTTTAATTTACAATCTATCTTTAAAAAAACAATTAGTAAATAGTACGGCTGTTTAAAGTGCCTAGTAATAATTAAAAATTGAGAGAACAACTTTTATTAAAAGAATTAAATTAAATAGTAGAAAATAGGACGTATTTTTTTATTATTGATTTTTCAATAATTAAGATTTCAAAGAGAAAATTATTTATTATTTAGGATTAATGTTCCTTCTATTATAAAATAAGTATTTATTTCTTCGTTTCGTATTGGTATATCAACTTTTACACTTTCTTTGTACACTTATTTAATCAGTTAACGTTTTTTATTTAATATCTTCATATCTAATATCGTAACAAAATTTAAAAACGAGTTGAAAGTGTTCGTTCGTTGAGTAAATACGGTAAAACTATAATAAATTTACTGTAACAGCTAGGTATATTGTGCGGTAGATACGATTGTTTTACAATGATTGATTTTAATTTAATAATTTAATCAATTATTTTTTATTATTTTAATTTTAATAGTTAAAATAAAGAAATGCATAAAGGATCGTAAGACAGTTAATATAGATGAACTCGTAATACTTTCTTTAATATTAACTAAATGCTAAACATATTCGAGCCACCTTATTTGTAGGAGTTTCTTAAGTTTTATGAACAAAATAAACTTTTTATATAGTTACTCTTACGTTAAACAGTTTTACTTAGGTAATTAGTTTCTTTTGATGCTTGAACACGAAAATATACTACGTAAAAATATCAACAAGCGACGTTTTGTAGATTATAAAAGTAAAGGACAGATTTATGATTACATAGATTGCGCAGTAAATTTATACGATTCGGAGGGATCAGTAGCAGTTATGTCAGAAACAGGCATCTTGTGGAGATTGAAAGAGGGGATCTGTTAAATCAACATAAGTGAAAAAGAGCTTTGAACACGAAGGTGCTTGCACTCGCCGTGAAAAAGTGCTTAAAAGAGCATATGTTATTATTTCTTTTTTTTTTAAATAGTATTACCTAAATATAAGTAGGTAGGTACCTATTTTACCATATTCAATTTTCAAAATAAATTTGAGTAGATAATAAAATAGTAGTAGTAAAGTATTCTTTTACATTTTAAATTAAATTAATTGTTAATTTGTTTCCATCTTTTATAATTTTACCATTTTGAAGGTAACTCTAATCAGGGTTGAAATATATGGTGTTTGTTAG
The DNA here is from genome assembly GCA_036326145.1 of Rhagophthalmus giganteus. Taxonomy (NCBI): domain Eukaryota; kingdom Metazoa; phylum Arthropoda; class Insecta; order Coleoptera; family Rhagophthalmidae; genus Rhagophthalmus; species Rhagophthalmus giganteus. The sequence goes on from JARFJA010000001.1 coordinate 55,505,335, forward strand.
TTGTTTCAAGTTTATATTTATTGGCTTATTACCATAATTTTTAAAAGAAGTAAGTTAATTTAGGACATTAAATTTCAATCAAGTTAATTATTAGAGAAGCTTTTAGTTTATTTAGAATTAATTATTTAAACGAATGTAATGAATATTTTATAATTAGAACAAATGGAGATATTATTGATATGAAAGACTATTCACTAATTTACTAATAATTTTCGATTTATTGCGTAGATTCTTATTTATTTAATATCACAGCTTAGTACGTTGAAAATTTTTATTACACATAAATTTATAAAACCTATAAATTACGATTATTATTATAAAACTTATTAGTAGCGATAAATTTGAATTCTAAAATTTTTAAGTTTACCTATGGTAAATTAAATGATTATCGAAAAATTAAGTAGGTAATATCATTTATACATTCAAGTCCTTTTGTAGTTTCTGAGCATGGCTAATTTTTCAAACTCGAAAAGTAATTTAAAATTAACTTTTAGGCATTTTTAAAAAAATTTTTACAGATTTTAAAATATGTTATTTTATAAATTGTTGTTGTTTATAAGATACGATTAAAATAAGTAACGGTATAATATATAAGATGGGCCACCGAAAACGAAACAGGCGTGTTTTCGAGCCTATAGGTAAATTGATACTTTCAAAAAACGCTTCGACACGTCGATTCGATTAGTAAATTAGTAGTATTAGTAATAAGGGGAACACGCAACTACTTAGTCTATTTTCATCTACCTAACTTCAAGCGCCCAAAATGAGAATTGATGTTATTCCGAAAATTTCATAGGTATAGCAAGGGGCGCCAAAAGGGATTTTATTTGAAAGTACGGCGAATATGCTTTACAATACTACTTATTTAAATTTTTTAATTTCGAACATTAAGTGAGAGTACATCGATTACATTGAGTAGTCACTGTCTAAAGAAACAGTACAAATAACCCACCAAACACAATTGAAAGTAAATTATTTTTTTCAAAAAACGCTAGAGCACGTCTATTTTATATTTTGTTAGAAGAATAATATTCATATACCTATACAGGGTTTGCCAATCGGTACCGGTCGTTTTGAATAAGCTGCGAATTGTAATTTGTGTAATTTAAGTTGTAATGGCTTATTTTCCCTTAAACCCATTAATCTTCGTTTCTCAAAAAATTGAAACCAATAAAAGCATCGTAGAAACGCAAAGACGTGAATTTCAAACGGCTAAATATTGAAGAATACCAAAACGGGACACAATTTTGAATTGGCTCAATTAGTTTCGCGTTCATGATGTTTAAAAAAAAAAATTTAATATAATTTTAAATTTTAACACCGTTTTAAGGTAAACAGAATGTAATTTAAAAATTGGGCAAAACTTTACTATAGTGTTTACATTTTTAAATTCCATTTAAGTTTTTTTTTGTAAATTTTGTAAAATCATGTTAAATTTACAAAAATATATAAATCGATATGTAAACACTGCCTATTGTAAAACACATTTGCGGTGCCTACTTACAAGCGACGCTCCTTTTGGCACCCCTTACAGTTTAAAATTTTCAGGGCGACAATCTCCCCACTATTAATTTGAAGTTGTGTAAACGAAAATAGGTTACTAATATGTTCTAATGTGAGTTTTTTTATAAATAAAATCGAAGTGACTGAGCGTTTCTTGAAAAAATTAATTTATAGTAGTACGTGCCGTAAAAAACGCGTTCGTTTCGTTTTTCGTCTGTATTTGGCGGATCGATTTGTATGTAGTATATTATACAGTTTGACAAAAACATAATGATCGAAAAATTTAAAGTTGAACGAAAAAAGTTTTTATAAGAAAAATAAGCTGTACTTATCTAACAGATAATCTTAAAATGTGCGCTTTTATATAATAGGTATTCGGTAAATGTGAAGTTTCTGATAGGTATAGGTACAAGTAAATATTTTCGGTGACTGCCGGTAAATTACTTCGTTTTCGATTAAATGTCCGCCGTGTTAACAAGTACATTAACAAGAATTAACTGCTAGGTTATCAGAAAGAGGTCATTATTTGCTGGAATGTGCATAAACCGAACGTATTCTTCGTTGTCTAATTTAGATATAAGGATTTTTATGAAATGATGGTATCAAAATCAATCAGCTCGAATTACGTTCGGAGCCTTTCCAGGTAATCGTGTAGCCTCTCGGATTAACCTGACACCTATGTTATCCTAACGGTGGCAGTTCCAGTTTCGCGCGCAAGCCAGTGGATCTCCAGCGTGTTTTTTTTTTTTTTTACTTAACCTATTTACTTTCTCATTCTTCAGAGAAACTACAAAACATACAACAGGGATTATAAAACATGTCAACATACAACAATCAAGTCATTATATCTACGTATAAGCTGCTTAATCTACGTTTAACGTCTTGCAGACACTAAAAATACACCGATAACACATAAATGTACCTACGAATAAAACGATAGTGGATTGTCATTTCATTTAATGGAAAAGCTCGAGTTTTCCCCTGGCTTTGCACCGACATAAGTAATCACTACCTATACATTCAATAACATGTACAAATATTTATTTATATTAAGTATTTATATTTATAGATTCATAGTAATAGACTTTTAAAAAGATCACAACACAGAGTAAACAGTACAAGCGCCCTTTGGCGCGTACTACATTGTAAATGGTTGTATAATCGCGATAGTATTTTATTATGGCACATTGTTTCTTAAACAAAATATACGTATTTCTACTGATTTATTAATTTATTTATATACATTCACGAATATGAAATGACCTCTCTAACGCCTTGTAGTTAAAATAACGCGATTCAATTAAAAATATATCTACTAATTAAGTAACGAGATCGCGATTAAATAACCAAAAATATAATACGTATAGTTAATATTTCAGTTATGGCCGTTGATATTTGATTAATCTGAATTCAGATCTATTGCTCAAAATTCACACGCTATCATCGAAAGTCGATGAACTGAGCATTTAGTACAAACTATGAAGTACCGGATCGGTATCGGTACAGCTCCAAGCTTACACCACGTTAGTGGAATAAGCATAGGGTCTCACTCGACAGTCGAAAGGCACTAACGTTACACGAGGTAACGCAACACAACCCCTATTTTATTAAATATATAAATCTCTGTAATATGTGGATGTATACCTACCCTAAGTTTTAACTACATTTGCCTAACTTGCTGAAATACTTTTATTATACATTTCTTATTTGCGCGATTACATTACTCGTAGCAAAACTTTCTTGTTTTGATTGCGTCGTTTGATTTATAAGTATGTTGTATGTAAAACGTGGAACTTTATTGAAATTTTGATTTCGATATTCGAAGAGATTTCTTTGATTGCCTGTTACCTGCTTGTAGTTTTTATTACGTCTATGAATGTGCGGTAATTCTATTTGACCTCTTGCTAAGTATTGAATGGACTTGATACAAACACATCAAAATTAGGTGAACACGAAAGTTCCTTTTCTCTTTTCCTAACCGGTTCGGCATCGGGGGGTCTATGGGACTTCATATGTGCACTCCGACTCTTTATCTTGGAAAATACTCTGAAAATAAAAAAAAATTAATTGAAATTAATCTTGTTAAAAATCACTTTCGTGTGGGTAAAGTTTATTTACCCATTTAAACATATTTGACGTTAATCAATTTATAACATGTAATAAAGATGAGACATTAATCTTTCAATATACGAAAATGCATTTTTATTCAAGCAAAAATACAATGCGTGCGCGCGTGTTTGATTTCGATGTTTTAATTTGCAGTTTCTAATGAAATAAATACTTATAGTTTAGTAACGACTATGTTCGATCGTTATTTAAAGGACAACTTTTCAATTGCCAATAACAGTACCTATCAATACAGTCTATTCGATATCAGTTTTATTTTGAAAATTAAGGGAGAGTAAAACAGACTAAAAATAAAATTTTCTTTGGCGATTTAAAGGTCTTGAACTAATTGTAAGTGGAAATGTTTTTTTAGTGTACAGTTACTCGGTTTACCACTGTTATCAAAAGCTGGTGTACATACCTACTTGCAAAACTATCGTTTTAATACCGTATAGGGTTGTTAAAATACGAACGTAAAGTATGTAACATAATCTTATTAAAATTTTAATGCATTTTCGTCTTTATAAATAGAATGGGAATGATATCATGTGTGTATTTTTTGTATATGTTCAATATTTTCTGTGCGAGACGAAGAAGATAGCCATTGTTAACATGCTTTTTTACAAAGATAAACTAAACAATAATTGAAAACGTATAAATAACATTAACTAATAAAGACATAGGTGGTAGAAAAGACGCTGAATAGGTAGAGAACCAAAATATACCTTAGTCCGTCCATCGGATGTTGAGTGAAAATGATGCGATAGTATTAGCTGACAAGCAACACCAACGGTGGTAACACATCGATAAATTTACCTTATCTATGCTATGATGAATGTAGAACACTTACTTCCCGCATATCTTACAAGGATAGTCTTCGGAAGAATCAATGTGGCACAATGTAGGAGTTGTGGACGCCGTTCGCCTTTCTAAAAGTGAAGATGGGGTCGGAGAATTTCTAATAGTTCCCCCATGTATTCTTATGTGGCCGTTCAATGCAGCCTTCGAATTGAAGCTCTGCAATTTGAAATGAGAATTTTACATTTTATTTAGTATATTTTCGTACCGCTGAACAATCCGAAAATTCGCAAATAAAGTTTTTGTGCTCTTGAAGTGGAATCGGAGATTCAGCATCGGCAATCTGGGAAAAACAACTTTCGTATAGAATTATTATAATTAAACGTTTAAGTGGCAATTTACTCCGAGTAATTTTGCGTCCGGATGTGGTTTGTCGTCAGAATCAGATTCGAATCCTTTCGTTTGTCCACGCTTCGATTCTCTAGATAGTTTAATCCGCCTATATTCGTCCACACAAACTTTCTTCCAAACGTAATAAAACTGAACGCACTGTTTAGTTGTTTTTGTAGTGATCTAAAATAGCGAATTGCTTAATTTCAGCATTAATTATATTCGAAGGATATTTACCTCCCGAGATATACTAAAGAAATCTTTATCATATCGAAATAACGCTTGTTGAAAAATATCTATTTCTTCTGGTAACCACTTGTCACTGTCGTTATATGGATAATAAAGTAAAGGGTGATCGTGAGGTAGAGCCGGAAATGGTTGCATTAGTTTCAACATTGCATCCTGTAATAGCAACACCAAAGAGTTAACTACTAAGGCTACTATTTCAACAACTTACATGAATGTTTCCCCCGCACATATGCAAGAGATGCATAGCATATTCCTTATTTCGTCCTCCACCAGGGACTGCTGCGCAGCAGGCGAAATCCAAGTACATGTCAACTGCACATATTCAATACTAACACATACCTGCTGATTGCACCACAACGTGGCTCAAACAACAAGCCTTTTTATTACTGAATTCTAATTAAAAATTTTTGATTTAGCCAATAGAAATTTTGAAAACTAATAGGTAAGTTAATTAAAAAATTCCGGAAAAGACTTACCTTCGTTGTCCACATAACTGCTTGCCGACGGGCCCCAAAGCAAAAATTCTTTATTGGAATCGTAATCTATTTGATGCAGTCCTCTTTTGCAAGAAGGAACGGTACATTGAAACTGTGGACCTATGTTAATATGAGGCGTAGAATCAGATTCCGGAATGGATTCATTATTCCAGAAGTTGTAACTGTCTTCGCGAATGTCTAAAAAGGTTATTTTTTCATTAAAAGAATGTTCGAGTTGTTTTTATACAGAATTACCGTTAGATTTATACTTTAATCCGTAATATAAGCCAGGACCAGATCTTGTAGGGTTTAACAGCGGAGGTGGAGTATAGGTGGAGGAACCGTGCGGACGACTTCTTGTTGCTCGAAGTCTAGATTGATGTAATACTGGTAATTGTAATGGTTCGGATCTAGGGCGTTTCCTCGAAATTCTAACTGGACTTGCAGGTACCCTAACGATAAAAATTAAACTTTTGTCGATGATTTGAAAATATGAACTTACATTGTTGGACTGATGAAGACGTTATCGGTTCCATCGTGTTTATTACTATCGTTACATCCTCTTGTTGATTGAGGTGATTGTTTTGTAGGATTAGTACATTGAAGTAGAGGACTAATTTTGTGCGTTCTTTCTCCATTTTTTATGTCCGTCTCTTTATTAATAATATTTTGTGCGTGTACTAAAGAAGTTCCTGTTACAACAATGTTCTTCGTGTGAATCGCATTGCCGTTAGTTTGTATTAATTTTAATTCTCCATTACTATCTACTAAAATTCCAGTAAAGTTTGAGCTATTTAGATCTAGAAGTCCATTACTACTTATCACTTTTAAAGGAAGGCCGTTGAATTCAAATTTTTTCTTAGTATCCTTAGGGCTACTCGATAGCAAAGGATCATCGGAATTTGGCATCATTTGAGATTGAAATGAATAATGCGGCGATAAAGGGAACGTTACATTATTAGGGGACGGCGTGTACGTGGTAGAGGGATGCGGCGAAGAAACTGCAGATGTCGGTATGTTAGATAAGGGAGATGCAACAGGCGTAAGACCGACCGAAAGAGGAGATTGTGGTGTAGGAGAACTTGATAATGGATAAATATCGTCCGTCGATATGGTTTCACCAGGTAGAACTTCTTCCAGAGCTTCCTCCACCGCCGCAGAACTTGACATCGTGGTAGTAAAAAATGCCGCAGATAAAGGTGAAGATGCTTGAGGTGGTTCGTCTAAATCTCGCCCACTTACCGAATTAAAGTCGTTTTGTTTCGGCGAAACCATAGGTAGAATAGTATTTTGTCCAAAACACGGACTTTGACCTTCATGACTAGCGGGGGGTGTTGGATATGCGAAACCCGGAGAGTCGTGTCGTACCAAAGGTGATTGCAGAGGAGATTGAGCAGTAAGGGATGCGTGAGGGGATTCGTTATATTGCGCAGGCGATTGCGTTTGATATCCGGGAGATGGAATGTCCAAGTTTGACGCCGAATGAAACGTACTAAATTCAGCTAAACTTTCTGGTAAAGGAGAATCTAAAACCGCTTGTAGATCTTGATTGACTGAATGATTAGCTTGATACGTTGGTGATTGAACGGTATCTTGCAAACTAGCCGTTACGCTAGCGTAATCTTCTAACGATGCGATATCTTGAAGTTGATCTTCACCTTGATCGTGTAATAAAGAATCAGTTTGGAACTGAATCGAAGTCAAATGCTGCGCATCTACGCTTTGTAATAACATCGTATCTGGCACTTGAGTAAAAACTTCATCTTGAATGTTTTGCGAAAAATATCCACTTCCATCTTCCGATTGATATGTAACACCTGTGAGCGTTAAAGACTCCCCCGTTTGTAGTTGAATAACTTGAGAGGGTTGACCCGGATCGGAGGTCGTTCTTTTAACAGATACTTTCCCTTTTTTTAATATAAGATCCGCTAGAGCTTCGGCTTCTTGTTGAGTATTGTTGTGTTTAGGTATAGTAAAAGCATCTGCATCGGAATGTCTCCGCGTTTTCTCTGTAGTTTGTTGAGGAGGGGCAGGAACCACAAACGAAGTAATTTTTGAATCCAAATCGTTGGAATTCGTCGAGGAATGCACTGTAAGAGGGAAAAGGGGTGGAGCCGACGTTCGCGATGCTTCATCGCCACTACCAGACCCTTGAGGGTTAGTGATACGTTTATTAATTATTTTTTCTTCGATCAACGCCCGTACGCTTACACTTGCCGTTTGAAGCGGCGGTCCGCTCACGTCCTTTTTTTCACACTTTTTATTTTCCGCATCCTTATAAAAACTGTATTATTTACTTTAAGGGTTTTATAAATCAAATATTTTACCTTCTTAAAATATCCACCATGTAAACGCATGTGACCGTTTAATGCGGGGATGTTTTTAAATTTTCTGTGACAAAGGTTGCACTCTACAGGTTTAGATTCCGTTTTATTAGTGGACTGGATCGGGGTTGTATTGGGAGTTGTAGTTGTCACTTTCGCTTGAGACGACGACGCGCTGTTCCCGGTTTTGCTCGTTAAGTTCTGCTGTGTCTGCATATAACATAAAACGTATAAGTAATAAGTATGTAGTATCTATCTAATTAAATAGACTTCGTTTCACACTTTTATTGAAAAATGTGATTTTTTGGTTGTTTAAATCAAAAGCATTTTACTAGGCAGGTAGGTGTAGAAGGTAATCAAAATAAGTACGTAGTAAATTACACGCCCATGTAGAATTTTATGATTCATTTAATGTAAAGATTTTCGATAGCTGTTAAACAGATTGCGAGTCCATAATGCTTAAGTTTAACGTCTATTCCTCGACATTATGTTATGTTAGGATCCGATTCTCAACGTAGGCATCAGAATTTAATATCAAACCAACCACAAAATTTTCAAAGATGTATCTAACAACAAGTATCTTATTAACAAGTAGTGAAAATGATACTAAAATCTACTAGTGTAATACATAAGTATCCCACACAAAGTAACGTATTACCTACTTAACGCGCTTTAGAACATTTTGAAACTACATCATTATCTAATTAAATGGTCAAATCACTTTCACCACGAATAAGTAAAACAATAACTAAAAGTACCACCTATAGATAATAAATTATTGTAGGTAGATATTGTTTTTGTTGCAACTTAAGTACGTAAGTATAATAATATCACAATCATTTAACTAGGTGGGATAATTATCGTAAACAATTTTGATGTAATTTAAATAGATACTTCTAATTGTAAGTAATTTGAACAAATATTCAAATTAAATATAAGTACCTAGGTGAATAATTGCTAACGCTAACAATAAGAAGGGTTTCTGTATTACTTGTAGGTATATGTAAATACTTATTTACATAATACAAGAATTTTGCATCAATTTTTCTACTGCAATAATTTATTTACCTACTTACTTTATTTGATTTACACATACCTAGGTATATGGGACAGCAGTAGTTGAGAATTTTAAAAATGTTTGATTGTGAATTAGATTTTAGGTAAAATACTTGTCTTTTTCAAACGGATTATTGTAAGCCATAAATCATCATTGTTACCTATAAAGTAGACAATTCTTTGTGATTTCCGATAATAATTGAACAAAATAGTTTAGAAGCAATAGATTCCGATCGTAATGACGTCATGAATGCGCGCAAATTTAAAAGTGAGGTATTATCGAAGTGTAACCCAAAAAAATGTGACCCTTAAGTACTAGACCCTTAAGACCTAGCATAAAATAGATTAAGTTTAATTATCAAATGCAATGTTATAAAGAATAAATAAGAGGCGGCACTTATAAATTAATAAACTCTAATATTCTACTTTTATATGGAAATATAAGTAATTCAAAAAAATTACTATTAAATGTTTTAATCCTAATTGAATACAAGTTGGGCATAATTTCTGTGTACGCATGTGTAATCTTCAAGATTTCATCTAGGTTCCTACATACGTTTCTTCTATTCTATTCTTCTCTTCGTTCTATTAGAATGAATATATTATATATATATATTTTTTTTTTGTAAAGGGCGTATTATCTGCCGTGAATTGTAAATATGATTTTAAAAGCTTTTATAATTTCTATTTAATCTTTAGCTATTAATTTAACCAGCTCGATTCATTTCGAATAATAATAAAACAATGTCCAACAATACAATCAACTTCATCCAATTAGTCGATCGTATTTGAAACTAATTTTGTTTTTCTTTGTTACAGGTAGGATTTTTATATGTATTGTATCAAGCGGGGCTATTTTTACCGTTGAGATTTATTATTGAATTTCATTGTTTTTCGAAATAGATACCTACTCAAAAAAGTAAAAATCGTAGCGCTAGCAGTTTGCCCGCGTAAGTCGGGCTTTCCTTGCAAACATTGTTGCTATTTTCGATGCTTATTTTGTTTATGTTTAAAAGTTGTCCCTTACAATTACATAAGTAGGTGTTTAAATAACGGAATAGTGTACCTATGAATTTTTTTATTTTTTTATCCGAAGTTGATTTTAATACATATTTATATCTATTTTATTATAAGACCACTAAGTTTACCTGGATTTCTTGAATTTATTAAAATAATTTCATTTAGGTTTATTTACGGAGGTTTCTCAACATTTTATCTGTTTCATTTAATTTTGTTTTGTTAAAAAACTACTATCTCGTCTTATCTTTTTTTAATGAAGAGGGCAATAAGAACAACATTAACATATCTTCTCGTGCACCATTATTTGTTTTTAAAATGTGCCGTAAGTTTGAAACAGTTCACTACCTACTGTTACACTATTAAATGAATAATTTAAAAAATGATTCAATTAATCGGAAATACGGACCTGCAAATGGCATCAAAACCCTTCCTTTTGACCAGCAAAAAGTCAAAATTTATTTGAATACCTAGTAATACCTATAAGGTATATTAAACATAGTCAACCCGTTTCCAACAACTAAAATTTTACAATTTAGCACTTAGGAGTCGTTATGATTTTTACTTTCTTGAATAGATATTTTTATATGTGTAATTCGAACCATGCACAATTCGCTTAAAAACAATTTGAGGATTAATGATAGGTATTATACTCATACCTTAACTTTGTAACAAATAAGTAAACAATATGACGTTACAACGACGTAACAAAAGATTACATTTAAAATCATAAAATGAACAATTATTATTAAACGATTTTATTGCTCTTTAAAATACTTTCGAAAATCACATATACCTACCTTCGAAAGATTATATATTTTTTTGAAAATTGATTGTGCACAATTAATTTATTGTAAGTAGTTTAATTCAGATACGATATTTAACTATTTTTGTGCGTTTAAAAACTATTAGTAAAACAAAACGTAAAAGCGTATAAAAACGTATTAATTGAATTTATAAAAAATCAATTTAATTGTAAGTACTATAATATATAATTCTATAATATACCATACATAGTACGTAATAAAGGGCATACGGAACGAATTAAAACGTTTATTATTAAATTGTGCGTACGGAAATTGACACGTCAAAATATAAACTTATATTTCGCCGTCCTGCGCCATAGGATAGATAATAATAGAATAAGAACGAAACAAAAATATGCCCCTCCCACTGTCGTTTTTCCTATTGCGACGCGTGACTTCAGATTTTTATCGTAATTTCTCACAGATACAACTTAAACTATTAACACGATTGTAATCAGCATAACGTTAGTAATGCAAAGGAGCTTATTTATAAATTTAATTATTTCGAGGAAACTTTTCTGCAGAAATTTGTACCTCATCGGCAGTCGGAGAAACGACGGTGGTTAATATGTATGTTAAGATGTAACAGCAAAAAAAGTAACAGCAATAACTCCCATTGTTACCGCGTTTCTAAGTAGGGTAATGTAGGTAAACTCTGCCAGGGATGCGGGACTGTGTACTTGCAACCACCGATCAAAGGTAGGAAAAAACCATTGTTGTTCTACTAACTTCTCTATTCATCTATTTGTATAATATTTACATGCGCTTTACATGTATGTCATATATCATATAAATACTTGGATAACCTTGACTACTAAAATCAATTCTCTATGTCAAAATCATTTTCTCTTCGAAATTGAAACTTTTTGATATATTTTGATTGTCATAAATATGATCTCTCTAAGAAAACCAGAACACTACGCCTCGATTCGATACGCCTACGCTGCGGCATCCTTCGCGACCGTTTCATTTTTTATTTTTGAACCAATATAGGTAGGAAGCTTCTGTATACAGTGGCCGAAATACGTTTGGTCAGAATTTGGCCAACCCAAAATCCGCTTCGATATAGAGCGATTCTTGTGTCATATTGTGTCTTGTATCATATGAACGAGTTATGTTCTTCCATTAAGTGATGGTGATTATCAAAGGATCGAACACGAGGGTGGAAAATGAAGTTGCGATACGATCAGTTGTAGTAACATATGCAGCCCAAACTAGCACTCAAATATTCAAAACTAGACAACTTGCTATAACAACAAAAATGTTTACTTTAAGATCGATAACTGATGACCATACTTTAGAGTTCCCAACCAAGAAGTCAACGAGAAAACAATGTAGAATAAATACAAGACATCATCGAATTCATTAAAGATAGAAGAAACCAATGGAATGAACTTGTAGGACGGGTGCAAATAATATATTATCTAACAAAGATAACAAAAGGTAAATATCGAGGAGAAGAATAAAAGTATAGGAAAGTCATCGATATTATGGGCCTAGAAGTCAGTCTTCATTAGGGGACCATCATCGTAAAGTTGAAGCAAAACGAAAGGGCAAAAACAACAAGAAGAAGAAAAACAAGAAATATGTGCCACGTTGCACGCGCTTACAGTTCACAGAAGACGAACAACCACAAGGTATGCTTTGCTTTCTCATCCTCCCCCCTGCGTTAAATTGCTGTTACGTTAATACTGCGCCGAAACGTTTGTTTTATCGGGAGTGTAAGTGTTAAAAACAAAATAGTAGAGGTACGTGAGGTTGGAAAGAAAAATTTAGAATCATCTAATTTTTTCTTAATTCGCTTGAGTATCTTATACTTTGTTTATACACATATTTAATTGATTTTAAATTTTTAGGACAAGTAGAAGATGACAATAATTTATTGTGTTGGTAATCCACTTATTAATTTTACTTTATTGACGTTATTAATGTCGTCGCAAGGTTTTATCGGCACCTACTGGAAAATCAAGCTTATTAACAGTTCTTTTTAATATTTAATTTTTCTCGTCCATTAGTCATATTTTTTGTTAGGTAAGTCAGATAAGTGATATAAGCAAGTTGAATACAGGTTATTAACAAAATATACTTATTTACAGACAAAAACTTGCTAAACATAAGTACACACCTCAATGATAAGATTAAAAAGGTAATTTTGCGTTTTCACAATTCTTGAAAATTTAATTTTTTAATATTCGGTTGTTTAAAGCAATTAATAGATATTAGAAGTCAACATAATATCTTTCGTGTTCCACATTTCAAAAATCAAATAATAGATACGAGATATATTTTTTGTGTCGTTATGGGGTATGGAAGTCAGTCAGCAAATCGATTAATGCGAGTCAGTGTTGTGAAATTTCAAATGTAGATTTTTACCATGGATACATCTTTATTAACTACTGTGAACACACTATGACGTAAGGACCTACTTAAGTATGTACAGCTTACGTTCTGCAAAATATTAGTTTGTACCTATACCTAGGAGAACTGCTCGACAAGTACCTAGACTCGTGCGATAAAAACATGTTTTATGAATAACATCTACTTTAATAAATTATTATAAGTACATTGAACGTAACATTGAACGTAATTTCGAAAACAAAACCAGTAAAGGTTTGAGAAATCGAATAAACCAAGTGTAATAAATAATGCAACCCAAACTAATTTTTCAACATTATAAAATTTATTATCTACTAGCTTTTTCTCGCGACTTCATCTGCGAGGGATTAGAAGAAACGAATCCTACAAATTTTATCATTCAAAGGTATGAAATACAGACAAACTGATCAAATTTTTATAAAACATACTTTCCCGTTTCACCCCCTTAGGACTGGGATCTCGAAAAATGGTACCAGCAACGGTAAATCACAGGTACGGATTTATTTTAATCGGTACGTAAAACAGTTGTTTTAGTAAATGCTAATATACATATTTTTATAATTCCAGTTCCGACATCGTTTATTATCTATTTGTTTATTCTTATGTAATAATTTATAATTTCAATTCTTTCAAGGTATGGATTTTATTAACCGGTACGTAAAACAACTGTTTTAATAATTGCTAATGTACAACTTTTTATAATTACAGTTCCGACATTGTTTATTAATTCTTGGATGGTTATTTTTAAATAATAATTTATAATTTCAATTTTTTCCAGGTATGGATTTATTTTAATCGGTACGTAAAACAGCCCTTTTGATAAATCCTAATATACTTCTTTCTTTAGTTACAGTAACGACATTGTTTATTAATTATTTGTTTATTTTTAATATAATAATTTATAATTTCAATTCTTTCCAGGTATAAATTTATTTTAACCGGTACGTAAAACAACTGCTTTAATAATTGCTAATGTACATCTTTTTATAATTACAGTTTCGACATTGTTTATTAATTCTTTGATGATTATTTTTAATGTAATAATTTATAATTTCAATTCTTTCCAGGTATGGATATATTTTAATCGGTACGTAAAACAGCCGTTTTGATAAATGCTAATACACTTTTTTCTTTAGTTACAGTAACGACAATGTTTATTGATTCTTTGATGATTATTTTTAATGTAATAATTTATAATTTCAATTGTCTCTAGGTACGGATTTATTTTAATCGGTACGTAATACAACTGTTTTAATAAATTATTAATATACTTGGTAATATACTTCTTTTTATAATTTCAGTACGACATTGTTTATTAATTCTTTGTTTATTTTTAATGTAATAAGTTATACTTTCAGTTTGTTGCAGGTACTATGGATTTATTTTAACCGATACGAAAAACAGTTGTTTTCGCTATTTCGCTATTGGGTAAAATAAAAGCAATCGGTATTTGTTTACTGTTAGTGTTGATGAATAGCAGAGCGATATAATGGAGTATAAACATATATACTGAGTACATCTTTCACTGGAAACAAATATTTTGAAATATATTTTTAGACTTCATCAGAAATTATAATTGTAAAGGAAAGAAAATCAGCATATTATTCAGTACATTGACATTATTGTAGAAAAATATTTAAAAAGGCATCAAAATATCAAGAATATAATAAATAGTAATATTATCGAAATCATAGTTGTCTTCATAACGATCGCATTCTAAATTAACTTTAGAGAATTAAGTAAAGAAATGCCAAAAATCATAATTCGCAACTTTGTTGGGTGAAGTTTGCCTGTTACCGTTCTCGTCTAACACTAAGTAGAACCCGAAAATTCAATACATTGTTCTGTTTGTAACCATTTTCTATTTTTTTTTCTACGGATTAGTAAATGTAATATTTTTGATATAATTTTGACGTCTTACGATAATTGCGGCGATTTGGGATGATTTCTTTTTTTGTGCTGATGATTTTGGTTTCAAACATCATCTAAAAAAAATATTTTAAACCATAAAAAAGTACGAAATGTTAATTTCCATTTGATTTACATTGAAGTTTGTGAACTTATTGAAAGGTGGAGCTCGTCTTAAAATGCAAAAAGCTTTTTCAACCTTTCCGATACGTCTTTAGAACCTCATCTATGTAGGTAACGATAATGCTTTTATGACTTACAATAATTCTTCTGTACTTACAAACAGTTTATTTAAAACCCAATTCACAACCAAACATTAAAAAAATTCTCAACTTCCTCTGACCCGATTTTTTCCGTGGTAGTAGTACATATGTGCTTCAATTTCTACTTAACTACTGGTTAACTACTGCAACCTTGCAACGTTTAATTGCTTGTTAAAAAACATTTAATTAATATAACATATATTGCCAGCAATAAATTAAAATACATAATGTTTAGATTTGAAATATGTAGGTACAAAAAAATGGTAAAATCGATGAAGTAACATCAAACAACTTATTTATTTCACGTAAAATTATATTTAATTGACAATCTACATTTTAATTAAATGCGCCCTTACGTAATTAACGTTATGAAAGTAAATTCGTGTATATTTTATTACTAACTGGAAATATCGTGGGTAATTTATAAACGCAATTATCGGCGCAGTAAAAGCCTGGACGTTTTTCATTTTATTTTTTGTTGGAAAAAGTTTAATATATAGGAATACGCTTAAAAAAGTAAAGTACATAAAAACTTGGACTATAATAAACCAACACCCAACCGCGGTAAACTTTTCAGTTCAACGTTTTTTTACGAGTTTGTAATTACTTTGGCCTGTAATTAATCACTTAAATTTGAACATCGCTAAACTAATTGGAAAGCGAAGTAACAACCACAGAGTTGTTAGTAGTGGTTATTCCTGCGACGAATTAATTCCATGAACCGAACAAAAATGTATACGGCTTAAATTCTCCAATTAGTGAAATTGCAAATAAAACGGATCGTGATTAAAATGGAGAATATTTCCTTTAAATTGATGACCGTAAGACATAAATTTACAGCTAACGATTCCCTTAATGGTTATAATGGGTTTTCATATATCACTAGTATAAACACTATTAAACCTTTTCAGATTGTTTCAGTTTTTATTAAACGCCCTTTTTCGTTACGAACATTGATAAAAATTACCGATTGGCATAATTTTAAATATCACTAAAGCCGCCATTATTGTAAGTTTATAATAGATGAATAATTGCAATTGTATTTTTCGTTTTGACGATAATTAAAATAAATAATGGTATTTATCAATGACAATGATATTTATTTTATTTTTATTACACAATGTAACCTACGCTAAAAGTTTTACCTTTACTAAGGGCCTGTTTTATAAAGCTTTAGTTGACTACGGGTTCACGAATCAAAGGGTTTTCCAAATCAGAATTACGGCAAAAAGTTTAGGTATGTGAATCATTTAATAAAGGTATCTAATCAAGTGCTTGACACAATAAATTTAACAGTTTAATTTTTACTTTACTTCAAATTACTTCAACATCGACTGTCGGTTACATTTATAATAATACAAAACTGGCCCGTCATTCAAACCAATTATTATAATAATTAAATAAAAAATTATAAAGGTACGTCCAAACGCAGGTTTGTGTTCACACGGACCGCCCACAATAAAGCCGACAGCCGCCGTTAGTTGTGGTCCGTGCGAGCACTATCGTGCGTTTCCATATAATAAATTCATAACCGCCCACAAGTTAACCAGCGTTTTATGCTGTGGTGTGATTCCGTAGTGGTATCTATATAGGTGTGAGTTAGGGCCGTAAGTTTCTGTTTCGACAAACAAGTTGCAACAATAACAGACAAAAAATTGTTCTATGTTAATTTAGTTTGGACGTAATCTAAGTACTTCACTAACAATGAGTGTTTTAATTCTAAACAATTTAAAATAAATTTAAACGGCATACTGATTACGATGACGACCATATAATAAAGCATTAACATATAAATAAATAATCACAAATACCAATAAATCTTATTTTTTTTCCAGTTAAGTAAATAACTATTTATTATCTAAATAATTTATTAAGATTGATTTTATTTTTTCGAGTAAGGCATTATTAATAAATCATTTCCTGTTTTACCACAAAACTGAACATAATCTCTTCTTCACATTAAATTTTAAGGAAGCATAAATTGCTTTATAATATATTTATGTCGAGAGCGAGTAACTCCATTTGTTAAGCCCGTAATTTATAGTTGAAATGCTAAACTAAATAGAAATCTTTCCCCTATTGAGCTACGTGATTAATTGTATAACGTCATTGGTAACAGAGCGAATATTTTTTGGAAAGCGATACAGTACGTACATATGTATGTCGAATACGTTACATGCTTTTAATGGGATGAATATAGGCTCGAAATAAATATCTGGTATCTATTATGTCATATTATTTTAACTTTATTTTATTAAATAGATTTAAATAGCAATAGTAAAAGTAACTAGTTAATCGTAAGTTTAATTATTTTTATTTTAAACTAATGATTTTCCTATTATTAGGTGTACAAAAAAGTTCTGAGCTTTAGATTTCATACAACCGAAACCACAATTTAAATTTCATGAAGTTTCCCGCCCTTTTGCGGGTTTACAACGTTGACATTTGGTCTTTGAAAATACCATGCGGTTTGACGTTTGATGCACATAACCTAAAAAATCAGTAGTGTTTACGATGGCAATAACTAAAGAGCATATTCGATTTTCCATCCACTTCGCGTTTCATCTCAAGAAAAATGCTGCTGAAGCCACTGAAATGATTTGTGCCGCATATGGAGAGAACGCTGTAAGTCACGCTACGTGTAAAAGGTGGTATACAAAATTTCGCCAAGGAGATTTCAGTCTTGAAGATGAATCGCGTGCTGGACGCCCTCAAAAGATTATAATTATCCTGTATAATCCTCAAAAGGCTGGGAACTTCTCCCGCATGCGGCGTATAGTCCAGACATGGCACCGTCTGATTACTACCTATTCCAGTCGCTGCAGCATCACTTGGCTGATACACACTTCGTGGCACTTGAAGACCTACGCAAATGCATTGATGACTTTATCGCCTCGAAGCCAGGGAGCTTCTATCATCAGGGAATTCGCAAGCTGCCCGAAAGATGGCAAAAGGTTATCGATGCAAACGGGGACTATTTCGTTGATTAATATCTTTTTGTTTGTTTTTAAATAAATATTGAATTTTACAAAAAAAAGCTCAGAACTTTTTTGTACACCTAATAATATCATAAATAACTAATAAAATTGTAAGTTTTACGCGTCTTTTTTCAGGAATTCCCAATTTTTTCCTAGATCCAGTTTATCGCGTTATTATTTTAAATATAAAGTTAAATTTTTATTCAACCGGCTAAAATATTATTGCTATCGTTATTTTCAAAATTATGTAATAAAATAAATTTAGGTAGGTACCTTCAAGTTAATATGCGATTTCTAGACTTTGTGAAAGTTGTCATACTCGTTTTATTAATAAAACAATTGAGTCCCCAAGATATGTTTTGTTTATTTTGGCGGCATTCATAAATAAATAAACTCCATCAAAGAGAAAAAAATATTATTCGAAATTGTATCGATCCAGTTGTTTAACACTATTTAACAAATTTATTTATAGCAATATAAATGTACGGTTCATGTTATCGATTAAATTAGGTACAAATACTACTTAATTGCGTTTATAAGGGAACATGCAAACTTCCTTTAGAATTGACCTTTTTTTCCGGTTAATTTTATTTGACATGAAAATAGTTAGTACTTCAACGAGCGTTTCCATGGCCATAAAGACCGTCCCTTAGAATATTATTTTTTTTACATCTTGTAAATTATAAATAAGTTTAATTGACGATTTCTTTTAGATAGTTTAGTCCACATTTTTATATGAATTCCATGATATTTTAACAGAGCAACGCTTTGTTAGTTATAGATGTAGAATAATCATTCTAATATCTATAATTATAATGCATTGTTATTCGAAATTTGTTTAATTTAATTAATTCATTTATTTAGTAAGTAATAGGTATCTTAATTTTTCAGTTCATGCTTTCAAAAGTTAAGTTACTGCTAATTCCATACCGAAAGTTTAGTAGAGGGTAATGCAATTCTAATAGAGAAAATTAACATAACGATACCAGTTTTGCTTTTACCTCCAGCTATTCCCGAAGTAGATAACTTTAAAACGTCCCAAACAATACATCAATCAACATATTCTCTTATAAAATGCCTGTTAAGTTAAACGATTTATACGTCATTACAGCGAAATAGGTTTTTTTATGCTACACTAATCCGTCTGCAATTCTTATTTCGTGACTTTTATTCTTATTCCAAATAAGTATCTATATGATTTTTTTTATTGATTTTTTTACACTGTATGCTTTAAAAATAAAAACATATTTATAATTACCAAATGAAATTTCCAATTTATCCAATCAGTAATTTATTTTAGTTTCAAAATATTACTCTGTAGTTAAAATTAGAAATATATTTAGCAACACCATGTTCGGTGTAAAACGGATTGCAGACATTGTTCCATTTGTTCTTGTGCATTTTTAGTTTTAAAGTTTCTGAAGTTTTACCTAAAAAATTTTAAGCTAAAAGATCGACTATTCAAAATCATCACTAAATAATTGATTGTCTAAACGAATTATATAAAAGAAACCAGGGCTACACGATACAGATACTAATTATACATAGATATCTATCAACAACTAAGTATTTAAAAATGATTTCTTTGATACAACGAATTACTTTCAATTGGATAGGTACCTATTGGCAAAGCACATCGTGATAGAATTAAAAAATATCTGGTATATAAAATTTTTTAAAAAAGTACTATAAACTGTTTCAGACAATATTGTTAAATTTCGCTTAGGTATAGCCATTTGTAAACACCTTTTGTTTAATATTTTTCAACAAATTAAGCAATTCACGAAAAATAAATTTTATTATTTAAACTATTATTTTATTATGTAAATACGAAATTTGATACATGTGGATACCTACCTACTTATCGTTAGATAAATCTATTTAATCATCTGGAAAAGTGTCCTATTATATTCTCCTGCACCTTAACATGACTAATATTTTGATTAACGCTTATTGTTAGTAATTTCACCATGTATTTTATTTAATAGATAATGTACCTATCTAAATTTCGTAAATGAAACATAAGTACTTACCGATGGATTCCACGTTTTCTGAATTTTATTTGGGGTTTTATTTCCAGGTTTATTGGAAGGCTTAGTAGCAGGTTTATTAACAACGTGCGATTGTCTTTGCGTCTGTTCCATAATTTGATGAATTAGATCGAGCTGTTGTTTAGTTAATCCATCATTATTTCCCCCATTTCCGCTCTAAAAGAATTCGCGAGATTACAAACAAATACAATTTTAACACTTTCGAAAAGATTAGATATCGATGTGATTAATGTTAGTTGCAAGGGCGGGTAATAGTGAACTTATCTCATGTAACTAATTTGTAGAATATATCTTTGTTTCTGTAAAGCCGATTTTTTACGAGGAATAATACACCTGCTCCTAAATCACAGTTGAAGACACCAATTTGTAATACTTAGGAAAATAATGTTAGGGCACACCGGCCTCGGAGTAATCCCTATAATAATGGTCAGGTTGGAAAAGTTACAAATTTGTACTTAAAGTTGCATGCGAGGATACACTTTTTCGAGTAAAATTCTATAAAAAATTGACATCACGCGATATATGTATGTATTATCAAATAATGTACAATTTTTGCAATTTTATATTAAAAATTAAAAATGTGTATACACATACATTATATAATTACGTATTTATGTACCTACACATATATATCAAATCGCGTTGTTAAATTTTAAGTACCTAAGCATGGGCACATTTTATTTTCTAAATTTTGAATTCAACATGTCTATTTACCTATTAACTCAGATAATCTTAAAGCAAAGGCATGCAATCAAGGCAAGTTGTGTTTATTGAACGCTTATTAGGATGTGCAAGGCACATGGTAGACTTGTATCACTTGCAAGGACTGCACTGTATTTAGACGTCAAGAATAAGTGCGTTCACTACAATGCATATCATTTATTATATCTAAATCTTAATTTAAAGTTAATTAGGCGTCTACTTACCTAATTAAATTTAAAGTTATATTTAAATTTATTCAATTTACTACTAATTATGGGAGAACTAAACCGCTTAGACAAGTAAATGTACATGATCAGGGAAGTACGCAGAAGTAAGTACATACGAAGAAAGTATAGATATTTATTAAAAGAAGAAATAGTGTAGGTAGTACACTAATTTGCAACGTAATTCGCTCCTCGTAGTTAATACTTACTGTATTGGTATCTATAGCACATACTATACCTTATCCAACCGGTTTGGCGATTCACGTCATCAGTAAAAACCTACTAGATTGTTTATTTGTAATTCGATTTAAAGTTTGGAAAGTGACATAGGTGTTCTATAGATGATTTACCTGTTCATACATTAAATGGTATAAAGAAATACTACAATTTATTAGAACTGTAAAAATACGAGGTACGAAGTGATAGCATTATATGAAACGTCATCATCTAGTAACCTTTTATTGATGACGAGATCGCCAGGCTGCTTAGATAGGTCATACGTCGATAGATTTTTTATGAAAGAATACGAACATATTACCTTTGCGGGTTCGGTAGCCAAGAGTTGTTGAAGCTGACTTTTCCCAGATGACGTTGACGTAGGAGGAGGTGCGTACTGTATACAACTGGAACCATGTGGAGAAGCAGCATCTCCGGATGCTGCGCCTTGTGCCGGTGACATTGTGGTGGTGTTTGCGCTTACCGTCGAAGAACTGTGATGATTTTCTGTGTGCCGTCGTAATGACCTCGCGTCACAGTACGATTTACCACAACCTTCCGCTTTACATTCGTACGGTTTTTTATTTCGATGGGTAAGCATGTGCCCATTTCTGTGGTAAAATGGAATTTTGAAAAAGCGACAGTAGATATACTGAAATATTAATGTTATGTATTCATATTTATAAAAATAATATGAATGAAATTATTTATGTGGACTCTATTTATTTAGAAATTAATTCTCGGAACTAAAGGATTTATTTATTCGGCAAAGTATAAATATTCAAACTTACAGGTGATCTTGACGTTTGAATGCTTTTCCGCACATGGTGCACACGTATTTTCGCTCGTCACTGTGAGTCAGCTTATGCTTGGCTAAGGCAGAGGCGTTTCCAAAGACCTTGGCACACACCTGCAATAGACGAAAAAATCGCATCTTGGCATTCACCCACAATTTACGCATTTATATCTTAAAAATGTAACCTTCGGGACTTACAATGTAGTGATGATTGTTAGAAAATGAAGCATCTGTGTTTTAATGAATAGATGTAAATTAGAACGCAATTTAAAAAATATACAGTAAAAAATAAGACACTAATTTAATGATATAATCGGTAATCGGTAATCGGTTGCTTTGGAAGAATCATAACCAAACATGAAATGTTTGGTTTTAACAAAAACGATTGAAAACTTGAGTTTTTATACCTACCTATTTGAGCTAAAATTTCTGCAAAATTGCACTTCTTGAATTTTGCTTTTGTCAAGTTAATTAAAGAAAATAATCGTAAATTAACATAAGCAGTTAAGGCAAATGATTAGGTACTTGATATCTATGTTTTTTTGTCTAAAACTGACAGACAGACAGTACGGACATGAGTAAGATCTGAAAAAAGATAAAATCTAATCATAACGTAAAATATAGGTATGTACATAATTTCAAGAAATAACAGCAAGTTATTTACTCTTAATAAGTACCTATCTACTTGAAGACAATAACGTAATTTAAGTAGGTAACATTATAGAAAAAAATGTATATTTATATCAAAAGTTTTTTATATTTATGGTACCCTTTATAAACAATAACGCAAATAATTTAACGATATAATAAAATACAAAAACATTCCGGAGCAATTATAATTTGAAAATAAATCCTTGCACCTGTTATTTCGCTACTCCAAATATTATTACGCTAATGACTCAATATCTGTAAGCTTGCCAAAAATTTAACTTTAGGCGCATTCATAATTTGTAAACAGACCGATACATAAAAAATAGTAGGTACTCGTTAGAAACATTTAAAAAACCGGTTGTTACGATTATAAATAACGAACTAGGTTATTATACTGAGGGCATTTATTTATATTACATTTAACCGGTTTAAAAGAGACGGCAATTTAGTTGGAAATATTTTTATACATTAAATAAGTTTTAAATAGTCTGGTGTATCTAATTTAAAATGTAAGCATTATCATTATATCTTTCATTTTAAACTATTTGATATAAATTATAAGAAAATCCCAAAATATCTAAAGAAATTTAAAATTGCACTGATATGCAGGGTGTCCATGGAGAATCTTTCGGGAACGTATAAACTACGTCAAAATGCTGCCACAAGTTTCTATATATTTTTTTGAGATATTCATCCTCAAAGTCGAAAAATAAAAATTAATTTTTTTATACAATATTTTTATTTTTAGTTGGAATTTAATAATTTTTGTTATACTTACGTAGTAAATGAAGATCTTTAAAATTGTGTAATAGGTTTTCTTTATATCACTTCAGACGAGTCACGGGAACACTCCTCAAAACATTTTAGAACTTTAAGTTTTTAAATTTTTAATGATATTTTCGAATTTGCCAGACATAAAAATTTTAGAATAAAAAACATACTCTACTTGTTGAATTTCGATAAAATGAATTATATTCGAGAAAATCACACTTACATAATAAGATACAGAGTATCCCAGATAATTGTTTTTTCGGATAAAGAAAGTAAAACTATAGAATTTGTGTCAATCTGATATTTAACATGTAAAATATTCTTTTCTGAAACTGCAACTATCGCAGACTTTTCGCAGGAAAATTTCATTAATAAGTGTGATTCATTCTTTTGTATGATTTTCTCGAATATGATTCAATTTATCGAAATTAAACAAGAGTAATTACCTTTCTTATTCTAAAATGACTGGGAAATCTGAAAATGACCTTTAAAAATTTAAACCTCTGAAAACTTTTGGGGTTAGAGAGGTTAGGGGTAGTAAATATTAAGAAACCTACTACACCATTTTAAATACCTTCGTTTACGCATGTACACCAAAAATTATTAAATTCCAACAAAAAAATTAAAATGATATGTAGAAAAATTGATTTTTATTTTTCAATTTTGAGGGTGAATATCTCAACAGAGGAGCGCCGTAAGAAACAAATTTGTAGGAACTTGTGACATTATTTGGCGTGGTTTACACGCTCCCAAGAGATTCTCCACCATTTCCTGGACACCCTGTATAAGATATGTATAATAATATGTATGTCATTATACAGAGCTAGTTGGGTAAAATGATTTTCACATTTTTCTCCTAAATGAGAGTAAATTGGAAGTAATTATCTATTATCAAAAATTATTTATAATAGGTACCTAAATTATTTTAGATATCCAAGGTTTTCTGTTTAGCTATCTACTAAGGGGCAAACACATCAATTTGTCGGCACAACCGACCAACTGTAATCCACAGGCAAGTCTTGTTTGTCCTAAAATATGTCCCGTTTAATTCTATTAAATTTTATAGGAACATTTATAAGTCGACGCATAATTATACACTTAAATAAATAAATATAAATATTCTGTAAAAAACTTTTGAAACGAATTGTTGAATTTTTAATGATTGCTTAAAATTTGAACTACAAAATTTATCGAACAATTCCATTAAATCTGAAATCGATTTACATATATATCATAAATAAAATTGTATAGGCGTTTAAAAATTGCAGGCCATATATTTTCTAAGCGAAATAGAAATTATCGAAGAAATTATAGAAAACTTGTTTAATAATGATTTATCAAAAAAACTCATTCTCGATAAAAGTTGGTGTATGGTCTAAAACCCAAAGTACAACCATCAAAAGTCCAATTTTATCGCAAATATACGAGTTATGTTCGAAAATATAAATTTGGTTCAAAATTAAAGTGTCCTTATTTTTGATACTGTCGAAAATTGTTATTAAGAATTAAAAACTACATTTAAATATACAGTCACAGCTATCTATATTGAAAAATCGCGTTTTATTAGTTTTTTTTTTAATTTTAAAATGCAAAATGTTGTAAGGTAAAAAATATAATTTTTCGTCAATTTGATACAAAATAATCAACCCGTTAGGTGCATAGGTAATTACGTTTTAGTTTATTTTTCCCTGTGCACTATTGATCAACATATTTTTTTATAATAGGGATCCCTCGAGATACCATCGCGAAATTGACTACTTATATTCTCAATTAGCGTATAGAAAAACATATTTTTTATGTCAAATGCGGCCTTCTCTCCCCTTCTGTTTTCTTCTTAATTTACCACGTTCAGTAAACAGATAGATACACCAATAACAAATTCATCTTGTATTCGTAATCGTTTTTACTGCAATCTTAATGTCCGGTGTTTTTTAAATCTATGTTACGATGCGACCAGATGTTTCAATCGATAGAGAAGTCGGAAAATGCTTTAAAAGTGATATAAATAATTGTCGAGAATGTCGATCGAATGTTTGTGTTTACTCAAACGGATGTCCAGCACCAACTTTATCAACCGATATTCTTCATAATGATTTATTTCTATCATTCTTAAACAATTTATCGACTTGTTGGTTAACATGTCGAGTAAACGTACCAGGTATGTACTTACATACCTAGCTTACAATTAATGAAAATTCTTTAGTGATTTATTTTATTATTACGTAAGTATGAATAATGATCGTTCAAATTTTATTCCGATGCACTTCATGAATAAAGGGTTATTGGATGACGACGTTTCACTCATCGTTAGTGGTGCCACGTTGTACCTACCCCGTATTTTTACAATATTTACTAATAAATCGTAGTCTTTCTTTACCATGTAATATATTTTCAGGTAAATTGTCGGTTGTCACTTTCTAAACTTGGAACTAAATTAGAAATATACAATCTAGTCATCATTTTATTGATGATATGCATCGGAATAAAATTTGAATGAACTATATCTAAATACTTTTTATCTTCGTCGATGTCATTATAGGCTTTTTCTTAACTAACTTACGTATTCATTAATTAATTGGGAATTTTTTTATTGCCGTCTGAAAGATACTTCAATTTAAAAAGAGAAAAAAAATTGAACTAGTGGTTCCTATAGTATACCCACCTATCGGTAAAACGCTTAAGTGGCGGCGGCCAACTTTACGACTTCATTACTCCTGTCCGCGGAGGAATTTTTTGCGCTTCTTACCTGAACATGTACATTCTAGACGTGTGTAACGATGTAAAAATTTGCACATTTGTATTAAAAGATAAAGTGTAATTTCTCTATGCTAATTAATCAACGTCGAGTTACCTGCTAGACTAAACTTGGTGAAGCTGGCACGCCGAAACTATCGATTTTACAGAAAAATAATAAAAACATAAATTTGTGGGCAATGTTTCCTAGTTTATTTTATCATATAGGCATTTTTATCATAAAATGAGATATCGCAAAGGAGATTTTGGTGAAAATTCTGTTAAAATTCCACATAACCTCATTAAAGTTTAAAATGCTATAATAATTATCATCTATTACCTACCTAAAAACTATATTTTTGAAACGTGCCTTGGTGCCTTACCTCCGACATACAAATATTTACAAATAACCTCTAAATTGTCTTTAATTTTTATTTTATGGTCATAAAATATTAATGTTCCATATGACAGGTTGTCCAAAATCAGTCAAGGTCGTTAAAGAAGACGTCAGGTGAAAAGCCAGCATGCACTGTAAAGTACTTACGATGGTGGTCACGGTTTCCACGTACTTACGGAAACATAAATCGATTTTTCTGGTGAAAAACATCGAAATGTTGTTACGAGATTTTAACAAATTATGTCTTTGCCTTAGATGCATAAGATAGTCAGAATAACTGATTTTCCAAAAAGTGGCGCTTAATATGTTCTACCAAAACGATATCGATATGTAGGTATATGTTTTAGGCGAACACTAAATATGAACAATAAGTAATCACTTTCGTTTAAATACTAATTGAAGTAGGTATACGTTCTCATAATGTAAAAATATAAATAGGTAGGTAAATACCTACATATACATATATATATCTGTATTAGGTACTACATAAATTAAAAATTAACTCCTTGCTAATGCTTAAATACATATGAAAATTTATTTGTTTGAAACCAAATTTTACAACTGATAATTAATGTGTAAAATGTTGAGATTAACGTTCGCTAATCGTACACCATAAAGCTTAGAAAATTTAAATTAACATTATTCGAGACTTATGTTTTATGAATGCCCGATTGTACGAGGCAATATTAATTCTAAAATTAATTCTTAAGTTAACCACGATCGTTAAAGATAACTCGGAATTAATCGCCTATTAAATCTAATGTTAGAACTATTCCTGTGTCAACTACGAGTTAAATCATAAAAAAATTATGCTACAATTTTTATATTATCTACATAATATATAGGTAGGTACATAATACTTACCCTACGTGATTGTGTATAGGTATGTACCTACTTACTTACAAACGAGGTCAAAATATGTACCTCGATTTCGAAATTTAAATGAAGTTTTTCCCACATTTTTCGCCTATTCTTATATTTTAAATGCCGTTCTGTTCGTAAATATGAATAATGTATTTGCAACAATGTAATAGGTAGCTAAAGCTTAATAGTTTGTAAGGGTTTTAAACACAAACTTCTGTCAAACGAAATTAACCAATTCGGAATGGTTGGTACGTCAATGGAGACCATCCAGAAAAATTCCATATGCGGTTGTGGGTTAATTAAAAGTTTATGTATATATTACAATAATTATCTATCTATTTATAACCCAAGGTGTAATCACTTAATAAATTTACAAAAATTAACTCATTTTTTTGTAGGTTTAATTCTGTTTTGTATACACCAAGCCCACGTAATAAAACGATATCAATAAATAAAAAAATGTAAACTTACTGAAAAAAAGTTGAGTCTTCTAGATACCAGTTCTGCATGGTGTTTATACGGTAATGTAATCTAAAATAATAACAACCAAAATATCGTAACGTATTGATTTTAGTCTTATTTCTTCTAGATACTTTTAATTAATTTATCTTATATTACTGGTTCGTTGTAGTACTCACTGTTTTCAACTGAAGTCGTTATTAATGACAAATATAAATTAATTGTAGGAAAAAAATTGTTTGAATTTTAGAAGTGAACAATATAATTGGAAATACAACGCAAAAAGTTTAATTAAGCAATTTACTCTATACTATAATTGCCGTTTATTTTAGATTTTATCACTGTAGATACCGTATAATCGAATAAAATAAAAAAATAAAATAAATGAAATAAGTAAACAATTCGAAATATTTAATACCCTATTAATTATTTATTATTATACCTATACTTACTTCTATTAATCGGTTAAACTACACAATAAAAGCTCCTCAAAAATGGAATGAAATGATAGTGAAATACGGTTATTAGTCAATCACCTAATTTTAATAAATATAATCTGTTTGTTTGCGTTCGTCAAATAATTAAAAATATTTTAAATTCCTAACGTTTCAGTATAATTATTCTAAGTATGTATATATCCTTACGGTCTACATAATGGTACATTTTATTTCTTAATTGTCTAACAAAACAGCCGGTCGTTAAGCGAGAAGTTCATTGTTATTTTCATTTTTAGCTAGGTATCTGCTATAATATCAGCAATTTTGGACTTAAATTATTGTAGATGTACCTGCTTATTAACAAAATTAGTATCGTTAAAGTTAAATAAATTTTACTACCTACTGTATTAAAAAAAAAAAAGTATAAATATACCTGACACTGTTGTGGACCCTGCCTATTAGGCGAGGCAGCTTTGGGCCGAGGTCGTTTTACTGCTAATTTGACTACTTCGCTCCCGTTTCCTATTGATGCTTTTTTATCTTCAGTTGTTGTCGATACTGAAAAAAAAATTCTAAATACAATAAGTGCGGCATAGAAAATCCGGTAACGCAGTCGGGAGATGTAGTTTAAACATGTGGGCGTATTTTGTGGGGGGTGTGACTTTCTGTTTGAATCACTTAAAAACATGTTGGAAAACGAAAAGTTTTGAATTACTTGATTAATAACTATAATATGCACGTTACTGAAAATATTTGTCTGCTTTAGTTGTACGGGTTTGCATATGAAAGTTTATATAATTGAACTTGTAACGTTTTTATAAGTGCGAATCAATATAAAAATTCGCCACAAAAATTTGAATATTTTCAACAGACCCCTGTTGAATTCGCCCACCTATTTTATTTGGGAAAGTTAAAAAGGAATTAGTACATATTGACGAATGTACAATTGCTTTTCATTTTAAAGAGCATGCAAACATCTAGTTATTTACAAAAGGATCGAAATCGCTATATAATTACGCAATTTTTCTCGTTACTATGTGTGATATGGTCGACGTTCCTGATTTCAAATTCTAATAAAACATGCTAATCGTTTTGTAGGTCATGCATGTAATTTGAAATTGATTTTGCAGTTGCTCGCATTAAACATCCCTACGTACGTGACATAATTTGAATGTTCATGGTCAGAACGTTCTCGTGTTTCAGGTGCAACTGAAATGAGTCAAAAAATGTCAGCGCAACAACTAAATGTAGATAACGGTTTTTATCATTTCATGCGGGCCACCTATTTCTGAAATACGGTTGGTTCTATGCACATGTTAAATTTACACAACGACGAGCTAAATAGAATTTTGTTAGATTAGCAGAGATTGTTGGATATGAAATGACGACAAACGTTCTGTACTGAAAACGATAGGTACAAATCGTAAATAATAAAAGCAATCGATGAACGTATGTATGTGCGCACCATCGAAACTGCTACCTATAGATTTTTTCCTGCAAATCATTTATATTGTATCTAATAGTAAACAGCGCTTGTTATATAATAGATGAATGTTTGTAGAATGACCGAAATATGTAAATCGTATTCAATATTAAGCATAAAATTTCTAACCTTGATAATTTTAAATATTTAGTCACATAACCTATTACAAAATTAATTAATTGAGTGGTATGTAAATGTATGAACGTACGACTTTTTTTATTATTATTATTATTATAAATAAAGCAAATTATTTAAAAACTCAAAAGTAAAAATCATCAAATCAAAAATCATCGGAATCTTTTAAAAATAGACGATTAATGTAACACAAATTATTATTTCTAATATTGTAAGCCCTGTATCATTTAATTTTGTACCCTGCGCGTCATACAAATATGGTATAAGTTGCGTGAGTCGAAAATCGTGTTTTTTTAGTTGTATAAGTCCATCTTTCTTGATGTATCCGTATTAATAACTTTTGTAGTACTTCATATTTAATATCGTTTAGCAATATTAAGCAATTTTTCAAAATTACATTTTCACGTACGTACCTATCTTGAAATCTCCGGATCTATCTCCCAGATTGATCTTTGTCCTGGATCTAATCCGATTGCGAATTCTCTCAATATTATTGAATCATATAAATTATGATACAAATTTGATGTATAATTGTGCAATATTTTCAATAAACCGCTGCATACAAGTGTAAACTTAATATTATACCTACATATGCATACGTAATTTGTACCCACTTATGTATAGGTTAAAGCCATTAAAATGTTTTGGTAAAATATATCTTGGTGTATATTTTATTACAAAAGCGATCTGTGTGAGTGAGGAGAATTCCCAGGACAAGTGTTAAGGTGCTGATGCAATAGTGACCGTTTACGTTACGAGATTTATATTGGGTACATGTGAAGTTGAATTGGTCTATCATACTACCTATATTGCTTATATTTTCTAGATTTCAAAGAATAGTCTTTAAATATTTTCGGCAAAATCGTCAAAAAGTAGGTATTCGAAAACTTCGCTAATATAAAAACGAATATTCAAATTCAAATTACGTAGGTAGATATTCGAAATTGAATAAAAATCAGTTATAAGGTAGATAGGTACTTGCAAACCGTGTGGAGATTTCATCATAATTTATTTTAAGGGTGTATGAAAAACCATTTTTGGTAGAATTTATTTTCTTGTATGTCTAGATCAAATAATGCATTGTTTAAACTTTTGATTAACTTTTTTATTATTCCTTATTTGTTTTTAAATAAAATCCTTATTAATTTTTTTAATTTTGTTTATTTAAAAAAAAAGTAATTATTAGGATTTTAAATTGTAAGAACAACCAAAACATTTTGTAAAACAAGAGAAGTAGGTAGGTATCTAATTATTATTTTAAAAAGAAATAGTCAGATAAAAAGATAATATTTCTTAAGTCTATTTCTTTAGGTAGATACCTACGATTAAAAAACTGCATTGATATTCAAATCATGAATAGGTATGTTAAAAAAAAAAGATTACAAGTTGTACTACTTATTGTTGATATTGTTTAGAAAAACAAAATCATTTATGACGTTCTCTAAGAAAGTGAAAAACGATTACATTTACGCTTTAGTCGCCATTAGTGGGTGTTCATACCTACCGGTTTGAAATTACCTGTAATATACCTTTAACAGTACCTATCGAAAATAGGCTTAATCCATAGGTCGCGGATATTAAAAGGCTTAGGTGGATACAGACATATTTTTTTAGATTAATTCACACTCATGGCAGATCATCGCATGTAAATAATTTTTACTCATTTTTTAACTTGTTTTCTGGGAACTACCTAAATTTTTATTAATTTGACGTAAAGACTGGGTAATTAATTAATTACGAAACGATAAAAAAATCTAACAATAAGTCAGTTATTTTTATCTCGTGCCTTGTGTATAAAGTGACATCGAAAAAATGTCCCGTTTGCGCGTTCGGTTGCAAAGATCGAGCGAATGCAATATTATTGTCGTTTGTGTTTTTCTCATATTCATATACAATCCACTGTTATAATAATGAAATGCAATGAACGAAACACTACTAAATACTAAAAATAACACGGTCTTTGCTATATAAATAAATAATTATCGTCCTCATATACATATACCTACATACTATACAGTCGATAGTATAGGTAGGTACCTTATGTTTCTTTAAAGAATACACACCTATCCGACTTTATTATATTTGGAAGTTATCAAGCGAATTTTGTTTCTTCGGTTGTTCGGCGCGTCATTCGATTCGAAGGAGGAAAATAAAATAAACCAAATCTTAAAATGAAACGACGGAGACGTTTTAAGTTCTACAAGATGGAAACTGCTGACTCAAGAAATAAATCTACTTAGTAAACGACGGATGCATTTGGAGCAAAAACATCTCTAATTTACCTACGTCAGGAAAGTATGAGGAATTGGAGAGCATTTATTGATATTGACACACGTCGCTTCTCTCGCAGCGAGTAATGGAGTGCCGGAGTTAGCGCAAACAACTTATTTCCACCGGGAATTGTCAACAGAAGACTTCATCTCATAACTCAATTTTTGCACTCGCGTTTATCACAACAACCTGCTGAGTGTGATATACGAAACACCAACTCTACCTACCACTGCGAAAAACTAATTTAGAAAGTTCTTACTGATACTAAACGAACACAGTACATAATATTTCTTCGGTCTAATTAAACTTTTATTAAGTTTTAAAATACATTAAAAATCTATTCGGCCAGCAAAATAGAAAATAACAATTAGTTAAAAAAAGTTGCGTATTTAAGTACATAATAGGCAAAACTTAAATGTTTACTTAATACTGTAATACTTATTTGATTGTAATCTTAGATATATCTAGATACCTGTGTATGTTTAAGTGTCAAATTCTAGCAATTATAGGCACTTATAACATTAATTTTTGCGATCTACCGTTACTTAAATAAAACTTAAACTAACAATTTATTAAATAGGTCGCATTAAAATGTTGTAGAACATTTGTTTATCTTTCTCAAATTAATTAGTTAAAAATTAGATGGATTTATGTTATACCTATAAAAGTAAACATCGTTTGCATTAACATAAACTAATACCCAACGAAACTCTTGGTTAAATATGAAATTAATATCTATAGAAACACAATCGTATATACCTATATTATAGAGAAAATAATTACTTAAACAAGATTAAAATATTTCATCAATGTTAAGCTCGAGTTCGAAGTTCAAATTTTCGAAAATTTTAAAATTGCCCAGAATTAATTCTAATATGTAAAATAAGCAGAAACTTAGATGAAGAATATTTTTAATCACTTTATGCTTCATCTAGTTTGTGCTTATTTTGCATATTAGAAGTAATTCGGCACGATTTCGAATTTTTTGAAAATTGAACTTCGAATTCGAATGTATGGCCATGTTGCCCACGATCAGAATTCGAACTCGTCTTTATTTATGCTATCCTTTTTAAACTAGGTTTGGATTCCGTTTGAAAAAAATTGTTCATTCTCATTTTACTTTATGATAGATAAATAGGTAAAGTTCAGATTTTTAAAAATTCGGGTTCTGTTTAATAAAATTTATAGTTGGGTAGTTAGGTATAAAATAATATATTTTACATAAGTTCCAAATTTTGCATATTTTATTATTTTATGATAATTTATAAGTTTTATAGAACATCAACCACGTTATGTTGCTCGCTTTATTACACTTTGAAAATGTTAGTGTGTTGTAAAATAGTATAATGATGTAAATATGACGGGGGCATTTAAATTGTGAAGAGTAGATAACACTGTTGCCTGAATTTTAAGTCGTAAAGCAAGCAAATATGATTCCAAAGAGACTAAAACTTTTTAATCAGGTAGGTAACAGGGAAATCTTAACTATGCATTTTTTCCTTGAATTCAGTTTTCATTAATTATAACAATAATTTATTCATAAGTTAACAATAAAATTATAGAAATTAATAGATAATAATCTAACAATAAGTTTAAAAATTTTCAATAGTTTATTAACACATTTCGTGCTGTCATTATCAACAGAAATTTTATTTTTAAACTACCTATTTAAAATATCTAATTGTAAGTACCGATATTACTAAACTTTTTGTCTCTGATTCTTGAATTTTACCCGTCAGACACTGAGACTCGGTGATCCTTAGAGTTTTCTGGATAATTTCCTCTACAGTTTATATATTCAGGATATTTTAGTTTATCTTTAGAAGGTTTCGGTACAAATGGATTTCAGTACATTAAATATGAAATACAGTTAGCTGACGAAGATTAGGAATCACTGTTCTTAACTATTTTTGATACGAGTTAAGGAGTGTTTACGAATTATTTGAAACAACTGATTACTTATACGTATAAAGTACAAACAAGTTTATTTCGCAATTAAAATAAATTTAAATGGGTAGATATTGGTATTGGATTATGATTAGTAATTTATTGTAAAAACATCTCTACAGACACCTAACGCTTTTAATAAATTTTATTAAAATAATAAATTACCAAAAAGTATCGAGGTAATAAAAATTATTAGATATTATTTCTATTAATTTTTTTGTTATACTGAATTTCATAAGCTTTTTACAAATATGTACTTATATGACTGCACCTTTTAAATAAAATTGTAATTTATTACGAAAATACAATCTAAATTTGCAGGGCGGTAAATTGTCGCTAAATGAAAAGATCATATTATTTTATAATTCATAACTTTGACGAATTTTGTTGAATACTTATCTCATAATCGTCAACAATTTAATGGTGTGTAGGTATATAATAGATTCTTGTACTGTATTTACTGAAAATAGAAACAAAATAGATTTTCTTCGCCGTATTTGTTCTTTTTTACTTATATCTCTTAACTATTGTTGCAAATTACATTAGTTTTAAAAATGTAAAATGCATCTTGAAGCTACTATTATAGAAATAAAAAGTTCTGACGGCAGAGTTTGAAAGCTTATATCTCAAAAAGTACCTAACGGATTTCACTCAAACAAACTGCTTGCTAAAGATACTTTATTCCTACGTAATTATGCGTAATCTCATAATTTTACAAAAAAGCATCAACTTACTACAGCAATATATGTTTTAAAAAACCTGATTTTTATTCGTATTTAAAAAACGCCTGGATTCATAACTAATTTATAATTGGTGTTGTAAAAATGTAACTTTATTATATGCAGAAATAATTTTGACATTAATTTTGAAATACCTACCTTACAAAATCTACCAAACGGCTTTACGTACAAAACTGAAATTTTCACTGTGAAATATCAAATAGTGGATGAATATCCAGTAAAATTTTATGCAATTTGGCTCCACCGTTTTTAAGATATAAGCTTTCGAACTCAGCCACCAGAACTTTATATTAATTCTATAATAGTTTTACAAAAATAATAAGGGATTTTAAAATTAAAGTCGGTTGTTAAAACATCACTTTCGACTACATTATAGGTAGTAAGATTTTTGAAATCTTTAGAATCTTTTGCTTGTAGGTAGGTATAACTGCTGAACTTATACTTACTAGTTAAAAATTTGATTGAGCTTAACCAGTGAAAAAAACTATTCAATATATTTTCTTTAAATTAGTTTCACGTACTACCTACTCGCTTAAAAAATCGATAGAAATAAAGTAATCGTCGAGTTAATCGCAGGTAACAAATAAATTAATTTTAGTCACTTGGCGCTGGAAAGTCATTCAGTCTTTTCCAATTTCACGTAGGAAAATCAAATAAGAGTTGGAAAAAGGAAAATAGAATAAAACAGAGCCGAGATTCTCATTCGGTTCAACAGGGGCACTAATGACTGTGGCCACCGGAAATAAAGCAAGGCCGTGTCGTATTCTGACCGGAATAATGAATGTCAGCCGGCACCCTTTGTGACTCGCTTTTAAAGCAGTTCTGGATTCAATTTTTAGCGGCAAGCAATTGCCCCAAGTTAGAAAAATGATTCGAAAGATTCGTAGTATCGTCTTCATCTGAAGCGCTTGTTTAATTTCGCAATTGTACGTTTTAGAACGCGGAAGTGAGTTTGCTTTCGGCAGTGCAGCGCCCGCAATATCTGACAATCAAATATTCATTAGCTCCGTACTGCAATTTGCCTGGTTTCAGTTGAACTCAACAACTTTAGAATCATATTAGAAGTTTTCAATGAGCGAGGAAATAAGATTTGAAGCGATGTGAGTTTTCAGACCGGCTCAAATAAAGAACGAACCGCGGCCCTTAAATCTTTTGTCATTTTACTGATATGTTTATATATACAGATATCGCTCTTTAAAAGAAACTTTCGAATCGATCAGTTTTCTTTTAGTTTCTTACGCGATTTTAAACTGTCATACAAAATTTCCGACAGCAATTGTCACCACTTACTTATATGATATAGGTATAGGTATCCATTATAAAATAACCAACAATCAGGATATTCAGGATCACGAATAAATAATCGACAAATTATGTACAATCTATAACGTCGTTCTTTTTACCTGCGGCTTTTTAATAAATATTGACGTTATCGTGTTTTATGGTTATACTATTCAAAGTTAGATTATCGCAGAAATCCTCTTATAATTATATATAAATAATTATAAATATTAATATAATAATTAATATTATAATTATTAATTATTATAAATCCCTTATCAATTAAAACAAAAAACTTTCTATCGGGTTAAGCGCATCACTTAAAAAACTATTAGACAATTTAATCTGAACGCGTCGATTTTTATTCTCCACGTAGAATTAAACATCTCTAAAATAAATTCTATCAAATTAAAATATTCTTATAAAAGTACTTTTTGCAAGGCAAACTAATTAGAATTTCATTTGTATTTTCAGCGACTGAAATAATACTGAATAGAAATTACAATATCTATCGAACACAAAGAAATTCATAGCCACGAGCAACTACTTTAAATAAAACATTTAGTAAATTATGGGGCGGTGTACGTATTTATGTCTTTATATTAACATTTTGCGGCCAATTTATCTTAAATGTGCACACCGAGAGCACAAAATCTAATTCGTTAAATGCGTTTCGAAAGAATCACATCTCACTAGTAGATGAAGCAGGATATTGATTTATTTCGTTGGTCTACTTCTAACTATATTTATTGCCGTTTTTCATTCAACATTATTCGCAAAATAAAGCACATGTTACAAAGAGCTCATCCATATGCAATGAGTCGACTATATTGGTGGGAGGTGGGCACGAGATTGAGTTTTCTTATCTCCATCGGTTATTCATCCACGAAGATCTTAATTCCGAATTTGTTTTTTAAAGAAGAAGAAAATCGTTTTTAGCAGGTATAGCTATCGTATATTTAAAAACCCGAAGGTAAGATAAATTTTCTCTAGATTTTCGTAAAATGTCTTTAATAATACACAGAACTAGTTAGGTACCTGTATTTATTGTCATTTTAAATCGTACTCCGTTAATTAATTTTATCCACGGCGTTTGGTAATGGGAGATTGGGTCATTTCGTGGCGTTGCATTATCAATTTTCTATGTTTTTTTATCTCCTACAGACAAGGGCAAGCGTTAGATACCAACATTTTTCGTACACAAAATGAATTTCAAACAAGGAGCTGAGTAGCTTCGTGAGGTTTTTGGTTTCCCTCGAGTTACACTACGCTATGAATGCTAGATTTTATTGCCTACGTGTGCCTACTATTTGATTTTCGTATTTTCAGATTGTAATCGTATTTTAGAAATCTACAAAAATTAAAATACCGGTACGATTAGTTAACTTTTGAATGCATAAAGTTGGTTTTCGGGTTTGTTGTTTTTTCTATCTAATTGTCCACTTAGAAAATAGAAAATATTTCTTAATACTTTTACAAATTATTTTGTATAAACTGTGCAAGATTGATTAGGTACTTCATTTTAGAAAAGTTTGGATTAAGTAGTGATCATAATTATAAAGATATACCTATCTAGTTAAAATTAAATTTCAGTATGTTTGTTTAAAAAAGGCAAAACTTTCTCTGAAGTCGTGTTCTTTAGAAGTAGCTCAATAATTTATGATGAGAATTATTTTTTAGACTGTTTGTCTATTAGCAAAATTTCTATTTTTTGTTTGGTTCCTTATAGACCTATGTTACATTCGGAAATTATAAAATATTGAAGTTAATTCAGGAACTAAAAGAAGTTATTTTTTGTGTTGTTTAGGATATTACGAATGTTTTAGATAAGTCGATACTAAAAAGACCTTACAAAAACCTTAGTTTAATTTCCAAAAATGTTGCGAATTTGATTGAGAATTTTAAAACGTACTGAGGAATATTTAGGTAAATACCCGAAATTAGTCCCAATTTAATTAACTTTTTACAAAATGTCTTTCAAAATTCTAATTTAACCCAATTGAGGTTAAACAGAAGCAATCAACAGAGCTCTTGGTTGCTTTCTTATTATACGAGTTAAATTACACCTACAAATAGATATAGCACGTATTATAATATTAATGCAATTATTGCATTGTGTTACAGTATTAATCTACTTGAATCAACTTAACTAAGTAAATTGTAATATCTAAATAATACTTACATATAAATTATTTGTTTATCATAATGAAAATGGGAATCGTTTAGGTGTACGACATCATTTAATTAAAAATTGATAGTAAGTAATACCTATGTTATTTATAATTATTATCGTGTGACATATTTACTAATAGGTTTGTACATTTAGGTAGATACATATAAGAGCTGCTATTAAATAAAAAACAATGTAGCAATTTTACGTTTCTTTGTATTCGACAAATAAGCCTTAGGGATAATGCCTTAGTAAAAGTATAAGAAAGTTAGGTTGAGCGTTCTAAGGTTAAAGTGTACAAAGTGTTAATTAGTAAGAAACTTGCACGAAGAAAGAACATTTACAAGTTTGGTTTTGAAAGGTTTATTGAATAGAAAAAGGTACCCTACAAGAAAGTTTCTTTCTTAGATTTTGATTAACAGTTAAATGTGAGATGCTTGTTAGTAGTTATTCTTTTCTCTAAATCGAAAGTAAATTTAGAAATTTTTTTTCTAATCAGGTAAAGGATCGTTAAAATAATTGATAGGTATGTACCTATAATATTTAATTTTAACTAAATATAAAGGACAATTTGAAATTAGCTTCTTATTAGGAGTCTCATCATCATCCTTGAAATCAATTAAGTTCCAAATTACAATTGGCCCATAAACTCGGTTTATACTTATAAGAGTGAAGTTTAAAGTAGGTGCACAGCGGCAGCTTCGTTTAGTTGAGGTAGTATTTTCTTTTAAGATGCTCTATATTTTATATCCTATAAAATATCTAATCTACGTAAAGTACTAATTAAAGTAAATTTTATTTCAACTTAATGTTGAAGTAAATGTGATATTTTCAAGAAGATACGCCGATCATAATAGAAAGCAGAAATTATACATAAAAATAAAACTTAACGCTTAATGATATTGCACAGAAAAAATAAAACACACACGAAACAGTGGTTTTTTTTTAGCATTTTAAAAGTATGTACGCACTTATAATCTATAATATTATTTATGGCCTATCCAAACCTATATGCAATTTACGTCATCAAAAAAAAAGTTACTAGATTGTTTATTTGTAATTCGGTTTAAAGTTTGAAAAGTGACATATTCTATAGATGATTTACCTACGCACATATTAGATAGTATAAAGAAAGACTACAATTTATCAGAACTGTCAAAATACGAGGTACGAGGTGACAGCACTGTGTGAAACGTCATAATCTAGTAACCTTTTACTGATGACGTGGATTGCATATAGGTTTGGACGAAGTATATCAATTTTATTTAAAATAATCACCATTTCGTAACAAGTATATACACACACAAACCTAGGACTTGTAGTACCTATTGGCGAACAAGTGTTCCGCACTTAAACAACGATATTTTATTAGAGGAGTAGTCCGTTTGATGGATTTAATTGATTTTAGGTACCACAAAATCACCCGTATAATATAATACAATGGACCATGTGATTTCGTAGATACGTATAATATCATTTTTCGTCGGGAAATTAGACGAATAAGCTGATCAGAATGTATGCATTATTCTGAACAGCATAAGCATTTTCAAATTTTTAACTAATCGATTGGTTTATAATTTTTTTTTCGCTTTCTTTTAGTCGATCCTAACGGTTCATTTCCTTGGGTTTTAGAGAAATTATTACAGAGGTAAATACGTACCTACCTAAAATGAATTTAGATTTTTTTGCCTTTTGAATCGAGCTATTTGTGGTTACTTAGAGAAAGTCTACCCCTATCGATATCGCTATACGTTATCGTAAATAAAGTATATCACAAAGTCCCCTAAAAACAAATTATAATTTAGTAGGTATCTAAAGTTTTTATAGGCATGCTATATATTTTTTAAAAAATTACTTTTTACCTTCTTTTTATGATCGACTAATAGTTTACTGAAATATTTCTCCGTTACAGTCATGTCGTAGATATAACTTTTTTTGTCTGTTTAATGCAGCGAAAAGCCTTTCCTTAATTACATTAACATACCATGATTTTCTAATAAAGCTTGCGTATTATATCCTTATGTCAAATCAATTAATTCCGATTAATATCCAGGAGAGAACCAACCACAAAGCTACAAAGCTAACACAATGGCAAATACGCTTTGTCCGCGGGGTTTCGCCTATTCATTACGACCCTACCTTTGTATACATGTATGCCAAATGAAACCATGGCATAATAATGCTCAGCAGTTATATGTATGTATAGTAAAATTTTGCGCACGGCACTTATTAAGGAAATCATAAAACGTTACTAAATTTAATTTCAAAATACAAATGAAATCACACACCTGCTTCATTTTCGGCGGGGACGCCCAAGCTGTTGGAATTATCGTTGATGAAGGCCTCAGCGGAATTCGTAAACGTCTGCGGCGATAAGGTTAAATCTGGCCCACTGGAAGAATCGAATAGGTCAAAGGTTGCCGTTACTCCTTCCGTTGCTCCTGGAACAAAATTATTTTATTTTAAAATTTCGTAGAAACAGTACCTATTACAGGGTGTTAGAGAATTAACATCGCGGGAAAAAAACTACGGGCAGGTAAGATTAAAACAAATAAAAACCTAAATAAATTTTTTTCCTAAAATCAATAATTTTCGAGTTATTGTTATTATTAATTTGATAATCGTCTTACTCGGGTATGTTCCCTTTAAAGATTTTTAAGAACTCGGAAAGTGAAACTGACTGTTAGGTCAGCAGCTAAACAACTGTACTCTTTAATTTATGGCCCCCGTTGTAGGGGAGTGCCGATTGTTGTGGATATTTTCATTTATGAATGCAATTCCTATTTTCGGTTTACACGTAAAAGTTAGATTACTTTATTTAACATAATTAATAACATGCCTGTTTTTGGAACAGTTACGTTTAATATTGAGAGGCTTGAACTAAAAGGGGTACCGGTACTAGTTTTATGATTTTGAGAAATTTCGAAGGGCTTTTAAAGTATAATTAAATGCAAATAGGTACTTTATTTTTTGGTTTCTTACCAAACATAAGGACCTAAAGCAAAATTTAAAAACTAAACATTCTATATAGACGCAATGAGTGTTAGTAACTTTCAGTGTTATTTCGAGTTTTTTATTTTTTTTTCGAGTTATTTCACAAAAATTAATTAGAAATTTTATTAGAACAACACATGCATTTGTAAAAGATTAAAATAAAATGAATAATAAATAGCTACTTAGGTATCTACTTAAGAGCCATCCGTACCTATTTCTCTTATGGGAGTTAAGTTCCGCACCCATATCTTCGGTTATAGAAAAGATATCATAATGATTCTAGTATCTATTTTATCCTTAGACAATTGCCTACAAATTGGTTTTGTATTTTGTCGATTTTTAACTTTGAAGTATGTAAAATCATCAGGTAAATACGCAAGTATAAATGGAGCCAAAAAGTTACTGTTTGCTTAAACCAATCTGTAGATTATTTTTGTAAAATCGATTGGTGCAAACCAAATGTTAAAATTTTAATAAACAACGTCGTTATCGATGCGGAACTTTTTGATTCGGTTCGATTTTAAATGTTCTCTCCGA
Source organism: Rhagophthalmus giganteus (assembly GCA_036326145.1). Lineage (NCBI taxonomy): Eukaryota > Metazoa > Arthropoda > Insecta > Coleoptera > Rhagophthalmidae > Rhagophthalmus > Rhagophthalmus giganteus. The sequence goes on from JARFJA010000001.1 coordinate 55,547,444, forward strand.
GTTTGGTAATTTATGACAGGAATTAAGTCAGTATTCACAAGATCGTAAAAGAGACCCTAAGCTAACCGGCTCGCATTTTACCCTGTTGTCGAATAGATGGTTGATTTAACTTGACTGACCTGAAAGAATTATTTTTGTTGTTGTATATGTATCGTATGTTTTCAAGAGCTCATTACTGATACATATTTATTCACTATCCAACTTTACACTGAATTTCTCAAAAACCGATAATCTGATAATTTACTACATAATAATTATTATTATGTTTATTCAAAACCAGATTAGTGTCCGTACATTTTAAGTTTTCAATTTTGCAAAAATTTGCAAATTAAAAAAAAACCACAAATACTGCAAATACAGTAAAACATTTGTTGTATAATACGCTGTCAACACATTTTCCGTCACTAAAACTAGAGAAAAGCATTAATTTGAAAAGAAAACCATGTGGATTATTTATTGACCCAGATAAATTTTATCTTGGAGCATCACCGAATGGTAATCAGCAAGAAACTGAAAGTATCGTAGAAATTAAATGCCCCTTTGTTACTTTTAAGCTAAATCTTACACCGGAGGAAGCCATCCGTTAAAAAAATACATTTTGGAAATACCAAGAGGATGGTAGTTATACGATTAATCAACTTCATGATTGGTATTTTCAAATACAGGGGCAATTACGTGTGATTCAGAAAACGAAGTGTATTTTGACTGTCTGGACTGGAGTAAATAAAATAAAAATTGATTATGTGGAAAAAGACAACGATTTTTGGAACACAAAAATGAAAACTAAATTAGATTACTTTTATAAACATTTTCAACTTCCAGAACTTATAGATCACAGAGTGTGCAGGAATATGTCACTCAGAGATATAAACATGCAAATTTAATGTTTGAATAAAAATTGTTTGTGTTGTTTGTATTTTTTATTTTTGGAATTTATGAAATAAGTTTTTAAAAACATTTGAAAATTACTGAAAAATGTTTCATGGGTCATATTTTATTGTTCACGTAGTGACATTACGATAGAACAGATATCTCTACGTTTCTGCCAAAACGCCGCCTGTACCATATTGGTAAGGAATTGTCGTTTTTAAGTTGCAGTTGTGATTTTATTCAACGAGTAGTAGTGTCCTTGTAGGTAGTGATTTTTTAAATTATTATCAAATCTACTACCACACGCTCATAAGTATAGATATAAGTAATTTATTCCTTTTGTTTCTTTGCGTGTCTTCATAATATGTTACTCAAATCTATGTTTCTGTTGTTTCAATGTCTATATCACAACTGTTTTTATGAGATATCTATTCAAATTATAAAACCATATTTCGAGCAGAAAGCGAATTACTTAAATTATTATCAACATTATAATTTCATATTACTACAGAAATTTCATTTAATTGTACGAGTAAACATTAACTACAAATTACTAAATTTTTCATTCCCAAAGGTATGTACCTATAAATCATTTTAAAGTTGCATGACTAAATAATAGTATTGAAGGGGATGGCAAAATTGCACCACGTGCGTCGTTCCGTTATTCGACAACTCGGCAAAAATGGTACGAATTTCACGAATACAACGGATATTAAATTATTTAAACGTACCTAATACGATTTAAAAGCAATTATTTAATAAGTTAGTTTCAGAAGAACTACAAAAGTCAATTAAAGAATTAGCCTTGAAAACGTTTCCGAATTATTAGCTAATTATTTTATTGAAGTAACCTTAGAAAAAAATACTAATAATTACGATATTCTGATTATACTATCCGTAACATTGTTGATATTTTTGCGGTAAGATTGAATTAACAAATGCTCGGTGATATCTATACCTATGGATGTTATTGTTAGAATATAACAAACACATCGACGGCGTTTTGGCAGAACGACGTAATCCACGCTTTTTGCGAAAATGAGTTATACTGACTATCGTCTTATGGTGCGTACAGATCAAGCGACGAACGCTGTTCGTCATGCATCTAATTGTAAGGCAAAGCGATAATCTGTTATAATCTGGTTACAATATTCAGATTTTTTCCACCAGAAAAATCGTTTTACCATAAAACGTATCAGTCTGCTTAGAGTCATGCTACATTTTGTCGTTTACGCTGTTCTGCCAAAACGCCATCGATATGTAATCTACAATATTATTAAAAAAATTAATTCACCTATTATAGGGGACGTTTAAAATATTTGCGGACGTTGAAAATTAAATGTCTCTGTCCTTTATCTAAAACATTTCGCGTGGATAATCAACAAGTAAGTTGAATAATGTGAAAAGAAGAATAATGCGACATGGAGTTCTACACTTTGCCCTTCGAAAAACTCAGTCGCGATTATTTCAGTTTCAGAGATATTGTTTGTATTATTTTTTGTAATTTATAAAGAAACCTTTGCTTCTGATTAATAAAAATAAGAAGTTAAGGTATGTTAAGGAAGTTTTAGGTATGTAGTTCTTTTATTTAAAAAAATACAATGTTTCGTTTAAAAATTAGGTAGGAGTCGTCAAAAAGATAACAAATGAGACTGTCTTTATTAATTAAATAAAAATACATAAACTTTATTTACGACTTTTGTATATTTTGATTATTTTAACAATATATGTATATATGTGGTGATCGATTATCGGTTAAAAATCTAGGGCCCAATTCTCAAACCATTCGCTTAATTAACGTAAGCGAAAATGACATCATAACAATGGGTTTCCGGCGTTTGGCCAGGGAATATCCAAACACCCCGCATATGTATATCTATATAGGTAACTATTAGGGATACTTCGATACAAAGAATCATGGTAAATTTATTTCGAATTACTACGTTTATTAGGTAAAATGAAAATGTAATCTTTTATTAAACAAAAGCGAAATTATCTTAATACAATTATTTAATTTTATTCGATGTTTTTTTTTTTAATTTAAAGGTGCATAATTTACCAACTTACAATATTAGTAAATATGAAAATAATAAAATGTAGGTATTTAGTTTCGTAAACAAGATAAGAGATACTCAAATAACGGCAATGTTAAAATAATGATGGGATGGGTATGATATAGGTAGGTATCGGTTTAGGTCAAAGACGGAGTTTATAAAGTTATTCCGGGCATATGAGATGGCTGATTAATCCAAAGTTGGAAACGTTTATATAGCGATGTTATCGAATTGTAATCCATCATATTACAAGTTCTATTTATGAGATGACAACTTTGATGTGCAGTTGCTTTTAGTTTAACGTTAATCTACCAAGTTTCCATCCATGCCGCGGAATATAAACGTAGATACGCAACTGGAAAGAGGAAAGCTCAGCGGGAACCTCTTCAAAGTAGAAAGTCTCATCTCATCTCGACCTAATTTAATAAAATTTTATGGAAGACTTTTGCATAATAAGTTTTGAAAGCCTTATTAAAAATTTTTCTTACTTTTATTATGATTTTTATACTTTTAAGACGAAATGTATAATTTATAAACGACCGAAATAAATATTAGAGAGCTTTGCAAAAAAATGAAATGAAATTTTTGCTTTCTACCTACGCGACGTCGGATTCTCATAAACTTTCGAGAAAAACCAATTTTATTCACGTAAATAACTTTTAGTGATATGGGTAAACGATAACTTCTACCCGGAAAAGCAAACGCGTATTCGATAAATTTTAGATTTTGCATCTCGAGGTTGTACGTAGGATATTAACGTAATTTTAAATTTTAAAATTGGCATGCTCCGTCATGTTGTGCAGATAATCTACTGAAATTTTAATTAAGTTAACGTTATAAACGTTAGTTCTGCAGTCAAAGTACGGCACGAGCAAATAAAGTTACATTTTCGTTTGAAAAATATTAATAACGCAGTTATAAGCAAATTTTAAAAGTTTTTCTGAAAGTACGGAATGCTTTCCTCGGATATTAAAATTTTATTGTATTTTAAAGGAATGCAAACCTGCATAAAATTCTTATCTCTAATAACCATTATAATAATTTTTTAGTATATTGTTAATACTATTTCTAGGTTATCTTAGTATCCTTTAGTTAAAAACAGCTACGATTTATTTAATTTTAATTAATACGTCTGTATTATGTACTTACATAAAGTAATTCAAAAAATTTGGAATAAAATCTGCGTATTCAGGTACTTATACGTAATTAAAATGGTTTTGTTCGTAATAAAATGACTTTGGACAGATTCTAATTAATTTTATTAAGCGTTGGAAGAAAAGCAGTTCATTTTAAAACGGCGCCGGCGCGGCGTGGGCGTTTCTATTAATTTTAAATTGTATCGGAGAATTGAATTCCTTTTACTGTACGAATTTTCTTGACGCATCTAATTAAAAATCAAAAACAAGGCACGATAAAAAGTTAAACCTCTATAACAATAATCTATCTTTAAGTTGTTACTCATATATAATTTTTGATTTTTTACCGAAAACTCTTTGTGCATATAAATTGAAGCCATCGTATAGGGCGTTTTCAGATCGAGTTTGCGATAAGTATAATTGATCAAACGATTGATCGTACGAAAAAAATGCATTCTTTATTAGATCTCTGTTTGTCTTGCAAGAACAAAATTTGTCGAGTAAATTAGATTTATTAAATCTACCAACTGCTTAAAAAACTATTTGACGTTATTGAGGTTTTTACAAGTAAACTTCTTATTGAAAGTGAAATCATTTAACGACTTGAAAATTAATTTTTAAGTCGGAATTAATCTGGTGCTGGTCTTTCACTTGAATTTTAATTTGTGACATCTCGGATAGTAAATTTGTCCAAAATGTTTGAATGTCTTTGTATACTATATTTTTATAATAGTACTTAAAAGTAAAAATCAAGTGGGACAAGGTTCGGCGATTGTAGCGTTCACAGTATTAACCGATATCTTTAGTTCAGTTTTGTCCAAAACTTGTATTATAATAACATAATTTTTGTAGATGGATTTGTGAAAACTTTCTCACCGACGACCTTCAAATAAAACATCATTATTACATTTGTAAATTAATTTAGAAACGTAGACCCTTTTTTTAATTGTTCAAAATAAAAGTCATAATAAAGACAATTATGTTAAATTTTGAGTTATTAGTTTATCTGGACAATACAATAAAGTTAACTTTTTGAACGTCCTCGAGAATACTATCGACTTTTATTTCGATAAACTTTATTTTTAAGACAAACGAAAGATTTTATAAACAATACATTTTTTAGTGCGATCAAGCCTTTGATCTATTATATCTATCGTAAACTTGACCTCAGGGTCGCCCCGTGTAAACGTTCAGAAATATAATTATTATGAAATTTTTTTAGACTAATGTGTAATAAATATTTTATACTTACTGCAATAATTAAATAATTTATGTGCTTTATACGATTGATAGTTTGTAGCAGGTACTACAATATTACAGCAGGGCACCCCGTATAGCGTGGTACACATACTATAACGCGATTTACAGTTATTAAACATTTTAATGAAATTTTATTTCTATTTTAACATTAATTAAAATAGATACAATAGGAAATTACCTATTACGAACAAACTTTAATTATTAAATTTAGAGCGTCATAATAAAAAAAAGGTCAAATTCCTTAATTTTAATATGTAGGTATCCTGCTATACCATATAGATATTTTTTAATACTTACATATACATCTAAACTTTATTTTTAACTCTATAAGTACATAATTAATATAAAATTCCAAAAAATAAGGTGGCAATATATCTACTTTGAAATCGTTATTCTTGTACACATATATTACCTACAGTGCTATCTTGGAAAATGTACCACATTTTGTACAGCGTAAAATAAATGGCCATCGTTGCAAGTGAAATTAGGCAGGGTGAAATATCTATTTACAAACACACGCAAGGGATTTCCTAAAATAAAAGTTTTGTGTGAACTGTCATGTTCTTGTCTACATGATCCCGTCATTTTGATGAAAAAAGAACAACGACAGGCAGTTTATGTTTATACGCCAAGAATTTTTCACGTTATAATTATATACGAAAATTTAATATTAACGTTTTAATGCGGTAGTTCTATAAAGTTAATAGTATAGTTGAATAATTTTGTTCTAAAAGTATTTGATCATTAATTTAACATCGAAAAATTTTTAAACGAAACTTATTCTTATCTCATACTGAAACTGGACTACTAAAGTTTTTTTTGTTGGTTTTTGCATCGGTAATGGAATTATTTTTGAGCATCAATCGAGGACGAGTTTTGTTTATAAATATACCTATCGCCCTAACTTATTTATTTATGAGAAAACAAAATAAACAAATAGCAATTGCTTAATATTCAAATATTTTCCTTTCGAGATTATTATAACAATCTCTTATACCTATGTTTATTCATATGAACAGAATTTTGTTCGGCGTTTCTCGGAGAGGAATTTCCTGAAAGCTTAAATTTAAAATAAATATTGTTCTCCTTCTTGTTATAAGAAAGAGCGAGTGTTTCGACAATACAATGAAGAGTATTGCAGGAAATTTATTAAGTTACGTCGAACTACTACCTCGAAGCGTTTACATAATTTAAACGTAAATTAGGAAAAGCACCTTTAAACATGGTTAGAAAATACATACCTAATTATGAAGTAAAATTATAAATGAGTAGGTATGTAACAATTGCAGATCGTTCTTTATGTATATCATATATTATCTTTTGCAAGTATTATCAGACATTATTTATGAACATTTTGTTATTAATCGGTATAGAATTCTACAAACAAAAATTCAAAATTATCACAATAGCGTGTTCAATATTCGTTATAATTGAAAATTGTTTTTGTATTATCTTGTTTAGATACTTATATGTACCTACCTATATTAATTGTCTTGGTAGTAACTATTATTTTTAATAAAGTAGGTGCGTTCATGTAAAATTTAAATATGTAGTACTAACATAAATAATTTAAATTAAAATAACATTTTAATTAGAATACGAAAAACTTTGGCATCAAAAATGTCTCAGAATGCACGAAGACTGGTAAATCAAACAGTATCTTACAAAAAAAAGCATGACTTTAATTTCTTATAACGCATTAAAATAATAGAAATACCTATCTATATTTATTATAGGTAAGTTCGAGTTATCTTTTTTTTTTAAATCCTGCTTAAGTTACGTTCAGCTACATTATTTCGGCAACGCTACTATAATTATCATAACTAAATGGAAAGAATAACTCCTAGTTTAATACCATTCGAAAGTTTCATAACCAGGACCCTTATAAATAAACTGTCGACGTAAAATTAATAAACACCGACATAAAATAATTGCAGAGTAGGGGAAAATTGGAATCCTACACTTCATATTTCAAAATATCTTCACAAATAGTAATTTTCATCCTTGTTTGTCTAAGGACGAGTTTCGAAAGGAATAAAGATGATAAGACTATCGCAAAACTTCCATAAACGGATATTAAATTGGTTTCGAATGGCGGGTTCGCTATCTCTAAACGATTTCCGTCGATTCTTATTTATTGTATAAAAATAAGGAAGATGCGCGACTATTTATTACTAAGTAATCGGCATAATATTATTAAATCAATATCTACTTATTTGATTTTATTTAAATTAACCAAAATTTATTTTATAACTTTACGATGAACTTATAGTATAGGTAAACGTATATGCCAGTGATACCCAATAAACATGTTATTTTACAATTTTAATAAAAGTACGGTCGAAAAATTAAACAGAAGGAAACTGTTGATATATAGGTACAGACATACCTTTAAATATTCCTTCATTCCCCGTCTGTAGAATTGAGAGTAAAGTTTCTGCATACCTAAGGAAAAGTTTTGGTACTAGTAGGCAAAATTACTGAATGCAGCCCTCATTATGGATTCCTGAAGGGTATTCGTGAAGTTTGTAGTGACGCGGCCAGAATCGGAAAACTGGCATTCGAACTGGAAGCGGAATAAAATGACCAATTTGCACTCTACATCGCTAAATTGGCATGTTCTTTAAATACGCTTCATTTTCAAGAATAACCTATGCGTGTGTGCGATTATCGACTTGCTTCTGTGTAATTTGTAATATTTAGATGATTGAACTTTGGTACTGGTTCTGATTTAAAGTGGCCGACAACTTGTTGGATGCCTGTGGAAGCATTGAAATTTAGGATAGAAATTTATAGATATATGTACGTATCTAAATGTGATAAATTATTGTTTATGTCGTATCTATTAAAGGTACGCGAATCGATGTGGCGCCGGCCATCGGTAGTTTCGATATTGAAACTAGTTGCCGTAAAAAAATGCATATTATTTGTACATAGAAGTTTGAAGGATTGTTGATTAGCAGTGTAGTGCTTATTAATATTACGTAGTGATAATATACGTGAAAGGCAAGACGTTATGGCATCGAAAAAACGAAATCAGTTTTCACCTATTTTCTCAAAATCTGTCAGAAATTTGTAACGTATTTTTACATTTATAGAAACTGCATGGTTTATCTAGGAGCTAATATAAATAAAAATTGCAACTTCCTTTTAATAATATCACAATTTTAATTTTTATAGACGTTTTATGATCACACATCATTGATAACCATAAAACGTCTACAAACATTAAAATTGTGAGATTATTAAAGGAAAATTACCATTTTTATTCATATTAAGTCCTAGATAAACCAATACAGATTCTGTGAATGTAAAAATATATTATAAATTCCTGATCGATTTTGAGAAAATAGTTAGGAGAGTTTATCTTTGTTATCTTACTATACCAATAAACTATTATTACAGAATATCAAATTGGATTTTTAAATCGTAACAATTGATTTAATTACGTCAATGCCGTTAACGCATATTTATACCGTCATTTTTAAAATGAAATCATCGGAATTATATGAAATCGATGACGTTTTGAATTATGTATAGATAAATTATAGAGGGAAACGAATTTGTCGATTTGTATGCAGAACCATCATTAGAAAGCAGCGTTGGGCCACCTGCTCCTCCCTAATTAAGGCCTTTATGTTAAAGGCGGTGTAGTTTGTTTTTGCCCTCCCTAACTAGGACAACTCGGTTAGTTTCTGCCCGAATCGTTTACCAAGACAAATAGGGTAACACGAAGCAAATTGAACAGGGATTTTCTTAAGAAAATAAAATTGTCGATTTTTTTAAATGTCAATAAACGAAACTACCAATATTTTGATTTCAAAAATGGTAACAATGTTATTGTACGTACATATCTATATGTTTTAAACAAATATATGTGTACTTTTGCTTCTTTTAAGTTTATACGGTATAATTATTTAACTTCTTCGACTAAAATACATAAACTTTCAACATTCTGGGAACTATAAACCTGCCAGAGAAATTAAGTACCTATGCTTTAGCATTTGTTGCAAGGTGTAACTATTTAATATCTTTCAGGTTTTCAACAAGATTGACTATAAAACATAAACGCGGGATGTACTTAATTATATATTTCTGATGAATTAATAACATACTTATGAAAGATGATGCGAAAATTTATCAAAATCGAATTTGGATTTAAATAAGTAGGTGCAACGTACCTACATCGAGCTCACAATCAGTTGAAGATAAAACGTTTCCATTTTCTTAAAAAATACTTGGCGATGTTGTGGAATAAAGCAGTGAAAAACAGTCATCTTGGGCTATTCAATATGAAAATCGATTTCCGGATGTTATTACGACCGCTAGAGAAATGCAATTTCATAATATTACAAAAACACGCTATTGAGAACGTGACTTATGTAGGCTAGTGGCAGTCATGCGGCCAATTTCCAAGATTATCGGAAACCTATACATAAAAGTTGATAGTTGACCTCCATAAACTTGGCTTTTAGCTTATAGGATGTAATAATTGAGACAAATGCGTTAAAATGCGTGCAATACGAAAAATCGGAGAAGTTTATGTAAGTTTCTAAAATGGTTTTACAATAAAAATAATTGTATTTGTTAAATGTAAATTTTTTAAATCGGATTTCAAGCAAAATTGCGCCGAAAATTAGGTAGGTACGCCTAAGTACCACGTGCACAACTTGAAATACGACAGGATCGTTGTTAATAAGGTGCGATTTTAATCTGGAATTGAATATACCGCCATAAAAGGAGTTTCTGGTTAAAAATGAGAATTTATGAAAAGTCGCGATAGTTAGGTACGCTAAAGCGCATTTATCTAAACTTAAACTTTATTACTGATATAATAAAACTTCTTTTAATGTGGGTAATTTTTAAATTAATTTTTTTGTAGTTTGACAATTTCTATACTAGGTATAAGTACTACGTAGAAGCAGAAGTATTGCATTTATTTATAAGCACCTATGCACGTAAATTGTGTAGAAAATATTTGCGATAGACGTACTGAATTAATAATTTCCAAATTCCGGCAGGAATATAAAAGAAAAGGAAAAATACGATACCATTTTCTATATGTCTAACACCAAAACTCCATTATCGAGCATTACAAATACAGTCTTCCAACTGCCGTGGTACTAAGTTGTCTGAATATTTTAATTCGAAGTCACTAAAATGCATTAACAGTGATTTAGGATGACAATCGAGCGCCTTAAATTTTTTAAATGCCGAGCTCGTTGTCGTTTCGACTGCCTTTTACATACGCGCGCATTTTTTTTTTGAAAACATAGATTAAAGCTCCCACACGTGCGCTTAAGAGGATGATTACGCTCGCACAGAAAAGTTAAATACAATTTTACTAGTATGTTATCTACACGTTATTTCAGTATCCCAGTATACAAGTTTGCCCACGCCACACTTCATTTCAGTACAGAAAATATTTATGCTTATCTAGTAAACATTATGATAAACATCTAGTTATTAAATTCCAAGACATTATATTAAATAGGTATAATTATTCAGTAACTTGTTCGAAATTTATATTCTACAGTATCTGGTTTGTCAATTGTTCAATTATTACAACAAATCAGTCGAATAATTCTATAATTAGTGGAAAATGCTGTAATTACTGTTATAACAGTACCCTCGTAACCCTTCGTATTAGTGCGTTATACCTTGTCATGTTAACACCTTGTGTTTGTTTATAAAATCGAATTAATACAATAAGAACCCAGAGTAACTTATACATATCAATATGATTAATTATAATAAGGGTCGATCTTTCCATCTGACAGATGGAAATTATAGACAGATACTGACAGATTCCATTATATCTGACAGATATTTCCTGTAAAAACTTTTGTTCGAACAATCATTTTCATGGTAAATAAAAAGATAAGTCAGATAAATTTATCAAAAGATGGAAAGATTTGCACTCTACATCGCTAAATTGGCATGTTCTTTAAATACGCTTCATTTTCAAGAATAACCTATGCGTGTGTGCGATTATCGACTTGCTTCTGTGTAATTTGTAATATTTAGATGATTGAACTTTGGTACTGGTTCTGATTTAAAGTGGCCGACAACTTGTTGGATGCCTGTGGAAGCATTGAAATTTAGGATAGAAATTTATAGATATATGTACGTATCTAAATGTGATAAATTATTGTTTATGTCGTATCTATTAAAGGTTTATGCACGCGAATCGATGTGGCGCCGGCCATCGGTAGTTTCGATATTGAAACTAGTTGCCGTAAAAAAATGCATATTATTTGTACATAGAAGTTTGAAGGATTGTTGATTAGCAGTGTAGTGCTTATTAATATTACGTAGTGATAATATACGTGAAAGGCAAGACGTTATGGCATCGAAAAAACGAAATCAGTTTTCACCTATTTTCTCAAAATCTATCAGGAATTTGTAACGTATTTTTACATTTATAGAAACTGCATGGTTTATCTAGGAGCTAATATAAATAAAAATTGCAACTTCCTTTTAATAATATCACAATTTTAATTTTTATAGACGTTTTATGATCACACATCATTGATAACCATAAAACGTCTACAAACATTAAAATTGTGAGATTATTAAAGGAAAATTGCCATTTTTATTCATATTAAGTCCTAGATAAACCAATACAGATTCTGTGAATGTAAAAATATATTATAAATTCCTGATCGATTTTGAGAAAATAGTTAGGAGAGTTTATCTTTGTTATCTTACTATACCAATAAACTATTATTACAGAATATCAAATTGGATTTTTAAATCGTAACAATTGATTTAATTACGTCAATGCCGTTAACGCATATTTATACCGTCATTTTTAAAAATGAAATCATCGGAATTATATGAAATCGATGACGTTTTGAATTATGTATAGATAAATTATAGAGGGAAACGAATTTGTCGATTTGTATGCAGAACCATCATTAGAAAGCAGCGTTGGGCCACCTGCTCCTCCCTAATTAAGGCCTTTATGTTAAAGGCGGTGTAGTTTGTTTTTGCCCTCCCTAACTAGGACAACTCGGTTAGTTTCTGCCCGAATCGTTTACCAAGACAAATAGGGTAACACGAAGCAAATTGAACAGGGATTTTCTTAAGAAAATAAAATTGTCGATTTTTTTAAATGTCAATAAACGAAACTACCAATATTTTGATTTCAAAAATGGTAACAATGTTATTGTACGTACATATCTATATGTTTTAAACAAATATATGTGTACTTTTGCTTCTTTTAAGTTTATACGGTATAATTATTTAACTTCTTCGACTAAAATACATAAACTTTCAACATTCTGGGAACTATAAACCTGCCAGAGAAATTAAGTACCTATGCTTTAGCATTTGTTGCAAGGTGTAACTATTTAATATCTTTCAGGTTTTCAACAAGATTGACTATAAAACATAAACGCGGGATGTACTTAATTATATATTTCTGATGAATTAATAACATACTTATGAAAGATGATGCGAAAATTTATCAAAATCGAATTTGGATTTAAATAAGTAGGTGCAACGTACCTACATCGAGCTCACAATCAGTTGAAGATAAAACGTTTCCATTTTCTTAAAAATACTTGGCGATGTTGTGGAATAAAGCAGTGAAAACAGTCATCTTGGGCTATTCAATATGAAAATCGATTTCCGGATGTTATTACGACCGCTAGAGAAATGCAATTTCATAATATTACAAAAACACGCTATTGAGAACGTGACTTATGTAGGCTAGTGGCAGTCATGCGGCCAATTTCCAAGATTATCGGAAACCTATACATAAAAGTTGATAGTTGACCTCCATAAACTTGGCTTTTAGCTTATAGGATGTAATAATTGAGACAAATGCGTTAAAATGCGTGCAATACGAAAAATCGGAGAAGTTTATGTAAGTTTCTAAAATGGTTTTACAATAAAAATAATTGTATTTGTTAAATGTAAATTTTTTAAATCGGATTTCAAGCAAAATTGCGCCGAAAATTAGGTAGGTACGCCTAAGTACCACGTGCACAACTTGAAATACGACAGGATCGTTGTTAATAAGGTGCGATTTTAATCTGGAATTGAATATACCGCCATAAAAGGAGTTTCTGGTTAAAAATGAGAATTTATGAAAAGTCGCGATAGTTAGGTACGCTAAAGCGCATTTATCTAAACTTAAACTTTATTACTGATATAATAAAACTTCTTTTAATGTGGGTAATTTTTAAATTAATTTTTTTGTAGTTTGACAATTTCTATACTAGGTATAAGTACTACGTAGAAGCAGAAGTATTGCATTTATTTATAAGCACCTATGCACGTAAATTGTGTAGAAAATATTTGCGATAGACGTACTGAATTAATAATTTCCAAATTCCGGCAGGAATATAAAAGAAAAGGAAAAATACGATACCATTTTCTATATGTCTAACACCAAAACTCCATTATCGAGCATTACAAATACAGTCTTCCAACTGCCGTGGTACTAAGTTGTCTGAATATTTTAATTCGAAGTCACTAAAATGCATTAACAGTGATTTAGGATGACAATCGAGCGCCTTAAATTTTTTAAATGCCGAGCTCGTTGTCGTTTCGACTGCCTTTTACATACGCGCGCATTTTTTTTTTGAAAACATAGATTAAAGCTCCCACACGTGCGCTTAAGCACGTTTACCATATTATATCTACAAATGAGGTGTTTTTAGACAAGTTGTGCCATTGCAGTTTGTATATACTGAAATTAATTCTAGATCTAAACGTGCAAGAAGCAACCCACGGAAATACTCTATCATAGTTGGCCATGTCCGGTCCAAATTACACTCATACATCACTGGTGTCCGTCTAATGCATTTGCTGCCGTGAATATCTAAGTTCGTCCTAATTTAAAAGACATAAAAGTGCGATTTATAAAATTTTGCGTTAAAATTTGTTTGACATTTACTTATGGCACTAAGAGCCCATCCGATTACCGAAAATTGTGAATCGCCTACCAAAAATATACACATAGTTAAGGGCTGTTTAATAAGCAAAGGTCAAACGAAAGATACTAAACTTGAGTACTTATAAAGCTCTAAATATACATGGATTATGTATTACGATAAGTTAATGCATTATTTCGTAGGTAAGATTTCGTAATTAAGATTTAAAGATGTTTGTTTCTTTCTCTTAAAAATGTGTATTACTGCTCGAGATTTTCGAGAGAGGTGTGGCGGATTGTAGAAAGGGGCGTCGCGTCGCATCGGACTGACGAGAATCGAATTAACGCGATTTTACTGTGATTTAATTAAAAATTGCGAGTTTATCTTTTCATATACATACATACATATTTGAATGTATAAACACATTTAAACGTAGCTAACGCCAACGTAGCAATCTGAAAATGATAAATATTTCGTTTCACTGTACCTAATAAAATTTAGATATTTGTATCCGGTTTAGATTGGAACCGATTCGAATCAGTTTTTGAAATATTAGGTAGCTATGTATTCCGAAATTAACATCTTCGATTACAATAATCGATCATTTACGTCACGTTGTACAGTGATTGTATTGCGATTTTAGCTTACCATAAATCGTTATAGCGAAATAAATAATATTTTCTGGATTTAAAGAGTTGATTATGCATTTAATAAGTTCTCAAAACATATTTATTTCTAATAAATATACGGGGTGTGCCACATAAAATTTCCGGAGTGAATATTTCCGAAATCAAGATGACGTCAAAGGGTAAAATCGTTTTTCGGTTCCGGTCACTTTGGAACATGGCGCAAATTATAAACAACATTGTGAGAATAAAGTTTTTACGTAAAGTGGTCGGTTTTCGAATTAATTCAGATTAAGTATGTTTTTAGCTAACCGGCGTAACTTTTGTATTTTATATTTTTGCTTTTAAGTTGTATGCAACTTCCTTTTTGACTCCCATCGCATTATAGCAACTAAGAAATTGACATAACTCCATTTTAAGACTTTTTAAGGTTAAAAGTTTTAACTTGGCGCGCCGGATAGTTTCACGTGCTAATTTTGCAATCAAATATATAATTACTTAATGATTTTTTTCGAAAAAAATATATTTATAATCAGTTGTTTTTACTTTTATAAAACTATTAGGTTGTTCGGAATGTAATTTCGTTTCTTTCCAACAGAGAACTTAATTGTATTTTTTCATAGCCAACTTCACACTTAAACCGCATAATCATTATATATTTTGACAGCTAATATAGCAAGGCTTGCTTGTGAAAAAGTTCTATAGATTCTACGCAGTAGTTTTTGGTTGGTGATCTTTCAAATATCGAAAGTGAAAAGCAGCATTTTCGGCATATTTTACTATCGAAAAGGTAAAAATGCTGTTTAAGCAAGAAAAAAATTATCCGATGTGTATGGAGAAGATGTATTGACAGAACGCCAGTGCCGAAACTGGTGTGCAAAATTTCGATTCGGCAATTTTGATGTTGCAGATGCACCACGTTCTGGATGGCCAGTTGAAGCCGATGAAGACACAATAAAGGCATTAATTGATGCAAA
Organism: Rhagophthalmus giganteus; assembly: GCA_036326145.1. Lineage (NCBI taxonomy): Eukaryota > Metazoa > Arthropoda > Insecta > Coleoptera > Rhagophthalmidae > Rhagophthalmus > Rhagophthalmus giganteus. Next base: position 55,563,252 of record JARFJA010000001.1, read on the forward strand.
CCGGCGAATAACAACTCGTGAAATCGCCGAGAGATTAAATTTATCGAATTCGACCGTTATTATCATTTGAAACGCCCAGGTTTAATCTCAAAGCTCGACATATGGGTTCCTCATGTTCTTACGGGAAGATATTTGTGCCGTCGCGTTGACGTTTGTGATTTGCTTTTCAAACGTCAAGAAAATGATACATTTTTGAAGAGTATCATCACTGGAGACGAGAAATGGGTTGACTACAATGTTAAACGCAAGAGATCATGGAGTAAAAAAGACGAACCAACTCAAAGCACTTCGAAAGCCCATATTCATCAAAAAAAAAGGTGATGCTATCTGTTTGGTGGGATTTCAAAGGAATCTTTTTTTTTTGAGCTTCTACCAGACAACACAACGATCAATTCTGAAGAGTACTGTCATCAGCTGGACAAATTGAATGATTCACTTAAACAGAAAAGGCCAGAATTGATCAATAGAAAAGGTGTAGTGTTCCACCAAGATAACGCGAGACCTCATACAAGTTTGGTAACTTTAGACTTATTTTAGACGGTAAAACCTTTACTTCAAATGAGGAGGTCAAAAATCACATGAATCAGTTTTTTTACCAGCAAAGAACAAAAATTTTATGAGCGTGGAATCATGCTGCTGCCAGAAAGATGGCAAACGGTTCACTATAAGAAAATCGTCTTTTCGTCTTTTTCATAAAAAAAAAAACGAAATTACTTTCCGAACAACCTAATATTTAGGATATAATAAAGTCAATTAACGGATGTCAACATTAAGATTTATGACAAGGTAAAATCGCAATCGGGACCACTGCGGCGTCGTGTCGGCGTTGTCGATTACTCGAGATATGAAATCATAATTAATCAACAATTTTAAAGCGTCCAGTCCATAAAATGTGTATAGGTATCTATACTAAATTATACCTAAATATAATATTTAAATAGATATTTAGAGAGATTTCATTTCGCCATTTCTATTAGACATCATTTAAGTATTGCAATAAACCTATTAATAATTGAAATTTTTTTTTAATAATAAACTAGTATTTACTACATATACACTTATACTTTGTCTTATTCTTAAACTCATTAAAATGACATCTCTATATTTTGAAATAATAATGAATAATTACTTTAATACACTTACAATTACAATGTAAATTTTCATGATCCTATAAAATATAAACAAAAACAAACATCTGCACCTGTCAGGCCATTACTTTAAATATCATTCTGAAAAAAGGAACAACATATATGTAAGCCTTTTTATTGTTCTATTAAAAGTATAATTTATTTTAGAATCGGTAGATTAACTAGCCGCATGTCTACAAAATGTAAAAAATTTCAAACAATACGATTAAAAAAGAAGTTTTATCTTTTATAAAAATAGCGTGAAATATTTTACGACCACATCCAAATATCATCAGTGCTAGTTTTACGATTTTGCATTTATTATTTGAAATTATGAAAAATAAAATTTGGAGAATAAAAGGCCGTTTCGAAATTGGAAAATATTTTAGTATCTAGGTAGGTACATAACATAATTATATAAAAGTAGTTAAAAGAGTAGTTAAATGATACATAAAAAGTACACGTTCACAATTATTCGCGTAAAATTAACCAATGAAGTTACTAGTAACAAAACTTATGTACGTATAGTTGTAAACTTGAATTATTTCATGCAGTGATTTACTGCGTAAAAATATAAATTTTACTATTTTATTAACAATTTGTGTGTGCGTGTGTAGGTATTCTTAAACAAAAATGTAAACAAACCTTTTTTTGTGTAGAACCCCAATAAAAAATATAGGTATGCTTAGCGCAAACAAATGTTGAAATCTAGGAATAAACATGTGATATAAGAGAAAAGTTAACAAAACATAGAAGTTATGAAATTTATGGATGTCTATTTCGGGAACTAAATGGATCTTCAGTGTTACAACATTATCTATGTTTTGTGCCAATTAAAGTTAATGAGGGAATAGTGCCGGCAAATATTTATTGTTAGTATAAACTATGTGCCATTTAATTATATTTGTGCGGGATTTGATCTAAAATCCCTTATCGAAAGCAACGTTTAATGTTAGTATTTAGCATTTCTAATTTCAGTTTGGGGTCTCGTTAGTAGATATATATTTAAGCTGATTGTGTTGTTTTCTATTTTGAAAGTATAAATTAATAAGCTTATACTAATAAAACTACGTAGTACCTACCACATGCGGACACTTTTAGAACAATTATTATTGATGTTTTAATCAAATTTAGAAATGTGCCGATACAATTTCCTATAAAATTGGATCTCTAATATTCCGCGACTTCCGACGTAATCCGATTCGACATTTTAAATAAATGTCGACTAAAGTCGGTAACTGCCTTAGTTAGTTGCAGGAAATGAAGACTCCCCATTTTAAAACGTTCCCGAGCATTACGATTCATGCATTTATAAATAGATTGTTTTGCATTTCATTTTGAAGCCGAGAAAAATATATAGAAATTTCATTTTTCAGCTCCTAGAAGAATATCTCAGATAATATTAAAGACGGGAAATTAGACTTCCTTCCTTTAAAATTTCCTCGACTATACTAATAGTTCTCGTTTCCCGCAGAACGTTGCAGTTAAATGCGAATAAAAGCATAAATCTTTCGGATGTTTGCTCGTTACGGTAATCTATACTTTCCTGTAAATATTCTAAAACGTTTTCTGATACAAATCATTCAAAAATGACAAGGTGAATTAAAAAATACTTTAACAATACGGTTAGAAATGCTATTGAAAAAAGAAACCGTTTTATACTACGTCTTGGAAATCTTAAAAGCGAAAGTTTGAACATCACATCAACAACCACATTTATATTTTTAGACGTACAACATTCTTTAAATATAAATACGAAACACTGAATAGCGGCTCGTTAGTTTAATCTGCAACAAATGAAACGGAACAACGGAGATATTGTCATCGAAAATTCATATAAAAAGTTGAAGAATAGGTACGATTTTTCTTTGTTTTTATTATGCTACGATTTTCCATTCCAAGTAACTTTTAAGTATTCTCTTTATATTTTCAAAGCTGTCGTAATTAAAATTATAAACGACCGTCGTTTATTGAGCTTTTAATTTTCTACCTATTTGGTAAAAACGTATAATAGGTATAGGTATTTAAATTTTTACGAAATAATAGACTTTTAAACTAAATGCAACATTGTGGATAATATGATCTAAAGTTCAAAAGCTATACCCAAGGAAATAATTGTTTTTCTATACTTTAAATTTAACAATGTAAATATATTAGGAGTACATTTTTTGTATGCCATCGATTCACATTTCTACTCTATATCTACTCTCGCATTTTCTACTAAATTACAATCACTTTGATATTTCTTGTGGAATACAATAATTTGCTTGGTATATATTTTCTATATATATATATATATATTGTTTTGTCACCATTAAGTTAATTATTACATGGATAATTTTAAAACCGACACATAACAAGTTCTCAACTTTTGAAAACTTTAAAAGTATAATTTCATGAAAATGGAAATGATTTTGCATTAATAGTTACGAATATTATTACGGCCAATAATATAAAAGTTAGTTTCAGAATAAAACGGATACCTACACAAATAATTAATTCTTTGACGTTTTAAATAAATTACAGTTAGCGAAAAAATGTAGGTAATCGGAATAATTTAAAATGTCGATTCTGTTATAATTGCGTTAAAACGTAATAATTGGCTAAGATTATTATGCTTGTTTTAGTTGGTATTACTTCAAGTAGACAAACAAACATAAATCAAAGTCAACCGTTGGACAACCACGTTGACAGTAATGGGACAAATTCAATTCCACGTTTCTGTCATTTATTTATATCTATTTCGTTTTTTTGTTAATACAGTGATATATTTTTTATAATGAAAATTTTCACAAATATTTCATAAGTAAATTAAACATTTAATTCATTTCTTATAGGGTAGGTATCTAAACAAACATTTATAGAGCTAAATTCTAATTTAAATCCCTATCGTAACATTATATATTAATAGAGGGTGAGGCAAAAGTATGGAACATACCTAAACTATTTGCTTTTTGAAAAAAAATTAAAATGTATGTTAAATCAGACAAAAAAGCGCATCTTTGGGAGTTATCAGTTGAATCTTTATCATTTTTGCGTATATCATGACTTTTCGCCTTTTTGTTCCATTTACCGTACATTTTTTTAAAAAGCGAATAGTTTAGGTGTAAGAGGTTCGGTTTCATACTTGTGCCCCACCCAGTATATATGTAAATACATAGAAGAAAGATTTTTCTGCATCTGATCACTTTTTAGAAAACACATTGAGGACGAACCCGATAAAATTTTCCATCTCAAGTTTTAATAAATCTCTAGTAATTTTAGCCATCTACTTAAAACTATTATCTATCTGATTATTTTATTAACTGTACTAAAAAAAAAATTAGTTACATTCCTCACCTAATAAGATTTCCCGCTTATAAGCTACAGCAAAAGTTAATAAAGCAGTGAAAAGGAAACCTGAAACATGAACTCAATTACATCATTAGAAGTGGAAGGGTGTAGATGTAGAAAATTTGATTAAGTTTAGGTCACACACAGAACTCAAGATTGATAAATCTATTGGCATTTTCGTCTTTAAGGAACTTGACAAACTCAACTAATATCAAAAGTATATTTCAAATAAGTTTTGAACTTTTTTATCGGCTAATTTTTAATTAAAAATTGTTTATAAATCGTGTATGTATAACACTGATACAATTTAGTAAATATATGACTAAAGTAGATAAATAAGCATCAGAAAATTAAGGTTTATAATTTTATTTTTACATCTAAAGCCGAAATAAACAACAGAATATACATTTTTATTTTGATATTCCATACCTATTTATTTTATTAGGATTGCCAAATAACAACTAAAATTACAGTTGGTTGTGGTTATATGTATCTACATGTATATGATTCTATTTATAAATTATCGAAATATTATTTTACAATCAATAGGTTATCCTACCCTTTTACCTACAATTTGAAAAATGAAAATAAAGCTCTTGTTGCTGATGATGTTAAATATGTAAGTCATTATAATAATGATATAATTACAACCAATGAAGTTTGCCTATACTGAAAACAATAGCGTGAAGCCACGGTTGTGTCGTAGATATTCAGGCGTATGTATTGTATATTACGCCTTGCATTTAAAGTTGATGAATAAATAAACGTGCGACTACATTGCGACGCACTTACGCCTGTTTCAGCCTTATAGCTCCACACGATAAATATACTTAAGTATGCGATTATTTTACATAACTGTCATATTAATTTAAGGTTTTTCAATCGCAAACGTTCTGAAAATGAGAGTACAAATTACTATAGCTTATCCAAATCTATATAATATTCACGTCATCGACAAAAAGTTACTATACTTCGTCCAAACCTATATGCAATCCACGTCATCAATAAAAGGGTTACTAGATGATGACGTTTCACACAGTGCTGTCACTTTGTACCTCGTATTTTGACAGTTCTAATAAGTTGTAGTCTTTCTTTATACCATCTAATACGTGCGCAGGTAAATCATCTATAGAATATGTCACTTTCCAAACGTTAAACCGAATTACAAATAAACAATCTAGTAACTTTTTGTTGATGACGTGAATTGCGTATAGGTTTGGATAGGCCATAGATTGTTTATTTGTAATTCGGTTTAAAGTTTGGAAAGTGACATATTCTATAGATGATTTACTTGCGCACATATTAGATGGCATAAAGAAAGACTACCAATTTATTAGAACTGTCAAAATACGAGGTACGAGGTGACAGCACTGTGTGAAACCTCATCATCTAGTAACCTTGTATTGATGACGTGAACAATTATATAGGTTTGGATAAGTTATATATAATTTGCAACGGTTAGACGAAAATACAGAAAAATATATCAAATCAATTTTTTTTCATCAAAAAGTCATTTTAAATAATATAAATTTCTTAAAAGTTTTGTAGCAATAATTTTACTCTGACGAAAATAAAACATTTTACCAAAAAGATATACATTTAGCTTTTATTTACCTCAAAAATGTAATTCTCTCGGACGAGTTATTTGCATAAACATGACTTTATTTATTATTTTGTAAATTAAATTATTTAAATCTCTTTAGTAGATAAACCAGAATTTTTTGTATTTGTATGTGATTTCAAATATTTATTAGACATTTTTAAAATTAACGTTCTAAACTTTACTTATTGTAAAAGCTTGTTAACGTTACGCTTGTTTTTGATTCGATCTAATTTTTCAGGCGACGCTGCGGTCTTGAAGTGTTTTCGATTTTTTTTACCAATATTAACGTTAAACATTACAATATTGGACACTACAAGTCATTCGAAATTTATGTTCGTTGTTGGTTTAGTGAGCACGTGGACGTTCATTTCCAAAACAAGCAAAGACTGGGAACGTCACCTGCAAAATTAGATCGAATTCGAGAATAGTTATGATTTATTGTACGTGGCACTCTCATAATCTTGTATTAGTTGTTTCCATTATAAGATTGTTCGTACGTGAGACGTCTGTCCGTCAAAGACATAAGCCGGAATCATAAGTAAAATACGAAATTGGGAATGATAATTGTCAATAAAGCGGCACTTTTGTAGGTAAATAGATAAAATCATAGATGTTTGTCAAAGTGTGTTATTTGTCGCTATACATCAATCTTTGATACATTTTAGGCCTGCAACAAGATTAAAAATGCGGCTTCCATAACACCAGTAATAACTATACAGTATGTCCCCGAATGGGGTTACAAAAGAGGGGGAAAAATTATTTTTGATTTCTCAAAAATTTCTATTTCACATAATTTTTCCCGCTTGATTTCAAATATCTGGAACTGGTTTTACTTTTCATATAAGTTGTAGCATAGATTAGTTATTAGCTTTTTTTTTGAAATTTTTGAACTTACATAATATGTTAGAATAATTTTTCACTGCGACATTAAATTAGATCAAGTCGTGTTAATTCAATTTTTCATCTTATAATCGTATTATATTGTCAGTAATTATTTTCGTTAACTATGCGCAATCTTGTTTCGCACTCTAATTATTGTGTGATTGTTTTGTTTGTTACTTGTTATCTTATTGAAAATTTTAACTCTTCGACGAAGAATTTATTTAATTCAATGTTACGGAATTGGCGATCAGTGTTATCGCGTTATAATTGATAAGTTCCATGAAAAATCAGTTACGCATGTTGTAAGTACGTTGAAGCAACGTATTACGCTAGTATAGCTTATCCAAACCTATATAAATCTATAGATGATTTACCTGTTCATACATTAGATGGTATAAAGAAAGACTACAATTTATTAGAACTGTCAAAATACGAGATACGAGGTGACAGCACTGTGTGAAACGTCATCATCTAGTAACCTTGTATTGATGACGTAAACATCATATAGGTTTGGATAAGCTATAGTGCGCAGCTTAAGCTTGGAAGAAATAAGAAGATATGAGTTTAAAGCAGGAATTAAAATTTGTGCCACAGCAAGTGGTGTCTTATTTGAATAATATTTAATTTACGGTAGTGAACAATAAGTTAAACTATTACAAAACATAAGTTACTACTACAATTTTTACGATTACGATTTTTCTTTTTTTTTTAATTTATGACATCTGATTTTATTGAAAAATTATACTAAGTCCAGAAAAAAGCGAATAATTAATTAATGGTAAAATTTATATAAAAAGTAAAAATAGTCTCATAGGTTTGAAATCAAGTAGGGAAAATTATGTAAAATAGAAATTTTGGAGAAGTCAAAAATAATGTTTCTTTTTCTTTTTTGTAACCCCATCTGTGGACATAACTTATAAGCCATAAGTAATAAGACATTTCTCATATTACCGAAAACGCAACAAAATCGGCCGAATCGGCCTTTAGGTACGCTGTTAGTAATATCAATTTTTTAATATGGTATTTAAAAATTCAATATATTTTGAGCAAAATACCTAGTATCTAGGTACCTAAGTACCTATCTATTGAAAAGTCGAGTGTCAAATTTATACCTTGTTCTCATTCACTTAAGAAACGTAACTTACGAAATTACTACAATCGCTGTCATGTATTTTAACATGGTTGCCATGTTAAAATACATAGCAACCACTGCATTATAGTAATCACGTAAGTTGCGTCTCTTGGACGAGAACAAGGTTTTACACGACCCAATGTGTTACCTGCGCGATCGTCTGATCTCAATCCCTTGGCATTTTATTCTTGGGGACATTTGAAATCCATTCAGTACCGGTAAATAATGTTTAGAGTGCCTGTATGTTGTGCAACCGTTCACAATATTCCTCGTATTGGGTCAAGGGTTCGTTAGTTAACGTTTCGTCGTGCTGAGGATGAATGAATGAGGGCAATTTTGGGCATTTCCTATAAATGTATAGGTTTTGAGTTTTATAAAGTGATAAAAAATAAAAATGTTTCTGTTTTGGAATGTATCATATTGCAATAAGAGAGTAATAATCAAAAGCACCCAGTCTTGCCCTGAAATTTTCATTGACCCATTTCATTCCCCCAGTTTGCTCAGAGAAAATCAATACAGAGTTTAAAAAACTATCTCGATAACCGCTTGGTTAAGAACGTAATCATGTTTATATAGACTTTTGTCTTATAAACGTATAACACGCACACGAAACCGTAACCTACATTTAGAGACACCCTGTATATTTAAAATAAAGCATCGGTTGCTGGGAACGGCGTTGCTACGAAAAGCTACTTGCAATATTATTATCGAAAAAATATCGACGTAATACCGCTGTCCTTGGTTGATTTTTAAAATTTCACGAAATACGATTGGTCGTTGGTAAATAAGTGCAAAAATAATCGTAAAAAAAGCAAATTCAAACTAAAATATTAGATGTAGAAGAATATTGAATTACTAAACATAACTGTGCAATAACTATTTCTACAAGCAGTTTAGCATCAAGCTTCTGCCCGTATAATTCTTTTTGTTTTTTACTCCATTTCTTTCGGCAAAAACAAGACAATTTATAGCATAGTAGTTCGAAAACTTGTGAGAAGCAAAGGTGCGAATAAGAACAAAAGAGGAATTTAAATCGCTGTTGTTTCAAACTTGTTATGTAGCAAAAACTAAAATCTTCGTAGATGCACCCGTACAATAGGGGAAACGTTCGCTGTCCTTTGTCCAGTTAATAATTTGAATTAAATAGGTCGTATGCAGATTTTAGTTAGCAATAAATATCTACGCTTGATTCAATTAATAGTCCTTGAAAATGTTATTTATTTAAATGTTATGTATTGTTATTTATCTATTTCTAATTAGATTAATAACAAAATAAGACTTGCGCATAGAAACGTAATTATTTTGATGACCGCGAAGAGAAATTTTTATATTTACAGTTAATAATTTAAGATTGTTAAATAGCTTTGCTTTTTATATTTTTCTGGCGTTAAAAAATTCTACTGTTTAACAGTCTTGCGTTTTCTGCAGATATCGATTTTTTAAAAGATTTTCCTAACTTATTTTTAGCGACTTAAAATCGTATACCTAAGCTTCTTTTATTAATTTTAAACTCAACTCGCTCTGACGTCTGAAAATACGTAATAAAATTCAATTTTTTTCTTTATGAATAAGGCTTTCAACTAAAGTTTTAATTAGTCCAGACCACCAAGATTAATATCGCATAAAAACCTTAATTAATGTTACCTTTTGAATGTATCTACACAGCAAAGCATTATTCGCGATTTCGATCTAGCATTTTTGACTTTTCAGTTTCAGTGGCTTTATCTTTTGTATAAAAGGCTTTTCAAATATGGTGCTCACGTAATCAACTAACGAGCTTGACTAGCACCGCCTAGCAGGGAGAGCCAATTAATAGGCGCTCGTTAGCGGCTCGGCCTTTCCATCTGATGAAGTTAGCACAGCAAAAACACATTTGAAAATAGTCCGGAATAGCAAAAATTCTGAGTTATAAATCAATTACAGTAAGATTAATTTACTGCAGAATTTTATCTTTTATATTTTATTTAGGGAGGGGGGGATGTATTAATGTCGAAATGTATAGAACAATCTTAAAAGTAAGTTTTGAGAATTTGAAGTAACGTCTGATGTTTTAAATTGAACATATCTTTGACGTACTCGTTTGTGAAACTTTGAAATTTGTTGGAGCTTTTATCTGCATTTACAATCTCTTCCACTGACTGCTCCGATAGTTTAATTGATATTCGTCTTTATGGTAAAGTAATGACTTTTAAATGTTCAAAAATGGATTAAATTTGAAGCGTTGCAAAAAGAATTTAAATAAAGGTAAAAATAACGTAGGTATCTATTTGGAGTTGCTATAAATTATTTAAGAACTACTGCGAAGTTTTTATTATATAGGTGGCCATTTATTTACTTTGCCAAATTAATTTTATTAAGTGAAATTGTAAATTTACCACGATATCAAAGAGTATGCGGGTTTACCTGCATTAATTATACAGGATGTCCGTTTTTCGAGTAAATGCATGGAGATCTCGGTTACCTTAAGAAATACGAAATCGGTTAAATTGGAGTAAGTTGCGCATTTTTGTGCTAATTAATAATGCGGAAAAAATTTGACCTGCCATTTTTAATTTTAAACATATCGCAAGAAACTGAAAATTGAGATTTTAGTTTTTATTTACGGAATTGAAAAATAATATTACATTTGTTCTAGTACTTAGAATAAACAAACAACGATAATCAACTTTTTGTTTTCTTATGGACACCATATAGATTTAATTTCGCTTGAATGTAATTTCTCTTAATTTTGTTATTATTGTAGGTAGGTACTTAATACATTTTTCCTTTGTTTTCATGGCAATCTTAGAAAAATCGTAAAAACCAAAATGTTTTGATAAATAGGTTATAAAAGTATTAAGTGTTATACATTTTCGGAATCAGAAAATAGTCGACATTCAAGCGAAAATAAATCTAATATGGCGTTCACAAAAAAAGAAAGTTGACTGTCGTTGTTTGTTGCTTTTTTTTAAGTGTTAGAACAAATGTAATATTAATTTTAAATTCCTAATCAAAAAGTGTCTTAATAAAATTTTGATTAGAAATGCCTAACTTGACCGGTTTTCGTACAAAAATATAAAAACGAAAATCTCAATTTTCGGTTGTTTGCTATGGGCATTTTAAAATTAAAAATGGCAGGTCAAATTCTTTTTCACATTATTCGTGTCTCTTAAGATAACCGTAATCCTCTTGCATTTACTCGAAAAACGGATACCCTGTATATTCTTTGATAATACTACATAATCAAACTTACAGAATACCATTTAGGAAATCTGCCCATTTTCCTTATCATAAAATCTAATGTCAATATTTTGACAGAATTACGTGAATTAATATTCATCAAGGTGTGTCCGCATTGCTCGTTCGTATACTATTTAAATAATTGAATTACGTTTCAAATCAAAGCTTGTAATACCTACATTTGTCTGTTTTTGGTATGGGCCAAATTAAACTGGTTTTATATATAAAAGGAATCTTAAAGTAGTCGGTATCAAAGCTTTTAATTTTCTAATTATTTTTTAGTCTGTAATTGCTAATATGTATCTTCTTTTGAAAGTTAATTTAGTTCTAGACGGTTATAAAACGGTTTATTCTTGAAACTAATTATTATGATAGGGGCTACATAAGAATGAAGAAAAAACAAACAAAAGCATCGGACAAATACAGAGGTAATAAAATCGTGGTTCGTTCTAAGTTACGGCGTGGCTTTGTCCATTTAACTTTCCGCTCGTCCGCGTGGAATATTTAGTTTGCGTTCACGAATTGTCTTTCTGTTGGAGCTGGTGAACGGTGAGTCTAATCGATTAGGGTTCCGAACGTGGGGCTTGGTGCGTGAAGCAAATCGAGAATCGTGATCGCCGCATGACATCAAGCGTAATAATCGGACACCGCGTCGAAAGTTCTAAAGCTTTTCAAAAGCAACACAAAGATATGACTTTGGAACTTTTACATTACGGAAGATTAGAAGTTACTTTTAAATTACTACTGCTAACAGATCTTTATCAATAATTCTTATAATCAATCCTATATAGCCGTTCAGGATTAAATATTTTTCAAACTAAATTTCGAACGCATATTTTCATCGTCTTTTAAATGAAAATGAAGTTAACTATTTACAAACTTCATCGTTTTAAAAGGATATAAGTATAGTGTACATCAGTTTTTCGTATCCTAAATTGAGTCGGGCTGAACAATTAAATGGGAAACAAATCACGATTTTTTAACGATATTCTTCAACTTCCTATTGAACGTTACACATTACACACGGCAATTAATTAGTTACCAGATTATTTTTATTTGTTATTTGATTTGATTCAAAAAGTTAGGGGTTTAAAATACATTTCGAAATGCTAACATGTAGTACCTATATATATATATCTATTATATACCTCTCTTGAAAATGAAGAACGTAGCAGTTTCCGACTGCCATTAATAACGTCGAATTAATCAAATTAATGTAAGTCTTTGAATAAAATATATCGATTCCGAGAGTGCATATTTTAACTGGCACGTTTTGATTGATTGAACTAACGTAAAAAGACATTTGAATCTAGAATAGGTTTTTACAAATTGAACATTTTATACGTAATAACTTATCGATAGAGTATTACTTATAAAATATAAAAGTTTTATCTAATAAAAATCCAATTAGATATAAGTAGGTATCTATCTATATGTTATTTAGTTATTTATTAACCTTTGAATTTTTTATTCATTGGCCATACAAAAAAAAACACGTAAAAATAAAGCTTTAATTTAGAAAAATTCATATTAAATATGATTCTAAATGGAAAACATCTTTCAATTTAAAATAACATACATTTCAATACAATTTTACAAAAAGAACACTATAGAAATAAGCTGGGCCAACAATAAACTGGATAATAAATGGCTACGTTTTCAAGACTAAATAAAAAAAAAACAAATATATTCTTAATTAAGACGTATAGGAACTGAATTTAACAAACAGTATCTATAAATTCTTTTATGTCTGTAGAATTCAGTTACCTCGATAGTAACGATAAAAGGGCTGTTACTCAAAAAGGATACTTTCAGGCTGATACGTTTCCGTAAATTTTTCTTTCATTATTTTAATGAATAGAAATATGAATATACTTTGGAAGTGGGTGGTGTTTTTGTTATATCCTGAATAACATATTGTGAAAAACGTCGACTGAAACTGGAGCGGAGACCGCGGTGGACTAGGGAATTAGACACTCTGCTATTAGACCAACGGTCTGAGATTCGCGAGGGTCATTATTTTACTTATGTATTAGTGTGTATTTGTTTCTAGAATTTAATACAGAATTAATTTGTATTACTATGGTAATAGTTTGAATTAGATTGAATTAGTATGAATTTGTATTACCGTGTGTAAAATTTACTATAGTTACCGGCCCCTCGGAGGTTCGAATCCTTTCACAAGCGATGTTTGCGATCGTTTCTGCTAACAAATACAGAGTACACAGTGTATACAAAGCAATTGGCTGATGGTTAACGACCAGGGCCATTAAAAAAAAACTGAGACCAATCTATGAAAAAAACTACCGTCAACCGGGGTTAAATTGGTCAAAATGTATAAAGAAGATTTAATTTTTTTCCCCGACTTGTCTATTGTTCAATACGAGTTGGTTTTGAGCATTTGCTATACAGGACATAATTGTGTTATTCTAATCTCTTTGCTAAGCTGCTAAATTACCCGTTAAATGGCAACAGTGTTTTGTTCGAGATCAAGGTAAAAATGGGCAAAAATACGTCTGTAAACTTCTTGTTGGAATGTTTAAAAATTTGGCAAGTTTGTATTTTGGAATCTAGTTCGTCATCTTGTTGACGGGTTCGAACTCTCCTGTTTGTGATCACTTTACAACACAATCCTCTACCAATCCCCAAAATTAATCATTTCATTGGAGCTTTTTCGGTGTGTACGTGCTCCACTCTATACATAAAATAGCTATCTATGCAAAGAGTTTCACATTTGTATAATATAGGGATCGTATAATATATTCGATGTATAGTATTATCGCCACTAAAGACGGTTTTATTATGTGATGTTTGATGGGTATATTTATCTATTTTGTATTTAATTGCCTTAGAATCGAATGCAACTTATTGTTAGTTTTGTTGAAATTATTTAATGAAATGTTCGGGTAGAACTTATATGTGGATTAACCATTCATTAGTAGAGCGTGTAACGTACTGGCTTCCAAATTTATTCAACCATGAATTGCTAAATTCAGGTGTATACGCGTGTAAGTTTCAGACATGTCTTAGATTCACTATTCAGCCCATTTTCAATGTACCTACTGAACGTTCTAACTTACACAATGATACAATCGGATCTAATTCTGATATTATATGGGTATATGTATATACATACCTCTATATATATGGATAGATAAAATGGCATATAGATACATACCCTATAAACAGAAATTCTCGTAGGTGCCTACTTAGTATAAAAAAAATAATTCTTGAAGTACGTCAAGGAAACAGATTAAGGATGCACTTTATGCATATACTTATAGTGTACTTACCTATACTATACTTATTTATCACTTATGTAAATATTAAACATCAAATAAATGAGAGATTGACGAGAGATTGACATTATGACGATTTGAAATTAACTTACTGATGATGTTGTTTTTAATAAAATAAGTTAGATGTCGCTTTCTAAAACGGGAACCTTCGGTAGTGAACTTGATACGACATCACGTAAGTTAATGAATTAGTCATAAGAGTAGAAAGCCTGCAAGTAATTCATGTAATGGGATATGTGTGTTCCGCTTTCACTTAAGATTCTTCTTTTTGCTTTTAGCTTTCCTAGTCGCCTACGTGCCAAGATTGCTTATGTTTTTGGCAATACGCCCTCGAAAAAATTATCGGACAATATTATTCACATGCTTGTTTTAAAACAGATAATTTTTGTGCCAGACGTAGTAGGGTAATATTATTTTTAGATATATCCATTTCGTCATCAGAATTTATCTTGTCATCTTTGACGACTAGTCTGTAACCAACGCTTTAATGAAATGCAGACACACAAATGTAGAGCTGAACTGTCTTAATATTGAGAAAACACGATATAAAGTATACATTAATGATACATTTTTGTCTTGAAACCTAATCATGAAATGTTAAAAATGTTTTCGAATGTAAAATTTTTTATTTTGTATTTATAGACTATTATTAATAAATAATCTATAATTCAAAGGGAGATAAAAATAACTTTTACTTAATGAGAAACACACACCTGAAACTAAAAACATTAACAAACACTAAAATTGATCTAATAATAATACTTTGGTTTCCTCGTGATTCTCAAAATTCTCATCAACATTCAAGTTCTAACACTTGTAACACTCACATGAAGCAATTAATAGTTAGTTACCTATATAAAACTCGAAATTTTAATTTTTTTAGATACTAAACCATTATAAATGATGTACAAGAAACAAACGATGTATTGATTAAAGTTAAATTAAATAACCGCGTTTACCCACGTTGTTTAAGGTCAGATATTAAGGTCACGATTTATAATATCAATGATACGTGCCAATTTTAAATAGTAAATTTTAAGTTACAAACAAATGGTCGAGTCACATTAGTCATTATGTGACTTCAAGTAATGTGACTAATGGAAACTTGTTATTTACTTGACTTGAATTATAAATAATAAGTTCCCATTAGCCAAAGTACTTGAAGTCAAGTAGCTTCACTAATGCGAATCGGCCTTTAAGCCGTATTTACATTTATCAAGGAAATAAAAACAACACGGGCCAGAGATTGGATCAATCGGATAGGAGTTTCTAATACACTTCTTGGAGAGTTAGCATTAGAAGATCCAGAAACTTATAAAAACCATCTTAGGTTGCTGCCTGTTGACTTCCATCATTTTAACAAAAGTTCACACAAAACTACAAAGATGTAGCAGGTACTTGGTTTCGACTCCCAAATACCAGCTATAACAAATCTGGAAATAACGCACGTTATTACGCTATTTACCAATCGGAGATAGTTTTTCACCTTTAGAATATTTATACAGAGTGCCCAAAAGTACAGTATTCAAATTTTTGCCTTACGTTTTATTTATTCTAGTTGATATTAAAATTTCAAGAAAAGTAAGCTCGCAATCTACTTTACTTGACCATAGAATTCAAGTTAAAACTGGAATTCAAGAGTCACTTGAAACTACGTTTATATTTATCAACCTTTTTCAAGTCGCTGGCTTCAAATCGACTTGCTTCAAGCTGCTTGATAAACGCAACTACGGCTTTAGGTCCGATTTTACAATATTATCAGATAAACGTCAGATAAGCTATATTCTTGGAATAACTTCTACGGAAACGTTTCTTAAAACAATGGTTTCCACAGACATTATTCTGCGCATAACTTATGTGGTGTTAGTTTATCTGGTTTGTCTAGTTTATTTATTAGGTATTAAATTACAGAAAATCTATTCTCAGAATAACATCTGTGGAAACCATTGTCTCAACGAATGTTTCCATGGCAGTTATTCCAAGAACAGCTTTTCTAACGTTTATCTGATGATTGCAAAATCTGTCCTTATTACAATAAACAACAGATAAATTATTTTCGAAACCATTGTTTCATAAAATGTTTCTCTAGCAATTATTCTAGGAATAATTTATTGGACGTTTATCTCTTTAGGGTTGGTTTTTTCAATCGCTGGTTAACTCTAACCACCAATTAATCATCATAGAAACAATTGTTTCAATAATAATCGTTGTGGTCAATCTGGCAATTGAAAAACCGACCCTAAAATGTGTTAAACTTATCCAAGGGATAAGACATGCGGTTTCTATATTTTTGGCCTTTCTAATCGCAAATGGCGATCATTTTCTGAAACAAACCACTGACGATCAACAATAAAAATAAAAAGATTTTTAGTCATTTTGCAGTGGTTAATTAAATTTTAAACGTTTACTAAATTTCCGTGTTAAAAATTTACATTAATTACCTACTTCAAATAAAGTACTGTAGAAAATAAATGTAGAAAAGTGCGTAAGTTTTACAATTTACTCTACAACGTCGCTAAAGTTTGAGGTAATCACCGTTTCATACTTCTTGCTTAGTATGCTAATTACTATTTATATTAAGGTGCAAAAATCTTCAATATGCATGCAAAGTACGACGTTTGCTTTAATACCTTATATTTATGAATAGGAAATTAAACGATCTGGGCTCCTTCCTTTAACGTAATGCAGGTCGCGATAATGGCAAATACTCAAGACTCCAAGAATGAATAACGATTCTTTTATAGTTATTTAAATTTTCCTTTTTATAATAATAAGGTTTGAAACTCTAAAAATAATTTATTGCGTAGGTAAACGTTTGTATTAAATAATTTAGTTTTTATAGATAAGTTGGTTAACGTTTATTAAATCAATAAAGGTGTTTAATAAAATTAATTAAACTTCAACATAGATACATCCCGTTAAATTACTTTGAAAAGTAGAAATTATTAATCATTTCGGTTGTTTATTCAAGCTAATGAATATTCTGTTGCACTAATGTAGGAAACAGTTGTTACCCATTCCTAATTCAAAGCGTCTGTGCAAATAGTGATAATGGTAGCAGATTGTAATCCAACGTAATTACAAAACCTACTGTTTGTGTGTTCCACAGTCATATGTTTGCCGAGCTGCTTGCGGATTAGTGAATATTACCGATAGTCAGAGCTCAATTTTCATCAGGGCGTCAGCTGGATATTTGAGAATTTCGTAAAATTTTATTGTTTGCCCAAATTGACTATCTCCAGGAAAGTAGGTACCTATCTTCTAAATTTTCAATTACGTCTTGAATTCCGACGCCGCGCGTCGTGCCGTTACATTTAAAATATTATATGTTCTAAAACGGGTTTCCGACGAATATTCAAGAGTGAGATATTAAAAAGTTTTATATTTGCTTTTGTTAATTAATTTTAACAGCAACTGCAGAGGTGCATATGAAATAGTAGTATAGAGATTACAATATTATATAAAGAGAGATGCTATTTTACGCAGTAAAAGCAGTATTAAAATAATAATTTTCTTTTATTGATTTAATTTTCTGCAGTCGGAAATATTACTTCCACTTTAAAAGGAAAAATATGTATACATACGTTTATGATGAATTAATAATATTAAATACTAGAATAAAAATTAAATATTAAAAATGATTGTTGACTACTTGAATAGAAGAAGTTACCTATAAATAGATTGAAACAACCTTTAATACAGTACAATACAGTTCGATACAGTTCCTGAACAGTGAATACAGGGTGTTTTATGTAAAAACATAATTTTATTTTGGATTAATTGAATATTTTGTTGTGTACCTACAAGCTGTAAAAGCTTTACCAGACTTTGGCGCAATTTGAAAGTGTATTATGAACTTGCAAAACCTTAATTATTTAATACTTATTATTAAAAACAAAAGAATGTGTTACAATAATGTAGGTAATAAATAAATATATATATTATATATATATATACACCGTGTCCAAGATAAGAATGCACAGCATGGGGATCTTGAAAACGGTAGAAGATACAGGGTGGCTTAAATTAGAAAAAAGTTGCGCTATTTAGAGTATGTTCACATGCTGGTCGCAAAAGTTCATTATTGTTTATCGTTTTCAAAATTCTCAAAAAAATGTGATTTTTTGGATTTTCGTTTCTTTTCATTTTTTATTTATTTTAAATGATATTAAAAACTACCGGCACTTTCTCATTGCCACTTTTTAAGCTCTACAAAATGGCGTGTTCAAATTTTTAATCCGACGTTTCGTATCCGAGAACCCATCATCAACTTTATTTTTTATATGGCCACAAACAAAGAGACACCCTGTATTCGGTAGCATTATTCATTACAAATTCAACGATGTATCACACATTATGGTTTTGAAGCCAAAAAGGGGAAAAACGTGAGTTATAAGGTTTTTATTTTTAAATTAGTAGGCGCTGGTACAATAACAGAAACAAAATGTCAAAAATTATAATAATTGCTCAAATAGGTTGCCATTATTTTCTAGACACAAGTATGCTCTGTCTACAGAAGAATTCAAAACATGGTCTAACATTTCTGGTGTGATTGTATTAACTGCTGCTAAAACCAATGCCAATAACTGTTCTTCAGTTTCAAAAGTGGCGTCATACACTTGGTTTTTTAAATAACTCCACAGGAAAAAATCCAACGGAGTTAAGTCAGGTGATCGGGCTGGCCAGACTACTTCACTGTGAGTTCCAATGCATTTTTCAGGAAACCTCTGGGACAAATATTCCCGCACAGTTCTTGAATTATGCGCTGGGGCACCATCTTGCTGAAACCAGCAGTTGTTAACTATAAGTAATGGTAATTCATCCAAGGCATTCTCCAAATCAGTCTGCAGTAGGTCGAGATATCGTTCGGAATTTAAATTGTTGTGATAAATAAAAGGTCCTATTATTCTGCCACCCAAAATGCCTACCCACAGATTAAATCCAAATCGATGTTGATGCCTTGTTTCTTTTATTAAATGAAGATTGTCTGTTGCCCAATAATGTTTGTTACGCCGATTGAAAATGCCATTGTTGGTTATCATTGTTGGTTATTGTTTTTCCCTTTTTGGCTTCAAAACCATAATGTGTGATACATCGTTGAATTTGTAATGAATAATGCTACCGAATACAGGGTGTCTCTTTGTTTGTGGCCATATAAAAAAATAAAGTTGATGATGGGTTCTCGGATACGAAACGTCGGATTAAAAATTTGAACACGCCATTTTGTAGAGCTTAAAAAGTGACAATGAGAAAGTACCGGTAGTTTTTTAATATCATTTAAAATAAATAAAAAAATGAAAAGAAACGAAAATCCAAAAAATCACATTTTTTTGAGAATTTTGAAAACGATAAACAATAATGAACTTTTGCGACCAGCATGTGAACATACTCTAAATAGCGCAACTTTTTTCTAATTTAAGCCACCCTGTATCTTCTACCGTTTTCAAGATCCCCATGCTGTGCATTCTTATCTTGGACACGGTGTATATATATATATATATTTGAAGGTATAGATTTTAGTTAATAAACCCAAATTAAACTGAACTACCCTTATAAATAGAACCAACAAAGAGAAAATCTTGAAATCGTAAAATTCTCTTCCTATTAAGTTTTCTTTATAAGTAATTCATATTTATGCAGTAATTTACAATTCTACGAAGGAAGTGAAGTCGGTGCCATCTCGTTTTCTGGCATTATACCACCCAGTTTGCAATTTAAACAGAAGTTGGTCTACGGAAACTACTTCTCTGTATTGTATATGCTAGTTACCTGCCTGCGCTTATATACGAACTCGTTTTCTCCCTAAACAAGAAGTATTATATTTTGTACGATGTAATGCAATATTCACGACGAGAAGCAGTCACTGCTAAAATATTCTATTATGTAGGTACCTACTTAACAGATGCATACCTAATTTTTCGTAACTAATTTATAAACATAAAGTAAATAACAGTTTAAAAACTAATTAGCGCTGGCAATTAAAAATGTCGAAATGTTAAACAAACATCCAAAGCAATATATTAAATGCCGTATACATTCACTGCACAAACACAAAATCGGCGTTAACAATGAAATATAGGTAATAACTTAAAATGAATTGCACTTCCGATTCATGATTTAATAATGAAATTTCCCATTTACTTTTATTTATAGACGGATTGTAATCCATCGATAACATTAATATATAACACAATGTGAGTTATACTTTTATGCTTCGATATGAGATATCGCCAGTGTAAATCAAAGTAATATTTGATCAGTATCGTTTTTTAAAATATTGTTATCTACCTACATATTACTTTATTAATTGGGTTATACCTAGATATAAATACACGTTTCTTGTTATGTTATCTAAACATATAAAAATTAATAGTTCTTTTTGCTTCTTACTTTTTAGTAGTGATATTTACCCACTTAAAATATTCGTTTTTTATCTATAAAGTAGGCTTTATAAATCTGTTTTTACTGCTATTTAAAGAAAATGCTATATAATTTCCAAGATAATAATGAAGTTTGATTTGAATAATAAACGATAACGTAGCACTTAATTTATCGCTGACTCAAAAATGGGCAGTGCCGGATTATCGGAGCAGTTCGACTTGAATTCGAGCAAAACACAAGAAAATATTTAGTACGTAGAATAGCAACATGCTAGCTTTCTGACATAGTAAACACAAACTAAATACATAAGTACACATTTCCTCTGATTACACTGCAAGTCTAAAGTAAAAAAAATATATAAATTACATGAAAATATGTAGTTACATAAATTTTAGCCCGCGAACCCTCGGATGCAGCGGAATACCTGACTAAACAGAATCGAACATTCATTGGCGAGCATACCGAACAATCGAGTTCAAAACTATCAAAGTCTTACTATATATACTCTAATACATATATGTATACCTTCTTGAGATATTTATTAATGAAGCTTTTACAGCTGTAAATCACATTTTACTTAAAATGCATTTATCAGTATTGAAATTGTACATATTTCTATAATTTATTTGCCTCTCTAGTAACTATTATTTTAGTTTTGATACAGGTACGCAGTCAAATAGCTTTATCACGTACCTACTTAAGAAGTCGGCACACCTTTTAATGCCCGTTTGCC
Organism: Rhagophthalmus giganteus; assembly: GCA_036326145.1. Classification (NCBI taxonomy): domain Eukaryota; kingdom Metazoa; phylum Arthropoda; class Insecta; order Coleoptera; family Rhagophthalmidae; genus Rhagophthalmus; species Rhagophthalmus giganteus. The sequence goes on from JARFJA010000001.1 coordinate 55,584,961, forward strand.
ACTTAAAGCTCATTGTTAGTAGGGGCTGGATAGGATAATGTAGCTCTTATAAAGGAAACTTTATACAGCGATATCATTTTGCTTTTACCTGAGGCTATTCCTAAAGTAGGTAACTTTGTTTGGACATTGATACTTGTTCATCGTCCAGTCGTGATAGGTAACTTTTATGTGCTGAATTTCAAAAATTCTTAAATAAATTTTCTTTGAAAATAAAGAATATTTTGTAGGACACAGAGGTAGGTAAACAAAGCGCAAGATCAGTTATATTTAAAAATAACGGTTAATCATCGAATATATTTAATAGTTGAGTGGTCCGTTATTGTTATGGCAATTAAAATACTTAATCAATAGCAAATCTTTATCTATCAAAGGGCTTAATTATTAAAGAATTAATCATCTATTAAGTTTTATTTCGTTTTACAGTGGTTTAGTTGAATTTGAATTATTTGAGTATCGTAGATACAAAAAATCATTATAAACGGTAGGTAGGTACATGTAATAATTGCTTCTATAAACATTTGTTACACTTAAATTGAAAGGGTTCGCTGTCGTAAAAATAACGAATTTACTAATTGTATTTAGATACACCAGGTTCAAGAGCAATGTACCGAACCGTAAATGTGGAACATATTTACATAATCATTTTATTGTTTTTATAGTATTTTTAAATGTATTAAAATTGAAGAATTTAAAGTAACGACCATATATTTATCTTAATTTAGCGTTATTCTATAGGAAAACCGAAAAAGTATTTTTCTTTTTTCGTTGTATATACATACCTACATACGATAGAAGCCTTAATAAAAACGAACTTTTATTGTCAAGTATTTTTTCACTAAACAGAGTTAAATTTAATAATAGAGAAGAGACCATGCAAAGATTAAAACATTATACCTGTCGTTAAATAAATATAAATGTCTTGTAAAATGGTTATTCTATCACTGTCATCTATCTAATGTTAATAAAAACTATTAATATTTCTTACAAAAATATTTGATAAGTATAGGTCGTTCAAATTTTATTTTTATGCACATCATTTATAGATGACCGGATTGTTTATTTGTAATTCAATACAAAATTTAGAAAGTGACATATATTCTATCGATGATTTACCTGATTTACACGTATATTACATAACAAACAAATGCTACAATTTATTAGAAGGTACTGTAAAAATACGCCAAACGAGTTCCACATCATCATCTAGTAAACCTTTTATTGATGACGTGCATCGCAATAAAATTTGAATGGCCTTTATACGTTTATAGTATCTATTATTTTACAAATAGCTGACAGTGTCAACGACACCTATTTTATAACGGATGGTGGGTATTTCTGAAGCAAAGGTATGCGTAAAGCTTATAAATTTTTAAACAAAATTAACAAAAATATAGTAGATACAATATATTACAATATTCGTTAAACAAAATAAGTAGATGAATATTAAAATTATTTATATTTAAAAATTATTTCAAATATGAGAAATGAACATTTTTTAACGGTAGCTTTTAATTTTATGTTTAATGCGTTTACTGAAAACTTACATCTATCTTTATTTTAATTTAAATCAATACATTTTGTAAATAACTTTCGAAGCATGGTGTACAAGACCTAATTTAAGAATAGATTTATGCTAGGTAAAACAAATAAAAGCTGGTAACGTTGTTACCATTTAAAATGTTTAACATCGCATAATTTAAAAGCTTTGAATAGGTACTTACATATATGATATTACGTCACATCGAAAAGCTCAGTTTGCAAAACAAGTAACCGTTAAAACGCTATATTTGATAATTATTAATATTTAATTAATATCACACTTGCATGTTTAGTTAATAATAATTTAATATTAGCGAAGGAAAATCTGATTAGGTATATATTTGGAAGTAAATATTGTAATTAATTGCTATAACCGTAGTGGTGCTATTAATTATGTTGATGACATTGATGTCAACCACCGATTCCGACAGTAAATGGCTTATATATTATACATTTATAGAGGTAAAGAGATTAATATTAATCTAGTTATCAAAAATAAATTAAGTTAAATGGAAACGAAAAATAAAGAAAACCTCAATAGCTATAATATATTATATAGAAATCGCCATGCGAAGAACAAACGGCAGGCGGTATATTACTGTCGCACCCCATCAATATCTTATATTAAAGTCTTAGTGGTTGCCGCTGAATTTACGGAGCCCGAATTTTACATTTTATGGCTCTGTGGCTTTATCAGGCTACAGCATATTGTTGTAATGTGACGTACGGTCCTATGCATCCCGTTTACGCAGCACCTACTTTACGAGGGTACAATCTGCAGATGTCGTGAGGCGTATATATATCGTTACTACCCTAACATACTTCACGAGTGTAAGTAACAATATCGAGATTCCCGAAAGGTACCTATATACGAACTGTATTTATATTACTCTTGCATTGCGTAGACATTCTCCTATAAAGTAGTAATAAGATTTACTAACTGCATATCTTTACAAAATGCTTTGTATTAAATCAAATTTAATTTAACAATTAATCCACTGTAGGTATACGTATGTATACTCTTCTGTGAATAATAAACGTATTGAAATTCCATAAAATGAATTAACAACTTACTAAATAAACGCTATTAAAGTAACATTAAAATTAAGTTGAAAATGCTGCGTATTTTTTTACACTATCATGTCGATAACCATTCTCAACAAACGAAGTGTCCTCGACAAAAAAAACCGAAAACGAAATTATCCTATCTATCACCGTTCTTGAGTAAATTAGTTTCGAGTCGATGCGTGTGACGTCATAACTGCATAACCGTTGTAATAATCGTTGTGATCGTTTGGGCGTTTTTAGTTATTTATACGTTATGGCATATGTACGGACCACTTCCACAATATGGTGAAAAAAATAAATTATGTTTATGATTATGTTACGTAAACTCGTTAGGCGGTTAAAACGTCAATTTTTCTTACTTTAAACACGAATATCTCCGTCAATATACATTTTAAAAAACTTAAATTTTATTTAAATCCCATTTTCAGTTTTCTGAAGCAAAATATGTTGATGGTTATTTTAAGCAGTTAACGGAATAAAATGTAACACTATTTTCCGAAACAAAGGTTTCATTAAATACCTTTTGGCATTTTTAATATGAACTATTTGTCTTGTCGGTAACGTTATTGTATTGTCTGTAACAAGTCTCCTTTTGATATTAAAAATGTAGTAGTGTAGTCGAAGTGAGCTCAGTTGCTATTTTTGGTCTTAGATAAGGTCTACCACATATAGCTAAGACAAATTATTTATGTGTTAATTTTTAAAAGTGATTAACAATGAAAAAACATTAAATTATAGGCAAAACATATTTTGGACATAAATTTGTAGCAACTTAACTTGACGAGTTACCGACAAGACAATATTTTAACATAAAATGTAATTAAAAATGTCGAGATGTGTTCTTGATCTCTACGATTATTGTTTTTCTCTTCTGCACACCCCACAAAATAAAAAGACACCATCCAAATATGACATATTCGCAATTCATTTTTTAAATTGTCTTTTTAAGAATTCGCACATTTTGTGATTTTTATTCATAAACGTTTAAAAAATTATACAAGTATGAAATATATGTAGGTAATTAATGTGTTTGTGACCTAAATTATTTAAAATATATAACAAACTGTGGGCTATCCAAGTGCATAAGTGACTTACGTCATCAATAAAACTTCGTAGTCTTCCTTTGCCGTGTCATATGTGTGCAGAGTAAATCATCGGTAAAATGTGACACGTTCAAAACTTTAAACTGAATATTACAAATATACAATATAGTAACTTTTTATTGATGACGTGAATCACTTATACGTTTGTATAGCCCGTAGGTATTCCTATTTAATCTATCGAAAGAGACAATCGTTCTTATCTCAACAAAACGATTTTAACTTGTTTTTGGTCATAATGTACGCCTTTAAAATCTAAAAACACGGCAATTCGGAGACGCCGTTATTTATCCTGGAAGTATATCAAAAACTTCTTCATATTGGTTTTGTATGCAAGTTGGACGAGCACCGAATTGACCAAAACACATTCAGGCAAATTACTCGAGGGAGAAACCCTAAAGTTCTGGTTAGGACAAAGTTCTTCCGACGTTGTTTGCTAAATTTGTCCACAAGCAGGACTTTGACAACAATCCTGAATTCGAAAAGTTCTAATGTTTACGAATATATTACAAAACAGTACCTCGGCCAATTGATCGAAGCATTAAAAATATATGACTGTAGGATAAACTTTTCTTTCGTATTAAAATAAATGTTAGTGCTTACCTGTATAATTTCAATAAGTAAGTAGGTATCCGTGTAGGTATTATTTTAAGATGCCGATGGTTTACTGTAATTTAAAATACGAGGATAGAACCCAAGGACTGCGGAAAAGCGCGAGAAATTTAAGTTTTCTTCGGATTTTTCATTTAAAACTCCAATTGCGCAAGAAAATTATTCAGCTCTTCGAATAGATACTTATTCGTATTTTTGTATTTAAAAATCAAAAAATAACAAACATTATTTGCGGCAACATTTTCAGTAAACGCATCCATGGCGTAAATAAAAACTGTATAACGTCTTACCTGAACCTTGAAGAGTTCCAGTCCCAGTTCCCAAGAGGACGTCGATGCTTCCATCAGATAGAATATCGGTGTCTTGATACGAAATAGAAAAGGTAGCATCATCTTGCAATCGCGCCAACATTGCCGCTAAACCTGACCTATCTAGGTCATCCGATTCCCGTAATTGAAGGGTGACGTTTCCATCTGCCGCTGTACTATACATGAAAACCGCATGTCCTCCAGAGTACGATTGAAGTGGTAAACGAACACCTAATTCATGTACACCCTGAAATTAAAAGTGACCATTAGCACCTAATGAATTACTTTATTATAAAAAAAATATTCAATTTGTTTAATGCGTCGCGTATTCGTTATACCCAACATAGGTAGATATTATACGGTCAGATTTGAGAGACCTATAGTCGATGAGATTAATTTTTGCAAATTCATTTCGAGGGGTTTGTTTTATTCAGTATTTAATTAAATGCCGAAGTTATACACAAAACAATTATAGGAGATGAAAATAAGCAAATAAACAAACGTCAGTGACCCGAGGAGAACATTTCAATATACTAGTTCAATTATACGCAAACATACCGACTCTATAATCTAATTTTAAACTGACTGAAATGCCACGGTCATAAAATATAGTGTAGTACGCTGGTACCTAATACAGATTCATTCCTCTTTTCATACAACGAAAGCTCCTTGTTAATTTGAAATGAGGTAACCCTCCTTTAATCAAAACTGTTTTTATGTAGCGAATAACGCTGACCTAGAAAGTTGATTAAAAAATAATTAAGAATAGGTACATAATAGAATTTTGCGAAATATTAAATACTTAAATAATTTTATTTATCTGTAAGTTAATGGTTATTTTATTATTGGTAAAACGTTAACAACCTGAAAACCAGAAAACTAGAGAACCAACGTAAGAGAGCTTCATATAATATTAAAAGCAATATATTTGTTTGATATTTAAGCCTCATTTTGTTTGAGTCAAATGTATATTTCAAATATTGCAGATCAAAGGAAAATGTATTTGTCAGAACTCAGTCATCAGAAAATAACGTTATTAATAGACTACGTTTTATACAAAATTTAATTTAATACCTTTATATAGCGCGCTAATGAAAACTGTACCGTATAGCTCTTTATTTTTATATTAGCTGTAGGGTATAATTTATTACGGGATGCCATTCTTCCACAAAAAAGCATATCAAAACAAATTACATAGACATCAAAAAGCACATTTTTAAAAATTTAATATGGACCTACTCATTGTGTTTTAAATTACTTACCTAATTTTAACAGATATTACGATTATAATATTATAGAAAAAATAAATTACCCGCTTACGTTAAATATTCTATTCTATCTAACGTTCAATTCATGAGATAAACAACATATACATAGATAGGTACTTATGGTAATTTTTGATAAGGAGACAAAGTCTGATAAATATACAATCAACAATTTTATTTTAATTTTTAGTTGAACTAATTTTGTGCAGTATATTATAACAGAGATGAAATCAGAAATACGTATAGGTATCTACCTTATTTATTAGAATAATTCTCGCCGTATAGCGTAATTCACGCATTCCCGAATTTTTCACTACGAAAGGAGAAAATTGCCATTTTCGGTGTTTCATTTATATCGAAGATAATTTGTTCCACGCGTTATTTTAAAAATTGAAGAGCCTTCCTGGAGGTTTACGAAAATCTTAACTTACAAAAATATTACGAACTTAGTATTTTTTATAATAAGTAATACACCTAATAAGGTTTTGTCATAAAATAATTTTTCCCATAAATCACGCGTCCTATAATTCAACTTTAATTTATTTTATAAAAGCACTAGCGATTCAAAAAGTGTTTAACATCTTTCGTCTCATTTATTTCGTGTGATCTGACACCATTACTGACGATAACGATTAATTAATGTTCGTAAAACGCGCCATCGTGATATAGTTTTAAAATGCGTATTTTTGAAACATCGATTGCTAGATAGCTCGTATATACCTAATTCTGCTATATTCAAAAAGGCCCTTTGATAATAGATATTAAGTATCACAGTTATCTTTGAAACAGTGCACTTGTTTCAAGTGCGCGCCAACTTCTCGAGAGACTTTTAATGTTGTTGAGATTGACTTAATGGTCATTGGAAATTTATCACCCTACAAGGCTTGCTTGACTGAACAAACCCTTATTTCACTTCTAAAATACTACATCGTTTGTTCTGTAAACTCTTACAACTACCCTTGAAAATTCTTCGCGATAAATCGTCACTTAAACTCTAAATGCAAACACACCCTGTTATTTATTTAGTGAACTAGCCCTCCCATATTTCTTAAAGAGACAATGTTATATTTATATCTATTCTCAAATATAAATAAAATGATTTATAAATATGACAAAATATTCTGAAAAGGATGCGGGTAGATAAGTGCGTTTTTCGACCCTTTTATTCAGGAAAGATAAATATCTTAAGAATTTTTAATATTTGTACAGGGTGCGTCAGCGAAACGGAAAGAGTTCAAGGGACTGACAAAATAAAAAATAATTTTTTTATAAATTTAATATAGGTATAAATGGAAAATACACGAGTAACCATTTGGTACACAATACGAAAAAAAAAATTTTTTTTTGAAAATTACGTTCAGCAAACGCCCCCTGGAATGTATGCATTGTTGAAATCAAGCCTGGAAGTTTTGCATGACCATTCTCAGCATATTTACGGCTATCGGGGTGAATCGGTCTCAAACCGGTTTGTACCCCCATAAAAAATCATAGACCGTTAAATCAGAAGAACGAGAGGGACAAGGGATATCTCCGTTCCGAGAAATGACGCAGCCCGAGAACAAGGCATTCACAGAATTTATTGGGATTATCGCAGTGTGGCTTGTTGCCCCGTCTTGCTGAAAAAGTGTGTTTCTCATTCGCTGGCAAACGGACAAGTTGTGGCGTGAGAAAGTTAAGAATCATTGTAACGTATCGTTCTGAATTAACAGTCACTGCATTTGCAATCTCATTTTCGAAAAAAAAAAGATCCGATTATTCCATATGCCGAAATCGTGCACCTTACTGTTACTTTCAAAATAGTTCAAACAGTTCACATGTTATTAAAGATTTTAAGAGAACGCGAGGCGCCATCTTAAACGTCCGCAGTGTTCAATAGCTACACTTCTCAAATGTCCATCATCGTTTTTTGTGATCTAGAGATATGTGGAAAAATGCCCTGAAAGTGGCGTTTAGTCCGCACGACCTATACCAAAATCGCGATTTTAGGCTGTTGGCATTTTTATTATTACACTATTACAATACCTAGTGTGTTTATTATAAAAAACAATTAAAGGACGAGTAGCAGATTTTAATAGTGTTACGCGTAAGGGAGAGTTGTTTGTACTGTTCGCCGTAATCCTATAAAAAAATACCTATAAAAACTAAAAATAAATAGATAGGGTATAAATTAAACAGTTTTCCATAATTTTAAATTTAAATATATTGTAGATACAGTGAAAGACATTTAAAACGAAATTATGGGCATTGAAATATATTTATGTTTTAAAAATTTGTAGGTATTACAAAACAGATGTAAGAAAACCAATGTTATTTTAATTATGAATTTAGGTCGGTATTTATTTGCATATTTTTTTGGTTTTCTCAATCATATTTCATCGGTCGCACAGATAGTTTCTTTGATGAAACACATATAAAATCCTTATTTTCTTAGATTTATTAATACCAAGTAAAATCTCTGACGGAGGGTTAACGGTGGCGACTCTAAGCGGAGGATTAACTTTACGTTCACACTCTGCTTACGATAGAGATGTTTCTTCGCTTTATATTTTTTGTCGTAAGTTAGTAGTTAATTTTCTCAACCGCTAAGAGTTTTCGCAATAGGTAACTCTCTGGGATTCGTAGGTTTTCTGTGATAGAGTTGAATTCTATAAATCAGGCAAAGACAACTCTTCAAAGAGCGGCTTAATAAATGCTTTTAACCAATTAATACACTAAATCACGACTGAAATACTGTCCGCCTATCCAGCTTCATCTATTAACACTTCTTTTTTTTACGTTTACTGACGTGACCACGTATTGTAACTTGCATAATTACGGAATATTTAAATAATTTTTACACGGCGCGTAGGCACCTACATTTACCGTTACATTGAATAAAAACGCTTACAATCACGATTCCATTTATTTTTAGGTATTCGTAAAACGTCATGCAAACTGATTAAATAAAGTTGAAGCTGCTTATAACTAACTTGCTTATAGCGAACCTCCGGATACAACGAACCATTCTTAAAAGTCCCACCGTACAACCCATAAGATCCCTTATAAAATAATGTTGGTGGGATATAACGTTCAACAAAATGTTCCCGTACGTCAAAATTTTCCATAAAATTAGGTAAAAATATTTCTTCGGGAATAATAAATTGTTTATGACGCTGCCAGAGTGCACAGGTATTTTCTTAGAAAAATACATTTATTCGTTGACCTTCCCGGCGGATATTTAAGCTTTATTAGATAAGGAACACAAGGGGTAACCAAGCACAATAGCCTTAGATGTTAAAAATAATAATACATAAGACCTAAGTACGTAGTACCTGGTTTGGTTTTCCCAAATTATCTTCAAGCAAAGAATTTTTTTTATTGTTTATTACGAACTTCAGATATAAATAACTCATGTTGTAAGTCGCTTGTGGACCGTTATAACCAGATTTTACTTTACATATATAGCAGTGCGCCCTTATTCCTTTTCGTCCTTCTTATAAGTACCTATATAATTATGATAATTTTTATAGAAAAATGTTTAGGTGCAATCTACACTATGTTTTTACAATTAATAGAAACGATTAGAAATATAGTAGGTGCATACCTGTATACAGGGTGTTTCAAAATAACTATTCTTATTTTTCAGATGTGATGGAGGGCTAGGGCTCCCATATGTCCTTTTTTTAAGAGGACAGTCCTTTTATTTGCATCAGCGTCCTTTTTTAAAACCTGTCCTTTTTTGTCCTTTTTTTCGTTACTTAGCCTGAAAAAATCTCTACACAATTACCGTCGCATCGGGTGACTGGCCATTCGCGAAGGATTTTGTTTTAAATTAATGTTGTACCGTTATTATGAGCGTTGCAGTTATATGATGGACGTTTTCTAGACTATTTTTTTTTCTTTCAGGTTAATATAGTTTTATTTACTGTACTTATTTTATTACCCCGTAATTTCGCATTATTCTGAACTGCTCATTTTGCCATAAAAAAGTAAGGTGTTAAACTTTTCATGCTGCATTCAAAACCTAAAAAGTTATTAAGATGTGACATAAAAAAAATATTGTTGAAAAACGATAACTTACTTAGACAAATTCAATCGAGCAATAAGTATGTTCATTGATCTGATTGTATTGGTCTTGTATTAATTTAGTTGTGTATGATTTCAGTAAACGTTTGTCAATTTAGACTTTTTGTGAAAAATGTCCTTTTTTCTAGCATAAAGTATGTGGGAACCCTATGGAGGACCTGTAATTAAACACTTTTTTTTTAAAGAAAGTAATGTCCGTAAACGCTTAGTTTCCGAGATACGTCATACGGTTACTACTGTTCAGTTAAAACTTGTTTGTTGCAAACTTGGCGGCATTTTCAAAATTTTTTAGTGTGTTTTGTAAAAATAAAACCACTTACACTCTTATCGTGCGACGCATCGTTTTCACGTTAAACGACAAAATCCGATTTCATACTCATTTGAGCGTGCGTCAATGAAAAAATTTATTTCATAATACCGTTTTTAAACGTTGAAAAGTAACAGCAAGTATCAAGATAAGAAAAAAGCCCATATAGACTTAAGTTATATACTTAAGACAATATATCTACTAGGTATTCTTTTCGTAAATTTTAACACCCTGTATCTCGGAAACTAAGCGTTTCCATACATTATACTTTATCACAAAAAGTGTCTAATTACATGCCATTACATATGAAAAGTAGGAATAATTATTCTAAAACACCATGTATACTTCGCTTTGTTGCGTCGTAATTTTCGAATTATCTTTTATTTGCATTAAAAATTAAAATAATTTTTCTACCTATTAATTATTGTTAAATTAAACAAAATTTACTAAACACACCACATGTCGGAAACAAAAACCAGCCAAACATTTTATGAAACTTTGCAGATAAATAATTTTTATTAGTATTTTAAATGAAAGATTTAATTCGAATATTATTATCAGTCGAGGCAGGCCTGCAAACGTACGATAACACCTCATATGGCGATAATGCTCGTAATTTAGATATTAGCTATTATTTTCTACTTCGCAAGTATCGACACGAAGAAAATACTTTAGTTTCAATTGGTTGTTTAACAAGTACATATACTATTACGAGCATCCATGTCGTGCCTGCATCTCCGTACATTTTCTTTCTTTAGTTATGATTTTTGGACATTTATACTGAAAATTATTTTAGACTTTTATGCAATCCAAGCGTCAACGTATTGTCTATTTCATTTTTCAGAGAGCATTCGTGGTAAAGTGCGGGCGTGTTTCATTACAAACGCGAGTGATTGGTCTTATGAACACGATATGAAGGCCTAATCGACATCGTTAATTAAGGTATTTATAGTTTTATTTACATTAACAATCACAATAATTTTGGTACCTACTTTTTAATTTTTGTTAAATTAAACAAAATTTACTAAACACGCCATATGTCGGAAACAAAAACCAGCCAAACATTTTATGAAACTATGCAGATAAATAATTTTTATTGATATTTTAAATAAAAGATTTAATTCGAATATTATTATCAGTCGAGGCAGGCCTGCAGACGTACGATAACACCTATGGCGATAATGCTCGTAATTTAGGTCTTATCTATTATTTTCTAGTCAGCAGGATCTACACGCAGAAAATATTTTATTTTCAATCGGTTGTTTAATAAGTGCACACGCTTTTACGGACGCCGCATTTGTGTCTTTATATCTACGTCTTCTGTTTATCGTTACAATAATTTTTGAACGTTCATACCAAAAAATATTTTAGACTTTTATGTAAGTAATTAACAATCAGATCGTTAAACATTTTTATATTATTTTTCAGTGTATTCGGAATTCGTCGTAAAATTCGGGAGTGTTTCGTTACACACGCGAGTGATCGGACTTAAATGGGTGCAATTTATGGATGCGATATAGATCCATGACGTCATCGAGGTATTTAGAGTTTTATTTAATTTACGAAAATTTGATTTAGAACCGTTATTTATAACAATAATTTTATCGTTATAATCGAACGCCGAAACTAATTAATAGGTAGAATCATATAATTGTAAAATTTTCACTATAAAATAGCCGATACCTATTTTAAGTTAGTGTAACAAAATTACAACGATTAAAAAAAAATGCGTCCAAGAAAGTGTTCTACGGTTACAGTATTCACTAAATGCAATCTCAAAGTGTAGGTAAGTCATTTTGGTATTGGGTAGTTTTATGTTTTATGTACTACCGAAACTTCACGAATCGGCTAATTAACATTAAAATACTGCGACGTGCATAAGTAAATCTTTAACACTTGTATAATTTTTTTTATAAATTTCAGTTATATAACTAACAAATTTTTGCGAGTTCAACGTTTTATAAAAAGTGCCATGCTTTGTATTATAAAGTTATTTGATTCCACATTTATGGTTAATTTGTATTGATTTTTTTGTTCTTCATATTAAATTTAGTCAAAATGTATAATTTTTCTAATTACGTTAGTTTCACTGTGTAGGTACTACAAATTAAAGGTACAATAAGTATCGTTTAAAAGTATTTTTTAACGGAATTACTTACCTACTACTTAAAATGCGAATTAGCATACGCAACAGTAATCGTTAGGTTATTTATTATTATACAGCGAGGTCGAAAAGTAAGAAATAGATTCAAAGGAAGCGCTCGGACTCGTTGATTTTATTTTTTTTTCTGGGCCCACTTTAAAAAACATTTTTTGTTATACAGGGCGTCCTAAAAAACCTAGGCGTACATCAACTGTGATTTTTGAAATAGTAACTTCCAATTTTAAACATTTTTTTATGTATTATTTATGAAACATTTGCATTCAATGCGTAAATTGAAACGTAACATTTTGACGTAGTAGGTACCTACCACCTGTTTAAATAAATTTGTCATATCATTATAAAATAGACGATCAAATTAAAAAATATATATTATAATTAGACTATTTTACCTTTTTAAGATTGTAATGACAACGTGCTTCTATTAATTTATATCTAAGGTCTAGTTTAGATGGCGGGCGCTTAACGCGCGTAAAGCCTGAGGCACATTAAGTGCATCTGAAATAGACTTAATTCTACTTACTATTAAAAAGTAAATCAACTTTAAAATGTAAGATAATCTATCTACCTTTGTAAATTAAGTATTACTTAATTTAATTTTTTTTTAACATTTATCAATTTGGCACTATCAGTTTTGAATAATTAATAATACACAATCATTTTTATGCAATAACATTTTGATTACCTACTTTTATAATGCGTACGTGTTATTAAAATAAACGCAAACAAAATAAAATCTGAAACCATACATCTAATAATCCTAATTTTGTAATATCAATCTGAGATTTAGACGTTAGATGCGATGTAGGTCAAGCGAAGACCTTCAGTTACAGCTACTAACTCCATATAGATGTAATCCCTTGTTCCAATATAATTATAACAAGCGGTCTTATCTTTGCCGTGCTACTAATACAGATTTTCGATAAGAGAGGATTGGAATATAACTACATCCAGTTATAATGTTTCGTGCTTTATTCACCACAATAAATTTTCCATAATTTAGATCTTAAGGTTAGTAAAATCGAACATTAAAAATCTTATATATCTTTTCTAATGAATATAATTTATAAACAACACGAATAAAGAGATTTCCGAAAACTCCAAAACAAGCGCGAATATTATTATTGTATTATTTTAATATTAATTAAATATGAATATATAGGAAATGATTACTTATATGTTTCTTAAAACTTGGAATGAATTACAGATAAAATTAATATCTATTCATAATATAATACTCCTATATCACCGGTATTTTTATATAGCAAATATTCAATGCAACTACAGAAGAATAAGTTTTAAAAGATTCTCATAAATAATGAAATAAATTAAAAACAAAGTCGACTTTACAGTTTCAAAAGTTTTGTTGCGTCGAAATATTAGCGACTCGAATAAATGTGACATTTTCTAATGAAATATGAGTTCTAGAAAAGCTGAACATGAAGTGGCACAATTAAGAATGTCGTATTTGTAGTTGCTAACACGATAAAAGATTATATTTAATTATTTCTTATTAATCTGCAATGTTTAGTGTCAACGACATCTTTCACAATTAAATATTACCTACTAACGGGTAGAGGCATTCTTAAATGTGATAATTTATAGACTTATCGTTGGAAAGGTCTAGTAAAGAGCTTTCTAACGTTACAGAAGGGCGAATCGTTCGTATGAACGATTTTCGAGATAAATTTTATTTATCAAGAACTACTAAATTTTTGCCATTAGGCGATGAAAAAGTATTTGAACTTACCAGTTACAGATTTTCAGTTGATGAACTACCTCCAGATGCTTCAATAAGTTCGATATGTGGCACGCACTCACTCCTTCCACATATCTTGGACAGTCAAAAGCGGGTGTCCATTTGTTTCTCCTACTTGTAATACCAATATTTCGGTAGCCTGTTTCGCCACCATCTTCAGGGCTAAAACGCAACATCCGTTTTTGACTGATCAAGATATGTGGAAGGAGTGCGGGCCAAATATCGGGCTTTAGTGTAGATGGTCCAAAGTACGGGAGAGCCAAAAGAGGCGAAGCACTTGTAGGTAGTCCATCCACTTATACATTTAATAAAATAAATAAAAAATCTTTGATAACAATTCTACAGAATCAATTTTATTTCAAAATTTGTTCTTATAATAATCGGAACGACCGATTTTAAACAATCGGAGCTAAAAAGTGTTTTGTAGTTTTACGAAGGTCGAATTTAACATGTTTTAATAAATGTTATTTATGTTTTGTTTAAGATCAGATATTTTTCATATAATTACGGCAGTCCATAAAGAACGAATAACGTTTTAAAAGCAACAAGTTCAGAGTCATAACGTGATGGAAATAAATTTTCTCGACGTGACGGCATTCTTAAAGGGTTGCTAATTATTGTTTGTCAGTTCGCTTGTATTCTTGAGGTTACGTTTTTGTTTTTTAATTCAACAGATATTCGTGAACTTTCGGCAATAAAACAATCGAAATACACAGGTAGACGTTAACTCCCAAAAGCGCAGAGCTTCTTTCCCCAAGGTAATTACGCTTTGTTATTTCTGGAAAGCATGTAGTTTAAAAGTGCGTGAGCGTAGGGACTAAACGTGATACAGGGAAACAAAGACCTATTAAACCGACAGCCTGGAGCGGAAACAGGAAGTTGCGCACGCAGATTCGTGCTTAGTTCCATCTTCAGCACGTGTTTCCGCTCAATACCATTAGTTATATCATATCATGGCGAGCATAACGGAATTTGTTGACAGAAAAAATGAACGCAAAGAAAATCTAAATTAACACCTTAAATTACAGTTTGTCGCATTTTTCATTAAAAAAAAATAACGAATTTGATTTAATTTGAAATTAATATTAAAAGTAGGCAATTGAAAAGTTAAATTTAACGATGTATTTAATTGTAAGTACACTATTATCCTCTATCAGATTAAATGCATTCGCGGTTGTTTCAGCGAAACGGCAGCCGATATACATTAAACTAAAATTAAAAAGTAGGATAATGTATTCCAGCTGTACAGTTTGTATACACGAATGAATCCATTAACTAGCGCATTATTTGAAGCTCGTCGAAAAACGCCTGCTCATTTAATGTTTTAATGCGTTAGAAACATTTTTAGAAATGTGAAACACGCGTACGCAGCTACAAATAATTTTCGATAGAAATGCAAATGGATGCAACTCGATTTACTTAATAAAGAACATACTAGTTATTTGCGATTGTTGGGTACCTATCTACAAATTCATTTGGTTATTTGATAAATTGAATTAAGGACAGTTATAAATTAAAGGTGGATTTTTAATAGAAAGAAAACGTTTATTGACAATAGACACCTTTGGTGACCTTTTCATTGGGTAGTCGTCCATCGATTTTACGTTAAATAAGTTAATATATCGACGGAGTTTTAGCAGAAGGACGTAACCAGATTATTATCAGATTTTAACAGACGATGTCCTCGCCCTAAATGCGTAAAATAATCGAAATAACTAATTTTCGTTAAAGTGTGGGTTACGTCCTTCTGTCAAAACGCCGTCGATATGTAGGTGCTTAGATTTTCGATGTAATTTCATTTTCACCTAAAAGTAGAAAATCACTTATTGTCTACAATTTGATTAATTGATAAATTTTCGAGAAAACTTCTTGAGTTGTAAAACGTATCGTGACACCGAATTTGTCAAAAGTTTTCTCGCAGGATAGTAATCTTAGCAGCAAAGTGGGTGAAATTGGAAGGGAATGGTTGTTCCAACTAAGAAAATCTCTAGTTGGGGTTGCGGTAGTCCACAAGGGACATGCTTTAGGACCTTAGATCGAAATCTTATAGCCAAATAACAGGGTTTTGTCTGCTCTCGACCCTAAGACTATAGAAATTTATTTCAATTTTAAATGTGGATTTTTTAAGATTTGTTTCTATATCATAAAGTATAAATAGTTTATTAACTTTTTCATAGCGAATTAACATACACAACGACATGCGAAAAATATGTATATTCTTAAAAGAATTAATCGTAATTGAAGAATGTTTTGTAATTTATAACGCGCAATACTTATTGTATTGTTTACTTACAGTATGGAAAAATCGAGGTATTAAACGTCAAATTATAAATGTGTAAATCGAAAGAGATACCTACCTATATAATGCTACGTACTTTATGATATTAATTTAAAATTTGTTTACCTAGATATCGTTTTTAATGTTGTCTATGAAATACTACTTATTACCCATACATAATTGTGTGTAGTCATAGAATAATTACCTAATATACCGCCTACCTAAACTTTCTTTTTCTACACTTAAAAAACATTTTAAAGGTTGAGTATGATAAAGCCCAAGCGACGATTACCGACGAATTAAAAAAAAATACATGTAAAAATGTAGGTACAGAATTAAAAAAAGACCATTTTCTTTATTTCTCGAACTTTTAGTAATTTACAATACATTTACAAATTTTAACGTTTACGATAAATAATACGAATATTATGAAGACTGACGAAAAATCGAGTAAAATTTAGAATTTGAAATTGAACCGTCGAATTAAGAATTAGTTTTTGAATTGTGTCACTTCTGTCGCAAGGGTGCGACATGTTCTGGTTATATGCAGTTTATTTATATCTATATTGTCTCCCTTTTCTGTCATTTTTGTTCTCTTATTTTACTTCTTATAGGTATAGTTTTACAAAATAATTATTAATAAGACATCTATTGCCTAATTAATTAAAAGTATTCATGCTGTAATTAAAAAATATTAATTCTTGAATCAAAATAGTAACAGGACCGTATTCAAATAGAACTGAGAAATACTACTATTTTTGTTTTTATCTTATATTTCGCAAGAAAAATGATAAAAATATTTTTAGAACGTTAAGGACATAGGCGCGCACTCACGAAAATAGTTCATTTTGTAGAATGGCCGAAATGTATTTTTAAGTAAAAAAAAATAATCGATTTTGGAGATTTTCACCGTTAAATCTAAACAAAATTTGTTAGATCTTTACTAATGAAATAATCATATTTGTAATTTTCTATTTACAATGTTTATAACTTTTAGTCATAGCTACATCATTTAACAACATAAATTTTCTTTTAAGTTACGATAAAATTAAGTGGTTTAGTAATGATTCGTTTAGCAAGTGGTTAATATTTAACGAGAAAACAACGAATTCTGTGCATTCTCCGTCGCAACAGATTATCACATATCGACTAAAAGTGCCGAGTTTAATTAGACTTCGTAAAATATTTTTCCACACGCCCTATTACGAATACTAAAGTTTCATCTGCGGCTTTTATAATTTTGCGCCTTAGAACCCTTAAGTACCCGTTTTATCTACAGAATTTATCACACTAATTATTACAGTAAAATATCTTAATAATCCGAACTAATTGGGAGCCAGGATTATTTTTAGAAATAGAAAACAACCAGACGTTGCCGCGAACTTACCTGTTTAGCTCGCTTAAATAGCGTTGCTTCATGTTTTTTACTTTTAATAGGTAATAAGTTCATATACATTTATATGTTGGCTTATTTTATTTTAAGCTGCTTTCGGTTAACCAAGCGTTTGAACTATCAAGGGTCGACTGTACTTTTAAAAGCTTCATGCGTTTGGTAATAAAATTTTCGAACCAAATATACATTTATATATCTAAAGGTTTCTATAATTAAAATTTTAATTAACAATAAGTATAAGTTAACCTTGTTTCCCTTTCAATGCATAATGTAGTTAAAGGTCTATTCATTAGTGTACAGCTTAAAATTTTAATACAACTTACTTTGTTAGCTATTTAGGGCCGTATTCGTATATAGCGAGTAATTTTAGCCATTTACTAAGGTGTAGAGCGGAAATAATGATCTAAAAAAAGTCAGAAATTTTAAAAATATGTCAATTGTGTTTACTTTTTTTCACTGGATTATAAATTCAGGGAAAGCAACGCAAATCGACTCCGATAACAGTAACGCGGTCGAAAAAACTTGTGAGGTTCCCGAATTATTACAGCGCATCAGTAGTTGTATAGATACACGAATAATTCTTCTAAATATATCTATATTTCGACATAAAAAGTCTTTCGGAACCTTCATCTTGACTTCTAATTTGCAAAGTTAAGGGGAAATAACGCTAAACGTATTTATGAATTGCCTAATATAAAAGCTTTTCGAGGTAGGTTAATTTTTTCCATTATTAATATAAATATTTATACACACTTAAAGCTTTCAATCGAGTAAATTATGCAGTATTTAAATACAGTAGTTCCCTAAATAATTTGAAGTAGAATGTTCTTGCTGTCAGCCTGTCAGTTAAACGAAGTACTATAATATAAAGTACCTATCCAGAAAATATTAAACCGTAGACAATATACTTACTTACTCACTTACATATTAACATATTTATGTTTATTATTCATTTACATTATCCGTTTGTTTGTAATATTTATGTATATTACGAATTAAAATTTAAATTAAAATTATTACGAATACTGTTAAGTAATTGTTATTCGTAAATTGTTATGGTAAACGGTGCTGACTCGAACTTTAAAAAAATAATAATAGATAGACAATAAAATAAAGAATGTGGCTCTTGTTTTTTTTAGAAAAAAATTGACGTCCGATAAAAAACAGAAGAAATACAAGAATTGTGCGTTCTAGAAGAAAGGGAAATTTAAAAGTTTATTTATTTGTTTATTTATTTATTATTTAATATTGTTCCATTCTTTATTTTATGTCTTCCTTCGCCCGTTAGAAATTGATGACAATAAAAAACAAGGTACACAAAGAAAAATAAATAAGTAGATATATACTTTATATTGTTCCAACATAAATTGAAGAGAAATAATAGGTACTTTTTTATACAGATATACCTAACTGATTAAAGGTTAAATTGGCAACAAAAGCTCTACACAACTAAATAATTTGCTTAGCGCTCGCGTATATTTTATTAGAAAGTAGAAAACGCGACAAAATGCGCCGCATGTAAAAAATAATTAATTAGTTAGTGTATCTGAAATACGCGACTAATGTTTTCACAATTTTAATTGATCTTTTCCGATTTACAACTCGACATTTCTGAATTCCATTTTACATTTTATGAAATACACATAACTAATCTTATTTTCAACTGAAAACTGCATCCTGCAACTGTCGATCGAACAGGAATTGATTTAAATAAAATCTATCTTTTGATTTTTTTATCTGCATTGCACAAGAGAACGTTATAAAAAGTATGTATGATCCACCTAAAATTGTTATGAAAATTGCGGACATTCCGAGATTTAAAATTACCTATTCAAAGATTAGGTACTTACATTACCGTTTTCGATTAGCAGCAATTAAACGATTTGAACGAACGAGGGATATTGGACTACGGTTTATTAGAGATACTTATAGAGGTATGTGTAGGTACTTATACTTACCGAGTAAATCGTAATTTGGAACGGTGTTGAGATATCTGTTTAGATGGTCTGAAGAAAAGGCCATCTAAACCGTCCTTCGAGGATAA
The DNA here is from genome assembly GCA_036326145.1 of Rhagophthalmus giganteus. Lineage (NCBI taxonomy): Eukaryota > Metazoa > Arthropoda > Insecta > Coleoptera > Rhagophthalmidae > Rhagophthalmus > Rhagophthalmus giganteus. Next base: position 55,604,860 of record JARFJA010000001.1, read on the forward strand.
TAGATTTTCCATTACTCCTTCCACTGAAAATGACTAGATGGAAAATTTAGTAGTAGAACGTTGATGCCATCTGCTTACCGTTGACGCGTCGGGTAATTTTTTATGGGACGGGTTCGTATCATCTATTTTTGTTTCTTATTTTAATTTATCGTGTTTACCGAATAAAGTGGAGCAAAAAAAAACGAATTTCATCTTAATGACAAGCTCCGGTTTTGTTGGTTAATAAAAAACAAATAATTACCATAATATTAAATAAGTACAATACGTTCTAATACTAAATTCTCTTTGATTACCCTCGATTATAATTTAAACGTGGCCGGTTACGTTGTCGATAAGTTAAAAACTTTTGTGTGCTTGCACAAATAATTTTATTGAGGTGGTTGCCAATAACAAGTAAACGACAAATAAAATTTTACTTGAAAATAATTTAATTACAGATTGGCTTATTTTATATTATTTTTATTCTGCATATATTACAAACACAATTAAAATATATGGCGGGCTTAAGCGCGAACACGTTAAAAAGATTTTAAAATCATTACTTTTTCCCAAGTTATCGTATTTTTTTTATAGTAATTGACATTTCTTTAATGACGACGCGACGTATAAGAAAGTCAAATGGTATTTTTATCTGATAGCGTTCATGTTAATTAAAAAATATAGACAATTTTTAATCTAACAGTTTAGAAAAATAACAAATATGTATATCTACTTTTAGGTATAATTATCATAGTGCTGAATATTTTGTAATACTGTTTTTTATTCCTTCATTTCAGACTTAATTTTAATTTTGATTATCTATAGTAAGTATAGTAGTTTTTATTTAAAATTATTTTATAATAGGCATTATGGATAATTGAATCTCGCGAAGTTAAACAATTGGAAACAATGACTACTTATAAACACTTACCTATTTACTATTTACCTAATAGCCCAATTAGTTAAATTATTACTTTCATTGCCAATTAATTATTAATACTAGTATTATACTAATACTTACTTACATATCTACATACATACTTATATCAAAACTGATCAACTGATCAACTAATAAGCTTTTAATGTATTATCGATTCTTACGCAATTCCAAATAGATAATAATAACTGATTAAATGTTATTTATGTATATTGGTGTATATGTGTATTGGCGCAACAATTATCTATCTTTTATTCGTTGTTTTGTATTTTGAATATTAACCAAATATCGAATACATTTTTTTGTTTCAAAATTAAACATAAATGTTTAATAATTGATAAAGCTAGGCGCATCTAAATAATATATGTACTACCTACTTATTTGTTTTACACCATATATATATACATATTTACATAAATATGTTAGACCCTAAAGACCATAGTGGTAATTCGTTACTAGCGTTTCAGTTGATTGAGTCGATTAGGATTTGGGTTTGAGGTAGAAACATTTCAATAATTCTGGTAACGATTCTCGTTTATAGGATACATAATCTGCGTTTTCTGTAAAAGCATCACGCTTCGCGGATTAATAATATAGAACAAGTTATGTCAGAAGTTGCCGAAATGGTGGTTCATCCGGTGTTCTTGCTGAAATTGTGCCGTGACTTAATTTCATTATAACGAAGTTTCTCAAACGTTAAATGTCGGAAAAGTGTTTTACAACAAACGATTCTAAGAAGTTGGCATTTGTAGCTACTGCAAGATGCATGGGAGTTGTTTGTTTGCTGCCGTTCTTCGTAGTTTAGGCATATTTTATACAGTTAATTTTGCAAACTTTCCGTTTACTAAGAGAAATTAATGCTTTATTATTATTCATAGAAACAGTTGTATTTAACTGTCGAGTGAGCAGTTTCAACAGAAACGTGTCAGGGATGTAGCTGTATAGTAGGTAGTTTACTTGTTGTTTCGTAATTTGAAAGTTTTTAGATATCTACCTACTAGGTATTTTAAAATTAATACAGTGAAAAGTCGATTATCCGTACTAATTGTTGTCGAAAGTCTGTTAGAAAAAAACAAATTAAAGGTACGTAGGTAACATCATATTCCTAAATAATCAGTATAAGTAATACCAAGTAAATATTTATTAAAAATGAACCAAAACATAAGAACACACATTAAACTGTAAAACAAACCATAAATTAAATAACACGTTGTTTAATAAATAATATTTTACTAAATAAATAATAGATAAACAATATTTCTCTTAATGGCAGCCAAATTTCGAATTCGCAATAAAATCGTGCACGATTGACGATCCGGACAATCAAGTATTTATTGTATTTAAATATTAAATTTAATTACCTAGGTACCTATAGAGAAAATCGTATAATTGTATTTTTATTAATTTTCAATTTTTACGCATTTTATTCATGAAACTTCAAAAAATTTCCTATGGTTTTCTATGTCTATGGCCGTACAACTAATAGGCGAACGTTCTGCTTCCGGTGAGATTTATTTGAATTTATTCAAACTTTAATTTACCCAAACGGGTTAAAATAAATACCTAATTTTATTAAAAACCGTTTTCGCACAGCTAAAATAAATTAAAATCGCTATCTTTTGTATTTATTTATTTTTTTATGATCTCGGGATCGCTGCCTATTGACCACAGACTTTTATTATTTGGTTAGTAAGAACGGGTTAGTATTATTTAACATTCACAAACGTCAAATGGTTGCAACGAGCTTCGAATCCGCAGTCGTAGTGGCGTTAAAAGATCTAACTCCTAAGACCTAAGGTAACTAACTCTCTGCGCCACCACGGCTCCAAATCGCTATCTATTTATTTAAATTTTATTAGGTTTAAAAATTCATGCAAGCACCCTTTATTCTGGCATGCATATACTTTCTATGCAGACTATAGCAACTTCACGTATGTTCCTGTCGTTTTCCCATTTCTGTCTAATATTTCCTTTTAAAATGTCAACTTTGGAATTAGAACATGCATACACGCTTCGTTTTAAGGTACTCCAGACATTCTCATCTGATTTAAATAGTGTCAACTGTTATTCAGGGTTTTATTTCTTAATAAAGACAGGTAATATTTGGTACCTGTTTGAAATTAATTCCCGACACAGTAATTAAAAACATATTTACCTAGTCGTGAACGCGAAATTCTTATTACACAAACGCCTCCGCCGATTTTGTTATTAATAGTTACGAAACTTGTAAGCGGTCCTAATTTACTTGCCTGATACTATATAACTTGCGCTTTAAAATAATAATATAAAATTAAAAGATAATAAATATTTGAAAAATCGAAGTATTCCCAGCCTAATAAAACCAGAAATTTTAAATGCTTTATTAATGACGCAATTTGTTATGTGAGTTAGGAAATTGAATTCAATTTTTATGCCTAACGTAAGTTAGTAATTTCATTGGCTTTTCTTAACTTAATATTATTGATTTAGAAAGAAATGATCGATTAACTTTTGAAAAAAACTGATTTGTTGACATTTAATCATATTTTACATCAATTTAGTTACTTTTTTCTATATCTTTTTGCAATTTCCCATAGTTTTCAATATTTTTTGTTTTAATACTTTGAGATCATTTGCAAAAAACAAAATATAAGTAAAACTCGTCGATGTGAAGCCAGAAGGGAATTGTGTACTCAAATGCGAACCCTGATGCGGAAATGCCTTATAAATTACTTTAGAAATATGAATACATAACGTTGCGAAGTTTGTACAAGTTGATATGTCATTCATAAAATCATACTGTTGGGGAATAATAATTAATTGAGCTGCTATTTCATCATTTAATTATATCATACAGTAACTAGTAATTCAAAGACTATATGTAGCTAACCACAAGACAAACCCTGTGTACAATATTTACAACTATAATTTTTAATATTATTTGTTAGTGTTAGTAATAATTGCACATAAAAAAAAGATAAACACTTAATATTATTATAATATTATAAATGTTGGTAATATAATAAAAAAATAATCCATACACATATATCTATACATAATTAGTTAAATAAAATAAAATAAATAAACCCAAACAAACTAATTAATACTAAAGGTTTTACAAAACTAAAATTAATTAATAAGTAGGTATTATTGTTCGTTTACAAATTATTTTCAGTAGCATCGATTATTCAATTTACTAATACCTACAATTTAATTAATTTCAAATAAATATTATTAACAGGTTTGAAATGTATCGTTGTACTATATACGATATTTGCGATAATAAATAACCTATTACGGGCACTATTTTAATACAGCAACACCTATTTTGCTTTTCGTGTGTTTTACCTCGCTTTCAAAAACTGTTAGGTAGGTTCCTGCAACTAGTAAATGGTGTTGATAATTCTCCTCGGAAGTGAACAATTCACATCAAAATATCGTATTCAGTTCCCATTGGACATATAAAGGACAATATACGAGGGTATAAACAATAGCTGTTCAGCTTTATCACAGTTTCTGCAATGTCCGGTGAGAGTAATGACAATATAGCAGAGGGCAGCCTAATCAAATTGTCCAAGCGTGAAATGTAGGGAGCCGATGCGAAAAATAGGAAGCCGATCTCTTGCGACAGATTCATTCTACTTTGCGACACCATTCATCCCTGTTTCCACCCGCATACGACATAAATCCTTCAAAAATGGATTTGATTTTGCATTATAATGGATATGGATGTTCAAACCGCTAACCCTGCTTTATGCATTTTTCTCAATTTTAAGGTCAGCTTAATCGAACTGTAACCTTAATACAAACATCGGCATTTCTGATTTCGGTAATCTAATTTATTATAAAATCGTGATTTATCCGACGACCCATACTGAGAATTAGGTACGGTGAAGATATATAAGCTATTAATCCTCTGCTGCTGAGGCTATACGCACGAATTGAGTGTCGGCACCTACCGCGTAAAATGAAAATACGAATTAATACAGACTTAATATAGATTATCTCGAAATTTTGTTAGGTAACATCCTAGTATTTTTTAACGCGAATTCGATTCAAAAGATTAGTTGTAGGTATCTAATTAAAAATAAAAACGGTATTTACGTTAGTTTATTATTTATAACAACTACGAAGAAATACAGCTGAAAAATAAAAATTATAAAATATTTTTAAGATTACCTACTAAAGAGATTAATATGCCTGATTCTGAGTTTTTTTATTAGATTTATTATAAATTCCAGTCCAACTTAAGCTTATGCAATTTACGCTCCATAAACATAAATTAATTTCTAGGTATTATTACACAATAAGAATGTAAAAGTAATAATAATGAACTTAATAAAAATGAAAATAACGAATAATGAACTGAATAGAAGGTTTTTGATTGGCCAAGCTCCGCACGCAATGATTTCGCACAGGCTATAACGTTTATGGTTGGTTAACAAGTTTATCCTCGCCGCGAATCTTTGCAATGGCCAACTTTAATTGACATTTAATGGTGTTAATTTATGTATATGTATTTTTCATAGTGATCATCGGAAACATGAATTTTAGTGCATCCGTATGGACTGGGTTAAATAATAATTGGAATACATTTTTATCTGAATGCGGAAAGTCAATTGTATCGTAATATTGTTAGGCTCCTCGCATTAACTTTTAAGGTAAGCGTACATTATGCCGGGGCGGAGCGGGCCGCAGCGGGTTGCATTTTAGCGCAACCAATTGCCGAGGTGCATTTTAAATGTGTCAATGCCGTGATCTCTGTTGCGTGATAACGATTGATTGAGGAGTAATGTGCTGCAATGCGATCCGTTGCGCCCCGGCATAATGTACGCTTACCTTTAAAGGTTATTCAGTAAATGAAACATCGCACAATTTTGCAACCGAGATGATGAAAATAATAATAATTTTATACGTAGATCGCAATATCTTTCTTATTGTCAGTAATCATAAATTACAATAAATCTGATTTAATACGCAAAGCTTCGAAATGAGCAATTGCACTTACAGTTCTATAAATATAATTTGTAGTTGCAAAGGGTTTGGAAAATGAAGCCTTATTAATCATGCTGTTATTTACACAATTCCGTAGTTTACACACTTGTTTCGAGTAGAACGGAATAAACAGACGCCATCGGATCGAATATTTATCTAACTGAGGTATACTCGAGCGAATAAACAGACTCCGGTTTGATGCTGACTTAATATTATAATGAGTTGAAATTTATGTAGAGTAGGTAAATGTATCGATTAGAGATTACTTTTGCGCTGCTTTATTAAATGGAGTAATTTTAACTAATGTCGTACCTTTGCAAATTTTTGTAACGTTTGTGTTGTAGGTATGTATGTTTTATTTTTAAAATGAAACGGTGGCGTAAATTAATTAGTAGAATGGAGTAAATTTAACCCTAACGTCAACAAGATCGTCACATACTCGTAAAGCACTTCGAATCACAATCGTGTCTACCATTTGAATTTGCCACTAACCCATTCTGACTCTAAACACGTTGCAATGTTTACTAACTAGAAGTTCTAAACCATCGTTAATGACTTTAAACAATGATGACAGCCAGTTTATGTATTCCTCTGCGAGACCTGAATTCCCTAGCTTTTAATTAAAAAAAAAATACGATAGAAGCTACACGTAACAATTGAACAACAAAAAATATTGTAGTTTAATAAGTATGTCTAGAATTTTTCTTTTCTAATTTATATTTACTTTTTTTTAAATTAATTTTAACGCAGGTATTAGTTTTGAAATGTTTATATACTTTTCTATCATTATCTATCTTGTATTGCTAACAAACCTTTCTGCAAATTGGATATTATTTTGTAGCATATTACGTTCACACAGAAGCGACATTTATTAGATAATATTTCTCAAATAGATTTGTTAACTCCAATGACAGTTTTTCTTCTCCTCGTTAAAGATACTAGAAGTGTTTGAATTATTTTTATTATCTATAACGGCTATTGCTGTTCCTTTTTTAACAGCTGATTAATATTTGTAAATAATTTAATTCTATAATGATTCGTATTTCTATAATATACGTATTATTATAATTCTTATAATTAGTTATTTGTTTTAAATGCTTTGTTAGTTTCCATGATTTCTTTTCATTTAAGTTTCTGGGACTTTGTTGATTTTATTCTCCCCAGATACACTTACATATTTATTTCTAAACATTGTTATAATCCAACGATAATTATCAATTTAAAAATGATTTGAAATTGTTACGAAATTCTTTATCAAACAACATTCTATACTAGCAATTGGTTTTATAGAACGTGCCGTTTTCGGGGACATAAAATAATTCAACAGTAGAATAACGTTAACTATAAGAATTGTCTCCAGTCAATTTTCAATATTTACAATTTGCACTAAACTAATTTAGTCCATTTTCAATGGTCCAAATTTTATGTTCCGCCATATCTAATATATTCATTATATTCTACAAGACTAAGCTATACGACGGTGAAAAGTAAATTTTAATTTATCTTTATTCGTTTATATATTTCGTATTCGTCTTACAATTATTAGTTTTAAATATAGGTAGATACCAATACTATAACTCTATTTATAAAGTACGAAAACTAGGTTTGCCAATAAAAGTATTTTGACGTTAGCCTATAATTAATTGTAAAATAATAGATTATGTCTGTCTGTAAACTATAATTAAACTTCATACGTTATGTCTAGCCATGCACGTCATCGATAGAGGATCGGTAGATAGAGACGTCACATGCAATGTTATTAAGTTATTTTTAAATTTTCTACATAGACGAATTCTCAAAATAAAATGAAAGTCAACAAATTGGCGTTTACTGTATATTGTTAGTAAAAATTGCTTGACAGACAGGTCAAGACTCGAATATTAACGATATTTAACGTATAGATGGATAAACGGAAAAATTTTAGGTCGTCAAAAAAATCCGAGAAATCTGAAAAAACAAATTTTTGTTTTTATTTTTTACGCGAAAACTATTCGACCGATTTTAATGAACTTAGTTGAAATATGTAGTGCATTTATAGAGAGGTATTTTGTCATTTTTTTCAAATTGAACTATCACAAAAACTATATTTTTCACAGTGATCTAGATTTTGACCTTTAAGAAAGCGTTCGAGGTTAAGAACAAAAGTGCGAAAATTATAAACTAGGTTCATAATTTATATTAAATTATATCCATGACTTAATTTTCTACGACTAGGCGCTTTTTTGCAATAATAAAAGATACTTAACTCAGCGCATGGCGCGACGCAACGCTCCGGTGCGATAGCAATGCCTCGTGGACTAAACAATTCGTGAAAGAAGTGAACTATCACTGCATAATAAGTTCATTAAAATCGATTAAATAGTTTTCTAGTAAAAAATAAAAACGAACATTTGTTTTTTTCCAGATTTCTCGGAAATGCTGACCCCTAACGACCTAAAATTTTGGTTATTTTGTCTTAATGTTATACATCTACACGTTAAATATCGTCAATATCCAAGTCATGGTTCAAATCACCGTTCTTAACCGGTAGTAGCCTTTGTTTTTACTTAATGCTATCAACAGGATGTTAACAAACATCTAAATTAAGGGTGACAATATTGAAAATTGATTATATATATTGCGTTCTAATAATTATTAGATCCTTCACACTTCCATAATTATTCAAGATTGTTCTTGATTTTTGACGTCTTATCGGATTTATTAATAAATTTATTGCATACGGTATTCCAGATAATCGAAGACATGAATTACCAACGTGTATTTTATCTACAGCTATTTTGCGGAAAAACAGGATTTTTATACTCCAAAAGTTGTTCAAGCCTTTGTAACCATCGTCACAACAAAATAACATTGAAATAAAAACAACCGCAACTGAAAATTTCCGTATGGACGTTTCCACGAGAGAAATTTATGTACTTTTTTGCATTTTTTCAAAGGTACTTATATCAATTATTAAGAACTCCTAAAAATTAAATCTTTCCCCTACGCAAAAAAGAAAGAGGCTTAATAAGGTATTTCCACTTTATACTAGATGGAAAAACTCCGAAACGTACCTACACTTAAGAAGTGTTAGCAGCGATCCATGAAGTTTGCGTGCCAACGAAAGTTTAAAACAGTCTTCTTAACATGTCAGATTAATCTTTTTACTATTTTTTTTAATTACTTACGTTTAAGACAATATTATTATGTTAAACATCTGCAATTCGTCGTATAGACAACTTTGAAAAGCTATTAAATTCTTTCATTTAAAAACAGAAAAGGATTGCGCATATTTAATTAAAAAGCACATGTTATTCATATGAACGCAAGATAACTTTAATTACTAATCATAAAGCGTTGCAGACAATTTTATTACCAACAAGTGCAGTATCATCGTTGGCTGCATCTGCAGTGGAATGTTACACCTAGTCGTTAACGTTTATTACTTCTTATTGACATTATAAATAAATCTGAAAAAACTAAATAGTGTAGGTGTACGTATTATCTATCTAGGTATATAATACGAGGCGCGTTTTTTAAGTAAGTACCGTTTTGGAATTAAAAAAAGACGTGCAAAGATATCGCAATAATTTTATTTTTACATGAAAGCCTGTACCTTAATCTACTTTTCTACATAATTTCCGTGAATATTGAGGCACTTGTCATAACGTGGCACCAGTTTTTGAATACCCTCCTCATAAAATTCTGCCGCCTGACTTGTTAACCACTGTATCACAAATGTTTTGACTTCGTTATCGTCTTGAAGATGCTGACCACCCAGGTGTTTCTTCAAGTGCAGGAACAAATGGTAGTCGCTGGGCGCCAGATCAGGGCTGTATGGAGGATGATCTAGAGTTTCCCATTTAAAAGATTTGATGAGATCTTTGGTCCGATTAGCCACATGTGGACGGGCATTGTCATGCAGCAAAACGATACCCTTACTCAACTTGCCACGTCTTTTGTTCTGGATTGCACGACGCAGATTGTTCAATGTCTCACAATAAGACGCTGCATTGATTGTCTCATTACGAGGCAGAAACTCCACTAGCAATACTCCTTTTCTGTCCCAAAAACTGTGCACATGATCGGACCAAAGATCTCATCAAATCTTTTAAATGGGAAACTCTAGATCATCCTCCATACAGCCCTGATCTGGCGCCCAGCGACTACCATTTGTTCCTGCACTTGAAGAAACACCTGGGTGGTCAGCATCTTCAAGACGATAACGAAGTCAAAACATTTGTGATACAGTGGTTAACAAGTCAGGCGGCAGAATTTTATGAGGAGGGTATTCAAAAACTGGTGCCACGTTATGACAAGTGCCTCAATATTCACGGAAATTATGTAGAAAAGTAGATTAAGGTACAGGCTTTCATGTAAAAATAAAATTATTGCGATATCTTTGCACGTCTTTTTTTAATTCCAAAACGGTACTTACTTAAAAAACGCGCCTCGTATATATTACATACCACTAAATTAACAACTTTTTATTGCATAAGAATTATGTGCGTCGTAAAAAATATAGCCAAATAGACTCACAAATTTATCTATAGTAATTATTTAAGTAAATAATACTTAAAAATTAAGAAATACATACTTTAATAAAAAGTAATTATTAGTAGGTTTTTATAATTATTGAACTACCTATATACATATTTATTATCTTCTTAGAAGTCATTATTGCAACAATTGCTCTCATAGAATAAACATACTTTAGTAGCGATTAAAGGTCGCTGTCTAAAAATACGGACCTATACTTCAGAGGTAAATACATACTACGTATAACAGTAAGGCGATAAAATATCGAGCAAAAAATAATTAAAATTCATCGAATAGTCTTTGCTAAAAATCCTCGAGCGCATCAATTTTATTTTTCAAAAATATATATTTTAGCGCCAAATCCAAATTTTTACTGTCATCGGTGTTCTTGTAGCGAGATCATTATATTGAATATAATTTTAATTTTTTATTATTCATTACAAATGTAATAAAAAAATAAAATATTAATTAGATGTTGGTGCAGATAGATAATTAGGTGCTATTCAGAAACAATTTTAGTCGCAACTAAGGAACAACTAATCGAATGATTTTAGGTAACTTTAGTCAACCGTTAATAATTGGAGTTTAGTCGTGTCTAAATGGTATTCAGAAACAATTTTTGTCGCAACTAAGAAATCATTCATCGTTGATTAGCGAGTGATTTGTGAAATCGCTATTTAGCAACATACTTTATCGTAGTCGTGTTTAAATATTTAGGCAAATTTAATCAATCCGTATAGGCAATTTAGCATGTGATTAACCTAACTTTTTGAGAAAAATTAAATTATAGTAAATGATAAATCTGGATAACATTTGAAAGTACGCATTAAAACATTGAAATAAAACCGTGTGTTTAACTGTAAAAAAATGTTTAATAAGTTATGATTCAAGTTTTTATAGCTTATTATAGATGTTACTTATTGATGTAATTCGTGAACTAAAAAAGGTAATGAAAATCCAAAACCTAGATATCAAAGATAAAGAATGTTACCCGGGATAAAGAAAGCTATAAAGGTAAAGTAGGTACAAGTTTTATGAAGCAATATATTACACGACTAACTACAATCAATTATATTATATTGAGTCCTAGACCTTCAAGTACCTTCTAAGAAAATTTAATATACTGAAACTGCACCGATAGAATTTAATTAATTGATATTAGGACCGTTTATCGCTCTTTTCTCGAAAATATTCAGAATTAAGGTATTAAAATGTATCAATAAATCAATCGATAAATCGAAGAAGAGCTTTAGTCGTTCTGATAAGATTCAATTTATGGTTGCTAGATGTTGACAATAGATGCATCCAATTTTTCGGTAGTTACTTAGACCTTCGCAATTTCTAAGTATATAGCTTGAATCTATAGTTAAAAAGCTATCTTTCCGTCAATCTAAAGAAGCAAACACGAGTTCGACATAAAAACAGGTAGTAAAGTTGCTAGCAGGGCAAATAAATTGACGTATGAAATGTCAATCTCAGAAATGGGCTATGTTATATCTTGCCTACTTTATAGCGAACTTTCTCGTGTCGTAAATCCCAAATGTGCACGAAATAAGAACTCCATCTCGGTAGTTGCAACTAGAGAGATGTGTTTATAGAAACATGAATAATAAATTACACCCTCTCGGCGTAGTTATATTGGAACATCTATAACAATATAGGCTATTATAAATTCTAAGTTTATTTCTTGTCTTACTTAGAATAACAAAAGCAACGACGAAAAGGCATCCCCACATTCGGCCCGAACGTAGGGATGTTATGCCAACGATTATTATTACAGCTAATGTATTCAAATGTATGCGTAGGCAAAATGTTTAAATCGTTAAACTGACCATCTGAGTGGTTCCATAAATCTCAATATAAGATGCAGGGACACTAAACGCCTTAAGGGGACCGTTAGCGCTTCCCAAGAGGGTCTAATCCCTTCTATCATTACTGACACCGACCAAGCGGTAAATCTTGACCGGGATATTCCAGTTTCAGTTCAACTTCTCTCGTTTCCGGTTGCTCGAGATTTTATAGGTGTATCTATAATTTAAAACTTTTTCACTTACAGAGTTTTATTTTCATTTAAAGTTTTATAAACGTTTTCGTAAAAAAAAACAATTAAATAAAACTAGAGTGTTCTAAAAAGTGTCACATGCACAATTTTAGTATGCTAATCTTTTCTCGGCCCGTGTAATAAATGAAAATTTGCCGCAATAACTTTTTTTTCGAGATTACGGCTCGTGTTTGCTTATATACCTTCAGTTTTAAAATATATTATTTACTTTCTATGACTGTAATAAATTAACGTAAATATAGCTTCAAGCGATTACAAGTAACAGGAATAAATATTCTGAAATGCAAATATTTATCGTGAAACAACTTTTTCACATAAGCATTAACATCTACTGTGATTAGTCATAAAAGTTGTACAATACCACTCGTACATTTTGAGGACGAAATTTACACAGGCTCCAAAATATTGTTGGTGAATGAATGCGCTCCCATCTCCCCTAATATATGTAATAAAAAGTAATATACTTAAGTCAAATTAGTTACGTACCATGCGTATTTTAGAAAACAAAATGATATTCAAAAACAATCAACAGTAGGTAGTAGGTAAAACAAAAAATATTAATTAATTTTTGCTAATTAATATAGTTCGTCCGGTGTAGAATTAGTCATGCCGATCATTCTGTTCGAATCCTTATTAACAGCAGGCGCATGATGTTGTTATAAGGTGTAAGTAGAAATAACACGGCAGTGCCGTGCCGCTCGATTTTGGAGTGGTTTGAAATAATTTATACTTGGCGCTTATTGGTCACTAGATCGAGTTCGTACACGGCAGGCACCTCCCCGATCCTATTTCTGCGCCGGACGAAGTATTTCCTACTTTTTAGATTGAAAAGAAACGATATCTACTTTTATTATACCTAAAATTAATTAATAGTTAAACTGACAACAAAAATTAGAAATGAATAGGCAATTTGTTTGTGCTCATATTTATTCATTAAAAAATAGAAAATACGACTAAATAGAACTTACGTAAAAAATAATTGCATCTGAAACACTATTGATATTTTTCCATTTTCAAAATTGATATTTTCTGATTTCTAATTGACCATTTCCGAATTTCATTTTACGTTTCCTGAAATAGATGGGTACGATTTCGATTGAAATTGTCTTAAATATAAATAATGATTAATTTGAAGTACAGTTCAAGTCATTTAGTATAATATGTTATTGCTATGTATAGGTACATAATAAATTTTAAAAAGGCTTATATTTCAATTACCATCAACTGTTCACACAAGAATTCAAAATTACAGAACTTAATTGTTTTTAGTTATATAGGTACAATCAAAGCTGTTGTCATTTCCATTAGGTGTTAAATTCATCATTTCTTACCCACCTTTACTTTATCCGTTCCCATTTCAGAGAAACCAATTGTTTACCAGTTACATCTTGCTTGATCCCGCTATAATTAATAAGATCCCCTCGTTCTGGTGAGTTACTGGTACCTCCTCGCACATTTATCATTCTAAATTACTAATAATTCACCACAACTCGCACGTTATGCAGTTCCTCGCTGCTAAAATTAGATATATTTGGGGTATCCTATAGATCTAAAACGATTTCTGTGGCAAATAATGGAAAACCAATCTGTATTTTCGAAATTAATTTTCTTCAATATCTCTATATTGAATTGAACGAAAATACTATTTATTAAAAAAACGTTTATCTATACGGTATTATTTTAAAACCGAAAAGAAAATTTAGCAATTTTTTTCAATCCAATAAAGTGTTTATTTAATTTTGTAGGTAGGTCACTAATTTGAATTTAGACATTTATGTTTTGGCAAATTTATACCGGTATTTATTATAAAACGGCATGACAAATAAAAACATTTCTGGCAATAATAGACTCGCAAAAATAGAAAGGACAAAAACTCACAAGATTGTGAGGTAAACTATCGAATAGATGGCGTGCAATATTGATGGTCGGCGTCACAAGGATGACATAGGTAGATACTGAAAAAGCAGGTTATGGGGTCAAAGTCGCGTGCGTGTAAAAGGAAACACAGGTAGTGACCGGGTAGCTGAAATTTACATTATTTATTGCTGAGGACGCTATATCTGGAGCTGTATATCACTTAAAGACTTATTAATTATTAAAATATACATGTTTTATATATGTTACCGTTTCTCCGCAAAATCTTATGATTTTGAATTACATAAGAACTTCAGTTATCGAACATAATTCGTTTCTAAAAAGCTGTTCGGGAACCGATTTGTTCAAAAACTGAAACACATAAGAATAATGTAAAATGCATTAATCTGTTCCCGAACCTTCCACTATTGCTTTTGCTTATACTTTATGTACTATATGCTTATACTTGAAAAATGAAAATGCAATAATAAACTAAAGAATAATATATTTAAAAAAAAACAACAAATACAAAAAGTTTTGGAAAGGCAATGAAAATTCGAATAGGAGTCTGCACTAACATAAGTGGAGACTTGCTTATTCGGAAACCGATGCGTTTGTCGGTTCGGAAAATTTGTTAGGAAACCTATTTCTTCGTAAAAAGAGAAAGTGATTCGATAACCGAGGTTCCACTGTATCCGGTAACTTAATTGTAATAAGTTGTCGTACAATTATTTTAGACGACATAAGAATTAAAAACGCCCCATATCAAAGAGTAAGCTATCTACCCACTAATTATTTTTGTCGATAGCCAAATATGATATTAAATAAATTGCTTTTACTTAATTACTTAACGTCACTTTTTCATTAAAATAAATTATTGAAAATCAAAAATTATAGTAGGTATTATATATATTGCTTATGAAAAGAAAACAAAGAATCGTTTTTCGGAATCTGCGACCGTTTAAATTAGCTTTCGAAGCGGCATCTCGTTAATTTCTAGTCGTAAAATTGAAAATTTTCCACCGGAATTTAATATTAGCTGCCTGTAAAACAAGCTGTACGTAGGCATTAATGTATAAATTGCGGTACTTTCTGTCGAAAGCGTATTCAGAACCGTAACTACAGCTTCCAATTGTCTTGTTGCCGCCTTCTCAATTGCTCGATTGTAAGCTTCGCTCCAACTTTGATGACAATACCAAATTATTAGCTTCCACCATTTTACCTAATTGCATAATTTAATAGCGCCGTAAGCGCGCACCTCCGTTAATGCCATTAACTTTTGAATAACGCGCTACAACGCACACGTTAAGGTAAAGATGGCTAATGTGGAATAAGGAGTGAGTCATTTTAAACAATTTATGGCTTTAATTTTGGCGAGATAAATAAGGTGATACGAATATATCAGCAATTTTGTTTTACTTTGGTAATTTACTGGATTAATATCGAGCGACTCTTTTTATTTCCGCTATAAAAGAAGAAATTACGAGAATTCTTGTTTATTTTATAGACCGAGTAAAAAAGAACTCGAGTAATTATTCCCATTTAAATTCTTTAATGTAAAAGCTTTCAAATTACGAAATGTTACGACGCAGCGAAAAATGGAAAGCAATTAGTGTCTTTCGTTCAATGGAGAACTACAGAAAGTATTAAAAAGTCATTAAACATTCTACTGTTACTTTTAAAAGCAAATGCTTGTCGATTTTTGATAATAAAAATCTGCGTATGAAATTTTCCGCAAAGATTGGTTTACACTAACGTATTCGAAAATTCTTAGTGAACTTTGATAACTATAAAGTTGGCGTTGTCCCAAATCTAATTTATTATTATTGTGTCTTTGAGACGCCGAGGGTGCTGAAGGTCGTTTAGTAGCCTTTAACCTAATTATAAACTTTACTCCTTAAGACCTTTACCTAACCACGATGTACATATACCTACCTACATATAGTTTACATTAATATCTTGTAAACACAACGCTAAATATTAACCGCTACTTCAACACAACGATTGTCAGTTGTGCATAAGTTAAAATTTTACTAACATACCTATATTAAAGACTAAATACTTATTAAAGGT
This sequence comes from Rhagophthalmus giganteus, assembly GCA_036326145.1. Classification (NCBI taxonomy): domain Eukaryota; kingdom Metazoa; phylum Arthropoda; class Insecta; order Coleoptera; family Rhagophthalmidae; genus Rhagophthalmus; species Rhagophthalmus giganteus. Next base: position 55,621,257 of record JARFJA010000001.1, read on the forward strand.
AATTGAAAAAAAAAAACCTATTTTCAGTTCAAATTAATTTACTTCAAATCATTTTTCAAATTTTCAATTTTTTCAAATAATAGTAATAATATATCCAACGGACGATCAAAAATCTTTCGGTCGTGGGAAGTCAAAGTCGTGAAATTTACCTATAGAGGTAATTTTGATATAAATCGACATGAATGAAAATAAAAGTCCAGCCGTCCATAAATAAAGCAATCATAAAAATATTTATTCAACATTTTGTCGTTTACAGATTCTTCTTCAGGAACGTCATTTAATCTGTAAACCGTTAGCCGCCAACCTCACAGTCGACCATTTCTACAGATTAAATGTCGTTCCTGAAGAAATCGTTCTGAAAACGGCGAAACGTTGAATAAATAGTTTTATGATTGTTTTATTTATGGACGGCTGAACTTTTATTTTCCTTCGTGTCAACTTATAATCCCGATGAGCTTAAAATCTACTTTTCGTAATTTCGATATATTTTCTTGCTCAAACGTTATGCCAATCGAATTTTTAATCTAATGTTGCGTTAATCAATAAGAAAACATTAAATGATGACGTCATTATTATTATTTTTTAATACAAACTTTAATCTACCTTTACCTAATGGTACGAAATAAACGTCGAAATTAAAATATTGAGTAATATTAAAAAAAAACGATCTCGACAAAAAATAGTAGTCAAGGTTTTTTCGTTTTTATTTTAAAAACTCTATAGTGTTTCTGATACACTTTTATAATATCAACGTTTCTTAGCAAATTCTCAATTCTAATAAAAGAAATAAAATAAATAATTTCTACTTTGTGGAAAATGTCAGTTCCTTTAAAATTTATTGAGGACGTAGTTCAATTGGGCTTGTTAAGATCTACAGCTAGTGGCGCCAGCATAATTTGTCATATACATTACATTGTGGCAACGGCAGGCCGACCGTAAGTGCTCCAATTAAAACGTTTATTTCGAAGCGCCTATGTTTAAAATGCGTTAATCGGGTTTTCAGTTACATTTTTTACTCGGCACGTATTTTTATTTGAATTTAAGTTATTCTTTAATAATTCCACATGCTTTTTAAAATTACTCTATCTGTTTTTCTTAAAATTACTTTACTCTATGCTGATTTGAAATAAAAATTAGAATTTTAATGATAATTACAAAAATTAACCTTTAAAAATAACTTTGGACTATTAGAAAACTTGATGCAAAATTTAAACCAAATCATATGCAACCGAAAATACGAAACGTAATTATTAAAACCTATTACCTTAAAAATTGGCATGTACTTAATGAAGTGAAACTGAATACCTACGTTTTATCGAAACTTGTTTAATAAGGAAAATAAATTTAAAGATATTTAAATGTGTCATTGTCCTCTGACCTTATACTTACTTGTAAACATGTAAAATACATAATAATTTTCAATATTAGAGAACGTGCTTATGAATACTTCAAAGCGCGTGTTAATCAAGATATTAACAATACCAAGGAAGTAATTAGCAAGTTTAATAATGCTTACGTACTAATAATAGATATTAAAGTAAGTATTTTGTCTTAATTACCTAATAACGTACAATATGTAACAAAATTAATCGGATTCATTTGCTCAAAGTAATTTTGAAGTCATCTGAGGGTGTCAAGGATATGCAAAATACAATAGAAATAAATACCTATATAACAATAATTCATTTATAGCGACCGACTAGGTTTTATGGAAATTACTAATATCGACAATTTTAATTTTAATTATAAAATAAGATTTTCTGGTAGTAAAAGGAATTCAACTACACAATGTCTATGTCTTGTTCAAATTTTAATTCAAATTAATTATAATGTCAAAACAATATTTTGTTTATTTTGAAAGAACAAATTAGGTTTTACAAACAAAAGAATAAAGGTACACATACATTATGCAGGGGCGAAGCGGGCCGCATCGCAACGCATTACTTTACAACCAATAGTCACGCAACAAAGATCCCAAGCATTGACTCATTTAAAATGCACCCCCGCAATTGATTGTGCTGAAATGCGACCAGCTGCGCCCCGGCATAATGTACGCTTACCTTTAATACACGTACCTATGTAGAAAACAATATTGTTCTAAATCATTTCTGAATCTATTAATTTGAGTAAGTAGATATGTCAGTATTAGTCCAATTATTAATTAATAAAATTTTGAAGGATTCGGTTATTTTAATAAATACCTACTTACTATAAAATAATTTTTTTTTTCGAAATTCTGGAAAAAAGTATAGCAATATAAATGACGATTACGATGCACGGTTAAATAGGGGGATGTAATTATTATTTTTTTTCTTTTGCTTTTAATACCAGAGACTCTTTTAATTAACGAACAATCGACATGATGGTATTGTCAACTACTATATTCAGAATCGATAATTGAGTTACTATTGTGTAAACTTTAAGCGTAAATCAGTAAAAGAACTTTTGTTAAAACTTAAAACAAGTTTTATGTTCGGATGCTGACGGTTGTTCATTCGCGTGTATTCACGATTTAACAAATGACTAAATTTAATTAGTGTCTGAATACTGTTGCTAATGTGGAAACTATAAAAAAGGCATTAGTGGAATCATTTTGAGAATGGCGAGTATGTACTTAATTTACATTGCCTACTCATTATTTTTATTTGAAATGAGCAGATATTGAGCGACGCGGCGCATTTGATTTTGCAATCGTATTATTTGTATATAATTACAGTAAATTTTAGTTTATAGCAGATAGCAAAGCATCCAGTAGACAAAATTTATATAGCAATAGGTTGATGTAAGTACCTATTTAATCAAGAATTAATTAAATTAAAAAATTCTTTGTTATTTTTATCTACCATATCCATGAAATTTTTGGACTTCAATTTTAAATTTCTTGTCGTGTTTTAAATTTCTCGATAAAAATCGCACAGTCATTGATAAATTTGGAATTGGATAAAAAATCCGACAGTAAAAATTTAGGTTCTATTGTTCAATTGCAAATTCGCTAATAACATTGCGACTTTTTAATGGGAAGTTTGAAAAAACTACGATGTGATCACCCAAACAATTTGCAACTGAAGTTCAAAAATGTTCTTGTTTAGATAAGTGTATATGGTCAATCATAAGTGCGTTAGAAAAATGAAATAAGAAATTGTTTTATAATCTGCATGTACATATTTTCCTTTAGCAAGCAATTATTAATAATGAATAGTTTTTTAAATTCTGTGTTAAGAAATTTTACTGTATTTTAATAGACTAAACCCACTACCAAGATAATATATTATATCTATATGTTAAACTACTCTCGATGTTTTGCAAAGTACAGTAATAATTTTTGACGTTTTAATTTAAATGCTACTCCATTATGCAAGACTAGCAAGACGATTTAAATCCGAGAACGTAAAATTTTTAAATTTAACCCGTAATAGATAAATAAAAGAGGTATATGGAAAACAATAACCGTTAAGTAAAGCAGTTGTTTGTAAGAAGTAGTCGTTAGGCCAAATTACATGTAGCTTTTGGTTCAAACTGCATAGCATCGTCCCCTTATTTAGCAAGAGAATTGAGGATTAAATTACATACCCCACTTTAACACAATTAACTAAATGAGCTGAGACATATTAATCTGAATTTTACGCAGCGAACTAAAATAATAGCCCTATTTAATAATCTCTAGTAAAATAACACTATTGATTAAGAGTTATGAAATAAGTCACGTATAAATAATACTTCTATTTTTTTATTGTATAATATTTATTGCCAGTTCAACATTTGTAGCTGGTGATACTTTCTGGTACGTCATCGGGTAATCGATAAAGACATATTTCCGATGAAACATGTGTGAAACACCTACAAAGATTGTTCCTTTAAAGGGTTGATTTAAGTTAATTTCTCTTTGCGCATTTGTACGTCACTTGGAAATGAGATGTGAGTTTATCCATTTTGTAGAGGGGTTCAAACTGTGGCCGAAACTAGTTCGTTTACCGCCCCTGTCGTGTTCGAAGTCGCGGCAACCCAATTTTAATCGAAATGTTATATTATAGGTGGTGGCATTTTTTCGCCATCGAGCAATGAGATGAACTTTACATGAAATGAAAGCTTAAAGTCTCCCGTTTACGAATATGTAACGGTCGCCAGAGGCAACAGAGGCAAAATTTCTAGTGTGAGGGTAGATTCAGGGTTTAGTTAAAAGGTTTTCAAGTTTTTGAACGTGTAGTTGAAAATTTAAACCTCTAAAAAATTTCGGGGTTAGAAATGTTAGGAGCTGTGCGCTCCCGACTCCCATCGGACGGTATCAAAAAACCGATTGCGCCATTTTAAAGACCTTAATTTACCTTGTACCTTTAACCTTTTACACGTGTACACCGAAAATTATTAAATTCAAACAGAACATAAAAATGTTGTTTATACAAAAAATTGGTTTTAATGTTGCAACTTTGGAGTAGAATATCTTGGCAGGGGAGCGACGTGCGTAAAATTTTACCTGAGAAAACCTAAATTTTTATTTTGACATGTTCTGTACGTTTCCTGGAGATTAAAACTCGCATCTCGTTGCCATGTGACATTTAAATACGCAAAGAAAAATTAACCCTTCTATTCCCATCGGTATAAGATTAAAGAAACAATTTTTCGCGTTTCGAGTAGGTGTTTCGCGCATGTTTCATAAGAAATGCATCTTTTATGACGTACCAAAAAGTGTCACCGCCTCTCCTACTATTGGGGCCAGTTGCACAACAGCCAATCACTGCCGATCGTCGGTAAATCACCATAGGAAATATTTGTTTAAACAATTGCATAGATGGCGATTGACTGAGGTTCGGCAGTAATCGGCTGTTGTGCAACTGACTCTGACTCTGATTCCTACATATAGCATTACTGACATTGTACATTATAATTGCAGAACATAATAAATATGAAAATAATTGGTTTCTTTGAATATAAGTAATTTATGTATGTATGTATTTGCACCTAAATTTGTAAAAGATAAAAATGCGGTAATGTCTATATAGGCATTTGACCATTATCGCATGATTAAATATATATTTATATAATATGCATCTATATTAATATATATATATATATATATATATATATATATATATATATATATATAACGGCACGTATAATAATGAAAATTCGTTCGCAAAATCCCCCATAGTATTTCGAAAACACATTAATAAATTTGTGACAGCTATAGTAACGCCTCCGCTTCAATATGAATACCTTTCCTAAGGGGAAGCTTCAATGTAATCATTCAAGAAAAAAAACAATTAGAGAAATTGCGAGAAGTATCGCCTTTGAAGAGGAGCAGATACAATCCATCTTTCATTTTTAGAATTAAATTTAGGGCAGGTATAGGTATAGAAAGCATTCTTTGGCGTCGTAGATATTTTCGATAACGTTTCGTTACGAGGATTTTGCAGACGAAAAATTGCAGGAGAAGTTCAACTTATGTTGTAATATACGAGTCCATTACTTACATAAAAAGGTAAAAAATAGAATACTTAAAAGTTTTTATACGATAATAAATTTGTGCCAAAAACAACTTTGATAAATCGAATCCTTCAAGTTGATATAAAAGTGTGCCCCTTTCTTGTCAATATAATAGACTATAATTCTTCTGCTTTCCATTCCAAGCTCGGAGAGTTTGTTTAATCACAGTCACTAATCTTCCGGAGTGAAAAATCGTTCGATCAGACTATTCAGAGTACACAAATTTCGAGTCAATCTAAACGTGTATTTTTACCTATAGGTATCTTGAAATGCTAAGATATTAAAAGAACATAGCAAAAATGTCTTTCATCTAAGGCGTTCGATATTAAATATAGGTTTCTGAAAAGTTAACTAAATTAAATTAAATTAAAGTACCAATTAACTCGGAAAACTAAACAGAAACGTCGTATTATATATAAATTATCTAATTTAAACATCATGAAAACTCGCAAGTACTTGCCTAGACGACGCGACGTCATTTTAAAGGTTGAAGATTTTAATTTCCTGTTATAGTCGGTGGAAAAACACGCTATTTCATAACCTGTATCAAAAGCAGCTGTTTGGAAAGCTCAGGGAATTAATTTATGCACTTCAGAAAGTTCGCTCGTTCAACAGGCCTGCTCTGTACATACTCTCAAAAAAAAAACTTTTTTATACGCCATTAATTTCGTTTCAAACTCGATATGCAGTTCGGTATACTTAATTTTACTTTACCAACTTTGTTGAAAAAACTTTTATATTCATAAAGCTGCAGGAAACGACTTGAAAAATAAATATCGGTTTTACTTACAAGTCTCGATTTCAAAAAAAAAATCAAAAATTTAATTAGGACAAATTTTCTATGTAAATATATAGATAGGTACCTATTAGGTTTTAAATATTATTTTTGGTATTATTTAAACATAGATTTCTCTTCGATGGGTTAATTTAACTCTTGTCTAACATTTTAAGGTTTTAAGGATTCAAGATTTGAGATGTTTATTGAGAAAGTGAGTTCAAAAGTTACTGTAAATTAATTTTCGTTATCGCATTTCACTCGCAAGTTCTTATTATTAATTTAAAGACTTAAACAGTAACATTATATTATCAATTTAATATTTTTTAAATACATAGTTTATTAAATGAGTAGCATTAAATAATGGTAAACGTTAAAATATTTGATATTTAAGCTAAATAGGATTATTGATTGTTAATAAAAATGCGTCATTTCCCTGTTACTTGTAATTGTTATGAAATGAATTTGTTAAAGACGCGAAACTGGGAAAGGGAAGTTAAACATCAGATTCAGTTGGCCGAGTTGTGGTGGGTAGTGATTAGTATTGAACCGTTTTTGATCTCGACCCCACGCTTTATTAAGCAACTCGGAATTTATAAATTAATCGAAATTCACATTTATTAAGTACATAGAATGCATGCAACAAATACTTGACTGTTGTTAACTTAGGTGTTAAAGCTGAAATCGCCTATGAAAACTACATACCTACTGAAAATTTATAAAAATTTGAAAATAATTTAGTAAGCGATTGTTTCTCTTTCCAAAAGAATTGAACGTTAGAAACCATTTACTTGCTTGAATTAACCTTTAAAAAAACAATAGGAGTGCTGAAGCTGTCATCTTCACCAAAGTTTAATAAATACGTTATAATATTGTGTATGTTGATGAGAATAGAATCATTGTTTCAGTATATAAAAAAGTTAAACAATATTCTTAACAAAGTTAAAATTGGATTTTACAAAGTAAATTTTAAGTTAGGTATTGTACGATATTAAAATGACAAAATCATGGAACGGCTGAACATAATATAATATATTATACTACTGAAAAAGAAATAAAGTTAGAAGTTGTTTCTTACAAATTTATAATTAAGTTTTTAGGCTCATGTTTTTAAAATTAAAATTTTAGCTGTGTTTTAATTGATAAAAATGTATGCCTCGGAGATGATAAATTATAATTTTCAAATAGATGGGTACTTAAATTATAATTTGTTAAACTTGGCTAGTGAAATTGAAAGTTGGCAAGTGAAATTTTTACTTTTTCACGTATATACTTACCTACTCAATGTCAGTAGGTAACAATATTTTTAACAAGCAATTTTTGTTTTGTGACGGGAAATTAATCGCGGATTGTTCATCAATAGTTTATAAAGCTGATAGGAAACGAATTTCGAGGAAAATTACGAATTAAATTCGTAATTAATTATCGAACACCAAAACATTTGTCTAGAAATTTCTCCTTTAAAAATTATTTTATATTTTTGTTTTAAATAAAATAGTAGTTACAATTTGTTATCGATTTACAAAATCACTAACCGGGCGTAGATATTAATAAGTTAAAAATAAAATAAAAATCGACCGAAAGACACCAACATATTATTATTGTTTAAATCATTGGGACAATATTTTTTTAATTTAAGTTTTAACGAAGCACGTAGGTTAACATGAATCAAAACTTCGATAAAAACAATAAAGTCTAGATATTTTTGAAAATTCCAACACCTTTTTAACTTTATTGTTTTTCTGTTTCCGGGACGCTTTCTACGTTGTTATTCAGATTGACGGTTATTGGTGAGTTCAATTTTATTATAATTACGTGCTCAGAAATCACTGGGAACACGTGTTGCTTATATGATCGAAATACCTGGTAATACCTGGAAATAGTAACGAATATGAAAAGTTATTTTATTTACTTTTAACTTTTACAAATACATACATACAACTAATAAAATTATGTATTTTGCTGCTACAATTTAATGTGGCGATCCATCGAAACGGACTTCGGACAAGAACGGTGAAAATCCGCTAGCGTCATTGCAATGAATTTTAAACATTTCAAACGTATTTTGTCAATCGAGTCAATTTTATACGGAAAATTTACGGACTCGCATTTTATGAATACGAAAAAAATGACGTTTATAGGTATATGTATTACATTAAAATTCCTAGTCGAGAAATTCTTAATTTTCTAAAGAGATTCACAGCTGACTTAATTTCGTTTTAAATTTTCCCTTTTAACGTCTATAATAAAATTCGAGTACCTATCCAATTGTTTCTCGACGTATACAAAAGTTAAACAAAAAAAGGAAAAGAAAACTTTTTATATAGGTAGATATTATAGCGAGTGTGTCTGAAAGGTCTGGGACGGGCATTTTAGAAAATTATTTTGGTTTTACATAGACTAAGAATCTGTAGTAAGAAGTAACCCGAGGTCTTTCTTTTAATTGTAAATTCGTAGAATATTAAAACAAAAATGACATCGCTTTAAACATTGTCCAAAGAGTAGGTAAAATACAAGTTAAGGATAATTTGCGGGGCATTTTCGATCAACTGTTATGGTATTATTTTCTGCAGTCACAAATGTTCAATGCCATCAGAATATTTATTTTCGGAAAAGCACGTGATTAAAAGTTAAAAACAATTTGTTATCATATCGTCTCGTTTTAAAATGACTTTCCTCCGTCAGAAAACAAAATTTCTTAAGCATTTTTATGCATGCAGTTTGTGGATATTTATCTGCCTTTAACGTCCTTGTAGAAGTGTAAGTATTACAAAATTATTACTACTTAAATAACGTCTAACAATAAAACCTAGAGTTAAAGTCAGATATTAAAATATGCTTCAGATAGTAGGTATCTACTCACTTCCTTTGTTACCCGTTGTTGAACGCGAATAATTCAAATTGCCTTAATAATAATATACCGTTATTGAGAAAGTTTATTTATTATTATTAAAATTATAACTGATAGGAAGTTTGCTCCTTCATTCATAAATAAATATGTATTATTAACATTGTACGGACTAATGTACGTATCATATTACTCACGTGGTATCGTTTTAATTTATTAACTAATATAGTTACAATACATTAAACAATGTTTTGTTAAAATAACCTCAATTTAAAAAAAAACTCACCCGTTATAACGGAAGAATAGATTGTTCTTCATCACACTTACCTGAAAAAATATCGAAATTATAAAACATCAATTTTCATGCATTATTTACTTATTACATAAAATAATCATATTATTATCATGCCCTCTGTTCTAATTTAATTAATTTCAAATAAGAAAGTCTTTATTGATACCTACTGTTTTATAATAAAAATAATTTATTTAAAAAAACACTTATCGTTAGTTAGCAATTTGATTTAACTTGAGCTTTAAAAGAACGTGGAAAAAATAATTTTTTAAACAAACAATTTCTTTTCTGGGTAGTTCATATTTTTTAAACTAAAACAGAAAAGGAACAACAATGACGAAAAAAAGTAAGACTTAACCACCTGCAAATTGCACTAGAACTATTCAAAAACATCTAATCAGCACTTACATCAACAACATAAACAACATTTATGTTAAAAAAGGAGTAGGTAGTTACGGAAAACGTTCCTGTTTTTTATGTATTCAATTTCAAGTTATTTATACATACTACTTTACGCCGCTATAAATGTGAATTCACATATTTTTCCCTACTAAATTTAACTCAAATTTATTACATAGGCGGTTTCTCATTAAAAAATATGTCGTAAATAATGAATAAACTATAATCTACTGAATTTTCTGCTTTATTGATAATAAAATATAGAGGTGTGGTAGTTCAAAACTGATATGAATTACTTCCTTTTCGCCTTAATAAAAATACTTTACGCAAATAATAAAATATCTAAATTTAGTAGATTTATGATCAATGCAAATAACACGCTTGTAATTTGGCAAGTGTAAAAAAAAATGTAAACTAAGTAACATATTTTTATTTATGCTAGGTTTAGATGCACGAGATGCTCGAATTAATCGGTGCCTCATCGTTAGCTAATACATTAAAGAATTAGAGATTTATGTTGAGGAAATGAGAGAAACTAAAATAGCCAATAATAAATTTTTGAGTTTCTTCTATATTTCGTATCTTTTTCTTTATTTATTATGCGGTATTAAACACCTTTTTATGTAAGTATTGAAGAATTATAAAATAAATTGACAAATTTCAGTTTCGTTTTTAATTTCATATTTAAAACGCCTTTCCCTCTTTAGTGACAAAATAAGTGTTGTTTAAGGTATTTTTCGAACAATATAATTATTACAAAATATTTAGGTCCTCTGTTTATTAGATACTCATAACGAACATAAATGTTGATACCGATAATAATTGATGTATTTATATAAAGGCCATTCAAATGTTATTCTGATGCACGTCATCAATAAAAGGTTACTAGATGATGACGTTTCGCACAACGGTGTCGCACAACCTGATATTTTTAAAGTACTAATAAACTGTATTTTTTTGCCATGTGTGCAGGTAAATCATCGGTTGAATAATTAGGTATGTAGTACGTTCCAAACTTCGATTAATCACGTGCATTGGAATTGTCTATGTACCAGTTTTTTTTTAGACAAAAATCATTCGATCAGAAGATTAAATAAATAAGAGGATGTTTATACAAACTAATGTATATCTATGCATGTAGTTTCCGACTTATAAAACAAAAACCATTTCCCCATGTGACGTTTTCTATTATTATACGTATACGTTTAATGTATGTTAATTAGGTTATCAATTTAAATTCATTGTTATTCGTGACGCGTTACCTGAAAACTGACTGTGAAATTCAGAATGCTTTTTCATACAAAAAAACTAATTATTAATGTATACTAAACTGACATAATTAACATGCCGTTCGTATAAAATATAGGTAAATCATTAAGTAAAATAAATTATAAATGAAAACGAAGGTTGCAAAAGAAACTCGTCGATTGAGCTGGATAAATAAAATTGTATGAGAATAGCAGACGAACTTCTTTTATTGCATCATTTCGAGAGAGGTTAACCTTGCATGTAACGCCAAGAAAAATGGCTCGTTTTCGAGTTCTCTATTATTTATTTCAATGGTACATACACTATGCGATACTGAACTTAAAATAGACATTTGCATTCCAAAACTACTAGACTCGAGTACCGTTTCGCTTGGCCATCGTGCCAGTTGTTGATGTCTAGCTTTTCGAATCAACTATCATTTATAAACGTCAGGTGTGGTCGACGAAACAGTATCGCTATTATTTTGACAAAAAATAAGTATAGATACGCGCTCATTGAAGAATTTAATAAACTGCCCACTTACTTATTCATTATTATTATTAAACTAAATAATAAATACAAGATTGAGTTACAGAAATGTTTTTAAAAGTAACTAAAAAGACTTGCAACGTTTTGTTTAACTATTTTTACCATTAAAATGGCAAATAAATTAGGTACCTACATCGTTAAATAAAATTAAAATTTTGTCGTTTAGATGCCGGCCACGTTGAATAAATTTTTGTATGAATTAGTTGGAACGAAACCAAATAATCTATTTTATGTAAATATGTGACCGCATTATTATATCGTATCAATTCAATCTTTGTTGATGTAACAAAAATACAATCTCGATTTATAAAATATTCGTATAAAAAGACTATATGAACATAGATCTTCTGTATATATATTGATTATTATGCGTGAGTAACAATATCACTCAGAATTGAAAATTTTTTAAATACAATGTTTTTTTGCGCTTTTGAATAAACGAATGAATTTTCTATTTTTCTATTCTTATTCTTTGTAGCAAAGAATGCATTCATAACAGTTTTGCTGTTTTCGATAGGAGTCGAGCTTTAAAGCAAAAATGTTCATAACGTAAAGAAAGAATAAGAATTCATTATTATTAGATACTTCTTAGACTGAAAAATTGCTCGCGGCTTTAATTACGATCAATTGCGCCGAATGCCTCGCGTTATACATTTTAAATTATGTCCTATACACAGCTTTCTATTTTGTACCTTAATTGTCGGTTCTATTCATTGAAAAACACCTATGTAATTCTTTTTCGTAATTTTATGGATGCCTACTTTAATTAAAATAATTTCTCAAGATAATTGTTGAAATAAAACTTTTACTGCATCGTGGCAAAACGTCTTTGTCACTGAAGAACCCCAATGTTAAGAATTAATTCTAATCACTCTGCTTCGTCGTATATTATTGTTGTCAATCATTTAACTGTCAAACATTTATTGAGCTGTAAACAATAAGAGCATTCTATTCGTCGATAGCAATATTGCGAATATCTATAATTTGATAGGTGCCCAATTAGATGTGACGTCTAAATATCTTTTCGCGCATTTCTGAAAATTCCAGTCGGGAAAAAATTTTTTTTTAATACGCGCCTACATGTAAGTAAAAACGTTTTCACTTAAGTAGAAAATAAAACAATTTTCTTTAACGAATTTTGAATGTAATAAACGTACGTTTTGTAATATACTTACGTAATAAAAAATTTTACTTAACGTTCCAAAATTGCAAAAAAGAATGAAATACCTAACCTGATGCGCAGGTACTTTTATTATAAACCGTGTCCAAGATAAGAATGCACAGCATGGGGATCTTGAAAACGGTAGAAGATACAGGGTGGCTTAAATTAGAAAAAAGTTGCGCTATTTAGAGTATGTTCACATGCTGGTCACAAAAGTTCATTATTGTTTATCGTTTTCAAAATTCTCAATAAAATGTGATTTTTTGGATTTTCGTTTCTTTTCATTTTTTTATTTATTTTAAATGATATTAAAAAACTACCGGCACTTTCTCATTGCCACTTTTTAAGCTCTACAAAATGGCGTGTTCAAATTTTTAATCCGACGTTTCGTATTCGAGAACCCATCATCAACTTTATTTTTTTATATGGCCACAAACAAAGAGACACCCTGTATTCGGTAGCATTATTCATTACAAATTCAACGATGTATCACACATTATGGTTTTGAAGCCAAAAAAGGGGAAAAACGTGAGTTATAAGGTTTTTTATTTTTTAAATTAGTAGGCATTGGAACAATCGCAATATTTTTGTTTTATCTGTCACATTATTGTTGAAAACGCAATTTGGTGTTGTGTAAGTTGTTGTTACGTGAATTTGAAGTGTTTTAACTTTTGTTCTTATTAAAGTTACTTATTCGTTAGTTTGTTGCTTCGTGCTTTTAATTTATTTACAAGTGTTACCATGGAAAGAGAAAGTTTCACAAACGAAGAAAAATTTGATATGTTGACGTGTTACATCTTGTGCCGCAAAATTGTGTAGCTGCTGAGCAGATGTACTCTGATAATTATCCTGAACGAAGACAACCTCAAAAATCCATTTTTAGACGTTTGGTATCTAATTTAAAGGAATTTGGTTCATTTAAAAAACCTGTTGTATCTCGTAAAAAACAATCCAACGAAGAAAAAGCGACTACTGTTTCACAAACCATTGTTGAAAATCCTGAAATATCGACAAGACTAATTGAACGTCGAACTGGAGTAGCTAGATCTACAGCCCAGTTCATTTTACAAAAGAATAAATTTCATCCCTATAAATTTAGAATTTGCCAGGGTCTTAGACCTGGTGACGAGGGAAGGCGAGCAAGTTTTTGTGAATGGTATACCAGAAAATGTGAAGAAGATCAAAATGTTCCTTTTAAAGTAATTTGGTCTGATGAAAGCATGATAACCAACAATGGCATTTTCAATCGGCGTAACAAACATTATTGGGCAACAGACAATCTTCATTTAATAAAAGAAACAAGGCATCAACATCGATTTGGATTTAATCTGTGGGTAGGCATTTTGGGTGGCAGAATAATAGGACCTTTTATTTATCACAACAATTTAAATTCCGAACGATATCTCGACCTACTGCAGATTGATTTGGAGAATGCCTTGGATGAATTACCATTACTTATAGTTAACAACTGCTGGTTTCAGCAAGATGGTGCCCCAGCGCATAATTCAAGAACTGTGCGGGAATATTTGTCCCAGAGGTTTCCTGAAAATGCATTGGAACTCACAGTGAAGTAGCCTGGCCAGCCCGATCACCTGACTTAACTCCGTTGGATTTTTTCCTGTGGGGTTATTTAAAAAACCAAGTGTATGACGCCACTTTTGAAACTGAAGAACAGTTATTGGCATTGGTTTTAGCAGCAGTTAATACAATCACACCAGAAATGTTAGATCATGTTTTGAATTCTTCTGTAGACAGAGCATACTTGTGTCTAGAAAATAATGGCAACCTATTTGAGCAATTATTATAATTTTTTGACATTTTGTTTCTGTTATTGTACCAGCGCCTACTAATTTAAAAAATAAAAAATCTTATAACTCACGTTTTTCCCCTTTTTTGGCTTCAAAACCATAATGTGTGATACATCGTTGAATTTGTAATGAATAATGCTACCGAATACAAGGTGTCTCTTTGTTTGTGGCCATATAAAAAAATAAAGTTGATGATGGGTTCTCGAATACGAAACGTCGGATTAAAAATTTGAACACGCCATTTTGCAGAGCTTAAAAAGTGGCAACGAGAAAGTGCCGGTAGTTTTTTAATATCATTTAAAATAAATAAAAAATGAAAAGAAACGAAAATCCAAAAAATCACATTTTATTGAGAATTTTGAAAACGATAAACAATAATGAACTTTTGCGACCAGCATGTGAACATACTCTAAATAGCGCAACTTTTTTCTAATTTAAGCCACCCTGTATCTTCTACCGTTTTCAAGATCCCCATGCTGTGCATTCTTATCTTGGACACGGTGTATAGGTATTTACGTTCTAATAGTTTTATTTATTTTATGAATTTCAAACATGTGAATTATGTACCTATACTAAAACGTAACTGTTCCGAAAGTGAATATTTTATATTTTTAAATCAGTAACAATTTTCAACTTCAGTAGGCAATAGTTTTATTAAATAAAACTTATTAAATGATATAAGTCATCACACTTCAAAATGTATTATTATAAAAATTACTAAGGGCTGTATTTATAATCAGTGATCAATATTATCGTCATTGATAAATCTCGTTTTGTTTTTTAGAAACGATTATTGCAACAGTTATTTTTAAATAAATAAAGTTTATTAAGGCTATATTTAACTAATGTCTGTAATGTAATGACGCCAATGCCTTATTAAATAGTAGCCACATGTTCTTTATTTTTAATTTTTTCAATTAACTCGCAATCGCTATAAAAATATAAAAAAAAGAAGATAAATATAGGAAACTACAAAAATATTGAACTTTAAAAATTTATTCTGGTACTTATTATTATTATTATTTAATAGAAATTTGATTTATTTTAACTTAACTTTAATATGAATTTTTAAATATTTAGATTATGGTATGGTAAAAATGATTTAATTGTTTTTTTATAATCATTGGCATGCATGTTGATATACCTACAGCATCACATCTTTATTAGAAAGTTATCACAAACAAAGCTACTGTCGTTGATATTCATGATTAATATATTGTTACTATATTGATCAATCAAAACGTCAAATTAAAAAAAAAATCGACCAATAGGAATCGTTTATAGTTAAGAAAGTAAGCTACTAATAGGCGACAAAACAAATCGCTAAAACTGTACCTTGCTTTTATCGGGGTTTCACATGCGTCAAACTAGAAATTTAATAAAAATATTAAATTATTAGTGCAAAATGAATGAAATTCTAAATAAATGATTTTGTTGTTGTATAATAGTCTTTTTTTAAATGTTTTTGGCTTTGGACTCACCAATCAGTCAGTCTATTTTGGGGATTGTTTCTAAATCTTGCTAGTAAATTTTGGTTAGTATTACGTTCATAAACGTCCAGCGGGATTCGAAATCGCAGCCGTGAGTGTGAGTACCAGAAGTTCAGTTTGTCAGGCCGACCCTCTGGGCCATACGACTTCTAATAATCATTTTAGATAGCTTGTAATCATATGCTTCTGTAATACGCACGTGGTAAATTTTTTGTAGTAACTTATTTCCCGTACGAAAATTATTCTCGAATTATTTTCGTGAAAAATAGGTTTTCGTCAAAAAAACTTTGCCCGGTAAAAAATCAACCTCTTGTGGGTTTATACCGGAAAATTAAATATTTAGATTATGGCACAGTAAAAATGATTAAACTAAGTAAGTATCTAACTACATAAAAGTAATTTCTTTCGATTAATAGTCGTTCTTCAGTTAGGAATTCGAAATAAAATTCTTTTACAATTTGTAAACTGCGCATAATCACAATTTGTGAAAGTAACTGCACTCCTGCTCATGGCTTTGTGCCAGTACGTGCATCATTATTCGTTCAAGCGTAGGAAAACTATAGTTATACGCTACATTTGCTTTCAATTTAATACTTTTAAATTTGACAGTAAGTATATATCCAATATAATGACAATAGTCGGTATTTACGAGAGAAATTTGATTCTTTCCTTGAAATTTTTTGCTCATAAACACTAAAATACATTATTCTAAATTTTGAAAGCTATTGAAATATTTACACCCAACCCCCATTAACACGGTATTCTGAGGGCATGGTGCAAAAATTGCGATAGCATTTCTACAACGCGATATCTGTACAGCACGGTTTCCATATAGCACGACAAACTTGGACAACCGTTATAATACAGCACGAATTTTTCCATCACACTTCGGTATTATTCGATGCGTTATTATTCAATGCCTAAGTTTTGCTTACAGGGTTTTGGATACAACACAAGGGTTTTCAGGGATACAACACAAAACGAATTAATAGTATTATAAGATGGTATTAGATAATATAACTTTTACAGGTTATAAATAAAAAATAGATTAAAAACTACTTAGGTAGATATATATATATATATATATATATATATATATATATATATATATGTTTATTCTTAGTTGAGTATACAGTCTAAATAAAACATAAATTTGTTTAAATATGGACAAAAAATAATAGGTTTAATTCAAATTAAATATTATTTAATGTGACAAATGTTTAATTAAATTAAACCTATTATGTTTTCCATATTTTAACGAAATTATGTTTGATTTAAATATTTATTTATACCTTTGCCTCTGTAAAAAAAAATAAATACAAAAATGCATCTTTGTATAGAACCGACTTATAAAATGAAATTTAATAAAAATTCGAAACACAATCTAGAGCTTCATACATCTTTTAATAAATGAGATGATTGTCACGTCCACGCTTTCCAATAGGGAAGTATAAATAACAAAAGTCCGGTAGATTCGTCCCAAAAACAATTTATTCTCTCGAGTAATCCCTTACGCGGACCCTTTAAGAGAAACTGTTGACCAGAAGAGAGGCGTTGCTTTCAGAGATGAAAGCTTTAGCCGTTAAAACTCGAATAGAATAAAGCTTTATGACAGGCTCATCGTTTAAACTGAACGATATGGAAGGAGTATAACATTTTAAAATGCTTCATATTGAACCTACAAAATTCTGAAAATCAACTAAATTATATGAGTTCAGTAAAACGAAAAATAATAAATCGTTAGGTAATATTTTAAGCTATTTTAACAAGAAAAATATTTCTTCTATATAATCGTTTTTATTAAAATTTCTTTGCATCTACACAATTTAAAGTGCATGTTATCTAATAATAAAACCTTTGAAAATTCTTTTATAACGCAAGTTTATAGTGTTATAATAAAAATCGATTAAGAGTGGTGGATTTAATCGCTCACAGTAAAAATGAAACGTTTTTATACATATTAAAAATTATAATCTTGCCGATTTCGAAAGAATTGGAGCGTGAATTTATAAAATGTATAGGATTATTTTTAAACAGAAGTCCTTTAAGGTTTCCTTTCATTTGAGAAAAAATGACCGGAAGCCACTAAAATGTTGCTTGTGAATATTATTTAGATTAGTAGAACATTTTTTACCCGTCTACGTTTATTCTGTTGTAAAAAAAAACTTTTAACATGCAGAATGTTCTATTTTACTTTAGAATTTATTACATATTGATACTTAAACTGTGATTTTATTAATAATTATACTTAATTATACAATACATTTTAAGTAATTATAATCTTTAAACCTCCTATTAAAATATTTAAACTTAACATTAACTGCATCCAATATTAAGAAATAAAACTATTTTTATAAAATTGGTAACATCTTTTGGAGAATTATCCTCTCCTAGAAAGTTATCCTCGACAGTATTTTATAGAAAATACTAGTAAGTAGATAATAGTAACAGTATTAAAAAAAAAGTTAGTCATTAACGAACAAATAATTAATAGACCGTCGGCATTTGGAATTTTTGCCGGACAGTCATATTATACAGATTCTTATAAATGATAGTATTTGTCGATACGACAGTTTTCTAAAAGTAGATTAACACGTTATTACATTACGATATAACATTACATTACAACGTTATTACATCTAGCTATGGCCTATCCAAACCTATATGCAATTTACGTCATCAAAAAAAAAGTTACTAGATTGTTTATTTGTAATTCGGTTTAAAGTTTTGAAAGTGACATATTCTATAGATGATTTACTTGTGCACATATTAGATGGTATAAAGAAAGACTACAATTTATTAAAACTGTCAAAATGCGAGGTACGTGGTGACAGCACTGCGTGAAACGTCATCATCTAGTAACCTTTTATTGATGACGTGGATTACATATAGGTTTGGACGAAGTGTACATATTAAATTCGTAAATTCAAGTAGGTAATAGTTTTAAAATATACCTACTTAATTTATTAATTTTATTTATATTAATATTTTAATTATTATACGAGTTTATCTTTCTAGATAAACTATACAGACGCGTTTGGGGTTGCTATATATTTTATTATATTATGTAGGTACTATACGGATGTAATAGATGTAAAAATGCAGGTTTCGTAAATTTTTCTCGAAAACAGAGCATTTTATCGAAATTATAAACATAAATATCTGATAGAAAATTTTCGGGCGATTCCAAAACATGACACATTAACGATTAGGTAATAAATTAATGGAGATAACCAAGATTGATTTTTCTGATTAACAAACTCTTCCTTCGTATTTATAGTCGAGCACTACACTGACAAATTTCAGAATTCTACAATTAAAATTGCGACCGTGTAATCGTGTCCACAAAATTTGATTATTTGAAATTTGATTTGATTTATTTTCGTAATCTAGGGGCGAGATCGGAAAAAATTTAAAGCGTTTGCTACGAGTTTCGTCATCAGACAAATCGTAAAGACCTTTATAAAATAAGCAGGTGCTCTCACCTATAAATAAATATAATTTAAAAAAGCAGATAAATATTGTAGTTAGTCAGCTGATGTACATAAATAATATCATTAATAATGTAAATTAGACAGTTGCCACTTTCTTATAATTATATATTAACGAATCAAAATATACCTACTTATGTTTTAAAATTGAAATTTTCACATTCGATACTTTCAATGCAAATATAACGACATAAATTTAACTTTTGGTAGAAAAGAAATGTGAACACGTTTATTAGACTATGAACTTCTTTTTGTGATATAAAGCACACGTGCTACACAACTGATACTGATCGATTTGCTTCTTCCGTCGTTTGAAGGTTACTACTAAATTATCCGGTTTTTTTTAGATAGTTGAATTTGTCAGTTTTGTTATATAGATTGTTTGATTACAATTAAAAAATCCGTTCAATTGATATTCAAATGCCTTTTACTTATAGGAATATTCTTCCCGAAAACTAAATTAGGTAGGCTTATAGAAGGTTTTGCTTAAAGTATAAAAGGGTTGACTAAAATATCTTAAAGAAACTGAGGATTTTTTAAATTTATAACTCCAAAACAATTTGAAATTTAACGTTTATACATCGATAGTAAAAAGGAATGTATGTTAGTCAGTTAGAGACAGGTTCCTTTAAAACAAAATAATGTTTTTTATGTTTTAAGATAGTAATTCAAGCTGCATTTCATTTTTCCTGATACAGAGATTGACTTTAAAATTTATTTGGTGCACGACTATCTATACAATTTCAACTGTAGGTAACCGCATTAAAAGCATTTTCTACTTATTGTTAGTTTTAAATGTTCGATATTGTTAGTGGATACCTATACTACATACATAAATCTTATACTTCACAGAACTCTATAGAAAATAATCTAAAGTAGGTACGCTGATTGTGACTGACTAATGAATAGGCTGATTGGTAGTCATGATCATCGATCCAGAAACTTGGAAAACTTTGTTTTAAATAATTTCTTACTAAGCGAGCACCACGAATTTCAACAATGCCTTACCGAAACTAACGTTCACTCTACTTATCGGTCCATAAAATTAAATATTAAAAACATTTTTAATATGTGCACGTTATAATAGAAAAAAGATATTTATCGTCTCTATTTAAATTCATAAAGGTAAATATTATGTATATGTATTGTGTATGTATAACTCAATTATTTTTACTTGTAAGGCTTCTCATCAAATTTGACGACAGGATCATTTGTCTCAGAACGTTACCAAAACAAAAAAAAATATTCCATATAAAAATGTAACCGGTAAAATAATGTTTCCTAGATATCTTATTGTTAAAAGAACCTAATTATTTTCCAATATTAACATACAGCAAATATTCAACAGATAAGAGTTGCGTTTCATAATTGAACGGTGGATAAAATAGTAAAAAAAAATATTACTGCGTTATTTAAATCAAATTTTATTTAATCTACTGATTTTATTTCTATATATATATATATATATATATATATATATATATATATATACAGGGTGTATCGTTGAGGACGGATCAACCGGCGTAGGGTGATAGAGGACTTCAATACGCATCAATTGGACCCCCATATGTATTATCCGAAATATGGTAGTTCAAAAACAAGCCAAATTCACAAAAATACGAAAAAAACACTTAAAACATGCGATATTACAATTAACAAACAAACTAGTAGATAAAATGCAAAGGAAATTACTACCAGAAATATCACGCTGTCACTTCTACATTTTATCTCTTAATAACGCTAACCGATCTTACTATACGCACTGCAAGTACTAATAACATCCACGACAACTTATTAAACTTTTCGAATAATATTCTCGATTAAAATTAAAAAGTGGAATTTTCGTCTTTTTCACTTTGCACAAAATTTTCGATGTGCCAAAGCGAAACGAAATTTCTAGGGATGATTGCCAGTAAAGTAGAGAAGTTTTTACGATGGGTACTAATTTTTTTTTGTATCTATTTATTTTTTAACTAGAGCGTTGTGAAGCTAAGGAATAATTTTTGCTTTAATAAAATGTTTAAAAAATTCTTTTTTTGTTGAAATACCTTTAGTTCGAATAAAAAAATCGTGGCACTAGTACCTATTGTTTAGCCAGAATAGCGAAATTTATGAACAAAACCAGAGTTTAACTAAAAATACATAAAACCTAAATAACTTCTAAAGTAACAAATTTCGTATAACACACATGATGCATATATATCCAATCGATGCATATTGAGGTTCTCTATCACCCTGAGTCGGGTGATCCGTTCTCGACGATACACCCTGTATATATGCTTCAAATTATAAATAATTAAAATATGTATTCTCTCGGCATCGACAAATTAAAAATAAATTAATACTGTAGTTCAAACTTAATTATCGAAGTACCTAAAGCTATTTGGTCTCGTCTTAAACTTTTCAATTATATTACACGAAAGTAAGAAAAGCGAATAGCAGGTTTAGCTGAAAGTTGATACAGGAAAGTTTATAAAGAAGAACGTTTATATCAACACTTTGTTAGATAGGGGGTGAGTTATTTTGAATCCGATTCAATTAAACTTCAACACCTAAAAGTTTTCCCCGTTTTAAAAGGTCCTGTACATGTAACTGTCTACGTTTATTTTACTTTGGAGAGATGTAAAAGTTGGTCAAAAAATTCGTAGTCAAAGAGAAAACTCTCCTTAATTAAAACTACATGACATTTGCTAGAAACGGCTATAAATAAATTCTACAAAGTTTACGGGACGCCAGCTGAGCTTGGAATCTTTTAGTAATTTGCAGTGTTATTACTTCGCGTTTACTAACAGCATCCGGAAAGCTCGCATTAGAAAACGGTTATGCGGCCGCCGTTTCACATAAAGCGCACGTAAAAACGAAACGCGGCAGTTTTGAAGTTAATTTTCTTCAGTATACGAAACGATTTTACACAATTTCCTTCAAGGACACAGTAAACTGCCATGATTACTTCCTGATGACGTCGTGACTAAAATGACTCGTCTAAACTGCGTTCATAATCGCGCGCTGGTGTATCGCTTTTCGACTTTCTGGTATCCGCTAATACATATACATATATCCTACGTGGTGGTGCCAAGTCAACTGTTAACAATAAATGTGTTATACGCGAATTAATTTTACGAGAAAGTTTATGTTATGCATTTCGTATATCTATTTTACTTAAGTTTATTATCGACACATTTATTTATTTAGATGTACCTATAGTGAAATGTATTATTTGCGATTATAATAGATACCGACGACGAGGCATAAAAAAAATAAGGATCTGTAAAGAGGTTTTTCAGCTTTGACTGGAAAGATATAAATAATATATGAACCAATTATTTATTTCTAAATAATTTTAACTCATGATAATAATTTTACTAATCTCAAATATTTTTCCGAAATTTGAGGTTTGTTCTGTGTAAAAACCCATTGTAACGCTTGAAGAAGTGTAAATTGCCGAAGTGGTAGTAAAGTTACACAGCGACACGTAAAGGGAAGCTGTAAAGTTCTAAATTTTACGATAGGGTTGATAAATCCGGTCCAGTATAACAGCTGATCGAAAAAAAGCAACGCACGCGTGCTCACAAACGCAAATAAAGTAAGAGGTGTGCGAGTACGAAATGCAGGCTCACATTTCGGAAAAGGTCATTCAACAACAAAAATTTTTCTGCGAGCGTAGAAGACTTACTGTTAAAAATAACGAAATCAATTAAAATCGTATGTCGAGGGATTCGCGAAAATTGGAAAAAGACTAAAAACCAGTAGAGACGAGAAAAACAGAAAAGCTGGCTTGGGGAAAGAGATAAAATTAAATAAGTAAAAGGAAAAACGGGAATTGAAGAAATCAAAAAGAAAAAGCAATATAAAAACTAACGAAATTAATTCCAAATTAGTAATAAAAAAATGTCTCGCAACGCACGTAATCAATTACTGACACGAGTAGGTACCTATCAATAGACGGTAATTATTAGTTAATAAGCCGCAGTTAACCTTTTACATATTTTGCAAAAAATATGGTAAAAAAACGGTATATTTATCATTTTATTATGTGAACACGTTCAAATAACATTTCGTTTTCTGCCTAACATTGTAAATGTTAATTTCAAATGTCATATTTTCTTAGGTCTTCTTACGAAACTCTAAAAACACAAATTTTAGTTCCATAAAAATACAAAAACAACAGTCCTATCGTACACCATATTGTTGTTAAAAAAACAATTATGCTACAAGACAAATTTTCTTACTGTATTCAAAATATGTGTGTAGTAGGCAGGTACGTTTTCGTGCACACAACCATCTTTGCGACTAAACAAAATTGCGCGATAGCTCAAGTGGAATAGAGGTCATAAAATACGATCTGATTTAGGTTACGGACCAATAAATAGATTTGATAAAACGCACATTTTTATTCTCTACAGAGAAAACGAAATTCCCGCAGTTGGAGAAAGAAAGATAATGATTTTAAGCACGATGGGCATTCACCACAACCGTGATAAAAAAATTTACGATGTCTGAAAACAGACATAAAATTTTGTTTTTACAGTTTCCTCGTCCTTTGCCTACAAATTCCATTTTATTTCTTATATGTATTATATAAATAAAAGAACTATTTCGCAAGTACGTAGTTTAGGAATCGATATTTTCTAGCGCTAACAAGATTTAAATGCAATTTCTTTGAGAAACAATCCATCGATCCATCTAATCTAAACAATAGCTATTCTTATATTTTGAGTACGTAGATTAATACGTATTATTTTCAATTATTTCCATACATACGTATAGCCATCAAATTGATGATTTTTACCGATTTTACCAGTTTTTCATTTCTCAAAATGAAATTATTCTCAAAGAAGTTATCTACTCTATTTTGATGTATTGCGTGTTCTAGCCTTAAAAAATAAACTATTTTACGCTGTTTATCACCGAACATAAACTGTATATAATAAGTTTAATTCTATTAATACCGTCTATTTAAGATATTCGTTACGAGCCCATGTTTTATGCGAAGATCGAGAATTTCAAGTAGTACCTAATCCACATTTTAACCGTATTTAGGGCGCATGACATTTTTCCACGAAAACGTATTTTTTGTTATTGCCCATTTTTAAGTTTAAGTATTTTTAACTTTGTTTCCTAAAGTTTTTCCAACAACAAAAAGAAACATAAAAAAGCGGTACTCCGGTTATTAAATTTCGGTACTTGAAGCTCTTCTCTTAACCATATGCATTTTAGGTGTAGTAAATACAGAAAAAATGGTGGAAAGTAGACGAAATTTCGTTTACAAAAAACCTATAGGTTTTGTTATGGTTGAATTTTTGCTTTAAATAAGAAAACTGTGTGATAATTCGTAAACTATATTCCGTTCGGTCGATTTAAATTTAAAAAAGTGATTTTACAACGCTAGTTATTGATACCCTTGCCCTTTCCAAAACTCTCAAGTTTCTTATTTGGTCCGCTATGCCGAGTCACTTGCGCACAAGAAAAAAAGCATATCTCGATTTGTCTCTTGACGAACTTGAACGTTTTAAAAATCAAAATTATCTGTTGACGATTATATTATACGTAAGTATTAATTATCTTAAATCCACAAGGCATTAAATTTGCTTTGCGAAATTATTGTTTTTTTTTTGTAAATTTAAATTGATCGATTAGTTTAACATTTGTTATTCAAAAATCCGGCAAAAAACTAAATCTGTTTCGACCCTGACAATATACCTACTTATAGGTTTTTGTGAATGAAATCTCGTAACTTTCTATTATTTACGTAATAATACGATTGTGAGAGCTTTTTTGGGACACTCTGTACCTATATGATTTCATAAAATTTGAATAAACGTGTGCGGGTAATCGTGATATTAAACTTTAAAAGTTGTAACTATGAAAAATACAAAACAAGTCACTGTTATCCAATACATTCCTAAACATATTATTTTGTGTGTCATATTTATTCTAAATTTAAACCGAGGAACAAACAATTTAGGGGAAAGAGAATTATTTAGATTTGAATAAACTAGATATTTAATGTATAGAAATGAAAATAATTTATAAGCACCTGCGCGTATTTAAATGTGTGAATTTACAGTAACAGTACGAGTTTATTTACAGTAACACACTAAAACACTTATAGCATAAAACAACATCGTAAGCATCTAAAACTTTAATAATTATTACATACCTTATGTATTATGAATTTACATTTATACTTTCTATAAAATCACAAATGACAACAACGTAAATACCTACCGATTATCTAAGTTAACGATTATGGCCACTAAAACCAACGGACATTTTAACGCGATTCATTCTTATTGATAACGATTTTTTATCTTTTCATTGACGTATACAGTGCCGATGTATTATTCAAAAGTAACTTGCCGATGTATGCGTATGTGTAAACCGAGATATCTGGTACGTACTTATGTATTCAGGTTACACTTACGCAAAATGGTTCGTTTAGTAGCTACTATTGTTAACATACGTATTTACTTTCCTAAAGCATTTAGATGATTGCAGTGTTTCACTAACTGACAACATTCGAAAAAGTTATCCTGAGTTTGCATAATTTAATTTGTTTTTATATAAAATAGGCCGTCGAATATACAGAAAAAGAAATGTGAACAACATGAACGTTTAATAAATACCTATACGTTATTCACGATAAGTTCCTATGCACGTCATGCATAAAAATTTAATAAATTGTTCTACCGATAATTTACCTGCACACATATGACATGGTAAAAAAAAACGACTACAATCTATTAATACTGTAAAAATACGTGATTTTGTTGATGACATGGTGAATTGGAACCTATCGCGAATAACGTATAGGTACATATATTTTTCTACTACTTGTCGGTTTATTTGTTTGTAATTTACAGCAATTGTATGGACTTTGTATAATTTTAAATTTTTAGCTAATTACAACTACTACAAATGCAGCATAGTAATAAACGTACGAATTTTAAAATATCTTTCTAAATTTTGTTAAGTAATATTAGATACTTAGTTTTTGAAATTCAATTTATTTGATTGAACGACATAAATAAATGATAACGATTTTAACAAAACATTCATATGGAAGCGGATTTTTATGTTAGTTACCTATTTTTGTGATTAAATATAATTTGTTTAATAATAATAAACTAACTTTATACCATCAGTCGTCGGTGTCAAACCGCACGCGTTTCTTAATACGTAGGTACATAATAAACAACAATAAACAAAAATAATTTAACTGAAAAAATTAGGTAGGTATTCATTTTTGTCGCGTTGCAAAAAAAACTCGAGTGTTCCTTGCTTTGCCTGTCTGCGTTTGTTTTGCAAAATTTAGTTTTTTTTTAACCATTTATCGATTAAATACGAATCGATTGCGATATAACGAATCCGCGAAGGGTCGCGAAGAGTGGGGTTTACCCGTACAAGAACACTAATAGATATTAAATACACAAAAATTAATTATTAAACGGTTACGAATCCGTTACAAAAGCGAATGACTAACATAAGAATTAATCTCCAGGGACTATTTTCTCCATTGCATTAAACAACATCGGTTAATTACCTATATATAAAAAGTTGTGTTCGTGTTGTTTATTAAATCAACATGAATTAATATCTTTTTACGATTTTCCATTATTTTTACAGCGAGGGAACAATTCAAAGCGTACTTTTCACTTTAAAAACAATCATTCTACATGTTAAACTGTAGGTACGTTTGCGCTATTTTAAAAGTACATATTTTAACTAATTTTATAGACCTACAAAAAGAAAATGTGTAACGTTATTTTTCCATATTATTACAATTTACGACGTTTTATAAAATTATTAACGCATAAAGAAAAATTCCTTTACGGTCACTTTAAAATATATACATAGGTATACGTATTTGGCAGTAGGAATTTAATAGTAGACTAACGCAAGGGTTTTTCCAAAAGTAAATAAACATTCCTTGTAATTACAGTTATTCCTTGTTTAGTTGTAAACGCCCAAGGTAAACAACTGTTTGTTTAGACCCTACATCCAATCGTTACATTATTTCTGTACCTAATGCGGGGCACATTTTGCATGTAAAAGATATCATTAATTTTATACACTAGTTATCTTGGTTATATTAAATCTGTTACACATTTAAATAAATTTTACTAAATTAGCATATTTATTGATTTTTCGCGTTTCTGTTGTAATATTTTATAAAAGAATAATGTAAGAATATAATTCGATGCTTATATTATAGTAATTACGACTTTCCCTGTAATGTATACTAATCGAAGAGTTTCTTGCAAAAACGATCAATGTCAATTAGTGTGAAAAATTAGTTTTAGGTATATTTGTGTAGGATATTGGGTGGACTATCATTTACTATTACAGTTGTAACAAGAACAGCCGTAGTCATTTATTCCCAGGCGGCACACTGACGTTATAATGTCGTCAACTATTGGCCATTTGGGGACCAATGGGGACGTCGTAAAAGACGTATATATGATGGGTTAATGTCACAGCCCAATGACGTCAAATTATGATCAATCTAGTACGTTACTTGAGACGTCTAATTGACGTCTAATTTCTTTAAATGGGACGTCGATTTGACGTCCTATTGACGTAATCCTAAGGCATTAATGACGCATCTAAAAGTGAAAAAAATACAAATACATTCAATATAATTATTACTTTATTACAAAAATGAAGGTACAAACAAAGAACCTAAATCTAACAAATTAAACAAAGTATGTTAATATATCAAAGAAGGAACACAAAATTATTTGAATTTACCTACTTAATAACCAAATATCGATATTATTATAATATACGAGTAATACAATAATATATTTAAGATAAGATATAAGCGGTAAATATAATATAAGATATACAGTGTGACCACGAGTTCTGGGATCCTTTCATAAAGCCTAAACTAAGCACAATAGAAAAAACTATTTTAGATAAAAGCTTGCTGGTTGTAAAAGTCGCACAATGTAAAATTGCACACCATCAAAAGACATCTAAATAAATTAATAATGAAATGGGGGCCACTCACGCCACAAAGACAACCTAGTCACCTAAAGGTTAAAACCTATAGAAATAAGTACAATTTGTCTGTTTCTTGTAAAATCATGATTTGTAAAATTATTGTAAAAAATATCTACAAATTTACAACGTAGAACTCTTTGCAAAGTAAAACCACTAACCTAACAAAACCGCTGGCGGTAAACCAAAGCGTGATCAGTATTCACAGTGGCGTGACACTTTAAAGGAACTAGTTCTAGCCATTGACGTACACATTTAAAATAAATAACTGGATGTGACTTTACTTACTTGTTTAGTTGTATACTACTGTATTTATAACGTATAGAATTACTATTAATCGCATAGACGCGACAGTACATAATTCCAAAATAGATTTATATATTTTTAGTTAAAATTTTGGATTAAAACAAACATATTAGAAAAAATTACGAATATTTTACGCTTTAAATTAACGCTTCAAACGTCTTTATCTTCATTTTTCCAGTAAAGATTCAGGACTTTGGAACGACCAAACAAAGACGTCTCAACGACGTTCTTTAACGACGTCAAATGTTAGTCGTGAAAGTGTCGTCGTGCGTACGTCACGTCGCCGACGAATAATTATCAATAATTGACGACATTATGACGGCAGTGTGTCGTCTGGGTTGTTAGTTGTAGTGGTTGAAAGTTATTGGATTTGTGCAAAAACAGCCAATGTCAATGTGATATTTCTCAAAAACAACTAACATCACGAAGTTATTTTAACGTGCATGCGCATTTTCTCGGATAAAGGAAGCAAAACTGTAGGGTCCGTGTCATTATGATATTTAACATGTAAAAAATTCATTTCTGAAACTGAAACTACCACAGACCTCAAGAAAATTTTCATTAATAAGGTAGCCATGACAAAAATGCTTCACATATATCCTATAAGCTTTCCAATTAACTAACCGAGCTTCGTTGCACAAAGCTGAGAACTATTTATTTGCAATGACCAACGTTCAATAACAATAATTAGACGAGAGAATTGAGGTGGTCATCGGAAAAAATAATTAAAATAATATCTGGAATAGGTAGTCTGCATCTTTTATTGTTTACGTATTATTTCATTTTCTCGAATTAAACAAGAGTACCTTTTTTAGCCTAAATTGTCTGGGAAATCCGAAAATAACATTAAAAATTTAAAAACTTAAAACCCTAAAAACTTTTAAAGACCTTCATTCACTGCGTATGTACACCAACAATTATTAAATTTCAACAAAAACTAAAAATGCTATTTAAAAAAAATGATATTCTTTTTTTAACTTTGACAGTGACTATCTCAAGAGGAGACCCCCCTGTAGGAAACAAACTTATAAAAACATATGGCAATATTTTGACGTGATTTATACGCTTCCGAGAAATTTTCCATCATTTCCTGGACACTCTGTAATGCCGGCATTTCTATTTACAAACCACATCGACTTCTAAAATTGTCTTGCATCTCTTAATGTTTCGGCCCTATAAAATACGATTGATCTCAACATCGACACTGGCTTCCCTTAAATTTACTTTTTACATATTTCGTCTTCTTCAGTCTAATAAATATTATGTGAAGATACAGGAATCAGTTTTCCCGTTTACGAAATTTACAACGCTATTTTTAAATGAAAATAATTATTTGGCGATTGTATATTTACCAACTTGAAAAACTTCCTACGACAGAAGCTATTTTTGGCTACATATATAAAATATTTAAAGTGCCTACACTGCAGTTGTTTATAAATTAAATGGATCATCAAACATGTAAACTAAAATCATTAACAACATTTAAGTGAATATTTTCAATATCACCGCGATAGGGAAATTTTTTATATTATAACTATAAAATACATGTACTTAAAAAGTAACTCTACTAATCAGTACCTAATAAATTCAAGTTGTTTAGCTGGTAAATGGCAGTTGAAGAGGAAACAGTAGTAAAGTGGATGATGTCATTTCAAGAATTCTCCTAGCAATTTTAAGGTCCAGCTTTCAGTTGATATGGTCCCGTAGCGGCGCTATCAGGTGTACCTTTTATCTTGATGCATCTTTACGAGGTATAATTTTCAAGCGAGACAATGCTTTGTTTCGTATTCATCCGTTTATGGAACATTTATCTAGTTTATGTCGGCCATAAAGAATGTCTCACTTCGCTATTTGTGGTCCGACGTAAAATACGCAATGATATTTTTTATTTAAAATGGCGAATTTATCCACGCGCTTCCGTAAACGGAATGTATTACGCCGCGACGCTACGCCGCCGCCGCGCCGTCAAAATAAAAGATACTCTGTATATGTATTTTATTACATAGGCCGCCTACGTAGTAGAATTATTATGTCAAATGAACTGGATTCGTTCCAAAATAAGTCCACAAAAGAAAACATGTCAAGATTGATTTTACGCGCCTGCTACTGTTTTGATAATGTAGTTTTAAATTATACGTACCTAGATATACTTATTTAAAAATATCTGGAATGCTAATGTACTTGGCAAGGTAACAAATTTTTAAGCTCAAATATTACCGCAAATTTTCCTGTAATTTCCTAAAATATCCGAAATTCTTTTCTTTTGAATTTGTACTTTTATTTTGAACATTTTACAATACCTACACACTCTCGGCGATTATTCATTTTACTTTTTTAGTTATTAGTGTTTTATTTCAATTTTACTTAAATGGGTAGGTGTACGTACTATGTGCCTATTATTTGGAATCTACTTATTAGGTATTACTTTAGGTCTTTCGCCTGTTGACCACAAGCTTTTTTGAATAACAAAAATATTCGATAAAGGGTCGAAGTTGTTGAAAGGTACAAAACTTCCGAATCACCTCCTTTACAACAAACATGTGGAATGAAGTTAACATAACAAAATGTTATTTTTCTGGCAGATTTCTCTCAAAATTGATACATACGCATAACGTTTTATTTCAAATAAGTTTGAAATTAGACGTTTTTCAGAGTTTTCACTCGTTCGCCTTCTAATTATCATTATAGAGGGTAATTAACCAATGTTCTATTAATTGTAAAGTTTGATATAAAACGTTTTTGACAAATTCGGATTCATTTATTAGTTTGAACAACCGCGTTTCATTAGTTATTTTTTATAAATCATAAATCTACAAAATTAGTAAATACAATTTAATTAATTTACCCTTAATATATTTACTTATCTGGTTGTTTTCCGTGACGGTTATTCATATGACCGTTTATTAATTATTTCGCACAAAATACCTATTAATACATATTTAGGATACATTTACATTTTCGTAAGAGGTATTTATTTATTATCGTCCCTGGCAGTCAACCTGGGTAATAAAGAAAGTATTCGATACACGTTCAATCTCCGCACTACGACGCGACGTTCCTTTTAAATTGGCTAAAATTTAAAACGAGGCTAAAATTGTAATAAAGTAGGGAAAATTGTTTTCATTATACTGAGACTTCAGATGATAAAAAGGAAAAAAACATCAAAAGCATCTCAAACGTAAAGTACAAAGCCATATTTTTGAATTATTCAGAAATGTATTATGAAATATGATAAAGAAACC
This sequence comes from Rhagophthalmus giganteus, assembly GCA_036326145.1. Classification (NCBI taxonomy): domain Eukaryota; kingdom Metazoa; phylum Arthropoda; class Insecta; order Coleoptera; family Rhagophthalmidae; genus Rhagophthalmus; species Rhagophthalmus giganteus. The sequence continues at coordinate 55,653,351 of JARFJA010000001.1, forward strand.
ATTGTTTATTCAAATACAAAAGTCTGAAGCAGGGATCGTAAACCTAATAATTTTATTTCATTTCTCAATATCAAATTTATTTAGAACAAGCTTCAAAACAAAGTCGTAACGAGAAATGTAGGTTTAGAGTAGGCTATAGGCGTGTGGAAATAACATCTTGTTCCGCGGATAGTTTACGTAATTAAATAGGGTGCAAATATGTATGTGGAAATAAAATCAAATAATAAATTCTAACGAATTATCGTATTAACATAAAATGCAGGTTATATTTAATAAAATATATGTAGGTATCTACTAGTATCTATTAATGTACCGGTAAGTACATATAGATATATTGATGAATGTATTTTTTTACTCGTAAACTAATAGACAGGAAATTATAAAATCGAATTAATAATAATTTAAATTACTTTATTGGTCTTACGATACCTACCTACCGATGAATAGTCCAGTGCAGTAAGGTTTTTACCTCGGAATCAAGTTATACTGAATGGGTTTTCGTAAATCTTGTTTAATCGAGTTTCTAATAGTACAGATTTTTTTCCAATACGTACATGTTTTAGAGAGTTTCAGATTATCTAAAGGAATACTAAAAACACACTTTTTTATATACAGTGAGTTTAAAAACGTTCTTTCCGTATGGAAAACTTTTGATAAAAGTTGGTGCATCATCTAAATCTAATAATGGACTCATCAAGAGTTATCAAAGATATAAGCGTAGTACTTTGTACCCTAGTGGGGTACTGCGAGTCGTTAGTGTAGGTTTTTTTAACGCAATGTTTTATTTATTGATAATTAGATCCTTAGATCAGTTTTTCGCTGTTAATTATATCGACGCAGTTTTTCCAGAAGGGCGTAACCCACAAAAAAAGAATTTTACAGGAGAGCACATTTTATATCGCGCGTAGCTATAAGACGATACGTTTCGCGGAAATAAAAATCGATTTTTTCGGTGGAAAAAATCGGAATATTTTTACCAGATTTTAACAGATGATGCCTTTAATTTAAATGCATAAGATAGTCAGAATATCTTATTTTCACAAAAAGTGTGGGTTACGCCCTTTTGGCAAAACGCCATCGATATAAGAGGAAGCAAAACCGGCATACCAATCATTTGAAAATGGTTGTTTATATCGTGATTGGTTAAACGTAATTAACTGTTTTGAACTTTCAGGATCTTTATTCAATACTTTTAAAATCTAGATGAAGTGTGATACAATAAATCTTGTAATTTAATTTTTAGTTTCACAGTAGTATCATACATTCACTTAACACTGTTGGATTTAAAAACTGTGTAGCCTTACAACTTCTTCGCAAATTTGTTTAATTTTACCTAGATATTAATTAACATGACCGACCTCATTTCGGATAACCCGAAAATATATTTGGGACAAAGAAATTATGTACATTCATTAAATTCTATATCGAGTTTATTTTACATTCATAATATGAGTAAGGACAAAAAAATGTACCTACATACAAACGTATAGGCATGTAAGTAGGTATCGGCCTGTATATGCCTGGATTATAATTACTGGTACCCGGTGTTTTGCAACTCCCCCCTACCCATTTCATTTTCGTAGAACGTCTTTCTGCTCTAGAGCTGCTACTCGAAAACGACAGATGCTAAAAAGAGCGGTTCAAAGAATTTTCGAATCGAGTTTCTTTTCTCGTGGACCATTTCGGTTAAACCGAATTTCGACTAACAAGGAAAGTTAAGCAGGTGGAAATCTCAGAAAAATTTGAAACTTTGCAGGATTGTAATACTAGTCATCCCTGATCAAGAGCCGTATTCCGTTCGTGCTCTTGCGTGGTTTAAGGGGGTGAAATACACCATTGAAAATTGGAACTTTTTCGATTTTGCTTATTATCTATGAAACAACAAGAGCTATCGCCAACAAACTATATATTTTTGTAATTGGCTGCTCAAGACCTACCTTATGATACAAAAAAGAGATGGAAACCCCAAGCGGTACCGTCTTTTCGAATTTTTGCCATACTTGGGTACATTTTTACATCGGCATACATATATATTCATGTAAAGGACAATTCAAACTATAATTTCAAAAAAAAAACAAGGCAATGTAGTTTTTTACAGTAGATGACATTGAAAATTTATTCATTTGAAGAGAGGTCTACCAGGTTTGTGAAGGAGACCACAATAACTCTAAATAATTGATATTTCTCTAAAGTCTATAATAAATTTTACCAAGTATCAAGTTTATCAAAAATGACTTAAAGAAAAATTCAATTGTCTGTCACCGGTTGGATATTTCCCACCATATTATCTCTTAAACACACTAAGAAAATTTTAGTAGTGTTGTTACGTAGATTTTTGTGCGATGGGAGCTTGAGCTAGTACAGGAGTCGCAGTGGAGTTTGATAAAAAAAATTGGTAGATAATAACCGAAAAATTTTAAAATATGTACTTTTTATGTATGTAAATATGTATTTTTAATTTAAAAACTATTCGTGCGCCCTTCAACATTGAAAATTTCCTTATTACAAACCATAAATCAAATAAAAGTTTAATCGCATTTTTATGTGGCCGATAAAATACAAAGCAACTAATAAAACATGTGCACCGCCTACTTTCATAGCTTGAATGTTCCTCGTCGTATTATTCGTGTGTGTGAGGAGTGCTCGTTCGGTTAAGACCTTTTGCGTGTGAGTGCGCGAGTGTTGTGTTGTATTCTCTAAAAGGATTACAAACAAAAAGAATTAATACGACGAGGAAAGGTAGGATCTCCATGTATTTATAAAGTGTAAATACATGGAACTTTAAGCTCTAACACAAATTCTCTCAAAATCAAGCTTTGGATAGGGACTCGGTTAGGGTCTTGGTTAGGGCTCCCCTCAAACATTCGACGGTCCAATTTCGCGAACGAAATTTTACCTTACGTAGGTATAGGTATATAATAACACAAGTTCGCAGTCAACGGAAGAATCTATAGTGAAAATTGACGATAGAGGGAAAACGATAACGAGAAAAAGGTAGAGAATACAAAGAAAAATTTAAAAGTTTCTAATTTTTTTCTTATAGTCTGTTACAGACAAGTGGCAGTCGGAGCGGCAACATTGTTAAGCTAAGCGTCCACTATCACAATACCATCCCTTAAAATTTTCATTCCTAATTTTTGTATCATAATGTAGGTCTTGAACAACCGTTTACAAAAATAGTTTGTAAATAATATATAGTTATATATAGTCAATATATAGTTTGTTGGTGATAGCTCTTGTTGTTTCACAGATAATAAGCAAAATCAAAAAAAGTTCCAATTTTCACTCTCTTAAACCGCGTAAGAGCATGAACAGAATGCGGCACAAACGGAATGCGAATTAGGGTTGACTAATACTACAATCCTGCAAAGTTTCAATTTTTTCTGAGCTTTTCACCTGCCTAACCTTCCTTGTAAGCGAAGTTCATATAATTGGGGTTCTACTGCGTTTCTAAATTCTCTTTTGGATAGATCTTTTAAACGATTTAGTACGAGATGTAAGATGCGTAGCTGACAGCAACGCGTACAGTATTTCATTTAAAACTAATTCAAAATATGGAAATTCTTTTGCTAATTATCTTTCATTATCTCTAAAAAATCTATAGATACATAAGTATTGTTGACATGTCACTTTGGACGATTTTGAAGAAAAAATAGCGATAAAATTTCCTGACTTTATCTTGTAGAGAACCAAATTTCATTCTAAAAATAAGAATATTAAATATTTCGGAAAAAAAGCAAATTAAAGCAGAAAACAAAAGCATAAGTAATAAAATGGGATGTCCCCACATTATAAAACTGTTTTCAGTTTGTTTGGCATATTTTAGCATTTTACATAATCAAGGTTTGATTTTTGAAAATAAAAACAATTGAGTTAAAACATTTTTAATGGTTATTCTCGACTGCTCACTAATGGGACAATCTATGTATATAGTAAAAATTCAAGATGGTCGGGCAATCACGATCGAACGATTTGACGTGGAATTGCCCTGTTATATAACGCTAAGGCAATTACTTCTAAAGTAAAGCCACTCCGGTTTTTCGCTATAAATTAGAAAACAATTTCTATTAGTAAAAATAAAATAAGGACAAACTTCACAAATATAAAGTAATTTAAGTTAATTCTTGGCAAATACCACGCGAAAACGTGCCGGGGTTAGAGAATATCCTACCGAGAACATTCGTAGCGCTAATTCTCACAGTAGACCGACAGCCGCAAATTGGCTTGCGCAAAGTCTTGTAGTATTATTTCTAAAAATATATTCCAGAAATAATATAAGAATAGAAAATAGAAGTAAGCAAAATACTACAGCACGCGGTTTTACATTTTTAAATTCTGCCGAAGTTCTTTTTTTTATAGAGCACCGAATAAGTTGAAGCAATCGTTACTGACGCATCTATTTGTGAGGTTGACAAATTAGGTACCTATCTAAATTCTAGAAATGTAGATGTTAAAACATAATATCTTAACAATATATAACAGAATTGAATTAATATTACACATTAATTAGGTGCTGGTTTAATTTTGAGCTATCTATATAGACCTATATTGTTTTAGTGACAGAGAAATATTAGAAAATTCGAGCTTTCCTAGAATGACTTGTGATGTAGTTTTGTTTGTCATTACTTCAAGTTCATTAGTCTCTTTCTCCCCTTTAGCGGTTAGAACCGAAACCACAGCACATGTCATGTCAGCGTTTCCCATTACCTCTCTTGCCCCTGAGCACCGAAACCACGCGCGGCACATTTGTCTTCATTTGGAGGCAGGAATGAGCTTGCCGTTTTTATTATACCTTCAATTAAACCTGTACTTCGTGCCGTAACTCTAAAATAATTTTACAAGTTGCGGTCCTCTGTAGCCTGCTTAATTACTTCATGTAATACGGTTATGTTTTCGATGTTCTACAGATCTGCGTCAGGACAGTTTAAAAAAAAATGAATTGTATTCCTATTTGCTGTAAATTAATTTTCCTAGATAATATGGCTTTTGCCAAAACCAAGCGACGCCCGCTTATTCATTTGCTCGCGTAGTCCATCAAATTCAACAATTTAATATACGTAATGGCGATAAGGTAAATTACTTGCCTTCGACAGGTATAATTTATCAAAATCAAAAGTTCGATTTGTGAATGTTGCTCATTAAGTAAATAGATATATTTATTTTCCGTAAGATGTCGCGACTTAAAATTGCGGAAAGAATCTAGTTGATGAACGCAATTCTTTATTATTTTTCGGAGAGGTTGTTCTTATTTTCCTCTGTAATGAATTAGTTAGAAATTTGGTTAACTAGAGAGTAATTTATCATTTTCTGGAAATAATCAAGCCGTCAGATTCGCTACATAAAACATTACCAACGACCTCGCTATTATTGGATCGTATTACTCTAATATGTTTTTAGATAAACGAGCTTTTCTGCTTATACCATTAAGAACTTATATACATTTTTATAAAATTGCATTTTGCTTTTATCGTCAAACTAGAAACGTCACCAAAAATGTTAAATTGTAAGTGTAAAAATGAATGAACGTGAAATGAGGAAGAGATAAAAGATTAAGGATCAAATTAATATGCAAAACTCAAAATTACTTTTATTTCATACAAGATGAGTTAAGATAGTAGCGCCCCTCCATTAGGTCGTTGATAATTCATATTAGAACAATATTTTCGTAATAAAATATGTTTAAAATGATATGTTGTATATATTACCATACAGTTATTTTATTTTAGGACCTAATGAGATTTGAGCAGTGATTTGTAACTTTTTATTTTTAAATGACACTATATTTTTCGCATTTTTTTTTTAGAATAACTACTTTTTGCCGATACGGTGTTACAAAAATATTATGGTGTTAGATGACAAAACTACACTATTAAACTCGATTAAAGTTGAAAAATGGCCCATTTCGCAATATCATCCAGTAACTATGAATCGAAACGTTCAGAAAATTTAATTCCTACGTTTTTATACTTAGTTGCCACCTTTTGTTTATGTATGGAAACTGAAATAATAGTACATGAACAAGTGAATGACTAACAACGTTTGTTTATTGTAAAGTGACTAGATTTTTTTGTGGAATCACATAAAAAAAGATTTTAAATAAAGATTTAATAAAGATTTAAAGATTTTTAAAGATTTTAATAAAAAGATTTTTAAATAAGAATTTACCTACAACTCTTGACGAGATGAAAATAAAATGTTAAAATGTTAAACAGTACTAGAAACGACATGTTATACGATTACAAGCTTTTATTATAATATAAAACATATAATCTGAAGATATTTTGTTAAAAAAATATTTTTCTAATATAAATATTTATCGAACTAATATGGGGGTTCTACTATCTTAACTCACCCTGTATACCTACTGTTGATAATTTTCAAATAGATTGTACGCATACCTACTTTTATTTCTATGTTTTGTTATGTACAACAAATTTTGAAGAACTATTTACTTTGTATATTTATAGGAAATATGTAGAACTATATTATACTTACTCTAAAGTATCTGAAACGTAAGTTAATTCCCTACTTTATTTAAAAGCTTCTCTTTATCATTTCCTTTGAAATTTTCCGTGCCCTTTCCGGTTGGTTTCATTCTTATTCTTCTTGCTACTTATTTTTGTGTATGCTACAAATGGAAAGACATACAAATAGACATACTCCGGAATTTAATATACTAATGTTTTTTTATATTCGTAGATGTTTTCGGTAAAGCCACCGAAACTTACACGAGGACTAAGCATTCGTCGGAAAAATAAATTTTCTAAAGCGTTGTAACATTCAATTGCTTTAACGTAAGAAATCTAACGAAAAATTTTACACTTTCCTAATTTAAATTTAAATCCGGAAGAATATTCATAAGAAACAAGAATAATTACTTTTGGTTTTGTAAGCAAAGCGGGACGTATATTATTTATTCGTCCGACTACTGAGTGCTGGAGCTTTAATTCCATTCCAAGGACAAAGTTACTCCTAGTGGGGCGTAGGTTTTCGTAATACATCAACAATATTGCTCTCCCTACACTACTGTCGTCCATGAATTTATCATTACGGACAGGTTTTCAAGATTGTACCGCATTGTACGGCGGTACCCTAGTTTCGAGAGACTCCTCGTTCGGAGACTTTAAAAATTTAATAATAATAGGTATGTACATACTTCATTTTCAAACCACTCGATTATAAAACTCAAATAAAATTCAAAATTTTGTTTATGCAGGTAGCTACTTATTAAAATTATAAAATAAATTTAAGGAGCGATTTATTTAATTTAAATTTAACGAATTAAACTCGATAGGTATTCTCGCCTTTTACCGACGAAAATACGATAGGTTAAATAAGTTTTTCTTTTAAACGAAAAGTAGGAAAAACAAAATGAAACTGGTCCAAACACTTTTCGCTTCGCTAAGCAATCAACTGTTTAAGAAGCAGTTTACGATGTTGACCGACTCTACCATCATTCTCATCTTCACAACCATCTGAGACCTGCTCCGCATCTGCGTTTCGTCCTTTAGAAACGGCGCAGTAGTCTTAGAAAGAGTTACCACGAAATCGATAACCATGCTGATTCGTACTGATACAAAACATATATCAGTGACATCTCGTTTTTCATTTTGTTTATTTTCTCTATCTTGTTCTGCTTTCGGATGCTTTTATTTATTTAAGGAACGAATTTCTATTTGTTTTTCTGAAAATGTCGATTGAAGCTATATATAATTTTTATTGCCTCAAATCGGAAGATACGAGACCTGAACGTTAGTTAATGTTCTTGGTATTTCTCAAATTAATTGGAGTATTTTAAATTCAACATATTATAATAGTAAAAAATGCTAGGACTACATAAAAAGGAATTATAAATAAAATACCTTGGTAATAAAAAGGGCTATCAGCTGGAATTTATGAGCGTACTGCGTCAGATAAACTCTCGACATTATCGTGTGAGTTTCGTCCAATCGCTAACGGGGCTAATCGTTATGTATTCCTCGTAGCACGTATAAACTGAAGCTAAAACGCATATATCACGACCCGTCAGTTCGATACGTCAAACATAAATTCCGAAAAAATATTGACGACGAATTCTGTAATCGCTTAATCCGGAATATGATTAATGGAATAAAAATTGCCAACGGCAGTAATGTTCTATTGTCATTTGAAAACGTATAGGATGTTCAATCACTTGCTATCGCCGATTCTATTTTAAAAAAACCTCAAACACGTCAATATTTTAGCCAGTTCTTTTTAAATTCCAAGCGTTAGTTACTGTATCTAAATTCAAATGTTTGTGTATCTCGAAACTTTACAAACGATACCTATCTATTAATTAATTTAAAAAAAAATTGGTATTAATCTAAAACTGTTTCCTAAAAAAACCATCGAAATATACGCATATTTTATGTAGGTACCTTATTTTGGTCTTTATACGATATTGGTGCCTATAAACTTTTTGTTTTAAGTACACCGTAAAAATCTGGATTTGACGTTCTTCATTTTATGTCGTATTTTTGATTATACGCGTATTTTGATCAGCTTCATCAAAATGAATAACCTTAAAACTTACTCGATTTCGTGTTTAATGTTTCACAAATATTTCCACGTCTTTAAACTTTAGTTAACATTACTACATTTATTAATATTCGAGACTTCTAGTGTATAGCATACCAATGGCTGAAAGTGAATAAAAAAAAAAATTAATCGTCTAATAAAAAAAATTTTTTTTTTTAAATTCACCTAATGTAAATCGATATCAGATACTATTTACTTATTTTTTGATGCGTGATACCTTCATCTTAAATGAATTTTTGGATTCTATGACGTATCTATTTGTGATGACTTTTATTAAAACTATCAATTTATCTCTAACGTTTCTGAGAAAAAAATAAATTTCAAAATTATGAGACAAAGCATAATTTTAAGAAATTCGAATTAACATTTAAATAGTTAGAGATAAAAATGAATAAATTTCATGCCTAACGAACTGCAAAGGACTGTCTCGCAAAAACTATTGATAAGTATACTTACGTATCAAATTAATTTCCATACTATTAAAACAGTAAAACAAAATTAAGCAATATCTACTTAAACATTACAACAAACATACAAATGAAATGTTCAATTTTTTTGCATCATCTTCTACACGTTTTCCACAAAAACCAATCAGCGTTGTCACATTATTCAGGCATGACCTGCACTACTTTTGTGAAAAATCACTTTTTATGTATCGATTTATATAAGGGAGTGCATAATAATATGTTGTATTTTATTCTTAATTTCCAAGGAGTGATTTTTCCTCGTTTTTTTACAGTATTCAAATAATAAATATTAAAATAATTATTTCTAAGTAGGTAGATTTATTTAATAGTAAGACAATTATGTCATTTCGGTATAATCAGAATATAAAAAACATTAATTCTTAAATAGCATTTTGAGAATTCACCGAATAACAAATTCCATTTTAAAGAAACTTTTTACTTGTGTAAAACAAATCGATGCCGTTTTACTTTGCAATAATTACACGATTAATTAAACAATAACAAATCGTTTCAAATTTCAAACTTGAATTGCTGTAAACTACTATTTTAGGCTGTTACCGATTACTTTGAGACTTCTTACTATTCTCGTGCAATAAATTTTCTACAAATTCGGTTCAAATAGAAACAATCACTTTGAGTAATATGTCGTAAATTAAAAAATAATATTATCTATACAATTTATATCCTGTATATCCTATTCAATAAAGTCGCGATAAGCGAATTAAAAAAAATAAATTTAAAAGATAAACAACACTATATTAATGAAACAAATGATAATAATTAACAAACAAATTAAACAAAAATAATTTAACCGAATAAAACTGAAAAAACTATTCATTTTAGTCGCGTTGCAAAAAAAGAATCAAGTGTTCCTTGCTTTGCCTGTCTGCGTTAGTTTTGCAAAATTCGATTTTTTTAAATACTACTAAATCGATCGCAATGTAACAGAATCCGCACTTAACGGGGGCGCGAAGTATTTTACGAGGTTATTCCGAAACAAAAACTATTGAAGTGTGTTTCGTCTTATACACGCCTATTTATTAAGGGTATAGGCGCAAAATTATAAGCCGCAGATGAAACTTTAGGGTCGAATTGGTAATCGAAACTTAAGTGTAACCTCTACTTATGCCATTTTATTTTCATTTGAAAATGAAGTTATATTAATTAAATCGATTATTTTTTTTTTACTTAAAAATACCTTGAAAAATAACCGTAATTTATACCGAACGTTTTGAAATTTTAATAAATATTGTTTCGTTTTCTAATAATTTATTCATTGGGAAAAAACGTCGTAAAATGAACTGTTTTCGTGAGTGCGCCTATAACCATAAAATCTATATTTCTTGGTAAGCGGTATAGCGGGAAAATTATTAGTTTATTACAGTACGAAACAAAATATGTACCTACTTCATGTATTCACGATCATGATGAAAATTTCGATTTTACCGTTAACATTGTAGTAATCATGACAATTTTTGTAATAAGCGAATCAAGGTTCAAAAGTAGCATTTCTGAAGTGCAAATTAACACTAATAATAAATTGTTATTCTTACTAACAGAAATACATAGGTATAGGTATGCACATGTATCTAACAAGGAGCATAACACTTATTTATTATTTATTTAAAATAAAAACAGAAATAGATTTTAATAGTTCTCATACTTTTAATAATATCGAGGAAATAGCCATTCTCTGAAATTAACAATGTTCTTAATGTTATGATCACGCACACAAATGCTTATAATTGCTTTGCATAGTTGTAATCGTCCTATAGCAATTATAATATTTGTTATATTTGAACTATTTGAATATTACTTAATATCTATAATAATAGACAATTTCCAAATTTTGAAAATTAATAATTTGAATTATTTAAAGTAAAAACTCTGTTTTTATTATTTTAATATATTAGTATTACCTAATAAAAACTGCATTTTGAAAAAAGTATTTCCTTAGTTACAAGTTTCTAAAAAAACATTTTGTTCAAGGACAATTTATTATACCTACACTGACCTAATTTTAGGTAACTAAAAATGTCCGAAAATGCACTCTTTCCAAAATATAGGGTGTTAAGGTTAAAAAATAAAATAATTTATTTGCAACAAATAAGTGTTTCGGCGGATTGAAATGAAAGTTTACAAAACCGTTAAACTACTTGTTTTATCCATGAACATGAAACGTTGGCCGTATGAAATGACCATATGAGCGGCAACAATTAAAATAATTTTTTTCTCAAAAACGGTTAATTTTAGCGTAGTAGAATGTTATAACTTTTTTTCACATAGGAATATTTGGGGAAAGTCAAAAATTTTAAAAATATCTGCATTTAATCCAGTATCGAGAAGACTAGAGGAGAAAAAAGGGTCCTTGACCTGTACCGCGCGCCACTGGAAGAAACTAGAGACAACGTATTCATTTAAAAATAAGTACAGGTCTGATAACGCTTGTTTTAACGCATTTCAATCTACCGAGTCATTTTAAATTTATCGAAAATAAGCTACCGTATATAGCTACCGACGTACAGGCCGAGAATCAAATTTTGATAAAATTTCGATATGAGCGGTATTCGATAACCGATCCCCTATTTTAAAATCGATTTCTTAACTTTTAAATTTCTTGATTTTTACTTTAACACCTTATATTTTGGAAAATATAGGACATAAGTTACCTACCTCATTGTGGATGATTTGGCACCGGGAATTTATACTAGGCCGTTGGCAGTCGAATTTTTGGACACTCTGTATGTACTCTATAAAATATTAACATGGGACAATTTCGTGTTTCAAAACAGTTATTTCATTAAAATATATACGTAGATATACTATTTAGTAAGTAGATAGATATGTAAGTTAGGTACTATTATGAATTTATTTATATTTATTTCGTTATAGATATTAGAAGAATATATATATAAGAAGTAATAAATTATGTGACAATCACATGACTAAATTCAAACCAAAGACTAATGACGTATCCAACATTTTTGAATAATCGATAAGTGAGCCAACAATTTATTCATTTTTTTTTATTATCCTCATCAACTTATAGTAGGTTAAAATAACAGCCTACATTGATTTTCCATTACCTACCTATTGTTTATGATTAATCAAAGGATTTTAAACGAAAACGAAGTAACTATAGCGAGCTTACGTACCCAGCACATTTTGATTGGATGTTTTGATTATGCGTGGGCAATACCTATGTAAAATTCTAATTTTAGAACATCATTATTTAATGCTTTATTCTGCGAGTGTGAAAGCACAATTTATGTGCTGTAAATACATCAAAACATATACAGAAAACTATTGTTTTAGTTTAAATTAATATAATTACTGACATAATAAATGTATAGATACCTAACGCAATTTGAATTTATAAAGTAGTTTTACAAACATTAAACAAAAATATGAATTATAGAAAAATGTTAATGATGCCAGTCGCGCCCCAGCTTATTGTTAATAAAACATAAAGTGTGAAAATATAAGATAAAATTATAAATATAAAATTTAAATGCATTATCCTTATTTCGTGCATTGGTTTTCACAAAACCCGAGGATTAGCAATTGAAATCCGTAAAACAGTGAACTTTGATATCATAGAAAAGTCGCACATCGAGGAAAAGCTTGAAACGTGAAATATGAAATACGAAACAAGCTTTGGCAATTGGAATCCGTAGGCTAGTAAAATACATTGCGTTGACGTTATACGCATGAATAATCTTATTCGAATATGTTGTATAAAATAGATTTTGTTTTATACATTTCAGTTTCGGTGACACTATTTTATTGGCGGATTCGGATGGCTACACATGAATTTAGAATATGAGAATGTTTACGTGCTTTTAAAAAGTTAAAATTGAAACTAACATTATACGGGGTATGTCATAACGAATTTTGATTAGAAGAATATAGGAAAGTAATGATATAGTTGCGATTAGAAATTATGTTAATTAGTTATAGGGAAATAATTACATACTGTCCTTAATTTGGAATGTACAATACAATAGAATTGAAAAAACATGTAGGTTTCTATTTAAAAAGATATTAAGATATTGATATTTTCCGGATAACAAGTTTGACATTTTTTTCTGAATATTCGATATTATATATTTTGTTAAATTCATAATACATCATTCGTTGCAGCATATTTTGCAAAATACTTACTTAAAATTTTAAATCTAGTAGTAGTATTTATCAAATTTTTTACAAAATTTTAGAGGCAATGTTTATTAGAACAAAAAATCGTATAATTGTCTCGAGACTGCAAATCAATAATCAAAATTATGGTATTTCATTTGAAATAAGGAAGTTGGTATCCATTTTCGATGTAACCGGAAGAAGTGGAAATCTATTTTTTTTTTAATCGAAAGGGCGTAAACAATTACCATTACTTTCAAAATTTCAAATCGCAACTCTTATTACTTTCCTATATTCTTCTAATCAAAACTCGTCGTGACCATACCCAGTATAAAAAATAGTTTTATAAATAAGTGTTTTTAATTTTTTTAGTAACAAGTTTATTAATTACTATGTATTTCACGTTATAACATGAATGATGTTTTCATTATTTCCATGATACGTAATTGTTTATTAAATTGTTGAATGACAACGATATTCATGTAGTGTTAAACCAATAAACGTTTGAACTAGGTATCGATGATTATGTGTAATAAAATTACACTTAGGGTGAAGGTGGGTAGAAATGAGACGGCTAAAAATGCGGTGAAAAAAGAGACATGTATGTTTTTTTAAATTGTACTACATTAAAATTAACAAAAAAAATATGAGAGTGTATATTAAACATGACTCTTATAACAAATATTCCAATTTGAATGTACGTGTAAACTGTGTTCAGAAAAAAAAAAGTTCAAAGAAGGTGCAAATTTATGATCAAAAACTTTTAAATTTTTACCTAAATCTTTTGTTACTGGCATTGAATACGACTGTTAGCAAAAAATTACAGATTATTATACCATATGGTAGTAACCTGTAACTATGAAAATGAAGTGATAATGATGATAAACTTTCTAGATCGTAATAAAAAAAAATAGAATTTGATAAATATTATACAAAAACAAATGTTTTGCTTAATTAAAACAAAGAACGACTTTGTTTTAAAATTGTGATAATGAAAACCTAAATGTTTAAGAATGCTTTGCCGTTAATAAGTGTTAAAAGAAGTCAGAAGAGTGGAAGTACTAGATAAAGAAATTAGGAAGTATAAACGGAATTACAGAAGAGCGCATTTTTGTTCTTATATATTTAATAACGTTAAAACGGTTGTTTTTCCTAGGGAAGATTTTTTAAATATATATCAGTTTTTATAAACATTTAATCCTCACGTGTGACACAAAAATTTAATTTTCAACTGATTTACATAATATCTACACGCAAAAGGTGACCTATTTTCGATGATTATTAGTTTTCTCGACTAACGAAATTGTTCAGGTTGAATTCAATATCTTTTCACTGCGAGTTACCCTTAATGATAAGTAGTTGGAAAAGCATTTTAATCAATAGGAATTTACGATCTAACGAAAGAACGCAAATATGATGTAGTATTTGTTGAAATATTTTTGTTTATGGTTTTGATGAAGGCTTTATGATACATAAAAATTTATAATACCATCGTAAAAATTTAGTAAAGTACTTAATTACTTTAAACAAACGTTCAAATATAGCATAAGTACGTACTTAATAACGTTCTGCACGTTTTTCAATCATTTCGTTAAATTAATATTTTAAGTACAAAGGGTTGCTTCAAATATCACGTCTAAAGTAAAAGTTTTTAATTAGCTATCGACAATTTCATCTTCAAGACGCTTTCAAAGCGCGCTCAATCTTTAGTAATGTCATCCTGTTGAAATATTATTTTTGAACGCCAGCGCTGTTTTAACTTTTACGAGGAATTCTAATAAAAATTGACATTTAAGTGCATATATATGTTATCGAAATTTTAATAAAGACGAATTGAGTTCCATAAAAATTGTAGGATTTTAACTGCATTCTCAAAATACACCTATTTAATTTCAAATATAAAAATATGCATTAGTAAATATAAGAAAATTGTTGATTTCGTCCATGGTTTATAATGCACTGATTATTTATTAGTTAGTTGGACTGAAGAGTTAGTTAAGCATTTTCAACGTTCTGAATCTGTAAACGCATATTTTGTGTGTTTTTTTTTTTTAATTTACCAAACCTCATAGGTAAGTGTCTATTTAATAGTTGGCAAATTAAAAAATAAAACAAACCTTGAAAGGACAATAAAAATATTTTTCTTGAATAGCACAATGTAGCCAGTGCTTATCTGTTAAACACATAGGTACATATTATTATCAGTATAATGTACAATGGACTGCAATACCTACATATATCGCCGACTGTGAGTAACATAAAGTGCACTAAAACTTTTGTTCATTACAATTTAGAAGACTAGCAACGTTTTTAAGTGAAAATTAATCGTTCCCTCCAATCACCAACGACGCCGTTATATATATATATATATATATATATATATATATATATATATATATATATAACGTAATAAACTGGAGGCATTACATTGCTATAACAAAATAACGATTTAGATACTAATAACGTACAGTTAAATAATCTTAACATATAAATTTTGATACGACCAAAAAGCTTTTTAAGATATGTATTTGTGTTGCTAAAGTAGGTGTATGAAAAACTTTCGAAAACAGCGCTCTAACATTTAGAGTGTAAATCAAAGTAAATCCGGACCTGAAAACAGACAACGAAGACAAATTATCCGTCGGTGTGTATTCTTTCTTAAGGGGACCACTTTTCTTGCGCTGATATAATTTGTTATAAAAATAAAAAAGACAGAATCAACGAAGATTCTAAGGTCTTTCAGAAAACTCTACCAGCATTAATTAACATCTTACACTTTTTTGTCTTTTTTACTATTTTACCGCTATTATTAACTTATACACATGTCTCGCGTTTTTTTCCAGAACGGTTAGAGTAGGTAAGGATCGCTTGTTACAAAAATTGTAGAATATGAAGGGGACCGTCTGTTGGTCTGACACTGAATGATGCTGAAACCCATTGGTTTTGAAGTTATAGGCCTAAGTTACCTTTTTTAAAACCGGATTTTTATAATAAGTTATTATAAAACTTATATTACTTAACTTAACTTTACTTTACTTATAACTTAACTTAAACGTTCGAATTAGGTCAAACCTAATTCGAAAAAAACGCGTGGAATTTTTCAAATGACGCAGCTTGTATAAGTAAATAGAAAACAAATGGGAAGATGTGTAGGTATATAAATTGGTGGAAAATTTTTTAAAACACTTTCGCACGTCTCGTGTAATGTTTTTCTCGATTTTAAATGAGTGCCATATATTGATCTAAATATCGAATATCTTATTAACCATTTTAAGCTGCTTCTTAGGTTAAATTTCATTTTTGAGATAAACTGGCTTATTTCCTTTTATGCCAGGAAGCGAATTACTTTCCCGAGTTTTAAACCATACTGAAAATTAATTTTAAGATGCCAGCTATCCAATAAAAGTCAATTAGTGTAATCTAAATTTGCTTTATCGGCAATTTTAGATTTAATTAAACAGGTTGGTATTAATGACAAGGGAGACCGTAACTAAAGTACCTCTCGTACCTTTCAATTTACCAATTGAAAAATTACATCGCTTAAACATTAAATCCTCAACAAAAGCTATTGAAGTTTCTTTGTTTGCTGAAAATAAACATTTTCTGTTTTCTCTTGCAGCCCTGAAATATTAAATAAAGAGCAATATTGTCATAAAGCGGAAAGTGGGTCATCAGTCATCCAGGTTGTCTACCTGTGCACAATATACTATATTCGATTATTGACATCATTGAATCAGAAAAATGAAGAAGAATATATTTGCATTTTATGTCCGAATCCCATGATTCTTTTTTAAATTAAAAGTCTCATTATGTATTTAAAATAAAAATATTAAGTCTCAGGTAAATAATATCTATAAATTAATAATTTGGTTAGATATTTTTAATAGTAAATTTTTGGACGAATTCAGTACATCGATAAAAGTTAAGTAAACATTAATAGCGTTCAATAACGCGAAGAAATTTTTACTGTAACTTAACATTCCTACGGATGATGTGGATATCTAAAAAACAAATTCACTAACAAATATAATATAAAAACGAAGATAAAGGACAAACACGTTCCAATAAGAATTAATCAAGTTCATTTTATGAAGTACAACAGAGTGTTGTTAATTATTAAAAAAATGTTTAGTAAAAATTCAAGCTAAAAATTCAAAAATACATTTTAAAAAGTATAATTACCAACTAAACATAGTTATAAATATAGGTACTTACGTAAATATTTTCATTATTACTTGATTTTGTTATACTTTTGTTGTTATGTAGATATATATTTATTGCGCAATATCTCGTTTTCATTTATTCCAAAATTCGTGTTTAAAATTTCTAGTAATTTTAATTATAATTCCCTAAATAATTCTGAAATCGTTGACATTCTAAAAATCACAGTTATGCTCATAATTTCTACATCGGATAGGTTAAAAGCTCAATTAAATGTAGGTAGTTATGTAAAAACAGATAAATACCTAAATACCTAATTTTTTTATTGGTACTGGTAAGTGATGGTACTGGTATGTTAAGAATTATATATGCCAAAGTATTTACTATAGATATTATAATTTATACTTAAAAATAAAACAGTGTTGTATGTAATACGTACTCGCAATTACTTAAATAGAAAGCATTGTAAGTTCTGTCTATGAATTAGAGCCTAGAATCACTTCAAAAATATTTTGAAATGTCGCTATTTTGCTATACATTGCAATAAAAACATATCAACAAGTATTAGTCAGAATTATTCTTGATACGCGATAATTACCACTTTCCTACCTATTACCTAATTAATGAATAAAGACAGTATGAAAATGCTTAATTATAAGTAAAAATTCGATACCCATTTCAAATGTTAAGTTCATTATAAAATAATTTTTTACTTCATATCGATCAACGAACCTTTTCAGGTCAAATCACAATTATTCCTATATAAGCTTTTTAAATTGTAGCTTGTTAAAAAAGAAAGTACTACAATCGTTACGTAGATTACGTTGTAATGCTATACAAAACATTACAGAACACAAAGCAAAATAAGCTTTCATTAACGTAATGGTGGATCTCTTGTTTACTTTCTCCATTTACATCACATACGCCCAAGGCTTATAAAATATTCAGGAATAAAGCAGATTTATTAAAAACATATAAATCCGATGCTCGACTTATAATTCGTATATACTAAACTCGTGTTTCATCATATTTATTTAAGCTTGATTAAATTTGTTTTCTTTTAGACTAACATTAGAATTCCATTTAAAATAAAGGAAGTACCTGATATTAAAATTCCAAAAGTTTTGATACATTCTATCGTGCTGTACGTAAACAGATTATACCTACCTACTAACTAAAATCGATGTTGTATTATTTATAACTGGGAAAAATTTGAAAGTAGGTAGTGATTTTAAATTGAACGTTGAAACGTTATTTTTCGAATATTCATTTGGAACAGGAATAAATTAAATATTTAATTTAATAACTTATTTAAATATAGGTATATTTTATACATCATTAAATAATAATAATTAATGTCTTAATTTGTAAAGATTTTATTTAGGTAGATACATGGGTAGATATATAAAAAAAATTACAGATCGCGAATTAGTGTTTAAAGGTGAACGAATTAGTTATAAGTTTTCGCATTTCGTACCAGTAAACGAAATTAAATTTTTTATCTTTGCTATAGGAAAGTCAAATGCCAAACGAAAACCAATGGAAAACGATTTAGCTTTTCACTTTAATTAGTACATATATTTTTACCTTTTTCTCAGGTGTTATTCGGCGTTTTACAATATAAATTGGTATTAAAGTTTTTTTTTAATTTAACAAAAAAATTGAATGTTGTTAATATCAATTTATACTGTAAAACGCCGAAGAAGACCTCAGCAAAAGGTAGTAAAAATATAGGTAAGGTTAAAGTAAAAAATAGGATCGTTTTCTATTGGCTAGATGTTAAAAATAATTAAATACAGTAAAATCCGGTTATACGCAAGATACTCACAACAGGAGTTCGTTGTATCCGATGTTTGTAATAAAGGATAAAAAAAACTTTCTCCGCTTGAAAGTGATTTGGAAAAACCAAACCAGATATTGTTAACATTTAAAGCTGTTGCGCTTGGTTCTCTAGTTAAGCTTAAACGCTTAAATATTCGCTGGGAAGGTTAACTGACAAACGTATTTTGTTAGGAAAAAGATTATACAAACATTTCAAAGATAACGTATGTGCGCTGGCAGAATCATAAACAATCTATTATTCTCGAAAAAACATTTTTACCTAGGTTACTTTTATTGAAAATTTTAACGTACGGGAACAACTTTGAACTATTTTTTATGGCACTTTTTCCCTATTTTATCATAAACAAGTAATCAATTATTAATTAAAAAAATATAATCGCGATAACAAAACATTGTTTCACTTGTTTTACCAATTAAAAGTTCTTCTTCCGTGAGTGTCGAGAACTGGAGTTAAACTATGTCGAGAACTGGAATTGGGTTGTCGAATAATGGTGCCTGTACAAGTTTGAGATTTTTATTATTTTAATTGTGAGAAGGGTCAGTTCATTTTTAAGAAGGTTTCACTTAAATGCTAACATTTCAAAGTATTTAGATGGCCAACAAACTAGTAGTTTTACACGTAATGATAAAGGTTTTACGCAAATATTTTTCTAAACATGTCGAGCTTGTAATAATTTAGTCTAATAATTCATGTTATAGTTAATCATTTTTAAACTATGAATAAATTGAGAAAATTTAATTAAAATACAATATGAATAGATTAGTTGCAAAAAGTAAGGTAGGTACAGTTTGTGCCTTATAGAAATGACCTGTCAATCATTCTCAAGTTCAAGATAACTCGTTTTATTGGAGAACGAACGGGACTGTTCCGCTTCAAAAATAGTGGTGTCAAATTCTATGTGATCGACAGATCTTTTTCTATACGACACGAATTTTAAGAGTAAAAAAATAATGATGTTACCTACTAGAATAAATTGGTTTATTTATAGATACAATTAAATTATGCAAACACCAATTTTATCTATACGGTTTACAATGTACGGAAATTTAAATTTTCCGAAAATGAAAGATGAACTGTCTCGACTGTTCTGTTTTTCCTAACACTTTGATTAAAAGACGTAGGT
The DNA here is from genome assembly GCA_036326145.1 of Rhagophthalmus giganteus. Taxonomy (NCBI): domain Eukaryota; kingdom Metazoa; phylum Arthropoda; class Insecta; order Coleoptera; family Rhagophthalmidae; genus Rhagophthalmus; species Rhagophthalmus giganteus. The sequence goes on from JARFJA010000001.1 coordinate 55,673,641, forward strand.
AGACAGTAAAGCAGTCACAGGTGCTATCCACTAGCAATTTTTCGTAATAGCATACATAGGCTTAGGATAATCAGAGATTGTCCTGACAACGTCGTGGACTCGTCCTGAATCCTTATTATGGGTCTGCGTCAGCGTCCATCTTCGCTATCGCCCATTACATTATCTTCACCGTGTATAGGCAGTGCACAGCAGATAACGTTCCAAGGGTAATCTAATATAAAATAGGCAGATAACGGAGCTCGTACTCTGTAATTGTATTGCTTCCGTTTTGAAACTATTTTCGCTGTTCGTGCATACGAAATGCTGATTTAGGGAGCGCTTTTAACGTTAACTGTTTTCGCAAAGTTCAGAGCAACCCTAAATTAATAACAATATATTACCAATTTGTTAAATATGAAATTAAGCTACAATAAAATTACCCAGAATTTAAATAAACGATTAGCTATTACGAAGCTAACTGTATTTATTATACGAACGATAACTAATAACTACCTAGACGTATATCTACCGCAAATTCATGTTTGTTTAATGACTTAGTTTCTTTATACTAGATTGACCGCGGCACGAAGCTGGAAATTTAGGAAAAATTACTGTAAATTTCTCAAAACATGTTATTCTTGATAAAACTGTCTGCATCTATAAAATAAAGTTACTGAACCTAATGTCGTCGTGTAAACTCGGCTTCGGGGTCAAATTTATAAACGAAACTCATTCTTATCACATTTTGTTTCCTTTTTGACAACCAATAAAAATAATGGATTCGAACTGTCAGTAGTTTGACAACCAATAAAAAACTTCCGTATATCAGTTTCACAATCGGTAGGTATACAAGATGAACTTATTCTTATATAGTTTCGTGCAGAACAAACTTCACTAATTATTGTAAAACCCGAGCTGTAGTAGTTATAAGCGATTTTATTATGCATACATTGGTATAAATATCTGCTATAACGTATAGGGCAGTCGACAAGGGGTTTTCGTCAAAAATGAATTTTTCACCAGAATCTCCTCTGTTGCGCGTTTTACGTCAAAAATACCTATATGTCAAAATAAACTAGAGAAAATTTCCTATAGGTAATTTATGTTCAAGTCATTTTACACTTTACCTTTCGATTTGTAATCGTTAGATTCATCTGGGATGTACATTTTCTTGTAAGGAACGCAGAAAGTTCTTCCGCGGACAGGAGTTATGAAGTTAGAAAGTTGACCGCTACCGCTTAAACTTTTACCGGTATACCAGAACAACCACTAGTTCGATTTTCGTTTTCTTTTTTTAAGCGAGAGACCTTTAGAGTATCCTTCAGACTGTAATGAAAAATTTCCGTATGATCTAGTATGAAAGAATATAAATCCAAAAATTGCGATTTAGAAATTGTGTAGGTGTAGGATGTCACACAGGTTGTATTTATCGTGAGTTGTATAACGTTTTAATATTCACTTATTAAACAAAATGTTGATCTTGCTGCTTAAATCATTCGCAACAGGTTAAAAATCACACAGATCACAATTATAAGAGTGTATTGAGTAAACCTGAATCGAAAATATGTATAAAGGCGCGTTCTCACTAGTCAAATTGAATTGACCGATTATAGTTGATCAACAAAAGTTGAATACGACTTGAATCAATTTTTGTTGAATTGTTCGCGAAGGGGTAAAGATGGTGGATTAAGAGCATCAGAAACTAGCGTTATTAGAGGATAATGAAGGATATAAAAATCATTTAAGAATGTCTGAAGAAAAATTTGACGCACGTCCGTTGAAAGTTCAGGATCGCACTTTAATCACTTTTATGAAAAAAACGAAACGCGTGTATTACGTAGCGTTGACCAGTTGCAAGCGAACTTGACAATTAACTAAATTTGACACGTTTCCAAGACAAGTTTCCACTTGAAAGCAATTCGCGGTCGACTCATCGCTTGAACGGTAAAGTTTGACTGTGTCAAACTTTTCTTGATCCACTAAAAAGTTGATCAACTCCTACTTTATAGCTTGCATTCAATTTTTGTTGATCAACTATAATCGGACAATTAAACTTGATTCGTGAGAACGCCCCGCCGCTTAAACCGTTTACTTATTGTTAATACCTACTTTAAAAAAAAAAACGAACAAAACGGTTTTTGATTTAATTAGCAAGGAAATAAAAAAATTAAACTTATAAATCGACTGTTCTGCAATCCCAAGAAAAATAAAACAGGGATTAAAGTTATTATACCTATATGCATAACAATTGACTGTGATATAGATACTGTAACGAGAGTTAAATTATACCCCTGAAATATATTAGCTTGGATTGGGACGTTTGTTTCGTCATAAATATCTACATACATATTTAGGACTAACGTCACACTCACTGAATACGTCACGATCGTATCTCGTAGGTATATTTCTTGTTTGTACATAAAAGAAATCACGTTGACCTCTAAAATGATTTTATTTTAAAATTTTTATAGAAACACTTGTGTAGGTAACTGCATGCGTCTGATAATGCTTAGCACGCGTTTATAGAACTCGTGCACATGTTTGTCGATTATCGTAAGCCTGTAAGGATTTTTACCTGATAAAATGAACATTCTAAAATTTAAACAAAACAGTCCAGTTTATATAATAAACGATAACAAATACGAGCAAACGTTTTCGAAATGATCCTCCTCGAGTCAGTTGTGTTTTCGTCGTTTACCAGTTCGGTGCTGTGTTTCGAATCGCGTATAATTAAATGGACTCCCTTGTCTGTGTGTGCATCTTGAACTTTCTGAAATTGCGGTCGTCTATGCAAAAAGTTGATATGACGAAAAGGTCAGAATTTTACTAATTTAATTTTATGTAGATCGTAAGGACGCTCGAAACGTTTATTAACAGGCATGGATCTTTATTTAAAATCACATTTCGAATCGTGTCTCCACAAAGTTGACCCGCCATTTGTTGTTTTTCGTTTAACTTCAAGAAAATTTATGTGTAAAATAATCATTTAAATAATTAAAGAGAGTGCAGAATATAAATTTGTTTACGTAACTTTTTAAATACATATCTACATATAAAGTCATTGTCAAGTCAATATATAATTATTATCTATTCACATATGCAACGTATTTTGAATTATTAATTGTTAATCAACAATTTTTGGCCGCTACTTATGTACTTTAAATTTTACGTCGAATACAAATTGTGCTGCTTAGAATGATATATTTATTATCTATTATAAAAATTATTAGGTAGGCAGGTATTAATTTTTGAATTAAAAATACTTTTAGGTAAACATCGATAATTAATTTTATATAGATGGTAGCTATAATTTTTAAAACGTATAGTATAAATCTCGTAACAATAACTTTCTAATAAATGATGTACCAAAAACTAGGAGCAAAAACTTATCTACAACTTATACAAGTTTGTTTAGGAACCTATTAATAAATATGTGGGCAGATATGTATTTACACACTTACTTATACAATTATTATTGAAAGATGTTTTCCATGACTCACGTCGTTGTCATTTATAGTGTTCAAATTATTATTTTTTGGGAACACTGCAATCATATTACCGTAATTTATATGATTTTTATGTAGCTCAATAATCATTCAGGAGCAAACTGCTTTAACGATATTATCTATAATTAATTTTAAAATAATTTAATTATTAAGTTAATTTTTACGTATACTTCGTCCAAACCTATATGCAATCCACGTCATCAGTAAAGGTTACTAGATTATGACGTTTCATACAGTGCTGTCACCTCATACCTCGTATTTTGACAGTTCTAATAAATTGTAGTCTTTCTTTATACCATCTAATATGTGCGCAGGTAAATCATTTATAAGATATGTCACTTTCCAAACTTTAAACCGAATTACAAATAAACAATCTAGTAACTTTTTTTGATGACGTAAATTGCATATAGGTTTGGATAGGCCATACCTAGATAAAATTACATGGAAAAGACTTTGAATTTATTATTATAGATAAGTTTAGATACACATTTTAATAATATAGGAGACCCTTGATAATCCGACATTTGATAGTCCGACACGTTTGGTAATTCGACAATAAATATTGTCGTTATAAAGCTCGAGCGGTGGCGAAAGGGACAGGGAGTTTTTGTTTTCCTGTTGCAACGAGAACAAATTACAGTTATGTCAAAAATTATACAATGCACGCCGTTTAATGTGATCACATAGGGACTCTGGGTTTTTTATAACAATATACGATAAAAAAATAAACACAAATCTTTATTGACTAAAAATATTTAATAATAAAGAGTAAATAAATTTAGTTTTTAAGTAATTGAGACAAGGGAAACGAGTTGAGTTTATAATTTTTCTTTTTCTTATTTTGTAGCAAAATATTAAAGATGGTTGTTGCTCTTTGTTGCAGTTTATCAGTTTCTTGAAATACGTATACATACTTACTTAAAATTCGTTTTCATAATTATTTTGACTTCGATATTTTGTAACATCTTATTGTAAGAAAATAAGAACAACCGTAAGTAGGTGGGAACCTAGTTTCTAGTACCTCTTCGTCTTAAGTAGTTGTAAATAGCTCCATTTAGTTCTAGTTACAAAATTAAAAATTGAACTTTTAAAAATGCCATTATATTGTTCAAGTTTTATATAGCTTTGCACAACATTTAAAGACTTTTTCTGCCTCCTCTAAATTCCACAATCAGGGGTCGAAAACCGTAATTAAGACGTAACTATTGTAGGTACTTACTATTAGATAGGTAGTTAAAAATCTTATTATCTTTAGACTACGGACAGGATTGAATATTATGTACAAAAGGTGACCTGTCTTTAGGTATCTGGCTTAAGCTTTTTCGCTTTTGCTCCTCGATAAGCCATTCGACATCTTCGTTTCCATCCGCATCTTTGATTTTATTATGTACATACATCGGTTCACGTGTTCGCCGAACAACTATACGTAGTGGGTGTATTTTCTGTGATTTCAAGTCCTGTTTTTGGTGTACATTTGGTCGTATACAATACCGGTGTAAAAAAAGTAATAAATTTAAAATATTTGATTATTATTTTTAATTTATTTTATTTTCTATCTTACGTAAGATGTTTGTCTACCCCTCTCCCTTCGCCAGCAAAATTTAAAAAATATTAACAGCCTACCCCCTAAGTCTGTTTATATAATTGCAATCAAATCATTTATTTAACCTTATTTTATTCAATGAAAACTAACGCAAACGTACACCAGAAATTTATTGAACGATTTTCGTAGATTAACGTGGATTTCTATAAATTGATTTTCATAAGAGTAAACCCTGTGATCTAGTTTTGTTAAATTATTATAGAGTTTTCATTCGGCAAATGCGCGGTGTCAGCACGCTCATGGAATAACCTTAGTGAGATTGCAATTCCCTACTCTACTGGCGCTAGGATACGCGTATCCTGTCGAGTGTGAAAAGGAGTCAAATGTGAATGTCAACCCTTATATATAGGAATTTTCAAACGCAGCGCCAGTCGCTGACAAATCTACGTATAGATGGGAGTTATTGTATACTTACAATATACGTTTATTAAATACACAATTTACAGCTTTTGTAATTTTAATGGTGCATATAGCGACCGTTTATGATTAAAATACAGGATTTCTGAAATATTTTCCAATACGATATTTCAAATTTATTTCACAATGCGATTGTTTAAGTTGTGTAAATTATTTTTTTGACAATTAGGTAAAGTAGCACATAATGTTTATAATTTTTATATTAAGTACTTATAACTTAACCTTCGAAATAATTAAAACGGTAAGTATACTTTTAATAAGTAGTTTATAGTTGTTTGGTTATAACTAGAACTTAATTCATACCTACTACAAAAATTATAGACAATTTCATTACCCGTACAAAAGTTGAGACGATTGTATCTAAAATAGGTAATCGTATTAGACAATAGTTCACGTGCCCACAAAATTTTCTTGCTTTATTTTTAACAAATAAAACAACAGTTCAAATAGTTTACATTTTATTCACACCTGATAACGAAATGTCGGATTAATGATTACTTAGGTACTTACATATTAGATTGCATTTTCCTTTCAAAATGTATTAACCAAAAAACGAAAACTTTAAAATTACTTTTTTTTAATTAAAAATAGGTATCTAACAGTTAAAAAATATTTCGATTCAAATATAATATGATTATTTAAAGATATATTTAGGTATAAAAAAGCTTGTCGGTTATTTTTATGCTATAACTTTAAAAAACGTATGATTGATAACCCACCAAAAATTACATTTTCCAATAATGACATTACTCACGAGAACGATTTTTCATCTTGATAGAGGCTTAGCGAAATTATAACTTTTTACTAAAAGTTCGGTTTTATTTGGGGCTGTTAAACGTTCAAAGGCTTCAGTAATTTATGGAAATATTAATTTAAAGTGCCTACATTATAGTTAATTAGATATTGTTTACGTAAATTAGGTATGACAATTAACCTATTAATTTTTTAACATTACGTTATCATTAATAGTGTTCAAATTTTCTATCTATTAAATTATAAACAATTAAATAAACTGAAATATATAGGTATAATAAATACCTTTAAAATTTAATTTAAATTCACAAAATATATAGAAAAATTAAGTTCTCCAAGTTGAGCATTAGGTGACGTTGTGATGTTCTTTGTAAAACATATTAAAACGAGTTAACATTTTAGACATAACAAACGTTTTTAGAAATTTAACTAGAGTGGATGTTATATAAAACAGCCAACTCATTGAATTTAAATGAAATGTATTATTTAGCTGGTAAATTAGAATTTCTGGGAATTTACAAAAGGCAGGGCATTTCAAATATTCATAATGTGCGCACGTGGAGCTGGATATCAATAAGATGCTATCTACATTAAGATTAAACTATTTCTGAAAATATGTATGATAGATACATAGGTGTATAAATATAAAATAATAGAATACCATTTATTAGTGGTAGGTACTTACATAACTAGTTAATTAATTTATTATTATCGACTACGATTAGAATATTGAGTTAGAAAGCAGTTCATAAGAACGTTCTTATTTTTTAATCACCCTCCGTATTTTTTTAGTACGATTAATATATAAAATATTCTAATACATTTGTAATTAACATTATTTATATATATTATCAAGAAATTAGCGATTTTGCATATATATATATATATATATATATATATATATATATATATACACCGTGTCCAAGATAAGAATGCACAGCATGGGGATCTTGAAAACGGTAGAAGATACAGGGTAGCTTAAATTAGAAAAAAGTTGCGCTATTTAGAGTATGTTCACATGCTGGTCGCAAAAGTTCATTATTGTTTATCGTTTTCAAAATTCTCAAAAAATGTGATTTTTGGATTTTCGTTTCTTTTCATTTTTTTATATTTTTAAATGATATTAAAAACTACCGGCACTTTCTCATTGCCACTTTTAAGCTCTACAAAATGGCGTGTTCAAATTTTTAATCCGACGTTTCGTATCCGAGAACCCATCATCAACTTTATTTTTTATATGGCCACAAACAAAGAGATACCCTGTATTCGGTAGCATTATTCATTACAAATTCAACGATGTATCACACATTATGGTTTTGAAGCCAAAAAGGGAAAAACGTGAGTTATAAGGTTTTTATTTTTAAATTAGTAGGCGCTGGTACAATAACAGAAACAAAATGTCAAAAATTATAATAATTGCTCAAATAGGTTGCCATTATTTTCTAGACACAAGTATGCGCTGTCTACAGAAGAATTCAAAACATGGTCTAACATTTCTGGTGTGATTGTATTAACTGCTGCTAAAACCAATGCCAATAACTGTTCTTCAGTTTCAAAAGTGGCGTCATACACTTGGTTTTTTAAATAACTCCACAGGAAAAATCCAACGGAGTTAAGTCAGGTGATCGGGCTGGCCAGACTACTTCACTGTGAGTTCCAATGCATTTTTTAGGAAACCTCTGGGACAAATATTCCCGCACAGTTCTTGAATTATGCGCTGGGGCACCATCTTGCTGAAACCAGCAGTTGTTAACTATAAGTAATGGTAATTCATCCAAGGCATTCTCCAAATCAGTCTGCAGTAGGTCGAGATATCGTTCGGAATTTAAATTGTTGTGATAAATAAAAGGTCCTATTATTCTGCCACCCAAAATGCCTACCCACAGATTAAATCCAAATCGATGTTGATGCCTTGTTTCTTTTATTAAATGAAGATTGTCTATTGCCCAATAATGTTTGTTACGCCGGTTGAAAATGCCATTGTTGGTTATCATTGTTGGTTATTGTTTTTCCCCTTTTTTGGCTTCAAAACCATAATGTGTGATACATCGTTGAATTTGTAATGAAAAATGCTACCGAATACAGGTTGTCTCTTTGTTTGTGGCCATATAAAAAAATAAAGTTGATGATGGGTTCTCGGATACGAAAAGTCGGATTAAAAATTTGAACACGCCATTTTGTAGAGCTTAAAAAGTGGCAACGAGAAAGTGCCGGTAGTTTTTTACTATCATTTAAAATAAATAAAAAAATGAAAAGAAACGAAAATCCAAAAAATCACATTTTTTTGAGAATTTTGAAAACGATAAACAATAATGAACTTTTGCGACCAGCATGTGAACATACTCTAAATAGCGCAACTTTTTTCTAATTTAAGCCACCCTGTATCTTCTACCGTTTTCAAGATCCCCATGCTGTGCATTCTTATCTTGGACACGGTGTATATATATATGCAAAATCGCTAATTTCTTGATAATATATATAAATATATACAAATATATACAAATATATACAAATATATATAAATATATACATATATAGTACAATTTCTGCATTTCTAACGAATTTATCTTATTAACTGTTAACTGAAAATTTAACATCGGGTCGCTTTTCAATATTATCCTGTAAATTGATCTAAAAGGTAGGTTTTAATTTTGTAATTGGGAGAGTGGGGACACTTTTGACTATTACAGGTTTACCACCCTAATTAAAATACATGATATACCGCCCTAAACGGGCGCGTATATTATAAATAAGTTCTTTTAGACAGTGTGCATCGTCCATAAAAAATTAATTGTTTTGGTAACGCCATTGAAGATTTGTGTTTTCTAAGAGAAAAGTAGTGTTAAAGGAAATAATTTTTGGAATCATTCGAAACTTGGTGAGTGATTTATTCGTAAAATTTGTAGGATTTAATTATTACCTATGTACTAGCTACTATATAGGAATATATTGCGACTTTGTTCATATACATAACTTAAAAATGTCGAACATTTGTAGTTGTTATACGAAAATTATAATTCTTGGCATAGTCTTCGGAATCTTCTATAGGTTCGCATTCCATTCGAGAAACTAACCTACCATCAACCAATAGCAACAAAAAATTATGCCTGTTAGTGCGATTCTCTACAAAAACAAAAATTAAATATTGCATAAGGCAAGTATTAGCAGGTGATAGACAAGAATTTACAATTAAATGTTTAAGAAAAAAGCTTAAGTTCCATAAGTGTTATTATTCGGTGATGGACGATGTTGCGGTAGTAAACAGACAAGACATTTTAGCAGTTTTGTCACACTCTGAACTTGTAAATAAACACATAAGTATTATGAATTTTCTGTTAATCTTACAATTTCTATTAAATAAGGTTGTTTTTCCAGTATTTTTGGTGTTTTTATCTTGTGTCAAAAATGCCCAATGTAGCATATGGGGCACATTTAACAGAAATGTAGGTACGATTGTGGTTTTGATTTTTTATATATTTATTTTATTTACTCAGATTCACTTTTAGTCTTTGTATACTTAAAAAATAATCAATTATAGTTATATCTATAACTGGAGAAAACGACTTTTCAAAAAGTAATCAAAATGAAGTGATTATATTTAATAAATAAAAAGTAAATATGTCAAATGTGTCCCGCTCTCCACTACCTTAATAATCTGTGATTAATTTGTTGTTCCATTTATATAAAACTATTTAAATATTGTTCAAAATTGTTCCAAAGGTAATAATTTTATTGTTGATGTGAATGTTCAGACAAAATATTAGATAAGGTACCTAATAATAAAGTTAGAAGCTTATAGAAGCGGAATTAAAGTACTATAAACAGTATGCAAATAAGTATATAATTAAATAAGCTGTAATGTTATGTTTATAAGAGACGCAGCTGTTCTCTCCCAGAGCACTAATGCAAGCTCTCCGTTCAAGCAGCTTAAAGCTCGTATTAACCGCCAGCTCATGTATTATTCGGAAGCTCTTAAATGTGTAGGCGGCAACTCTTAAGAGCAGTTTGCGATTAGGTTATATGTATAAGAATCGTAATTGGAGATATTGCGTTTAAAGTTTACCCGCCCGAAATCATTTATTAAATTCATAAGTGTGGATACGAGGGCACATAAAGTACCTCATTAGCGGCGTTTCAAGGGAAAGTTAGTCTCCTATTTCAGCTGGTTTTCAGTTGAATGAATATAACTGTGGTGTTTGCATAGCGAGTGGTCAGGTAATTAACCTCTTGTTTAGGCTATAGCTTAGAAACTCTACAAATGTATCTCCCGCAAAATCAAATAAAAACCCACGTTCGCGTTCGTAATCGTGGGAGCTTAAAGATCGTTAAAATACTACGAATTCTTTTAGTCTCTGAAAAATTATTGATGGCAGACGCTGCTAATTAAATTGCAATAATATTCATTGGTGTTAATTTTATTACCTCTTAGGCACTTGAACATTTATATTAACCTGTAAACAATTTAAAATTAATGGATGTATAGAATTGACCGGTGAGTTATATTTTTAGAGAAAAAAATCAATTATAAATGTAGTGTGTAAGCTTTTTGTTTTCTGTTGATTATTTTATCCGTTAAAATACTTGTCATTGCTTTCAACAAGTTAGTGTTTCCAATTTTTCTCAGTTATAATTATGCGAAGATGAAAGGACGGGGCCTACTGTTAATTTATCGATAATCGTTACAGTAGGTAGGTAACCTATGTATCTGTCAAAATCATATTCACGTGTTAAGTACAATTTACTGAATTCAAATTTACGAATCAATGGTTATTAAAAATTTTAGTTTACGTTCGATAGCAAGTTATACCTATTTATTCCGTATTATGTGTTTATATTAAATTAAGTAATTCCGTCACAATTTTCTGAAAATAAGTAGGTACTACCTAATATTCGACTTGGTCGAGTTTTTGTTTTACAGGTTTTCGCATTACACCCAATAAAAACGAATTAAACATCAACACAATTATACAGTTAAAACATTGTCTGAAAAAAAGCGTAAACGAGGAAGTGCAACACAATTTTTAATAAACATGTTGGAGATGTTAATACATTGTTGGAAACAGTTAAAGAAAAAATATCTAAATTTCTATGAAACAAAGATAGATATAAAAGTTGGCTTCGTACATACAAGTAGAATAGGTTGATATTATTATCTGAATATTATTGAATATAAAAAAACGGAATGGCGCGCCAAATAGGTCAACAACAATAAGTTTGAACGGCCCTGTTGCATATAGTCGTGGAGTAGCGTAAAATGGGGTTACTTTTACCGATTTTCAACTTTGAACATATACATTTCTAAAACAAAATTGCATTAATTGTCGAGAAAAATTTTACATTTTTACCTTTCACCATTACCTATACTGGGTGTCTTAAAAGTGGACGATCAAATGAAGTGAGGTAACGGGGGAGATCATTTGCAACTAAAATAATCATATATGAGGTTATCCAATTGTTCATGGTTCGAAATTTATTGTAAAATTTGTATTTTTCTGAAAAATCGCCAAGTGAAAGCATTAAAATATGAATTTAAATAAAATGCAAGCTATTTGGTTAATTATTTTTACGATTCGTTTGATAACAAAACTATTCGATTTTTAAATGGACGCGACCGAAAAAAAATTTACTACAGATGTTCGCTGCCATTAGACGTTTTCGCAGAAAGAGACGCTCTGTACAATAAAAAAATGTATATGATAAAATAATTAACTGCACCTCAACATGAGACGAAGTTGACTATAAATTGGATTTCTTGTATATAATTCTTATGTACAATTATACCTTATCCAAACGGTCTGGAAATTTACGTTAGCAGTAAAAAGTTACTAGATTGTTTATTTGTAATTCAGTTTAAAGTTTGGAAAGTGACATATTCTATAGATGATTTACCTGCGCACATATTAGGTGGTTTAAAGAAAATTTACAATTTTACAATTGGTTTACAATTTATTAGAACTGTAAAAATACGAGGTACGAGGTGACGACACTGTGCGAAACGTTATCATCTAATAATCTTTTATTGATGACGTGATCGCCAGACAGGTTGGTTAGGCCATATATACGTAAAAAACGCTGTTGTCTATAATGGAACTAAATATAACAATACAATCATAATACATTTTTAAACGTATCTTCAGAAAAATACAACTAAAAGAAACGCCAAAACACAAATAACGTATTTAAATACCATAAACATATCACTGACGGTTTAAGAAATTCATAAAAATAAAATATGTGTAGGTAGGTAATTGTAGATACACAAAAAAATTAAATTAGGTATAAAATTGAAATAAATTTAATAAAATTATTAGAATAATGTTATCCATGACAAATTTTTGGATCATATAATCGTTTAAAATAATTATTTAATAATTTGTGGGAACCATTTTTAAAACGTTGCACTACTTATAAACGAAATCTCTTTAAAATAAATAAAGAATTCTCAGATTCGATGCGAACTAATGGATGTTTACTTTTATTCAATTACTTAGGTATGTGTATATAGGTAAGTTTAATTAACTTTATCACCTTGTACTTAATATTCTTCATAATTGCAAATTTATGTGGTTTTCAAATTGGTTTTCAAAAAAAGGGTTAACTACTTGAAGTGCCTTATAATATTCTTTAATTCCGAAACAAGGAAATAATAAAGTTTACTCTTAAATACAAACTTGGGAATTTTTACGTTTTACTTCATGTTTTTAAATTTAGACGTAAAACTTTATATGCTCATAAAACCCAAATATTATGGTTATAAAGCTGTAGAAAGTTTAAAATTATTTAGTAGGTACCTATTCTTTAAGACATGAATTAAGTATACGTACACTGATTATGCCATACCGTAATTTTTGAGTCCAATGCTAATTAAAATTTTAATGTTTCGTATAAAATTTTTAAGCTTTTTGTGGGTACCTGGCGTATTTTCGATTCTTACAGAAAAGCGAACGAATCATATGCAGGGTTCATTTGTAAATAGGTCACGAAGCAACCATAACTTAGTAAATATCCACTATATGAGCAGGGTTGTTTTTAGGATAGCTACAAAATCGAGGAAGCAACTGTATTTATATTGAAAAACTAGGTTAGCTGAAAGGTCTTATAAAAAACTTGGAGATTGATTTCGAAATCCGTTGCGAAATACCTCAAATGCGGTCTCTTAGAAAAGTAGCCATAAATTTTTATACGGTTTGTGTCGGCGTGAGTCGATTGCAAAACATAACGATAAATTTCAGACATGATAGCGTACTTTAACGGTATTTGATTGGTTTTGCGTTATCCACATTCCTTACTGATAGATAATTCTTTAGATAATAGGAAATTGAATTTCCATCAACTTCTAAATTAAAATAAGTTTCGGACATGTAATCAAATCGGCAGGCAGTTGGAAAAAGTTTAAAAATCGACAAATTACTAATTTTTAAAAGAATTTGCAAAAATATTCCTAACGGATTATCCTCATATAGAACAATCTACCCTTCACTCACCCTCAATTTCCTCCTTTCATATATTTTATATTAAACTAGCTATTCGGCGCGTAGCTGCCGAACTTTAAAGAGGCGGAGTAAAAGCTCGTTATTTTTAACAGCGCCGCTATACTAAGTATTACATTATGTATTCTAAATTACAAATTACGCACAATGAAAGTTTTTGTAAAGACGTACTGAGTGATAACCATAAAAAATTATTCGCAGTTACTTTACTATGAGCTATTTGGAAACAAGGAAATGTTTCAAGTATAAAAAGTATATACATATAGTATACATATGTATCTACGTAATGTAGGTTTGACGTAAGGGAAACTTAACTGGAGATATAATAAATAAAATATCAAAATATTGTAGATACCTAAGTGGTTGATTTATAAATTGTCTACTTGCGATAATAAATACAGATAAGTAGAATTTTCGCGATCGACGAAGGATTTAAAAAAAATATTAAATTAAAAAATAAACATGTAATCAATTAAACAAATTATAATAATTAACAAGTAACAATAAACAAAAATAATTTAACTGAATTAAAACTGAAAAAAATCTAATCATTTTTGTCAAGTTTCAAAAATAATTAGGCGTTCCTTGCTTTGCCTATCAGCGTTTGTTATGCAAAATTTGTCGATAGCAAATAAAGTCGCACAATCCCACGCATACATTTGGCGCGTAAAATAGAACAAAATTGTGGTTTTTTAAATACTAATAAATCGATCGCGATATAACGAATTCGCACTCAACAGGGTCGCGAAGAGCGGGGGTTTATCTGCATATGTGCATGTACAGCGGGCTCCTAAGTTAATGACGCCCCGCTTGAATCGGCGAGGATTCGTTTATCGTAATTACGTACCTATAGCTTATCCAAACCTATATGATGTTCACGTCATCAATACAAGGTTACTAGATGATGACGTTTCACACAGTGCTGTCACCTCGTACCTCGTATTTTGACAGTTCTAATAAATTCTAGTCTTTCTTTATACCATCTAATATGTGCGTAAGTAAGTCATCTATAGAATATGTCACTTTCCAAACTTTAAACCGAATTACAAATAAACAATCTAGTAACTTTTTGTTGATGACGTGAATATCATATAGGTTTGGATAAGCTATATATCGTCTCGAACGTGGTGTCAAAATTAAGGAGCCAACTGTACAGTTATGGCCAGATTATCATGAATTTTCTCAATTATTCAGGTTTTAATTCAAATTAAAGTCATATAATTATTACGTATGTGTAAATCATAATTTTTTAACTCGAATTAATACTTTAGTGTGTCAATCTCTAGCCTTTAAAACAGCACGTCCCTGTTCTATCTGAAATACTTTCAATTGAACGACGACAATGCTCAAATCTTTAGGTTTTCCCATTGTTTTAAAATCGCATTGCATCCTCGGTGCCGAGAAATATTAGAAAAACAACTTCGACGTCGAACAGTAAAGATACTGATTTCTCGAAGTAGGTATTTAACAGCGTGCTATACATATTTTAGTAAATAATTTTATCGAAAAATGACAAGCATGACTATACTAGGTAATTTTAACACAGACTACCGAACAAAGTAAGTGGAAAACCAACACTTATATTATAAAACTAAAACTAAAACACCACTTATAATCGAATCCATAATAATTTAGCTACGACTTTAATTAATCGATAAGGAATGCGCGTGGATAAACCTCAATTTAACTCAAAATCAATTTTTAATATTACAATTTTTTAATCGAAAATTGTGAAAGAAAAAGCGGCCAATTATTAAAGATTGTCTATTTTTTTTAAAAGGTGTACGATAAAATTAAAATATAGATAATTTCGGTATGTAAAGATATGGCCTATCCAAACCTTTGTGCAATTTACGTCATCAAAAAAAAGTTACTAGATTGTTTATTTATAATTCGATTTAAAGTTTGGAAAGTGACATATTCTATAGATGATTTACCTGCGCACATATTAGATGGTATAAAGAAAGACTACAATTTATTAGAACTGTCAAAATACGAAGTACGAGGTGACACCACTGTGTGAAACATCATCATCTAGTACCCTTTTATTGATGACGTCGATTGCATATAGGTTTGGACGAAGGGTAAGTAATTTTAATATCCCTCCAAATTGAAGTTAACTATTGACAATTGAAATATCACTTATTCGGTGCAATTATATTCAAAAAATTATGCAGATTCCAAAAATGTAATATTATACAGGATGTTCCATTTAAAAATCGAAAATTTATATCTGTTCCGGTAAAACCGAAAGTGGGAAAAAACATAATTTTTATGTCAAAAAGTGACGTTTGATGAGTACATTAGATATGTAACAAGTTTAAACATTTTATCTTAATAAATAACAGAATTAAGTGGGGGTGTACCATAATTATGTTACACCCTGTAGATGTAAATATGCTTAGGTGGGTACAACCTGTATAGTAGTTAAGTATCACCTAGGTAGGTAGGTACACGATTTTAGAATTTCATAAAAACACACGACAAAATACCACTAATTTGATTGATGGCATAAGAAAATAAAATTACAGGAACTAATAAAACGGGTCGTCCCTTAATTTCAGTGGTCTTTGTTATCTCTACCAATATAATATTCTGTAACTCAAACATTACTAAAATGAGTTGACTTTGTCTTCTTCCCTCATCACAAATATGTACACTGTTCAATTTTCAGTACTGTAACACGTTTCTGAGGTAATAAATTATTTATTGTTGAGTATTATAAAGAAGAATTCATTTGTTTTTCTTTATTATGGTAGTCCTCGAGTCGTTAAAAGATTAATAAAATGTTATTCGGCTGTTAGGTTGTAAATTATTTAGTGGTTTGTTTTCGAAAATGCATAGACCATTTGCTATTAAGTATGTTAAACCACAAATTAGCGAAAAAATGCTGACTTTGAATACAATTGTTTCGAAATTGTATAATTAGTAAATAGACGTTAAAAATTCTGATTTTTTTTTTGAAAACTCTTCCAAGAGTGCCAATTTAATGAATTGAAAACTCAACATAGAAGAGTTTTTGTCGATACAAATAGGAACTATAATTTTTGTTAGTTTTAATGGAGTGCAATTTTGCTTTATGATTTTTGTAACTTCAGTAGTATACTTCAATGATTTATGTTAACATAGCTAATTTGAAAGACAAAAACATTCTTAATTATCTACTTTTTTAATTACGATATTCCTTAAATGCAACATTGTGTAGGTTACATCCTCAAAATTTAAGTTAGTTATTGTTAATCTAGTAACGACATATTTTTAGAAACGACCTATTACTTAATTAAAAATAAAAGTTGAGCGTGGAAATTTTTCGAATACAACGTCGCATCGTCGCCCTAAAATTTTTAATATTATTTCGATGGGTACAGTGACATTTTAATTGACTTGTTAATTTATTAATAGATTTATTTATTAAGTCCTTCCTATAAAGTAGAAATTTACTTTCAAGCTCGACAAATGAAACTTACCGCATTTACGGCTGTCATGTCTTTCGGCGAGGGTTCCGGCTCTGCTAAGTTGTCACTCTGTAATAGATTTTCAAATTAATTTTTAGAAGTAGCAATTCCTACTTCAATTGTTAGGCAAATGTTAATTTATTGTTTTCTAACGTATTTGTTCAAAAATAATTAATAGTGTGTACTATCTATGTAATTAAAAAATTAACAAATTCTAATTAAGTTTTACTTTAAATTTTTTACACCTAAAAGGTCAAGGAACAATATTATGAGTTTGTAAACGTGCCTTTTTATTCTTTTGTAGATGAAAGTTTCGTTTTGTTTCAAAGGGTCTCAATTATCTCCCTTTCTTAAAGAAGTTTTCATGCATCTCACAATAATTCCTTTTATTGCTTTAGTTTCGTTAAATACCTAATAAAAGTGGAAGTTTGGCTATATTAATAAAATACAAAGATAAACGAAACCATATATAATTGTAAGTAACTGTAAGATACATATATTTTATATCTTTATTGGTTATTAGATAATATCCGACAAAACGAAACAGTGTGACAGTGAGACAGTGAGATGTTTGTTTTTTCTATAGTAACTTATATTTTGAATACTAAATTGAATACCTACTTACTTAAAAGTATGTGAAAGATAAATATTAAAATTAATAAATTGCGGACCTTATACCCTATTATTCGAATAAGTTTCAATTGAAATATAACGAATATTTCTTCTTTGTTGTTAAACTGTAAAAACTGTAAAGTTGCTAAACTTCAAAACCTGCACATTTTCACCAATTTAAACGACGTGCATTTATTACAGTTTCTGAAAACTCAATACCTAAAGTTTACCTTGCACATTATAATATGTTAATTTAACGACATTAAAGAAGTCTACATTAAAATATGTAGATAAGTATCTAATAATAAACTGTTTACAATAAATATTTATTCCGTAAGTAGGTAATGCAAATCTAGGTATTCGTTTGAAGTTTATCGTTAACATTTCGTTCATATCGTGCAATTAAAATACAAAAATAAAATACAAAGCATAAATTATGAGTAGGTATTATTTAAACACAAAAATAAAGTTGAAAGAACTTTTCTAAAAAAAAAAATCCGTGAAGTCCGGCATATTTTTCGGTGTCAAATTTATTTTTAAACTGTTTATATGTGTGTTTCTTTAATAATAAACGTAGTAAGATACGCGTGACATCGAAATGAAAAAATTTGCACATCTCATGTTATTCATACTACATATTTTGTTTTTATACATTATACATATATCAATCGGACTTGCCAAAAACCTAATTCTTTAAAATTTATGTGTAAATTTAACTCGATACCTATTATTAATACGTACCTACGCGATTTATTCTTTTATATAAGTACCCAGCAAATCATTTATATTACTATTATTTTATAATACAGTAGAATCTCGAAACTGTGAACATAAAAAAACTGGAACTGTTCATACTATATAGTGAGAATTAAATATGCATATTTTAGTTGCAGTGATTTTAACGTTAACAGCGTCATATTTGTCTTTTCATACAAAGATAAACACTTATTGTTAGGTTTAATTTAATTTTCAGTAATTATTGTAAATTAACTGTTAACCCTTCTCACGTTGTAACTAGACTGAAACCTGTTGTAAAAAATCACACATATCAGCATGTAACTCTTTTATGATCCAAGTGATTCCCCAAGTAAGAATAGGCAAACCCCAAAATATTTTACAGAGGTTGTTTTCTCTGCAGTCAAGATGCAAAATACATAAGTTGTTCACGTTATTGAATTTTACCGCTGTTCACGCTACAGAAGTACACGATATAAAATTTTTAGTGTTCACGTTACCACGTTGTTCACATTAACTCATGTTCACAGTATCGCGATTATATTGTAGTTTTATTTATTGTGTATTTTTCTGTCTCTAAGCAAATAAATAAGTAGATATTTTATTTTAACTAAATGCATTGGTACAGTCGTAAAATGGTGAACGATCAAATACTTTTAATATTAATTCAATTAATTGATTAGTTTATATTCTCATAATTTCACACACATATGTCCTATTTTCAATACATGAATATGGAACAATTGTTTATTATTAGCCAACATGATCTAATTAAAATGAATCACAAGAGACTCTCGATAATCTCGACGTGGTTTAATAGACTGACACGTTTGGTAAGAGTCGACCATAGATGACGTAAAAGTAAAAAAAATAAAAATAACAAAGACATAAAAAACATATATAAATTAATCAAAAATGTTTGAAACAATGGATGTATCTATATCAAATTTCTCGAAGTTGGGAAAGGTATTTTCAAGCCTGTGTTGCTCCGATA
Source organism: Rhagophthalmus giganteus (assembly GCA_036326145.1). Taxonomy (NCBI): domain Eukaryota; kingdom Metazoa; phylum Arthropoda; class Insecta; order Coleoptera; family Rhagophthalmidae; genus Rhagophthalmus; species Rhagophthalmus giganteus. The sequence continues at coordinate 55,693,185 of JARFJA010000001.1, forward strand.
AGCCGATTGAGTTGCGGTCGCTACGCAACAAGACGAGATCGTGTCTACGTCACTTGATCGAGGCATCAAGGCATCAAGGCATCAAGAAAATAAAAGATAAAATTGTACAAGGATACAAAGAAAATTAAGAAAAGGAAACTTCGAATTAACTTTAATTACATAAACTATACTCGGGGCACGTATTAAAGTGTGATATAAAAAACCGTATGTCCAAAATTGCGTGGTTTAAACAAATCGCGCGTTTTTCGACAAAATTTCATTAACTAATGTATATTTCTTACAAGATATAATTCCCTTTTCTCGGATACGAGACGCCGCGCCGGCCGTTTCTTACAACTGTTGTTAATCAAGGGCTAGCATTTAATTTAAATCCCTGTCGCAATTAACCTGTTTGAATGATGAATATGCTAGCAAGTCAAGGCGCACCTCGTTTTACTCTAATTAGAGATTTGGAAAAGCATGCTGATTCGCGTAATTATATTTTTTGCAAAATTTAAACTTGTTATAAATTTACAATTCTAATTACCTACTTATTAATAAAATATCGCGTTCGTATTTAATTTTGAAATAAGTGGGTATTGAGACTGAACGTGGTAATCAGAAGATAACTATTTATAACTGACTAAATGTTTGACAAAGGTGTCGAAAAATCTATAACTAATAGCGTACACCCTATCTGTGTTAATTTTGGAGTTACAAGATATGATAAAAACTTAACCAATACGATTTTCTAGTCGGCTAATTTTGTTTGAATTAGTTTTAAAGCCAACCGTCTTGTAAATGTTTTATTGTTAGGAATTTCCTTATGGCAAATAAATACAGGGTGTTCCATCTTGATTGCATAATACTTCACCAGGTTATTCTTGAACCAAAAACAAGCAAATAATGCCTTATAATTAGATACGTATATATTCGCATATGCATAGTTTCGGAGATAAACACTGATTTAAAAAAAAATCAACAATACAAGTAATAAACGACAGATTAAAATAAACGGTTACAAAATATGTTCAATGTAGCCATTATTTGCTTTGCAGTGCGTGCATGAATTTTTCTTCTAAAAGAGCTTATTTTAGTTTGTCGTTTATTACTTTTGTTGTTGACTTTTTAATCGGCGTTTATCTTCGCAATATATATTTATTGGGAATTTTTCGTTTGTTTTTGGCCAAAAAATATACACCCTGTATGGAATTAAGTAGTGTTGAAAACGACTCGGGTAGAGGCGGTGGCTTAAAAACCATAGACATAATTATGATATTATAGTTATTTGAGTCACCTACACAAAAATATTATCGACGCTGTTTTTGCAGAAGGACGTAACCCACAAAAAATGAATTTTACAACAGCACACATTTTACGGCGTCGCGTAACTATAAGCAGAGACGTTTCACGGAAATACAAATCACACTAATTTTAAAAGAATGAAGAAGAACGCATAAAACCTATTTCAAAAAATATATATTTAATAACATTTCGAACAAAACTTTTAACATTCTTTATAATTATAAAACAAAATAACAACAATAAATAACGTTAATAACCTTTTTTTGCGCATCTGTTCCTTAGCCATAAAAATATGTAATGGCCACCTGAACCGTTGTTTAAAAAGTAACCAAAAGAAAAATATTAAACATGGTTATTAAAAATAATGTTTGTATAAAATAATAAATGCCAGATATTAAACTACGTCTTTTTCAATTTTTAGAAATCAATTTCAAAAACTTCTTAACTCTTGTTAAAAGTTTAGTTACCTCGTTAGTAAAAAGGAATCGTTAGGTAAAATTGGTTAAACTTTATGTATGCTAATAGGCAATGTTATTATAGTTCATGCCCATATATAGGGCATCAATCGTTATCAAGTTCAAAAAAGCTCGTTTGATTGGATAATGAGCGAGAATTAAGTTTAACTAAATCGAACGACATATAAATATTTAATAATTGTCAAAAGGCGTATCATTTTAATTTGTTTCGCTTCAAAAATATTGGTGCATTTAGATGATTGACAGGTTATTTTCTATATGGAACGAAATATAGAAGAGTATGTTAGAGAAAATTTTAATCATATTTACCTAATGGCTTATAGAAAGGAAGCAATATGTAACTTTTTATTAGTACTACATAATTGGATATAATATCGACGCAGTTTTGGTAAAACGTCTTAACCCACAAAAAGTAAATTTAAGAAATACAAATCGATTTTTCTGATGGAAAAAATCGAAATGTTGTTAACAGATTTTAACAGATTATGTCTTTGCCTTAGATGCATAAGATAACCAAAATAACTCATTTTCGCAAAAAGTGACGGTTAAGACGTTCTGCCAAAACTGCGTCGATATAATGTTTCTATATTTCGAAACCAGTATCTCAAAAATACAATAATTATTCGGTTGCAAAAAAATGAATAAATGTAAGTATTAATTGATATACTAAATAATAGATAATAGATATACTAGATAGCTTAATAGATATACTAAATAGCATTGATCTTTTTGTTTAAAAATTAAAAATGTGAGTAAAATATAAAATAATAATTTTTAAAAATATACTAATAATTGCTGTAAATTGCAATTTGCTCCGTTACTTGCAAATCGATTAAAAATATTTACGTGCAAATTATACATCGACTATGGTGGTACTTATTCGATAGTTTACATAATAATTAATTTTTTTAGTTTTTAATAGGTAATTAATTAATCAGTTTTCCCAATATACATAACGTCCTACCTAACTTTCTTCGTATTTCTACCCTAATTTATTCTACATACAAAAACTTTCCGAGAGTGGGATTTACTATCTAGTCTTCACCTGTGTGTCACCGTTAGGTACCTACTTAATTTAAATTTATCGTTAGCTTTTAGTCATTAATATTTAATTTTTATGCCTTCCTTATTATCAAATTAATTAATTTCTAAGTTTCCTTCTACTGTTATCTTAATCAAAAAATATTAAAGAAAAATAATTAAAAAATAGGTATATAACCAACGTTACTAACCTTAGGCGCAATGATGAATACATAAAATGGGAAATTCGTATTACATTAACTTTTCAGCATATAGTGTGCGTTGAAGCTTACTCGGTATTTCTTCTATGTATAATACTTCCATGAACAATGAAGTTTATAGTATTTTTATAACTAAAACAGCTGCTAACTGTAAACTTTAGTAATACAGCAAAGGAATAATAGAGTTACTGCGAACACTTTCTGTTTCTGTAATATTTTTAGAAATTGGTTAAAAACCGACTACCTTATATTTTTTAATTTTTTTTAAACTGTTTCATAAATTGTTCAACTAGTACCTACCTACAGGTACGTAAAACGTAGCCAAATTGGATTTGTACGATAATATTCTTAAAATCGTCAAAAATCATTTCAAAGAAACTTTTACATTTTCGACTTCACGAAAGACTGTTCCGATGTACACTTAATTTATTATTGAAACATTAAAATGAAAATAAAGTAGATATATCAAATACGTAAAAAATGAAAATGAATTATAAATACAATAATAATTGTTTGTTGTTTGTTGTATATAAAATCAATATGAAATGTTTATTTAGAAAACTCATTGCAAACAAAAAATGCGGTCATCCTTACCCTTACTAGTGCGGGTAAAACGAAATACTCCAATAATTAAGCTTGAACTATTCATAAATTAATTATAAATTATAATCATAATAAATAATATCAAATTATAATAATAATTAATTAATAAAACTAGGTCAACTTGAATGTGTGAAAAATAAAATAAACTATGGTGGCATAGAAATTATAAATAATTATGTATCCTGAGACTCGTGCAAAACAATTGCGCCCTTGTTTTTCTCGTAGGTGTTAGATAAGGTTATTAGTCACTGATGTGAACGCGTTATGGGCTTCCAATTTGCGAATATAGTTCATTGAAAACCCATGCTATGTCGTTTTATCATAAAATGCCATTTTAGGCCAGTTTCCGCCTACAATTTAAGTCCGCAAATCGACCGTTTTCGACATAAGAGCGATTTTCTCTTTCGATAGCTTAAATCAATTATTTTCGTTTTGTTTTGGTTTTAATTAATTTAGTGCCACAAAGCACATTAATTATTATCAGAGATGTTCGAAATGTCCTCCTTTAATGTCAACGCAGGATCTACATCTTCTCAGAAAAGAACTCCGCACTTTTCAGAAATGCGTGGTCTTGATGCTCGAATTGTTTCACAAAACAATTGTTTCCAGCTCGTTGCCATAGTGAACGGGAACAAAATTTAATATTCCAGGGAGGTTTCGAATAAGTGATTATTTAATTTAAAGAGAAATCGGTCTTATTTCGAAACCGGTTGATTTTCGGATCCACGTAAATACATACATTAATACATACAGGTATCGCTTAAATATTTTTAACTAGTTTTTGATCGTACTATATGCCCTTTTAATCTACAACTCTTTTTTAACATCCTACATTGTTGTCAAACTAACGAGTATTAACATAAAAATAAAAAATAATAAAATAATTTTAATTAAGTACTTACGTACGTAAGTGTTAGATTAATAATTTAATTCGCCATCAAAAGATAGATAACAAGTTCGACGCGTTTTGGCAGAAGAGCGTAACCCACATGTTTTGTGAAAATGAATTATTCCGACTATCTGGTAACAATTGATTTGTGTTTCCGTGAAACGCATATCTGCTTCTAGCTACGCAACAACACAAAATGTGCGCCCATCTAAAATTTACTTTTTGTGGGTTATATCCTTCTGCCAAAACGCCGTCGATATGTGACGGTTATTTAACCCGAAAACTTGTTATTTTTTGGTCTTATGTTTCCAATAGAACTTTAATAGAACTACCAAAATTATACTTCTAGTAAATTTTAATTTGAATTAACATTACCTATATCGATTGTTGACCAACTTTAAAGTAACTTAATTAATTTGTACTTTTGGCACCTTTTAAGTATAAAATTGAATAACGCGTCAATTAAATTATACTAGATATATACCCATATTTACTTTTTTTTAGTAGAAATTTGTTGGTAAAATCATAAAAACTGTTTTAGAAATAATATCAAAAGTTTCGGAATTCCTATATTTTCGACGTACTTATTAGAAACACAGGTGCGGAAAAGGTAGGATACGGAGTAATAAAATCCAATTAACTTTAATCTGGAATCGCATCTATCATGAAATACGCGCCTGAACCTAAACCGCGCATCTTATGCTCGTTCACCTACATAGTTCTGAAAGCTGTCACCCTTAAAATAAATCGACCTTTCCCAACTGAAACGATCCAGCCATTCGACGAATACTTCCAATTGAATGTATTCGTCCTCTTTTTTGACGTGTCTCACAACTTTTCTTAAGAATTCTGCTTTACAATAACTTTTTTTTTCTGTTTTCTTTTCTACAGCCACCAAGATTTTATGTTAATGGAAATTTCCTTTTGACCGTATTTCTGTATGCCCGCATACCTATATAAATTAAATGAAGTTGTAGTAATGATTTGTTTTTAAACATTCCGGGAGTATTTGTTAAATAATATTTGAATATTTTTAAACTTAATTATTGTATTATTATTATATATAGATAATAATTGAAAAATTACCATCGTAAACTATGTATCTTACCTATATAAAAGTTAAAAGCTTAACAAATCTAAATAAGTTTACCATTTTTCGCTTGATTCGCATATCTATCGTTCGATTGAAATACTAAGATTTTAGAGTAGTAGATATAACAAAATATAGATATTATAAACTCTGTTGAACAGAATATCTTGTTATGAACTTAACAGAATAATTTAATTAACATCCCGCGGTGTCTATTTAATCTCAATCTAAACAAGGAAAGTGTCTGTTCTAAACTAAATCAATATGTGTCTAGTTAAAATTAACTTGAAAATTAATCAAAAATAAATCCATTCCAAACATTCTTGATACATCGTTATCGTAACAGTTTTAATGTTAAATTAGTTAATCTCAAGTTTATGGCAATTTATAGGCACAGTAAGTTCTATAAATACACGAAAAACATTGCATTTGAACACATACCTACATATTATGTAGGTACTTATTTTCGAAAAAATTCGTGAAATGTACATATAGGCAGATATACGGATTTAACAATTGACAAAACAAAATTATTACCTATTTACTTATTAACAAAAATAAACAACTATTAATGTTCGTAATTTATTTTACAATTATCTACTAAAAGAAAATGCCAAGTTCCAATCGGTCGTTTAATAAATATATCGGGTGTTAACGAGGTCACTAGCACCCTTATTTTTCCCCTTGTTTTTCAAGCTACCGAAATGGAACTCGAAACAGTTGATAAACTCGTAAAATGCCATATTTTGACAAACGCTGCCGGATAGTGTCATTCGAAAAAGTCTACTTTTCGGAAAAAAATAATTTCGACAAATTTGAATGCTCTAGTAACTAAATGCGTAGATTAAAATAAAGTTTGTGTTTTTCCATTATTTCTTAGGTCATTTATAATGATTTGGAATAAATCGCAGCTCTCTAAATTAAAATCTAAAGTTTGTTCTCAAAATATTAAGTTGTCTTAAAATCTCGCCAAAATTGTGCTAACCTAATCAGAATTTACTCTGGATTTCGAAAATGCAATAATTTACGCGGGGGATTCCCTTTGAAAATCGAAAATTGGTATCACTTTCGGCCGAACCGGAAATCCTAAAAATCACACATTATGGCAATTTGCGTCTTTATCAACTGTGTCGAGTACCATTTCGGTAGTTTGAAAAACAAAGGGCAAAAGAGGACAAAGGACAACTAGTAATCTAGTTGACACCCGGTTGGTTACCTGTGTACTTACATATGTTGTATATTTGAAATTTTTGCACAAATTGTGTTACGATCACCACGCCTATATCTCTACATTTTCATTCTTTCATTGTAATTTCTGAACATTTAAATGCTAAAAATTATTTTAAACTTTAAGTAATTAACGTTCCATTGTTTTTTTCAGACTGTATTTGGAGTTCGTTTTAAAGTGCGTGAGTGTTTCGTTACAAACGGGAATGATCGGACTTACATGGATATCATCAGGATGCTTAAACGACGACATCATCGAGGTATTCATAGTTTTATTTACATTAGCTACATTTAATGTAGTGTCGTTATTACCAAATCGTTTCAATCGTTTAATAAGGCGTTTAAACAAGTAGATATACCTACTTATAAAATAATAGGAGTATTTTACAATTTGAGTGATTATAGGTAAATATAAAATCGTTCAAAAAAATTTTAAATTAAAGACCCAATTGGGGCGTTTTAATTTTAGAGATTTGCAAAAATGAAAATTGTCATAGGTGCAAAGCAAAAAAAAGAATCTAAAACGCGTCATATTTTCACAAATTCTAAAAACAAGCCAACAGCGAAACCTTTTTAGGTTCTGGAAAACTCTCGTTTGACTTAATTTGTGAATCACATCTATTCCATGTTGAAAACGTCTCTTATGACGTCAATATTAACACGATCCAAATCCAGTGGATGTCATTTATGATATTATTCATAGATACGCGATTAAATGTACCTATAGCTAATAATTACCGTCGCTAAACGTTATTTATCTCTATGGTGACGGATCAAATCGAGTAGCGGAAACGCGTTAGCATTTCACGCAACGTTCAAAATATCTATTCTTCTGATGTAATGTTTATTCATTTCAGTATTTGGCAACGTTTCACGTACCGTTCAAACTTTTCATGAAACGGTCAATTACACTAGAAGACAAAAATAATTAAATAAGTAGGTATATCACGGTGATAAAGTCTATGGGAAGAAGGAATGTGCCTATAATCTTACTGACATCAGGTACCTACTTAGAATATTCATGTTCTCGGTTTAAATATAATTTTGATGCGCGCTTCGCATTTTACTTCCACGTACGATAAAGGAAAACAAATTTAGAGTGCGCTAATTAAATTCATACTTATTTACTTACATTAAAACGACTAGTCGGCTAAAGGCGATAATTAGAGGAACAAAATTCTAAAAGATGATTACAATTTATTTCGTAAAAGTTTTATTCGTATACATATTATATTTTTTCTGAAGGCGATCTTCAAAAAAGAACAGTTCGATAAATTGGTTGTCGATGGCGTCGCATTTATGTTACATATTTTCTCTTAATGTATTAGCCTGCGCATTTTTCTCATTTCCTAAATTTTCTTTGATATGCACGTTTAAAATGTCATAAATCTTATTTTTATTACGATGATATTTTAAAAGATTGAGCTTAAATAAAATTTAACCCACACACATACACTACATAAGTATTATAAAAATTGATTTTACTTGTTTTCGTTATTGAAGCTATTCAATGTTATTTTAAATGTTTAGCATATTTCGAAATGTAAGTAGGTACCTAATTAGTTACATTTCTGCTTCAATCTTACTTACGATTAGTAATCGGCTTAAAATACGAGTTTCAAAAGTTTATTTCACGAAGCATTACATTTCGGCGAACGCTATCTCTGATGAAAAGATTATTTTCCATTCATGAATATTCTCGCACAACGTGTAGGTGTTGTATTACCTATCCATATATTTAGTATCTAATACAAGTTACAAATACTTGAAAATTATATTATTATTTATGATAGAGAAATAGGTATATATTTTGAACAGATTTTTAATTATTTATTGTTGCTTTACATATAAGAAGTGTTTATGTGTATGTCGTATTAGGAGAGAAAACGTTTTTTTTTTCAACTAATTAAGTAATTTAATTTCATATAGCGGACTTGAATAATAATAATAATATTAAAGATGCGAATATCGTAAATACGAACATATCCCGTTTTAAGACTTTCCGTCATAACGACACTTTTGATTTACTTACATACGTCCGATTTGATACTGAACGCAATATGTAACGTACCTATGTGTAAGGCCGGGAAATGAGTTTTTACGGTGCGAGTAAGACGTTTCCGGACGAGGCGACGAAGGAGCCCAGTCTGGGATTTCGAAACGAGTATCGCAAAATCATTTCACGGACGTATGACGCTCAAAGTTTCATTTCGTTCTGAAAAGGTCAACGGATAGATATGACACGGAAATTCGGCTATTTCTAACTGACTGAACGTACAGGCAACATCACCGAATCACATACTCATACTTATAAATGGCTAATAGCCGCAACACTACGACTGTATTATAACATAATTCTGAAACACCCTGTATGCATTCATTGATAAATGAAAAAGTTCATTACTTCGCTTTACAACGATTTTTGATTTACGACAGTGCAGTGGTCCGAAACCTAACATAATAACATAAATACGGGGTACGCCTGTATCTTAATGTACACGATAATGTTATTACCGTGTACTAAAGTTTTGCCTACACTAAAGTGATTTTAGGGGTAATTAACGTGCCAAACATCTTACTGATGTATCACAATTGGCGGTCCGGTGGGAAAAGGGATATAAGTCCAAATTCGAGTTAAAGTTACATACCTACATAATATTGCGTTTAACATTGGACCTTATAAATTCTAGTCTAAACGACTTTATAGCTTTATTTGTTAACTACGCAATCTGATAGGTTTGGGAAAATACAGCTTCGTTGTTTTTAAGGACGTAGTACGCTTGGGCTTGTTCAACTCTACCGATAGTGGCGCTAGCACAAATTGTCATACATTCCATTAGTGCATCGGCAGGCCGACCGTAAGAGTTCCAATCGGAGCGCATATGTTTAAAATCTGTTACGCGTATTTTCAGTTACCCACATTTTTAACTCAACATGTATTTTTATTTTTATTTAAGCTATTCTTTAATAATTTTGCGTACTTTTTGTAACATTAGACTATTAGAAAACTTGATGCAAATCGATTCGATCTCTTTCAAATGTAACCGGAAATACAGAATGTTCTGATCAACGGCCTTACTTAATATAGGTTTTTAAATAACTAAAAATTTACATCTAGGTAACCGATTTTTCACAATTTTACGCTTTACCACTTTTCTCTTGAGCTCACCAATTTTTCTTCTTTTTAAATTAATAGTAGTTGCGAGTAATGTAATAAGAAGGTACAATTTCGACTATTTTATTCACCTCCGAAACCGCATCGATTTTAGTCAGGCTCCAACTCGTTACCACCTACTAATTAACCACTACATTTGTTGATGTAGATCTTATCATTTCCTAATAAATTAAAAGCTAAAAATAATAAGATCGTCAAGGAGCCTTTACCACCAAACTATGTATTTCAAAGATTCTGATTTTCTTTAATATCTTGAACTTTTTTATACAAACGTATATAAAGACCTTATTTATCTAAAGATTAATTTTACAATTTTATCATTAAATAAACTGCAGATAAGAATCTGTAGTAAACTGCAGATCGCGGAATAGTTTTTATAGAAACCATTGTCTCGACACGGTTCATCGGCTCTAAAACGTCTTTTAAATGCACTTTAACAACCGTCAAAAGCATTTTGTTTTGAAAATTAAATATTCAATTGCAATTACAGTAAAACCTCGTTATAATGCTATTTAAGGGCATTTGGAAAAAAACGCACTATAAGCGGAATAGCGTAATAAAAGGGAAATAAAAACTACAGTCTAGTAATTTTTGGAAACTATACTTTTCCCTTATGTGCAGAACAATTATCATATAGAACAGCTAATTATTCTATAGTGAAATTTTATTCATTCAAACTTTCCTAGGTTTTGTAATTTCCATTATGTAAAGTAACGTTATGTAGATTATCATTAATTGTGATACATGCGAAGTAATTTTCCAAACTCAGTTAACTTATTCTCAACGGTAATTTTATCTAAAACGATTTTTATTTTAAAACTATGTGTAATTGAAAATTAAAATTAAAAGTTTAAGTATATTTCGTCATTGTTCTGGGTTAAAGATGTATATTGCAGAAACTCCCGCATCTGCACATTCTAGTTAAAATCATCAAAAGAAAGTGACGGAAAACAAAATTCAACGAGGAAATATGCCTACAATAAAATGAAAAACTAATTTTTAAGAATTTGATGTTAATCAGAATTATTTGTTTTAAAAACAATAAATGCCTACTTGCTGATACGTTATTATACTAATGCCAAATTATATTATTGGCTCCTTTGAAACAAGCGTTTAAAAAATAATATAAATTAATTTTGTTGGAATTTAAATTTCTGGAAGTAAAATGAAATAGTTTAAACTAAATGTTTACTTCGTTCAATATTATTTTCAATTTAATAATATTACTATCCCAAAGCACGTATCTAAAGTATTCTTCAGACTGTCCGATTTAGTTGGTAATGCGTAATTTCAACTCGGTAAAGTGCAGGCCATTCCAATTTTATTCCGAATAATGTTATCACTGCAAAATTAGTAGATGATGTTGTTTCACGCAGTAGTGTCACTCGCATTTTTATAATAGTATTAATGAATGGTAGTCTATCGTTGCCATGTAATTTGTTGTAATTTTGTATTGATGACGTACATCGGAATAAAATTTGAATGATTCATTGTATTTTTAAAACTTTCGATAAGGAATCTACCGACAAAGGTTGCAGCGTAGGCGAGGTCCGACGAAATCGAAACATGTGGATAACGCTTAAGAAAGAGACTAACACCTCATTATCAAAAATATCTTTCTCGCCTTGTACTCTAGCTAAAGGAAGTCATTAATTTTTTTTTTATTTTAGTATATTAACCAATATCCTTGAAAAGCAATTTATAAAATTTTGCTAAAATTAAACATGATCTTTTTTCTTATAACCTACCTACTTAAAACATAAAAATGTATCTATATCTTATAAACTGTTTACATATCCGTGATAATCTCTTTGCACGTTGTTAGGATTTACAAACAAATCGGATTAATGTAATTTTAATATACGTATAACAGTCATAAGTACTATTGCGCATTAGTTTTATTTATATTAAATTACCAACCTGAATTCATAAATAATCACTCAGAATGACACACGTTTTCGAATAACAAACTTTGAAGTCATTTTTAAGCAAACCCACTTCAAATACATAGGTGGAGCGAGCTACTTCGGACAAAAAGTTGATTTTCGAAAAAAACTTGAATGCTATAAGTAGGAATATGTGTTTTATGTACTAATGTTTAAAAATCACGAAAGGACCATGTCCGAAATAACCCCACATTATTCGAAAACAAGTTGCAGTATAAATGCACAAAGCCATCAATATTTAGAACATACTTTGTAATAAGTATGTAGGTCCTCGTGTTTTTAACATACATTTTTGAAAATTTCTAAGATATATCTAAATAAAAAATTATATAGATATTAAATTGACGAGCAAAAGAGAATGGAAATATAAAACAAAAGGTGGAGCTTTTAGTGTTAGGTACTTATATTGTTTTTGTTAATATTTTTTATAAATTACGCATTTTGAAACTTATGAAACTACTTAATATAAAGCCACATAATTATGAACGATTAAATTTACGATTTTTCGGGGAAAGTTTTAGTACATTGTTGAAGCAATTAGGTACAAAATATCTAAGTAGGTACCTGGTAGGTATACAAGTTAATATTAATTCTAAATATACAGCGAATTCCTTGTAAATAAAATTGATTAAAAGTCGTTACATCATCCAGTTATCGCGTTTATAAAGACGGACAGTCTTACGCTTCTGTTACATTCAGTAACATTTAAATTCAAATCGTTGTATCTATAGACATTCAAAGTTCTTTGCAAAATGTACTCCTTTTGAGTTGACCTTGAAAATTGCGAAGCATATTTTCAAAAATAGAGGTAAAACTTTGAATAAACAAGTATTGATTGAATTTACATCACGCTCTAATTATTTTATGTGGATATCAATTGTGACGTGATCACGGGTAAAAGGGAATAAATCGGCTAAGGTATTTCAATTTGATATTTTTATACTATATTTTAAGTATAATACGTTACTGTACCTACGTTAAAATAATGTACAATACGCCATTTGTTCAACGGAATGGTTAAATTAAGGACTTTTAACAAGTAGGTAGTATGTGTATTTATAGTTACATGCCTAAAATTTTCAATAATTTTGTGACATATGTAGATAACTAATTAAATCTACTACATATCTTAAAATTTATATTTAAGAACTTTATGGTGTCGTTTTGTTTAAATTACTATTAATGATTATTTAATAAATTCTGGCTACATTAGATAATAATCGACTGCAAATAATCAGTAGCCAAAAATGCGTTGTAAATCAATAACGCTGATCGATGATAATATACACTAATACTTTAAACAATAACAAAACGACAGTTTTGAAATATTAAACGCTTAAATCTTTATGACCAATAATTCATTTTATATTCGCTTATTCTCTACGAAATAATATATGAATCAATTACAAGTAACTTAAAATAACCCGTCTATATCGAAACTGTATCATAAATTATAAAATAGTCACATAATATATCCTAAAATCATGTCTTTTATATGTAGGTATATGGTAGATATTTGTCACGTATAGATTTGTATTTTTGGCATAATTATTATCTATTGGTAATTGATAAGTATCTTTTTAACCCTCTATTGCATGAATTTTCCTGTAGTTTTGATTTTGTCGTGTTTATTTATTGTTCCCAAATATGGCCAAATGTAGATATATTAGGGAATAAGAGTCAAGTCATAAATTTATTACGATTCAATAATGTTTAAAGTTATAAAAATAAAAAATAAATCATGTAAAATTGGAAAAGAAGCTATTCGGATGTGTAAAATTTCCATAAGGGCATATTATGCAATAAAGAATTAAGTTATATTTACTATTACGTATATTATAAGAGACTACACTTACAATCCAACTCAACATGATATACAAAGTACCTCCGGGTAATGATCATAAATGTATCCCATATGAGCACGTAGAGATCACCTGTTTATTTCCCAATAACTGCACTTCATTTGGCACTTAAACACATCAAATAAAACTCGTAAACATTGCACTATTCGCACTAAATCAACATTAAACGACAAACGCTAATTCCAGAAGGATTGCACTACTGATATTAAAGTCAATGGCTCCCTAAGGCCCATCGTCACGCACGAGTTTGTATGATACGACGCTTCTACGAGAAAATGGGACCGCCTGGAAAACACCGCGACGAACCGCTGCAAGGAAACAACACAATTCAACAACAAATAGTGCAACAAAAGGTCAAGGCAAAACAAACTTGAACTAATTTGCACACTAAAAATATTCAACGTTCTCTAAGAACTTTAGGCACGCCATTAAATTTTAGGAGCACGATGCGCGAAAAGCATCAAAAATATTAATAAAGTAGGCAATAAAATCGTGAAATCGTGTTAAAAAAGTGACGGACAACATCTCGCAAATTAGTCATTTATTACAAAATACCGTAAATTATTATTATTATTATTATTGTAAGCAAATACGACCGTTTATTTATTTTTTTTTTTTCGAAAAATAGACCTGTGTGTATTACACGCTCGCGATGACATATTTATCATTACTAATCGGCGATCAATGATAGTTTTCCGAAAAACATCGATTTTGTTCTAGATTACGATGTAAAGGGAGAGGGAGAGAGAAAGAGAGCGCTTATTTGAAAATTATAATAGATGGGAGTAGGTACTTTCGCATTACTTTACAACATTAATAAATGTCGGGGCAACGTGTTAAATCGCCGTGAGAATTCACAGTGAACTTATTTGAAATCGCCGAAAAATGTAACCGTACACGCAATCACAAACACGCGACGACACAAAAGAAATGCTTGTTTTGGGCGCGTCCTATAACGCGACATCGCGCGCTCCAACTACTATCTGTTTAACGTCAGGTCGCCGCGACGCTAGCCAGATCGGACGCCCACCTGCTCTTTGCGTCTCGTACGCGAATCACCGACGCTAAAATTGTTACACCGTTGATCCATTAAAAATTTTATTAAACTTAATTATGTCAACTGTATACTTATAGAAAAAATATTTTACGATTATTTAGATATTCGCTTATTATATAACGATGCAAAAAACGTACACCATATTTATAAACTACAAGTTAAAACTTTTACTTCGGTGCGCAAACGTAGAAATAAGATTTCATTTCATTTTTTTATCACTATAACGTTATTAAAAATAAATTTATTTTAAGTACGCATACTGCGAAGTCGTCGTTTTAAGGGGTAATATCACCTTGTAAGCACTTAATCAAAGGCCATTTTATCGAGTTCATTAAAGAGAAACGGATTTATATATTGAAATTTTATTTTTCATATATGTTTGTACAACTTTTTTGGTACTTAAAAAAATTTTTTTTCAATTTTCGATAACAAAATAGCGGCGGAGCATCTCTTGTAAAAACATCCGTTTTTTTTGTATAACCTCCTCGGCCGGACAGCTTGCGGTCGCAATTTTGCACCTAGAACAATAAATGTGAGAGATTCTTAAAATATATATGAAAATGAAGTGAACATCGTAGGATTTCTTTAAAAATTTAATTTTTCGAAAAATAGCGTCATCTTTAATATAGAAGTACTGTTTTTAACGAAAAAATCAGCCGGAAATCGGTTATAAAATTGGCAAATTTTAATTTATCGAAAAAATCCTACGATGTTCACTAGAGAATGTAAATATCAAGCTAAACTCCAAAATCAGAGTCAGCTAGTCAATAACTGTAGTCGCTAGTTGTCCGGCCAGCTTGAAAAACATAGTTCTCAGTAAAACACGTTTAAAGTTTCATGCACTGGAATCGCAATGAAATTTTCTATTTACCTCTAATCTGCAATGCCTGCGCCGTAGAGTTGACCCTCTAATTTCATATTTTCGTGCTCTTGATCTTTCCTTGAAGACAGTGAGGCTCTACGGGCTTCTTGGGCTTCTGCAGAGAGGGAGCGCTCAGAATGCGTGATGCGCGTGGCGTCGGCTTCGGAGCAAAAGTTGTAGCAATTCGGTCCAATTACTATGCCTAATTCTCTCATGACTTGCATGATTCCATGAAATCCATCATTGAAATAGACAACTGCAAGATCCACAGCAATTTTTAAGTACTGTCTTGCCACTGGAAACAGTTTTCGGAGCCATAGACCACACTAATGCATTGAAGCTCTCGTTCGAGTTTTGAGTGAACCCGCCCAAACAACGTGTCAGCAGCTTATCACTGCTCAATTCTTCATAAATCGGTTTTATTGCTTCAAAAATTTCAGTTTGAATAGGAGGATTATGTTCGTAGCTGCTTATTTTCTTTCCACTTGCCTTGTGTAACTGCCAAGTGCACCATGACCTGAGCCCTCAGGGCATAAGTGATGTTGAGGCTTTTTATTGATAGAAATTTTGTGATAAAGCGTTGCCCAAATGGCTTTCTTCATATCTTCTAGGGAGTTACAGTTTCTGCGAATAGAGAGCCCGTAATATATTGTCAATTCATCAATTAACTTGCCTGTCAATTTTCCTCTGCCGCTTAAACCTTTCGTCGTCTTCACTAAATTTCTGAGCCGAGTGCCCATTCTTTTTTGGACGTGATCAATGCATTCTTTCTTCATTACCATAGGATTCTCCTCAACAATAGCCTTAAATGTTTTGCAGTCACCATCACCGATGTAATTGATGTAGCTTACGTCATTTTTTTCATTTGAACGAGCAAACATTTCATTTGCCGCATCCACCTCCATCTTTCCAGCCGATCCCTCGTGATTTGACTCACATACTTTCTCGTGAGATTTTTTCCAGTCCTCGTATTCGGCAGTGTTTTCCTTATTTTTCCACAACAAGCATGTTTTGAAAAACTTACTTTTGACCACAACATCAACTACTTTCCCAGTGAACCATCCAATAAACGAAGTGACTCCAAAAAGTGATGAAAAACCACGACGACGCCAGGACCCATCGCCAGAGATTGTAATACCATCACTATTATATTTTAGAACAGATTCTCTTTTTTCTTCTTTTGCGGCATTTCTCATCGAAACAGAACAAACCGATACAGCAGCCTCATGAATAGTTTTACGATTTCAGTGTTGCTTTTTGGAAAACTGGATGCGGTAAATCCATAAATGCACAAAACTTTTTTATGCCATTAATACCAATGCCCAATAAGCGCATCACGAAAATAATTCTTCTGTTTATTTCGTACGCCTTATTCTGAATTTTTGGGCAACTATTTATATATACAGGGTTACAGTTCTCACAACTTACGACGAGTTTAAAGCCCAGACCTTGTTTAGTTGCCTCTGTGAATTTCACTGGCTTATGGCACATATGGCAAACTAATATTTCAGACAATGCAGAGAATACTGTTGCAAAGCACAGAATACGATACCCAAAGGTGCTATCGTAGTCAATTTCATAATTATCTTTTGATAACCTTATTTTTTTCGCGGAGGTGCCTACGATCTCAGCTGCAAGCTCTTGCATGTACCGATTTTTCACATTACGACTTTTCAAACTTCTCTTTTTTGATGCTCCTGAACAAGATTTTGTTCCTTTCCGGGATGAGCACTGACTCTTATTCATTTTCGCACATAAATAATATGAAAAACACTGACAGTAGTACTCAAACAACAAAAAACGCTTGTTATTAACTAACATAAACAAAACGCCATGTTGTGCAATCATCTGGCATTCAAGCTTGAAAATTCGAGCAGTGGAGACATCTGCTACTACAGTTTAGTGTATTCGAACTATTTTCAGTCGGTAACATTTGTTTAAAAAAGAACAAGGACCTATGCTGCACTGCATTCGAGCGCGCGCGAATAACAACAAAACGGCGCTGTGACTATACTCGGAAAAAAGACTTTTTGGACCACTTAAAGGTTTCGCCCTTACATAAAACCTTGTGGGTATCATTCTCCGATACCCAAAAGAGCATTTGAGCTATTAAAAAAAAAATGTAAAAAAAAATATTACAAGGTGATATTACCCCTTAAAAGGAATAACAAATACATCGAATACAAATTTGTATTGTATTTTATAAATATGTACATACAATAGAAACACCTATTGTCAAAAACGTAGTAAAGAAATATGTGAATATTTAACAACCACTATCATGCAAAATGTACACCCTCACACAAAGACAAAGAACAAACCGGCAAGGAATGTAAATAAGGCAGCAAAACCTGAGTTATACAATATACCTATAGATCAATAGTTTTGCAATTATTAAATTATTTAAAAAATTTAGTTTACATTTGAAAATTAAGTAATTAACAATGTGATTTTTTCCCATTTTAACGTTGTAAATGCTTCAATTGTTTGGTAAAATATTAGATACCTGACCACTTCATTGGATTAGTTTATTTATTTATTTATAATTGCAGGGGTTAGACCTTGAAACCACCTAAGTAACAAAAAGTCAATGTTGGGATATCGGCAAGTCTTTAAAGGTTTTTTTTTTTAGTACATATAAATTATTCTGTGCTTTCAACTTAAATTTGATAACTTAATTTATTTCGTAGGGTTATTAAAAATTAATGCGAAAAGAAAAGAAATCGATAATTTTTTATTTTAATTTTAATCAAATACTACTAGAGCATCACATTTTTCGAAAAACGTTTATCAAAAATTTTTTTTAGAACTATTGATTTAGTTCAAATCGTGCCCGTAACTTCTTTGAAATATCTCCGATAGTTTGTGAGACATTGAGACGAATAGCGTTTTAAGATAGCCTTTCGTTTAAAAGGCGCTATACCCAGAACCCCGGCGATTTGGTCGTTAAAAAAATATGCAATTTTCTTATTTCGAGGAATTCTGAATTTTGAGTCGCCCGTGTTCCCTTGTAAGTGCACTCGGGTGGTTTCAGAATTAAAATAATCTCACTGTTGTTCACAATCGCTTTGAACAAAAAATGCACTTAGGCGGTTTCAGTTCTAACCCTTTCAATTGATTGTAGGTATAAATAGATAAAACAATAAATTTTTCACAAACGATAAACTCTAAAATACTCCGGTACTTATAAAATTATTATCATTAATATCGAAAAAATGGACTGATGTTAGAAACGTTCAGTTGATTGATTATTACTTTGCGTGATATTATTTTGATTCAGGTTTCCAAAGAAATTGTTTTACTCTTTCGTACTCGGCCTACGACTTGACATAAGCTTTTCCCAAGGAATAAAGCAAACTACAACCTTTCAATGTTTATGTACACGACTTTTGAGGAAACCTTTGATTATATTTAAATTTTCTTCCAATTTCTATGTAAATTCGTAGAATAATTTTGAAGTGAAGCACTGGGATTATAAAAATCTAGAATTCTTTCATATTAAAACATAAACTACGAAATAATGTATTTCGTTTTTATTGCGGGACTAGACATGAAAATAACAAGCTTTTTACGTCCAGCTTTTTTAATTAAACTGATGCAAGAATAAAATTGAAAATCTTATTACTGTTTTGGCATTTTTTAAAAGACGCGAAAATATTAAGACAGTGAAGCTTTTATTTTAAAATTCAAAAAAATTAAGGAGTTAAAAACGTTGGAAACAACGCAATATTTAAATTTTGAATAAATGTAGGTATGTAAATGTTTGAGTTTGAAAAAAATATTATATGTCGAGAACATGTTCAAAGCAAAATTGCTAATTGATTCTACAAATGTTTTACTTTTGTAAAAACAAAAATCAAATATACAATACCTACATTATATCATTTTGAATGACCTTTAACTGAACCTTAACCTTTTGAATGACCATTTTTATAAAAGACCGCTTCGACATTTCTAGATTTAAAAACTCAATACATAATTGACCGTTTGTTTTTCGATTTTTGCAATAATTACTCGATTATTATTGATGTGAAAACAGATTAATTTTTTTTGTAGCCTATTTTCTACCCTTTCCATTTTTGGATGTAGGCCTTTCTTATTTACATCCATTTTATTCTGTTTTGGTAATCTTTCCATTTCATTTGTGATCTACCTCCTAATTTTTTAGATTAAATGCTGTCAAATAAATAATTTAACGCTGTTCTATCCATCCATCCGTCGCGTCGGTGTCGTATAATTTGTATTATACCTATTACTAATCTACAAGTATCTAATTTATCATTTTTAATTAAGTTACACCGTGTTTCCCAAATTTGTTCAAATTCCTATTTTAAAATCGATTCAAACTTTGTTATTTATAATACATATACCTAGATATTATCTATGTACTTCGTTCGTATTTGGTCTGAACATAGACTTTCCGAAACAAACTTATCTCTTTGTTAATCGAAATTTCCTAATAATAAATAAATTCTCTAATCGTAAGCGTGGTTTTAACAAAGCTCTACACCAACACGCGTGTTATTCATTACCCTTACAATTTGCAATTATACATAGTAACCTATGATTACTTGAATTGAAATTGGTTGGTAACCATTACGTTATTAATGATATTTACACCCTGTACTGTTTCTTTATTATCGCAATGCAACGATGTGTGGTATTTCTTTGCAATATATCGTTTGCACCCTTCATGCTTACAATCAGTCGTAACCCTTACGGTTCAACTTCAAACAATTAATATAACACAAGTTTTTCGTTTTAGTTTCAGTCATTTTTCATTATAAGGTTAAATCGCTGATTGCGCGTCATTTTCTTTACATTTTATCCTAAAATTTCCAATAATTCGTAGTTAATTCTTAGAAACAACCTAAAGTCACTAATTTATCCACGCCTCTCAATCTGCTAATCGCCGTCCCCTGTTATTTTACGCTTTACTACTCTACCGGCTCCCTCTCCTAATTTTTAAAATCCTATATGTATAGAGCTGATTCTGCAGCGATAAGTATATTTCCTTATAACACGACCACAATTTTTTATTATTATGCCTTTCACAAATTAACCGTCATGCAACCGAATAATTTCCTTGTTGTGTACTGATCTACATATGTTACAAATCTAGTCTTAAATAATTTTGCTTTTACGCACACCTGATTTATTGTTAAAATTGCACTTATGTTACTTGATACACAGGCTAATACCTAGGTATTACAAGGTATATTAAAGGCAGAAGATGAGGAATCTATTTATAATTAATTTCTATTTATAACTTTAACTTTACCTTTTGAATCGATGTTCGATTAGTTAAGGGAGAGAGTACTAATTTCTAATGAACTTACTCACTAAATATACTAGATATATATATAAACGATATTTTCTTACACACCTACAGTAATTTAAGTTATATTCTATTAGATTTTATAAAATTTTGGAAGCATAATCTTAATCCAATAATAAATAAATAATTTTCTTTAAAAAAAAACTTAGAAATAATCTAATTAAGTAGGTGTATCTATGGTCTATCCAAATCTATATGCAATGTACGTCATAAAAAAAAAGTCACTAGATTGTTTATTTGTAATTCGGTTTAAAGTTTGGAAAATGACATATTCTATAGATGATTTACCTGCGCACAAATTAGATGGTATAAAGAAAGGCTACAATTTATTAGAACTGTCAAAATACGAGGTACGAGGTGACAGCATTGTGTGAAACGTCATCATCTAGTAACCTTTTACTGATGACGTGGATTGCATATAGCTTTGGACGAAGTGTACCTATAATTTACAACGTTAAAAGAATATCATTAATCATATGATTAATACCTACTTGTAATAAAATATGGTTTAGGATTACGGAAGTTGATAAAATATCTTACTAAAAATTTGAATAAATTATTAGATAAAAACAATGATATTTTAAGAAAGGGAAAAAATTACGACATAGAATGCTCAAAACAGAAATATGGGGCAAAGCCAACATCCATCATCACATAACAAAGCGGACTGTCAAGAAAACAGAGCTCAACAAAAATCCCAAAATAGAAAACGAGAATGAAATGAAATTCAATGTTAGTGAAAGTATAATACACAAAATTCAATACTTCGCTTAACAATAATAATGATTTAAAAATTTTATGAAAGATGCTAAATTTTTATATAATATGTAAGTAAATGTATAATATGTATTTTCACAGTGTTTATCTATTAGATAATATTATGTACCTATAAGATTTGTAATATATATCTACCTACTATTTTAATAATATTGAGGTTATTTTAATATTTTTCGACGTCGTAAATACATACGTTCAAATTCATTTTTAGCTTCTTAAGTAGGTGACTATTCAACAGTATAGTAATTTAAGACACTCTGCATTTTATTTTAAAACTAGTAAACACATTTTTTACTAAACAAAATTATTACATAGTATATTATATTTTGCCTTGAGAGTTTCCAAATTTATGAAATCATTCTTTAGGAAGATTGACATAGATGTAACAATATCAACAACGATTTTATTATAATTTAATAAAAACAAATAGATATCCGTGCGTAGCTTGACATCAATTTCTAACAAATTATATCTATCGGCAAAAGTATCCGACGATTAGGTAAGCATAATTTTAAATTATTTTAATAAACATGATTACAAATATTTTGCACGCTATAGCTCCTCTTCGTAAGATTACAACGATTTAATTCAAAAATATTTTAAAAAATATATACAAGCTCATGTTATAGACTATTGATTTACCATTGAACAAGTTTTAAAATCTATTGAAATTAAACAATGCCATTCTTGCAAAATGTGTTGCTTAAGTACTTGCGTATTGAAAGTCCTATAGGTGCTACAAAAACATTTGAATGTTAATTAAGCATGATCGTCCTAATATATTTTTTTAGTATATGTATATAGTATACTAATTAAAGTAACTGAAACATTCTTTAGTAGTTATGTATTTGTGAACTTTCATTTCAACTCCTCGCCTCGTTTCGCTTGTCGTGCCCCAAACAACTCGTGCGCCAAAAGAATATCTTACATTATTACCAATTATTAGTTATAAAATTTAAAGTTAAAAATGTAGAATAGTTGCAAAATAACCAAAATTTTATAAAAAGTAATTCGATCTGAACTTTGCAATAAGAGGAATGTTATACATATAAATTCCAACAAGATTATATTATAAATCACTTTACCCGAAATAAATTTGATTTATCCTTGGGAAATTTTATAAAATTTAATTTTCACTTTATTTGAGGTCAGCAGTTTATTCAGTTCAAAGCAAAGGTCGTTTTTATTTT
Organism: Rhagophthalmus giganteus; assembly: GCA_036326145.1. Lineage (NCBI taxonomy): Eukaryota > Metazoa > Arthropoda > Insecta > Coleoptera > Rhagophthalmidae > Rhagophthalmus > Rhagophthalmus giganteus. Next base: position 55,716,202 of record JARFJA010000001.1, read on the forward strand.
TTGTAAAGGAAAAACCGCTTTGTAGAAAACTTTATAAAGTAGATATACTAGGTTTATACACCGATAAGTTTTTAAAATACCTACTTATGTAAGCAGGTAGGTATAATTTGTTCGGCATTTTATTTTGCTTTACAAAAATTGCGGGTTAAAGAAATCATTTAATCTGCGAAAACGATAAACCGAATTTTCACATTGAAAGAAACTTGTTTAGTAAAAAGCTCTCACGAGGAAGGTTTATCCATAAAAAAATACAATGCTATTAAACAATTTGCTTATTATGTAGGTACTACTTATTTTAATACAGTAGCTAATCTTTTTTTATCCGGTGCGGTAGGGCGGCTAGGTTTCCACGTGATCCGTATATAACAAAAACCGCGGATAAAACACTCTGTAGGAATATTGCAATTATAAACATTTTTTGTTACACAGTGAAATAACAAGGAATTGCGAAACTGTTTGATTTTATAATTTTTAGGTTTTTATAATGATCACGCAAACCACAGATAAACTACGTGGAGATGAGGGATCACTGTACGTTACATAAATACAAGTACTACTTAAATAATTATTTGGATAACGTACATATTATGTATGTACATATTTTTACATATCATTTCGTTCAATTTTATATTTTTATATAATGTCACTTTTTATTCGCGTTGTTTCTAACAATAAGACATACGTAATAGTACTTATATTTTGTAAGATAAGGTAGTAGATAGTAAACCGGCATTTACATTGCATATAATTGTTCCTAACCTGACGCTTATTTAACGTTATAATACAATATTGTTCAATTTTTATACAAGAGATTCCTATATGTGATGAGAGATGACAGTACTTTCGCGTCAAACAAACTTCATGTTTCATAAAACATGTTTATCTATCGTTCACGCGGCAAAACATTTTTTTTTGACAAGCTTGTTAAACAAGTTTAACAAACATGTTTTACAGTGAAAACGCTGCTTAACGAACCACAAGGGACTCACAACACGAGTTCGTTATATCCGAAGTACGTAATAAACGATTAAAAAAAAACTTCATTAATATAAATTTAATTAATGTTCATGTTTAAAACATCACTAACTTTTTTAATTATACTTTTACAAACTCCCAACTGATTTCACAATTTTAGCGTCGTCAGGGGGTTATCTGTCATAATACATGTATTCCTATTGCATTTTCAGTTGAATAATGATATTCATTATTGATAGTGTGTAATAATGAAATTCACCAATCACAGGTTAATACTTCACCTGATCCGCAAACCGCAAACCTACACAATTTGAGTGTGTTATAAAATACAGACGTCTGACAGAAATGTCAAAATAAATTATCAATTTTAAGTTTATGAATGAATTTTTGGTTATCCTGCATTTTTAATAGTCGTGGAGAAAGCATAAACTTCTACACGCGTATAATGGTTATTATTATTCACGAGGATTATTTCCGCACGAATCGTAGACGAGTTATATATACACTGTATTATACGATATTATAATAATATGGTATAATATATATAAAAATTTATATATGTATACCTAATACAAATATGCAAGCAATGTAAATCTATGTAACACTAACAAAGTATATAAATATGTAGATACGAATTTACAAATAAAAAGTACCTACGCAGTTAACATTTTAGATATCTCATTAACTTTTGAGTAATAAACAGTAAATTAATGTTTACTTTATCGTAAAATTAAAACGAGTAACCCTATAGAAACGCATTTTAATAGCTGTAAAAGGAATAGGTACTTACCCCACTTTCTCTCTCCAGTAGTCCGTATTGTTATGATAAAACACGGTAAACTCATTTATAATTTGAAGTAGACTCATCCACTCGTACATACAAACATTTAAAAAAATAGGCTTTTAAATCCACAAAGCCTAAAATATGTGTAAATAAATAAATGTATAAAAATAAAAATTGAGTTTTTCCACATAGGTATAAAATATATATAGAGGGTGATTTATAATTAGATGTAAACAACTTATATAGGTATATTTGTTCAGCAGCACATTTGGAACAAACAATTGTTCTAAATGTTTTTTCTATTTGCCTTCCTTAGAAAGTTATTCAGAGTTAAACAGTGGAACTCTTCGGATAGGCACCTATTGCATTTATCATAACATCAAGGGGTTCATTTTGACCAATTACTTTAGGTTATTGCTTTAAATTTGTTTACAGTTGTTTTTCTAAGTAAATCATGCCTTTTCTTATGGATAATGTACGTTTTTTTTTATTACGTTTTAATTATCTATGTAAGAAAGACAGACAGAGAGGAAATTTATAACGTTTTTGGTTCCAAATGTCGTGCTGAACGTATCTACAATTTTTTCAATCCAATTATAAATTACTCTGTATATATACTTATTTCGATGTTACGTAATACGAGTATTTTTTTATAGTTTACTATAATTTTAGAATTTTGAAAATTCTAAAAACCGTAGGAAGGACCTATAAAATAATGCACTACTAAATAAGAAAACAATTTTAAAATAAAAATTGAGACTTTTTCAAAAGAACATCAAATAAAAAATACCTATGCGTAAATATTATGAATAAATCGTCAAGTAAGTTATAACTACATAATACTTAATAGTTTTAGTGAAAAGACAGAAATGTCTAAATAGCATTAGTTACGCAACTTTTTAATTAAAACTAACTAATAGTGGGTGTGCTTACATTTACCTATTATACTGTAGGTATTCACATACCACTGCTAGAAACCAAAAATTACCTTGATTTATTTTTGGGGGTTGATATGTGAAATTTCGATGAGTCACTGAATAATCAACTACGATCTGGAACTGTGCGAATCATTAGATAAAAATAGATAAACTGTGATCGTTCACTATCAAAGAATTCCAAAAATTGATGAAATTGTTCTAAAATTATAACACGCCTAAACAAACTAACCTATCGTTAAAAATAGACACTACAAACATTAAACAGTAGTAAAGATAAGTATGAATTTAAAAATTGTTCTAAAAACGAGCAGCGAATAACCATTTAAAGTTTGGCGTTATAATAAATTTTAATCAACTGCACCTGTTCACAAACTTCCCACGCATTACGACAATATATTCCGTTAATATATTATATCTTTATAAATTAATAGCTGGAGAAAACAATTACAACTTTTATCAACAGATTAACACGTATAACCGTCCGGTATTCGAATCACGTTCTGTACCAAAATGACAATATGAAATTTCTCTCGAGACAGCAAGGAATTTGTATTTCTTCGTGGATTCCACCGTATACATCATAATCATTTTATTGATATTATGATGTTTTCAACGATCAAATAATTATACAAATATAACAGACTATAAAAGTCAGGCAGTCTCTATTTTAAAATCACTCAGCTGGAACTGTGGGCGAAATATTGGCAGCCGTTCCATTACAGTAAACGTAATGCACATGCACACGTCCATGCCCTCTACGGAAAGGAAAACTTTTAATGACGTCACTAATGGCTTAAAGAAATATGCTCAAAAAAGGCAATTCTAACATATCGATTTGTCGAAAATTTCTAGGGCAAATTCAATTCCTCAACTTATTCCTTAATTATTCGAAAGGGGACGAATGGAAGGAACAACGCAATTTCGTAACCACAGTGCCGCCCCTAGTTTTCATTAAGAGTTGAAGAATTTCCTGCTTTGTAGAGTTAAAAGGATTTTAAGGTTTTCAAAACTTTCTATGGCAGCATGTGTCAAAGTGCTGCATAGTTAAGACGTTCGTGTCGGTTTTATTTCTAAAATTGCTCCTACTATCACCTGTCTCGTTGTCTCAAGCAAGCATGACGTTTGTTACTTAATTATATTTCGAAAAAAAAACGGGAGACCGCGCGCTCGTTTTTACTCATTTATTTGCAATTGAACGTACGCGTTAGACCGAAGTAATCTCCTCGCTGCGCGTAGCTACTTTTATCTAAGGAAAAAAAAACCGCCATGGATTCACTTCGGTTAACTTGCACAAGCACGTTTCTTCGTGACGCGTTTTTATATCTGGAATATTCCGCCCACGTACTTACTTCTTGATTTTAGAACTTTTTCAGAAGGTACTTCATATCCGACGTATTTTAGGACTTCCTACCTATTTTAAACCTTTCGTGCATAGCATGTAACTTTTTGCCACAACAGAAACAAAGGAAAATAATTTATTAGGAGTAAATTTTATTTTAATTATTTTTATTCGTCTTTTGTTTTCCAGAATAACGAAAATGAAACCCGTAACAATCGTTATGCCATCATTAATTCTTATTGTTAGCGTAAAAATGTTAATGTGTGTTTAAATTCAACATCCGGAAACAATTCGAATAATCGTAGTTAACGAAACAATTATAGGATTAGCACAGGAACGTCGCGTTATTGGCGTCGTTTCTCAATCCAGTTAAGTATGCATAATTATTGATAAAAGTAAAGAATAATTTGTTAGATGTAACAGTAGTTGAAATAGACATCGTTAAACAATACCTTACCACCGAACGCGTAATAAATCGTAGTAAATACCTAAGTGCCGATTTATAATAATTACCCGATGCTAAACGTTTTAAAACGAATTATGACCACGAAATGGCATCACTCGTATATACAAAGTTCTTAAACGTGTAAAAATGTCTGTTACGCGTTTGTTAAAAAAGGGGAATAAATAAAATTTTCAAGCCACGTTCATCATACATCTTTTTTGACGTGCGACAACCGCGTCCTCGCAAACTAACCGCATGTCGCAGATGTCGCCGATTCTTTACGCTACAAATTCATTATTCATCCTCCATTGCCGAGAATTGTAAAGTTGCAAACCAGGTCGAGTTAAATACAATGTTAAATCTTGTATTATCCTGCAAGCGGTAGTTGCACAACATTCGTAACTGTAATGGGCTTACCTATGTATGTATGCATATATGTATGTGCTTTCCGTCACAAACAATGACTAAAATTGAATACTCCGCTAGATTTATTGTTTTATCTTGTAAACATTGTTTTGTATTTATTATTTGTTTATGCCGATGAATTTTAAATGACGCAATAGTCGCCAACCCTAATAAAAATACTTTTATGACTCCTAACACAATTATATCAGGGGGACCGGAAAATAATGTCGTTTTTTTACATTAAATTCGAACAAATAAATTTTTAACAAGTTTTTATTTTTAATCGATGACGTAATCACCCTCGTTATCAACAATCTTTTGCCATCTAGTGTGCAAATTTTCAATGCCGGATCGATAAAAATCAATTCGTTTTTGAGCAAAATATCTGGAGATGGCATTTTGGATATCATTCAAATTTTCAAATTTTTTACTGGATCTGGACTTAGAAAACCACCTTTGACATTTACAAACATCTAATGCACTTGGATAAACATCGTAAATGTTTTTGGTAACAACTGTTACGTTACTACCCTTGTGAAACTTAAAAAGCATACAATTCCAGATATGTTCCTCTTATAGTATTTGGCTGGCCATTTCACCCAAAATTGTAAAAAAAATTGAAGATTTAATTATTTATAAGTAAACAAGTCACATTAACCTTAAAATATCTTTGGTGCAACTTTGAAGTGCACAATGAGCTGATAAATGGTAAACAAATATTGATGTGCGCAGAAACGACATTACTTTCCGGCCCGCCTAATATGTTATCAATAATTTCGACAAAACGAGATGTTGAATAAATAAAAGCAAGTGCGAGTGTGTATTATTTATAATTATTATGTTATTGTTAAAAGATTGCTTTGATATCACTTAACACTTTATCATATAAATATTAGATTTTGCTGTAAATCAGTGATTAGTCATAATTAAGTATGTACATAAATTTTATAAGGGAATGTTCAGAGGGACATTACACGTTCCACTTCCACTAGATGTGGAAATGTAGAAAAATTTTCAGCAAAATTTTAAGTCACATCATTTTAATTTTTATAATACGATCGATAATAATTTACTTCCGTAATGTTTAAAAAGTATTTTACTACTCCGCTAAAAACATTAAGGAATAATGTGTTTTAAATAAAATACGTTGCAGTTAAAAAATTAAATCTTTCATCTTATTTTTTTTTTCATTCTTTGCGAGTGCGATATCTATATTTAAATAGCGTTTCTTTAATCTAAAATTTGCTTTTATTTTTCAATGATCTAAATATAACACAAAAGTGACAGTATTAACTTTGTAGATAATTTAAACAATATTTTTACTAGGTGGATTATTTTAAATTTTGGTTTCAAACTAATACCTTTAATAACTTATCAGTTTTTTTTAATTTTATTTTGGTATCCATAATTTGAAAACATTATTGTGTATAATTTATTCCAATATACCTATTTCTTCGAAAATGTAAGTTGTATTTCTCGGACACGTTACATCAAACAGAATAATTAGTTTATTAGAAATTAGACGATAAAACTGGATGAAAGCGTAGTTATGATTATCGTAGAATCATAGAACGTAACTTCATTAGTCGGCGGGTTTGTGGTCCCATTAAACCAACTGTAGATTCGTGGTCTCTAATCTTAAAATAAAAATCTAATTTCTACACAAAAAAAAGTTCCGACTATACCTATATAAAATTTTGGCCGCAATGAATTCATGATATCTTACAAACAACATTTAAGTGCACATTAGTTACATTATTTACTATATTTTTTATATATGAATGAGTCATATAAAGTCATTGTTGTTCAAAAAATTTGATTTTGAATTTTCGAAAAAGCTTATTTAAATACAGTGCAGCGCGTATAACATGAATATCCCATAGAAACATCAAAAAACGTGAACGACCGAAAACGTAAACGCAAAACGTTTTATATTCCACGAACAACGGAATAATACAAATTTAAACTATGTTGCTTTTAAAGTGAGATAGTGCAATTGAATTATGCGTATTGAAAAAGGATACGATAACTACATACAATGAAACTGAAAGTATACCGAAAAAAATAAACAAACTCATCAGCTATTGTATTCATTTTCAGGCGAATTCAATAGGTTATTCGTTGTTTAGAATTGCGAGTGTAATATTAAATTCCCGTGATAAATATTGTCATATTTATTATGGCATCTAAGAAAGCGTCAACTTATTTAACATTAGAAAACAAAACCAAGCTTTTATCGGATGCAAAAAAGTGACACCGAGTGACTTTTTTATCAAACGTGTATGGAGTTGTTAATTGTAAGTTGTTGATGTGCCCTTAAAAAGAAACATTTTTTCAAGAAATTACATATTTTTTTTATTTCTTTTTACATTACATCATCCATCCATTACATCATTATATCCATTACATAAATATATTTTAACGATTTTTTGTGTTTCTCACTATATTATGTATATCAATTATATTCAGTTTACGTACATGAACTCCTCGAAAACGTGAATGCCAGTTGCAGTAATTAGTTCACGTTATCGACACTGTACTGTAATTAAAAGATTACCGTATATACTCCTGTATAAGTCCACCTCCTACTTTTTAGCGGAAAATCTGTCTAAAAAATAACTAACCCGTGTTACTTGCCTGGAAATGAATACAATAGCTGATAAGTTTGTTTATTTTATCGGTACACTTTCAGTTTCATTGTATATATTTATTGTATTCTTTTTCAATACCCATAATTCAATTACACTATCTCACTTTAACAGCAACATAGTTTACCCTTATATTCTGGCGAAATTTCGCCGAAAATAACTTGTGCATAAGAGCACTTTGAACTTTTGAGAAAAGTAATTGAACATAAAAATGCGAACGATCGAAGTGCTCGACAAGTTACCTAACTTTACGATTTTCCTTTATTTTCGTCACTTAAATTGATATTTGAAACACATTTGTCCACCCTTAAATTTTTCAGCTGATTTCTTGTCTAAAAAAGTGAACCTATTATTAAATAAAATTTTAAAAGTATATTGAGAACAAAATACAAAATGAAGAAATCTGTTAATTTGACAGATAAATCTATGGAACCTTACATCACTGAATTTGTCTTGATTGAATTATCTATCAATACTCGTAAAAATATACAGGGCGCTCTATTTAAAAGAAAAACGTTAGCGAGCAAGGTGCGTCGGATTAACACGCTTCTACTGTATTTAATTATTTAAATGCTCATTCTCGGTATATTTTAGTATTGACATATGATATACTTACACGTGTGTATTTATTTTTGGAAATTATAATGTATTTGCGTGTTTTGTTACGTAGATTATTTCATTAGGTATAAATGTTGGAACATTTTGCATTATATTTTAATTTAGTACGTACCTATGTATATCCAGATTTTAGCAACTGCAGGTTAACATAAAGTAAAAGGAAAAGCAATTATTTATTAATATAAACGTAGCTTTCCCCCCCCTTTTAATTATAGTTTAGAATATCGAGTAGATAGAATTTTTATATTTCATTTAACAGGAAATGCGTTTTAAATATGTGATTTACTTATGTAAATATTTTAGTAACTCAGTTTTTTGTATATGTTCGTTAAGATCTCCCATTTTTTAATAATAGATATCTTACCGAAGTACAACATAGCATGTACGTGAATAAAATAACAAACTGAATATAAGAATTAACTTGTTACGCTAACCCTTTTACTAATTTATCTGATCTTAGTTTCAAATTCAATCGTTCTCAAACCAGCTATTAGCAAGTCGATTTACGGATCCAAATAAAGCAGATAGCCCTTTTATCAAGGGCTCGAATCTACAGTACACTACAGAGATAACCCAATGAGCTTTATGCGCCATTAGTTCATTACGCACCCACCGGGGGTTTAAACAATAGCCTAATACTTCACTGACCCTATCTGATACAGGGATTAGTTAATATCCAAAAGTTTCGACTTCTAGAAGTGGAATTTAGTTGTTATTAAGCCTCTTTAACCCCTACGCATAAGATAACGTTCGTTGGCCAAATTTATTATTTTACAACATATTCTACAGTACATACATACCTACCTACATCAATTTGTTTCAAACAAATTAATTTATCCTAATATTATAACATAAATAAATCTATGTTGTTGTATCGAATAATACTCGTATAGTCGATGTTTTATAATAGAACTCGTTAGGTAGGGGTATTGTAATTTAATTTCCAACGAGCCACAAAAAATGTTAAAACTAACACTGCTAAAACAGCTTTTCGAAGAGATAAATAAAGTATGCAAGTATGTAAACATTTATAACGCTCAGATGCGTTTTAATAAACATAAAATTTAATGGATCTAACATACGCATATAGTTTTAAAATCAAATACACCTACACACTGTAAAACTACATTGTACAGAACATTTTATGTACATTTGATACTTTGTTCTAGAATATTATCCTCGGCCTAAAATTACGGCAAAAATGTATCAACGAAACGTATGGTGTATGTGTACATGAACGTCGTACCGACATAAAATGGAAATAAAGCACGGCCCGAATTTGTTACACTCTGCCACGATAAACTTGCCAAATATTCAAGGGAGGCCGCTACTAAATTCTGAGTCGTTCTATTACGAACGTGTACTGTAATACGATGTAACTAATTATTTACTTTAACTGTGGTTACGCAGTGACGGTCGGTTAAGTCCAGACTTCGCCGTAAAATTGAACAAGAGCCAAATTAGTATTGTGTATTCCACATAACGGCGCTTATTTTTTATATATTTTTTATTAATTTTTTTAGAGACGAGATGAAACAAACATGGAGGTATAGAACAGTAGAAAACATTTCAACAAGTCAATTATAGGTAATTTTGTTCACTGCAACGAATTAATGTAATTTTTATAAAAACATTACCTAATACGACGAAATGTAAAATATCGTCACCAATCAATCAATGAACTATAGAAAGATGCAAGGGTAGCAGTTGCCGACTACTATTTTCCTAAAACTTTTATGCTTGATCATTTTTTTCACGCATTCGCTGATATTTCGGAGATGGTTTTATTATACAAGCGTTCGTGTCCGTTGAACTTTCTAAATACAACCGATCGTGTTTTAAGATAATTGAAAAAAAAAACGGAATAAAGGCGTTTGAATTGCGGTTATATTTTAAAATAATTAATAAGTGAAACCGTTAAAATTAATACAGAAAGGCTTAGGATAAAATTGTGCCTCGTAAGGCCGATTAACATAATAAAAATAAACGATTAAGAAGTTAAATTTATTTACAATAAGGGTTTCTAAGATTAACGTTTAAAGGTGTTTCATTAATAATACGAAATAACACGAGTAACTGAAGAATCCTTGGTCCAAAATATGACGATTTAACCTAAAACCTTCCATGCTGAGATACATGATGTTTTATTTCAAAATTTAAAAAAGCTTTTTGCCAATTATTTCGAGATTGTTTAATGTTTATAAAATTCGGTAGAAAGTTTACGTACTCTATAACACATTAAACTGTGAAAAAATATAGTTTCTAACTATTGCCGAAGGCGTACGGCAGGGGCGGAGGAAGAGTTTTTCCGCTCTAAATTCTACGTCACTGACGGAATCTTCATTTTAGTATGATTTTTTAATTCGTCAATGTTTTCTATGTTAATAACGTACTCTTGTTTCATTGTCATAAAGTGAGTATTTTTCAAGATATTTGCGTTTGAAAATAGGGCTGCACGACACTTATTTTAATGTTTATTTATTGTACAAGCGTTTCGTTCATTTCACCATCTCTATCTATAACAAAATATTTTTATTAAATTCTTGCGAAACATCAATACTTAACAAAAAAACTAACGTAGGTATTATATTAGTATTTGGTGCGGTTCTATTTTCAAACGCAAATATCTTGAAAAATACGAACTTTACGGCGATGAAACATTAAAGAATTAGAGAAGAATTTACAGAGGGAAAGAAACATTAAGCGGTCTCATGATAATTGACAAAAAGCTTTTTTAAATTTTGAAATAAAATATCCTGTATCTTAATTAAGGAGGCGCATCTCAAGGAGTGTCTTAGATTAAATCGTTCATAGTTTGGGCCAAGGATTCTCCAATTACACTATGTCGCATTGTTAATCTAACACCCTGTATTTGTGCATTATTTTAAACATAAAGATGATAAGTAGGTACCATTTTCAAAGCAATTCCAAACTACAAACTACCCACTCGATGTAATAAATAAAACAAGAACATTTCGGCACACCTACACTTTAATATCTATTCGTAATTTACTTCTTCCTATAGTTTACTCCCAAATAGGTACATTAAATAATGTCTAGGGCGCAAAAAATAATCTATAAGTTTGTTTTAATAAATTTATTAAGTACTCTCATTATATTAATAAGTTATTAAACAAGTTAAACTGTTATAGTTTGACAGGTATTAGTAATCGTCGTATTTTAACACACGCTTATTAAATAATATTATGAATTACTGAACTACCCTAAACATAATAAGTAGGTACGCTCAAGTTATTGTTAAATTTTATGTTTTTTCTTGGTATTTAAATTATGTTAGTGTTAAATTATTAGTTATAATAGCAATTAATGTGGTAGTCAAAATTAATTACTTACTTATTTCAATTTTATTTTTACATTAAATTCAATTAAAATCACATAATACCGATTTGAATGGAAAAACATCATTCTATATGTATTTAATATTTAAAATTACAGAGTCGTAAATTAAGTATTTCCGGCTTCAGAAACGCAATACAACTTTGTAGGTAATATAAAAGTTGGGAGACAGTTTCTGATGGATGTATACATACCATGTTAAATTTATTTTTAGTTAGCTAACACGTAGTGATAATCTACCTATATCTATTATATTTTTTTAATGCACTTCTTATTTTATGCTATTTTTACAGATAATTTAATGTGGGTACATTATTTCTGACCTCAATTGCTGTAGATAAGAGCACATTTCAACGTATAAAATGGCAGCACAAAATTTGTATTACCAATTACCTACAATTTTTTTTTCAAACATTGCGCGATTATAAGTAAACTACTGTTAATTATTTTAATAGCAATTTCCTTTCTTCGTAACATATTTAAACAAAATAATCTTTCTATTATACTTATCTTAATTTTCAAAGTAAAATTTTTATAAACAAAAGCAAGACGCGTTAAAACACATTTAAAGTAACTTCAATAAGAATTAACAAGGTCAAAAGTTACAAACATTTCAAGATGACTACACTTATTATCGCAGTCGAGTAAAATCGTTGCCAGAAGTAAAACGTTCATTACGTTTTCTAACGGGAAAGAATGCGTCTAAAAGATAACTGGTGGCAAAGATCCAAGTTCGGGATTGAGCAACGCGTCGTAGGAATTAAAGTTTGTCATGGCCTATTTGATTTATGCCACTTGCGGGACAACAGGCCTATACGTTACGTCTACCTAAAAATAGTGTATTATTTTAGATGATAACTCCGCGCCACTTCGTTTTATTTTGAGAAAGGTGACTTTCTGTATGATTTATAATGCAATTTCGCCCTGAATGAAATAAAAGAATACTGTTATGTCGCTGCTCCGTAAAATTTGGCGGAAGTTCGTCTGCAGGCGGCAGGAGGAAATACAGTGAGGAATGGCGTTACCCGCTAAAAAGGGTGTGCTAGATGTGAAATAAAATTTTTGCCGAGTTATTATCTAAATGTCCGTATAGGCAGTGCCCGGTCTAACTTTTAAGTTTGTCGCCGAATTTTATTTTTAAAATCCATAAAAAGTCGTCGTATTGATTGTCAGGTACCTACCTATTTTATTATATTACCTAAATAAAATACCCACGCTAAAGGTCATTTAAATTTCATGCTGATGCACGTCACCAATAAAAGGTTACTAGATGATGACGTTTCTCACACAGCGGTGTCACCTCGTAATACTAATAAATTGTAGTTTTTCCTTGTCACATAATATGTGTACAGTAAATCATGGATAGAATTTTTCACTTTCCAAACTTTGAACTGACAATGAATTACAAATATACAGTCTAGTCGTCATCTTAATGGTGACGTGCATAAATATCGAATTTTATAAATAAATAAATAAAGTCGCGCATTTCAAAATTACTTTAAGAATCTATTTTAATGAAAGAAACCAGAACAATTAAAGTCTTTAGGGAGTTAATTATTATCCTTCACCGTCAATTTCTACACTAATTGTAAGTTGAAAGTTATAGCGGCAGCTTGTGAAACATTTTGAACGGTCGTGTCTTGGTTATTAACTTCTCCCGATACAATCTTAACTCTAGTTAAGATATTGCATCTATGTAATATACAAACCTATGACGAATTTAGAAATTAATAAAATCCATTTTACTTCGTCAATATTCTGTTAAATGTCCAAAATATGTGTAAATACTATTGAGGACTAAAATATTAAACATTTACAATGAAATTAGGTGCTCAAAATTTTTATAACTAATCCAAACAAACAAAAATTGATCATTAAGCATACTTATTTGTTCATACAAACGGTAATTTCTTCAAACATATAAAAATTCTGCGCATCGTTTGAATAAGTACATAAAAATGTACATAATTTATTAAACGTTTTAGCGTAAATTTTTAATAAGTATATACTTATGTAGGTAGTATTTTTATTAAAAGCATTGCACCTTTTTATTAGATTAGAAACGGTAGATTAGATTTTAAATACCTATGTTAATCTTTTTTTTATTTTTAAATTCCAGAAAACATTCACATTGAAAAATTAGACTATTCTTTCTTTGATTGTTTATACTAGGGAATAAAATTAAACTTGTTAAAAGAATTATAGGAAGCTTAGAGCGTTTTCCTCGTAGTGAGAATTTTTTTTGTGCGTAATGTGAACTGAATAATGTTATTTATGTGTGTATGGCGACAGCTTTGTTATAAAAAAGAACAATTTGAAGTTACCTAAATTTAAATTTGGATTAAAATAAAAAACGTACGCATTGGTAAGTACTTAATACTTTATTTCTTCTTAACTTCAATAGTAATAATTAATTTATGTTAAACTAGATTTCGATGCAAATGGTTTTCCTGGTATTCCTATATAGGTAACAAAGAATAACTTCGAAATATGCTGAATTCATTTTAAAGTTATCTGCGCATTTTTAAAAGTTTATGGGTCTTTTCGTGCACCTGAGACTTGATACTAACTAAATTGCAAAAGTTAACGATTTTTTTCGTACATCCTTCCTCTGAAAGTTAATATATCTACATTCAAATATACGAAAATTCATGAAATATATTCAGTAAAATTAGTAAAAGCTTACATTTATCGTCAGAATTAAACATTTATTACTTTAATTACCTAGCTTGTAACAATTAGATTTCTTCTTTAACCTTAAATATTATAGTTTAAAAATGGTTAAATTAATAATTTTACAGATCTTAAATTTCAACATATATTTAATAGGTAATACATCGACAATTTTAATGGAGTTATCGAGTAACGTACTCGTCGGAATATGTTCACCAGATATAACAAAATAACTCTCAACACCTTAGATAGCAGATAACAAAAATATGTTTTAAACGAAATAATAATATTTATGCGTAATATACGTAAGTATTGAAGATGTCGTGGTTCAGTTTTTGTAGAGCTTATAATTTTTAACATTTTTGAAACTCAAAATGAAACTCCAAACCGTAAACTATCATATGAAGGACTCCGAAGTCAATCAGTGTAAGTCGTTATTGTCCTGCCATTGATTTATGTAGTGTAAGTCCCATTGCAATGTTCATACTTTCGGTTAACAAAGCGTTCAATGTTGGCAAAACGTCCAGTGACGTGAATGCTTTGTCAATCGAAAGTATGAACATTGCAATGGGACTTACACTACATAAATCAATGGCAGGACAATAACGACTTACACTGATTGACTTCTGAGCCCTCCGTATGTAAGTAAATACATATTATCCCCAGACCATCACCTCTTTGGAAAACAAAGGCTTGGTTGCACTTCTTTTTCTGAGGGAATGTTTCATTATCAGGCTGAGCAGTTGAACGTCGTTTTGGGGGTTATGAGCAACTTCGACGGTGAAAATCTTTTCGTCAGACCACAAGACGTCTTCCAATCGGTGCTCGTTGAACATTTTCAGCAATTTCTTTAAACGGTTCGTCTTTGCTGCATCGGTTAGCTGTTGTCCTATGAGCAGACGATAGCTACGAAGCCCTAATTCATTTCTGACTATCGTTGGATAAACGATCGGGGGCAATTCCAAGATTTTAAGTAATTTTGTTGAGGCTGATGCTGTCATTTTTGCCAATCCTCTTCTTGATAATTACGAGTGTTTTCTCTTCATATCAACGTTTCCTTTTTCTTTCCACTGCGTGATAACCTTCTGGACAGGGTTTGAAGGCTTTTTGCAATAGCGGCGGCAGACTGTTCATTTCTGGCAAAAAGCGCAATTACTTACATACATATCTCCTACAAACCTGTATAAAGTACATAAGTATCAAACGATAATGTATACGGCGTTTTGGCAGAACGACGTAACCCACACCTTCTGCGAAAATGAGTTATTCTAACTATCTTATGCACCTAAGGCAAAGGACATCATCTGTTAAAATCTGGTAACAATATTCCGATTTTTGCCACCAGAAAAATCGATTTGTATTTCGATAAAACGTATCTGCTTATGGCTACGCTACAACACAAAATGTGCGCTCCTGTAAAATTTACTTTTCGTCGTTCTACCAAAACGCCGTCGATATGTCAAAACAAACACGCAAAGACAGCAGCCCGCGCAAACGATGCACCCACACTTTTCGGCCACTTTGTACATAGTTTTTCTATAAAGAATAATTAGTTCGAATTTTCAACCATTTGCTACTTAGAATGGCCTTCGAATACGCCGATTTTTGTAATTTTGATGATTGAAATTATACCCATTTTAATCGTATAAATTGTAAGGTTAGATATTTTTAGATATTCTGAAAGATTTTTTAATTTCCTAAAATATAATCAAAACTAAAATGTTGTACCTAACGGAAAAAATTGTATACTTCTACCGTTTTCGCAACCATTACGAGCACTGACTTTGATGCATTGCGACCGATTTAAATAGGCCTAGATTCAAGACAATGGATTAAGAGCGTAAAAAATGTTAAAGATTGTTTTGAACTGCTGATTAATGGAACTTATTGTGCATGCTATACCTAAATTAAAGAAAAAAATCAAGATGATCGAGCAACCTTTTATTTAAAAATTAACCTATTTTACGTGAAATGGCCCTATTCTAAAATAAAATAGGTAATGCGTATGTAAAATAAAAACAAAATCAAATCAAATTTTAAGTAGAGTTCATTGTATATAGTTTCGCTTACATTTGTTTTATTGCTATTTTTAGATCGTAGTAGATTAATGAATAAATAAGCGTTAGGTATCTATATTTTATATTAATTCACTGTTAATCAATAGGTTTTTTTTACAATTACATAATATAACATAAAAGAGTATATTTAAGGAAGTACCTACCTGTAAGCAATATCTTTTTATTATTAATCTAAAAACGAATCGTGCATTAGAAATTATTTAATATAGGTATAGCAGCATAAAATATTTGATGTTACTCATAAAAAAGAAACTAACAGCGAATGTCTTTCAATTTCTAAAAATAAAAGTTTAACGACATTTCCGTGTAAATCTACAGAATCTAAATTTGTACCTCTAATACATACTAAAAAAGCACCATGCCTTTTTGTTTGATTTAAATATAAGTTTCTAATGTAGCTTTTTCATCGTGTAGGTGAAATATTATACGTATATAATTAATAAAGATAATTTAAAATGTAAATACTTAAGAATTAAAATGTCTAAATAAACCGCAATCAGAAAAAAATAAATAATAAAAACTACATTGACCGATGCATCAGACATTATGAAATGCCATACTATAGCGAACTGATCGAATAAATTAGTTTGTCAAATCAAATGGAAATTGAGTTAGTGCCATGAATTAGCCTGCAAATGGTAAATTGAAACATTAAATCGAGTAGGTACTTACTCCTATTCCGTTGGATCAACGAGCCAAATCGTTTAAATAAATAACATCGCACAATTCCCGGACAAGAGTAAGTTGTAAATTTATTATATTTACGCATTTTTACCTAAAATTAAAATTTTCACGAGTTACGGAGTATAGAGGGTGTTCAACTAAAACGAGAACAAAATTAATTCATGTAAGTTTGTCGATTTTTCACAAATTAACAAATTATCGGGTTAACAAGAGGTTGATTTTTTTTTGACGAAAACCTATTTTCCATGAAAATTATTCGAAAGGGAAGGGCATGGAAATTTTCTTGTGTCCCTTAATTCTAGAATAATTTTCTTATGGAAAATAGGTTTGAGTCGCTAAAAAAATTACCCGAGTATAAAATTAACCTCGTGTGTACTAAAGAAAATTAATATAATATGATTACTAGCTATCTAAAATGATTATTATACAACAACAAAATCATTTATTTAGAATTTCACTCATTCTGTATTAAGAATTTAATATTTTAATCAAATTTCTAGTTTAACACGTGTGCACTCCGATAAAAGCAAAGTACAGGTTTTATCGATTTATTTTATCACCTATTAATAACTAGTTTTCTCGCTATAAAAGATTCCCATTGGTCGATTTTTTTAAAACTTATCGTTTTAATTGGTTAATATAATAAGAGTATATTAATCAAAATTAAATATATTGGCATAGGTTGGCAATTTCCTTATTTGTATAAAAAATTTATGTTTGTAAATTATATATTTAACTAGGCACCACTAATAATTCCCTAAGAAAAGTAAATAAAGAAATCCTCGCTTACGTAATCATATTAATTTATCTTATTTTATTATAAAATAATTTAATCGAAATGTATAAAGTTACTAAAAATATATTGGGGTTAAATAACTGAAAATGTATGTCGGTATACACACATATATTATTTAAATGAATGAAAAATATCTATATATTTATTACTAAAGAATTATGACCAAAAATATAAATATAAAATCGTAAGCTTTGTTTGATAGAACAATTTACAAGTAGATTGTTCGGGCAACACAGCGTCATTTATGATAAATTTTCGTTAAGATAGAGAATTGTGAAATTCAGAGAAAATTACATTCTCATACATGTGAAAAGAGTCAACTTAAATGACGCTTTTAACTTCTTTATTAATAATAACGAAGCCTTTTTACTATAAAAATTCGAGATATATCCAGTGTACCCACTTATACGTAATTAGCAGGTATATTAATTGTTATTATACTACTTTCATTAGTAATGTACTTTTAATTTGTACACAATTAATATTAACAAATAAAGAAAGGATGAGATGGAAAGTTTCAGATTATATTTAACAAATATCATTTAAAATTTTTCTTATCACAAAAACTATGCATCTGTTATTGTCATAATATCGATGCTATTAATGCTTTTATTATTAAGTAACAATATTGACGTTAAGTGCCTATATATGATATAAATTTTTCCTGAAAACTTTGTCAATACCCGAGTCCAATACTTTTTATTTGCAATATAGGTAGGCACCTACTAACTGTTATTTGCTGTCGCTAACATTAAATTTTGTTATGTTTGTTTAGCAAATAATAAAAACGTAGGTACATAGAAATTTGGACGATCCTAAAAATTGTAGGTACATTTTTGTAGAACATCTCATAAAAAGTTCACTATTGTTTTATAATATGTTTAAACAAGTAATTTATCGTTTTACTGAACAACATTAGTAGTCATAGGCCTGTAAAATTTACAGATTTGTTATCTATTAATGTCCTGAGCACACGTTGTCATCATGGAAACGTATCAAAATCTAGATTGTGATTGGTTGTTAATTTTTTAACAGGCCATTTAAAAATAACAGATTTATTCCAGAATAGACCCCAACACTATAATAAATTATAATGCTAAGTATACACGCAAAAATGCATTTTACGTAAAAAATGTAACACGAAATACGATTAACAGATTTTGAACATCATTGGCGCTAAACTAAATAACTAATTAAAAAATGAACATGTCATGGCGATAACATGTTAACAAGACATTAAAATTAACAGACTTTTACAAAATAGACCTCTTAATTAAATTATAATTATAATTATCATGATAATTTTAATATTTTATTTAATATTTTATTTTCCTAATGAAAATAAGTGTTTTTTCGGGTTTTTCACCGGTGACAGTGTTGCAAATACATAGAAATCCACCAAAAAGCTCACTTGATCAAGATGGGACTTATTGGCCATGGACACTTGTCGGTCGTGCCGTAAACCGATTGCCTCCAAATTTTTTGAGACCCATTTACTCATTAGTAAATCTGGAAAGTTTTATTCCAATCGAATCATCCATGCCGTTTTTATTTCAAGTTGAATATGTGTATTGCATTAAACAGTAGGTTAGTCTATTTATCGCCCTATAACGGTCAAGTGTCTCGGCGTCTGGCGATAATTATATGTGCGAGTTAACCCGAACATATGGATTCAAATGCGAGATATACGAATTCAAAACTTGTTTTCTTTTTCTGAAATGTTTCTTTGTTTAGCTTAAGTCGGTCTATTTCCAAGTATGTACGATTAAGTAGGTGTTTTTGTTTTGAAAGATTCCATTTTCCGGCATTTACGGAGAATCACTTTTCGCATAATTTTTTCTACTATACTGTTTGAAAAAATCATAAAATATATTTTTGAACTTATCTTATTGACGTTTATTATTCGTCATTCTTACGTTTCGGTAAATTCTAATTGTTTTTACATGAAATCAAAAGTTCTCTGTGTTAATTTGTTTACTTTTTAAAATGACGGCGTCACGAGCGTTTTTATTCACGGAGTTTTGTTGACGCCATTTTGACAGGATACCAACGTAAGATACCTTTTGCAAAATGAGATATAATAGAAGACAGGGATATTTTCATAACATATCATTGTACGTAAATATACGTATTTAAATTTCAGCGACAACATTTAACAAATTTTCCTTGTTAATAACTTTATTCGTGTTTCGAAATTATGTAAAAAATTTAGTAAGTATACGTGGGCCATAAAATTCACTTTTAAATGACTTCATAAAGCTAATAACAAAAATAAATGACATAGTAAAACAAATAGAATAGGATAAACAAAAAAGACGTCGTATATTTAAATAATTAACACGAAGTCCTTTTATATATTTTTAAGTTATTGATTTTCGCAATAATAATAAAAGGTCCAAAAAATTAAATTATTAACATTAAAAAAAAAATTTACGCCCCATTTATTTACTCGGCAGCAGGCACTGTTCATTTATTATATAAACACCATT
Organism: Rhagophthalmus giganteus; assembly: GCA_036326145.1. Classification (NCBI taxonomy): domain Eukaryota; kingdom Metazoa; phylum Arthropoda; class Insecta; order Coleoptera; family Rhagophthalmidae; genus Rhagophthalmus; species Rhagophthalmus giganteus. Next base: position 55,736,431 of record JARFJA010000001.1, read on the forward strand.
CCATAACTTGCCCGATTCTGCTTTAAATAATAAATTACCCAAATTGTCATCTTGAAATTGAGAAATAAATATCATTTGTCATTTGATATCGAAATACCCGCCTCCAGGCATGCCAAACTTAATTGCTTTGTATAATCAACCTCGTGATTTATTAATTTAAATTAAAAAATTAATTAATTTCGTGAAAAATTACTAAGTTTAAAAGGTCTAAAAATACAAAAATCTGACCTCTTTTTATACATCGTTCGGAACACAAAAGATCCCGAAAAATAACAACGAAAAATTCAGACAGCATTCAATTGTCACCTCTATCTTCCATTCCATGGCCCAGTGTGTTTGTCCGCAAGCAGATAAAATCACCCTGGCTTTGTTCCAGGAGCAAATGTGTTTGCGATAAAAAAGTCAAGTGACAAAAAGTACACTGGTAAAATATAATGTTGTATTCAGCGTGTAACAAGTTTCTTACTGCCTTTTTTGTAATATGGTTTTTAAAATAGATGTTTTTCAACATATAATTTCGCAAACTTTAATATTTTTATTACAACACAAAGTCATATAATATTTAACATCTACATAGATAGGAACATTATGAAATTATTTAAGTGTGCCGCTTAAACAACAAAATATAAACTTTAGGCTTATTTATCGGAATTAATTCTCGTTTTTTGTTATTTGGTACATATTTACGTTACATATTAGGTAGCTAATTAAATATTTAGATACTATATCGATTGTCCTGGTCGGAAAGTGACGTATATAATTTACTATCGCGATTTTTGGAGTAGAACGCGTCGAACATTTTTAGTTTGTTACCGACATACCCTTCATAAACGACTGAAAATGCAAAGAAGTAAAATAAACGAAACGTTCCTTTTATTGCCTTTTATCATGACTGAGTTCGCAAAGAGAATTAACAATGAAAGAGAACTGCAAAAAGTTAAATTACCTTCTTTAAATTTTATATTCGGATCGTACGATATAACTTCAAATGGATCATGCAATAAAACGAGGATATTTTTAAAGAAAATACCTATTAAATCAATTATTGTAAAAAAAAACATTTAATTTACCTCTTTAAATAATATAATAATAAAACTGTTTTCAAATTTTTATAAAAAAGTAAGTAAATAAAATAAAATGAAAAAAAAAACAAAATATCAGTACTTACAATATGCTTTTTCTCATTTTTCAAATGAAGATCGTCTAAAAACTGTGATAAAAATAGATTTATGCCCCTATTCTGTAAAAGTTAGTTAACATTATGTTAGTTAACGTTAAATTATGTACATAACATCTCTCTGTTAAGTGATGTGCAACATTATAGCATTAAAATCGTATTCTGTAATTGGCAATGTTGAAATGCTTTTAACATTTTTACTAAAAGTTGAAAAATGCATATTTTTGAACCAATGGGATTTATCACATGAATTGTTTTAATTCCCGGTATTTTGGAATATTGTTTGAATTTGTAAGGTTATTAGGTTATGAGGTTATAAGGTTATGTCCATCTAGCAAAAAATGAAGTGTAACTAATATCTAGGAATATCCAAAACCAAAGTGTTAAACATATAGGCACCCATATGATATGTTATTTAATATGTTTGATATGTTTAATATGTTTTTTATTTGTTATTTGATATGTTATTTCAAATATGCAGGAATAGCACTTGAACGGGCAGTAGATAAGTAAGGTTTCAATCGATTAATTAACATTATTGCTAAGTCTTTTGTAAAGCGAACAGCTTTTTTTGAAACACAAATCTGATAACACTTCAAACGGGTTTTGCGTTTATATATATATATATATTTATATATATATATATAATCATTTATTTACATTTGTACCGGTAGGTGTTAAGGACAATCCCTAACATGTCATTATTCATGTACAATTGAGGAGCGTTTTTTCAAAAACGATCGTGTCCAAAAAATCCTTTTTGGAAAAAACGCTCTTGAAGCGAAAAACCGTTAGAATACGAAAAGCGGCTTTCATTTAAATGTTCATGTGACATGATCGTTTTTAAAAACACGTTCCTCAATTGCAGTTTATAAAGAAATGTAGTTCCTATAATATATATACGAGTTACCTTTCTTCGTCCTCTTCTAGTAGTATATATGTCATTATAACAATATTATCATCCATCCCTTAAAGATCAACAAAAACTATTGACACGAGAAACGAAAATTACCTGCCAACATAACCTTACAAACCCAATGTAAAATTGTTACATTCACGTTTTACATCACTGTTATTTTACAGTGAATTTTACTAATATAATGTTATTAACAGCGGACATTTTCCTTATAGAATTGCATTTTCGTTGCATAGTTTAAAATTTTACATTTTTATGTAGTTAACATAATGTTAAGCGTAACATTTGCTTACAGAATCACAGCATTAGTTGCTAAATCACTTATTCATTTTGTATGTTTAGAGGTACTACATTCGGATTATTATAAAGGGCAATGTGACCTGCTTATATTGTAGAAGTATAATAATCTAGGACAGAACATGCTGGGGGCACATTTTAGTCGATCTATATTTTACTGGAATCATAAATTAAACGAAAATATAAATTTACATATGTAATTATCGTATTAAACCTGTTTTTAACAATTATTCTAAAACTTCAAATATTCGAACGTACTTCCCACCTTGTTTGTTAATATAAAATTTACTAAACTAAAATGTTTCTAAAATAAACTTTCCTATAGCTTATCCAAACCTATATGATTTTCACGTTATCAATACAAGGTTATTAGATGATGACGTTTCACACAGTGCTGTCACCTCGTACCTCGTATTTTTACAGTTCTAATAAATTGTAGTCTTTCTTTATACCATCTAATATGTGCGCAAGTAAATCATTTAAATCGAATTACAAATAAACAATCTAGTAACTTGTTGTTGATTACGTGAACATCGTATAGGTTTTGATAAGCTATATATTTCAGTTTAAATTTAATACAAGTTAGAGAAATCGCTCTAGAACATGCTTTTATCTAACAATATTTTTTGTAGAGACAAAATAAGAGTGATAGTAAAAATTTAAATTTTGTTGAAACAATTGAATATTATATTCAGATTATTAATTAACAACGAACTATATATTCAAAATAACTGCCTACTACAACGACTTTACGACGTAACTAGCCTTTTCTGAAAACTACCAATAACGGCTTCGCATGTCTTAATGTTAATGGCATTAATTTTAACAGAAGCGGCATCTTGTAATTGTCCGAAAATGGTCTTCGGAAGTATTAACAGAGATTCTGCCCTACAAATATCCCCATAAAAAGAAATCACGGGGATTTTAATCGGGTCAATCTAATCCGCTACGATCGTACCGCAGATTGTTGAGTGTTTTATTGTTTAAAATAAAACGCCCACCTTCTAATACTACTACACAGAGCACGAAATTCGATTAGTGCCACGTATGTTTTATAGCACAAGTTCACTTAAAATCGATTATAAAACAAATAATGCGTTACGTATACACCCAACTCTTTTTTACACGTCAAGAAATCGTGCAAAAAAAGATACGTTTCCTATAGTAAAATGGGGGATAAGTTCCATGTTATTCAAAAACCGTGTAAGATGAAACAAAAAAACTATATTTAATGCGAAAAATTGTGCAAAAAAGTAATGAAATGACTACATAATTCAGTTATTAACTAGTTGTAAAACAAAATTAATAACGCATACATATAGCAAAAATAAATAAATGGATACTAAAAATACCTAACTAAAATCGTTTAGTCAGCGTATTTGTTTGAGTTAAAGCAAATTCTTCTTCATATAATTAGTAGGAAGAATTTACAATTCTCAAACGTTTACCTACCTATTTTATTATTTATAGCGGGAATGAATAATTATTATTTTTTTTAACAACGATTACAACAAGCTTATAGAAACTTATACTGATGCGGCAATATTTAAAATAAAACTACAAAACCGATCAAAAAGGCTCTCTTTCGTCAAATACATTTCAACGAAGCGAACAGGTTCTAGGAAAATGATTTTGAAATCGTGTTAGAGGAAATAAACCGTGCAAAAAAACGGAGACGGGTTTTTCGGGACCGTGTTATTTCAAAACCGTGCAAAAAAGAGTTGGGTGTAATTAATATCGAGATACCATAACAAGTTTAAAAAGTTATTTAAAAAATATATAAAAACATTATAAAACGCAGCACGTCAACAAATAGTAAACGAATTTTCATTAGTGCTACTACGTACTTAATTGTCAATGAATTTATAAAAATAACAAAATATATTGCCCGCGGTATTACGAATCACCTCAAAAAGTCTGTTAGGTGTCGAATTTATGAAAATCTGTAGCTGTCGTAGATAAATATTGCCATATACCTACTCCACGTATCGCTGTTTTTAGTTCTTTCGCATTATTATTTTGCTTCAAACCTTTATAAACTTGACAAACAAGAAATCCTTATAGGTTTTCCATAGTGTTTAGATCAGGACTTCTAGCTGGCCAAATCGGTGCAGATATTTTATTTAACGACAGCCAGTCTCGTACACGTTGAGCGGTATAGACGGTCGCATTATGGTGTTGAAAAATGCAGTCATCCGACATACTATCTTCAATCGTTGCCATTAAACCGCCCTCTAGAATTTCGATGTAAATGTCTACATTCATACGATAGTTTAATCCAAGGAAGTTGTGAAAATTCTGCCCATATTATGTACGAGCCACCCCTATAATTACGACTCATTTTAACAACTCGTCAAAAGCTCGATCGTTGCCGGCGAAGATCGTGCAAATAAAATGAGAATCCATCAGCCCCCATTCAAATTAAACTTCTTTTCGTCGCTAAATATTAGTTTTTCACATTCACTGGACCGGTACATATGTTCACGAGAAAACCGTAGACGAGCTTCTCTATGCAGAGGTGTTAGTGGGGACTTTTTCAATGATTTCGTATAAATTCGATTTTTGTCAGACTGTGGCACTTGTTGTACTCGTTGTACGGTCGAATTTTTTCGAATCGAATTCTCTTTTTTTTTCCATAATTTTCCATAAGTTTATGATAATTTGCAACAGCATAATATGGCCGTTGAATTTGTTACGCTATGTTACGATATGTTACGCTAATCATTTCACATTTCTTTCTCTTTTCCCATATTATTACTATCTGTTTTAAACTTGAAATATTATTTGTGCGTGTAGACGATAACTAGTTCTTACCAACCTTACCAAATGAGTCGAAATATTTTTAATTTTTAACAAAAATGTTGTGTCTGGCTCTAAGGGAATTTCACACTATTAACACACAAATTTCTGCACTGCCATAAGAGCGGTACATTTCTAACTGAATATATAGGAACTTAATTCAGTAATTCAGAAAAATTCAGAACTGTGTGTTTGCATCGGCGTTATCAATTGTTTAGTTTTTTTTTTTATTAAACAGGTATCTTGCAATTATTTTTGTATTATAAACGTGGCACTAATCGAATTTCGTGCACTGTGTTTATTCCGTAAAATATTTTCGTTAACAACTAGTTTAAACAGGAAGATGTGCCGATCACTATTTCTATTTGGCGTGAGTGTCTATTGTACTTCAGACGCCTGCGGAGACAGGCTATGACATTTTTTTAACATTAAATATTTAAAACACCTTTATTAACGCGATCATTCGTGTGTTAACTATCGAAAACACCTTGTTTGCCACGATACGTTGAACGTATGTGGATATAAATCCACAAAACACATTCCTTCATCAAAAAAATAATTACAAAATATTTACGACAATAATAAGTTCACAAATTAGGTACGTTTTATCTACGATTATCTAAATAAAATACGACGTCTTATTTATCGAATATTTCAACCATTACGCGGTTAATTTAATTAAAAATATAATTAAATGATTTGAACGTAACTTCAAAGAAGCAAATCTCGTTAATAAAACGAGATATATAGATGTATACATACTTACTTAAAAGAAATATTTGAGGTTTCCTTATTAAATGTTAACGGAGCCCTTATAAACTAGAAACGGGATACTTCAAAGTCAATTTCTGTTTCTTAAACTTAATCATTATTTGCTTGTAGATTAGAAATTTAGGGAACCGTTCATTTTTATACAAATACGTTGTCTGAAAATTTTAACTCTCCCGCGAATTTACTCGAAATAACAACATTCTATTGATCGAATGGAATACCATTAGAAAATGCCTACCTTTCAAATCATGTTAAAGCTGTAAGCAGAATTAGAAAATACGTATTACGGTTGCGAAGTTTAAATGAAAATCCGATTGCCGTCCTGAAACAGTTCCTTTGACGACAAAGGTACAACTTCGATAAGAAGACAAATCCGTCCAGTCAGAGGACATCAAAAAGAGAACGTATTAATTGTTTTTGTCGTCCAAAAGACTTCGAAGACTCGTTACGAAAACAGATAACTATCCTTTGTTTGTTTCTTCGCAACAATTAATTTCGTTTCAACTAGACATTTTATTTTTATGTCAGTATTTTCCTTTTATATAGATCAACCGAAACTCTAAATTGAAAAATAAACGACGTTGCTTAAATTTTTGCAAATATACATACAACTAGACAAGTCTAAAGAATCTAAACGAAGAAGTCCATTAAAAATAAACATCTAAAAATAAAACGGAATGCCTGTGGTCCTGTTTAACATTCAGTGCTTTTAACGAATATTACATACGGAAAACCGCACATTGCGACGTAAAAACTGAGCGATTTTTCTTTAAAATAAAATAATTACATTATGCGTTAATCTTATTGTTAATGACGTGTTCCGATAACATTATTTTAGATTTAGTAACCTTGTTATTTTTAGACGAAAAAATAAGTAGAAAGTTTAAAACGATATTACACATTTTAAATATTCGAATCTAAACATATTTTGCTTATTGCACACGAAATAACGAAGTATCTATGCGGTATTTTTATTATTTCCGTTACTGACGTGTAACGTTTTGTACATATTTCAACTGAAACGCCACTCTGTTCTGAATTATCCGGATTAAGAAATGTCAAAGTTTACGGATAAAAACAATTAAGAATTTATTATTACGCATCTACGACGTTACGCACATTCACGTCAAAAAGTCATAATTATTAATTTGAGGACTTGTTAATTACGCTTTTGATGGGTAAACGTTTAAGCTTTTCATTTTTACAATTTTAATGGCAACGTTTGATAAGTGTAGAAAATCTGAAATAGGTACACAATAAGCGGCAATTTTTTATTTTGCGTTTATTAATAATTTTCTCGATTGCCGGACTAACTCGATTATTTATAAAAATAAACAAATTAACCTCATGTCAGTAGCAATGTTGATAATCGAACACGAGTTTATTACGATTGTTAGTCTCAAAAACATCCTACTTTTCTCTTAAGGTACCTGTCTATAACTTTAAGAACGCCCTGTATATGTCGTGCGTACTCTTCTAGTGCAATTGACTGTTTCACTAATTATAAGTCAATGCCGATGTCGGTTCGAAATTATTTCATAAAGAAGATTTATAAAACTATGTTTAATACCTACCTAATATATAAAAAAAAATAATATGGGTACTTTGTAATAATTTTAAACGTTAATTTTTTTAATTTTATGAAATACGTAAGGAGTTGTTTTTAGGAAATTCGAAAAAAGGCAGAAAACGATTTGACAATGGAACAAAACTAATTAGTAGCTATACCTATACTAATTCGTTTTTGTCTCCTCGTTATATATTATGTAGTACTTCTTCGCTTCGTCGCAATTTTCAAATTGATTTTTATTGCATTAAAAATTGTAATAGTTTTCTTATTCGTTAATTCATATTCAATTTAAATCAAATTTACAGACACATCATATACCCATAAAATAAAAATCATCTGCCAAACATTTTATGAAACGGTGTAGATAGTGTATTATTTTAAATAAAAGATTAGTTGGAATAATATATTATTATCGGTCGAAGCAGGCCTGCAAATGTTCAATAACTCCTCATATGGATGTTGATAACGTTCGTAACTTGGGTGTTTACGTATTCTTTTCTAGAAATTTGTAGGTATCGACACAAAGAAAACTGTTTAATTTCAATAGTTTGTTTAACAAGTGCATACGTCGCGTCGCGCCCGTACATGCGTGTACATACATTTGCTTTCGTTAAGATTTTTGAACGACCGTACTAAACATTATTTTAAGACTTTGTGCAATTAACAATTGATCATTAACATGATTATATCATTTATAGCGTGCATTCGGAGTTCGTTGTAAAGTGCGGTTGTTCCGTCAACAAACGCGAGTGGTTGGACTTGATGGATGCGACATGGAGACTTCAACGGCGCCATTAAGGTATTTCCAGATTTATTTAATATAGGACCGTCATTACCAAATCGATATATTAACAAATAAATTTTTAAGAGGGCGACCGCTGCGTTTTGTGTCAATAGATGGCAGCAGCTACAAAAATTAAACATTATTTTATGAATGAATAACTTTTGAAAAACGTCATTTATATTTATAATAATAACTAGAGCTTGACAATAAACTTTAAAATTGGAAATAAACTTTATTAGTTCCATTTCGACATTCATATTTTAAAATTAGAACATTTATAAAATAACTTAGGTACTCATATAGAAAAAGTTAAACATTACTCAAAATAAAAACCTTCTATTTTCAAACTTTAATTAGCAATACATTTTTAAAAACAGTTACGATCAACATGAAATTTTCATGATTCCCTAAATTAACGTATTGCAATTGTAAAAATTCAAGCTAAAATCAAAATTTTAACGTTTTTCAAAAGTTATCCATTCATAAAATAATGCTTAATCTTTGTAGTTGCTGCCATCTATTGACATCAAACGCAGCGGTCGCCCCCTTAAGGGTTTGAAAAACAATATAATGTAGTTATTAGGTACTACGTACTTAGTTTTGTCCTTCAAAATTAATGGAAAAGTATAAAAAAATGTATAGGTTGCGTTTTCAATGACGAATAGAAAAAGAAGTGCAGGAAGTTGTCGATAGCTTATATTTTTATTAGTCTTATACAAACTATAGGTAAAGCGAGATAATTAATTCAAGAATAGGGATTTTTAATAATGAAATCGTTTATTTCGAGTTACAACTTCCACTAATATTCGAATAAATACGTTGTTTCCACTCTCTTTGTTCCATCATTAACCTCAAATACCTCAAATAACCTCAAATAATAATGAATATAACATCGTTAAATATAATTCTACTTTAACACGAAAAGAAATACTAAAAGAAATGTAGGTACTGAAAGTAATGTAGAAAGTAGATGCTATGTAAATTTAACTTTAAAATAAAACAAAGAGTAGGTACGACGCGTCATCGGTCGTTATCCAAGATGTACTGCTAAAATGAAGAAATTTGGTTCCGATTTGTTTTTAATTATATTTGTTAACTACAGGTGGTCATAACCGAGGGTAATCTTTGGCGAGACAACCGTTTCGCTGGATTACAGAAAAGTTGTAATACTTTTTTACGAGGGCTCATTTAAAAGGAAAATTTGAATGTATTTTATATAACCATGATAATATAATTTTAATTATAAACGAAACTTCTTATGCCTACTCATTTCGAATCAGAATCGTGCTCGTAATGCTATTCTATGCGTACGCTATGTAATTTTTGTAGTTTTAAGTACCTACAAAACCAGATTAAAAAAGAAAACTCCTTGGACAAAAAATTTAATATATCATCTACTTAAGTACCAAATATAAAAATGAAATTATTTCTTATAATTTAATACTTTCTATTATTCGTTGAAAACAAATTTTAATTAAATTTACAATTTTGCGTAATATTTTAAATTGCGATTGCGATCGATCATTCTTTATTCATTGTAAGTTCTCGTCTGCTACTTATGAAATGAATTTCGTTTCAAATACAAAATCTTATACAAAAAAAAATGAGACTAATATATCACAGGATTTATTGAACTGCTCCTATCAGTACAAATTACATTTTCTTACAATATTAATAAAATAATTAAAGACAAAACTTTCCAAAATCGAATTTTCTTTAGTTATTACGATTAATAAGATCGTTAGAACAGAATATAGGGACGATTCAGCGTCTAAACTTTACGTTATCATGCAATAAACGAGTTCTCTTATTTTGTACGACGAGAAGCTGAAAATGAGGCAAAGGACCTCATACCTAACTTCCTCTTCATGTAATAGTGTACCGTCTAGATATAGAACATTTAATTATGCCCTCAAGATTTACCCTGTCATTTTCTTTTCCCTCTTAAGCCAATCTACCTTGCCCGTTCATAGCTAAATTCGTTAACACCAAACTAATTAGGATTTTAAAAAGCAATTAGAGCATGTACTGTTCCTCGTTAACGACAAACTTTATTTTATAAAACTCTTTAATAAATTTTCTTTATTATAAATCCAATTTCCTCTCATTCTCGAAGTATCATTGGAGCGAATTAATTTTCTCAAGAAAATTGAATAAAATAATCGAGAATATAATGGCTCGGATCTAATAAATCTCTAAAATTCATTATAGTTTCGCAGGATCTATTCGAGTGGATACATTACGAAGCTACTTAAGAACATACACAAAAAATTCAATAACCGTCGACAATAAATAGGTATTACATTACTACTTACATTTGATTTATTATGATAAAAGCAATTAATTATAAGCTGTACCCAATAATTTCAATTACCTACACATACGAGTGTGACTAAAATAACTCGAAATCTCTTAAGGCGCGAAAGGAGAGTGTGTGAAATGACCATTAAACGAGGTGATAAACGTCTTTATATGTTTATTGAATTTTAACAATTTTGGTTGAAATTTGTATCGAATAATAATAGGAATAAATACGGACCTGCTTTGTTTTTAAATAGTCTAATTATTCCGCATTGGAAAACATCGCGAAAAAGTTCACTAGTAGCACAAAATCAAATGCACAAACGAAGACGTGTAGAACTTTACGCTACCGTGAGCAATAACAAAATGACAACTATCAGTTGGTACTTTACAAAAAAATTTCAATTTCAACTAACCTACCCTACAATAAAATAATCTAAACGTGCCGATTCCATATTGTCAACAATAATCGTGACAATCACTAATAAATATCAGATTTCCGTCGCGCATGTATTTGCTTAACTAATAAACTGCATCGATGTTCGTTTTACCTCGAAAATTTGCGCACTTTATCTGCTTCTTTAGTATTATAAATTTAATTTCGATTGAGTAAGGACAGGGTCGTACTTAAAATTTGAAATGCAATTTTCTCGGAAACTATCAATAAACGGTCACACGTTGATCAAGAAAGTAGGTATGTTTTAAATCATTACAGCTACTCCCCATTAAGAGATTTAAACTTATTTTAGTTACACCCTGTATACACTAGACGCTATTTATTCGAATCGCATTGCTAAAAAAAAGTAGGATACCTATAATTTTTAAAAAGTTTCATCAGTCACATATTTGAAAAATCGAAGACTTTACTTTTACAATGGCTTTTCTTTTCATTGTCCAACGGTATTCGACAAGCACGTCGGAACTACAGATTCATTCTACGTATTCATTCGTATCTCCATCATAGCGATGTCTTTATAAAATCCTTTACCATGCTCGTTGTTGCTCAAATCCGAATGAGATGACAAAATATATGTTTAACGACAGTGAGCATTCCAAAAATTAATAAATAGGTTTTTACAAGTTCATCAATTAATTGGCCAAAATTAGAAGCGTGATAATTTTCTAAAAGGTTTTAAGTAACATTTTTAAAGGCCATTCGGGTTCTTTTTTCGGTAAGATTTAATAAGAAATTAAAATTTCGATCGAAATCTTTCGAACTTAACGGACTTTTAAAAAAAACGAAGGCTGACGGAAACTTTTAATATACTTAGTATATTTTTTTCAGTGTAAAAAGCTTTACAAGAAACACTCTTCACTTTTTACGAAATAAAAAATTGATTAAAGTTTATCGTTCAGCGTAACTTTATCAATGTCTTTTGTGGCGCTAAATTATTTTAAAAATGGACAAAATATTAATTTACTTAAGGCGTCGAAAGAAAAAATCGCTCTTATCTTAAAAACGGTTGATTAACTGACCCATGTCGTACGTAGGGGAAAGTTGGACAATATATTGGACCACTATCAGAATTCATGTTTTTGCTATCAAACTATCTGATTGATTGTTACAATATTTTACGTGTTGTTTGTTGCGGATTTGGCCGATGTAAGTGCACAAATTTAATTGTCCAATCTAGTACATTTTGTTCCAGGATAAATAAAAAGCAGATTCTGCAAACGGTTCAATATAGGCAACTTCATTTGGATCACTGAGGTTCCTAAATTGGGTTCCAATATATTATTAATATAAAAACTCAGTTTTATATTAACACTTTTTACCTTGAATTACCATCACAGTACAAAGTACCTCAAAGTACATCAAGGTACCTAATAGATATTTAGTTTCTTTCCTGCAACCGTCTCCAAGGTGTTCGTTCAAAAGTAGGTTTATTACAAAATTTTATTAGACGTTATGGAAACCGTTAGAACAGCGTGTAAAATTAGAACAGAAAGGTTACTGAAATTCAATTCTCACCGTCACAGATAACACAAATAAAATTTGCTATTATTATGAGTGAGATTTCAATTACTAAACATTACAACATACTTGCATCACATATTTTTTTACGTCCATCAAGCTAATAGATACTATTTCACGTAATATATATGTAAAAGTTACTTTTTTCCTACAATATGATAACATATCAAATAAAATTATCTACTTTTAACAAAAGCTCAATTAAATTAAACAGTTCGATACCAAAAAAAACTTAATTTTTCTGTAGATACTATTTAACTAGAAATCTATGGTAAAAAAAGAACAAAAAATATCTAAATTTGTTTGCATAGTACCTATATTTTAATGAAAATTGTTAAATAAAAATAATAGTAGTAATTAATAACTTACCTAAACCAATAGATACGAAATAACAAATAGATACCTATAATAAGTAGGTCCCTATAAAATTAAAAAATAATATTTAATGAAAGGAAATTCGCAATAGAAAATTTTCGGGTTGTTTATGAAGATAAAAATTTACGTACTTCATCAAATGAAAGATGCTTACATTTTCGTAAAATATTTCTTATTGTTGGTGAAATATTAAAATAATTATATAGAGTAGTTCAGAGAAAATTTCCGGAATGTCGAGGGAAGTACCTACACATTTTGAAATGTTCATAGGTTTGTGTATTTTATACCAGATGTTCCTCATATTTTTGCACCGCTTTAACAGTCTTATCCGAGCTGTACCTATGTTAGATCCAGAGTGTGAATTATTCATGTCCTGAGCGCATGTAACCTGACCGCAACTTTAACGGGGCATTTTTATTCTAAAAATATTCCAAGTAGAAAACCGCGCCCTGACCGATATTTTACGCCGTTGATGTTGACTTCGTGTCCTGTTTATATTAATTTTACACGTACAGGTTGCTAATTTATTAGGTATTCAAATAAATATTTTATAATTTCAATATACACATGTGACGCCAAAAATAGCGAGAATAGCGACCGCAATCAAATAATGTTTGCAATGAAACTTTTCACTTTATAGTTAATTTTAGATAGGTACCTACTAATTATCGCTTTACAAAATTAATTTTTCAGTAGGTCAAAAAATTATGTTACACCTGATATTTGCTTAATTAATATTAAATTAAAAAACGAAGACGTTTTTTGTTTCTTAAGCTCTTTTAGGTAATTCCGGAAAATTAATTTTTAAAAATATAAGAATTTATTCGTAATTGCTCCTTTGAGGAAACGTCTAGAGAATTTAAAGAAAATTATGACAAAGGCCTTGTTATAACGAAGGTCTGTTGTGAATAGAAAGGTAGTATTTAGGTACACTCGATGAAAAAAATTCATTTAATTATAAATACGGGTCGCGTTGTATTGAATCTGTCATTTTTAGAGGTCCTTTAGAAAACTAAACAACTTATCACAATCGAAATTTTCATACGTTTCTGTGACGAACTACATTTTAAATGGGTAGATTTCTTCCCCATGCGATATTCATTATAACAGGACTATTACGTCACAGTTCTAAAATATCGCGATGTTGTAAGTTCTGTCTACTCTTTTCCATATACCTTATGTAGCGACGGCGTTTTACCAAAAGGGCATTGCCCACGCATTTTGCAAAAATGAATTATTCTGACTATCTTATGCGTCTAGGACAAAGACATCATCTGTTAAAATTTGGTAACAATATTTCGATTTTTTTCACCGGAAAAATCGATTTATGTTTCCGCTAAACGTATTTTCTTTTAGCTACGCGACGACACAAAATGTGCTCTCCTGTAAAATGTATTTTTTGTGGGTTACGGCCTTTTGGCAAAACGCCATCGATAGGTTAGCCGTGCGTAGGACAGAAATATCAAAATGTTACACGTTCTTTTTTATAATAAAGCCTTGAATGGATAGGGGAAACCGGGAACAATAGGAACAGTTCGGACTTTTAATTTTTTTGCTCCACGACTATCGCAATTGTTGAATATATCAAGTGAATTATAGAGAATGTATTATACCTTTCTAGTTTCTATATTTATCGTTCTATGGAGCTATAATAATATATAAAAATTATATCTGAAGAAATCTTAAAGTCGACAACGTGTTTCAATCGTCCCTGATACGGGGACAATCGAAACAACATTTATATTAAATGCAACGCAAAATAAAACATGTGCATCATAATAATCGTAACATGAAGACAGACAGCATTAAAAAATATTTACTCTGATAAGCAGTTGAGTGCATTGTTCGTGGTACTAATTAAGATATTCAATGCGCACTGCACCCATCTCTCTTGGGCGGCTAGTTGTTATACGGTTCGAGGCAAATTAAACAGAAATAGCTTCGCTATCAGACTCTTCCTGATTTCTCTTTACAATTGAAACACGTTTCAATTGTCTCCACAATACTGTTTTACGTAAACAATCAAATATTTTCTTAATCTCGCACGATAGTAATAATTTAAATTGTACTGACTAAAGAGAATATACTTAACAAACAAGTAAAAATTGTGGAAGATAGATTCTTATGTTGAGTTATATACTTTTTCGAAAAACAAAAAACGTTACAATGACCTGGTGAAAAACTTTTATACGAGATTTATACATCTACGTTTGATTGCCATCAGCGGTTGACTGATGGTTTTAGGGTGCATCTAAAAACACTTCGTATAATACATTTGCGCGCAATTTAAACCATAGAGTCCGTTCATTATGGCGGTTGTTTCTATTATCCCTTGTTTCTACTGTCCCCGGTCCACTCTACTATAATATTGTGACCAAAAAATTTTCAACGTTTCTGAATTCTAAAATCACATTTACAATAGGAAAATACAGCGTTGAATTTTTTTTGTCAACAATAGTACGTGTAAAATCAAATTACTCCGTAAAAAATAGAAAATTAATGGGTCGACTCGAACCGAATAACAAAGCAACTGAAAAATATTCTGCGTTACTAAAAAAAAGGACAATTATAAATACTTATAAATCTATAAATTATAAAAATCGTCGATGATAAGTCAGTAACAGTTGGCCGTCGAGCTAGATATTCAAAATATCTATCTAAAAATAAATGTTAATTGGATTTTAATTTGTTCGTGTCTCATGAAATAGCAAAAAAAATTTATATTCAATATGTCTAATAAAAATCGATCAAATGTTTTTAAATAACTCGTCATTTTAATGTATAGGTATAAGAAATGCCTAGTAATATTTGTTTGATTTTTTTCAACACAAATAGACATAGGTAAATGTAGCACAAAATATTGTCCTATAACGAAGTTTCATTAAAACTTCAACAATATTGGAAAATTATGTAAGATTTTAATAATGTAATAATTATACTTGGGTAGGCACACGTTTATTAAGTAGGTATATTATTTAATACGTCAATGAATGTGGAAATATAATTAATCTAATTAATCAACAACTGAAAAGTTTACGTGACCTTGTTTTTACAAATATAGGTATAGAAGTTTATAACTCGAGGAAGATTTTGTAAATTACCTTTAAAATTTTAGGTAGGTATATATAATTAATATACCTACCTAACAGTGTTCCGTGTCGTAGCTGTCTAAAACCAAAATTTACATAAAATTACTTTGTAACAAAGTCCCGCTTATAAGTAGTACGAACTAAAGTTGAGCAATTATTGTTTTCTTTCATTTTTATATCGTTTACGACGCAAAGGAAAACTTATCTAACAATAAGAAACGATATTAATTAATAGAAATAAATTAATACGGTCTATTTAAAGTGTGTGCATTAAAAGAAGAGCACTTTACTTGTATTTTATTTCCTTCGAAACGTCTATTTTTATAAAACTACAACAAAACTGTTCCCAATGAAAATGTCATAATTTTGTTTACTGTATAATGTTGGTGCAATAAAATTAAAATGCAAACATTTCATTGTTAGTGAACATTAACGGGTTTTTTTTAATTTTAAAATGTTATTATAGGTAATTCTTGAAATGTTATATGATAAAATGTTTTTTCTTCCGAATTATTAATTTTAATTATATTTAGCTAAACAAATCAACAATGTTATTAAAAACTACTATTGACCAGAAATGTCCGTTAAACCCGAAATTATTTAAATCGAGGGTTTACATTATTTAAAAACTAATATATAAGTGATGGTCACTACTAAGTTAACTACTAACTACCGTTAAAGTAAAAATGTTATTTACTACATTAGAAATTCGTTTACCTATAAAAATAATTAATTAAAAATTCAAATCGTTATTACAATTGTACATAGCAAATGTCGCTGTATTTATAGATACAGTCAAACTTTCCTATAACGAACTTCCATACCTATAGTGAATTTCTCCATATATAACAAACTTTTCTAGAGGCAGTCAAATAATATTTACCAAAATGTGTTATTTCTATACAACGAAATTTCCTTATGTAACGAATATTTTATCTATCGACTTCGTTATATAGAAGTTTAACTGTATTTTATTTATGCATGTATTTACATACACGTATCGCCAATATTTTTAAAACATTCATATGGCTATTCATTAAAATTTAGAAATAAGTTCGTTCGCGGATTGTTTACTTTCAATATTGTAACACATTTCGTGCGCATTTGTAAAGCTTCCGAAATTCGACCAATATGTTCCTCTCGTTAAATATACAAAACTTAAAATCGCCTTCGTAAAACATTTTTAGTAGCTATGTATTTTTTAAATAATAACTATGAATAGGCACCTACAGCATATTTTTTCAATATATTTTTAACCAAAGCTTATATATCACGTCTAATTTAATTTATATTCAACAAAGCAAAAGGTCAAGTGAAAATTTCTGATCAGTAATAGTTATTTAAAATTGTTACCGTTATTCATTTTTACCGTTTATTCGAATAAGAGGAAATTATCGGTTTAATATTTGCTGCGCGGTGTAAAGTCATAATTATTTTGACAATATTAATGCGAATTAATGATTAATAGAGTAAGTCATAAATATCACTTTTAGATAAAATACCTATATATTACATACCTATTGGTAAAAAATATCAGTATCTATTACGTTATTTCTGTTACGCCAAATGTAGTTAAAAAATTTATTTCTATCGTATTTTTAGAAACAACTCGTCAATATAAACGTTTTTAATGCACTTTTAAAAATAATTCGTTATTTACATTGTACCTACATTTTAAATCTTTTTATAAAACAAAGTATTTATTTAAGGTTTCGCATTGTATTCAAGTAATTTCAAAAATCAGCTAGAATAGCTTTTTTTTAATTGAACACTATATCTAGCAGTATAATTGACATTTCCTAAATGATTTCAATTTTTTCCCCGGGCGTTTCTAAAAATTGATCGAATTCGCATTTTATAATGCGAAGCTCTAGAGTCGATAACCTACGACGGTGTTATTTATTATAACTATAAAAAAAGTTTAAAAAAAAACAACACGCTCGCCCTTCGAACATTCCTGAAAAATAGTAGATCTTTTAGAATTACTCTTTATTTATACGTTTTTTTAAAAACAACGTAGTAAAATATCGAATAAAATTATAAATAGAAATTTTAGAATTCTACAATTGTTTCACGTGATGTCCAATTCACTTAATAGGTATATATGAATATTAAAAATAGTAGTACCTATAGTATAATAAAAATAGTAAATAGCAGTAAATTTCCATAATTTTATTACAATCGACTCTCGATTTATCGGGTTGCGGATTTACCGTGGTCAGCAACTGAAAGATTTTTTAAAACTGTTTGAAGAATTATTGATTTTAACTGCTATCCATTTCTTTTTATTTTTAACTTTAATAGTAGATTAATATCGACCAAGTTCACTCAAATAATAATTAAACAACAATTAAATAGTCAGAATTGGTCAATTTAAAGTCTGCTAACGCCTTTTATTGGTCATTATCGCGACGTTTCGATAGACACTATGCCAGCATCAGGCTACAAAAACAATACATGTATAAGAAAATGATCAAATCAATTAACATGCCGTAGACATAAAAACCAATTGACCAATTCCGACTACTTAATAGTTGTTTAATTATTATTTAAACTTTAACTGGTCTATGTATTTTAATTTTGAATACAAACCTTATTTTTTATTTTATTCATGTAATTTTATGTTTATTGATGAATAAACTTTGTTGCGGATTTACCGTGGAATTCGATATGCCGTGTTTTTTCAAGTCTACTCCACCACAGTAAATCGAGAGTCGACTGTACTACTTGTAATGAATTTTGAGATCCAAAAAAAAGTTAGGAGCGACGACGATCGGCCCGCTACAAAATCAAGCTAGAGGGAGGGAGTTCATAAATAAAAAATTTAAATAAAACATATTATTTTATATCTATAAATTATTAAAAATACAAAATTTATTGTACAGTTATTAAATTCATTAATAATGACTTCCTATTAACCTGTAATTTTGGTTGTCACGACGATAACTACTTGCTTAATGAAGTGTCAAGTATTTAATTCCTTTTTTGCAACTGGGTCTATGTCTTAAATTGAGTTTTATATAACAAACAATAGTGTACGTCACCCTAAGTACGTTGCACGTCATATAAATGCGGTACACTTAGATTTTATCAATGTAAATCGGACTTGTTTTGCCACATTGACGTTATGAAAGATCTGCCACAATGTCGTAGTGCTTAACACTGTGACGATGCCAAGGCACTTGAGTAACATCGAAAAATTCAAAAGATTACGGAATTTCCGTACAGCTGGCATCGTTGTTCCTAAATCGTATAACCTACAAAGGTTATTAATATAGATACGTCAAGAAAATCAATTTGCCCAGCTAAAAACTCGATTTTCGGCTCACACGACTTTTTGAAATTTTTGATGTTTTTTAAATAAACTTGTTTTGTTATTATAACTATGGCATTTTCTTCTACTTTTTTATTTGAAGCTGATATTTATGAAAAATACGAAAAATTACATAAGTAAAAGATACCTGAATCCGATATGGTCTACATCACGTGTATGTTCGGTTCAGAAAATACCTTATTTACCTACCCATAGGTAGATAATTAAATTTTTTATTATAGTAAGTATCATTAAACCTCAATTCATTATAAAATATAAAACTAACAAAAATATTAATTTTGTATTTTATTGAATGCATAAAAATACATTCCACGTTAATTAAATAAAATTTCAGGCTTCAAATATAAAGAATTTCCTGTACATGGTAATTAGGAATCCTTAATAAAATGCCGGCTTACATTTTTGAGTCTCATTAACCACACGTTTCTATATTAAACAGAATTTTTCAATTTATATTATGTATATTTATAACTTTTCATTAACTTTCATATAACTAACATAAGACTCTATGAATTTATCGATAAAGTTTTATTTTTAACGAAAGGTTCGTTACTTAGCAACAACATAAGAACGAATTACGTGGTACTTGAACGCAGTTTCTTCGAGTGTCGCTTTCCAAGCTCGAGCGGCCGAAAATAAAACTTTTATCTAGAGAAAATCACGAATAGATTGTTTCCTGCACAAAATCATTTATATTCAGCAGCGATCGTTTCGACATTAGACAAGTTAGATTTAGAATATTTATTAAATCTGCATTAGCGTAGTTTCAAGAATTTCAACATGCTAATATAGCATATTTTCGTATAAAATATTTTACACGGATATTATTTGAACAATACGCCTACTTATAATTAGAACAGAACAAGATATTTAATCTTTACTTATAACCCGGATAACACAAAGACGTCCATTAGACGTTCTATGGATGTCCTGCTTGGACATTGACGATGTCGACTTAGGTCCAAAGGTTATACTATGTATGTCCAAATTATTATTAATTTTTGTTTTAAAATTAATTAAAATACATTCCAAAAGAGATATTTAAACATGATAAAAATCAATAAAATCTCAAATTGTATACTTTCGTGATTACAAACAAAACTTTATAATTAAAATGCGTCAAAGAATTAAGTTGCGTACTACCTACCTGCCTCGAATTATTAATTTTCAATTAATCCGTGGATTTGTACGTTTGTGTCACGTTAATCGACAAATCTTAAGAAAAGTTTTAAATTACATCTTAAGTTTTCAAATTAAAATACCTGTACATATTAAATTTTAATTTCCTTAACAATTAAAATGGAAATATTAATATAACGTCTGATTTTCTCGACCTTTTCATCTAAATGCTATTCAGTAAAATTATGAAAAGGAATTTACCAATTTCTGTGAATGAGAAGAAGCAAAATTAGAGTTAATAATTGCTATTTTAAAACGTGCCAATCAAGGAACATTTCAAAAACTTTTTCATTTAAATTTTATCACGCGCTATTCAGATGCTAACTTTCATATTTATAATTTTAATTTCCTACTTCTTTAAAATCAATTAAAACTACTTAAAAGATTCTCGGATTGAAGGCAGCTACGATGATATAAAGGGAAAGGAACGATAAGAAATGAGAAAAATAAGAACAAGACACATAGATCAAATACACATCGAGAATTTTAAATTAAATTTCCACCTTTTCCGTTTTATATTATTTGCGAGTAGGAATAAGGTGCCGTTGACTGAAGAATAGGCAAGGTAAGATAACTTATGTTATTATTAAGCGACGCCTCGGAAAAATAACGAATAATATTGTGTTGCAAAAACAAATTTTGCCATAGAAAAACGAAAGTAGAGCTTTTTCGACTTTTGATGAGAACGAACATGAACGGAATTCAACTAAAACCTTATTTTTCTACATTCATCAAAAAAATGTTGACAAAATAAAATAAGACAAATTTAAATAATGAAAAATCAGTTTTCATCTGTGTTAACTAACTGTAACGTTGTCGTTCATAAAATAAAATAGACAAAGATTTTTGGTTTCCTGTGGTTCGTTCATATTAAAAACAAAAAAAAATCGTTAATATAATACCTTCATCATCAGAAGGGTATTTTAATTGGTTACTTGCAAATAGTTATTTATTCGGGGGTTTAACTTTCGCGTGTACTCCCGTGATTTACTGAATGAACTACAGAGGACACTACGTTGTCTTGTAGGATTAATAATCATAAATCGAAATAAAATTGTTTTCTTTATCCGTAATATTAATTTTTACTTAAATAAAATTTATAATAAAACGTCGAGTTTAGCAACTTCGCATCATAAATTTCGATATGATTAATAGGTGAATTAGGGGTCGCGCTCGTTTTAATAGATACCTTCATCTTTTGTGATTCTTTAAATAAATTTGGACACTCTTACCGGAATGGTGGCTTTTTCCTCGGAGGTGGTTCCCCCATTTGGTGGCACATGACCGGCTTTGGCAACAAGCCCCGCCGGAACCCGCACCGTGAAGCAGTTTGGTGATGTGCCCCACTCACAAGTAGCCCCCTTCAAGATCACAGCATTCAGTGCATCTTCTGCACTCACCCCGAACGGCACACTGCTCACTCCGACCGACAAGTATCACTTTCGATCGTAATTAAATAAACACCACACTTAATTGGTAAAATGCCCGACACCCTTGACTGGGTCAGAAATTTTCATTTGGTATTCTTAATTTTCGCATCTACATCGACCCCCCCTTTTGATGGAAACGACAGAATTCGATCATAAAAGTGCGATGCGATTTCGATATTATTAACGGTGGCGTGAGGTAAGTAAGTGTAAGCTTGAAAATGGGATTAAACACAGCGATATCTGGTGAGCATCGATTGATAAAGCCACGTTCACGTTTTGGCACCGGAATTGTACAAAATGTTAAGCTTGTATAGTCGAGTTAAGAACGCAGCTGTTTGGATAGTTAGGGATAGATCTCGCGTGGTCGTATGTTTATTATCAACAGCTGAGTACGGACACTAGGGAAGGTTATGAGGTACTGTTATACTAAGACGCTATTGAGCGACGCCGCCGTCAGAGCGCAGGAGCGTCGCGCCGTCGCTACGCGTCTACTACCTGCTGCTTGTTTGCATCGTTTGTGCCTTGCTTGCGTTTGCTCGTTAATAAATGATCACGTTTTCAAGTATTTTTATCAAATCTTCGTGAATGCCCCGATTAATTCACGTCAGATTCCAATAATTTTGTTATATAACTTCTTCAATTTTACTGCCGTAATAATATTTCTCTAATTTAGTAACATTGCAGAACCATCGGTATCGTGCGTCGCTCTGATTATTATTATTATTTTTTAAGTTAAAACACAAACGTCTTTTTTCCATTTGGATTTCTGTTATTTGTAAGCTTGTAAAATAGCCAAAATGTAAAAATCGATAAAAATAACTTAAACCTTACGCCATTTACAAACAGGAATTACTACAAATTTCACGGCGATTTAACACGTAAATAATCGAACGATAGTTTACGTGGCATTTAACTATTACCTATAGAATTTATATTACCGTGAAAGCTATTATGTACGCGCATTATTATAGTAGATACAACTGTTTAAACTTTAAGAACGCTATTTATAAACAATAATAGTATAGTACAATTTATTGACTTAAATTTTTTATAAATAATTGAACAGTTTTCGGAAAAAAACGATGAACTCGACGAAAACGATAAAATGTGTTCACTCGAGGACGTTACTAAATAAAATATGCATTTCAAAAATCAGATTTACATCTTATCTCATCATTATTTATCTAATAACCAATAATATGCATTTGCAACCTCATACGCCATGTTCAATTTTGCACTTTCGTCGCTTTTTTCGTCGACAAAATTTAATTACGCCGCTTATGTAAAAGTAGAAAAATTATCAATTGAGGAGCTTTCGAGCAAAAGGCAATACACGATACTAAACGATTGAAAAATATTACTAGAAAATTGTTAAGATTCTGATGATATTATGAAAATGTGTTGTAGCTTTTTAAAAATATATAAAATACTTTAATAGGAGTAGATATTCTAAGAACTAGTTGGGACTTATCCGTTTTTGCACGAAAATACTATTTTTTGCTTATATTTAACAGAAAACATTCTCGACTTCGTTTACAAATCGATTTTTATTTCAATTTTATGAAAACGTACATACAAGACAAAAAGTACAATCTACTTTAACTTCATGTTAGCAATTTTTAAATGTGCAAAGCATCCTCCTCTTCTAAACAGTCGCACCTTTCGCTTTCTTCAACCGGTTGATCGTGCTCTTGTACACACAAACTTTTTCGTATTTTTTGATAATAACGGTACCCTTCCAACAATTTATCAAAGTTTCGATTACAAACGAGATCTTTTTTTTGATATTACAGAGAGATACCCCTGTATCTTCCTCATTTACTTTCTGGTCGATTCCAAATGTTGCTCAATTGTAGCATTCCTTAAAAAAATTATTTATATCATTTTCAAATAATTCTAACCATAAACTAGCGACCCACTGTGACTAAAATAAATGTGAAAAAAAGGTATGCCCAGGGGATATTAAACCTCCCTTCGTGTTTGATGCCAAAATTCAAAGTATCGTTCAAATATTTTTCAAATTATTATCTTAAAATAAAAATTTTAAATTAGTTTTAAATACATGGAAAAATAAAGGATTTCTCCTGCAGGAACTATTTATATGTATAAATAAAAGTCAGGGAAATACCTATACATTTAACTGAACTAGTTTATTTAGAAAATCCGGTTTTTAGCTTCCTACATGTCACTACATTATCAGATATTAAGACGTTGATCGTCACGATGGTCCCCTAAAAACGGTGCTTGTCTTCTAATCGTCAGTGGGATCATGGTATTTTCATAACTAAATCTAGCACAATTTAAAAGGAATATTTTGTAATAAAATATTTTTCATGCAAGGCTACGATATCTTACGTAATTAAATGTTGAAATCATTCTAACATAAATTTATAGGTAACTGCATTTGTTATTAAAATATTTTTTTTAATGACGCATATGGGGCACATTCAACCACCGGTTCGAGGCATTTCAAATGTTAAAATAAATCTTAGAGTAGAATAATTCGGCGTTATAACTCTAAAAACATATTTTAGGTATCTAGAAAATTTATTCGTAAAACGAATAAAGTGCAGATTAACGAAAACGCGATGAGAACCCACGTTAGATTTTTACATGTTTATTACATAATTATGTTAATAAACCACTTTGAATTTTTTATTTTAAAGTACTAATTTTGAGTTATTATTAATAAATAATTCCATTTGACTACTGGTTTAATCTACACAAACTCATGGTCGAAACTACCCCCCATTGGGGCACTTTTCAATCATTTTATAAGATTTGATGGAGTCCATACAAAACTCACTAAGTACCTTAAATTATTTTATTATTGTAAGGTAATCAATAGATAGCCAAACGTCATAGGTACATAGGTATTGCAGATTAAAAAACTTATTAATGTTATTTTACATAAAGCCTGTAAACAAAAAACTACAAAGTGGTTGAATGATCCCCACTCAAATTATTGATGTATCCATAAATTGTTTATCTATAATATATTTTTCCAATTAAGTAAGTATCTACATTATTTCCATAATAATATACCTAAACCGTTATTGTGAGTTTCAAACTTCTATAGATAAAATGTTTCAATTTATAATAAACTTTGAAGTATGTAGATACTGGAAGGTAATAACCATGGTCTTTATAAAATCATCTCGTAATAATTAAAATAAATTTCGCTTTATATATAAATACGGGTTTTGGAAACATTTAAGCGCTATAAAAAAGAATTAACTAAAGGGTGGTCATCCACATTTTTCGAACATAATTAGGTTTACGTAGCTGTTTCACCAAATACCTGTACGGTACAAAAATTGCATTTCTCTACTATACGAGCTGCTGTTCTAGGATTTTCATCTATATTTCGTGCCGAATGTTTTTACAAATTACTGTTATTAGTTGGTACCATAAGTTTATTATAGTTAAGATTGTGATTTCTTTTTTATTAATATTATTATTAGTGATGTTTGATGGTGTTTCAGTGTATAGTGTTATTAGTTATTTCTTCTTCGACCGTACGTGTTTTCGCTTTTCTTTCTGTTGTTCTTCATTACGGTTTTTGCTTGTTTTTCCTGCCTGTTGCTGTTTCTATTTTTCTGACGTTAGTAGATATACGAACGGCATTCTTTCCGAATGTCTGGTAGGTTTTCTCCCTGGGGATTCGAGCCATACCAAATAATTTTGGAGTGATGAACTACGAATTAATTAAAAATTTCAAATCAACTAATTAACAATAAAAAATATTATCTTGGAGAAACATTAACCTTATTAGGTACTTACACTTATATTAAGTTATTATGTCGTCTTTTACATTAGAACATTGCAAATTGTATAATATTTGTAAGTAGGTATTAGAACCTATTAGAGCAATTTAAATCTTCACATGTTTGTTTGTTTATTAATTACATCAAAAGTACAATATTAGTAGACGTTTAACGTAGATGCCTACCTACCTAATTTAATTATTAACAATTCCAATTCCAATTGAAACAAAACTTGACTAAATTCTAATCACTGCAGATTCACGAAAGCTCCTCCAGTTTTTCTACATCCCTTGGAACCGTCAAACTTTATTCCATCAAATTGCGAACAGCTTTGCAAAAGTTGTAAGTAGAAAAGATAAAGAAGAGCTGCCAATTAGAGAGCTTATCTGAATCCTGACGATCACTAAAACCTAAAATTGTTGAAAAAATCCTTGCTCCTATTAGAAAGCTTCCAAACTTGCTTTAAACTCAATAAGATATTTTGCTAGACGCATACCGTTCCATCTCCGCAATTAAATAAATTCGTTTGATATTGTGTATAATTAGGAGACTTCAAAGCGAAACTTTGCAAGTATAAGCCGGTTTTCACTTTGCTAAATATGCTAATTTGTGAGGATTTAAGAGTCGTTGTCGACTACCTCCTTTCCGTTACAAGTACCGCTTCAGGCAAAAACGGAAATAACTTTTCCGGTTGAAATGCGATATACCGTTCCGGTTCAGGTGACTTTAACCCCAGTTATCACGCCTACAATTTACACGCAACTATAAATTATAGTAAAATAGTTAAATTGCTAATGGGTTTCAAATAACATGTATGTAGCTATCGTCTCATCACCTACTAAATTCACGAAAGTTACTAGAAACGCATAGGAAAGATTCGACATAAATCTATTAAATTTTATGTAAATTTAAATAAATAAAAACGTTCAAATTTCAACTTTTATATGTAGGTACTTGTAGGTACTAAGTCTTGGGACTACTAGTAACTAATAAAAAAACTACAAATTCTTTATGACACTTATCAATTGTTTACTGGTACGTGTAATGTTACTAATTACATAATTCAAAATGTTAGATAAAAGTAGGATTGCCTGGCCTCGTTCGTTCCAACACGTTAAAATAATCAGTATACTGACTATCCGTCAGTATACGAGTTATCCGTTATGTTATATAAAATAAATAGTTTAAGAACTATCATTTATTAACAAAATTTTAGAAGCGACCATAATCGAAACGGATCGAAGTCAACAGTTATTTTCTATAGTGATATAGAGTTCTAAAGCTATTGAAGAAAGTGTTTCTGTGAGCCGAAATAAAAAATAAACTAAAAATGATTTGCTTGAAATTAGTATCTGCTATAGGTACACTATATTTACAAAGTTAGTACCATTTTATGTTTATTGTATAACATATCTATTATGTTATAGCGGTTATGGGTGCTAAAAAATAAAAAAAATAATTTATTATACCTAATAGTATTAAGTTCCTAATATTTGGTTGTATTAATTTAAAACAATCCACTATCAAATATATAGGATTTATGCACTATAACAAAACGATTATGTCATAAATGACGCAAAAATTACAAGGATTGTCAACATTAAATTATGAAATTTATGATAGGTATCAAATTATAACATTCACTTATATAGGAGTACTATATTACTCTAAACGTCGATAATTTGTCTTATGTCAATAGTAGACAATAAATGTCGACATGGACATCTAATATTTGGTGAACGATGATAGGTAATAATTTAACGCGAAAGAAATAATTTTTACAACAGTCAGTCACCGGTGTATGATGAATAACGACTTTAAATCACACAATACATACTATGTTGGAGAATATCGACATTCACATAAGCCATAATTCGACATAAGCCAGCTCAACAAATTATTTTGTTTGTTTCTTGATTTTGTTATCACGATATATACCTAGAAAAGTTGATCGCGATATAACGACTCTAAGTCCGCAATTCGCTTCGAGTTTTATATTGCAATTTACGCATTTTTAATAGAATTTTTAATCGTATTTTTAATATTACGTTCGTATTTAAAAGATACAAATTAGTCAAAAACAATACTTACCTTATTAGCGATTAGGGTCCTACATTTTTAAAATGGTCGATCTAGGGTCCAATCTTTGACTTTTAGGATCTCGGAATTAATTTTATCATCATCGAATTATTTGGAAACGTCTTCTAATAATGAAAAAGGATTTTTTAAAATGTGAAAATTTCTACGTGATTTGTATTGTTAATAACAACTGTGTAAAGTTCACGCAGTTATCACAAACAGCTACTTCTTTTTGTATACGCCCTAGACTACAATGTAATAATGCAATAATTAATACTTTTTTAGCGGTCGCATATATCGTTAATTTCTTAAAATACGTACCTATTTGTGTACTATTCTTCACATCGTATGCAAATAACTTTGTTAGAATGTCAATATATAGGTACCGGTTGCTGTTAGAAAATCAATCACCTTGTTCAAAACTTCCAACTTTCACCAAACTTCCTCATACGACATTCGGAGTTGCCTCGTCGATGTAAGCGAGCTATATAGAACATCACTGGTTTTTTTTCGAATAATGACGTATCGCCATTTACAGTGAATGAACTATACATTATTTATAAAGCCAAGTCCGCCATTTTTCTTGTTTTTACATTCAACAATTGAAAATTATAATTAATTGCCTATTCTTGTATTGTAAAATGCAAAACAAAAGAAAGTTAGGTACGTTTTGGTGTTTGTGTTATATATGTATGTACCTACATAAGTTGATAGGCACGAACATTCAATGCATAATCATAATTAAACAATCTGAATCCGGCATTTATACTAAATCTACAATCAGAACGGGTACGTTGCGCTTTTATCTGGAAACATCGCTGTAGGGCCGGTAATGGCCAGCATTGTGCTACTAATTTATAGCTCAATAACGCTGCGAGAACCGGGGATTGAACCTGTACGTAATGTTGATAATCTGTACTCAAGCAAAACCGAATCTATACCCTTTGATACGATTCTAATATTAATTTTATATAGTAACGTGACGACCTGAAATTTTTATATCGTCTTGATGAAAATTATTTATATGAAAGAAAATATATTAGTTTACTGTCCAAGAACATATTAAACGTCAGAAAATGAATTTTGGCGAAAACAGATGGTGCTACTAAAGCAACGTCCGCGGTTTTTGAGTATCCAAGTAGCACGTTTGTCATTAGTTACCCGTGGGCCGGAAAACATTATATAAATCTTTAGAAGGAAAACATCGAGATATTGACCATTAGTCTGAAACGTCACAATATGTGTGTCAACATGTACTAAAAGCTAGAATTTTTTCCAAAAGTTTTTATAATCTTCATATTACTAAATTGTGAAACTATTTTCGACTTCATTGTTCATATTAGGTGCTTATAGAAATATAAAAATGAAATTTTAACTTGATCAATTTTTAGATAAAAAATATCAATAATAATATTTCTATTGATATTCAATTTTTTCTTATATAGATAACTCAAATATTAATATAATAAAGTAAATTACGATTTTATCATTTTTAGTTTTCATAGCTGCTTATTCTCTAACCATGAATAAAACAGTCCTAAAATAATATTCAATCTTTCGTGAGGTATCTATACCATTTGCAAACTTTCCCGTTTTGTATGGAAAGTCGTTTGTTCGCAGAATTTTTCACTTCCGTTGCTAATTTTGGGAAAAGTTTGCGATATTTGCTTCGACTCGATTCAGTTAGATTGTTCAATTGAAATATTTGAATCAGAACGTCGGAAAGTTATATAAAACAGTGAAAGAACGTTTATGAAAAAGAATACTTTTGCAATAGACCGTTATAAATCCTGCCTCAGAACTGCACTATTATTCTGGAGAAGTGGGCTGTGGAAGACACATGAGCAGGTCTCAATAGCATATAAAGGGATACTGACAAAGTTTACACTCGAATTCCACCAATCTACAAATCAATGTGACATTTTCCTATAATTTCCTTTTCCTTTATGTTCTATTTTCATTTTAAAATCGTTATTAATTGATAAGCACTATCAAAACGAATTCGAACGACTTTTATTTTAAATATGCCAGAACATTTTCTTTTAAACAATCGAAGTAATTTTTTATGCGAAGGTTACAATTTCGTTGAAAGCGTAAGAGGAACAGTTTTAGATCGCCATTAAAAATGTTAACAAAAGAATCATACATTATAAATTCTGTATAAAAGTACTTTTATGTAAAAATGTTACCTAGGTAGTATATTTATGTAAGTGAATAAGTGTATAGTTTTGAATTTATGTTTAAAACTTTTAATTTTATACTTCGTTTAAAAATCAAACAACTAACTTTTAAGTCGTACCTACAACATGGTTTTTTTTACTATCAAATGAATGGACACATTAAAACCTAGAGGGAATTTAGCACAAACAGGCTTCGATATTATTATTATTCATGTTGGTATTAGCAACACACAATATGATTCGATGTAATTAATAAAAAGTAAACATTAATTACGCCACAACAAATCTACCCTCGCCGCGAATACTTCATTACCATCTATATTCTACAAATACTCGGTTGAAAATCATTAATTAATTGCAATCCAATTAAAAACGGTTAGATAGGCATACCTATTGCAAGTAGAGTATCAAATATAAGACAGAACTCGCTCTTATGAAAAATAAAAATAGAAAGAATAAATTATTATCATATATATGTATCTCTAATTTAATTTTAAAAGGCTCTTCAGTAAACTGGTTAACATTTGTATCTGGTCCTTGATGTTTACGTGTTATCGGTAAAGTATTCTCTATTTTATAAATTGAACAAATTATAGATATTCTTATAAGCTCGAATATAAACGGAACCAAACATTACTCGGTTTCTCTTCACTAATCTTGGCGTTGGTCCAGACTACGATGCTTCAAAAACCGATGATCAAAGATGCGATCTGCACGTCCACATGCGGCATTATGTACTAATGCATATATCTTGCAAGACATTCTCTTGGTAAAGTTCCATTAACAGTTATTGCTTTTGTTTTGGCCAAGTTGCATTACACGCCCTATTTATTGTGGCGATTTTCAACAACTGTTTTTTTTTTTTAGGAATAATTTAACCCAAAGGAACGGTTTGTTTTAACGCATAAAGAAACCTTTATTCTTTTTATATACATATACTTGCTGTTTTCTTTTATGTTTGTATAACGATAATCAAGTTACATTTCTCTGTAATATTCAAAAAGTGCTTATGCACCAGCCTACCTAAAAAATAATCCCGTATTGTATCACTGATGTTCAAATCAGTTAAATTTGCATTTAGGTACTTACTAGGTAAATAAAGCTTTTGAATAAATATCTTGACCTTTTCCTTATGCATCGGTATTTCTAGATAACAAAGTATAATAATAATTATTATTTTTGATTGCAGGGTGGGAAATAAGAAAATCTCTGCAGGATTACTACCTTCTGGTTGTAAAAGGCGACTAAAATCGAAACCTGAACGATTCACAGGTAAGATCATTTTGCATGCTAATAAATCATTTAATTTTGTATTGTTATAATTATAAGTATTACGTATAACTAAAATTTAAAAACTGACCGTTCGTCGCAAGGTTCGCAAAGATTCGAACTGTCACAAAAAAAAATTATATTAAATTACAATTACATGTAGAACTGAGTGTACAATTACTTCTAGTTGTATAAACAATTAAATAGGTATGTAGGTATAAGAATATGAAGTAACTTTCGTTGAATCGAAACTATCTAAAATTTAAATACAAATTATCTTTGTAAGTATAAATAAAACAGACGTACAAAATTTAAGTTAACAGCTCTACTTTAAAACAATAGAAAATGAATTATAAATAAATTGTCACAGGAGTAGATACTCGCATGGGATGAGTTTTTATATGTTCCATAAATTAAACAAATTACACAATTCATATTTCCAAAAGTATAAACCTCATAAACCATATATCTTTCAAAATATAGATGATTTAATACCTAACGACTTCAATCACTGAATATGAAATACATTCTTTACGAGTTAATTTTTTATTTTACGTAGACAGGATGTCCTAGTAGTCACTATATAAAACTGCGATTTTCAGTCTAATAAATAATTTATAAGAACGAGTTATGACAAAAAGCATTTACATTAGAACAAATTGATAAATATGTATAACAATACGGTAGCGGTTTCACAGATTGGTTTGACTCCGTACTAATTATTTCCATCTTCTTCTAACTTTTGAAGAATTCATCATATGCAGGGTTAACTTTTTGGGAAAAATGCTATAACGCGGTGGTTTCACGTTGCCTTCCGCGTGCATAGGCGAAGACTAACCTTTGCATCCTGGAAACATTTCGTTTTCCAGGTTATTTTGCGTGTGTGCGATTATACCGCCAGTACTAGGTCACCATAAATACGTCATTTAATAAATATTTGATAAACAGTACGACAAAATTTTTTTTCCGCAATCGGTAATTATTGATAAATTTCTTGAGAGTATGCCTCGTCGCTGTCAAGCAGTAGGTAATTGACGCCAATGGTTTTTCCACAAAATATTAAGAATTTATTAATGTTATACTTGTCTACAGTAATTAAAAATGTGTTCTTTAAAGTTTCTAAAAAATAATCGAGTTTTGTTCTTTAACGATATCGGTATTATATTCATAATACAAACAAACAAATGCCAGTTTATAGTGTTTTAGCTGTTTTATCCTTAAAACTATTTCCTAAAAATTGAGTTTTGATTGACCACGTCATAGTAAAAGAGAGATCGTTAAAATATCTTAAAATGCAAGGGTATAAAATCTTTTTGAGCGCTACTGTAGGTACTGCTGAAGATTATATCAGATTTTCAATGCAATAATTTTTGTTTACGTGAACTATTCGCAAAGATGTATAATTTGAAATTTAGATTTTTAGAAAAATTAAACCAAACACAAAGAAAATTGCATTAAAAATTACAAAATTGCCATAAGAAAACAAATATTGACTGTCGATTCTTAACTATTTCAAATGTCTTACGATAAACGCAATTAACAATTAAAACTGCCTACTTTTATGAGTTTTTAAAAACATCGAACATCGA
Source organism: Rhagophthalmus giganteus (assembly GCA_036326145.1). Lineage (NCBI taxonomy): Eukaryota > Metazoa > Arthropoda > Insecta > Coleoptera > Rhagophthalmidae > Rhagophthalmus > Rhagophthalmus giganteus. The sequence goes on from JARFJA010000001.1 coordinate 55,769,312, forward strand.
AATTTTTAAAAACAGTGGATCGAACTTTATCCCAATTTAACCCACCTTTTATCTTAACATAATTGAGATTCCCATGTGTAAATTCAAAAAACGTGTTTAATTACGCGCTTTAGGCGTAGGTACAATATTTTCGTAGCTACTCTGGAGGCGCGGTGGCGTATTTAATGTTTATTTGCTGTAAAAATTACAATACAACGTTCATATTATACATTTCACATCAAAACAATTAAGTAAAAAGTTTAAATAAACATTCTGTGCGTAGGCATCTGTATTTCTAGTTCGCAAATAAAATAAAACTGTGGACTTTAAAAGAGAAGTAAACTTACAACAAAGTTAATCCCAATACATAATTTATTATGAGCGTAACAAACTTCGGTATTTTTTTGGGGAGGTCATTTTGAGTAAAAAATGTTATTTGAACCTAATGGTTATATTTCAGGTTATTTTATGGTTATATTTCGTTGCAAAACTACGAGAGATTTAAGTTTTATGAGTATAGTAGCAATGTAGCAAATAACATTAAAAACAAAAAAAAATACTGTTGTAATAATTGACAAAAAGTTATTTGTTGACAAACTATAAATTTATTATAATTACATATGGTTTATCCAAGCAGCCTGGAAATTCACGTCATCACTACATGATACCATTTAATATTTATACAGATAAATCAACGGTGGAATATGTCACTTTCCAAACTTTAAAATCTAGTAACTTTTTACTGATGACGTGTGTTGACAGGCCGCTTGGATAAGATATAGATCAGCTGTAAATTGTAAAAAAAGTAAAGTTAAAATTAACAATTATCGTTTATTGAAAAAAATACTAAATGAAAATGGAATACTTCAATGGAAATTTGTAATGATAATGTCATAGTTTATGTTTATAATTCAATGATTCGCAGTTCCTGCTTGCATTTAGGTTCATTTTCAACGTTTTAGAACATCGTCGCCAAATTTGTTTTTATAAAAAATATATTGCAATTTTCAGAATTAAATTACGCGTAAAACATACTATACGTTGTAAACATTTTTTGTCATTGAACATTAAATAATATACATACTTATAATGTTTATAGAAAATGGTGTCACGTTTTAAAATTGCTATGAATAAAGAAGTTGAGTAGTGTACTATACTTCTTTATTTCTCAATAAATTGTTGACCAACTTTTTTAAATGTTTCTTAAGTTTCATTAACTGCATTCAGCGTGCTGTAGAATCGATGCACCATTTTAAAACTGCTCGGTACTACTGTATTGCTGCTTAAATATAAAAACAATATTCGAAATATAAATAGGTCTATTTCCTATGGAAATTAGCTAAAACTTACTGGTAATTAATTGAAACCTAAAAAAGCTCACGTTTAGACGTCTGAATGTCTGTCTTTATAACATGTGTGTTAAAGCAACGACACGACGTAAATATAAAAATTAAGAACTAATCAGCGTTAGCTAAATATTTAGATAAGTATTTATTTTATATAAGTCACAAACGTTAAATAAAATTAGAATTATGTACAAGAAATCGTATGTACATGTAAATATGTATATACGTACATACATAATGTGTGTGTAGGCTTACTTGCCACTCCAATACATTTTCGAAATGTAAATAAACAAACGTCTGGAGAACTGCCGTCACTGAATTGTTCTATTGTAAGTACATCAATTGTTTATAGATGAATTGCTGTAGACGAATTTACTTAAATTCATCAATTCTACATTTGGAAACTATTGCTTACTGAAATAATGTGATTTTATGTGTTGACTGTGATAAATAGGTAATTAAACTGATTATATGTAAATAATAGGATGTTTAATTTTCTATGATCAGAAGTAAAATTAAAAAAATGTCGACCTGAGCTTGATCGGATCGACATTATTAAAACATAATAATTACTTAATTTTTATATAAAACTCTTTAACATTATAAAAATAAACCTTTAATATAATACTAAGTTAGTTTTTGATAGTTAGTTGTACCTAATGAAATTCTGCGTCCAAAGATAAATAATATATAGGAGATAAGCTAACTAAGTATATTATTATTGTAACACATATATAATGTAAATTAGAATACAATAGAGCAGTTGAAACGGTAGGAATTTGATATGTTTCCCGAAATTTATCTTCCATTACCTTCTACGTTCAACATCACTTAGGATTCACAATCAGTTTATAATAACAGCTAATCCCGTGTGGTATTAAATATCATAATTTAAGATCTAAATTCTGCGCTAGAAAACGTCTTCCCTCGAATATTTCAAGAATATCACAAACAAGAAGCCCTTGCTCTCGACGCTCAAAACTCGAACAATCTCTTATCTGCTGCTTATAAATTGTACCAAATTGATTTAGTCCTATTTAATTAAACGTTTAAATATTTATTTACTCGCGTCCATAAATTTTACATAAGAGATATTAACTTAACGAGTTGAGGAGTGCAGGCGTTGCACGTCATCGGCCAGGTGTAATTTTTAAAGTGTGGAGAACATATTGTCCTTGTAAACTTTGATAACATACGTTGCGTAATAATTATACGAAACATTTACGCTTTTATATTTTATAACGTTTAACAACAACTTATAAAACAAATTACAATATACGATACAACAACATAAAAAACGTGCTCGTACATTTGAAAACTTTCCCTCGTTACCGCACACTTTTAATAGGGGTTAAGATTTTAATGTTCTAGTCGCATCTGCAATGGCTTTAAAAATTCAAACTTTTTATTTGCAGCTCTTTTCATTTGCACGAGCTTTCCGAATTTACGTCGTAACTGAATAACTAATTAATTATTCCGAACTTTCGCAGTTTTATTTATTAATTATTAAAACAATTATCAAGACAATAATAATAATAATAATTTTAGCGGGCCAAAAACGATACTTTCAGAGCCTTCTAGATTAACGGCGCATAGTTATTTATATTTCGCCGCAATACATTTGGATAAGATAGTTTCGAAATGCAAACGCTTATATTATAGTGCGGTGTGAGTTGCGTAACATTTACGACATGACGGAAAGATTCCCCGCGGGCTAGATGCAGTTAACCTAGAGACATCTAGAATAACGTCCACGACAATGTTTAAAAAGGCCGATGTTTTGACGAAAATACTCGAGGGTGCGTTATTTCTACGTGACCTGCACGTTTTTCGTTACGTTTTGTCGTATTTAATCATTTATTCGTGTCCTCTTAGTAACCTTTTTGTCAACTGGAAAAAGCCTATTAACTTCGTTTAACTAAATTGATAAAGTTTCAACTTGGTATCGTTAACATCAAACAGACCTCGGTTTGGTTTTCCGAGGTCTATCTACTATCAATTTTCTGATAAATTATTATGAAAGACAAAAGTCTCATCCAGATAGAACAACTGCCGAACTAATTCCAAGTTTTGAAGTATGCCTGGTAACATTTACCTTATATCTGAATTTTAGGGCAGGTTTTATTATGTTTTCAAATAAGTTTCCGCCAACTTTTATGACATTTAGCTGGAAACATGTTTTTCTTCTTAAGAGATATTTTGAAAGATTAATTTTTGCTTTCGTATTTTTATAATTTGATAAATAACTTTTAAAAATGTTCTATTTTGTTTTTAAATAAACTAATAATCGAATAAAATACTTATAACTTAATAACGGTCGTCAATTTGAATATAAAAGTTGCAACGAAATATTTTTAACAAACATACCTAATATGCTTACAACGAACATCGTATTATTATTCAATTTGTATATGTGTTCTTATTCTTATACATCTCTAATAAAATGTTTTTCTAAAATATAATCCGATTGTGTTCTTAAAAGATGTAAACATAAATAATGAAAAAATCTCGAAACAATTTATATTCCGAGGTAGTAAAATCTTGCTTTACGACAAACTTTGGTATCTCCTGCGCTTATAGGAAAGCTAATAAATTTTTCTATCCGGCAAAATATAATTTAGCATCATTTATAAAAGAAAAAGTTATACCATTTTTAAAAACTTACTTATATAATTTTGATTTTAAAAACTTTATTTTGACAGTAAAATATGTAGGTACACTAATTTGAAACTTAACGATTCGTTAAGTTTCAAATTTAGTTGAGCTTTTAACGATTCGATTTTTGATCGATAGAAATTCAATCAGATTTCAATAAATTTTTCACCTGCACATTAATTTAGAAACTTTCGCTTAAAACGAACTCCGGTAGATTGTCGTCCAGTTCGTTTTGACGCCGTTCGCAATGTTTCAGTTGGTTTCTAGTGGTAACTTTTTACGTTAGTAATCAGAAACTTTTTACTGTAAGGTTAATGTAACACAATGATTGATAGCTAATGATTATCTAAATATAACATAAGAAAAACACGTCACGGTTCTTTTTCCTCGTTCAATCTTACCAAATATCGTTAGTTATCGAATGGTCTTTTTAACTATTACAAAGACATCAGACGTCGTTGAGTTAGAACGAATTCCACATATTTCAAAGCGCTTACGTTCTCGAGACAAAGAAAAAAGCGAAGTAAGTAGAATTGTAATTTACAATATATAATAAGAAAAGCTCTAAAAGGCGTTTCCTAATACGTGATTTTATAGTCGTATAACGCAGCCCATTGTAGGATTCCATAAAAAAGGGGTTTGAAATAGGTCAACCGGCAATATTCAAATTTATTTGATTTCCATTTCTAAACTCGTGTAGTGCTGCATAAATTGCTTTTCGCGTCTATTCCACCACAATCATTTTGCTTTCTTTTTCTATTTTTATTATATTTTCGTGTCATAACCTGCCGTTACGGCCTTTTAAAGTTTTAACTCGTTTCAAACAAAAGCTGCCATTTTTTGTATACATAGGTATATCATTACGGGATGCGATTTTACAGATTTTTTTCACGGTCAAATTTGACGAACATGAATTTAAAGGTTAATGACTAATTGTTTTTGCCATTAGCAAAGCATTTCAGTTATTCGAATCTTGATTGTAACATGTTGAATTAATTATTAATTATACATTACCTAACTTTTACAAGAAGGGAAGCGATAAAATTTAATTTTAGCGTGACATATGAGCTTAGATTACATCGAATTTTAAATGGCACGTTCTGATTTATTTTGTAAGGAAATTCGTAAAATACGCGAACGTATGAAGCATAGAATCACGTTCCTAAGGGAATAAACGTTTTTACATCCAATAAAATATTACATTTTATTACGGAGGATTTATAGCGATAACTAAATAGAACGTAGATTGCACTAAATCTCTATATTAATCTTATTACGTTTTAGCGACATTTACTTTAAGAACACTAGTATCGTAGGTAGGCTATATACTTAACTTCATTTATTTTATTAATGGCTATTATGAAGTACTGAATGAATCTACTATTTCATTAGCTGTTTGTCAGTTTAAAATGTTTCTGTTGATTTCGACGAATAAACATGTCAAAGGCAAAATATCAGCTCTCGAAAATTTATATTTTCCGAAAAAAAAATTATTTTCGAAATTTTTAAAAGATTTTTTTCTCAGAAACTATTATCGCGACGTGTCGTATTATGTGGTCGTCGAAAAAAAAATAATTAAAATACCGCATGTCTTCCAATAAACGTTCCCGGCGTCCGACCTGGCGTTTATTAGTTTGTTCACCTAAACGTTGCTTTGCATATTCCACGGCACTTATTTTAAAAACCGCATGGTATGGCCGTTTTGGGGGCATTTTTGTAAATAACGTACTGATAAAACCTGTAGTGATAGTAAAGTAGATATCGATAACCCGGTCACTAACGGTAAGTACACCCTTTGAAAACAACTACACAGAGTGGCGTTTATTCGACAATTTTCTTTTTATGACCTAACGTTTATTAGCGACTGGCGGCAATTGGAGACCAGGCGTTTACTGATATTATACAATAATATCTGGGGTACTCTGCATCTCTTATTCTTTATTCTCGCGATTTTCTCGCATATGGTTCATTTTATCGAGATTAAACAAGAGTACCTTTTTTTATCCTAAAATGCCTGAGAAATCCAAAAATGACCTTAGAAATGTAAAAATTTAAACCTCTCAAACATTTTGTAGTTAGAAAGTTTAGGGGTAATGTAGCCCTGTAGCCCTCGCTCGTTTGAAATGTTATCAAAAAACATATAGTACAACTTTGAGTATTATCGGTTGCATTTTACACACAACAAATTATATTTTTTTAAGGAAAAAATACCATTGCCATTATTAAAGAAAATTAATGGCCATTTACGATTTTCGATAATTTGCATGAGCTTCGATTTAAAGTTCAAGTCAACGGTATCTTTTTCCAAAATATACGAATATAAATTTTAAATTATAATAAAAACCTATAACTCAAAAAATGTATTTGCAACATATTTCAATTTTAAGTGAATATAATTGATATTAATGACCATCAGAAAATATCAACAAATTTGAAATCCACATTCTCCCTATTTGATCATTAATCATGCACATTGGTTCATTGTAATATATTTTTTTGAGGACAAGCTCCGTTTCCATACAAAACATAGTCTGCGAAAACGATTATCAAAGGTTTTCCTACTTGATGATAGTTTCACTTTGCAGTTTGCAGTGTATGTTATGATTGTGGTGTAAATACTGCGGAAATAAATATACTACACAATTTCTAGATTTCGATAACTTGAAAGAAACAATAGGTATAAGGTAATTGTTATAATATGTAAGTATATAAGATAAGAACATTCACAATAGATTTAAATTTTGTAAAATAAATATCGGCGGTTCCTGCTACAAACTGTAGAATATGAGTATAAAACGGTTTTGTGCAGAAAGTGTTTTTTTCATTACTAACACCACATTTACTGTGTAAATAAAATGAAACAAAAAAACACGTTATATTCTCTTTTTTTTCAATATGGCAGGAAACGCTAGCTTATACGGGGAAAATCTAATGTATAAATTAGTAGTACTCAAATAAAACAATTAAAATCCCTTCCAGCTTATTACAATTTTTGCGGTTTAAAGTCTCGGAACCTGAACCACAATGCTTTACAGATAGGTACTTATATAAAAAAATAGGAAACTTTTAAATATTTTATTATAAAAAAAAATGTAAAATAAATTAGCTCGCAGTATGTTTGTATTAACTAATTTATTATATACTTATTTATTCATATATATATATATATATATATATATATATATATATATATATATGATATATATCCCTTTTAGAAAAATTAACAACGATATTTTACTACTAATAACTTTTTAATAAAAAATCAAACACAAATAATATCTATAGTAGATAGGTATCTGTAACTTATAGATCGAAAAACGTTTTATGATTCATACGAGTACCTAATAAATTAGTCCTTTTGTTCATTCTTTCAAAAGCTTTGATGTAGGTCTCGTCCACTAAACACGTTTGCTTTACGTTTCGTAAAATTCAGAAGTTTAAACGAAATGTTTTCTTTAAACTGATTAATTCTCTTAATGCTGATACACATATTTACACGCTGATCGCATTTAATTATACCTACCTACTTAACAATAATTTTGAGAGAAAATTTAAGTGAAGAAATCTACTATAAAAATGTAAATATACTCAAACGTGTTTTATCAATTTTAATTATTTCCCTCGTCCTATTTATTTTATGTTTAAACATCCTGTAAGCTAATAAACTGTATTATTCGGGAAATTAATGAAACTTCTTTATTTATTTATTGCTTTTTCCGGAAAAGTCTTTTCCCGCTCTTATATTGTCTTCGATATTATAAATCATTTTATATCCTTCCTTTATCCTTAAAAACAACAATAGTGGAGTATCTTATAATATTGAATCTTATACGACGTATACTGGTTATATTTTATTTTATTATAGTTTCGTATTTATATTAGGTATAGTATTAACTATGTAATGAAACGTCTACGATATTATGGCTTTATAATTGAATATAATTATCGATACTTGTTGATTAACACGAACTTCTACTTTGTAAAATAAATATGATTAGGCATTTGCAAACTATATTCATTGTTACATTTTATTTTTATTTTTTTAATAGATATTATTTTAGTTAATTTTTAATCGAATCAAATGCTTCAGCATCTGTCTGTACTTATTTTTATCTACCCACATTATTTTACAAAAAAAAATGGTGGAATGTATTTGAACTTCATTCTTTACATCTGCTGTAATAACAGAAGCCACTGTGTGTTATTTATTGCATCATTTTATTGACTTTATTTCATTCCCAGAATAACATCGATAATAATCATAAAAAGAGAAACATTTAGTCTTTTGTAACTTTCCGTTCTTTCTTAAAATATAAAAATACGATGCATAATAACATAATATACGGTGAAGAAAAATAGATTCCAAATAACTGCAATGGTAGATATTCAAAAACAAAATATTAAACTTACGATGGTGGCTTTTTCGCAAACCATTCGATAGTGAACGGTTAGTCGTTCCTTAATCGTGACCAAAGCTGTTTCTGAATAGCACCCTTAATGTTTACTATACATAGAGTAAGTGTCGGACAAACGGACGCCTCTTAAGACACCAAAACATTAAAATATTAAGATTGATAGTTCTATTTCCAGTAGTTTGATGTGTTGTAGTATGGTAAGTGCTTTCTGTTATTTAAGTGTTGCAAGAAATATCGAAATCGTTTACTTACTTAAACGTGTATTGAATATACCAAGTACGTAAAAATTGATGTTCTGTTGCCGTTTCAGTTTGAAAACAAAATTGTGTGCAGATTAAAATTAGTTCGTGAAAGTGTCTGTTTTCCCCTACCATCGGAGCAAACACGTGCATCGCATGTTTATTTTGACTTTTATATTGTTTTTCTTGATACAGTAATGTTTGTCTAATAATAAATTTATTAACAATGTTCAGAGTAACAAAAACAATATTTACAATAAATATGTATAAGTGTAGATAATTTAAAAGTAATTTTAGAGTTCTTAGTGTTCGTTTGCCCCGCCCTTACCCCTATATGTATATATAACAAGTTGATATTCCATAATGCCCCAATTTCAAACTTAACAGGACAACTTAATTATCTATAGAAAATCCTATTTGATAAAACAAAATTTCATAAATATCTACAATTGGGTCGGATATAATCGAATGCGTTTCGAAGCTTAAACGCGCCGTACTCTGCGAAAAGGACATCAGAAATAATAGCAGAAGCAAAATCGGCGTTAGAACGTGCGTATGGTATGTAGAGAAAGAGAAAATAGACAGATACGAATTGTAGAAGGGGAGACGATACGGACGCAGCTGTGTGGATATGCGGTCTCAAAAGTGTACACACTTATTTCGCCATTTGAAACACCGGCGCACATTATCTGCGAGACTATTAATCCCGTTCCTTTGTAACGAGTGTTTTTTGGCGGACGTCACCATAGTAACGATTTCCGGTTGCCTGGTTACGCGATCCTGCGTCTCCCCCACCTCCATTACCGACGCAACGCCGACGCAAGACACCGCTTGTTTTGTACAATTGCATGAAATGATGAATATGTATTACTCTTGTTGGGAGATGATTTTCTTTGTTGGCACAACGCGACTACGACCCGCGCCGGAAAACACATTCTGGCACTCGTAATCAACGCCACAGAGTTGCCCTCTTCATTCCGAAGCTCGAATAAAAGGAAACTCTAAAGTGATAAACGACTATCCTAAAAACACAAAACAGACAATAGAACGTGGATGCTGCTCGACAATCAAAAATTATAAAGTGTATCATTGTAACGGCGCTGTGATTGTAATAATTCAAAACTATAGCGTTTTTACATAACAATTACATAACTATAAAACAATTACCTAGTAATAAGTGATAACAATTCATAATATTTTATTCGACACCTAGAATTTTATCAAGTTAAACGGTTCATTGCATTAATGCTTGATAATAAGGAAATAATAGGTAATGAAAGATGTGGTCGTTATTGTAAATAAAAAAAAAACTAATGAAGAAATTGTCAAGTTTTAACCTAGAGTGCCTCTATAAGTAGGTATAAAGGAAGATATTTCATTTCGTTCATATTATTTTTTCAGGTGCTTTTATTGTTGCCTTAAAAGCTCAAATATCAATAAAGAATGTTGATAAAAATACGTAGAAAGCAAATAATACGTAGAAGATTGTGTAGTAAAATGAAAATTAAATTTTTTAGATGTTATATTAAAATGTATAAAACATCAAAAGAAATTTTAAATAGGTATATTCTTCGTATTTGCTTTACTAAAATTTGATTGCATGCGTAGGTGGTACGTACAATTCGTACGTACGGTATAAAAATTGAAAATAAACACTTGTGTCGATTCACAACGACCCTATTTTATCTACTTGCCAAATTTTTAAAGTCGCAATAACTAGAAAAGTGTTGGTGTAATCGAAAAATCGTATATGAACTTTTTATTCATTGTCAGTTCTTATTGTAGATATATCATCCAACTTGATTCTTTCGAAAAAACTATTTTTAGATAGGTATTCCTAATCTACGTAATTCGGTACCTATACTGTTTACAAACAATCTATTTTCTATATATGTTAATGCCTATTACTTCGTTAAACATATTCGGCACTTTTCAACTTCTAAATAATATCCAAATTTTTGAATTTAAAAACATAAATTAGGCGTATCGTTACAAAATATAATTTATTTAGAGGTAAATTTTTGCAATTAATTTATCCTCGCAAGAAATGCAATTACGACAATTATTCTTGTTATAGGTAGTCTAAAAATAATATACAATCGTCGAAATGCAATTTATCAAATTAGTGAAATAGTAGATATCTAGAATTAATTACTGACGTGCGATGCAACGAAGTAATAAAATTTCATAGTTCGAAATCTGGATTAAAAAAGCTGATGTAAGGTGGTAGCTTAATTTCTGTTTGTTGGTGAATAGCAAGGAATTTTAACGCCTGATTTTCACTTATTGTCAGTTAATAAATCGCTATACGATATATTTTTCTACAATATTGACGTCAAAAATTACGGTTGAATAACAATTTTTTGTAGAAGAGTGTTTATTTTATTTTCTAATTTTGTCTCAAAGTTGTAAAATAAATATAAACGTATATTTCTTAGGACAATCAAGATGGTAATAATAATTAGGCTAATAATGGTTTAGGGCCGGTTTCTCGTTATCCAGTCACCGCTGAATGTTAGTCAGTTATTATGCAAACAATTGGCAACCGTTTCTGTAATGGTAAACAACTGACGATCAGCGGTGGCCGGTGCTTGAGGTGGTTAAGAAACTCTTCCTTGAAAGTAATTATTCAACCGCTAATTGATTCCAACCACCAGTCAGTCACAATCATGATGTCGATAGAATATTGTCCAAAAGCTCGTCCTTTTGTATGAAATTAAAATTTATAATTAAACTGCCTTTTTAACAACGAAACTTCTAACTAAACCATAAGGAACATTTTTAACGTAACTATAAAACGTGTGCACGGCAGCCTTTTCCATATTTATCACGGCAATTTTTTACAACCGTAAGGTCCATGAAATGATTTGACATCATATGCAACACTTCCCGAACCTCGAGAGGCCTACACCTTGCAAGATTACGGCAACATGAAAATATTGTATATGGTCAATCAAAAGATCATCAAAGGAAAAAGCGTCTCATTGGACATAAGTAGGTTATCATCAGTCGTATACCGTCATCAAAATTACAAAATTAACTAGCTTAAATCTAAGAACTGTTCAACACCGAATCTTCTTTTCGTTCCATGTAAGGGGGGGGGGCAGGGTCGATTTTTGACTTACAATTTTCTTTTTGTTACGTCACCTTTTTTGTTCTAGTTCTGCGTTCCTTTTTTCAGCCTTATTAGTTTAAATCAATTAATTAGATTTTAACATTTTTTTAAGCTGGATGGTTTCGTTTTTAGAATTTTCGGACGTCTTTGTTTCTTTTCCAATTGCTTTATCTCATTTTCACTTTGTAAAATTCCTTAAGCCTCAAGGTAATACCAATTCTCCTCTTGCTTAGAATTCTGTATCCATCATATCTGTTGCTTTCCTTGAGGCGGTTTTTAGTGGAGAAGTTAGTATAGGAATACCTATAGATAGGTTGTGTGAAAAGGTCTCTAGATAATTTATTTATTGGGATTTCCATTAATTAACTTGGTAAAACAAGTTCAGTTGTTAAGATATTGCCATTACACTGTTTGCAACATTTATGAAATATTTGTATTTGCCGTATTTGTACCATTAAGGCAATACTGTCAATTTTTATTGCTTATTAACGTTTTATAGTTTATTAAAACTGTAAATATATAGTAAATATAGCTAAAAATATTGAATTACGCTGGATTCGTCATCAACATAGCTAGATAATTTAATAATTAATTTATCAATTTATCTTTATTCGACGTATCATCTAACAATATCTAATTGTAAATTTCAATTTTTATCAAGTTTTTGTCGTCTTCTGTCGAATCCAGATGATGTAGCTCGTCTCTTTCCGATGAAAACTCTTCCATCCATTATGTCGGAATGGCCTAGTTTTCACGTAAGCTCCGCAAAACTTGCATTTAGTAAAGAAAAAGAAAAGTTCGTAGCAAAATACAATGCGGGTATATTCTGTACGCTCAATATGAAACAGGCAGGTGGTTGGAACTTCGCAGGAAGTTGAACCTCCGGGGAGTCCGGGCCCGAGGCGGTAATGTGTGATGGTTTCCGTTAAGAAGAAACACCAGGGAATCGGGAAAGGACGTCAAATTCAACTTTCCACTAATCTGCGTAATAAATAACACGACGCTTATAATAAATATAAATTTGAATAATTATGAGACGACGGCATCTATCGGCTTTTAAAATTTTAAATGATTTCGACGTGTTTTTCTCGAACACATAGGTACCTACTTTTGTACAAAGTATAAAAACAACAAATGCCGTTTTAAAAAAAATTATAAAATATGTATCGCATTAAAAACGTGAAGCTTTCTAAATTCGTATTTTCCATGTGTAACTAACTGTATTTAAATCAGATTTGGACGCAGTGACAAAATAAAGGGACTATCCCTTATCGGCACAATAATTAAGTTGGTATCTTGTTTGTTTTGGTACACATGATCTCGCTCATTATACCATCAGTCTGTTTTGTTGGTGAATTTGGAGGTTGGGGTTGGGATGCTGATGAGAACATTCGGCATTGTACTCGGGTCACAGTCGACGAGTTATGGTTGTGGTGCCCCGGACCGTGAGTTATGGAATAGAATTTCCGCCCCCGCTTAGGAATGTTCTTTCACGAGTCTCGCAGTAGAACAACTCGAGAACCCTTCAGGTTAAAGGGCTATTTTGTAAAGCAATATTTAGACACTCTTGACCCGGAAACTTCATGTTCTCTACCAAGAAATTACAATTTGTTAATAAATGTTAAAATGCCTACTAACGATAAATGTTATTGATGATGTTTTTCGAAAAATGTTATTCTACCTTCTCGTTTATTTTAATCTAAGCGGTCTGTTGTTATTTCTCGACTAAAATATCTTTAAGCGATTTTCGTTGAAATGAAATTTTGAAAAACTCGTTAGCCTCTTAGGTTACGTAACAGTTCGTACATTTAAAAAAATAATAACCAACACTTACGCTAGGTAAATGAATGTGCAGTTCGATGATTTGTAAAGTTAAAGCTAAGATTATTTTCTCTAGGTCATCAATGCTAAACTTAACTATCTCTACAAAAAAAAAGTTAAATTAAAAAATATTTTGCAAAATTATATTTAACAGAAATAAACGCGATTGTTCGATATTACACCGACTTACGGGGCAGGAGTCTCCTACCCCCACTTTGAAGGAGTCTCATTAGTAAAGTACAAATCAAAGCTTTAAAGACAGTTGTTATTGAATTTGTATTTCACATTTATATGATATCTAGTACTTTGCTATTAAATAAGTACTTTTAATCGAGTTTATTACAAAAGTTTCGCAGTACCGACCACTTTGTTCGGTAATACCTTAAGACACACCATGATAGTGTGTAAATTATAATCGACAAATGAATGATCTAAAATCGAAGTGGACATTAATTATGCACACGGTGCATTATGTGACAGTATTACGAATCACACGGACATATTGACTGAAGAACACATCAATCTATAAGGCGTAACAGTAAATAAAAAATATAAGAGAATTCAACTTGCCTCGTTTGAAATGTCGACTGATATTTGTAGAGAAATGTATACAAACACACAAAAACGCTATCACTCTGAAGTCAATCCACCAAATAACGCTATGTTGTCCGCCAAAGGTTATTATTCTCTTACATAATTTAAGCACTGTTACGACTTTCTAATTATTATATTTCGATCAACTAGTAGACCCGCTTGTTGTATTAATATTATGCTTGTCGTGTGCATGGAATGAAGAAATTTAGCGACCTATTTTACTTGATAAAGGGTTAATTGTAGAGTACAAAAACGCTTCTTGGCCACTTCAAAATCACGTCCTTTCCCCCACCAACCCTTAAAAGGTAAATATTTCAAAAGGCTCTACCTCTTATCTGATCTTTCGTATAAAAATGTACCCTCGTCATTATGACTGGTTTTGAAACTATTAGAAAAACTCATGTATTGTTTTTTGTTAGTGATTCGTTTTCGACAAGAATCTATTGCAGTGGCTCTCAATCTTGTGGGTTACGTGTGCCACCCAAAGAATATCAAAAAAATTTCGGCATCCAAATAAAAAATACAAAAAGCGAAACACCGATTTAAAATTATTTGAATAACCACTATCTACTGCCTTTATACCACAGAATTATAAATTTACTCTAGTTTTAATTTAAAACTATTCGTGTGTCCTTGAGCTTTGAAAATTTCCCTATTACAAACCAGAAACCCGATAAAAGTTTAATCGCATTTTTATGCGACCGATAAAATACAAAGCAACTAATAAAACATGTGCACCACCTACTCACAAGATAACTTATCAGAGTGCGGACAAAGAACTGAATATTTTTAAAATAAAAGCGGAATTTCTTAGTACCCACGTATAATCTCGAATGCGTTTATGTATAGAATTTCGGAAAAACCGTTTCAGATCATTCAAATTAGTGGTACAGAGCAGTAGCGCTTGTTTCGGTAGTTCGAATTTTAAATTACGGCGTAGTATTAATCGTGTGTGCGAGGAGTGTTCGTTCGGTTTATAAGGCCTTTTTGCGTGTGAGTGCGCGAGTATTGTGTGTGTGTTCTCTAAAGGATTACAAATAAAAAGGATTAATACGACGAGGAAAAGTAGGATCCTTCTTTATCGACTAACTCTTCATATATTTATAAAATATAAATACACGGACCCATGGAATTTAATGGGCACATTTGTAGGGCATTCGGGCATGGGCATTTTGTATACACATTAAACTTTGCACTCCGTAAAATTTGTCGTGTTTTGGTTTTAAAACGAGTTTATCTTTAAAGATAAGTGAGATAGCGACTTTTAATATATTTACCTTCTAAGGGATGGTGGGGAGTAAAGGACACGATTTTGAAGTGAAAGCACGAAAGTACACAAGCGGGTCTATTAAACACCTGAATGTTCGGTACTAACCCAGTGTTCGGAAATACCCCGGTCTTCCCTAATAATTAAAAAATAATCGGGACTGTGTATTAAAAATTATGAATACCTATTCTTTTTAAGTATGCACTTCGGGATAACAAAGAAATCCTTTATCTTTGTAAGTGTATTTCCGATTTGTCACTGACAAATCGGAAATAAACCTCGAGCGTTATGTAAGATTGCGCATTTATTGCTTTTTCACAGATATTCGCAATATAATCAACCCGGATTTAATACTTTTATGTGGAGTTAGGCAACTAAATCTCTGTAAACAGCGCGAAAGCTATAGCATGGTTTCTAATTTATCAACACAAAAATTGAAGAATACTTACCTTAATAAATTTACAAAAATAAAATAAAAGTAGTCGAGATTAACTTTTCATATTTTCAAAGACGTTATAAGAAGTATGGCCTATCCAAACCTATATGCAATTTTCGTCATCAACAAAAAGTTACTAGATTGTTTATTTGTAATTCGGTTGAAAGTTTGAAAAGTGACATATTCTATAGATGATTTACTTGCGCACATATTAGATGGTATAAAGAAAGATTACAATTTATTAGAACTGTCAAAACACGAGGTACGAGGTGACAACACTGTGTGAAACGTCATCATCTAGTAACTTTGTGTTGATGACGTGTTGCATATAGGTTTGGACGAAGTATAGGTATAGCTTATCCAAACTTATGTGATGTTCACGTCATCAACAAAAAGTTACTAGATTGTTTACTTGTAATTCGGTTTAAAATTTGTAATGTGACATATTCTATATATGATTTACTTGCGCACATATTAGATGCCATAAAGAAAAACTACAATTTATTAGAACTGTCAAAATACGAGGTACGAGGTGACAGCACCGTGTGAAACGTCATCATCTAGTAACCTTGTATTGATGACGTGAACATCATATAGGTTTGGATAAGCTGTACCTACATTCCTACATATGTACAGGTAATTCAAATTAAACGCTGGTGCGAAATTTGACAGTTGTTTATTGACACGTTTAATAAATAAAAAATCAATTTATAGACGTATATAAATTCTGAAATGGTTTTCATTTATAAATTCACGTTATTTACGCTCTACTAACCTTTTAGTTATATAGAAAACATGTCAAAAACGTAATTAGAACCTCGATATTATAGGTACATTTAATTTTTAATGAAATATTTGGATATTTCTATGGAAGTTTGACGAATTGTTCTTTTTACAAACATAGAATTAAATTAGGTTTAGATTTTATCTATAATGTATTTGACCCACAACATTGATGTAAATCAGCTGAAATATTTAATTTTAGTTTTAAAAATTAAGTGAAATTTCGGACATTTTTAAAACTATCTTCTATAAATATAAATTTAACAGAATGACTTTGGTGTTTCTCTAAAAACTTTATTTTCGCTGTAAGCCTGATACTTGGCAAAGACACGCTTTTATAATATAAAGGATTACTTTAATACGCATTTTTTTGTTTCTATTGTTGGATCTTTTCCTCTATAGAATGTTTTTGTGGGAGATTTTTATTGAATAACGCGCTTAAAAATTAGATTATTTTTCAATAATACTTCGTTAAAGTTCTTTTAAATTATTTTGTCATTTTTAAGCACATAAACAACAAATATGCAAATATTTTAACTATATATATATAATATTTAAAGTTACCTACTTATAATTAGTATGTAATAGGTATGTACATTTTTAGAACTACAACGAACTCTTAGTTGTTTTTGAATATTATATAAAAAAAAAATTACTTAGCTATTTTAATTTCATTTGCAAACACTCGTAAGATATTCGCAAGCACAAGAACGTAAACATAAACAAATTTTCATGGCGACTCAGGATCCTCTTTGCATATTATATGTTTAACGAGTACCTACTAGTGTAGCAAGTAGTGTACCTACTTTTAAAAATCTAAAAGTAAAATAAGCAAGAAATAAAATAAAGTTTATTCGTTCATTTATTTAAACGTAAAGAACTTAGCGATAAAAATGTTTAAAACGATGTCGTCGTTAAATATAATCGCGCAATTTTGACAAAAATAAATTGTTTTAAATTGTTTACTGTTATTGTACGATATTATCATTTTTAATTATCGCACTTTTAAAAGCTCGTTAATTAGTAGGTACATATATTTATATACGTCGCAACAAAACCTACACATTTAAAATTAATGAAGACTAAATGGCAGCGTTAGGTGTACAACAGCTGTAGCATAATAGCTAATTGTAAAGATTTTTCTTGGCAGTTTGCCTAACTAATTCTGGCATTTTAGTACATAAGCTTCGACCTCCATTCGTATGTTCACGTGACAAAATGTCATTAAAAAACTGAATGAATGTTTCTATTTTGAGTTTCTTGGACACATTATGATATACCTACATAAATATGTAGGTATATATATACATTTAAACTGTTAGAATTTTTATACGGACAATGACGTCAATAAAAGGGATTCAAACGTTAAAACCAGAAATTATATTGCTAAATTCTAAGTGTAGGCCGTGCCGTTAGAGTTGATTAAATGGGCTTTAATTTAGGTAAAATGTCGAATAGTTTGCCTGTATTGTATTGTATCTGTATTCTGCTATTACGGCTATTGTCCTGGAATTATGTTGTTCTGAAGATTTATTGTCGAGACGCTTTCAAGCAAAAATTTTAAACGTCTGTTGCTGTTACTGTTGTTAGAAGTTAGCTATAAACTTACAAAGAGCCTTCCGAATGGTAATTAATTTCAAATAAAATATTTTAATTATTTCGTTTCAAATTTCGTGGTACTTAGTATTCAACCGTAAGATGTAATCTCGACTAGAATATTTACGCAAGTAGGCACGTGTTGTAGTAAAAATAAGTAAAGATGTTGTTTTAGAAAATATTAAAACAAGATACTTATTATTTTATATGTATTTAACTAACAAAATTGGGATTCGGCGAGTTACATTAAACTATTTTAACGGTGATGGGACAGTAAGAGGTGATTCATTTCTTAAAATGTTTTGTAAAAAGATTTTTATGCATATTAACTCGTTGTTAGATATACGTTACAAATAGTATTCTCGACAACATGAAGCAACCGTATCACGAGTGGTTACATCACTTTTTTTCAGTAATTAAAATGATGTCCAACTTGGTGTCACGACAGCTTGCTATCTTAACTGGCATTTAAAATAACAATAAATGACAGCTATGACGAACTTTTTAAAAAAAGACGTCGGCCCCGAAAACTCGCATAAAAAAGAACTAGATCCAAATCGCTTTAAAGGTTTGGATGTTGTAGCATGCTTAAAAATTTAGTAAACTTCACAAATCGGCGTGCCATTTATGTATGGTACCTATTAAGAAAACTTAAAGGATGAGTAGAGATAAGGGTCAGTTTATATACAATCTCTTTTAAGAAGACTTTTAAAGTTAAAACTAAAGATACCTCGAATCTGCCCAATTTTAACTCAAAAATGGCTTTCGCAACAACCGAAAATAAAATTTGTAAAATTCACGCTTCCGAGAAAAATATTAAATTAATAAAGCAATTAAAGGTTTGAAAAAAAATCCAGCGTATATATAAACTGCGCCAGTCGAACATTTTTAAACTTTTACGGAATACTTTAGGATCGAAAATCAGTTGTCTTTTGTCTAGAGTATTAATTAAACCGTCCGCTCCTTTTTATTAGCCAAGATCGAGAAAACATTAAAGGGTGCTATTCGGAATAGCCCGAGAGTGCAGTTGTGGCACTTGAAGGAGAAGTGGACGCCCTATCATAAAATGCGCGGAAAAACTGCTTCCAATAGCGCTTTTGACAATTTTAACGATGCACAGAGGCATAAAGTGCTTATAGGCTAAAAATATGTAATAAATGGTTTTACAATGACCTGGTTTTTTACTTTTGAACTCTTATTCTTGCATATAAATTGTATATATGTATATGGGTACCTAATTTAAATATGTATAAGTACTTCTAACTTTGATACGTACTTATTTTATATGCATATACGTGCAATTTAACAAAATATCTAAATATATATTAATATTAATTAATAAAAACATTACTTAATAACAATAACTAAAACTACTTAATAACAATAACTAAGTAACTATAAAAATAAAAGACAAATATTTAGTTTGTGTAATCTACAATATTGATTGGTAATATTAATTGAAATAAATACTCGCCTGCTTATTAATTAATATTGAAAATCGCAAAATAACACGGTTTGTGTTTTTGTTACATTTAGAAAGTTTATCGTACGTGCACCCTTAAAAATAATGGGTATGGTAATTAGAGAATATAAAATAAATTTTAGCGACCGTTTTAATTTTGCATGGCATTAAATCTAAAAGGAATGTTTGCGCAATAACATTTACCCACCTGCCCATCTATGTACATAAAAAAATATTTTCTAATATTGCTTTAATTGGAACTACTTAATCGAATTCTAAAATATTTCATAACTTCAAATTAACGGTATAGTAAATCGATGCATATTCATAAATTTAAAATACCACGGAATTGATTATACCAATATATAGCTTATCCAAACCTATATGTTGTTCACGTCATCAACAAAAAGTTACTAAATTTAATATTTGTTTAAGTAAATAACGAATTATTTTAATATGAAAATGTTTAATCTTATTAATTACCTACTTTTATAAAATAAGCACAATTTTAAACACTTTTAAGCCGGCTGCCGACTACGAACGATAATATATATTATATTTTAGTCTGCAGATACAGAACGTCCCCGAATGGGGTTACAACGAGCACAATTTTCCCTGCTTACGATTTCAAACCTCCGAAATTGTTTTTACTTTTCACATAAGTTTTACCGTTAATTAGTTACTCGCTTTTTTTTCTGGAATTTTTGGACTTTAAATAAGATGAGATGGTGTTAATTCAATAGTTAATTTAATAGTTTCTTAAAAAAAATGACGTATTTGTGATATCCTAGGTAAATTATATTTGGAATAATAACATTTATTTTGAGTAGGTATTGAAATTCAACGTCCAAACGTCTAATTCAAGTCTGATTCATTAAAAAAAATTGAGTTCTTTAGACTCTTTATACTTCTCTTTACAAGTGGCGTATTATATAAAAGACTACCTTTTGAACTCAATTTTTTGCTACCTACTACAACGAATAACATTCGTTTTATTAAAAATTACTGATATCTTCAAGTGCTCCATCGGAGATTTGAATATTTGTGGTTGAAAAGTTGCACAAGTAATAAGCTAATATTTATACAAATTAATATCGTTTTTAATCTAAAGGTTTTCTTAAAAGCTCGAGCGAGGCTACTCTTATCGTTAGTACTTACCTATAACTTCAGAAAACTTTATGCGATGTGATGATTTCATCTCCATGAGGTCCAAATATTTGTTAAATTGTATTTCTCAGAAAAACTATAGTGCAATAGATAGTGATTATAATTAATTATAATTTATTTATATGCCTCTTCAAATCTGTCGGTCTGTGCCTACGACTATAATATTTTAAGTAATTAATGTTTATTATATAGTTAAAAATTATGGTAAATTTTGTTCAAATTGCCGTTTATTTAGTTGTTTTTTTTAATTTGTATCTAACCCCCCAAAACAGCGTATTTCGTTGAACCGATTCCGCTGAACCGAAACACTAGGTATCTACTTAATTTCTTGTTTACTATTAATTATAGTTGGGTCAAAATTTGAAAACTTTAGCATAAATATTGAGTTTTGGTCAGCTTTTAAGGCAATCTACCTCATTGCGCGTCTGCAACTAAACATGCTTCAGCACGTTGTTGGATTGTTCGAACCGAGTTTTGAAATTAAATTTAAGTAGACCTATTGGATTTACACATTTAAAATCAAAAATAAACACTATCATATTTATAATAGCCCCATTTTACCTTACTTTTCAACTTTTTTAAAGTCGCGATGACTGTAGAAAAGTGTTGGTCTAATCGAAAAATCATAAAAGTTACTTTTTATTCAGTTTTTATTATATACCTAATATTATACTACTTTCCGTATGCGCGAATTTCGAAACACTCTGTATATTTGCAATAATAATAAATGCAACCAATAAATATGAGTTAATCGTTTGAACAGCCAAGTCATTTGCCCCACACTGAACCAACATAATTCATCATTATGCAAAATAACAAACGCCAGATATTTTAGGCTTCATTTCACTTGATACACTTCATTAACTTTTCCTTGTAATCGCTGCGCTTTAAATTATTAAGAAAAAAATCAGTTTCTCTTAAAAGAATTCTTTCGTCGCTTTTAACTACATACCTGGAAAAATTATTAAAAAAAAAAGAACGATAATTTCTTTGAAGGCTTCGTACCAGCACCACTAGATTTTATTATAAGTACCTATATAAAAATACCTACAATACGAAAATTTATTTACGTTTTTATTGGATAGAAATAATTAATTTTCTAAACTTATAAATTGTTTCAAATAAAGATGTAACGTTCCTACATATTTTACTTTTAAGAAATGATGTCACGTTTTAAATTAGTTTTAACATTTTAACACCTCCGTCAAATAAGTGGCTTCAGATATAATTTTTTACTTCGCTTTTCCTGTTAGAATATTCAAGATTTCTATGCTAGCGTTTCAGTTTAAAATGTATTCCGGGATTAAAGCTGGAACAGCCAAGTTGACAAAAAGTATTCTCGTTCCGCTATTATTTATTACCTCGTTTTGTACGCCTTACTCTAAGAAGACTTATAAAGAGCTTTCTTGCAAGATTTAGTTACATGTGCTTAAATCGTCGTAAGAGGAGAACCGATCGTTTCGACTTCTCGATAAAACTTCGACAGCCATCAACTATATTTTTAAAGTTCAATTTACCGGCTCAAATTTATGTTTTTAATATGATCTTACAGCTTGCTCGCTAATGCCTTCTAAATACAAATTTTAATAGAAGCGCTTAAGAAAATGCAGTTAACTCTACACGGTGCCTACAGAGATTAAAATTTTTGTTTAAGACAAATTAGCTTGTGAAGGTATTTTACAGTACTTAACGGTTCATGTGAGTAAATATTGCCAATAGACAATTAAGGATATATGAAAAGTGCATATATTTTAAATCGGTAGTAAATGAAACCTTTCCTTGAAACCAAACCCAGTTCTGTGTAGATCAAGTTTCACAACCCGATTAATAGCTTATAGATATCGATGGCTTTTTGTCACAACATCTAACAATAAGTCAAAGGCACAATTTACTAATGTGAGGTAAAAAAGTTAATTTTTGTTTAGCGTAATACGGAAGTTTGTTACTTTATGCTTCCTAACTGTATGTTTAAAAATAAAAACGCATTTAACCATTAATTGATTTAAAAGTTAACACACCCAGAACGTGGACGTAGTAAGACTTTCCAAATGACTAATTCTGTACAATAGTACAGAAGACATTAATAACAATAAGTTAAAGTACGTGTCTTGTGACCTAAATTGTGGGGCACCTACTAGTTAAAATATACAGTAAAAAGCAATCAAATCGCGCAATCGATGCAGACAATTAATATGCAACCACCAAAATTTAATGTGAACGAAAACCACACCGTCAACAATTGGTAAAAGTTCAATTAAGCTTTGAAATTTATATTGCAGCAATGCGGCTGATAGAATACGAAAAACAAAAATGTAATTTATTATACTACATTGATTTGGAGACAGAAAAGTTATAGGTAATATACGCCATACATTCGAGGTAAAAGGAAATAATGTACATAGGTAAATTAATAATATTATACACCGTATTGCTCAAAACATTTGCGAAACTACTATTTTAAACCTAAAAAGTAAACGCCGCCTACGACCGGCGCAAAATTACAAAAACTAAAACCGATAGATGCCTACGTAACTGAATTGAAATCCTTAGCAGCAACATATGATTTTGGGAAATTAAAAGAGAATCTGATTAAGGACAGAATAACGCGCGGACACGAAAATGACAGAGTCAAAGAAACACTATTAACCGAACTAATCAAACGCCATCGTGGTGCTTAGAAATTTGTAGAAAACACGATTGAGAGACTTGACGGAAAAGTGGTACAAGTGACAATTGAGTTTACGTGCGATACTTAATTTTAAACTTAATGTACAATTACTAAAGATATTTCTAAGTAATTCTTTTTTAACGGCATACGTATAGCTGTCGTGTTTTTTCTATAATCTGTATTATTTTGAGCAATTTCCACTTCGCAATTCTCATTATACTTAACAAATGTCACTTGTACCACTTTTCCTCTCAGCCCCTCAATTACCAGAAATCAAGAGGAAAACAAAAATTGTAGAAATAAACCGTCGACAATAAAATGAAAGAGGAGCTTTTTATTATTCCACTGATTTCCATTGATTTTCACGTATGTACTTCCGGGGTTCTACTGTTACACAAGATGTTTCGTTGACGACGGAACAGCCGGTTCAAGTTGATAAAAGACCTCAATGCCCATCAATTTGACCCCCATATATGTTGCGCAAAATTTCTTAGTTTGAAAGTTATTTAGGTTTTAACGTGCTTTTAGCTAAACTCCGGTTTTGCCCGTAAATTTCGTCATTCTCCTTAAATTATTACTAAAAATAAAAAGATGACATCTACAACTTATCTCACTTTTCAAATAACGTTTTCCATTAAAATTTAAAAAAAGGGATTTTCGCCTTTTTCACTTTGCACACAATTTTCAATGCGTAGTCGTGGGGCTTGACTCGATGTTTATAGGGTTGATTGCCAGTAAAGTAAAGAAGTTCTTAAGATGAATACTAATTTTTTTATATCTTTTTATTTTTCGCTAGAGTATCGTAAAGTTAAAGAATAATATTTGCTCTAATACATTTTTAAAGGTTATACTTTTGTCGCAATAATTTTGGTTCGCATAAAAAAATAGATTATCTCGGATGATAGGCCAATTATTGGGCTGCGATCGTAAAAAAATCATGGCACTAGTAAATGGTAATAGGAAATTTATGGGCAAAATCGGAGTTTAGCTAAAAATACATAGAACCTAAATAAATTCTAAACTAACAAATTTCTTTTACCAAAAACTTTCATCAACCTGAGCCGGCTGGTCCGACCTAGATGCAACATCCTGTATATGCGAAAGTACGCACAGCGAATTACCATAAGCATGCACGTAAGCAAATACATAAAGCAAATTTCCAACGTCGAATGTTGCGAATTAAGACCATCGATTTATAAACAATATGTCACTCGTAACGATGATAATCGCTTATATTCCACGTTTCGTGCACACACGTGTAACAAGTTATCTATAAATCGATGATAATAATTAGTTTCCGGTGAACCTAATTCGCAACGTTCAACGTTGGAATCGGCCCGCGTGATTTTGCCCTCAGTTTGAACAAAATATCGCGGTTAAGCAGTTTTGCTTAATACGTAGATGGTATTTATAGTTGTCTTTATC
The DNA here is from genome assembly GCA_036326145.1 of Rhagophthalmus giganteus. Lineage (NCBI taxonomy): Eukaryota > Metazoa > Arthropoda > Insecta > Coleoptera > Rhagophthalmidae > Rhagophthalmus > Rhagophthalmus giganteus. The sequence continues at coordinate 55,794,280 of JARFJA010000001.1, forward strand.
TTGAGAATTTTCTTAAGTCACGATTTTTTCTTAAAAACGATTGTTATTGCTACGGAAACGCATATCTTAAGGAAATACTCGAGGTAAGGAACGACAATAAGTACCACCCTAAGTTTTGAACTTGACGTCTTGATGATTTAACGTCGCCAAAAAATAAAAATATGTTAATAAAAATTATGAAAACTTACAATTAGTTCCGTTTTTCTATTGAAAATAAAATTAGTTTTTGGTTAACAATCGTTTCTGATCGACTTAAAAAACCATTTAAAAGACGTAAGTTTATTTGTTAACAAATCGTAAACTATAACTAGATTTAATAACAATTTACCTAAAAATAATTCAATACTATAAGTAGAACATTTAAATAAATATCGTAGCAATATTTCCTAAAGCTATTGTTGAAGTAGGTGCTTACGTGTTAACATTTTCCTAGATGTACTCGTCTACTTACAAAAAAAATTATAATTGCATGTATTATTATGATCAAAATAATACAATTACGCATTCGACAACATCTTCTTTAACGAATAAAAATTAAAGGAAACCCAAAAAAAAACAAATTCCTAATTAAAACTTCAGGACAACGCGAAAACAATTCGTCTTATTGTTTTCACAACCTTGTGAATAAGATCTATTGTAATAGATTTCAATGGCATAGTAATGTGCTTCCAGTATAATTGTTCTGCCGACCGCAATCCACTTAAATTGATTAGGCCTTAATTTTCTTGAAGCACCTCGTTTAAGTAACAAACGAGGAAATGGCTTTAGAAACCTCGATAATAATTGGAGTAGGTATGTGAAACACAGTACCTAATATATAAACAGGACCTGTGCAACCTTGGCTAACAACGGAAATAGAAGATGTTTATTTATATGTTATAATGTAGTAAAATGTAAACAAGGCTCTAAATTCACCATCTTCAAAGAAACAGCCGTGCCGAAATTAATTGACGGTTAAGATATACAAACGTTAAATTAAAAAATTGTTTCAGAACTTCTGTAATTTTACAAAAAATTCAACGTACTCATGTTATAATTAAATACCTACACGTCGTAATCCTTTTGATAAGAAAACAGACTCGTTTCTTTATATAAAGAAACGGGTTCCGTTACGACAGTCGTTGAAAGATTAATTTTGTTCAAGTATATCTAGTTCGGAAATTGACAGATTTCGAGCACCTTTCGTTTGTGTTTTGTAGAAGATAAAGCTACTCTTTTTGACGCCCCTTTCGCCACTATATCTTAATTGGTTGAAACTTCAGATTAAAGAGAACGTAAGCTGTATTATCTTCTGTTATTGAAGAAAGAATTTTGAAAGGGTGAATCTAATCGATTCCTCGGGTGGAACGGGTTCGGAATTCCGCCTGAAGTATTCCGATAACAAAATAATAAAAATAACACGACCAAAATATAAGGTTAATATTTGTAATTTTGAGATTTTTTACGAAATTAATTTTTGCTGTAAATGAACTGTGGATAATTAACTTTTTTTTTTAAATTATGAATAACAAATGAACTCGGTCCTATAAGTGAACGTCGTTACTGACGTAAAAAAAAGGAGGCCTAGCAGCATTAAATTATTAAATTCGAGGCATCAAATTATAATACACATGTTTAAAAAGCGTTACACGTAGTAAATATTATGTAAAATATTTAATGAATACCTCGTTAGTATAGTGAAACCTCTATAATGTGGACATCGTCGGGGCCACAAAAAGTGTCAACGTTAGGGAGGTATCCATGGTGTAGAGATGTTTTATTACTTTAACAAAATACGTATGTGTATTAAATTGTATAGATATATCGACTTTATTTAGTTAGATAAAGCATCGGTATATTATGCGTATCGATAAAAAAAATACATCTTTTACATCTAAATGTAAAAGAATAAATACACCTAATATTGATAATAAACTTTAATTTAAAAACAATTAATATACACAATATGTAGATATATTTACATACACAATTAATTTCTAAATATTATTTGAAAAAATCGCTTTCCTTTTAATTACCTAAAAGTATTATATGTAACACGGCAACATAAACACAACGCTTGTCAATTTCTCAATATTTTTATTCATAAGAAAGGTTTTTAATGCTCGAGTTATTGAATAGAGCTTTCTGTAGATTATTGATTTTGGTGCAACCTGCAGTTTATTCGATACCATCGTCTGAAAAATCACGACGTATCTTATCCACATAAAAGAGGTGTTGTTTATGTTAATTCTTATAGGATTGAGCTGGGACATTCAAAAGTGAACATATTATAGAGGTGTCAAAATTGCTAACAATAAAAAAGTTAAGTTATCTGCTTTACCTCTTTATCTCAATTTATCAACAAGTTACCTCGGTAAATTGTTGACCAAGAGATTTTTTTATTTATTTACCTGAGCTTAATTAACGGTCTCTTATAACGTACTGTAATCATCCTGTATACATAAATTAAAAAGTAGCAGCTACTATAATAATTAAATTGTCAAGGTGTCCGCCGGGAAGGTATACTACTTTGTTTTGCCGCCATTTTGATAAACATTAGTCTTGATAGTTCATATTTGGCAGTCGTGAAGTAGACACGTGGCAAATTTATTATGGAAAAATATTCGATAAACCAACGTGTTTTAATCGTTAAAACATTTTATCAAAATCAATCATCGATTACTGTGACGATGAGAAAGTTACGTTATATCTTACGATATATTGTGGCCAAAGTTGTTCTTTGAAGACCAAGCTCCTGAGCACGGCGTCGAATTGAGGTTGATGGATTGTTTTGAACACTTTCTTGAGCAGCAGTAATGTTTTCAGCCGATCTTGCAGTACGTTGTGGTCCATGCTTGGGCCTATCACCTACAGACCCTCTTTCTTCGAAATCATTCACTACACGATAAATAGTGCGTTTTGTTGGCACGTTGTTTCTCCCAAAAATTTCACGTAACTTTCTCATCGTCACAGTAATCGATGATTGATTTTGATAAAATGTTTTAACGATTAAAACACGTTGGTTTATCGAATATTTTTCCATAATAAATTTGCCACGTGTCTACTTCACGACTGCCAAATATGAACTATCAAGACTAATGTTTACCAAAATGGCGGCAAAACAAAGTAGTATACCTTCCCGGCGGACACCTTGTATTTAATTGATTATTAGTAGCAATCAATACCAATTTATTTGCCGACCTAACAATTATTTTTTTATCTATGTACTTATCTAATTCTAACACTATAGGTATATTTGAATAAATTATGCTTAAATTTTTTATCGACTCAAGTCGAAGATTGAGTTAAGTTAAAATTTAATTTTAAACGTAATTCGTAGGTAAATACGCGGTCGAATGATAAAAATTTTTAAATTTTCGATGTAGATCGAGTAAATAAAAGTTAGATAGGTGGGTATTTCAATTTTTAAAGCCGAATCGAAAAAGCTCGTTAGCCAATCGAGGCAGATTTCTTAACTTCGGAATTGTCAAGAAAACTACGTTAGGTAAACGATAAACTTATGCAGTATAGCAACCGAAACGGGCAAATACCTTAGATGAAACCCCGTGGAGCTGTAACTTCATCTATAACGTAGTTATAGGGGTTTGTGCCAACTCACGAATTCACTCACGGCGGAACGTCCAGTGCAATGATTACATTTACATAATCCCCTTAGCCGGCCGCCCGCCATCATGGAAGTGTGTTTATTTATTACCCAGAGAGGCTGCTGCTTCATCTCCATGTTCACTTTTGTCCAGAGAGAATCGGAAATGTAATTTGTTTTGGACGACGAATATAATTTCGATGTTTACACAAAATTCCTATTGTTATACGTCGTACCTGCTCTATCTTTAATATATGCAGTTTAACGTTTATTTTAGTAACGTGAACGCTTCGCGAATTAAAAAATAAATTTAGAAAGAAATTTTATTTGATGCGTCACCTTAAGATCTCGATAACTTTAATTTTTTTTTTTCGAATTTAACTATTTACCTAACCTAGTTTATTTTTTAATATGATCTAAATTCGATATCGTGTAATCTTGCGTAATTTTATTTCAATAGAAAAATGCAAACGCCATGATTATTTCAGACGTCAGTTTCCATAGCCGATCGCCTTTGAGCCTAAGCTCTACAAACGAAGAGTACGAAGTAATTCCACTTTGACCTGCCTAAAGGCACGGATACGGCAAATTGACTTCTTTATGATGATATTTCCGGTTGTTTTGGAAATTGTTCTTTAAATCTGCTTTTCTTGCTGAATCACAATACGAAATTGGCCAATTTCATATCATACACGACGATTTAGAATAACGTTACGAAGAACGGGGCCTATATTCGTGTTCTCTTGATGAGTATCATTTCCGCGAATCTCACGTAATTACCTATATATTTAGTTTCGATGATATATACCTTATATAAAAAGCTTCAAATAAAATAAAATAAAAGAACGGTTTAATAAAAATGCCTTGCGAATTATTTTACCCCAAGCGGAAAATCAGGTACCTACACACACACGCACACAGATATATATATATATATATATATATATATATATATATATAAGCATTACATAAAATTGCACGCAAAATCTATTGAAATATCGAAATGACTTTACATTCCATAAATATACAATTTCAATAAGCAACCAGAAATAGAAATTTAAACCGCAAAAAAATAATCGTGTCGATGCTTTGCGTCTCGCTCTGCTTTACATACAAACGCATATAAAAGAATACATAAGCCGAAAGTTCGGATAAATATTTTTGAAACCAAAAATAAATTGCATTGTATTATCCAAACAGATCGGCATTTTTCATAGATTCGTTTGTTTCGTATTACGATCCAAATAAATAACTGTTCTGAAAAATCAACATTTTTGATTACTGCAAACTGGCAAAGTCAACATAAAATGAAAAATTGTTTAGGTAAATACTTATTTAAAAATTCAGATGAAAAACTTCAATAAAAATTCTATAGATTAATATTTTAAATAGAATTTTATGAATTTTTTAAACAGTTTTTAATATCCACAGCATGAATAATAATTTAAATTAATAATTTTTAATTTGCATTTAAATAACTGGATAGCGTTATTGATTTTACTTATACTACCTACTATTATTATCCTTATTGAAAGTTGAATAATAATGAGGATTACTTTACTATTTATCACATTTCCATTTTAAATTATAGGTTCACTGTGAAAAGCTATTAGGTGGATTAAACAATTTAAAAATGTCCTAATTTTTTAAACTAAATCTATTGTAGATGTAGGTATAATTATAGTGCAAATTCTAAGATATACATAGGTATACAGTGTGTGACTTCAAATTTGTAAGCTATAAACGAATTAACTAAATCTAACTGCCATTCCCGGGATTAAAATAAAAAAAGCTTTAATATTTTCCAACATGACATGAGGGTTGTCAAATATTATCGTACAATGATAAACTGTTGAGTAGGTATCTTATAAAATTTTTGATAAAATTTTCCTTTGATGATATCTTTCATTATGGGAGTGAATAAGATCAACTTGTATGAACACTTCACATCATCCCATTTGAATTTTCTAACATATTTTTCACGCATTCGCATAAATCTATATGTTTATGGAAGCTTAAAAACATCATTATTTATCTAGGTGTTTAATTTAAATAAAATGTGGATTTTACATGAATAATAGTATTTGAGTATATATTGGCAAAAACATTGGCTTTTAACGAATGGGTACAATAGATTACAAAAAGGGATCAGTAAAAATAGCTATATACAGTGGAACCCCGTTTATCCCAGGTTCGATTAACCGAGCGTCCGTATTAACCGAGCCAATTAGAGAGAGGTTTTGAGTTTTTGAGTGTTTGAAACCTCAGAACCAAGTTATACTTGTTTATACAAACTTGTTTTATTGATTTTGTAATACTGAGAATTAAAAAGTTTATCCTTTAAAAATTGCCGCTATTTCGAAAATCCAGACGTTTTCGAAAAAGAGCGAAATTATTTAAAATATATACCTACGTTTCTACAATTGAAGTGTTATAATCAATAAAATATTATTCTTATGGTTTTCCGAATTTCTGGATATATGAATTTATGATTAAAAAATCAAAATTAAAACTGTTTGATACAAAATGGCGAATGTAACGTCACAAAATATGTATAATTCGGTTAAAAAGTAAATTTCAAAATTAAATAATTCCCAAAATGGTCTTTGTTTTCGCTTGTGAACAAATCACCTACTATTAGAAGAACTCTTCACAATTAGCATTTTATCCACCTACTATTCTTTTTCAATCTTCGCCATTTTCCAGATGATTTTCCTTTAATTCTTTGAAAACGTTCTTTCGTGGGGTGGTTTTTAGACGCATTGTATTCGATTTTTTATATGTTGCATTGCAATTTGGGACCGCGACCACGACAAAATAGCGTTAGGGCCATTTCACGCGTAACCGACTGTCGGATAAAAGGCGCCGTTTAGCGATAGCAGGTTGCCACGCTGTGCTTTCCACTGACGGCCTTGCCGACAGGCGATGCTATTTTAGAAATCGGATATTAAAAAATTACTTAAGCGTGTTCCTAATTTTATTTGGAAATAATTTCCATTTCGAGTACAAAACTCGTCAATGCATACCTACTTATTATAAATTAAATCTTCTAAATTTCAGAGCACTTCGTATTTTTACGTATCTACCTAGTCGATACTTATTACAATTTAAATTTTCAATTTTAAAGTAAAGTCAAATATCTCTGCTGAAGGAAAAAATACAAAATCTATTGCACACCAACAACAAATTACGAACAAAACACAGAGTAAATATACGAAATAGGCTTGAACGAACAAAAACAAATTACGTATTCGTCGGAAACTGTCTAAAACAGAATCATTTTGTAATTCGTGTTGGCAAAAATTCGCGGATTGACGTCAAAAGACCAAAAGTTCATATTTTATTTATTGAATGTCAGTTTGAAACCAAAAATGCGAACTACTATTGAACATGTCTGCTAAAAGACATAATACGAACTCTAGTTCACACCAGCAACAGTCTGTAATTTGTTGTTGAAATGTTTGAAAAAAATTCAGTCTGTCGCCAAAGAACCAAGTTCGTGTTTTGTTTGTTGAATTCCGTTTGGTGCGTGCCCGGCTTTACACCGAATAGTGGGGGTATGTTTCACTTATAGGTACGTAGATAATTCTCTACACGAACAAAATTCGTTGCCTATAAATTAAATTGATAAATTTCTTATATAGGTACCTACCTAATTTGTATGATTTAGACTGCGAAGTTAGAATTTCTTAATAAAGTTATAAGTTTACACAATCAAATAGCCCGAAGGGTTCCGAAAATTTACAGGATAAGTTCAGTGTTAGTAAGAGAATATAATATAATGCATTACAGCATCTTAGCATGTAACTTGCTAAAGAATAGTTCTAGATAGTCCAACAAACTTTAAAGCACTTTGGGAATAATTAAGGAAATTACGACCATCAATCAATAATTGAAAGCAGTACAAAAACAATACGTCCGGATTTTAACTACCGAAACGCCAAAAACAAAACAAATAAATATATTTGTAATAAGATCTCTAAAGTTACGTTCCGTTGTAGTCGGGCAATTAATTAACGTTGTCCAAATTTAATTCCGACGGGCACTTGCAGTTTTCCCTTTCTTAAACATGATTCGGACGAGACCGACTACATTAGCACGTATAGGTAGTGAAGAGTAAAATCCTCCATAAGCTATTCTGCGAGTGACAATATGCAATCCGGGCATTCTGTGTAAAATGGGTAGCTTCTAAGATTCCGTTGTCGTACTAATTAAGAAGGCGTTTACGTCTTCTCGTAGTTTCAGACAGGTGTGTTAATAAGGTTGGCGAGTTAGCGAGTATAGTTGTTATAATGTAAGGCCGAAGTTAAAATATTCGGTAATAAATTTTTTCATATTTAACACATTATATGTGGGTTAAAGACCATAAAATGTTTAACTTTACTACCGATAAACACATAATGCGATTCCGATAGTTTGCTTTCAGTAAACAGAAGTAAATATCTAAACTCCGATGCTGCTTACCCTGCGCAAACATTGATGACTCAAAGTAGATCGAGCATCTTCAAAGTGTAATTTTATAACTTATAACTTAACCATGCCAAAATACACTTATGTTGGTAAACAATAAGATACCTATGTATTTAAATTAATGATGACGTTTAAATTCCTTCCTCTTACCTACTTGCAAGTGCAATTTTTTGCAATCTAATTTATTATAATTCTGAATCAATATATTTTTTTAATGAAATCGCTCGCCTATATATATATATATATATATATATATATATATATATATATATATATATAATTGAACCCTAAAAACTGCCTTTTTTCATTTTTTCCAAATTTGCACTCAAAAAATCGTAGACAGGGATGAAAGTCGGGCTTTATTTTTTCAAAGGCGTGGTTAAGTATAGTAAACCTAGTTTCATAAAAAAGTCCGAGTATTTGATCCCTTTATATTTAAAATGACCTTCAAACAACGACTTTTGTCATATTTATAACCTATACACATATTATCTATCAAAATTTACATCGGATAAATTTCATAACCGATGCGGAAATTCGGCGAGTTTACCTACAGTAATAAAGAGAAATGCTTCGTGCAAATTATTAATTAAAACCAGGACATAATCCTCTACAATATCGTACGCCTCATGTTGGTTCGCAGTTGATATAAGGGAAAACTTAAAGCATAAAAACTTTGAAATTGCTGTGACCGAACAAACATAATGCTTGGCCCTTTAATAGCTCGTTAACCGACGGCGACGGCGACGTTCCAATTTCTCTAGTTGTCTATATTCTATTCCGAGAGAATAGAAAATTATAAAGCGATCGTTAAAATCGCGAAATATTGACGTTTTCGATTTATACGGGAACCAAAACTAGGTCAAATTTCGGTTAAACTTCTTGCAATTTAAATTTGAATCTCCAAAAGTACGGCCACTCCTAACGAACCTCTTTAGGCAAAATGCAAAATAACCATTAACAGATAAAATATGAATATTTAACCAGTCGTGTGAAATTTCGAAAATAATAATAAATGCATCGAAAACGTCGAACTTTAGCTATTTAAAACTCGCAAGACGTAATTTAAGTTCATAACGGTTATCGCGAGTTAGCTTCGCGTGTTTGTGAAACTTAATAATGGAAAATTTGAGGTCGTGGTTGACCCTAGACACGTCAAAACTTTGTAACAGAACCATTTGCTTTTGCGGTGCCACGACGAAACATTTTCTACATCATATAAGGCCATGATGACCATCTGTTCCATGCAAATTTATAATTATACTCGTCGACTCGGCCATTGTATTAAAGAAATCTAGATTTCCGCAATAACATAATATATTTCGGAGATTAAAATTTAAATTGTACGCTTGACGGAAATTAATTAAAACAGATATTAAAATAACCCTTTTACGCAACTTTAAAATAAATGCAAAACTCTAGAGAGAGATTTTCTGATTAATTTCAGGCAACGTTTTTATGAAATTTACGGAACTCTTTAAATTCGACTTTTCACGATTTTAAATTAATTTTTCTTACGCATTTGAATAAGTTGCGTAATTTCTTATTTGCTTCAAAATTTAATAACTATAAGGGCCATTCCACGTCAAATCGTCCAATCGTGGTTGCCCGACCATCTTGAATTTTTTTGAAATTTTTACCACAGTTAGGCCCTAATAGAGTGAGCAGTCGAAAATAACCTTAAAATTTTTTTTTAACTTTCATCGACTTGAATCTATACCTGTTTATATCGACCGCTGCCCGGCGCAGCGCGCTGAATTCGGTGCTCGTAAGGGTTACAAAAATGGCGTATAAAATATTTTATAATGCATATACCTATAACATTCTAGTTTAAATAAATAGTACCTACTTAAAAACATTTTTCTTTATATGATTAAAATGGAGTTATTTTAAGTTATAAATATGACAAAAGTCGTTGTTTGAAGGTCATTTTAAATATAAAGGGATCAAATACTCGGACTTTTTTATAAAACTAGGTTTACTATACTTAACCACGCCTTTGAAAAAATAAAGCCCGACTTTCATCCCCTGTCTACGATTTTTTGAGTGCAAATTTTGAAAAAATGAAAAAAGGCAGTTTTTAGGGTTCAATTATATATATATATATATATATATATATATATAAGGAGTAGGTGATGCAAAGCTTTTGCTTTTACCATTTAGTGACTATATTATTATAGTTTACGGCCTGTGAGTTTATTGCTTCAGTGAGTTTTCAATTTCGCAGATGTTAAAAGTTGCAAGCTCTGCAAAAATTGAACAAATAACTAGATACCTAGTTTTTTTTTGTTTTTTTTTATGTTAATGACTGCGCTCCTTGGTTATTCGCACATTTATTCATTTATGTTCCCCAGGAGAATCACTCTTATATACTTTAACACCGGTGCTGCTAAAAATCCATGGTTGAAGCCAGATTCGAATCCGCGGCCTTAAGTGCACTAGAACGCTGGACGAGAGCCCCGCCCTCTAATCCACCACGGCTCGAAATACCTAAGTTATATCTATTTAGTTTAAAACATATTTTGTGTTATTATTTAAATTTGGAGAGTTATTTTGGCATAACTGATAACAAATCCCGATAAATATCACGATGACTACCTACTTTAAAAAATATCGATTTATTATCCATTAGAGGAAAGTCACCTAATATGGGGTACCTCGTTATTGTTTGTTTAAACTATTGAAGTTCCATCTCTTCTTCTTTTTACTAAAATCTTTGTCTATTTAAACGCCTGTGAAATAATTACATATATAAATCTGGTATATCGACAACATTTTATCCATAACGTATTTTTGTGTCAATTGTGTTTTTATAGTGGTGTCGTTGTTACGTCTAAACGAAGGCTAAAAGTGATATTTATCAATTATTGTTTTTGATTATTTAAAAAGCACATGCAGTCAGTAGTAAAGGTAGTTGCCAAAAAAGCTTTAAAAAGCTTCAAACTTCTAGGGATGGTTTCTTTGATTTTTTGTAAGTATTGTAAATACAGGATTTTTTTTTCGATTCACCTAAATTGTTTTAACGGAATTGTTATCTTGCCAAAATGTAACATGAAAGAGAGTAGGTAAACAAGTCATCTGGTAAACATCTGGAAATGTATTTTTTATGATAAAATCTATAAAACAATAAATCGTCGAAGTTCTGGAAAACATTAGTACATCACGACGCGACGTTAGATTATGCTTTCCGAAGAATTACCTACCTATATAGTAGGTACAAAATTTTAATTAAAAAACGCAAATATTAACTTTCGCGTAAAAATTACAAAGTAGACAGAATTAAAGAAAAACTCAATATAATCAAATATGTATTTTTCACAATAATATTATTATGTATAGGTACGTTAATCAAGAAGCTGTTTTATAAATCTCTTCTAATAATAATTCATTCAAGTTTTCATTCATTTAATTTTTATTGAGCAGCTATCAATTTACTTAGCAGACAGTATATATTTTGATAAATGGAATGCATTAATCTCCCAGATTTACAAGGAAAAAAGCGTTTGAAAGGGAGTACAGAAAAATAAAAACGTTTTGCATAAGTACTAACAGCTACTTTAATTAATAGTAATAAATATATATTAAAAAATAAGGTCTCTTTTAAAGTATCATAAATTGAAACATAAGAGCGATCGAAATAATATATATATATATATATATATATATATATATATATATATATATATATATCCAAACAATCGACGACCTAATTTCCTGACATTTTTGAAATTGGGGATGAAGTTAAGAAATTGTAAAAGCTCTTCTAATTATCTCATACTACGTATATACGGAAGAACGAAACGATGACATTGTGCTTACACAGTTTAGAGAAGATTCGTATTTTAAAACGATAGCTTACGCAGAAGCTGGTTATGGACATTTAAAAAACTACCTATAATTTTAAATTACATTTAATCGGTTGCTACAAGGCTTAGATTACAACTATTGCAGTTCAAATTAACATCAAATAAATATTACCAACGCAATTTACACCGTCCAAACTAATTTTACAGTTAATAGAATTTCTAATCGCCATACAGTCCTGAAACAACGAAAATTCTCGACAAATTCGAAAAGAATTTTTAATGAACGTTTTTCTTACATAATATTTAATAAGTGCAGTCTAATATTTATCTGTATTTTTCAAATATTGAAGTTTAGACCGGTATTTCTCGACGTTTTATTTCGTTTTTTTTTTGTACCTAAAGTATTGTCTCTCAGAACTTTGACTTTAGTAATTAATATAGTAATTATATAAAAATATAGTAATTTTCAGATATTTAGGTCAAAGGGTTATGATAACATCATAGATATGGGTTATTTTTAATTTTGATTACAATATAAATTTTAAAAAGAATGTTTACCTTTTTAAAAACATGTTTTATTAGACAACAATTAACAATTATTAAAAAAATACATATTATCTATTGATACTTAGTTTGTAAAAATTAAGCGGCATTGCCCGTTGACTTAAAATTTAGCTTCGCAGGTATCAAACATTCAAATTACTAAAATGTAAAATTTTAGTCGTTTAGCCAACACCGAAAATTTTTATTTAAATTTTGTTAAAAATTATTTAAATAAACGTTTAATTTACGTAATTTATTTAATTTACGTTTTTATTTAATTTTTTTATTTAAATTTTATTTTATTCGGTACACATAATAATGGTAAATGTTTAATTATTAAAATTTTGAAAGTGGTAATATCACGAAAACGAATAAATTCGTTAATTTAACCATTTTGTTTTTTTCTATGATTTTTAAAATCTACAATAGGGAGAATTAGAATTAACTTATTGTATTTTAATAAAAATACAACGTGAAATGTTGCAAATAAATTATTTCTTTTATTTTCTAAAAATAAGGCGTTCCTTAACATTTGCCTAAATTGTCAGTCAAATAACAATTCCATCTCGAGTCAATCGATAAAAAAATATTTTTGAACCTTAAGACTTCAGATTTTTAAGATTTTTTATATATTCATTGTACAAGAAAACGAAAAGCCCAATATTTTAAATTGTTTGGGGTCGTAGTTTTTGAGCTGTTGATTTTAAAGAAGCAGAAATCGCACAAAAATGACATCTTTGACTCTTTAAAAAGTTGTAACTCAAAAACTATGTGACCTAGAGAGCTCAATTTGTTGTTAATCTTTTTTGTTTTTAATGAGCTTTAATTTGATATGCAACATGACTATGACATTTAAATTTTGTAATTTTTGAAGGCCCGAAAAAAGCATTTTTGTACGATTACTGCTTCTTTTAAAATTAATACCTCAAAAACTATGAGCTCAAAAAATCTGAAATTTGACAGCTTTTGTCAACTTTATTGGTATCTACTATCGTTGTGCCAAATATGATGAATTTCTGGGATGTCAATGTTCAGACCGCATTGGTTGATTTGACGTGGAATGGCGCTTACTGTACAAATTCGTTTTAAACATCAGTATTAAACTCACGTACCTACATTTTGAGAAGTTCATTATACAAATAAGCACAAGATATTTCAGAAAAAATGTGTAGGTACCTACCTACGAAAATGATTGAATATTTTCCGTAAAGTTCGAATACATTTACATTTAAATCGGAAATAGAATTTTATATTTAACGATAAGTTTTATACAACATACATACAGACATGTGTTACTGTTACTGAAAATTATCTTAAAAACACGCATTTATCGCAAACTTCGATTTATTTACTCGAATTATTCAAATGTGCATATTATAGAATTATGGTGATTTATTTAGTTTTACTTAAGTTCTTTTTATTGGTAAGAATTTTTGAATGAAATCATCAACTCCTAATCACTACCTTTCTTTCTTCGATACGTTTTAGTTCTTTGACGAACACCTACCTATACGTGTGTGTGCACTTGTAGTCGATTTTTCCAGATTTATTTTGATGATAAATAAATTTATTACTCTCTTGTGTGTGAGGTTTTGATAGTCTAACAAGTAAGTCGCATGCATTTTCTATTTTAATTGTTAACAATTTCGAAAATTTTTATTTCGAACTTAATCGATATCTACATTTACATTTAAAAATTAAATTAAGCGATACGTTACCTTAGGTTAAAATGATAGGTACATTTTTAACTAAAAAATTTATTTACTACTCGGCATATTTTAATTTCGGCATTTATTATTCGTTTGAAATATGTATGTACTTATAACTATTTACAAACCTATCTCGGGACTAGTTTAGCTGTTTCGATAATTATTTTAATTAATAGCTTACAATCTGAGTATTAATATTAGTACATTTTTCAAATTAATTTAAATTGGGTGATAATTTCGATCTTAGTACCCACTAAAATGTAAAAGTATAATCATTTTAATACCAGAAAAGTATCTTCGATCGTAATTTCATAAACGATAAAATAAATATAAACGGTTCCGAACGTGAAATAATAAATTTTTGACAGTGATATATAACGAGTAAAAAATAAAAATCGTCCATGTGTTATAAATATCCTACCGTTTTGTATAAATATGTATGATTTCAAAACATAATAAATCGTTTTACATGAGAATGTCGAGTTAAAATACATTTAATAAAAATACGGAAACGTTAGTACCGCAGAAAGCCCTTAAAAATATTTGCTCGAAACTTTCATACTGTATAGGTATATAATGCAAAAGCGATTTGAGTTCTACATACGCGGACTTTAATAACCGACATTGGGCCGGAGAAATAAAAGTTAAATCCCCTAAATCTGCATATTCCAACTCCAATAAGCCGTAAATGCAGATTTGCGAGCTCTCCTATTAAAATCGTTATATTCTGTTCTCTATATTTATCAAATAATTGGAATAATAGTAGATAAAGGTGGAGTCATTCAATTTTATAAATTAATAAAAATAGTTAACTTTGAATATAAGACTATAAAAAAAATAATAAATTCCGAAAATGTTTAAAAGGGTCATAAATGTCTTTTTTCCGAGACATTCTACTTAGCACAAAGATTTCGTAACACGAGTCGCGATGCGTTTTTCGCTAAAAAAAAGTATGTGAATTAATTTATCTGGCATTTAGTTTGTTGACTAGGTATCATCGGATTGATGTATATATATAAAATCCACGCCTAATGCTAACAACATGTCCAATTCTCACTGCTGGTTTTTGCCGATTAATTTTGATTATACAAATACCGATTTATTTTTAGTTCTTTATACAAATGCGCCGAATGGGATTTCCTGAATTCCATTAAAAAAAGCGGCGCAGCTGTTGATTTTAAGACGTAACTCGTTGTTATCAAATTTATTCGAAATGTTATATTATACTTCCGAAATCCTCTCCTAATTAGCGCGAAACATTGGGCGTAGAATATTAAGTTTATTAAAAAGCGAAATCTCGCTTATTAAATAAAAATTCCGAATTCTTTAAATTTCTCAAATAAAATAACCGCACATTTTATTAACTCAATCCCTTTGGCTGAAAACTTTCTAAAGCAATTTTCATCACGAGATATGCGGGGTTTTCGAAACTCAGGACAAAATAAATGCAATATATTATTTTGTGAAAAGTCTTAAGTGGAAAACACTCATCCGTTTCTCGCAATTCTGTTCCTGCTTCTTTGTTAAAGACTACCGAGGTTTTCATCAAAAGTTTTCCACACGCTGGAGGTTAGACGATTTAACATACGCTAAAATAGAAAGCAGAAGAGTGACGAAAAACAAACTGAGCCCTTTGCCAATTTTCTGAGAAAACTAGGTGAACAAAGGCAAAGTCGTGAGACCGTGAATTGTTTCTGTAAGTACTTAGTTGCCAGATGCGGGCCGTTAAAGTTCGACTCGATAAAAATCTTTATTTGGCCCTTTTGCTTTATTCAGATTTATATTTTTTCTTGTAAACGTCGACAGGATATATATTTGAAGCAGCTGTTGTTATATTACTAACAGTAAATATGGGAAATTAATATAAAAGATCGCGACAGATACTTATTACTTAAATTATTTTCGTAATTATACCTCGATTTTAATTAAAAGCGTATTTACCACGGGTATTAAATAATTTTCAAGTAGTAGGTATACAAACCGCATTTTATAATTTTATTAAAGCCACAAATTATAAATAATATTGATGCTTTCTAATATTTATAACCACGGCCTCTCTAAAACTATAGATAAATAATATAATTAATTTTAAGCTAAATTTTGATTTTGTGTTCCTACTTATGTAAGTTAGGTCGAATCCTATTTTCACGAATTGTTCGAATACCTGCATTTATATGAAACCATTCTGTTACACATTCGAAGGTACACACAGAATCGATAATATAGTCTGCAAATTCCTTTCGGCAAAGTGCCAGTTCTAAGTTTTTTTTCGTTTTAACGTAAAATTATACCACCCTTTTCCTTTAACTAATGTTGTTATTTAAAAACAAGGTCGTCAATACTTCACCGTAACGCGATATTAACGGTCTTGCAACAATTGCATTAAATTTAAAAGTCTTCAATTTTCTAGCTAGATGTTGAATGTCCAAAAAATTTAATTAGGTACTTACAAGTAGTGCCTACGGTGCAATTAAAAAAACAATTCTTATTTCTAATGTAAGAAGACAAAAATATCTATTTAATAAATATGTACAGTTAAATGTACATTAAAATTAAATATCATACTTAGTTATACAGTGAATATAAGTACCGTTCAAGTGGAAACTGCCCCTAACACCTAGTAACTGAATTTGTGAAATAAATTCAGCTGCTGCCATACGGTTTCGAGATAAATATAAAATCCGCACAAAGTCAAAAACACATAAAGTTGGCATAAAAAATACTACATCGGTAAAAAAGTCTCGTAAAAAATTGATATCGTCATAAGTTAGATCTAAAATTGAAACTAAACAAAGGAAATATGAAATAAAATTTATATACCGTAATAAATAATTGAAACGGCGTATAATTATACATTTTATGGACACTAACCGAATTTACACCTAAACACTCTTAGAAATCGGATAGATATATGGTCGTTTTAAAGTTGGCCTGTCAAAATTAAACTTGTTCATCAAATCAAAAATATTACTGAAGTTTTTTGTTTAATCATTTTAACATAATTTTATTTAATCATTAATCGAAATGCTCCTTTACAATTACTGTTTAATCGTCGCATTCTGCGTACCGAAAGAAATCGAATCTGCAGCAAAAACATTTTATGCATCCCTATGCAACTTACCTACCTACCGACCTTATGACCGACACGAAGCGGATCGATATTTAGCTTTAAGTAAAACTCTCAGATTGAAAATAAATCGCAAAAATTGTGGCGGGAGAAACTAGAAAGGGATGTTCACCGACCACTTGGGGGGGGGGGGGAATTGATTCGCACTCGATAGTACCTAGGTATATGGTGCAACGTCCGAGATACCTACGTGCTTTCGAAAAAAAAAAGATTCGCTGATGCCACGCCTAACCCACACAATAAAAATATGTAATATGTTTTTAACTAATAGTAAACGACTAAATTAAAAATTAAAAATAAATAAATAAGAAAAGAATTAGATTATTAGAAATAAAACTTGAAATTAAAAATGTAGCTTAAAAATTGAAGCTGTTCTACTAAAGAATTAAATAAAGCAGTAAAACTTTAAAATGGCTCTCGATAAACCCTCTAGGCATGCTAAATCTTTACCAGTCTCTTTGAATGCAGAAATATTTGCACTTAATCTTTTGGGTGGACAGTTCAATGTTAATATATCACAGTTGGCAAAACGTATCGACAGCGCATGGAACAGACCTGAAACGGGCGGACCCCAATTTCGTGCTATTCATTATTGTAAAACTTGACTGCTTTGCAAGCAAAGAATACACACTTCACGTTTTTCTGTTCTAAATTATTCAAATAGTAATACGTTCGTTTTTTTATAAGTATGCCTACCTAATTTTATTTTCAATTATTAATTTGATTTTTATCTTGTTCAATTAAAATATTTATAATATTCATAAAATATTACTGAAACGAGTATAAGTAAAGATCTATGTATTTACGTACCCTAAGTACGTAATTTTCTTTTATAATATTGTGATATTTATTTAATGGCAGTAAATTTGGAGGTGAATTTCTCTATGTAGACAACGCATTTTTATGCAAGCGTTACGTGATGCAAGAACAAATTTTAAATTAGGTAGCTAGTTAGGTACTTCTTTATACTTAAATCAATTATACGTAATAATAGAGAAACGATAAACTCAAATGGGCTTTGTCATGTTTAGAATGATTGCTCGATGTAATGTATGATTAACAATTCAATCGATTGTGTGACTGTACTTTGTCCAAGCGTAGTTATTACTGTGTTCTCTGTACCTTTTGAACATACTTACTAATTGTAAATTGCGCAATAATGCAACTTTCAATTCTACGCCACCAATTATTAACCATATTTTAAGATAAATAACAAATTTTTAAGTTACAAAGAATAAAATTATAATAAAAATGTTAAGGAAGATTTGAAAATTAAACTAAAAATTAACAGGAAAAAAACCCAAAAATTGAGGTGAAAAACTGAAAATCGTTTAAGTTTAAAATTTCAATGTTAATTCTTCAAAAAAAAAGTACAATTGCATGTATATATCTATTTAGTAAGAATTTAATTTATTCATCATTGAATTCTCTTTTGTAAAATTCTTCTTCTTCGTGGACTTTAGTTAGCCTGTTCACTACCGATTGTTTTCACAGGCTCTCTCCGTCGCTTACATGGGCCTCCTATACTCCTTCCCATCGGTTAATTGTCTCTAACAATCTTGTAATGTGCTCATTCCATTATTTCCTTCTGATCTCTATCCATGAAATGTTCTGAAATGTATGACACAATAATTGTCTGTCGCATGTTTTCGTTTCTTATTCATTATTAATGTAAAATTACGTTTAGTAATTCCTGTTAATGTTGAAATCGAGTACAAATCGTTGCGTACAGTTACGTATACCGTACTTATCAGAGGGAAGGAGGGTAGGTTGACCGGATCTGTAAATTGATAAATTGGTTTATCGTCATGTTAAACTTTTGACAGCGCAGCCATATTGCTGTTATATTTGCATCATGGCAATGGTTAATCAATGACAAAGCGACAAGCTGATTGTAAATATTAAATCATTTATTTTGTAATAAAAGTGATAAATATGATTTTTCATTACGGAACTTGCATTGTTTAAAAGACGATCAAATAAGTTTAATCGTCTTATTTCGTTGCATCTGCGTGTTATTGTACATTATTTGTATGTCAATGTTAATAAATAACTACATTCATTAATATAGGTACAAAAGCTTATGTTCGTGATTTACAACCCTACGCGATACGACCATGACAGGTTAGTCGCAATTTCAAAATTGAGCCGAAAAAGTGTTCGTTACTTTTTCTTATTTTCAGTCACATTATAATGGCGTTAAGTGAATGTTTTTCCAATGAGTTAATTAAAAGGTTCGATTTGAAGGGCGAATTTATGAAATTTATGCAGCCGAGCACCAAAAAAAAACAGCTAGCACTATTGTTTCTGTTAGGGAATTCGTTGCACATGTTCATTTTTTAAGTTTAATTTCAATAAAAACACTTAAAATTTCAAAAACCAAAGTTTTTGTACCCAAACATTCGTCCAGAAAAAACGGTCGACGTACCCTCATATGAGGGCAGGCCGATGCCGATTGTGACATATCTGGAAAAACCAGTTATAAAATGGTATCGTGTCATCAAAACTGAAAACTGTCTGAGGGAAAAAGTTAGCTCGTTGATGTGGGGATTTAATGCAATAATCATATTTTTTACAGCTTAGCTACATGCCTCCGCACTCGAAAACGGTTATAATATGAGAATTTCAATAATATTGTACTATTATAGGCCACGTTAAAGTTTGATTATTGAATATCCGATTATTAAAACCATTGAATTGATAATAATGAAATTAATAAGCGACTACTTGAATTTGCACTATTTCCCGTTCAAATCAAATACGTTTAAATAATGTAGATATATGTATGTAACAGTACAATAATTTCATGTTATCATTTTGATTTGCTGCAGTTATTACTGGTTATCAAGAATATCGATTTAATATAACCTGTGAAAGCTATAGAGTTGTAGGTCACATCTACGAACTAAAATCGTGAATTTGATTGCTTGGTTATCTGTCGATTCATGGTCGTACGGGTCAAGTCAAAGAATGAAACATAACTAAGGCGGAACGAACTGTCACTAACAAACTTAAACCCTTCAAGATACTTGAAATTATTTGAAGGTTTGAACTTTTGAAATTATAAAGTAACATAATAATTATTTACAATTACATATTTTCTGCATATATTTACTAAATATTGGATATTAAATAACTAGATACCTAATTAAAAATTGATTTGAAAAACTTGCTAATTTTTCTTGTTCTGTGGCGTTTAGCAACCTCTTTAACTACAGTTTAAATTCTGCCGTTGTTCCTCTATCTTTCTTTTAAAATCAAAACTTCTCACCCTCACGGGGGATTAACATTCATGAAGAATTTACAAAGATCATTTGAAAATCTAATTTCTTCGTCTACTTTTTAAATTTTAGTGCAAGGTTTGTCGTAGGTCTATCTTCAGGCAACACTTTAAGGTTAAACAGTTTTCCCATTTCATTTTTAATTAAATTATAATTGTGTTTGTGGCACAAGTGTACCTAACTAATTTTATAGATAGGTATCGGTAAAACAATAAAATTAGTTGTTTGTTAGTAATAATAAAGGTTTCTATACGTTTATGTTAAACAACAATAAAATTTCTTGATAATAATTATAGAAACTTATAATTGTTTTTTCTCTCACTTGGTGAAACTTATTCAAAACTATATTATATTCTAAATATATGTGTATCGATAGTTAATAATAATAGAATAAAATGAATTTTAATTTTAATACAAAAATTTTGCAAAGGTTCATTTCGATTTAACTTTAATTTTAGCAAAATATTAAATCCGAAAAATCCATTCTTTCTGAAAAAAAAAATTATCAAAATTTAAAAAAAAATTCTCAGAAACTATTATCTCGAATATGCGGTAGTACCTGTATGATATTGTAGAAATTCTAAAGGATCATCAGTGGTATTTTTTTGGGGGACTCTCCACGTACAACAAATGCGAAAATAGACAATATTAAATTAAAATAATTTAAAAACATATCTTATACGCGGGGAGACAGTCACCAATTTTTCGTCAAATATTCCTCGTAGCTACCCCCGCTATATATGCAGATATCAAAATTTTCGAAATGGTATAACAGGTAAATATTTGAAAAAGTTCGTCATTTGAATTCTATAACAGTCTGCTTGCTACATACAGGATGTATATGAGAATCTCTCGGGAGCGTATAACTGCTAATAAAAATTTAATATAAAATAGTTAGAATAATGATTTGTGAATATTGTAACAAAAAAATTAAGACATAGCGCGAATTTTCAAAAAATTAATCGCCATATAAAAACAAATTTAAAAAGAAATTCTACGGTGACTATGAGTCATCTGGTGGTGACTAATAGTTATCCAATACTCTGGAATATTGCGGAATCGAGTTAGGTATCGCGATTGTTCGGTTCCCGTCGACTACCGTCTATACATAACTCGTAGCGAGTTTTATAGACAGTTTTCTATCGACTTTCAGAACGGATTAAGCTACGCTCGTTAACGAATACGAAAATATACCGTTTAACGTTTTATAAAATAATAATATAAGTAATGTAGGTATAAATAGGTAATTATATAATTTATAAACTCTAAAATTAATTATAATAGTTAATTAATTATTAATTTAATAACGTTAATAAACGTTACAATATTTTTAACACTAGGCGTGAACGCTAAAATTATGTTTTAGTGCTCTGTTGAATGGAATATCTGAATATTAATTTTCAACAATTCCTTCTCGCGTTGTCGATCAGACGATCATAATAACGGGAAATTCGTGCTTGCCTTACCAATCGCCATTGTTAGAAATTGCGCTGCATTCAGGATCGAGTTGGAAAATATTTTGATTGTGTTCGGAAAGAGATTTATAATCAATTTCAACAGATAGCGATTTCAATTTTATAAATCTATCGGGCACGAGTAAATTTTTTACAATATAGGTAGGTACCTACTAGTTTTATAACGATGACATTTGTAGGAAATAAAATTAAACTACGTACATTAGACGAGTACTTATACGACTTAACGTAATCATTAGAATCGATAACGACGCAAATAAACTTTCGTATCCGTATGTAAACGACCCCTCACTGAAACTTAAAGCAAATTGGTGAAACTGAATGAACAAGTAGGAAGAAGTTAACGTAAAGTTTTAATAAATCCATCTTAAAATCAAATTGCGAGATCTTTGCACTTCGTAACAACTTATATTTGTTATAACAAGTTGAACTTGGCTGTAACGCTCGAAGGGGTTTGTATAAGCAAATGGAGTTTGTATGGGAATATTCATATCCTGCGAGTAAACTTCACAAATATAAAATACGTTTATCGCATCTTACAAGTGAAAATAATTAGGAATCGTATTTTATAAAAATAGATGCAAGCGTAGAAAAAATATAGGAAAATATCGTTCGGGTTTTAATTTTGTTTAATATGCAATACTACCTACTTGTAATAGTTAGAGTGATTTCACGACAAGCCGACTAATTTACCAAAATAATGCTTTTTCCAAACTAAGGAACAACAATTTAGGTCATTTGGTAATTGCGCCCTTCATCACCGCTATCTATTGTCAGCCAATGCTAATGTTCCTATTCAAAGTACCGTTCTAGTTATGGAAACTACTTGGAAAATCAATTCTATTTCATGACATCGGAGTTTCTAGTTTAATTTCAAAATACATTATCACGGGGTTCTTATTGTTTTAATATACAGCAAGCAAATTCGAAAATTTTCGAAAAACAATTTTTTTTTAAAAGGTACTTTTTAAAAGACTTAGGTACCTGATAAAATCGATTTTGATCATGTGTATTTTTTCTATAACGTTGTTTTTCAACGTTTACTTGCCTAAAATTTTTGAGTTAACAAACATAATTAGCAATTTAGCGACTTCAATTCAAGATTGACATAACAGCTGATAGTTGAACTATAAAAATAGGTTTGTTTAAGTATTTAAGTATAGCACACAGAGACGTTCAAAAATACAGTTTTCTTTACTCGAATCAAAATTTTGACCCGAATATCTTAAACATGAGCAAGTATGCGGTAGTTTTAGTAGTTAAGTAAATAGTTATTTAAAACCTACTAGTGTTACCTAGTATTAGTACCTAGTAGTACTAGTTATTGCGTAGTAGCTACTATAGTTTTATTATAAATAAATGGGTATAAATATCGATGGTGTTTAGCCAAAAGGACGACTACGTTAAAACCTGGGGAATTGACTTTGATGCACATTTGCATGATAAAGCACATTTTGTTTCTACATATAGACAAAGGCGAATGTGTAACACTACAAATATAAATGTAAATGTGAGAAAACTTAAATATTTACAGAGTGAATTTTACTACAAAAATATGACAAAAGGACGAATATTTTGTATTTTTTTGGGAACTAAAGCGAAATACACGTCAATTAATGCTATAATTAGCATTATTTTACATTTTTACACCAACTGCACAGGAAAATTCCTAATACCCGCTTAAAATAGTTTTTTCCGACGACCACTATGAGATCTGCATAATTTCACATTAATAAATGTTACCGAAATTCGACGATTACAAACAAATAGGCCGATCGTGCGTAAAGTAAGTGAAAATGTTAAATAATATCATAATATAATAATAATAAAATATTTCATTGTAATCGAAAACAAAATTAAACCAAGAAAAATTTAATAATTTTTTCATTGTTTCTCTTTTGTTTTATTTTTCCACTCTAGTTGGGACAAATTGCACTTTTCCCAAATCAAATGAGTAGAATTCCTTGCCGAATTTTACAATATTTATGAAACTTCGATAAAATTGTAATAAACTATCGAAACATTGAATAAAATAAAATCAGGTTCATTATCAGCTGTTTGTCTCACTTTAGTCAAGTATCCGAACTATTAGAATTTTTAGATGATCAGATTTAAAATGGCGAAACTTTCGTTTAATTGTAATTTCCAGTTCGTCGATGTTTTTTTTACTTCTCAACCATTTTCGTACACTTTGTTGTTTAAATTTTATGTCAAAACTTTTCGATGAGCTTGAACTATCATTGCCCGCCCGATGCTCGTGATTTGCGACATTAATTTTGCGCCCGACTGTACATTCCTACATTTACAACATTTCCATTACGGAGAGTACTTATAAGTAATTTAAAATTATTTTTACACATCAATAGTGGCTCAAACATAATGAGATATATGTTTTTTGATTTTCCAGTTCCTTTTTAGTATATTTAGGGGCAAATTTTCTTTTTGTTACAATAATGTGAATTTTTGTTTTTTATTTTCCGTCATTTTTTGTGCTTTTCTTTCGCGTCCTTTTGACCTTTCTAAACTTTTTCCTTCTTCGCGCAGTATAATTCTTATCATTTTCAATATGATTTTTATAAAATACGCTAATCAACTTTTTTCTTATTTAATTATTTTTTAATGCATTTCGCCAATAAGAGTTGTTATTTTTTGAAAACTTTAGAAACATTATATTTCAAGTTTTTTATGAGGTCTTTACTATTCAGTTAAATATACCTAAGCTATTATTAATGGTTTAATTAATTAATTAACATTCTACGATCATTTTTTTCAATGACTTGCATTCTTCACAATTAACGTGACATTTCAATAAACTTATTTTTAGAGAAAATATTTCATCGTCAGTATGTATTTAGATTTTCCATAGCCTACCATTGTTATTACTACAGAAATGATTTTTGAAATAGATTTTTAGTTGACACACCCTTAATTTAAAAATAATATAAAATCGATGGACATTAATTTTTAAGGACAATAAAAGCATGCACTAAACTTGATTGTGACAGTAACAGTGACAGTGAAACCATTATTTACATATAGATGCTACAACGAGTAAAACAAAGCGAAGTAGGAATATAAGGTATTAGAACGAAAGAGATATAGGTGCAAAATATAGGTTACCTGTAATTTTACATTGTCTGAGTGGAAGGCGAACAAAAACCGACGAAATGCCGACAGTGGAGGATTTCTCTAACTCTGTCATTTACGTTGAGTTTCTCGTTTCATTTCGCTTGCACTCATTCAAATAGGTAGCATATGAAAATAATAGTTTTCCATACCAGCATTTATAAACAAGTAAAGGATAATAACCTAAAGAAATACAGAGATACAGTGAAATCGATGATATAGAAGGTAACGGAACGAAACGTTGCATGTTATAAAAATGTGTAGATTTGTAAAAGTTGATATTGTATAGAAGAGGATTCAATCTCGAAATGTTCGATGTAAATTTTACACTGAATCATACAAGTAATACTGTTAAAATTTTAATAATATTTAGGTATGACTCAAAATTATTTGTGCTAATTCATTTAAAAACGTCCTATAGGTAGATATAGGGTATTAGAGGTAACAAATTGGGTATATAAAATTACTTACTTGCAAAATTATTTCAATTTTAAATTTATACAAAGCCATATAATAAGAAAAATTTTAATCGAATAACTATCTTCCATAACATAGAACTTTGAAATATTCTCGTTGTATATGCATTAAACTAGGTCGAAGTTTTGCTGTCAGCATTATAACATCGAAAACTAAGTTCAACGTTAGAGCGTTCTTCAAAGACGAATTATTTCGAAACTAGCAACATGCTATAGCTTACCATGATCGTTAGTTAACTCGCAGCAATTGCAAGGGCCTGTCTCTTTTGTACAATTTCAATTATGACGTAATTGCGGACGCCACAACATTTGAATATGCAAATGAGAACGTACACCACCGACGAGCTCTTTTTTATTCAAATTGCTTACAAACGTTTATTTTGCTCATCTCAACAACCAGCAAGGCCTATTTGCTTTTGCTCCTTTATAATTTTAATTTCATTGCTCAGCCATTTGAATTTCAATTCTAATTTCGCTCATATAACTGCTTCATTATTGAAGAAGTCCTGCTATCAACGTGGAAATTGTTATCGCTAATGCCTATTTTAACGTATTAGAAACGGATTCGTTCTAATAGCAACAAGATTTAAGCTACGAGTTAGTTCAACTACTTAAAAGCACTTAACAGTTAACTTTGGACCATAAACAATAAATCCTATCCAGTCATAAGCGGAGGTTAAATTCTTGAAAGTTAATTGCGCGCACGGTATGGAAAGCTTAAGTAGTTCCTAATAGTATTAATTGATGCGTGGTAGTTAGTTTGAATTCAAACCACAATCCGCCCTAGGCTCTTCTAAATGATAAATTCAGGAATGTTGCTGAGAAGTTTCACCACCGGACGTGAGCTTAAAGGTGAACTGGAGTGACGCAATACAAAAGCTCCAGAGTAAAGCTCCTTCGTGCAAAGAATTACTTTGAAGTTTTCTTTCAGGATTACACGATGTTATTTTAAATCGAAATACAAAGAAATTTATACAACGTTTAACTTATTGCAGTATTTGAAAGCTTTCGCGTTGAAAAACTTATTCACGTATTCTACGTTAACTACAAAAAGGCATGTCGGTTCAAATTATGTTTAATACTTACATTATCTTTAAAAACGTACAGTTTTAAATTTCTATAATTCTTTGTGTGCACATAATATAAGGCGTAACAGCATTTTCAGAATAAAAATATGTTTTAAATGTGTACCTACAAGTATAAGTACAGACAACTCGGATACTACGAATAGTTGTATAAGCGGGGTTCCGATAATATTGTGTTTCTATTACAATTACTGCAAGCGTTTTAAACGTTCACGTTCGTTCGAATAAAATCGAATAGGAAAACGTCTTTAATATTCCAAGAGATTAAATTATTAGTAGATAAAGTATCGAATTAAGTATCAATTCGAAATATTAGGTAAAAAAAAAGCGTGACGGGGAAAATAATAATTACATCGTAACTAAATAACGAGTCATGCTGATACTTATTTTTACTTTTGTATATAACCTAATTTTGTCGTTTATCGGGCAGATAAGACAGATAAGTGAAATACGATGAAACCTTTCTAAGCCAACTAACTTTGAATCCAAGCATTTATCGTTTTTTTTTTATTGTAAATAATATTACTTATAGATAATACTTTCGTGTTCGTATTGCTCACATTTAAGAGTTGGTCTAAAAGAAAGCGTACTAGTCGTCTTCTAGGTTTCACTATATTGGGACACGTTTTTCATTAATTATGAATTGTTTTTAAAGTTAAATAGGTACTCGAATAGGTTTCTCATTGCCTTTATATTTGGGTTATACGTATTTTCTCGGGTAATTTATTTTAACAACGAAATTATCGAAAAGCGGCCTTATAATCGACTGGAATTAATCCAATTGATAAAATTTGAATTTAAAATTTGATCCAATTGAAAAGATAATCATAAGTAGTTATATATTATAATATATTCTATCATAATTTTAATTTTTTCGCATAATCGCATTGCCAGCAACCGGACTTATCAATGCAGTAGAAGAATGCTGACCGCGGTTAGTATACCTGGATGGCTGACCGCTGGCGAACGTCGAATGTCGATGCCGTTGCATCAAAAGTTCTGTGGTTAATAAACTTAAGGTTTAAGGCCAAACGGATTGGTTGGATTTTACGATGTAATGAAGGTCAGTCATGCTTGAGGGTTTAAAGTCTTATTCTAAACGTAAACAGTCAAGAGTTCAAAAAGTCTCAATAAATAGAGAAAACTATTTTAATAAATAATATTCGACGCAGTTTTTCCAGAGTAACTTAAGCCACAAAAAATAAATTTTTAGGAACACATAGTTTGTGTCGTCAAGTCATGTCGTCGACAATAGTTCATGAACTGTTTTCTACGCATGCGGTACAATAGTTTTTTAAAATTATTTATTTATAGTTATTTGTATTGGCAGAACATTATAAGCGCCACTTTTTCGAATTTGGGTTATTCTAACTATCTCATAAGCAAAGACATAATTTGGTAGCAACATTTCGATTTTTCCACCAAAAAAATGGAATTTGTATTTCTCGAAATACGTGGAAACCTCGTTCACCATCATAAGTACTTTGCATTGCTTGCGGCAACAACGCGTAGGCATTTTTACGTGACGGCTACATTAACGATCTTGGCTGATTCCGGACAACCGGTCATATGGAAAATTAGTATTTTGTGGTCATAAAATAAAAATTAAAGACAATTAAAAGTTATTTGTGAATATTTGTATGTGGAAAGTAAGGCACCGAGGCACGTTTAAGAAATATAAATTTAACATTTATGATAACATTTTAAACTTTGATGAGGTTATGTGGAATTTTAACTTCAAACATAATTTTCAGAAGAACTTCTAGTTATATGTAAAGATTTTTTGTCATAAAAACTAAAGTGTCGAGGAGGATTCTGATATAATAATTTAATAAAGAATGCCAGAATATTGTGCGGTTTTTATCGCCACAAAAAGCAAAGTGCGAAAATCATGGAAAAACCAGTACCTTGAGGTGTAATTTTGCCAAAAAAAAATATGGATCTCTTATAATAAGGCGTGTTTTTCGAAATTTTACCAAAACTCGATACTCGTGTATTGTTTCATTTCATGCTTTGTTATACTTGAAATCATCTTTTCTACTAGTTCAGGACCTATTCTAAACGTTTCAAGTTGAAACGAAATTTTGTCAAAACTATAAACTATAAATACACATTTTTTTTCCGAGATTTCGAGAAAATTTTTAATTTATTATTTCAACGCGTATGGTTTGTCATTTTTGTTTTGTTGTACTTGAAAAATGACTTTTCTAGCAATTCCGGACCTGTCCCAAACACTTCCGATTGGGTCAAAAATCGGCCAAAATCATGAATTATAACACGTGTTTTTTTTCGAGATTTCGCGAAAATTTTAAATTGACGAAAACGCACGTAATTCGTCTTAATCTGTTTTGTTGTGCTTGAAAAACAACTTTTCTAGCAGTTCCGAACCTGCTCTAAACACTTCAGGTTGGGTCAAAAATTTGCCAAAATCATGAACACGTCTTTTTTTCTTGATTTCTCGAAAATTTTCAAACGATTTAAATGCGTGAAGTTTGTCATTTTTTGCTTTGTTTTATTTGAAAAACGACTTTTTTAGTAGCTTCCGGGCTGTTTTAAAAACTTAAGGTTGTCAAAATTTTGCCAAAACCACGAACTATAACACGTTTTTTTTCTAGATTTCTCGAAAATTTTCAATCGATTTAAATGAGTGTAGTTTGTCATTTCTTGCTTTGTTTTATTTGAAAAACAACTTTTCTAGCAGTTTCGGGCCTATTCTAAACACTTTAGGTTGAGCCAAAAATTTTCCAAAACCATGGACACACGTGTTTTTTTCGATATTTCTCGAATATTTTAAATTGGCGTAAACGCGCGTAGTTCGTCACAATTTGCGGTCTTACCTAAGTGAACGCTAATAAAGCTATTCTGTTGTTTTTGAGTCGAAACAAAAAGTTTTAGTTCCGGTCAAATTTCGCAAAAAAAAACATTAACTATAATATTTGAGACTTTTTTATCGAAAATTTTCGAAAACTCGATCTCTGAAAAAATGCAATTAATTCATTGTTTATTCATTTATTGAATTTCTGAAGTTGCGTATATTTAATTTTAATTATTGTACGATATTAATTATTGCTTTGTTTCAGATGGAAGCTGACGTTAGTTGCAGTACACGGTCGAAACCTATATCTTTTAGTTGGAGAACGAAATTTTGTGAAGTGCGCCGTATTTATAAACCAGGCATTTTTCTAAGATTTTGCCAAATGTTAGAGTAACACGTTTATTAGTAATCGCCATAACCAGTAGTGTATGAATGAGTATTGTACAATAAATATTAATTTTATTAATAAAGTTTGTTTTAAATATTCTTTTTTTTTACTTTTAAACTGTCACTAAATTAAATTTACTGATATTATAGATTAAGGGCTGTTCAGAAAGTTTTTGAAGAAACAATTTCAAGTTTTCAAATGCACCCGTAGTAAATACGACGCTAAATCGAAAATTAAAAATTTTTGCCAAATCTCGAAAAAATCCCTTATTATAGTCCAGCGATTTTTTTCTGCCAAAATTTTGATTGCAAGCTTTTGAGCCATAACGTTCAGAACAAGTCGAAGACGATTAGAAAACTCGTATTTTAGATATTACGAAGGAATAAATGAGGAAATGCCGGCATTTAAATAGTTTGTAATTTTTTATAATCTCGATAAAATAACGTTGTCTAATACGCATAGAACAGGTCCGGAATTAGTTGAAAAGTAGTTTTTCTACAATAACAATCCAATAAATGACGAACTAAGCGCGTTTGCAGCGATTTGAAGTTTTCCAGAACTCTCGAAAAAAAGCCTTATTCGTTTCTTCGTTTATTCGTTCTTATTCGTAAAGCCTTCATCGTTTGACCAAATTCTTTTCTGAACTAATATTTTTTGTTTCGCCTACTTACGTCGAGAAATATCAATTTCCACCTAAAACAACCATAAACTAACGAATTAAAGGCGCTAGAAAAATTTTAGTCTCCCCTAAATTAAATTATCGATTGCGGGGTGTTGTTTCACGTTATGGATATGCAGATTGGTAGTGTCCTGTGCGGAAAAACGCCCCGAATACGACGCGACCTTCGAAACAGTAAAATTATCTGTTTAAAAAGGTTTTCTAAAATAACCTCGAAATGGGTTCGAAAAAAACGTAGTTTTGTCAACCGCATTTTCAAGGAATGGTTTACGAGCGGGTCCTGCGGATCGACTTTTTGTGGCCTGGTGGGCTTGCCGAACAAGTTCGCACGAAGAAAATCTGGAAATTTCCTTTTCCAACGTCAAAAAATGTTTAATCACCCCTAACTTAAATAGTCGACTACGGGTGGTTGTTTCGCGTTACAAACTTGCAACAAAATCCTTAAAGCCTTAGGCGCGTTCTCGCCGTTTAAAAATTTTCCAGAAGCTATAATAATTCATCGTTTTGTCAAAATTTGTTCTGAACTTTAATTTTTTAATTCGCCTCCTTAGGTCGTGAAATATCAATTTCCATTTGAAATTAATGTAATGAATTGAAGACGTTTTCATCAAGATCGAGTTTAGAAAATTTTCGATTAAAAAGCCTTGAAAAGTACGCGGTTTTTGAAAAATTTGGCTCGAACGAAATCTTAATATTGCGCCTCAAAACAATTTAGTATCTTTAATAGGGTTCCCTTAGCTAAGACCGGGAATCCTCGATCTCGATCAAAACGAGTCGTCCGACTACAGCACTACTGGTCGGAATATGCTGAATTAAACCCGTTTACGGTCAGATCGAGTTTTCGAAAAAAAGTCCATGGTGCGGCAAAATTTTGACCCAAACTGAATCGTTTAGAACAGGTCCGTAATTACTTCTATAGTCGTTTTTCAAGTTTTTTTATAACAAGAAATGACAAACTAAGCGCGTTCCCGCCGATTAAGAATTTTCCAGAAGTCTCAAAAATTAGACGTGTTATAGTTCATAGATTTGGCAAAATTTTGACCGGACGCGAAATATTCAGAACAGTTCCGGAATTACTTAGAAAGTCGTTTTTCATGTTTTTTATAACAAGAAATGATAAACTGCACGCGTTTAAATCGATTTAAAATTTTCGCGAAATCTCGAAATAAAGCTTGGTTCATGGTTTTGGCGACATATTCTATAGATGATTTACTTGCGCACATATTAGATGGAATAAAGAAAAACTACAATTTATTAGAACTGAAAAAATACGAGTTACGAGGTGAAACTCATCGAGGTGGAACGTCATCATCTAGTAACCTGGTACTGATGACGTGAACATCATATAGGTTTGGATAAGCTTTAGATTGAAACTTGACTACCTTTTCTCTGGGGACCGTCACGGAATCGAACAGTTTATGGCTAATTCAATTAAATACAACCGCAATTTATAATAAAAATATTCCTAGAAAATGTTAATTTAGAATTTATCTAATAGAAACGAAAATGATTTTTAGAGTTTTTAAAGTTGGAGTTAATGAAAAAGATTTGGGTGTCGGGATTTCGAGTGGTCAGTTACTTATGTGAAAAATACCCAAAGGCGATAGTTCTGTATTGATTAGTAGTACATCGCTATTGCATTTAAAATAACTGGATGCAACGCGTGACGGGGGTCGATAAATAATAAATTTTTAATGGCATCCGGAATTCTGCAGTGTTCCAATTTGTCAATACACGTTTGACGGAATATTTACATGGGGAGGTCCATTTTAATTACCTACAAACGACCTATTTATATTTTCAATAAATTATATTTACCGTTCTTTCGACGACTTCTCCTATGTAAAATACGTTAACTGCTTTGATGTTCGTTCCGTTGGAAATTCAAAATGTAGAAAACACTTTTTACGGCCACGTTGTTATTGCGTGCTCGACAATTTTTCTAGGACTAGAAGAAGTTACATTTACCTTTTACACGATCAGTTCAGTCTCCGTTTAAGTTTAATTGAACTGAACGCTTCTATTTTTATGAGTCGGTTCAGTTCTCAGTTTACGTTTGCTACATGTCGAACCATCGCGTTCCGTTTCAGTTTCGGTGTTAGGTATCAGTTTTGTGTTTACACATCAGTTTGAAACTGAACTGATCGTGTAAACGGCCTCTAATATTATTTGTCGAATCGAGTTATCTGGCGCATTTAACTTTTTATTTAGGTAGATTAATGTCGGCTTGTTAATATATGAAAAACCTTTAATTGTAGTAATATGCAACACACGCACTCAAAACACCAAGTGCGATCTTTGTAATTTATAAGAACCCTTTTATGGTAGGTAATTATTTCACAATTAGTGAATAATATTTATTTAAATGTTAGTCATATCCGTTCAAGTATACCTATATATTTCTAAACGACAGTGTCCTCATTATTTTTAATATGAACATCGTAAATATGTATAGTGTAGAAATATTGATACACCGTGAAACTTGTCCTAACGGACATTTCCAAGTACCGAACATTTCTTTTTTTTTGGCCCCCGAGAATGTTCGATATTGAAAAGTTTCGCTACAGCGACTTTTCTCGGCGATTTGCTTTGTTGAGTTTTGGAAAAACGCTTCTTTAAGAACAAATAATTCGTATTGGGACAAGATTAGGTAGGTACTCATAGAAGTAATTTTTATCCTAAAAGACCCTGCAGCTGTAGATTGTACAGAATTGACGTTGGAAACGAGTCGAGTCGAGCGCGCTCTCTATTATTAATAACGCTAATGGGGGACTAATCCTTTTAACACTATACCTCACGTAATATCACAAACTTCCATGTGCAATCGGCGAAATTATTCGGATTATCAAAACGCTAACTGTTAAAATCTCATTTTTGCTCGCGAACGACTTTATAAAATTAAAACGTTACTGCGAGAATTTTAATAATTGTTAGTTACGGTGTCTGAACCACCTTTGATAACCTAATTAGGTCGTTTTACTTTTGTATCTAAAATATATCTACATTTTAGGCTGTTATAATGCCTTCAAGTAATAAAAGACAATCTTACGTTAAGTTAATAACTATAGCTACTGTTTAAATTTATAAAATAATAGAAATTTTAAGGATAAATAATTTTGTAAACATATAACTAGGTATACCTTATCCAACCGGCCTCGGCCTGGCGACACGTCATCAGTAAAAAGTTACTATATTTGTTTATTCGTAATTCGCTTTAAAGTTTTTAAAGTAACATATTCTATAGATGATTTATTTGTCCACATATTAGATGGTATAAAGAGAAACTACAATTTATTAGAATTGTAAAAATATGAGGTACTAGGTGACTGCATTATGTGAAACGTCATCATCTAGTAACTTTTTATTGATGACGTGATCGCCAGACCGCTTGGGTAGCCCATACATGTTGTTTCTTTTTAACAAAATGCTATCTATTCTGTATACGCCTGAAAAACTTAATTCGTAATTATCTTTATCCTGTAATAAAATTTACTATCTAGGTAATAATACCTATGTAGTTATTTTTTTAGATTTCGTCGCCTATTATGATGTTAAGTTTTCTTTAACATTCGAACTTGAATTGGTAATTTCAGTGTAAGGGTCATTACATTTGTAACGTGTTGACTGTAATTTATATCTCTCAAAACTGTTCAAATACAAGTAATTTAAATGCCATCGATATGCTATGTAGTTTACCCAGGCGCACAGTGGGGCGGAATATCGTAAAACGTGGCAGAAAGTCAAAAATTGAAATATCATATTTACTTATTTAAACTCATATTTTATAATAGCTTAATCATCTATGGATGTTATACGATTAAGAAATTACTGCTATCATCACATATTTCCGTGTAGTACAGGTAGAACTGGCAATTTCGATAAACTCGTATGAATTGTTTATTACACGTCAAAATAGTTGTTCTGTTCTTCGTTTAGTTTTATATAGATAATTAATACAAAAGTGAATCGAAATCGAGATGGATGCAAAGTCTACAGGTACATAAACTTATTTAATAAGTCATTGTTCATTAACGTGCCTAATTTTGTTTAGTATAATTAATCTATTTTTGTAACTAAATTACTTAATTAATAACTAATTACTAGGTTACTTTTTTTGCATAGATGTATAGCTAATACATACAGCTACTGCATAATAAAAAATACTACGACTTTTTGCGACATTAGAAGATAATAGCCTATAAGACAAAGCTTACAGCCGACTCTGTGTTTATTGCAAAATAATTTAAGTAAAGTTCGACCGATATTTCGAATATTTTCAAGTAACTTTCCATTCTTCTTTATTCATCTTCAATTGTAGAAGTAGCAGAAAGACGAAAAACTTCAAAAATTTTACATGTTTTTTGTCAGTGTTCTAAAATCGCTGAATTAGTAAACTGTTTAGTTTCTCACAAAAAAAGTTGAAGCAATTGTATAGAGATGTTTTATATATGCTCGGGGAAACAAATATTTTTCGATATACAGATGAATCGTCTCCCAAAGAAGAGGAAACAGAAAGTGTTTCTTTTTCATCAGACAACTAAAATACACTTTTTTCTATTGTAACTGTAATTTTATTTTAATTTTACGATTATAATAGTTTAATTACAATAGAAAAAGGGACCTGAATAGTTTACCTAACGAAGAAGAAGAAACATTTTCTGTTTTCTCTGTTTCCTTTTATTAGGCCATCTTTTATTCAATTATTAATTTATTTTTAAAATTATTTACGAATATTTTGTAAGAGTTTATTTTGTGAAAGTTTTTGAACAGTTTAATAGCAGTAATATTTTTTATTTTTTTAGTAAGATAGTTTTCTGAGTACGTACGTTATATAATAAATGTAATTTTTTTACTTGATAAACTTTGTTTTTAAAATAAGTCGAATATTCTACAAGCAATACATTTTTTCCTACTGCGATGAAATTTTTAGTTCAGTATAGGTGGGTACCTACCCCTATTGTAAACCCAATTTCAGAGAAAAATATATATATGAATTTATATGTATAAAAAATATTTATGAAATTTCTCTTGTGATCAATAAAAATAATGGTTTACTATGAAATGTTCGAAAAACATTGTTCTTAAACAATATCTACTCGCCCATCACAGCTCATGTTTGACTGTAGTTCAAAAACTGACCATTATATAACTTTTTACGTATTACATTTTTTGTTCAGCAGGTCCTAAATTACAACATATGTGATAACCAATCAATGTCACGAAATCATATTTTCTATAAAATACAATTATTGCGGGGTATTTTTATTTTAACTTTTTTAAGCCCTTTATCTACATTTATTTTTAAAATAAAACTTGTAAAATATTATAAATGATCTATATTTATTCAATCTAAATGTATACCAAATAGTTAAAACAGTTACATAAATCAAAATAGTTTCTGCTACGTTTTATGGTATGTCGCCCCACTGTGAAGCGGCGCACTGACTTTATAATGTCGTCAACTATTGGCCATTTGGAGACCAATGGGGACGTCAATATGACGGGTTAATGTCACAGCCCAACGACGTCAAATTATGACCAATTTAGTACATTACTTGAGACGTCTAATTTCCTTAAATGGGACTTTTTACTTACTTGTTTAGTTGTATACTACTGTATTTATAACGGTGCGATAGTGCATAATTCCAAAATATATTGATATATTTTTTAGTTAAAATTTTGGATTAAAACATAAACATGTTAGAAAAAATTACGAATATTTTACGCTTTAAATTAACGCTTCAAAACATCTTTATCTTCACTTTTCCAGTAAGGATTCAGGACTTTGGAATGACCAAACAAAGACGTCTCAACGACGTTCTTTAATGACGTCAAATGTTCGTCGTGCGTACGTCACTTATTGGATTCACAACGTCGCCGACGAATAATTACCAATAATTGACGACATTGTGACGGCAGTGTGCCGCCTGGGTAAGCACATATCTAAGTCACCCAACAAAGAACAGGAGAATTTCAGACAAAATCAGCGTCAAATAAAGTGGGGTAACGGTCGTTACAATATTTGAACATACATAAATCCAAAACTTTTTTTACTGAATACTAGAATTCTCGCGCTACTTCATAACGCAACATATTTAACAAATACAAAAAGAACTCCCTGAATTCAACAATTCATAATCACGTCATGTAACGGTCGTTACGCTGGAATTACCCTCTAAACGTTTAACTAGATTTTATCAATTTAATTTTACCATGAATGCGCGTGAAATTTACTAATTACTTATTATTAGTAGGTATTTAAAGATTCAAAACAAAGAAATATGTAATTGTAAGTTAAGGAAACGAGTATCTCAAAACGCCTGCAGACGAATACACGACGGTTTCAGCAAATTCTAGAATACCTACTAAAATTATAGGTATCCGCATAAAATGTAAAATTTATTTCGATTAATGCGATCACGAGTAAAATAAGTTTTGATTGTATACCTAGATGCGTTTTAGGAAAATTACCTTTGAATCATTGTTTTTTTTGAGTCATAGTTGTTATGTTTTCTATTTCAGATTTCAAATTAAAATGTTGCACTTGTAAAATAATTTACAACCCTTTCATACTATAACTTAATAACATATTATAAATTAATTAATTAAAATAGTTCGTTTCACTTTGTTAACAAACCTGTGTATACATACTTAAGTAAAATAAGTAGAGAATACTCCGCTAACTGGAAACGAAATGAAAAGATAGAAAGTCTTGGGAAAAGTTGTGTTAGTAGTTTCCGGACAGACCGGACGTGAGTACAACTCCAAGTGTAACTATCTGACCACGGGGCGCTCATCAGTGCAGTCATATCCGTAGTACGTGACCCGAGACAGGGTTCCACCCACAGAACATCAACGCATTTCGCCAACTTTCGAAATCCTAATTTATAACTCACTTTATCATGTCCCCTTTGGAATACCGTTCCGCGTAGGTTAAAACAAGAATATTTCTAAAATCTCGTGAATCAAACAGCCAATTAAACAAAAAATTGCGACAACTGCAATTTCTAAACGATTTTGCTAGAAAAATGATCGATATCGATCATTGAAAATTATGAAAATTGTCCGTTGCTTATGAAAATGACTTTCATTTAAAATTTGACCTTTCAAAATTTTCTTAAAAACGACCGACAATATTTTGCAGTGAACTCGTAAGGCAATACTTTAGACCGTTTGAATTCAATCTATCTCTAGATGTAAATACAGAAATATACCTATTCTCCGAGGTACAGCTCTAAATGTTTAAACAAAATTTAAACTGTTCTAATACGCAAAAATGAGAGAAAAAAACACAATTACACAAGTTTTAAGTGTTCGCGACCTACAGACGAGGAAAAATTTAACATTCGCGAGGACGCAACTTGGGTATTCGCGAATTTTTTTTATTAATTAATAGTGCATCGAATTGGTTTATTCATTAAAATATTAATACTGATCATAACATTAGACATTTTAAAATTGGACACTGAAATTTTGAAACTTCAACAACAACTTGTTAGGAAAGCAATAGAAACCGACTCTGGACTGACGAGGAGCCTTAAATTTAAAATAAAGATCGAGACCGCAACCCTTTCTTACAATGAAATTTATAAAGAACAGACTTGACATGCGCGAGGATTTTCTAAAACGTAACCCCGCGAATGATAAGAAATTACTGTACCTAAAAGTAATAGGCACCTACCTACGTACGTAATTTAAATTTTTATTTAAAATGATTTAAAATTTTAGAGAAATCTCGAAAAGAAGCCTTATTATAGTTCGTGGTTTCGGCAAAATTTTGACCCAACCTGAATTGTTTAGAACAGGCCCGAAACTATTTGAAAAGTCGTTTTTCCATTATAACAAAGCAAGAAATGAGTAACTAAGCGCGTTTCCACAGATTTAAAATTTTTTTTGTTCATGGTTTTGGAAAAATTTTGACCCGACACGAAACATTCAGAACAGGTCCGGAATTACTTAAAAAGTCGTTTTTCAAGTATAACAAAACAAGAAATGATAAACTACGCGCATTTCCGTCGATTAAAAATTTTAGAGAAATCTCGAATAAAGCCTTATTATAGCCAATGGTTTCCGCAAAATTTTGACTCTAATTAAAATTTTTTGTTTCATCACCGTGCGTACAGAAATATCGGTTCACAGGTAAAACATGCATAAAATACTTACCTATGAAATGATAACAAAAGCGCGTACTGCAGTTTTGGTACTAAGCTCGAAAATTTTTCTTATTCCTGAAAATTAGGGAACAACCGACCTTTTGGTTTTGTTGGTACCTAAAACAACTAGATGTACAACAATTGCAAGACACGTTTAAATTTAAAGAGAAAATAATGAAAACCCACATTTAAATCAAAGAAAATAAGATAATCTTATGAAAAATATATTACGAAGGAAAAAGACATGTAGAAACAATTGTTAGTAACCAATATTGAGTTAATTTTTCTTAAAAATTTATTTAAATTGCCTTCTTTTAAATATAGAAGATTACAAAAATAAAATAGCTGAATCATTCAAACAATTTTGATAAAGATCGTCCATCTATTAATTCTAACTCATCCTTTATTTAGAAAGTATAAAAAAAATAAACTACAATGTTTAAATTAACCGTTACATAAATCATTTCCAAAAATAGTTAATACCTAGTATATTCGTTTATAATTTGAAAAAAAAAATAATTTAGATTATTCGAATGAGTTTGTAATGGTGTTACTTCGATGAATTTCTTTTATTTAACAAAAACTGATTACCTTCGTTATTATCTACATTCAAAATTATTTAATCCTTAATGTAAAATATTTAGAGCAATTTTCTCTTCTTAAGATTATGTGAAAGGATGAACAAAATGAAATGCCTACGATACCTACAAGGAAATGACGAATAAGAATTCAAACAATTTTGAAA
Source organism: Rhagophthalmus giganteus (assembly GCA_036326145.1). Lineage (NCBI taxonomy): Eukaryota > Metazoa > Arthropoda > Insecta > Coleoptera > Rhagophthalmidae > Rhagophthalmus > Rhagophthalmus giganteus. The sequence goes on from JARFJA010000001.1 coordinate 55,833,741, forward strand.
TAAATACTTGAGTGCCAATAGAACTGGGGGTTTATAAAATACATTAGGTACTTTCAAATTTATAATTCATTTTAAGGTAAAATTGATTATACTTACAGGATATAGTAAATGCGTGAATTTCAGAAGCAACTATCAAAAAGATAATTTTTAATTCAATTAAATAAATCATTAAAAACTTAAGTAGGTGTTAAAGTTTCGTGTTTCATCCTCAACAATTTCAAAATTAATATAAAATGCAAAAATCTTTTTACCTTTTTCATCTTTAAATACCTAAGTAATTGAAAGGATTTAAACTGAATCAAACTGATCCTATATATTTCTTTCGTTGTACTTTTTTCATCGTATCCTTTGTTTGTAGATAATCCTTATATTCCAAGAAACGTTTATAATCATCAAAACATTCACAAAATAACACACACGCATAATAACTCGGCAGAACTGAAGTCATAGTCATTTTGCCAGAATTAATTCATAAATGCATCAAAATTATTACATAAAAACAGAAAACCCCGTTTTTATTTTAAAAGTTCCTATTATTCATTGTTATACTTAATAAAATTCTAATAGATAATTTACAAAAGAATCCTACACATGTTTTATTACTTGCCACCCGCATTTTATCAGTTTCTTATTCGATTTAAATAAACTTTTAACTTGTTTACGGGTTGCGATGGAAAAGTTTACAGCCTTAAATGCACACAACTTGAATTATTTACGAGGAAAATAATTATGAATTTTTAAACTAAGGATAAGTTCAAATAAATGACCTTTGACAGTGAAGGTAAATTTATATTTTTATGATGAAGTTATTGGTCATCAATTTCTAATTAAAAGGAAATACATACTATTTATATTATTTTTAAATTACGAAATAGGTGGTTATGTCAAATTATTTACAAAGTTTAAATTTGTTTTCGATCAAAACATCTAGGTACCTATACGTATACAGGGTGTCCAGGAGATGGTGTCGAATTTCCCGGTAGCGTATAAACTACGTCAAAATAATGCCACAAGTTTCTAATAAAGTTTTTCTTACGACGCTCCCCTGTTGAGACATTCACCCCCAAAGATGAAAAATAAAAATCAATTTTTTTTAAATAATATATTTATTTTTCATTGGAATTTAATAATTTTTGATAATGGCGTAATAGGTTTCTTGATATCGTCTCAGACGAGCCAGGAGTGCACTACCCCTAACATTTCTACCTCGAAAGTTTTCGGAGGTTTTCAGTTTTAAAATTTTTAAAGGCATTTTCGGACTCTCCAAGTTACTCTTGTTTAATTTCGATAAAATGAACCATATTCAAGAAAACCGTACAGAAAGAATAAGAGATGCAGACTATTCCAGATAATTATTTTAAAAGTATTTTTTCGGATAAAGGAAGTAAAACTGTAGAATCTTCAGAAAATTACATTAATAGGGTGTCCAAAACAAAAATGATTGACAGCTTCGTCGCATCAGGTCGAATTGGTTAACGTTCGGTAATAATTAGACGAGTAAATGTAAATGTGTGCTCGTCTGAAAAAAAAATGATTAATAGAATATCTGGAATAGATACCTACTCTACATCTCCTTTATGAATAATTTTCTCAAATTCATTGTGTGGTTAATAAATTCATATTAATAACAATTGTTTTTAGTTACAAAAAATTTAATACAAAACAAAAAATACTACATATTACTTAAATAATTAGATAACTTTTTGATTTGGGGTCGTAACCGTAAAAAACAGACATAGTTTTAGGTGAAACTTTTGCCTTATATTAAGTAAATGTTAATCATACGTTAACTAATAAACTAAATTCAGGTAGATATAGAATTTTATACAACAGCTGATGATAACGCGGAAAAATAAATTTTAGAAAAAATTAATTGTTCAATTGTTGATCTGTTGATCTGATCGAGATAGTATTATTACACATAGGTAAATAAATGAATCGACTTTAAAAAGATAACGTTTACAGGTATTTATTATCAATACCTACTTAATTTATTCGATGTGAAATACTTACAAATTTTAAAAATTTAAGACAATTTCTTGGGAATTTATGCAATTTTATTACATATCTATTAATTGTTTCGATCTTACAAATAAATGTATGTTAAGAAGTCGACCGCATCGATCGATATATTTTACATAATTCGTTGCAATTACAGATATTAACAAGAAAATTACAAAATCGCTTTTTCGATTTTGAAGCGTCTTAAAACACACGCACACACACAAACAAGCGCGCACACGCTAATTTTTTTTCACTAATTTATTTTCACATGTTAGTCATTACAAAATCACCCTTATTGCTAGCTTCTCATGCAACAGAAAATGCTCGTGAAACTATAGAACATTATATTTAAGGACAAAACATACAGCAAACGGAGTATCGAAATGACTGCGTGCCCTTTGAAGGGTTACGGTACACAAAAAATTTATTTTTTTTTCTGGTTCCTCTTCAAAAATATATGATTTTGAATCATTTATTAATGCTGAATGCGAGCAAAACTGCTTCCAAGTTCCCCTGCTCCCTGCTATCATGTGTTCCTACCTAATTATGCACTGGAAAAATATAATTTTGTTATTGAATAAAACGATATACCTATTTAAAATGTTGTTCAATCGCATTTCTATAAATTCAACATTAATGTATCCTTTTATTTATCCCTATCGATCTGATAACCGATAAAATGCGTAGTAAATATGTACATACCTACCTAATTCGTATTTCTATTGCGGGTAAATTACATATTTAAGATTTTCAAAGCATAAGTAAATAATTACAATTTATAGTATAGCATTTAAAATGATGTACAGAAGCGATTTTGGGAGTATAATACATTATTAATATTCAACACCAAAAGCAAAAGCTGTCTCTCAAAACTAAGGGAATTAAATTTGAAGATTAATGATCCTAGATTACTGGAGTAATTTTATTCTCATTATTACTCCAGTATATTACATTTAAGTTAAAGACAAAAATGATAGATCAAATTTAATTCAAAATCGTATAAAATACCACGAACTTACAATAAATACCTCAAACAATACCATAATAATCGATCATCGATTGGTTTTCAATTCTACAATGAAATAGAATTTCCCAAGATAAACCGTTTTAATACAATATCAAAATCTCTTCTTTAAAAAAAAAAAACTACAATATTTCTTAAACACGATAAACGAATTTTAAAAGTTCCCGAACATCGACCAGATACCCACTGCGAATAGTCGATTAATCAAATCTTTTACATAAAGATGAGAGATATTTATTCTCATTCGCGCGCCCGTTATGTGCTATTCTGGTTCAGATTTTCGATAACCAACAGGGTTAATTTTTCGAGGGAATTCTGTCGGTTCCAGCTGCGTGCGAAGTCATTTATCATCAACTTGCAGGATTAACAGAATTGGGTTCGCCATCTATTAGGAAAATAAAGAAAGGGAGCCAACTAGGTCAGCAGAACAACGACGCAAATGCGTGGATCGTTATTCGCCCCTATTTCGACCGCATCGACGTCCCTGCCGTTAAATAAAATATCAAGATAATAAGTGTTTTTATCAAATTTTATTTTGTGACAATACTTTCCTAACTGTTTATATAAAATAAATGAACAAATTTTATGTAGTGATCGAGAAATCTTATGCAGAAAATCTATATTATGTATTGTATTACCCTTATGAATTATTACTCAAAAATTCCATCATACTGAGCACTATAAATTGGTTTTTAACAATAAAACCGATATCTGTTTATGTTATTGATAAAAACCATTCTAAGTAGGTACTTATACGAAAAATTTGTTTTGTTAGCTATCACTGTAAAAGAAATAAGAGTTTTAATTGTCTTCTCAAATAACTAATACTGCCGATACTGTTACCTACATTAAGCTTTTATGTATTTTTGTTATATTACTTTACATGAATACCTAATATGTGTACGATATTAAAGAATGTAATCAGTTGACGATCATTTTGAGATAAAACACTATGGGCCCATCTTGGTCCCGGTAACATGCAGGACCAGGTGGGGCTAATTGTAAAATAGAATTTCCACGTTTTCAGTAAAAGAATGAAAACGCTCCCTATTATGAAAAATTTGCATTTGTACATAGTTTTTCTTGCAACATTTTCTACGCAAATATATTATTATCTACATTAGCGAAAGTCAATTTTCAATTACCCCACCTGGCCCTAATTAAACCAAATTCAATTTTATTTTTTGCAATGAAACGTTTTACAAAAACTCTAATAATTGATGGATACGAATTTTTCCACGCAAAATAACTGCTTTTGTTAATTACACGTTATAACTTGTATAAATCTTTTTACCTTCGCAGTAATATTACCATTACCTTAGTTCAAATTAAATATTTCTCGTGCAATTATAAAGGGGAAAATTTAACGTACCTACTTAAGACATAAAATTACTTGAAATGGAAACGTAAAGCGAAGCACGAGAACGGATTTCGATTCCGTAAAACAAACATTCGAGGGGAATGACGTGTCGAATAGAGATTGAAAAGACATTTAGAATTTACATAAATTTTGCGGGGCGTTCTGTATCCAAATTTACATTTATGCGCTGTCTCCGGGCTATTCTATTCACATGCGACGATATTTTTATTTTAAAGTAAAATATTTCTCCAGAGGGAGAAAGTTGTAATGCCGTAACTACATGCGGGAATGTATTTTTTGTTCATCTTCACCCATGAAAATTCCTGGGACGGAGTGGAAACCTCATTTACTTAAGGCTTTCTTGTATTTGAAACATTTTAATGCTTTAAAGTGTATTGACGTTTAGGATTATGCAAATTCCTTATAAAATATGGGGAAAAGGCACTTTACCTGGTATAAAATTCGAGTAAAGAATAAAAAAAGAGAATAGTCGATATTTTTGTTAGTTTCGTTAAGACGATGATAAAAGGGAGAAGCGTCTTAAATTTTATATAGAATTTTATTACCATCTCAAAAAAGATCAAATAACGTCGAATAATCCGTCGACTGGGAAGCTCTAATTGACCGCTATGAAGTAATTATCCAATCAACCAATTTCGCTACCAGATCAAACCCTCGAAACTTTAGTAATCTAATTACGACAAAGTAATTAAATTGAAAATTTTTTAACGTAAGTCGAATTAACATCATATGTGGGTATTCGATAAACATAATTTATAATAGAAGAAGATTACCGACTAATTCTAACACTTATTTTAAAATTAAAAAGGATCAAAACGTACTTTAGTTCCGTACCTACAACTCACCGAAGTAAATATGATCAGCGGAAAATATGCGAACTACATTTAAAATTTTTTTAGCCGTGAAACATTCATTCGATCCACCAGTAACAACCAGTAAAATGTACACTCCGTAAACCATGTGTCAGCTGTCTTTATTGTTTACGTTTGTCGAGTTTCGCATCAGTTCTGGTTTTTCTGCGTTTACTCATCTTTAGAAATCGGTCTTTGCCAAGACTCTGTTACCTAATTCGAATAAAACGGTACGTACAATAATTAAATAGTATTATTGTTTGATAAATATTTTTTTACATGGACTATACCCAAAGATTTAACCGCGACGCCTGCCACGCCCCTTCAGAGTTCATATTTACTTCGGGGAGCTGTACATAATTATATATCTACTGGCGTTCCAGAACAATTTGAAATCGAAATTGTCGAATACAAAAACACATCCGATAGGTGACATTTTAATTTGAAATTTACTTTGATTAGATCCCAACTTTCCATCTATTCGGGTTAGTTTTTCAATCGCTGGTTAACTCTAACCATTACAAACAATTGTTTCGATAATCATTTCAATAGTGACTGGCTGATGATCAAAGTTAACTAGTGTTTGAAAAACCGACCCTTAGGGCCAGTTGTGCAATGCAGGTTTAATTATATAACTCGCCGTTTAAACCATGGATTTTTCTTAGTTACTACTACCTGTTATTATTATGAAAATGAACAGTTTACAGGAGAATATTCATTTTAGGAATGTTTTTTCAAACACGATGAAATTATTATCACAAATACTATAAATAAAGACTAGCCTAACGGTATGTGATTTACGAATTTTCGAAACGGCCAACATTTTCACAATCGAGTTCGAAGTTCAATAAGTATTCACGTGCAACTGATGATCATGGGTCCGCACAAAACTCCCAACGCAGAACGCGTGGAACACGATCAGCTCCTGATTGATAGTCCTGAATCGCATTCAATTGTTTCTGAAGATGAAAGTATGGCAAATTATGCGTTGGACCATTGTTCCTTTGATGTTGTTGCAAAGAAAATGTATCGTCAATCCTGAATCATCACGAAAGGATATCATAAATTGATTACCAAACCCTCTGAATTCATGTAAAACTTACAGTATATTGTCGAACTCAATTTTGGACATGTTGACCGTTTCGAAAATTCGTAAATCGTATACCATTGAACTCGTCTTTATTTATATAGTACGTTTGATAAAAGTATCATCGCGTTTAAAAAAAAAATCATTAAAATGAATATTCTCCTTTAATTTGAGTTTAAACTGACATTGTACAATTGGCCCTTGGTAAATGTATCTGATAATAAATAATTGTTCAAACAAACACGTTTCTAAGATTATTATACTCTATCAGATAAATTTACCAAGAGATGGAAAGATCGGCCCTTAGAGAATCACTTGTTGTCATGGTAATATCCAACCTGTTACTTTCATTTTATTCCCTAGGAACCAAAAGTGGCACTCCTTTTAATAACGAGGGACAATTCCGGAAGTACAAAAAAATATTTTTTGTTCGATACAACTTCAGCCTTATTCATAATAAATTCGTAATTTAGAATAGCGGTTTTTTAAAGAAATATTAATCATAAATTTTGACCTGATTTGTTAGAATAAACCTTGAGCTATCGAGAACAATTATTCAGAAGCCTAAAAGGTTTCTGTTTTCGGCGTTCCTGATTGATATTATAAATAATTATTGTAGTACTAAGAATAGTACTTGGTACCTATATTATAAGCACCTGCTAATCAGACAACTATATTTCGTTAAATGGATATATTCCGAGCGTTACAAAACCAAAAAACAGCTTCTTTTTATCGGAAAAGCGTAACCAGCACGACTACTGTCAATTAGCAGGCGTCATGTAAAAAGGTTGCTTGTCAAGCGCAGTAATCCTGCTGTCGTCGCCGTTCAACAATAGGCGCCTCTCGGACCCAAAGACGTAGAAAATGACGGCTCTAAACGTCCTAAAGGCGTTTCAAATAGCTCAGGCAATCGCAAACTATAACAATTTCCAATTTTTATTTTATCTGACTTGCTACGCATTCATCTCTAAGTAATTCTTTTTCTAAAAAAAAAAAAGAAAATATGTAGTTCGACGAGAAAATATAATTTTGTTCGGTAACGATTCTTTTCTCATTAAAAAAGCGATCATTAATGAAAAGCGCGTTTTTCTAAAGGATAAAGAAGATGCGACACAAAGGAACGTTGCGCGGCGTTTCCTTAATTTTTTTACTTTAGTACTTCTTTAGTCTACTACCACAAACATCGATCTGCACGGAATTTAATAACAAAACAGAAGTTTACAGATAATCCGCAGCTTCATATTTCCATTATTCTATTCTTTATGGTTACATTCCTCTTGTGGAATTAGGACGCGTTCGTTTTTCTGAAAACGATTGATATCGACATCTTCAATCGCATATAAACACATTTGTTTAATTTTAGGTATTCGTTTAAATTTAACTTCACGTGTATTGGGAATATCGATAATAAGTACCTCTATATTAAAAAATTTACTCATTGTAAGTTTAATTCTAATAAATCGTAATAAAAGCAAATTTTGCCCGATGAACTTAACAAAATATTTACTCTCGACGAAAGACAAAACAAAAGGCAAAACCTTTTGTTATAATAATCTAGTTAGGTTAAAAACAACTTTAAATGGTACTCCTAATTAATACGGCGATTTTAATAAATTAATAAAATGTGTTAAAACGTCAGTAGCAAACCATCGAAACTGTAGATAAGAAAAATTTTCGAAGAGCACTTATGTGACATGTCAATATAATCGGCGATATCTTTTTTAATGATTCCCTCTACAAAAAAAATAATACTTACGAATCGAAATTGCATAAAATCGTATTAGCTTTCACGTACTGTACTTATCAAAAATTAATACATATTTAAAACAAATTAATCTATATTTTCGCAGACATTGTTTAAAGATAGCAGCGATTTTCCTGGTACTAATTGTTGTGATCTTTGAATAATTATGTTATTCTACACATTTTTTTGGACACAATGGTGGAAAAATCCTATCTATTGAAATTTTTAACCCGAAACCACATCTTTCCTGAACTAAAGCCTAACGAAATATATTGTCCATATAAAAACAAACGTTTTTGTTTAACATTTGTTAATATTTTTGAAACAATCGATCGTATCAAAATAGTTTTCTTTATAAAGGGTAGGTACTTACTAACTTTATAAACATGAAAAGTTAACTATACTTAACACATGTGGAAAATAATTTAAACGTTTTAAAATGTATTCAAGAGCACACAAAGCAACAAGCACTTTAATGTAGGCACATATTATATAGTACTTATAATAGTAATATACAATATTATTAGATAAAATTAATAATTAATGGATAAAGTTAATTAACTAATAATTCGAATTCATTCAAAAATAATACTACAAGATAAAAAGAAAAAGGTAAACCTTAAATTTTTAGTACTTTTTTAAATAACAAAGTAGAGATGATTATTTTTACCTATATTCAAACTGTAAAAACGTCATATAAGTAAGTATTTTGTACATTGAAAAGTTAAATAGAATAAACTCTTAATAAATTGTTAGTTAAATTTAAACGGCATTATTATTTCAAGAAACAAATCTAGGTATTACCATGAACTCAGTATCGTAATATTGAAAATGTGTTTTTAAGTATTATAATAGTCAGTAAAAGAAGGAAGAAATTTAGAACAAAGAGAATTAAAAGAATGCCACGAAAAAATTGAAATTATTACAATATTTTTTTTAAGTAAAGAGGTGGCAAATTAAAAAGTTAATCGATCAAACTTTGTCTCCTTGTCAGTCTAAATTGTTTAAAAAATGTTGTGACAATCAAAACTTTCAATTTCGTTTTTTATCCGTAAACAAATGCATTGAAAAGATAAAATATCTCAAAATAGGAGAAATTAAAAAAAATCAAAAAACATTAAAAAAAATAAAATCCTGAGAGAATTTTTTTTAACACTTACATAAAATGCTAACTAATACTGCTGCCGCTAGAACTGCCACTTATCTGTAACATACTATAAGAAAAATTAGAAATCTCTAAATTTTTCTTTGTATTTCCTACCTATTTCTCGTCATCGTTTCCCTCTATCGCCAAATTCGAGCGTAGATTCTTCCGTTGACTGTGTACTTGCATTATTACATACCTATACCTACGCTTCATATTTCACTGTATTTCACCAACCACTGTAATTGCGAAAACGCGCGTAAGATAAAATTTCGTTTACGAAATTGGACCGTCGAATGTTTGAGGGGGACCCTAACCAAGCTCGATTTTCAGATAATTTGTGTTGGAGCTTAACAATACGACGCCGTAATTTAAAATTCGCACTATTGAAACAAGTACTATTAACGCGAAAGATCTGAATCGGTTTTGCCAGAATTCTATATACATAGATGCATTCGAGTTTATACGTGGGTACTAGGAAATTCCGCTTTTATTTTAAAAACCTTCAATTCGTTGCTCGCACTCAGATAAGTATGAATGTAGGTGGTGCACATGTTTTATTAGTTGCTTTGTATATTATCGGTCACATAAAAATATGATTAAACTTTTATCTGGTTCATGATTTGTAATAGGGAAATTTTCAATGTTGAGGGGCACACGAATAGTTTTTAAATTAAAAATAGAATACATTTATAATGATACCTATTATATACTTCAAAACAAAGCGCTTCTATTGATGAATAGCTCATAAACGGGAAACAGGAAATTAATACGATAATTTGATCATATTTAAACAAATAAATCATCAACTTCCAAAATTTTCGGAATTTTTCAATTTCAATTTTAACAATGTTCCCGAAGTTTCCCGTTTATGAACTATACACCAATAGAAGCGCATTTTTTTTAAAGTATTTAGTAGGTACCATTAATTATTTTTTGTCCCCGGATGTCTCCTTAAGGTAGGTTGTCTCCTCTCGTCCATTATGCCGGGACGAAGCGGGCCGCATCTCAGCGCATTACTCTGCAAGCAATCTTTGTAACGCAACAGAGATCCCTCCAGCAATTGCTTTCGTTGAAATTCGACCCACTGCGGCCCGCTACGCCCCGGCACAATGTACACTTACCTTTAGAGTAATTAGCGAAAAACACGTTTCTTCCTTATACTTCAATGTTTACTTCAAGGTCGAAAAACAATAACTTTCGGTCGACCTACTTAAATTTGAATTCCATATTTGTAAACAGCAACAAAAACAGTTTTAATCAGCATTAGTTTTAATCTTTTAAACCCCTAGAAAATTTTTATAAGTCCGTGAACTATGCTCTTTGATGTGGAATAAAATATATGAATCATGACAAGAATGCATAAACAATTGATAAAATTAAACATCATCATAAAACAAGCAATTTGTAAAGAAATACTATTAAAATTGCTTATTTTAATTTAGTAACGACTAAATTTAACCAGTTGTTTACGAATACGGTCCAATACATACCTATAGTATAATTTAAATAAAACTAAATACATTCCGAAATCCGCTAATATTTTAAATTAATATTTACTTATAAACAAATTAATTAACCGAACGGCAACCATTAAAACAGTAACTAAAATTAATTTGAAATTCCCAGAATAGTAGTGGTAGTTTACATTCCAATCGTAGTATTTCCATAGCAACGACCTTGCCATAAAATGGCCGCCGGATAGTATTCGGTGTAACCACGCCTACGTCGATTATGAATGAAAGATTACTTCTTCACAGCTCCATTACAACAAATGCTTATTTGTTAAATTTAACCCCGAATAACAATTATGAATCACGATCGATGTTTAGAAAATGATATATTTATACATCATCTGAGATTTATTATAGTAAATAATAGGTAGATATGTAAGGTAATAACAAAATATATAATTATTTAATCTAACCTTACTACGTTTAATTATGAATAATAGAAAAATTATCGGTAATACACATTCCATAAATTCTTGTTTTAAATTAATACCTATACAGACTGTTCATTTGAAAACTTTCTAAAAAATCGCGGATATATACATCGACACTATTAGTAGTGAGGGGGCAAATTTTTGCATAATAAGTTTGTAGTTGCATAACTGTTTTCTCAATTGATTAGTAAATTTTAATACCTAATTTGATATAAATATTTTTCTATTTTTGGAAATGGGAAATACATAGTTTGCAAAGTTTATATTGCAAATAACTTTAATAGATATATTTTTCAAGTTCGTTCGAAGACAATTTAAACGCAGAAATTACATTTTCATTATACATTCATACCTATTGTATTTTAACATGACGATTAAATTATTTTGGAAAAGGAAACAAGATACCAAAATAATAATATACAGTACAGGTAGTTATAAATTCTACCTAGATTTTAAAATAAATACGACTCATGCAGAAATTGCGCGCGCTGAGAATTAAAAAGAGAAAGATATTGGTGAACAAAGAAATTGTAATTTTGACACTTGTGCAACATGTCTGACACAAATCAACGTAAACATAAAATAAATCGTGCAGCTAAAGAAATGTCTTTTGAAGGTAAATTACCTATAGCAACCCTTTGTAACAATTACCTACTTTTTTTAATACTAGCAAATACTAGAATCGATAATAAAATTCAATTCTTTTTATAACGATCTTGACATTGGAGGCCACCAGAATCAATTGTATATAATCAAGATTTTTAATAGATTGTTGTGTATCAAATTTAATAACAAATTTGTTTGTCATATAATGATTTAAATTTTGATTTTACCCAATTGAATACATTAAAAAATGCAAAATTACGAAGTTATTAATCTGACATCGTTATTTAATAGGTAGGTGATGTCAAAAAAGAACATTACGAATAAAATAAAAGTGCAAAAGGTCACATACGTATCCATTTTTGTAAGCAAATTATTATTTCATCACGAGGACTTTGTACTTTATTATCTTTAATAATGTTTGGAACTCTTTTATGATGATAACGAAGCAGGTTATGTTTACTTAAATTTTTTGCAGATGTTTCATCAAAAGAAGATAAAATGAAGGCATTTCCAATTCAAATTGTTTTAGCGAATAAGGACCATACATTTTCTTTAGACGATGAAGTATTAGCACAAGTACTTATGCAAGATGAAATTAAAGATCGTTATGTAGTAGTCATATCAGTCGCGGGTGCTTTTCGCAAAGGAAAATCATTTCTTTTAGATTTCTTCTTAAGATATATGAATTCAAAGGTAAGAATCGTCAATTGTAATGTTCATTAATTCGATTGATTTTTAATAGACAATTTGACCACTACGGATAAGTAATTCACAATGTACACAACATAAATAATATCTATAATATAATTAATATATATTCGTATTACACCAGTAACCGATGTAAAATTTAACGTGTTATTGTGCTATACATTTTAATTATATAAACGTTGATCATTACAGTACGTCTTGAAACAACATTCGTTAGATTGGATGGGGCCGATCGATGCACCATTAGAAGGATTTTCATGGCGAGGTGGTTCGGAACGGGACACGACTGGAATTCTCATGTGGTCGGAAGTGTTTCTTTCAGATCTTGAATCTGGAGAAAAGGTCAGATGATAAAATAACAAGTACCTATACCAATATTTTACACTATAGTAATTAACAATTTAGGTAGCTGTTATATTGCTTGATACTCAAGGCGCTTTTGATAGTGAAAGTACAGTGAGAGATTGTGCAACAGTATTTGCTCTTAGTACAATGATTAGTTCAGTTCAAATATATAATTTATCACAAAATATACAAGAAGATGACCTGCAACATTTACAAGTGAGCCGTTCTAATTAACTAGGGAATTTACGTTACATTTTGTTTTTATTTTTAGCTTTTTACCGAATATGGTAGATTGGCATTAGCAGATACTGGAAAATCTCCATTTCAAAGACTTCAATTTCTTGTCAGAGACTGGAGTTTTCCTTATGAATCAGAATATGGAGCAGTTGGTGGCAAAAAAATATTGGATAGAAGATTGCAAGTTAATGATCATCAGCATCCAGAACTTCAATCTCTTCGAAAACATATTAAAAGTTGTTTTACGGAAATTGCATGCTTTCTTATGCCACACCCCGGTTTAAAAGTTGCTACAAATCCTGCCTTCGATGGTCGACTAGCAGGTAATAACATTATTCTTATTTCACAAAAATTATTAAATATGTCGATGATATTGTTGTAGATATAGACCCCGAGTTTAAGAAACATTTACAGATTTTAGTGCCAATGCTGTTGTCGCCCGAAAATTTAGTTTTAAAACGAATTAATGGACAAAACGTTAAAGCAAGAGATCTTGTACAATATTTTAAATCTTACATTCAAATATATAGCGGAAATGAGTTACCTGAACCAAAATCGATGCTTGTTGTAAGTTTTTACAGTTTATTTAATAAGATTAATATTAAATTCGTAAATAAACTATTCACATTTCTAGGCAACCGCGGAAGCAAACAATTTAGCAGCAGTTGCAGACGCAAAAGAAGTATATGTACATTTAATGGAAGATGTCTGTGGAGGCAGCAAACCTTATCTTAATACGGCTACGATGGAACATGAACATCGAAGAGTAAAAGACAAGGCTCTTCACCAATTCCATAGCAAAAGAAAAATGGGCGGTGAGGAATTTAGCGAAAAATATAAAGAGCAGCTAGAAAAGGTAATATAAAAAATAATAATTGTTATTCAGTATAATACATAATTATTATAGGATTTAGATGAAACGTTTAATCAGTTTAAATCGCATAATGAAAGCAAGAATATATTTAAAGCAGCGAGGACGCCGGCTGTATTTTTTGCACTTGCCGTAATGTGTTATATAGCATCGGGAGTTTCCGGGTTGTTTGGAGCATATACAATTGCAAATGCCTTTAACCTGATTATGGGAGTATCTTTATTAACATTAGCGTTATGGGCATACATCAGGTAAAAACTAGTGTTTTGTATTATTTTTATTTAAATTGAAAGTAGGTATTGGATTTTTGATGTTAAAAATAATGCCAACATTTTATTAATATCAGTAAAAATGTAAGCAAAATTGCCGTTATCCTATTAAACAGAAATGTTTTTAACAGAGTGTAATTCTGAAATACACTTTTAAGTTGATCGAATGTATTTGAATGAATATCCGCACAGTTAATATAAAACAGTTTTTATTCTTTTAAAAATCATATTATAATTGATATAAATTTTGCAGCATTTTGAAATGTTCTTAATAGAATTTGTAAATGTGCTTTTACTAAAAATCGCCTAAAGAATTTCCCGCATTTTTAAATTGTTACTTTTTTATTACTTCTATTTTGTTAACAGGTATAGTGGCGAATTGCGAGAAGTTGGTGTACAAATTGATGAAGTAGCTACGTTTATGTGGGAAAATGTAAGTAATATTTTTTTTATATTTAGCATTTTACAGTGCTTCAGAAATACTTACTTTCGCTTTTTCTCCCATTCGATTTCATCAAAATCTTAATTACACATTTTACTATATTTGTTTATGTATTCATACATTGTTATTAATCTCTTAATAAAATATCAATATTTTCTATCACACGCCAAAAATAGAAACGAGTATTACCATTTTTAAATGGTTATTCTGTTAATATATTCTATATGGTAGAAAGAATATATTGTGATTATTATGTAAAATATAGCAATGACTTAATCCTTTTAACACGTTAAACATTATGGGACTGCTATGATGCTTAACGTGTTAATATCAGCTTTGCTATGTGCAAATGGGAGTTCACCTTTTTTTTGCATTTTCCACCTTCAAAATGTTGTCCTTTTTAAGATGCATTATTTTCTATTGTTACTAAAATAACACTTGTTTTAAATATAATTACATTAGACTAAATTGTTCTTATTTCTAATTATAGCGTGCATATTTTAAAAAGCGAAAACTCAGAAAACGTATGTACTTATTTTTATGTGATAACTTGCACAAATTTACAGAGCTGTATTTTCAGATTTGGTTATAAAAGTTTATAAAGACAACAATATTAAATTTATTCCAAAACTTGAATGCAATTAAATTACTTATTTAATTATCAAAATTTTCAAATGCATAAAAGAATCTTGTCGAATTTATTAATATATTGAGGTTGCTCTGCTTATCATCATTCCACAATTTAAAAACCAAATCTGTAAGAACTTTAATCGGATATTTTCACAGTTACACACATTTATTTTACATATTTGTAAAATGACATTTTAAACATTAAACTGATTAAAGCTCTGTGCTCTGTGAGAAGCCGATCGTGTATGTGTATGTGCACTTTACATATTGCATTGAAAATAATTTATATTTTTTTACAGTTCATGAAGCCCACGTACCAAAATTTTATAGAGAAAAGTATGCACCAGATGGCTGTACAAGCAGCTGAGATGGCTGTAAATAACACAACAGTAACGAACGGTAAAGCAAAACAGTCGTGATATTCATATCATGTAAATTGCATGTATAGCTCTCAATCCCCTTTATGTCTCGGTCCATTAGCAGTGCTACCAAGCATCCTCCTTTGGCAGTTTTTTTTTGTTTTACAGTGTACATAAAAATAAACGTAATGTATAGAACTTTTCTTGCCTATTTTATGTATATATAAAAAATGCATACGCTATTCATTAAATTTCCATAAATGTTTGGTAGCTCTATTTTAAACTATGTGATATATTCAGCAATGTTGGTATTAATTTTTATAGATTTAAATCGCCTGTATAACATTCTTTTTAAATAAATATTTTATTTGTTATATCCCTCGTAGCTTAAAATGACGTACATTATCTTGTTGTTCCACATTATGCTGAATTCTTGTTAAAATGTAATCACTGTTATGTACAGTTTGCAAGAATAATTTTATTGCAAATTAGCGAAATAATGGATATTAAATAATATCATGTATATACTGTTGCCAAATTGTATGAATGCGTTTGATGTTTAAGGATTAGAGAGTTACTTTTATTTTTTTATTTTTAGAAATTATTCTTTAACTATATTTTTTTATATTTTTAATAGGAATGGCATTATTGATTATATTACTATTTTAAGTTTTGTGATACTGACATTGCAAACAAATGTATCATAATAATTATGCAAAGAAGAATCACCCAAGTGCCTAAAATATTTTGATTAATCTTCCAATTACTTATATGTAAGCTATATTTATTTAATTGTGTTGTTTTATGTAAAGTTTAATGTGCATTGCTGTTCGATATTAATGTTTATGCAATTTCAAAATCAACTGTTTTAAACAGCATGAACCTAAATGCATATATATCTATTTCAAGATGTAAGAAATGAGCACAGATTTCGGTATGTTAAAGTTAAGGGTGCAAATTAAAATTTAATTAGATAGCTCATTAAAAATAATTATTTAGTTGACATTTTGCTACAAGATTGTAACATTTTTTTTATTTAAAAATGTATGTGATTTGAAATATCAATATATTTCAATAATTGAATTGCTTATGAATGCAAGATAAAAGTTTCATCTAGAGATTTGCCATTTAAATTATATGTTAAAAGATGGATTGTTTTTATTGTTAACAGTTCTTTAGTTCGTGTATTGTGTAAAATTGTCATAAAGGGGTTGTTTTAGCAATTGTTGTTGACAAAATTCTACAACAACTGTAATGTTTTCACCTATTTGCACTACTACACTCATCCTTGGCAATTCCTATTATAATAATGTACAAAAGGCGATGCTCAAGTTGCACTTTAATAAATTCAAATAATTTAACTTTAGTTGATGTATCGAAATTCATTGCTGTAATACAACTTTTGTAACAATTGGGTTTGGATGAAATAAAATTTCAATTTTTACAGTTGCATTTTTTTTTAATGTTTAGGCTTCGATTCATAAATGAAACTTAAGTATAACTTCTACTTATGTCACTTTATTTTCAGTGGAGGACAAGATTATGCGTCAAATTTGGAGTCATTATTTTAGTACCTACAACCTTTGTGTATCTCGTTCTTATTGCAGTTTGCTTGTTTAAAAATCATTTAATTCATAATCAAATACCTTATTACAAAATATTTAAAGTTTACAATAAATAGAAGTTTATAGAATAAAAAGTGAATTCAACCAATGTATCCTAAAATTTAAGTATGTAATATCCATGGAAACATGATGGTATCCAAAAAAATTTAGCATAAATCGGTGCAACTGGCAAAAGTTCAGTTGCAAAAAAAAGTTCAATAAATAATTAATCTCATCCTCATTCTCAAAACTCATTCGTGAATTAATCCTAAATTAATTAATCGTATTAAATTTAGTTTTGTGCAACTTGATTTGACATACAAATATGATCAAAGTGATCGTATGCTATAAGTTAAAGTAATGTACACTTTGTCCAAACAATGCAATCCACGTCATCAATAAACACTTACTAGATGATGACGTTTCACGCAGTGCTGTCACCTCGTATTTTGACAGTTCTAATAAATTGTAGTCTTTCTTTATATCATTTAATATGTGCACAAGTAAATCATCTATAGAATATGTTATTTTCCAAATTTTAAACCGTATTACAAATAAACAATCTAGTAACTTTTTTTTGATGACGTGAATTGCATATAGGTTTGGATAGGCCATACCTATGAACCCTAGTTAACACATGTTTTGCATTTTCGGTTACAGTTGAAAAAGACTGAACCTTAAAAAGGCTAAGTTTTGTAATGATCATGATTAAAACGATTGGCCTACCATTACACCAGAGAAATGTATGTATAAATTTATACTTAGGATTGAATGAATTATAATATGCAGTTGGGCTAATGAAAATATTAACTTTTTCTGCATGTATTAATTAAAATATGACAAAATGAACATAAATATTTAATATAATACATAAACGTAAAGAGAAAATTTGAAATAATACAATACCTATAGCCAAACAATCTAAACTAAGTCTTTTTGTTTCTTTGAAAAATAATTTACTAAATCAGCCATTTATTCACATTTTGTAAAATTTGTATCACTTCTTGCTGTAAATTCTGCTTTTCATTGAGCATTGTTTGTACACAAGACGAGTGATGAGTCAGGACTGACTCGTGGTATGGCGTATTTAGGAAATTACAAAATATGAATTTTATATGAACATTTCCAACAGTTTTGGGTACTTTATGAACAAATATGAAATAACAGTAAATTATGAAGCTAGTATGACCACTGAACTAGTATGATCTTTTCCATTTCTTTTCTAATACATGAATTAACAAGAAACACTTTTTTTATATACAAAAATACAGTATAAATAAGTCTTTCTGATTAGTTTTGTTTTGTTAATAATACAGAGTAAAATTTGGACAATATGATAAGGACAAGGAGAAAGAAATAAAGGAAGGAGGGAAGAAGAATGCTTCAACTGTCTGGTTAAGCAAGACAGGAGCATATTGTTGCCCCTCAGGTATGCTTCATTGGGGCTAAAGGAATACTAAGTTAATCATGATAACTTTTAATACAGTTAATAAAGTCTATTTAAAATACAATGATATTATTTAAAGCTTGTAAAGTGGCAACATAACAGGGTAAATGGTCAAAATTAGCATCAGAGCGATTATCTTAAATGGACTGCAGAAAAATACGGACACGGACACAAAAGGTGTTAATATAAAGGCTGACTTGGTGAAAATATAGACTTTCACTTTTCGTACTAAATTTATAAATTATCTGAGAGCTCTGTATATGACAAGTTATACTAACAGTAGAGTTATACATCATTAAGCAGATATTGCGTACAATTACAAAACACTTTATGACAAACAATTATCAAAATTAGGTACACTATAATGTACTCTTGTTATAAATTAATAATAAAAAAGTTTGAGGGAATCCTGATTAGATCCCATAATAGAAGTTGAAAATATAATGAAATATAAACTTATAAGTATTTTAATGATAAGAATAATTGTTTAATAATTACTTATGATGCACATTTAATGTATTATGTAATGTACATTTGTTGTATTAGATAAAGCTTAAAAATAATTAACAAATATTAACTGTACAATTTTCACTTGATTAGCCTCATAACATGACAGTACTTTTGTGAGCCATATGTGCTTCGACTTAAATTTCTATAATTAATAGAACATTGATTTTCATTATATAAAATACCTACTACAGTATTTTAACAAATTTTAAGGCCATGATGGTAGTGTTACAAACAAACAAGTTTATCGAGTGACATACCACAAAATTCGTGAATACAATAATGACGCAACCATTCTTTTTATTAGCTGATGATACTTTCTTGCAGTGATGCAACTAACAATTTTCATGCTGATCTAATTCCTACCAGTTATGTTTGACTTGATGTTGTACATTATTATAGGGCAAACTTATACTTATTATATTTTTATTAAAAATACAGTGTAACATAACATGAAATGAAAGAATTCCAATTTGGTCAGTAAATGTTTTTAAAAAAAAATACTTTGTGGATTTTTATTTACCAAACATCTTTTTGATTATTATATTCATCCTTGTATTACCTTCTGCTACTTTGCTATTGACAAATTTTAATTTTTCAGCTGCCGCTTTATTTCCGAGATCTAATTCTAAAAGATGCATAAGACACATTTGCGATTTTTCATAATCGTGTGTTTCACACAAAGCGACAGCTTGTTTATAAAGAGCTTTAATATTATCTTTTTCATTTTCGAAAACTTTCTCGCACAATTCTAAAACAGTATCATAACTACATACTTTTAAATAACAAGACGCTAAATTATTATATAACGCAACTTTCAAGCTACTTATTTCCTTTATATTGACTCCATCTATTTTTGTCGGACATTCATCTACTTCAATTGGAATGGAACATAACAGTTTTAAACCTTTTCCAAATCGATACGAAGCATCGATGTAGTTTGATTTATTATACAAATCGATTCCTTTTTCTTTATGTCTTAATGCCATATTCATTTTCTGACCAGCATTCCATTCATAAATTAAACCGTTAGATTTAAAGTTAAGTAATTCTAAAGTGAACGAATAATCTATTTCGGTATCCATATAAAAAGTAATTAATGCTACTTCCCCTTCGCACATACTCAGTATGCAATTATCTAATAACTGTTGAAACTGATCATCATTATCACCCACAATCACTGTAGTAATAGAAGCATATTTTTCTAATTCCACAGAACTATAATCTGTTATTATAATATCGCACTGACAATCTTCAGTAGGCTTGAATCCCCACCGACCACTTTTAATAATTTTCTTTTTAATTTTACCATCTGGAGATGTCCAAATTATTTCAGACATTTTTAACACTCGGACTCGGTAATGAATTTATCGGCAAGTATTTCTAACGTTAAATTATAATATTCTTGGCTTAATTTATTATTTGAAGCGACAGAATTTGGTATATCAAATTTACAATCGCTTAAATATTGACCGCTGAATTCATCAGATGTCAAAATTACATGTAATATTGTTTGAGCTCCTTCGTGTGGTCGTTTAATTACAAATATTCTAATGATCCACTGTAGAGCATAAAGCCAAGGATTGCTCAATGGTGGATAATGTCGAAATATATCTGTTTCCACATTACCTGGATTCACCGCGTTCACAAATACATTTGTAACTGTAACAAAAAAAACTATAACTAACGTATGAAAAAGTAATACAGTAGAACACTTCAACAAACCAAACTAATTGTGACTGGGAAAATAAAACGTATAAACCTTTTTATATTCCCAACTCAGTTACCTAATATTATATATATATAAAAATGCAAATTTCTACAAATATATTGGGTGGCAGCACGATAGCGTGTGTGCCTCCCGCATGCACACCCTAGCAATCTGAATGCAGCATCCATACTGAATCCAAATTATATCGACAAAAATGTATTTAAACTTTGTAACTCACCGTTAGCAAGTTTTTTTGCTAATGCTTTAGTGAACAAGACCAAAGCAAGTTTAGAGGCACTATATGCTTTTATTGGATCTCTAAAGTCATCTTGACAAGTAGTAATAGTATTTAAATCCTCATAATTGACAAAACGATGAGCTTCTGATACCACATTTACAATACGTGCTTGCTTCGATTTCCTCAAAACTTTTAATAAATGATGTGTTAAAACAAATGGACCTAATTTTTAAAACAAACATTACACCTTATTTAAATATTTTAAACTTATTTACCTAAGTAATTCGTTTGTAACGTAGTATCGAAATTATCACGTGTTAATTGTTGTGGATAATAAAAAACACCAGCATTATTTACAAGAGCATAAACTTCTTTGAATTTATAGTTAATATAGTCCGAAAATTGAATGATACTTTCGAAGGAATTTAAATCCAGCTCTTTTACTTCTACTTGAACGTTGTTTTTTTTTAAAAGTTCTTTTTTTATCTTTTCAGCTTTATTAACATTTCTGCATGCCAAGACTAATGTAGCCCCTGAAATACGTGTCATCTTTACAAAACAGAATTAATTTTAATGTCGTAATAGACATGATACCTCTAATTGCTAATTCTGTAGCTAAAGCTTTTCCAATTCCAGATGTTGCTCCAGTTATTATTACAACCAATCCGTCAAGTTTAGTTGTACATCGACAAACGCCTCCAGCAAAGTATTTCCTAAAGCAAAATACACGATTTACTTATATAAGAAATACTATAGATAAACTCACTTGATACTATACAATATAGAACCAATAACAACCGCTCCTGTAACTCGTATCCACATATTTTTTGAAAATACTTAGGTTAGAATTTAAAAATCGTTACAAAAATGCATGCATCTACTAATATACATGTAACACTAACACTTATAATATTTATTAAAAATTTACGAATCGTTCCATACTAAATTAATTTTTTAAAACGCAAAACGTAACTTGATTATCATAACCTTTAAAGTGCTGTATCTGTTTTCAAACGTTATCAACATGGAAAAATTGCATAAAAAAGAGAAATTTCAGTTCTGCAATTACCTCGTTTGTGCAGTTAAAGGTTTGGAAGGTCAATATACGCTAATCGATTTACAAAATGAAGCTGTTATCTCTGGCAAAATCAAGTTTGTAGATGCTTATATGAATATAGATATGGAAGATGTTGTATTTTATGATCCCCGAGGTAGAGGACATTCTTTCGACACCTTTTTTATAAGATCTAGACTTATTCGTTACATTCACTTGCCTAAAGCCCAACCTGCAGTTGAAATTATCAAAAAACAATTGGAAAAAATCAATTTCAGACTTCCTAAAATCAAGAAAGTAACACTGAAACATAGCAGGGCGAAACGATATCAACAGGAGATTTTAGAAACTGCATATACAAACAAAGAAACTGAAAAGTAAATTATTATTGAGAATTGTTCCAATGTTATAAAATAATCAAATCTTAAAAATTACATTGTAATTTAGTAATATATGGAGGGCTCCGAAATCAATCGGTGTAAGTCACTAGATGCTTCATCAACCAAAAATATAAACGTTGCAATAGGACTTGCACTACATAAATCAATGGTAGGACAATAATGACTTATACTGATTGATTTCTCAGCCCTCTATATATAGAATGTTTACTATATTATAAGCAGTTACAGATACAATTATACAGATATAATTATTTATTAATAAACGCAATTAGGATAATTTTAATTTAATATTTATTCCTTTCTACTTTAAAACTAAAATTAAAATACTTATTTACTGAAACTAGATGATGTATAGGTACCTAATATCTAAGTAGTACCCTATACTGTTTGAAATCAATAATTTTGGTTTTAATAAACAAAATTATTGTATAGTAAGTATATGATGTTAAAAAAATATATGTAGTTTTTTACATTTCATTTTTATATCTTATGATTTAAAAAAACAAAAGAAATAAGTAATATAACTAAAGAATAAAATATACCTACCATCTATATAGGAATTTGTATAGTTATAAAGAATACATAAGGTAAAAACTAAAAATTATGGGAGTCCCTTTCCACAAAAGAACCATGGGAGTATACAATATAATTTAAGTTTAAAATCATCCATTCAATAATAGCTATTATAATAAATTTATTTTAATTATATATAGTATTGTTAAAATAACATAATAGCTTTTCTTTTTATCACTTTTTTAAAGTACTTTCTTTGTAAAATTGCTAAAACCAAAAAGCAACTTCACAATATCGATAATTCAACATCAAATAAACAAAATTATTTACTTATAAAGTTTAAACTCAAATTTGACATCTACTTGCTTCTTTTTCTGATTAAGTTGAAATTTTAAACAAAAACCTCGATTATATTCGTACTGTAATAAAACAATCAAAAATTTTACAATCACATATTTATTAAATACTTTTTAAATACATTAGCAGCCTGAAATACACTAGAAAAATATAAATTTACAAATATATCAGCAATGAATTTCAAAGTTTTAAAGTCAATAACATTAAAAAAGAAACAAAACTAATATTGCTGAAAAATTTATTACTTTATAAAGTTACAGTAAAATGCATTTAATTTTAATTGGAAAATTGGCATAAGCTATGTAGTTTTGTACTAATTTCTGTAATACAAGTTAAACGTATTTCAAATTAAAATCCCCCACGCAAACGCAATACCAAGTGAAGAGTAGATTCCTTCTGGATATTGTAGTCCGACAAGGTTCTGCCATCCTCCAATTGTTTTCCAGCAAAAATTAAACGTTGTTGGTCTGGTGGAATGCCTTCCTTGTCCTGTATTTTTGCTTTCACATTTTCGATAGTGTCGGATGGTTCTACTTCGAGAGTAATAGTCTTGCCGGTCAACGTCTTAACAAAAATCTGCATGCCACCTCGTAAACGTAATACCAGATGAAGAGTAGACTCTTTTTGAATGTTATAATCGGAAAGGGTGCGGCCATCTTCTAATTGTTTTCCAGCAAAAATAAGACGCTGCTGATCTGGCGGAATACCTTCTTTATCCTGAATCTTTGCTTTGACGTTTTCGATGGTGTCGGACGGTTCTACTTCTAAAGTGATTGTTTTTCCAGTTAACGTTTTAACAAATATTTGCATTCCTCCTCTAAGACGCAAAACCAAATGCAAAGTGGACTCTTTCTGAATGTTATAGTCCGAAAGAGTACGGCCATCTTCTAACTGTTTACCGGCAAAAATTAAACGCTGTTGATCAGGAGGAATGCCTTCTTTATCCTGTATTTTTGCTTTTACATTTTCAATGGTGTCGGACGGTTCTACTTCCAAAGTGATGGTCTTACCTGTCAACGTCTTAACAAAAATCTGCATGCCACCTCTCAAACGTAATACTAAATGAAGAGTAGATTCTTTCTGAATGTTGTAATCAGAAAGGGTACGGCCATCTTCCAATTGCTTACCGGCAAAAATCAAACGTTGCTGATCTGGCGGGATACCCTCTTTATCTTGGATTTTTGCTTTTACATTTTCAATAGTATCTGATGGTTCGACCTCTAGAGTGATAGTTTTACCAGTTAAAGTCTTAACAAAAATTTGCATTCCTCCTCTTAAGCGTAACACTAGATGCAATGTTGATTCCTTTTGTATATTATAATCTGAGAGAGTTCTACCATCTTCCAACTGTTTCCCAGCAAAGATGAGACGTTGTTGATCTGGAGGGATGCCCTCTTTGTCTTGAATTTTGGCCTTTACGTTTTCAATAGTATCGGAAGGTTCGACCTCTAAAGTAATAGTTTTGCCAGTTAAAGTTTTAACAAAAATTTGCATGCCGCCTCGAAGACGCAACACCAAGTGCAAAGTTGACTCTTTTTGAATATTATAATCGGAAAGGGTGCGGCCATCTTCCAACTGTTTACCAGCGAAAATCAAGCGCTGCTGATCTGGAGGGATGCCCTCTTTGTCTTGAATTTTGGCCTTTACGTTTTCAATAGTATCGGAAGGTTCGACCTCTAAAGTGATAGTTTTGCCAGTTAAAGTTTTAACGAAAATTTGCATGCCGCCACGAAGACGCAACACCAAGTGCAAAGTAGACTCTTTTTGAATATTATAATCGGAAAGGGTGCGACCATCTTCCAATTGCTTTCCGGCAAAGATTAAACGTTGTTGATCTGGAGGAATACCCTCTTTGTCTTGAATCTTTGCTTTAACGTTTTCAATAGTGTCGGACGGTTCTACTTCCAAGGTGATGGTTTTGCCAGTTAAGGTTTTAACGAATATTTGCATCCCACCTCGGAGACGTAATACCAAATGTAAAGTAGATTCCTTTTGGATATTGTAGTCGGAAAGGGTGCGGCCATCTTCCAATTGTTTACCGGCAAAAATTAATCGTTGTTGATCTGGAGGAATACCTTCCTTGTCCTGAATCTTCGCTTTAACGTTTTCGATAGTATCGGATGGTTCTACTTCCAAGGTGATGGTTTTGCCAGTTAAAGTTTTAACAAAGATTTGCATTCCGCCTCGAAGACGCAACACCAAATGCAAGGTCGATTCCTTTTGGATGTTGTAATCAGATAAAGTGCGACCGTCTTCTAACTGCTTTCCGGCAAAGATCAAACGCTGTTGATCGGGTGGGATGCCCTCTTTATCTTGAATTTTTGCTTTCACATTTTCGATCGTATCGGAAGGTTCAACTTCCAAGGTGATGGTTTTACCAGTCAAAGTCTTGACGAAAATCTGCATTCTGTCTGTAAATTAAAAATAAAACTATTAAAACCTACGATAAAAACCAACTACAGATACAATCACAAAATGGCGGACGTGACGAAATTTTAATTAGGATTTCGTCAGTAAATTTCCATTGCGCAATTTGGAGAAAATCGCACAAATTACGGAACTTACACGTACCTCTTATTATAAACGTATTAAATTTATAACAGCTATTAAAATTTTGTTATTTTTTTCGTTAAACAAAAATGGACGTTTAAAACAAATAAGGGCGTTGACAGGCACAAAAATTTCAATTTAAAATTTTTAATTTGCCTATTTAACGTTAAAAATTGCTTTCTCACCTTATTTAATACTTGTTTGAACACTATTCACAAAGATTATTAAAGTTTTATACGATAACAACTTCTATCACTCGCTGTATTCACTGAACAATGTAGTCAAGTAGACCGCTCCTGTATTTATAGAATTATTAAATCCCCACCCTTTTAAACAATTTAGCCTCGAACCCAGCGGTCTTTCTAGAATATTCGTTTCGTAATTTCTTCTATTTAACTTTATTCAATAAAAATTTGTACTCCAAAATTTCTAGAAATTCAATATATACACTAATAAATTAAGCGTAAATTGAATTTAAGCATTTTACAAAATATTAAAAATGTAATCATTTGCGCGGGAACATTTCTTATTTAAAATTTCCTAATGGCGATCGTGCGTCAGCAAAATATTGATCTTTTGTTGTTCACGTAAATTCCAATTATAAGATTCGAAGAACTTTATTTGAATTATGAATTTCATATAAAAAAGCATTTTCTCCATAAAACATTTATAGATTAACACCTAATTAAATATTTTTTTTTTAGTTTTTATTTTCAATAAATATAGATATGTACGGTATACCTAATAATCTTTGATTTAGTGCATCTAATGATTATATGGGTGTAACTACTACATACATTTTACAATAACATCAATAATGTTATTGTAAAACTTGACGAGTTAATATTACACCACAATAAAGGTCAAGCATCATTGTCTATATAGATCAGCTTTACAAAAACAAAATGTTTTCCACAAAAAATATTTTGATGTATATCTATAAATAGATTTCTTTGTATTTTATTTACAAGCAAATTGTACATGAAAAGATGTTTTAAAATCAATATTGATAAAATTATTAACACTATAGATAATCATGTTGAGTAGTAATAAATGTTGATTAAGTGTAGATAATTAATAGAAAAAAAAATGTATTAACTCATCTATTTGACTTTAATTTTCCAATTCACATATGTAACTACAACAAATAAATTAATATGAAACTATCATCATGATATAGTAATCAAAGATAAACTACTTAGGTATTTATTAAAACCGATGTAATACCAAATATAATAAATTGTATTATGTATGTGACTTATTTTGAAGAAAATTGCGAGTTGTAATGAATAAAATTAAGTATTTCTAACTATATATTTACATAGTTCAAAGGTTATGATTAATTACAGTAAATATGAAATCAATTTTAAATATTCTTCTTTAAAATAAAATATGGTCAGTTGTGTTAGGAACAAGTTTTCATAAGTTAAAATCAGTTTTGAATGTGGAATTTGAAACTGTTGACTGCCTCATTTTATCTTCTCAACAGTTTTATAAAATCCTTTGTTTTTTGAGAAAACATCTTGCTAAATTAACGAATCGCAAGTCTACTAATGTTGAATTTTTAGTTAAAACTGTTGAAGAACATAAACATTTTATGCTACTGAATCTATAACAAACAACCATTTTGTTTTTTGCTTCCAAAAAATTGATTACCATGTTATTATAACAAGAAAAACTTTAAAAACTCGAAGAAAACATTTTTATTTTACCATTTCATGTTATATACATAAGGCACCCTTAGTCTTACAATTATTCTATCACATATAAAAGACAATACTAGGCATAATCATAAACTTAAAAACAATTATCACGTCATTTAATAATTTCTAATAGATTAAATAAGTAAATCATATCATGATAAATAATTTTTCAATTTATGATCAAAACAGTATCAAAAATAGATCTCTGTATGTTTCTAATCTAAAAAAGCAAAAGTATACGTTATTCAAAATAGGTTCTAATACACGTCAACAATCAAACCTATTGTTGGTTCTAATAAATTGTAGTCTTTTTGTATACTATGTAATATGTGTGCAGAGTTACAAACATATAACTGAATTACAAATGTACAATTTAGTAATCTTTTACAGATAACACACATTAGAACCTATCTTTGATAACGTAAGAACAGCATATCTAATTTCTATAATCTTGTTAAATGTATACATAAAAACAAATACGATAAGAATATTCCCATTTTGTGATATGATAATCACAATGTAGTTTTAAAAATAAATATAGAAATAATTTCATCGAGATCTAGGATATAAATAAAATTTAAATATCTGCACAAGTTAGTTCACATAAATTATGCTTTATTGCGACAAATTAAATAATTTTAAAGCATTAAAAGCGGTTGCCAAAGCAACTTCTTCGGGTTTCTTATTCATAAATGCTGCAATCATCTCTACAATGGCAGGAAGAGAACAAGGTTCGTTACGTTGAAATGTACAATAACGATGTAAGAAAGTCATAGACCTGTAAATATTTTTATGTATGTTAATAAGACAAAGTTATTAAAACAAAAACACCTTTCTGTTAGGGCATCTTTAACATGTAAAGGTAGTTTCGATGCACGAGTATTTGGATACATAAATGGTGCGTCTGTTTCAACTAATAACCGATCTAACGGAATCGTTCCATCCACTAACAGTTTACGAACACCTGTATCTGATTTGTCTTTACATAAATAACCTAAAATAAAAAAAAAAAAACCTAAAACAAGTTCCCATTCTGAGTTTAACCAAGTGTACCAGTTAATCCTATGTAAAATCCTTGATTCAGATACGCAAGTGCTTGTTCTGTAGTGCCTGTGAAACAATGTATTATAACCGGTGGCAGCTGATCCTTATATTGTGCTAGAACATTTAACAAGTCCTCGTGAGCTTCTCGTTCGTGCACAAATAATGGTTTACAAAGTTCACACGCTAACTTAATCTAAAATACTATATTAAGTAAAATTTCATAAGCACATAAGTTACAATTACTTGTTTATGGAAGACTTCTCTTTGTTCGGAAGGTTCTGAAAAATTACGATTATAATCAAGACCACATTCTCCTACAGCTACACATTCTGGGTTTTGAGCAATATTTCTCAATTCTTCCCACGAGTCATCGGTATAGGATTTTGCATCATGGGGATGTATTCCTATATTAAATAAATTTCTATATTTACGAAAAATAACAATTGCACGGTAATACCAGCGGTTGAATACAATGTGCTAGGATAAATTCTTGTTAATCTTAAAGCCTCTTTACTAGTTTTAACTGAAGTTCCAGTAACCATAATTTTCTGAACACCTAAGAATAAAATTAATTAAAATACGTGAAAAGCACTTTTAAAAAGATAAATTTTAGATTACCAGCATCCTTTGCCCTTTGAATAACAGAATCCAAATCCCTGCTATACTTTTTATTCGTCAAATTAGCACCAACGTCAATTACAATTAAATTTTCGTAACATTGTTCAATAGCTTTTTCGTTGTCCAAGTTATTATCATCTATATTAGTAGCCATATTTTAAAAATCTATTACGTAATATTTCTGAAACTATTAGTAAATTAATTTAAGCCACTTAAAAATTAAATTACAAATATAACCCCATTACTCATCTGATAGAAATAACAAAACAGCTGTTTAGTAATTTTCAGTGTCACCAATGTACATTCATTTAAACAAATCCTACCACAATATAATAATAAAATTACTAGATATTTAAGTCTGTTTTACATGGCCCTGAATTTTGTGCATAAAAGATCATGTCTTATAAATTAAAAATTCTATATCGCATAACTATAGGAAATATTCGTATTTATTGAGTTGTAATGTTGATGACGATGCATTTTATACAAATTTGAAAATTTTTACTAGTTCGATGCACTTTGAGTTTGATGATATGCTTTTATCTATTATCTCACTTTAGAAGCAACTCGGAGCAAACCTAACGAACAAATTCAATTATTGCATAAAATTTAACATTGTCATACCAATAGATTAGAGAGTTAAGTTTAGTTTCAAAATTATTCAAAAACAATGGGGCGATCCCATAGTACAATAAAGTATATAATAATAAATAAACAAGTATAACATATAACAAATAACACTCACTATACTATGGACATACAGGCTTTGGAAATGTTCCTATTAAATATAGATATTTATAATTTCCTAATTTATATTTTGTAGTAAACAGGTTTACACACACCAATTTGTCAGAACAAATTGCCTGATAAAAAATTGTATTCCCAATTTGTGAGATCATTTCAACCCATGTAATGAAAACTAGCGCATCTCAAAACATGACAAATTTACATTGATATAATTATATCGCCTTAAATTTGCCATGTTCTGCGATAACAGTGATTGGTCATTGTACAATGGGCCGCAAGAGACGCCTTTATTCAGATTTACATCAACCCATACAAGGAAGACTATCTTAGTCTCTCGTAAAGGTTTTTTTTAGATACAACAGTCTTCGTTACATAAGCCCATTTCAATCCACTCTTTTAATATTATTGTACAGCAGTTTTAAAACAGAAACAGAACTCCCTGTGCAAGACGAATTACGCTCGAAGTGTGGTAATGCTCGACTTCAAATATGTATCAAATGTTTACCTATGCTACGTTTATTATTATGTCTATGTAATAACTTGCACACATTATCAACTGGGATTCCCAGAGTTTACACTGAGTATAGTTTTTATATTATTTACATATCTTACATTCAATGGTCTGATTAAGCAACATGTTGGTCCAAATAAAAAAAGTAAATTTATTTTCTCCATTGGCTTGATCTTTAAAATTTGACCCAATTAAGTGGAATCCACTGTATTTGTAATTACATTAATTATAATATAATTGCATATATAATTAATTGAATCGAATTAATTAATTGTAAAGTATAAAAATAAAATGATGATTACTCCAATTTTTAAATAATCGTATGCGTATTAGTTGGTAATAGTTCATGTAAATAATGATAGCACTTGACATACAGTTCAATTTTTTGATAATACTTTATTCCTATACATTAATAAACTAAAACAATTTTAATAACATATTGAAATAGACAATATTGTTGCATTATAGTTTGTACCATTTTTAAATCACATTCTATGTACTACCAAAAGAAATCGACACGTTCTTGAATATTAAAAATCCAAAAAATATGTATTGATAAAATACTTTAACAATATTAAAATCAAGTAATTTACGGTGTAACAACTGTGGTTCTCTAGTAAACTTGCGACACTTTAATTTAACATTACATAAAATACTTAAAGTTAAAAAGAAAATAAAATATTATATAATAAAATATAAAAATAAAGTAGCCAATGAATTATGAAAAATGTTCTGTGTAAACCGTGTACCATCGTTTAATTTAAGCAATTTATAAAATGTAAAATGTAATCACTGTTAAAAGATAAGGTTAATGATAAGCAGCGACTTTAATTTTCTTCGATCTTCGTGGTTGGACTGAGCTTTCTGTGTCGGACGTATCTGACTCTGTTTCGTTAAAATTTGATTCTTTTAAGTCAGAAGCATCTAAGGTGAAGGTACCAGTTGTTTTCGCTTTTTCCAATGTTCGAACTAGAATATTGTTATTAAAATTTAGAAATTACTTAATCCGACATATTTCCACCTTGCAGAGTAGGACTAAGATTTATAAGTTACGAAAGTAAAATAACATACTTTGAGCTTCGAGCAAGTTGTTTTGTCGTTTCAAATCTTCAATGTCCTGTTGATGGGCGTTATTTTTCCTCCGCATAAATTGTATGTATTCGGCGGCCTTCTTTAAAATTTGAGCACGGCTCGCCTTTTTAATTAATAAAATATATTACTTGAAATTAGCACATTTCGAGAAAACAGTGTGTTTTACCTTTTCGCCGTTGAGGGCAGGGACTGAATCACGTAAACTGCTAAAACTATCTTTTATGTGGTCACGTCGTTTGCGTTCCAATGCATTATGATGAGCCCGTTTCTCTGCCTGTATAATATAAAGTTTGAATTACAACTAATAGAAAGTAGAATTTTTCGTAGAGCCTTGACACACTGATGGTACATATAACTTTAGGTTATAAGTGGGTATCTTTAATTTTTGTTTGTAAACATTTTTGTGTGAAAAATTAAAAAGTTTGCTAACCTGGGAATAATACTGACTGTTGGGAGTTTGCCTTGCACTTTGCTGGCGTGAATCCGAATCATTCCCCTCCTAAAATAACAGGTACACATGCTACTGGGTCTGCTACTGTTTTAATATTGATCCATTTATGTTTACGTAAATACAGCAGAATACTCACGTCACTTTCGACATCAATGTCACGGTCGTCATCACTCATTGTAAGTTCAGCATCAACTTCTGCAGTAAAAACTTTAATTTTTACACTACATTAACGTAACTTGCCCGAAATAACACAATTATTACACATTTGGGAGCAAACGACACGACGTGCGTGACTGTCACGCTGGAGCGTTAAAGCCAGTATCAAACACTACCAAAAACCATGTGCTTTGTTCTCAATCTTTGAACGGTATGCAGGACGACATTCTAATTTGCTGTGAATAGTATCTTCATCAGTAATTTTTACATCTGGTCGATGTATTAATTTAGTTTATTTATCAACAACAAATATTTTCTAATTTATTTTGTCTGTAAGTTTAATAACAACTTCTTTATGGCGGTATTGCCAACTGTACCAATACAACTTGTTGGGTCACACGTGAGATACACGTGACTAATTTTGGAGGCAAAATTAGTTTGAATAATCACACTTGAAAATGAAATAAAATTCAACTACGTACACAACAAGATATTTATAAATAATGCAATAAACGTATTTTGCTTTACAAATAATCTTATAAGAAAATACTTTGTGGTAAACATAAATAATTCTATGTAATCTTTGGCTTTTTTTCTGGCGGTGGCTTAATTTTTTCTTGTTTTGTTTCTAATTTTGGAACTTCTTTATTTTCGGGTGTACCATTCTCTGGTTCCACTTTAGTTGGAGCCACCGCTATTTTGGGCTGTGGCGGTTGGGGTAAAGGAAACTTTTTTATTAATTCACCTAAGAGCATATCGACTCGTTGCCTTTGAAAAAGAGAACTAGATTCTTCTTTAGGTTTCTCTTCTTTCACTTTAGTTTTATCGGGCGCATTCTTTTGAGTTTTAAAATCCCAAGAATAGCCTTTACTTGGATGGTATCTAGAAAAACTGGCCGTCTCTTCAAACGACAACTGTAAATGATGGACTGCAGATAACTAAAACGTGGTTAGATTCAATTATTTCATTTAAGAGTATATAACCTGGTATATACCAAACGAGAATTTAAAACGCTAGCTAAATCTGGCGCCTGATAAACAACTCCAGCTATAACGTAATAATCTGTCAGTGGAGTAACTTGTGATGGACTATGTCTATGTTGCTTTCTTATAACATACAGTATAGGTTCTTGAACATGTAGCAGTACATATTCTAAACCAGTCATGTTTCTAAGAATATTAATTTTCAATTAGAATTCCTTTAGTAATTACATTACATATTTATTTGAAACTTACTGAAGTTGTTCGGGGCTTAGTCTTTGCATTTTAACAATTTCATTATTGCAAGTGCGATCAAAAAATGGGTTTGATCTTTCCGAAAAATAATCCATAACATTTGTCGTATTAAGAATGGGTATCCAGGCAGAATCGTGCCATGATAACGATAATGGATTTTCTGGAATACCTGGTCCTAATCCCAACCGTGTTGGTAACATTGCTGGTAAATAGTATTATCTTGTAAAATTAGCCGATGATAAATTTAAGAACAGGTGAAATTTGAGGTTATTTTTAACTAATGGCGTTAAACTTGTTCACTGTAGGTCCTTCGATTTTAAAGTAAGTAGTTTTATTTTATTATTATTATTATTAACGAATTGGATAATTTAAAGTATTGGTATAATATTAAAATGGAAAGAAAATAATTAAATTTATGGTCTGAAATGTAGGTTAAATTCTATGTTTTCTATTTATAAATTTTAGAACTATATTTAGCGCTAATGCGATTGTTAACGTAACTAACACAGAGCGGGAATTTTTAAAAGAAGTTGTATGAATTACATAATTTGTTGCCAATTTAAATATAAGATTTATTCGCGTAACAAACGTCAATTGATAAAAACTGTGTTAATTTATTACTATATAATACTAATACTTAATACTATAGAACATATTTGATTATTATATCTAAAATAAATTATGTACCTACCTACATATATGTAAATATTCCAAAAATTCATTATTACTTCTTAATCTCAAAATATAAATTGTTGTAAGCTGATATACAAGTCTCCGATTTGTAGTAGACACACATTCATAAGAAAATTCTTTTAATTTCAGTTATTTAATTTAGTTTTTGATCGTGATATTGGCCAAAAATATTTATAGCAATAATTTTTTTTTAGTTTTACCTATATAAAACGATTGTAATTAATCCATATTTTTTGTATACATTACAGATATGGATCTATTAGTGTTACCACTACATAAATATCCAGAATATAAAGAACAATGCTGTGAACTAATTAATGATGAGTGGAAGAGAAGTAGAACAGCAAGAATGCGAAGTTTGGACAGTTCTTGCGACAAACTGCCAACAAATCTGATTCTTTTAAAAAAAAATAAAGTAATCGGTCATTGCAAACTTTCGGTTATTCCAAGTATAAAAGATGCCTGCTTTATAGAATCTGTTGTGATAGATAAAAGTTTGCGAGGTAACGGTTACGGAAAATATCTAATGACTAAAACTGAAAAATATTGTAGAACGATTAACTTAAGAAAAATTTATTTATCCACCAAAGATCAAGAAATATTTTATAATAAATTAGGATATGATATATGTCAGCCTATTTCCATATATGGTGGTTCATCTACTAGTAATCTTCCTACATATCAGTATTATAAAAACTATTCTATCACAGAAGATAATAGCGAAGGTCCCACTCCACCTCCTATGCCTATATCGATGAATAGATGTTCCGAAAACCATAAAATATTTATGGAAAAAATGTTGTAATTAGGAAAGTTAAAAAACAATAGCAATTGCTAATATAAATCAAATCAAATCTAATGTAAATAATGTAAATTTGCTGCTTATTTCTTTAACAAGTTCTAATTTAATAATTTATAAGTTAAAATGAATTATTTTTGTATAGCATTTTAAAACAATTTATTAGTATACCAGTCATAATATGAATATAATTTATTTTTACTTAATAAGTTAATGTTATTGAATATGTAAATTTTAAATTGTTCTGTTTATTACTATGTTATGATACAGAAACTTCATATAATATTATAATGTAAATAAATTATTTTACAATGCCAATGTACAAAATAAAATACAAATTAAGCTCACAATCAGTGGTGTTATTAATTGCAATTTGTTAATAATAACTAATCTCTGAAAATGTTTACGAATTATAAACAAAATACAGTCAAACCATTCAACAGGTCTTTATTGTTCACTGAATGTACGTTAGCAGTTTTTTGGTGTTGTATATACAAATGCGAGTTATCTAGAGAAATTAATAGTCAATATAAAACGTATAGTTATATTTACTTGACTAGATTATGAATTTTGTTTGTAATTCACAGTTAATTCGAGTGATCGAGATATTTGACTTTTCAAGGGTTTTATCAACTGTATAGGGTATTTTGAATAAGCAACACAATGATTGTACTTAATTTGCAATATTAAACTTTGTTGCATAATGATGCAATGTCCTCCTTTTGTTTGTATGAAATTTGGGGAACATATTGAAATCACATAGGGTCAAATATTGATACAAATCATGTATTGTACAATAGTCGATCATTGCTGAACATCAGTTAATAATGTTTAGACAATCATTTCTATGATGACTGGCGCGATTAGTGATGATCGGCTATTGTACAACTCCCAGAAGACAGTTCAGAGGATTAAGAATACACAAACTAAGCTGCATGTGAACTAGAGAAAAAGTCCATATTGACTTTCTACCGTATAATCTGTCTTTCGAGAACTGCAAGGTTCTCCGACGAATTCCATTCGATAAAATGTATTTTAACTTACAATCAGACAAACACGATGACTAAGTAACATTCTTTCCCGAATGCCATCAACCATAAATTGGATTGATCAGGAATTAAAAAGAAATAAAATAGGTAGGTTTAAAAAAATAAAATAGAAAATGCAGTATTCGACTGTATTATAAATCATAATTATTTCATCACACTATCACTATTTTATGAAATTGTCATTTAGAAAGGTAAATAAAACGTACCGAAACAATTAAAATTAATAGAACACGAACTTAATTTTATAAAACAGTCTGATAAAATTAATTATTTTGCATAAGTACTTAATATAATACAATTTTCATATTTCAACTTTTTAAATCTTCTTAAGGAAGTTACATAAATCTACAAAATCAATCGATCAATTAGTTTGGTCAATCTTATGATAAGTATGTATGTATATCGAATAAATAGGAATGAACATAAAAGAAGAGGAATTTTTCAATACTATTTGCAACTAATACGATCATACCTATTATATCTTATTATATTATGATGCTGCAAAATAGCAGTATTTTGTTGTGCAATTTAAAAGAAACTATAAAATTAAGAGTACTATATTTTTGAGATTTTGAATAGAAACAAATTACTAAGTTGTATATGTTTTAAAGTAGTTTTTATAGTAATAAAAACTTAATTGTTGACAATGATAACAAGGGATTATTTCAATAACTAATAATACTAATTTAATATAAGATTGATATAATCCTGTTATTTTACAACATCACAGTTATATACTAAATTTAATAACTATCTTTTCAAAAATATTTGTTGCAATCAACCGACAACTATATTTTATATTAGATAGGTATATAACTTATATAAAGTTCAAATAAATAAAAAAAATTCAATTAATATTTTGTCGCAATACCACAAATTTTCCCATAATGTTCTGGTTGTGTTAAACAATCTATTAGAAATTTTGCCAAGTCATATTTTGATACCAAATTTGCCGGCAATTCGTTATATTTAATTTCAATTTGAGCCCCTGGCTTATCTACAATAACAAGTATTATTAAATTAATAAAGTATTATGTATTTTTTATTATATACTAACCATCTATACGTGGCGGAAGAACAGCAATATACTTTAGCCCTGACGTTTTCACGGCATCTAATTCTCGTTGATGATCAGCAGTAATTTCTTTAAATACCGAAGGAACTTTTTCGGGTTGAAAAAATAGATATCCAGATAGGCATACCGAAATAATTTCAACATTTAGTTCTTTCATTGCTTTCAGTATATTTTTTATGCCTTCACTTAACAACGTGGTGGGGTTTAAGTTCCTCCCTGTCCCCAATACGGCAACAACTGCAGTGACATTTTTAATTGCATTATAGACATCAATATAATTTAGTACGTCTCCTTTTACAACTTCTACACTGTTTCGTAGATGATCCGGTAATTTTGAAGGGTCTCGTACAAAGGCTCTAACGTTCAAACCTGCTTAGCCAATACTAAAATTACTTTTCATTACTACGTTATTATATCCTATTAAATTACCTTTTTGTACAGCCGCCTCTACTGTACAGACACCAGTATTACCTGTAGAACCAAAAATTACTATCTTTTCCATAATACTGACGATTTAATTAGTAATACTATAAACGAATTTTACAAATTTCTAACAAAATTACATTGTAAGAATATTCCTTAACTACTTAAAAGTTTTTATCTATTAAATTTATCTATTATACAAGCTTCATGTCTCGAAAACAATAACTTAACCTTTAAATCTAAGTACATCTTTTGTTTTGTACAGTGCTTTTCAAAACGAAAAGAATGTACAGTAACGAATATAATTATTATATTTCAACGATATTAATTTTCATAGATATGAAAGATATCGATTTCATATCAACTTTATCAAACAATTAAGACATTTTATAATAGTAATTGAATTAATTTTATTGTAAGAGTAAAATATAGATAAGACAAAGTATGAATTATCTGTGTAAAAATATTGTAGATTACTAGCTATTAAATCTTGTAGTTATTAAAAAATGATTTTCATTGTATTATTTTCAACGATTTGCACGAATTAAGTAATAAACAAAATAATAATAAAATTATCAAAAAAGTCCTTTAGAAAAACCTAACGATGTACTTTGTCCACTAATAAATTTCACTGTTAAAATCAAGGTTGGTAGACATGAGAAATAATGTCTACCAATCTGAAGTTCAAATGAAAATTCCTAGGTTCGCGCACTTCGTTACGAATTCAATTGTTTGAGTTGTTTACAAACATTTGATATTTAAAAACTAATTCTCTTCCAAAAGATATTTTGCAATACAAAGCTGTTTTGATACATAGTCCAATTTAGCAGTATCAAGTAGTTCAAGAACTTGCAATGAATAATTCTAATAATATAATTCTTAAGGTGCATCGAATAGACGAAAATGGCACAATAAGTTCTTATCAACATGAAGAAGATTTTATCACCCAAGAGGTGGTATCCAAAACCCAAATTTCTAGTGAAAATTTAAATTTTAGCTCCCACTACAATCAGAGTTATTCTATCGATAATAAAGTGAATCTAAGTTTTCGTTACTTGGAACCTGATGACCAATCTGTTACAATAGTAAAAATTGGAGGAGTGGATGACTTGAATCCTATGAATTATGCTACAGAAATAAGCACCGTATTGGATGATATTGGCAATTGTAAATCATTTATTAACAGTAGTGTATCTCTAAATAAGTCGAAACGAGAAAGTAAAATCCCAAATATACCGACAATGATTAGATGCCAAAATTGTGATACAAATTTTCCAACTAAATATCAGTATCAACGACACCAGTGTGAATTTAATGCTGAAAAAGTGGTGAGTACATTTTCTTTTTCACCGCTATATTGTCTGAAACTATAAAATTTAAAGTTAAACTATATTTTGCTTTAAGATCTTTTAAAACATTATTAGATTATGTTTATTTCCTTTTGAAATTATGCAATTTTACCTATATTAATTATGTTAAAAAATTTTCTCTCTTTTATTTTAATAGTAGTTTATCCGTGTACCTCATTCGCATGTGTATTTAATTATTGTGGTATAGCTACGATCGATGAAATTATGGAGTTACGAGGTTTTCTTTTGTGTCACCAAATGGAACATTTATGCTTGTGATTTTTTGCATCGATGGCTTAGAGTGCAAATGATCTAATTCCAAAGATTATTATAATTTTTTTAATTTAGGTATAGGTAGGTACTTAATTTAAATTGATGGATTTCCCTATTTTCTAATACATGGCACAATTGTCCTAAAAATGATCAAAAATAGATTTACCTAGATGACTAAACATTCCAACATCGAGCATTTATATTTTTGAAATAACTATATATTGTACCTATAAATTAAAAAAAAGTAGTTATGCTATTATGGACATTGCTAAATAGTCTTATATATACATTACAAATGAATATTAGAAATTATTAAATAAAAATGATCATTATCTAATTGTATTTTTAATTACCTACTTATGGCAAGTGTTAATTTTGTTAAACAATGTTTTGTGTTAAACAATGTTAATTTTTTCTATTTGATTCTATTCAACTTCAAGAGATGGGTTGGTTGACATGGGAGTTGCTCATAACAAATTTGTGGAATGATAAAAATTAACAACTCACTACTGGAATGTCTTTTATTATTACAAAAAAATTAGGTATTTTATGTACTCTAGATGGGGATTGACATTTAATATAGAAGGATAATTTGAGCATTTTGTAAAATTATAATTAAAAATATTGTAGGCATACCAAAGTTACCAATATGGTAACAAATTTATCAATTAACATGGCCAATAAATAATATTATGAAGTTATAAAATATATTTTTACCAAAACAAGTGTTTAGAAATTTTATCATGTTTTTTCACAATACCAATAAATTCAATTCTTTAATCCATTATGGGAGAGGTGCCGAGTAAGAATGGTTGTAAACATTTTAGGAAATGTTAACAGTAAGGTCGTAATAGGTTTTTGCAAGGATTTTATACCACGGTGAGGGGTTCCTAAACTATATACTATTATTTTGAGAAAATAATAGGTAACATAGGTATAGCTATTTCATTCTATTAGTATAATACATTTTTTTATAGAACAAGTAGAGGCAATTGCCATTATTTACAAAGTAGGAGTAACTGTATTGTAATATATGCTGTTTTTCAATAGGTATTGAAAGCCGATGCAGACATCAAAGATATAGATAAAGGAATGCGAATTAAATATCATTGTACGACATGTGGGAAACAGTTTGTAAGCAAAAATAATTTAGAGCGACATCAAACAAGTCACGACACAACACAAGAGAATGTATGCGAACACTGCAATAAACAATTTGTGAGCGAAAATCGGCTTCGGATTCATAAAGAAAATCATTGTAAAAAGGCTGGTGACATTTCGAAATTTTATCGTAGTGATGTTACAGTTTGGAAATGTATGAAATGTAATCAAGTTTTTGCCACTCCCGCATCGGCAAAACGACATACCGAAAATTGCACGGAGATCATCAACGTTGATGTACCTCTCGAAGTTAAATCTGAAAATGAAATCAACGATAACAACGAGTTACTGATGCTAACACAAGAAATTAAAAACTTATCATCTGCGGCACCTGAAATAATAAATGAAGATGTATCACGACAAATTTCTAATAATGTTAAATCCGATCCTGTTATTTTAAATGTTGAAAAAGTTTTGACAGAATTATTGTTACAATGTGAATATTGTAATCGTACTTATGCAGACAAGACTTTACTGTTGCTTCATCAAAAAAAACATACGACAGAAGTTAATTATGAATGTACAACTTGTAAGGAAATTTTTGATTCGTACACATCAGCAACAAAACATTGGATGACGAAATGTTCGGACGAAGCTAATTTGTTTTATCTTCCAAAAATGACTTATTGCGAATATTGCGAACGTACTTTTAAATCGCACGAAATATTGTATACTCATAAGATTAAGAAAAAACATTATTCTCCGAAATTACATATAACAAAGAATTCCGAAGATGATAAAGAGAATGCACAAACAACAGGAAATAAAGATATTCTGGTGAAATTGATCGAAGACGTGTTGACCACAATGGACGTCTCGCTAAATTGCGACAAAAATGGTATAAACGAGAATAAAGAGAATGAAAATCCGAAAAATGTTGATCAAAGCGATGCCACTGCAACAGAAGATAATAAGCAAGTAAAAGAATTGGAAAGTCAAGAACCCGAACGAAAGAAAAGAGGTCGAAAACGAAAATGGCCAAAACAATCTAATAAATCTAAAGGAATACAGTTCACAGTCGAAAAGGGCTACAAGTATCAATGTGAACGATGTACGTTGGTTTTTAATGACGTCTCTGCATTAGAATCTCATCGTGAAAAGGAACATGCTTCTAATTTTTCATGTGAAGAATGTGGACAAGTAAATATTTAAAATCAGTAAAGATTGTTATAATTATAGCGAGGAATTACTAGATATGTAAACGTTGAAAATTATTTTAATTTAAATGTAATTTCAGGTGGTACACAGTGCAAAAGCATTAGTCATACATAGTAGAGCACATCAAAGCTTAAAGCCCTATGTGTGCGAACAGTGTGGCCGTAGTTATTCTCAAACTTCACATTTATGGCAACATATGCGTTTTCATCAAGGTTATAAATTTTATTACGATTATTGTTTTTTCGAATAAATGTATTAAAAGGTCAATTTTGTAGGTATCAAACCATTTGCCTGTCCGCACGAAGGTTGCGAAGCACGTTACACGATTCGTCCAGACTTGAAGGATCACATTAGAAAAGTTCATACCCGCGAAAGGCCCTTTAAATGTGTCGTTTGTAATAAATGTTTCTTAACAGGTTCTGTGTACTATCAACATCGCTTAATTCACACAAATGATCGTAGATACGGATGCGACGTAAGTAAATTTATCAAAGATTTTTTTAACGAGATCTAATCACGATCGCGGATTAATTATTATGATTATTGGTAACGATACGAGATATTTTAACACCCTAGTTTATGTAATCACAAGTATAAATAAAACTGTGAAAGTAAATAACAGAAACTGTTGTAGGTATAATTGAAAGCTGCAAAGAATTTGTAATTATAATAATTACTAATATGTTAGAAAATTTAGGCCCAATTGTTTGTTTACGGGGATAACGTACTTTGAAAAATTGTTTTGTTTCACTCATTTCATTGTGGCGTTAGAAAATTTAAAACTTTTATTGGAAACAAATTCGTATATTATATTCTTAATGCATTTACAGATTTGTGAAAAGAGATTCTTCAGAGCCGATGCTTTAAATAATCATCGCAGAATCCATACCGATGAAAGGCCTTATCCTTGTGAAATTTGTGGAAGAGAATTTCGACAGAAAGGGGATAGAAATAAACATGTGCGTACACAGCATCCCGAATAAACGTGTTTTGTTATTGTTTAAGGTGTACATCTTTAAAACTTTCAGTTTCCTCGATTAAAAGAATATCAATAGTAACATTTATTTCGGTGTTCACAATGTTACTTTATTAATTAAAACGAGATGTAAGTAAATGTTTTTAATTGCAATTTGAGTGTAATTATTTATGAATAAAGTTTAATATAGCAATATAAACATTTATTGTAAAATAATATAATATACATATATAATATAATCCCAACCCATAGGGTGTAAGGTTTATTGTAAAATTACAAAAGCTAAATAAATATAATATATCGAGGATCTAATATTAGAGGGGCGTATGCGCCAAAAGTGAAGAAATATTTGTAAATTTCATTTTTGAATTATACAGGTATAATAGTTAAATAAGTTTTCTCTCATACACCGTTTATTTATTTGTTTTACTATACGCCAGTATCGTAAAAACGTGAATTTTGGCTAATACACCCCTCTGACAATAGACCTCCAATATAAATATACTATTAAATATAAATATATACAATTCTATATATAAAATAACCCACCATCTTGCTTTATTATCGGTTCTAGATTTTTATACCTTTGTGTGCAGTAGAGACAAGTGCATTGAGTGCAGTCAAAACGATGCAGTTTTATCAATATAATTAATAAATAATTTTGTAGCTTTAAAAATAGCGTTAAAAAGTTCAAAATCAGTACCTAATTATAATGCCATAAAGTCGAGTATATTTTATAAATAAAACTGTATATATAAGCTTTTTATATATCTTCAAAAACATTACATGCATACCTGTTAAAAATATGAGGACATTCATTATCTACTCCTTTTTAAAGTTGTAGGTATATTTAATTATAATATTTGAAAATTGTACTTTTGCATGAGGTAATATGTTAATCAGGTACATAATAAAATACATTCCAACCGTAACAAATTATTAGCTATTTAAGTTGCGCATTTTTTAAAAATCAACTTTAATTTTATATGTATAACATGTTCGACCTATAAGTAAACTTTTAAATTGAACTAAAAATTTCTAGTCCTCATATTTTTTATTAGCAAATGTAATATAAGTTATATAATTTAAATAATTATGTCTAATAACACAGAATGAAAAACAAACATCTGACAATGAGCTAAATCTAATTGTGGAATTTGTAAAATTATTTTATTTTGACAATATTTTTATACCTAAATAAATTTTCTTAAATGCCAATTTTTTGTACAAGT
Source organism: Rhagophthalmus giganteus (assembly GCA_036326145.1). NCBI lineage: Eukaryota > Metazoa > Arthropoda > Insecta > Coleoptera > Rhagophthalmidae > Rhagophthalmus > Rhagophthalmus giganteus. Next base: position 55,877,515 of record JARFJA010000001.1, read on the forward strand.
TTTTACACAATAAATAGGCATTAAAACGTTTAGGTGCCTACTTTTAAAGTTAACTCGCGTAAATGCGACCGCATTTTCGATTAATTAAGTTTTGTTAGTATTTTGCGTTACGTGCGATAAGACCTTCAAGTCGATATTTTTTTTATAAGATGCCTCAAGATGTTACTTTACACTACAGACGTTTCACAGTGATCCTAAATATGACAGAAAAGTTATTATTATTTTTAAAACAACGCTACTCTGTGGGTCTCACTCCCCATCGAATTGGGGTAAGTGTGACCATGGCTTATTGCGGTATCGCTAAATTTAAGTGTAAGCGTGCAAATTTTAACAAAATTCTAAAACTACGTTTTTCAATATCTTTAATAGGTATTTTTATTGACAAAAAAGTTACTTTCAAAAATTATAAATAAAAAGTAGGTAAAACTAAATCAACTTAAAAACGAAAATATCTCTTCTACTTGTAATCGATTCGGGCAACATTCTTATAATGTTTTCATCAGCCACGATGTCGATGTCTTTGTTCGCATTTACTCGAAAATTAGTCTTACACGAGTTGACCTTACATGTAAAACTAAAGCTTTGATTGCATTTATCGATAAGTAGGTATACTAATAAAATCTACAATGCCCCATGTGGCAGTGTTAATTTTGTCCTTATACATTAACAATATTGAGTTAAATTTTCTTCATAATTATAATATAACAATAAAAAAATTAGATGTGATGGGTCATTTTTCTAGTTTATTATATTGTACGTGAAAATTGTATATGGCTATTGTAGTTATGTTAAAAGGCACATTATGAAGTTTAATAGTAGCAAAGATAAGGTTGGAAATCTAAAGCTTTAAAAACTCATGCATTAAACTATAAATAAATTGAATCAAGTATTTAAGAAATCCCACATATCTACAATAAAATTCCATAGATTTACACATAGATTTTTATCAAGAAATATTTTCTTAGCCATATAGTTCTAATACACCGGAGTCACTATTTTGCATAAATTAGTTTTTCGAGTTTTTCTTAAAACTAAGATAATTGGACATGTGAGGTTTCTCAAATACGTGATTCATAATATACATAATTTAAAAATATGCATGCATTCGAATGTAGAATGATATGTCGTTTATTAACGAGAATTTTCTCATTATTTTATTTACACGAGACCCATCACTTTTAACAAATTAATACTTAAAAAATATTGCTATTAATAATAATTATTTTATTATATGTAAAACCTATTGAAACTTTTATGAATTGAATAATCTGGTTTAAGTAAAAATGGCACAATCAACCGATCCCAATAAAAATGAAATATAACATTTTGTAAAAACACAAAATTAAGCATGTACGATACAGTGTTAAATTTTGTATACAGGCTTTAGAATAAAATTACAATAATATGCATTTGCATCGAAAATTCATTATAAAACAAAATTGAAGTACGTAAATAATTATAAACGATACCTATATAGATAGAGTAACTTTTATAATTGAGTAAGTAATTTTGAAATACAGTAGAACCTCGTTAATTCGTCCTCCTTTAATTCGTTACCTCCGGAGTGGGAAAGAAAAAAGTAGCTACACGGAGAGAAAAAAAAACTGTTAAATTAACGAAATTTTAACTGATTTAACAATTTTTGTTGCTACAGTACGTTCGAATGTTTTTTAAAATTAATTCAAGTACATAATTAAAAAGAAAAATGTTAACTCGTTCGATTTAAAAATTTAAAATTTTAGTTTATCGTTTTGAATTAAAATTTTTGTCGATTTAAGTATCTTAAAGTGTTTAGTTCAAAATGAATATAAGAAAAATGTTACAACAAAACAATAGTTTTCTTAAAGTAAACATTTAACAATTTGAGAATTTGAAAACATTAAATTTCATTTAAATTTTAATATTTTAAATCATGTTAAAATTTATTCAAATTAAGTACTTTTGCGTTAGCAATTAACAGATTGAATTTAACAGTTTTTTTCCCTTCGTGTACATATACGGGGGTTACATGTATGTATGTACTACACATACTCGATTAAAAAATTTGCGTTAAACTTCAATGTGTTTATTTACATTTTTTTTGCAGTTTATAGTTTAGTACATTCTCTCGTTAATTCGTCACCCTTCTGGCCTGGAACATGGCGAATTAAATAGGATCTACTGTACCAATTTTAGAAACCACAATTATCTATAAGATCTATTATTAATTTCACCTTGTTGTACTTAATTTTTACAGTAACTAATAATAAAACATTTTGTTTTAAAAATATTAAAAATAACGTAAAGTTCCACAGTTTCACCGTAAATACGATGTTATGCTTTCTATTGAGTTGCATTTTCATAAAATTAATTTGATACATCTAATTGGATTTGTCTTATTGTAATATTAACGGTTAGATACTACATTAAAAGAACAATATCACTTCTTTTAGATTATAATAAAAACTTACATAAATCAAGAATATCACATTCGATGCGGTTTCATCAATAACTATCTTTAAACCAGGTACAATTATTTTTGGTCAAGTTATGTGACAGTAAAAAATATATTTTGTAGAAACAAGTTAACACCTTATTTATTTGTTGCAAACAATAGGTAACCGTTAATAAATAATGTTGTAGGTAGGATAGACGAATTATCAAAAGTTCTTCAAATAAGTTAAAAATTAAAAATTAGATTTTAGTGGTCAAAATTTAAATCGACAATAGTTTTTTCTTTACAATCCGAAATTTGCATTTATTTTATAACTGATGAGAGTTTTCTTTCTTCAGATTTGTTTCAGTAGGTATACCTACAACATTTAGTGCAATTATTTTTTCTGAACTTATTACGGACCTTTTAATTTTGATAACAATTTTTAATAACCGATAATTAGTTAACTAGTCAGTTAATCTATTAATTGATCACTATGCAGTTAGGTACTTTTCTAAAAATAAATGCATAGATCACAAAATTTACGGACACACACAAGTGCATTTTTATCATCACAAAGATAAAGTTTGAGAAAGTTAATGAGCAATTCATATTCAATGTTTCTTTAAGCGAAACGACAAAAAAACTTAAAACAGGTATACCTATGTACGGTACCCGATAGCACCTGGATACCAAGATAGAGTTTCCAATGCACGTCATCAATAAGAAGTTACTAAATTGTATATTTGTAATTCAGTTCTATGTTCAAAAAGCGACATATTTTATAGATGATTTCCAATATATTAGATGGTATAAAAAAAAGACTACAACTTATTAGAACTTTAAAAAAAAACGAGTTTTTATCGATGACGTGTATTGGAGCCTATGTCGAATACCGTATAAGTAATTATAATAATTGTGTAAATACGCAGTTGGTTTTTCATTAACTTTAAAAATAAAAGACGTAGGTATGAATAAAATTAGTAGGTACAGTAGGCGAAAGAACAATAGGTAAAATAAATTATCTTACATAATTATTTACCTATTGTGCTTTCACTCAACGATTCCTTCATTAATTTGTAAGATTTATTCTGTGGAATCATTAAAATCTAAGCAATCCTTAAGTTGATTTATGAGCTTTATCTTGAGTAAATACTTCTTCTGTTTCCGCGCTACTAACACTAGCTGTAACGAACAATTCTTATCAATTTTAGCAATGTACTAGCATTGAGCGATAGTTATATAAACTTACTGTTACTTTTTTGGCTTAACTCATGTACAAATATAACATTTTCACTGCATTGAAATTGCACTTTTTGTGAAACATTGTTTCTTGCAACTTCCTCTTCGTTATTTTCAAAAGGAGAAGGAAATCTGTGACGTATTCTATCTATGAAAAAAATACATAGATGCACATTAAATCGTAAATTTTTACATATTATTGATAACTGCACGTGGTGCATATATAATTGTTTCCTTAGTGTTTGGAGTACTACGAGAACTTGGTCTTTGATTTAATCTTCTATTTAAAGGAGATAGCGAAATATCTTCTCCATTTGGACTTTCGTCTACAAAGTTAAACGAAGGGCTACGTTGTTTTCCATTACCTTGAGCAAACTGAGTTTCGTTCGTTCCATGACTTGCAGTTAACGGTAATTTGATATCACTTAATTGTTCAATTTCGGATTTGATCAAATCGTTCTCCGAGTATGTAGGATTAATTACAGTTAACACTTCCTACAATAAAAATTATTTTATTAAACTTTATATACAACACAATCAAACGTACCGATTTCTTTTTATTAGTAACGGTTATTCGTATCGTTTGGAAATCTACTATCAAGAGAATCCTTAGTATAAGAGTAATTAAGTGTGCCAACCAACTTCCAAAACAAATATATGAAAATGTAATCGCAAGTTTTAAATAAACAATCACTTTTCTAGGCGAATTGAAAAATGATAAAGTATACTGATCGATTCGTTCATCGCACCTACAACAATAGATGATGAAAAGGTTTATTAAGAAATAAATCAATTTAACGATTACTTCTGTATCTTAAGTACATCTTTAAATTGTTCACAAAATTCATGAACTCCATATGATAACCAATATGTACTTATTAACATCGAACACGAAGATATAGCAGCAAAAATTATAGCTGGCAATACAATACGCCAAGGACGATAGATTCTAAAATATTACATACGATAAATTAATAAATAAATTAACTACTATAATATTTATAACTAACGTGTCAGTAACAAATCCAACACCACCTCTGGAACAAATTAGAAAGAACGTGCACCATATTATTGCAAATATCATAGAAATTAGAGGGGTGAACTGACAAAAGTAACACTTTTGTTTATCGCCCCAATCGGAATTTGAAATATCAATGGGATTTAAGTGACCGGGTATGTCTAATAAACCATATTTTGGAAAAACAGTAGTCACATTCGGTTCGCGAAATACTATTTTAGCATAGAGAATGCAGTAACCTCGAAATCCTTCTATGGCTGCATTAAAAGTGTACGATGCCACACAACCACTAATGGCAATTACAATTAGTAAGAGTAGATGCAAACCTTAAATAAATGCTCTTATTAATTAAACGAACGTCAACGTAATAACAAAATCGCATAAAATGCAATTAAGGAAGAAAAATGTTGCCACTCAATGCTAATATTAAATACTTATAAGTAGCTAGTACCTATTTAAAATTAGATTAAATTTAAATTACAGATTTAAAAAGTTAAATCAAGTTAAATTAGGCATTATAAGAAGGTAACTACAAAAATGATTATCTTGTTTTTTGGTCGAGAGTATATTTTCAATTATGAGCGCCACAATCTTCTACCGTGAGAGGTTTAGGGATTGTCGTTTTTGAAATTTAGCCAATCAGAACGCAAGATTTCGGTGGCTAAATTTACAAAAGTTCGTCCTTAATTGAGAATTTTTTAATAAACCATTTTATTCGTAAAGCGACATTAACTAAGCGATTCTTAGAACATTTTTATCTCACTTTGATAACAAAAATTGAATTAGTAATTAAAGCAGATTTATTTATTTATTTGTGTTATTCTGTTATGAAAGAAGGCGTTGTTTTGTTTGTTATTTAAATTATTATTATTATTAGGTATGTGATGAATATTCATATTTTTTTTTAAATGGCAATTGTGCATCATTAACTGTTATAGTAATTTAAGATCATTAAACATACTTTCAACACCTACGGTATTTTTCTATATTATATTTTTAAAAAATTTCTAACGAAGCCTTTTCTAATAGATTTTTTTAAATAGTATCAACAGTATCCACACATGATTCAATTTTGTATAAATAGTCTTGAAAATTTAAAGCGTTTATGAATAACGAATATTTTCCGATTCTATGAATGAATTTTAAATGTTTAGCATATTAATTCATAAACTACATAAGTAGATAAATAGATATTTAATTTTAGGCCATCCACCCTCACACACCCTGATAATTAAATGACCTCAGACCTACCTCACATAATAACCTGTACAGTACCTAGCTGTTTAGTTGACTAAAGATGTAATGTTGACATCATGTGTTATAATTAACGCAGATCGTCTATTAGCTTAATTGCAAATTATTAGGTAGAATATTGCGAGGATATTGTATCTTTAATATAGACAATCCCTACATCTCAACACATTGAAAATTTAATAGAACTACCTATTTATTCGAATAACATAATTTAAAAAATAAACAGTTAGCTTATTGTTAAACGTCAAATAGAAAATATATTTAACGAGTAAGTACTGTCAGTGGCAAAAAAATTATTTAAAATAAAATAAACTAAAGCAAATTTAATACAGACATATTTGAAATATTTACCTTTCCATAATGGCGTAATCAATGAACTTTCTTTATCCAATAACATGTAATATTTATCCATTCTTTTGAAATTTAATAATAAAATGCACAACCTATTATAGTTAACACTAGAATATTACTAAAATAAATATTACCTACGAATTTGCTTGTTTTCGGCACACCCGTCGATACCATGAAATAATCGATCTTATTTTATATGGGGTGTATTTAAGGCTAGTTTTATTAAACGTCCTAATGAATTTGTATGGTAACCACGCAACAACGAAAATGCTAAACGGATACTAAATAGAGAAATAGAAATGCGTAATGAGATTATATAAAATGCTATTCCACTGGCTTCCGTAGACAGTGGCGTGCCCGTTTTTGTTTTTTTTTATAATAGGAGTATTGTTTATTTGGTAATTCGTTTAAAAATAAATGATGTCATAATAATGATCACAATAACGTTGTAGTGAATTACGCAGTTAGCGATTTAATGTTAAAATATGCTAAATTATGATATTAAAATTGTTATTTTTTATCGATTAAAAATAAATGTTTTTAATAATTTATTAAATATCAAGGGACCACTCACTTCGGCAATTTTCGCATTCCTGCATTATATATGTATATTATATGTAAATATAGGTATAACGTGAGTAAGTACATATAGGGTGCCTCATTTTAGGGTGAAAGATAGGTACAAATAAAAATATGTCAAATATGCCCCCTGTTAATAAAATCGACGTGCTCGAGTGTTTTTGAAAAGATTATTTTATACGCCCTAAATCACATTTGTTTTGTTTTTATCGCCGCATCAGTGCGATTTTATTTGCGAGAGAGACAACTCACTGTCACGAATTTATCCACTTTGTTTGTTAATAGTTATTGATGAATGCGATCGATTAATAACAAGCCTATTATAGGTATGCATCTCATTATCTCGTAAAGTAATGCTTTTTCTCTTACAATTAGTATAATGGCAGCGAGTATATAAAGTTTGTCTAATTTTTATAAAAATTATTACCAATACAAAATCTTACAATTGTTAGTACAACAAGATTTTGATATGTGGGGAGATCGGTGTATAATATTATGCATAATGATTTTTCGGGGCAAAACGATTCCTCGCTTCTACTGCTCAAATGTACAATTGCACGTTGACAATTTTAATTGCATTGTGTTGTATATAACACGTGTTATTCTTTACCTATTCAACGATTGGTGAGTGTGTATAAAATTGCGATAAATTGTATTAAGACAAAAATCTGTTTTTTGGAAGTCTAATCTAATTGTAAGGTGATAAATCTAATAATTTTATATTCTAATATTCTTCGAATACTCATATAAATAAGTCTTATTTACCAACTAGATATCGAATTAATTCTGTTTGATGGAACATTAAAACATAATAAATTATTAAACAAATGAATAGTAGTTACTAAAAATGTTCACATATAGTTTTTTGTTGCAATGCAGAAATAGTTCATATTATGAAATAGGGCAAAATGATCCCTAGATTGTAAGTATATATTATTTCGTCCTGTTTTACAATTAGTTACATATAGGTATTTAAAAACATTTTTATTTTAAATACAGTTTTTGATTATTTTTAACAACGATTAGAAAATATAGAAACGGAAAACCGACAGAGAAAAAAACAGGATCGGAGTGAGATACTTTATTGTTTATTTCTGTTTATTTGTTAGAAATGTTATTGTTTGTATTAAAACGATTAAGGCAATAAAATACAATAAATTAAAACACTAATCAAATATTGATTCACTTTGTTATATCTATAAGAACAATAAATTTCCCATATGATTTAGATCAATCGGGATGATGGGAAATTAGGAGTAAATAAAAACATGATCTGAAATTATTTAAAAATTCGCCCCTTTTCTTTGTAGTAGCAGTATGAATATTTAGTGATATTTTTGTCAGTTTTGTGCATTTATAACGTGGAAATGCACGTTTAATATCAAGGTAAGTTAGATTATAGATGCATTGTATTTACAATATACTACAGAATATTTCCTTTTGCTCCATCTGCGTAAACAAAGAAAAGGTGCGAATTTTTAAATTATTTTTATTATTTATTTTTATTTACTCAAAACTTGAAGGCATGTAGAGTAAGTCAAACCATAACGAAAATCTCCACATTTTTTTTTCTAAAACGCCCCGTAACAGACATAGAGCCTCTTCAAATGTGCGTTTTAGAATCGTTTTTATTCAATATTTCCCGAACCTTTTAAGATAAAATGACGAAAATTGGCACATTTACTATTGCTTTAATGCTTATTAAATTAAAATTATCAAATGCTCAATATTGAATTCGGGGCGTGTCAAACTGTACATGGAGTTGATAAATATCACCCTAATTTTTTTTGTCAGTTTTTTCAATTTTTGGCAAAACTTATTATAGAACTTCAAAGTTTTCTGCTAAAAATATATACTCTTATCGAATTTCGATAGGATGCGCCGTTTTCGAGTGACATCATTTTGAATATTCCATTACATGAACGTATTCTGGAACCTGAATTCATGCTGTGATGCAGTAAAAGCAATTTTTTTTTAATTTTAAAAATGAACAAACCGCGACCCAAAATATTCCCTTCTGAATTTTTATTCGGTGAAGATAAGAAAATATGAAAATTGTAGGATACGTTAAAATTAAGTCTAATTCTTTTTCTTCACGGTTTCACGGTTATTATTTTCTGTCTTTCTATAAACATTTAAACGTTTAATAGTACTTAAAGTTTGTTTAAAGAAGAAAGCAGTGTTTTTGTCGAAATTATTGTTTTACTATTAATGTAATGAATGTAATTCAAAATGATTTTACTCGAAAACGGGGCGTCCTATCGAAATTTGATAAGAGTACATTTTTTTAGTAGAAAACTTTAAAGTTTCATAATTTTTTATCAAAAGTAGAAAACGTTCACATACAAAAAAATTAGGGGGATATTTACCCACTCCCTGTGTAGTTTGACACACCCCCGAATTGAATATTGAGCATTTAATAATTTTAATTTAGTAAGCATTAAAACAATAGTAAATGTACTAAATTTCCAAAGATATTTAAAAAAAACACAGAGGTTTTCGTCATGGTTTGACTTGCCCTACGTGCCTTCAGGTTTTGACCGCTTATTCTAGGAACATCTTATATATAGAAACGAAGTGTAAAGCACCACATCGTTTTTATTTGTCCCAAAATCTAGGAGTAAATGGAAACATGTCTGGGGTAATTGGATACAATAAAAAAACTATGTTTTTTTTTGATAAGCTTTACAGAAAAAGGGTATTTGTATATTATGGCAGCGGATCAGAGGCAAAAATAAGCGTGTATATCAATAAAACATTTTAAATTATTTTTAAAGGTCATGCAATTATAAACTCAACATTGCAAAAAGCGTTTTCCGTTACCCCGATTGACCGTATATAGAGGATCATTTTACCCCGGTCTACGGAATAAAACGATTCTTTGGTAATACAGAATGTAATTCATTTTTTAGATGTGAGTTATTTAAACATTTTGAAAAAATTTGAAAAGTACTAGACGTCCATCTTTAACTACGATACTTATTGACTTATCAGGGACGTGCAAAGCTTAAAGGAATCGTTATGCCTCGGCGGTCTTCCCTAATATAAATAACTTTGTATACTATAACTAATCGAAGTATATTTTTAATTTAGGAGTGAAAATGAAAAATTTTCGATTCTGGTGGCTCCTTAACGGTACCTAAAATTTAATAAAAAATATAAAGGTAATTAAGTATTGATCGTGTTTGTTTTTGGTATGTTTGTAATGTACTTTTATTTATATAGTTGAGTTTATGATTTTTCGTAGAGATTTAGATAGATATACGACTATTACATTAAGTTATATGTATATAGATTTTACAAATTTGTTAGAAAACCTAAACTTGATCTTAAAAACCTATTATTATACCTATTAAAAAATTTGCAAATTTTGTGTAAAACCTTACAGGTGAAAAGCGGGTAGGCAGGTAAATACTACATGTTCAAACATTTTTTTGGAACGTGTGTAACCAATATGAAATGCAACGGGTTATAGTTAAAGCCTAGGTAATGTGTTCGAGTCTATATACAGTCGAAGTCCTTTATAGAGAACATTCGGTTATAACGAACACATACGCGAAGTCCCGACAAAAACTGCGATTAGAATAAATCCAGTTTAGAACGCACTTACTTGTCGTTAGTTATCTTTAATTTCATTTGAGTTCATTTCGGTGCTTTTGCGATGACGTGCTTTAAATGGCATCGGTTATAACGAACAAAAAATATCGACCCCCCTCCGTATTCGTTATGAAACGGATTTCAACTGTATTACTTTTTGCATTATCAGGAACTGAATAATAATTCTATTTTCTAATAAGATAATAAGAGTACTTAAATTATGGCAAGGATTGCATGTTTTGTGAAAGGAGGCCTGCTCGATCATCATCACGCATGCGACATATGTTCGGTAGGCGACTGTTTAATTTTCAGCACTCTCTAAACAATCATTTTCAGTTACAGATTCGGGAAACTAGAAATGAATACCAGATGTCAACATCGACCATTTACATAACTGAGAGCATACATATACGATCGTTTAAATAACTAAGAGACGACCCGTGGCATCAGAAACTCGCTATATACCGCGTGTTTAAGATTGATTTGTCCTGCTGATATTTCCTAAACGAAACGAAATACAAACAAACAACTTTTCAAATAAAAGTTGTTTGGCATTGACCGCTCTATAACATAGGCATTTTTATTCCAAAGCCAACTTTGTTCAAACGGCGAGGATTAGCTTAATTTTCTTAAATGGCACACCTAATTTATTAATATACTTTCCGACAGCTTATTTTATTGCGAGTACTTAAAAATGTAAATATTTTTTTAGTAACGTGTATTAAAGCGTATTTCTAAAATTTTGGTAATTTGAAATTTTCCGCAGAAATTGTTATTGCAAAATTAAGAGCAATTTCATTTGTTTGCCAGTTGCACCGATGTAAATTTCTAAAATTTAAGCGTCACTTAAATATAAAATATCAAGGAAAATTTAGTAATTAAGTGACGTTTAAACTGGCCCTTAAACATACAGAAATATTTAAATCTTGATTAGAATATTGTTTCGGAAATATATTCGAAACGTGTTGAACGAATAACATGAAGGACGCCTGTCTAAGCCGACAAATCTAATAAGAAAACGATCTACGGAATCACGTAGTCCCCCGATGGTTCTATATACAGAAAATGGTAGTAATAAAAAAGCACTCAAAGTTAGGAGCTGTTTCGGGACAAAAACTTGGTGCCTGGAAATACGCAATCACAAATCCAAGTTTACTATGGTTATTTGATGAAAACGTCAGGATATGTTTGTTTACGCAAGCGTATCCTAGGATAACGTAGCTCATGCGCCGATAATGTTATCAAACGCTTCAGTACATCCTTGCGAATTGTAGGCATTGCCACGAATATACAAAAGACAACAAACTTTTTGAACGAACTTATTTATATTTTTAATACTTAAAAAATATATAGTGTCTAACAAAATTTAAAACGATTTTCCATAAACCTAACTGCCTCCACAAAACTGCTATAAAATGCCGTGTATTTAAGTTAGAGTGACAACTTTTTGACCAAGATATGAATTCCATATAATCTTGAAGAAGTTATGATTGCTATATCAGAATACGGCATTATCAGTGGTAAGTAAAAAACAATGTTTAACAATGTAAAAACAATGTATTAATTGTACGAGTATTTATTTGAAAATCGAACAAGTCGCGGACGTTCGTTTGTTATGAATACCTTTTTGCACAGTAAATTCCCGTAAATGTGGTTAATTATTACAAATTGCTGACACGCGATTTTTATACCGCACTGACAGAGAATTGAATAAGACTCTTTAGCGCGTAGCAACAATTGATTTCTTCCCCTCGTCTGTGACTGTATTGCTTCTTTGACCTAAATTTGAAATTCGACAATCTACTGCAAGGGGTTGTTGCGGTACCAGACAAAGAGTAGTAACAAACAACGTCCCCTTTGTTTCAATGTAAAGCTACTGAAGGAATTTACGTCAGGATTAATTTCAAAAATTCCCCAAAAAAAATTAAGGCCAATATTACTGTCATCGTGTTCAGTTAAATTTTGACTATTGCAGAATTTAAATGCAGTACAGAATGCACAATATGGAAATGAGGGTGTGTGTTAATTAGGTATTCAGAAGGGAGTCAGGGCTATTTAAATGTACCTTAGCATGTTGTTTATCACGGAATTTTCTAAATATAGATTTAAAGATCGAATTTCTTGATTATACCCTTTCTGGAAGGCTATGGGATCCTGAAACTTTATGCTTTTATCGCTTCACATTATGAAAGTAAATTTATCATTGAGTTTCGGGACTCGGTTTGGTCGATCGTTTCCCAATATTACTTCTTTTCCTAAATATGAACGATAAATGAAATCCTATTTTTTAGAGTGGATACTGTTTTTTCTTCGGATAACCGGAAACTTTGTTGATTTCATTTAAGTTTTATTGGTATCTATAATAAGCAAGATATTGACATTTCTAAATTAATAATTTTGCGTTAAATTGTGCCCTTTTTGTGAGTTCGATAATTTCAAAAATTTGTTAATAATATTTTGTATACCTAATGTAGATATGTTACAATAAATTACTGAATTAAAAATAATTTTTTGCAAAATTTTTGCTGGGTCAATAGTTTCGAGTAATTTAAGGTTTATTTTTCATTGGATGTCGTTGTTATTGCTACACCTTTATAAAATTGATAAAAACAAGTTTGCATAAATAGGTTCTATTCAGAATTTTTTTGTAATTATAGGTTTAATACTGTGGATTTCTATAACTTTTATAAGGTTTTGAGTATATTTAATTGTACTTTTTATCTTCACTTTATATGCCTAACTCGATCTTAAATTTACAATTTTTTATTTTTTTTTCTACATACATAGGTACCTATATGTAACAAAACTCAAACCAATCTATCCATATACATATTTCAATCCTGTTTGGGATTATCATCAGTGGAATATTACCAAATTATTAATTAAAAATTAAACTTTTCAAAACTTCAAAAATATGAAAATCGAAAAACAAAAATACTTTCTGTTATCTACTGTTTTTCGAATCCCCTACTGTAGAGTTTTGGTGCGCCTTTTGAGATTGCGCTGTATAAAGTGAATAATTGAAAATTACATAATAATAATAATGGGTCGACACTATATCATGCTATACATCTACATATATAAAAATGATGAATCGCTACCCCATATGTATGTATCTATTTGATTGTTTTACGACCAAAATGTAAAAGAACTTGCGAGTTTTCTACATCGCCCGCAAGCAACTGGCGTTGAGTTATTTAAAAAATATATATATTTGTGCTATAATATCTATCTATATTAAAATGCAAATGCGTTTTGTATTTCAAAAAATATCGGAATGATTTATATTGTTGGAAATATCTTCGCGTACTTTTTATTTCTGATTTTCAATAATTCATCGTATCCCGTAAGAGCAAAATGAAAATCATACTAAAAAGTGACGCAACGCAACGAGACAAAAAACATTTACTGAAATCTGATGGGCGAATTCAAAAATAATAAAATATTTTAAAATTCCGATGTTTAACCGTTCATTTATCTACTTATCGTCGTTTATCGCTCTAGACAACTTATCCGGGAATTTACAAAATGAACAAAAAATTTTATTAACAGTGTTCAATCTCTTTTTCATTAGTATGTATAGCAATTTATGAAGAATTTAGGAGTACCTACGCATACGTACATATTTTTTCATTATGTTTCTATGAAAACTGACTTAAGTTTCCGGTAGGTAAATCTAGTATGTATTACGTTATGATTTAATAATATCCGTTTATTTTGACGTGATATACATACATATATTCATAAAGGCGTGGGTATATAAATTTGAAATTAAATAATTCCGAAGAAAGTTTGTATGCGAGTTTGAATAAGCATATAATACGTAGTAGTAAAACACAGTTTTTTCAATTGTGTCGTTAGATCGTAGCAACTCAATATCATCAAAATATATCTTACCAGTACTTAAATTTTGATATTAGAATAAAATTAGCGGTAGATCTGTAGCTGGCGACTAAGGAGTTTTTATATTATTTTGGATTTCAATCGATTTTAATGTTTATAGAAAATAAAAATATTTCAACTAATTTTTAAATAAATAGAATAAATGTAAATCTGTTTAAAAATTCACAAGTTCAAAAGAAAAATTCTTTTAAAAATATTTATATAAAATTTGCGTTTTTATTTTTATCATAAATATTTGAAAGATTAAACTTTTTATTATTTCAAACTTTATGGAGAATTGTAATAATTCTGTATTCTACGAACGTCGTTTCGTATTTAATAATACATTCAGAAGTTGATTCTAGCAAGGAATAGCAAAATTATGAATTCCCTTTTCAGCAACTTTGTTTTGTTTCAAGGGCGAATAACAAGGATACTTTGGAGTTTGAAATTCCCTTTAAGATTTTTAAAACAAGGAATTTTCATAATTACCTACTTTTACATTGCAACGAAGGATTTATGGTAAACATTTTTACCATTAATTAAATTGGTTAAAAAACAATTTTTTTAAATTTTATTAATATTGCAAATAAACCAGAAAAATATTAATACAGTACAATTTATTTCCCGTCGTCGCCTTTGATGTTTAACGTTTGTCTATAGTTCACAAATACAGGGTGATTACAAAGTGGCGTATTAACTTTCCAGCGCGTTGTAGGAGACCGTTGATGGCGTCCACCGGAAAAATAATTTAAAAAATCTCGATCACAGTTTAGCAAAAATAACTTAACTTCTTTATTCTTAGCAATTTTGAATTGCGACACCATATTTTCTATAAACGTTATCTTTGTGTAACGTTATTGTTATCCAATAAGACTAGTAAAACACTGGTTTTACGTGTAATTTTAAGTTTGAAAATTGTAATTTCTTTATTTCTGTATATATATATATAAAAATGAATTTTGCAACAACGCGACGTTCTAAAATTTTAAAAAAGAATAGGAGTAAAATTTACTTAGAGGTATAATTGTCATTTTTGACATCAATTTGATGACAGATAATTATTTGATCTGTCCATTTGACGTTATTTTTTTAATTGGTTTCCTTGAACACAATAATATAAATAATAAATGGATTACATGTAATATATGATTGGTCGCATACAGGGAATGGTAGCGCTGTAGCGCTTTATCGAAGCGATGCTCTGAATGGTGTCTGCTTTACTCGCAGTGCTGCAGCGCTTTAGTAAAGCATTAAAGCATATAAATATTCCGCTTTAACGCTTTATAATTAAATAAAGCAATGACGCATCCATGCGTTCTAACTTAACAAATTATGTTGCTTGTGTATGTTTTGGTTTATGCAAAAAATAAAGATGGCTTATAACGTTACAATTCGGAGACGAAGTCATTTCCCTTGCAGTAACGTAAGAAGAAAGGTTGAAGATATTACAAGGTAAGTTTTACATAAAAATTTGACTGTTTTACAAACAAAATTGCCAACCTAAGAATTAAAAGCTGAAAAATAACTAATACCAAAAATGTTTATTCAGGCAAGATAAAGCGTTACAGCGCTGCAGCGTTTCGATGCTACAATTCCCTGAATGCGACCATTGATAAAACTACTGAAAACTACCGCGTAAAATTACGACGTTAATTATCTAACTACGTCAAAATAATATTATTTGATGCTCTAAGCTTATGTCTTTCTTGTAAAATACATCACTTTAATGATCTTCGTAAATTAATGGGACACCTGATAAACAAAACATTGTAAATGATACTTTTCTAAATTGCAAAGAGAATTAAGAGGATTTTGATAAAATACAGAAATATTTCATGATTGATCAATTCAAATAAATTGGTAAAAAGAATAAATGGAATAGGTAGGTACCTATATGTATGTAATAGGTATAATAAGTATAGGTAGGGCTATTATAGTAAATATTAAATCGATATTTGAAATTATAATATGTAGGCAATTCTATGAAATAATACTTTTCTACAATAGAAGTAATGGAATCGGCCAACGACAATGGACTGAGGAAATGAGGAAATTAGTTGGTACTTTAATAATGGGGTCTTCTTATCGACGCAGTTTTGGTAAAACGTTTTAACCCAGAAAAAGTAAATTTTACAGGAGCGCACATTTTGTAATGTGGCGTAGCTACGAGCAGATACGACGTTTTACGGAAATACAAATCGATTTTTCTAGAGAAAAAAATCGAAATATTGTTACCAAATTTAACAGATTATGTCTTTGCCTTAGTTGCACGAGATAGTCAGAATAACTAATTTTCGAAAAAATGTGGTGGTTAAGACTTTTTGCCAAAACTGCGTCGTTATAATAGTGTTAGTACATGATAATATTTGGGTTATTTTACAAGAGTATATTTAACGTGAATTCGCAATTTAATTTAGTTTAGATTATAGGAACTCAAGTTTGCTTTGTGAATAGGGAATCACGAATACTTTTAAAGGTACTGCGAATGTTATCTAATATATTAGTTTTTAAATATACTTTGATACATAGATTTGTATCTAAACGTTCGGTACTGAATCCTTAAGTAGTAAAACCTAAATTTTACGTTATCTTACGTTATATGTTCTCGATTCTATGTAAGGGTAGATGCTCAGTTTTATCCGTCGAATACTGATATTAACTTTCGTGAAGATAAGGCCGATTTTCCCAGATTTTACAGTTTTCCTTTAAAATTTATTTCGAGCTTTATAGAGCAACGTTTCGTGAGCTAATAAACAAGGTTATCTAGGAGAAAATGTTTCTCTAATTACCTTTTTACTTCCTCTGTCCGAAAATAGTTGCTACATTTCAATTTCACGTCCAGATTATTAGACATAGTCAACTTAATTAATTTCTCTTAACATATTTATCAAATTTTTTATGAATCTAAGTGTGCGATTGCCAAACTTTGTTTAAATTCGTAGCGCTTTTGTTTTACACATAAGTAAAATGAAGTTAAGACGAAGTTCGACTTTAATGACTTCTATAAACTGTGATGAAAACGCCGTTAAAATGTTTAAAATGTTACTGTTGAGTTTATGATTTATCTATGTTTCCTCTTCGAATTAAAAAATTTTGTTCAAAAATTCCTCGTTTTCTTGCTTTTTACGAAATGTAGCAACTATTTCCTGATAAAAATCGAAGTGAAATGTAACAACTATTTTCCGATAGAGGAAGTATAAAATAACTAGTTTTTTTTTAAATGACTTTTTTAAAATATTTGCCGATCCACCACGGTTCTCTGTGCTTATTGGTGAGATTATGATCGGTTAGAATCGCGGACGAACAGGGACATGTTTCATGTAAAATAGTTATTCATTCTAATAGGTACTTAAATGTTAGTTATTTTAAACAACATTTTTACCAAAACGCTTAGGAACTGTAGCTAAAACAGTGGATTAGCTAAATATATCTAGAATTAATAAAATTTGAAAGCAAAAGAGATGCTTAAGTGTAGGAAGGCAACGATTAAAAATTTGAAACCGTTCCGTTTTCAAAAATCAATCACATGCACAGAAAACAAGTATCTATTATTAAATCAAACATTATGTAGGTACATATATTTTATTTAAATAAGGGCAAGAGAACCACTTGTTTAATCTGTTTAATTTGATGTTTACCTTGGTATAACTTATCCAAACCTATATGATGTTCACGTCATCAATACAAGGTTACTAGATGATGACGTTTCACACAGTGCTGTTACCTCGTACCTCGTATTTTGACAGTTCTAATAAATTGTAGTCTTTCTTTATACCATCTAATATGTGCGCAAGTAAATCATCTATAGAATATGTCACTTTCCAAACTTTAAACCGAATTACAAATAAACAATCTAGTAACTTTTTGTTGATGAGGTGAACATCATATAGGTTTGGATAAGCTATAGGTATATTTTCCGTATATTTTGTTTTAAATAAACAATTAAAATTAACCTTTAATTTAAACGTCCGCACGTTAGTAAAAATTTAACAAACGATCCGTCTACATCACCAAGTAATAACTAACTGAAATAAAATAAAAATGTGTTCAAATTTCTGACTGATAAGAAAAAGAACGTAGGTAACTACATAAAACATAATTATAATAAATCGTCGTAATTTGAAGACTGTAACGTATGAATAATAGATATCTATTATCTAGGGAAAATTTTACTCGAAGATATAAATTAGTTTAACGATAACGCTCGTTTCGAAACGAAAGGAAAGTACTGTTATCAACATCTGTACCAGATTACCTATAACTTATTGCATTATTTAAATTTTATAAAACGGTGTTTATTTATAAGCACTTTTAAAAACCGTACATACAGTCATCTCCCTGTCACCTTTAACTGCTATCGTTACGACTTACATTATTAAAGATTTGCCCGTTCAAGTTTTCGATAACACAAAATTTTAAGTTACGCCGATGAATCAAACAAAATTCTAAATAAAATACGGCGTTACTATTATTTAAATATACTTTCCACGTAACACATTAGCCTTAATGTAGCCATTAATCTTATTTAAATAAAATTATTCATCACTTTTATTCAAAATTTTAAAAATCTCCCATTAAAAAGCATTTTCGTGCTCACGCCGAACTGCCGAATAACACTAAATAAGCCTCGAATTAATAATCGATAGATGTGCAAGTCAATTTTCTTGTTCCACCACCTAAAGTCAATACTTGAAATTTTCAATGAAGAAGTTAGGAGTTTAATAATAAACGCCACTAAAATACAGTAATATTTAAAAGATACTTCCGATATATTTACCTACAGGTATTTTTTTATATAGAAAATAAATCTGAATATAATTTTGTATTTAATTAAATTTGTTTTGTTTAGAAGTAGGGACGTTTTTATTCAAAAAAAAATTGTTTAAAAGATTAAAAATTTGTTTTAATTATGATATAAATGACATAATTATGTATTTAAACAACGTTTTTTTAGCAACAGCGCATTGAAACAGTAATAAAAGTTACAAAGCAAAATAAACTAAAATAAAGAAATTTATTGTTCAATAATGAGTTGGCCATTACGATATCTTATGTAGATACGTACCTATACTCGTTTACTTTGCGGAGCACGCTTTTAAAATTAAATAATTGATGATGTTTTGAAATATTTTATCCTAACTTTTAATCCAAAACCAAAAATCGCGGATGTTGTCCGGAGGATAAGAAAAAATACCTATTTTTAATAAATTCATTTATAATTTTCTATAATCATTTGGATAATTCAAAGTACAACATGAGATTTTCTTTTTCATCATGTGATCTTAATAAGCAAACCATTATTTTTTTTTATAGATATTAGCAAAAAGGGCTACTTTTAAAAATTTTATACTTTACTTATATGTAGGAGTAAACTTGAGAACATCACTATAGATTCAAATAGGTTTGATAGTGTAGAAATTAATTAAATGGAAATATTAGGTGGAAATATGTTGGAAATAATTGTTATCAATGACAGTTACTGCTACAATATTTAGTATTCTTTTTCATGACTATGTTAACGTTAATTTTAATAAATTTTGTTTATCTCTCAATAATTACATAATATTTTAAGATAAATATATCTCATTATATATATATATATATATATATATATATATATATATATATCTGAAAAGCTTAGAAAACTCCCATTATAAAAATGACAAAATTAATAATGGTTGTCATTTAAAAAAATGTACCCAAGTTTGTTTTATAACTCGACAACGTATCCTATAGAAAAGAACTATACACGCCACTAAATTCTACGGTAAAAAAATAGATTAAGTACATCGATAACATTTTTAGAACCTCTTTAAATAGTCAAAAATCGATTTTCAGCTATAACTCAAAATCAAATAATGACGTAATGTTTTGCTCGACCATTGAAATCAATACAAAAAAAAGTACAACAGGAATATAAAATTCGCAATTCTCTATCATTTATAATAACAGGCTAAACTAACCCCGCAAATACAACGAAAATATAGGACACACTGTGCACACTTAACAAACGGAAATTTAAAACTTGTTTGAACGAAGACGATTTTTCCTATTTTATCTATGCATCATTTTTTGTTTTATCCATCTACATTGGTGGATATGAGAGTTGCGAGAATATCGTACATAGATTAATTTATTAATGTATTGATTTATGATTTTAAAAGAATATTGTTGAAGATTCAATATCTGTTTCCCACTTAATTTAAATGAAAATATGCCTATATAAATTGTTCGGCTTTTCCATATTTGAATTCATATGCAATTTCCATCTTTTTAAAATAATTGTTTTGGGAAGTATTTTATATGTATATTAAGTACTTATGTGAATATTTGATTTACTTTTAAGGTAAACATTTCGTCATTTTATAAACAGAAGTACTGTACGAACAATATCGAATTTAGAAATGTTTTACAAAAATGCTATGTATACCTATACGCATACAAACAGGTTCATTAAGTTTGATTACGTTTGTCCTCGTTTGAGTTGTTGAGATTAATCACCTGGGTGTTGAAAATGTCAAATGTTAGTTAGATTATCACCCTAGCCATACCGATCTAATCTAACTGGTGGTTTTGTGGACGGAAGTTATGGTTTATAATGACTTCCGTACATTTAAGATACATATTGACAAACTACTTATAATTTCATTAGTTGTAGCGTAAATAAATTGGGTAAAAAGCAACGAAGTCTGAAATGGTAACTACCTAGGTAGGTATTCATATGCAGGGCGAGTTCAAACACCTTTTGTTCGCCTATATTATTATATTTCCTACTTTTTGTTTTGAGAAAAGACTTGTTTTGCATTACAATTAGGTACTTACTTATTTATTCAGATATTCTTAAAGAATTTGTTTTGGATATTATATTAAATTTATAAAAATAATGAAAAAGTAGGTAAGAGAAAGTAAATCAATAGCTACTAATCAATAACCTACTAAAAATATTGAAAAATCTACCGGATTTTAAATTATCTACCTAGTTTAATTAAATGTATGATTGTCTAAAATATTTATATTTTAGTGAGAAACAGTTTTCGACAGATTACAAAACAATATTTTGACGTAATATTTCATATTATTTTGTGTTATTGTTTTTTTCAATAGGTTTTATTGAAATACCACAAATAATTCTTAAAATGAGACTCGTCCGTTAATTGGAATTATTGAGCACAAGATTCCTCAACTTTTATTTTTATGTAATTCTTTTTATACAAAAATACGTAAATAACGTATTTGATTTTTTTGTAATAATAATTGAAACCCAAAAATATACGTATTATATTATACAACTGATTCGAAATTAATGTAACACATCAGTCGTAGTCGAAGTCGTAAGAGTGATATCATCAGTGTTCTGCTTATTGAATTTACCTCAATCCATTCAAATTCAGAAATTATCACGTGCAGCAAGCTACACGTGCCGCCTTACTTCGACCTTTTTGTTTGTGTCAATTATTATGGTTTCATTTGTCGTTTACGTCAAATATTTGCATGTTTAAAAAATACACTTTGTATAATAAATCGGATAAATGTCTAAATTTTAAATTATTCAATCAATTTTTAATACGTAGTTAATTATTTTCTTTATGACAAAATTAAATGTGAAATTTTGCTAGCCGAATAAGTAGGTATACTTCGTCCAAACCTATATGCAATCCACGTCATCAATAAAATGGTTACTAGATGATGACGTTTCACACAGTGGTCACTTTGTACCTCGTATTTTGACAGTTATAATGAGTTGTAGTCTTTCTTTATACCATCTAATACGTGCGCAGGTAAATCATCTATAGAATATGTCACTTTCCAAACGTTAAACCGAATTACAAATAAACAATCTAGTAACTTTTTGTTGATGACGTGAATTGCATATAGGTTTGGATAGGCCATAGGTATGTATAGCTTAAAACTCACTGTCAGCGAATGATTATTACGTTCAAAATAATATGGTATGGAAACAAAGGAATAATTTTAAAACTAAAGTATTCAAATTATTAGCGTAGATTGGAGCCGAGATACTTTTCTAAAATATATACAGTATTTACATGTACAAGTAATCTTGCCAATTAAAGTAGAATGCCTCGCATTCAAACATAAAATCTTAATTTGTTCAATTGTTGTGCGTCATTCCATTGTTATTATCAGAGTTGCAAAAAATTATATTCTCGACACCGACTTCTTTGCTTTTATATTGTGTGTACTGAATACATATTTTACAATTTATTGGTAAGCTTTTAGCTGATACATTATAGCCGCATCTGTTGCGAAAAACATTATTTTAAATTGTGTAGACATACGAGGGGGTATCCAAAACTAACCGGAATTATTTTTTAAAAGCTATATATTTTCAAATTTTTTACAAAACAACTTTATCTCCTTCAAAATACTCTCCATTACAGCTAACACATTTGTCCCACCGGTGTTTCCACTGTTCGAAACATTTTTTGTAGTCATCTTTAGAAATGGCCGACAGCTCCTCCCTCGTTTTTTTCTTGATCTCTTCAACGTTGTCAAATCGGTGTCCTTTCATGCGTGGAAATAAGAAAAAGTCGCACGGAACCAGGTCGGGCGAGTAAGGTGCGTGGGGCAGCGGAACCATGCCATTTTTAGCTAAAAACTGGCTGTGTGTGCAGGTGCATTGTCGTGGTGGAAGAACCAGTCTCCTGTCTGCCACAAATCGGGTCTTTTTTGATGGACACTGTTGCGCAATCTTCTTAAAACTTTCAAATAAAAGGTTCGATTGACGGTCTGGCCCGGGGGAACAGACTCCGAATGAACTGCGCCCTTGGCATCAAAAAAGCAAATCAACATTGTTTTGATGATTGATTTGACTTGACAACATTTTTTTTTGGACGGGG
Source organism: Rhagophthalmus giganteus (assembly GCA_036326145.1). NCBI lineage: Eukaryota > Metazoa > Arthropoda > Insecta > Coleoptera > Rhagophthalmidae > Rhagophthalmus > Rhagophthalmus giganteus. The sequence continues at coordinate 55,900,712 of JARFJA010000001.1, forward strand.
TGATACTAACGTCTTCCCAGTTTTTCCTAGAGCGTCATCTTTGTAAGTTGTTTTCAACATTAAAACAGTTTCAGCAGCATTTTTACCGAGTAAAAAACAAAATTTCACAGTCGCACGTTGTTCACTTAAACTTGCCATTATAAAAAACAAAACAAAAACAAAACAGCGCTAACAAAAACAATCACTGCAGATGAACAGAATAAGCTACGTCGACAACACCGACAGGTCTGAACAGGCAATGAGTTGCGCTATACACCCCTAGTGGCAGAAATGCGTACTACATAAACTCCGCCCACGGCAATGCTATTCCGGTTAGTTTTGGGTACCCTCGTAATTATACATGTTCCTTAGTCCGAACCAAGCTTTAAAAAAATTTGACAATAAATGAAGAATTTTCATTCTCGTTGGCGAAGAACTCATTGGTCGATTAGGTGTTTAGTTCAAAATTAGCTATACCTGAACTCTTATGAAGGAAAAAATAAACGAAAAACAGATCAACGATGTTATAAGTTTAAACAGCATACAATTACTAGGTGAAGTCGCGGTATAACTAATACAATATTGAATTGTATAAAGGAGGCTGCCCAGTTTGGCAAATTTTTTTCAAACGGGATCAAACCTAGTTTAGACGATAACATAGATACAGGCGGGTTTGACGACATATAACTTTCGAATTTTGGTCATGGGCAACATGCCCACACACGAGTTCGAAGTGCGATTTTCGAAAAATTCAAAATCGCGCAGAATTAAAGCATGCAACATGCAAAATAAGCACAAACTAGATGAGAATAAGCGATTAAAAAATATTCTCCATCTACTTCGCGCTTATTTTACATGTTAGAACTAATTCTGGGCGATTTTGAGCTTTGCGAAAAAGAATTCGAATTCGAATGTGGACATGTTGTCCACGATCAAAATTTGAAAGTTATATATCGTTGGACTCGTCTTTATTTATGTTATCGTCTAAATTAGATTTCATCCAGTTTGAAAAAATTTGCCAAAATGGGCATTCTCCTTACCCAAGATAATCTTATTAAGTATCTACCGGTTACTCAATACCCTCAAAAACTGTATCACTATTTACATATCCAGGGTATCTATCTTAGGTATAGTACTTACACTTTTACCTATGTGCCTGCTAAAAATAATTTAATTTTCATTATCTTACAGTATTAATATTATGTAAATAATGTTTCTTTATATCTGACGGACCATTAATATTCTGAAAGATTCACGTTTAATAAAGAACTAATAAATCTGAAGGTTTGCCAAAATGAAATTTCTAATTCTCACCAGTATTGCGTTTTCTAAGCAAATTACTTTTACCCTTGGGTTAAATTTGAACAATTTACTCTAAAGGAGGCAGTTTTGACACAATATAGCTTTAATAAATAATTTAGAAGTTGACAACCTTACCTCCCTCATTCTAAAATACTAAGAGCCATCTATTCTCAAGGCCACACAGGGGATGCGGATTTGAAATCAATTTTACGTGACACGAACGACGTACTATATAACGTTTCTCTTTGCGAAATATATTCCGACTACCTTAGCCCACGAAATGGGAAAGCTCTCAATTTTAATAAAATAATATTTTAATTAAAATTGAGTACGCTTCGAGAAAATCGACACGAAAATTATTTGACGTCGGCATCGCGTCGTATGAATTACGTGTGACAATTTCTAAATTCGAGCGCCATCGAATAAAAGCTCAAAGATGAATGCAACTCAATTTTCAGAATGAAAGCTAGCGTATTAATGCGCCAACGAGGTCACAGGTATACCAGGGGTTGTTTCATACACGCTGCAGATGTTCTGTTCAATGAACTGTTGGAAGGGGTTTCGGGGTGGGAAAATCGATGAAATGGCGTAGGAAAGATCCACTTTTGCGTGGGTGTCCGTCTGAGGAGATGTCGGCAGAACGTGGTGCAGCAAGTGGTCGTGCACTATAATTACGTGTTTAGGTTCACGACGATGTCAGACCAATGATAATAAAATTGATCAAATTTTTATTCCTTGTTTTTAATTCAAAATCGATGTTCCATTAGGATTCTTAAATCGGATATATGAAACGAATTTAGAAACACGAAAGCAAGGATCGCACAACAAGTGGTCGCACCCACGTACGTCCTTGCGAAATTCAGTTGATAGTAGGTCACTTACCCTTTTAATGAAGTTGCCATCAATTTTAAAATCTACTTGACACCATTTCGTTTGTTTATGCTGTTTTGTTTTGTTCCGTACTTTTATATAGTAAGCATATGACGCACTGTACTTGTCTATTTAGTACCTGTTATGTACTTCAATTATAGTAGGTATCATGATCATATAACATCGCTCGTGGTAATACACATTATTATGCCTGGCATAGCATTCCTTGTTCCGCCACGTTAATTATTTTGAACAAGGGGGTTGTTTTCTTGTTTGTAATCTTTGTTAGCGAATCGTTTATGGTGTAAAATGAAAACGACGTCCCAATTTCATGCATAGATTCCATCGCAACATTCAATGGACTACTACTAAAAATTCCACATCGTAGAAGTGAAATTTAAAAAACTTCATATAGTACTTAGTACTTTATTCAAAGGGTTTGTAAAAGTTATTAAATCCAACCAGAATTTATTATCAAGCAAAAAATCCATTAACGTTTCGTTGTTTTATACAACTTCATCAGAATACAACAGCAGATATTATGTAAAATTACGATCTATTTCAAAAGTTAGATTTTAATCAAATTTCTAGAAAAAAAAAACACATAAAATCCACAACCCAAAAAAAGGTAAAACTTTTTGTTGGTGCAGTAGAGCTGTGCAAGTGCTGTCGACTTGAATCGTAAGCTTCCTATCTCTAACATCTAACATAATATGTACTACCTAAGGGTGATTCATCCAGTAAATAACCATCAGGTATGTACAGCCTGTACGAATGTTATATTATAAGGCAGTGACATTTTTTTCGCCATCGAGCAATGAGATAAACTTTACGTGAAATGAAAGCTTATAAAGTCTCCCGTTTACGAATACGTGACGGTTGCCAGAGGCAGCCCGAATTTCACGGTGGTAATTGAACTTTTCTTTGTGCGCTCCCGCGCACCCAAGTTTCTAATGTAAGGGTAGATTCGGGGTTTATTTAAACGGTTTTCAGGTTTTTCAATGTAGGTAGTTAAAAATTTAAAAACTTAAACCTCGGAAAAATTTTGGGTTTGAAAGGTTAGGGGTTGTGTAGTTTTCACAATTTGTGAAAAATTGCAATAAGGTGCAAAATGCAGCAGCACCGAATTAGAAAACTTCCTTCATAGTTAAACCCTATCAAAATATAAATACCCAAAAATTCTACGTTTTATTCGAGACATTCATAAATATTTAGGTAGGCAATTTCATTGGTACCACCAATTTCAATTTTCCCCTCCATCCTTCCTCTTCAAATCACGGTCGATATACTCGTAAATAATTTCGTATAAACCTTCCCTTAACGTTAACGTAGTATTTTTAGCTTTTTATTATTGGGAGTATCGTAAGTACCTCATATTAGAAGTAGTACCACGTCTTACAGTTTCGCGATCACTAAATCTAACCCCTAAAAATAAGCGATTCATCATGTTATCTACTTTCTATTTTCTTAATTCTACGACCTTGCTCTATTATTTCCTACAAAATTTATTGCCAAATATTTATTTCTTATAATAATTAGGAGTATTATCTATACCTATATACAAGGTTCTAAATCACACCGTGATAAAATTTAACAATATCCAATTATCTATACGTAAAAAAAATTGCAACGATCGCATGCACGATCTAAAAATGATATTTTTTTGTGAAATAGATTTTTACTCTAAGAGCAATAAGTTCGCAGTGGAGTCAAGACATGGTGGCTATTAATTTAGCAAAAGCTCTGCTATCTCATAATAGGGAACACTCCTCTACAAATTAAGAAAGAATTTCTGTAATATTTCGTATTACTTAATACGCACAATCCGTTTACTTTTATTAGTTACAAAACAATTTAACGAATTCCTACACTGCTTTTAAATTAATAAAGCTTTAAGAATCTATTTTGCGAATAATCATTAAATAAAGTATTTTCCTTTTCGTTTAATTTGTTTGAAAATGAAAAATCTTTGACCTATTTGTGCTATCGATCTTATTATGTAAACAAAGTCATTTTCTTTCGATACTGTTAAATAATAAATGTTAAGAATTAACTATTTAGGATGTAAACGGGTTCGAATTCTTGATACGTAATGCGCATTCCACCGAATTTTCATAGAAAATAAAGTTATTGCAGCCTGTCTTATGACGGGATCCAGACGTGTCCTTTTGGCTTTTCTCCGATCTGGACCCCTACATCACGAAAATATAAGTCATTCATTTTGGGTCGGTCATATACTATATATAATCAATTTCTTGTGGACACGATTCCGGACACAATCTTGATCGTAGAAGGCTGAAATTTGGACAGCGTATTGTCTTTACGAAAATGAAGGACAGGTTCGTTAACCAGCCAAATCAACCAAACCGTTTCAAAATGGCGGTCGTTCAAAAAAAATTTAATCTCCGTTATTATTCATCGGATCGGTAATGTGAAATGTGTTTTGGAATTGGCATAAAATTTTCTGCCGATCATGTCTATAATTTTCAATAGAATGCACCATTTTCTAAATAATCTAAAAAAAGTAATATCTATACATTTTTTTAAGTGGCTGGGACTGCCACTTGTCTGTAACAGACTATAAGAAAAAATTATAAACTTCTAAATTTTTCTTTGTATTTCCTATCCTTTTCTCGTCAACGTTTTCCCTCTATCGCCAATTTCGAGCGTAGATTCTTCTGTTTTCATGATTCTTCAACCACTGTAATTGCGAAAACGCGCGTAAGATACAATTTCGTTCGCAAAATTGGACCGTCCAATATTTAAGGGGGATCCTAACCTAGTCCCTGATCAAGAGCCTAATCAAGCTCGATTTTCAGAGAATTTGTGTTTGAGCTTAAAGGTCAATGTATTTACACTTTATAAATACATGGAGAGTTAGTCGACAAAGAAAGATGCTATCTTTCCTCATCGTATTAATCATTTTTGTTTGTAATCCTTTTAGAGAACACAACACATAACACTCACACGCAAAAAGGCCTTATAAACCGAACGAGCACTCCTCGCACACACGAATAATACGACGCCGTAATTTAAAATTCAAATTACTGAAACGAGCACTGCCGCTTTGTACCACTAACGCGAATGATCTAAAACTGGTTTGCCGAAAATCTATATATAAACGCATTCGAGTTTATACGTCGGTTCTAAGAAATTCCGCTTTTATTTTCAAAACCTTCAGTTCTTATTTCGCTCTGCGATAAGTTATCACGTGAAAGTAGGCGACGCGCATGTTTTATTTAGTTGCTTTGTATTTTATCAGTGGCATAAAAATCCGTTTAAACTTTTATCTGGTTTATGATTTGTAATAGGGAATTTTCGATGTTGAGGGGAGAGACGAATAGTTTTTAAATTAAAAATAGAATAAAATTATAATTCTATTGCAGTCTGTCTGATGATGGAACCCACGTCCTTTTGGCTTTTCTCCGATTTCGACCCCTAGATCACGAAAATATAGGTCATTCATTTTGGATCGGTCATATAATATACATAATCAATTTCTTGTGAACACGATTCCGGTCACAATTTTGATCGTAGAAGGCTGAAATTTGGACAGCGTATTGTCTTTACGAAAACGAAGGACAAGTTCGTTAACCAGTCAAATCGACCGACCCGTTTCAAAATGCCGGCCGTTCAAAAAATAAAAATAAAAAGTCTAATCTCCGTTATTACTCATCGGATCGGTAATGCGAAAAATGTTTTGGAATCAGCATAAAATTCTCTACCGATCATATCTCTTTATAATTTTCGATAGAATGTACCGTTTTTGAAATAATCGAAAAAAAGTGATATATATATCCTTATAAATTTCTCTTGTAAATATTATTTTTCAAAAAATGTATTTTTTTTCGAGAAAAATTAAAAAAAAAGGAGTTTTTTGATATGCGCCATAAAAATTCGATACCGAGGCTTGCGCGCTGTCGGATTTTTAAATTTAATTCTATTCGAACTGTTAGTGTTAATTGAGAATACATTTTGAAAAGGTCTATTTTCTATTTTCAACAGAAAACGGCAAAGCGGTTTATAGAAAAGATTAGAGTTAATAGCCACTTTCCGAATTCAACAATGAAACGATTTTCTTGGGCTATTCTCATTTTTAGAATACACGCCAGAGCTTCTGTCGCCGTATTTAAAGCAATTCTTTTGATAATACTATTTTACGAGGAAGTAAACTCTGAAATATCTGAATTTTACTGAATGAGAAAAACTGTGCTTCGATAAGGAAATAAAAGAAATGTTTCTAGGCCGTAATTTATATGTAGCTAGAAAAAGTAAAAATGAGGTTAAAGGGAACATTTATGAATTTGTTATTTCCTAGTGAACGCATTATTTTTTTTTATCTCGATTAGGTTTTGGCCCGATAGAACTCGCTGTATAAAAATTTCTCTCGTGGGTTACATTAAATTACATACATATATACGAATTTGAAATCCTGGCGATAAGATCTGGAGTACATATTAAATTATTTAAATAAGATATTGGTAAATTTTTCATAAAAAAATTAAAATGTTTTCTTTACAGGAACAAGTGGAGGTACTTTACTGGGCGCTGTTGCAGGATTTGCAGCTCTTCTTTTAGTATTTTTACTATACATTAATAAAAAATGGTTATGGGGTGCGGTGGGAGGTATGAGTTGTTGTGATGATGCTTGTCCTCCGGTTTCTTCTAGGCCCGTACCTTCACCTCCCTTACCTTCCACTTCTGCTCCACCACATAGACATAAGTTGGGTAAGTTTAATTTTTGGAATACATTTTTCACTATGGCACGAATACATTTTCTTACTTGATAATAAGATTAATGTGAATGTAAGTTTATGGATAAAAAAAAATCGTTTGACCCAATGCTGTTAGTAATTTATATAAAAAAGTAGTGCAAATGAATTTGTATGAAACGTCTTCCAATTTGTGTGTTCAAAAAATTTAAAATCTGTTCTAATTTTGTAAAACACTTCCATTTAATGTATATTTGTATAGGTAGGTGCCTATTAGGCACATAATAATTGATGTCCTGATATTTTCTTATTTATTAAATATAATAACCGGTTGGATTGTTTGATTTTTTTTTAATACAACTGCCTTTATATGTATTATCTTTAGTTGTTTTCAACAGTAACTAGAGAAATGAAAGTATTAACGTTCCATTTAATACGTCTAGCCTAAGAGACTTATTTACAAAATACCTATATCAAAATCATTACTCAGCATTACTGAAATTTCTATGTTTTGAAAAAATAATATAGGTTCCAATGCACGCCATCAATAATGTTATTAAATTGTATATTTTTAATCTCAGTAATCGGTTCCAGTTTAGTTTCGGCTTCTTAATACAGTTTCGTAGATTAAAATTTACGCAATAACCACAAAGATCTGAGCATAATATTTTATTTTATAGGAAATTTTATAAGGAAGCAAAAAATATTTCAGATTTAGCATCGGAAGATGTATTAACAATTCCAGAAAATTGCAAAATTTAATATACAGTATACAAGGTGTTACAGAATGTGTCGAACAAACTTTAAGAGGTGATAGAACACGTCAAAATAATGCCATAAGTTCTTCTAATTAATATTTTTTCTACAATTGAGATATTTACTCTCAAAGTAGACACGTATAAAAATTAAGGTGCTTAACATTGGTATTTTAAACGATTATAAAAAAGGTTATGAGAAAGAAATACCGATAAGGTACTTTTCGTTTATTGATATTTGGAAACATAACGCTGCAAAAAATTAGTAGGTATTTCGAATAATGTCTATCATCTTGGATGCACTTCACATCTGTTATTCATTAAGTGCGATTTTCTCGAATGTGGTTTAATTAATCGAAATTAGTAAATTTTATCGTAAATTGTTTGGAGAATACAAAAATGTCATTAAAAGTTTAAGTCGTTGATTCTCTGAAACGATCTATATTAACAAATAAGTAAATTTATTTTAATCGCGACCGGAAATAAAATAAATCGAATATAGGTACATATATGTGTAGAAATTTAATCCAAAAATCATACATATATATTCACAATTTTGTAAGTTGTAAAACTTGTATAGATTTTATTTATTTATTTTTAAAGATTGAAACATTTCAGATATTAAATGTTTTTTATCATTTTTCTCTACCTATGTTCATAATTTTACTATTTTCAAAATTAAAATCAAATAAATGTTGTGTTTTGTGTGTATGTTTAGCCAATATCATCCTAAAGGGTTTAAGTTTTTATGTTTTAAGTTTTTGATTTTTTGTTTATTAAAGTTACTTATTATTTATTATGAATAAACCAAATATTTTTATTAAAATTAAGATGAAAATAGTATAGTTTTGTTAAGTTTTGAAATTTAACCCTTTCTTTGTTCCGTATAAAACGGACTCGCATAATATGACTTTTTTAGGCACCTAACAATGGTGTTATACAGGAATTATTCGTAATTAGAAAAAAAAAGAATAAGTCGATAATTCAACTGTAAGTAAATATCTATATTTATATGGACAAAATTGTGAAAGTTTGAAGCAACATGAAATGTGAATCAACGGTTATCGAGTAAATAAATACTTATAATATATATATATATATATATATATATATATATATATATAGCATAAAAATGCGTTAAATATATGCTTTTAACCTAGAAACATCTAATCGTAATTGCGTGAAGGTAATACATGTATACATCTATTATATCAATATCCATATACCTATATATTTACAACTGTAGTAAAGCGAATTGATTTTGTCTATAATGACGTCAACAGATAAGTAGTAGATATTAATTGTTTCGTAAATATATTTTTTAACTATTACTATGAAAAATGCTTAAATTCACATCTTCAGTTGTTACCGAAACAATTGCAAACAAATAGATCAACCGTGTGAAATAAAACTCGTTAGCCAATAAATTTTTTTTATCACGTAAAATTATTTCATATCATCTGTTAACAACGTCATTAGTTAAAAACATCTTGTATATTGCGGTCCTCGGAAAAGTACGAGGCGTTTTCGATAATTGCTTTGGGTATAGATTGATTTCCAAGGAAGTGTATCTAAGAAAAGTTCTTTTTTATGTCCATTTGCCCTGTTACGTATCATTTCAGTTCTAATGAACTGAATTCACTTCTGATTCCACTTAATCCACACCTCGGGGTACGTGAAACATGTTCATCAAACATAGTTTACATTCCTGAGGCGAATTTATAAAACATTGCGCTTTTATATAACCGTATTCTATCAGTTAATTAATAAGTTAATGTTAAAACCACTTCGGCTTGATTAAACGTTAATTAAAAAATTGGGAGCAACGTAGAAGTCAACTATCGAAATTCGCGGTTCCATTTACCCCGATCGGAGTACAAAATACAGAAAATAACTAGTTAAAAAAAAGTTACTACAAGTTTTGCCTACATAGAGCAATTGGTGGAGCTCTAGAATTATTTAATACGACAAGTAGATTGATTTTTCAGCATGGCGGAAGTAGATAACGAAGTTACTATGTGACATTAACTGCTAGACAAAATTCGACCTATAAATAATACGACGATCAAATAATAAAGTACGAACGGTCATTCGAATGATAATTTCCTCTTACATTAGACCGCAGGAAAGCTTCACATATTTAATTTAAATGCTAGAAAACAAGCAACTATTGTTTATTATTAAACAGGCGCCTGCCTGCGACATCGAGATGGTGGATTCGAGAACACCTACTATGAGGAAGTAAGTGTTGAGATGAATGTTTATATTCACGATGAACTTAGGTGGTCTTTGAATCATTCAAATAAACTAATTCTACCCTGGAAAAACTTGGTCAGCATTTTCGTGAAGATCTATAAGGTTCCACAGGTTACTTTTGTTAGAAAAAGTGTTGCAGTCTGGAATAAAATGACTTTAAATGATCGCACCGAGTCGGTTGTTATCCAAAGTGAATCAATTTTTATACAATTTGCTCAAGATTTCGATATGTTGTTAACGATAAAGCCCGTTTTTTTCGTGTTCAAATTGTCAATAAAATAATTGTTGGATATAGTATGACAAAAATGGATTGGGTCACATGTTCAAACTATCGAACGTCTATGAAATAAACTACAGAGACCAATCAAATGACCTATAGACAGTAGGCGAACTGACAAATTTAAAAACTTTTAAGAATACATAAATACCAAAATATAATACGTATCTACATAAAAAGTATGCCCATGCAATGTCGAGAAATACAACAAGTAGGTACTAAGGGTAATTCCATTCGATATTGATCTGAATAACAATAGTGTTCAAAATCATTATAATATAATCAATTGTAATATGTTTTTACTAAAGTTGTCGCAGATATCATTATTATACCGATTAATTATATTACTCGATTTTGTATTTAACAGTTTAATTCTTGAAAAAACCTTCAAAATTATTGAGAATACAGTAAAGCTATAGGTACTTAAACGTTCAACTTTAGGCCTTCTAGTAAGGGACACTTGCTATTTTATACTTTTTTTATGATCACTTCAATTGTTGAGCTATGTACTATTATATAAATTATACCGATATTTTTATATTAAATATACTAAACTGTAGATATCAGATTCGTCATTAGATTTGAAAATCCGGATAAGTCGATAATTCGGACGAAGCCAAACCCCCAATATTAGTCCGAATTATTATTGTTTTACTGTATAAACAAATATTGGGGGGGGGGGGGGAATAGATTCCCCGCGTGATAATTATCGTTTTTTATTTATTTACAATAAATATATTCGATATACTAACTTTTGATATTGGTGCAAATAAGTGTAGGTACTTATTTGTACGCGGATTATTACGTAAAATAATTATTTGCTAAATTCTAGTACAAAATATTCCCCGAGATATTAGGCAAAATACTACGCATAGGCACAAAAGGGCTAACCGGATGTATTTTCTTAAGTTACATTGCTATCAGTATCGAAGAATATTCTGCAATTCTGTTTCTACTTTAAAGATTATCGATCCACATAATTATGGAATTTATTATATAGGTATATATTGAAATTCTATGGGATTTTTTATTTTGTCAGACATAATGAAACAGGTTGAATAATATATTGTATAATTAGTGCTGAAATATCCTTTCGGCACGTGTTATACGCTATACTTTTCCGACGACCACAAGTATTTTTATCATAAAATTTTGATTTTTGATTACTTTTGACACTTTGAAAACGACCTCTATTTACAATTAGTAATAAAATTATTTGTGCATAAAGACAATTGCATGGTAGGCTAGAAGGCTCTTGATTGGCTGAATAGCGTGTGCAATGATTGCACACTGGTTACAACGGTTTTCGATTATCTAACGAGCGTCTTTACGCATGGTCGGCTTATTTGTTTAATGGTCAACTTTCGGTAACATTTATTGATGTGAAATTATGCACTTTTCGTAGTGGTCGTCGGAAAAATACTTTTTACTATTTTATTTACGTATGTACACATAGATAACTAACCCACAATAGCATACCGAGGTATTAAAAATATAAATTCTGAATGTAGTGCAAATCGGAATCTGCTTGCACGCACTTAATTCTAATGCCCTTTTAATTAATAAATTTAAAAACGTCCTGACCTTTTTGTTGTATAAGACTGCATATCTATAGGTATAGTTGATTCCGAGTTCCCAAAAATATTTTCCATCAACACCAAGACAATACACACAAAAGCATTGTTAACAGTTTAAACGACACCACTACACGCACTCAGAAACTCCACATTATCGAGTAATATCCGAATATGTACGTGCTTTAAAACAAAATAGTCTTTAAACTTGTTTTAAGACAAGAACCAAATGTTGAAAAATTATGAGGTCGGTAAACCAGGACTTCCAAGTAGGCTCAGTAATACCAACAAAATTTATTATTTCCGTTCCCGGTAGTTTTTACGCGGGCCGGATAAATTATCCTGACGGGCCGGATCGGTTAGCGGGCGCATCAACGACCCACTGTTGCTCTAAAAGACAAACGCGCAACTAAAGAAAATTTTTAAAACATTTTATTTGAATTCGACTCACAATCACTTTGTTACATAAATACCAAATGCTTAGTTTAAATTTTAGAAAATCTATTTTATCAGGAACGATTCTTGAAACTTGTAATAATAAAACGTAGACAAAACAATTAGTCGATTATATGCTAAAGCTCTTATCAGTACACATGTAGAAAAATAATAGGTAGGTACCTTTTAAATTAGGTACAAGTTGTAATAAAAATTATTAAAATAAGTAACGTATTAACGGCATTTTACGCAGGCATATAAACTTGCACGTTCAACGCGTACCTATATAATTACCTACTATAAGAAAATACCCGGTACTTTTGTATCCATGCAAAAAATGCAAACTAACAATAAGATTCATCAGCATTTATATTACATGGGTTTAAACTGTTGCTTGTTAAATCTGTTTAGAGAAATCTTAAAATCCGTAAATAACTATATACCGAACAAGTTAAAAATTCATTTTTATATGTTTTACAGTAAAAGCATATTCGTTCGATGTTGGTGGCGACTCGAGTTCAGAATCGGAAATGGGAAACCGAAATAATCAGTGTCCTTCGAGAACAACAGGGCCATACTATCCACCTCGAACATCACACGATTTGATATCGTTGGTAGAAAAAGGCAAAGTCGGAGTCAGTAGCAATAGCTCGTGTTGCAGTTCCACTACTAGTTCCGTTGGAGAAAAACATGGGATAGCCTCAACAAAAGTCGCAGCAGAAATTAACAATAGTCAAAAGTAGCCTAAACCGGTAATTGTCTAATTAGAAAAATTATCATTTCGAAATTTTTTAGATTGCCAAATGAACTAAGAGAGACAAAAATCGACAATCAAAATGAAGAGTACCAAAAAATGCAAACAGAATGTAAAGAAACTCAGCACAACGTTCACAGCAACAGTTCCGGAGATGTAAGTGGTTTTGTGTAAAATTATTACATTCATCGCAAGTATATTCAATGGTTTTTAGTGCATAGTTGTGATGAATACAGAAGTAGATGGTACAGAAGTTTTATCGTGCATAGAATCAGAAGCAGAGACACCGTTAGTAAATAAATGCGGTCACCTAGAAATTGCTCTTCTGTATGACGCACCTATGCGAAAAATGACTGTGCATGTATTGCAAGCTCGAGACATCCCTAATCGAGATCGAGGTCAACCCACACACACACAGGTAAAAATCACAATTTAAATACCTAATCGTTACTTTTATTAATTTAATAAATAAATTTTGTTTATCAACACTGACATTGGCATTTAAAAGGAAGTACCTTTTAATTATTAATTTGCAGGTGAGGTTGATTTTATTACCGAGCAAAAAGCAAAAACACAAAACAAAAATTAGATCAGGGGATAATCCGCAATATATGGAAAGCTTTTTGCTGCACAGAGTAAACCCAGAAGATGTAAACTCGATGGGTATAAGACTGCGACTGTATGGCTGTGAAAGGATGCGCAGAGAACGACTTATAGGTGAAGCGATTGTTAGTTTCACAAATATAAACCTCGAATTAGAAAATAATTTTTGGTTAAATTTAGAAGCTCGAGCAAACACCACTGTTAGTTTTCTCTGATATTATGATTAATATATAAATTATAGCTTAATTTAATTTATAGTTAAGCGGATATACAGGCGATTTAATGAGCTTAGCTCGATCAGACAGTACGGGATCAACACATTCAATGCAACATGGTGGCGTACCTGAATTACTGCTGGGTTTGTCATATAATGCAACCACAGGAAGACTTAGTGTAGAAATAGTTAAAGGGTCACACTTTAGGTAAATATTTAATTACGAATTATTAGTTTAGTTAATACCAATATTCTTTTAGGAATTTAGCTTTAAATCGAGCTCCAGATACTTACGTGAAATTACACTTGGTTAGTAGTACCGGTCAGCAACTTGGATATAGTAAAACCACTGTCAGAAGAGGTCAACCGAATCCACTTTTTAAAGAGACATTTATATTTCAAGTAAGCGTTTAAGAACCTCAAAGAGATTTTTAAATATTGTAAAATATGTTTCGATAGAAATTAATAATGAATAATCTGATATTTCCTAGGTGGCATTATTTCAACTAGCAGATGTAACATTGATGGCTTCAGTTTATAATAGACGAGGCGTAACAAAAAAGAAAGAAATGGTTGGCTGGTTTAGTTTAGGTTTAAATTCGAGTGGAGCGGAGGAATTGGCTCATTGGATGGACATGAAGGAATTTCAACAGGAACAAATTTGCCGTTGGCATGTTTTGGTGCAGTCATAGTTTTTTTTAAGAGTTATAAATACTGCTTAATTTTAACATATTTATTAAATATTTTGGTAAATTTTCATATTTTATAGTCTAAGTTTAGTAAGTAAACAACAATTTTCATTGCCTTATTATAACAAAGTTGCAGAAAGTACGTTCAATATTTGAAAAATTATATTAACGATAATAATTACAAGAGTAATTATTAATCATTTGACAAAAAAATGTAATGTGATAACGAAATCGAATTTGATGAAAGAAATTATTGAGCATCAACAATTATGATACATGTAACCGTGAGCTCTTTTTATTGTAAATCGAGAAAATTGATCAAATTCACAAAGAAACAAAGAATTTTTGTCCTACTCTTATTGTACCATGCACAAATTAATTATAAGCTTTCATAGTAAACTATAAAAATTAAGTAGGGATGGGTACAATTTACATTTGACTAAACGCTTATATTTATACTGAAACGATAGTTTAGAGTTAAAGTTAAATAAATAAATAGGTAAGGATGTATAATGTATTTACAAAATCAAATTTTTATACATTGATTGGAGTAATATATAATAATAAATTGTTTGTAAAAATTGAGTTTCAAAAATCGATCATAATAAGACTGCATTTTGTGTCTTATTACTTTTGTCGAGCGATTTTTGAAATTAATGAAGAAATTATATATACTTTCATTTCATGTACGATGTTTACATATAAAAATATTTTGAAAGTTTTTATATCTGTTTTTTTTTTATAGGTAAGTAAATTATTTTAAATTTCACTTGCATCTGTAAAATAGTCAATTTCATGTGTTCATTACCATTCAAGGATTCTTATGACAGTTCTTATATTAATATTATGTGATATAAATGTGATTGAACAAAACTTACTAAGTATTGAAACATTATGATTGATTAGTTGAGATAAATAAAATAAAATTTAAAGATTATTACTGTTTAAAGGAAGTTATGTCAAATGTAATGTTTTAATAAATGTTAAAATGTTCCCAAAATTATACAAAAAATAAATAACTAATTATATATATATAAACAAACAAATATATATAATGTAGATTATTTAAAATTACCATATATGGATTATTAGATTATGTGCATAACTATAAGAATATATACAAAAGTTTTATAGTACCTATTCTCTAGTAAACAAAATTTTTGTATTTCTTTAAATAATGTTTCTGTGTTCAGTACAGCCTTAAATATGATTTAAAAAAATCTATGGTTTCTTGTACTTTCAAGTAAATGAAATACAAATCAGGCAAAATATTAAATTATGTGACACATTTTATAAAGCATTTATGGAATCGTTCCAAGATCTGCGCTGTTCAATAAAGAGCAAAAATGTGTAATAAAAAATAGAGGACGAAGAAATAAAGAATTTATTTTCTTAAGAAACAAAAATGTAATTTTTTTATTTTAAGCTTGTCCAATTTGTTTTATAGAATAGTTTAGCTACAAAGCCTAAAGTTAAACAAATTTTTAATAAAAATATTACTGTATCCCCATCCCTACAATTTCATATGCCTTCAAAAGCTATTTAAGCGAATGGAAATGGTAACAATTATGTATTTATAAATTTCAAACAACAAAAAGTTGTTTGACATTTTTCTAATGTTGTCAGTATTACATTTTGCATGAAAATGTTGCACCTTAAACACAAAATGCACTTTGTAATTATATTCCAACATATTTTGTACAAAATGAAATAAAAGTATTAATGTCGTTTTGTGTATTCTATTATTTTTTTAACTTTACAACTAGTTAATTTCACATATCAGTTAACAGTGTGAACTGAGCAATTACCCGAGTAGTTTTGCTTAAATTGAATTTTTCAGACATTCTACTAACTAAGCACCCATTCTCTATTTTGGAAATAATCCGCAATTTTTCAATGTTGCTTAAATGCCTTGGCATCATCTCAATGTTAAGTACAACGACATTGTGACAGATCTTTCATATTGTCTTTGTGACAAAGTAAGTCCGATTTACATTGATAAGATCTAAGTGTACCACATTTATATGACGTATAGAGTACAGCTTATCCAAACCTATATGATGTTCACGTCATCAACAAAAAGTTACTAGATTGTTTATTTGTAATTCGGCTTAAAGTTTGGAAAGTGACATATTCTATAGATGATTTACTTGCGCACATATTAGATAGAATAAAGAAAGACTATAATTTATTAGAACTGTCAAAATACGAGTTACGAGGTGACAGCACTGTGTGAAACGTCATCATCTAGTAACCTTGTATTGATGACGTGAACATCATATAGGTTTGGATAAGCTATACCAACATTTTTAAATCTACATCAAATTTTATTAAAATTTCATGTAACATTTGCTACATTTAAAATGAAGTATTTTCGAGATATATATATATATATATATAATTTTTTTTTTAACATTTTCTTTTTTTTCTTTTTCATTTTGTGGATCACGCTTACAATTAAAATAGAAGTATTAGACAATCCAAATAGACCGAAAGAAATCTTTGTATATCAGAAAATCTTATAATATTCATACATCTATACTATAAAAATTACATTTTTGCAATAAATACGTACAAAGTGTTTTATATTTCGTTTATTTCAAAAGTAATTTAGATAAAAAAATTCTCCAAACTAATCCTTTATTGATTATACATCCGCTACTTCCGTTCCATTAATTATGGTGGTGCTTTTTTTTAATGCAGGACTATTATGATCGCCAGGAGGCCCTTCTACTGCATCGTGATAACCTGAGACCATTTTTACTGTCTGCTGATTAGCACCTACATTTCCATTAAACGGTGGTGGTGAAGAATGCACCAATCGTCCGACCAGGGAATTTCCACGTTCCTTTTTGAGTCTTACCCATTCATGGCCTAATACCCTTTCTAATGTAAACCTTAAAGTAATGTCAGGTTCCAAAATATGTCTTACAACAGATTTTGCCATTGAAGATATGTTATCTCGAACTCGGGATCTAAATACCCAATTGCGAGTCATCTGATCTTTCAATAATTTTCTCAAATTTGAATCATCAAAAGGCATAGATGCGTTAAGCATTATAAATAAAATTATACCCAATGACCACACATCCGAAAGTTTAGGATTATAAGGTGTCCCGTTTACAACCTCTGGCGCTGCATAAGCAGCAGAACCACAATAAGTCTGGCTAAGTACACGATGACCTTCAGAGTCTTCGCAAAATCTTGCAAAACCAAAATCCGCCAATTTTACATTAAATCTTCTCGAAAGAAGAATATTTTCGCATTTTAAATCTCTATGGGCAATGTTTTTACCATGTAAGTATTGTAAACCAGTTGCCATTTGTCGAAACCATAATTTTGATTGCTGTTCAGGAACTACTCCGTTGCGTTTAATAAAATCTAAAAGATCTCCGTTGTCTGCATATCTGTTGAAAATGAATTAATTCGATAAAATTATTAACATCATATGCAATAAATACACTACACAAAATAAATTGTTAAGTACCTCATAAAAATAAATACACGTGGACCTCTTTGTAAAATACTGTGAACTTGTATGATATGAGCGTTCTCTATTTTTGTAAGAATTTCTAGTTCTCTAGGAAAGAATTTGTCTAAAAAATCCCGAGGAGCCTTCTCTTTATCGAAAATTTTACAAGCCAGGCGCATTTTTTTTGTTCCCGATGTTGCGTCAACATAGTCTGCCAAATGGACTGTAGCATAAGAACCCTGACCAATTTTCTTCCCAATCAAATAGCCCCGTTGCTCGAGGGCATTTATTTCTGAATTTCGAGGGCTAAGCCTGGCTGCCATAGGTACGTGTACTTGGCTATTTCGGTTGTAGTACCATGCATCAATCCACAATTTGTAGCATAACAAACCTAATTTTCATCCATAGAAAATTTAACACTTATTGCCCATTAAGCTTATTATGGACAAATATACTTTTTAAAATAAAAATTTGGGCCACACAAAAAATTTTTAATATCCCCAAAGTGGAAAGTTAAAAGTTAAAATGAATTGACAGATACACAAATTTTGTCATCACCTTGGATACTTTGGTACTTTGTTTTTAAATTTTAATTTTATTATACTAAAAATTAAAACTACTTTTTACATCCTTAATATGCAAATTAAAAAAGAACAAGTACGCATACCGCACAGACCATCGTATAAAAGAAAATTAATTTACAAAACCAATTCGATGGTTCTTATTCATCTTCCTCCTGCAAGTTATCCATGTCAGTTTGTTTTTCAGATACACATTCAACATCCATTTGAGAATCAACTTCTTCACTGATAGACGATTCTTGAACAGGTATTTGTTTTATTGGTGGAGTTTGCTCCTCCGAAATAGGGTCTACGTTTGTTTCAATTTCATCTGGATTATTCTTAGATTGTTCTTGGAGAGGTTTTGCTGTTGGCTCATTTTGTTCTTTAAGTGTTTCAGCTTGATCACCGATAGGTTCTTCTTGTATAGGTATTGGTGCTTGCCGACTTTTATCATTGTCATTTTCATCTTCACTGTCGGTGTCTCTATCTTCTCCAGGGTGAGATGAAATAAATCCAGGATGATCTTTAACCTGACAAGTTCCTGGTTCGTCCCATTTTATTTGTGACTGCTGAAAAAATGAGTTTTTTTAGTGTTATCTACAAACGGTAATGCAATACGGGATATGATTACGAGAGAATGTGTAAAAATCACAAGTTAATTCACACACAATAAGTTATATATAATATAAATTAAATAATAATAAAAAAATAGTTACATAATATTCTTTTAAGGCCTTAACACGTTCCATGTAGTAGTTATACACAAAATTGGCCATTTGTGACATGTCTTCGACAACAAATGGAGTTATTGATTGCAATACATGCCTTGTTGTTGGATGAGCTTCATTTAAAACCAAGTGAAGTTTTGTAGGTCTTGCCATAAGCTGAAATTAATTATTATTAAATAAAAAAAAATATTTAATATTACTACTAAACCTGTTGGAAAACTGGTGTAAGTTCAAAACAATTTTGGAATAATGAAGCTCTGGCAAACACATATAAACCTAATCTGGCTCGAGACATTGCTACAACTAATCTTCTTACATCTCTTAAATGTCCTACAGCCTTAGATCTTACAAGCGATAATAAAATATAATCATTTTGCTGTCCTTGGTACTTATCTACAGTAGTTACCTGAAATTAATACTGTAAAGTACGTTTTTAACATTGTTAATTATTCATACTTTATGTGGTCTACCAATAAGAGGATTATCTGCACATCTACTGTTAATAACATCACGGATTAAATGTTTTTGACCATTATAAGTGGTTAATATAGAAATTTTATATGCTGGATATCCAATTAGGCGCATGTACATAAAAACTGCTACGCAATATTCAGCTTCGGCAAGATTCTAATAATAAAATATGTTGATATACATATATTATAATTATATACGTACAATATTTTAATACCTGATAAAAATAAGGATTGGGCTCTGATTCGCCCACACCATTAAAATCTTCAACGTCAATAAGTTGAAAATCATAAGCAAAACCAGAGTTTGCTGTTAAATATTCGTTCCATTCTTCTACGTGTTTTAAATTTCCCAGATTTTTGTATCTCCATTTGTATAGATTACATATGCTAAATGATAAAGGTGGCCATAAAATACTTCAGCAAACAAATGTCATAAACTCACTTGGGTCGAGCTCTACCTTGACCATCTAAATCGATAGTTGGTATGCCTAATCGAACTAATCTAGTAAATAAGCTTTGTTCCATGTTAGAATATTTCTGAAAAGCCATGTTCTTAATAACAGGTGGTAACTGGTGATGATCTCCAATCATAATCCATCGTTTTAAACGATTATAACCATCTTGGGGATTTTGTAGTAATAAAGGAATGAAAGTTTCGATTTCCAAAATTTGAGCTGCTTCTTCCATTAAGATATTATCATATTTAAAACCTACAGTCAAATATAATAAATGTGTCTATGTGTATAAGAATATTCAAGAACCGTATTAATTCTTACCCATGTCCACCAATTCTTTTCTTTTCAATGCTGCATGTGTACAAGGTCATGGCGATTATTTTGGCCTCTTTAACTAAAAGATATTTGGATCGATCTAATCCAGATCGCAAAAGTTCAAAAGCCCTAAATTCTTCCAGCTCGTTAAATATATGTTGAATATAACGAAAACAACTTTCGGCTATTTCCAAATCTTCTGTGTACGAATTACTTTTGAAGAGTGTTTCTATATTTTCGAAAAATCGCCGAAATGGAAATTCCTTTGAAACCACTTCTACAGGAACAGGCTAAAATTTATAGCGTTAACTATAAATAATAAAAACATCGACTAATACGACTAATCATAATTCTCGAGTTGTATTATATCTTACTTACCTTTTCATGTTTTGGCTTTACGATACTAAGATAGTGTTCCCATCGAGATAATACTTGATATAAAAAGAAATATCCGGCAGTTTCGCACGTATAAGCGACATCGCCCTTTACATCTAAAGATTCTTGTAACCGTTGAACTTCCATTAATAAATCTAGCCGTTTCGCTAAGACATAATTCACTCTACCATATCTGCTAAAGTCTTTTTCTGTTTCCAGTGCTTCTTCTCCATGACCCAAACGTAATAAGTGACGTTCGTCAATATCTAGCACTGCAATTTTTTCAAAGAGTTGATTCAAAGCTTGATTCGAATGTGTTACAATAAGGGTACGTTGATTAGGAAAATTGTGGTACAAATTAGAAATTATTTGTACGGCCACATCAGTTTTTCCTGTACCAGGAGGTCCTACCACTAGAGTAAGACCTGGCTGCATTCCGGATTTAATGGCTTCCACTTGCGTTGGGGTAAATGGCACAGTATTTCTAAAAATAAACATGTTATCAACGGACAAATCAATTTGTCAAAAAAACTTTTTTACTTTTTAGGTTGATTAAATGAATATGGACCGCGGCTCGGTATAATGTGAGGTTCAATAATGAGTTCCTTTCTTTTTTCGCCTTCAGATTTATTTTGTAGATCTTTAAATGTTAATCTTAAATTTGTCAAAAAATAATGATAATTCTTATTAATATTATATTAAGTATACTTAAAAGGTTTAACGGTTTGTGCAGGATCATTTGTTTTTATACTTATTTTGTAGTCTGGAAAGCAAGAATGTAAATGATCTATATCAATAAAAGTATCATTAAAGTCCATAACAGGTATTGGATTTGGTAATTTGCCATAATGAGCAGCGCCAGGATCCCCATATCCCAATATAATATCATGGAGCCAATCAGGAACCACACATTCAGTATTCATAAGTTCACGAATAGTTTCTAATACTGCCTTAAAATTGTTTTCTTTAGGTTTACGTCGCATTAATATGTTAAAACCTAAAATTGAAACAGTTATTATATGCATTAAATAATACTTATCAACATACCTTCATGAACATCTTCCAAACCTTCATTAATATTATTCATATCGTTTCTGTATTGATTACAATCCATCCATACACGGAAAGTTCGATTGTCACCAGGTAAAACTGGCTTTGGTTCAGGTCCATCTTCGATAACTCTACCATTGTTATCTAGCATGCCTTCAACTTCACATCCTCTGACACAATGTAAACCTACCTGAGGTATAAACGGTTGTTTAAAGTCGTATCGTATCCCTAAAACATACATTTAAAATACTAGCAATAAACACAAACAATAGTTACCAATAGAATTTGTTGGTTTAACAGTTATAAGAAAGCACACATCATGTTTACGCAAGTTTTCCCACTCAGATTTAATTTCGGAACGTACTGATAAATTAATAGTTACATCTGCTCGCACTCTGCTCGGTCGATTTTCGCCTGAATCGATTTTTAAATGAACGAGTTAATCAATCGTGACTAATAAAAATTTAACTAACCTATATTAGGTTTGGCAACTTCTACAATTGCAAAACTGATAATAGGCTGTGCCATACGAGCCCAACCACCCCAATACACGTTTGCATCTTCTGCTTTCCTATACAGATAAATAAAGAAAAAACGTAATAAAAATAAACAGCGATACTTACCATGGACATAAGCGACTTACAGAATCTTCTATATCTTGTCGGATTTCATCTACAAGATGTGAACAATATAATAATTTCGTACGGTTCCAATTGTAAAAAAAAATATAAGTCCTTACAGTAGACTCTCCCTTTAATTTTTTTGTTATATGGAATAGTGGAAGTATAATCTCCAGATGCATCATCCCTTTTGACTCTCCTGTACTTTGGACCATCCAAATCTTTCCAGTCACCAGAGTTCAATATGTGACCTACATTCACTCTTCCACATATCTTGGACAGCTAAAAGCTGGGTCCCAGTTGGCTGTCCTACATATATCACCAATATTTCCGTTACCGTTATTTATTGGCTTTAGTGACTGGAAAGATCTGGACGGTATTGCAGTTGTGGATGGTTCAAAATACTGAAGAGTCAAAAAGGATGAAGCACCTGAAGGTTGTATATCCACTTTTCCATATAATAAAAGAATTAATAATTATATGGTGGATGGAAAGAGGCAAGACAAAAACTCTCTCTTTTACTCAAACTTTGATGAGACAGGGTTGTGGCCGGATAATGCTATTTATGGACGTCGAGAAGAAAAGAAAGACTATTATATTATTATTATATTATAGACTATTTAGACTTATTATATTTAGACTTTAGACTTATTATATTAAGACTATTATATTTACTATTGATCTTTTATTATTTTAAATCTTCAGGTCTCAAATCACTTAATGGAATGATCGATTAAGAAATTGTTAATTAAAAGAGAGAGTTTACTGTAGTATATGACACAATCAAAAAATTCCTGAGCTTATAGTAAGTATAGATAATCAGTCTGAATATGTACTCCATAATGTTAAAATAACGATAACGTTATATAGCAAAATTAGATGTTATTCTATTTAACTTTACAGTATTTTTAAGACAACACAAATGTTGCTTTTAACATGACAGAATGCTTTGTACATATTGAGTGCAATCCATAAATAGATACAAGTAGTGAGTTATTTCCATGCATAAAATTAGCAATTTAAGTAGATGAGCATACTAACGTATAATTTTAAAAGTACAAGTAAGTAAAATTGTAAAATTTACTCACATGTCGATTCAAGTCTAAATAAATTAAAATTTCGCAGTAAGTAGTCATGCAAAGTCAGAAACTGTAAATTTAGCTTTGGTAATGCTAGACACCCTTCTCCTGAAAAGTAAGCGGTGGGCACGACGTTTTCATCCCATATTACATCTTCGGTGGGATATAGAGGCATTTCATTTAAAACTTCAAGTTGAGAAGAACGTTTTTCATGCCTCGAAATCTATAAATATGTTCAAAAAATACAGCATAAAATATATTTCAAACTGTGTATTACCAAAAGTTCCTTAAGAAATTCTTCATCAAGACGACACCATTTGAACTTTTCTTCACATTCAATAGATGGTACGAGAAATAAGTGTGTAGCAATTGCACGTAACTTTTCTTGTCTAGTAATATAAACGAATAAATTAAATGATTAAACAATATTTTTAATTATTAATGGGATGATTACTTTAATGGGCCAAAATGTTTCAGTAATGCAGTTCTTGTATCCACACTTGCAACATTTGCCAATGAAAAACTTCGAAGTTCTGGAAATTTTAAGAATGAAGCTTTCTGCAACAGAATAATTAAAATTTTTTTTAGTAGATACACAATTCCTTTACTTTGTACTTTAATTTAATTGTTTTATATTTTATTTGAGAACCAGAACTATTTAACTTCGATGTGGGCACCTACGTATTTTTAATATTTCTAAAAATTTGATATTTTTGTCATCTTGGGATAAGTACTAAAGTATATAATTATGTTGCTGTTGATTGCGATGTATGTGTGGTAAAAATGTGTGGAGCATTATATCTATTGTAAATGACTCAGACTTTTTAAACACTCTGTAGTTATCTTGATTACAACACTAAACAGTGGCAACGTTCTGTATTTCTACAATAATAGGCAATTATAGAATACTTATAGATAGGAATTTATTAGAAAGTGTATGAGAGCTGTTTAAAGACATTGTTTTATAGATACTGACTGCGTTACTTACCTTGTTTGGTTTGAATTTTACATCACTATATAAGTACTACATAATTATGCAATTACGCGTTATCATTTCTAAAAAACGAAAAAAAAAAAATTTAATACGTGGTTAATTCAACGACCATAGACCATAAAATGCAATCTTTTCAACAATCATTTCATGTTAATTATGACAAACCATAGGACGTTATTCTTATTTAGAAGAAACAATAAGAAATCAAATATACGCGTTCATATTATATTTTTTTTAAAGATATTCGACAAAAATCATCCAAATATTTTTCAATAATTAAGTATACGTATATGTAGGAACCTATTTTTTAAAAATAGTTTAATATAACAGCAGTTTTACACTTGTCTATATGTATATATGTAATGGTTAATTTGTATAATTCTTTTTAACTGACCAATAAAATTATTTTTATTTGACGTATTAAATTACTAAAAGTAAAATAAATATTTATTTAAATATTAGTAAATATTGCCGCTGCGAGAAAAATGTCAAGTTTAATAAAAGACGGCCAAAGGGTCGACTGCGCAAAAATGAAAGCATTTAAAATAAATAGTTGAACTTACCTGTAATGAAGTAATTTTCGAATAATGTATTTGGGTCATATCATGATCGGTCAGTGGATCACCGGATTGATCGCTGATTTCAAATCTTGCATAAAATTTCAGCATATCCAACAACTGCAAATATAAAAAAATAACATGTTCAAAGTTGTCAATTAGATACGTCTATGATTTACAAGAGTATTAAGTTTATTAAATGACAAATAATCAATGGGAAAACTATTTTCAAATAGGTGCTTACATGTTTTTCGAAAAATGTTATTTTACCTTTGAGTAAATTAAAGTAAATCGAGCAAATAGAAATTAGAGAGGTTTGATAGGTTCATATTTTCCCCATATTTTCACCGTCAAAGTTGAAGAGTAAAATCAATTTTTTTAAATAACATTTTTAGTTTTCGTTGAAATTTAATAATCTTTGGTACACGTACGTAATAAATAAAGGTATTTAAAATGGTGCGCCACCCCTAATCTTTCTAACCCTAAAAGTTTTCAGAGGTTTAAGCTTTAAAATTTTTAAGGTCATTTTCCGATTTCCCAGACATTTTAGAATAAAAAAAGTGCTCTTGTTTAATTTAGATAAAATGAACCATATTATGAGAAAATCGCACTTATATAATATCTAATTATAAATAATATCAAGAATACGCGGCATCTCTTATTCTTTATGTTTAATTTACTCAAATATGGTTCATTTTATCGAAATTTTTTGTTCCAAAATGTCTGGGAAATTCTAAAATTAAGTTAAAATTTTAACAACTTAAACCTCGGAAATATTTAGAAAAGGTTAGGGGTTGCGCATACCTGGCTCTCCTGAAGTGATATTGAAAAGCCTATTATGCCACTTTAAAGATTTTAATTTATTACATGCGTACACCTAAAATTTCAACGACAAATAAACATTAAAAAACAAATTATTTTATGATCTTGAGATCGCTGTCCATTGATCACAGACTTTTGTAACAAAAATTAAATAATTAAATAAATTATTATAAAAACCGACATTATCCTATATACAAAGTTTTGCACTTTTGACAAAATCACCTATAGCACTATTTACAACAGAATTAAAATTTAACAAAAAAGGCACACATGCAGGAAACGTAGAAACAATAAATTGTGCATTAAAAAAAAAACTGTCTTTCTATAGTATATTTAGGACACTTTAAAATTACGTGGTTTAGGTTCGTGACAATCACATCTTCTCTAACACCTATTCCACGAAGATGAGACAGGAATTTTCCGTGTCTACTCCTAATTTCTAGTCGCGATTGTTGTATTTATTCGACTATAATTGTTCCAATATTTACTTTTATGGTTTTTTACGTAATAATTTTGAAATGATTTTATTTCTTGTTTCCACCTTCTTTCTCATAGGTTCATCGCACATTTATTTACGTATTGTTTAACAATAAGATCTGTTTCAACAATTTTTTCCTCTGCTTGAACATGACCTTCAGTTAACGCCATTTTCGTTAATCTATTAATTATTTCGTTTCTTTTAATCCCAAAAAGACCTTTTATCCATAAATATATGATATCTACATATTCACTTACTTTGTAATTAATTTCGAGACTTTTAGTTAGGCGCATGATTAACATGGTTTTAAGTGTAATGCTGTATCAATGATCTTACTGATGATCTATACTGATCTTGCTCAATGTCTATAATATTTCTTATCCCATTTTGAATTATCTGTTTCAGCGCTTTTTGAATTGCCGAAGCTTCTGTTGTATATATTGAAGTATATATATTTAATTTCCACGAAGACTGGATGTTATTGTTATATTTGGGAACATAAAATGCAGCTCCCACACTGTTGTCGATTTTTGAACCATCTGTGTTTATTTGAGTATGTGCTGCATAATTCTCTGTAATACTTCTAAAAATATTATTAACCATATTCACTTACTCGGGATATTCAGGTATTATAATTTTATTTTTTGTTATTAGACGCTTATAGTTGACGTAATATGGATTTTGTATTAGTGAAAGTTCAATTTGATCTTCGAAAGGCAAAGTATTTTCGTATAGCTCTGTTAACGGCGGTTTATTTTTTATTCTTCAATATTTATTGTTTAATGTCTCTATGAATAGAAAATGAGTCGTCTTCAACCTTTGTGAGCTTCTACTTCTTATGTTAGTTTTAGTATGTAATTGTCTGTCAATTTACGTATTCGTATATCCATCGGGGGTTTTTGTGCTTTTGCAAATACTATATAATTAGGAGCTGATTGCATTGCGCAATCTTAGTGGTTTTAGCTGAATACGTTCAAGTTTTTCAGATTTGTGCTTGACGTTGATCCATATACTGTACAGTTATAATCAAGGATAGAACGTATGTAGAATCTATAGAATAAAATTGAAACTCACACATCAGTTCTCCATTTATGTACTATAATTGTCCTCAGGAAATTAATTCCTCTTTCGCATTTTTCTATTAGGTAGTTCATATGATTGGTCCAAAGTAGTTTTTTATCCACAATAACCCTCAAATATTTATATTCATCGAAGGTGTTAATTTTTAAGTTTTTTTTTTAACTGGGGTTAGTTTGTCAGTTGATCCCCCGTACTGCGACCTGTAGAGTCCTATTGCACTCCTAATTTTTAAGTTACTTGAGTAGATATATTGTAGCTTTCAAGTAGTATTGAATTCCAGGCGAATTATATTCAAATTGTAATAAAAAATACAACAAAATACAAACATTGTTAATTATAATTATTAAAGAAACCAAAAAAATAATAATGAAAAAACAACAATTTGTAGAAAAGACGAGAAGTTCACTACCAACACGATCTGATAAAATTATTATTAAGAAATCAGCCGTCTCTATCTCGAGCATGTTTTGTGAGCCACGTTAAGGTTCGTCATAAAAAGATAGACGTTACCTATATAAAATTGAAAAGCACATAGGTATTGTAATATTTTAAAGTGAACTTCTCTCATGATTCGGACAAATCGGCAATATACTGACTTTTTCAATATTAAGTAAATTCCCTGACTTTTCTAGGTTTTCCAGAATATCGACGCCCCGAGTGAAACACATTATCGTTGTCTTTTCTGTGTTAATTCGGAGCAATCTTTCATTTGTCCATCTTTTTAGATTACCAATTATTTTCTTTATATGTAAAATATCTTCATTGTAATTATGATGAATTGAATACATATGTACAAATATCATCAGCATATTGTATACAATGGATCCGATTATCCATACTGTAGTACAAGTTTTTAGTGTATATATTAAATAACAAATGACTTAATATTGAGCCTTGGGGTATGCCTTTGTCTCATCAAAAAAATAAGATGTTATTTAAAAAAAAAGATTTTTACTTTTCAACTTTGGGGGATGAATATCTCAATAGGAGAACGCTGCGCCGGTGCCGTAGGAAAAAATTTTATAGGAACTTGTATTATTTTGACGTGGTTTATACGTTCCC
Source organism: Rhagophthalmus giganteus (assembly GCA_036326145.1). Taxonomy (NCBI): domain Eukaryota; kingdom Metazoa; phylum Arthropoda; class Insecta; order Coleoptera; family Rhagophthalmidae; genus Rhagophthalmus; species Rhagophthalmus giganteus. Next base: position 55,929,255 of record JARFJA010000001.1, read on the forward strand.
GAGAGATTTTTTTACCATTTTCTGTAGCCTGACAACGTTTTCTAACACCCTGTATTTTGTTGTAACTAATAATTATTTAAACAATACAAGCGAGTGTGTCAACCGAAACGTTTCTGATTTCAGATAATGTAGTATGACAAACATTTTAAAAACAGTATCATCAAAATCGGTTTTGTTTTTGTGGGTTTCGAAGTTTTCAGAATTTTTCGGCATTATTCACTCGACTAATACGCAAGACTATATATTTATGTATAAAAAAATAAAATTTTTCTATTACGTAAATAATTAGATCATCTAATAGGTATTATTTATTATTTATTTAATCTTTTAATATTTAGGTATCAAGTGTTAAAAAGAAGCGTTTGGGGCGCAATATATACCTAAAGATCGATTTAAAAACAACTGAAATAGCATTTCGTGAATATAACTACATATTATGCAACGTATAAAAAAAGATTGCAATAAACATCAAAAGTACACAGTAATCTTTTTTTGTTTTCGAATAATCTGAATCAATTAGTTTCATTCAATATGTTTTATAATAATAAAATTAGTTCAAGTTGCTCAAATTGCTCATGACGTCCTTCACATTTTATTAAATATTTTCGATTTCTTGACGTTCGTTTTATTTAATTTACCTTCTTATATATTTTTATTTGCGCTTTCAAATACACGAAATACAAATAAACAAAATAAATAAAAAAAACAAATATTAATCAAATCTTCAGGATATCAAAATATTTAATAGGTATGTACTTAACATGTTCATGACGTCACGAGCAATAAAGTTTGAACAACGTATAGTTGTTATTGCTTCAATAATATATTACTATAATTTTGGTAAATAAACATTTATAATATAACCTTCAATAACGTCAATTATATTCTTAGTAGAAAATAGGTGTTCGTATGAATAAGCGGATTCTCCGACTAGATATACGAAACAGGATTGCCTCAATTATTTACTAACTTTTTACGTGACGATATTGACCGCAAATAAAGGTCGGAGATAAAAATCCGGAATTTTTTAATTCAGTCGCTAACGTGATAGTTAAATACGTTTTCAAAGATTTGGCGTTATAATAAATTTGTGATGTAAAATATCGGTAAGTTTATTAAAAAATACAATTGCAAAATAATTATTAGGTAGGTAATTAAAATTACGATAATTTGAATACCTACCTAACAATAGAGTACAACAAAATAACTGCATTCTTTTTTAAATAAAATTACTCGTTTGCGTCTTGGAGAATTTATTTGAAAGTAGCTATTGTTTTTTCAATTGTTAACACTATTATACGTATTTATTCTTTGTTAGAATTTATTCTTAAATAATTCGTATATATATTAGTTTCCATAAAAAACGTGTGTCGTAATCAAACGAATTTAAAGAAAAGCAACGTTATTAATTATTATCCCTCACTAAAAAATAATATATTAATATTTTTATATCATTATAATTATATGTAGGTAGGTACTGAATGTTAATAAAAATACCTTTTATATACCTTGGTAGGCAATAGTAGAGGTGAAAAGTAATAGATACGCTTAATAAATATAGGTTCAAAATTGATTCGTTTTCAAAATATACTTACCTAATTAAATTGTTTGGTTTAAGTAATTCAATGTAACAATCTGTTATGTGTTATGTACTTCTACATCATACATAGCTATCAAGATCTCTTCAAGTAATTCCTCCGATTTTCTTTGTTTAGGGATGCCTGAAAGATATCGCTGATACATACAACAGAAAGTATTCTAATGATAGTCGTATGTCTATACTATGTATGACTAATCGACTATCTAGTCTAATGATAGATAGTGGTAGTGCAACCTAATTCGTGAAAATAAAGATGTAGATGAACGAATTCATAAATGAATCCCCACTAAATTAAAGTGAAGTTTTTAAAATTGTTATGTCCTGAAAACTATTGAGGTTTATTGTTAGATTTGCATTTGTTATTTTTTTGTCATTTTCGCCTTGATAATCATTTTCCAAAGTGTGGAAAGTTTTTGATTAACACCTTGTATTATCTATAGTGCAACTGCAAATTTTGAAATATTACCTTTCTATTTTCAACAAAATCTTGATATACATTAACATTTCCAATTTTTATAAATTGTTCCCATGTAGTCAGTTCGGAGCTGTGACGTCATCGGTATTTTTTTTAAATAGCAATACCTAACGTGTTTTATCATACACATACCTGGTTTAGGTAATTATTTAAATTGTCTAAACGACGAAATAACATTTTTGATATTTTATATTATATAGGTAAAAAAGATTTCTGGAAAACGGCGTTTAAAACCTGTCATTAGTCCGAAATTTACATCTAATAGATTTCTTGTAAAATTAGCGATATGTATAAATACTAAATGACCGATACAAATTTTAGTAACAAAATGTAAAAATTAAATTTAGTAAAAATGTTAATTTGTTGTTTGGGCAAATTTACAATTTTCCGAATTATATTAAAATAATGTAATTGCCATTTTAAGGAAAACTTGATCACGTGATAAAAATTATAAAAATCATACAGCATAAAAAATAAAAATACAAAATTTCATATTTTATAATACGTTGTCATTAATAAATCGATGTTTTTAATAGTAGTTTTTATTAACAATTTTTAAATTTAAAAATTAGTTTTCTAAAAGTTCTAAATAAGATAGGTACCTAACCTCATCGAACTTGGCTATAATGAGATTGATTGAACCGCCACTTTTTACTGGTTATAACCGATACTCGTTGTAATCGGGAAGGAAAAATTGCAGCTGAAAAAAATATGTATTTACGTACTAAAGAAAATAGTTAAAAAGTTTTAAAAAAGACGCCATTGCACGCTGTTTTAGCGGTTTGTTTGTTTATGTACATGTACTGCTTTCCAAAAAAAAAACGAAACACCTATTATACAGTATGCGATTTTATTGAAATTTTTTCAAAGACTTAGGTTGGTAATGCGTATAAATGATTACAATTTGGAAGAAAAACATCATAAAATAAATAAATTATTCAACATCTAATGAGTAGCTTCGCCGTTGTTTCAGCCCGTTTCTACCACAGTTGCAAAATATGTATATATCCACTAATAGTCCATGTCATGTACTTCCGCTGGTATTAAAATAGTTTTGGCGCGTTAGGTATAACGCAAGAAAAATCATAAAAACATGAAAAATCCAAAAAAATGTCAATTTCCGCATTTTATGTCCACCAAATGAAAAGGAATACTTCACTTGTAATTTTTTTGTACATTGCTGATGGCGTTATAATAGTTCATAAAACATCAGACATGTGGTGTTTTGCCCTTTTGTGTTATTGGTTTTGCAATGTCACTACCTCTTCGGAATTGCTCACAATTTGAGTTTTCAGTATTTATTACCATCAGGAAGACATGGATTTTTTGGTTATTTTTTTTTCTATTAAAGATAGGCGAGAGGCTGATCGGTGAGAGCACATTGAGATAACACTTTTAAGGTGTCTGATTTTTTTCTTGCAAATTTTAATTAATATTGCCTATGTAAAAATGTTTTATTAAAAAAAAACAACGGCGTCTTTATAAATAATTCGTAAACGATGTCATACTACCATCGTGATCAGCAAAATACTACATTATTTTTGGTTATCTTAATAAATTTTATTGTTAGTAGGTAGTTTCAATAATGGCAGAGTTGATAATGTGAAAAGATAACTTTGGACACCTTGTAGATGACCAACCATTACGAAATAATTCTAATATTCTTGCTAGTCTTGTTGTATTTATTTTATCACTTTTATATTTTATCGTTTAACTGATAACTAAAATTTCGTTGGATGCAACTTATTTATGATATTCCCAATAAAAATTAAACACCTAATCATAGTACAAATAATGTAAAAGTGTGAAAACTCATAAACGTTAGGTTGAAAAAGTGAACGCATCAATAATAGCTCACAGGAAGTAAGTAAAAAATGCAATTAATTTAGAAGTTTTTGTGATATAGATAGAGTATGAAATATACATGCGAAAACACCTCTTAATGACATTAAAATAATAATAATTGTTTAGATTTACAACTTCGTGCAATTTTAAGTCAATTTATAAACTACTATTAAATTTTATAATGATAGGTATACGTACGTATGGTTTATCCAAACCTATATGCAATTCACGTCATCAAAAAAAGTTACTAGATTGTTTATTTGTAATTCGGTTTAAAGTTTGGAAAGTGACATATTCTATAGATGATTAACTTACGCACATATTAGATGGTATAAAGAAAAACTTCTGTTTATTAGAACTGTCAAAATACGAGGTACGAAGTGACAGCACTGTGTGAAACTTTTTATTGATGACGTGGATTGCATATAGGTTTGAACGAAGTGTAGATGTATATACGTGTCAATTATTTTTATTATCAAAAATACACATTTCACGTAAACATTTACTTACATTTCTTATCAGATATTGTCATACTGTATTAAAACAAAATATTTGTACAGATTTGTTAAATATATCTACTTGGCATTAAATGTCGAGGCAGAAAGAATCTTAATTAATTTAAGGTGCCTACTTATGCAGTCATCACACGATTTCCCATTAATTTATGGACGAGATTCTAAAAATTACCATACCGCTAAAAATATTATAATATATTAATATTACCTGAGTGGTAATTTTACAATTGACGCCATGAAACAGATTTCGACAAACTTTTAAGGGGATTAACACAATAAATAACAGAAAGCAGCCTCCGCCTATTTAACTGGCCTTTTCGATAAATAAATAGTTGCAAAGAATATTCAAGTACATTTTAATCTAACGTGTGCAGGATCAGTGTATGTGCAATGTGGTTGATTGTGAGTAACAAAACGAAAATTTGTTGAATAATTTGATTAATTTATATTTAGAATATATGACTGATGTTTTGTCAAACTGTGATGTGATTAAATAAATACTTCTAAATAAATGTTACTACCTAGTAAGAGATTAATACGTTGGTGAACGACAGTGAAACGGCTTTTTGAAAAATTGGCAAATTACATAGGTACCTAACAAAATACTGGTATGGTTGTTATATCAATTTAATTATTACATTCAAGGTAAAGTTAGTAGTATCTATTGTTACCTATTTTACATTTACCTTGCAGTTAACTGCATATTTAAACACTTTAATTTGTAAAATTTAGATAATTTGAAGAAAAGTTCCCATTTTGATAATTATTACAATTATTTACAACAACATCTCTTTGTTTTTCATTATTTAGCTTTATTGACAGGTTTGTGATATTCTCACTTATTTGACTAGGTACTATACAGATAACCTATATCGACGGCGTTTTTCTAGAACAACGTAAGCGCCACTTTTTTCAAAAATAAGTTATTCTAACTATCTTGTGCATCTAAGGCAAAGACATAACCTGGTAAAATCTGGTAACAATATTTCGAACGTACGTTGCTGTAAAATTAGCTTTTTGTCGTTTACGCTGTTTCGCCAAAACGCCATCGATACGAAGGCTTCCGCGGAAAAAAAATTGTTTACAAAATATCGCATTTTAGAGAAAATGTTTAGCTAAAAGTTACTAAGACTGCTCTTAAGCAGATTTCCAGATAAGATACGCAGACAATTGTTAATTTAGTTTAGGTAATTTTGAAAAGTTATTCCTAAATTAATTTTAATATAATTAACAAGAAAAACAAGTTTGTAATATAAATACAGGGAAATTTACGTCAGCAACCTGTTTTTATTTAATTTATTATTATTTTGTTAATCAATAAGTAGCGCCTTGAATATAATACGTTATTAAAAATGTTTAAGTTTAACATATTTATCTATAATATTTCTCATAAGGTTTAGAACTGATAACTAATAAGAAAATACTTAAACGTATATTCTGATTATCCAATTAATAAAAATATTATTGTTTACACTACTATCGTCTAGCAGTTTAATCTGTTCAGAATTTTAGTTAAAATCCATTTTCATTTGGTAATTTTTATTTTTTCAATTTTAACAAAGTAATATGAAATATCAAAATTGTCATTGAGTTTTTGAATTATTTGACAGAAATAATACGCTCAGATATAAAAGAAAATAGTGCCCAACTTTAAGAAAAAAAGGTAATCATGTTTTCAGTTTTTCAAATGTCGATCAATTTTTTTTCTAACCAAAACAATAAGAGAAGTAACTAACAAAACAAAGAAAGGTCAGCATATAGATAAATTGTAAAGGAAAACTACGTTTTGATGATATGATAATATGATTAGATATGATACGATATGATTAAATTCGATTACGCAACAGCGTAACTGTAAGTATTGCAATTTTGTATGAATTTTTGAGTAATTAAATAGTAGACACTTAACTATATAGGTAAGAATAAGAAATTACTAGATAATTGCTTATCATTTGATAAATTAATAGATATTTTCAAACTGCACTAGTTTAAACGATTATTGCAATTTCGAAAATATTTTATTTTTTTGAAAAATACGTAGACACGTTTACTATTATTAATCCTGAAATCCACATTCTACTTATCGTTAGTAGTGCGAAACGCATGCTATCGTGCTTTAAGTACATGCTACCCTTGTACCTGCTAACACGTGTAACTGTTCTAATCGTGTAACTACGGGAATCAGAACGGAAAAACAAGTAACGTGAAGATGGCAAATGTGATCTTGCCGAAACGTCGTCTAATCGGATCCTCTACGAACCAAATAATGAATACGCGGAGTGAAACCCTAAAAAACACTGCGGTAACATATAATAACCGCGGAAACCTAAAGTGTAATATACATATATATTTAGATATTCTTAATTGTTAACCATCTCTGTATTGAAAGCACTTTACATTTACATACTTACACGACTCTATGTGTAGACAAATTTGAAAATATTACTAACGTAAGTATTTAAATATTTGTCATATAAATAAAGTTGTTCAACAAAGTTCCACGTTTTATTGCAAAATAATTGTTTTTTTTCTATCTTTACTCATAGTAGATAATAACAAAGTTACATATTTAAGCAGGTTAGACAACAATCACGATGTATGTATAAATACACATAACCACCTTAGATTTTTTATTGCCCAATCATTATTAAATATGTATTTCAAAATATGGTATACGTCAACAGGAGTGCCAAACATTTGTTGTAAATTAACTGGAATTATTAAAAAACCAATCACGAACTTATTTTATCTAATGAAGATTTATATATAATAGGTATATTTAATAAATATTTATCAACTGATATTTTATGCAAAACATAAATACATTCTTTAACAAATTATAAGACTGACATGAGTAATTTCTATAAAGAATGAATCCTGGAATGCATAATCTTCGTTGTAATGTTAAATTAATCGCGTTAGTATCGATACATGTTTTATAGTTAAGTATTTGTTTTTAATAATACGTTGAGATCCATCAGCTGCATTAATGTAGGTTTAACTACAACCTGCAATTTAAACTATAGATTTTTCTTACAATTATAGTTTATCCAAACCTATATGATGTTCACGTCATCGATACAAGGTTACTAGACGATGACGTTTCACACAGTGCTGTCACTTCGTACCTGGTATTTTGACAGTTCTAATAAATTGTAGTTTTTCTTTATATCATCTAATATGTGCGCAGGTAAATTATCTATAGAATATGTCACTTTCCAAACTTTAAACCGAATTACAAATAAACAATCTAGTAACTTTTTGTTGATGAAGTGAACATCATATAGGTTTGGATAAGCTATAGTTGCCTGCTATTGTTGTTACTACGGAAACAAACAGTTTAAACTTATTGTTAAACTGATACCTATTTTACGATCACGTTTTTAACTTTATTAATGATTTTGCTTATTATTAAATGATTTATTGTTTCTAAAATATTCACATAACTGCAGGACGATCATGAAAATTTGCTTATAATCCACGAGCCGGTAACACTTTGTGGTACGTCATTGGGAAATGAATAAATACATACATATTTCCCATGAAACATGTGTGAAATACCTATTCGAAACGTGAAAAATTGCTCATTTAATCTAGGTATCGATGGGAATAAAAGGGTTAATTTAGGTTAATATTTCCTTACGCATTTATACGTTATTTGGAAATAAGATGAAAGGTTTACTCATTTTGTAGAGGATTCAAAAAACCCCGAAACAAGTTTGGTTGACAGCCCTGTTGTGTTCGAAGCCGCGGCAACCCGATTTGTAGTGGCATTTCTTCGTCATCTAGCAATGAGATAAACTGTATATGAAATGAAAGTTTAAAGTCTCCCGTTTACGAATATGTGACGGTTGCCAGAGGCAGCCCGATTTTAACGGTGGTAATTGAACTTTTTTTTGCGCGTTCCCGCGCACCTAAGTTTCTAGCGTAAAGCTATAAGTTCAGACTTTATAATTAAAAGGTTTTCAGGTTTTTCAATGTAGGTAGTTTAAAAACTTAAAATCACTGAAAAATGTTGGGGTTAGAAACGTTATTTGTTGGGCACCTCTTGGTTCCCCTAAGATGATATTAAAAAACCCATTACACAATTGTAAAGATCTTTATTTATTACGCATGTTTACCGAAAATTATTAAATTCAAACAGATCAAAAATTGATTTTAATGTATCAACTTTAGGGGTATATGTCTCAGAAGGGGAGCGTCGTATGAAAAAGTTTGTAGAAACTTAAAGTTTTATTTTGACGTGTTCTATGGGTCCTAGGAAGATTAAAACTCACATCACATTGTCATGTGACGTATAAATGCGCAAAGAGAAATTAACCTAAATTTGCCATTTCATTTCCATAGGTACAGGATTAAAGGAGCAATTTTTCGCATTTCTAGTAGACATTTCACGTGTTTCACGGGAAATACGTCTTTATTCATTAGCCGATGACGTACCAAAAAGTGTCACCGGCTCTCCTACTATTAGATTCATTATTTTAATGAATTAAAATGAAATATTTTTTAATTTTTTTAAATTATCATCGTCCTGCATCTTTAATAACATTGGTACGACAAGTATGACAAGTACCTATATGTAATATGGAAAGAGGGCAAGGTTTTAGTCTACATTTTTACAAATCCTTGACATTTAATTTGAAGCGTGTATTACTTGTATATCTACAATACCTTTTAATTTATATTTATGGGGCAATTATTAAAAGTAAATAATTTTGAATTAGATTGAATTTATCAGTTACGGATTTATTTTAAATTTAAATTATGACTAAATTTTGTTTATGACATTATTAATCAGTGAGATTACGATGCATAAAAATAAAGAGTTAAATATGTATACGATATGGATGATGTTTCTAACACATCGTTAAATTATCGATAATAGGCGTTTTTCTGTTATTGTCCCATGTAAGTTGTGAAAACTTCGTACAGATGAAAGAAAAGCTGCACCTAATATGTAGGTAATTGTCATTTTTCAAGAAATTATAAAAACACTTTATTTAAAAAAATTTAAATTATGTAAAGGAAACGAAGATTGTATTACATAATGTTAGTTGTGTTAAATATTGCAAATTCCACAATAACGAATTATAGGAGTTTCGTTCATTTAAAATACGTAAAAAGGTGATTATTACAACGGTATCGGAAACGAATTTCCCGTAAAACCAAAACAAGTGTCATTTCCGTGCCATCAAAATCGAGATGACGTCGTTAAAAAAAACACTTGCAAAAGAATCGATATTAAAATATGTATGTATTTATTATTAAGGTTTTAACATAATGCGTATGTGATTAGTAAGCAGTCAACCATTGAAAATATTAGGTATGTACGTAGTACGTGTATGTTGACGTGATTGCATTTTCATCTATGACAATTCGAGTAGATAATATGTAGATTATCAATTTGAAATAAATTAGTATCTATATTTATATTAGTACCTACTTATTAAAGTTTATAACGTATTAATTCATCATCATATAAAATTAATATTTAATCTAATTACAAATTCATGTGATAGTCGTTCTTTTAAATAACCTAATATTTTACAGATTCCATTTTTACTTAATTTACGATTAATGGGAATAATGAATTCGAAATATATAATAATCCTTTTTGGAATTTGCCTAGTCAAAGCACAACGTAAGTGCTGCGAAGGCACAGAAAACGCCGTTAGAATGAAAGAATGTGTAGACGGATCAAATATAACAGGCATATCGTGTAATAAAATGTATTCGATATCATCTGAAGACAATGAAGAATTTGCAGTTGATGGGAATGGTAGTTTACTAGATAAAAATGAAACCTTTAAAATTGAATTTGATCAGTAAGTATTACAGAGAAAAAATAATGATAATAATAAAATTTGTGATTCTTTTAACGTTTTGATTTTTTATTTATTATTATTATTTAAAATATTTATTAAAATATTTAATTAAAATATCTAATATAACGCCTTTTTCAAAAATACCTACTAACAATACAATATAGGTAATCATTGTTAAATTAAAAAATATAGATAGGTACATATTATAATTGAGGGGTCCAACGCATAAACCTGTGAAGTTCAGTTTTGAGGCAAAATGAGTTAGGTGCATATTTCTGTGCAATTTTAAGCTGGAAATCATCCTGTGCTAAATCCACTTCTTTATCTCAACTAATATTAATGTTATATATAGTATTGATACTTATTGCTTACGGATAATAAACGGACAAGTTCAGGGCTTGAAATATTAAAATTCGTCGTAGAATAAATATATAAATATGGGTTTTGTTAATCATTCAAAAGATTAATAAAAAAGGTCATTTGGGGTATTAAATTTAAATAGTTTTGCTATAAAATGTTTTTTGTCTTTAACCGGTTTACGCATTAGATCCTTCAATTATTCTTACAATTTATTATGTATAGATATTATTATTACATATACGTGAGTACTAAAAATTATATTAGTAAAATTATTTTTAGGCAATTTATTTTAACGAATTTCGATCATGAAAAAAAACTTAACAACGTTAATTTTTCGTATAATATTGTAGATACTGCCTAACGAAGGATTCTAGAACTGGAGACAATATAGCCTTAGTATGTTTTGCGTATCAAGAATCGGAGGAAGGATCGAATAGTTTTGTTCGAGCTGGTTGTGCTATTGTATCAGTAATTTTTCTAATTTTGACGGCTACCGTATACATTTTGGTACCAAATTTACGAGATTTGCAGGTATGCTTCTATTTTAAATTTCAATATTTTAAGAAAATAAAACGTTTTTCCCCCAGGGAAAATGCTTGTTACATTCAATCACTGCATTAGCGGTTGCAATGCTTGTATTATGTATATTACAATTTAGATTAGATATTCCTGATAATGGGTGTCACGCGGCTGGGTACATAACGATGATTTCGTTTTTGGCGACATTCACATGGTTAAATACGATATCGTTTCATATTTGGCGTACTACAGTGTAAGTTAAGTTACATAATTACACAAGTCTACTAAATTAGATAAATTATTTAAAACCTTATCACTGTCTAATTTATTACACATCATACACTAATACCTTAACTAACTACAAGGTGTCGATGCATCATGTGTGTAAGTGGGTAATTTTTCGAATAGGTAAGAGAAAAGACCGAATTTTAACAAAATCGTTAACATTTGTATTTCAGAAAAAGGAAATTGTATTTCAGATTAGACATCTGAATTGGAAAGGGCGCGAAATTCACATACTACGTAAAGCAAGTTTTACAATATAAACATTTACAAAACAAAATCATTTCCATGACAACAAAATATATTAGCTGGATTGTTTTATTTGAAATATATTTGACATGTTTTGAAATACATCGGACGATTTTGAAAATACAAATGACGATTATTGAAATTTGAAAAAATTCTTATTTATAAATGTTTAAACTGAAATGCAATTGACGTTTTCTGAAATCAAACTGACCATTTTGAAATAAAAATAATGCTTTCTGAAATCAAATTGACGAAATTGCAATACAACTGATTATTTTTGAAATTCATTTGACCAATTTGAAATGCAATTGACGATTTCTAAAATACAACTAGAAAAGGTGTAGTCGGGATATTAAGCTTCATTTTTCGATTGAAAACTATTTTACTTTATACGACTATTTTATCGAATTATGTAGATACCTACAGTAGGTACATTACTATCGTTTTATTTAAATTATTTACTAATAAACATTGTATTGTTAGTTTAATTATAATTTTAAGTAATATTTTATATTAAATAAATTTAGCTTTAATGCAATTTAGCAAGAATATTTGAGACAAATAAAATTTGATCAGTAGGTATATACATATAACGTAATTTTAGGTTTCCAGCGATACCTGGAACGGATAAGCAATGGTATATATTATACTGTGCTTATGCTTATGGAATGCCCGCCATAGTCATTTTGATAGCAATTATAGCACACCATGTCCCGGGAGATCACATTAAACCAGGCATAGGAGAATACTCATGCTGGTTTTCAAGTAATTCCATCATTAGTAATACGTATATAACATGTTAATTCGTGTGCTATTTTAGCTCGCGATGCTATATGGGCATATTTTTACGGACCTATCACATTTTTATTGGCTCTGAATCTGATATTTTTCTGTTGGACAATTAAGAAATTGTGGACCGATGTACGAGAACTTCAAAATAATGAAGTTAAAATAAAGTCGTTACGTTTCAAGTAAGTATACTTTAGTCTATTATAACTAACAATATTATTTATAATAAACCGGTATATTTTAGATGTCTATTATATATAAAATTATTTTTTATTATGGGATTATCCTGGATATTTGAAGTTTTATCGTTTGCATTTGATAGTGACACACATTTTATACGTTACGTATGGTAAATACCTATTTAATTGTTGTTTCCATAAAAATGTATTAGGTACATTTTGATTGTAGGATGGTAACAGATCTTATAAATGCTCTCCAAGGAGTTTTAATATTCACCATATTGGTTGTGTTTCGTAAAAAGGCTTTAAGTGGTTTAGCTAAAAGAGGAATGTGTTGTATAAAACTACCTGTGCAGTGGAAAACGTTACAAGATGAAGAATGCGATGAATTAGTGGAAGAAAAACAGCTCACGATAGACGTGGTAGCGGAAGAACAGTTTCAAAAAACAAAAGAAAATCACAACAGTGCGTAGACGACTTTATGTTAGCAATAAAATAAATACTAATATAGTAATCCATGAAATGAAGTGAGAGTTGCGTTCCCTAAAAATTAATAAGATATTATGTGTCATTTAGAATAAAATAAGAGATCGCCCATTTCCCTAATTTAAGTATCGATATTAATTAATAAATTTATTAACGGAATAAACAGCCTATATACCTATATACCAGCCTATGTACTTATGTCCTTTTTAATCAATATCGAAAACAATTTAAAGAAGACAGAAGTGTTGATTATAATAATTGTTATATAGGTTGTCCAAATTTATATGATGTTCGCGTCATCAATACAAGGTTACTAGATGATGATGTTTCACACAATGCTGTCACCTCGTACTTAGTATTTTGACAGTTCTAATTAATTGTGGTCTTTCTTTATACCTTCTAATATGTGCGCAAGTAAATCATCTATAGAATATGTCACATAAATTTTAAATCGAATTAAAAATAAACAATCTAGTAACTTTTGTTGATGACGTGTATCATATAGGTTTGGATAAATTGTACTTATAAAAGACGGCCATATTACTTGTTATTTCATGAACTGAATTCGATTGTGTCATGTAGGAATATTCGAATTTACGAAAAATATATCGAAATTTATAATACACGTACCTATATATATATATATAGAATCTATTCACCAAGAAATGAGATTTCGTTGTATTTCCTTCTTAATAACTTGAGACAATAAGGGAATATCGCCTTTGTCTTACATCCGATTCCATCGGTTATTTATTTCACTTTATATTAACTTTACATTATTTCCTAATGCGATCAAAAATCATGCCAGGAAATTTTCTTCTCATTCTATATGATTAAAATTATTGCAATACAACGAAGTCTTATTTCCTTATGTGCCGAGGGCTGTCTTTTAAATTGTATATAGGATTTGAATCTCAAATAAAAGGCGCCTATATGTGAACGACATGTGAACCTTGTTAACTATAAATGTGATTTGCAATACCTAATTATGTATTTGTATGATTATAATAAAACTGATTATAATATAAACAGTTGCATATCGGAAAGAGAAAGATATAGAAAATTTAATTGAGTACGTAGATACGTATTATAATTTATAGATAGGTAGGTATATTAAAAACTGGATAATTAACGAAAAGGTTAAAAAAGGTTTTTAAGTAAGATTAAAATTTGTTTTACCACAATGGTATCGACAATAATTTGTAGATTTGTTTTTCTAGTGAATAAATAATTGCTTAAAAAAATATTTTATTTAAAATTTTTAAATAATGTCTTTATATTACAGTGCCTATTTTGTTTGCATCCCAAGAAAAATTATAAGGAAAGATTATTATTCCTTATATTTGAAAAATATCTAAAATATACCTTCTTCAAGAATGCTACCGGTAAAAATAGAATACCGCTAATGAAATAGGCCTTTCGCAATATTAATACGTTGAACTTTTCAGTTCATTATATCTATCACAAACTCGATCAGGAGACACCCTGTATATATCTACTTATTCATTTTTTAAATCTAATCTATTCCAAATATTTCATCAAAAATCTTAAAATTTTTAAAGTTTGAAATAGTAAAAATTTCAAATAAATTAATAATATAAAAATTATTTAGCATTTTCATGTATCGTCACTGATCGTAACAAAAACGATTCATTTTAGAATTAGTTCAAACTTAAATGACTCAGTTATTTTTAGTTGCCATGAAACATTTTATTTTAAGACATGAAGTAAAGTAAGTTGTTGTATTCACTACTGCAACTATGTAAATATGCCGAAACAGAAAAGAATTGTACATCTGTTATCTGTATTCATTCTATTGCAGTAACGTTATTGTAAAATTTACTATACTTAATACATTACATTACATTATTTAATTTTACAATTACTTAACAGTGTATTTACAAAACTATCGTTCCATCTAAATAATTTAAAAAAGGTGATATTTAAATAATAAGATAAATTATTAATATTGATAGAAATGAAATTTATTATTATAATGATAAAACGGAAATTTATAGTATTTTTTTTTAAATACAATTTCGTAGTAAGATATGTTATTACATTTTCTTGACAATAAATTTTTTAATGAATATGAACATGTAAAGATATTCACATTGCGAATGTGATTATTTTAATAAATTGAAAATAAACTTAAAACTAAAAAAAAATTAGACAAAGTTTTAGTAAATTATCAAATCAAGATATAAAATAAATAAGTTCAATTTTTAATTGTATCTCATTAAATTAATTTGTAACTATACTAGTAAATTGAAAATTGATTTTATAACAATACACAATAAACTATATATATAGAACCCAATAGACTATCGTATTTTTATAGGAGGTACTAATAGATTGTATCTAGTCTTTCTTTGCCATGTCACGTGCGTGCACGTAAATCGTGGGCAGAATATACCACGTTCAAAACTTTAAACTGAATATTACAATAATATATACAATTTAGTAACTTTTTATGCATGACGTACATTGGAACCTATCGTGAATAACGTATAGTTATAATTATTGTAGTAAAATGTAAAATATTAAATATTACAATAAAACTTTAAATTTAATTCATCTACTTTCAGCTTTTATAATTTATCGATTAATGAGAATTGAATAAAATAACTATATTCATTTCGAAATCGCGGTAGTATATTTCACGTTCATGCGAAATTAGAGAACTCGATTTTTTGGAACTCTTATATCGTATCTCTTGGCAATTTTCCAAAACGTCATAGGTGCGTACAATCAATTTAGAAAAGTATTTTTGGGTAGTTCCTTTAGATGCGACGTATGGAAAACGAATCCCCGTGATATTATTAAAAGCAATAAGTGATATATTATACTATTAAAATTTTGTATTCATATTAAATCAAAGTGTATATATTAAAACAAAGAATATATTAATCACGTATTAAAAAAGAGCAAGTGGTTACTGTAAAAATGATCAGTTTTAAAACTTTTGAAATTATTTAATGATTTTTTTGCAATATTTATTGAGGTAAGAGATAATCCTTTAATTAATAAATATTAATATGCTCGTTTACCTACAAGAAAATTATATTCCCGAAACGTTGCAATTTATAGAACACGTTGTTGAACGTAGAACATTTAGTTGTTATTTTTAATTCCCTTAAATTGTAACATTTATTTACCATTTAAAACATATCAATACTATAAAAATAAAATATCATCTATTTATATTATTTTATTAATTTTTTAAGTGGAAAATTTTGTTTATTAAAATAGAAAATGAGAAATTATGTGAAAAAAATTGTAAAGTACTAGTTTTAAAGTATTTTGATTTATAGAATGTTATAAAAAAAATTTGTAAACTCATATTATTAAATACAAACAAACTATTTAGGTACCTGCTATTCTATTGCATTACCTAACATCTACATTTTATTAAATACCTAATGTTCACATTAATATTAAGGTAAATATAACTAACAACATTATTTTTTAGGTCACAATGAAGTATATTTACATATTGATTTTATTTTCATTTTCTTTCAATAATTTGGTCATTATAAATGCTGTGAAAGAATGCTGCAAAGGAGAAAACGTTGTTGTAAATGGCCTTTGTTTGGATAATTCTCCTATAATGAAATTAACATGTTTGAATAAAATGCTATTATCCTCCACCGAAAAAGAAGAATTAGTATTTGAAATAGATGAAGATAATATATTAATCATTACGAACGACGAGAGGCTTGGATCGGCTATTTTCGAACCTGACAAGTACTGTTTCAATATACCTACTTTTATTTTATCAAAGTTTAATAATCTTGTATTAAAAATAGGTAAGTGTACGGAGTAGTTCAGCTTTTAGTCGGAAACATTCTGGAATCGATAGAACATCTAAAAATGGGGGTTTGCAGTATATAATATTATCCATAATTCGTTACTTTTCCAAATAAAATGGTGCCAAAGTTTAGATTTTTTTTAAGTTTTTCCTCAATTCAACAACACCCAAACGAGTTTAATTAAAATATAAATCATAGGTATTAAAAAAAAATGGTAAATGTTGATTTTACGATATGAACTTCTTGTTAATATTGAATTTGCGTTGAAGACTAGAATGATGCGATTATGGATTATTGTTCTGCAAATTTTGTTGTCAATTTTGCGTGTGTTTACCAAACTTGAAAATTTATAAACTCCTCCTGTTTAACAGATAGGTATTACTTTAAAACTTAAAAATTCAAATTTTGGCACATTTTACCCGAAAAGGTAGTTAACATTTGTCGGTAATAATATACGTATACAACAAACTCCCATTATTTTATTTACATTTATTTATTGATTCCGAAATTTTCCCGATTAAAAACTAAACCATCCTGTATATTAATGAGGGTAAAACGTTTTATGAGAACAAATGTCGAAAACAGGTATATATAACAGGTAAATAGGTACACATAAGTCGTTAAGTTTTACTAAATATTATTATTTTCTTCCCACAAAAGAACAAAATTCATTCAGAACAAAATAAGTAGATTACATAAATATTTTAATTATTTTCATTTATCTTATTGTTAGATTAGTATTTTCCAAAAGTAGGTATGTATCATTTCAATTTTGCTCTTGGCTATGTTTCTGTTACATTGATCTAATTTATTTTTTGTATTTTGGTTATTTTATACGTTCTACTACGTTTGTTTTTTTTTTTAACTAATATTTACTGAAAATGAGTGTGGGCGACGTTACTTGTGTAAATAAATCTATATTTTTACGTTATTCATAATTTATTAATCTTCTCTTATTGCGAATGTTATCTAATTTCTGAGGAAAATAGTTGGAGTACTTAATTTTTAGTCGATATTTGAACTATAGCAGAAACTATAGTTTTAAACCTTCCAATCGCGGACGACGTGGAAATCGCTTTGCATATAATCATTACAGTATCTGTTTTTTCATTTGTTCCCTCTTATCTACTTTAATTTTTATTATATTGCATTAAAAGCCTGAAAGGTAAAAAGGCAAAGTATTTATAAATAACATGATACTTATAAAAAGTATGTTGAAAACATTAAAGTTTATAACAAACCTACTCATAAGATAGAAAATTCGCCCGCGGCTGGAGGGTTAAATACTTCGATACCTATCTAAGTTTCAATTTTTTTTTAGATATTGCATGACAAAGGATGCGAACGGATCTACATCGGCACTCGTATGTACAGTGAATGTAAAAGATCCAGAAAGTTCAAAGTATAATTTGGCTCAAATTATATTTTTAATTGTAAGAGCATTATGTTATTTTATATCAACAGTATTCTTGGTCGTTACTTTAATTGTATATGTATGTCTTCCAGAACTGCAGGATATAGAGGTAAGTTTTGCATTTTACTAAAACAACAATAATACATCGATTATTTGTAGGGAAAATGCATCATTAATTTTATGGTAGCAATGGCTTTAACACATTTTTTATCATTTATCGGTCCTATAATAATATTATTTGCTCCATCTACTTGCGATACCATATCATTTATAAACAATACTTCTTTATTATGTATTTTCAACTGGTTAACTGTATTGTCATTCCACATATGGAGAATAACTATGTAAGTTCTATATCTAAATAATAAAAATAGGCGATTGAACAAGTGAAAATTCCAAGAAAGCAAACTTCTTAATTTAATATGGAAAATTTAATTTTACATTAGGTAAATTAAATAGGTATTGGTTTTCTAACAAATTCTTGTACAAACATAGGAGAATAGACTTCGGCAAACCCTCCCTGTTAACAAAGGGATGATTTTTCTCGAATCGACAACCTTTTGAATGTTTAACATGGCACAGGGTTTTTTATATGTGCTGAAACTTGAACGAAGTATTTAAAAACAAGGCTTATTCCAGTATTTTTTTTTAAAGTGATGGTCTTTTAAATAAAAGGTTGAAATTGATGCCAATCCATGAAGGGTGTTATGCACATAAAAAAATGTGATGCCACCCCCTACCTTGACAGGAACCATGGCAGCATCCCGAAAGTGCGAATTACTTTTGCAACGTGACTCCGTCACATATTGGTATGGCAGCACATATTTTTTTAAAAGTGCATAACACCCTCCACCGATCGGCATAAATTTCAACATATTGTTATTTAAAAGACCATCATTTAAAAAGAAGAATACCGGAAGAAGTCTTGTTTTTAATGTTTCAATGTCAGTTAACTTTCAGCACATATAAAACCATGTGCCATTTTAAACACTAAAAAAGCTGTCGATTCGAAAAAAATCATCCCTTTACTATATCAGGGAGGGTTTGGCGCAGTCGCTGCTTAGAAATTAAATGTTGCTTTAAATTTTAGAAGAAATATTTATTTTGCTCCAATTTAAGGGGTCGTTCAAAAAGGATGTCAAACTCTTTAGGGGGGTCATGGATCGTGTCATGCGTGACATGAGGACTTCGGGATAGAAAATAAGTGACGTTACGAATATTGCAGCAGTGGATGCTGATTTTGTATGAAAATGTTTTGTAAGATTTAAGGGGTTCAGATTGATACTGCGACGTCCTTTTCTGGGATGAGGTAAGAATTTCATGACATGGCGGGACATGCGGGGGAGCGTTAAGAAAGACTCAAAAAAGCGTGACGTCCTTTTTGAACGCACCTGACAATACATACTGTGTTAAAGTCAAATGTCAGTTTAAAAGTACCTATCGTAAATTCGTAAATGGCGGCCGTCTGTATCAGTTTTCAATTTATACGTGTCAGTTTTTAAAATTTGGTATATTTTTATTAGGTGTACAAAAAAGTTCTGAGCTTTAGATTTCATACAACCGAAACCACAATTTAAATTTCATGAAGTTTCCCGCCCTTTTGCGGGTTTACAACGTTGACATTTGGTCTTTGAAAATACCATGCGATTTGACGTTTGATGCACATAACCTAAAAAATCAGTAGTGTTTACGATGGCAATAACCAAAGAGCATATTCGATTTTCCATCCACTTCGCGTTTCATCTCAAGAAAAATGCTGCTGAAGCCACTGAAATGATTTGTGCCGCATATGGAGAGAACGCTGTAAGTCACGCTACGTGTAAAAGGTGGTATACAAAATTTCGCCAAGGAGATTTCAGTCTTGAAGATGAACCGCGTGCTGGACGCCCTCAAAAGATTGCAACGGACGAATTGCAAGCATTGTTGGATATAAACTCTGCACAAACTGAAAAGGAGCTTGCAAAGCTGCTTGGTGTTACGCAGCAAGCTATTTCCACACGTTTACATGCAATGGGAAAAGTTCAGAAGGAAGGCAGATGGGTTCCGCATGCACTGTCCGAAGACAACAAAATCGAAGGCGTGACACCGCACTCACTTTGCTTTCAAGGTTCCGGAAAGGATTTTCTGCACCAAATCATTACAGGCGACGAAAAGTGGATACTGTATGATAACCCGAAGCGTAAAAAATCATGGGTTGACCCTGGTCAACCTTCGACATCGACTCCAAAGCCCAATATCCACGCCAAGAAAGTTTTGCTCTGCATATGGTGCGATTGGAGAGGTGTATTGTATTACGAGTTGTTACAGCCGGGTGAAACAATTACGGCAGACCGCTATCAGCAACAATTGACTAATTTGAGCGATGCAGTAGAAGAAAAGAGGCCATTTACTGCCAAAGGACGTGGTAAAGTGATACTGCTTCATGACAATGCCCGACCACATGTTGCAAAAGCGACCTGGGATCATATCTTTGCGTTAGGCTGGGAACTTCTCCCGCATGCGGCGTATAGTCCAGACATGGCACCGTCTGATTACTACCTATTCCGGTCGCTGCAGCATCACTTGGCTGATACACACTTCGTGGCACTTGAAGACCTACGCAAATGCATTGATGACTTTATCGCCTCGAAGCCAGGGAGCTTCTATCATCAGGGAATTCGCAAGCTGCCCGAAAGATGGCAAAAGGTTATCGATGCAAACGGGAACTATTTCGTTGATTAATATCTTTTTGTTTGTTTTTAAATAAATATTGAATTTTACAAAAAAAGCTCAGAACTTTTTTGTACACCTAATACATCTAAAATCAAATAGGAATACTCAGAAATTTTTTTAGTTGTTAGTAAATTATTTTTAAAATTTTTAAATTTTTATAAATAATAAATATTAACAAAGTCCGTTTTTAGACGACCTATTTTCCAAGGACATTTGAATTGGTTTTTGATTTATTTATGCTATGGATATGGAATTCCATTAATATTATTAATAACAGCATTGGTGTCGCATTTTACTCAAGATTTAGAATTACGAATACTTGAAAATCTTCAATGTTGGTTGCAAGGTAAGTTAAACAGGCATAACATATTTAGATTATTCCTATATACATACACATATAAAATACATCAGTAATTAATTAAAATTAAAATAGAATGATTGTTTTATCAGATGTATAATAACTTTCAGATAAGTATATATATAAACTAGGTAACTTTTAAATGTAGGTTACCTATGGAATATTAAAATTCAATCAAACTCGATCTATTTTTTTTCAATACTGAAACACATAAACACTACTGAAACACTTGAAAATTTATTAATTAAATATAAATCATTATTATAATCATTAAATACGAAAGCAAAGATTCACAAAACTGCAACTCTAAAAGTTAGACCATTAAAGTTTGTTTAATAATAATTAATTATACAGGTTGTCCAGAAACTCTCCTGCCAAATGTAAACGTCGAATTCTAGAGGTGATTTTATGTCGATTTGAGTTAAATTACCACTACACACACAAAAACGCTTCCTAAAGGAGTTACAGCCCTTTGAAGATGGCGCCTCGCAATCAATTTTTTTAAATAACTATCGTCAAAACGTCGCTAATAAAAAATCAAACTTTACACGTTAATTAATTTTTAAATGTTCAATATATTAATAAAATCGTCTCTAGAAATCGACGTTTTCATTTGGCAGGAGAGTTTCTGGACGACCTGTAGATATATATTTCTAAAGAAAGTGAATTTAATTAATACATAAAGGAAATGTTGACCTAGAAGAAAATGTAATGGTTCAAAGTTCTAGAAAGTTATGACGGGGTCTTTTCATGTGAAATCAACCAATCGACTAAACCTCAGAAATTGATAATTTTTTGCAGTTATTCTACTCATAAAAAATAACCAAAAATATCAAATATTTAATTTTCAGTCTTGAATAGTTTTTAAAATATTAATTTTCAAAACTATGAAAATCACGCAAAATGTATCGCGTTTTTAAACATTTGAACGGCTCTATCTCGAAAACTATTTGACTTGTTAGAGAGCTTCATTTTGTGTCATTTGTTTCAGTTTTATATAAGATTTAATTGGAAGTGCTATAAAGTTATATTACTTAGGGCCGAACTTTTCATCTTCCATTTAATTTAATTGACACATATTTACCACAGAAACGTTTGTTCAAACAATTGTTTCCGTGGTAAAAATTTGTCAAGTAAATTTATTGGGAGATGAAAAAACCGACCCTTAAACTTTTATTGTTTTAAACAACCGAAAAAGAGTTTTTTGAAAAATCAAAAAATCGAAAACTTAGATTTAGTACGTTTTAGTTTACTTATTTTACACAGGAATAAGTAAACTAAAACGTACTTCGTGGGTTAATTATTTTGTATCAAATTGGTTGAAAATATATTTTTTACATTACATTTGACATTTTGAAATTTAAAAAAAAATTAACAAAACACGATTTTTTAAGATGTAACTACCTACATATTTAAATGTAGTTCTTAATTCTAAACAACTTTTCTTAATAATCATTTTCGATAGTGTCAAAAATAAGGTTACTTTACTCTTGAGCCAAATTTATATTTTCGGACATACCTTTTATATGACTGATAAATTTGGATTTTTGACGGTTGTATTTTGACGGTTTTAGACTATACGCCAACTTTTATCAATAATAATTTTTTGTTGAGAAATCAATAATAAGCAAGTTTTCTATATTATGGTGGAGACTTTTTGGTGGACACTGTAATACAAATATTTTGGTTTTAATAAACCAATATGCTGAAATCTTGGGTACCCTATCGTTAATATTGTAATGCAATGCAATATATAGGTACCTATGATAAAAATAAAAATAGATCAGAGAAAAAAATGAAAAAGTAAATACTGTAACAATTGGGTACATGCAACGCAATTTCAGCATTGCCCGCGACTTGAGAGTTAAAAAGTATACCAATACTAAGTATACAAAACATAGGTATATAAAAACCTTAATAAATAATTAATAGTTATTATATAGTTTATTTTATACATTGTCACGCTAAATTAGGGATTAAAACTTAAAAGACGTATAGGTGTGTATCTATCTACATATTTACTTTCGAATATAAAATCAAATGTTCTCGAGAAGAAGTCAGAATCTATTTTTTTCATAGAATCTATGTCTGTGTGGTTTTATTTCAATGGACCATGTTGCATAATGATCGTAGTGTGTACAGTATCGCTAATATGGGCGGCTAAAAAACTATGGTGGGATATTAACAGAAGGGATAGATCTCAATCTGTAATTCGTCTACGAAAAAAGTAATGAAAATGCTAAATTTATTTTGCAATAAGTAATAGGTTTATTTACAGATGTCTAATGTACTTACATATGTTGCTAATCTTAGCGTTAACCATGATTATTGAATTAAGCTGCATTCCTTTCCAACATTCAAAAGAAATGTATATTCACTTATATCATGTATGTAATTTATTTTATGTTAAAATAATAATTATAATTAATGGTTATTTTTTATATTGAAGAGCTGTTTCGGACTGTAGGAATGGTTTAATAGGAGGCGTTACCTTTTTTATATTTATAGCGCTAAGAAAAAAAGTACTGATAGCGTTGTCTAAACATGGATTGTGTTGCATAAAATTCCCAAAAGAATGGAAGAAATTAGTAGATGAAGAGTTAGAAGAAAAAGAAAGCGAGGAGGCAGCATTAACACATTATAATACTGATGGCTTGTAAGATTTTAAAGGCTGACAATCGGCGCATTTTTATAAATTATCGAATAAACTCGTAAAATGAATATTATTAAAATAATATTTATCTAATGTAGATATCAGTGTATTATTAATAGATGCAATAAAAAATAAATAATTTCTATAAGGAAACGAAATACAGCGAAATCCCGTTTGTTCGGATCAAATGAAACCGATAGTAATCCGAATAATTTATTAAATATAGTGTATAATAAACTAATAATGTACCTATATATATTAGGAATAATGTAGGTCATACTAATTACGCAATTTTTCGCTAATCCGACAGTCTCTTCGTCTCATAAATGTCGGGTTAACGCATGTTCGCTGTAGAAATATTTGTGAAATATGTTGTACCTCGTATTTTTTTACAGTAGATACTTGCTAATAAATTGTAGAGTAGTTTTTATTTGCCATATAATATGCTGCAAGTAGGTAAATCATCGGTATAATAATTATGTCACTTTCCGAACTTTGAACTGAATACAAATACGTATACAAACTAGTCATCATTTTATTGGTGACGTGCATCGGAATAAAATTTGAATGACCTGTATTATTAACATATTTTATACATTATACATTTTATAACATTATTTTCAAAAAATTATAATTATTAGATATTATTGTTATTTAATCGTCATTTCTATACGTTAACATATTCAAAAGTAAAACAGATAAATAACACAGAATTTTATAATAATTAGTGTGGATGGTATTAATTACGATGTGCTTTCGTAAAATATTCCTAACTATAAATATAATAAATTAGGTATAAAATCTACAAATTTGACCGATAAATAAATACAACAGTTGAACGGTAGACTTTCTCAAATACTTCAAAAAAACTCATTTCCCCAATTTTTCTTGATGTTTTGTGATTTTCCCATTTAAATCGCGTTTTGAGTAAGCAACTTGAATAAATTTACTAACTGAACTAACTATTTACTACTGTACTAACTACTAATTCTGAAACACCCTGTATACATTATAGTTTAATATTTATCGTGAATTTTTCAAAACTTTTGAAAACCTAAAAACTTTTCGTAGTCACTGAAAATGTAACAATTAAATATTGATGTCATGGCCTACTGTATACAAACAATGTCATTTTTTTAATGTAAGGTTATAGTAAATAGTGGGAGAAGTAAAAATACTTCTGCGATAATTTTCTAGAAAACGAGGTTTTTTTTTGAAGACTGAAAGTTGAGAATCGTATGTACAAAAAATAATGACTTAAAAAATAAGTTCCTAATTATTTACATTTTAATATTGATAATATACTGATATTTTGATATATTTATGTACTCATTCAAAATTTAAGCAACGTAAATGTACTTAAAGATATTTAATGTTTTGATACTAATTGTTATACAAATTAGGTACATTTAAAAAAAATATATTATCTACTATTGTTTGTATTATACTTGTGCTTGTATACAAATATCAAATTAATGATAAATTCAGTGAATCATAAGAAATGTAATATGAAACACACCGACTTGTTTCTTTACGATTTACATAAATATCGAAGACTTCAAATGTAGACAAAATAACCTCAAAATGCCTTTTAAGAATGGTTTTTGGATAGTTTTATTTAATATAATTATTGTAAATGCGGAAATACAGCATTTCATTTCTGACAAGTCACAAATTCGAGTAAATAAATGTTGCGAACCTTATGAAATACTGGTCGGAAATCACTGTGTTCATATTAATGAAACAAACGAAACTATTTGGCGACCAATATTTATCAACGAGAACGGAAAGTCTAATATACAAGTTGATTATTTGTAAGTGACTAGTACTAGCTTAAAAATAAATTTAGTAATTCATATTATTGCGATTACATAGCTTAGCACCCGGATCGCCCGATTGTGGATCATTGCAGCAGTGGCCAATATATTACTACAAAAATTCATCGGATGTTTTGAGATTATTACCGAATGGTGTATTACGTCATTATTTATATCATATTATACCAGGCGAAGAAGAAGATACCGGTTTTGACATGATTAATGGAAAAGAAGTAATGTACCATGATTATCCTGCTGGAAAATATTGCATGGAAAAGGTAACGGTGATGACATAATATTATCACAAACTCACATTGTAATTCAAATTACTTCAAAGAACGTTTAACTAAAATTAATTATATTTTAGCGTGTTCAAGATAATTTAGTAAGCGAGTATGCATTAGTTTGTGCACCTGAACATCAAACAGATTGGACAAGTACATATTTTTTAATGCACAATATTATAAACCCAATTACACATATTACTAGCATAATTTGTTTTCTGTCTGTTGCTATAATTTATTTTATTTTGCCCACGTTACGCGATTTAGTGGGAAATATTATTACAACAATATCTTTATGTTTATTAGTTAATCAGGCAGCAGATACTATCAGATTATTGACAGTTTTTACTAATCATGTTAGTATAATTATCGCAGGTTTGTCTGAATACGTTAATATGAAAATTTTTAATCACATATGTTTGTTATAGAAACTCTTTGTTATTTGGCCTTGTTAGGTGCCTTTTTTTGGTTAAATAGTATCGGTTACTATATATGGAAGACTTTTAGGTGAGTTTGTTGTCTTCTTACGCTCTTTTATTAAACAGCATTTAATTTTAGATCTCGTAATGTATTTTTACGCATAACAGATGGCAAAAAATATTGTTATTATTCTGTATACGCTTGGAGCTGCACGATTATAATGGGCGTTTTGGCTTTGTTTGCACATTATACAATGGATTATCCACAACCAACGAAATTCAAATACGAACAAGAAACAATAGGTTCTTTAGGGATCATTATATTTTTTGTACCAGTATCTTTCACTGTTTTAGTAAACATATTTTTTTTTTTGCGACAACTTTAAAAATTCTAAACCGAATGAATACTTATGGAAGAATACATCATAAATTGAAGCACAGGTAAGACATCATTTTACATTAACTATCATTTCATCGGTAGAACTTTACATTTTCAGTTTTCGCATGTTTTTGCTACTATTCCTAATAATGACAATAACGTGGCTGTTCTTTTTGTTGTCATTTACAAAATTCTATGGGCTTATATATTGTTACATTATTGTAAATGCCATACAAGCACCATTATTTTTCTATGTTTGTGTATTTAACCAGAAACATGTTTTATTTTTGGTACGTAAAACTTGTTGTTACACAAATGCTGCATGTTCATGTTGTCAACCAGAACCAGAATGTGAATGGGGCGATGAAATGAATGCCATGAATTCAGGTGTTTCATTAGATTAAAAATGAATTGCTGATTGGTTTATTTCTAGATATAAGTAAATATATGTAATTTTGTGGAGTATGTTTAAAGAAGTAAGAAATGAGGAGCTGGCTACAGGTACTTAAAACTACTGTTCGTTAACTGAAAAACTAAAATTACTTTCAAATGATGAAATAAACGATTTTTTGTACTTATTAAAAAAGAATAAGGCTTTAATGGTATAATTAAATGATCATTTAACTTCATATCACTTTGAATTCGGTTTGTATTGAAAACGAATTGAGACAAAATAAAAAATATCTTTACAAATCTTAAAAGTTATTAAATCTCATTGTGGATAAAACCATTAACAAAAAAATTATAATAGGTACAAAAGCTATTAGAACTGTACCTTATTTTTTAAATAAAAATTGTTTTATTGAAATTTTTGCTCTCGCTGTTCTCATGTAATATTACTCAAAAACATACTTTTCTAAATGTT
This sequence comes from Rhagophthalmus giganteus, assembly GCA_036326145.1. Lineage (NCBI taxonomy): Eukaryota > Metazoa > Arthropoda > Insecta > Coleoptera > Rhagophthalmidae > Rhagophthalmus > Rhagophthalmus giganteus. The sequence continues at coordinate 55,957,092 of JARFJA010000001.1, forward strand.
AAAATTTTGATCTGAATATGTGTTGTGGCCATTTAAATATTTAATGTAAGTGTTTAGATTATGCTCCAAGTGTTATCAAAAGATATTTTGATTTTACCAGTAGGTACTTATAATAATATTTAAGTCATGCCTGAAATATAGATCTACTTTTTATTTAATAGGTAGCTACCTATTATGATTGAGTCTCCTTTTATTTACGATTTGTTTATGTATAATGTTTTGAATGCAAGTTTGTAATTTAAATAGAAGTATCTACCCACTATTTAATTGTTTAAATGCTTATACATGTTAAGAGTATTGCTATTTTTGTTTTGACAGCATATGTGTGTTTATTTAGTTATAATCGTAGATTAGTGCATAGAACAATATTTAATTAAACATTTAAATTTTCAAACAACTTCACTTTATCCTATTAACCTTAACATTTTACTTTTACAAATTTCTATAATTTTGAACATTATTAAAATCATTATTATATTACTGATATAATATGATAAAAAAAACCCGTATTAGTTAAAAAGTGAGTAAAACCATCATGTAAATTTTGACTAGTAATCGCACTGGATTCCAAAATTATTTTTTATAAAATAATTCAAATTGTATTTTCCAAATGCTTTTTATTTCATGTTAGAATATTTATACCACGATGTTTGAAATTTGACTGCTAAAATGACAGTTTTAAGTATTTTAATATTTAAATTATGAAGACAATTTTACGTTGACACTATATATCTATCAATAACAAGAAGAGTTAATTTTAAAACTTATGATTTAAATATGATGTATGATTGATGTGACTTTATGATATAAATAAGTATTGAATATTTAATTAATGTACACACATTTATATGGATAATATATAACTTGACGTGTCCAAAGAATATAATAGTAACTCAAAATTTTTGCATTTTGAGTTACATATATCAAAGTTCTACCTATTCAGATCTGTATATAACGTATATGGTGTATGTCAGAATATGTAACTCAAAAATTGAAAATGTTTAGTTATTATTCTTCATTGGATGTGTCAAATTATGGCAATTACGAAATGTATTTAATATTGACTTCATTTTGGCCGATTGCACCAATGCATCTTAAATTTTAAGTATAATTTAACTATGGAAATACAATGGTATCCAAGAAAAATTGAGTAGTTAAGATACACTTAAATTTTACAATAGATCAGCAGTGGTACACTCAGCCCTGAACTATTATTTTTATAATGATTATTTAAATTACATTTAAACTAAAACAAATGAATTATTTAATTAATTAATTTTTGTGTACAACTTTTTACACCAATTTTTCATAACAATATGCTTCAGATTCAGATGTCATAAATAGGCAATTAGTTAGTTTTAGCAACAAAGTATATTAAAACTGATCCTAGTCATAAGTCTAAACATTCCTCTTTAAAGCAGTTATGCATTATTATTGTATTAATGTATTTAATTTTTTTGTACTTATAGTAATTGAATTGAATTCAAAATAAAGAATAACATTTTTTTTTAATTTAATCATTTTTATATATTTAGCCTGTGATATTTAAGAGACATAATATAGTTCTTTGCATACATTTCACCTTTATGCTAGTAATTTGTTGCTTGTCCACCAAAGGATTGTTAAAATTGTTAAATAAGATTTTTGAACAGATTTATTTTAGACTGTTAATTTCAACAATCAAATATTCACAAATTTTGAATATTAACAGTAAGAAAATGGTATTAATAGAAAGAAACCAATACACATTAATATTAGTTGACTTTAGTTTGACCTGACTACCTCTTAAGGTAATTTTACAGTTTTCACTGTGATATTTAAAATCTCTAAAACTAACATGTGCAGATGCAATCGCATAAAAATCTTTGTATAGCACATTTTATCCTGCTATACATAATTATAAACATTAATGAATTGATTTGAATATTTTCATAATTTTTATAATTTCATATAAATAAATATTGAAACATTTAAATTTACATAAATTCCACTTACTTGTTTGAAAAGGTGTCCTTCGGGCCGTTGAATTAAAGTTGATAATTGGCATCTCACAACCAAATGGCAATCGTCCAATACTGTATTGAAAAATCTTCGGGTAGGCAATAAAGCTTCTAGATCCGTAACTAATTCCAAAAAACGTTCACAATAATGAACCTGAAAAACAATAATTTTTTAATTACTATTTTAAATCATAAATGATGTGTGTGATATACCTTATCTTCAACTACAAATCCTTCATATGGAATAGTATCGAGAACACTCATAAATCTTAACATCAACTTATGTAAAAAGGTTCGTTCCCAATTTAATTTTTCAAGTTGTTCTAGTTTATCCTTTTTTTGTATAGCTTTCCAGTACTTTTTCCAACGCGGGAATAATTTAAATTCATACTCCCGACGAGCAGTTTGTAATGATATCCACATTGATAACGATACTAGACGTTTAACTTGATCACGACATAATGCAACTTCCATACTATTAAAGCAATGATTTAAAAATATTAATAAAGCAGTTTGCTCCCTTAGAGTTACAACTAATTCATCTTCAAGGCAAGCATGCAATATTTGTTGAAAAAAATCTGGGAAATGTTGTTCTTGTTTCTTCAATGCATCCCAAGCTTCAACGCGTTCTCTAAATTTCTCATTTAACATTATTACTATAGACATCATATGGGAATGTGAAGCATTCGGGTGATAATTAGGCCATAAGTAATTTTCTAAATATTGGCTAAATTCTAACACCATGATTCGACGAATAGAAAAGCTACAAATAATTAACTATAACATATAAAAATAAAAAAAGAAATTCAAATTATTACTTGCTTCCTCGAATATCTTGCATGTAAATGTCTTCAACAACATTAGGATCAAAGGAGAGGTGTTCTGCAACTGAATGCGGGGCCCAGTACTTTTGAGCAAACTGAAATATTTAAATAAAGTTAAAATATTTTAGGTTATAATCTAAATATTCTATTTACTTCAGCAATTCGATCCGAGTTTAGTTGCTCAATTGTTGGAGCAATAATTCTTGATGGTATATCATTCATTGTTTTTTTATTTATTTTCACTTTATTATTTTTCACAAAAGAAGTATGTTTTCCTAAATTCAAATTTACGTAGAGGTTACGTTGAGAAAGCATGAACGTACTGTTCAAGGAGGGGGAAATAATATATACGGATAAAAGTAAAAACTGTATACAGTATCTTGTCAAAATACATATTATCAATAAAAAATGATAGGTATTGGATTAATATTAATAGCAAAATATCTACATCTTTGTTATAAAGAAAATATAAGTTACAAAATTTATCTATCGTCATTGTATTTTTGATAACACTTGGTGACGAGCAAAAGGTGGTATACTTACTTATTGCATGTACCTACTGTATATTTTATAACTTACTAACTTAACGATTATTGTCGATTACAGCACTTCTAATTTTATGAAACTGTTGTGTTATGGGTGTTATAAACTTTGGATTTAAAATACATTGAATTTTATGAATTAAACAAAAATGGATTATAGATCTCCTTTAGATAACATGTTTAATTTCATAAGTGGTTTACCACAAGGGCACGATAAACCTGTGAAGCATGCATTGTATAATGCCTTAGCTTTATTTGCTCTTTGCTTGTGTTGTGCTGCAAGTTATGCTTTATTTGTGATATTAGAGCCTTTTATAAAACCTCTCATATGGGCTTTATTGGTGGGATCTGTTTTACATCCCTTTAAATGCTCACTAGCAAAACGATTTCGATTATGGTTCACAACAATGGAAGAAGCTCGTACTCCTATATTTATTGGCATATTCATAGTTCCCATTAATATCATTAACGATCTGTCAGAATTCGTAGGAAGTAAATTACTGAAGTATCTCAAATATATTATAGGAATTGCAGTCGTGATACCATTATTGCATTTCATTTATTATTATACACCTAGAATTTTTATTTGCATTAGTTGGAAACTGGCAAGTTACAGTCATGCTTTAATAGACTGTATTATAAGCATCACCACCATGACAAATGTACGTATCTAATTGTAAGAAAAATGTTGAATTTTTATAAATAGGCTCTTCTTTTTAGATTTTATTAATTTTAATTGGATATGTAACTCTAATGCTAATAATGTGGTCTCCAAAAAACAATATGAAATTTCATTGTGCATCAATTGGTATTTGGTTATTATTAGCATGTTTCTTTGCACATCAATTTGGTGATTCGTTTCAAACAGCAATATTCCTTGCAGTACAGATTGTATTTTTAGCAGGATTTGCTTATGAAATTTATGATGTATATGAAGAAGTGATTGCAGATGGTAATTAATATGAACAAAAATAACAAGTTATTTTTATACGTATAGTTATATTTTTCAGGTAAACAAATTTCGCTTATGGAATCAATAGCATTGGCATTTCAGTCGCGATCAGAATCGAAAATTGATGTTATCAAAACAATAGAGCAAAAGAACGAAGAATATACGGATACTTCATTCACTTCTGATATCAAATGCACTGAGAAAAGTGATTCTTCCAAAGAGGTAATATTATTTACGATCATTTTAATGAATAGGCATATACTATGCCGATTAAAACTGTTCAAAATAGAAATATAGAGATCATTTAACTGTAACAAGAGGATAGGTACGTTCTATTAACCCTTTGTGATCAGATGCTACTGCATCATTAGTGGTAAAGCTTGTCCAGATTAATATTGGGAATGTCATTCATAATAAATATATTATACATAGAAACAGCAAACATATTATTTGTGACAAATTTTAATTTTGTTTTATTGACCCAATTTGCTATTGATTTAACTTTGGGGAATGTATTTATTGTAAACCCACAGGTTTTTTTTCAATTAATATCAGAGAAGAAAATTATGGGTAAAAAATTAAAAAAATAATTTTCTTGCAAACAGTGGTTCAGGAGTTATAGCAGTTATTAATTTAATAACTAACTTCCGTTGTTCTTTCTAAAGATTTTCCTTTTACAAACTCAGAAAGTGAAAGTGACCCAACATCCCAACTGGCTTAATCATAATTTATGGCCTTTATTGGTTATAGTACCTATTTTGATTTATGAATTAAAACATTCATAAATGAAAACAAAACGTTTGATCCGTACCTATCTGCTGTAAGTAGTAAAATGCTAGTTGCTAATTGCTATTGACATAAAATTTGTTTGAAAAACCAAAATAAAAAAGTTCCATTATTAATATAAATAATATTTTTTACTTTATAATATTTTATAAGTATTTGGAAGGCTCAGAAGTCAAACAGTGTAAGTCATTTTGTCCTGCCATTTATTTATGTAATGTAAGTTCCATTGCAATGTTCATACTTTTGGTTAACAAAGTGTCCAGTGACGTGGACGCTTTGTCAACTGAAAGTATGAACATTGCAATGGAACTTACACTACATAAATCAATATCAGAACAATAATGACTTACACATTGACTTCTGAGTCTTCCTACGATTGTTTGACAGAGGATTGTTTATTTTCGTTTATTTTAGGGCCAATTGTACAATATCTTAAACTCAAATTAAAGTTTTAACTATTCAGGCCCGATTGCACCAATCTAGCTTAAAATCTAAGTGTAGCTTAACTACCTAATTTTTCTTGGATACCGTTGTGTTTCCATAAATAATTTATATTTAAGTTACACTTAAATTGTAAGATGCATTAGAGCAATCGGCTCTCAGTTCTATAGTAACAATGGTAGGTAACTAAAAAAGTGAATTTAAACTGCAGGTTATAATTATAGTTAAATCTGCATTGTACAACTGATTCTGAAAAGTATTTATCAATATAATATAGTTTCTATTATTTATATAATTTTATTTTCAGAAACTTAACGAAACAAGCAAATCTAGTCAAGCTTCTGACACTTTATCTTTACCTTCATCACCAAAGAAAGTTAATCCTTGGTCAATGGAGTTATTTGAAGGAAGCCAATCCAGTACCATTATTAACAAACATCCTAAACTAGTTGATACAAGTAAAATTATACAGTCTGAATCTGACGTTAGGAATGTATCATCAGCAACAAGTAATGTGGATAGAATTGACGTTATAAAAGAACCATCTATAGTTTCTACAACTGAACCAGAAATATCACAACATAAGACTAGACGAGACCCAAGCTCTTTAAAGTTTCAAAGGTCATATTCCCAACCGCATGTATCTTTTCGTTCGAGACCAAGTTTATTTAAATTTCAAAGACCAGGCATAAAGAAATTAATCGATAAAAATCAGCAAATAGTGCAATATGCCAGCGACTACTACATATATTCCCTATTGTGGGGATGTGGCATAATGATATTTTGGAAAAATTTAATGTTGTTACCAATTTTGGTTATACCTATTGTAATTTATGTTATTAAACATACAGGTAGATATCTTGGCTTGTGGAATTGGTTATATGGATACTGGACTAAAATACTAAATAGAGTTATTAGTTGGTGCTATGAAAGATATGACGCCCTTGTTCCAGTTCCTGTTAGAGGACTGTATAAAGTTGGGTATAAAATAAACGTAAACATAAAAGAGAATCTTAAAGAAAGTATTGATACGGTTGCTAGCTGTGTAGTAATTTTGGGACTTTTAATATTTTTCATATGTGCTTCAGTTTTTGTAGCTATACAAGTAAATGAGCTGAATAACTTGTTGACTGTGACTAAATAGATTATTTTAGATTTATGCTGAAGCTATTATGTTAGTGCAGATGACAAGCTACTTAATTCATCAAACAGTAATGCATAATCCTGAACTACGGCAACTTTTACCTCCAACTTTTGATGATACAGTTGATTCAGTATTAGATAATGCATATCAATATGGACGCGAAGGAATATCTAAAGTTGTAAATATATGCTTTAACATTTTGTTCAAGAACCAATATTACAATCAGATAAACTATGGATATGTTATAATTTGGAATAGTTTCTGCGGAAATTCATTGTTTTAATAGATACCTATTTCCGCGAAAGTTATTCTAAATTCTGGTATTTTAATTTTCAAATTTTACCTGATAGATATTAATTTACTGAAATATCTATTGGATAAGTTTATTCGAAAATGAAAAAGCGAGCCTATTTGAAGATTAAAATAATTACCAACTGTAAAATATAAATGCATACTTTGCAGGTAAAAGGAATGATGAATGACGTTGACTCTGCAAAATCTGCTAAATTAGAAAAGCAAGTTTTAGAATTGTGGGATCGTTTGTATCAAACTTGGATAACATCTGATACTTCGCAACATGGACCAAAGGTTACTACTTATGCTGTACAACATTCATGGAATGCATTTCTTGATGATGTACAAAAATCGCCAGGTAATAGTCGCAATTATTTTTATCTACATTATGAAGAAATTTTTTTTAAATATACCTATCAGATTATACAGCATGATCCGAATGTAGGTTTATAGCCAACAAATTTAATTTATAATGGAATGTATAAAATATGTCTTGTTTAAATAAACATTAAACAGAAAAAATACCATCTAAATGCTAAAAATATTTAATATGCAGGGTGTAACAAAAAATGTGGGTTGATTATACACAAAAGGCTTCTACAACTAAAAATAAGGAAAAAAGTTTATATAAACATGTCCTAAAATGGTTCGTTACTCTGTTACAGCAGTGAATTAAAAAAAATCACTGGTTACACGCATTTAAGCTTTTCAGATAATTATCAAGTAGGTAATCCGTGCTTCTTGTGTTCAGTCGTATAAAATCTATGATGTATTTACTTCAGTTCAAAACATGGAGGATCTTCGACGGAAACTGGAAGGCGATTGCCAGCAAATTCGGAACACACCAGGAATTTTTGAGCGTGCGAGGCAGTCCATGATCCGAGGAGCTCAGCAGTGTATTTTTGAATAAAAAACTGAAAACTCTCAAGTAGCTGTAACTCTGCAACAAACCATTTTAGGACATGTTTATATCAATTTTTCTTATTTTATTTGATAGAAACAATGGTATATAGTCCACTTTTCTTCACATATTATTAAATTATCAATCATTTTTAAATAAATGTATTTTCATTTTAATTGTAGTAAAATGTATCTTCACTTATTATTTGGACAATAATTAATTCGAAATATATAATATGTACTACTTTTGACAATATTAATTGAATTATAATCATGTATGTTAAATAATGTTTTGTTTTGTATGTGTGTAAAAATTGTTATTACTTATTACTTTACAGAAATATTCAATATCCAAGGAATGATAGACTTTGTTAAACAAAATATTGGCACATTTATGTCTTTACTGGAATCAGTTTGGAGTATTTTAAAGGGTAACATAAGTTTGGTTTTGGGTTCCTTCAGTGCATTTGTATCAGTCTTACTAGGCGGAGGAACAGCTGTACTTAATTTTATTTTAAACGTGGTGAGTGTAACTTTTCAAAATTATACATTTGATAAATCTTTACTTAAAAAGCACATTATTCTTGCAGAGTCTATTCAAAGTTTCGAATTTGTAATATATTAGATTAGGACCAATAAAGGTAGTGACATTCAAATATATTTTTAAAGTTGGGAAATTTTTATTATGAATATAATTTTTTACTATAAAATAATATACAAAATTGAAAACTTTTTAAACTTATAATAGTTGTTATGTACTTATTTTTGTTATCACTAACCGCATGTTTCACATATTACTTATATTGTATTTTATCTAATAGTAGAACCTTTGATGTTGAATAATCTTGAAGTTTTTCATCTATTTTGTTATTATTTATTACTGTCTAAATTAGTAAAATAATTAAATTATAATTAATTTAATAGGTGCACATATTTTCTGTTAAGTATTTTTCTTCATAATCAATAAAATTGATTCATCATTGAAGTTCTACTTGTAAATACTAAAACATGTGAAGAATACACTGATTAAAATGTTGCAATTCAATAGTTATAGTTTGGAAAATGTTTTATTTTTGAGTTTCTGTTTTATGGTTTATAATAGGAAAAGGAGCAGGAAATATGCCTCGACATACAGATTATCAAGTATAGGTATTACATAATCGTAATTGTTATTAAAATACAAAATAATGTTACCTGTAAATTGAAGAGAGTTATAAATTTTGACATTAAAATGGTAAAGCATCATAACAGTAAGCTCTCATCAAAATTATTAAATACCGCCATTCCCACTTAGTTCTTAATGTCATTTCCATCGATGAGACTATAATATCTTCAGTTCCTTTTGTATTTATTTAAGCTCACTTAGCTCACTACCATTAATTATGTATTTTAAATAAAAATTTTATTTAATGTATTTTACTGTGTATTTTTCGCATGTTTTATAATTTATATAACTATTTTGAATAATTACAAGTATTTTCTGTTTTATAGATTGTTTTTTTGACAACACTTTTTTATCTACTCAGTTCAAGTGGAGATTTATACAAACCGGTTGAAATAATGACTAACTTTTCACCAAGCGGTAGTCGCTTTGGTTTAGCTTTAGAAGGAGCAGTCAATGGAGTTTTTACAGCAACATTTAAAATGGCAGCTTTTTATGGAATGTGGACATGGTTTATACACAATTGGTTTAATGTTAAAATTGTGTATTTACCGTCAGGTACATTTGAATATTGTGTTATTCATTTTATTACGTTTTATTTATTGTAGCTCTCGCCGCAATTTTAGGAGCAGTGCCATTCTTAGGAACATATTGGGCTTGTTTTCCCGCTATTTTAGATTTATGGTTAGGCCAAGGTAAAAGTTTCCAAGCAATTTTGTTTGCAGTTTTTCAGTTTCTGCCAACTTCAGTTGTTGACACTACAATATACAACGAAATTCAAGGGTAAATATGTTAAATCAATGTAAATTATAGCTTATCCAAACTTTATATGATATCACATCATCAACAAAAAGTTATTAGATTGTTTATTTGTAATTCAGTTTGGAAAGTGACATATTCTATAGATGATTTACTTGCACACATATTAGATGGTATAAAGAAAGACTACAATTTATTAGAACTATCGAAACACGAGGTACGAGGTGACAGCACTGTGTGAAACGTCATCATCTAGTAACCTTTTATTGATGACGTGGATTGCATATAGGTTTGGACGAAGTGTAGATAAATTAGACAGTGTGTTTGTTGTAGGGGGGGTCATCCATATTTAACTGGTTTAGCAATAGCTGGAGGAATATTTTGTTTAGGTGTGGAAGGTGCAATCATAGGCCCATTGTTGCTTTGTGCATTATATGTTGTTATCGATTTGTCGTCCAGCTTATTTGAAGAATCGCCTTCTGAGGAAAATTTGAATATTCCAAGCCTTTCTAGGTAAATCGAAATCCATATATGTACCTACATTTATGGATTTATTTAACTAGCTGTAATTTATTATAGATTAGAAATTCAAAATGTTTAAAGCAATGAACATTTTCTTACATTTTGCACCCAAAGCTCTCCAAATATATATAGGTATATATAGTTACCGAACAAATCCTAAAATTTAGCTTAAGATTGTATTACAAATTAACTTTATACTAAGTTTGTTTTTGCATCGATTATGCATTTTATATTTTTATATATGGATTTAAAACATTAGCAATGCTTTAAAATCAGACATGCTTTCTGCACATTGTAATGGCTAGATTTAAAAAGTAATTTTAGAGAAAAGGTGAATTAGTAGCTTCTACTTAATATAGCTCTAATTATAGCAGCAATCATACGATCTGTTTTAAATAAAATACAAAACAATAATTGTAGAAATAATGCATTTTTTAATGGCTGTGTTACAATATTCTTATTTAAATACAATTTTATATGGTAAATTATTTAAAGTTATAAGCCATCTTACAATTAAAATGATATATTTTTAAGCAGTAAATTATATATTTAATACTAGTTAAGTATTTAAGCATATATAACTAATCTGTATTTGTGATTTAAACATAATGACATTGCTTTTAAATAGATGACCACTGTTATCACGTTTTAATGGGAGCCCAATTATTTACATATGATATTGGGAATTGATAAATCCTTAACACTTGCTGTGCTTTTACAATGGCTTATACATGTGATTAAATAAATTTAATTTCTTGTTTTATATCTTGCTTTCTTTGACCTCGTATTTTTACCTTTTAAAGAAACTAACATAGTATTTAGGTAAAATTATATAAATATTTTTAGATTTTTATGGACGTTTTGTGTAATATTTATTTTTAAATAATACTGAATAAAAACAATTAAATTATACAATAGTAGGTACCTAGAACTAAAAAACGATAGTTTTTAATATCAACTTGATAAAGATTATTTATACCTGTATTCTTTGAAATAAATATCTTTATGATACCAAATTGCTTAAAATTGGTGATTTTATATTAATTACCCTGATATTTATAAATTCACATCATAGTAGATACTTAGTGAATAACTTAATTAGTGAATCTGAATCACATTTTTTATTTCACTGTGGTTACACAGCATATATACATTCAACATTGTTAAATGGGTCTTGGTTATAACAGTAATAATGATATATTTTATTTTTTCTATAGCAAGTTTATTTTTAATTTTTACAAATTTACTTTCTATGATAGAAAATTAGATAACAAAATTGATAAATTTCTGAGGTTTTTCACAATCAGATAAAGAAGTAATACTAGAAATATATATGAGATCAGTGTTGATTGATTTATTGATTAGTTTAAAAGTGTAGTGCTACCTTTGGATTTGGATTTTTGTATCACTTGTTTCGCCAAAATTCCCTACAATTTTATTGTTGTATGAATACATTACAATGTAGTTTATTAAATTTTGTGACTGAACATATTTATAATAGTATATAAATTGAAACTATTGATTAAATTTACGATATATTCGATAAAATGGATTTAGGATAAAATAAAATATTTACTATGTAACATATTTCTAACCTTGCTGGAAAAAATTAAACATTACCCAGTAACATGAATACTGATTTTTAGAAATGGTTTCAAATCAAGAAAATTGGATTCAAATTTTTGATGTAGAGGATATTACTAAACACAAGAAAGGTTTTACAATATATAAAACATTATCGATGGTATGTATAACTACTCATCCACAATATATTCATGTCCCTATATTAATGTAATAAATATGTTTTTAGTTGTACCCAAAAAATCATCCTGATTCAGTAACAAAAGTCACCGTATGGAAAAGATACAATGATTTTAAAAAATTTCATCGTGATATTAAAGCGCATCAGAAACTATTAAAGATGAACGTCAAAGTACCAAATTTACCAAGTGCCTCCTATTTTAATAGGTATCCCTTTTTATATAGGTAACAGTATAAATAGTTACAAAGTTATTTTAGGTTTGATGAAAATGTTATTCAACAAAGACGATTAAGTATTTTAAATTTTTTAGAATTTCTTGCTAAATACCCACAACTGTATACATCGGTTATTTGTGTAAACTTTTTTAAGGTGATAGTTTAAAATTGGCAGTTTTGGAATATCACATATATAATATCAATTTTAGACAAGTTATACACCTTACGATTTAATGAATAGTAATATACAGTCTATAAGATCAGAATTAAATTTACCAGTTGAAGACTATACTTTAATTCGATCAAATTCAGATGAAGATCGCACTGTAAGCGATACGGATTCAATATCTACTCTTAGTAGTGTAAGTGATGCATATTATGTACGACCTATTCAATCCTATATGCAATTCATGTCGTCAATAAAAAGTTACCAGATTGTTTAGTTGTAATTCGTTTTCAAGTTTGGAAAGTGATATATTCTATCGATGATTTACCTGCACAGATATTAGATGGTATAAAGAAAGGGTACAATTTATTATAACTGTAAAAATATGAGGTACAAGGTGATGGCACTGTGTGAAACGTCATCATCTAATAACCTAGCAATCGGTGACATGAATTGCAAATAGGTTTGAATAAAGAGCAGAGTGTAGGTATATATGGGCATACAGTAAAATCTCCCTATTGGGCATTTTTCTTTATAGGGAACAATATTTCCTATATCCTTCACGTTTTTATAACAAAATAATGTATCTACTTAATTTTTTCTATTGCAGCCGATACGATTCTAAGAATCTGTTTATATAGTGGCCACATACTATACGATCTCCTAATTGTAAACTTAGTCTCTTCGATGTTATTATAGAGAGATTTTACTGTAGTACCTATTTAAATAATGCACAATTTAATCAAACTAATTTGTTTTAAAGCTAGATCCTATATTATGTTATAGAAGCTATTCCAATTTTCAAGTATCTTATATCATTTTGGCATGAGATTTTAGTAATAAAATTTAGTGCAATATAATTACAATTACGAATGTCACTTAAGTAGTGCGAGTTTTTAATCTTTATCGGATGTTAAATATAATGAAAAATATGAATAATATATGGTTATTGTGTTTTCAGATAATGGATCAATTACCAGATCCTTTGAATCACTGTACATCTTCAATTACAATGGCAAAAAAATTTGAAATTTCGAATTTAGCTAATTCACACACTTCTTCACATGATTCTCTAAACTTATCGGTTGCTAATGTATCAGTAGATGCTATTAAAATTAACGAAGATCAAATGTTTCCATCTCCACCAGAGACACCAAATTTAAATACAGCTTCACTTAGTTATATAGCAGATGGTGCAAATTACATATCTCAAGCAATAGATTTTGAGATTGCAAAAAAATTTGAAAAAGCATTTACTGCCTATAAAATTGGTATTGATATGTTGTTACAAAATGTGAAAGGTTTATTTTAAATACTTGGTTAAATACCTAATCGAATAAGTAAAATAAATGTTTTAGATGACAAGGATTTAGATCGTAAAGAAATGGTTAGACATAAAGTTGAAAAATATTTATTAAGAGCGGAGAAAATTTATAATTTGCATCTGTCGTCGGAAAGTAAAACTATTCAGAATTATGTAAGATAATTTTCCATGAATATGTTTTTAACGTGCTAAACGAAATTTAAAAGATTTCAGAAAAAGAAGAAGCAAAACAAGAAATTGTACATCGGTCAATGTCCGAATTGTATAAGTACAAAGTGATTAAAATAATTTCCTCGGGCATGTTAGTTCTACATTCAGATTCACAAGAATTATTTTATATTAAAGTAAGTCGAATTTAGTAACGAGGCTGTTTTCCAAAGTTGTTTAATTTTGTAGGTGATTTATAAAACATCAAAGTTTCCAAATGATAAATCGGTAATATTGCCTGGAAATGTGCCTTATATGGTTAAATTATTTAATTACTATAATTGTGAAAATGCTTTTTTTTTGGTACTTCAGTATTGCAGGTAATTTAATTTTAAAATTTTAAAACTGCATGAATGCAATTTATTCCCTTATTATATTTTTTAACGTTTTAATATTAAGTATCTAAACAGCTGTTCAACATAAATTTTACTTTTTAAAAGTAGTTAACTCTATAAAAAATAATCTAATCAAGCGATTTTGCCAGACATTCTATCAGATGTAACAATAACGTGTTTGTACAAAAATTAAATTTTGTTTACTACATTATTAGAATAAATACTAAATTGATTTCCAATATTCTCATTACATACAAATTTAAATTATATTGTATTTGATTTATAGATAAGTTATTTTCAGTGGTATCAAACTTAGCGATTACACAAAACAAGTACAAAATATTGAAGACCATTTTAATACAAGTTTTTGTTCAAACACCAGTTCTTATGGTAACATAGAAGAGGAAGGATCTGATTCAGATTCAGATCATAGTTATAGTGATTTGATACATAATTATACGATAACTCGATTTGATAATTTTAAATCTGAAAATAAAAATTGTCAATACGATAATAATGATAATTTAACATCTGATATGACAACTGCGAGTAATAATAATAATGCAACTAGTGATATAATTTTTCAAGAATCTTTAGCTATTCACTCAACACATCGAAATAGTTCAAGTATAAATGATACAAAATCTATAACGCATGATTTAGTGCAAAAAAACCCTCAAAATAATATAGATATGAGAATTACACAAAGTCGAAAATCTAGTGATAGAAGCGAATGGTCATCTTTTGATGATATGTTCGATGAAAATTCAAGTTTACCAATTCAAGATATTATTAAATGGGCAGCGCAACTACTATTAGCTGTAGAGCGGTTACATTCTTTGGGTGTCATATGTTGGTATGTATTGAAAATAAGACAAGTCGGTTGATGTATTTATTTTGCACTTTTTAGTGATTTACAAAGTAAAAATATATTAATCGACGAATGCGGTGATTTAATGCTAACTTACATGTGTAACGTGACTGAAAAGTATAATATTGCATTTAGTAATGGAAATAATCTTATTGTAGCCCCAGAAATGCATACTTTTCAACCAATTAGTGAAGCTGTTGATTGGTGGAGTTATGGAGCGATTTTATATGAAATGCTTGTTGGAATGGTAATGATTAAAAAATGAAATTGCTTTATTATTTATTTAATTTTTTAAGCCTCTGAAAGATGTACATCCTCATGGTTTAACTGCATATACGATCTTAAAGGTTCCACGATATGTTTCCGTTGAAGGTCGTTCTGTTTTGAAGCAGGTCTGCTGTAATATAGCTACTTTTTATTTGCCGCATATTTGTATAATAATTTTTTAGTTGTTAGCATATGAATCGCATGAACGTCTTGGTTGTGGCATTAATGGTGCAGAAGATATAAAAACACATCCATTCTTCAATACTATAGTATGGGACACCCTTGGTTCTAAATATAAAACTTAATTATCAGAAAAGTTTTATGGAAATTATTTATGAAAATGTAAATTAAGATAATCACAATATGATTATTACACTAAAAGCATACTATGAATATTCCAAAGAGTATTTTATAATGTATTTTTAATTTACATAAAATTAAAACGATGACTTGTATGCACTGATATTTGAGCAGTTAGTATTATTTAATATGTTTTTATATCGTTTTGTAATGTTATGTATCTCAAAATAAAGTATTGTATTGTAGCATTTTAATTGTTATTTGATTATTAATTAGCTATTCAATTTTTCATATGTATAGTTTAGATATAAATCTATTTCGTACTGACTTACTATATTTGAATTTTTGGGGTGATATTCGACCCCCACACTCTTTGTAATTGAAGTTAGACAAATGAAAAGGGGTCTTGAAATGAAAAATGACTAGGGGACGTTCGAAAAGGACGTCACGCTTTTTTGGGTCTTTTTTATCCCGTCCCCCTCATGTCTCGAAATATTTACCTGCCCCCCAGAAAAGGACGTCGCAGTATCAATCCGATCCTCCTAAATATTATAAAACATTTAAACATTTTTATAAGGTAATAAAAAAAACGAAAAAAAATATTAGATAGTTGACTAATATTGGTAAACTAAAAAATTACTTACCTTTCTAGCTTTGAGGAAGAAACTTACTGAATTCAAATTTTGCTCCGTTTTCTTTTCCTTGAGACGATTAATTTCGTCTGTTATCAACTTATCTAATTCGATTCTGTCACCGGCACTTTTATTCTTCAGTACTTTCCGCTGGATATTTAGTAGGTATATTGCTACATTTTTTCTCCAGATATGCTTCCTTGTATTATAAAACTTTCTGTATAAATTTTCATTGCCTACGTTAAATGTTGCACTACACAATATAATTTTATGGAAATTTTTTACAAAGTCAGCATGCACTGCTACAATATCCGTGACGTCACTTATTTGCGACGTTCTTTTTGAACGACTCCCCCATAGGTACCTCCTAATATTTTTAGTTGTGGGTGTACATACACTAACATTATTTTTTTACGTAGGTATGGTCTATGCAAGCGGCCTGGCCACACGTCATCCATAAAAGTTATTAGATGATGAGGTTTCACACAGTGCTGTCACCTCGTACCTCGTATTTTTACAGTTCTAGTAAATTGTAATCTTTCTTTATGCCATCTAATACGTGCGCAAGTAAATCATCTATAGAATATGTCACTTTCCAAAAATTAAACCGAATTACAAATAAACGATCTAGTAATTTTTTACCGATGATGTGTCGCCAGGCCGCGGTCAGTTTGATTAGATATAGATAAATGGAACGAATTTAATTTCTTCAAAAATAAATTTAAATCAAAAATTCCCAGTTACCTAATTCTAAATAAAACATACAACGTCATACAAATTGTTAGGTAGGTATAGCTTATCCAAACCTATGACGTTTAACGTCATCAACAAAAAGTTATTAGATTGTTTATTTGTAAATCGGTTTAAAGTTTGGAAAGTGACATATTCTATAGATGATTTACCTGCGCACGTATTAGATGGTATAAAGAAAGACTACAATTTATTAGAACTGTCAAAATACGAGGTACGAGATGACAACACTGTGTGAAACGTCATCATCTAGTAACCTTTATTGATGACGTGATTGCATGTAGGTTTGGACGAAGTGTATATCTTATATACCGTCCTTGGCTTGAATTTATTCTTGCAACGTTGTCAAGCACCTTCTGGGTTGCTTATCGGTGTTATGTGCCGGCCTTGCAAGCGTTATTCCAAAATTCTAATAACGTATTATTAGTTCGCGACGGGTGTATGATGATTTTGTGCTTTTTTATGCATTGTATGAATAATTTAATATCCATTAGTATTATTACTAATGGACGTACTTGTGTGTTGTGATTGTTTCCGAACTTGAAAATTTCAATGATTTACTACTTGGAACGTTACGAATTAATATTTGGTGAGTCTCCACTTTCAAAATTTAGTTAAAATTTTAAGGGTTATTGAAAATAATTCATCAATGAGTACTTTAATTTCTATCTATTATTATTCATAATTTGATTGCATCTACAATTAAGCGATAGTATGAAAATGACCAACGAATATTGAAATGGAATTTAGGTTAGGTACGTTTTGCCATTTTTAAACAACAGACGTTAGACGTACTTACCTATAATTTATTATATTTTTTAAATGTGTACAATCATAGTGTTTACAATTATGTACAATTATATCAATTTATTATTTGAAAACCGTCCATGTGGGAGTTAAGTAAACAAAAACGTCCTCTTTGTTAATAAAGTCGACGTGTTCGAGCACTTATTGAAAACAAAAAATGATATTAGGTACCTAAGTACCTCGAAAGACATCTGTTTCGTTTTTGATGAGTTACCATTTAAGTAAGTCTTGAGAGCAAACATGGGCAATCTTTCCTAGTTCTGGGGCCAAATTATTCTGTCTCCGAGTCGAGGACCGGACCAAACTATTAAATAAAATAAATTAATATTAAATGAATTAAAACAAGTTGCTACTTCTAATTTCATTTATTTATAATGAGATTTTCAATATTTTGCTCTGGTATAAAGCTCTACCTTGGCAGGTGCCCTAAATACTACGTTAAAGCCCTAAAAATTATAAATTATTACCTAATTTCAACGATATGATATTTTTGAATTGAATTATTAGTCGGAGTCAGATTAGCTTTTTACTTCGGAACCCACAAGAATAGAACCGATTTTGATTGGAAACATTTTTTTAAAATGTTCGAATATGGTTCATTTTATCGAAATCAAACAAGAGTACATTTTTATCCTAAAATGTCTGGGGAATCCGAAAATCAGGTTAAACATTTTTTGGGAAATATTTTGGGATTAGAAAAGTTAGGAATAGTGCATTTCTGGCGCTTCCCTGGGGTAATATCAAAAAATCTATTATACCATTTAAAATCTTAATTTATTACGTATTGCTACAGCCCCACGTTGTATTTATTTATTATTATTATTATTTTAATTATATTCTATATATATTTATTTTAACTAATTAAACTATTTATAAATTTAATATAGGTAATACTGCTACAGTTACTTAATAGGTACTGCTACAGTACAGCCCCTCCTTGTGTTATTTTAATATTATTATTATTTTTTAAATTATTTTCTTTATATATATTTATTTTAACTAATTATAAGTTATTATAACGTTCTTAACCTAACTTAATGTAACCCCACAATTAACTACCCGTACAACTCTTCTTTTCCCCTTTCGGTTCCCTATTTAATCGGTCTCTACCCTTACACAGTAATTCTCACCCTCTTACTATCCCTCTCTTTTCCTTGTCCTTTTTGCTTCACACCAACATTCCCCATTCAATCCAAACACCCTTTTCACTGCTTTTTAATTCTTCGCTGGCTCTCACGAATTCTAGTTGATATTCTGAATCCACCGTCACGGACTCTTCCAAATTTTCCTCTTGTTCGAAAATATCTTTTTCTTCTTCTTTTTAACTTTTTATTATTACACTATTTATATTTTATTTTTCCTTTATGCTTTATTCATACACTATTTTCTTCCTTATTGCCCCTTCTTTTACATAACATTTTTTAACTTTTCTTAATATTTTTAATTTTTTGATATTGCTTATTAAATTTACAATTCAAACTCCTTTCATTTCAACTGTCCCTTTGATCTCTTTTTTCTTTTTAATTTTCTCGTATTTTTGTTGATCTCCCGAATCATAGCAGTATCTGTGTGTACTCCTAAAATTATTAAATTCTAACGAAAAATAAACATGTTATTTATAAAAAAAAGATTTTTACTCTTCAATTTTAGGGGGAGCATCGTAGGAAAAACCTTTAAATGAGAACTTGTGGCATTATTTTGACGTATTTTATACGTTTCCATTTTTTATTATTTCCTAAAGTTTTTTGAGTTTTAAAAGGTTTAAAGTATTTGATTCCTTTAAAGTGTGGGTCGCGATCTCCTCTGGGGGTCTCCTGGGGGGGTCTATTCTCGAACCATTCGCTTACATAACGTATACTAACATGACGTCATAACAATGGATTTCTATAGAAATCTGTTTGTTGTGACGTCATTTTTGAATATGTTATATTAGAAGCCAATGTTCGAGAATTGGGGCCAGGGGCCCAATTCTCACATCATTCGCTATCACAATGTATGCGAAAATGACGTCATAACAATGCGTTTCTATAGAAATTTGTTTGTTGTGACGTGACCTTTGCATACGTTATGATAGCGAATGGTTTGAGAATCGGGCCCCCGGTTTGTCACATTTACCTACATTTATTTTGGTCATTTTATTTTGTATTTAGGAAGATAAATATAAACAACGTTGAGCATAAAAAAATGTTTGAGTAGATATACGGTATCCAAGATAAGTTCCAATGGACGTCATCAAGGTTACTAGATGATGACGTTTCACACGTCGTGTCACCTTGTATCTCCTATTTTTACAGTAGGTACTAATGAAGGATCGTAGTTCTTCTTTGCAATGTAATATGTTCGCAGGTAAATTATCGATAGAATATATTACTTTCCAAACATTGAACTGAATTACAAATATACAGTCTTGGGGCACTATGGGAAGAGGGTTACATAGTTTGGCGTGTTCGTCTGATTGTGATTTAAAACACATTCTACACAGACTAGAATTAGTCGGGGAACCTTGCAGTAGTTCTCTGAAGGAAGACAATATGGAATCATTCTGTAAATCACGCGCTGCTTAGTTCGCTTAAGCGAATTCTTAATCACCTGAACCTTCTTTCCGCAGTGCCCTAGCCTATAGTCATCATTTTATTGATGATGTGACCGTGTCTTTGACACCAGTCAATAGGTATACCTAAGTACTTATAAAGTAGAAAAGTTAATAATAACAATAATGTGCCTATTTCCCAAAAATGAATTTCTTAAATCTGTGTTTTCACTCGTGGTCAAATGTGGTAGTAGGGGTCGCTAACAAAAGTTTTACACAAAAATGGACGGCGTCTTTAAAAAGTTCGGGAACCGTTGCTTTAGAAAATGATTAATCGAGAAATAGGTAATAATCGGAACTAAAATAGCTTTATTTTCTATGAAAATTTGCAAAAATGTAAACACTATTATAAAACAATCCAGCTTACCTATACATACGTGTATTTTCAAATAACATCCCTTTCAGTATGCAATGTTTACTATTTGGAATTTTTGGGGCGACGTCAACTCCCATTTTGTGGTTGAAGTTAGATAAACGAAAATAGGCCCCTAACATGTAACCCTAGCAAATAAAATTGATGATTTCGAGCGATTTTTTGGAAAAATTAACTTAAGCATAGGTACCCTAAAACATGGGAATTGACTAATTAAGGGCCGTTTTTACGATCGCGAGGTATCGCTGACCATATCAGTCAATCACCATAGAAACGACGATTATAGTTATCGACTAATGGTTGGAGTTAATTCGCGATTGAAAACCGGCCCTAATTGTAAGTCAACTTTGACGGTTCGTAACTTCGGTGTCCGGACGACTAAGCAAAATTGGTTAGGCTCATTCGAAAGTCCAAAAATGTATTCTGCGCATCAATTCAATTTTGATCTTGAATTTTACATTCGCACACTTCCCTCGTGAGTTTTTATATGATCCTCAGCTGGAAATTTTCAGGCTGTCGTGAAAATTTTATTTTACAGTAGCGGGACAAGAGGAAATTGCGAAGGAAGCTGCGCGTAACGTAGTGTAGAACGAATAATTAATTTGCCTATCGACCTCAATAATAGGATTTCTTTGTTTCGTGGTTTCGCGGCTAATTAGATTTTGCAAATAGATGTTCGCCCGCGCTCGTTAAAAGCGCCGATACTTGCGCTTGGTGAAAATGCATCCATTTGTGCGTTCACCAACATCTGCCTATGCGGTATATTAGTGTAAAGGAGGGCATGACACGTAATTATACATCACTTCATTATATTCTTGCTAATTACTTTCAAATGGCTTTGCTTAAACTTTCTTAATGTTGGAGTCTCGACTTTTCGTCCTTAACAAAATTCAACTAGTAGAACTGTTATTATCTTACATACACTTTTATGGTGGATGCGTGTTTTAATTTGTGCTAAAACTTAATATTCTATCTCATCTACTAGATATTTATATCTAGTTATTGTGCGATGCATATAAGAAACGAAGAAATAATGATAATAGATAATGTATGTGGGTACTTAGATTAATCTCTTAAACGAGAGATTCTCTAACATAAAGTTTGACAAAATTACCTAGTGTTGAAAAATAACCGTGAAATTGTTTATTATCGTCGTTTAGTAAATTGTCTTGTTATCGTTGTTGTTGTTTATAGGCGGGTACGTACCTATCTATTACTTATAACTTATTTTATATCCTATACAATTTTCTTCAAGTGGAAATATTTTTAGTTTAACGTTTACAGAAAGAAAATATAAACCCGCAAATTAATTTGTAGGGTCCTCGATATAGACATCTCGGCATTTTCCTCTGCAAGTGTGGACGGACAGAGTTCGTAGCAGATCAAATATTTTGTTAGCGTCTCCTGAAAGAAGTCATTCCCGTTTTTCAATTAAACTTTGCGCAAGAGGTCTGAACGAAGCGCGACCTCGGGATTGTTCCCGCATGGTTGTATCGCGGAAACTAATTTATCCGGATGCCAATCAAAGCCTTTGAAAATATTTGCTAACTATGCTTTCTCGCAGGAGTTTTAAATTTGTTCTTTAGTTGCGTTAAAGGATCTCGTAATAATAAAAGTTTTACGCCACAACCATTTTGAGAATTGGCGCAGTTAACAATAAAACAAGAATTGTTTTCGTTTGAAAACGCTGCCACGATAATTGGATAATGTAAATTGAATTAATAGTTCAATTGGAAAGCGGTTGGTAAATTGTACGAAATTAATTGCATTCGGATTAAATGCTCTAAAATTAATAGGGTGTGATAAACACGATATTCAATTTGTTGAATAAAAATTTGATAGGTATAAAATTATTTAAATAATTTTTGGACGCGTGGTAATAAAGGACGAATGGGATCAATCATATTTTCTATTGCGGTTCATATAAGACACCGGTGTGTTATTGGGAAAACTATTCTGAAATTTTTCATTTTGTCAATTAGTAGGTCTACTGTACCTATAATTTACGTTATATCTATGTAAATTTCGTTTTGAGTTTTACAAACATTAAAAAAGTACAAGCACTACAAAAACTGAACAAATGCGAGCGTAAGTTTGATATACTCACGCATATACATCACCTATTTATACATCATTTAATTTAATACTTTATTATTTAGGTATTGAGGGTTATTCTAGCACATTTGAGTAAAAACTCCTGTACTATATACTTATTGCTACCGCAAGACCTGTAGCAAAACACGGACGATGAAATAGACTAATAGAAACAAAAAAAATAGATATAACAACTATGTATAACATTTATTTGTTGAGCTGATAAATAAAGATTTAAAATAACATTTTTTAAATATCACGATGATTTCATTAAAAAATATTGATTTATTAGATATCTATTATAAGAAAATTATTTTAATTCCGTATAGTTTTAAAATTAAAATTCGTATTATAGTTTAATTTATTACTATAAACATTTTTTAGACATCGCCACGCCTCATCATGTACTAGAAAATATAGTAAACCCTCATTATAATGGACTTATTGGGGCTGAAGGTTGTCCGTTTTAATGAAAGTCCTGTTTAGAACAAATAAGTATTATAAAGTAACACAGTAGGGGTGTAGTTTTATCAGTGAAACTATAGAAGTACATGTACATACATACGATACGTTACTATTAAACGTGTTTATTGTATTTTACAATATTGCAATATAGTCAGACTGCTCATTTCTTTTTGTACTGTCCGTTATAAGCGGCGTCCGGTTTAATAGGATCCGTTATAATGAGCTTTTACCGTAAATGTTTTACATCAAAATATGAATTTTATTGAACATAAAATCGTTATTTTAAATATTAATAACGTTAAAGATAGTTGTTTCAGGAATTTTCCGATAGGTGAAACTTAACTGGTTTGATATTGATATAAGAATACATATAAGGGTTTTATAAGACAGACGCACGATAATAATTTTGACTATTCTTTCTTGCAGTTTTATGAGTGCTTTTCTAAACAGTAGACGTCGTATTTTGTTGATGTTTTATATTTTTAGTGGAAGTACTTTTAATTCAAACGAATTTTTCGAACAATTAAATGTTTGGTGTTGTTGTACAAATCCCATCAACAGAAATATCGCGTTTTGAAACGGTGAGCTATATATTTTGCTGTAATAGTTTATCGATTACGTGTACACGTCGGATAAATTTAAAAAATGTAGCCTACTTATTATCTTAAATGGTAAAACTTCCCAGATATCTGTACAATGTCAACGAACTTAAGGAAGCATAGGTAAATTAAATTTTTAATTTAGCAATTTTCAATTTTATAATACATATATAGTTGTAAAATAGTAAAAGGTTTTTATTTATTCGTTTAAAATTTGCTTTCATGTACTTAGGTACGCGGTGAAATGTGTGATGTCATTAAAATCGTCCAAAATTGTATTAATTTCACAGTTATCACTATTTTATCTTTATTTCGTTAAAAAATAAATTGCTAATAGTTATAAAAATTATATGTAGGCACGTGTCTTATTGTTAATTAGAGAAAAATGGCAAGTTAATTAATTTAAGATTTATATCCGCATCGTTTAAAATTCATAAAACTTTAACCGCAAATAAAAAAGAAAAAAGCTGCATATGATGTCTGCAAAGAAGTAGAAAGCAACTATTTATGAAGGCTATTAAGAGGGGAGCTAATAATTTACAAAGAAATTAGATGCAATTTACAATAAATTCTTACTAGGCTATTATGTTTGTTCCAGCGATAAAAATTTGCTGAATAAGAAAAGCAACGCTACTAACTACACTGTTAAAACGCCCTTTTAAAGAAAGATATTGATTAAATAATTTATTATTTCGATAGGTACTGTTAATGATTAACATTCTTATAATCGTAATTCAAAGACAAGGATTGTTGTTTAAATTATATATATATATATATATATATATATATATATATATATATATATTTTTTTTTTTTTTTATAAGATTAGATACAATTCTGAATTATTTATTTTAAGTATATCTATCAGTTTTCCAAATTGAACAGTTATTATTTAGTTGTCCGAAATACCTACTATTACCTACCTATTGGGTGGTTGAACTAACTGGAAAAGTTTATTTTTTCTTTTGTTTAAGAAAACCCTTTCTAAAAATGCATTTACATATTTTTAATTAAAAAAAGCTAAGTAGTGATCTAATTAAAAATAATTCACTTATTTTAATGAAAAGTATTATTTTATTTCATGTCAGGACTTAGATAACTAGATTCTTATTTCAAACAAATTGTTTAATTCAAAATAATTAGAGATCGTCTAGTTTAAGATTGGGAATGTCAATCATAATAATTACTATAGTTACTATGATTTTCTTTAAATGCAATATTATCTATTTCTTTGTAATTCCGTGAGAAAACCAGTAACTATTATGATTGACATTTTCAATCTTAAATTGGACGAACTCTACGTAAAAATCAATAAAGCATCACATTAATTTGTGAAAGAGAACATCTATTTAAAGAAAATACAACTAAAAAATTTGAAAATTTTAATTTATAAAATTTTAACAAAAGTTTAAATCCACTGCAACGTTATAGGCCTGGAGATAGCCAACAAATTAGGCTATAATAACAGTCCAATAATTTTGTGTAAAATAACGTTAATTAAAATATAGAGAACTCAGTTAGATGGGTCTTATGTTCTAAATGCGCTATCCTTAGACAGGGTAGCCCGTCAGTTATGTAAAAAATAGGAGGCGAAAAATCTATAGCAATCCGTTAGATACCTACACATTTATAAAATTTGTTAATTTTGTTTGTTTATTAACCGCTATATACGCATCTGACGCCTAAATAGTTTCTTTATTTCTTTATAACAATTTAAACTTGTAAAAAAAATACCCAACTTATTTATAGCCGCCAGTTCAAAACCAGTTTTATCTATATAAACAAGTTAACCAAATTTTTAAATATCTGGGGGGCTATTTTTGACCATTCGCTTACAAAATGTACATGAGGAATTGACGTCACAACAAATAGATTTATATAGAAACCCATTGTTATGACGTCATTTTCGTATGTACGTTTTGTAAGCGAATGGTCAATCTGCTAAAAAAAAATTTAAGTCATATATGTTTTTTTTTGTAATTTGCTCTTATACATTTAAACAGTGCCAAGGGCGTCAGATAGCTATATGTTCTTGGTCTGGAGAATATATGCATTTATCAAAAATTCAAATGTCTGCCAGATTGCTATAATATGTTACCTTGGGTCAATATGCCAATTTGTATCGATTGTTTAGAATAGAGAGAGATCGATATGTCGATTTTCTTTTACTTGGTTACGAATAATAGTTTTATCAGAATAAAATGAACATTGATATGCTAATATTGGTGTGCGACTGTAGTTCAGATACTCAATTTGGCATGATCAGATCATCATTTTATTCACATTAGGTTAACCTAACGGTGTGCAAGCAATTGCTCGAATACAGTTGCTCGAAAACAATTGCTCGAATCATGTAGTAGTGAACGCTTTATTCACACTTCGGGAGCGTAAATTACGCTCTATTTGTGGTTAAATATTCGTTTCACCATACACGTCCATTTTCAAAAGTGGACAAAAGGGGGAAAGAGGTTCAGTGTTTCGCTATTGTCTAATGCAGTTGAGTAAGTCAGTTAGCTTAGGTTAGTATAGATGAGGTGTAAGTTAGTGTAAATGAAATAGACCCAAAACATGTTTCATGATTAGTTTAACATTGGAAATTGTCTTAAAACATATTGACTTACCAATTTTTATTCTTTACTTCTCAAATAGAGCGTAATTTACGCTTCCGAAGTGTGAATAAAACGTTCACTACTATATCTACATGATTCGAGAAATTCTCCATTCGAGCAATTCTCATGGAACCACACCTAATGCCCATGGAAATTATTTTTGGCTAGGAGAAAATAAAAATTGTGAAAGGTTTGTTCTTCTAGATTATTGCATTGGATGTTTACGTACCTATACTTTATTTTGGGAAGATATTATTTAGTTGATTTTTTCAAAAATTCGATAAAATAGAGAATAATTCGATAAAAAAGAAATATGAATTACGATTTAACTAATATTTACACATGTACATACATAGGCTTTTGTAAAATGTTTTAAGTAACGAAAATCATTTAATTCGAAATAAATTTTATTTAAAAAAGATATGAATTTAGGAAAATTTTCTTTTTCAAATTACAGTGTAAAACGGGCGTCCGAATTAACGTTCAGAGTTCATTTGCATTGCATTTTCTACCGGATTTGCTTGGTGATGAGTTTTATTTTTTATGGCCCGCTATGCAGTGAGATACGTGTGCTGCTTGGAGCTAATCCTACGAGGTGCGAGGTAGGGAGAAATAGAAGGAAGTAATTGCCTCTATATTCTTAAAAGATCATCCCACTGCCTTATAATTTCATTAAACTAACTAATACTTAATCTACATAAAACAATGTTCACGGTGTGATAACAGAAACAATTTGTTTAATGCGAATTTCGTCTAATTACTAGGACATTAACGTTGCTCATTTTTAAGATTACGGTTCGGTTTGATTAAACTACGGGGATTTTAAAAGAGAACGACGTTGTGATTTTCGATACGCTAATTAGCGACAACGTGTTTTAAATATCCACGAAGAAGCGGCGTTGATAACGTTCAAGGAAATGTAATTGCAAATAAGTTCACTTGTTAACATTAAAAATAATAATTGGTTATAATTCCTCATTAATATGTTTTACGGCTTATTATTAGTTTAGTCGGCGCGCGCGATGGCTATAGCAAACGTGGTATTATTGCTATTGCATTTTGATTTTAGACGTCAGTTCGCACCCTTTGAAGTCGACAACTTAAAGGATCTGGCTGTAATTTCACGGGATTCTGACTTGAGTGCTCATTGCACCGTCGACTCTGTATTTATGTGCAAATTTATGCAGACATTTTATCGGCTAAAGGCGGATAAATGTAAACTAGTCAAGGATTACTTGGTGCAAGCCTTCTAGGTCTAGCTGCCACTCTAGGTTTGCATATTTTGAAAATTATAATAGATTCTCAAGCGACGGCTGACAGGGGAACGTCTTAAGATGTTGATAAACAATTTTCCGAAATCTGAGAAAGCACGCACTGTTGTGAACAAACTACGAAGATGAACTTCGAAGAGAGGACCGAGAAAATTTATGAGGCAGCAACGACACGAAGAGCGGGATAAATCTGTTAAAGATATTTTATACGGCATTAAAAGCACCGAAAATGCGTATTTACTTTTAGTTTTCTATAAAGTAGGTAATATTAAAATGTTGCGTTATAATTTTCTGGCACGTACTTGGTGTAAAGTATTATAAATGTTCAACGTTAACTACTGGCGGATTTTTACGTAGATTTAAAGTTCTTGTTTTATATAAGTCAATCTGCGGTGAAAATTACATTACGTATCGGCCTTCGGATTTTCCACGCGGTTTTCTCTTTAACATTAAAACACTAAAATTGGACATTTAGTGTAGGAATGCATACTTACTACTTATTAGACAAAATAGTGCATTATTTCTCCGAAATAATCGGTTAATCGTAATAATATTATAATAATCGTAATAATCGGTTAATATTAATAATAATCGGAAATAATCCGAACCGGTCGAAAGATTTTTTCAAATATATAGCAAATTATAAATACCGAAATCGTCATTGCAAAATCATAAAACTATTCTAAAACTTTTACAAATAACTATTTTTAGTTTAGGTACAAACAGAAAAATGCAAGTTATTACATTAAAAAAAAAATAGATGAATGTTTTTTAAGGAATTGCTTTTCCGAATTTTCATGAAATATCCCATTGGATACGTTTAGTATTTGTAATTTTGCTAAATTTTACATCATTCAAATTCGAATGGTTTGAACCGGTTCCGAATTAAAAACCTAATTTTCCTCTTTTACCTCCTTATCAGCTGACTATAAAAGTAGACTATGATTATTTCCATAGTTAAAATAAGTAAGTTTTTATGTCATTTAATTTACTTAATTAGTACGGAAAACATTTCGACAAAACTTTTTTATGTGTAACACGAAAATAGGAAAAGTTTTAGGTAGGTATATCTACATTTCCCTGATGCGATGTAAATTTGTCGGATTCAAACAATTTCTATATTTCTATTTTGGAAGCCTTTGTGTGATTTTTCAGTTTCTATGAAGACTGAAATGCGTCTGTTTTTGCAAATTAAAATTTTACAGTTCAAGGAAATGCAAAATAATTATAAATACCTACGTAGAAAATTCGATAATTGTAACATAAACATATTGTGTAATACTTACCACCTATACGTTGTTCACGATAGGTCCCAATGCCGTCATGCATAAAAAGTTGACAATAAAGCAACCGGCAATACATTAAATGAAGTATACGAAGGACAGATTTACAAATACCGAATGTGTATATCAGAAAATCAGAGAGAGACCGTGGAGAGCAGTTTCAGGAAAGTCATATATGTCATTAAATTACTTTGTAGTATTCAGTAGAATAGGTTTGTAGTAACAATAATGTAATTGCTACAATTATATATTTTTTGAAGTTTCAATTTTTTAAGTTCTCATTTTACATCATTTTTAATAAGAATTCAACGATTTTCATGTATTTTGTCATATTTTTTATTACTTGTAACTAACATTTTTTTTTAAATCAATACGATACCGAAAATATTTAGCATTAAAATTATCTATGACCAACTGTCTTAAAATACAAATCTATGCTCTGTAATAATCACAATAATGAATAAGATTGACGCATTTGAAATGTGGATATACAGACGTATACTGAAGATTTCCTGGGTAGAAAAGATAACTAATGAAGAGGTTCTAAGAAGAATAGGAAATGAAAAAGAATTAATGAGTACAATAAAAAGAAGGAAAACCGCCTATTTCGGACATATATTAAGAAACGTCAAGTACAAACTGCTTCAAACAATAATAAAAGGAAGAATAAACGGAAAGAGAAATGTAGGAAGGGAAAGATTCTCTTGGTTACGAAACATACGAAATTGGACTGGAATGACAGCAACGCAACTGTTCGGAGTTGCCGAAGATCGAGATCTGTTTAAAAAAGTGATAACCGACCTCTGAAAATGGAGATGGTCTAGAAGAAGAAGATGATCAACTGTGATTTAATTTAATAAAAAAATCTATCGTTATATTAAACAAAAACATTCAAAAATTAAAAAAATTATGACCATCTAAGCCGGGTTTACTCTATATTTTAATACAATATAATAAACGAAAATAATATAAGTCAATAAGTATATTAATTAAAATTCACGAGTTCTTAATTCATGCTTAAGCATACATAATTAAACAATGTTTAATGTCGTAGATCATAACGTACGTTTTGTATTTCCGGTTGCAGTTGAAAACGACCGAACCGATTCGGCTCGAATTTTACGTTAAGTTTTCTAATAGTCCAAAGTTATATCTAAATGTTCATTTTTATAATTGCAATTAAATTTCTAATTTTTTTTTATTTGAAAGTAATTTTAAGAAAAACAAATATAACAGATTTTAAACGTAAGCGCATAGCTATAGGCAATGTTAATGTGGAAATGGACATTTTATTGATTAAGGATAAAATACACTTGGGAATTATATTTCTCGCCTCAGACTTTAAGAATTTGTCTTCGAAATATTTTTTAGATGAACGAGAAATGCTGCTTTTACTTTTACCTTGTATATGAAATTTTATTTATTTAATTGTGCGTGTAAAAACGTTTAAAGCTTAAGTACACCACATAATAGTTAATAAACGGAATACCTAGAATAATATTTACAGAATATGAAAATATTATTATGACTTAAAAATGGCATGGCGTATATTCTGATAGTTTTCTAGAATGGTCGATTTATTTACAGACCAACTGTCAGCATAAATAACGACAATGAATGATCATAACTACTTATAATAAATAAATGGCTGTTTGCTTAGTCTAGGTACAGATGGTATGTATACGTGAACACCTTGGCATGTTTGTTGTCAAGACATTGCTTATGTACCCATCTCAGGCCTTTGTTTACTTTAATTTTCAAGCGTGTTTGTTGTAATTTTCTGTAGTACTCTGCATAAAATTTAACGACACACTTGTCTCTTTGAAAATGAACGTCATCTATTTAAATTTTCAGTAAAAACCAAAATAATTAGTGTGTAGCAAAGACCTATGACCTGGAATACTTTTCTAGTAGAAACTCATTATGATATAGAAAGGAACTGTTTAAAGCTTGACAAACATTTGCTTTTAGTAAAGTTCAAATAGGTACCTATTAAAATTATTTTTAGGCAACGTAAAAATAATATAGGTATAGTCTATTCCCTTGGCTCCGCCGAAGTTCTAAGTGCAAAGGTATCGACAAGACGGGTTACAAGTTTAACCTATTGGAATTACTAGAAATAGACGATGCAGAATTTGTTGCCAGGGACGGCTTATTTTTTACGTTTAAAAGTTGGTTTTTATTAGCTTCGGCACGTCTCGGCTATCTACATCAATTTAAAATTGAATCAGCTAATGTTCAATAACAATTATGTCTTCTTTAATACTGCGGAGGGAGCGGCGGTCGGGACTTTCACTCGAGGGCCCTACAAATTTTTCTAAATGCTGTTATTGCTTTTAGCGTTCAACAACAACCGGTATCATTGTGTATAATGACTAATCCAGAAAAATACTTGTAAACTTTTACACCTTTTTGTTAGGCGACCTAGGCGGAACCGAGGGAATGAGCTATACCTATGTAATTATTTGAAATATTTTTTTTAACGTGTTTAATTATAAACGATCGGCAACCTATAGAAAATATATCTAAATTTAGTGGAGCATGACAAATTATTCGTGAAAATGGCAGGTTTCTGTTTCGCCGCTATTCTGGAAAACCAATTTTGTAGACGTTGCAAAGCATGGACCATCTTATTTTTTATCTATCGGTCGGTTTACTCCTCTTACTATTACATGAGGTCACGTTCTCCACAATATTGCGTGTAAGTTCTTCGTCTTCGCCGGCTTTTCTGAATTCGGTTAGATTTCGGAGTTTCAGTTTTGCACCAGTGTTTGTTCTACCCCGAATTGGATTTATTTTTATAGAAAACATCAATTTCATAATCTTTCAATTGAGTTCTGTCGTGCTGCTACAATGGTTATTTGGTATCGAAAGTAAATTAATGTCGATTTATTAAAGCTGTAACGTGGAATAATTTAAATCATAGATATCTATATCGTATTTTATAAACGTAAAAAATCCACGGGATTAACTGATAATTTTATAACGCGGCGATTACGCGCAAAATGTTGCATACTCGACATTTTTGAAGCTTCGGCGAAACGATAAAAACGAATTGAAACACATATGTAGGACAAAGAAAAAAATATGACTGTCAAATGCAAGCGTTCATCTACTGTGCGCCCATTTGAACTAGATTATGTCAACGGAGATATGCTGTATAAATTTTGTTTGTTTGCATGACAACGTATGTGAAGTTAATTTTCCGTGACTTTGAAACTTGAATGAAATAGGATGATAAAAATTTATTAGTGTTTACTAACAAGCTTCGAACGGAATAAAAATTCTCGAAAGCCTCAATTCCTTAAAATTGTACCTAAGTCTCCGAATCGACAACCAAATTATTAATATATCTAATGCACTATTTTAGTACAATGATGTAATTAATAAACGTTCGGGAAGTTCAGCGGCTAAGTAATTGCATGTGATTTGAGGATGTGAAGAAATAAATCAATCGCATGCAATTGTTATCGAATCGCCAAGTTTCCCCTAATGCGTCCATTGAAATTATTACATATGTATATCCGGCGAGGGACCAAAATATTATTCCTACATTTGCTTTTCATGGAGCTAGCAATTTTGCATAGAGCATACATTTATAAAGGTATAGATGCTGAATAATTTTTCAAACTTTAATTGTAACAAAGATACGGTAAAATCTCTCGCGGCGAGCGTCTCTTTCAAGCGACCACCTCTAAAATCGACCTACATCCGTAGGAACAGTTTTCAAACGGCCTATTTATTAAGGTTTGTTACTGTCTACCCGACTGCGACCTTCAAATTTTACGGACCACTTATTCCGAAAATTAAAGTTTTATGGTCGAATTCAAAAACGATACTTAAGTGTAAGTTTCAGATGAGATTATGGACCGAACTTAGAGTCGGTATTTCGGTATAACCTTTAGTTATCTTATTCTTATTGCAGCTTACTTGCTCGTTGCTTGAAATTCATAAACAAATACCTCGTTAAAAAATATTTAAAGTCTCCAATAAGTAAAAGTTCTACTTAAGTATAGTTTATGAATTCGACCCTTAGAACCTATGTATTTCCGAATTTTAATTGGGACGAGCAAATCTTGATATTGATATTTACCGAATTTAATGAAAATGTGGAAGATTGGGAAAAATAAATTCTTGTCATCACAACAACTCAAACCACGTCGAAGAAATGTTTTTGTTCTTATATTTTTCGTGCCTTAAAAACTGATTTTTTTGAAAAAAGTACTCAAGATTTCATATCGATTTATGACATTTAAATGTCAAGTTAGGCAAAATATAATAATAAAAAGAAATATAGTCCCGTTTATGATGAAGAGTTTAGTGTTTTTTTCAAGTCGCTAGCTTACTTATTAACTGAGATATGAGAAATTCTGTAAACCCTGGTAATCGCAAAAATCGACTATCGGCCACTTTTAGAATTAGGTGGAAAACATAAACAAGTGGGGATGAATTTTTAATATAATTATTTTTGTGATGTCAGTTTACGTAGGAATGAGTGTACAAAGAATTGTAATTTTTCTAAATGGTCGTGCAACCACTGTTGGGTGATTTGGTATGGAATGACCCTAGATTTATCAATTTGATGTTTACAATTCAAGGGGTTAGAGCCGAAACCGCCTAACTGCGCTTTTTATTCAAGATAACTTAAGTATCTTATTGGGTAATTGAATCTTCACTTTGTTTAGTAGTAAAACAACCCTCGTGATTATTCCGATGTTTGTGCTATTTATGATCGAGAGAAAAAGCCATTGTGAACAGTTGAGATTATTTTAATTAAAAAAACCACCCAAGTGCACTTACAAGAGAACACAGGCAACTCAAAATTCAAAAACTCGGCAGGTTTGTAGAGTTCCTCGAGATAGAACAATGCATATTTTTTTAACCACCAAATCGTCGGTGTTTAGGGTATATCGCCCTTTAAACGAAAGGCTATCCTACACTATTCAACTATCAACGACATTTAAAAAATGTTAAAACACTATTTGAACTAAATTAATAGATCTGAAAGATAGTGCTAATGTATATCACAAACAAATATTTGTTGAAAAAAGTTTTTCGAAAAGTGTCATACTCTAGTGCTCGACTGTTCTAGTTTTTCCAAAAATAAAAAGAAAACTAACATTTTCGATTTATTTTCTTTTCGTGTTAATTTTTAATTAATCCTACGAAATAAATTAAATTATTAAATTTAAGTTGAAATCTCAGAATAATTTATAAACTAAAAAAAAATTTAAAGGCTTACATCTCAACAACGACTTTTTGTTACTTAGGTGGTTTCAGTTCTAACCCCTTTAATTAGTAGATGATCTTACAATTAGGTATAAAAGTTATTTAACTATAATACCTATATAAATTTCATTTATAGATATATTCAAAGTGACTATACGAAGTAATAGTAAGTTATGAAGTTTACAATGCATCCGGAAACCACGAAAATTGAACCAAATGTAAAGACGACTTTTATAGCGGATATACTATCGAACAATCGCCAATACCGTATTCCGTTGTTGGTGATGAGAATGGGTATCAATTGGGCAGCACCAATCTAATATTTTAAGTATCTAATAAAAACGCAAACTCAACATTACGATTATCGGGATGTCGTTCTAGCGTTAAAACTTTTACGTTTAATTAAAAGTATTGAATAATTCTATTATCTATTCCTATACATTTATTCGCATATTTCTAGTTACCTATTATACCTAAATGATATTTGATGCCGCTACACTTTTTAAACTAATTACATGTACCTACCTACCTACAAGTAATGTTCGAAATTTAAGTAGCTATTCGGAAAATAATAATAAATACGCTGGCAAATTAAAACACTACTCGTGCGAGTTTTTATAATAGGTTTATCTACGCGCTATTATTTAGTTTTCTATAAAAATAGTGGACAATAGAAAAATACAAATGAAGAAGTTTTTCTTTAAATCCGAAGTTTATAGATACTTATACAAAAACAAGATTTGTCAATAAAAAGAGCCATGAACTCGATGTCGACCCTTTTAGTTAAGGTTGTCCTGAATAGAGGCTTTCTGAAAAATGCTGGGTCATGGACAGATCTTCTGTCACTTTTAACATTGTTTCCTCACTTAAAGACTTCTGATCGAATCAAAGAGCTTCAACTCTATAAATCACATTTAGGGGTAGCTAATGAATTTTAGAAGATTGGTACCTACCTAATACATTATCTGTAGTAAGTACCTACCTACCCATTGAAATTACAAAAGTAACCTTTTACGCGGTACAACGTACTTATAAATAGTATTTTAACTGCGTATGCAGAGTGTTTCTGATATAGGGAGGGCATGCAATTAAACACTTTTTTGTAATAAAGTAATGTCCGGAAATGCTTCCGTATCATAATAATACGACATGAAGATATGATTCCAGTTGATTAATCGTGTCTGGGGCCAATTAAATCAATCGTTTATGAGACACCTATCAACGCAGAAGAAGAGTTAGTTGCCAGAATTATCGGCCGTAATTTTGAAGTTTTTATAACTGTTTGAATACCATTTCCGTAACATTTCACTAGTTTGTAGCAATTCAAATTAAATAAAAGGGTCGAGTTACATGTTGAGATTGTTTTAAAACCTCCTTTCTTTCATATCGTATTATTTCAATACGGAAGCATTTTCGAATGCTACTTTATTACAAAAAAAAATGTTCAATTACATGCCCTCCATCGCATCTGAAAAGTAGGAACAATTATTCTGAAACGCGATGTATGGTAAATTAACATTTAATACAACGACGTTTTAACAAGGCTATATAGGTAACTAAAAATAACTTTTTTAATATTCTTATAATTATAATAATAATTACCTGCCTATTCTTTTTAAATTTTGATTTGATTGAAAAATGTGACTTACAATATTTCACTTAAAATATCTTTTGCTTATACTTATACTTTTTTTTAATTTAGATGTTTTTAGTTCTCTTTCTAACGTGACGATTTTATTTTTTCTTTTTGTTTCCTTATATTTATTTAAATAATTTAAAATTTTTACACAATCAGAATAGCTAACATATGCCTACTTAATAGCGAATCGAATCGTTTTTAAAATACCTACAAACTACAAATATTTTAGTATAGCTTTATTCGTCAAATATTCTGAGAGAATGCAGCTTTGTCGGAATGCGATTCGGAATTTAAATACTTAACGTTATTGTCGCATTTAATTCGGTCGCAAATTATTAATTTATAATAAAGTAAAACGATAAATTAAAGGTTTATTTTTATTTGAAAAATATATGATCTAACGTACCTATACGTTATCCAATAAGCTAAGTTCAAATACATGTCATCAATAAAACCTCGTATTTTTACAGTTGTAATAAATTGTACTTATAATCTTTTTTTATACCATTTACTATGTGTGCAAGTAAATCATCGATATAGCTGAATTAGAAATATACAATTTAGTAACTTTTTATTGATGTCGTGCATTGGAATCTATCTTGGATACTGTATAGGCAGGTACTTATCTAAAGTCATGCTACTTATGATAAGTTTTACATGTGATAACACAAAAAGCAATATTTTTGCAAGAAAACGTTCACGTTAACCAAAGTCCGTTAAACGCGGACATCGTCTGCATCATCAACGTCTTCGGACTGCTGCGTCTGCGTGATTTCTTTTATTATAGGCCGAGCTTCACAATTTTCAGGAGATATTTAATATTTTTATAATAATCGTCTGAAAAATGGATAA
Organism: Rhagophthalmus giganteus; assembly: GCA_036326145.1. Lineage (NCBI taxonomy): Eukaryota > Metazoa > Arthropoda > Insecta > Coleoptera > Rhagophthalmidae > Rhagophthalmus > Rhagophthalmus giganteus. The sequence continues at coordinate 55,994,058 of JARFJA010000001.1, forward strand.
AGATTAATAGTTGAAAGAGTCATTTTTTATATTCTTTGAATATTTCTCTTCTATTCAGTTGGAAGAAGTGAAACGGTAAGTATGAATAAAATTTATTTTATTACGGTATGTATTTTCAATGCCTATAGGCAAATGAAATCTACATAATATATAAAGTCAAACAAGTATGACAACATATCCATTGTATCTAAATAAAATCAATTACATATTTTAAGCAAGCAGTAAACTTACATTTTAATGACTATAATGCTCGTTTTCACAATGCTTAATGAAGTGTTAAATAAGTTATAGAGTTTTTACGTACCCTCCAGATAATCACTATCTTTATTCTACTAATACGTTTTCTTATTTAATGCTTGATTAGTTTTAATGAATAATTAATTAAGAAGGTTGTCAAATTACTTTTATGGATTTAACGAGGCTCTTAAATAGAAGGCTGTACGATAGAATCTTTTCGTTGACGTTTCAATTATTTCTAAAGTAAGTAATATTGACTGCAAGTACAATATGTGCAATTTTATTTTTTAACAAGCTTCTTGTTCTCACTAATGTAAGCTAGTTAATAAAGAAATGACAACATATGTATTTCTATGATAAAGTCTAAGTAAGTGCCTACTTATTGTTAGTATAACGAGACTTTCAATTCGAATAATGAAAGATCAGATGGAAGAATATATTTTGTAGACACTATATATCTACTGAATTTATTAACGTTATCGAGTTCAGATAATAATATCAATAGTTTATTTGAGTTGTGAATGTTTATATTCAGGGTTCTAATTTTGTTTTCGGACGACCACTATGATGTCACACCAATAAATGTTACCGAAAGTTGACCATTACAAACAAATAGATCGACCGTGCGTGAAGAAACTCGTTAGCCAATCGCAAACGTAGTAGCCCATGTGCAATCATTGCACACGCTACTCAGTCGACCAAAAGCCTTCTAATTTGTCACGTAATGTTTTTGTGCATGTCAATGTCAATGTCATTCGCTTGACGACAGTGGATCATTTACTATTTTGATCGCCAAATTCTCAATTATTTTAAATGACATATTTCGTTGTAGACAGAATTTTATTTGTCATTCGACACTTATTCAAAATGTATTTTAACATATGATATGTTACACAGAGTTTTGACTATTTTTGTTATTTTATTTATCTTAAATATTAAATTAAATAAAAAAAGCTGACATGTTTTCATCAATATAAAAAACTGTAATATAATGTGGGCATTTTTAATTCCTCTTATTGTTAGAAAAATGTGTTTTTTGTAGTTAGTATTGTCAGGGAAAAATGAATGTCAAGAGTCGGGGAAAACCTGGGAATGTCATCACTTTATCAAAGTCCGAACTCTGTTGTGGAGTTGTTGCGGTTCATCAGTAAGGCTATTGCAATCGAATAGAAAAAATTAGAAAATAGCGGTGTATTTTATAATATGCAACCTTAATAACACTCAAATACAACACTACTTAATAAAAACTTGAAGTAGTAGTTCGTTAAATTAGAATTACAGTGAAACTTTATAATACTGGGCACTTGCAGAATTAAAAAAAAAAATTCCCGTTATGAAGTGCCCGATAATGGGAAATACATGCTTACATTAAACTTTACAACAAAATTCCGGGGGTTCTAAAATGGTCAGGTATTGGGAAAAAGTCGATTATTTCGAAGTATTCGTTAAGTGAAGTTTTACTGTATTACTTAATTTTCCATTATTTTCTTGTGTTACATTTTTAACAATATTTTATTCTATATGTATCTTTTTTTTGGAAGGTTTACTCATTGCCCCATTTGGCATTTACACGTCTCAATTATTAATGCAAACAGCGTTTAATATGTTTATCGTTTTTTATTCAACACCTTGTTTTGCATTTTCAAAAGTACTCACCTATATCAAATTCTAACGCCCTGTTAGCTGCAAAGTTAATTGTTCGCCAATATTGTGAGCGGTTTAATAAAACAGTAACGGTAAAGTTTCAACCCCAATTACTATGTTGGTACGTACCTATTTAGAAACAAGTAGCTACACAATATAAACTTTTTAATTACTTCTCCACATATAGGTAAATTATGTTAAATCGTTCTATTATGGTTCCAAAAATGTGTAATATCATTACAGATACAACCTGTATATTTGCTATTTATGTACGTTGTACAATTTTTAATTACATAAATTAGAAAATTAATACCTTTTTAGTAATTGTTTTAAAAATTCACTTGACTGGAAATTATTTTCAAGATGACTGAATGTGATTCAATTGCGGTAGGTCTAAATCGACCTATCATAAATGGAAATGTTCTTTTTAAAATATATTTTTACCTATCATAAAATTCACCTTTCTGAATAAAACAGTTTCTTCAATATCTCCTACTTTGTAGAATTTGAAATATCGTCTTTGTTTTTCAAACAGCGAAAATCTAATTTTTCGGAATCACTTTGATGACATACCTACTACAGAACATTCATCGAAATATAAATATTCGCGGACTAGTTTGTAGTTTTCTTGAATTTTGTTTTATATTATTAAACAAACACTTAAATCTTTTTAGGACATGACTATAATAAGTAAATATTATTATGCTTATGACTAATTGACTATCTGTGCTAAGATATATTTTTCTTTCAAGCGACTGTTGCATAATATTTATATACCTAACGATTTATTTAAAATCTAAATATACCTACTAATATATACCTATCTAATATATATATAATAGAAGTCCATTGATTATATTAATTACAAATTATTACATAATGTTATTAATATTACAAGCACGAAGTAACGACAAATAACAAACTAAAATTTAATAAATTAAAATGAAGTGAATTTCGACAGTTCACAACACTATAAAAAACAGAATGCGTATTTTCCTTTAGCGAAAAACGAAACAAATTCTTTCTAATTCAGAGCGAAACAATCTGTATCGACCCATTACACCCAATTGAGTTAAAATTGAAACAGTTTGCATTTGCACCACAAGCTTAAGCTTATAGTCATTTCTACTTAGACAAACTATTAACATTTTATTATATTTCGCAATATTAAGACGTTTGATATCGCATATTTAAAGTTGGTTAAATATCCAGCCAATAATTTTTTTGTCATTACAAAGGTGAAATCCTGTTTTGGTAGAAAATTATCTCAACTTCCCGTGGTTCTGTTTAGTTGTAGCCAAATACTGATCGTGTGAGAGAGTGTAGGAAATTCTATTGTTGGAACTTAATGGAAATCTACGACCTCCATTGTTAAAACTTGCCTATAAAAGGGCAGCACTAAAGGTAAAGGCTAACGTATGGTGTATAAAGTAAATACAAATTTCAAAGTTTTACCGGTCGCTACTGCGAACGCTTGTAATTTTCAATTTTCTTTGGTTTTACGTTGGCGTTTTAAACTTTATTTACGCTTACTTGCACCTCTAGTACCTATAATTCCCCAGAGCAAACCACGTACAAAGCTTTGAAAAACTTAAAATATGTTTTTAATAAGTAAATATAACTAAAATGTCTCAAGTTTTAAAAGATAAAAATACCGAAAAATTTATAATCGTTTTTTATTGTTGTTTATTTGAAGATTAAATTAATAAATACAACAGATAGATGATGTTCCCTTATTTTACTATGTATCCACCTATCCGTGTAAAGTAAAATTGAAACAAAGAAGTCACTTTGTATTATCATCTAAATTTAAAATTCCTAATAATTAACTCGTCGAAATGCGCTCTAAGGGGTCTTTTAATTTAAAATTTCCTCTTACGTTTTTCAAGTCAGATACGTTCGTAAACAACATCATATTGTGATATTGTTTTATTATAATTTCTATAGTCACTAATGTCTCTAATTTTAATAAAAATTCTATCATAATATAAAGCTAGGCAGCTTTGTCTGATTATCAAATTGGCGAAGTAACACATTAGGTATAAAACATTCGCCAAGAAGAAATCGTTTAAAAAATAAAATTTTAGCCGTATGCGGTAGGTTTTAGAGCCGCACGTGATAATATTTTTATAAGTTGCGCATAGAAAATAGAAAATTAATTGTCTAAAAATTAATACAAACATGATTAGGTACCTACCTATTTTGATGTTTTTCTTTTACAGCCCAGTAAAATTAGATCATAAAAGAGAAAAATTATAAAAAACTTATTAACAAGCTGGATGTTCGTGTGGACCTATATTTTTATGTTTTCAAGTAAACTTCAAAGCTCCCCTTCGATAGCGTGCCCGCAAATGTTATAGAGGATGAAAGGAAGTAAAATTCAGTTTTTTTTGCAATACAACGATTTTGGAAATTATCGAGTTTTCGAGAAAGAAGTTATTATCAAAATCGTAGCTCGTAAAATTTGCTACAAAAAAAGTCCTTTGACGTTTTTCGTATAATTAATTAATCGTTTTCGAGTAAACTGTGTGTCAAAGTGGCGATGTCTGTAATTTGTCCATCGTGGGAGTTAAGCACTAGGTTCGTTTTTATTTTTGTGTGGTGTCCCCATCAGGCCCAACCGTGTTATTGTCGTTAATACTGATAATTTGCCTGATTCATTAAAACCTTGTTAACATTTAGCAAGCGGTTTCGTTGTTTATTTGATAGTTATCTGCTATAAAGAGTGATTTAGAATTCATATTACATTGTATGAAAATGTAGTAGATCAAATATTTGCCTTATGAAATCATGTTCAGTAAGGAACTGTTTGAGATTACATATGGTTAATATTGTTTTCGATGTAATGGAATTGTTAAAAACTTAGTTTGTCTTTTCTTCAACTTCTGAAGTTTTCTATACGTCTGCAGGATTTTATCATTTTCTCCAGGGATTTCGTCAATGTTTTCTCTTCTACTTCAGATTCTTTAGATCCTTATACCAAGAAAGTTGTAGGATCTATTTAAATTTTTAAATAACACTGTGACATATCTACAACACATCCGCTTACTACGAAATTTGTTTGTTTTTTTTTTTAATCGTAATTGCTGCCAGTATTTTAAGTCGAACGAAATGTACCAAGTTTGATCCGGATCAATCAAGGTATATTTTTATCATCTTTCACCTCCCCCCACCCCTATAACAATTATTGCAGACATGCTATCGAAGGAAACTTGACCTTTACTTCAAAACATAAAAATAAAGATCCACACAAAAATTTAGCTTGTTAATGATTTTATAATAGTTAAAATCTAATTTTATTGTGCTATCACATGCAGGCAGGTACTTATCTTATTTTTATCGATTGAATAAGCAGCATTGTCTTAATTTATTTAAGTAATATACGTATTGCTACGGTACAGCTCCGCGTTGGCCGTAATTTTTTTTATTTGCTACGGTACAGCCCCTCTTTGTGTTATTTTAATATTATTATTATGCTATATTACTATTATATTGCCATTTTCTATTATTATTATTATTTTAATTATATTTGCTATATATAATATATATATATATATATATATATATATATATATATAACTATTTTTAATTAATTATAAGTTATTATTTATTTATATTAAACTATTTTATTTACTATAAATTTAATTCTATTTCTATTTCAGTACCTCCTACACATAACAGTCTTAACAGTCTTGTTTATAATTATTCAATAGTTTTCACCCTTTTTATTGTTCTTTTCTTTCAACACTTCCAATTTTCATTTCCATCCACGCTCCCTCCAACTTCCTTCACTTCTCTGCCACTTTTATTTACAGTCTTTTACACTTTTATTTCCTCTTAATTTCTCCCTTACAATTTTTTATTTATCCCCTAATTTTTTATTATTTTGACATTTCTCAATTTTCACACCCTTCATCATTTTTCACTGTCCCCCTTTGATATCTTTTTTTCCTAATTTTTGTTTCTGTTATCCAGTATCATAGCAGTATGTTTACATATATTTACGTTTTTTTTTCTTTAAGTAGGTAATTCAACAATGAATATATAACCAAATTTTGTTTATGTAAAGTAGGTACATACTTATTAAACAGTTTCTAGTAATTTTATAATAGCGAGTTTATAATCAATAAATGTCGCCGTAAGTCATCTTGATAGCGACACGACGCGTCGCGTTGCGTCGCGTCGCTAGCGTGTTGAGGTCAACAAGAATTAATGTGATTGCGTATCTAAATCAGTTTTTTATAACTAATTTCGCAACCGTTCCATTGTATTGACGAAGCAATCCGTATTGCTATTCTTTCCTTCAGCGAAGCTTTTAACGTTAAATTATTCAGTACTATTGGGCGTGCTTCGCGAATTTATTTTGAATCGTTATCAGCCGTTCGCTAATTGACGCATCTTGTTAATATATTCATAGTGTTTACCATTTAGCTGTCACGAGCAGTTATTTATCTGTCATGGTGCAAACACTAAAGATAATAGGTTTTGGAGAGCCAAGCAAACGTTTTAAAGGCAGCGAGCATCTTTTAATAAAATGGGAATTTATTGTTTTGTTATGAATTTTGTAGTCGCCTTTAATTTGATTTTATACGCCTTTCTTGCAACGCAAATGAACATAATTTTAGTGACGTTTGTTCTTGCAAAGTTATAACGCAACGTTTAATTTGTAGATGTTTTGCAAACAAGTTTCGGTATATGCACTCATCTGTTTAATATATTCTCTCGTGCTGATTACTTTATAAAGTTGGAAATAAAAACTTCGTGTTTGAAACAAAGCATCAGCTAGTAAATGTCAGTGAACAAAAATGGTTAATTAATTTATAGAAAAGATTTTATAATTCTAGATTTTACGGCAGTAAACTGAAATTAGAGACAATCTTTTAATGTTTTTTTTTCAATGAAATTTAAATTGGTTAAAAAAATTATTCTTGTATTCAATAGGTGATAAGCGGATAAATCTAAATACACGTCATGTTGATACATATAATTACTAAAATAGGAGTTCCTACGAGTTGAGATTTTAATTATGATGGTTTCTAAAAAACACCGTTTTAATAACAGTAGGTATTTCGAAGCTCTGCTACTCTAATTGCACTGCTAGCGGGTAAGTGTGGTTAGACGATATTCAGTTTCTAAAATAAATGTTTATATAGCACATTTTGCACTAAACTTTAAGAGCGTAGATTAAAATTATTTTTGAAAATATGTGCTTTTATTTATTGAATGTTTATTACCTATAAATGAGTTCTTTCAGCACGCACTTATCTGACCGTGAGGTAACTAATTATCAACAATTTTTCTCGTTTAATACCATAAATTTTTATTAGAAAACAGTTTACGACAAAATTTACGTATCAATCTTCCGGGAATAAAGTAATAAAGAAAACGATAGTCTGTATAAATACTTACATAGAGTTCGAGTTTTCCTGAACAGTATGAATTACAAAAAAGCTTGCAGTTTCCCAGCTAAGCTTATAAATTCGCTAGGGAATGAATTTTATTATTCCGTAGAGCTAGTATAAAAAGTACGACTTTGTTTATTTTCTGCAAAAAGAGTATTTGTGTACCTATAATTTTTTGACTTTAATATGCTCGAAACGTGTGACAATGGTATTTGTAACTTATTAATTTTTGTCACACAAAAATGCAGTTAAAAAAATAATGCAGTAGTAGGTTGGTATATTTTATTAATTAAAAATAAATATTTTAATATAGAAATAATCAAAAAACCAAAATGTTGTGGAATAAGCTCCATGTTTGTTATTTAAAAAAAATCAAAAGCGGTATATTACATTTTTAAATGCAACAGCTGACATAAAACTGATTTTTTAGTGTGACTGCACTTGTTGGTTATAAAGTTGTTTAATTGACTAGGAAAAAAAAACAAATTTTGCTCTCGAAACACAACAATTTTACATCAACAATTAAGGGCCGGTTTCGCCAAAGTAAATTTAACAAAAAATAAACGAATTCAAGATTAGATCGATTAATAATGATTTTCTATTGGTCAATAACTTTTGTTACCACCACCACAACAACTTAATCGCAGATTAAATTATTTATTTATTTGGCGAAACCGACAATAAATTTATTAAAGTTCACTTTTTCAAAAACAAATGTAGCCAGGAAAGTCAAATCTAAAGTGAAACGCGATACATCTTTTTACGCTAGCGGGGGCATGTGCCTATAAAATACAAAATGGAATTACAGATATAAATTCGCACTTGAAGCTTGCGTGAAATACGATGCTTCAAGCAGTAATACGTGTTCTTATGTTTCATTATTTTTTAGAGGCTCTAAGGTTTATGTGTGTTGTAACGGATGCTATATTTTGGATCGTAACTTTGTAATGTCTCAATGTAATTGCAACCCATTGGGTTTCCCATAAACCTATTAATATTAGAAGTAAATTTAAAATTTTCTTTTTCTTCTAGAAGTAACTGTAATAACTACTAAAATAGTTTTGGTAAAATAACATAAATAATCTCGACCATTTTAAGTAAGTATGTAGGTACTTTGGAAATTAGTCTTCATTAAGTTGTCAAAAGTTTATGTCCGAGGGGTAGGAGGAACGATAAGTCACGAGATGCGGAATTTCTGTCCGTATAAAGTTATTTTCGGCACGCAAGAAATGTTTTAATACAAATTAGTTAGGAAATAAATAACTTATTTTAAGAATCAATTGAATCTTTAGTTATAAAATCGACCGAGGTACCTATATAATAAAATATTATAACATAGTTTAAGCAACACACGGGAAGTGCAAGCACGAAAACAGTTGATTTTCAAAATGTAAATGCTACCTAAGTATTGCGAAGTGTTTAAAATTATAAAAGTTTTAAAGTTACATAATTTGTAGGTACCTCCGAAGCAATTTATGTTAATTCCAAATATTCCCTTTTCGAGGAGAAACGTTTTAAAAATGTGAACACCACTGACGCAGATATCTCGGGCCCGAGTGTCTCTCTACTGGCCTTCTAGCGCACTCACGGCTGCGGGCTCGAATCTCGCTACTACCATGGATGTTTCTGAATATTAAATTAGAAATAGGAAAATCAACGGCTAGGTGTGTTACACTACCATCACCAGTGGAACTTGAAATTGGAACTTTTTCGATTTTGCTTTATTATCTGTGAAACAACAAGAACTATCGCCAACAAACTATACATTTTTGTAAATGACTGTTCAAGACCTACATTATGATACAAAAATTAGGGATGAAAATTTTAAGAGATGGTACTGTGCGTCCGATGCGGACTTAGCTTAACACTGCTGCCGCTGCGACTGTCACTTGTCCGTAACAAACTATAAGAAAAAATTAGAAACTTCTAAATTTTTCTTTGTATTTCCTATCTTTTTCTGGTCATCGTTTTCACTCTATCGTTAATTTCCAGCGTAGATTCTTCCGTTGACTGCGAACTTGTATTATCACATACTTATAACTATGTCGAATGTTTGAGGGGATCCCTAAGCGAGTCCCTATCCAAAAGCCTAACCAAGCTCGATTTTCAGAGAATTTGTGTTAGAGGTTAAACGTCCATGTATTTACACTTCAAGAAAGATTCTACCTTTCCTCGTCGTATTAATCCCTTTTGTTTGTAATCCTTTTCGAGTACACAAAACAACACATAACGCTTGCGCACTTACACGCAAAAAGGCATTATTAACCAAACGAGCATTTTTCGCATACACGAACAATACGACGCCGTAATTTAAAATTCGAACTACTGAAACAAGCATTACCGCTGTGTATCACTAACGCGAATCATCTAAAACGGTTTTGCCGGAATTCTATATATAAATGCATTCGAGTTTATACGTGAATACTAGGAAATCCCGCTTTTATTTTAAAAACATTCAGTTTTTTGTTTGCACTCTGGTAAGTTATCACGTGAAAGTAGGTGGCGCACATGTTTTATTAGTTGTTTTGTATTTTTCGGTCGCATAAAAATGCAATTAAACTTTTATCTGGTTTATGGTTTGTAATAGGGAAATTTTCAATGCTTAAGGGCACACGAATAGTTTTTAAATTAAAAATCGAATAAATTTGTAATTTTGCGGTATAAAGGCAGTAGATAGTGATTATTCAAATAATTTTACTGCATAAAAACACGTAATTTTAGAATAAACTTCCTAAAAAGTACATATTTTAAAAATATTCGGTCATTATCTGCCAATTTTTTTTATCAAACTCCACTACGACCCCTGTAATAGCCCAAGTTCCCATCGCACAAAAACCCACGTCACAACACTAGTAAATTTTTTTAGTGTGTTTAAGAGATAATATGGTGGAAAATATCCAACCGGTGACAGACAATTGAATTTTTGTTTTAATCATTTTCGATTAACTTGATTCTTGATAAAATTTATTATAGACTTTAGTGAAATATCAATTATTTAGAATTATTGTGGTCTGCCTCGCAACCTGGCAGACTTCCTCAAAAGGAATAAATTTTCGGTATGTCACCTACTGTATAAAACTACATCGCGTTGTTTTTTTTTAAAATTATAGTTTTAATTGTCCTTTACATGAATATATATGTCTACTGATGTAAAAATGTACGTAAGTATGACAAAAATTAGGGGCGAAAATTCGAAGGGATGACACCCCTTAGGATTTTCATCTCTAATTTTTGTATCATAATGTAGCTCTTGAACAGCCATTTACAAAAATATATAGTTTGTTGCCGATAACTCTTGTTGCTTCACAGATAATAAGCAAAATCGAAGAAGTTCCAATTTTCAAGGGTGAATTTCACCCTCATAAGAGCACGAACAGAATACGGTTCTTGATTAAGGTTGACTAGTACTACAATCCTGTAAAGTTTCAATTTTTTGTGAGATTTCTACCTGCCCAACCTTCCTTGTTAGCTTATGTTAGCACAGTTTATAGGTTTATACTTACTTACAATGATTTTCATTTATTAGGCGTGAGCTCTAAAGATTATCTGAAAGCAGCAAATGAAACTGTAAGTATTCTGAAACTTAAGTAACTTTACAGATTTAAATCGTGGACTTAACATAGTTTGTTTCGGAGATACATTTATATATAGAGGGTGTTTCAGAATTGGATGGCACGATTTTAAGGGAATATTATTTATGTCAAAATAAGCAAAAAAAGTATACCCACCAAATATATTATATTCCATATTTATTCATAAGTGAGATATTAATGGGCGAAATTTAAACAATTATTATCAATTAATTGATTCATAATGGTTTAATACGGTGTTTGCAAAATAACATTCAAAATAATCTGAACATTATTTAAGAGTGATTATTTTTAACGTAGGTGCCAAAATTGTAGTACCTATCTACCTATGTATGTAAATAGTTTAAACGACAGCATAGAAAACGTCGAATTAAACAATTTATAGGCTTATATTGCTTCACTGTAGAAATTTCATGACATTTAAGAAATAAATATGGAAAGTTGCCTACTGTGGTATGTTATATATCTTAAGTAGAAGAAATTATAATACTAAATTGGAACATTGCGTGTAGCTATCAGATTTTTTATAATGCGAGGTGGTAAGTAAAGTTTCTGAATTTAAAAAATACCTAACATTAAATTATGGATTTTGCCTGGAAACGAATTACTCATTGTTAGTCCGCATTAATGGACAAGAATTACCTTTTAAATATATTCAATTTCATTTATAAATAACTAGCCGTTTACAAATAATTATGCTTATCTATGTAATTTTAAAAGTAAGTTTCTTAAATGGAAAAAGAAATTAGCAACTAGGTATTTACTTATTATTTTTGTTTGGTAGGTAGGTAATGTAAACCTCGCGATCAAATCATCGGCTCGATTCACTAAACAACTTACTGATTACGTTATTGCTTCCTGGACAGTTGTTTGTTGTAAAAAGCGATTTAAAATCTACACTACAAAGTTAGATGCGTACACTAATTTAACACAAGACACTGATAAAAATAAAACCTCGTAATCGGCAAACCTTCTTCACGACTCGACCCTAGCGTAACTTTGTAGTATAAATTCTGTATAGTAAACAATCAGCAAAAATAAGTAATAACATTCCTTGCTAAATGTCGGAAAGTTGCTTAGCGTATCGGCCCAAACGACCGACAAAATTTGTCACGAATCTACATTAAATTATACCTGAGATATTAATAGGAGAGTCGGTAACACTTTTTGGTACGTACTCATCGAGCAATGAATAAAGACGCATTTTCCATGAAACATGTGCGAAATGCCTAATCGAAACGTGAAAAATTGCTCCTTTAATCCTGTACCGATGGGAATAAAAGGGTTAATTTAGGTTAATTTTTCTTTGCGCGTTTATATGCGTCACATTGCAACGAGGTGTGAGTTGCATGCATTGATTACACTTATGGGCAAATTTGATTTAGATGCACGTCATCAATAAAAAGTTACTAAATTGTATATTTGTAATATTCAGTTTAAAGTTTTGAACGTGGCATATTCTATAAATGATTTACCTGCGCACATGTGACTTTGCAAAGAAAGACTACAATTTACGAGTGATGACATGCGTCTAAATAAAATTTGAATGACATATACTTGTTAAATTTGCCTGTTTACATAGGTATGTAATTAATATATTATTGGATGTCGAATTTATATCCATTGTTATCAAAGAACTAAAGTATATCTATACGATGTAAATAAATATTAGTCAAATTGCCATGCACAATATTATTAAATGCATATGAATACAGAATATATTTGCATAGACTTTCGGTAAGATTAAGGGACACGGTATAATACGTAGCAAACTGGTACAAATAAGGACAACGTTTAGAATACCTAATATATCGGCTAATCTTGTTAAAATGAAGCTCTCTAATCTTACGAAGAGCTACAAACATAAGGATGGTGTGTATATGAATATTATGGAATTAATAATGGTTGGTATGCCGTTAATAATCTATGTTAAATGATTTATAAAATCGTTTTAACGCATCGATGTTTAATAAGGCTACATATTAAGGCAAAAATAAACAGTGATCGTTCGAGGCTGTCTCATAAATCTCAAGAAGACATGGAAATGTTTCGAGTTTTGAATCGTCATATTAGAAAATACGTTCTTATTGGTACTTTGAAGTTCTCGATAAAAAATGTTTCCTCCTCATACGAGAGCTAACGTGTTCACAGTCTAGGACATTTGTATCTGTCAAAGGAATAAGAGAATCGAAAACAACGCGGCTTTGTATTGAATTGAGCATTCATTTTGCCAAATGCGTGTCTGTCACATTTCTAGATATGATAAATCGTAGTAATTCCCTTCTTTCTACTGGACACGCAGTGCCTAAAAATAAATTATATATTGTTAAAATTAATTTTTTATGTTATATTTATGTAGTAGATACGCAGTTGTCATTTTGACGATTGATGTAAATTTACGCACTACTTGATAACGTTGAATAATCACATTACAATATCTCGGTAGGTACATAAATTTTAAATAACAGGAAAAACGTTCGCTATTTATGTTTATGTGCGTGAATGTTCCCAAATTATTTATTAGAAAATTTAGTTTTCTTGTTTTTTTAATGTAGAAGTTAGGTGCTTCGACTGCTATGGTCATTGGTACTAAAATACTTTATTTTTCGTTAATTTTTATAACAATTCAATTATTTACACATAAATAATTAAATCTCACTTCAGTTCTGGAATACACGTGTGCTTGAGAACAGCCATGTATTATATTCGTTATGGGTCTATTCTGCATTGGTACCGCTGTTGTTGTTTAGTACCTAGAGGTATCCTGGGATACCTTATTACCAATACCAATTATATTAATTTACTGTCTTTTCTGTTCATCTTTTGGGTTTCTACTTTAAACTTTCTACTGGAATTTTTTCCACCGTCATCTTCATAAGTTATTCATACCGTTTTCGTTAGGTTTTCCATTTTTAATACCGATATCTTACAATAACTGATTACGCATCGATCGATCGTTATCGATTCTATGTGTAGGTATTAGATTTGCTGTACCATATAATGGGTAGGCCGCTCTCCTATTTTAGACAATTGCTTATTTTAATCTACATTTATAAAGATCTTCACTTCTTGGTTAATCTCTTTAATTTTGTGCGTGCAACTGTTTTCGAAACTTATATAATCGAAATTGGCAAGGTTGGCTGCAAAATATTTGCAAAACAACTATATTTTTACACGAGGAATTTTACTACGATTTGGTTTACTTATACGAAAAACATTTTAAACCGTTTTGCTTATTTTTTTCATTTTAAAAACTATTTTTTTTAGGTTCTTAAAGTTCTTTTGAAGGTTAAAAATGTTTAGCATTTTTCTTGTTATTTCTAAATACTGATGCTATATGTATTTGAAATTGTTTACGAGGTTCAATTTATTTTACAACAAAGTATTATTTACCTATAATGTATTTTAAATAATGCAAAAAATTATCGCACACACCTATATTTTCCTCTAAATTACCTAATTAGGTAGGTATCCATACCGACATTGAAATTTAATTGAAAAGTGATAAAATGTTTCTGTTTAATTTAACGTTATGTAGAAAGAAGCAGGTGTTTGGTAATATCAGTCACTTTACCTATCCAGAAATTCCGTTCCGTCATAATTTATCTTCACCACCGAAAGCAGTTATCTAAAATTAAAGAGAACAATGCGAAAATATAAATTAAAGACAAATATAAATTCTTGTTTACCCGATAAATATCAAAACAGTCGAAAGCAAATCGAATTCGAAAAATTGTACAAAACTCTGCGATAAATTACCCTGCGAAATATTTCAATTAATTAAAATTTGTTATGGTTACTTATCTATCAATTATTATCGGGTGTCGTTAAACGTTAAATTTTAAAACATATTAGAAAACACAATTGAAGGCGTATAAATGCAATTTTTAGAATCTTGTTTTTTAAATTTTTCCTTAAGGTTATATTGAAAATTCAGCACGCGGCTTCTGATCCTAAAGCATCAATTTCAGTAAAACAGGCCCTTCTCATTTAGATGGCTATTGTCAGATGGCTTCATGATTATTGCCCATGTCTCTGCATCCTTTCTAACTTACCCTTTTTAAGAGATGGGCAATTCCCTTGTGAATTCGAAGTCTATCTATTGTTTTGACAACTTCCACTTAACGACGTAGAAAAGTTTAGATTAAACGAGCATATTAAAGTAAACAAATTTCTTCTACCATCGATTTTGTTTTAGTTTATATGGTATTAAAAAAAAAAACAACTTTAAGATAATGTTTAAATTATTATTTTTACTTTTTATTACTTGTCTATAAGTTATTCTTTCTTTATTCAGAATATCACTTAACAAATATAAGTATTACTTGCATAAAAGCAACAAAAATGTTAAGGGTAGGTATCGATAGGCGCAAAATTATAAACGTCGCAGATGAAACTTTAGTATTCCTGATAGGGCGCGGAAAAATATTAAGCGAACACAGTTTAAGCACTTTTTAGTCGATACTTGATAATCTGTTGAGATCGAGAATGCACAGAATCTTTGTTTTCGCGTTAAATATTAGCTACTTGCTCAATGAATTGTTACTAAACCATTTAACTTTATCGTAATTTAAAAGAAAATTTATGTTATTAAAGGATGTAGCTTTGGCTAAAAGTTATAAGTAAATATTGTAAATGAAATGTTACAAATATGATTATTTCAATGGTAAAGATTAAACAAATTTTGCTCAGATTTAACGATGAAAATCTTCAAAATCGATTATTATTTTTTTTTACTTAAAAATACCTTTCGGCCATTCTACAAACAGTAATTTATACCATACATTTTGAAAATTTTGATAAATATTGTTTCGTTTTCTAATAATTCATTAGGAAAAAACGCCGTAAAATGAACTATTTTCGTGAGTGCACCTATACCCTTGACGCCACTGTTCTTTAATCAAATATCGGAAAGTATTTGTCAACTTCAAACGGTTTCTTTTGGTGTCTTTGTTAGCAGAGGTGTTTTTTTTGGCCTATTCGACTACACAAAATTTCAGCAATTTATTAACTTGAACATATATCTAACTATTTATTTAATTTCTCTTTCTGTTGTAGCCATAGATATTTTACAAAAAGCAGCTATTACACGTGCATTTAATCGCCGATTAGTTTTGACAATTATTCTTAAAGCTCTTCGGCTCGTATTAAAAATTATAAATGCGATAAGCGGATTACCAGTTTTCATCTTTTCAATAAAATTTCCCATTGTATTTGGTTATGACAAGCCCGTGATGTCGTATTACGGTAATTACATTCTTTTATCTTCAGCGTCCGACTTATTGTATTAGCTATGATAGAAGCTATGATATCTAATCATCAATGTGTACCTATCTAATATTTTTTAGCAGCCATAAATTACTAGATACCTAAAATATCTATAAAATATAAGTAAGTATTTTACTATTAAAATATAAATACGTTATAGGTAGCAGTCAACGTAAATATTTTGCTATTGCAGGTAAATTAACGAAATTTTTAATTTTTCTTAAATGAGAATCTATATTTCGTCTTTAATTGTCCGCACTATGAGTATGAGATCGTACTTCATAGTGTTTTATCGATTTTTAAATGCTTAATTAATTTTTAATACGCAAGATTCCAATAGCGAGGAATTTAATTATATTACGTTAGTTCTTTGTGCACATTCGAAAAGGTCTTTTGTACAGGTATACTTATATGCATGCCATTGAATGTTGTCGAGAATCAAAAGATCGCTTCATTTTATAGGGTAACCTCTCGGCCATTGTCTGTATTGTGTAACAGAATGCACCGTAAACTTTGCAGTCTAATATATTAAGTTAATGAACGCCGTTTTGGATAAGAACAAACCGAGACAAGACCCATAGTCACTGTTCAATTTTGCAATATTACATGTTTAATAGCCGCATTAATTGGCTTTGTTCCTTTACTGGAAACCCTGGTTGATGAAGGTTAATCGTTGTGGTGAATATACCTGAGTGATGTAGCTTAGATTCTATTCTGTTTAATTTACTAAACGAAATTCTAGTTTTCATAATTGCAACAAACATACAATTTTATTTTATGAAGCAGCCCGAACGAACGAATATTTTCAATTCCAATTTAAGCCTGAAATCATTTGCATACGATTTTCACGCAAACTATTTGATAAAGCGTTGATTTATCTTTGTCGGTGCACTAGAAAAACCAAATCTATTCCACGATAAATTACGAAAGGTGAAAAATGTAGCGAGTAACAACGGCGAACCTGAAAAACTTTGCGCTCCTTGCATATTTAGCATCGATAAACCGTCTTGAATTATGAGTTTTTAATATCGACGCTAATAACGTGCATTACTACTGTAAATATTTTTGTTAAACTCTCTCGACGATCGTATTCGGAATGAAAATATGCTAAACAAAGTACTTAATCATAATTATTGACGAAATAAATTTCTTGTCAGGTCGAAATTAAAAGTCAAAATTTACGAAATAATTTAGTCGAAAATTGACGACATGATGCTCATTTTCTACAATCTTACAATTCACGGTGATTGTTTATTTTATGTTTAGAAATATAAAAACTTACTACCTGGTAGAAAAGGTACCTAATTGAAAAAAATATGAAAAATAGGTGCTCTTTCTAAAAGTATCGATTATTCTGCTATTATGAAAATTATACACAATGTAGTATTACTACTTGGTATAAATTAATACAAAAGCTGCTTGTTGAATAAAAATAAATATATTGCTATAAGTATGTGTGTATTCAGGTATTTAAGTAAGTATTTCTTACAATCAGTATCGTGGTAGGTTTCTTTTAATTTATCAGATTTAATGTACAAATGAAGTTAGAAATCTACTAGTAATCTACTAATAGATTTAATTTATTATTCTAAAGGTGTCTCAACTAACACGTATACCTGCATAGGTACCTGGCTAATTTTTAAAATTGCCACTTTAAAATGTTTTTGCTAAATTAAAGAGGTATTTCAAGTTTTGTAAACTACATCATACGTTTAATATGTGTAAAGATAATCGAAGTTTGCTATTTTTTATTGGCGTATCCAGTTAAATCGTTTAGGCATCTATTAATTGGCAGCAGTTAGTAAAAAATATTGGATGCTTTAAACCGTATTTGACAAGGATTGCAAATTGATTTTAACACGACGACGTCGGCTGGGCGAAGAGCTTAATTCTGAATTAATAATGAAAGTAAACGGTTTTTAAATTTATGTAAGAGATCTGTTTTAATATCCTACATATCTATATAAATATAACAAATGCCTATTTAAAATTACCGATAAACAAATACCTAAACAGTTCCAGTTTCGCTTCAGTATCGCATTGATAATATATATTTTTTACGATCGATTTTATTGCTGTAAATAAAGTTACGTGTGAAAATGTAGGTAGGTACACAACAAACGGGGTTCGTTTTACAATACTTTCAGTTTAAAAGTTATTAAGATCGTATTACAACAAAAAAAATGCCGTACCATTAATAGATTTACGGCATGCGGTAAATTTACGGGAAATTTCTTAGCTTGCTATCGCATACATAAAGGTGTTATAAATATGTCGAGCGACATCGTGAATAAACGGCAACTATGCAGGCAAAGACATAAAGTAACCCCGGCGTACATAAAAGTCGGTACATATTACAACAGAAAGGAAAGTCGTAAGAATATGGAACCCTGCAGCTAAGCGATTTAGACTTTTACTGATCACAACTTTAAATTTCAGATAATCTGAATTGGAATTGCCTTCTGGATATTTTATGGAACTGATAG
The DNA here is from genome assembly GCA_036326145.1 of Rhagophthalmus giganteus. NCBI lineage: Eukaryota > Metazoa > Arthropoda > Insecta > Coleoptera > Rhagophthalmidae > Rhagophthalmus > Rhagophthalmus giganteus. The sequence continues at coordinate 56,012,685 of JARFJA010000001.1, forward strand.
CGTAACAGGCCTAGAGCGTAGAATAGAAATTACTATAAGCAGATTTTCCAAGTTCAACAAATAAAAAACCCGATTCATTTATTTCCCTTTTCATTTTGTTTGTTCCCGTAATTTAGAATGAACAATTCTGTTTAACAAAATTATAACTACTACCTAATAAGGTTAGGGAAATTAACACTAAAGTTGGTCCTTTTAATATAAACCTTCATTTCGTCAAAATTATAACCCCTTCTAATTAATACTGTTGTAGTTATCTTGTGCAGAAGTGCCTAATAAATAGTCTTGCTAGAAGGTTGCTTTCCTTTCAACGATGAAGCGGAATTAAATGTGTAATCGTAAATTTAATTATCTTTGAAATAAAGCATTTTTCAGCGAAGAATATTACTTACTAAATATGTGCGTGCGCGATAAAAGGGAGGGTGCGATTTTAATACCTGTAAATATTATAGAGTGGCAGGGGGTTATACTTTATTTATTTAATAGCCGGATCCGATACACCTATGTTTATATATGTATCTATTATAAACTGGAATGTGTTAGTCATAAAATAATATCTATACTTATATGTATATATGACATATTATACGAGACTCGAAGGAGGTAGGTCGTTTACTTCAATAAGGAAGGAAGCGACACTACAAGGATGACTTGTTGAAGCAGACCGTAAATCTTACGCTCAAGATCGTAAACCCCATTGACAGGCGATTTCACGATAAAAATTATTAGGCACTAGAAAGATTAATACAACTGATAGTGGTTCTGCAAAAAAAATTGGTTAGTTTACAAACAAGTTGAGCGCGACACGGCTTTAATAATTCCCCGTAAATTGGTTGCATGCCGACAGTCGCTAGCTAAAATTAATGCATTCCCTTGCAAGCCTCGTCTACGTACACCTTAAATAATAATAATGTCGAAATAGAGAATTCGCGAGATACCGTCAAAACGAAGTATGCCTCAACAATTAAAATGAATTACTAAAGGGTTTGTTCCGCGATACCGCACAAGTAACATTAATTTAGATTGAATAGCAAGGGGCGAATGACGCACGAACGAACTCTGCGCTTGATTAAACTGGGTTATCAATCACATCACTCACATACTTGTTTGAATCGAGAATTTTTTTTTAATACTATCAATAGAACGGACGATCTCTAAACCTTTTTTGATTTTACCTATATACTTATATTTGTAAACATTTTTTTTGAAAAGGAAATTATTTGCGCATAGCCGACGTTTAATTTTTAAAGGGTTTTATTTGATCTAGCCTACCTACTAAAAAATTCTGATCGTTATTAATAAAATTTATTGATATATAGGACGTAATAATATAATAATTATAAAAAGTTATAAATTTTCTTGTATGGTTTAATTAAATATTTATCGGTTTCACTTTTTTATTTACATAAATATTACATACATTGATTTTGCAACGTTTTGAAAACTAAATTACTTAGAATTAGATCTTGAAACGCGTTTTCTGTATGATTTTCTAATTCGTCATTCTCAAAGAATTTTCATTTTTAATTGTCTTGATTGTACTTAACTGTTTGGTTTGTTGTTAGTCCAACAGAATTAGTCAAAAATCGACGAAAATAAGGAAAGAATTTTAGTATTAAAACATTGTTTTTTAATATGTTTGTCTGTAGATATATTTTGAGAAGTCGATGAGTCCCGAGATAAACGCATTTCGGAAAGATCTAAAAAGAGGGCACATGTGAAGATCGGTTCTTATAGCATAGTGCTTCGAGAGTTCACGCTTCACTATTAATATTTTCTAAATATTTTGATCCTTGGAAGTCGAATTAACATGAAGACGCATCAAGAAAATATTATGAGAACAAGTCAAAATAAATTACTATGGACTTTACGGGTTCGTATACAAGCTGGGCCCAACTGAAGATTTCAGCGATTCCCATATTACATTACAAACCTCTCATCGAGTACTATAATATTTCCCCTAATCATAAGTCACGAAAACGACGTACATTTTACGAGCATTCAAATGTTTTATACAGGCTTTGTCATTAAGGGCATTTATCGATAGAATACATGAACAAATCAATTACAAGTCATATACCTTTGGAAAGTGCGCTTCGAGATCTACGCAATGGTGCCAAATTCAGCGACGTAGCTGCCAAAAACCATGGACTTTTTTAAGGCTTTTTTTCGAGGTCCTCGAAAATTTTAAAACGATTTAAACTACGCAGTTTGTCACTTCTTGCTTTATTATGCATAAAAACGAACTTTCAAGTAGATATGAACCTGTTTTAAACGACTTAAACGTGAAATACGACTTTTCTAGCGGTTCCGGACCAGTTCTAAACAATTCAGGTTAGGTCAAAATTTTACCGAAACCATGGACTATAACAAGACTTTTCAACCAAAAATTTCGAAAACTCGATCTCGTCGAAAACGCGTTTAATTCATCATTTTCTAACCAGCATGTGAGTAAAGTCTATATAACCTAACAAAACGAAGATCCTAGTCACCACAATATTATTTGTTTTTTGAGTAAAAACTTGATTTTTTTGATAACTGACTGATTAAAACAAGAAATTTTTAGAGAAAATTTAAAAAGAGCGTTTTGCCTCATTTACTTCCATTTCAGGGACACTCTGATCTCAGGACTCATCGGATTCTTAAAGTATATACATAAAAAAATAATTTATACAAGTTATTTTTAATACCGCAATTTTTTCTTTTTTTTTCTACTAATTCTGTTGGAATACGTAGGTAGGTAATTTAACTGAATCAATTATAAAACTAAATAGAACGAGATTTACCTTCTTGAAAAAAACTTTAAACGAAAACGACCTTAAAAATATTAACATCTATATCAATTTTTACAATGATTTATTTATTTTTCAATTTTCACAAAAGATACTGTGTATTGATTAAATTACAAAATCATAAATTTTTAGCCATTTTCAAATACGAAAGTTGAAAAATCGAATATTGAATTAAGACGTTTTTAATTAAATAATAATTTATATTATTAATTAATACGGCTTACATATTTGGATTACTGGTTAATTAAAATATGCAGACCAAACCCATTTGTACTTTATATTATTCGTCATAAATTTTTCCGTTAATTTGATGACTCACGGAAACTGATCTCCGACGTACTATCGAATCATTATCTGAAATAATTTACATAAGTACCTATACTAATAGCTTCGATTACTACCTTTTGTATCTTAGAATTCTTTAGGGTTTTCGATTTTCTACTTGCCTGATTATTTGACTTGGGCGTGCTATCTTCGCTACTTCCTTATAATGAATGAATAACAATGAAAAAAGCTGTTTATTTGTTCTGGAAATATATCTAAACGAGGAACTTTCTTGTAATAATGTGAATTTCAGTTGTTTCATTGTGCGTGTAACATATAAAATGCCTAAAGAAATGAAGTCTGAATGTTTTGAGTGTTCGAAAGATTTTAATTTTTAAAAACTGTCATACATTAATATCGCGTAGTTAATGTGTTGCAGCGATAAAATTTTGAATTACTCCAATCCACGCTTATTTTATTAGAAGACTTCTACGAAATGGAAAATAATACAAAAATAAAAGTGTCAACAATGAAAGTGAAAAGTGTAGTCGATTTTTAACTTTCGAGTAGGCGCTCCCTTTTTTGGAGATGCGAAGCGATGCGACGCGACGCACGAGTTACAATATCGAGTCGCCCACTATAGCTTTTTCGAGAATTCTGCGTTTTAACGATAAATTTCTAGGTATTTTTCGATAATTTTCTCTCATTTTTTACGTCGATTATTATTATTTTTTTATTTAAATTTATAATCAGTATTAATTACTTATGAACGTTATCAATAATCGTCAATGCGGAAAACAATTTACAAATTTTGCGACAGATTTCTGTTAGTGTCGTTTAAAAATATTCTGATGAAACTAATCATAATGTTATGTATATTTCTTTTTGTTACACACGAAGTACCCCACGCCTAAGAGTCCTTAACGGGAGATAAACTAAATTTTTTCAGAAGTTGATACAAGACTGACAATTAAACAACTTATTAAGTATATAATAATGTAAGAAAAAGTAGCTGAGTTAGTGGATTCTAGAAACAAATACATAAGGTGCTGAGATTTAACAATTAAAATATAGTAGTGGGCGACGCATGTTAATCATGCGCCTACTCGAGATTTAATCAATATTCATTATCAATTAATTATTTATGATGATATAGGAATGCTATTAAGACTTATGTTAGAAAATAATATAATTTTTATTAAATTGTCATATAATTAATTCGAAAACATCAACGCGATTCTAATAAGCGGCGCCTTACTGTATTATAACTTCATTGGAGATCGTGTCACCTAAAAAAGGACCTGTCGATCATTCTTGAGTTCAAGAACGTTCTTTTAATTGGACAGTGGGTGAGATTTAAATTCCATCTAAATCAAGCGACACAAATATTATTATAGTTTCCGTCGAAAAGCGTACCTACTTTAATCATTTATCCTGCTTCAAAAATACTGGGTGCATATGGGTGGTGCCGAGAGCGATCGACAGACCCTTTTCTGTATGGCGAAATCTCTAGTTCAATACCTACATATAAATTTCTTATACCTATATTCTTAATCCTATAGGGATTAATATTTTCTTACATTTTTAAAATTAAATAAGTTATCGTTAAGGCATAAATTTTAAAGTAGGGTGCTGTAGTTGTATTTACCTATCAATTTTCTATTATTAATATTTCTTATTCAATGGTGTTTAAAAATTACTTATTAGGAATAAAAAAAAACCGTATCGGATAATTCCAGAATAATACCTATACGATAGGGTGTCTACCTTTTTCAAATTTCGCTTATTCGACGAAACAGATTCGCATCGAATTCGAGGAGAAACTTTATAACCCTCTAATTCGCCGAGATATGGCAATATCTTCCGGCAATAAGTTTGGCGGATTCTAAATACTTCAGGTTATATGATCCCATGAATTAAACGTGTAATATTTCACGCCCGTCTTATAACTCCTGCGGTTAACATTGCTAGAGAAGAATTTTGGTTACTAACTGCAAGCAGTTCGTTGGCACTGCATTTGTACCACTCTAAAGAGATATATTTTATGAGTAAATGAGAATCGCTTGGTTGTTAAGGAGATTAAGCTCTCTCACATTACCGACAATCCATTGTTAGCAGGATGTAGGTATATGAAATTCACTGATAAAAATTTGTTTTGTTGGCAATTTTTACAATAATGACCAGGTTTTTTTTGTGAAAATTATGGAATTGGGCCTGTGGTAGGACATAAAAATAAATTTCGAGCTATCTGTCACTCGGTTTTCTGGATTATTTCAGAGTGTGGTTAATTTATATCATGCTGAGCTTCAATTTTCAGTTTGCATTTGTAACAGCGGACGTAAATATTTCGCTAGGTGTATTTACTGTAGGTATATGCTTTAAAATTATGATTTTAAATACCGCAATAATTTATTTCACCTATTCATTTCGAAGATTCCTTTATTTGCACATACCTACACGCACGTTTTTGATTAAGTAACTATAAAACAAAATGTATTTTTGCTTTTATCGGGTTTTATTTAAAGAAAAACTGCCTTCGTTATTAGTTAATTTAAAACAAGTAGGTGCAATAATTGATTCTTTATCTTTAAATACTCTAACGACAATATACATTGCATTGAAAACACAAATTTGATAAAATTGAATTTGATATTAAATGTATGATTTTTTTCATTACGCTAAATGAAACTTTTTACTTAATACGTTTTCGATTAATATTACGTAGGTATCGTTATAATTATACTTACATAATAAATATACATTTCAACGAATTTAAACATATTAAATTAATCATCGGAGTATATAATCCAAGGATTAACTAAATATTGTATAATCTTCAATTGTCAAAACTTATTACCAACATAAATTACGGTAATTCATTATAAGCTGTACTAGTGTTTATTACATATAATTTATGTGTAGTCTCACAAATATAATTTGGCAGTTTAATTGAACAATGCGTTATTATTATCATTGAAGTACGTACGTACCTACTTAATTCGAAAATTATTTATTTCTTTTTAGCACACAGTCATTTTTATAGACTGTTCAGTTTTAGTACAAATATCGTGACATTATTCGATATTACCTAAAGTTTTCCATGACACGAAATTTTAATTGAAGTATAATACCTACCTATTAAGAAATATTGTTAACACATGGTTCTCGGTTATTGTTTAAGAGATACACAAGACCAAGGTTTAAACTAGTTCACCGACAATTCGGAATGTTCAGAGGATCTGTTTGAAGGCATTGATTTCGATCAGTTTATGATATGTGTAAATGAAGACAGTTATAACAAACCTCTTGTTCGGTAGTGTATGAATAATATACATTTAATCAATAGGTAACAATAATAACAATTCAAACAATAAAACATTTATTTATGAATACGCGCTGCCGTTTTCTTTAACTTTTTACCATCGCGTCGGTATCATGTTTATATTAGCAATTAGTAAAACCTAGGGCACACAAGCGTTAAATTGACATTTGTTTCAACGTCCGTCGAAAACGAGACAAAAGAAACGTAGGTACGTTAATCATGGGGCTGGCTTGTATTTAAAATATCCTACAATAATGCTGTAATATTCATTGGTATTACGTCCGGACGTTACAGCATTATTACATTTCAAATACGAACAGCTACACTATTAACGTGCGTTTATTTTGTTTAGCTTCCAACGGACGTCAATTTAACGTTCGTGCGTCTCAGGCCTAAAAGCAACATATATTGACGTAGAAATAAATGCGGTAAATGAACAAAAAAGTTTGATTATACACAAATATTTATTATGTTTACAAGATGTAGTACGTCAATTAATGTTAAACGTTTGAGGGCGGAGGAGTGCGATCGCGCTTCTAGTGTGTTATGTTAAAATGCAAAGAGGCGCGATCGCGCTGCCGCTTGTCAGCATTTAAATATGCCGTTGCCGTCTTTCTACGCTTTTTTTGAATCGACGATAAACTGCACTGCAAAATTCTTCAGCACTCAAACGATTAATTATCTCCGGTCATAGAGTGATTGTTGCCATTAGTTATTAATAACGATATGACTTATATAAAATCTTCAACATTTTTTGAAAACATTTCAAATAAACTTTCTCAAATACTTTGTTCGGTTGCCGAATTAAAACTTTTCTTTTTTCTCGTCAAATAAGAAAAATATTGAATTATTCAATGCAGGAAAACGACCATTTTGGCAGGTAGTACTTCTTTATGAATTTTATATTAAGTATACCTAGATTAATATTAGGTATAGATTAAAATGTAATATGTGTCATAACATACCTATCTATTAAACAAACAATTTTCAATATGTTTAATAATGATATGAAGAGCATTTAGTGGCGTTTAAGAATAAATAGTTGTTACACAATATCTAGTATAATTTTGTTAAATTTACTAATTATTTGTTACCTACATATAATAAAATTATAAATGTTTATGGCATTTTTAAATTTAACAAAAAGAAATTTTAATTTAACGTAATTAAAAGACATTACCTACTACCATAAATAATAGAAGATGTTTAACTGTATTATATCAAACATGCATCACTTTCATATAATAAAATAATATGTATCATTATATTTATCCCTGATAATTTATTGATTATTATCTGCTACACAAAAGGTTTCTGTTCAAAATTGGAATTATTACAGCTTTCCTTTATTTCAATTATTGTTGTAGGAATTACCTATACTATTGAAAGTTTCCAAGATGCGCTGTCGATTTTAAATAAAATATCGAATATCTCATTTTAAATTGCTCTAGGGACGTACACGTTGAAAGCTTTCTTCTGATCGATAAAATATGTTTATATCAAAAATACCAACGCTTTTCTAAATAAGAAAATATGATACAAGTGTTTGTTTTTAAAACCTTTCCGTATTAAATGAATGCCGTTATTGATTGATTATTACATAAAAAGAATTATAAAGCACGTTAAAACGTAAACAAAATAACTTAAATTTAATTTATAGCACGATACAAACTATATTAGTATGCTTAGTGGGATTTTAGATATTTGTCTACCTTATATATTTTTTCATTTTTAACATGAAAAGAATCTTATTAATAATTAATTAGTCGTTCTACTTCTTGTGCTTGTAGTATCTACTTTGAATGCGAAACGAAATACTGGCTTAAAGGCCTTAAGGATCAGTTATTTCCATTTTCAGATAAATTTATCTGTCAGATATTTACAGTGGAAACAATTTATTGATCTAACGAAGGTTGCTGTTGTAAATTAGAAAAAATTAAAATTAGAAAATGAAAATATTAGCCTTTTAAACATTAATATTTAAATTTCGTATTTATGTTAAAACTTAATTTTATTTTTGCATTAACTTTTAACTCGAGAAAATGTTCAACTTTAAAACACACTAATCATTAGGTACCTATTTAAATTACTATTTGGAATTTTTAAGATACCATCTTATCGTTAGTGATTTCCAATGGGAGACGAACGGATGAATTAGACAAATATTCTGCGGTCTTGCTTTAAAATTAACTGGCAACTTGAGACTACTTTATCCGATTGTGAGTAGAAACAGATCGTTTTAGAGATAATACATACAATGTGCTTGTTCTAATAGGACAAGAGTTAATTATAAAAGTTGAGTGTTTTTAAAATAATTACATATACGGCTGATTATTAGAGAATTTAATATTTCTACCTATTATTATTACGTACGAAATGTCATCAACAACTGAAATCGTTAATATTTATTTTAAGTTCACTCCCTAATTTATAAAGAGTATCGTTTAATTGTATAGATACCTATTACCTAAAGTGACACAGAATAACACTCTAATTTTAAAGAATTTCAAATAATGTCGGAAAGACAATTCAGGCGTGAATGTTCACGACCTTTTATCCTCTGTCTAGACATAATTAAAGCCATCATTCACCTGGATTTCCGACAAATCTTATTTTCATTAAATGAGTTTAATTGTTATAATCCTTGGTGGTACCCTTGATAAAAAATTTATTAAAAAGCAAGGTGTAACAGTTAATTAAAAACTTGGATTTCATCAGCAATATTGTAGCAGATGTAATAGTTTGTGTTGTTAAAATTTGTTATTTAATTATGCATGAACTATTAAAAGTGTATTTAGGGCGATTCCAGCGTTATACGTGTGCGACTTTCAAACACAAAAATCTGACTTTATTGTAATAATTTTGCAACTACATAATGAGTTTTCTTACTAAAATTAGTTGGGGAAGTTAACTTGAACCCTTTTCTCTTAGGTGATGTATTAAAAATTATTTACACCATCATTCTAAAAGATATTATGTTTGTTTAATTTTCCGTTATGCGTGTGACTCGGAGATTTTGAGAAACGTTACCTTTGTAAACACAAAGTAATCTTTTTGTGATTTATGGAGTTAAAAAAATTTAATCCATTTTTTTTTCTTATCAAATATGGTCCACTGAACATTTATATTAAAAATATGTTTAATTATCTATAAAAATAAGGCCATCACAAGATTTTGAAAACGTAGTACTTGTATGACCACAGAAACAAAATCCTCATAGCAATACAAAATTAATGTATTTTCTACGGAAACTGACTTTTCACACGTGAACTGACTTACATTCTATTGCAAAACTATGAAACAGGCGTTTGTGAACTAAATAAGTAATTGAATAACAAAAATTATATTAAAAAAATTAGAGCTATTTTTGTAGTTTATAAAACGAATTTATATTAAATTTAAAGTGTCCTCTTTAATTGGTTGTTTGTGGGGCTGAAAGATTCAATTTTGTCTTTTGTGGCGGCATAATCAAGAATGTCAGGCTTCGGAGGTCATTTTCACTAATTTCCTGACTTCATCATACAATAGGTGTCATACTTTTATGATTATTATGTATGTATTGTGTTTTTTATAACTAATCAATAACTAATAACTTAATACAGAAATTAAATATAATTAGACCTACTTTATTTAATTTATTATTGCTATTTATTATACTTAATTTATATTTAATATTTTCAGTATAATAGAGTAACAGTTTAAAACACTCTATAATTTTCGCCACACACGTAACGCAGATTCTGTTATGCGTTTGACAGTTTTCATTTTTTATTTTTAAATGGAAAATTAGAAATTAAAAATTAAGTATTATTATTTCATTGATCCTCATCATAATTTAAATTTGAAATAAAATTTTTCATACTTTTTTTGTTACGTGCGTGACAAAATATTACATACTTAACTGTTTTTAGTATTAAAGCAATGAAAATGATTTTATTAGCAATTTATATTTTTTCTCGGCGTAGAGAAGAGATAGGACTAATGAAAAAATAAGGTTGCAATGAAGGTTCTTTTTAAAATATATGCTTCATAGATTTTTGAAATCAGATAACATTCGTCTGAAATTTATCGTAAATATAAAATGTAAAAGTGGCACTATTAATCTAGATAAAATGTAATAAAAAAATAGTTGAACTAGAAACCGAATAGTTGAAATATATATCGTATATTAATAACGAAAATTAAAGAAATAACTTATATAGGTATAAATTATTATTAAAAATAATATAATAAATAAATTTAATATATTATAAACACAATATAAACGTAATTAAATATAAAATAAAATAGGCCGTAAATAAAAGCAGAAAACGTAACTTACTCATAAATATTCTTTGAAAAGGATTAATACGAAAAGATGCTTTATACTATTGTTAGAAAATATTTTGTAAATGAAAATGTCAAATCTACTAGGAAAAATAACATCAACGAAATTGGTTTCTTAAGCATTGGCTCGAACAAAGTAATATAATCGAAAGAAGGCGCACAAAGAAACAAAAGAGTAGCAAATAAACACTTGGGAAATTGATCAGACGTAATAGGACTACCAAAGAAATGCCCTAAATCTCACAAAGAGGCTTTTAGTTGCGGATGGGAAGTGTTTCTAAGACAGTGCACCCTCGGCGGCCATGCGATCCTTGCCTTGTTCCAGATGAACTAACCCTAGTCTACTAACTAGACGACTAGATTGTGGTAATATAAGGAAAAGGTGCAAAAATATACCATTAACTTGCTAGATTTACAATTCCTCGAACGTTTGTTTTTCACTTAAGAGATAATAAAATCGAATTGTGGCAGGTCCTATGAAAAATTAATTTCAAATATAATGTATACCTGTAGTTAAACTTATAATAACACCCATTTAATTAAGTTTACATTTGAATTTCGCGAGGCATTAACAAATTTTATAACGATTTTTTTTAACTTGCCTTGGAAACGGAAGGAAAATACATATTTAATTTAATTTCTGGAGAAATAATTGCTCCAACAATTATTTCGTATTTAATTATCGTTTAGGATGTAAAGCGTTTCTGTCTTATTTGAACGTAATACGTACAGGATTAGCATTTATTTATACATCGTTCCCGTTAAGGCAAAGTCTCCAAGTTCGTAAAGTAAAATACTGGGAACGTTGTTTAAAAAATTTTTATGTGGTAAACAAACCTTGTCAAACGACTTAATTAATAATGTTCTAAATTCACAGTTTTGTTTTTTTTTTTGTTTTCGATGTGACGTAGGACTTGTCGTTAGTGCGTTTTGAATATAACAAGATGAGAAACCGTAACGACATATTTCACGTAACCGCGAAACGTATTTTAAGAAAATAAAAATTCAAATAAATAGATACGTACCTACTCAAATGTTTACCTACAATGTTACCTTTAGTACTTATTATACCATGGGTACTATACTATCTACGTATAAAGTAACTGACTTTTATTCGTCATTTCGTTCACGTAGGATTTAAAATATTCGAAGGAACGTATCTTCCATTTCATATATTAAAGATAATACGGATAAACTGCTGATCGAATTTTTAAAACCATACTTTCCCCGTTTCACCCCCTTATGAGTGGAATTTGGAAAATTCTTTCGTAGTGGTCCCTACATTGTAAAATGAACGTATCTAACAGATTTCACGTTTGTAGGGTCGATCAGTCAGTCGCCTTATATTTTTATATAAAAGAAGATATAGATAGATTAGATAGATTGTTAATCAAAAACACAATCGTGTCTAAAGATCGAAATCGAATTTAGATAGAAATCTCTGTGTATTTTGTAACTGCGATAAAAGGAAATGGGAAGTAACTAAAGTGCATGTTTTTGACATAATTTCAAATACATAATATGTATAACATATATTATATATATCCCATACCGCATATTTATATTATTTAAAAACAACATAGATACCTACCTATTCTGTTTTTTAATAATTATTATATACGTATGTAGGTATAAGTACGTACATATATATTAAATAATTATGACCTACATTAATTACTTAAATCCGGTCTACGTCTTAATTCAAAAATTACATTTTTAACATCATAGCAATAATTATCAAATTATACATATATTCGTACGTTATTAATTTTAAGGAATGCCTATAGGTAACCTATACGTGCATTAGAAGTTATACAAGTTTATCGAACATTCCTGTTACAAATTCAATATTAAATTACGCACCTAACCCTATATTGTTTAAAACCTTGAATAAAATTTTTATAAAGTTAATGATAATGTGTTGAATAGAAAGTTGTTATCTTAAGAACACGTGTCCACCATGAAACGCCGACCAGCAAAACGTCACAGGCACTTTATTCTAACTCGCGTTAAATCTACATAAAACAATACCTATGTATAGGGGGGGACGCGACGTATAGAATTTCGGTCACCCGTTGATCTGATTTAGTTTTAACAATTATGTTAGTATTTCGTGATGAGCGTTCGCGAGCGTACGTTTTTACTTGCGTTCAATTTCATTTTTGGTTAACAATTTTCTGATATAAATAAATAATTTTATTTCTATTTTGATAAACTATGTCGTGCAGTGATCGAACTTTCCCTGGATTTATTTCATAAATAAATAAGCCTATTCGCTCTCGTTTAAAATGTTTGTGTCGACTATTGGCTGCCTACGGCTTTAGAGAAATCAAAGTAAGTCTATTCTAGTTTAATTATTGTTAGAAAATCTGAAAATTGTTTATATCGGACTCGAACACAAATTTTTAACATACAATTTAATAATTAAGTTGATGCATTTTGTTTGATTGTACCGATATCGCGCAATTGTAAGAACAACGTATCGTCGCACATGTGCTCGCGCCGAAGCGTTCGTGTTTCAATAGATAAAGGATTCCGTTTTCGTACTAAACGTGTGTATGATAAATGTCTTTTATTACTATTTCGAATTTATAAGTAGGTAAACGATGTTTCTATTAGTAAATAGATATTGTTTTGCGATTTTATAAAAATATTTCAACGATCCTATTTATATTTTTAAATAGAAAATTATTTATATTTAATAAATAATATGCGGGATAATAGTTGTTGCGTGTTTTCGTGAAATGTAATAAGTTTTAGGGCCGGTCTTTCAATCATCAAATGAAGCTCCAAATAAACTATTCGTAAAATAACTTTCTTGGACACGTTTGTTGTAACAATCGTTTCCAGCGAAGCTTATTTGAAAATTTATTTAATGATCGAAGGACCGATCCTTAAACGAATCATATGTAGGTATACCTTATCCAAACGGCCTGGCAATACACGTCATCAGTAAAACGTTAATAAATTGTATACTTATTTGTAATTCAGTTTAAAATTTGGAAAGTGAGATACCCTATAGATGATTTACCTGCACACATATTAGAAGGTATTTAAGAAAGATTAAAATTTATTAGGACTGTACAAAGTCATCATCTAATACCCTTTTATTGATGACATGGATTGCCAGGCCGCTTGGATAGACCGTAGGTAGTACCTACATATGTATATAATGAGCGAATATAAATTATCGAACACATAGTTGTACGTAGGTATGTATCATATGTTCTTTAGGTCGACAAAATGACATAGCTTAACTCCTAATAGATTTTATTCTTTTTAGTTCGTTTTAGTTGGTGTAGGTATATTATATTTTTTACATGTAAGTACGATATTACGAACTTTGGTTTTTTATTTTTTTTTAACAATAGATACATTATTGTTTTATTAGTACACAGAAATAGATATAAGGCAAATAAACTGAAACCGAAAACTCTACCACTTTTTTTTTTCAGTCGACTTTCAAATTATCTGTGAAACTCTAACTTGAACTTTCTACAGTAAAATTGCTTAAACTGAGATACGTCACTTTGCGATATCGACGACGATATGCTTATTGATGGTTGTCCGAAAAAATTTCATTTCGAAAGTAGAAGTACGACCTTGCTTTTACTCAATTAAAATTACATTCATAATGCTAAAGAAGCCGGTAAAGTGCAAAATGACTCATTTTCGAGGTAAAACGAACATCGATAAGTAAGCGAACACGTACGGGACGGAAATCTTACAATAATTGTTGAAAACATGGCATCGAACACGTTTAATTTATTTTATCGTAGGGTCGGTTAGTGCAAATTTCAATTTAATTTTTTTTGCAAATGACCAACTGATAGAGTTGCCATTATGTTGTTCGCAGTAACATAAAACTCTATCATATCGTCGTTCGTGCGTTTGAATTTGTGCTACTATCGCGATGTTTTTCCAATGCGAAATAATTAGATTTTTAAAAACAAAGCAGGTCCGTATTTATTCCTATTATTTGATACAAACGACCAAAATTATTAAAATTATTAACGTTTATCATCTTAATTGTTTAATGGTATTTCATGCATTACCCTTTTACTCCTTAAGAGCTTTCGAGTTATTTTAGTTACACCCTATATAATTATGTAAAAAATTTCTTCTAATTTAATTAATTTGAATTTAATTTAACTTTATGCTTACCTAATAATATACACGTATGGAAAATCATTATTTAGGTACAGCAACGAGTAAAACGAGTCGGGGATATATGGTATTAGAGCGAGAAAGATATTGGCGCAATGTGGCCTGCAATTTTACATCGTCCGATAGTTAGACGGCACTTCGATTGTAATTAATAATAATCTAGAAAATTAAGTTTAATTTATAATATTAAATTAAACAATATGTTTCAGTTATTAAATAAGATTATACGGAGCGCAGTCTGGAAAGTTCTAAACCCTGACGAAACTACGTAGAAGTGTAGTTGCGTAACTTGTAGAGATTATTGTGGTCTTTAATAAAGGGCTTTTCAATAATTAGTTAATTGCTGGTTTGATGAAACAGATTTACTTAACAGATATTACAGTTTGTATATTTAGGAGAAATTATAAACTGTTGATACTATTTAATTTTCGTGTATAAAGTGATAATATTTTAACGCTTTCAGAAAATCCTAATTGAATTTTTCTATTTTATTTTAAGACAAATCACTTAATTACTTTCAAAACAATATAACAGAAACTAAGCTTGAAACGTACTGTGGAATTTATTGTTTAAACATAGCGTCCTTAATCTACTGTGTATTGTACTGTTTCAAAGATAATCTTTATTAGATTTCACATAAAATTTGGACACGTAGTCAGTTCTTCTGGTTCTCATCTAAAACACTTTCGAAGACAAAAATGTGGTAGATGTAGTAGATAAGTACAGGTATGCATTTGCTTTTAAAATCTGCAATAGAAATGCTGCTAGACATAGTCTTAAAATAAATAAGAAAATTACCCTAAATTACTTTTACAGTTTAAATTATACATAGGTATACGGTAACATGACGCATAGTGATAAAAATTTTTAATTTAAATATGTTCAGGTTTTTTTCTATTTTACAATAGAAACAAAATAAAATTATACTGTCAAGTGCCTACCTAATTTTATGTTTATTTTCGTATATGAAAGTAAGAATTATGTAGGGTATCCCATAAATATCGTTCGTTAACTTATATAAAATAATAATTATACATATTAAAATAATTTCAGGTTGGTAAAATTTTCCGCTATATCGGAAACCAATAGATACATAACGTTAATTTCCTTACATTTTAAAATTTTTCGTCTATTTTGAACAAGTTTCATAGAAATATCGGTACCGTTAAAGTCTATTCATTTTCTATGTCTGTTCTTTTTTCATAAATTTATTTTAAATGAGCTAAATATTGAAAAAAAAAACTATTGGTTTTGGGTTGACAATTATATAAAATATGTTAAAAGTTAATTTATTAATCTAAATCTAACTTGTTGGGCATATTGTTACAAGGAAAGTGTGTAAATATTCTAACGCTCAACAAGTATAATCGTTCACTAGGTAGTTTATTAAAATAGCAATAAATTATGAATTTCTTAAAAGGCCCTTAAGGCCCTTCAAACGTCAAGTTTTGCAGATAATCTTGAAAGTTTCATGCATTTAAATTTCTTACTTGTTAAAGTTGAAAATGAAAATTTGAAGGTAGCTTCTTTAATTAAAAAGTGACGATTTAAAACAATTTCATTGTTTTGTTCAGTAAGTTTTATTTTAAAGTCACCGTAGTGGGCCAATAAAACATTTTTAACCTATAAAAAAATATTTACTTTGTTTACTTAGCACATGTTTCGTTAAAAAATTATTATCAATCTAATATAAAAGCTTTTGAAGATAATAAGACCATTTTTATATTTAATTATAATTAACATAATTACGGTGATTACCGTTTCGTAAAAACTTTTAACACATACCCATCTAAATACAGGATGATTCGAAAAATGGTGTACCAATATGACAGCACATTCGTAGGGGATTGTTAATGGAACCCAGAAAAATAATTTAAAAAAATCGTGGTCAACTATTTACCGAGAAATCAATAAGTATAAAATAGAGGATTCAACTTTTCTTATTTTTTGCAGTTTTAAAACGTGACATCATTTTTTATAAATATCATACGTACCATTAATTAATTTTGTTCAATAGGGAAAAATGTCTGTTTTACGTGTAATTTTAATTTTGAAAATTGCAATTTCTTTATAAAGATACAAAAATGATTTTGACAATAACAGATTTGATTTGTCTATTTGACGTTTTGATTAATTTTTTTTATTGATTTTTAATGGCCGCCAGCTGCTATGTTATGTTTGTTTTGTGCACTATGTACTGATTAGTACAACCGATGACAACATTTATAGTTGCAGGAGGATTAGAAGTCCAGGCCGTTGTTTTACTAGAAGCGTGTCAAGCTCTCTCTAGTCTACCACGGTCTCTTTTATTGGTTTTCATAAATATAATAGTAATAACGGACTTAACACACAACCATTTACCAGACATGTTACCATAATTTAACATACAACGAATAACTAGAAAAATATATATAGCAGATATAATATTATACTCACCTACTTTGCTTTGCTTTGCTAATTATACAGATTTGCTTGCAATCAGTTAATTCAACAATGTTACTTTTCATAAAAATACCTACCGTGTACCATGTAGATAGTTTTTAGCTATTTTTACAGTATGAGTGAAAATCTTACATGTTTTAAATTAGGGCACATTGCGACTTCGAAAATTAATACATACATGTCTAATAAAAATAAGTAAAATAAATTTAAATATAGACTTTTACAAATTTGAATCATGTACAACATTTAAAGTTTCAGTTCATAAACAGAAGCCTGGCTATGTATTTCGAGGAGTTTGTAGTCAAGAAAGCACGGATTTTACGGACAATTTGCTTTTTACTTTGCTTATATGCTAACTTCAACAACGTACTTTAGAAACTTTTTCATTTTTGTTTCGCCTTTTTGTCAAACACAGAAGAATAAAACGGCAATTTACTTTGAATATTTTCATTTTTTTATGTATGCTTATAAATTGTAAATTTAACATACGGAAGCTAGTAAATTTGTTATTTACCCATCACTAAATAATATAAGTCAATATCCACACTTATAATAAATTTATGTTGCAGTACCTAATTTTTTGTAAAAATTGCAAATTGAATGCATCGAAGTTGAACTAAAAAAATCAAATAAATAAGGTATCACTGATATTCTAATTTAGGTATATCGTATTATTAAAAATGATTACCTATTTTAATTAGATAAATAAGGGCCGGTTGCGGAAAAGAAATTAAATATTCAACGGTCGATTAAGATGTTATTGTATGGCAATGAAAGTTCCTCACTAATAGGAAATCATTAGTAATGGATTTAATAGTCGTTTAACAACTAACCAATCGTTTGTTTATTAAATTTAATTTTGAGCAATCGGACATAAGCGTAAATTTTGTTTATTAAAACAATTCTGCAACTTATCATTAATTTGCATAATTTTTAATCATACTTTGTTAAGTTTCATGTGTTGTTAAATTCATGGTTCTTATTTAATTAAAATTATTCTGTAACCTATGAGTAATAGTTTCGCAATATACCTAAATAATACATGCAATATTAAACAAATACGACATATCTACAATACGTATTACTATAGGTACGTTTAACACGTTCAGAAAAGATAAATTGTTTGTAACAGCGGAAGTTGAAGTTCGCCCTACCGAGTTTCATTACCACATTCTGAGGTGTACATTGTACTTAAAAGTATATCAAAATATATAAAATAGGTAGTTATAAATCTATTAAAAAGAAGGCATTTTTAAAATATCGTATAGGTTGTCAAAAATAAACTATTAATAAAAAAAAATTAACAATTATTCGACGAAGTATTTAACGTTCTTTCGTAAATTAAGCGACTTTGTCAGCAGGTTGCACCCTGTTCTACTAGAACAAGGCCAAATTAATTGGTTCAACTAAGTTTTGAAACTCGAAATTTATAGCAGACTCGTTTTGGATCCCATGAATTGCAAATTCTAATTGACCCTCACAGGACGACGCATCGGCTGCCGTTGCCTGGTTAGTAATTGATTTATCTCTAAACAGTGCACACCTATTGTACACTACAAATGGGTGGCGTAATTTAAGCGCCACCGCCGCCACCGCCACCGTTTCAGTCGTTTAGTTTGAGTTAACGGAGCGAAGCGCGTTCAAAATAAAAGTTCTCAATCATTCTATATATTATACTTATATACCAAAATTAGTTAATTTCACCTTATTGTTTATTATTAAGAACAATTACTTTTGCTGTAGAAGATATTTTAAAATGAAAATAATTATGAGATCGATGACAAAAAATATTTTGATGAATTTTTTTTTATGTTTGTTATACTACATTATTTGGAAACAGAAACATTCCCGTTAGCGCACAAAAGTATTTGTATTGTTTAAACAACTATTATAACAAACTTCGGGGTGTCTAAGAAATGGTAGAAAATATCTCGGGAACATATAAATCACGTCAAAATAATGTCGCAAGTTTCTATAAACGTTTTTTCTACGGCGATCTCATATTGAAGTATTCACCCCCAAAATTGAAGAGTAAAAATCATTTTTTTTTAAATCGTTTTTTTTCGTTGAAATTTAATGATTTTTGGTGTACATACGTAATAAATTAAGGTTTTTAAAATAATGCAATAGTCAGGAGAGCCAGGGTGCACTACCCCTAATCATTCTAACCTCAACATTTTTTAGAGGTTTTAGATTTTAAATTTTTCAGGTCATTTTCCGATTTCCCAGACATTTTAGGATAAAATAGGTATTCTTGTTTAATTTCGATAAAATGAACCGTATATTCGAGAAATTCACACATAAACAGAGTAATCTAAATATTATTTACAATTAAATATTATTTAAGTGTGATTTTCTCTAATATAGCTGATTTTATCAAAATTAAACTAGAGCACCTTTAAATATCTGGGAATCCTAAAATGTAATTAAAAGTTTAACAATTTAAAGGTTAAGGGAAAAGTTAGGGGTTGTGGATTCCTGGCTCCCCTGAGGTGATACCAAAAAACCTATTACACCACTTTAAAGATCTTAATTTATTACGTATGTGCACCAAAAATTATTAAATTAAAAATTAAATAAACATGTTATTTAAAAAAAATAGATTTTTACTTTTCAACTTTTTTTTGTTTTTGTTTATTTTATGATATTGGGATCGCTGCCCATTGATTACAGACTTTACAAAAAAATTATGTTTTAATAAATTGCTATACGAACTTAGACTGTCCCTAGAGTTTTACACATTTTACAAAATCACATCCACAACATTATTATTAAAATTTAACTAAAAAGGCGCACTTATAGGAAACTTAGAAATAATAGATTGAACATTATTATAAAATTTCAGTCTTTCTATGGAATGTTTAGGGCACTTTAACATTAAATGATTTAGGTTTGCGATAATATCGATCTCACAATCGCAATTTATCTGAAGATGTGCCGGAAATCTTCCGTGTCCACTCCCGATTCTGGTCATGATTGTTGTGTTAATTCGATTATAATTGTAGTGATGTGTACATAAAAGAAGTTCTGAATGGTTTTTTAACGTAGTAATTTTGAGATGTTTTAGTTTCTTGTTTCCATAAGTTTATCGCGTATTTATTAATTTATTGTCTAAAATCTGTATCAGACTTATCAACTTTGGGGGTGAATATTTCAACAGCGCAGCGCCGGCTGTAGGAAAAACATGTATAGGAAACTTCTTGCATTATTTTGATGTGGTTTATACGTTCGCGAGAGATTTTTTTATCATTTTCTGTAACCTGCGACATACCGTTATCTGATACCTTGTATTTTGCAGTAATAATTGTTTAAACAACACAAATACCGGAATGCTTCTAATTCCAAATAACGTAGTATAACATACATTTTAAAAAAGTTTCATCAAAATCGTTACTGTTATTGTGTGTTTCGAAGTTTTCACGGTTTTTCGCCTTTATTTATTGCACTATTGTAAATTATTTTGTATTTAATAATAGATTATTATTTGTTACGCCTATTTCAAAATTTTACTCTTACTGATATGTATATTAAATCCTACAACTACTGACGAGTGATTTAATTTTGGGAAATTTTAGAATTATGAAGTTTTAAATAAAAATTAGTTTTGTCGTTGAGTTGTTAAAAAAGAAATTGTGCAAAATTATTTTTTTGCGATATTTTTGTGGAAAATGCAATACAATAAGAAAACAATAACTAAATTAAAAAGTGTAGATATACTTAAAAATATTAACATTTAACACAAAAATATTTGTTGAAAAATAAATTAATAATTAAAATGAATAGATTTCATTTTGCATAATCAATATAAAATATTTATGTACATATCAAAGCCTTGTTGTTTTACGATAACCCTGAAAAACCAACACATTTTACCTTTAACGTATAATATTTTAATAATTTTAAATACCTACATGATAAAAATATAAAAGAATTTTTCTGAGGTGTATTTTTATAGATATGTTATCTTATATCAGACGACGCAGGCACACATTTTACTCGAAAACGTGCCACATGTGGAGATAACGCTCGTATCTAAAAGCGAGGCTCGGCATTATCGTAACTGCAGGTATTGAAAATTAGCTATTAGAATTAATTCTTTTGTATATGATTAGTACTTTATTTGGGCTAGCTGCGGATAGACGTGTTTTCGTGATCTCGTTTTGTGCTTGTGTGTGGCTTATAGGGCGAATTCAGTGATAAAAAGGTATGCTCTTTTTCGTCACATCCTGTCCATGTTACCTATATTAAATTAAAGTAACAAGCGCGTATTTTTTTTAGTTACTTATGTAAGTTAGTTGAAGAATTTTGTACTTCAACTCCAGCTAAAGTTTTGAAAAGAAATCATTTAAAATGATTGCTTTTAAGATTTTAAACTGCTATTTGAAAAGCACATTAATCAAATAGGAATAGTTTTCAAT
This sequence comes from Rhagophthalmus giganteus, assembly GCA_036326145.1. Lineage (NCBI taxonomy): Eukaryota > Metazoa > Arthropoda > Insecta > Coleoptera > Rhagophthalmidae > Rhagophthalmus > Rhagophthalmus giganteus. The sequence goes on from JARFJA010000001.1 coordinate 56,034,413, forward strand.
TGTTTCGTTATGATAATTTATTTCGATTCCTGCTAATTTTTAAAATTAATCGGTAGACAAATGAATTTAGCCTATTATTAGATCTAAAGTGTTTCTGGTTACATATTCATATCTACATTTGTATAGGTATTTATCGAATATAAAGCTCGCAATCGAACGATTCAGGTCTGTACCTGTCTGCGTAGGTAACATAAAGTGACGTACATTTGTTTGATAAGAAATTCGAAAGTAAAAATAAGGTTTGATCTTTATTTAATAACTAAATAATAATTAAGTAAGTAATTATAATGTTTTCTTTTTATTTTTAGATACGATTCGCGTACCGGTGCGGGAGTGTCGTCGCGAGTGTTACGGGGCTACGGCGTTAACTTCCATTGACTGTCAATAAGAAAGACTTTCGGAATGCTCAATCGGCAATAATAAGGTATCTGGATGTTTAATTTTTGTTTTAATTCGAGTTCACGTTATTTACGTACCTACCAACAAATTTGTTTTACTTATGTGAATATCAAAATTAATAATTCATTTTTAGTTGTTAAATATCCGGTAACATATTCATCACATTTATGAACATCCGAAATAGATGATTTAATTCACAATACTTTTCTGAATCAATAATACATAGTTAGATAATAATATAAAGCAACGATAAAACACTTGTCCGATAAAAGTTTCTAAAATAAAAATAACGTCTGATTTTTATTTAGGTAGGTACTTAATAAATATCTACTAATTTATTAATTTCTAATAATTTTTTTAGTTACACGTACAATACGCGAGCGAGTGCGGGAGTGTTCTTGCGTGTGTTTTTCGACATCGACTGCGAAGGACTCTGGACTCTCGAGAACTCTGATGGGGATATTCGATCGGCGACGACAAGGTAGGTTAATTGTCAATTAAACCTTCAAGAAATCAAATTGCACAAAACTGCGCATGTAAAATTTACTTTTATAGCTTTTATAAATGAGCTATATGTCATTTATGTTCATTTTAAAAGAATTGGACAACTTTTCTATTTATGCACTCATGTTTTTCATTCCAAATAATAGGGACACAATTCACGAACCATTCGCTTATCAAACTTACGCGAAAATGACGTCGAAACAAATAGATTCCTGTAGAAACCCATTGGTATGGCGTCATTTTTGCATACATTTGGTTCGAAAATTGAACCCCAAATTATTTAAATGCCGGACACTTCAAATCCCCGACATTTTTCTATATGGTTAACGCACCAACCAGCCGGTTAACGAACTTTTTAAATAATAAGACGCGAACACTAAAATATTTAGTCAATACTTATTTTCAATACACTCAATATCTTTTTACGTGATACTTAAATAACTTTTACCTATGTAAAATGAAAATAATTATGAAATTGATGACAAAAATATCCATATTCGAATTCGGTGTAACTCCATTTTGATAAAAATCGAGTTCAGTATGTTTTACTACCTATAAATAAGAGGGGTGTAAAGTTGGCATCTCGACTAATAGTTCCGCGAGTTCCGATTTCTTAAACGTATACGAGTATTTTTAAATTTAGAAAAATAATTCTGCCGATTAACATAAAAAATATTGGATTTAAAAAATGAGGTACCTTTTAACTTTACACTCAACTTAAAGACTTAATTTTTGGTCATTTTTTGCACAGGATAAGTCAGTTTTAAATGAAGAAGTCGGTATTATTTGAAAGGCATATTTAAGATAGCCTTTCGATGTCACTTTAAAGTGCTACAAAAATAAGTTAATATACTTTTCCTGATCAAATCTCTTATCGGTTAAATTAAAATTAAATACGTAGTACATATACACCTCTGTTTTAACTTTGTAATTTGTGGATAAAAAGTAGACATGCATTTCGTATAGAATAAATGAGAAGATCGTTTCAAACAAAATAGATTTACGGTAGTAGGTATTTAAGTCGTTCCTTATCTTGAACATTTCCTTAAGGTATGTATTTCCATAGCAACAACAATCGTTTCTAAAGAAAAATTGTAACTTACGGAAATACTCGAGGCAAGAAACGACCATAAATATAAACATTAGTATAACAGATTAGTATCTGAAAATCATCACAGATACGAGAAAGTTTTATAACGGATTTGTCGTCTTTTCATCGAAAATTTAAGATACATGACGTATAGGTAATTGTAAACATCGATGTAAGTTGAAATACGTAGATACTAAATAACAAAGTTATGTAATTAAAGTACCTACTGTAGTAATAGGCAAATAATAAGCATACTTACATAAAATCAAAAGTGAAAATATGTGAAAATTTCCATATTATTAGGAAATTTGACGTGGTGAATATTGTGAATATTCAAATTTGCCTATATACCTACTTAATTAAATTAGTTGTACGTATACGTATAGGTATATTCAAAGCCACATTATAGGTAGGTCATAAGTACAAATCTATATATCTTATTGAAGTTTTTTAAAAAATGTCCTCTTTAGCGGTATAAATTTTTATATTGTCATAATGATAAAATCGCAGGAATTTAACTTAATTAAAATATTATTTCTCCAAAACATTTTTGATATTGTTGTTTTAAAGTGATTTTTTTTTATAATGAATTTTTGTTAATACTTTTTTCTTTTTACATTTAAAAAACTAAATATATAGGTAGTTATTTTAGAACAACAAAAATATCTAATGTTTTTACGTGACATGCTAACAGTAAGTGTAGAAAATTGTAGGTATAGGTAGTGCTGTTAATTACTCACTACTTTAAATTTAATACGTTGTCAAAAGTCGAATGATATTGAGTTTACCGCTTCATTTATCTTCTAAAAGGATTTGTGACGCTTTCGTTAATGTAGTTTTGAATTGTTGATATGCTCAATTCACGGTATAATCGATGAGCATTTTAAACGAACCATTTACTGGGGACACACGAGGACTTATTAACGATTTGTTCACTAGAATTGCTAAATTTGCTTTTAGTGACAAATTTTAGTGCATTTTAGATGCAGTAGTTTTAATTTGGTGCGAATTGTGGAAAATTTTGGTTTACATCGAAACTTCAGATTAACCGCTTACCAAAATGAACACCGAAATATTTAATAAATCATATTACCTAATTTATATTTAAAGTTTTATTCTGTAACGTTTTGTACTTAACTACTAGATATCTCGGTATGAATTTGAAGTAGGTACGTCTTATTAGTGTGTAACTTTGCAACTGACACTTCAAAACATTTATTCGAGTATTTCGGTTTTTAAAGAAAATGCTATGATAATTAGAGTTTATAATTAAATGTTATTAGAGTGATCAGTAAATTTTGATACAAACGATTTATAACAATTGCGAAATGGCGACAAGAAAAACAAAAATAAATTGAAATTTCGTCGTGTCCATAAAGCAGATTCTCCGAATAGACGTTCATGCTTAAGAAATGCAATATAGCAGTTTTTGGACTAGTTTCAACTGTACTAAGCAATTGAAACAATAATAATACACAACAAAAAGAAATGTAAATTCTTGTTTGAAATACAAGTAAATAGATAATCGTTGTAACTTGCGACTTCAAAGGTTAGTATTTCTTGAGAAACGACTCGGAACGGAAACATAAAAGAATACAATAATCTTATTTCAGTTCAATATACTTGCTTTATTTTTGCTTGGTTATTAGGTGCTTTGTACGTAGAAGATCGTTATCGAAAATCTAAATGTTAACTTATATTCGTAAAACGTTATAAGATTTCACAATCAGTGTAAGAAAAATAAAAATAGGCAGTGCAAGCAATATATATATATATATATATATATATATATATATATATATATATATATATATATATATATATATATATATATATATATATATATATATATATATATATATATATATATATATATATATATATATATATATATATATATATATATATATATATATATATATATATATATATATATATATATATATATATATATATATATATATATATATATATATATATATATATATATATATATATATATATATATATATATATATATATATATATATATATATATATATATATATATATATATATATATATATATATATATATATATATATATATATATATATATATATATATATATATATATATATATATATATATATATATATATATATATATATATATATATATATATATATATATATATATATATATATATATATATATATATATATATATATATATATATATATATATATATATATATATATATATATATATATATATATATATATATATATATATATATATATATATATATATATATATATATATATACTCCTACAATTTTAAAACTTGCAGTAAAATCATTAATCGTTGGTAATACTTTACAAGTAATATCGACGCAGTTTTTCCAGAAGGTCGTAACCCACAAAAAGTAAATTTCACAGGAGAGCACATTTTATATCGCCGCGTAGCTATAAGAAGATAAGTTTCGCCGGAAATACAAATCAATTTTTTCGGTGGAAAAAATCGAAATATTGTTATCAGATTTTAACAGATGATGCCTTTCATTTAAATGCGTAAGATAGTTTGAATAACTCATTTTCACAAAAAGTGTGGATTACGCCCTTTTGGCAAAACACCATCGATATGTAATAATTTGTACATACCTATTCGTAAATTTACCTATGTACCTATCTAACGATAATAAGTAATATTGTAGTAATATGAACCGATAACAAATTAAAAAAGGTAGGTTTAATTAGATTCATCCAAAGCCGATTCATATTTCGGTTTTTTTAAAGATATTTCAAAAAACGGTACGTTTAAAATTATTTAAAATTGTTATACTTCTATAATTTCTTTGATAGCCACTTGCTGATCTGTTTGAAAGAATTTTATACTCGGTCCACATTTTTCTTATGTATGGCCTTTCTTAAGTCTTCTATCGCTTTTAATTAAATTTAAAAACTCGCCTAAATCGTGTTATTTTAAACGAAGCGTTCCTTTTGTAAGTTTGTTTGTTGATTGTTGTGTTAATCATTTAACAAAAAAATTTTTATATAGGTAAGTAAGTAAAACTTACTTACTTACTTGCCGAGTCGAGTCGACAAGTGATAACACTTTTATATGAATATCGTTTCGCAGCGTTCACACGGACGGCTTTTAAATACGTAGAACTAAGTTTTAAAAACAACTCATATTAACAGTTAAACTTAAAATCTTGCTGTCTCGACTCGGCGAACGAAGTTTAATCCACTTTAAAATAAGAGCAATACAGTGATTTGATAAGTGTCACGAGTGTTAGATCGTACCTTTTAAATTATGTAAACAAGAAAATTCTAACTAATTACCTACCCTATATCTACTTATTCATATACAAAATTTTATATATTTTATTAGTAGGAATTTTTTCGGAGGCTTTTAATTATTTTACCTCCATCGTCGGAGGCTGATAAATTTATTCTCTATACCTAAAAACTATCATTTGATTTGGAAAACTTCAATTCAAAAATATGAAGATAAGCGTTACATACTTACAACGCATTTTAAGTTTTAAACCGTTTGCACAGGAATCCGCGGTTTTAGAAAATTTCATCTTTACTTTTAACTCCTCCGTGCAAACGCTTATTCCAGTTGAAATTGGAGAATTTACTGGATTTTCTGTTTCTGCATATTGCTTTAACAAAACTTGACACAGAAACAACCCAGTATTTTGAAATGGCGTGAAGAGAAAAGGAAATTCCATCCTATGAGGATTTAGTACAGTTTATTAAGGAACAAAGTAAAATTTTAAAGCGACGTACAACTAAAGTTTCAACTCAAACAGCTGTCATTTTAAAATCAAAGATTTCGCAATCGTTAGTAATTAATGAAAAGTTAACAAATACAATGAATTGCGTTATTTGTCTAAAAGAACCGCATCATATTTATCAATGTCTCGACTTCAAAAAGTTGAATGCCACGATTAGACATAAACTAGCAAAACCTAACATTTATGTATCAATTGTTTATCGCAACGACATTCGTCTTTTTGTAAGGAAAGGTCGTTTAGGTAAAGATATGCGTTTTATAAACACCTACATGCAAAAGTAAAAAATTTAAAAATTATTTAAACGTGGCCGTCGACAAAAATTTAAGGGCCTGCTAGTTATTTAACTTACCTGCATGTTTAGTCAGAATTATTGGAAATTATGTTACTTGCTAAACTAAATAATTTTACCCTTAGCGAGCGGTTCATCTTCTTCTAAACAATAAGAGGATTTAATAATTATCGTAGAATTTAGTGAAAGCGAGTTAAGTGGTTAGATATGCATACGGACTATTTAGGACATACGTTTCGTAAAATGATATAGACGACAGGGAAATCTTCATTGGATCTGATTGTACCTGTTGGATAATAAAACTGGTAGTGTAGGTATGTTTCTATGAGAGCAATAGTTACGTTTCTGAATTAAGCACCGGCCTATTTAATTTACGTATCGGCCACCAAATGACCCAAAGACATAGATCCTCTTTAACCATGATTAACTGCACTTGCCTATAACCAACTATGTGGAGAAGCCGTCTATCACCTTCTGTTTATCGGATATATTTGAATCCCTCGAGGGCTGACGGCTCGATAGTAAACCTCTAGAATCACCGAGTCTGATTGTGAGATATAGAACTTCAAATTCAGTGCATGCACCTGAATGTTGTTCGTGCACATTACATGCCTATTAGGCTTATTTTCAGTTAGATTTAAAAAGATTTGGTAGAGTATAGAATGTTTAATCTAAAGCATTTAACTACTGACAGGTAGTAATTGAATAAAATATAATTAGACAAGAAGAATCGAAGGTATTAATATGAAGGGTTGCATCTACTATTAATTTTTATAAGTCAGCTGTCATATATACAACGAACTAGATGAAATTACAATTCTTTACAATAACATTGTGTTAAACTACTTTACAAATAAATATGATAAGATTATTATGCATTAACATTTCAACTATTTATATGATATTACTATCGTGTAGCTTATATCGGATTTGTAACAAAGACCATCCATTAATCGCTTAATTATTATTTTTTTGACTAGTGGAATTTGTTTAAATTTTATTGATGAAACTAATATAACATAATACTTATGTAGGAATATTTTATACCTAATTATTTTTTATTGATTTATATTTACGTTTATTTTTTTATAATAATCTAATTATTTTAAACAATTCTTAATGAATAATAATATAATCAAGCCATTTACTATATGACTTTTAAATTTATGAATTATAAACTATGAATTTTTGAAAACGACTAACAATAAATTACGAATGTAACTTCGTTTATATTCGTCCAGTTTTAAGAGGTGAATATGTATCGCGTATCCTTTGATGTTACCATTGAATGATGTTACACTAAAAATACGTATCCAACGTAAGTGTAGCTTAAGATATTCTGTAGGAGTTACAAAGGATATTGTTGATTTTTATTCTTTAACAAGGCAAGAATTCTTAAAACTAGAAGGTACAATAGCATATTCCTTTTAAACTAAAAGAAAAAATAACGAAAACGAGAATGTTTTAATATGAAATATTTTCTATTTTCTTTATACTGACATAAAGAAATGAATTTATTTTAGTGTTTTTTAACTTATTGTTAGAAAGCTTTTCTTTAATCCAATATAATTTATAATTGGTAGTGATGCCTATTTCATATTGGTTATATAACATTCTAGAAAATTTAATAGATAGGTAGGGGCGATGTACAGTATCGGCCAATACTAATTTTGCGGTACTGGTAAGTACCAGATAGGAAAAATTTACACTACTCCGTAAAAAGCTTATGTATTCATGAGTACTATAGTCCGGGAACTTGTTTCTGTGTTTATTGCTTTAGATGGCGTGAGTGTTTAATACAGGTTGCTTCTACACTTTGCGCACAGAAAATATTTTTAAGGTCCTGGCACTTGCTTTTAAGATAATCGGTTAATTTAGTTGTTAAATTTTAGTTAAGAATCTATATTCTATAAGAACACGACGACCAGTAAAAATTTTGCAATATTCTTATTAAAAAAACGTACAGCCGAGATTAATATTAGGTTGGCAAGAAAAGAATGACCGGTTTTGTTCTTTATTGTTTGAGTATAAAAAAATATTTAGGGATAGTGCTCGGCATTCAATTCTATGATCTTCTGGCAGCGTTTTGGCAACTGGTCGATCCTCTTGGCTCAAAACTCTGGTGATCGCGACTCAAGAAAGTTATCCACCTCTTTTTGGGCTGCCTCTGCGGAATTGAAGATTGCGTCCTTCAGATAAGCTTGCAGGTGTTCGAATAGATAGTAATCTGAAGGGCCTATGTCCGGGCTATATGGTGGATGGATCATCAAATCCCAGCCAAGATCATGTAGCTGCTGACGAGTCCTCGCGCAAGTGTGTGGGCGCGCGTTATCTTGGTGAAATAGTGGATTCTTGCGCACAGCGACAATTCGGCGTTTTTCCATCAGATTTTTTTGCACTTCGACCAGCATTTGACGGTACAGTTCGCCATCGATCGTCTCTCCACTCTTAAGATAGCGCTTGTAGATGATACTGTTTTGCTGTTGCGCTGTTTTGAATGGTTGTATGGCTACAAGCAAACGTTGCGCCAAGTTCACGTGTTGTTAGAAATCGATCCACGGTGATCACCGTCAAGAGATCACTATCGGCAATCTCAAGAGGCCGCCCGGGGATGGGCTCGTCTTCGATGCTCATATCTCCATTCTTAAACTTGTGAAACCAAGTTTCTAGTGTTTTTATTGCAACAGTGCCATCGCCGTAAGTGGCACGTATGCGACGATGGCATTCTGCAGCTGTTGTCTTGTTGCAATAATCATAATGTGTGATCACTTGAAAATCGCGTCGGGTTAGTTCCATTTTTGAAGTGAGGTGCAGCAGGCTTTTAGCTTCAAAACGCGACCAACCGGGTGTGCATACACAAAAAAGCAGCTGTGCAAGGTTAGGTTTTTCGTGCATGCGTTCAAAAACCGGTCATTCTTTTCTTGCCAACCTAATTCTAGCGACAATACTAGTCGTACAGTACTGGCCATTAAATTCTCTTACAGTATCGGCCGCAAGTAATTTACTTACTATTACATGCATGTTTACATATTCGCATTCCTACTCTTCTAAATTGATGCGAAAGAAAAGAAAACAACGAAACGGCAAAGTGAGATCCTGACATCGTTACCGTACAAGCAACAGTTAGAGGAGAAAAGGAAAACCGCCGAGTGAAGTGTTTATAAGCAAAAAAAATTAGAAATAGATTTATTAATAGTCGGGTATTTCAAAAAACAAAAAGTAGGACAATCAGAAGGAAAACTGCGAAGAGACGAACAAAACTGAAATTTGATGGAAATAATGTGTCAACAGAAGACAATAAACAGTATAGAGACATTTGAGGAAGACTGGTGCCAGTATATAAACTGTAGCGGTTGGGCACATGTTGCACGAGAATTAACATAGTTCAGAAGGATAATGGCTGATACTGCACGACGATTTCTGCAATCTTTGTAAATCTAGCTTTTTTTAGTTTTCTATTTACTACGTTTTAAAATAAAATTTAAAAATATATATTGTGTCATTGATAAAGCATATCTTCGGGTAAAAGAATACTGCTATATACCAATTTCATTTTATCAAATCTATTATAAAATATAGTTGAAAAACTTAAGGTGGTCGATACTGTACGTCTCACCCTTATTTGATATATTCAAAACTGAAAAGGCTTTGAAGTCATATAGAATGTTCATATCATGTTAACGTTGGCATCTTGTATACAGTTTAACTACCCTCATTATAATGCGTGAAGTAATTACATTTGGAAGTTATCATTAAATATATGTAGAATAATATATGCGCAATATCATTTCCACTATAGCATAAATAATTATTTACTGTAAGACGTCGAAATGCACACGTATCCAAATATATAATAATTGTTTACTGAGTCTTTCACTAAAAATAATTGTCACGGCTTATTGGAACACTATATATTTTTAAAATTTACACCATTAAAGTGTAGGTGAAACTCTGTGAGAACAATTTAGAATTATGTGTAGATATTACATATTATAATAAATGTAGGATCTTTTGTTGACGCGACGCAAGGCTAAAACATCCGCATATCGTAATCATTATTATTAATAATTAATTTTTTCTAAAAATTTGTTATCATAAAATACTAATTCCAGATATTCGTTTATAAAATCTTACATTTGTTGACCTACGCCTGTCAATCTATCTTTCTTTATTCTTAATGTTGACAAGTTTGATGTTATACTATTATCAGCATTTGTTTGTTTTACAAAGTCGTTAAAAAGCATGACTATAAAAACCGACTTTGATTTAATATATTTTGCTGATGCAATCTTGACATAGAGAACTATGCAGTATCTATAAACAAGAATATCGGCGTATTTTACGGCCCTAAAACCATCCATGGTGTAGTAAAAGAAAATATAAATCGTTCGCGATTCATTAATTACAGTGATTTTGCTTTATAAAAGGTGGATAAAAATTGAAATTGTTACAATTAATATAAAATATTTTTGCACAATACGTTTCTCCCAATATACCTACAATACTGTAATTTTTTTTTACTCGTGATAAATCACTTTATACCCTTTCCTTATTGTAAGATAAAGATTAGAAAAATATACTTGATACTTATACTTGAAATATCTACTAAAATGTACTTATACAAGGCGATTCCGTTAGTCTCTAGAAATTTTGGCAAAAAGGTAGATATAATTTTATGAAGAGAAAATATCTTATTATTTAACATATTAAGCTTAATTTTATTAATTTAGAAGTTGCAGTGTTTTAAAGTTTTCAAAAACTAAATCATTTGGTTGTCGTGGTTTAATACTTAGGCAATCAAAATTATTTATTTTAATCATATCTACAACACGTAAATACATACTTACATACATAATCGTTCCTCTTCTATTAATTATGGTGTAGAGGCGTCGTGGCAGAAAATTTCTACACAGGACAATCAGCAGCCATCTTCTCTTCTCGTTTCCAATCTGTCTCCCCCCTTTGTTTTTGTAGCGACTTGGCTATTTCATTATTCCAACGTCTGTTGGATCTGCCCCTCTTTTTTTCCTATCGTTTACATGAGTCTTTCAAATGACTTTAACTTTTCTGTCCTCACTCATTTGGATTATATGTGTTCGAACGAACTGAAATTATAATAAATGTTTAACGGATCGTTTCCCTTACTTGAATATTTAACTCACAACAATGCCGACGCAACGAACCAAACCTTGCATTCCTAATAGTAGATCATATTATTATTTCTAATGTAAGTTGTATCGTCTTGAATTTTCAACATTAAATGGTGTTATTTACAACCATTCATTTTCGCTTCATACACAAGTTGCTTATTTATAAGCGGCTCCATAATATTTTATCGACCACCAAAGATCTTATATTATTCCATTGTAATGTTACACTATGGCAGTTTGCTTTCTTATTATTGTTAAAAACTTTAAAACACTATAAGGGAGCTATTCTACAAGACATTTGACCTTTAACAAAGAATGGGGACAATATTCCCTTTCAAAAATTCAACGATCGATTTCAATGCTAAAAGCTTAGGTAACAATTAATTTTTAAATCAAAATAACGTCTTTTTACAGAATATTCTCTTATAATTTGTAACAAAAAAAAATTGGATTCTTGTTAATATGATTTTTTTTTCATAAAATTACATGTAATTTATTTCGTTAAAGTTTGCAAAAAGGCCAACGAACCACCCCGCATAAGCGATTGATTTACGTTATGATTTAGAACGTAATTATGGAAATTTCCTAATGTACATAAGTAGGTACTTTTAACCTATTTTTAAAATAGCGTTCTTTGCAAAGGATAATTAATTTTAAATTTAGGTTAAATTTCTTTCCTTTTTATCTAGGTTTATGAACTGAATACGTTCAGAAAGTGATATATATTTCCGATTTAGGTGATATATATATATATATATATATATAAGTGATATATATATATATACATATATATATATATATATGATATATAAGTTATATATATATATATATATATATTTGTTTTTCGATATATATTTTTATATAGGTACATAATTTCTTTTTAGTACATAGTATGTATATAGATAATTATAGGTATTTAAAAGTATTAATTTATCAAAATTTCAAAATGTATGGTTTAAATAAAAAATAATTGACTAGTGACGTTTTCAAAATTATATTTTGAGAATTTGTTCGTTTTGGTAGAAGATATAATTTTTCAAACGCATAACCGATTTCATTCACTTCTAATCATTCATTATAATACATATTCGAGTGCATAAGAAACCGATTTTGAATTGCAGTTCTATTTATTAGTAGAACCTAAAAATTGGACATAAAGAACTTCTTGCGTTTTGAAGATGAGCTCTTCAATTATAGTAGCAAAATACAAACTGAGTTACAAACTACCACTTTGAACGTGTTTTCTAATATTTTATATTGTATTTCGTATTTTAATTAATGTAAACGAGTTATTGTTGGCCAAGTTGGAAACGTTAGAAATATATAAAGCGAAGGAACGCTTTAACGTAGGCATTTCAAAATTTCTTTACGACGCAACGCGATGCGTCAGAAAAACACGAGTAAAAGGAAATTAATTGGAGAGGCAGAAGAATTTCACAAAGACAAAAGCGTAAATAATAATTTGCATTACTATATTTATTTCTACAAATATCTTTTGCCTTTTCGTGTCGATAAATGTAGATTGGCGTTGTTTAATAAACTTATTACAATATTACTTACAATACTATTTGGAAAATGTGCATCTATAACGATTTGCAACGAAAAAACGATAAAAAATTATAGAAGATGATTGATAGAAAATTGATTGGGAAATATTCTTATTACAGCATAATGCAAGGATAAAAAAGTTGAAAAACAAAAATTGTAATAATTTTTTAACGTTGCCATTTTATTCACAGTAGAACCTCGATTATCCGAAACAATTGGGGCTGACCCCATTTCGGATAAGCGAAATTCCTGATAACCCGAAAATATATCTTCAATATGATTCTGGAAAATAAATCCTATGTATCTATAACCATTACTATATATATATATATATATATATAGTAATGGTTATAGATACATAGGATTTATTTGCCAGAATCATATTGAAGATATATTTTCGGGTTATCAGGAATTTCGCTTATCCGAAATGGGGTCAGCCCAATTGTTTCGGATAATCGAGGTTCTACTGTGAATAAAATGGCAACGTTAAAAATATTACAATTTTGTTTTCAACTTTATCCTTGCATTATGCTGTAATAAGAATATTTCCCAATCAATTTTCTATCAATCATCTTCTATAATTTTTATCGTTTTTCGTTGCAAATCGTTATAGATGCACATTTTCCAAATAGTATTGTAAGTAATATTGTAATAAGTTTATTAAACAACGCCAATCTACATTTATCGACACGAAAAGGCAAAAGATATTTGTAGAAATAAATATAGTAATGCAATTATTATTACGCTTTGTCTTTGTGAAATTCTTTGCCCTCCAATTAATTTCCTTCTCGTGTTTTTCTGACGCATCGCGTTGCGTCGTAAAGAAATTTTGAAATGCCTACGTTAAAGCGTTCCTTCGCTTTATATATTTCTAACGTTTCCAACTTGGCCAACAATAACTCGTTTACATTAATTAAAATACGAAATACAATATAAAATATTAGAAAACACGTTCAAAGTGGTAGTTTGTAACTCAGTTTGTATTTTGCTACTATAATTGAAGAGCTCATCTTCAAAACGCAAGAAGTTCTTTATGTCCAATTTTTAGGTTCTACTAATAAATAGAACTGCAATTCAAAATCGGTTTCTTATGCACTCGAATATGTATTATAATGAATGATTAGAAGTGAATGAAATCGGTTATGCGTTTGAAAAATTATATCTTCTACCAAAACGAACAAATTCTCAAAATATAATTTTGAAAACGTCACTAGTCAATTATTTTTTATTTAAACCATACATTTTGAAATTTTGATAAATTAATACTTTTAAATACCTATAATTATTATATACATACTATTATAAAAAGAAATTATATATATAAAATATATATATATAATATATTATATATATATATATATATATATATATATATATATATATATATATATATATATATATATATATATATATATATATATATATATATATATATATATATATATATATATATATATATATATATATATATATATATATATATATATATATATATATATATATATATAATATATATATATATATATATATAATATATATACGTTTGTTTCACATTAGTTTCATTTGTTTCATTGAGTAAGGACAAAATAATGTACATACAAACGTAGGTATATAAAATACCTACTATTTACATTTTGAGCAACTCTCCCCTATCCGTTTTATTTTCGTAGCAAAGTTCTTTCGGCTCTTTTAAACTGGCATTAAAAGCGACAGAGAGAGAGGTTAAGGGTATAAGAGAGTGGTTCAAAGAATTTTTCATTCGAGTTTTTGTCTCGGGCCATTTCGGTTAAATCGAATTTTGAATAAGCGAAGTTCGACTGTATTCTTTACTTTATCAGCAAATCTTAGGTAATTTTACTTAAAAAGTTTAATTTCTATTCATCGACATTCACAAAATAGATTCACATCCATTTTTAGAATAATCGAAGGCAACAAACGGTGCACAGTAGAGTGTGACAGTATAAAATTGAATGCAACAGTAAGTCTTTAGTTCAATAACGATAGCTACTCTGCTGATTTTATGGATAAGTTCGTAACTATCGTAATAGGTATTTAATCTCGAAAAAACATTTTCTGTAATAGATTCTGTTTTATTAGTTTCATTAAGATACGAGAAGAATAAAATTTACTTTAGTGGACATAAATTGGGCTAAACGTGCACTTATTTAACAAGAATAAAGTTTATTTCGTCTGCACTTCAGAAGTTTCTCAATGGCGGTATTTAGTAAAGCGTAATTTCTTGTATCATAGGCGCATTTATTTGTGCTCGTGAGCCCGAATTCTCCTTCCAGGGCCGCAGAGGATGTTGTTTTTCTATTAAAAGATAAGGCATTCCTGTGTCATCTTCCTGCGAGCTTCCGTCGGCTAATGTGGCCGCTGAGAAATTCTCATTAATGTAAATGATATACTGAGCAATACAGCGGCATGCGAAGCTCGGCTCGTATTTCAAACTCATCGGAACGGAGTAGGTTTTATATCTCGCCCCAAGTCCGGGGTAACTCATTTTTTTGTAAGAATTTTGGATAATAAAATAAAAGCAGGTTTGAAGTAGATAAAGTTTAATATAGAGACAATGTTGTTTTATCAAATTATTAAACTAGCTTTTGTTTAATTTACTACAGAACTTGTATTTTTAGCTTATATACGAAAGAAGTAAAACAAAACGAAAGTAATATGACAGAAGTTTTTGTTTAAAGATAATAGGTTTTAATAGTTAGGTAGGTACTTATCTTCGATATGTCCCCGGATGGGGTTACAAAGAGGGGAACAAATTTTATTTTTGATTTTCTTTGTTTGATTTCAGACCTCCGAAATTGATTTTATTTTTCACATAAGTTTCACCGTTAATTAGTTATTCGCTTTTTTCTGGAATTTTTCGATTTAAAATTAGTACAATTTTTCACTGCGACTTTAAATTAGATCAGGTGACACGAATTCAAATAAAAGAAAAATCAATTATTAATAACTTAAGTTTTATTGTTTAGTTTATTGTTCACTGTCTTAAATTATAGTGATTATTCAAATAAGGCACAGCCTGCCGTGGCACAAGTTTCAATTCGTGCTTTAAACTCGCCATAATTCCTTCTTACGTATTTCTTCCAAGCTTAAGCCGGTTATTGCTAGCGTTGTATGTTGCTTCGACGCATTTACATCATCCAAAACATGCGAAGCTGATATTCAGGATTGTCAGGATATTTTTCACGGAACTTATCAACTACGACGCGGTAACACTCATCGCCACTTCTTTGTTGAAGAATTAACATTTTCAATAAAGTAACCGTTAACAAACAAAGAACAAATCAAAAAATAATTATTGTGCGAAATAATAAACTTAAAGATACTCCGTAGTTGTCTAAATTAACTACTGGCACAATAAACGATTACCTACAAGATAAAAAATTTAAAGTCTCAAGGAAAAATTGTACCTACTAAAGATATAAGTCCAAAAATTCCAAAAAAGCGAATAACTAATTATCGGTGAAACTTGTATGAAAAATAAAAACAGTTTCATAGTTTTGCAATCTAACAGTGAAAATTATGTACAATAGAAATGTTTGAGAAATCAAAAATAAAAAATTTTCCCTTTTTTGTAACCCCATCAGGTGATATATATCTACTGTGCAAGTAAATATAAAAATAATTCATATTATATTTTAAATTTAGTTTTATTGCTGATATTTCGGGTTATTGATAATTATTTTTGTTTAAGCCAGTACTTATATTTAGCTTTTCATAATTATAATTATAAACCTTGTAATTGTTTTTTTTTTTTAGAACGAAAACTTCATTTAACTAGCAAAGCTTAATTCCACAAGAAGATGTAATTAAATTACTATATAGCTTCAGTGAAGCAGAAAAATAAAAAACTCCCGAAATAAACACGAACAATGCCACTCGCGTGACTAATTAACTCCTGCGTTTTATGTATAAGAGTTTTCTTTTAAAAATTACAAAGTCGCAGAAAATTATGTTGAAGTAAATATAATACGAAAGTATATGCGAAGTCAAAAGCGAGTTTTCTAATTAATATTTAGTTATAAGTTTAATTAACATCTACCTACAGACCCATGACGAAAAAACTATTATTTTACAATTTTTAATTATTATATTTTAATTTATTTTTTGTTTATTTAACTAATTATTATATATAATAAAATTAATATAATTTAATCACATTGCTAGCGACGACGCGCGACGCGACGTCGGCGTCGTTAAAAAAACCATGCCTAACTACTGAGATTAGTCGCTGATTTTTTTCAACTTTGTTAAAAAAGAATTTTATGCTTCGAGATAACTCAGAAAACCGGATATAATCTAAATAATTGTGTTTTCTATTACATTTTTCCATTGGCTGTAAATGTGGTGAAACATTTGCTCCAAACGGTCCAGAGAACAATACAGCAGAACAATACTGGTGGCTGTTGGCATAGCGAACGCCTAGTTTTGTTCACGCTAATTGAAAAATAATATTGGTTGGTCTTTTTTAAATCTTCGTTTTAGTTCGTTAACGTTTATATGGCCATAAAAATTCGAAAATTTAAATTATTTCGATTATTAAAATGTTTTTTTAATATTCTCTAAATAGGCATTGTAGATGCATAAAAGATAATAATTGTATATTTAGGTAGTGTTATACTCAATGAAGGTAAATAGAAAATAGAACGAAGTATTTTTATTCAATAGTGAAATAAGGATTTTATGATAATAGAAATTTAATAAAATTTAATAGAAAATGAAAAACTTTCAAGTAACTTACAAATTATTTCAGAATGATGTTACGTTATAAAAATTATAAGTAGGTACCTACCTAAATACTTATTTTTAGAATGTTGACAATAAAAATATATCAGCGAAGAATTTCAATTAATGAGGAAAAAATAAAATATATGTTTGCTGTCCTATAATTGACGTTATATTACATAGAAGTTTTAGAGGTATTTCATAAAGAAATCTTTTAAAGAACTAATTAGGTTTACTTCCGTATCATACAAACAAAAATAATATAGAAAAACAACGTAGATGTTGGTCTTCAAATATGTGAGATAATCAAATTATTAAATCTTTAGGAAATCAAAATATGCAGGTGCATTTATTTACTTTATTTATAATAAAATATGTATGGCGTTATCTCTAACCCCTAACGCTAACAAGCTTTACGTGAAGTTTCTAAAGATTAGGGGTTATTTAAAAATTGCCCTAAAATCACGATATTACTTATTATTCTGTGCAAGAATTATTTTAATAGATAAAATTAACTTTGACCGCGTCATTGGATTTTAATTTCAATTTTTCAATGAAGGTAGATAATTATAAAACTAACGTTTTAGAAGTTATTAACTAAAGTGATAAAATAATTCTTATACTATAGGTAACGAAACATTGAAAAACCTATTTATTTCGAAAACGCGTCGGACCTTAAAATGCTTCTTAAGAAACATAACGTGCGGCTTAATTCTGGGGATATGAAAGTTTTCAAATTTATAATTGAAAAGTGGCCCGGGAGACTTTTATTATTCCAAGCACCGGGTTGTAAATAGAGCAGTTGTCCTGCGGACAAATTAAATAATGCGGAGGATAATTTATAAGCACTTTATAATGAATACTGAGCGGCGAAAAATGTCGGTAAGAGTATGAATTATTATATGGACTCGTATTTAGGGGTGCAAAAACTGTCGTTTTAACTTACATCTACCGAATTGCTTTCCTCAATCTTCAACTATTTCTCTCATTCTAATATGAATGTTCGACAATTCTAATTATTCTTCTATACATATATAACTGTACGAAATCGAAATGTCGAAATTTATGGACAAATGTTAGTAGGCAGGCATCTATTGTTTGTTTTTGATTTATATAAAATGGAAGAATTTTGCGAATATCGTTATATGGGATACTGTGGTCAGTGTTTATGAATTAACTTTTATCAATAAATTCGAGCGTGAAAACAGGACGGAAACTAATATTCTAGCAAATTAACGCGCGGGCAGAACCCACTGTGACCAGGAAATAAACACATTCTAGCGGAACTATACATCTGCGACCATATCTATACTCGGATCGAATATTCCTGTAAATTTGAAGCTGAACGGGTAGCTAATTGGTTCTATCGAGTGGGCTTAGGAGGCACGCAATCCCACGTGATCACGCACAACACGCACCGACTACGTTATTACGCAAATTAAAAGATGGATGAAACCAAATCACGATCGAATCACCCTCGTCATCGTTATACTGGCAAGAAGACGAAGCAAATGGTAGCAATTTTAAGCTGAGCTTTTGCTTGTTAGCGATAAGAGAGAAAATACGGCGATTTGATAGTTTTAGTACCTCGTTGCCGAAGCGTGAATTTGATCTGGTCTATAACTGCAACTTGCTGAGCTTTCTGAAGTTGCAAGTGTTACTTAAAGGCGCCCCTTTGTTATTATAAGTTTGTGGTGTAAAAGTCTAGAGAACTTAGCGACTATATATATGAAGCATAGAACACGATATATTATAATTTGACCTGTACTTCGCTCGAATGTAATTAAGAGGTAATTCGGGACACAAACAGTTCCGGTTCATGCACGAAGAGAATTCCGTTTCTTGGTGGCGCTAGATTAGATGTTAGCGTAGATAGGAAATTGCAATTAGGCAACGACGTTTCACACTCGAAGTGTATTAAACTGTTACATTTTACGAATTAATAGTGATTTTATTTAAAAAAAATTAACTACTAATAAGTAGGTAATAGAGTTCGCCAAGTTTAAGATTGGGAATGTCAGTCATAATACACAGTCACTATGGTTATCTCTCGCGGAATTAGAAAAAAAATAGATAATCGGCGAACGGTCGGGATACTTGTATAGAGTGCACTTAGAAAATGTCGACTGAATCATCTACTTGCATTGCTTACCGTTATCCATTTTGTAACAATTTCATCTACACCGTTCCAACACAATACAGCTCTGAATCAGTCTCGAACTAGTACGCATACAAGATACATACAGTAAGTTAATTAACTAATTAAAATTAAGAAACGAGAAAAACGTTTATTCAGTTGGGGGAATTATTTTGAAATGTCATATTTCGCGTAGTTTGTTTATACGGGGCGTCCAGGAAATGGTGGGGCGTACAAACCACGTCAAAATAATGCCGCAAGTTCCTATAATTTTTTTACCCACATCGGTCCCCTGTTGAAATATTCATCCGCAAAGTTGCAGAGTAAAAATCAATTGTTGTAAATAACATTATTAGTTTTCGATTGAATTTTAGATTTTTGGAACACTCTGAACTTTTCTGGGGAGTAATTTAATCTAAAAATGCAAACGATCGTCGCTCTAGGCAAGTTACCTACGTTAAGTTGATTGTTCGTTTGTTGTCCTTTGTTTTAGTCACTTACTCGACTTGCCTCTGATTTCTCTGAGACCTATTACGTCATTTTAAAGACCTACATTTATTACGTGTATACTTTAAAAATTATTAAATTCCAACGAAAACTAAAAATGTTATTTAAAAAAATCGATTTTTATTCTTCAATTTTGTAGGTGAAGATAATCATTTATAAGAATCTATGGCAATATTTTGACGTGGTTTATATGCTCGCGAGAGATTTTCTATCATTTCTGGGACATCCTGTATATATATAATTGGCGTTCAAAGTCTTTCAGCCTTGTATAGCTGTGAAAAGAAAAAGGCATGACTTGATTTAAGGAATTTTATTACTATGACAATATGACGAGATTTATGACGTTATGATTTAGCTAACAATAAGATATGTCTTTATCTTTCTACAGTCAACCGAAGATGAAAGACTTTTTGGACATCCGGTACGTACCGGAGTGTGTCCACCAGAATATTTTCAACATAGGGGTCTCGGGTACTATAAAAAAAATGAAAATTCGGTTTAATGGGATATAATTATTAAACCTTAAAAGGAAAAGTACGGTATACTGAATTATGACTTCTTATTCGTAGGTTAAAGGAATAGGTTTCACGAATATGGGATGGTAAAATCGGCATATAGGTAATAAAGTGTAAGGGATGCGTTAGAAACAAATTAAAAAAGAAGGAAAATGTTATTGAAAAAGGGCGATTTATTTCAAATTAACAATCAAATGTATAACTGACAATTTTATCTACATGTACGTAAGTACATACTTACATAGTAAGTAAATTAGAAATATTTGTAAGTACATTATATGTTTCTACAAATTTATGTGTATTTCGCGTACAACTAGCTTAATGTACATTAGAACCAATGTTAACAACAATATGATCAAAGGAACGGAAACGTGGAAATTCAAGGAAGCTCGACGTGAGCAGAATCGCATTTTGTAATCGTTAACTCACTAACGAGGTGCATCTTGCAGTAACGACTTCTATACATTCGTTTCAGTTATTTCCTACATCTTGTATAAATAACATCTCATCGTCAGTTATTTTTGGATGATTTGAAGATCAATTTAAGTTAATTTTTTATGCCATAATTCATATTACATTTTAATGAAGAACATTTAACACGTTTATTATTATTCTTCAAGTGCCTTGACCGTTATCGATCATTGGCGATTATATTTGCGTTTATTATGTATTATGTACATAATTAAATTGGTTAATTAGAATTTAAAAATTATTACTCCTACATTTTATATACTTACATACCTAAATATGCCTTATAATTAATGCCAATTACAATTAAAATAATAATTTTACGCCTTGAAATAAAATTCGATGTATGTCAGGAACTTCCAGTATCGAGGTAATGCCATTAGTGTCACTAATAAAGTAACATAGGTACATTAGAAGATAAACAAGGTTTAAACGAAAAACATTTTGCGTTGGTAAATCATATAAGTACACATATTTAAATTGCCTATCTATTTTTTTAAACACTTTTCCTAACGTATGAAATGTTTCTTTTTTTATAAAATAAACCTAATTTTCTATATAAATTGTACATACATATATTATTTCATAATAAATCATATAAGTACACATATTTAAATTGCCTATCTATTTTTTTAAACACTTTTCCTAACGTATGAAATGTTTCTTTTTTTATAAAATAAACCTAATTTTCTATATAAATTGTACATACATATATTATTTCATAAAGCCTTCACTTTTTCGTATTCATGTTTTTTGAGTATTGCTATCGGACAAAGAAAAGACATAAATTGTATTTTTAAAGATTTAAAATAGTAGGTAAAAATTTAATAGGTAACAAAATATGATTTTTTTTTATTAATTATATTAAAATGCAATCTATTTATATCTATAAAATAGCTTTACCTATAATACTTTGTTTTTGCATTCGGTGTTTAGTCACCTCGATAAAGAAGGGTTTAAACATTTTTTGACCGCAATAGTACAACTCGCCCTTATTCTCTTTGCTGTTAATTCTAAAGGGTGTATCCGAAATCACAATTTAACCGTAACTAAATTTTATATCTACTTACTAAAATAAGTTAAATGCGGATAACAGGGCAACCCTACTATGCGAGTTTGGTAGGTAATTCATATTATAAATTTGGTATTTACATATCTATTCATTTGCAATAGATAATTTACTTTCACATTTTCATAAGGTACATATCTAGGTAACTCGCCTACTTTTTAAAACTATCAGCTGTTCGAATAGTACTGAACTACATATAAAAATAACGTACTAATTGGGTAAATCATTTCTTGTTGCTAATTTCAAAAATTAGCATAAAATAATCGAATTATTTAATTTTATTAATAAATAATTGACGTCTTCTCTAAACAATAATAATTAGAAAAAAAAACGAGTCGATACGCTCCCTCCGAATTGATTTTATTTGTAATTTTTTAATTTATCATAAAGAAGGTATATTAGAAGATATACTTAATCATCTTAAATATAAAGTCAGTTCACGTTTTCTTGTAATAAAACTGGCTTGTTTAGTTCGAGTCAAAACTGTATGTATTTTTGGCAGTTTTTCATTATCTACTTATTAATAAATTAATATGTATTCAAATAATCCGAATAGTGCAAAATTAAACTTAAGGTTAACGTTTAGACATTTAAAAACAGTTGCATCGTACAGTAAAAATAAAAATAAATATTCTTTAATGATCCACGAAATGGTGCATTTCCTGTTTACAGCAAAATAAATGGTACGCAAAGTTTAAGTAGATACGTATATGCAAGATTAAATAAGAGAAACCAAGTCAACTGAAAATAAAATGTGCCAGAAGTAATACGAATAAGTAGGTGCCATTTTTAAAATGTTAAATTTATTTTGTGATTTTAAATTTTCGTTCAAAGTAAAATGAGTAATTGCTTGAAATAAATAACGTTCAACATACAATATTTTTGATTAACCGCACATTCTTAAAATAATAATTTTGAATAATGAATTGATTTATTTAATTGCCTATTTTGCTAATTTATTTTAACAATGCTTTCTTTCTTATTCTCAAATTAATTAGGGCTCTGTATTTTTTTTAATTAATTTTGCAAAAATGATAATTTTTTAATTGAGCGTTATGTTTATATTTCTATAATTGTGTTAACGTATTCAGTTACAATAAAGAAAAACGTATCGCTTATGATTTTATATATCCACCTAAATGATTGTAACTATGGATGAAATGTAAAAGAAATGAGGACGAATGTTTATATTTGAGAAAATCGCCTACTTTACGGCACTCTTCAAATAAATACGTTTCTGTGGTTTCTTCGAATAGTGTCATCATCTGATGGCAACTACATGCTCTATTAAGTTTCTGAAGTTTTCATAATAGGTGCGTCCTAAAATAGACATTTTTAGTCAGTATTGCTTATTTTTATATCTGTGAGTATATAAAAAAACAAATAGAATATTAAG
Source organism: Rhagophthalmus giganteus (assembly GCA_036326145.1). NCBI lineage: Eukaryota > Metazoa > Arthropoda > Insecta > Coleoptera > Rhagophthalmidae > Rhagophthalmus > Rhagophthalmus giganteus. The sequence continues at coordinate 56,058,012 of JARFJA010000001.1, forward strand.
AGAATGTTTGTATGTAAAAATTACTATGATATTCACATTTAAATATCTAGTTTTTTAACAAAAATATGTTTTAACAAATTAGACGACTGAAAAATAGATGGATATTATCTCAATAAAAACATAGGTAATTTCGATAGGTACACCTTCCTATTTTAATGTCCTCAAATAACTCGACTTTAAATGTTTCAGAACATGTATTATATCTACATTGTTTTAAAAATTTAATTACTGGCTTTATTGCCTTATGAAAATAAATAATTAAGGAATAGTTACTTCTCATTTTACGTAGTAGCAATTTATAACATTATTTCATAATATAACGTTCGATTTTATTTCGTTTTTACTTTTTAATAAAGTATCTATCTAGGGCATGCATTTATTATAATAAGATTTTTTAAATGCACGAACTACCTAATAGTCTATTCATTTGGTATTTCGCTCGTGATCAGTTTAATAAGTTTTACATAGGTAGGTCACAGCTTATAATTTAGTTTTCCCAAAAGACCACAGATTTTGTACCTGAACTATCCGTGTTAATTAAATATTCGCGTTACTGTATCTATTATAACATTTTAGTATGTCTTCGTAGACAGACACTGTCAGCGAATTTTAACGAAGGTACCTAACATGTTTTATCTTTGTTCGTTCTTTCGAATAGTAATAATATTTATTTCTTCAGAAATTCTTGTTGGTTCATTATTGGTAAACACTTACAAGGAAGGTTTAGGCAGGTGGAAATCTCAGAAAAATTTGAAACTATGCAGGATTGTAGTACTAGTCAACCCTAATGAAGAGTTGTATTCCGTTCATGCTCTTCTGTTGAGGATGAAATCAATCCACTCTTGAAAATTGTAACTGTTTTCGATTTTGCTTATTATCTGTGAAACTACAAGAGCTATCGCCAACAAACTATATATTTTTGTAAATGGCTGTTCACGACCTACATTACGATACAAAAATTAGGGTAGAAAATCCTAAGGGGTGAAAATTCGAAGGGATTTTCACCCCTAATTTTTGCCATACTTGGGTACGTTTTTATATCGGCACACATATATATTCATGTAAAGGACAATTCAAACTATAATTTGAAAATACACAACGCGATGTAGTTTTTTACACTAGGTGACAATGAAAATTTATTCATTTGGAGGGAGATCTGCCAGATTTGCGAGACAGACCACAATAATTGTAAATAGTTCATATTTCTCTAAAGTTTATAATAAATTTTATCAAGTATCAAGTTAATCAAAAATGATTAAAATAAAAATTCAATTGTCTGCCACCGGTTGGTTATTTTCCCACCATATTATCTCTTTAACACACTAAGAAAATTGTAGTAGTGTTGTAACGTAGATTTTTGTGCGATGGGAACTTGGGCTATTACAGGGGTCGTAGTGGAGTTTGATAAAAAACAAATTGGCAGATAATGACCGAAAATTTTTAAAATATGTACTTTTTAGAAAATTTATTCTAAAATTATGTATTTTTTGTGCAGTAAAATTATTTGAATAATTACTATCTACTGCCTTTATACCGCAGAATTATAAATTTACTCTATTTTTAATTTAAAAACCATTCGTATGCCTTTAAGCATTGAAAATTTCCCTATTGCAAATCATAAACTAGATAAAAGTTTAATTGCATTTTTATGCGACCGATAAAATACAAAACAACTAATAAAACATGTGCGCCACCTACTTTCACGTGATAACTTATCGGAGTGCAAACAAAAAAGTGAATGTTTTTAAAATAAAAGCGGGATTTCCTAGTATCCACGTATAAACTCGAATGCATTTATATATAGAATTCGCGTTAGTGATACATAGCGGTAGTGCTTGTTTCAATAGTTCGAATTTTAAATTACGGCGTCGTATTGTTCGTGTGTGCGAGGAGTGCTCGTTCGGTTAATAAGGACTTTTTACGTGTGAGTACGCGAGTGTTATGTGTTGTGTGGTGTAGTCTAAAAGGATTACAAACAAAAAGGATTAATACGACGAGGAAAGGTGGTGTATTTCTTTGTCGACTAACTCTCCATGTATTTATAAAGTGTAAATACATGGACCTTTAAACTCTAACACAAATTCTCTGAAAATCGCGCTTGGTTAGGCTCTTGGAAAGGGACTCGGTTAGAGTCTTGGTTAGGGATCCACTCAAACATTCAACGGTCCAATTTCGCGAACGAAATTTTATCTTACGTAGGTATAGGTATGTAATAATACAAGTTCGCAGTCAACGGAAGAATCTCCGCTGGAAATTGACGATAGAGGGAAAACGATGACAAGAAAAAAGTAGGAAATACAAAGAAAAATTTAGAAGTTTCTAACTTTTTCTTTTAGTCTGTTACAGATAAGTGGCAATCGCAGCGGCAACATTGTTAAGCTAAGCAATGTCCACTAGTCCGCATCGGTCGCACAGTAACATCTCTTAAAATTTTCGCCCCTAATTTTTGTATCATAATGTAGGTCTTGAAGAGCCATTTACAAAAATGTATAGTTTGTTGGCGATAGCTCTTGTTGTTTCACGGATAATAAGCCAAATCGAAAAAAGTTGCAATTTTTAAGGGGGGATTTCACCCTCTCAAACTGCGTAAGAGTACGAATGAAATACGGTTCTGGATTAGTGTTGACTAGTACTACAATCCTGCAAAGTTTCAATTTTTTCTGAGATTTCCACCTGCCTAACCTTTCTTGATAGGCAATTTAAATATATAATAGGTATAAGTATATATTTAAATATTTTATATATTATCATTTGCAAGTCGTAAATTATAAATGTAAGTAGATATATTAATTAATAAATACTTTGATTCTGAAATTAACTTACATGTGTACGTCAGTTAAAATTTCGGATAAGATAAAATAAATTATTGTATTTCAAAAATCTAAATTTATGAAAAGATATAAAGGAATTTGACAGGATTGAATTTATATCGCTGGTGGATATACGTTTTGATTTACATATAAATCTTTAATATTTCTTAAATAAATAATTTCATCGTTGTATTTTCGATACGTATTAGGTATCTACTAATAATGTATCGGTAGGTAATGTTATAGATTTCGTTTACAATTACTTGCAATAATGAATAAAAATTTCGTGTCGGAAAACGTAGGCAGCTTAAATTTATTTTGAAATAGTTATACATACATACCTCCGTGCATGCATACGTATCTAATTATTATTCAATTGGTTGTGCAACTTCATGTCCAAACTCATAAATTTAAAATTGCGATCTTGCTTTTTAAACTTTTTTAAGTTGCATATTTTTCGTATTTGGAGCTTTTATTATATTAATGTTATTATTAGTCGTTTTTGTAAAAATTGTTTTTTGTCCTGTTACACAATTAAATCAATTTATCACGATAAAACCCATTTTTAAGGTTGCAATAACTTAAATAGCGCAATCAATCAAACCTTTATAAAAACTGAGATAGCCTTCCACCACTGGTTGCCGGTTATAAAAAGAGAAATCGTGTTCGGCGGCATGTTGAGGGTGTTAGAGGGTTTCATGGCTAGCTCGGATGTCCGTACTGATTTACGAGTGGTCAAGAAGAGTAGTTTGGCCTCGCCCTTCCTTCCCGCAACGCCGGTTTTATGAAATATTATTAATTACGACAATACATTTTTAGGTTCGCCATAAATTTACTAAACGATTTCTCAAAGAAATTTCAATTTTAATAAAATCGCACAATGCATTTCCAACAATAGATTTAAATTTTGAATAGGTATGTGATGTAATAAAAAAATATATATTTTACAGTAAAATGTTTGAAAAAATGTAAAGAAGACGCATTAGTCGAACTAAAAATTTCAATTCTTTAAATATTATCCACTTCTATGTGTTTGTTTTTTTTTTAAATACCTATGTGCAATTTTAACGTGTACCGATAATTTTCCATTATTTTGACTCGCTCGAAAAAATTTGAGAAATTGGAGTGTTAAACTGCCAAATATTCCTATCTACTGGTGTGAAAAATCGACCATTATTTTTTATAAATGAAATGGCGTATAAAAATTTGGCTTTATCTGTAGAACATTTAACAAATTAAGTACCCATTACCTAAATTGTGAAATTTTAGTTTGACTAGGTACATTTGGAAGTAAAAGTAAAAGCAAATTATTTTATATAGGTAGGTACTTACTTTTGTATACACGCAGTCGATTTTTTATTATTAAAAATTAGGGTCAATTCGTTGCCAAAATGGGCATTTTTTTAAAATTTAACTACTTATTTTATTTCTTAGGATTTTTGAAAGCTAATAATAATTTTAATTATTGTTTATAATTATCGTTTTTAAACGACATAATTGTGGCGTCGTGTATGTTATTAAAACAAAATAAATTAAAATGACATAAATCAGTTCTCAGAATTCAATTCTTTAAATTCAAACAATTTTTTATACGCGTGGGCGTGGCAGTACGCGGAGCAGTTTACACTGGCAAAAAAAGATTCCGCCTTCGGTATAACCTAAACGACAGTTTAGGTCGTGGATCTGTCAGACGTGAATTCCAATCTACAACGAAATGCGCCTTTTGCGGCGTTTTGTGAAATGTTTTTTATGAAACAAAGCACAACTACTACAACACGACCTCCACAAAAGTACTCCAAAGAAGTACTTTTCGTCTGGAATTGAATAAAGTAACGTTTTTCAAACTAAAATGTATGTAAAAAGTATGACTTTTCGATTTTCAATGGTGTAAATTAGTTTTGCACCGTGCATAACGGGTGGCCACTGCAACCAATGAAATGAAAAGGCGCACAATCCTCACTTTACCTACCACCGCAATCTTTCGTCGGACAGACTATAGGCGCCATCATTTTATGTAGGTTTTGTTAAGAAAGAATTTCTGTTTAGAAATGAGCTTTGAAATTTTTTACGATAATTTTCTTAACAAAGTAGGACCGCAGTAGTAACACAGGACCGTTTTATGCATACATTATTTTCAACGATTTCTATGTATAGGTGATCGTTCTCACAAGCACAAAAATGAATTATAGAAACATGCAAATATCGATGCCGTACAGAGAACGATGAATTATTCATTTAATTCATTTGAAAATGAAGGAATTTACGATTTACTAAAATATAACAGCGTTCTTAAGGATTCACTTCCTAATAAAGAATTTGTGTTTTGAAATTTAATAAGTTGCACTTTCTGCAGTCTCCCATTTATTTAAAATGTAATTTCATTAATGTTAATCATTTTATTCTTAATTAAAAAATCATTAACAACTCATTATTTTCGCGTGATCTGTAGATTCAAGTAATAAAGTGTAAGGTAATAAATTTGTAATTTCGAGTCTAACATTGTTTTTTAGTTAATCAATAATGATTTCATTAATGATTTCGAATTCGAATTTTGAAGGATGAGTGGCCGACTTTTTCGTGTCTAAATATTAAAGCTATTAGTTCGAAACTATTTTAATGCTGATGTCTTGCTGATGCTACCATTGATTTTATATTATTCATGATGTCTGCAAAAGTAACATATACTCTGAAGTTCGCCACTAAGGCGATTTTAGACTGTAAATTGAAAAGTTTAGAGCTCTTCGTTTTGTTGTCACTAGATACTACTTAAATTTTCTTTCTATTGGAATTATAGTAAATGTAAGTACGTACTTACATTGTGTTGTACGTACAACACATACACGTACTTATTTTTTTTTTAAGAAATAGAAGCTGACATTTTCGATTAAAATAATTACAAAACTTGTTATAAGTAGGTAGGTGCCTAGAAATCGACTAATTATTTTTACTATTCAATAATATTATAAGAAGCAATTCTTCGTCTTGAGATAATTTCATTGTACGTATATGGTTTTCAGCACAAAGCATTAGAGAAATCGAACTTGAAGTCAAGACCATTATTATTACTTAATATATTTGCTAATGAACAAAGCATGAAGTAAACTGTTGCTTGGTTCCTGTTTAATCAAATCAACAACAAACATCGTGTTTGGAGTACTTGCGAAGTTCTAAAGCACGTTTAGTTCAATTAACAATTACACGGTTCATTAGGTATTTTGTTAATTAATTAGAGTATAATATTGAAAGCCAGAACTAGACGATTTGCTTGAAATTATTTCAGATGATTGCCTGAATAAAACGACTTCTTATCTAACGTTTCCTTGAATATGATGTTAATTTTGTGTTTAATCGATAAGAAAGATTTTATGTCCAAAGTAATTTAACTTTTATAACAGTACAATTTAATTTACCTGCTTCTTATCTTAACATCAAATAATCATTAAACATTTTATGTTTAGTTATTAGCATACAGACTGTGAGGTATTTTAAACAATACCGGTCTATTTTATGTACGTATTCGTACCTTACTAGTCAAATAATAATATTATTTTAATATAAATTCAAGCTTCTCTACATATTTGAACAAGGCATTGTTTGGAATATTCACCAAACCTTATCTCCACCAGAAATTCATCAGAGACATTCTCTACACTTATACGCAAATAAGAGATACTGTAGGTACCTATTTATTGATTTCACGTGAATGTCAAAAGAACGTTTATATAAACTATTATTTTTCTTAAAACAATTTAGTAGGCACTTAAGCAGGTAATTTATGTTTTATGAGCTTATTTTACATACCTAAATTGTGTTAGTTTTGTTTAATTTAAAAATTAAAAGCTTAGAACTGCGATTATGTCGAAAAATTTTGAATCACACTTTGTATATTAATTGCTTAGTGGTAAATAATATAGGTATAACCGCGTAATATTACAACTACTCACTCATAAATCGCATAAAAGTTTGGTTATTTTAACGTAACGTTAACAGTTTGTATTTGTCTACCTACTTAAAAGTCTATTTAATGCTTATTTTAATATATTAAAAATAAATATTTTGTATGTATCTTATTTACGGATACAGGTATAGGTAATTTTACTTTATGAATGAATAGTACTTAGAAAAGTTTAGGTAACAACTCTTAAATCATAGCGTTTATTATAATTTATTCATATTTTAAAGTGTAGACGATTTAAAAAAAAATATGTTGTCAATTATGAATCACATACTCGAATCCCGACGATCACGGTAAATCTTTTCAAAGTAGAGAAAGTCGAAGTGAACATTTTTAGAGTCGGTGTTGGAAATAAAAGTTTTCTCGATTTTCATCGGGGCCTTCGAGATTTTAGGAGAATTCCTAGCATCTATAAATAAATAACTTTTCAGTGTTTCTTTCTAAATTTTTTGTTGTTACGTTCTTCCAATCACACGTTTAAAATATCACGCGTATAGTTGATAAATTGCAATTTACGTGTGGGTTTCTACTTACTTGTAATTTAGCTGATACTGTATCATCGCCATCTGTATAGATAGAACTGTACTCGAGTTTCAGTACGCCTACAGGCTTTAACTTTTGCTGGGGTAGAATTCGGGACGTAAAGTACTGAAAATACAGAACAAGCTTCAAACTGTTATAAAGTTGTAAATCAATTTTAATTTTTTATAAATTGCAAAATTACTTTTGCGTTTCAACGTTATAAAACAGATAAGTTTGTATCTACTAACAATATTGTAATTATGCATTATACTTATCAGAAGTTAAACGTCGGCGTCGTGTTAAAGTAAAACATTTTTCTCGCCTCATACTCAAATTGAATCACTGCAGTTTGTATCCATGGTTTATTGATTTTCTTAAACAAGATAGAACTACCCGATTATCAACTAAATAAATATAAGTAAATTGGCATTATTTTCGACGTGGAGACGTAAAAAAGTAAAGACAATTTTTTGAAAATATATTTTACTATGGATTGATTTATTGATGGACGAATTGTAAACGAGTTCGGCTAATTTTCACATACATAAAACCACGTGAAATAGTGAAAAACAAAGATCTCATTATTCTATTATATAAGTACATTTAATCCGTTTGTTAAATACCTAATGTATCCACGTAGTTAAATCTTATGTTAGATAGTTTAACTTAACAACAGTATAATTACTGAAGGTGTATAAAAAGAAATGCGTTTTGGGTATCTAACGATACCTATGATCTAAAAATAGTATCTATTGATAACTAATTGCTTTTAATGGATTAAAACTTGCATAATACATTAAATTCATTCGACGGAAATATATCTTTTTATAGTGCGAAAAAAACTTTTAAATTGGGCTTCTTTAGGTTTTAGTTTATAAACAGCGACTACGTCTGACTTTATACTTCATCGTCTTATTGTATAAGTGTTAGTTAAAGTTAGTAGAAGCTGAATTCTAAATGAAGAACGATAGAAAGCTACGAAAACTTTAAAACTTGAACTGACAAATGTGACCTCAATTTATAAGACGAGCATTAATCAAATTTTGGATTAGTGAAACTGTTAACACAAGTATACTTGATTTTAATACTGATTAATTATTTTAAAATTAGCTATAGATAATATTTTTGTATTACTATTAAACTCTTATGCAATTAACGATCCAGTTATTAAAGTGTTTATATTATTTTTCAGCGCGTATTCGGAGTTCGTTGTAAAGTGCGGGAGTGTTGCGTTCGTTACAAGCGCGAATGATTGCAACTTACAATTAGATATGGATAGATATGATGGATACGATATGGATGATTGATCGACGACATCAACACAAGGATATTTATAGTTTTATTTAAATTACAAAAATTTAATTTGAATCCACTATTATAACAAATCAATAAAATCATATAGTGAAACATTAAACAAAGACATTTTTAAGAATCTGAATGATTCGATAGGTATTTGAATATAAAGATTAAATTTTATGATTATTTATACTTTTTAGTTAAAATTTAATGGTTTGGGTACAGTGTGGTTAACAGTAGGTAAATAATATTGGTTAGTACTAATAGTAGCTGTATCACATTTGGATGCCGAAATTGATTAATAAAATGTAAATTTACAATAGCACAATTTTCTCTTACAATATTTCTATTCAGTCAATGTATATCAGGTGTCAACGAAATCACTAGGCAGCCTTTATTTTCGACGATGAAAACGGTATCAGTCTGAATTTTTGTGTGAGTAATATAAGTACTTGGGTACTATATTTTGATTATTGGAGAACTGCAATTACACTTCCAGTTATGCTGGAAATGACATCAACATTCGATTTTTAAATGGAACACCCTATATATTTTGGGTTTTTTGGAATCCTCTTTCGATTTTTAATACAACTGTATCATTTTGAAAAGTTTTTATAGTCTACTTGATCTTTTTTAGACAATTTTATTTGTGCATATAGAATGCCACGGTAGTACCGAAAGCAATCTAACTAACCTAAGGAAAAACAGAAACATTATAAAAACGCATTTTTTTGTAATATTTTTATTAAATATTATTTTAATTTTCAAAGTTGAACAAATCAGTTTTTTCGAAATACTCACATGGCAACTTAAAATGGCACCGTTTTAATGTTTATTAAACGATATACTTGAAATCGAAATCGAATGAAAAATAGTCGTTCTACATCGACTTCTTGTCGTAAGAAATCTTATAACAAGATCTTTGTCAATCTTGTTTATTAATTAAACATCTATTAATTCCAAGAGTGTCGTGGATAAAACTGATTCGTTTAACTTCGAATGCATACATCTCTGAAACTGCTACAAAAATGTAGACAAGTAGACTGTAAAAACTTTTCAAAATGATGTAATTGTATTAAAAATCGAAAGTTGAGGTCATTTCGAGCGTAACCGGAAATGGAATAATAGTTCTTCAACAATCAAAACGTAACATCATATGGTGCTATATTCCGCATTAAAAAATTTAAACCGATACTTTTTTCACCGTCGAAAATAAAGACTGTTTGATGATTTCGTCGACACGCTGTATTTATTAGTGGGTATAGGTGTACCTACAATAAAATTACAGTGGTTAACAAGAAAAAGCACCAGAGAAAGTTCCTAGAAACATAACTTTTATGTAACTTTGAAAATCCGACAAAAACATGCCTTTCGTGTGTGAAAAGTTTTCGTTAGTGAATCGATATTTTTTGCAAAGATGTTTCGATTAATTAAATTTAATTAGGTAATTAAGTAAAAAACAAGAACTTGTTTGCTTAGACATTAGAAGCGAGGGGCAAACCGCATGGGGGAAGTACACCTAAGTAAGTACATGCGACAAAGTGTAAGGAAAGCGCGAGAAAGTATTTATTAAAATGGGAATTAGTGTACATTAATTTGCTGCAAAACGGTTTTCCCTTCGATTAGAAGAAGCATACCCTAGCGACCCTATTTAATAATTACATTCGTACGTGATATGTACACGTACGTAAGTAAATACAAAAATACTATCGACATATTTATCGTACAGTTAGTTATTAAAGTTATCGATAAGCAAGCATTATTTTAATAGATAATACTCGTATCACGAAGGGGCGTATCTGTATTACGATTGTGCGGTAGGTACGTTCGTACATGATAAAAGGGATGATATATTTATTTATTTTTTTTTAAACGTTAAAATACAATGGAGACCGTAAAATGCCGCAAATAATTAAATTTTATATTAATTCAAATATAATATTAATCTAATTTAAATAATTTAGGTAATTTGTTAACGAAATGATATAATGAATAACCAAATATTTGTATTGTAGGGAAATATTTTTGGAACTACGTAAATATAGGTTTTTTTACATTTTTTGAGCCTTCAGTCGCCAATCGATTGTCATAAATGTCGCAACGCCAACGTAGTAAATGAAACTAATAAAATCATCAATCAAAAGTGATAGGTCTACCTACGCGGGAAAGCTTTAATTTATAGTTTTTAAACGAATTAATAGCCAACGTAAAGCTTGCAATTTCGGCAGGAATCTATACATTAATTTGGGTTACATAAAAATGGCCTTTTTATACGACATCTGTTTAATTTGTAGTTAAAGTAAACTACGCCGTAATTTAATCTAGTTTTTCAAACCGATTTCTAATAAGGATAATTGATGAAGGAACCTGATAACGTCTTAGGAAGTGTTATTAATGAGAAACGGTTTAATCCTCGGTTATATAGCGGATGGTAGTAGTAGGAGTCAAGAAAATTTATCCGAACGCAAGTGTAGTGAAGGGATTTGACCTATTTCCTATATAGGGAACTTTTTTTTTGAAAATACGCGATATCGAGTACCAAAGTTGTTGTTTTTTTTTTAGGTACTTACCTAATATAATAACTTATAAGTGTTTAAATAAATAATGGGCGAAACCTTTCAGAAAATACTTCTTTAACTGATCCCGAACAAAACCTTTTCCGAGGAAAGCTTTAAATTACATTCTGATAGGCAACGAAATCATGATAATTCAGGAGAAATATATGCCGATAATTTGATTTATATTGTTTGATTCGTGATTAATTGTAGCGAAATTGAATTCTCGAATTTCTTCTCTTAAAGAATTATGTTCCGAGATGATTTTCGAAGTGCAGTTTAATAAAAATTTGAATTATTATTTGAAACGAATTTAAAATTTATCAGTTTCGTGCATATTTTGTTGACGGTACATACAAGCTACATACTGTTAAAATCGCATTAGTTGATTAAATTTAATTTACTAATGTTTGCTTGAATGTGCGTTAAATCTATTGTAGGTAGGTATATATGTTAAAATGGGTAAGTTAAATGTATTAGGTGCCTACTAAAATGATATTAACTTAAAAATTTTACTGTTAGTATAATGAATAGGTAAGAATTTCCAAGAAGATTACAAGACATTAATAAAATTATAAAAATAGGACACTTTATTTGCGTATGTAGCGTATGACTATTTCAATAATAATTATATGATATTGTGCGGAAATCGACATAAAATATACGTATAGGTACGATTACACATATTAAATATGCATATATCTAACCTACATAATACAGCTACACTTGTTAATTTTTTTAATTTTTAACAATTTCAATTTATAATTGAATATATTTTCAACCTTTTCACTAATAGAGTTTATGTTATAATTTTATTGGTAGGTACAATTGTTATAAGAATGCAAAGTACTTACTGTAGTACTCAATTACTTACTTAACATTTTGATTAGTTTAATTTTTGAATTATGTAGGTACTTATGCTTTAATTCCTAAATGAATTAAACAAAAGCAAAGTTTTTAGTAGGTACTTAAAGTTTGAATTTTATCTTACAAATGTAACATTTTTATAAACGGTTTTCGGTCGATTGAGTAAATTTGATCACTGTCCCCGATTTTCTCGTATATTTAATGTCACAAATCCTAAATTTAGAAACTAAACAATATAAAATGCTAATTAGGAAGGTTTCCAGCAATTTCAAAAGAAAGCACTTGAAGAATTTTAAAAGTTATGTCTTCTCGGATTTCATCTTGGCAAGAATACAAAGGAAACAGTTAAACATAAAATCAATTTACTCGGATATTCTTGTCAGAGTTGATTTTTTATGCTTGAAAAGTTTTCATCGAGATAAAAGAACAATAAGAAAAGTATTATTGACTATTATACGGTGACCATTGCCAACATAAATACATAAAGAAGTAGTACACATGCACAAATTGATAACTCGAGAAAATATGTCGATAGCCATCTTTTGTGTTGGAAATTGATAAAGGCGGAACAGACTCGTATCGTTTGTAACATAAAATTTATAGAATGTAATTCTTTTGTGTTTCGAAATTTCATACGTGGTGGCTCTTGAAGAATAATGAAAAAATATTAGCTCTCTCTACAGTTAATAAATTATACGCCTTTGTTCCTACTTCATTATATATCGGGCTTATTTATCAATTGAACAACGAAAAAAAAAACTGAGATAAATATAATTTTAATTCAAACACCGGCAACTAACGGGAAATACTAATTTTCTTGGAACTATTGTCTCTTAGGTGTAAAGTACAAAAATGCATGCCCTATCGGCTTCATAACAAGGTATAGAATAACCCAAAGATTCCAACCCTTGTGATTTGATCTTTAATTAGTCCCTGAGGTCTCCTGATCGTCCCTGCTCGAGGGAGAAGGATCAAATTACCACACCTTATTGATTCTGATACTACCGGAACATTGCCGATATTATCACATGAAAATATTGCATCTCTATAAGGAGACGTTATCGTAGGTAAAATTTATACTAAATTGGCATGATTTGGTTGCATCCTACGGCTAAAACTCTATCGCGGCTTACCGAAAATTGGTATTGTATTATAAATGACACAGATTGTACTTACTTTTAATTTCCACAGGGAAATTGGAAATACGGCTTAAAAACGCGACGAGTACAATGATTGCAAATAGCATTTAAAAAAATTAGTTTCCATTATTGTTTGATATGTTTTTTTAAAAACTCTCGCGTTTTATTTAATAAAATAATTTAATTGATATCCTGTTGTCAATTGATCAGGTAGATGCAATTTTAAAATTAAAATTTTGATAGATTTTATTCGAAATACCTATCTGGTTAGATTAGATATAATTATATTGGAATAAATCATTTACTATATACACTTTATCCAAACCTATGTGCAATTCACGTCATCAGTAAAAAGTTACTAAATTGTTTATTTGTAATTCGGTTTAAAGTTTGGAAAATGACACATTCTATAGATGATTTATTTGCATACCTACTAATTGGTATAAAGAAATATTACAATTTATTAGAACTGTAAAAATACGAGGTCATCATCTAGTAACCTTTTATTGATGCCGTGAATCGCTTATGCGTTTGGTTAGACCATAAGTATATATTTTTATAATATACTTGATTAAATTGACTAATCTAACGTTTTTTCTTGGAGTGTTATAACGAAGTGGTTCTTTAACGAACGTTCTTTGAGCTGTATTTAGAGCATTTTATCGGGGTCGTTTTATATAATGAATTATAATTCGGGACTGGCTCCACGAAAAAATAACGTTATATACGGACTAGTGCTATAAACGGGAACGTTAAAACGAAGTTTTACTCTACCGGTAACAAACTATCCCAATAAAGTAATTCTATTTAAGTACTTTTATTCGAACATTTCTGCCGTGACTTCTTTTTCATATAACCAACATATTTAGTAATTACAATAAGTTATTGATAGAGTATAAGTAGATAGGTACTTTACTGTATTAATGAATATCTACTTGCCGTTAAATGAATTATAAAAGGGATTTTGACAAAAAAAAATAAAAAAATAACCAGTAACTAAATAAAGTTCGGAAATGCTCGGTAAATACATAACATTGTAGACATTGTACTGAAAACCTTTTCCTACCTTTAAATTTATGTACAAAAGATGACCCGATTAACAGGGTCTATCCACAATTTATGAACCTTCTCTTTAATTTGTCCTTTATTTATTTATCTCATTTCGGTTTTCCTCGCGAGACCGACAAGAAAGTAACAAAATTATACGTTGAAACCTGATTGTTTTCGTCAAGATTAATGTTCAATCATTATTTAATCTAAGTTTAATTACCATGGGAACAATTCGTATCGAAAATGGTCTCTCTATAGAGCATCTAAACTTGAATGAAATAATCTAACGTTAATCTTCACATGACAACCGACACGAAATGTATGAACTTTGTTATTAGGCTTTGTTCTAAACTCCAAATGTAGGATGCAACAATTAAAACTTTTAAATTTATTGTGTGATATTTAATTTTATGCGATTACATTCCTTATAACAATTTTGATCTGATTTTTCTTTAAATTTTTTTAAATATAAGTATCTGTCTTTGCTGTTTTATTTACGGTAAAATAATTTTAAAATAAACATGACTTAAAATACGTAGGTATTGTACCTAATTTACCTAAATATTTTATTGCAAATTGAGAAAATATAAAAGGAAAATAACTGACGTCTCTTAAGAATAACATCACTAAATACATTTATTTGTACATACAGCTTTTTTTTTTGGTTTTGCAGCATTACATATTAAGTTGAGGTTTGTTTATAGTCGAGTGTCGTTATAGGTAATACATGAATAGCGAAAAATCTCGGAATCAAGTTATACTGAAATAATTTTCATCAAACTGGTTTCTTTAAGTTTGTTTTAAAAATTACCGCTATTTCTAAAATTCAAAAGTTTTTCGATAAGGAGTGAAAATATTAAAAAAATATATATTGAAATGTAGTTATTTCTACAACTTGCAAAAGACTCTTCTTCTCCAGGTTAATAATTCTTCGTTATCTACCTCGATTTCCACCGCTACACGTCCTTTTTCATTCGCTCCTTAACACTCACTCCCACTATTCCGTCCCGCACAAACCATCCCCACTACCTCACTCTTAATCCACTACAAACTATAATCAAGCAAAGGATTCTTATGGTCTTCAAGATTACTGATTATGAATTTATAGTTAAAAAATCAAAATTAAAAATGTTTGATGCACAATGACGAATGTAACGTCACTAAATATGTGGGTATAACTCGGTTAAATATTAAATTTCAAAATTAAGGAAGTGCCAAAATGGAAAAAAGGGAAATTTCTTTAGTAGGAAAATATTTATTTACAAAAAAATCACGTACAAAATTATAAACAAACAAATTGTTACACCTACAAAAAATTATAAATAAGTAACAATAATAAAAATAATATTTCTTGGAATTAAAATTAATTTTTTTCATTTTCGTCTTTCTCGAATTCATTATTTAATATCACTGCTTATTTAAAAAAAATGACTTATTTCTCAACTTTGGGGGTGAATATCCCGGCAGGGATGCATCGTAGAAAACAATTTATAGGAACTTATAGTATTATTTTCACGTGATCCATACGCTCTCGTGAGATTTCCTATTATTTGCTGGACTTCCTGCATAATACTTTATGGTAGACGATATTCTGATTTAAAAAAAAATTTAACCAGACATATTAACTTTGCTTACAGTTGAATATGCAACTGAAACTTTTTACTGCAGTTTATTCTCGTATAGCACTTGTTAAATTTTTAGCAGGTCGCCCACTCGAGTTATTTATCCCTAAAGTTAAAAAAAAATACGAAAAATTGCATATTTGTGGGTTTATTTATAGTTCTGCACTCGAAGAGGACAGAATCAGAGCTCTATTGTTTATTTTCATAAACTACCCTAACATAACTATTTTTTAAAAAAATATTGATGGTTGATGGTTTAATCCTTTCCTAAAAATCACCCTTCTGAAGTTTGAATTTTTTGTAATCGCAAATGTCAAGTTTAGCATGAAATTTCGAGCATACAGAAATAAGATACGAAAAATAACAGAAATATAGTATGATATAATATACCAAAAATAATAGTTTTAATTTCAGAGCTGTGCGATAAACCATAACTGAAATACGGCGTGTTCTGCAAACCTTTGGCGCATGGTATGAAACAAAAACCACAGCCATTTTTAAACAAGTTAAGATAGAATTAAAATATTTTGGTTTTAAACTACTAACATATAGGGATCATTGCCAGCAAATTTATATATATATATATATATATATATATATATCTTTTTTCGCAATCAGTCTGGGCCATTTGGGGTGGATTGACGTTTAAATGATTACTCACCAAAAGTGGCAATTTTTAAAAAGTAAACACAATAGTTCTTACTATTAGAAACACAATTAAACACGTTTTATAAAAATCCATTAAGTACAACTGGGTTCCGAGGTAAAAACCTTACTGCACTGGACTATTATTGGCCGTGTATATTGATGACAAATTATAGATTTGAAAATGATCGCCGATTATAAAATTGAAATATTTTTAAAATTAAAATTTGTTTAGTTCATTAAAAAAAACAGATTATCTTCTTGTTTGTTGTTATAAAGACCTAAAAGTATTTAGTTTCAATAAATATTATTTGTATTTAAGTCATATACCGACATAAAATAGTTATGCAAGATATTTCCATTTATGAAAGAGAGCAATAAAAAGAAAATTGTCAATTGTGTGGTTTAACTTACATACATAAAAATATTTTATGCGTAATAGATGCTTATTAAAGTGGGTAGGTAGTTAGAAAATATATTAATTTTACGTTGAAATAACTTGATTTTATAGTAAAAATATTTATAGGTTATTTCGTTTGTTTATTAATGTTCTTTGATGGTTTATTCAAATTTTACTCCTATTAGAAGCGTTTCCATTAATATCGTAGCAAAGGAAATTAGAAAGTCTTAACGATCAACTTCTACTTTATACGTTTTAAATAATTTTGTAAGGGTTTTCTTAAATATTTACGATACTTTAATGCACCTTATAGTAGAACGTTTTCTTAATTTACATTTATATTGAATAATAAATATGGATAAGGGTAGGTATTTACATTATTCGAAACAAAATCAACTTCAATAAATTAAGTTGCATTAAAAATAAAATGTATTTAACAAATATCGATTAAATAAAACGAATTTACAGAAATAACACGTTTTATACTAATGCTTTATTTATTATTAAAGTTTATTTTGTCTAATTTATTGTTTGATATCTGAAATGATTAAATTACGCAATTTTCCTGTCAGTTAATGGTGGTCGATAAAATGAATTTATATTAAGTAAATAGTTATAAGGTGTCAAGTTAATGTGGTTGTGTGTGCTCTCTTTTGAAAAATTTACTATTTATTTATCTCGCTAAGAAAACGATTTCTTAGTGAAAATGACATTATATTATAATGGCCAGCAAAATATGTAAGAATTAAGTACGAAAATAATTACATTTTTCTATCACTAGTTCGAAAACAGAGCTTTCGCCGCAGCGAGCGCGTTCGGTAAAAACGGTTTCTGGACGTGTGATACGCTATATTGTTTGTGTCGAACTATTTTAATATAACTAATAATGATATCAGTTACTCACACATCTCTACATTTGGGAATCATTGTTGTATTATAAATATACAATAACGGCTTTATTATGAAATTAAATACGGCGCAATTTCGCTAATCCGAACTAATTAATGCAAGGCCCATTTCGCAATACCGAAAAGTCCGGTCTACCGGAAGTTGGTTTAATAATCGGCAAGATAACACGAAGAATATTAAATAATTATGATTGATCACATAAAATACATTATACACTGTAGTTTTCATTTGTAAAACAAATACAATTTTAACATTTTGTTGTCGGGCTGAAAAAACGCGAGTAAAAAATTAAGTAAGATCAGCGATCAAGCATCAGCGACAAGAAAATTTTTCGACGAGCGACCGCGAAGCGACGAAACAATCAACAATTTACAAACAACTCGCATTTTATGGATGCGATTGTTGCTATTTTATTTAAAACACGGTGTCCTCGATCGCCTGCGACAACTAGCAAATGTATTTTTACGTGTCCAGACATCAATACAATTTTTATTATAATATTGGTCATCTTCTAAATTTCATTATTTTTTTTAATTTCTCATAATTGAGTAATTGCTTTTCGAATCCATTATTGGTTATCATTTCCGTCCGGAAATTTTGCGTTTTTGCATTACAGTCCAGTAATATTTAGCATTCGTCTGCGGAAAAATTATTACATCGGCTGGATTTTTGCATACAGTTAGATATTGGCGTTTAAAACGATATTCCAAAAGTCCCCATAGACGTCGTGTGAGCAAAATTTTGTACAGAGGATTGAAGTGGGCGACAAAGTGTTTTTTTTTTGTAAATATCTGTAAATAATGATTTCTCTGCAATTTTTCTGTAGCTTATAAAATTTTCTACAGAATAGGTTAAATAAGACTTTGACAAATGTCAGCCAATTGTTTGTTTGTGTCTGTGTGATTTTTTGTAGAGAAACAAAAGTTTTAAAGTCTTATGTAAACAATTTTGCACAAGTGGTATCGATGGAGACTTTCGAGATATTGTTTAAAATGCCAATTTAGCCGTACAAAAATAGAAAAATCCAGCCGGGTGGGAATTTTTCGCAGATCTTTTATTATTTTGATTAATCATGATATGCAGACACAGTAAGTACCTACCTAAGATATCAAAGACGAATTTTTCATTACCTGCACAAATTTTACACTTTCACGAACAGACAAATTAAAAATGAGATTTTTGTATTTATAAAATAGTGATGTCAATACTACCAATAGTTAGTTATGAAAAACGCAAGTTTAAGTGATAATTTTTTCGGCCTAGTGCGTTAATGGTCTTGTTTTCGGACGGTACATACTATAGTAATGGACGTTATGCCGGACGTAGGCGCGAAAACAAATGTTATGTTTAAAATAAATGAATAAATAACAAATTTTATACGTATTATCTACTAATTTTATATTCATTAAATCGATGGATTTTAATTGAATGTACATTGATAATTGATGTTATGGAAGGGTGCGTCATGCTACGCCGAAATAAATATTTATCATAGCTAGTATGTACGTATATTAGTAAAACATGGCCGGTATGTTAAATTCTTGAAATGATAATGTTCGAATTATTATTTTTTGCATTTTGTAATTTGTAATTTTTAAAATCATTTTTTTTTAACTTCTTTAAAATCCGCGACTTATCACTTAACTTCGGACTATACGTACAAGATGCACTTCGAATTTTGGGTCGATTATTTAAAATTAAAATACGTGTTTATTTTTTCGAAAATACGGCATCGGTTTATTACATACCTGCTACTTATTTGTATGATTGTCACCTAGGTACCTATATAGAATTTTATTTCTCTCTCTCTATCTATCTGGTAATAATAAAGTGTCGTTATCATAATTATTATTTCATTGTTGATATGAGAAGATTTTTACTTAAAAATATGATCTATGCGTACTACAACTTGGCAAGAAAGTTTGTAACGTTTTATATTGTTTCTTTGTGTTTGTGTATAGTAAAACTTTAAAATGTCTTCTAAGATGCAGGCTCGTTCCGAACTTGGAGTTTCAGAATTTATTTACTAGATTAATTCTTCGTAATTTCTTTCTTTCATTGTCATTACAATACTCCTATTAAATTTTCAATAAAGTCTTAATGTTACTATTTAGTACAAAATTATATATATATATATATTTGGTAATATTACTAGAATATTGCCTTATACTGTGGTTTTATTGAGTTGCCCGCGTTTTGTGCACGCTAGCCATCCATTATTTTTATAACGATCAATATAAACTCTACGTTGAATTTTTGATACACAGAAGGTGTTGGAAACGCGTTGATTTATTTTTATTTTCTTCCCGCATTGAGAACACTGCGCAATCACAGTTGCAATAAATTACATTTCTAGTTACATTAGAGTTGCACACAACGGAAATTACAAATCTTTGTTGCAATAAAGGCGACGTAATTGAAAGTAGTCGTTAAGAGTATTTAACGCTTTGAAACGGCGATTATTTTGTTACATACCAACAAATAACTGAAATTTCGTACGGTTGTATTTTAAAAGCTTTTTAGGTGATAACATTAAAATCTCCATTTATCTGATTGAGAAATTAAATCGCATTAAACAGTTAATGACAACAATTACTTTTTTTATTAGATAGACAATGAATACTTCCACAATATGTTTGTTAGACGTACCATTTACATAAACTATAATTTGATAGGTACCTAATGCTTTTATTAAACAAAACAAATTATCTTAAAATAACACCATAGAAAGTCTCGGTAATTATAATATTTGTAAATTAACGTTTAACTGGCCATGACAATTATGGCGGAACATATTTTATTCGAATTATTTTTAAGAGTTTTTTTTTAATACGTTAATAACCTGAACAACGAAAAATATTATACTGGCCCTGCACATTATGTGAATGACAAGAATGAATAATTGTTGCCGTTATTCATAATTAAGGCTGTTACTGCAAACACCTGTGAACAATTACTACACTTAACTTACACATTATGCTTGTTAACTGCGGTGATATAGTAAACATATTTATTTAGGTTTACACTCTTGTTAGTTACATGTCTTTAAACTAGGTAATAAGTTTATAGTCACGTACTCGAAATCTGTAATAATTAAGAGGTTTATTTCGTAACATCTGTTATTTTTAAAGGCCCGTTAAAAAACTAACAACCAATAGCAATCTAGATTTTCATACGTTTTCGTGGTGGCAGGGCGCTAAAATTAACGGATTTTTACAGTATAGACTCCCAAATTATATTTGCTTAAAAATATTAATTTTATATTTCGTCCGAGATAAATAAGCTGTAAAGGATAAATTGTATAGTAGGGGTAAGATTTCAAAAGTAAGTCGTAAATTAAATAGAGTTAACTTTTACTATTCTTTGATTTGATTATCGAACAAAACCAATTTTGACACGAAAGTATCTACAATAAAATAACAAAACTCTAAAGTTTTGTACGAACACTTCACTTAAATTATAAGCGCTCAACTTTATCGTTTTTTAGATTTTTATTTCGTTAGTTTATGAAACTTTCTTTAGGCAATACCGTGATACCTACGCGTTTTTTTTTTATTTACAAGTCTTTATTTAAGCATCAACTTAATTTATTTAAAAAAAGTTCCTTAGAAAGTAGGTGATTTATTTGAGTATGGTTCAATTAGATCTTTTATTTCGTTTCTTTCTTTCACGTTTTTGTGTAAGTGTCTTCAAAATTGATGAAACTACGATATGGTAGGTTGACTTCTTTGAACAGTAAAGCAGAAAGTGTTGCTCTCTTGAAAAGAAGTATGGAGTTACCGCTTTAGCCTAAAGCGATTTCAGAAGATTTGAGAGCTAAAGGAAGGAGATTTACTTGCTAACGGATGGTGTAACATCGTAAAATAAGATGAAACTAAACAAGAGAATGGTTTCGTTTTTTTTTTTTAGTTAAACAAAAATTATACATAAACTCAATTCGTCGCTATATCGTATCTCGACTTTTAAGCTTCGCAAATGAATTTATATATCTATTTACAAGGAAAATCTCCGCCGTAACAGAAACTCGGCGTTTTCAAACTCATAACGAAGTCAGGTTTTGTTTCGTAAAACACCTTCTTGTTCCACCCTTGCTGCTTTCATTTATAACATTAGTTTCTGACCTTTCATGAAATAGTGTGTTAGAGTGGTATGGGTGCACTTACAACTTTGCCGAGTTTGGCTGCTGCCCAGGTACATAAATATGAAGTTCATAAAGTCCACAACGCAGAACGATGTTCTTAGTCGTGGTTTAGAAAGTAGTGAAAGACAACGTCATAATACACGTATGCGATTGTTCTTGTATAATATTTATAGATAGTATGTATACTTACTTATAACATATTATCTAGGTATTTAGTTCGTTATTGATTCGATGAAAATAAGTGTGGAAAACCTTAAATGTGAAATAAGCATTTTGTATATCAAATCGATTAGAAAACAGTTTAGTATATTATTAATTAGAGTTCGTCCGGCGTAGAAATAGGATCGAGGGGGGGGGGGGAGTTGCCAGCCGTGTACGAACTCGTCCTAGCGACCAAGGAGCGCTAAGTAGCGGCACGACACCGTGCCGTGTTTTTTCTGTTTATACAATATCATGCGCCTGCTATTAATAGGGGGTATTAATTTGTTACGTAATTAAAACAATAATTTTTTAACGTTATATTAATTATTTAGTAATTGAGGTTTTCTGTATAGTATAGTAACTATAGATTTGTTGTTAACAAATATCAGCGTGCACAATTCCATATTAATCCCGAAATATTTACATCTACATTTCCGGAAGTTATGTACGTACATATTATCTATTTTATTGGCTTCAAAATTAATAACAGAATAATAGTCACATCTACTTTTAAATTCAAAATTAATTATTGCTAATGTTATCATTAATTATGAAGCATTGTTTTTGCTAATTACGTATTCAAATTGAACGAGTATTATGTTGCAATAGAAACCTAAACAAACAGTTTGTATTTATTTTACGAAATTCAGATTTTACGTTACGGTCGATATCTAAATAAAATGCAAACAAATTATTAAAATTAATACAAACATAGTATTAGGTAACGTCGTGAATTTTACAGTAATTTTATTTGCGAATCGCAGAATAATTCCGTTTTAAAAATGCATTCACAAGTTAAATCTTCGCAAGTATATATTATTTCGCTGCTTATCTCTAAGTGCTTCGCATGCTCCACCGCGAATGCAGCTTTTTACCGTGGCTGCAGCTTAGGGGTTGTGGGAAATTGCATTGTTTTAATTCCTTGGAGCTTTTGAGGAGACACATCGAAATTTTAAAATGGCGCAATATAATTATCTTGCGGGCAATAAAATTCTATATCGTTTTTGTTCGGTTACGAAATGTAATGTGAGTTAGACGTAAGTTTATTTTTCAATTTTACGAAATGTTTGTTTACAGTTCTGCCGCAATAACTATTTATTAGATGCTTACTTTCAGATATTATGTACATATGGATATTTCAATTTATAAAAATATAATAATCATTTTGAAAAAAATTTAACATATTATGTGTGTTTCACATACTTTATATCATTGTCAGTTATTGTTTAGGTACGTGTTTATTTTCTTTGATATATATATATATATATATATATATATATATATATATATATATATATGTATAGCTTATCGTTAGTTTTACCATAATTTTTCATATAATTATTTAATTCATTTGATAGAGTAGCGATTCTACCTAATTTTTTTAATTCTATTAAGCAATTAATGCAAACATTTTTGACGCGATGCGGATTTTCTGAAACGGCAAATATGTGTTGTGAATGTGCTGAACAATTATTCAACAACCGTCTGTTTTTCACGCGAGAGAGGGATATTTAGGCAAGTTGTCCATAGATAAGGTAGCTTTGTTTAAAAATGATGTACGAGTTTGGGAGTTTATTTTACAAAGATTAAACGAAAAGTGCGCTCTACACTCTACAACACGTACGCGTAATTAACATTTAATATAAATTAGCGAATTCTGTTTATTCAAATTATATACTTAGATACTTATTTAACATTTTTATAATTGTAAAAATACTGCATTTTTATATCGTTACGCCACGCCCGAGCGAAATGAGAGAAAGTTGTTTTGGAAATCGTTGTCTAAATTTTAATTCTGAAAACAATAATAATAAGTAGATATGAATAGGATACCTCCGTTAAAAAGTTTCAACACAAAAGTAGAAGATAACATTTTGTCTGCTTTCAAGCAAATAATCTGTTTGTGTCTTTGTTTTATGCTGCTTATAGAGGTTAATTCCATACAACTTTAACGAAAAAACCAATTTAAACCGTATAATAGAAGGCAATTAGTTGGAAAAATAACTTCCAAAACAACATCCCTAAACTTTTGTATAGGTACCTACGGTTAAAATTCAAATAACGATGAGGTTGTATTTTAGTTTATATTTGGACTATATCACGATATCTTCCCTGTTTACATTTATTACGTTATTTTGTAAAAGTTAAATTGAATAGTATGCGGTATCCAAACCTCGTAGTTTTACAGTTCTAATAAATTGCAGTCTTTCTTTATACAATTTAATATACGTTCAGGTAAATCAAATCATAGATAGGATATGTCACTTTTAAAACATAGAACTGAATTACAAATAAGTACCTATATATTATATATAACGTATATCAACAATTTACTAACTTTTTATTGATTATGTGTGTTGGCAGACCGCTTGGATAGATTATAGGTATGTTCTTATTCGAAATACCTAGATGACGTGACCGAATCGGTCGTATTAATTAAGAAATTTATTAACGACCACAAATCTAAAAACAATTATTTGTTCGAATAATGTTCATAGACGTTCAATAATAATCAAGGACAATCGTAACATTAAATGCGAGACAGTTATGAATTAAAATAACCCAAGTTGGCGCAGATATCTATTCTTTCTCTCAATAAAAACCAATATCCAATGGTTTCGGTCATAAATATCAATTAAATCCTCAGTCATTTATCATAATGGGGTACTGTGCGAAGACAGTGCGCAGCCTCGTCACAACGCATCCGCTCGCAATGAATTCTAATTAGAGATGAACATGATATATTGCAAAATGATACAGCGTTAACTGTGCTGTTGTTTATTTCATTTTCTCAAGAGATTTCTGAAAACCACCGTTTCACACGTTAGTTTATGAGTTGCGGAAAAATTGTTTCCTGTAAACATTTCCTTAACTCATTTTTTTTTATCTTGACAGCGTCTGTTCTGGAAGAAGCACGTTTAATTTTAAAAATTGGCGCAGGGGTGATTTTCAACGGAATTAAAATTGCCGTGTTTAGTAAACGTGAATTGAATACACCACTAATATTAATATGTTGTACATAATATACATATATGGAGATTTTTAATTTTACATTGAAATCGATTAAGCTAAAAACAATTTTACACATACTTAACAATTATTATTATTATTATGTAGGTACAATAGTTTAGATGATTTAGTTTAGTTTCAATAGTTTTCAATTATTAGATTAATATTTAGATTGATATAGGTAAGTACCTACAATTAAATAATCGACAATCTATTGTTTTGTATTGTGCTGTTCGGTATTGCTTGAATATATTTTTTTAATTGCGTGATGCAGTAAAAGTGTCGCTAAAAAGAGAAAAGAAAGCCTCACTAAAATACATAAAACTATTTACGACCATATCCAAAAGAAATCAACTGATTTTACTGGTTTTATAGAACAATATAAAATCGAATGTAAACCAACTTTACTAAAGAACATTTTTCTTCTATATAAATATTTATAAATTTTTATCCGTGAAATGTAAATAGGGAATAAAAATATTAAATATATATGTATACAAAATATTAGAACATGATAAGTAAAATAGTACCTAAGGGTAAACATTACTTAAATGTTAACCATTTAATTTTTGAGAAATGTGTAAAAATATTTTATTCCTAATTTATTCATTTGTTAGGTATCTGTACGTGTATATGCGATGATGATTAAAAACACGTTTGCCAGTTAAATGATGCCGCCGTAAAACATTAATAATAATTATGTAGAATTAAGTGGAAAAACTATCGGTGACGAAATTTTAAGAAAATT
Organism: Rhagophthalmus giganteus; assembly: GCA_036326145.1. NCBI lineage: Eukaryota > Metazoa > Arthropoda > Insecta > Coleoptera > Rhagophthalmidae > Rhagophthalmus > Rhagophthalmus giganteus. The sequence continues at coordinate 56,083,881 of JARFJA010000001.1, forward strand.
GTGAATAGTGACATCTGGATACATAATTATTTGAAGCGCAACGTTAAGTGCTACGTTTAATTAAAACCGCAAAATGAAACAGAACTTAGTTGGTTGTGCGGTTTTCTAATTTACTGTATATAAAGGGTAGAATTAAATCTCGTAGCTTCTCGTTTCTCTATAGCCGCGAATTTTGAGGTAGTCTACAGAAAAACTAACGGTAAACTTCCGATACTTTGTAAGGCATTTCGGTTCAATTTGATGCAAAACGTAAATGGAAAATAAGACAAGATGAAAATGCGAGAGACAAGGAACGTGTGAGTGAAGCAATCACGCTTTAGGCTTGGAACATAAACGTTCCATTGCTGCTAAAATGGCAAGATAAGGGCCACGTTGAATATATACGAACTTTTCAAAAATGCACGTCTTTTTAATTCGTGTCCTTGTTCAGAGGCAATATGATGCGGATGTGAGGAAGATGGCGCACTGTGTGTTCTATTTTGTGAATCTTAGGGGTCCCAGATGTTTCCAAATGGCGCGCTCGGGGCGAGCTGCTCGATTCCATGCGTGACATAGCGTTTAAATGATACTTTTCTTTACCTTCAGAAACTTTTAGTAGCTTTTTACTTAATCATTTGCTCCATGACTATATTGCATTATTGTCTTAGAGCGGAATATTACGTGAACTGACTAAGGTTATTCTAGGTTCAGCTTTAATTACATGGTAATGAAGTGATATCCTTTCCAACTTTTAAACAAACGTGCTCTGATTTAAAACGGAAAATCGTCTCAACTGCGGGCGCATAAAAGTTTATTCTGTCATTTATAACACATTCGAAGGAAAAATAAATAGCCAGATGTCTCTTCCAAAATTAGTCAACACTTTCCTGCAATGGAAATTTCTAATGTAACCGAAATAAAGCCGAAAAATCATGAAAACTTCGGAACCCACAAGAACAAAACTGATTGTGATAAAACTTGCTATAAATATACTATAAAAAATATAGTTTAAAGTAAGTGGAATTAAAAAATTAAATTTTTATGGTATAATTTAAACAATTATTACAACAAAATACAGGATATCAAAAAATGTTATGTTAGGCTATAAAAAATGACAAAAAATTTATCGGGAACGTAAAAACCACGTCAAAATAATGCCCCAAGTTCCTATAAATGTTCTTCCTACGGCACTTTCCTGTTGAGATGTTCACTCTCAAAGTTGAAGAGCACAAATCAATTTTTTTAAATAACACGTTTATTTTTCGTTGTAATTTAGTAACTTTTGGTTTACATACGTAATAAATTAAGATCTTTAAAATGGCATAATAGGTTTATTCATATCATCTCAAGGGAACGAGGAACGCACAACCCCTAACTTACCCCTAACCCGAAAATATTTCAGACGTTTAAGCTGTTGAACGTTTAACTACATATTTTAGAATTTCCATGCTATTTAAACAAAATTGATTTTTACTTTTCAGTTTTGGGGGCGAATATTTCAACAGGAAATGGAAAAACATTTATTATAGAAATTTATGGCATTATTTTGATGTGGTTTAGACGTTTCCACGAGACATTTTTCCCATTTCCCGGATATGCTATAATTCGTGGTAATAATTGTTTAAACAATACAAATACTTGAGTACGCCAACCGAAATGTTTCTGCTTTCAAATAATGTATTATAACAAACTATTTAAAAAAAGTTTTATCAAAATCGGTTCTGTTCTTGTGGATTCCGGAGTAAAAACCTAATTTGACTCGATTAATACTGGAATTTTTTGGTTTAATTTAGTTTAATTTAATTTTAATTTAAGAAGGCCGTAAAGCTTAAAATAAATGATTTTGTTACAACCTATTACACAACTTTAACTATTAATAACTTACCCAAGCAACAATTGAATAAATTATGTTTAATATTAAAGTAAAAAATTTGAAACTTGTATTAAAGCTGTGAAAGTTCGAAAAAATGTAGGTACGATGGTTATTTGCAAATAAACTACTTTAAATGAAAAATCGTAAAGCGCCAATCGAATACAAAAAGTATTTTAAGTTTAACATAATCAATTTTAAAATTAAATTTTACTAGTAAATCAAATTCAGTTAAAAATATTTATTACGCCGTACACGCCGAGAGAAAACGTTAAGCATTCGCGATACGCTGGCGCCGGTTAAGATTTTCCAATATAAGTATATTTATAATATAAAGCGGTGAAAATCAAAATGTGTTTACTACGAAAATGGACATATTTATTTTTTCTTACTTAACAAATTTATTTTGTATGTAAGTACTAATTTAAGTAAACCAGAAGTTTTCACGAACTTTCTATATGCCTAGGTAGGGTTTTTTTTGTTTTCTCATTTTTCTATGTACCTACCTACATTTTTTAATTTGTCTATTACATAATAGACGGTTCATAAAATATCCTTTATCATCAGTTGTTAGAAAGAATTGGTTTTTTATTTTTAATCGTCATTTTATAAAATGACTAACAACGGCGTTTTCTTTACTTATGTTAGAAAATATGTCTAACCTTTCCTTATGCCAACGACTTTATTCTTGAGATGGTCCCACATAAGATATTTAATTATATCTACGATATATTCATTAAATTCTGACTTGAATATTGAATTAACTATTCATTTAATTCGATTGGCCCGATAAGCATCTACCTGCTATCGGCATTTCATATTATTATCATATTGTCTTAAATTTGCATATTTAAATATCATTGTGCAGTTACAAAAATACTCATATCTAAAATTTTAAATACAATCGTGTCAAAAACCAAAACTGTTACTTGTAACCCTTGTCAAGATGTAGAAATACCGGTAAATACCGCTACACGCCGAAACTAAAAGGAAATCCTTGCGGTGGCAGGAGCTGAAGCGAATTGATCCAACAACTAAACGAGGTTGTCCGTCTTCCAACACCGCATAATCAGACATGATAAATGTAAACGTCAGGTAAAGAATTATTAAAAAAGGAAGATTAACAATATTTCTTCAAAAATAATATTAGTGGGCGCCTATCTATTGTATAGGTAGGTACTTATTTCTCTTATAATTATTATAATATATCTGTTAACTAAAATGATCTTGAAAAATTAGTTTATTATTATTGGTAATAAATTAACGTTTTTCGTGTAAATAAGAATAATTAAAAAAAGTTGCTCTGCTTCTAGAATGGCCGTATTTAGCGAACGAGATGTACCATTTATAACCATAACTGGTAAACCTACATAATTAAAATAATTATTGAAAAATTCGATGCAAGTTTGCTTGTAATTTTTAATCGTTTTTTGGTATAAATCGTTCAAAGGTTGAGAAAAAATGGTTTATGTTGGGCAATTTGAATAAAGTTGGTGGCGTAACGAAATATTAGTTACTTATATTTTATAAGAAATATTAGGTTGTCGGATAAAAATAAAGAAAATACTTAGTTATCTATTGCAGAGTTATTACAGGTGTGAAAAATTTAGAAAAACTTTGAAATTAGAAATAATTAAGTAGGTACCTATATGATAGTTTGTTTTTTTTGTTTACCTATATATTACTGGTTATGTCATAGGTTCTTCTGTTAATAGCGCGTCCTACTGAAAAGTTCTATTATATTATAGGTCATGTATTTTTATTTCGTACGAATTACGTTAATAAAATTTATATTGGATGCATTTTGGAAATTTCAATTTTATGGCATGCGCGCTACGATATGTTATACTTAAGTAATAATGTTTTAGGTTATATCCGTACACATAAGAGATTCTTGATGAGAATCCGGAAATGTGTTCGAATGGAAATTTGATCGAACGGAAATTTATTTGAACAGGATTTGACGGCTGGACGGAAATTTATCCAATACGGTAAATTTCTGCGATATTTAACATTTATTTTACACTTACACATTAATTCTATATTAAAACGTGTATTTATTATTTATTAAATCCATTTAGATTAATTAATTTTTCAAGAATCGCATTGAAATAATGTAAATTCGACAAATTAACTAAAACGCTTTAATTTTTAATGAAACGGTACAAATAGTATTTATAAAATGATTTTACAATTTAATAGAAATATAAAAACAAATGTAGGTACTTACTTACTTAAATTAGAAACAAAAATAAATTTATTAAAAAAATATTGTATCTAAATGATATTCATAAGAAATTTAATTTATAAACCGGATATTAAGATAAAATTTATTTATTGTTAAATTTTCATTTTTAGGTAGTTCACAAGAATGGACTACTTATTCTTTACATTTTTTTTATATACAGGGTGTTTCAAAATTGCACAGCACTATTGCTAGGAATGATAGAACAGTGAAAAATAAGTAGGGTTTCCTTAATACACCTTTAATCGAAGATCGTTCGTTTTCAAGATACGGGACGTTGAAAACTGCTTTTATAAATAAATTATATAAATTTTTTATATTCCTAAGCACAATAGGTGTACAAATTTAACAATTAAATTCTTAATGTTATAAAAAATAAAGAATTAAAAATTGCTAAAAATGTGATTTTTTGGACAAACCATCGACGAACATATTTCCATAGAATTTTTTACATACTATAAACATAAAATTATATACCTGGTTATGCGTCTTCAATAGAAAAAAATTCAAAATTATGTAAAATAACATTTTTAATTCAGTTTTTATATGAAATTAATTGTTATGCTTGATTATTAACAACAGTTAAAAATTTATGATTTCATCGCCTTAACCTAAATGCATTAGTAGTTTATTTTTCTTTACAACAGTACCTATACATTTTGATCTAATTAAATAGATGAGAAGAGGTCGAAATCTGATTTTGTTAAAAACTCTAAAAGCGTCAATAGCCTCCGGCTTCATTTTGAAGTTAGATTAGGGGTAGAAAAATTGTCATGCCGACTTGAAAAATGTCTCCTTATCAATTTATATTTGTTTATCGAATTTATGTTGGTAGCAATTCGTTTTGTTGCGAATTAAATTAATCGCTAAATTTAATATTTATTAACGTAATCACAATTCTACTACCAATTCGATGTTAAATTAAACGAATTTGAACCATATTCTAAAAAAATACAGGTAGGTAGAGTGTAATAAGTGTTAGAGGGTGCGTAAAGGTGAACGATATTCCAATTCTATAAATAAAGGGGGTTGTCGTCGAGTGAAATTTATCTTTATCGAAAAGATAATACTCTTTACTTTCAGTTTGTTTATTTTGGAAATAGGTGCGAGGAGATAATTTGCTTTTACACGGTTTTGCAAATTTTCTTCGAATATTGGAAGACCTTCCCTACTTATCTGAACTGCGGAGACGCATCGATCGAAAAGCAACAACATCCTTCATTTGATGTTTTGGGGTCGCAGCTCATCCCAAACCGTAATCTACTCCGATTTCTGTCTTATACATAACTAGAATGTTTCTGATATGTGGCTATCGGAAAATGGTACGAAAAAGATTGTGTAGGTGGAGTCCTTACAAGTTTTCGTCATTTCCGATCCAGAAAAGAGCCACCGTCGAGTTAGGGCTTCCATTGAAGTTCTCTCTAATGATTTTTATTACCGCCATCAAGCATAAATGGTTTTTCTTATTCGTCGCCCCGTTAGATAAAATTCCTCTGAACAGTGACTTTATACGAATGTATAAGTATTTCCAACTTTTATTTGTTCCAGGATTAATTCGTAGTGTTAAATATTCACAAATATTTAGTAATGGCAGTAAAAATTAGAGTTTCGTGGAAATATGTAAAAGAAAAGTGTTTAATAATCTTTTTAATTTGTTTCAGATCCAGCCGAAAATCTCTCGACGAGTCGTCCAGCACGTAAGGTAGGCACTTTATTTTCTTTTGCCATTTTTTAGAAGTTGTTTAGAAATAAATAACCGAAGTGCGCCGAAAATACATGAAAATGAAAATTAATACAAATTTACGCACTTATCCGGGCTATCGATTTCTCTTTTAACTCGACTACCGATGTGTTGATTTTCATTTTCGTTGTCATTCGGATTTGTTTTATATTTTATTTCTGGTCTGATAAAATAATACGATGCAGAAAAACGTAATGCAGGTTACGCGGATCTGGCTTTAAGTATATCTATAATTTTACAAAGCAAATAAAATTGCGCGCCATCTGCGATTAGGAAACATTATTGTTATTAGAAAAAGGTACGAAAACAAATTCAAAATTAGTGCGATAAAAATAAAAAACGTTATTGATCTTTTGTTAAAAAAAAACTTATGATTCTTATCTATCGATTGATTCACTGGTTACAAATAGTAAGTTATTACCAACTATTATTTATTATCAAATTTATTTAATAATAATTAATTAAATATTATTACAAATACATAAGTACATTTATAATGCTCGATGAATCTTTGGATTGGTCATAACGCTAATCATTTTTCTTACTTAATCTTTTTAACAACGTATCCAATTTAGTATAACTGTTAAAAAAAATAATAAAATCTGCATCACATTAAATCACATTGAAATGATTTTATTGATTGATCAACTCATACGGTAGAATATTATTTTGACGAAGATTTGATAAACGTCAGTAGCTCGTTTGTCCTAAATTCCGTATATTTCTATATAAATTGTGTTTTAAATTAATCGAAGAATTATTGTTAAATTATAGCGTCATTACAGCTAAAGAATTTTACTCGTTTTAGTTTATACATAATATTATATATCGGTAAATTTATATAAAAAAAAATTAAGACGAAATCACTTGTAAGTTAAGCAAACTTTGTAAATAATATTCGACATACCCATTTCAATTAGAGGTTATATAATTCAAAAGATATAAGCAGCTAACTGCGTTAAGGTTAAATTCTGTTTTAACAGAAAGGTTTTATATCGGCACGACCTAATAATATAAATTAGAACAAAGTTCTGGCGAATTTAATCAATATTAAACGTTGTAGTTACGCATATACATAAATATGATGATTAACGCACAAATAATATTAGTTATAAAGGTTACAATCAATTTTAATGTCACTGAAAAAATCTTTGGGCAATATTTAAACGTAGTGGTTGAATTTAGTTATTATTAAACCATGTTTCATTACTTAAAAACAATTATTTCGACAATTGTTTTTAAAGGAAAAAGTGAGTTTTAGTAATGACTCAATTTAACCATCGTCAACGAATTCGTCCTTGAATGTTTAATAAAGTTATTATCAATGAAGTTTTTTTTGAATATACATGAAATACGATTTCAATGTCTATTACAATAAATGTACCTTACTTACATTTTGAATAGATTTTATAATTTTAAATGATTTAGAGTAAAAGGAAAATTCACATTTACTTATCATTTAATAAATACGTTTGCATTTATTTTGCAAGTAACATAACGTAAATAATAAAAATTTTAGCTTTTTATATTATGTAGGTATGTAATTTTATATGAAAGTAGATGTCTACATACATATTTCTTGAACGGTTAGTATAGTACCCATATAGTACCCATAAATACTTTTGGTTATGTTTGTTAAGTTTTGTCAACACTACATACAAGTTTAAACCGATGGTAATTACAGTTTTTCGTTAAATAAAATAGTGTACCTACAAAGTTGATTGCAAGCTGATTGTGATATAATCCCAATGAGAATTGATTGTGTGCTAGATTTCAATTTGCATCGATAATTACATTGTCGCCTGTAAATTTTAAATTGCGTTTGCGTATTATTTCAAAAATTGAAACATGCAAATTTGATTAGTTGCTCGTTTTAATAATAATTGTGCTGTAGGCACTTTGTAATAAAGATGTACCTACTTAGGTTAATTTTCGTTACAGATTTCGATTTTTACTTTTAAAAATAAAAGGTATGCGTAATAGTATAAATGATGTAGCTAATTTCACAATCAGACTATCGCGTCTTAATAGTTCAGTCTGCTCGGTGCAAAAGATTCTTTTTCATTAGCAATAAAGCTAGAAAGTACAATTTATATTAATCCTTGTGTTCCTGACGCTATTGAATCTACATTGTTTCCTTTCGTTTGAAGATTTTTATTTTCTGCAGTTCATTTAAAATAATCCATATTGCATATTTTGCTCGGTCGTTCTATTGCTAATTTTGACCATTTACTCACTTATTCTGTCACTTTACGAGCTTTAAATAATATATTTGTATTTTAAATAGACTTTATGAGTCTACTGTATTAAAAGTTATCATTATTATCTATTTTAGCCCGAACGAAGTATACCTGAGTGATAACAATATGTTCCTGTTTTGCTTAAGGGCGTACGGTCCCTATTGCCGCCAAACGATAATCCGTAGATGGCACTGTTAGTGAATTTTAGAGAAATTTTAAACAGACCATCCTTCTTGGTTGAAATAGCCTGCCTCTGTAAAGTCGTAAAATCTACCTGCTTTGAAGCTAAGGGTATAAATGTTTAGATACGGCGTTTTTACATTAAAACGTATTCGAAGACGATTTGTTAAGTACAGGAAAAATCTGAGATTACTGATCTGAAAAACTGATTTATTTAAAGTTCGCTAATAAATAATCTACTTTAATTTTAATTGAAATTAGAAAATTAATTAATAATTTATATTATTATTATTATAACAATATAAATAGGGCGTTCTCGAGGATATTGAATGCAAACGGATCTCGATAATTGTATTGTTATCGAAAAATATTGTTTTTAAAAAAATTATAGATTTCACATGTGAAAAGTATTACATTAGGAAAATTGAAATTTAAGTAGATGTATATTAAACGAATATGTCTCGCATAAATTGTAATAATGTTTATTTAACTTTATTAAATTTTCTTTTTCGATAATTGCATATAAAAAGTTGACATTCTTATTGTTTCTGTTACGCGAAATAAGATATTCTGCGAACGGAATGCGAAATGACAGTTCGGGACGCGAAATATTATGGATTGTTATTATCATTAACCTCAAATTAATTAATCGTAAATGTCAAACTTTCTAATCACATTTTTCCTAATTTTGGGACAGTTATCAAAAGAATATTTGATACACGATTGCGAAATGCTTTCGCATTTTCGAATGATTTATTTGCTCGTTAGCGTTCGCAGAAAAACTTTTATTCTCGAATGCAAATAGTATAGTAATATTGTATAACTATAGCTTATCCAAACCTATATGCAATTCTCGTCATCAACAAAAACTTACTAGATTGTTTATTTGTAATTCGGTTTAAAGTTCGGAAAGTGACATATTCTATAAATGATTTACCTGCGCACATATTAGATAACATAAAGAAAGACTACAATTTATTAGAATTGTAAAAATACGAGGTATGAGGTGACAGTACTGCGTGAAACGTCATCATCTAGTAACCTTGTATTGATGACGTGGTTGCATATAGGTTTGGATAAGATATAGTGCTAAAATATCCACCTTTCCGCATGTGTTATATCCTATGCTTTTCCGACGATCACAAGTATTTTTATTAAAAAAAATTGATTTTTGACGTTTACGAAAGTTCGTTTGGCATTTTAATAAAATGTCATTTTACATTTAAATTGTCATTTAAATGACATTTTAGTAAAATGTCAAATTTGATAATAAAACAGTTTATGCGTAAAGTAATTGCATGACAGTGTAGAAGACTTTGATTGACCGTGTGCAATGATCGCACACGGGCTGCAACGTTTTCGATTGGCTAACGAGTTTCTTTACGCACGGTCAGCCTATTTGTTTGTAATGGTCAACTTTCCATAACATTTATTGGTGTGAAATTATGCACTTTTCATAATGGTCGTCGGAAAATGTAACTTTCCGTACTAATAATGTAGGTAATATATACCTATTTCTAGTATTTTTATTTGTATTACACCACCAAAGTTTTATAAATATGTACATGTAAATAAAGACCATTTATTAAATAATGACGTCAAAAGTAGAAGGTGCCATATATAAAAAAGGCAATATCGTAAGAACTTCAATTGCAAAATAGTCGTCAAAAAACTTAGTTATAAAATAGCAAGAAAAAAGAACAAAATTGATGTATTCTAGTGATCTTGCGAATTCCTCATTGTTAATTTTCTCAAATTTAAAACATTTTATTAGTGTAATATACGATGTAATGAGATAGCTAATCGTGATTAATATTTTGTTAATCAGGATTCCGTTTCTAAAATGTATGTAAAATGTTATATACTAACCGTTTATTGATGTTACAATAAATTATGCCTAAATTCACAATATTGACTTAAAGGACCTAGAAGGAGAACGTTTCGCTTGATTTATACTGTTAAGTGACCAATGCTCGCGTTAGATTTTTAGGTTGTAAAATTTATGACCTTTTACAATAAAAATAGGGAGGTCTAGTCATATTACCGAGTATTTAACAATAGTTGTGGGACGACCCACAACCATTGTCCGATATTGGGCGTCAACATTTAAACCAAAAATTAAAACTTCCAACAATCCGCTTTTAATTATTTATAAAAAATTGATGTAAAAACGAAAATGATCATCAGAAGTGATTCTTAACGGCAAGACGTGCTAAAATTTCTCCAATTTATTCAAATAATCGTTAAAAACACACATCGAAATTTTAAAAAATTGCGAAGCAATTATTTAATTAAAATAAGTATTTATTAAGCAAAAGAGCACGTTGTGCCGTAGAGGGAATATTACGTTACCCACTAGTTATTAATTTGCAAACTTTGGTTACCCCAGTTTTGAGTTATGATTGCAGTAAAATTGTACTTTTTACACATTCATTAAGGTTTTTAAAGGTGTTATGGAAATGATAGATTTTTTTAAGTATTTTTCTGTGAATAAGAACATTGTAGTCTATGGAAAACGTAATTTATTTCATGAAAACATCAATCTTTTTATTTGGGCTGTACCGCCTTAACCAGACAGTTGAAGCACGATTCTTCCCTCCTTTTATTGCCTTCTTCTTGTTGTCATATTGTTCAAACTAGCGTGTATTATTTACAAAACCCGTCGGAAAGATTTCATGTTGTATTTTTGTAACTAAAAAATGTTTTTCTTTTTGTTAATTTATGTATTAAAAATAAATAAAGAGAAAACGAGAGGTGCGAGGAGGGCACTTTCCTCTTTTTCTCTTTATGTATTAAAAAAAGATCTGTAAGTTTTTTTCTGTACGACTGTCTGGTTTTAAAATCTTATTTCGTTCATCGCTATTACGGCCTTTTTTCTGTATTAAGGCTATAAATAGGTCTAAAATCGGTGCTTTTAAAAACAATTTTTTTTAAGAATCAAAAATCATTTTTTTAAAACGTTTTTGTCAAAAACAAAATAGTTTCAGAAGGTTCAACACCTGGGCGACCTTCAATAACCATGTTCCTAAAGAGAAAATTGTACAAACTTTACGCTCATTTGTGCAATTAATAGTTATAATTAATTGCCAAAAATGATCACAGGTTTATCAAGTAAATCGGCTTATTTTAACGTCAACTAAATACAACTATACTTTGGCTTATAACGAGTAACGATATGGCTTTATTCTGCCTATTTTATTTTTGTTTTTATCTCTGTTGTGGGCGTTGTTATCCCTTTAAAACGTATGAGCGGAAAACTTATAGCCTTCTCTGCAATGACTCGCAGATCGATAAATCGACATAAACTCATATGTTAGATATTTTATTGCATTAAATAATTGTCAACAAAAGTTTGTGCAACTCAAACAAAAATTCATACTATACTAAAACAAACATCTCGTTGAACCTGCGCATATGCGCTGATTAATTTTGATTTTTTTTTGACTACAGTTTTTCTTTACCGCAACATAAAAATTTGCAAATAAATTACGTTTAAAACGTAACTAAATTTAAGTACTTAACTTTAAAAAAATAATTTTGCATTAAACCGCATTCTAAGTTATAGTTCGCAGTATTTTCACTTTCAAATCATGTAAATTATTCGACCAATTTCGTTTAATTGTATTCTTTAAACAACCCCATAAGAAGAAATTCGGGGGTGGCAGATACGAAAGTTTAAATAGCTATTTGATGAACCCTCTGCGTCTATTCATCAGGCTTTACATTTACATTGCAAGGTATTTATTTGGTTTTGCAATAAAAAGGATCATGCCAATAAAACATTGGTTTAGTTAATGGGTTCTTGAAAAAATTCGTGTATATAACAAATTTTCTGAAATGTTTATAGTGACATATGTATATATATATATATATTTTCGTTTCTACATTTATGTGTATAGGACGTTCAGAAATGTAAATGCATAATTTTACAATGTAATAATTATTAACTCCGAATCGCTAGATACATACCTAACATGACTATTTAACTATAACGAGTTAACCGATTGAAAAACTGTTCCTAAATAGTTAGTTCAATTAATATCAAATTAAGAAAAAAATTAGGGTTGTATATAATTAGGTATCATATACGTAATATTTAATGAAAAAGACTGGCCGTCGATAAATAATACTTACGTAACTGTAAAATTAGTACTTATAATATTAAAACGAAGTTGAGCGTGTCAGGGCGGTTCTAATAGCACATCTGACAGTGCAATTACTTACACAAGAAGCATACGAAGTAAACGTATCAGGTTATGTTAGACTTTTCTAAGGAATCGCACAGGTGCGTGCAAGCATCGACTAAATATAATAATGGCTAATTAGAATTTCCGGAGAAACTGTATACCGTATTCTAACAATACGTTTAAGTAGAACTGTGTTTTCCGAATTATCTATATTAATTGATTGTTTAAAAAAAAGGATCGGTAATAAAATTACATTTATTTCTAAATAACTATACATTTTCACTTCATATGTATAGCGGTAAATGAGAAACGTTCCTTCAAAAAGCGTATTCGTAATCCATAGTTGATGATGACCTTTGCCTATGTGTAAATAATTTATAGATAGAAGCTTGACACCATAACGCAATTTGATAACTTAATTAACTAATCACCGATTGCAGTTTACAATAATTTATTGATAATGTAGGAGAGGCTCACAAACGAAATAAAACAGAATAATGTTTGGTTCTTTTGATTAACGGTGGTTATGTGGAAATAGTTTACATAAATATTTTCTTAATCTCACGAATCTACCTACGTAGTTTATAATGTCTAACATAAGGGATATATGGTAGTAGATATCTTAAACGAATAAGGGGGTCTATTCGGGACTTATTAGAAAATTAACAACCAATGACAATCGAGATTTTCGTACGTTTCCATGGTGATAAAAAATTACAGAATTCGAGTCGTTATCGTTTAAAATCATAAACGCATACAAGTTTATGGAAGCTTTACATTAATAATCACATTTAATCGCATTAGATACCTAGGTCTACCGTAGTATTTTATAAAAATACTTAATGATTTAGTATCTACAATAAAACCTCGTTATAGCGCTATTTAAAAACCCTGCTAAAGACCGCGCTATAAGCGGGAATTAAAAAATACAAAGTACCTACTTTTTAAATATTGTTTTTCTTAATATTCGTTTGTCAAAGATTTCGAGAGATTAAGATTGCGTTTTTACCGTATTAATGTTTTGAAAAACACCAGCAGGACATGAGGAAATGACAATAAGTAAATTCGTAAAGTTTCCTCCAAAGCATATTCAATGTTCGCTTTCTCGTCGAGATGGGATTAGGAATGTCGGCCTTTGTCATCATTATCTTCTTTATTATCTTGAAGGCCGTTTTTCGCTTATTTCCATCAGTATTCGTTTATTCATCGTTAGCAAATCGTCAGTCAGAAGAAATAATAATTCTTCAACCTGAAGTTTTGCTCTCCTTCCCAATCTTCATTTTCACAAAATTGACGAATCTATTGTTTTTTCTTTGAACGTTATAAGCGTTGTTTTGAGCTTTTTATCCGGGTTATTTTATACGATCAATTTCAATTTGGGGCCCTGGACGACAACAAAGGGTTATATGCGGAATAGCGTTATAAACGGGAACGTTATAATAACAAAATTTTATTATATACGTATGGAAAACTATTATTTACTTATGCTATTTGAATAAGTGCGGCGATATGAACGAGAAACTCATACTTACTCACAACTCTACTTTCCTTTGTTTTACTCGTTGCGGTACTTATAAGTAAATAATATTTTTCCATTCGTGTATATTGTTCCTTGTTTACTTAATGAAAACAACCGTTGCGTTAAATAATATCTTGATTAATCTTATTATTAAACTATACCGTTTTGTGTTATTTTTAATACTTCGGCTAACAGAAAAATCAATTTTTTAATACATATTTTACCATATATTTCGACCTTTTGTTGAAGTTTTCTTTGGTGATTTAATGACAATATTGTAAATTTGTTTGACAATTTACGCAGTATAAAATAAAATTCACTCGATTTTTCACCATTGAAGGCTTTTTGTACAAAGCATTCGGAAAAATATAGATATTATTAAACCCTCATTTGTGGTTTCATACCGTAGTTGCACATTTAATAAATATTATATAATGCAAAAAAGTCATGTCAATGTCATTGTAAAAATGTCATAATGTAAAAATATTTTTATAAGTTACAAAAGAAATAAAGTGGGTTTATCGTTCAAATCTGTAGATAAAATCTGCTTAGTTTTCAATAAATATATGGAATCCCTATTTTGTTTCAGAAAGATTCTACTTGAAATTTATTATGTATGAAAGCGAATAAATTTTATATTAAAATATTGTTTTCAACTTCATATAGGAATTGTAAATATCGTGACGAAAAAAGCACATTTTGTATTTGAATAAATATATTTGCATGAAAATAACTTTATGCAATCACGTTTTTATTTTTATAGTTTACCGTTGCTAATTTGTTCCTGGGAATTAAAATTTATGTATTTTTTTAAAGCATAATACTGTTAAAAAGAGCATAAATAATGTATCTACATAATGGTGAATTACTTATGTAAGGACCTTTTTAAACATTGAAAAAATACTTAAAAATAAGCATATTGTTATAAAAATCATAGATTGCAAATGAATTTAATCAACCGAATTAATATACATAAGTATTGATAACGTTTAACGGTTTCGTTTTAAAATTTTCTTTCGCTATCAATGGACGAGTTCAGCGGCCGAGATGATGAGTAAGCGAATCCTCTAAACGGTTCCGCTGAGCGATCGATAAGCGGTAGCAGCTGGACATCTTAAACAACGTTAATTTTCTTCGCTGTTACAGGCAGCGGACGTAATCCTAACCTCCAAATTTACGCAAGTCCTTTTTGTTGGGGTAAGATAGAAAACGTTAATTGCCATTTATATTCGTATTGCACAATACAAAATGTTAAAGAAGTCATGTACAAATAATTGTATTCTGTATTGTACTGCGCATATTGAGTTGATGAAAGTCAGCGACACGTTCAGCTGAATTGTTAGTCATCGACTAATCACGTTGACCACTAATATACAAACAGCCGATGTCCGCTGAACTCGCCCAATTTTGTAAGCAAAGTTGGTTATTAAAGAAATACTTTTCAGTAAAATCGTTAAAATCACCTAATATTAATTATTAAAACGACAAGTTCCTTTCGAACAATAACTACATAACAATTCCACTTTAAATACAGTTATTCGTTGATTTATTTTTTAAAATGTATTTGATGATAGACGCCTCATTCACATAGTGAAATCTTTCCATAATAAATGCGATTAGGGTAATTATTATAAAAGAAGAAGGGTTACAAATTAAAATTGAATAATTTCGAATTGCAAAACAAAGGTAATCACCAAAAAGATGAAAATTTATATTCCCCGTGGGAAGTCCATTATTTCCGTTATTTAAGCTTTATAGGTACTTAATTATGAACAAATTACACACTTTTTTTAATTACATTTGTTTTTAACAATTTTATAATTTAGTAATTTTATATTTTTGTGATAATAAGATAAACCTAGTTTTTTTTTGGAGACTTCAGAAATTAAAAAAAAACATACTCAACACCGAGAGGACTGCCTTATGTTAAATGAGCAGATTGGCACGATGGATTCTGGACCCGGACATTCCGTTTGAAATTAATAATTATTCGGAACATTTTTGATTTTAGTTACCCTAGTTATGTTTCGACGTCCTTCGAATTTTGATTTCCCTTGATAATGCATACGGTGCTGATGTGTATATAGGCGAGACTAGTTGGGAAATGGTTTCATCTTTTTGCAATTCGAATTTGTTGTATTTTAATTTGTAAATATATATTTTTTTATAATTATTCATATTTCGTTTAAGTCACTTTAATATCGATTTTCGCGGCATTGCTATTTGTTCTTTATTAGATGTCGTTAAGAAGATTAGCCTTTCATTTGATAAACATTTTAGTGCAAAATTATACTTTATTAACATAACGTTAGGCACTTTACGTAACTTTAGACATATTGTCCAAAAAATTTTTACGGTTAGAAAAAAAAATACAAAGCAGCAAATAGAATTTATTATTACGGCAGTTATTGTATAAGTGATTTTTAAATTTTCGTAACAAAAAAAAATATTAAAGTTAAAACGATGTAATTTAAAAAAAATTATGAAGGCAATTACATACACGACGTGTTCTATAAACGTTCGAATTAAATGTAGAAATGTCATTTCAAAAGGCAATTTGCATCGTTTTTGTTGGTTATAAGTTGAATAGAAGACGCATTTGCTATAATTTCGGAGATAAGTTTGAAGTCTTTTTCGCCCGCCCACATCTGAAAAGGCCGACAGTACAACAAGTAAAGTGAGCAACCGGAGTTTAATTAAATGAACAAAAAAATTAGACATGCAAGAAAATCTGATTGTTGCACAGGTAGCAATAAGGGTAGATAAAGCATGCGCTGGGGCGTCGGGACGCGAGTGGGGCGAGACCCGCGAGAAGCGCCAGTATCAAGGGGACTCCGATGTAGGCGCCACCAGCGTCCGCAGCCCCAATCGATAATAAATCATTAGCGAAGTTACCGCTACCCAAACGAGGTTTCAGGAACACCTTATAATTTATGTGAATTTCGCGTGCTTTAATCAACCGAAAAGTGACTCGTATCTTATTTATTGACAATGCCGTATAAGATATGCGATCTTCCAATAGAAACTGAACTTAAACTTTCAAAGAGTAAACTTTGATGTGCGAAGTTAGGGGTGCAACTACCGCATAATATAAATATTGTTAATATTCGACCGGTGCGGCGTCTCAATCTCGCCAAACCGAAAGTTTAGTTAATTCCTTTCGCGATTTAAGAAATAAGTATGTAATGTCTTTTTGCGACACGGGAAATTTCGGGCGTGCCGTCCTAACAAGTGTCATGATATGTAAGTCTTGGCGGTTTCATCGTATCTTCGTAGCGCAATTTGCATCGAGAAAGATGGCGTTATTTAGCACGTTAATATAGTAAAAAATTACAGATCGTTTCGCAAGTGAAAGGGCAAACTTTGAGCTTTCCGTAAATTTATAGCTATTTCAATATTATTTTCAAATTTAAGTTGTCTTAAAATTATTCCGGTTCTGGATTAAACGAAGTTAATCAAGTTTATTAAAAATTTTTGAGCATTAATGATTATATTATATAAAACTTAATTAAATAAAAAAAGCTTTAAATTACGATATTTAATTTCCATCCAAAATTGATGTTTTAAAATTTTTTAAAATTAGTTTAGATTTTTACATTAATCATGAATAAAATTATTGATTTTCAAACCCAATTAAACCAAAAATTTTTTGCAAAATCATAAAATTAATTTAAATTATTAAAAATGTTATAATTTTAAAAATTAAAATTAAATAAAATACTAAATTTAAATAATTTATTCAATTTTTATCAATTTAGGAAACATTATTTTAATTTATAAACTTATTAATTAATACTTTAATTAATTTTCAAAAATTTTGAATAATTTTAAAATTTAAGAACTTTAAGCCAAACTTTTCCTAATAAATTAATATTTAAAATTTATGAATATTAAATTTGTAAAAAATAAATTAAATTTTAATAAAAATAAATAATTAAATATTTTTTATAATTTATTTAAAAATCATAAAAATTTATTATAATTTTTAAATTTAAATTAAATTAAGGGGTTTAATTAAAGATTTTAATAAATTTTAAAAAATTTTTATTTTTTCATTTTAAATTATTTTATATAACTTAAGGTAAAATTTAAAATTATTTCGTTATTTAAATTAAATTTCAAACTGTTAATTATAAAAATTTAGATTTAAGTATTTAAAATATTTAATAATCTTTAATTTGATGGGATTCATTATATATAGTATTGACTTTTTCTAATTTTAAATATATTTAATTTTTAAAAAACATATTTTTAATATAATAATGTAATTCTATATAATTTCAAAATTATTAAATTTAAAAAATTTAAACTTTAATTTATATTTTTTAACATTAAGTTAAATAAATTAATCATTAATAGATATTATTTATTAAAATTTAAGAAATATTAGTTGGTATTATTAAATGATTAAAAATTTAAGGTGAATATTTAATTGAAATTTTGATCTTAAACTTAGAGATTTACAAACAATTTAAATAATAATTTTATAAATGATTAATTAGAATATGAATATAAGTTATATAAATTTAAAATAATCTATGCAATTTTAATTATTTTATATAATTTTTTAAAATCAAATTAAATTCAAACATTACTTTAAATTATAAAATTTAATTCATTTTTTAATTTAATTTTAATAAGATTTTAATTTAAATTTTTAAGTAATTCTTGAGAATTCAATTAAAAATCAATTTTTTATATTAAAAAGTTTGAGTTAAAATTTTATTTCAATTTTTAAATGTTGGTATTTTAAAATATGAACGTAATAATAAAGTTTATATCTTAGTTTATCTAAACCAGTTTTAAAATCGACTTAAGTTAAAATTTATTAATGGTTGTTAAAGTTATTGAACTTTAAATTAATATATTTGTTAATTAATCTAATCGTTATTATAAATTTTTACAAGTTATAGATTTATAATCAAATTTGATTAATTTTTTAACTTAAATATAAGAATTAATGATAATAAATTTTAAATATTTCATAGAACTTATTTACTATAACTTTTAATTTTTCCAATACTTATAAGTTTAGACTATTTTACTATTTAATAAAAATTAAATACATCTAAGTAATGCAAGTAAACTAAAACATTGTAACATTAAAATTTATTAATATTGTTACTTTTTTAGATAAAGATTTTTATAAAAATTTGAAAAACTTCAGTTTTAAATTAACTTAAATGATTTTAATAAATTTTTTTAATAAATAAATTATTTATTAGTTTTAACACAATTTATTTTAATACTTAATTTGGAACTTAATTATAATCAATTTATTTGTTATTATTTTCAATACAAATTATAATTTTTAAAAATTTATCCTTAAAGTTTATTCAGAATTTTATTGAAAGTGTTTAATTAAAACGTACATAATTATTAAATTATTAATTAAATTTATAAAAACTTCAGTTCACACTAGTTACAACTATTAAATCAAGTTTGTCGCTTATTATTTAATTATTATAATTAATATCTTTCAATTGTTCAATATTCAAGTATTATGTAGATATTATGAATACAAAAGTTCCGATCATTTACATAAATTCGATAATTATTATTAATATTGATTATCAAATATATGATATAACTTACATTCAATGCATTATAGTATGTCTATGTACGCATTATTATTAATCGTTAACTATACAATTATTAATATAATTAATCAATTCGAATAATAGTAAATTATTAATTAAATTAGTAAATTACATTATTTATGTATTGATCTAATAGTTAAAATATATCTACATGTAAAGCAATGTAGTATATATTAATATAATGTATTCAATTATTTAGCAATTACGTAAATTTATAAATTTTTTTCTAATTAAAATATTTATAAACATTATTGAATAACTAATTAAATACATCTATAATTAAACATATGACATAATTATTGCAAATCATGTTCAATATTTAATTAATAATCGATTTAAGATTCTTAATCAAGCATTGATTACGATTAAGTTATAATAATTACTTAACTTGAATTTAATCAATTGCTCTAAGTTATTACGAAATTATTACTTTTATATATTTAGATGTACTTATGTGATTGTATATCTGTTAAATATTTCTTCGATTAAAGTGTCAATCTGTATTATAGAGTTAATTACTGATGAAATGATTATTCATTAAATATATGTCTAGTAAAATGTATATTGATATATTTCAATATTTAACTAAATATTCGTTTCATTATATAACATTACTATTATTATATCATCTATTATATGTTTTAATCATTATACATTTGAATATTATAACATTAATATATCGAAGCATTTAAATTATTGTAATTAGATTTCATAGAATTCTTATTCAAAAATTATGATACTTGATTACATATTTAAGTACAATCTATTAATTAAGTATATTGATTCATATATTGATACATATATTGATAGATTATAAGATCAGATGTTTATAAATGGAAATTTATAATTAAAATAGTAACTTATTATAAGATATTAATATATGAGTAATGTAAAAGTTTAGTATTCTATATTATTGACTAATAGTTTTAATATATCAACTAATTAAAATTTCAATTATAAATATAGAGTTACGAATTCGTTAATATTTTAATTTATTAATTAATGATAATTTGTATATCAATTGATTTATGATATTTTAGATTAAATCGATTTTATAATATAATTTATGTTAATTATACATAATAAATTAAATTTATAATTACTATATAAATTATGTCAAATATATTGAATTTAAATTATTACGATATAATTAAGTTATAAATTTAATTATAATTTACAAGATAATAGAATGTTTAATTAATATTATACAAATAATTGTAATATGTACTTATTTATATGATTTATTTGAATTAAGTCATATTAAATATAGTTAGATTTCAATTCTTAATGTACATTTATTTATATTCAAAGTTAATCATATTTATGCTTTAATTGATTAAATAATTATATCGAAAATAATATTATCTAATTTATGTAATCTAATATTAAATATTAATTACTTTATAATATTAATTCATGATAATTAAATTATGAGTTATAAAATTTTTAAATGAATTTAATGCAATTAATTTATTTTAATTTAACAATTACTTAATATACATAGATTCATGAATTAAATCATTATCTATTAATTAATTTAATTATAATCATGATATAACAAATCTAATCAATTTATTACAAATTGTAGTATTATATATAATGTAACATATGTATAAATATTTAAAATATTTTAGATTTAATATAATTTAACATTTAATATTTAATTACTATAATTAATTTAGTAGACAATTTTTATGTACTTATTATTTGTATATTTTAGATATCATTTGATAATTTGCTATAAAAGTGTTATGCATGAACATGTTAATGTTAATACTGAATTAACTAAAGTATTACATTTATACATAATGTATTAATTAGATTAGCTTAATAATCTAATTTAAATTATAATATTATAAGATTTAGTCATGATTATTATTATAAATCGATTTAGAATACATTTGATCTTTAATTACCTTAAATTGTGTTAACATACAATTAGAATTATAGACTTATATAATTACTTTTAATATCTATCGATTTTAAATTACTATTGTAAATACATTAAAATATTTAATTATATTACAATTTAATTTTAAATAATAAATAGTATTATCTTATAATAATTGAGTAAGTTTTAATATAATTAATGTAATTATATTATGTGAATTATAGTTCAATACCAGTTTTAATACATAACTTTAATTAAAATATGTTTATGTAATTGACATTAATTTCGAATTGAGTAATCTAAAGTAAATTATAGAACATAAATTGTCATTAAATTAAATTAGTTGTTAACATTTCATAACTAAATTAGACATAAATTTACAATTATTAGTATTATAAGATGTTGAACTAATAATGTAGTTAAATAACATATTTAATTTGAAAATTCAATAAATATTAGTATGAGTAAAATTTTCTAAAGATTAAATTTTAATGTAATATTTACTAGTAATCTATAAATATATTGATACGTGATATATAAACTTATATTAAACGTTATATTTAAGTATTAATCTTAAAGTAATTAGTAGAAATTATATTGTAAGTTAATTTAATGAATCAATATTATAAAATAATTTCTATGTTAATTAAAAGATCATTGATCTTATATCTTATGTCATCTATGTAATTAGTAAAATACTCATAAATATAATCAATTAGTTTTAAGTTAAATATAACATTATATATTATTATGTTACTAGTGAAACTTTTAAATATAACATATTATAATTATCTTAAAAGAAATAATATTTTAATATAAAATATGTATATAATATTCATAATATTAATTTATTTTAAATAATTCTAAATTACAAATTTGCAAAGTATATTAAATAGTAGAAATTAACATTGATAAGTTATGAAACGTGAATACTAGTAATTAATTATACTTTATAAGCTATTAAATAATTATATACTTATTTATCATTGAAATTCTGTATAATATTACGTATTATCAATTTAATTATTATATCAAATTATTTAAATCAATTGTAATGTATAATATTTTAGATATAAGTTATACTAAATGAACTAATATAAGATTATTATTAAAGAATTATTAACTGTTTAACATTAGTTTACTAATAAATAGAAATATGATATTAGTTAAAAGTTATAATTATCATATTTACATATCTGAAATTCTAAGTATAATTAGAATTCAATAAAATTCGTGATCGTGTATTAGATTTTATAGTTAATTTAATTATTGATCAATACTATATATTAATCTGAATTTATAAAATTAATAATTTAACTATAAATGTGAAATTCAAATGAATCTAATTTAACTGAATATATCGTTATAAAATTGTAATTATTAAGTATTACTTTAGTAAAATTACGATATAGTAATAAATTATAGTAAATTAAAGAAGATTAACTCAATATTCAATATTCGTATTTAATCATTAAATTAGATTACAATTATCATTTATAATGAATTACTATAATTACTAATATAATAATTATCAATTTAAATGTTAATTAAACGTTAAATAACATATAATGTATATTCAAACGAATATTTACTAAAATTGAAATATAATATTCTGAGTAAGATTTAATATGATAATAACTTTATATTAAACTAATAATGCAAATTAATATGATTTATTCAATAATATAGTGATTATTCGATTAATATTTAATTATATTAGATATTAGTAATCTAATTTCATTAATGATAATTTATATGATTAGATTAATCTATGCTAATTGTATTTATATTAGATCTAATAAGATTCATATAAATCTTATGCAATTACGTAAAATAAATAATCATAATTACAAAATGTTATACATATATATTTAGTCATATGATATAATTTTAATTGAACTTATAAATTCATTATAAATTATATACGTATTTAAACATTTACATTATAATTAAATTAATAGTACATCATTTGCACTTAATATTAGAAATTAATGACTATTTAAACTATTCGAATTTAATCAATTTTATATATTTAATATAACTAATGTAGTTATCAATATAGATTATATGAATTTATAATTTTCATTTAATTATATAAATTTATATAATACATTATATGTTCAACTATTATAGAATTATTATACTATACTTATTAACTATAGAATATTATGTCAATGAATAAATAGTTAATTTAAATCATAAAGTGAATATTGAATTACAACTTAACTAATTAAATATAAATATTAAATTTAATAAGTTTAATCACTTGAATGCATGGATTAATTACATATTTAATTATAGATTAACAATAGTTTTAAATGTTAGATTCAATCTATAGTACTATTAAATAATATTATAAGTTTATATTTAGCATGTCATCTAAATTTATCGCTATTAATTAATTTAAAATACTTCAAATAATGAATAATTTATATAGTAGTTATAAACGCTATATATACATAGTTTATGATTAATGCATTCTTAATTATAAATTTAATTATCTATATCTTTAATTATACATTAATATATATACAAATTACTAGTTTTCAGTAAGTACTAAATTAAATTTATATAATATTAATATTAATAATTACTTAATATGATTCATTAATATCTAATATTTATGAAATGAATATTAATACATAAATTGTTATATAATTATTGATTATATTATGATATCTATAAATTCTATATGATATCTATAATTGTATATTAAATTATTTTACTATTATTATCTTATATTAATGTTAGATATACACTAATACTTCGAATTCTTATACTTGTACAAATATTATGAAATATTTTAATTAGATACTTATCTTTGTTTAAGATGATTTTTGAATGCTTATTGATACATTTAATGCATTTCGATTAATCAGTACTGTCTTATTGATACATTCTAATCATACATTAATGTCGTTGATTGACTCAAGAATTAGTCTACTGAATTTAATCTACTTTGATCTATTTGAAATTCCTATATCATTTAAGATAAATATTCATAATTTAACTAAGAATACATCGAAATAGTCATTACTTTATTATATGAATACATAAACTTTGAATTAAATATTATTGTAGTTAAGAATTTAAATATTATATCATATTTACACATGGATTAATAATTAAACTGTAATTATTTTCATCATGTTAACGTTCTATTCAATTAATGAACATTACTCTCATGGTTTCAATACGTATTTAATTTATATACACTGTTATAAATAGATTCATTTGATTTCAAGTTGCATAGACCATTGAATTTATTCACAATTATTTTCATCATAAAATGAATTAACATTAATCTCATTCATACAAAATTATATTAATGTTTGAAATTCAAATCAATAATAACAATAAAGTAAACAATAGAAATGCTTCAATTCGAATTTTCATTTTACATATTTAATTTTTGAATTAGTTATTAATTACTAGCTCATAATTGAAAATAGAAGGTTCGTATACTGATATTAATAAAATATTATATTAATAAATCTCAAGTAATTTCAATTTCAATTTAAGATATTAAGTAATAAGTCGTTATGTAATATAATTGTATGTTTGCTCGATTGTTAACTCGATTAAAAACTCCGGATTTAAAAGAAGTGCAAAGATTATCACGTGAACACGTCATTTTTTTGAACACGTCAATGCTTTTTTTGGGAAATGCATTGCATTGTTGACGCAAAATTAGTCCCCATAATCGATATCGGTGCGTAAATATTTGTTTAAAATACACAACGGTTGTTTTCTCCTCATGTTAGATTTATCCTGTAAAACTTCCTTTACCACTGTCAGCTAGAGTTAACTTAAATCAACGTGATTTTATAGGATTTCCGTAAGATTTCAACCGAACTATACAGGGTTTGTTCGTCTTTGACTGTTTATCCCTTTATTCCGCATATTTCTAAACATACGGATATCTATCGCAACAAAAGAAACTTGAAGATGTCGAATATCGGTGATCGTTTTGTCAGTTATCTAACGACACTATTATAGGCTATACCTATTCGGAACTCGACTTCGGAAACGACGTCAAATAAATTCTTTGCTCCGGCAAACTGACCGTGTCGCGGTCGTGATTGACACATCAATTGTAAGATAACAAGTAACCGAAGATAACTCCACTTGGCACTTCTTTTATGTTCCTTGTAGAAGTGATGACTCCATTTAAGACTACGATGTACCGATGAACCTTTATTTATTGACCATTGATTGATCTTTATTACTCCAAGTTTTTGTTATGTGAATAATGAGACGTTTTTATTTTATTTGAATGCTCCCACTCTTTTCTACCCGCAGACTCATTCGTTTTCCTTTTAAAACGTCGAAATGAAGTTTTAGGAACGGCCCCGAAATTTATGGGGAGCGATTTATAAGTTTGCAAGTATATTTTTAAATTCTAAAGAGAAAAATCTCGAAAAGCTATCAAAATGTTTGTTGTTACGAGTCGAAATTTCTTCCTTCCGCGAACGCAAAGAAAACTAAAATACGCGAAAAATGCAAAACTCTAACCAGTGAACAATTATCGTGACTGAACGAGTTCATGTTTGCACGGAAATGTTTGGACAAAGTTAGGCAAACAAAAGTTCGTCGAAATAAAAAAAGTTAAAAATAAAACCAGAAAAAAGGCGAGAGACGGAAAGCGGTAAATTGTTTTGTGGAACACAAAAGGAAGGCGGAAATTAACGGAGCCCTAGAAAAATTAAAGTAGAACTTAATTCAAAAAGCTTTTTAACATAGCCCCCGAGTTGTGATTAGAAGACAATAACTCGTTAATCAAGAAACGTAATTAGAAAAATAATTATTTAACGATTATTCCTAATTGAACTTTCGAGTTTGCATTAAGAGAGGTAATCGAACAAGTCTTAAGTTCGTTAAATTAAATTTATCGCGAGCAACCAAATATAAATCTAACATAAGTACATTTAAAAGTTAAAAGAGTTAAATTTAAATAAGTTTGGTTGTTATTAAGTAAAATCC
This sequence comes from Rhagophthalmus giganteus, assembly GCA_036326145.1. Taxonomy (NCBI): domain Eukaryota; kingdom Metazoa; phylum Arthropoda; class Insecta; order Coleoptera; family Rhagophthalmidae; genus Rhagophthalmus; species Rhagophthalmus giganteus. The sequence continues at coordinate 56,110,316 of JARFJA010000001.1, forward strand.
GTCGGAGAAAGTTTAAGATTATTATCGTTAAAACAGTAACGAGGTCCAAAAGAACTTTAGCAAGAGTGCCTTGTATAAGAAGGCGGTTTTCATCAGTTTTTATTGCCAAGTTAGCTTATAAGTTAACTGTTTTATGAGGATTATTTTCCAACTTTTCTAATAAAAACTATCCATTAGGAGATGTGGTCACTAGGTCATGTGTTCATTGTTTCCTCTCTTAGGATCTTTCACGGCTCTCGTTCCTCTTCCTACGATAAAATATTAACTCTAAATTACTTTTTTGCTGCTAAACTCTTTCGCGTTTTTTAATACAATTTTTTTAATTTTCCCGAATAAAGCGAAGCCGCGCCCGTCATTTTCTTCGCTCGCTTTAGGCAATATTAAAGCTAGATCGCCGAAAATTGGCAACTGTACCTTCGAGATCGGCCCTAGTTGATCTGGAGTAGAGAATGAAATAACCCGTCTTGAATCTAATGCTGTTAGGGACTAACATCAGACTACTTCAGTTTTCAAGCCTCGATCTTAGAACTAATTAAGAGCTTACTTTAACCTAAGAAAACCCAAAACGCCTATAGTATCTACCGAGATATACCGCCGTAATTTGCTTTATAAAGAACTTTAATAATGTTGCTTACCTAATAGGCGATTGCATTTTTTTTTAATTAAGCAAATAAAAATACATTTACAAAAATATAAGTAGGTAGGTACTAAATAAATATAGATATTCAATTATATTTTGTGTATTAGATAATATATTAAATAATAAAATTAATTACATTTTTTTTTCATATTTTAATACTTACATGTGTAGTGTGGGTATCCACAATAGAATGTGATAAAAAGTCATCAATAATATCAATAAAAATACCATAATACACCATCAACACAATTTTATAAGTAAAAGAAAACATATATATATATAGGTGTATACCTTCATTCCATGTTTAATTTTTACAGTTTGACTTAAGTATGAAAATGTTTTTATTATCTAGATAAATGTTTTTCAACATTTTTTTGTATCTTTAACCAGTTGAAGTTGAATTAGATACTTAGGTAGGTAACTTTTTTAGTACCTATACATATTTTAGTTTGAAAAGTCACTGTTTCTCTAACAAGTGACAAAATGTGTACTTTTCATAACCGGTTTTTAAAATGTTCGGTACCTGAACTCAATATGGCCTATTATGTCGACTACTACATTATAATAAAAGTCCCAGTATAATTAAAATTTTCTAAAATATTGTATTTTTATTTATAAAAAAATATTGATTTTTACGTGCGTTCATTCAAAGTAATACAACATTTTTACATTAACAACATTAAAAAAATTATAGTTAAGGTAGGCGATATTGGGTTCAGGTACATTATTATAATGTAGTATGTAGACACAGTTATTCGTCTTGACTAACATCTCGACAGACCATCTTCATATCTAACAATAAGTGATAAAAAGTATTGTCTACTTGTACCTCTTGTTCTATAAATTGCTATTTTATTAACAATTAGATACAAATATTTGACTTTTTATTAAAAATTTTGGCCATATAATAAATCCTATACTAAACTGAATAAAGATTCTAAATTTTAGAGGTTTCGGTGGTTATTTAATAAATCTTGTGCGTTTTCATATTTTAATATGAGTTATACGACGACGTAAAAGAATTTTAGAATACTATTGGTCGTATTCATATTTATGGCTTTATTGGTTCTATAAATTGATATTTTCAGTTAACTTTAAATTGGAAATTTTGTGCTGTTTAGAATAATTTTATCGTTTTAAAATTATTTTTAAACTATAAAATAGACGAGAAATTACATCCAGATATCTAATTACATATTAAACTAGTTTGATAATATAAAGTTTGTTATTAGTTTTCGAAAGCTTAGTTTTTTTTTATAAGAGTTTCACTTTTTTGTAATTACAAATGAAAATATACAAGTACAATAAGTACCTAACAAAAGATACGTAGATATTACACAAAGTCGTATAAAATTAATTTGTAATGATTTATTAATAGATACTCGAATTACAAATTACGAATGCTTATATCTATAGATACCTACTATTGTCAGAAATTTAATAAAATTTGCTTTAGAAATTTAATTTTATACAAACTGAGTAGGTACCTATAATATTACTTTTATTAATATTAAACATTACGGTGTCTTTATAAAATATATTGCGGTTAGGTTAAAGAAGAATGCCTACTAACAAGACTTCTCTATAGAGATACATATTTATTTTAATATAATTAAATTTGGGTCGATTCCGGTGTCGTATACGTAGGAATATTGCATATTTCAACTTTTAATTCCATCAAATTCCCGGCTCTATATTATTATATCAGTTTTCTCTTTTTATGTAGGTACTTGATTTGTATTGTGTAAATGCGGTTTTGAATTAAAATAACTGCATCCGGGAATTTTCGATAGTAAAATTATATCGTGAACCGTGAATATCATTATCAAAACATACTCCTTAAAAAATACCTATTAATATTGGGTTCGATAAGTATTTAGGCGTCATAAATAATGACGTAACAACCGATTTAATAAAATACCTCAGAAACGTTACTTAATAACATTAAACGGCACGAAGGAACATATAGGCTGTATAAAAAATAACAAAAAAAATTGCTTCGTAAAGTATAAAATCCAAATGGAAAAGGGTGGCATTATGATCCTATTTACACATTGATCTTTATAGTTTGCCGCATTTCAGCTCACAATAGTGCAATCTTTACCCTTTGAATATTCATTCATTAACCTTGCTTCGGTAAGCCAAGCGAATATTATAATTTAATTCGCCTTTATCAAAATGAAAGTATGAATAATAATAAAAACTCCAAAACAAAATTTATAAAAATTAGTAAATGATTGTTGGAGGTATTCAAGAAAATTTCGACCTAGGGATGTCTACTTACTTCTCAATCAAACAAAATTTAAACGTAGGCATTCACCTACCCTATTTCCGATTTATGTGTTGGCGAAGAGTAAGCTATTATCCCTAGGAAATAGAGCTAAATCGATTTCAACTAATTTATGAATGTCCATTGTCTATAAAGTAAATGTTATTTATCTTAATAGAACTTCAAATACTTGTCTAACTTACCTAGACACAATTTTATTTATCTTACTTATTATATAAACATTAGTATTGAACATTATAGGATGATTATGTCTGTTAAACGACAGTTATTTGTACTTACTTACCTACATTAGTAGCAATATTAGCCATACTACTTCGATAATTTATGATGACATGATAGGATATATATTATATAATAATAACGGGTGTTCAAAAAGTCTTTCGGTCTTGGTGACTTGTGGAAAAATAAAGGCGTGTCTTGGTTTCAGTAATTTTTTTACTATAACACGAAGACAATAATTTATGACATGATTTAAGCTAAGGCATGTCTTTATCTTTTTGGGACCAAACAAGACCGAAAGACTTTTTGGATATTAGGTTAAATCTGACATTCTTATTAATGTTTCAAGTTGAGTGTCACAAACTAAAGCTGTAAAAATAAAAATATAAAGAAAAATTGGCAATCAGTTTTAACCTTTTCTTCAATAGTATGTAGGTATTTTAAATACAAGTCATTTACCTTATTTCAATATAATTCATTACATATCATAATTTAGAAGCACTGCAACTGAACAATTTAAGATAAATATCAATAATTGTAACATCATAATTAATCTAAAGCAAGTTAACCGCACCTGAGATGCAAATTTAATTTGCACGCATAATATAATATTTATAGCAACTGTAGTTATTATCGAATGTTATAACTGTGCTTCGGTGCTGAAGTGTTCAAATTTAGACGACCTTTAAGTGAGAAACTTGAAAGAATTGATTTAAGCAAAATTTTCAGAAACTTTAATTAAACGACGTATTTTTTGTTTTATACTGTGCATTTTTGGATTATGAATGTTTAATTTAATAATACATATAATCGGTTCGTATCTGCCTGTACGATTCACAAATCTGTACTTCATAAAAAAATGTCATGGAAAATGGTGACAGATATGACACGATTACATAAAAGTAAATGGAGCGTTAATTATTTTATCAGAAGTTTTTTTTTGTGTACACGGATACTTGGCCATAGTCCATTACCAAAAGTTACTATTCCCCTGTTAACTAATGTTACATATCGATAGGACTGTCGAATAATAAATCGAACATCTGTTAACAGATTAAAAATAAATTCTTAACAGTCAATTTTGATCAACGATAATTTTAAATTAAATTAAATTTTAAATTGTCAGTGTTTTTGAATATTGTATGTATTTACATATACAGTGTGTTCCCGGATGTAGTTGACAAGAGGAAAAAATCTTTATTATTGATTTTACGACGAAAAAGTCATTATTTATAAAAATATTTGCTTATAGAGAAAATGAGTTTGCCATAAAAAAATCTGAGATCAGATGTACAGGGTGTTATTAAGTTAAGAAAACATAAAAATGCTTCAAGAAAGAAGTACCGTTATGTATTTGTCCTAGACAAAATTGTAAATAGAAAAAATTGTTTAAAATCATAAAAAAGCCCGAATACAAAAATTAAAGTGTATATTCTAATTTTTCATTTTATCTTAAAATTATGCAACTCGCATTTTTCATGTTCACGTGTAGAGGTCGGAGGAGGCTATGTAGAATTAGAATTTGTTTCACAATCGTAGAAATTCTTATTTCATTTTTATTGTTTACTTCAATATAAGATTATGTAATGTGGATTAAAATTGATTTTTTATATAGGTACCGTGCAGGTATATGTCGCAGGATAATTGTAAAATCAGCCTTTAAAAAAACGCGTGTATCTCAAATTGACTTTATAAGCAATTATAAGCTTTATAGCCTTTTTATAATACGACTACTCACCTCTAGCCTTTTTGTCATGGAAACATTTAAAAACAAAAAGGCTGCTATCTTTTATCCGTATCAATGAAAACGAGGAAATTCAAAAATAACTAAAACGTTCTTTCGACAATAAGGCGGCGGCGACGTTTTGTAAATGGCTAGGTTTTTTTTTAAAGCTGATATTTCACAATTATCCTATTTACATATTTAAAACTATTTTTCTTTTGTGTAACAATAAACTTATAATTAAATATTAATAAGTATCTACCTAAATATTTTTTTTTATTAATTAATTAACGTTCTTATTTTTAGATGAATATTGTTGTTAAATATTTTTTAAAACGTTTCATTAATTCATCGGCTATAGTAAATGTTAACTAATATTTTCGTGACCTGATTACAATCAGTAAATCGATAGGTCAAGTGCCTGTTTTAAGCGCTTTAATTTCTAAAAGGGACAAGTAGGTGTCCTTATTTCTTATATCTGTTTACGAAAACCAGTAGCTAATGGTAGCTTCAAACCAAACTAACCACGGTAGACCGGTATACGATCCGTACCAAACCGAGATCAATTAAAGTTTGATTAATCAACGTTGTTGTGCACGCACCTGAGGGTTTAAGTGGATTGTCGTGTTCAGTAATGAACTCTGATGGACACGGGTCAAGAGTCACTACTTGAGCTATTTGAACTGCACGTTCATATGTATTGCTTCCAACATAGCAGAAGTGCAAGTTGACATGACAAGTGAGCTTCAACACCATCCCGAATTCGGTTCATACATTAATGTAACACAATAAGCTTAATTAAAACGATTAAAACAACTAAATCTCAACAATATTAAATAATATAATATAGTCTAACCGAGCGACCTGCCAATATACGTCACCAATAAAAAATTATTAAATTGTATATATTTGTAAAATTGTAAAAGCGACACATATTAGATGGTATAAAGAAAGACTACAATTTATTACAACTATAAAAATGCAAGGTACGAGGTGACAGCACTGTGTGAAACGTCACCATCTAGTAATATTTTATTGATGACGTGTATTGTAACCTATCTTGGATACCGTATAGTGTTTCATATATTATGGAGGTACTTACTGCAGAACTGGCGACATACTAAAAATAATGTTTCAAAACGGTTTATGTGTAGCGAAATAACTCTATATCATCTTAAATTTATTTCACACAGAAAACTGAACCACCATAAATCGCCAAACATCCAAAATACCAAAATTACTCTTATATTCGACTGAAAAAATATTATTCGCACCATTTATTAACGGCATTCGTTCAAGAGGCAACGGCTTCAATTCGAGAGAGTTTTTATTTGTAAACAAGCTAAATGCCGACGTTCGACCCTTATTTCTATAGATATTTATTCAGCACATTAACTTAAAATATATGATATTTATTTACTTATTGTTAGTTGAAAATCAACTCTTAAGTTTCCACGTGTGCCGAGTGTCCGCGAAACTTGGACGATTTTATATCTCTTTTGTTTTAATATAAGTAAAATTTGCTGTACTCCTTCTACTGATTGTACAACAGTGTATAATACAGTAATCCATCGACTTACGCGAGGGTCAACTTGACTGCACAAAGTGGGGGGTGCGTGGTGGCAATTTTCAAACTGCGTATAAACGAATTTGTGTATAAAAGCACCGCATCAATTCAGGGATATTTATGTTTGTTTAACAAATACGTGATTATCAATCTTTCGCCAAAATTTAAATTGGCTCTACTATTTAAAATAAAATATGCTGCATGTATTCGTTTTTAAATGTCGAGAATTTTCATTTACCCAATTTAGAGATAGAAATTTATTTTTTTAGATTTTTTAATAACAAATACTTATCGTATTAACAAGTTTTATTTTTTAATACCAGTTAATTAATTTAAAAAATATTTTTTTAAAGCACATTTTTGATGGTTTTATCGGTGCTTTTTTAATAAAAGGAACAGTTTTGATACGTAAACCTTGTTCGCGTCCATTTAAGAGACGTAATAACTTACGTGTAAAATTTAAGGAACTATATAATGGCAATGTAAAACTATGTATTTTAACAGGACGACCGGTACGAATACAAATTGGAAAAATATTTTCCTGGCAGTTACGTTTTTTTTTTTTAATTAAGAACCGATTTGTTAATAAAATAGTAAAAACGACACTGATTTATATCAGCATATTAAAAATTAAATGTAGGTAAGTTGTAAAAGTATATGGTATTATACTTATTTAAGATGTTTAAATACCTCAGGCGTCTTACAAGATGTATTGTTTTAGGTGTTTGATTTTGGTTAGGTACGTAACGTTAACGTAATCTGATGTCAACACGTCAAGGCTCTGGAGAGGGTTATAACCTCCAAAACTCTCTTCAGTTCATATGTGGTTATACAAAATTAATAATGAAAACAAAAACAAAAAAAGATTTACAGAATAGATAATTACGTAGGAGCTATACTTGATTCCGAACAAATTGTATTTGTTTATTTGTGTATGCAAATGTTGTGGGGTACAAATACAAATCGGTTTATTTCGGAATTATTTTTATATTTATTTTTTTTATCGGAAAAAATCGGAATATTGTTATCAGATTTTAACGGATTATGTCTTTGCCTTAGGTGCATAAGATAGCCAGAACAACTGATTTTCGCAAAAAGTGACGTTTACAATAATCTATCAAAACTACGGCGAAACTATTATTATCGTTTAACAAATTATTACGAACATCTAAAACTAGAAATATACATAACACTGACTATAACTAAAATTACTAATGTTGAATTACAGTTATTGCATACTTACAGTTAGTTAGTTATTGAATGATTACAAAACCTACTTGGTATGAATATACATTATAACCTCGATAAATCGAATATCTCGGTTACTCGAACTGTCTGTGTGAATTACAAACAAAATTCTTAAATAAATATATCTCGATTACTCGAACTTTCGATAGCTCCAAGTTTTCTTATCTTTCCTTCAGATTCGAGTTATCGAGTTTCGATAGTACATCCATATTTTTGTTATCTCATTTATTTGGGACAGGTTATAAATTAAACGTTTCATTTTTAAAATGAATAAATATAAAACGTTAACGAACTTCCGTATTACATTAAATTTTATTTTTTTGACGATCCTATTTTTATTATTGTCTTTTATTATAAAGCTCTTTCTGTTTTAATACATTTTTGAAATTACTTCATTGCAATGAAGTTATTAAAGGATTCAAAAACGTGTTTAATCAATTTTATGAGCAAAAATATAACTTTAGTTTCGAAGGTGTTTTAAATGCAATTTATTTATTTATTATTAATATCTACGACTTGCATCGGGAACGCTATAGATGTCAATAAGTTGGATTTCGTTATTTTACTTTACCCGATTTCTATCACTAAAACGTCTAAATTCTTTTAAAAATAATCTTTATGCCTTAGAAAATATCTTTGGAATGAATCTACACAAAGGTTATTTGCATTTCTACGTCTCTAAACTGTCAGTCAGTCAGTCAGTCAGCTTGACGTTTCAAGCGTAAACCTATTATTAATAAAAAATGTTGTTCCTCGCTTAGCCTACTAACCAAAATTTATGATTTCACTTTGCAATATACGGCAAATATTTTATACATAGAATTAAACATATTAATTAAACTTAGTCCAGTGCACTAAGATTTTCGTAAATCACGTTTCATTGAGTTTCTAATAGTTTTGATTATTAATCGTTTAAGGGCCAATCCACCCCAAAGGGTCCAGCCTAGTTGCTGCAGTAAACTGCAGTAAAAAGTTTAAGTTGCATATTCCACTTAAAGTGGGATTCACAAAATTGCTCAGGTGTGAATCCCACTTAAGATGCGCATCTACCGATGGGGTCCCCTACCGATGCACCCCTGCCGAAATATTTACCCTCAAAGTCGAGAAATAAGTCAATTTTTTTTAAATAGATGACATTGAATGATCAATTCGAGAAAATGGAAAATGAAGAACATTAATTTTAATTTAAGATAAAAATTGCTTGTTTAAAATTTTTTCATGATTTTTTTTAAAAATATTTTCCTACTAAAAAAATTGCGTGTTGTTCCACTGTGGCAATTCTTTAATTTTGATATTTACTTTTTAACCGAATCATACATTGTGTTTTGTTACATTACAATCGCCATTTTGAATGAAACATTTTTAATTTTGATTTTTTAACCATAAATTCATAGTCAGCAATTCCGAAAACCATAAAAATCCTATTTTCTTGACTATAACACATCAATTGTATAAATTATTACATTTCAACGTATATTTTTTAACATGTTCGCTCTTTTTCGAAAAACTTTAGGAGTTTCGAAATAGCGGTAATTTTTAAAGCGTAAACTTTTTAGTTCTCGCTATTATATGTGTAAACTCAATAATACAAGTTTTACGGAAATCCGAGGTATTTTATATTTGTCATTTATTAGTCATTGGACTTGTTATTAGCGTATATTTCTGATAATCATTTCATATCATTTTTAAGTCAACTATTTGTTTGTTTATTGGCTAACGTGGCGGAACCGATTGTTAACAAGCTATCTGATTTGTAACATAGAGCTTTTTAATTGTCAACATCATGTTAGAATGTTAAGTTTTAATACGATTAATATTCTACGTAAGATAGGTTTAATGTGCATTTACATGCACATTTTAGTAAAACTTAAATAATCTAACAGGAAAATTGAATTAACTTTCCTAATTTATTAGATTTTCCAAACTCAAATGGGAAAGGTTTGATTGCTGATTGAATTTTATAAAGTGTTAAGTAAATAAATAAATAACACAAACAACGAAGTAGGTGTTTAACAACAAACGTAATTTAATAAAAAGATAGTAGGCACTCCTATACACTAAATGTATCGTAAACTTTCGAGTTTACGAGCTTGATTCTCAATTTGTAAATAGTAACATTAATAAAAAAAAAGAAGTAAAATATCGTGCAATTTCGAATAGATTTATAATACTTAATAGATTTTCTAAACGTTCATTTTATATTCAAATACATTCTATAAAACTTTTAAGTAATTTAAAATTATGTTTGTTAATAGTGATAATTAATCGTTATATGGGATCGTCCTGTAACTTATTAAAAATATTTGTTCCTTATCGTCTCTCAATTTTAGAATACATACGAGTTTATTTCATTTAAAAAAACCGGGTTTACCTACGTATAAAGATTAAGTTTCAGAGTCAATTCTGAAGGGTCAACGGAACATTGTACGTTCTCAAAGACCAAACATCAATTATCTCTCAGAATTCAGCAGATTTAGACGGATCGCTTAAGGCCTTCAAAGTGAATGGCTACCAGATTTGATCAGTACGAACACAACGCTTTTCTTATTCTTTAGTTGTGCATCTAAGACGTGAGAAGCACAATTATCCGGGTCGAGCTACAATATAAAACGGTTAGTTTTACACGGGTTGAAATTCAACATCTTTAATAGTGGAAGTATTATTGATTTGTTTAAATAAGATTTACTAAAATTGTATGGTAAATGTATCTAATTTTTTTTTTATTTTCAAATGTATCACTTTAATCGTAAATATAAAAATAAATACATATAAATAGTTATAAATCTACGTAGTCATTTGCAAGTGGTATTAATCAATATAACTATTTAAAAATTTATATTTTTACAAAGTACGCATCTAATAAGCAGTTTCAGACATGCTGTACAAAAAAAACTACACTTTTTAATTAAAATAATTTATTAATAACCGTATTTTCATAGCAGCGGAAATTACGGAAATTGCTTTTAGTAATGAGCTCGTAGCATAAATGTAGATGGCAACATGTAAAGATGGCGTGCATGTAGATATTAAAAACAAACCTTTTTATTGAATATCAAACATTTAAACTAACACTTATTAATATTATCAAATGTATTGCTCGTCATTTTCAAATTTCGGTTGCGTAAGTAAACATTAAACATTAATTTCTAGTGTTATTTTGATGTTTAAAACCGAAGTACTTAGATAGAAATTCTGTTGATGAATTACAAATTACTTGTTTATAAACAATGCGAGAATTTTAACCTTTGTTAAATTAAGGGTTTTCAAGTCTTTATTAACAAAATTATGTAGCAAACGATAGTATTTTAACGATATAAGATAAACAGTTGGTAATTTTAATTGATCATGGGGTTTATTCTGTAAGAAACGTATGAAAATTTCGATTCTAATTAGTTGTTAAGTTTTTAAAGGATCTTTAAAAATAACAGCTTTCTTGCAAAATAGAGATATTATGATGCATTTCGTTCCCGCTGCACAGTGTTTCGTATTGACCGTTTGTCCCCGCTGTTTCACCCCCTAATGCAATATTATGTAGCTTGCAGGTGTAATTGCCTTAATATCTTAATAAAAATAAAACACAACAATGACTGTCGGGAATAAAATGGTCAGGGGCGAAACATCCTTTTCCCCAACATAAAGGGAGTTCTGTACTGTAAGAATAGTAACGAATTAAAGGTAAATTGTTTATTTATTATTATGAAAAGGTAATATAAAATACTTGCATTACAAAACTAAATATCGTAGGTAAATTGTAACGGTAAAAATTAAAGAAATTTTGAGAATGTTAAAGATTAATAATAATAAATAGTAAAATTAAGTTGTTACCGTCTGATTAACAACAAGAATTCCAATTTCGGATTTACCTGTAAGTTTTGATCGGTCACTGTATGATTAGAAAAATTTAGGTAAGTTAACTTCTAATTACATAATTATGTGTAATAATTTATTCGTATTAAATAATAATCTTAACTTTGTTTATTGGCAAGCACGTCGTATTATAACAAAGTATAACAAGATATTTAAAGTAGGTATATATTTCAAACTCGAACAAGTCGTTGAACTTGAAAAATGTCTATCTAGAACGAATTTGATCATTTAAAAGTCGAAAAAGTTTAACGAAATTTAAAATGAAATCGAATTACTTTGTGATGGAAAACCAATTGTTTAAATGGAGGAAGGTGAAAACTTCCACACTTTTAACTATAAATTAATTGTTAGTGTCCAATAAATGATTTTTTTTCGTTTGCATTCCCATTTTGTAGAAATTGGAAAAAATGTAATTACATAATTATGTATGTATTGAAGTTTAAGCTAAACGAATAATTTATGTTTCAGTTCTAAATGCGTTTATTAATATAGAAATATAGTTGTTAATGTCTCTTTTGCAACATTAGTGCCTATTATCGGTAGAAGTATTAGTAACTTATTAAGTATACCCCTGCTAGTAAATACTTACGTAAGAATTAACGATAAAAATAAAACATTCTATAGCTTATCCAAACCTATATGCAATCCACGTCATCAATAGATGACTAGATTACTAGATGATGACGTTTCGCACAGTGCTGTCACCTCGTACCTCGTATTTTTACAGTTCTAATAAATTGTAGTCTTTCTTTATACCATCTAATATGTGCGCAAGTAAATCATCTATAGAATATGTCACTTTCCAAACTTTAAACCGAATTACAAATAAACAATCTAGTAACTTTTCATCATCATCGGACATCATATAGATTTGGATAAGCTATAGCAATTAAACGTTTAGAGAAATAGTTAGAGTAGTTGGCTCGCATTCGTATTGTTTTAAAACACGTGAAATATCTGTTAAAAAGTGAGATTAATCAACGTCAAACCAAAAATCGTTTACGGCAATGTTGTTTTAAAGTCTAAAATTTAAATTTAGGTAGTCTAATATTTTAGAACTCACTTTTTTGATATATATTTTGCATCGCTGATTATAATTTGATTCCGTAAATTTTATAATACATATTATTCAATCTTATAATTTTTCCATCATTTATGACGCAATTATCAAGTTACAGTAAGTAAACCATGGTATATATACGGATAGATATATGAAATAAATAATAAAATGTTTTACTAAACACGTTCTCTATATTTATTATTTTTAAAACGCCTGTAAATAAAATCCAGTAATTAGAGAAATAATATGCAATATAAATCTGAACAAGTAGGTAATATATATTATTGTATTAATTTTAGTTACATAAAGTAAATCATTTGAAATGAAGCGACTGTTGGAAATCGCCCAATGGTTTTAAGTAGGTAATTTAAAGAATTTTTTGCAATAATTCTTGTGGAGTCATGTAAAATTTTTATTCGCCTTAGAAGAGGAAATTAATATGACAGTCATACTCGCACTTTAACATTAATCAAATCGAGATAAAGATTGACCACAAAAGCTGTTTCAATCTATAATATTTAACTATAAATAAGAATACTAATGATTTAAAATTGAACGTTTCCTTCTATAGTGTTACCACCTATTGTACTAATTCATTACGTATTCTAAAATTGTTTAAAAAGTTTGTATAAGCAATCTACTGTAAGCAAATTCGCCGTTTTGTCAATTCCTATTAGAGAGTTTCATAGGTACTACATATACGTTATTCACGGTAGGTTCCAACTCGTCATCAATAAAACCGCGTATTTTTACAGTACTAATAGATTGTAGGTAGTCTTTCCTTGCCATGTCAAATGTGTGCGTCGGTAGAATATGCCACGTTCAAAGCTTTAAACTAAATATTACAAATATACAATTTAATAACTTTTTACGCATGACGTGCATTGGAACCTATCGCGAATAACGTACAAGTACCTATAGTTATTTAAATGCAATATTTTAAAAATGATAACAAACTTTAGTTATTTATACCCTACATAGGTAGCTTATTAATTTATATTTATCGAAAAAGTTGCCTAACTGTTTACCTATAATCATCGATAGAATCTAATTCGGTTATAAATCAATTATTATCTTTTGATATTTTTCTTTACATAATGTTAAATTTTTTCTTAGTATATATATCGTAATAATATTAGACAATACCATTTACAATTAGTTAACACATTAAACTTATTACTTGATTAAAAAATATTAAATTAGAGATATAAAATAATACCTTTCTCGTAAAATTAATACTTTGGGTATCACCGAAGGAAAAATGAAATTTTCTTCAATTCCGGCCTTTATTCGTTTTTTATGATTTTATGGCTGTAGGGATTTGAGTCGTACGCTAGCGTTATTTGCATTTTCAACAGCTACAAATACATTACGTAGCATCTGGGTTTTCCAGAAATTAAAATATTAAGGATGCTTTTATCTGACAATTTTTAACGTTTCTACCTAATGCAGGTGCCAGTACAGTTAGTAGCTTGCGTCCCAATTTAGTTCTAGGCTACATAATGTATTTTAATGTTTGCACTTTCATTTTATGAATAAAAGACGGTGACCTATTTTCGTTAAAGTACGCACCAAATACATTACATTCTCCATTACATCTGAATCTTCCAAGAAGCACATCTGCCGAATAGAAATCGCATTCTACTTTGTTTAGGTGTAGTATGAAAATACGTATAAAGCATACTTAAGGAGAAATGAAAAAAAAATTAAATTTTGGAATCTGAAACGTTAATTTGAAATTTAGAGTTGATTATTCTATAACAATATTTATCGAAAAAGTGGATTTTAAATAATTTTGAAACTGTTAATTTAAATATCTTCTTGTACAGGGTGTTTTAGAATCACTATTCCTACCTTTCAAATGTGATCGATACGATCACATCGATACGGTTCCACGATACGCCATACCGTTACGGCTTTTCAGTTACGACTACTACGCCACTGGGTTTATTGCAAAGTTTGCAGCATTTTAAAATTTTTCAATGTGTTTTGCAAAAATAAGATCATTTGCACTCTTATCCTGCGACGCATCGTTTTCGAGATAAACGACAAAATTCGATTTCGTATCCATTTAAGCGTGCGTCAATGGAAAAATTTATATCATAATACCACTTCCAAACTTTGAAAAATAACAGTAAGCACCAAAATAAGAAAAGACTTCAAGTTCGAAAATGCTTCATTTCGGAGATTTTTTTCATAAATTTTTAGCGTTTTTGGACATTACTTTATTAGAAAAATGTGTTTAATTACATGCCCTCCATCACATCTGAAAAATAGGAATGGTTTTACTGAAACACCCTGAACATATAATATAATAATAGGTTCTTATTGATTCATCTTCAATGAAATTACCACTCAAGTAATTTTACAAATTTCAACAACGTTATTATTAAAAAGATAATGAAAAAGGCGTCGTTAGTGTAAATATAATTTTTAATTGTCTCGCTTTGTATTGTGTTATACTGAAAACTCCGGGATATAAAACTCCGGATTTAGAAAATGAGACTTTAAGCTCGGTATTTAAAATCTATTTATTTTAATAAAAGGGGTTGTCCGTAAAATGTTGTAAAAAGAATGGAGAGGGATCCGCAATTAAAAATATGGAAGCTTTTGAAAGTTGTGTTTCAAATTACTGGTATTCATAGATTATATCCGGAGAGCTGTTAATTTTAGCAGGTAAACTGCGTATAGCTGTGTTTTTTTGCAAAATTTCGCTTAGAAAATATTCGAGACTTAATAATTCTTAAAAAAAGTCCGAGACCGAAGGTCGAGTTTCGACGAACCCGGAAGTGACAAAGAGTGTTTAAACTCAGAAAAATAGTTTTTTGACTTTTTTTACTTTTGTAAACTACTAGTTTAATATCAGTATCGTACTGTATGCAATATTTTCAACTTTTATTAATAACCACTTACTTAAAACGAAGTAACTTTATTAATTTCAAAGCAATTGCAGTGTTTATTAAAAATACAACACTATAGGAAAAGCTATCTGTCTGTTGGATTTCATCTTTTTACCTGGGCAATTTGATTGTTCAGTTAGTTACACGATTTGGTTAGTTTTTATAAGAAGGCGATGCAATAAAAACAACAATGTTTATATCGTTGAAAAGAGAAAAAAAATCGCGTTTTAATAAGCTAAAAGAATATATAGCGTTACATTTAAAATAATAAAATGGACTTCATTTCCGGTGAAACCGGATAATGGTTATTAAAACTGAAAAAAATTGATTTATAACCCAAATTTACCTATGCAAAAATTCATTTTTGTATCTCTAAAATCTGTAGAGTTATTCGCTTGGAAAAGGTTGGCTGAATCGCTCGGTATCTTGATAAAGAAAATTATTAAATTAAAATTTATGTTTTGATTAAAATTAATTAATAATTGATGGGTAAACAAATAAGGGATGAAAAGTAAATGTCATCATGCTGCAAAAATAAAAGTCAAGTAGTTGTACTTGCATACTAACAATATTAGGGATTTTAAATAAAAATTACCTTTTAATTATTTTATAAATTCCGACTTACGTTTAAGATATGAAATTTAGATAGTGGTTTTCATATAACTTTTATATTATTACAGATATTTCTTTAGACTAAAATTTATAGACCGTTATCACAGATAGCTATTAAAAGTTTAATCCGTTCCAATTGTGATGGTGTAAGGTTTTTAAGTCCAGATACCTATAAGGAAATTTACATATTTATTGATTATGAACATAATGGAATCATAATTAATATTGCCTATTCTGCATAAATTTTATCCTTTGCAGATATCTATGCATATCACCACTACACCATTTAAATATCGCCTTTCGACGATTTAATGAATCATTGTCCCTAAAGACCTATATTTCCTCATATTTGAATTAAAACCTCGGAAAATACCATAAGTAAATACAGTTGTTCTGTCTAAAATAGAAATTATTTACAATAGTGACAGTAGTAATAAATTAAATTATTAAATAACATGCAGGTACCTACATTTAGTTATTTTATAAAGCAATATATTCGAAAAAAATTTCAATTACCTATATAATATGTGCATTTTACAATAAGAATTTTAATGATTTTATTTAGTTAAGATATTTTAAGATAAAACAAACAAAAACATAATGTAAGTAAATAACCGGTCATAAGAAGTTTAAAAATCTTTAAAAGTCGGTTTTCTATCATTCTTGGTATAGCAATAACAATTGTAACTAAGGAAAATATGCAAATTATTTTGAATAAAAAAGTACATAGGTATTAAGTACGTCGTGTAGTACTCACAATTAATATAAATCTGTATTCGATTTTCTGTAGTTGTGGAGATTTAGCTGTTTGAACGTTACACACATAAAAAGTCTTAAAAAGTCATAAAAAACATAAAGGAATGGCAATATTAATGATTTATTGATTATTTAAATATCAGTAAGTTGCAGCAGTACACAGTAAATAGGTGTTCATATATTATATATTACGGCTGACTTTTAGGTTCTCTTGGTGAATAGTAGGTACAGTCACGGTCTTAATTAATGTCGTCGACAACGTTCAATATAAGTAATAAATAATAAGAAATTAAACAAATAAATATTTAAACATAGTATAAATATTATAAGTGCTTATGTATATGGACTATATAACGTATATATAGATCCATATATACATATAACATACTCCTATAAAGCACGTTATCTACGACATTAATTATGTCCATGCCTGTACGTGTAACTCTCGTGTCATTAAATGTACATTAATGGGATTTTTGAACATTTAACAAATTGTCCCAACCAATAATAAGTCATTTGTTTCTCTATCATACATACCCCGTGTAAAATGTTTGTATGTGTAACATTTAGATCGTTGTAATTTCACGACCATTGAAAATTGCACATCTGTTTATATAAACTTTTTTACTCGAAATAGTCGAAAATATTTATTACCTATTTTTCTTCCTGAAATATCCTGCATATGTACGAATTTGATTATTGTATTATGTTCTCATTAAAATGATAGTAACGTAGGTATAGATTAACTATTGTAGTCACGTAAACTATAAAATAAACCCATCTCGTGCAGCTTTTCCAAGCTATATTCGTTTTCTTACTGCCTAGATACCTACCTATTTATTGTTTGAAATTTTTAGAATAAATTTTATCGTTTTAATTGTTCAAAAGATACACACTTAAGTTCAAAACGTTATTAAAAATCGTGGCTACACGGCAACCATTGTATAAACTGTCGAGAAATGGTTAGATTTAACTCGGCATTATAAGATCTTACACTTACTTTTTAATCACCGACGAATTTCACCCTTCCAATTTGAATTTCTAAGAAGTGATCAAAGAAGGAAACGTGACATCGTCGCTAAATTAAGATAGCGAACGTCTATGTTATGAAATTTTCTTATTCCTGTTACACTACTACTCTCGCGAATTCTCCAATAACCCATTTAACAGGAAATTGCGCCTCGTTTCCTTTAAATTCCTGCTGGCTTTTCATATGCAAGTCAGATATATCAATTCAAATTTCAATTATAACTGAATTATAATATTTGGCATCCATTATCTGAAAAAGCCAATTCTATTTCCTGCTGGAATTTACGGAACGATATTTCCGATCACTTTTGTGCAGTTTTCTTTTATTTTGTCCATTATTAAAAATTAATGTGTTGTACGTGCGTATATTTTTTTGTTTATTCTGAGGCCCATTTTTATTCAAGATCTGGCGTGGTTTTTAAAATACGCTTTTAACATATTTTTCAAGTTTTTTTTTATGGTATTATAGGGACGGAATAAACATAATAAATTAGTAGGTACAACGTATATTTGCTGTTAAATGCTATTTTTTAGTTTAATTCGTATTTTATCTATAATTCGTAATTATTGTTAAGTAACTGCTCAAAAGAACTGAATATTAGCTGCCAGGGTAGTTAAGAAAGTCGTTCAAGTCGTGAATAGTTATATTGCCAAATAGGACACAAGTTTTTATTTAGATTTTATTTGAATCCTGTAGCTTTTAGGGTCCAACAAACATTTGAACTCCTGCTTTCCTGAACACGCATATCAGATATCTTAGCTATTCTTCAGTTAGAATTGAAAACTTTTGTATTCCTTCAAAAGTTCCTATATTGAATACGTCAGAGGAAGTTTTCAACCTTTCAACTTATGGGTTGTTGATTCAGTTCAGACGTTTAGAGATGAAGTTGCTCTCTTCGAAGTGTACCGTACGTTTTTTAAACTATTTTGTCGTAGCATTATAAATCCCCCAGGGAATGTTCATTTTCTTATGTGCGATACTCCTTGTTTATAAAATGAGTACCTACCTAGAAGAGATTACATTTGAAAAATTACGATTGCGGAATCGTTTAGAATTCTTTGGAGTAATCAAGCAAGTACTTGAAATGGAAATAATTTTACTCTGACCTCTGGTATTAAATTTACATTTAGACCTATATTTCAAATTCGTCGTTTTTAATATCTCTACTTTATTTTAGTATTATTTATATTTATTAAATCCGCAAGTCTTTATATTTTTTACGTAAAATTCAAAATTTCACATTTCTAATTTTAATGTAAAAGATAACAAGACGGTATTTTCGTTTAATTTTAATAAAAGGTATTCGAGATAATTAAGAGGATGCGATTACAAAATCTTTGATAAGAATAGACGACGCGCAACATTTAAAATTAATCGTTTTTAGCATATTGCAACAGATGTATTCAACCATATCAAGTTATCGCCATATTTAAAATAGATCGACGAAATAATTTACGATTAATTAACGCGAAATTATAGTTGGTGCCAATTTATTATTCAAGCCTAATGTATAGGCCATGGATGCGTTCTGAGCAAATACTCCTATTTCGACTATAACCAACAACTACACTAATAACAAGAAAGCTTGTCGGAATTTCGTCATGAAGCAAGCTTAATGGAATGTAATATATTCGCAATTATCCGGCACGACGATTTTACAACCCGCTTTGATCGTAGAAATCAACACGGTAACTGTAATTTCAAGGCGAATTTGGATGTCTACTGGATCGAACTTGGCCCGTTGTTGACAGAACTATGCGGCTAAAATGAAAATCCTTTTAGGGTAGAATATTGCTGTGTTATTAATATTATATTTTGCGTAAAATCGTGACAAAGAAGGAAGTTTGTCGTTCATCCCGGCAATCCAATTTACTAAATAACTGTATGTTCAAAGCCAGACGATCTGAGGAAGTATAAAAGTTTCCTAGTTTCTCGCTTCTTAGTAATATAAAATTTTATTGATTAGTGTTATTGTTTTCGTACACATCGATTTATGATAGCAATCAGGCATGTCTCTGTGATTAATTATTATAAAATCAATAACTGCTAGATTTTTTTGATAAATTTATACCTATACCTATAATATACTTATTTAAAAAATAACAATAGGAATAAAATAATGTTAGAAAAAATTTAATTTTACCGAATAAAATACGTCATACAGGTAAATAAATGCAATATCAAAACAAACAAACGAACGAAACCTATATACGGCGAAATCTCTCAATAACGGATAGCTGCCGTGTAGAATATATTGACCGTTGTAGGGAGGTGTTCGTTAAAGGAAGGGTTAATTACGGCAAAGATTAAATATACATAATTTTACAAAAACCTTTATATTTTTAATGAAAATATAATATGTATATGTAGGTACTTAATACACATTGAGGTGCTATCTTTATGCGAATATATTTACTTACTTCTTTTTTGTAAAATATTGTTCAAAGGTTGTTCGCTTTATATTTTTAAATTTACTTTTTACGATTGCCGACCTTACGTTGGTCAAAATTTCTTAACTCTAGCTAACTCCCGAAGACTACATTTTATCTTTTCGAAGCATTCTGTTATGGAGATTCTTCTTCCAGTGTTAAATTTTTTTTTTATTTTGGGTCATCCTCCTTCTCCGAGCGTTACACGTAGATTAATGCAATTTGAAATGTATTTCCACAAGAAAGAGGAGCTAAAATTGTTTAAACAAGTTCTCAGAAAAGCCGATTCATGTTCAATACATATTTGCATAATATTCTTCATAAACAAATGTTTACACTTGTAGTATTGGAAATAAACAAGCTCGCTTATACGTAAGAAAGTCATTCAAATCTACTTTTCCACTACATTAAGGTAACTATTAAGCAAATACAAAATAAATTTACTAATTTTAATGTCCATGTCGAAAGGTTTCGTTATATAGTTTTAGTATGTAATAAGGTTGCGGAATAAAAAACTGTCCTTTAAAGAGAGGTGTTCGTTGTTAAGAGGTGTCCGTTAATAGGTTTCCTACTATACCTACTTATACAGCGAGACGCTAAAGTATGGAATAAATTCGTTTAAAATTCAGAAATAATTTTTGGTAGAAATTCTGGGACACGTTAATTTTTTTTTTAAAAGCATATTTTATTATCGAATCTAAATTTTCATTTCGATTAGTAGGTACAGATACAGTTTTACGGTAGCAATGTTGTTATAATTTTTTTTTTAATAGTAACCCCCTTAGTTACTTTGATTTTTGACAGATTTTGCCATTGTAAATATTATATTCATCTAAAAATTTCAGTACTTTCATCCTAAAATTATACAGATTTTCTTGAAATGGCCCTGATCTCAATTAAATTCTTTTAGTGTGTTTAATTTTATGAATGTTTAAAATAAATTAAAATCTATCTTAATAAATTGGTGCGTAGAAGTAATACAGAATAAATTAATAATAAAATTGATTTTTTGTAATATTTAAGAGAAAAATTGAAATACTACGCTCTAAAATTTATATTAGATACTTTTACTGGTATGTGTCGATAATTTATTGAACTACTTAATGCTACAAAAGGCATAAAGGACGTTTTAACGATCCGATAGACCAGTTACGATTTTATAGGAAAAGGGAAAATTTTAAAATTGCCGGTATAAGTTGCATTTTCTACGAAATTTTTAAATCGTTCAGTCAGTATATACTCAATTTGGTAAAGGGAATAACTGTTTTTATTGATTAATTCTTTGTGGTGTAATAATTCATTATTAGGGCTTATTATTTACCTACTTATAGGCGCATGTGCAGATGATCTGTATGTGCTTCTTAAAAGAGAATACACATTTATATTCGGAATAAGCTTGTGCAGTTGACATAAAGACGATAATCTCGAATTCAAGAATATATATTAGACTTGCAGAAAGTCGAAGTAAGCAAATAAATTTTCACCGAATATTTGTTACTTGCCTGTAGGTAAATTGAATTTAAAATTTCTTGATTTGTCGTAAATTATAAATAGAATAATATCCCTAGCGTTTTAAATAATAATTATTGTATATGAGATATTCGGCAAAATAAAGAAAATACATTTCGCTCAACACTATCAATTTTTTTAAAATTATTTTTGAACATTTAACGATCAATAGGTATATCAGTTTAAATACGAAAGTACTGCTGAATGTGATACTTATATATTATGACGCATGTGTATTTTAAATAAATTTACGTTTGTGTGCAGACTTCATAATTTCTACATTAAAAAAATTGAATCATTTGAATGGTAGCGTTAAAACATTAGGTCATTTAAATTTAAGGTACTTGCACATTTTTTTATTTTTCGCTAAATAATTTATTCAGACGCAGTAGTAGAATACAAGAATCGGGAACGAACGCTCTCGCTTAACACGCTTACTTGAGTAACAAAAATCTAAATACAGTAAAAACTCCATTATCCGTATCTAGGATTCGCGATTATCCGGATCGTCAGTCGCGCACGATTTAATTACAAATTTGAGATTTGGTTGCCATTTAAAAAAGAAATTATTTACGTCAAATGTCAACTACTAAATAGATGGATATGGTTTAACCTTACATACATAAATGTATGTATTTTAAATTATTAATATTATTAAACAACGTGTCATTCGATTTATGTTTGTTTTAAAATTTAATGTTTGTTCTTTATGTTTCGGTGCATTTTTAATAAATGTTTATTTAGCATTATCTATTTATGTATGTAGTACCTTTGATTTGTTTTTCTGCGAATTTGATTATCCGGATTTTCGATTATCCGAATAATCTTCGACAGCAAATAGTCTGGATAATCGAGTTTTCACTGTCCGAACGAAATTTGGACGCTCTTGTGTGCGACGATTTGCCCGTTCGGTAATTTTAGTGACGAAAATGACCGCACACCGATCGGTGAGCAATTCGGCATCACGTGAGATTGATTTGAATTTATTCAAACTTTAATTTGCGGTAATGCGTTAAATAAGTAATTCGATCAAAAACTGTTTTCACGCAGTTAAAATAAATTAAAATCTTAAAATCTGTTTATCTACATTTCGTTAGATTTAAAAATGCATGCAATCTACTATGTAAGTATGTACTTACTTAATTCACATTAATTATTTATTTTAATCGAATTACATCTAAATGAGAGAGAAAATATTGTTCAAACTATCAAATCGAATTTTCCCAACAAATAAACAAGCACTCGTGGTAGTCATTAAATATGGTGCCTTATAAATTTAATTGGTAGATAATTTAACAACTAAACAAACAATTTATGTAATCAAAATAATTTTGTCCGGAATATAAAGACAGCTGATTGCTGGGACAATTTACAATAATCAAATTGTCAATTCAGTTGACTTGTAAAAATTAATTTCAACCATCAACCATGGGTTGATTACGCGTTTAGTCTAGTCCTAAAATTGAGGAAATAGCTAAATTCAATTATAATTAGTCCATTTTGCAAATTACATCATATTGTGTGTAAAATTTTGCTTTAGTTTTCCTTAAATTTATGGTTATTGTATGCTAGCAGGTATAAATGCGACTGCCGTTTCACTTCCAAATTCGGTAGTAATTCTCGCATGAATTCGTGGTACCTATTACATATATATTTATGTAATAAATAAGTATACAAATTCGATCACGTCAAACCAAAAAGAAAGGAAACGAAACAACTGTTTCTTATATATATATATTTAATTTTTTCATATTTACAAATTATTTGTTATCAAAATATTAATTTAGTTAAATGTAAGCAATCATACTTATATTTTATGACCACATACCTATAGGAAATTTTTTGACGTTTAGATATTCCACATAGGTAATGAAGGTTGTGTGTGACGAACAATTTACGGTTCAAATATCTAATACAAACGCTAAGCTATCCTCGAGGGAAGCATAATGTTACTCAACAATACAAATGTAATTTTTGTGGAAAACGGAACAAAGAAAAGAAGTAAAGCCGTCGTAAATAAAATGATGAACAAGTAAATTTAATTTCAGGATCAAGCAAAGTTACTAAAATTACCAGAATTTTGCCTTCATTTTTTCGCGAGGAATAAATGATTGCTCGAGGATCTTTAAACGCGATAAAATTTACTTTAATACCTAAGTATATAATATATGTACCCCATATTATTAATTTAGCTAATATTTGTTTTTGACATATCCACATTTAATTAATAAGTAATAGATATTAATGGATATAATAAAACAAGGAGAAGAACCATGACGATATCATCAGAAGTTTTAAATTTCAATGAAACGTGATTCTTTTTGAAAGTAATATTAGCTCCCTTAAAAACATGCTTTTTAATGCAATATCTTATTGCATTATTGATATTATATTTTGTGATAGGAGGTCGATAAATCCGCCAAAAGCATTCTGCATGCTAAACAAAGTAGAAAATTGTATAAAAATCAATTTTATCGTTTTATCCTCGTGTGGATTTTCATTTCTATGTAGTCTAAGAATTTAGAAAACAATATCATGTAAATTAGGCATGTCAAGGCCTTTTAACTGTTCAACTATTTATTCTAAAGTGACAACGACAACAACATGCAGGACTACAATAAAAAACTGGATTCCGAGGAAGTTTCTTGTCGATAGATGTAAATATTAAGCGGTATTTTGTTGCATAAGTAATTTCAATAGTAATACTTTAAAATGTGTTTTAACGATTACATTTCTATTGTTATAACATTTTGTAAAAATGACTCGCTGATTTGTCTAACAACTCCTATTTGTCGAACGTTGTTTGTATTCAACTTAATTCGATAGTTGACTTGCAGTGTGCATTTTGGTTGCAATTTGTTGACAATGGCGCACGACGCCGACGTGCACTAACTCACAATAACATTAATTAATGATGACGAATTCGAGAGAAACTGACCTTTAGTGCTAAACAAAAAGCGGTCGGATACTCGAAAAACGACCGAGAACATTGACAATACCTATACAAAGCTCACTCACAATTAAAGCAATGTCCCTAGCGTTTTGGGAAACGGCGCTTCTTGTAGATGTTGAACGTTTCCACGGTTCTTTGACTGAATTCTATGTGGTAATTCTAATTTGTATCTGTATAAACTACAGTTGTTATAATATGTATTTAGGTAAAATTCTCCTCTTCAATTATTGAATTCAAAATAATCAAAGATCAGTAAATATGTGCGTCTTTAATATAATGCGAAATTTGAATTACAGATTCTTTATGGAATAGCTGAATCATAAAATGTTTATAAGCATTATTTAGATAACATTGAGGATAAAACAATCGTCGGCAATTCATTATTTTAAATAATATCTAAGCGGAAAATGGTTTTATAGTGTTGGATTATATATTTACTTACTTATATAAAATAAGTCAAAATGACTATGAATCGATTTATTGAAAATACAATCTTCGAGATAACTTTTGAGATGTACTTTACCGCTTTATTTCCATTCTCACATTCACACATAAAATGTGTTATATATATGTATATCAAGTAGAACAGAATGTTCCGAGTTCTTTATGAACAATATCATAAATGTCAACATTGCTTTTTATTTATGCCAACTAGGGTAACATTAAGACTTCTTAATGACATTCGATATGAATTAACTATGTTTAAAACTTAGTATTTTAAGATATCGTGTATTACAGAATTATCTGTGGCATATGACAATGCTATTCTATTCAATTTTAAGTAGGTATTATTGTTAAACGAAATTAATTAATTAACGTTTTACATGTAATCAATTTTTAGGTTAAGGGATTATTGCCCTACTGGTTTATTATACTTTGAGATATATGAACAAAAACATCCTCGTATTTTTCTAACAAATATGTAGGCTTTTATTCGTTTGTCTAGGGGTTTTATTACTTAATTCAAAACTATGAATACAATGAATAAGTGCAGTCCTCGTCTTGTTACACGTTTTTTGTTTATCGGGTCGATCCGTCTTTCTATCGAGCCAATACGCCTTAGCACATGTCCTGCTCGGCACTTACTGCCTTCTTAAAACTACCCCGCCGCCGAGCCCAGCGCTCACGCTTACGTCATATTTCCTCTTACTTAACTAATTCTTAACCTTTAACCTTAACCTATTTATAAAAAAGCATCCCTACAAATATATTTAAATAAATATGCAGTTTTGTTTCTTCAACTGTTCCGTAAAAATCGCATTTAGTTAAATCACCATTTACGCGACGAATTAGTTCAAATTGAGAAATAAAACCAAAAAGTGAATTAAAGGTAGTAACTAAACCGGCACGCATTTAGGTACTACATTCCACCGGCATTGTGGAAAACCGCCATAAAAGAATTCCCAACGAACCTGACAAAGGGAGCTTTTAGATTCTACTATATTTTTTGATAAAATGAAAATTTATTAAAAATACGACTTACATACCATAATTATGTCTTTTTCGTGACATAAATGTGTTTGAATTTTTGTTTAACACAATCCATACATAAATACTGTAGCAATAAAATTAAACAAGGCACGTAAATGATTTACACACATACAGTATTTTGCAATTTTTTATAAAAGCACGTAAATAAATATGTATGCATTTTTACGACTGTTTATTTGCAGCTCAAAGTTAATTTTTGCACTTTATTTTAATTAATGAATATGCACAAACACACGTGATCATAACTACACATTATTACGAACAATTTAAAATGAAATTAAAAATTGTTAAGTACCTATCTACGTGTAAAAAAAAATTAAATTAAATTTTAGGCTGAATTTTTATCACAATTTTACAGTACTTCATATTTCAAAAAAGAATTTGGTTTTAAAGGACACACACTAATTTATAATCCAACTCACGCAACTTCCACTAAATAAAGAACCAAGTTATGTTTGCTGATCTTTCATAAAAAACTTCTTAAAAGCTGAAACATTCTTTATCATGCTGAAATAGTAGATTTAAAACATAATCTGCTTATTTACAGAATGCTCATTATGGTTTTTACTTTAAGCCCTCGTAGGTTTTACCGTAATATTTAATAAAAACACTTTTATGGTTATAAATGCGGAAAAATATGTAGATTTTAATTACAATTGCAGATAAAAAAAAATTTATCTATACCCCGGAAAACCCGTAAAATGTATAAGATCTAACTTTAACTTTTTATTATAATGCTGACAACATTCTGAAGTGAGAGTCTTAGCGGTATAATAAATTAAGGATTACGGATGAAAGAATAATTATTAGTCTGAAAACGTCTCCCTGTGTTGTTACACTGTAATCCCACAATAACCATTTTTTAACTTTAAGAAGTAAGCCCCATTTATTATCCTTTTTTTTTTTCAATTTACTGAAATATAACTTTATTGTTTTTATGGTAAATTTATTTATTAAACTCGCGCATCTATGTAAAAAATTATAATGTTAACAGATTTAAATTTGCTAAATAAAATAGCTACACATATTGAAAATACAATTAGGTAGGTATCTACTTACTTACGTTAGTTTCTTTTTTTAAATTTGTTTATATAGATAAAAAACAAATTATTAATGCGAATTAACTATGTTTATGATTTAATTTTTAATGTCTTAGGGCCGATCTTTCCATCTCTCGGTAAATTTATCCCGATAGGTATATTTACCATGAAAACAATTGTTCGAACAAATATTTTTACGGTTAATAACCTATCGGATAAATTCACGAAGAGATGGGATAGATCGGCCTTTTAACACCTAAATTATTTAGAAGTGTAGGTTATCGTAAGTAGGAATAATTATTAAAAATTTCGATGCTATCTCTCGAGTTTAGCCGCGATCGTTTAAAATTAAAATTAAAACTTGACGTTTCGTCGATCACACTGACAGCTTCTTCGGAAGTTTCATTTAAACTGGTTCGTTCTCTTTTTTCTAGTTAAATTTCTGCGCGACGCCAATGCGACGCGACGTTCGTTTTCTTTTTGCCTTGCTTGTCGAACCGAGTCCGTTATAAGTATGTATACAGTGCGCGTCAAAATGATAGGTTCACCTGTATTTTTGCGAGTTCCAGGAAAACGTCACCTTATTACAACGGGCCACAATTTATTCTGAAAGAACGCACAAAATAACCTATTCTCCCAACTTTTTAGCGAAATTCAAAAATACGGCTGCGCAGGGTGCTAACTTCACCCAACAGGACCCATTTGCGGTCGCGTCAAAATGATAGGTTCACCTAAGAATACCACAAATTTATGTCTACATTAGGCCATAACAAACACCTAGAATGATTGACTAGTAACTTGATGCACCTCCCTTCTTCAGAATGACTTCATGGACCCGGTTTGGCATACTGTCAATGAGCTACAACAAGATGTCTGGAGTAATGTTATCCCAGGCCTTCTGGATGGCATGCTTCAGCTCTTGAACTGTCTGATACTGGCGCCCTCCACCATAAACTGCTCGTACAATGATTCCCCAAAGATTCTCAATCGGATTCAGATCAGGAATACAGGCGGGCCATGGCAAAACAGGAATTTTCTTTGCTTGAAGCCAGTTTTGAGTACTTCGGGAAGCATGGATGGCGGCATTATCCTGCTGCAGGATAAGCCGGGCTCGGCGAAAACGTGACATGTACGGGACGATGTTCTTGAAGAATCTTCTGATAATCTTCACTGTTCATGCGAGTGCTGCAGAATGCCAGTGTTGTCTTACCGAAAGAGCTAAAGCCGCCAAAAATCATAACAGATCCGCCGCCAAAGTTTCGCTTAGAAAACAGCAATGGTTCCTTGCGCAAATCTCTCCAATAACCGTTAAAACCGTCAGGGCCATCAAGGTTAAACTTCTTTTCATCAGTAAATACGATCTAAAACCGAATATCCAAAAGACAATTTACCTAAGCATGGAAATCGCAAAACTGCTTCCACTTGTCACCAAAACTCATCCACTGGCGGGCAGTTTCCCTACGAGCTTCAATATGACGCGGCAGCAATCGCGGGCAAGGCATCATGTTTGCTCGGATAATGTGTTCTGAGCGATGGAGAGTACGCAAAATTGTGGATTTGCTCGCCGCAACGTTCGTAGTTTTTTTAATGTGGCTAGCTGAGTTAAAATAATTGGAGGCAGCCCGCAGTACAGCACGTTCATCGCGAGGGGTCAGCACTTTTGGACGTCCAGAAGACTTCTTTGTTCTTCAAAAAATTCTTCACTACATTCTGTGAACGGTCGAGTCTAGCAGCAATGGAACGTTGCGGCAAGCCCTGACTATCGTAAGCCAAAATTTGACCTTTCTCGCGTTCAGTGAGCTTCTGTCTACGGCCCATTGTAACGAAAAAGGTCCTGGAATAACAGAAAAACAGAAATAACAGATAAAAACAGACAAAAACTTAACGCTAAAACTCAAAAACGCAAAAAAATGCGGCTGAACCTATCATTTTGACGCGACCGCAAATGGGTCCTGTTGGGTGAAGTTAGCATCCTGCACAACCGTATTTTCGAATTTCGCTAAAAAGTTGGGAAAATAGGTTATTTTGTGCGTTCTTTCAGAATAAAATAGTGGCCCGTTGTGATAAGGTTACGTTTTCCCGGAACTCGCAAAAATACAGGTGACCCTATCATTTTGACGCGCACTGTATAGTTGACCGCTTATTCTGTCGTTGGCGTTTCTCGAGTATTAGTGACCATGTTTTGGTTAAGTTGTGGCCATCCTCTCGGTTAAAGTTGTTGAGGGTACCTCATTATTTATAATGATTCTTTTACCATCCGTTGGTGGTAGCGACTTCTTCAAGCCAATATCTTCACTTTGTCGTAGTAAATGTCACGGCTCCCATTTTGTTGTATATGTTCAACTATCGCTGATTTTTTCGTGCATCCTCGTTGCTCTTTTATTCTGCATCGTGTGAAACTTCTGAACTTTTGAAGAAGCTGACAACATGATCAGCAAAAACGTCAATTTTTAACTTTAAACAAACACGGCAAAACTCGAGAAATAGATACCTACCGTCGAAGTGAACACAGACCGTGAAAGTTCTTGCATTCAATTATTAAAAATTTTAATTTATATATGTGGCATTTGAATAGGAAACGTTGAAATTTCTAATTGTTTCGTGCTGTAGTGTAATTTAATGTTATCGAAAAAGATTACGTCTAGTGTTAAATAATGACTATATACTTAATCTGTGGAAAGTCATTCGTAAACTACGTTAACCTAGAGACGATAGTCTCCGAGGAAATACCTCCTTAGTCTTGAAAAGACGATTACTGAGTAAATTGCCATGTGAGTTTAATAGGTAATCAAATTCACGTTAATTAAGTACATATGTTATTTGATAAATTAAAAGCCATATGTAATCCCCAAGATAGTTAGAAAAAGCAATTGAAGCGGTAAGCGGATAAAGGTGGTAGGTATGTAATAAACTTTAAACTTTATTTTGAGTAATTAACGTTCAAACATTTTGTCTTGGTACTACGAGGTCTGACCAATAAGTAATGAGACTGATTTTTTAGCCGCACTTGTGGTAACACTGCGAACCTGAAACTTCGGTCGGTTAATCTCCCATCCCTCCTCTATCGATACATGTGCTCGCGACTTTCGTACGTTCGTTAGTTCTCCAGCTGTGTTGTGTTTTCGACAACGTGTTTGTAAGGCGTGTCACGAATATTGAACGACGTAATATTGAACAGCGGTACGCGATTAAATTTTGCGTTAAACTCGACGATTCTGTTATGGAAACGTACGGTAAATTGGTCAAAGTGTTCGGCGATGAAGCCCTGAGTCGTGCTCAGGTGTTTCGATGGCATAAAGATTTTAAAAATGGTCGTGAGAGCGTTGGGGATGAACCGCGAAGTGGGAGGCCGGTTGAAGCTCGAACTGACAACAATGTTCAGCGTGTGCGCACTCTCGTGCATCAAGATCGGCGGCTAACCATTCGAATGTTGGCTGATGAACTTAATTTGAAACGAGAAACCGTCAGAAAAATTTTAACCGATGATTTGTCCATGAAACAGCTGTGTGCAAAGATGGTACCGAAGAACCTTTCGGCGGAGCAAAAACACGAGCAAATGTCCATTTCACAGGAGTGTCTGCAACAGGTTGAAGCTGATCCAACTCTTCTCGATCGTGTAATTACTGGTGATGAAAGTTGGTATTTTCAGTACGATCCCGAAACAAAACGGCAAAGTCAACAGTGGCTGTCTCCTGGCGCAGCCAGACCGAAGAAGGCGAGAATGAGCAAATCAAAAGTGAAAACGATGATAATTTGCTTCTTTGACAGCAAAGAAATCGTGCACAAAGAGTTTGTACCACCTGGGCAGACCGTCAACCAACATTTCTACCTGAAAGTACTCAATCGGCTTCGAAAACGAGTCATTAGAGTCCGTCCAGAGATTGCCGAAACGTGGATCCTTCATCATGACAATGCTCCATGCCATCGTGCCTTCGGTGTGTCGCAGTTTTTGACCTCTAAAAACATCGCAGTGTTGCCGCAAGCGCCCTATTCGCCGGATATGTCACCCTGTGACTTCTTCTTGTTCCCCCAAACAAAATTGGCCGTGAAAGGAACGCATTTTGAGTCCATAACTGACATCCAGACCACCGTGACGAGGGTACTCCAGGACATTCCAGTCGAAGCCTTCCAGAAATGTTACGAAAGCTGGAAGAAACGTTGGAACCAGTGTGTAGTTGTGGGAGGGGAGTACTTTGAAGGGGATCACATCAATGTACCTTAATTTTTAAATATACGTATTTTATGGATTTAGTCTCATTTCTTATTGGTCAGACCTTAGCTGATGTAAAATCTATTTATTTAATAAAAGGGTTTCAAAATGGTTGTTAAAATAGAATGGAGAGAGGGATCCGCAATTAAAAATATGGAAGTTTTGAAAGTTGTGTTTAAATTACTGTATTAATAGAATTAATTCGAGGTGTTAAATTTAGAGTATCGATAGTTTTTGAAAATTTCTTAGAAATATTCGAGACTTAGTAATTTTAAAAATCGCAATCGAGTTTCGAACGAAGTTCAGAAAGAGTGTAACAGAAAGTTATGAACTATTTGAACTTTTATTTGTACGTATCTATTTAATATACAGATCTACTTATCAATATTTATTATTAAAACAATTATTTTATTAACAATCAACTGTTATTGAAATATTCAATTTTATAATAAACTTACTCGATGATACATTATCTGAATTTTATTATTACATTTATTACTTGAATAAGCATGTAATTAATAACATGTTTTAATGAAAAGAAAAAATGTCGTTTTAAGTAAAAAATATATACGTTATTAAAAAAATAATGAAATTCGTGAAACGGAATGTTAACAAATGTAAAAAATATTATACTTTAATGCAATAAATATTACTTAAAATCTTGATATCTTGAAGTTAATCTATGATAAAAATTATTATAAAATTTTAAATTAATTTGAATAATTATTGCAAGTTAAAAGTATTAAATCATGAAATAAATAGTTTTTTAAAACAAATTACTAATAAATTTAGTTTTATAATATATAATTAAATTATCGTACATATAATATATTCAAATGTAATAGTGTTATTACATCTATAGATAATTAATATAGACTTACATATGTATTTAATTATTAAATAATATTTATATCATATATTTAGAATTCAAATCATAATTAATATTATTAAATTTAGAATCTCATAATTATAATTTAACTATATTATATGATTAAATATATCATTAGCTAAAAATTTAAATAATATAAAAGCTATAATTGATTAATTTAAATATTGAGTTAAATTAAGATTTTAATAATATAAATTATTAATACAATAATTATATATAAATTAAATAAGATTAATATCTATAAATTTTAATTCTATTAAGATATTACATAATATAATTTAATAATATTAAATCGTTTCAAATTAATATATTTAGTCTCTAGAATATTTAATATTAATAAAATTAAATATAATCAATAATTGTAATTAATGATTATATTAAATATAGAATTGTCAATAAATTATGATAGTGTCATATAATAGTTAGCTAATTGAATTATAGATTTATAATTATTAGAATAAAGTTTAATTACAATATATAGTCATACATAGATATTAATAGTGATTTAATGATATTAAATTATAACATATATTAAATAATATACGTAATTAAATTAATTAATATACGTATAATTATAATCTTTAAATCATTAATAATAATTTATAAATAACTATAAATTTTAACTTAATTTATGATAGATTATTAATGAATATATGATATAATCGTTAATATTTAATATTCTATGAATTATCTTCAATGTAATTATACTGTTTAATTCTGTTAATTATAAATATTAACATAGAATATATAAACAATTAAAATATATTTAGTAATTAAATATTATAACTTTATACTATTCGTATATTATATATTTAATTAACTTTATATTTAATAGTTATTACGATATATGTCAAAATAACTTAATAATTATTAAATAGTTAATAATATTATATGTAGAATTTAATTTAATGTAATATAAACTAATTAACTACTTAATTAAGAAATTGATTTAATTTAGAATTCTTAAAATGTTAATAACCATTAATTAAATCTTATACATTATCTGTAATACTCGATTCTATAAATTAAGTTGATTAATGATTTATCATTTCATATACTAATATTAGTATTTCATATACATTAAACTCGTCGATCTGATTTAGATACTATTTCAATCTTTATTATGTTTATTGTCCTATTGCATATAATTGTATATATAGTTTTCATATTAATTTTAAATCATCATTTAAAATTAATATATCTAATTATTATATTACAATATATATTTAAGAATGCTATTTAGTTAACTATTTTATTAGATTCATTATTATATGAATAATTAACTATTAAGATAAGTCAATGTAGTATTATAGCTAATTCTATTAGTATTCATTACTAGTTAAATTATAATTTAACACTATTAATTTAACCTATCAGTAATATACAACTGTATTAATAATTTTAATTTAAATAGTGAATTATGAATTTAATTATATGTATAAATTAGTAAATTGACTATTAAGTCAATTACATTTATCTAGATATTTACAACTTATCATGTTATTTTAATGAAATTAAATGATCATTAACTAGTGTATTTTATTATATCTAAGACTAATTATTAACGTATAAATTTACTGACTATTAATTAACTTCATTGTAATATTACATTTTATATCATTAATAAATTCAGTTTATATTTTTAAATCTATCTTTATTATGTAATTATATATCTATATTAATAAGTATAATTAGTAATTTACAAATTGATATTCGAGCTAATAATTGATTTCAATTATGAACATTTATAATAGTTATATTACTAAGTTAACTTTAATCAAATAATTGCATGATAAAATTATACTTATATTCCATATTGTGCAATTTTGATTACTTAATCATTAATATTCAAGAATTCATTTCGTATGTAGCTATTATAGTATGTGTAATTATAAACTCGTTATGTAATATACGTACTGTAATATCAGAATATCTAATCCATTAGTGTCAACTATTTGGTAATATTAATGTAATAATTGTAATTGCTAAATGAACTTTGTTAATTCAATTAATTGTAATATTGCAACTAATGATATCAAGTAATCGATATTAATTTGATATTGATCATTAATAGTTAAATCACTTAGTGTATATTTATAATATTAGCATTTTTAATATAATCTTTAAATTTATCTACTCTATTAATATAATAGATATTAGTAATTTAAAATTGAATTTGATAACTATCAATATAGCAATTATTAAATAGACTATTTAATAAGTATCGTATTTAAGCATTCAGTATATAATAATTATGTGTAAGAATATCGAATCAATCTATTAAATTATGTTGTATATGCTTATATTGAGTTATCTAGGAATGTATAATTTTATTTCGATTCGTTATAATCAAATTAATAATAGAAATGATACTTCGAATCTAGATAATTATATCGAATCTTATATATTGAATTTTGAATTTAGCGTATTAATTGTAATATTACGGTCAAAATTTCTATTATTAATAACTATAGATTATAATTTTAGAATCTATTAAATTTTAAATTGAACTATATTTATATAATTAATATTTACATAAATATTAATTATAAATTTCTAAAATTATTATTAATTAGAAATTCGAATTAATATTGTTATAATACATTGAGTTATAGATTTAGTAATATGCAATAATTTATTTAGATCTATATATTTTGATCAATTAATTATTATATACATATTTAATATATCTAAGTTTAATTAATGTTACAATTTATTTAGAAATATTAATTATTCACTATTTAGGATACTTTAATGAATATTAAATTTATAACCTAGTATCGAATCTATTACATATGCGAATAAGATTCTTATAATATTTTTAATGATCTTAGTTCTTAGCAATCATTATTGTAAATAGATGTACTAAGTTAATTAAATTGTAAATTGAATTATCATTAAAATTTCATTGTAATTAAATTATGATTTAAAATATCAATCTATTTAGTATTAGTATTAATTATAATATTTGTAATTTAATGTCTAAAGTTTTTAGATTTTCTGGTATTAAAAATCTGATTCCAAAGCTTAGATATTCGTAAATCCTTTCTAGTAAATGTTTATGTAAATGGATATAATTTTATTAATCTATAGATTAAGAATGTTAGTTTAAACTATTTATATTCATAACTAATTTTCATAATTCTAAAATTACTAATTATATGTATTATAACTTATATCAGATATGATACTGAAATTGCATAATTCTATAATATTAATCAATTAGTAAAGATATTTATATTTATATGATAGTATAATATTTCATGGATTAATATCAATACTTAATATCGTAATAAGATCAATAATATAATAATTTAATATTATAATTGAATACATATACTTATATTTAATATTAAGTATGTAGATAATATTTCTTAATAAGATACATAACATAAGTTGTATAAGATAATTTATAAGAAATATTTAAATTATTAGTAATTAAGAATTAATTTATAATATTTTACTTGTAGAATTAAGTCAATTCGTTATATTACGTTTATATAGATTATTAGTATATTTCTATTTCGAATTTCATCATTTGAATTTTTAACAATATTTATAAATTGATAATTATCAATTTAGTATTATTTAGAAATTTATCAATATTGCAAGTTAAATTTAATATTATTTATTATATAATTTACTTAATTGTTTAAAATTAATTCTATATTCGAGTTAAATATATTATATATTAATGATTGAATTTATCAGAAATTATTACTATTATTTAAATATGTAACAGTTTCTAGATCAATAGTATCAGTATAATGCATAACTTAGATGTAATTACGATTTCACGAATGATAACATAATTTAGATTTAATTTAAAATTTACATTACGTACTAATATTTGTAAATATTCATAAATTATACTTTAATTGTATTAATTGTAAAATACTTATTAGAAATATTATTCATAATACATTTAACAATAGTAATGAGCAATTATATTAATGTCATATAAAGATTCTAAATAGTCATTAGTCGAAATTGAACTTAATTGATTAAGTACATTTAATTACGATTAAATTATCATAATGTCGGAAGATTTAATTACGAAATTAGATCGAATTAATTATAAACTATTAAATAATTGCTTATTATATTAATTTAATTAATATTGTTATATATCTAATCTTATAAATTGATTTAGATATTATGTATATACTATTTTATTGTAATTCATTCATTATAGTATTATAATTTTAAAATTTAATCGTATTGAATATTTATCTATAGATTTGTTTCAATTTAATTATAATTAGCAATTGACATTATTAGTCAAGATCTAATTAGTTTAATTAAGATACTTATAATAATGTCGAACTCATAAATTTATGCTTAAATTACATGTTATTTTATATAATTTACTAAAATTATATACCTATATATAATAAATATATTATGAAAATATAAGTAAATGTATTCATAAATATGATATTAGAATTCACAAAATTATATACTAAATTATATTTACATTATTTAAATATTGTATACAGATTTACTAACTATCATAAATGTCTATATAGGAAATAACATGATTTTAAGATAATTAGTATTAATAATTATTATAGAAAATTAGAATTACTTAACTTATTAAATTGTAATTAAGATCAATTTATCATTAATATAACATTTGTAAATATTTTCTTAATTTTTATTATGTATCGATTGATTTACATTATATTTATTAGTATAAATCATAAGGTATCTTCTAATAATTACTAAGGTAATTTTTAAAATAAATAAATTTGAACTTTACGTAAATTATTTTAAAGAATATTAATTTCATAATATAATTACGAATTTAAAATCTTTTCAAAGAATTAAATTAATTTATTAATTAACATATTATTTTAAAATTTATTTAATAGAATTTCAAAGTTAATAATTTATTAAAAATTATTTATTAAATCTATTAATTAAAAGTTTTATTAAATGAAATTTTCAAAATATAATGTTATAATTATGGTGTAAATAATTTATTTAATCAAAATTATTATAAAATTATAAATTAAATATACGAAATTAAGCATTTAATTAATGTATAATTTTGTTAAATTTTGTAAAATAATACTCAACTAATATGTTAATATTATAAATGTATTAAATATAAATCATTTTTAATATTCAATATTTAATGTTCTATAATTATATTAAATATAAATTTTATTAGTATGTAAATTACTTTTAATATATTATTTCCAAATGTATCATAAATTGTATTTTAAAAATAATATTAAATTTATTTATAAAAGTTATTTTTAATATTATTAAATAATTGAATAAAATTTAAAAATTTATTTAGAATTAATTTCTTATTGAATTTATACCAATTAAGAAAATTTAATAAATATTGATAATTTGGCTATTTTTCAAAATTAATTTTTTCGGAATTCAATTTTCTAAAATTAATTTACAATTTTGAAAGATATAATTTAATAAATTAATAATTATAACTTTATTTGAATTTTAAGTAAAATTTATATAAATTTCAATTTCAAAATTTAAAGTTTATGATTTCTTTATTTAAATTTATCTATTATAAGTTTAAATCCAAATAATTATTTAAGAATTATATTTAATGAAAATTTATTAAATATTATTAATATTCAAAAAATAAATGAAAATCTTAATATTAGATTTCTTAATAAGGTATATTTTTAAATTAATATTACTTAAAAATATTTAATTATGATTAATTTAATGAAAAGTTGATATTTAAATAAAATTATTCATTATAAAATTATTAAATTATATTTATTATCTGTTTGTAAATTTAATTTATTTAGTTTAAATTTTAAAATTTCATTTTAGTTATATTTATCTTGTATTTAATATTTTTAATAAGTAATTTAATCTTTAACTTCATGGTATTGATATCGATTAATTTAATACTTTATTGTAATATTAATTAAAATAATATTTCAAAAATTTTTATTTTATAAATTTTTATTTAATTAATACATATTTTTAATTTTTAAAATATTTTAATGTACGTATAAAATTTGATTAAATATCAATTTAAAATTATTTTAACATTTAGTACTAAATAAAATTAAAAAAATTTCTTAATTATTTATTAATTTTTATTTTTTAAAAATTAATTTTAGTAAATAAAATAAAAATGAATTCTAAAAAATGTTAAAAATTGTCTTTAATTTAAGGAAAGTTAAAATTTCAAATTTTATTAGAATAATTCGGAAATGAAGAAATTTTTAAAATTAATAAAAAAATAGATAATTAGTTTAACTAAATTTAGGTTAAAATTTATAATTAATATTAAAATTTAAATTTATTTAATAATCATTGAAGTAAATTTTAAATTATTTTTTTTAAAATTATATTAAATTTATATTTTCAATAATTTTTATTTATTTTTTTTAAAAATTAATATTTAATATTTGGCAATAATAATAAAAATAAAAATTATAAATTATTAAATTTTATATATTAATTTTTTAATATTTTATTACTGTATTAAAAATTTTTATTATTTTGTAATATAATAGGACTATACAATAATTTAATTTTATAGAAATGAAAATAAAAAATTTTTGCTCACAATTTTTAAATTTTTAGAACTAATTTCGGAAAGATATTTTAAATAAATTTAAGTGTTTAAATTAAAATTATTTAAGCATCAGTATACGTTGGCGTTCTCCAGGAGTTATTCCCCTGGGTACTAATCGTGTCTAGCAATTGTTTTTAAGGTGATCACACACTTACTGGTAATGTACCATACCTAGTCGTTGCTTCTTATATTTTTAAAATTACATTCACGAACATGCTTGGTTGCAGCGGGATTCGAACCAGTAGCCGTGGCGACCTAGCAGAGTCATATAGCTCACTAGACCGCCGCGGTCACGGAATAGAATTAAAGACGAATTTTTAATTTTTTTGAATTAGTGGATATTTATCTGCATACAATTCAATCATTAAACTATACTAGCTATATATTCTTTATAGGTATGTGCCTATTATATCTATTTAAAAGCACGTTTGACGAACTCTGTTGGTATAATTATAGAAATTAGAGAATAAAAATCAATTTTAATTTTTTTAATAAAACCTACTTAGTCTAGCGATTTAAAAGTGTTTAATTAATAAAAACGTCAAAGTAATTGAATTATACCTATGTTTTATGTGCATCTTATTGTTATTATTAACTAAAGAGCTAACTTATTGATCAATTTCATAACGTTATCTGTTATTAAAAAAGCCATTATATCTACGCAGGAAAATTTGATGTACTAATAAATAAGTTAAAAAAGCCACGTAAATAAATGTATGTGAGGTTGCCATAATTTTTTTTTAAATGTAGTAAAAGTAAGTTGTAAATCGCAAATACGGGGTATCTCTGAAAGGTATGCCGATTTACCACAACTTACCTATATTCCAAATTGCATATTTTTCGATATAAGGGAGGCATTGTCACATATACTTTTTTCAAAATAACTTATTAACGACTTATCTTAAAAATTTTAAATTTGGTGCACGTATTGTTGCAGTTAAGGCTAACAAACACACGGCGCCATACTCAATTTAACACACCGGGTGTTTATTTTTGGAGGTTATAGCCTTGGTTTTTTACCAACAACATTTTTATACGTACGTCACTGATTTGTTTGGGAATTTTTTTCGAAAGACAGGTTAATTCAGAGATTTTTATTACTTCCAAGAAAAATTTAATATCTTGCGTGGTTTCTTCATAAATGGTCAATTTTCGTCATGATATACTTGTAATGACATAACGAAAAATGGCTGTAAATGGCTGCAAAATTTAAATGATTGTGCCAAAAGTAGTTATTAAAGCAAATGTTTAAAATGGCTACACGTTCACATAGAACAATTTAACGCAAAAAGTTGAAGTTATAATCTTTTGAAGTTTTGAAAGCTGACGCTGAATGTTGCAATGTGTTCGGTTCAACTTTACGTGTTGAACGTCTTAATGGTAGTCATTTTGAGCATTTGCATTAAGAATTAGTTACTTTTGTCATAGTCATCTAGATTTTGCAACCTGTTTTTTATGTCATTACAAGTAGTATATCATGATGAAAATTGACTATTTATGGAGAAACCAAGCAAGATATTAAATTTTTCTAAGGGCCGATCTTTTTATCTCCTGATAAATTTAAGTGACAGATATTTACCATGGAAACAATTGTTCAAACAAACGTTTCTATTGTAAATATCTGTGGGATAAATTTATCAGGGGATGAACGGATCGACCCTAAAGATCGATCTTTTCATCTTCCATTTAATTTATTTGACGGATATTTACCATAGAAATAATTTATAATTTATAAATTATAAATATTGTTATAACAAACGTTTCCACAGTAAAAAATTGTCAAATAGATTTATTGGGAGATGAAAAAACTGGTCCTAGGAGTAATAAAAGGTTCTAAATTAGCCAACCTTTCAAAAAAATTTTGCAAAAGACTCAGTGGTGTACGTATAAAAAAATTATTGGTAAAAAGCCGACGCTATGGCTGCTAAAAATAAACATCATGTATCCTGTAAATTGCGCCGTATATTTGTTAACCTTAACTGCAATAATGCGCGAAAGCAAATTTAAAGTTTTTAAATTAAGTCGTTAATAAGTTAATTTAAAAACTTTAAATTTGGTTTCAAGTCGTTAATAAGTTATTTTGAAAACTGTATGTGACAATGCCTCGTTTCAAGGGCACAAGGGTTTCAAGAGGATTCGCATCTCGAATGGATGCAATATGGAATATAGGCGAGTTGTGGTAAATCGGCATTAATGTTAGCTAATAATAGCCGCTTTAGAATTATGTAGTCGTAGTCTATCTGAAAATTTCATATTTGATGATAAAGGTATAAATTTTTATCTATGAATGAAAATAAATTTTATAAATGGAACGTGATTAATCTAGTACAGTATCTTTTCGTAAGTGGTTATTCATTTTGTAACATTTATGGTATTATTGTACGAACCTTTGTTGGATACTTTTTGTAATTTCTCATCCAGATTTGTTTGGTCAACGTTGATTATGTGTTTGAAATTCGGGTACGTTTACTTAAGTTTTTGATATAAACGAGACTTTATTTTTGCTAATATATTTATAAATTCAGAATAGGTATATGGTAATATAATTTAGGGTTTTGTACGTACCTATAAGTATTTCTAAATTATTTTCAAAAGTATTTAATTTAATATGTAGGTACCTACGTTATGAATAAACACTGCGCTTTGTCAAATTCTACGATAAGTACCTACTAATAATTATTTTTGTTTTGTTTCCTAACTTTATTTAATTATTTTCTTCCTGTTATCTTACGTTATTGTTTATTTACATAATGTGATTATTTAATTGTAAACAATAGTCGAGTAGTCGAATTTGATCAAAATAGTCTAGTT
This sequence comes from Rhagophthalmus giganteus, assembly GCA_036326145.1. Taxonomy (NCBI): domain Eukaryota; kingdom Metazoa; phylum Arthropoda; class Insecta; order Coleoptera; family Rhagophthalmidae; genus Rhagophthalmus; species Rhagophthalmus giganteus. Next base: position 56,152,134 of record JARFJA010000001.1, read on the forward strand.
CACCTCTTTATTGGTCACAAAACTATGTCTTCATCAGGCACAGGCACTAAATTGTTAAATAATTGCAACTAGATGATACACATGCGTTATAAAACAAAATCTCCACAAATCACAGTAACACATTGATAATATTAATTGTTTAGTAGTAGTATTGGAATTATTAGTAGATAAATGATTAGTAGGTAATAAGTTACACATCATTTTTCATGAACATTTTGAATACGAAAATATTGCAAATGGATGAATGTGCCCCATATAATGTAAGTTGACTATTGAATAGGTATCATTATTATTTTAAAAATCTAAAACAAAATTTAAATGCCTGCTACTGTTATGTTTCATTCTATCGACTGCGGATGTTTTCCTACTGCATCATCACTTAATCCTGTCAAAAACAAAATCTTGTACGAAACGCTATATAGTTTCCCTGCTTTTTCAGTTTTCTTTTGGAGCGTGGATGTAAAGATAAAGAAAAAATAGTCTTATCACTAAAAAATTTACCACGATGACATTCGTTGTATATTTAAAAAAAATTACAATAACAGAATTTATAGGTATAGATTTTTTGTAGTAGATTTCCTGAAACTGTCAGTCTCTAATCGTTATCCGTAATATATTATATGTCGGTATAAGACTGAAAGGATTAACATTATTAAAGCCATAAAATCAATCAAAATTGTAGTAATAGTATTAGGCACGAAATTCACACGCGGTATCTCTGACTGCACAAACACAAGTATTATCACAGGGTTGATAGTGCAGCTTCATAATCTGCCTAATCTAACGACCCTTATTACAAAGTGATTACCCAACTGTGCTGTCCAGATTGAGTCTGGTAATCTGAGCGGATGAGATTATTTCAATCGCCCTAAATTTAAATCTGATCTTCGAATCTATAGTGAAATTATGTATTTAAATACATATATAAATGTACCTACTTATTTATTCTGGTTATTTTAATGTAGGTATTCTCGAAACTGTCTAATTCGGTGAATGTTTACGTTTCAATACTGTAATAATAAGTATAACGAGAACTAATTCGTAATAATTAAAGATATTTAAATAAATTACAAGTTAACCTTCACTGAGGAGATTACAAAGAAGTTTCCAACATATTATTTTCAAATTAAAAAAAGGCGCCTTCCTTTTATCTTTCTTTATTGAGGACGCCTTAAGAAATGATCGAAGGACGGTTTAGACGAATTCGGCTTTTACAACTCAATTTTACAATTACAATTTACAACTACAAAGCATAATCTATTGACAGAACGTTTCTTTCAGGATCGGTTAAACAAAAAAAAATTAAAGGATTAAATACGTTAATAATTTACACAATGTCTTATTGGTTAATAGTTTTTGGTTGCCATAACGATAACAACTTGATCGACTTTAAGTACCTATGTACATATTATGTAGATGTTACACAATTTGTTAATAACAATGCTATGTATAACACGGAGTGATGAGCTGGCAATAAATATTCTAAAGTAAATATATTCTACAAACGTTGGAATTTCCAATTATGTGCCTAAAAAATATCTTAAACTTAATAAGCCTTAGAAATTGATGTATAATATAATACAGTATAATACGAAATGAAATTTTATCAAGTTCAAAGAAAAGCATCCAACAAATGACTGATAAATATATTTAACTTGTATTGTTTATAAAGGGGTGATACACAAGATAATTCCCTGTTAAGACACAATGCTGGTTTTGTACCGTTAAGATATATTGTAGACAGGTATATTTAGGACATACGTCATGTATCAAAGGAAAAGAGCGAGAAGAGAGAAATGTTGCTTAATTTATGCAACGAAATTACTATTATGTTGGAAGATTAGTAAATTAATGATGTTTTTGCAGTATATCCTAACGCGTATTTGCGACGACGCTAAAAATTATCTGATCTTGTACGTATTCTACGTCTTATTATTTCTAAATTTATTTATCGACCAATATTTTAAATTATCTTTTACAAGTTTAAATTATAAAAATATTAATATATTTAAATGACGAGTATTTTCCATTAACACAAACCGACACTGACGCGAGTAATTATTTTAGTCGATGTACACCTTCAGCGATTATCGACTAAATACTTTTGTTGCTTTTTTAACACGTACTTACAAATTTCACATTTTTATTAATTTCTTTATTAAGTTTTTTTGGAGACAAAACCATATTGTACGTACCTACATAATTTATAATTAGTTTAAATCAAATTACTTACCGTGATATAGTATCTTACGTTAGTAAGTACAGTAAACGCGAACCTGTTTATTTTACTTTATTTTGCCTCTAACGATATTTGTTTGTTCTTCAAATACCCATTATGTACTTATATAATTTACAATACTTATAGATATTAACGTATAATACATTCTTTAATGATTTTTAAAACATTGTCGATCGATGTTAGCTTAGTTTTAAGGTAAATTCCTTTATACTAAGTTATTTTATAAGTATAAGCTTTATTGATAATATCGACTAGATATCTTTTTGACTGACGAGTCGATGTAAGAACTCGTATATAGTCCTTTTATTAATCCCACAAGATTGGTTTTATGGATATGCTTATACCAATTCCTTTTTCGTTTCGTTGTCCTTTCATTTCTAATTTCCATTTTGAATAGCTTAATATTTTCCAACGAACTTTGAATATTTTATTTCGATTGTTTATGTATTGCTGTGTATTGCTTATAATAAGCGAAAAAATATATATATTTTTAAGTTAAAGTGATTAAGGCAACAGCCAATAAACCAGTTGTAACGGTAAATATAATACGTAAATGGAGTTAAAAGCTTGTAACGGAAATTTAGTTCACACTAAGTGAATTTTCATCGTTATTAAATGGAAAAATGGGTTTCCATATTAGTCTATAACGAGAACGGCGAGTAACTAATGCAATAAAGATATTTTACGCCATAAAGCGCCAGGCAAACTAAACCTTAAAATGTTCTCTAAACGAAATTTGTCTTGACTAGTGCATAATATACTTTGAAAAGCATTATAAATATTAATTTTATTTAGTGGAAATTCTCGAACGCTATAATTAACAATGATGTTTTAATCTCTTTAGGTATCTATGTTTAAAAATGTTATCTTTTAGTTATTAACTTAGTCCGAGTTAGAAGTTGAATGGGGCCTTTTCATTTAATTTATCGAACAAAGCTTCTAATTAATAAGCGGAAAGATTAAACAATCAAAGTAAAAGTGAAATTTTCCGAAAGACAAGAAGAATTTATAATTACTTCTTGTGCATGCAAACCCTTTTAGACTAATTACGCGGTCGGTGTTTCACGTTCAGATACTTAATAAGAAAAACCGTTCAACCATTCAAAAACAGTAGACATTTCGAACGATTTGATCTTGATAAATAAATAAATGTAAGCGTTAATATTAAACAAGCTTCTCAAATCCACTTGAGACCGATCATACAGACTTTTAGCGAGTCAATATACGTGAACGTTATAGCATTCAATAATCAGATGTTTTGGGTGACCCTGATGTGTTTTCACGACTGAAATTGCACTCGGGGTGCGGTTACTATATTGGTCTCACGACGTTTCACATTACATTCTGGGAATATCTATACTTTGCAAGAGAACTTCGATATACATATCCACATTTGTTATACTTTATTTATATTGTATTAGATTTTAAATTTATTTATTTGTTTAGGTATTTATTTACTTGCACAGATTTATTAATGCGGTGTTATAAAAGGCGAAAACTACATAATCATATTTAAAACTTCGTGATATTTCATTTATTAATCTAAATTCCTACATATTTGGTTTATCATAATTATTGTACTTTCATATATCTTCTAATTTAGTTTACTTCTCTAAATAGGCAAACCCTGCCCGGAACTCCCAAAAGACAAGGAGTATAATTATTTACTTAGGTTCGTCGTGTTAGTTTTGCGTTTGGTCTTTTGCCCCTCGTAGTTTCAGTTTGATTGTTCAGGGACTGAATATTGTAAATAAGGATAGAACAGCGTACTTCACTTACTACACTTTAATTATATACTCATAGTGATTCGAGGGTTCAATTTAGTTACCTCAATGATATTTGCTTTGAAGTTTAAAGCTGAATGTAAAGAATCGGTGTAAAAGTCTTGATGTCATCATTACGTAATACCCATGTAAGTAGTCGATGCCTTCTAAACAATAATGCTTACAATTAGTTACTATACGTAGGTAATTAAATAATATTTAAATAAAATTTAAATTTGTCCCCTGCTACTTTATAATAATAATTAAATGAATGTAAATATTTCTGTAAAAAATCAGAATACTGCGACAGGTTCATAGATGGCGTGTAGATTTCTCGAATTTGAAATGCTAAAGTTATTCGGCCGTATGCTTACAATTAGACATTTGATTAGATTTAGTAGAGCTACTAAATCGTGTTTATTTCCTTTGAAACAATTGTTACAACAATCGTTTCTATGGAGATAAACATCACCTAGTTTGTAACGTTTTGTTTATTTGTTTAATTTATTACCTAAATACAGTATTGTTAATTATGTGGCATTTACTATTTGTTACCTATATTATCTCGTCAGCATAATTTTTATTTTAAATAAAAGTACAATTCCAATAAGCAATAAGCATTCGTTGTCTACGAAAGCAGGCCAAGAACCGATTGATAAAACTCATGTACTACATACACGTGGTAGATAACGTTTGAATGTCTCCGAAATTACCACTCCACTGTGAGTAACCTTTGCATCAGGTATATCTGTCATATATATATATATAGTTAAAACAAGCATTTTGAAGTTTAGTATTCATCGATCGTTCACTTAATACGGACGTGTCTAATTTTTCTCTGAACTATTTTGTGTTGTGAGTGATGATGGTTTGCAGCTTTCTAATGAAATTCCAGGTAACCTAAGTTTAACTAATATTTAGACTGATATTATAATTTATTAACAGAATCCGTAAATTATTGAAAAATACGTTTGAACGACGTACTTAGGGTATAAACATGAGCGTTTGTAATAATAATTCTATAAACTACAATAATTGTAAGTACCTAGTATTTGTTTCAATAAAATAAAAAAACCGTATGTTACCTCGGTAAATTGTAAATGTAGTGCAGATTGTTACAATTAATTAAGAAAGGTAATAATAAGAAGTTCCTTGATGTTAATATTCGAAAATCGCTTACACGCAGTGCCCGAATAACTCGTTGCTTATTTTAGATTTTGTTTCGCAAATACCTAAACGTGGTTCTTACCTCTTCTATTTAAGTAAGTGTTATATTCCTTATATAAAAACAGTTCTATTTCTAATTGTAAGTACCTACGTGCAATTTTAAAAGAGGCGTTAAGAAATTTTATACATAATAGGTATATAGTAGATTTCGTTTAATCGGACCACGTCGTGACCAGCACGCTTTGATCCGATTAAGCGGCTGACCATTCAAGCGAAATTCAAATAAAATAGACACTTTGAGGGCTAAAACAAAAATTTGTAAGTAATAATAATTTAAAAATAAATGTAACGTAACACTTAAATCAACAACACGTAAAAACAAGAGGCATCAAACTAATATTACAAACGGTAGGAACGCAGTCCAGCAGAATCTACAGTTTTTCGAAATTTCCCGTGTAGGACCATTTATACGTTCGAAGTGAGGTAACGCCCAATTTCAAATATACGTCAAATGTTTATGCCATGTTTATTTTTAACGCGATAACTTGCGAACACATAATATCAACTGTGATTCTCAGAGTTTTCGCTATTCGAATACAATTTTTATATGTTTATATGTTTATATGTTCACTGGTCCGATTAAGTGGCGTTTTCTGGATTGGTTTCTATTCTTTAAGATTTGGTCCGATTAAGCGGAATCCACTGTACATGACAATTAAAATATTTTCGAAAATAATCGGTATATTGGAATGATATCGTCTATTAATTACAAGAGAGGTTCCAAAAATAATGTGATGATAATAGTTCTAATTAACTACATCAATTTGAACGTATCATTTAAAAAAAATATATGTTATCTTATTCAACAAAAAAGGTCGGCGTGTCATAGGCGTAATGTAAATACCTATTGGTGAGTAAAATCCACCTGTATGCGATGAGTAAATCATTTACACATCATTTAAAGTGTCTTCTAAAACAAATTTGGAGTAAATCAACCAGCTATGCCAGTAAATCGGCAGCAAATTGTGCTAAAAAATACTAAGCGACTCTGGTCGTTGAAGGGGACTGGCAACGTATTAATATTAAAGGCAAACACACGTTACATATAGATGACTTTTTGCCAAAAGGACGTAACCCACACTTATTGCGAAAATGAGTTATTCCGATTATCTTATGCATCTGAAGCAAAGGTACCATATGTTAAAATCTAGTAACAATATTCCGATTTTTTTGGTCAATTTGATTTCAAAATGCGTCATTACATGTGAGTGAATTTCGTGCCCTTTCAAATATAAATGACGCTTTCTGAAATTAAATTTACAAATTCTGGAATACTTATAACTGAAAAAGGTCGTAATCGTAAATTCGTCAGTCGTCGATCGACTTAATCAGTAGTGCGATTTAATCACACAAGTATTTTTATTAAAAAAAATTTGATTTTTGACGTTTAAAGTAAGTACTTTGACACTTTAAAAGCGATCTCTATTGACAATTAGTAATAAAATTGTTTTCTCGAAAGTCATTACATGTCAGACTAGAAAGCTTTTGATTGGTCGAGTAATGTGTGCAATGATTGCGCACGGGCTACAACGTTTTCGATTGGTTAACGAGTTTTTTTACGCACGATAGGCCTATTTGTTTGTAATTATCAACTTTCGGTAACATTTAATGGTGTGAATTTATGCACTTTTCATAGTAGTCGTCGGATTTTCAATAAATTTTTTATGACACTTTGCGAGACGCAAGTTTTTTTGTTGAATAAGATCTAAACTAACTATCTAAAGTATTGAATATTTTAATTTGGAATAGAGCTGAACAATTTATTGCAGCGACATAATAAGACAGACAAAAATTATTATAAGTACACCTTAGGTTTGATGGGAAAATAGAGATAAAGATTAGTAATTAGAAAAACATTTGAATAATAGATTCTCTTTTTTACGTACTGTAAATCTGTAGTTGTAAATCAATCCACTGTAGTCTACGTCTTTTTACTTTTTATTTTATGTGATGAATATAAAGTAAATATGTACTACAGTCTTTTTGTCCATTTACCACGTAAATGTCGTGTTGTTTAATAAAAAAACGTTAAATATATTTGAAGAATATCTACAGTAATATACTTTAAAGTTAAATTATTTAATTTAAAAAATAGATTGTAAAATATTTATATGGCCTAACCAAACCTATATGCAATTCATGTCATCAAAAAAAGTTACTAGATTGTTTATTTGTAATTCGGTTTAAAGTTTGGATAGTGACATATTCTATAGATGATTTACTTGCGCACATATTATATGGTATAAAGAAAGACTACAATTTATTAGAACTATAAAAATACGAGGTATGTACGAGATGACAGCACTGTGTGAAACGTCATCATCTAGTAATCTTTTATTGATGACGTGATTACATATAGGTTTGGACGAAGCGTAGGTAGGTATAAATACCGCTCACGGAAGTATGGACACTTACTAAAATTCGCAAAACGATCATACAAATCGTCATTTAAAAAAAAATGTTTAAAACAAGTATTTTATTATGTTATTCAATGATTTTATATTGTATCAATACTTGGAGAATATAGAAATGCTGCAAAATTGTTTCAAAAATTATTAATTGTTTGTTAATTGGGTAATGCCGTTATTTAAACATTTAATTAAATAAGGCTATGTCTTGTCGTTACGAAAACCCGGATTTCTAAAAATTTACCTGCACTTTCAGAGAGTTTATTGTGTGTAAATCATCTCTGCGCCAAGAGTTTCTCAGAAGACATCGTTGAGTGTATTTTTAAAACTTTGCGCGTCAAGAACAACAATGAGGGTTGTTTGTTTATAAAAATGCCACGCAGCCAGCCAATCACTATTTCAACACAATCAGCAATGATACCGGTACACTGGGAAGGTTATTTACAATCAGTAAGAGTCATTGATCGATAATTAAATATAAAAAATCTACAGTTTATTTAACAATTTGCGTTTATTCTTTTAATTTTTACAAACTTTTGCGTTAAATTGTATGTGTCCATACTTCCGAAAGCGGTAGTGTATGTCGTACTTGAATTTCAAAAGTAAATAGGACGATCTAAAAAATTATGAATTATTATATATTTCTCTCACGTTTTTATTTTATTCCAAATTGATTAAATATAAGAGAATGAGCAGAGAGGGTTCTACATAGTAAATATAGTGAAAGTTGAAGCTGAACGCACAAACGTCTATTAAGGAGTTGGAAAGCTATAAACTAGGTCGGATCATTTCTATAATAAAGAAATAATGCCACTTTAGAGAAATGTTCTCTTATTCGTAGTTTTACTAGCTAGATATCTTTCTAAATTACTTTTAAAGTGATAACCCCTTTTACAAAGTCGTAAAAGTAGCATTCCTAATGGCAATTGTTGGCTGAACTTCAGTAACTTCACGAAAACTGCCTGTCAACAATTTTTCTTTTTCATCGCGACAGCGATTTCGACCTATGTACTTACACATACATATATCTAAATTTATATAGGTACGATTATAGTCGTTCAAGAAGTTAAACGAAGAAAAGATTGTAAGAAAACAAAAATTAGGCCGCCTAATCATATTATGCTGTAGACAACGGGAAACGACCTAAGCTGAATTTGTAAAGCCAGGAAGACGGCAAAGTTGAAAAATTAGATTTTCAACAATAAAAAGGGTTCCTGGTTGTTGTATTTACTTCCCAAGTATTGACAGAAAATCTATAAATACAATACCAAACATAAATTCAATTGATATATCGAGTCCACAAAGCTTTATTTACTTTGGATGTTTGTGGTGAACATCTCAATTTTGATATTTAGAGTTCAAGTTTGTTGTAAAAAAAGTGTTGCTATTTATACCACTTTTTATATTTACTATTTTAATTTTTTAACAAATTCAAAATGCGAACGCATTTTCTGTTCAAATTGAAGTTCGGAAACGACGTTTTTGAATCTTTCTTTTCCTATTGATCCGTAATTGACGAATTGGTTTATTTATGGAATTTGCTCCAGTAAATATTTCGTAAATATCGCGCTGTTAAATATTTTGCTTTATATTTATTTAAATGTTATTCGTATTGAAATGCGTATCGACGAATTGGTTATTAGGTCATTTTCTTTTAGTGCTCTTGTAAGTACACTTTAAAGTTTTTTAGATTAAAAGTAACAATTGTCACTCCATTATATCCGAGTTGTAAAAATATACTCATGACTTTAATGTATCAACAAAATTTATGAAACTGATATATTTATATGTATGTAGTATAAGGATGAGGAGTCGTTTCGTTTCGAATGCTGGGATTTATACATACACTTGTTTAATCGAACTTGATGGGACCAGGGGTAATTCGGTAAATTGAAAATTCACCGACATTTTTGTACAGATAAATTAATAAATTAATAATTATTAATCAAAAGTAAAATATTTTCAAACGATTTCTTTAAAAAGTTAAACATTTTTGTTTGTTTGAGACTTGATGAGGCTTCGGAGTGGTTTGGATCTTTTTGTTCTTCTTTATAATTATCGTTATCACAATCGTCGGATTTTCCAATCTGATGGCCAGATGAACGAGCAGCCACAAGGTCGTCTTCAGATAAAATGTAGGGTCCTCGTCACTTTGTGTCCGTTCTGACACGTCCTTTAGCTGAACTTTAGAGCATTCTTCCACATTTTTTATAATCTCCAACAAGTTTATGTCATTGTCTGTTTCTTCAAGCTCAGCAATAGCATCTTACAAACTTGTTTCGGAGCTCTAAGGCTCTCGGAAGGTCCGGTAATAGCTTCTTCCAAGGTTTATTTATAGCAGTATAGTTGACGTCTTTAGTCGTAATTGCGCTTCAAACTGGAAATGATGTCTAGGTTCTTCGTCGTTTGCGTCAATGATTTTGCTTAAAAATATTCTTCCCACAATTATCATGAAGAACTTAAAACGAAGTCGAAAATTTTGGTAAGACATAAACAGCCACAACCCTGCGCAGTTTGTAGTGCTAATTATTGATAATTTTGAATTTGTTTTTTTATCAAGAACGGTGATTCGGTTAATTGCGATTAAACGATATTCGAATAAACGAGATTCTAGTGTAGTTATATTCATTAGTTAATATAAAATTTGTTTTCAACAATTAATGTATGATAAATAATAGATAGGTAGCCTGCATAAAATTTAAAAACAAAAAAAAATGGGACAGTAACAGTATCTTATTTTTCTGCATAACATTTATATACCTACACACAACTTGTGGCATTTTATATTTATTCAAATGTACGGGGACACTGTTATGAATCTCATACATACCTAAGTTGGCGGAATAGAAATTGTATAATGTAATTTAGACCATTCATTCCTTATCGAGTTTTCTTCTTTGAATGGTTATTGAACAATTTGAAAATAGTCACGTTTGTTAAACTCTACGAACGTAATCTCTTATTTGCCAAGGACTTAAATTTATTATTTAACATTTGAAAACCGGCGAAACAATTTCAAGTTGTTACATATTCATTATGAAATAAATGCAGACGGTGATCAAATTATATATAACTGAATATATAAACGGTCTGGAAAATTAATATGTATGTTAATAATTACCGTGTAATAAAAGCGTTTACGTATAATTTATTATCATAGAAAGTTCATAATATTTTTATTTGTATCTATCGTTCATTTTTAATGCGTTAGTATCTTTGAATTGAGATTGAGATTTGATATCCTTCTGCAAGAATAAATTATTAGACCATTTATGATTTTCGAATATGTTGTAAATTCAGTAAAATTAGAACTTAAAATTAGTTTTTTTAAATGCACTCTAAAAAAAAACGCGTTGGTAATTATTCACGTTAATTTTAAAATTATTAAACAAAGGTATTTAGAGCTGACGATGACGGCAGAGCTTGTTTAACCTAAGATAAATTTAATTTCTCATTACGTTTTGGTTGAAATTTTTGAAAGATGTTATTTATGATTAACAACCAGTTACGCACTTCCGTTATTTACACCCTTGTAATTATATGATAAAGGTGTGTTGTGTTTGAGTTAAATATTGGGGAAAATTAAAAATTTATTATTCTTAGTAACGCAACCCTTTCAATGATTTATAGGTACTTAATGCGGTTTTATAGAGCGTTCTTGCGTGTTTTTGCGAGTTTGTAAATTTTTTGTTCGCTTAAATGTCAATAAACTGAAATTTTTATTAGGAGTTCTGTGAAAATCCACTTTTACCTAATGCATACTGACAAAGACGTCCGCAAATAAACGCCAAATTAAACGAATGTCAAAAATTAATGACGTCTTATTTTTGTAAATATACGTACCTACATATATTACGACTGACACACGATAAAGACGAATGATACGTAATTGCAGCATAGCATATTATTGTACTCAAACGAATTGGTTAGGTACCAATTATTTTTGAATTAATACCTACCTACCTATAAATTTTCTTTTTAACGGAATTGCTAGTTTTATAATATAGGTGAAACGTACATACGACTTATTCTACTTGCTTCAATCGGCCCGTAAATTTATAAATTATTTTTATAAATCTCTAAACATTCATTCGTCTTTTCACGTTTACGTTGATGAAACTGTATATGAGTCATAAGAGACCGACGATGTTAGACAGGAATGCTCAAAGGCTTCGAGTTAGTATGAACCATCAGGAAAGATGATTGTGAATTATTACAAGTCCTCCACGCAAACACGAGTTTAGAGGGCAGTTGTAAAGGTTTAGATGCCCAAATGTGCCATTTACTTAATTCATACCGGGTTGCGGTTTACCACATTACATCTTCTTTACGAAGATAAAGTGGAAAACTTCTATGGGGCTTTATTGCACTTTATAAATTGCACAAATTTAATACGTCGTTCTAATTTGTTTATATAAATTAATAGATACTCCTATTAATTAATTAGAGTATGTAGGTATTGTAAATCAAAATTAGAAATTTCTTTTTTACAAACTTTAAACTAATCGTTAGATACCTATGTTAATTTATTAACAATTACACGTGTAATGAATGACGTAGTAAATGAAACTTTAGTTATTTACTCGAATTTATTTACCTAACAACGGCAGTTCAATGTACTTATTGTAGTATAATTACCCCACTTTTATTATTTGTATGCAGTTAATTCTTAATCGTATTGCTCATATTTTATAGTGTTGCCGTGCGTAATTAAAATAGACGCACGAAAACGCACATTCAAATAAAGTATCGATTGAAAATTTTAAAATGAACTATTTAAACACTACAAAGTGTAACTTAAATCCTAATGTTCTTAAGAGCGTTTTAAACATTTATGCAAGTAGGTATGTCATTTGGTGTGCTATCGAGCGAAACCGACAAACTTAAAACAAATGATATTTGAATCCGATAATCCTAAGGACTAAAAGGAAAATGAAGACAAAGGAGAAAAGTATGTAGATAACGCGCCGGCTTTTGCAAATTCTTGTTTTGTTTTTAGCTTACGGTTTTCACTTTTTTTTTTAAACTTCCATTAACTACTTTGACAAGTACGGTCAAATTCATGTTGAATAAGCTTCTCGTGTTTGCTAAGGCTTATAGAAAACCGATAGCTTTTATTTAACGTTCGTGCACGTCACTAACACTCCTATAATACATCCCATTCAAATATTGCATACTGTTCGTCACTTTATCAACTCTATTCGTCCCACTTTCTCTAATTGTTTGAAATGTTTACATCTCTTATTGATACACGTTGTACGTTTTCCGAGATAAATATTTTCTAGTAGTCCATTTAACGGGAAAACTGTCAACTGCAGAACCAATATACATTTCTTGCCATGCATGCTTATAAACAAACAATAAATCGAAGATGAATGTAGTTTCCTCGAATTTACTTTTATAAAATAAATGAAAAGGTCAAAGTTCGTTCAGATACAATTTTGGAAAGTTCTAAATTAAATTGTACGATACCTAATTTAGGTAAAATGCTGCTAGCGATAGGTTTAAAAATCGTTTTATTAAGGTTATCCGTTTAAAAGGAATGCCAATCTAAAAAAACATCGACATAATTGAGATAAATACTGTCGTAAAATTAAAAGTATCAAAATGTAATTTAACTGCCATAAAGTTTAAAAGTTAATATAACGTAGGTATAACATTTTTTACAGTAAATTTTATAAACTCTATTAGACAAGGAAAAGTCAGAAATTTGAGTTATTATTTTATTTAATGATAAAAGAAGATCTACGTTTTCGCGTTTTAATGAAATTTTTAATAAACGATATTTTAATAGTGGAACATTAAAAAATGTTTTGTTATATTATATTCTTGTTATGATTTAGGTATCCTGCCCTAGGGAATTTTTTGTAAGAACAAATATCATTGATCTTTTTATTTTGTTAATAATTATATAGCGATTATTATGGCGATTTTACACAATTTGCGCGATGCACGTCAATTTTAATTAGATCGATTCATTTTAATTTAAGTTAAAGTAATGGTTCGTTAACTATTAATTCCAACTTACATAATGTTAAGGATATAGGTACAAAATTATAAAGGACTTTTTAGAAGCTATATTTTCCACTCAATTCAGGACGTAATTAACTCATATTTATCTACTTATTGTTAGATACCTATATAATAGCCCAGGTTCTTAATGTGAAAATAATGTCGACTTATACACTGTGTGATGCAAGCATGAAATTTTAGGGTATGTTCTATACACCGTACTGACCACAATCAACGTCACGGCCATTTAAGAGCCACCCCTAATTTAAAATAATTCCCTTCCAGGGTGGCTAGGAAACGGTGAGAAATCTTCCGAGAACGTACAGAACACGCCAAAATAAAACTTACAAATTTCTATAAACGTTTTTTCTCACTACGCTCCCCAGCCGAGATATTCGCTCCCAAAGTTGAAAGCCAAGAATCGATTTGTTTAAATAACATTTTTATTTTTTATTAAAATTTAATCGTGTGTGTTTACATTAATTTAAAAAAATTAACTTCATTACCGGACTCCCCCAATATTTTAGAAAAAAACAGGTCTATGCACTTAGAACATGGACTATAAATCACATAATTTACCAGACATGAAAACTAACTGAAACCGTTCACAACGTAACGAGTAAATATTTTCCATTCACGTGGGTGCAAATGCATTGCCGATTTCGGCGACGTTTCTTTTGTATTTTTGACACACATTATCTAGAACAAAAAAACTTTCATTTGATCGCAAAATTTAAAGGTGATGCTAAAAATTGATAAAATCATTTATTTAATTATTATTTAGTGCTATGTTTTATTTAGGATCGGTCTTTCTATCTTCCAATAAAGTTCCGAATAGTTATTTGTAGAATAATCTTCCATAAGATACGCATGGACGCTATTTTGCAAATATGATATATATTTATTTGGAATTTTTACTAGAAAGGTGACAACAAACAATAATAAACTAACTGTAAGTGTGTTAACTTAACTTACTTAATAATTATCGGTTAACTAAATATTTCAGGAAGATTTTATTCTTCACAAATATTTTAGAAGTTATACTTTTATTATTATCGTTAGGAGGTTGTTTAATATGTAAAATTTTAGAAGCTTTCTCCGCACTTGTAGTTTACTGCATATTTTCTTATCAGTTGTTTCACTGTTTTTGTTTAATACATGCCCTATTATGTGCTTCATGTCCTCTTACTCTAGGTACTCTAGATAGTAGTACCGCTGATATTCTTTCACAATCAGATACCGCCACCCCGTTCCTTCAATTAAATGCCTAATTTTTACTGTAATTAACCGTAAACATTTGCTTTTGTCCTTTTATTATGGTTGAGGTCTTATTTATTAGAACGTTTTCACTATTTAATGTTATTATGTATATCCCACCCCCTTCGTGCACACACACAAACACACACACGAACGTCTGTAATATAATCATCGTTTATGTGCAACTATATTTACAAATCGACCCTAATAATCTACTATGGTAGAATAACATTCTCGTTTCGTATTCATCATTAAAAAAAATAAGTACTTTATAAGCAAATTAATTACCTACATTTGAATATTTTCGCGTTTTTGTAATAAAAAACTTACACGATTTTAATTTGCTTATTTCAACATTATAGGTTAATTTTATTCCGTGATTTAAATGCTGTTTAAAGGGCTCCACATTATATATTTTTAATACGTAGCTAAGATACTACCGTTATTTACTTAAATATTTGTTGTACTAATTGTAAATATCTACCTATTAAAACTGGTTAGATGTTCAATTACAATAATGTAATGTAGGTAATGGGAAACGCATTAATTTAAAATTTAAATATAAATGTACCTACAACTTTTGTTGTTATAAAGTTATTTATATTTTAACCTAATAAAATAATCATACGACCCGTAACAAAGGAGAATACCACGCACATTTCAATTTTTTTTGTTAATTATGTTTGTAAGCTTCCTTTGCTTTATATGTTAATTTGGGTTGTGCTTTAGATACACTGACACAGCTCTATACAGAGAAGGGGATTTACAACAAAAAGGTATATAAGGCCTCCTTTTCATTGTAGGTAAATGTTAATGTTAAATCCTGCTTATGTAAAATTCCACCTTAAAATTTATATTAGATTTAAATGCTGGTTAGATGTTGGAAAACGTACAGTTTATTATTATTGTTATTATACGAAATGTACTTTATTAGTCATTAAACAAAATGATCCTTTTTAAGGTTGTTTTCATCCTCGTACATTATAAATTCGAATTGTATTTAGTATTTAGAATAGAAACTGTTTAGACTGCGCATTTTAAATTAAATTTAAGGGATCTTCTTGTTTCTTTAAATCTCTCTATATTGATTACTGCAGTTTTCCATTTAATTTAAATGTAGATACAATAATATATTTATAGGTTAAGTTACAATCCTTTATACTACTGCCTATATTAGCTATATTTAAATCTTTATAACGAGAGAGGGGGGGTTACGAGTACAGAAGAGCCAAAGGGGGTGAAGCACCTGGACGTAGTTCATCCACTTATTCATATGTAATAAAATAATTAAAATCAGGTTACCTATAGGTATAGAGCATAATATTTATTTAAAATAGAATAGGCTTTTCAACGTGAAGAAATTATGTATTTCAACCGATTCGTATCAACTATTCGTATTATGTATTGAATCATTATGTTGCTATGAAAATGGGAACACAAAATGATATGTTGTATATTATTGTACATTTATTTTAAATCAGGTCTTCGTGAGATTCGAGCAGTAACATGTAGTTTTATTAGGTACCTAATAAAAAGTTTCGTATTTCTGATCAAATCTCATTAGGATATGAAATAAAATAAATGTACGATAGCATACAACAAATCATTCAGGATGTCTTTTGTTAAAAAATATTTTTCTAATATGGATATTTAAAGAACTAATCTAATGCTACTATCTTAACTCACCCTGTATAGCCATTAAAGCTTGCTTTTTTCGCACAATCCCATCTTTATCTTTTTTTTTAAAAATTGGACTATATCGTATAAATAATGTCAATATAAAAATCAATTTAGGTAGGTATGAAAGTTTGTATTTTTATTTGTCTAATATTATTGTAAGTAGGTAAACGAGTAAATTTTTTAAGTTGGTTAATTTTAATTTGGAATTCGAATAAACCACGCATTCGTTGTACGCGAGTAGAACGATAATAAAGACGTTATAAAGCCTAAAACTCCTCGCGAAAAGTGTTTTTTTCAAAACCCGCAAAATCGGTGTCGACGGCGGTTTTTACCTACTTTATCAGACGAAAATTTCCATCCACCTAAAAAAATTTTAAACTTAGCGGTCAGAGGTACATCAATCTGATGGGTAAGGTAGGCGTGGAATCGAATCCTATAAAATTTCGTTGATTTTTAGTCGCTGGTATGAGGTATGAGGTATGCCGATGAGAATTGTTCTTTTAATGCGCCAAAACTGTCCTATTTTGTTGAATATTTTGATGCAATCGATCTAAAATGTTAGGATAGGTAGTATTCGGCATGTAAATATTACAGTACCTACCTATAATAGATTTATAAATAAAAAAATAGTTACATTAATTGTTTCTAATAATTAACTTATGAAGTATGATTTGTTCGGCCGTTTATTTAATATGAATATACCTTATAGAACTGCTGAAAAAGTTATAACATGCTTTAAAACCTATAGAAAATTGTATTAACTGAAACAAATCTTCTTACACTTCAGTGATTGATGCTGGTAGCAATTTGTGTTGTTACTACGTGAGAAGTTTCTTTTATTTCCCTCCTTGCTTTGTTTATTTCTAACATTTCCTTTCTTTGCCTCGTTTTGGAACTTTCACATTTACCCATGTTTGTTATAAATATCTACTAATTTATAATTAAAATAAGTATTTACAAAAATACCTAACACAAATAATTACTTACAATAAATATTAGCAACGACTGCTTTGAACATCAATAGCAGTTAACCCCTATTTTATCGTTTAACACCTAATAGTTACCCTACGTGGCGATATGTAATGTATAACCATTAAAACTGTAGAACGGCGTCGCAGTATCGTTATAGATGTAATAACAGACGCAATAACAATTACTACAGAAGTGAATTATAAGCAAGGGGCAAAATTAAGCTGCCTTCCCTTGGCAGGCCGAGGAAGATGATGTTAACTGTTATTAGAATAGATAATTCATCGCTGCAAAATTGTTATTTGCTCGCGCGAAATAAATAAGACGTATAAAATTAATGTTAGATTTTCGAAGGTCACCCATCATTTCAGTCGTAGATTTGTTTATAATATATAGCTGCACGTTTTATATTTTTTAAATTTGTATTCGGTTCAATATTATGACAAAGAGTCTGTTATAATTTTTACTAAAGTATTGAAAAACAAAAATAATTGGGTTTCTACTAATTATAATGTACCTGCCTGCTTTAGAAATAAGTATATAAATAACTTCAATCGAATAACGGGCTTTTTGATGCGGGCTGCTAAAGTATTACGACAAATAGCTGTTAATTAAAAACGAGGCAAACACTGAAGCAACTGTGGTTATCTTAATTAACTTACAAAAGGGATGTTACAAATACCGAAAAATCTGTATAGCTATGCTGTGTTTTTGGATTTTTTTACAAAATGATTAAAAACAAATTTGCTTAAGTTTTTCAATTACCATCATATTGAAAGATAGGAATTATACGTTTTTATAACGTTCAACGGGGGAGACTAGGTAATCACCTTCTAATTCTTTATCGATGCGTTATCGAATCATTGTTTCGGTTTTAATTTTGTAACGTAGCATATCTAAAATATTGGAAGAGAAGGAATAACTAAAGTGAGAGGACTAGGTATTTATATCAAATACTGTGGCATGATTACCATTATGATTATTACAATACATTGACGCCACTAATTTACTTGGAAATTGGCGAGGGAGGTTTATAAATGACGACATTAAGACGATAAAGCATTTGCTTCGACGGTCACAGGAAAATAGAATTTACGCGTACAAATTCGACGCCAGAATACATCCATAAAATTTCATTCAGGTTCTTCTAATTATCTGATATTGACTATCGATAAATTAATGTTACCTTTTATAAAGTTTACGGGTTTACCGAAAGCATGTTTCCAAAACGTCTCCTTGTTTCATTGTTTTCGAATAGTAAATTGTTACTTCATTTTGCCGAAACGACATTTAATTAATTCGAAATGATATTCACAAACATATCGGGTGCGAACGAAATCGCTAGACAACCTTTCTTTTTGATGGCGGTAAAGTTATCGGTGTGAATTTTTTTTTTCGAAGAATTTAGTACAACGGCGCTATATTTTGACTGTCGGAGAACTATTATTACATTTTCGGTTACTACGGAAACGACCTCAACTTTCGATTTTTAAGTGAAACGCCCCCGTATGTTGTGACTTTTTCGGAATCCTCTATCGATTTTTAATACAATTACGTCTTTTGAAATTTTTTATAAGTAGTCCATTTGATTTTATTTTAAACAATTTTGTTTGTGCATCTATAAAATGTCACGGTATTATTTTAATTATACATTTAATTATATTAAACATTTACCTATTTAAAACTTGTGATTTTCGAAATGTTTGTTTACATAATAGTCCAGAAGACAGTGATGAATTTTACACGTCATAGTGCTGAGTCACCGTTTCGGGTGGATTAGTAGAGGGCACCGAGCACATAATGAAACTCCGGTCAGTTTGCTCTAAGTGGTTACGTTCCACCGCTATTGGGTTGAAAGTTGTTTACATAGCTAGTCCAGAATGTCAGTGATGCATTTTACACGTTAAAACATAGTGCTGAGTCAAACGTTAAACTCGGGTGGATTCAAGTAGTGGGCGTTACCGAGCACATTAATGAAAACTCCGGTCAGTTTGCTCTAAGTGGTCAAATATCGTTCCACGCTATTGGGTCATCGTCAAGTGTTCGAGCTGTCGATGTCGGTGCATAATAAAAACATTTGGAAAATTTACCAGATTGTTATAACTTAAACTCTCATTCAATAGTGTACGTTACAAGCAATTAAAAAAAAATAGTCAGTCAGGATGTCAAAGTGTCAAATATCGATATATTGTCATCGTCAATTTTGTTAATTACTTGTCAAATAATAACCAACATTTTGAATTATTTACCAATTGCCTATTAAATATACATAAGTTTACATAAAACACTGAAAAAATCGAAGTATATGTTAAAGTGTGAAATAATAACTTTCCTATTAACGTAAGGTATTAAAAATATGTAATTAAAGATTTGCGTGTAAGTATCCATAAAACATCAAAAATACTTTCCAACACTTAAAAATGCTTATTTAGTATATTTTTAATTGTTGAATAATAAATGTCAACTGCGAAATAAAGATTTATTTATTGGAAGTTGTAACTAAACAAAGTTTTAATATAAACTTTTATTTTAAATACTCTTAATTAATCAGTAATGAACAGTTAGAAACTCGCCAGTACTTCATAAATTTTGATTTAAATAATCAATAATCAATTACTGGAAGTTTTCATTGGCCAGTAAATAAGTAAGTATATAACCAATTTCATTATGTAAATATACCTGATATACAAAAAGTAAAATAGTTATCTACATAATAATATATTCCTATTTTATATTATTGAATGTACGCACTTACTAATTTAAATGCTTGTATTATTTCTATGCATGTATGTAAAGATAAGACCATAATATTTTTTAAAGGTTAATTATTTAAATAGGTACTATAGATGTTACTACTGATATGAGATATATCTTTATTAATTATATGTCAGGCGTGCACATTAAACATTTTACCCATCAATAAAAGTGTCTCGGTTCAAGTCAAATTATCACTATTTCACACAACAATCCCACGCTATTGTTTTACATTATATCTACTTAGATTTTGATAAAACTTATTGTCTTACTTTTAACGATCCCATATAGTTATAAAAAATACATTTCTTATTTTTAAATTCGCAGGAGAAAGTTATTTACACTTGAACTTCCAAAATATTATTAAAAATAATGATTAGCCAGTGATAATTTAACTAATAAATTGTAAGTATAGCTATAAATTAACAACTAATTGCGATATGAAGACGAAAATTGTCTCATTTTAAGGTTCTTTTAATGGACTTTATAAAGAAAAATTTATAAATCGGGTTTATAAAGAAAATTAAACGAAATTGGTATTTTCAAAAACGGACATTTATTCGTCATATAAGGACTATTGTTATCAGAATATCCGTAAGTTGTTAATATAAAAGTAAGCGTCAAATTTAGAAACAACAGGCAAAAATTGGTAAAAATTTACGACATTTTGGCAAATATGTAGATGTTTAATGTATCAAAAATATTTTAAATATTAAATATTTGAGTCAACTAATCCTAAACATCGAACGAAATTTTGAAGTCAACAATAACTTTTCGCTCGCCTATAAACGTTACAGAAAGATTCGTGAGAATAAAAATAAAGCGAAACAGAAGGCGTTTTAGAAGACTTTGTATTACCTGACAGACATAATTGCCTTAATTATTCATGTTATTTTATTATGGTGTGTATTATTTTGTTTAAAGATACGTCAATTTCATAAATAAAACTAGTTCACTTCTTTAAAAAATGTTGTTTTTCAAGTATGATTTTACATAGAAATGTATGAAAAGATGTGTCTCGTTTTAAGGCGTTTCGTTTTACGTCGCTCGTTGCTAGTACGTAACCTGATATAAAAGCGAGAACTCTCTCTATAATAAATTCTTTTAAAATACCTGAAATATACAACGTATACGTATGTAGGCGACATTAATTTATTAAACTACAACTTGTAGGTATACCTACAACGGTTTGATGTAGTCCAATTTTCGTAATACATCTCGAGATAGCTAGCTTACTAATATATTAAATGAATCGTTATTATGCATCATATATAGGTTAAGGGGGAAACCGCGAATCTTACTCAAGGATAATGGGATTAACAAGCCTGGTAGTAGGGTATTTGCTCTGTATGATTAAGTAGCGCTTCTAAGTCGAGAGGGAAAATATGCCATAAACTGAATTAGTAAGAGTTTGTAGCTTGTTAGTGAATAACGTAACGAAGTACAAAAATTTTGCACGATACTTTTCTTACTGAACGAATCGAATTTTCATATTTAATTATAAATAACTCGGCGGCATCCTTTTATGTCAGAACTGAATTAATAAATGCGAATTCGTACAGAACACGCTCAGTTTAGTATGAAAGACAGCGAAAAGCTTTCAGAATTACCGAGCGAGTCACCAAGAGCTTGCCTGAATAATGCCGCACATAAAATGTATTTGTGAATGAATTTAAGAAAACGAAACTATATAATTAACAAATTCGTCGAAAATTTCGATCCAACCCTTAATTAAAATTAATGTCTACCATTCGCTTTTATCCTGCAAATACGATAAAACGAGGAGAAAATTTTGTTGAATAATTTTGGAATGCATTTTAACAAGTTAACATAAATAAAGAAACAATTTGAAATGCATAACGAACAGTTCTCGAGTGTAGTTTTGAATATATAAGATAAATATGAATGTTTTTAGCAGTGAGGTAAAACTTTCCAGGCTCGCTTAGGATTATGCAAATTCCCAGTGTAACTGCGTATTTTGCATACTTCATCATAACATTGACGTCGTTTAATACGGGGGCACATTTTAAAAACGAATCAATGCAATGTTAGCGTTCACGAAAAAAATTTTTGCATTTTTTTGTGACACGAAGGAGATAAGAATTTGAAGTTACCACGTTCGGAATTTTAAACAGCATCTTTATTGAAAATTTTAAAGATTTTTATATTTCGCAAAAATTCCAAAAATAAATTGCCATCAGCAACAATTTACTCAAACGACTTATATTTTAGCTTGCATCAATTTTGAGCTATTAGGTGGCAAATTTAAGAAAATTAATTACATTCTTTGCGAATATGATTATTTCCCGTTTATAAAATGTAGCTTTAGGTAATTAGTGTACCTAGTAAGAATTTTTACCTAAAACTTCGGTAAAACCTATTAAATATTAAACCATTAAGTTTATTCTTACTAGCATTAATTTCTTAACGGTTGTTAAATGGTACTTAATAAATAGGCTTTATTGCAAAATTATGTTAACTGTGTTTATAGTTTCTTAACAAAGACTTTTTAAAATAAAATTAAGCGCATGGAAAATCGCTTGCTCCTTTTACCTATAAATGTGTTATACAATTTAAAAAAATGCTAAATCTGTCTGTCTAAATTGTTAGTGAAGTAGCACTTCATTTGATGGTACTTAACTAGAAATATGTTTAATTAAATTGCTTTTTTGGGTTGAAATGTTTTTATTATTTTTTAAACGCCGAGACCATAGGCCGGGTCGGGCCTTGCCTTTTAATAGGAATCTTTCTTTCTCTCATGACAATACGTGTTACTGATCCTATCCGTTACGATTGAGATTGGGTCTAACTACTGCTGCATTAAAATACCGCCCCCTTGAATAATCACATGACATTTTATTAAGGTTATTGTTATGTTTCTACGATCTAATTAAAAGTTACATATCCTTAAGGTTAAACTGTACCGACTCAAAAAAAAACTGTACATTCAAAAATTCTGAAAAAATTCACAGTAACTGGCGTGAGTGATAGTAATATTATGACAACTTTAGAAAAAAATCGTATGTTAGGATTTTGTGTAATTGTGTAAAAAACATTAAAAAATACATGTTTTTAGCAATTTTTTCGGAAACTATACATACAATATTGTTCTAATTTAGTGTACGGATGGAAATTATGAATATTTAATAGGGTGCTTGTTTACAAAAACATTGAATGTACAGTTTTTTTTTAATCACTCTTTTAACAATTATTATCGAATTTTGTTTTTTATGCAAATACAAAATTCTGTAAAAAGTATATATTTCTTTTAAATAATGTATTATCAAATGCCTTGTATCAAAAATTATGATATTTTGTGCATATTTTTCGAGATACTTTAAATTGAAATATAAAAATGTTTGAAATGTCGTTGGACCGGAAAGTATCGCCTTTCTCAATTCACGGTAGTTTTGTATACTACAAAATGCTAATCTTTCATGATAAGCTTTACTGCCATCTTTTAAGTAGTAGATAATCTTTATTGGTATTCGAATTTATACTGTGTTAGAAACTGTACCGTTGTTGGACAAAAATAATTATTGTTGACTAAGAATTTTTTTTAATTTAAAATTAAGGTGGCTCGAATAATTGGAAGAACGCAGGAAGCACAAATAAGCATGTGTTTGAAAATGTGTTAAAATTTTGACAAAAATTGATATGGTAGTAGGTGCGCCTATTATATAAAACGTAACATTAATTATTGTTAGGTCCCAATTCGCATTACCACCCCTTGTAGCGACCATTCGAATGTTCAAAAAAATGATTAACGCCAAAACCGATGTCTTGGAAACTACTCGGTAGATTTTAATGGGATTTACGAATTTTTAAAGCTAATTATATTGCTTAGGACATGTTTGATGAATTTTCGATAGAACAAAAGATATGACCCTACGGGGTTATCAAACTTTAATTTTGAAGAAATTTATATGCAGGATTTTATTGATGTAAACCCCAAACTGTAAAGGAAAATTAGTCAGTCTTTTTTTATGTTCTAGAAATGCTAGTTTATTGTTAGAATTATCAAAGTTTTTTTTAATTTTAAATCTTATAATAATTGCAATTAATTCTTAATATTCTAAGCAATTTACGTCGACATAGCGACAAACGAAATGACAATAAAAAATTTGAAAACAAATTTCGTTCGAGTGTTTAGCGAACAATGCTTCGGTTAAAATTTATTAAAAATGCGTTCCGTCGCCAACTTTTAAGTGCCGTTTTAGCGGTTGCCGTTTCCCCGTACATACCTGAGATTTCCTTTGGAATTGGCGTTCGCCGATCCCTGTGGGTAGTGGCAGATGGATTTGTGGTTGCGTCGTTCACCACCGTTCACTTGCGCTTTATTGTTTTGCACCCTTAATCTTATATTTACACCTATTCAAGTTCTGAGCCTTTTTACGTATAAGTATAATAACATTTGTTTTGAACTGATCTCGAGGGCACCTCCCCTATTTTCAAATGGGGCCCGCTTCAAACGTGCATTTAAAACTTCATCGATCATCCCCGAACCAATCCTTCTCGGTTTGATTCGAAACAAATATTTGAATGTAGTTTCGATTTTTTTTTAATGCGAAAACGGCAATTTTCAAAATTAGATTTAACCAAACAAATTGTTTACGGTTAAGTATCTAGGTATATTATTTCTTATTTTTTTGAACTAGCCCAACTGGCTCCTTTGCTTCTCACTCACTTTTCTTTTGATTAATTGACCTAATCAAACGACTGCTGTCGACTTTCTGACCGTTTGGATCGTTAACTACCGTCCGACTGTCGCTGCTACTCGGCAACTGCCCAATTTTCGTAATTTTTGTTTTTCTAAGAGCTGCTTCGATGTCATTTTTGAAATTTTTATCAATCAAAATTACCCGTGTAATCTCGAATCGTGGCTTGCGATTTCTCTTTTGAAACTACCAAGCTGAAAAAACGCCGCGCCCCGGCATTTAGGTCGATCGAATCAGCTCCTTAAATTATTTTACTATTATCATTACCTTAACGGTTTCGCTTCGTTCTATTACCAAGTTCGAATTCATTATCGCCATTATTTAACACATCTTAAACTTTCGGCTCTTTTGTCAATTTTTTTATGTTTTAGGAAATCGTTTTATGGGTTCGATAGTCGTTCGACTCTGGAATGGCTTTCATTTTGTACTAGCAATAGGCGCGAAAACAAAACAAACCCATCGATTTCTTTTTTAAAGTTGTCGAAAATCATTTGCCCGTTGATTTTTCTTTTACAATTGCCAAATATGTTTATTATTAGAGGAGATCGTCCTCGTGTTTTAGTCACGCCACAAATTACCATTGTTGAAACGCTCGATATTAATCACATGCTGGAACCCATAACCACAAATTGCTGTGATTTTAACGATATGGAAAAAAAAATAATTTTACCATTTTACGCTTCTTAAAATTTCTTAACGTACTGTGATATTAATCACGTGACGTTATTTATCGAAAGTAGGCCATTACCACCTCTATTATGCTCACCGCGCTACTACAGCCAATAATTTTTTTTGCATTTAAAATTCGTTCTAAAATTACTAATTTCATATAGGTACGTACTTACTATCAAATTTTTTGTTACAAGCTTTAAAAAAGGTTCTTGCCGCCTTTGCACGTTTTCTATATTGTACCGTTATCGAAGATTTTCGAGATTGCCGGATTACCTGACTCAGGTTCGCGTATAGTTTACAACCTGTGGTTATAACAAGGATGAATTTTAAATATTATACAAGTTTGTTAGATACTTTATTTGATTTTTGTTTTTCTTATACGTAGGTAGATATACGTACTTACCTATTTTTTTTATAAATTTTTAATTCTAAAATATTATCGTTCAGCTACTCTTTGCATTGAACGTGTTCGATATCTAATCAGGTGAAAGAACATCGAAATGAATTTGATTATATTATGTAACATCGTACGTCAAAGTTATAATAATAATAACGAAAATGCCCTATATTACGTCCCAATACATTAATTGGTAATTGATCTGCTTTTGCAAGTGACATTTAACAAAACGCAGCGAAGCAATCTATAAATTTAAGGATATCGCGGAAAAACCTTTTAAATGCCACCTTTTCAATGAAGGATTCCCGTTTTTGTAACGCGGCACAATT
This sequence comes from Rhagophthalmus giganteus, assembly GCA_036326145.1. Classification (NCBI taxonomy): domain Eukaryota; kingdom Metazoa; phylum Arthropoda; class Insecta; order Coleoptera; family Rhagophthalmidae; genus Rhagophthalmus; species Rhagophthalmus giganteus. The sequence continues at coordinate 56,178,559 of JARFJA010000001.1, forward strand.
CAATTTCACCTTTAGATACAAACCATAAAGTTTAATCTGAAAATAAACTCGTACTTACAATGTGCGGAGATCCTACGTTGATTCTTGCTGTCATTTATGTTACCGATCTTACTTTTCGTGTACGTGATTCCATTAGCTTAAGCAATACAGCTTTTACGCTTCCGTCAATTCATGCGGATTTTTAATACCATAAAAGTTTTCTGTCGTCGCATGTCGTTTTCGAAAGAACGGTAGGTTTAATTTTAATAATACTCATCTTTTAAAGTTTACGTTGTGGGATTTTCGAGACGAAGATGCTTTTAGTGGAACCTATACGCAACGTGAAAGTTTTCTCTTCTCGCGAACTCACTATTTTCCCTTTCCCAAATTTCTTATAAAATTTATTGTTGTAGAGAATAGTTAATTAAAACACGAGGCTAGAAATTTCGAAGCAAAAATATTGATCATTCATTTAAGGAATACAATGAGAAAGTGGGGCAGCCTATTGTTGTTCAAATTATCGCCGCGCTGTATTTTACATTCCGCTAAGCACACGCAACACAGGGAGAACTCGGCAATCGAATTATCGTCACACTTACACAAACTTCGAAAAGCTCTGTGCATTCACATTAAGATTTACGCAGCTTTTCAGACGGCGGGAACTCTTAACGTAAAAAGCTGAACTAATATACTACTTGCAGCATGTTTTTTAGACAGTAACTCAAAGAAGTCTGTTTGCCCGTAAGACTAGAGAGTTGATGCGGTAGTTTTGAGTTACGATCTGAATTTTTGTTTAAGCAGGTATTACCTATACTTGTAGACAACTAAAAGCAATTTCATGAGAAATACAGGACACAGCGCAAATATCGATTTATTTTCCAATTTATTATATAATAATCAACTTGCTCAAGGGCTTTTTATTATTGAATAAAAAAAACACTATATCAAAGAGATACGTTGATACGAGAAAACAAAGAAAACTTTCCGTTATTTGAGAAAAAATCGAGTACGATTAAATTTTTTATAGATGTCCCTTGTTGTGCGGGGGTTACTAAACAGTGAAATCTTGCCCCAAATATCGCGCAGTAGTTCTGAACACCATAAAACCGGGAATTTAAACAGTTAAATCAGACGGGCGTCATTTAAAACAACAAAATTAATTTCATAGTGTCAAACGTAAAATTTAAGAGGTTGTCTCGCGTTTATTTGAATTATTACTTTGCGAAATGCAGTTTATGTGCTTCTATTAGATACGTTCAAAACAACTCGCACTCTCATTGCCAGTTATTTTCTATAATATCATAGAAAGATCGTTTGACAAAATTAATAAATACCAATAGATATTTGATCATCTCGATAAGTGCTGATAGAAAATAATTATTCCTGAAAACCGTTTCGAAACTCACGAAAATACCAAAAATATTGGAGAAACACAAATCTGTAATGGTTTAAAAAATAACATAAAACTAAAATTTTAAAAATTAAACGATATAGGTACGTTATTAAAAATAGATTAGTTTTAAGTTTATACAACTATTTAAACAAGCTTTTCGAAACTTACGTTTATAAATAATGAATGAGTCTGAACTGACGTGACAGCTTAATATTTCATTAAATTGTAAATGTATTTTGTCACAGTAAATTTATCTTCCGGAGCATTCTGTTCTTAACGACTTCCATCTCGTCTTTGTCTAATATATTTTCGATTGTTATCGTTTCTGGATTAAATGGCGAAGTTGTATATTTTCAGTTATTATTAATTCTTGCAAATTCCAAACAATAGATTTAGAACGTTGCTATTTTGGGAAAATTGTAAAATCGGCTTTAACAAATTGACAAATATTGCGTTAACTTAATGAGTGATATTCTAAAGAATGCCTATTGTTATTCGTTTTGTTTGGCAGATATAATAATTATGTGTAGTTGTAGGTATAATAAATAATTTCATATTTATAGTATAATTCTAGGAAAGATTTTCCTTGGACATAATTTTTGTGTCATTGACACGAATTGTCAAGTATGACAAATAGTTACATTGTGCAAGTAGTGCGTAAAGTCGAAGTTTATACACGAGCGGATGTTTGCTACACGAGCCGCAGGCGAGTGTTGCAAACCGAACGAGGGCATACAAAGACTTCACGCATGCGTTGCACACTATACTTTTTCCGAACCAGAAATTTTAGAAATCTGTCATGTCCGAACTGTGTTAAATCCAAAAATAGTTGTAAAAAAAACACAGAAGGATACTGAAACAAAAGATCTACTTCGTTCAATCCTAGGAACTTCCGAATCTAATTTTGTAAATACTGGGGAGTATTTTATAGTACAAGGTTGTATTTTAAAAGGAATTCGAGTAGTAATTCCAAAATCATTACGTTCTTACGTCCTAAATGAATTACATCAAGGTCATTTAGGGATAGTAAAAATGAAGGGGCTTGCCCGATCATATGTATATTGAAAAGGTATTGATGTGAACATAGAAAGTCTAGTAAACTATTGTGAATCATGTGCTCGGCAAGCCAAGCAAAAAACTAATATTGCAATACATCCGTGGGAATTTCCAAATAAACTGTAGGAAAAGATTCATATTGATTTTGCCGGTCCTTTTCAGGGTCACTATTTTCTAATCATTATAGATCCACATACAAAGTGGTTAGAGGTTTATATCATGTATCATGGTTTATATCATATTATCTCAAATGCAACCATTGAAAATCTGAGAGATTGTTTTGCTAGGTTTGGTCTGCCAGTTACTTTAGTATCGGATAACGGAAGTCAACTGGTTTCTGAAGAGTTTAAAAACTTCTTATAGTCAAATGGTATAAAGCACATACTTACTGCTCCATATTTTCCATCTTCAAATGGACAGGCTGAACGTTACGTTCAAATAGTAAAGACCGCATTACGTACAATCCAAAATGAGGTAGGCCATAGTTTGCAAACAAAACTAAATAATTTTCTCTTGCATTATCGAAAGGCTCCACATGTTACAACAGGTGAGAGTCCAGCAATGTTAATGTTCAAAAGAAATTTGCGAACACGTTTAGATCTAATAATACCGAACATAAATACAAAGGTAAAAAAGGGACAGGAAAACATGATAAAATATATATATAAAAAATAACATGGTACTTGAAAAAAATGCCAAAGTATCTTTTAGGGATTATAGTAACAAAGATTGCAAATGGAAATTTGGGACAATTGTAGGAAAATTAGGTACCGCAATGTATAACATTGCGAGCGAGGGAAAAACTTATAGGCGTCACGAAAACGAATTATTGACCATAGGTAATCTAATTCTAAGCACAAAAGACCTCGAGTCGGAAGACCTTGCAATAGTGCCCGAAACACAAAATTTAGATTCCGAAACACCAACAGAGAAAAATAATTTGCCAAAACAAGCTGAAGAAGTCGAAGTGCGGAGAAGCTCACGTCCGAAAAAACCTCCAGATAGGTTCACCCCATCGAAATATGATCTCTCTGAGGGGAGGTGTTATGTTTTTGTTCTAAGCGCAATTATTATGGAAAATGTATTTGTATGTGACAGTTCAAATTCGTTAATTATAATTGTGTAGAATACAGTCTTAATAAAATATATAAAAACGAGAAAAGACACAACAAAAACCAAAAAATTCAGAACACGTGATATAATATTCCATTATTTCTCAACGATTTTAGTTGTGCTACCAATCATTAAAATGAAAAAACAAATTGTGGGAAAGGTAATACAATATCTACCTAGTAATCGCAAATATGTATAACATAATATCAGTAGTGTTTATCTAATACTTATTTGTATTAACTATTGTAATAGATAAAGTTTTCATTTACCATTTAAATAGATATAATTATGTATGTGATTTTGTTTTTCAGACACACAGAGAATTTTGAACGCCGATAACTCGTTTACTTTTCATTTAAACAAGTAGGATAATGTTCTTTTATAATTGAATAAAAATATTAGTCGAATGTCGCTACTTAATACGATATAATATACCACTCTACAATATATCGTGATGAGATAAGCAGATGCTTACAAAAGCAACGATAATGTAATACACGAACTCGATCATAAACTCGATCACAACAGAATTTAAGCTGATGATAGGGAACGACTCGGTCTAGAATTTCGGATATGACATGTTACGTATATTGATATTACTTCAAACAGTTACCTACAAAAATGAACGTATTAGTTTGCTTATATGAAATAGCTGTGCAATACACGCTAGAAACTATTTAAAGTTTAATAACACAAATATGGACGTTTAACTTACTCGTTTTAGATTATGTTGCAGAGCACTGAACTGAAAATAACGTAATTTAAGATGATTATATCTTAGACAGAAATTTTCAACTATGTGCGTGTATTTCAAATTGACGTTAAATTACAAATGACAAATTCCTTAAATAATTGACCTAAAATGTCTTCTAATCTTTCTCAATATAAAAAATCGATCGTTCCGTTCTAGACTAAAATATATCTAACGGGGTAATTGGCAATTTATAAAATAGTTATCATTAAGTTTATTTGTATTTGATTAATGAGATTTATTTATCATTCCATTGGATTCTTAATAATTATGAACATAATTCATGTATTTATATTGAAAATATATGAACAGCAGACGGTAGAATAATTTTAAGATATTTAATTTATATTAGGTACATTGTTAAGAACACGGTAAATTTACTAAACATTACGAGGGCGTTTTGGCAGAAGGACGTAACTTACAAAAAGTAAATTTTACAGGAGCCCACTTGTCTTGCCTCTTTCCATTCACTATAATTATTAATTCTTTTATTATATGGAGAAGTGGTACATAATAATTCAGGTTCTTAGTGTAAAAATAATACCGATTTCTGCACTTTATCAAATTTTAGGAGTATATTATATACACCATACTTAGTCTACTATCCGCCATACTTAGTATACTATCCGCCAGAGCCCTTTCAGAGCCAAAATAATCCCCTTTTAATACTTGGGGCGCGTTATAAAAGACAGTGTCTAAGAAATGATAAGAAATCTTTCGGGGAATTCGGGGAACATTCCTAATAAACGAATTATTTCAGAACAATTTTTTTAAATTTTTGGTACCACCTCAGAGGAAGCAAGGATCGCTACCTCTGACCTTTCCAGTCACAATTTGTCTCCAGGAGATTAATTAAAAAAAATTAATTCTATTGCCGGATTTTCCCTACATTTTAGAATAAAAAAGATAATCTTGCCCACTTTCCATAAAATGAGCAATTTTCGAAAAATCGCACTTGAAGGGTAAATTTTAATAAAAAATTAAAGTGTTAGGTTGTAACGTTTAATCGTCGAGCCGCACGGCAGAGTAGGAAACGGGGGTGAATCGTTTGTAACGCTAGAAAGAAACTCGTTCGAACTTTCGGAAGTTGTTTTTATCTACACGCGCAATATACACAAAAAATAATGTACAAAATAAACGGCGGCTTCAAAAGCAATAAAATAAAAGGCGATTCCAATTTCTTACGGAGGGTACTGTACACGACGCGTTCCTTGGGGCACGCCGTGTATATCGTGTTGGTATGGCGTAAGTTGTCGATGGCGATCGATGATATCGATTGCAGCTTTTTCGGTGTCGGGAGTGGGTTTCTTTTTATTTTCCCCTTTTATTGGCGGTGATTTTTGCAGATAAGCGATAAGCGGCGGTGTAGGGTGTTGGTGTAAATATGTTGTGTTTCTAGGGAGGTACCGGCTTGTGAACCGAGGGCTAAACACCACTCGAAGGCCCCAAACGCGGCACTATCGGTTTGAATCCCCGTTTACGAGCCGGGGCTGAACCCCACCTCGTTCGCAAACGGTTTCTGAGTGTATGGGTGTGTGCTATTCGGAATAAAGAGTATGCTCGCTGGTTCGGTCCGCGGTGTTGGTTTTATACCCTCCGGGTCCTCTCACCTGGCACGCCGCTCGAATTCCAACTCGGTTCGGTTTCGGACTTCTCCGAAGGTACCAATGGGACCCTAGGACGGCGGGAGTTTCGAACGTGTTTTCGTCCTGCTCGTTGAAACGTTACAAAGTATTCAAACAAATTGATTTTTTTCTTTTTAAGTTTGGCGGTGAGTATTTCGGCAGGCGAGTGTCGTAGGAAAAAAGTTCATTAAAACTTAAAGTTTTATCTTGACGTGTTCTATACGGTCGCCGAAAGATTGCTCGTCATTTTCTAGACCCCCTATTTTGTAACGCGCCCCGAGTATTAAAACGAGATTATTTTGAATTAGATGGGTGGCTCCGAAAGGGCTCTCGCGGTTATTGTGGTTAGTATGGTGTATAGAATATATCAGTAACATTTCAAGCTTGTATCACAAAGTATACAGGGTTTATGCACTTATTATTAGAAGGTATTAAATAAACAAATAAACAAAAAACCTATAGTGTAAGTAGAAGAGCCAGATGGATCTCCGCTTTTGACTGTCCAAGATATGTGAGGGAGGGAGTGTGACCCACATATCGGACATTGGTGGCTGGAAAGATCTGGGATGGTGTTGTAGTTTTGGGTGGTCGAAAGTACGGGAGAACCAAAAGGGGCGAAGTACCTGGATATAGTGCATCCACTTCTCCATTTAATAAAAGAATTATTAAGTGATTTTAATCGGTATTATCAAAACCCGCAATAATTTGAGTACCTATAAGTAATACTTAAAATATAGAAATTCGGATGAAAATGTGCTAATACGAACACCCTTAAATATAATTTCATACACATCAAACGTGAACGCAACACACTTACTGTATCACTTTTATAAGGCAATTTAACATTTTTGTTTAAACAAGTGTTTGTAATAAAAAAAGATAAATTAAAACGAAAACAAATGAATTCGTAACTTAAAAATCTAGACGATATAAATTTAGTACAAAGAGAATATAAGCCGTAGAATTAACAAATGATGTCGGTATTTGGTCTTTTCTAAAATGAAGTTAAAGTTTTTAATCTAAACGGCATATCCTTCTACTTCTCAAATTTCGGAAAGAGCACTAAAATCGGCTTATTTCGTAGGTGCGATACAATTTTTTTTATCTTTAAAAATCGATTTTTTGAAGTTTATTTTTTGCAAGAGTAGATTTTTTCTAAATTTTTAAACTAGAACGTCTATCAACGTCGATGATTAGTAACGTAAGTAATATTCGCCACGATATTGAATGTTCCGTAAAAATCTTTGTTAAAAACCCCTTTATACGTTGTGTTAGTTTTTATTTGAATTTTACAAAAAAAATAAATAAATTTTTAGCAACATTTTCGTTCCGTTAATCTCCCTTGTTTTCACTTAATTTACCTGCGGGCAAATAAGCAATTTAAATCTAAAGAATTTTAGGCGTTTAAGTTGCGAAATCGAATAAATTATCGAACCAATACTCAGAATCTCCTATATTTTATGCTTAAGATGCTATTCGGCCATCGCTTCTATTCATACTGACCTGGTTGCAAACGCCTTTAAAGTAGAATGTATTATCGAAAGGTCAAAGCGTTTCCATACGACATTCTCTCTTTCTGTATTACGCTGTGAGGTATGCGATAGCAAGGGACACTATGGTAATACTTGTTGTTTTTTCGCTCCAATGACTTGGTAAAGACGAATTTTTATGTAAAGTAGGGGTGAATATGTTGTAGTTGTTGTTCGAACTACTTCACTGCCTCTAAAACTGGTTTACTGAAAAAATACAAGGCGCTGAAAGAATACACTGCTAAATAATAGAGTAATATTTTACTTCATATAGAATAATACTTATAAAATAAACGATTTATTTTAGGCCGTGTTATATCTACTAAAATTTTTACTATGATTTAAAAAGCAAACTTTGAACATTTAAATTTTATAAGTTCTATAAAAAATAATTACATACGTTGAAATAAAATAAATTTGTTCTATTTTTATATTAAATTAATATGAACAAATGTGACTTTCGTAATATTCACGAATAATAATAGTAATGAATTGATATAAAAATAAGCTTCTTTATGATAACTGGTTGCACTGATAACCCTAAACAAAATTAAAATAAATTGTCTAGGTAATTTAAAAATAACAGCTGTAAAATAATTTGGTAGGTATGTAAAAAATTTCAATTTTTTTTTGACAAAAACAAATCTCTTCGGACGTCTTAAAATGAAGAAATAAAAAAGGTCCAAGTTGTTAGGTGACCCTCAGATAATCTCAATAAAACGTAATAAATACAAACTGAAAATATTATTCTAATTTATAGTATTTATAAATATTAAATCGTAAATTCGAGTTTCAAATTTAAAATTTCTAAACCTAACTTAATAACAAACCAACTTAGTTTATAATTCGAGTTAACGGACCAATGACTTTCTGAGCAGTTAGACATCAACTGCAGATCTTTTATTTTATCTCACAATCAAATTTTCTTTAAATCCATTTTGTTACAGTCTGTTTCATTTAAAAGAAGGTTTATAAAATATGATATCTTTCATTCTTATTAGCATTTTTTTCTTAATTGTAATAAATTACTATTAAACAGACCAAAATAGAATTGTTAATAGATATGGTAGGTATAGAATTAAAAAAAAAATGTTCCTGTATTATTTTACAATTCAGTTAAAATGAATGATATTTTTGAAACGACCTTGAACGAAAAATACCAAAACCCACTTAGGATTACTTAAGATGCACATTAAGTTATGACAAACAGTAATTTATATTAAGATATAGAAGCTGATTTTGAAGTAGGTACATATTTACCATAAATTCGACGTCGCACGTAGAAACTTATCAAAATATAATTTAAGTTACACGAATCCGCCTACATGTAAGTTGTTGTGGTAAGCCTACTTCCACACCTACAATGAACATTTTCATTGCACACGAACAGGAAACGTCTTGAAATTATGATTTTTGGGAAAACATCTTCATTCCGCTCCATTTCGAGCAAACATCTTGATTATTATTACATAATTGTAGAAAATTTTATAACTTATGTTAAACTTTCTTCTGTCGATTTTTTTTAATAAAATACCTAATACTTAGATATTAAATAAACATTTATTAGTCATACGTAGCTGCACATTGAATTTCTAAAAAGCAAGCTAACGATGATTTTCATTAAAGAAAAATTTGAAAAAGGTACGAAAAAGTCTTTTATCGCTAGCTGTTGCCAGTTAAATATCTATATACTTTAAATTAAAAAGTGGACTTTTATTTTTGTAAAATTAAGTTTTAATTAAAATTTTCGTAAATTGCAACAAGTGATACATCTTTCAAAATTAAATAGCTGTATTATTCACGGATCAAAGATATCAAGTACCTACGACTTAAAACTTTATATCATTTTACATCTTAATATACTGCTTTTCCTAAATTAAAAGCCTTATAACAGAATAATTTAACACTTAATTATGTATATTTTGACGAGTTGTATTTACCATTATCTATTAATTATACGGGACTTGTCTCAAATTTCTTTGTTGATACTTTAAATTTTTCAATATTTATAATACCTACAAAATTCAGCATGGCCGAATAACTGCTTTGTTATTCCAAGCGCCGTTTTAGTTTGATGTATCATTATTAAATTAATATACGTACAGGCGCCGGCGTTTGAACTTAACCGAACGAAATTGAATTTACATAATTGAATTTATGAAATAATATTTAAAAGAAAGCAAGACGATTACCTATATTAAAGACGTAAATACGGGAACTAGGCAAATGTATCCAAAATGGAATACAAATAAATATATCCTAAGTTTCAGAAAGCTACTAAAAGTCGACAATAAACGAGAAGTATGGTACATGAAAAACAGAAAATGTGTTCATTTATTTCTCTGTTTCCAGTTTTATAGGTGTAAATGGAAGCCGAAGGGAAATGAAATTGCATATTTAGATCAACAAAATACCTAAAAAATAAAATTTAATAATATTTTATGCCACTGTAATGAATTTTATGTTCTGTAATTTAGTAGTTATTCGTTTATTTCAGTTGTATTAATTTGTTGCAATATATTTGAGACCATTAAACGTGCCTAATAATAACTACTAAAGTCGTTCTTTAAGGGTTTCGAAATATTTTTAAAAGAAAATGTAGAGACGGTTTCAAAAACGACGATCGTAATTATTTTCTTTTAAATGGCTTTTTTAAGAATTCGATTTAATTAAATAAATAAAATTGTTTCTGTACGGCGTATAGATAATGAAATGTTGCTATGGAAAATAAGTGAATGATGCTTTAAAAAGAAAATTTCGAGTTAATATTATTATAGGTATAGGTTATGATTTATATAGAGTGTCTTTTTAAAATTAAGCGCATTTTATTATAACATACTCGTGGTATTCAATTATAATCCTTTTGAAGATACGCATACCTATAGTGAAAATTAAATAAGTAATCTACTGATTTAATTAGGTACTTACATATAATTAATTATTAAAATTTTACCTAATTAATGATTTACAGTTTTTCTGCAAATTAATCGGGAAATATCTGTAGCTATTTATGTAATTTTACATCCGCGAGAAACGTAGTTACTTCAGATTTAATTAATTATATATTGTATACTATGGATGTTTTTTAAGCACAAAAAACAGATTTAATGTCAATAGACCACGTTTATGTTTAGTTTTGTATGCTAAAAATATGCGTCAAAATATAAAATTAAAATATAAATGTAAATATTGTCGTGGTAATTGCCGTTTTGGTTCCTAGGGAGTAGTTTCAGTATTACCGAAAAAAATGTAAAAGTAAAAATTTAAGAAAATACTCGTATTAAATTTGTAACTACAAATAACTATCAGATCGAGCCCTTCCATTCAATAACACCTGTGCTCAATTTTCCTTTGCTACGCACGGATAACGCCTGCGTGAAGGTGTTTCTTACGAAAAACATAATTAATTTACAACACTTTCGGAGGATAAAAATGAAATTAGCTTATATAAGCAAAAATGTATGGTATCGTAAAGAATTTGCAGTTTTCACATAATTATCGGCTATTGTTTTTAACGTGTAGGTGTTTCATTAAATTTTAGATTTTATTCAATAGTAGGTATCTACAATTATTAGCTTGAGGTTAATTAAAATGAAAATTGAAAATATTAAAAGAATCGAAAGTTAGGTTTTGGCAGAATAACTTAACCCACACTTTTTACGAAAATGAGTTATTATGACTATCGCATGCGTCTAAGGCAAAGACATCATTTGTTGAAATCTGGTAAACTATATTCCGATTTTTGCCACCGGAAAAATCGATTGTTGTATTTCCGTGAAACATATCTGTTTATAGTTACGTGACAACCAACACAAATGCGCGCTCTTGTAAAATTTACTTTTGTGGGTTAGGTTACTCTACAAAAACTGCATCGATATTTATTATCTATTCAAGAAACAGTGTGTTTTTCAAATGCATTATACTAATACTTATACGGGGCGTCTCAGTGAAGGATCTGATTCCTTAGATAAAAATAAGCCTATTTATCGACATTTTTGCCAAAATATTTACCCCTAAAGTTGATTTTTTTAAATTCGCTTTTTCGAGATAACTTACGAACGGTTTGACGAAATTTAATGATTTTTGAGTTGGTTTACGTCGTGGTCGGAGGTCGTTATTATGGTCTAAAACTTGTTCGAATCGCACCCTGGGGGTGACCAGGGTAAACCACCCTTACTGACTTAAACGACCTAATTTTGAGGGTGCGGCTTTTTTTAATTTTTTGACCGCATTTTTGAATTCCGCAGGACTTTCCGCGTATAAAAGATCCTCTTACTAGATTTCGCTGCAACGGACAGTTTCCGAGAAAAACGATTCGATTGCGCGTTGTCTCAGTTGTGATGGAAATTGTTTTAAAAGGACTGGCAATTCATTTCGGAGAAATTTGAGGTAAAGAGCCTCGGAGGTAATTACAAACGAGACATTTGTATGCGCGATGGCGCAACGCCACATTTTACATTATCTGTACGGAAGCACCTCGATAATACTTGTCCAAAGAACTAGATCGGTAGAGGCGAACCTATCGCTTGACCGCCTCAAAGTCCTGATATGAATCCATTTGATTTCTATTTTTGGAAACGTCGGAAGTCTTTAGTTTAGTCTGAAACAATTAGACTAGGGAACACCCACAAGAAACAATTTTTCACTTCAGCAATGAAATCACAAATAATCCAAAACTATTTTGAGTGTAACAATTAACAGTTAAGTGTGCACAAGAATGTGTTAGAATGGGTGATAATCATTTTGAGCAGTTTTTATGATAGTGTTTAAATATTATTTCTTAGTATTGTCAATTTGTTGTTATTGTTTCTTTCATAATAGCATTTAAAATGATACATTAAATATTCCAGCCGTCGCGTCGCGTCGCCTAATTTTGTTTATTCCATCTGAAATCAAATCCTGACTCGAAGACACTTAAATGCGTTTTTCTCGGAAACTATTCTGCTAAGGTAAATTTTGGCAAATCGGCTTATTTTTATCTGGGGAATAAGATCCTAAGAGGTTGCCCACCTTCACTGGGACACCCTGTATAGTTGTTATTGCAAAGTTGCCTAAATCAATAATGGATATCTATAATGCATAATTAATAATCCTACAGTACATTTACTTGAGATGAAGGAGAAGTGGTAGAACTACTTAATGTTAGTATCTACTTTTGAAACATTTATATCCTTTAATTTAAATTTAAATCCGATTTAAAGTACCTATAGGTAGTGCCTATCTACTTTTGGGAGTACGTTTTAGAGTTTCAGGTAACTGCCGTACAGAATATCGTTAAAATTTCATAGAACTAATGTATGTACTTAGCTATTTACCTATTGTAAAATGATTGCTTTTAATTTATTTGTTTTATAGGTAACTAAAATAAACAGTTGATTGCTGCATAAGTATTTGTTAATGTTGTGGTTAACGAAAAAGAGTATACATAATGTATAATAATTAATTATACGTATTATGCTGGTTTATATTAATATCTTCAATATGGACAAATAATTAAATAAATACACACTTTATTATCGAAGTTAGGCACATTTCATTAAACTTTATGAGTTTCGTCATATTTCTTAGCTGTTGATTGACATAAATATTTGTTTATTGCTAAGATTTGCTAACAAAATAACATAAAATCGATACTTAATGGTTTTTTGTTACTATAATATTTATTAAAGAAATAAGTGCGCGTGACCTTTAAGAAAATTGGAATGACATCTAAATTTCATCTTTCGTCTAACGTTACTAAACTTAAGTAGGTACCTATGTTAGGTAATTTGTTGTTTTTAGAAACTGATTATTCTATATATTTCGCCGATGTTTTCTATTAAGGCGTTAAGCAATTTGTTTAACAGATCATTATTTAGAATGGAAATATTTTTAATAGGTAGACATTTGATGGTATATTCTTATTAAGTATATTATCGCCTTATTCAAAACATAAAATTATTACAAAAATCACAAAAAAGGCAAAGGTTATGGAAGAAGCTTTTCTCGCGACAGTAGAAGTAAAAATTAGTGATCACCCTATGTTATCAAAATTATTTCTAAAAGTTGACGACTGATCACCAGCTGTAACGTTTTACACAGACATTTTTTTTTATATTATTATGTATTAGGTATTGACAAATTTTACTAGATTTCAAGTATATTTCGTTTAATAGAAATGTTTAAGGTTAAGAACACAATTTAATTTAAATCGAGCTTCTTTATTATTACCTATTTTATTGATTTACTTTAGTGGTTGTTGAATGTCTAACATAATTACATTCACATTAAGCTTAAAACGTTACCGTTTGAAAGGCCAGAAAGTCAAAATTGATGAAGTCTCTATAAATGATGGCAATCGATCCCTTTGTTTCCTTTTCCTATGGTCAGATTCAGCTTTGATTGAAGCAATTAATGTTATAATTCCCAAACCGAATAAATAGGTAGGTAATCTCAGATGATTATTTACTAAATAATCGATTAATCAATAATAAAAGTGATTAATACCTACTGTTTCCGCCATAAAGCAATAGATGTCTTACGTATTGTTGTTATTATAAACAATCGACGCTTTTTTTTAGATTGCGGTATCTCACTTTCGAATTCATTAACTTACATCATTAGGTTTACATTATCCTTCTCTAGGGATAGACAACTTTTCTTGAACATAGAATTTAGGAACAAGAAAGGTCAGGAGATCAGAGATAACAAAAACATCAGGTGAAGTTAGTGACAGGGGATCAAAGCGAGCTGCGGGCCAACCGCCTGCTTGTGACACGTGTCTTCGAAGACAAAGCAGAAAGCTCTCCTTAGGGCTGCATCACTTGTTCCTTCGCTATTATATACGCTCGGAAAAATTTATTAAGAAATAATATGTGATGTTCTTTTAACTTTTCCGTTTTCTTCTGCTTGTTTTTTAGAATCCCTCGAAAAACTGAATTGCTGACGCAGAAGAAAGCTTATTTTCTCGGTTTGTGAGCGTAACGTTATCTTACTCTCGCGTCTTTAACTTTCCTAAATAAACTATTTTTTAAAGAATTATTTAAATTAAAAATGTGCTTGTACAACACATCTAACTAACTACCCGATACAATTCAGATCATGCAATTGTAGTTTTTTTTATAAATCATTTACTTCAAAAAAACTAAAAACTTTTTCAAAGTTAAATTGTGTGTTTAAGATGAAAGCGAGAGTCTGAAGGAATTATTTAAAATCATCTCGGCAATAGCACCTGAATTAATAAAATGGTTCAGGGTTGTTTGAAATATTAATAACTTGAAATTTCTCCTGTGCGGTTGTGGCAAGGAAAAACATCGTATCTTTAGAAAATTGAAAAGATAAGTTTCTCGGAAATATATAGTACAGTAGGTAATATAACGGGTTTATATTTCTTTATAGATAGACACTTCGTATTTAGAGGTGGGCGTAGTTGCTTCGTTGCTTCTTAATTACAATTTCTTATTAAAAGTTATAGGAAAAGTGACGTTAAAGCGTAGAGCGCATTATCGATGCTAACTAATATCTAGTAATTAACCTTTTTTGTTGCCTAACACGGATACCTATAAAAGTTGAAATTGTATTAAAATTATAACACGAGCTGCTAATATTTGAAGTAGCTATTATTTGAATTTTTCTTTGAATTTCTCGATACTAATGCAATTCTTGTTTTTTTTTTCAGGTAAGATCAACACATTTTACTTCATACAACGCCATTTAGCACCATATTATGGTAAGTGGCCATAAACCTATAAGAGTTAATTATTTTTTTTAATCAAATTAATAACAATGTTTCGAGATT
The DNA here is from genome assembly GCA_036326145.1 of Rhagophthalmus giganteus. Taxonomy (NCBI): domain Eukaryota; kingdom Metazoa; phylum Arthropoda; class Insecta; order Coleoptera; family Rhagophthalmidae; genus Rhagophthalmus; species Rhagophthalmus giganteus. The sequence continues at coordinate 56,193,782 of JARFJA010000001.1, forward strand.
TATGTTATTTTTTTATTTCTTAATAATCAGCGGTGATTACGTGCGATTTTTTAAAATGAATATGCTTGCGTTTTTAAATAATTTAGAAAAAATAGTTGTTTTGTATCAATTTGTTTAATTATTATTGTTTTATAAATTTAAAGTTAAAGAGTTAAGGTAAGATATTTTTCAAGGCTTTTTAAATGACGTTGCAGAATGAACTGTTCAAATTTAAAAGTAGTATATTAATTCGTAAACATCTGATAAAAGTATTTGCGACAATGTAAATTGTCAAAATTCTGCAAGAATAACACGATGCAGTACAAAAACATAAATACGTTTTTTTACAATATTTGATATTTAAATACCTAGTAGAGATTACGTAGTAAATTTGCATATCAAATAGTCTTTTGAAGATTTTTATACTAATGTGAAAAAGTAAATTTAATTCTTTACTTTTCATTCGCTTTCTATTTGCTTTCGATTCATTTGTGTTGATTTTTGAGTTACTGACTACAGGATTTTGGGTGGTTATATAAAGCTGTAGGTATCATACAATTTATTCAGAAGAAAATTAGGAAATACAGGTAACTTTCGCACAACGCAGAGGTTAAGTTCTTAGAAATTTCACGCGTTATAGAAATCGCGTTAGGTGAGGTTCAGATTTCATACCGCAATGTATTTAATTTTAACCATGTAAACAACAATTTACAATCAGCGTTATACAAACGTTACCTGCACTTATATGTATTTTTTTACGAGAATTCGCAGTTCGTATCTATATAAATAATATTAGAAATTATTTTTAACATATTTAGTTCTTGTAATATAAAACAAATATTAGATATATACATATACTTAAAAATTAATTGTTAGGTTCCTCTATTACTTTCTTTAAAAAAGTTGTTTAAGGGCCGATCTTTTCATCTTCCATTTAATTTAATTGATACATATTTACCATAGAAACGTTTGTTCAAACAATTGTTTCCATGGTAAAAATTTGTCAAGTAAATTTATTGGGAGTTGAAAAAACCGGCCCTAAATATAATAAATATACATTACTCACGATAGGTTCCAATGCACGTCGTGCATAAACAGTTAGTAAATTGTATATTTATAATTTGTATTGTAAAGAAAGACTACAATCTATTAGTACTGTAAAAGTACGAGATTTTATTGACGACGAGTTTGGAACCTATCGTGAATAATGTATAGTTACTTATATCATTTAAATAAATAGTTGTTTAAACAATTTAAAAGCTGACGCTTAAATATCTATAGGTACATTATTTTTTCAAACGTACCCATTGAATTTTCTATTTATTTAAATTATTTCACCGGAGTATTTAAACAGTAACAATTATTTTTTTTAATATTTAAATTCCGATCTACAACATAAACGATAAGATTACAAGTAAAATAATTCAATAACATTTATCATATTAAATATAATACCTATTGGTAAATACAAGATATCAAGTTAACTTTTCAAAAACACCCAGTTCTGCTCTAATATTTTAGTCAAGCTTTCCAACTTATCTACGATCTATTCATCATCTATAGTATAATAAATAATAAATTACTGCTTCTTTTTAATTCTGCAACGCTATTCAGACAGATTCACTTTAATCGAAAGTTTCTATAACTAATTATCTAGATGCTTCTTCTTATTAAATATACTTTATTTATCGCTTCACCTAACTGAAATGGTTATCTAATTAAGTATTTATTAAAAGAGTAAAGGGGGGTTTGCCCTTGATGGCAAAGTATTAATTATTTAGTGACGTTTTACAAATGATTGGACAAACTTTTTATTGCAACGATATAAAATATTTATCGCTAACCATCAGATACGAAGAGATGCTTTTAATTATAAATTACCTATTAAGGTAAAAGCCAGTGATTACATATATACATTCTTCTACATATATATAGAGTTACGTAATGTAGGTAATATACCGTTAAAATGCTTTCCTCCTAGTCTAACAAGAGAACTTATCCAATTACCTCGGATTCGCAGAGGTTTACTTTTTAATTTATTTCTATTATTCATTACCTACTCAATTCAAAACTATACCTGAAAACACTCCTGTCTTCGCGATTTTGTAATTTTTCTTGATTATTTTTTGAAAGACAGCGCGACACCAACACCTCGGCTATGTATCGATTAACTTGTTTTTAGTTTTTCATTTCTAAATCTAACAATCTTCGAACGATGAATCAGCCGCGGTTGGTCACGTTTATTCGCCATAAATGTTGCCAAATTTTAATCTGTTAGATTTTCCTCTGGGGATGAATGAAAAGCAAAGGCAACAAAGAAAAAGTAAAAAACGCAAGAGGATAACGCAACCAATAAGTCATTCGTCCGTTCTTCGTGCGTCTTGTAAGCGTTTTATGCGTAACATTTAAGAGTAATCAGGTGTATTGTCACATCTATTGAAAATTGGCCACATGTTTATGTTTATATGAAATTTTTTACTCGAAATAATCCAGTGGTTCAAATTAGACCATCTAAATGGTTTTTTGTATCTCGTTTTTTATTATCGTGACTTGTGTTGTTTCTGATCTGATCGATTCATTTAAATTTCGTAAATTTTATAAATAGTTGTGTAGATAGTGTCATAACTCAAAGTACAGGTCAGATCGAAGTTTATAAACGAGGTGAAGATCAAGCATCTAGCTATCTTAGGAATGTCCCTATCCACCCCTGCTAAGATTCACTTATCCTTACTACGCTTATACAATACATTAGGGATAGATTTTGACGGCGATCTACAAAAACTCGTATCACATTATAATTCATAGTAGACTCTAGGGTACATTTAATCGATTTTTAATACAATTCGATTGTAAATATTGTGTACCTACCTACATATGTACTCGATTATATTTTTAAACTTACAATATTAGTTCCTAAATAATCTATAAACTTAAAAGTTGTATTATAATCAATTTGTTGTTTTTATATTTAAAAATACAGTAGAATCCCGATTATCCGAAATAATCCGATGCACGGCAGCGAGATGGCCGCGGAGAATTCAACTAGATCGACTGCAACTTGTCACACCATGACTTGCTAGATTCCACCACTGCCTAGAGCACAATTACTGGTACCCGGTTTCATCGTATTAGTATCCGGTTTCGTAAAATTTTCCCCTAATCATTTCATTTTCGTAGAAGCTCTTTCTGCTCTCAAGCTATTACTCGAAAATGTCAGAAACTAAAGAAGGCGGTTAAAAGTTTTTTCGATTCGAGTTTTTTTGTCGGGTCATTTTAGTTAAACCTAATTTCGAATAAGAAACGTTCGGATAGCCGGGGTTTTATTGTATTTAAAGAAGATAATGTTGCTTCAGTCATATTTAATTAGTGTTCATAACAAACGAAGATTTTATTTGAAAGGGTATTTGTAGAAAGTGTGTCGATCTCGAACACGAGGTATATGTAACTCTCGTTTAACGCGGAGGTTAGATTCCAGAAATATCGCACGTTACAGAAATCGCGTTATGTGAGGTTCAGGTTTAGTTCAAAATGCAGAGTTATGTTCCGTAATGTAATTTTTTAGTTACGTAAGAGAGCATAAAATTGAAAATCGAAATCGAAATTGAATTGTTAAAATTGAATTTTTATGTGGATACAAAAATAGTACCTTACATAGAATATTCTTGAAATTAACGATAACTGATCGTGAGTATTTAAATATCTATATCTGGTTAAAAAAATTACAACTGAAAATGTCGATATAAGTCGAGAAATAACATAGAACAAGATTGACTCGAAAAGCTTTTATCAACAATAAGTAAGCTAGACAAATCTTAAAATCGAATATCCTTAACACCTCGAAAAAAATAATATACGACAAATTATGTCTTTTCTGCGTTAAATTAACGTTAAACCTGAATTTTTATAAAAGTACCTATACCTAAAAACTAGTAGCAAGTTTCGACGCATTAGTAATGTGTTTTTCGGCGGCGATTAAATTCTAAATTAATTAATGTAAAACTACAAAACGTAAAGATCAATTTTAAAACTCGTGAAAATTCATAAATAAGCGTTCTTTAAGATCGGTTATACATACGTAGGTATTTGTTTCTATATTTTTTAACTGTCTTGTACAATTCAAATGTATGCTTTTTAATAAATGTAGCAATTCTGCTCAAACTTAGTAATTTATTTTTGTCATCGAGACGCCGAAGTATAGAATAAATCCATTTAAAATTCGACGGATTCTTAAAAATCCCGATAAGTATATATTACATGTCAATATCTTTCAACGTAGGGAGGATCATATTTTTGTGACAAATTTAGTTTTCTTGTAGTGTTTTAATCAATTTTTTTTTAAAAGGCAAACATCATTTCTATTTTGATTGTAATCGATTTTATTATTGCGAATAAGACCCCATATAATATTTCTTTAACAGAAATTAGTCTCGACAGGGCTCTGATTTCGACAAAGTTCTACTAGTGTATTTTTCAACAGTGTTTGAAATAAGTTGAGAACTGTTTTGTTAATTACGTAAGTAGGTACCTATATAAAATTTATTTTTCTAATGTATAACATTTTTTATTACAATTTTCCCTCTATTTCTTCTAAATAACAACATAGATCCACAGATTTTAAATTATTTTAAAAGTTAATGCAATTTAAATCACCGGTGGAATTTAATCGAATATTTAGAATAACTGCGTATTTTCAGGAAAATTTTTAGATTTGCGCATTCATGTTGGATGGGGTTAAATTGCTAAAAGTTGTTAGCTGCCCAACCCCTGTATTTAGGGCGGCCTTAATGTTTGACCACCTAAAAGGTTTCAGCAGGAAGGGAATTCTTTTCGTTGACAACTTATGTATTAAATGACACAATTATAGCTTCCTTAAAAGCAGATGTTTTCTTCTCAATTGAATAGCAATGTTTGTAAATACTTTTTTGAAAAGAGAAATCGGATTGTAGAGCTTTCGTTCCGTAACGAAGTTTCGAGGAGTCTTCATGGATAAAGCTCGTGATTTTCTTATTTTTGTTTCTTTTTGCGATAAAAAAATAAAAAGGGGGGGTCTATTTTTTTATATAAAGGTTATAGATCTTCCACGTTGAATAAATTTGAAAACAGTTTGCAAATGTTTCGAGCTAAAGATCGCTTCTATTGTTGTCGGTTTTAAAAATGTGGTCGCATTTTAATGGTAAAATGATTGACATTTGGAACATTTATTCCATACCTAATAAGTAATCACAGATGTTTATTTACAAGATATTCGAAATTAGAAATTTGTACGTAAAGCAAACAAGAGTACAGATGTGATGAAATTGATTGTAACAAACAGATTAGAATTTTATGTGCCATCGATGTAAATATTTAAAATAAGATATAGGTAAATATATTTACCTACATTTTGTCATAAAATTAGACTAAATAATGGGCGCTTATGACTCTTCTAAATGTGTGCCTAACCTTAACCTTTTCGTGACCAAACCTTTGAACATAATACGGTTGGTTAAGCGAGATAACTGAGCAGTCCTGTTCATTTTGTATCACATTATTGTGTTTTTAACGGTTTATTTTTATTTTTACTCTAATAAAGTAAATAAGTAAATTTATTAAGCAAACATTTTAATGTATTTTAATGTTTGCAAAAATGTTATTACTGAAAACGTAGACGTAGTCAGTCACAACACCATCAACATCATTTCATCTCTGTATCTATCGTTTGACGGAATTAAAATGTTTGCGATTACTCACCGTTCCCGTTCCTTGTTCCTCGAAAATTCGTAATTCAACTTTATGTTAAATTTAATTCCTATTTACAACTTCTTTTAATATTTTTAAAACAAACTTGGCAAGAAAAACAAACTCGGGCTTTGAAATTAACGGAAATGGAATATTCATGAACTTAACACTTTTGTACGAAGAAAGGTTTTGCATATAATATTGAAATATACTATACTTGTAATAATCTTAAGCGAGATCTTCACGTGTATTCAGTATAATCTTAACGCGTTTCGGTGTAATTAAAATTAAGTGGTGGAGTAGATAGCATATTTCTCCACATATAGTTATTAAAATTTTAAATAGATTTTCTAAATTATTTCTCCAACGTTAATAGATATTTTGAGTTTTTATTTTACCGATAAATAGTAAGTATCGATTTATATATACACTTTCACACATATTTACCTACACTTATAAGATTATTTGGATGATTAACGTTTCACGTAAGTAATCACGATTACTTATATAGCTTTATAAATATGATATAAAGTAAATGATGTTGAGTATTCATGATATTTGTAAATAAATAATCGATACATTTATAAAATGCTAATGATTATAGGTTTATTTTTTACAAGAATTGAAATAATGTTGCAAATACGATTGATATTCTTTTTAATTAATTACATTTAGGGCCGATCTTTCCATCTCCTAATAAATTTATTTGACAGATATTTACCATGGAAACAATTGTTTGAACAAACGTTTCTATGGTCAAATACATTTATTAGAAGATGGAAAGATCGGCCCTTATTATACCTATAGGTTTTCTATGGCGACCAACAACTTCATATATCTTATAGCTATGAAGTTATTCCTAATACGTTAATATCGTCAAACACAACTTTGGAATAAATTTCTAATAACGACTGGCTGCGCACATGTTCTGACTAACAAAGTTAATATTAACACATGCAACTAATTCAGATGTTAAACTACTATACTATTTCTTACTCAAACAGCATAAGTTTGAAAAGTTAGGTACCGCTTGTACAACCATTCGTTGCATTATTATTAATCAAGTGTGCTGCATATACTTGTATTTCATCAAATTAACGAAATTAAATTTTTTAATTAACAATAAGCTAATAATAATGGCAGTGATTCAACAAAATCTAATCTTAATCTACGTTTGTACGTTGGAAATTATAATTATATATTATTATATCTTACAAAATCACACAAAATCTTATCTTTATATAATGTTTCGATTTTTATTAATATGTAGATACATTTATAATAATTTACATGTTTGATATTTAATTAAATATCAATTAAATACTCCTTAAATTATACTCTATTAATTAATCATATTCGTTTGATTATGTTTGAGGGTTCAGATATACAGTGCACGCCGCTTAATGTGATCACATCGGGACTCCGAGATAACAATAACCAATTGAGAATAATATGCGATAAAAAATAAACACATATTTATTGACTAAAAATATTACTCAAAGTGAAAAATCTAGAAAATTAACGATACAAAAGTAAACAATTCCACTTGTTCCTTATCTACAATGGTTTGTTATTGAAGTTTAAAGTGAGATAGAGCAATTTTTGATTTTTTAAACACAAAATATCGATGGATAAAAATAAATTCTGATGGGACAGATGAAAAACCCGGAATTCCGGGGTTGCCCCGGATTATAATCACCTCTGAAGGATATTCAATTTAAAAAAAAATATTCAGCACTGTTTGTCTCTGTTGTTCGGCCTGTAGGCTGGTAACTTATTAGAGAGAGGGAAGTTCGGTGTCACTTGAGCTTGAAAATACAACAAAAAAAATGCACACAAACAAGATTATTGCTCGTATAAAAAAAAATTATAACACAAACCGAATTCATGATTACTATAAACAATGTTTTTCCTATATGATTGTATACATTCGACCCGTAGTTTGCAAAAGTGATAATATCTATCCGTGATTCCAATAGACGGCGTGCACTGTATTTTATAAAAGCACCTGTAATTTATAATCATTAAAATAAATTATAAGCAGGCATTAGGTTACTTACCTATATGTAAGTGTATTGGTTCAAAATGTAAGAATGAAGAGCCGGCAATATATTTACATTAAGATCTCTGTCGTTCATGCCAAATGTCATTTAAACTGGAACGTGACGTCGTTTTAGCGAATTTTCATAGAAAATAAAGCTACTGCAGCCTGTCTAATGACGGGACCCAGACGTACCCTTTTGGATTTTCTCGATCTCGACCCCTAAATCGCGAAAATATAGGTCGTTCGTTTTGAGTCGGTCATACGTACACAACATACAGCCTATCCAAACCTATATGCAATTCACGTCATCAAAACAAAAGTTACTAGATTGTTTATTTGTAATTCGATTTAAAGTTTGGAAAGTGATATATTCTATAGATGATTTACTTGCGCACATATTAAATGGTATAAAGAAAGACTATAATTTATTAGAACTGTAAATAAAGTACGATTAAAGACTGTGTGAAACGTATCATCTAGTAGATTATTGATGACGTATGCATATAGGTTACGAGTGGTATATATAATAATATCAATATATGCATATAGTATGAGTAATATATATATATATATATTATATATATATATATTATATATGTATATATATATATATTATATATATATATATATATATATATGTATATATATATATGATATATATATATGTGTATATATATATATGTACCTATATATATTGTACTATCATATATTGGGACGTATATATATATATAGGCCTTTTAGTCACTATTTTTGGGGCACGCTAATTCTCGAAAGTTTAAGTCCATATATTTTTGTACTCCCTCTGCCACTCCTTTCACTTATTTCTTGGCACTACGTGCTCCCACAAAAATACGGTGTATATATATATATATATATATATATATATATATATATAATAAATTTCTCGTGGACACGATTCCGGTCGCAATTTTGATCGTAGGAATATGATATTTGGTCTATGTATTGTCTTTACGAAAACAAACGACGAGTTCGTCAACCAGCCAAATCGACAGACTCGTTTCAAAATGGCGGCCGTCCAAAAACTAAAAAAATTGTAATCTCCGTTATTAATCATCGGATCGGAAATATGAAATACGTTTTCGAATTTGCATAAAATTCTCTATCGACCATGTCTCTTTGTAATCTTCGATAGAACGCGCCATTTTCGAGATAACCGAAAAAAAAGTGATAATTTTTTTGTAATTATAAATTTCTCTCATAAATGTTATTTTCCAAAAAGTGTATTTCTTTCGAGAAAAATTTTAAAAAAAGATGTTTTTTGACATGTGATATGGAAATTTATTACATGGAACTTTAATAATTAAATTCAAACTCAAATTTAAGATGTTTAGGTTTTAATGATTTTAGCCCTATTTGACGATTGTTTAATAGAATTTTAATCATATCGAGAGGCAGTTTACTTCCATCAAATTCTTTATCAAATTAAGGACATTACGTTTTCCAAAAAAAGCTTTTCCATGTGGTTTCGTTAAAAAAGATCATGTTCTGAAGACTAACATTTCGTTATAGCAATTATTAACGTTGCGTTGTTGCTATCTTTGTTCACATCTATTTCTAATGTTTTTCATCAAACTCGAGCAAATCCAGTAAATTTGTTATCAAACCTTTAACCTTCACAAAATATCACGTGGATGACAACATTTTTTAAATTTTAGCGTTTTTAGTAAAATGTGATCATTGGTCGCGCATAAAATATTGTATGCACCTCAGGTACAACAAGCTTTTATGTTCCTTGACGTGTTAGAGCCCTTGGCAAGCTTCGGGCTCTAATTTTCACACGGCGAGCCATAAAAACCTCGTGAAAAAGCCCTTGTTACATAAATAACTATTAGTTATGTAGATTCTCAATAATAATTCAAGTTATGCCCGATGATACATGTTTGACTTAAAATCGAATTATCTACGTATTCAACGAGAAGTGAAAAAGATTATTCGTAAAACTTATTAATTAAGTGTTTCTTAAGCCATTAGTGCTCAGAATTTATTTTTTTGTTTTTTTGTTTTATTAAATATGCAGCTTTTGATTTTTGACACTACTATACAAAAATTGTTGAAAATGCACTTTTAACAGTATGTAAATTGTCGTTCTTTATGTTGATGACAACAAAAAGTTTTCTACACATATACATAATAATATTTACTCAAAAAGTAGTATTTTAGTAACGTGGCAAACAAAGCGATAAAATGTTTTGTAGCTATAGATCGTTTCAATTTTAGTATGTAGTAATCGAAAAACATAGTCTAATTAGTATACTCATTGTCATAATCTTGTAATTATAAATCCGGACCGTGGTGACCTAGGGAGTTTGTCGCTATTCCAGTACACACACGGTTGCGGGTTCGAATCCTGTTGCAACCATGGACATAATGACGTCTTACTACCGAGATTTAGTAAAATACTCATACAAAATAGACTGGTGAATTGGTTTAACAACAGCCATTAAATTAAAAATAATAAATGAGCATATATTGTTATAAATAAGCATAGGAGTACCAACCATATATATTCTAGTACTACCATATTAAGGATAGAACTGTTTATTAATCAAATTTTGGTCGATTTACGCTATTTAGGGCCTTAATTTTCTATAATTTACTCTTAATTAAACTGTAAATTGAGTATCAATTTGCCTTACTGGTTGGCATTTGACAAGCGTAATGCGGCGCAGAAGCAAATCTATCTCTACGTCAGATCTTTTAAGCCGCAAAGATTAATTAATATTAGTAATAGTGTTAGGTTTTGTAGAGATGTTTGCAGTCGGTAGAACGCTCTCTTGCTTTACTACTAAATGAAATACGATCAGTTACAGAATTAGCAGCTGTTAGATTCAAAATGCTTTTGTCTAGATCCCCCGACAGAGTGCTGTTTCCTATCGTAGCATATCTTTCAATTCTCTTACTTATTCTAGGGAGCGCAGGAACTACAAAGATAAATTTCCGGATTAATGTAACACGGCATTCATGGTTTAAGTAAAAAGTTGCCTAAATTACACCTTAATTGATGTTTAACAAACAAATCGAGAATTTGATTTGAGTTGTGACTATATATATATGTTTTGTTCAAAGTTTATTGTTCGTGACGACATAAACGTTTTATCAAATATTTAGATTGATATTTGTTTAGGCCTCATAATTTCACGTGTAAAATATTTCATATCTTACCATTCGGGGTCTCCTCGGCCCTATGTTAAATATTGTCTGTTTTTAGGGCGATTTATCTCAATAATATATTAATATTTAATTTAATTTATTTTTTAATAAATTTTACACTTTTGCTAGGTATGTATTAATTTTTTTCTTTAAATAGTTTAGTTAGTCGAGGTCTGTCCAGCCCTCGCATTAACTCTCGCATTTGAATGTGTTAATAAAAATATACAAGTAAATTAAATCAAACGTCAGGAAATTAAAAATATTTAATAAAATGTGTAAGTATAACAACGAGCAAGAAACTTTGAACTAACTTTATACTATACTATTCATATAGTTTAAATTAAACTATTGTGTAGGATGAGTGTGAATGAGTGTTTCAATTTTTATTAATTAAAAATGTAGATATGTATTTGTATATTAACTCGACGTAGTTTTGGCAAATTATCGTACACGACAAAAAGTAAATTTTACAGGAGCGCACATTCTATATTGTCACGTAGCTATAAGCAGATACGTTTTATGGAAATACTAATCGATTTTTCTTGTGGCAAAAATTGGAATATTATTACCAAATTTTAACAGATAATGGACCTTACAATTAAATGCATAAGATAGTCGAAACAACTAATTTTCGCAAGAAGCGACGTTTACGATAATAAGCCAAAACTGCTATTATATGGATTAAACAACTAATCAAATCACTACATTATTTTTTATCAAGTGAACAACAAACTGACTTTCTGTAACAAATAGGTGCAATTATTGTTAGTTCGATTAAGCTACCGATAAATTATTAGTAATCATGATAGGCTTTGTAGGTCCGAGTGATCTGTGACGACCGAATGGAGAGAACTCTTTGATCCCCTTTTATCGATTATAAAGTGTTTTGGTTGGATGTCGGTTACGTCACCTATTGGAATTTAATATAGTTTGGTGAGAGAAAAAGAGAGTAAAAACCTTGTGAAGTTGCCAATACTGATGAGGATCTGTCACTGATATTGAGGTTGGGCAGTCCATACACTACATGTTATGAATGTCTCCGATAGTAGACCGTTACGATAATGGCTCGTTCTATATGTTCGGTTATCATGTCCAGCATGATTTTATTTTGTATTACATGGGTATACGCAAGATTTTCATTTATTTTATTTGATTTTTATACGTATCTGCGGAAAAAATTTAAATTAATATATAATGTTTATGATATAACTTTTTAAACACATAACACATTATTCAGTACTTTTATAAAATATTTTTTTTGAGAAGTAAGTGATTTAGTTTTATTATTTGCATATTTGAGACCTTACATTTATTTAAAATACAGGGCGATTTAAATGCGTAGACGTAACTTCAGGGATTTATTAATAATGCAATTTTGAGCAAAAATATGTAGGTAATAATATACCTACCCATGTCCGATTTCTCAATAGTTACCAATGAGGAAACGCAATTTCTTCTGTAATTAATAGATTTTATTTAGTCAACGTTAAAAATAATAATAAAACAAATTCATTTCGTTTCTATCGGGGAATTTTCGAATAGGTAATACTTATCAGAAATTGTAACAAAAATTCATCAAAGTCCTGAACAATTACGTAGTAATGAACAAAATTAATTTCTTCGTCAATTTGAAGTTTGCATTCAACATGATGGCAATCATTTCGAACGGTTATTGTGACTTTAAGTTGTTTTATTACGTTCCATGTTAACTTATAGATGTAAGGCGTTCATTAAGACTCTAAATAAATTGTTTTTTTCTCATTTATTTCGATAAGATAAATTGTAAACATCTCAAAATTGCATAATTAATCGGTTTTTAAAATTATGCCCACATCTTTTAAATCAACTTGTATAAATTATTCGTGTATCTCAAGCGCAGCAATAAATTAATGAAATTATGATGTAAACTGAAAATAAATATAAATTCGCCTAAAGTGGCTTTACTTACAGAAATAGAAATAGCAAAAATCTACTTTCCATAGGATTTTAAATAAAGTTATTCTTATGATTCATTCATTTAAAGCAATATTGCTATATGAATCGTGTAGATTATTGAAACTAGGTAATATAGGTACAATAAAAATGTGGCAAAATTTATCTAGTTAGGTAATAACCATGTTTTAGTGACTATATCATGTACAATACGCGCAAATGCGACAATTATTAACAAATTGAATTTGTTACAAGAATACATTTTCGGTAAAATGTAAAGTAAAGTACTTCGAACACATAACTCGGAGCAATGATAGAAACTTGAAAGACTCGCAACGTTAGTACAAAATAGGACAAAATCAACTAAAAGGTGGTTTGCCAACTGCAGAGACAAGCCAAATAAAACAACTAGAAAGCTTACAAATTGAACAAGCCGTAATCGCATTTTAAAATCGACAAAGTGAAAAGAGACTGTCAATAATATCGTACTTCATATATTAAGAATCAAAACTCATAAGAACGGGACGAATGCAAATACGTAGATATCTATTGTAATAAGCCGCGGTAATGATGAATATTTAATAATGTATCAAAGTTGTATAGCTTATCCAAACCTATAGCTTATCCAAACCTATATGATGTTCACGTCATCAACAAAAAGTTACTAGATTGTTTATTTGTAATTCAGTTTAAAGATTGGAAAGTGGCATATTCTGTAGATGATTTACCTGTGCACATATTAGATGGCATAATGAAAAACTACAATTTATTAGAACTGTGAAAATACGAGGTACGAGGTGACAGCGCTGCGTGAAACGTCATCATCTAGTAACCTTGTATCGATGACGTGAACATCATATAAGTTTGGATGAGCTATATATGATGTTCACGTCATCAATACAAGGTTACTAGATGATGAGGTTTCACGCAGTGCTGTCACCTCGTACCTCGTATTTCGTTCAGTTGTAATAAATTGCAGTCTTTCTTTATACAATCTAATATGTGCGCAAGTAAATCATCTATAGAATATGTCGCTTTTCAAACTTTAAACCGAATTACAAATAAACAATCTAGTAACTTTTTGTTGATAACGTGAACATCATATAGGTTTGGATAAGCTATAACAAGTTTCTTTAGTGTTACTATAGTTTATTCGCCCAACTTATGCAGTAGATATAAACAATCAGAAAGTTGCCTTAGGATTGTAACATGTTACACTAATGTAAGTGCTACGGGATTATGTATGTAGGTGCATAGCGGGTATGTACCTATATAATGAGGTAATGGGTTTGTATATAAAGATTCTTTATGTCCACTATTTCAGGGTTTCCAGACTTTTTATCCACCCTGTATGTATAAAATTTCTGAAAAGCTATACAAACAACTTACAAAGGAATGTTTCTAACAAGTTACTCAAATTTTAAATTTGCCATTTCTATAACGCATTAAGGTTTATATAGGTCCAAGCAAAAGAATATATCTCAATTTTGAATACTTCTTGAGGACGTACGCTTATATTTATATATGTAAAAACTTTTTTGCTTTACATAAAAAAATTTCAAAGAGAGTCTATGAAATTATTCATAACGATTTTTCGATTTTATTCTTGGGTTAGTTGCTCATAAGAACTTTAACTTGTTCGACTAATTAATTTTTTTAGAATTATGATTAATAGATATTCAAAATGCAATGGTTAAAAAAATATTTGCGAATGACGAATGATAAAAATTAGTACGAGATTATCGGATTATTTGTATTACAGTAGACTGTAATACGAATTTAAAAAAAAATAGTGAACATCATAAAAGCAACATAAATTTTATAACATACAGAAAATTTCTTTAAAAATGCAAGGCTAAAAAACTTGATTAAATTTGAAGTGTGATTATTCTTCCGTTTTATTTGTTTTTGTATCAATAGAGTGTCTCTTACTGATTTTATTAGGCAATTATCGTTGGACGTTAATCGTCAACATTAATTATCTTTGGTAATTTATTTTAAAATTTTAATTTTTATAGGTAGGTAGGTACCTATACTTTGAAGTTTTAATGCTTGAGAAGGATTTTTGTTTCACGTTTTTTCTTAGATGTGGATTTTCTTGTAATTAGTTCTTAGCCTTGTTCTTAGTGTGTCATATAGATGAAATTAAGTTAGATAGTGCTGTTTGCGGTGGTTGTCGCCCCATTCTTGAAATGCGAGTCTTTCAGAGCATATCTTGTTTTACTTGTTTAATTAAAATGTAGCTATGTAATTTTGCCTTTTAACTTCCACGTAATTTTTTCGTTACTCGCGTTTAATAATAATTAGCATTATTATAAAAACTAAAAAAAATTAATTAAAATTAAAATTAAAAATTAACTTGAGATGTAGTAAAACATTAATTTAAAATTTTATGGAAATCTCCTATGGAAAGTAGGTAATTTAACTTTGAACTATTAAAACAATTTCACCTTACGTTTACCTACAAATAATTTATTATAGAATTACTGTAGAATTATTATCCACCAATTCGCATTCCCTTATTTTAAATTAATTTTGTAAACCAACCTCATTTTTTTAAATTTTAAAAACAAACGAAACTTTAGTTCTTAAAAAAATAAAAAATTTTTTTAATCCCGGGAAAATTTCAAAATTTTTTTTTTGGGGATTTTTAAAAAAAAATTTTATTAAAAATTTAAAATTAAATTTTTTAAAAAGTTTTAAAGGTTCCCCTTTTTTTTTAACTTTTAAAAATTTAAACTTGGTATGTAAAAATTTTTTGGGTACAACAAAAAAACCATAATAGTTTTTATAATATACATTAGTTAAATTAATTTTAACAATTAACATAAAAAAATTTATACCTTAAAATTTTAAATGATTTTTATTTATTAAAGAAACCAAAACTTAATCTTTAGTCCAATTATTTCTAAAAGAATTAATAAATAAAATTAAAAATTGGATAAAGTATTTAATTTTATTTAACAACTTAATTTTCTAAAGTGGTTAATGAAATTTTTAATTTAAATTAATTAATTTAGTAACAATAAAATAAACAATATTCAAGTTAATCTTTTACCTTTTTTATTAAATAAGGAAAAACATTTTTCAATATAGTTTTTTATAAACAATTCAGTAAATTTTGAATTTCAAGAAGAAACTTGCTTTCACGGGAATAATTTTACACCTTAAATTAAATTATTAAAGGTAAAACTAAACCCCGCAATTGTTTTTTTCATTTAGTTAGAAAGATTTAAATAAATTTTAAACCAATTTTTCTAGCGGTGGTTTATGGTTACATTACTTATTTTAAATTATTATTAAAATTCATTAATTTTAATTGCTTTTTTTAATTCTCTTTTTTTTTAAATTATTAATTTAATATTTTGTAGTTGATCTATATATAAATTATCCGAAATATCGGATTTATAAAATAAATAGTTAAAATACCTAAGTCCTTTATTTTATAAATTGCTTCCCTTATTTAGCAATTGTCTTTTTTAATCTTAAATTTTAATTTAAAAATTTTTACTTGGTGTAATCCAATTTAATCAAAATAAATATTCAAAAAAATATAAATTTGAAATTTTATTTTTAAATAAAAAAAATTACTTAAATTTACATGTATTAAATCGGACATAAAAGGAAGAAAACATTTATTTATACCGGTAAACCAAAATTTACTATTAAAATGGTTCCTTTTAACCATTACAGTTTAATTAATTAAATTATTTAGCCAACCTTACATAAGTTTAATTAAATTCTACGGAAGTGAAGTTCCTTATATAAATATTAAACTTAATTTATTTTTTAAATAATTTTAATTTTTTTCTATGTATAAGAAAAATTATATTTATCTTTTAATCTAAATTTAATTTTTTATGAATTAATTAATTTAATTTTATTTTTAAATTAAATGTAAATTAAATGTAAATGAAATTAACTTTAAAATTTAATAAATTAAACCCTTATTAAATTATTTTAAATAATTTTGGTAAAGAAATTTTAGGATCAAAAGATTATCTTATTTTAAAAAATAACAAACCTAAAATTTAGGTTAAATTAAAAATGTTTCAAAAGTAATAGAAATTATGATTAAAATTTTTTAAATTTATAATTTTAATTTTTCCAATTATTTTCTTAAAAATTACCGTAAACATTAAACCATTAATTTAATTAATCCGAAATCAATTTAAAAATTTTAATTTATGTTTTTATTACTTATTAATAAAATTTTAATTATAAAATCTTATTGAAGAACCTTTTGTTTAAAAATTATACAAATGGTTTTTATTTATCAAACGTACAAATTTAAACTTATAATATATATTAAATATTTAAAAAAATTAGTTTTTAAAGGAAAATAATTTAAAAATTAGGAAAAACTTGATACGAACATTAATAATAGCCTTATTTTAACAAAATTACAAGATTTTATTATTTTAAATTTTAAAATAAAGAATTAGTTAACAATTAGCCTACTTATGATTAGTGAAATTTCTAATGGGTTTTTAAAAAGGATAAATTCCCTAAAGGTATAAATATATAATTTTAATATAAAAATTTATTAATTCGAAAGTGGATAGCCTTTGATTTAACCAATTAATTTCGTTATTAAACAAAATTTGCTTAGTTTTATTTAAATTTTAATTCTTTAAATGGAATTAACAGTAAAATTCTTATGCTTAAGAATATTTTTGAAAATCATAATTAAAGAAAAAAAGGGTTTAAATTGGTTATAATTTACAAAAACAAACGAAAATTATAAAAAGCAAGAAAAGGTTAATTTACTTAAAAATTGAATGTATAATATTGAAAATTTTAAAAATATTTTTTAAATATAAATAACCCGTTAACTAAACCATTTTTTAATTACTTTAATTACTATTACCATATTATCAAACATAAATAAATAAGTTTAAAATACAGTTCAAAATCCCAATGATTCCAAAATAATTTATTATCGGTATTTAGTAATTTTTAAATTAACCTTTAATAGATTAAAATAAAACCTTTTAATTTTAAATGGATAATTTAAATAAAATATTTTAATTAAAAATTAAATTTGAAGTTAAATACCTTTCCCTGGTTTTTCTAAAAATAAAATTTTTCGATAGATCAAATAATTATCCTAAACGGCTTTGGGATTACAAAAACGAAAATTTAAAATTACTAACGAAGTACATTTTAAGTAATTAAGAATTTATGTTTAGAAATTGAAAGTTTAATTCTTAAAATAAAATTAAACTTAGCTTAAAATTTTTGTATTGTAAAAATTTAAACTCACTTTAATTTAAAAAGGAAGTCTAATATATTTTAATATTAAATATTTACCTTGCCGATACAAACGAAAAATTTTTTGGCGTATTCAGTGATCTTCAAATTTAACATTAAAATTGAAAATAAATTTAATATTTAAATAAATCTTTAATTTAATGAGGAGAATTTTTAGTTTGGAAAAAATTTTAAAATATCTGAGAATTTAACTAAATTTTTATCTTTTAAATTTTGGTTTTATAATTTAAT
Organism: Rhagophthalmus giganteus; assembly: GCA_036326145.1. NCBI lineage: Eukaryota > Metazoa > Arthropoda > Insecta > Coleoptera > Rhagophthalmidae > Rhagophthalmus > Rhagophthalmus giganteus. The sequence continues at coordinate 56,212,131 of JARFJA010000001.1, forward strand.
AAAATATTGTTTAAAAATTTGAAAAGAATCCATATTTAAAACCTGATTTTAGTGAATATTTAAAGGTAAGGTTTCCAAATCTTTTAAAATTATCAGTCTAATTTTATTTTCGATAAACAATTTGTAAATTCCTTAAAATTAAAATCTTTTTAAAAATTATTTATAAATTGTTAACTTTTGCCCTTTAAACATTTATTAATTAAAAGAATTTAAATTTAAAACGCAAACGATACGAATATTTATTTAAGGTATAATTAATTTTAATTGTTTTACTAACAACTGAAAAATTAATGAGTTATGGTTTTAAAAAAATTTAAACGTAGTGCTTAAATTATTTTTCCATGATTTAAATTAATTAGAAATAAAATTTGTTTCCAACGTAAAACAATTAAAACTTATTAAAACAAGATAAAATTTGGTAAAAGGGAATTGTTCATTGACATGATTACAAATATTTATACGGCAAATTAGGTCCCAAAATATAAATTTATTTTATAACTTTAAATCTTTATTTTATCTTTTTAAGAATAGCATTTTTAAAATTAAATCAAAATTTAAATTTAGATTTTTTAAAAGGTTTTAATAAATTCAAATGGAAAACGTTTTTGGAAAATTGTGTACATCGTTTATAAAAATATTTATTTAACCAATAAAAATTGATTAAACATTTTAATAAAATTTATTTTAAATTTAATAAAAATATTGAGAAAATAAAATGTTACAACTTTAAAAAGATAAAAAAAGAATTTTTATTAAGTTAGAATTCAAGATATAAAAAAGTAAAATTTTTGTTTAAAAATTTTTTAAAACTAACCACGTTTTGTTTAAAATTTATGTAAAAAAATTATATTGTTTTAATTTAAATAAATTTGGAAGATGAACATTCGAAAATTTCAAAAATGCTAATTCAAAGATAAAGTGACATTTAAATTTTGAACTACGAATGCACTAAAAACAAATAAAAATTTAATAGCGAAAAAGAAAGAAATTTTCAAATATTTAGTAAACTATTAGAAACAAAAAATAATTAAATGATCCATTCGTTAACAAGGAATGATAATTATTTTTTTACCTTTTAATTGAAAAAATTTATTTATTTAGGAATGTTAATAATAAAGATATTTAAAATTAGTTTGACGGTCATGTTTAATCCTAATTATTATGTTTATAAATTAAGTTGAATGACCGTTGATACTTAAAATTTAATTTTTAATAAGATTTATTTTTAAATTAAAAATATTGATCACAATGTTTTGAGACTAATTTAAAATCTAAACTTATTAACAATTAACGAAAATATTTTAATATTTTGAATATCCACTAATTTTGAAATGGATTTTAAAAAATTCATTATCGTTCAGCTTATTATTTGTTTAAATACATTTTTACCTCAGTTTATTTCAAGCGAAAATTTTATTTTAAGTAAAATCCAAAAATGGCTCGAGATTGGCAAAAACTTCCTAGGAAATGTTTATTTTCAAACTTTAATAAGTGTTTTTCAAGAAAGTCTTTGTTACAATTTAATCCGCAAATTAAAATTACACTTCGTTAAACCCAAAAATAATTTAATTGTTTAATTTCAATAATACTCTTAAATTACGAATTTTATTAATTATTTCAAATTTAAATTTTTAATTAAATAATTTTATTTTTTATTTTTAAAAATTTTAAAAATTAAAAAATATTATTTTAGTATACTATATTAAATTCAAAGGAGAGTATTTAAATTCGATTGGGTGAAAATTAATTAAATTATTAAAAATTTTCTTAGACTAATATTTGCCTTTTTTAAAATTAATTTTGCAGAAATACTTTGTAAACGTACTAAATTAAGTACCATGCAAACTGTAAAATGTCCTTTTTAATTCAAGCTATGGTTGTCAAACCTATAGATTTTTTGAAATTGTACCTTTAAAAATTATTTATAAATTTAAATAAATTGTAGGTTGTTTTTTTAAAGTAATTATTAATTTATCAAACTGTTATTGTGCAAAAGATTATAATTGGATTTTCGCAAATAAATTTTAAAATTATCTCAAATTTAAATATGTACTAGTTTAAATTAAAATTTAAATGGCATAGACATGTTATTATAAAAATGTGAATTATAAATTTTTATTTAAAAAATTTAAGGTAGCCCGAAATTTGAAAACTAAATTTTATTGGGTAATTTAAACTATGGGAACTTTTCAAGGAAGAATGTTAATTACCTTCAAATATGGCCATTAAAAATTTAAACATAAAACTTATTGTTTTATATGGAATGGACTTATACCCTGATCACATGTCTTTGCAAATTGGTAAGAAAAGCTAAATTTTCCAAAAGAATAAATTTTCAATTTCAAATGAACTGAGTTAGAATTTTGATTAAAAACATCAATTTCATAAAGTTTAAAAATTGTTATTTGGCGTTAAATTTAATTTAATCGGCAAGGTATCTTGTTTAATTTAATTATTCAATTTTTATACCGGATTTAAGCGCCCTTAATTCACTAAATATTCAATTTTTCCTACCTTTTTATCTATTATTCTTTCTTAATTCTCATTCATTACTATCCTCAAAATTTTCATTAAATTAATCCTAATCAAATTTCTTCCTATCCACTCCAACAAACTTTAAAGTATTTAGGAAAACAAATATTTGGGGACTAAATAATTTTCTACCAAGTTTTCCAAAGGAAAAACTTTTAAACCTTTAAAAGCCAAAGGAGTCGTACTAATTGAAATCTTTTTTATCTTCTTAAACATTCAATGAATCGTTTCTAATTTACTTTTTTATTAACTTTTATAATGTTAGTATTTAATAAAAAATTATAATTAAAAACTCAAATTCTTTTTTAACTCTATCTTACATTAAAAGTTTATTCCTTTTTAATTATTGTGAACTATGGATATATTATAAAAAACCCAAAATAGTAAAAATTTTTAAAAATTTACAGCATAAAATTTATAAATTTACGTAAAAATAATGATTAATTTCAATGGTTAAATCCCAAAGAATTCAAATTTTAACAATTTAAAGCTAAATTTATAAAAACCGTTTAATTCAATTAATTTCTTATTAGATACAAATTTTTTAAAATTATTTTATAAAGAACTTAACATTTTAATTTTAATATTTAAACAAATTATTAAATTAACATGGATAAATTTAAACATTTAAAATTTAAAAATACTTAATGTAATTTATCAACATTTATAGAAATTTGCGATTAATTTTAAAATTTTTAATTGTTATAATTTAATAATAATATTATCATTAAATAATAAATATTCATCTTCCTTATACAAATGTGTTTAAATTTGTTAAAGCAAAATTTTTAAAAAAATACTAAATTAAATTACAATTTTTTATATCAATAATAATCTAAAGGGTTAAAAAACTTAGAATTTAATTTAAATAAATATATTATACTTATTAAATTTTTTATTATATTAATTACCATTAAAATTCTTAATAATTATATTTAATTTAAATTATTAAATGTTCCTTTAAAAATAATAACTTAAATAACTAATATAATAATATTATGAAATATTTTTATAATTTTTAATATTTTACTCATAACCTTTAGAGTAATTTAAACAATTCGACCTTGAATTTAAAAAACTTTATTATTATAATATTATTTAATAATAATAATTATAAAAATTAATAAAAAAAAGTATTACTTAAAACAAAAATATTTACTTTTAAACTTATTTTTTATTAACTTTGTTTTTCTTAAACTTTAAAAAATTAAAGTTAACAAAAAAGACAACTGTAAATACAAAAAAACTTTAAATTTAACATATCATTGGTAGTTATATTTAGATCTTAACATAATTTTATAAAATATAAAATTAATAAGATTTTAGCTTAATATTATTATTTAATAATTTTCTTAAATCTAATAAAATTGTATTGAAAAAATGTCTAAAAAATTTTGTAAAATGTTTAAATGAATTTATTTGAATTTTTTTAATTTAAAAATGGTTTCGATTACCTTTATCGAAGGTTATTTAAATAAATTACAGTAACCTTTATTATTTTTAAATTTTGAATTAAAAAAGTTTTCCGATTATAATTAATAAAAATTTATATAGATTTAGAGGAATTTTGTTTGCAAATTTTAAAAATTGAATCGATTTCAAATTAAAGGAAAAAAACATTAAAATTCAAAACTTATTTAAATTGTTCTTAAATGATTATAATCAATATTATATAGTTTATTAAAAAACTTTACAACGCTATTAAATTTTAATTTTTAAATTGTTAATTTAAACATTAATTAAAAGGAAAGACAAATAGACGATTTCAGTGCTTTTATGTATTTTATAAATTTTATACCAAATTTACTTAAATTCACAGTATAAAGTTCAAAATTTTATGTAATTTATGAATAATTAACAAATTGTAACCCAATAAGAAACGTATAATAAAAAAATTCATTATTTTTAAATTTTAAAGTTAATTTTAAAATTTAAATGTCTAAAATTTTAAAAGGTTTTTGTATATTTAAATAAATTTACAAAATTTATACAACTCCATTTTATAAAATTTTTAAATAAATTTAATAATTTTAATAGTTAATAATAAAGATAAATTAAAAATTTTTAACACCTAACGATTAAAATACTAATTATAAAATTTTTAAATAATTATTCAATAGTTATAAATTAAAAAATTTTAATAACTAAAAAAAAGTACTTAATGTAAATAAAATTTTAAAAGAATAATTTAATAATTTAAATTAAAATTATTAAATATAATAATTAAAATCTTATCAAACTTTAAAAAAATTTAATTAAAATTTAAATACTTAAAAAGTTAATAATTAAAAAAATTACATTTTATTAAAACATATTTATATATCTAATAAATAATTTTATGGAACATTAAATGGTTAAAGCAAACAAACATATTTTTAAAGTTTATAATAATTTAATGTTATTTAAAAAATTTTTTTAAAAATACTTCTTTTGATATTCCAAATAGAATTTTTAAAAATTTAAAACAAAAACCAATACTAAATTGTAGGCAATTATTAAATGTTATCTAAAAATATTGTGGCAAAAATTTATAAAACGTTATGGTAAATAAGTTATTTTTAATTTAATTTTTCAAAATTTCTTTTAAATTTTAACTTATTAAATAGTTATTCATTTAACTTCCAAAAAGTTTTAGAAAATTTTTCCAGGAAAAATCTTTAATCGTCGACAATTTTCCAAATAATGAATTCTAGATTTTAATTATCTAATTATCAAATTTATTAATAAATTCAAATTATCATTCTGCCCAAATTTAAAAAAAATAATTTAGTATTTATGTATATTTCTTTAAAAGTTTTTTAAAATGATTCCAAAAATTAATTTGGTATTCGTTTTTCGTAAATTAAATAAGAAATTGGATATTAAATAATTTATTAAATATTTAAAAATTTATTTTAAAAAGTTTAGTTTATTGTTAAAAATTTTATAAGGGTTTTAATTTTAGGAAAAAATTTAAATAAACTACAAATTTAAAAGATTTATAGGATTTAAATGATTTTAATAATGTAATTATTAAAATTTTAATTGGCAATTAATTTAAAAATTATTAAAATTCTTTTAACGATACCATTAAATTAAAATATTTTTTATTTAACAAATTGCAAAATTTTTTAAAGAAATTCTATAAATATTTATTAAATTTATTTAACAAATATTCGGTTTATATAAATTAAATTCTTTAAATTAATTTTTAAATATATTTTAAATAACTGATTTCCTGATTTTCATCAATTTTTTTTTGGTTTTTTTTTGTTTTAGGATTAATGGTTTTTTTTTTTCTTTTTTATTTTTTTTTTTTTTCTAAGCTGTAGTGATTGCTCTTTAAGTTGTTCTTTATAAGTATAAAATAGTTATTACGCAATGGTATCACAGAAGATATAATACTATATATATAATTACGGCAGAAGCGACATTCGATATAATTTCGAGCGTCAGAATATTAAGCAAGTTTCGCCATTTTTTTGGTTTTGGTTTCGCCATTCTTCAACCTATTGTAATAGTTCAATAATTAGTAATTAAGCAATAGTGTAAACAGAGATATAAGTAGAATTATTTGACGTGTAATTTTTTTTATAATCATTAAACAAAGCTTAGCGAAATTGTTGATGTACAAAAATTTTAAGCCGCCGTATTTACTACCCAAAAACATGGTGCAAGGTCATTGATATCAAGAGAGTCTGTCGCTTCTGCCTTAGTTATATATAGTACCTCTGTGGGGGTAGATACCTATTTCGTAATTTTACTCAAAGCTTGTCAACAGTTTATATAAATGATCGTATATTACTATAAAATGAAATTATGAAGAGCTTCCATTTAGTATCAAAAAAGATAGCCGTTATTAAAAAATAAATTGGACAATATTTCCAGTTGAAATGGAATTACCTACATTAGAGATAATATCATTAGAAGGTATTGCACAACTACTTGTAAAACTTTAATTAAAGATTATTTTCTACAAAATTGGATTTTACGGTCTGCAGTATCTTATCTAGGATTAAGAAACTTTTAAAATTACTAGATATAAATGTACGATTGATTGTTATAAAAATTAATCAAACGGTAAACTTAAGACAGCTTTTTAAAATTAAAAATAACATAGGTACAACAAATAAATGTCAATACGTAATTGTATTAATTAATAAATTATTATAAACTAGAAAATAATAACTATTCGTGAAAAAACCTATATGATGTTCACGTCAACAAAAAATCACTACATTGTTTATTTGTAATTCGGTTTAAAGTTTGCCTACATACGACTCAATACTTGTGAATACTTTTACAAATATCGTTTTACAAATAAAATATAACTATATATCAGTAACCATTAACAACACATGTAGATGTGCATTTTTTTATTAGTAACATATATGTATATAGTTTCTCCCTTTGTAGAAATTCCAAAACTGCTTACTATAAGAAATGGATTGAGATTCTTAAGTTCAAAGTTCATATCAAGATCATTTATTTGTCAGAGAGAAAGCGCACAGTTGTAGTACAGACAGAATTCGATAACACAAATTGAAACTTTCGTAGGTATAGGTACATAATAATACCTATTTAAAGTAGGTAGGTACTTTAATTAAACGATATTAAAAGTAAGTTTTATTATTGTTACTTAATTAAAAACATATTCGTGCATATTATAAAATATTTGTTCGAAATTTTCCTCATTCAAAGAAAACGGTTAAACGAGCTATTTAAATAACAACGTGCCTATATACTTTCAATCATGTGCAAGTAAAAAGATCATATTGTTGGCCCGTAAAATATTGAAATAATTGATTGACGTCAAAGTCGAGCGTATTTGAATTTGATTGTAAAAACGAGGCTAATATAAAACGTTTTGAATTTATTAAAAGATAGGAGGAATGCCATTTTTTTAATTTTTAAATCATTCACATTTTATTGATCACAACGTCATACATATTTAATACCTAAATTATTTAATTTTTTTAAGTTTCGATTGATATCTGTTTAATATTATTTACAGTAGCTGGCGCATTTGAAAGCGCAAATAATACTACCTATTCAAATATATACGTAAATATTTACGCAATTTGTAAATATTTAATATGTAAAATGCGTACAACGCCGTGATTAATAAAATTTAAATGACTTTTGTATAGTTATCTAAAATTTGGATTAAAATTAATTCCCGTTTTATTTGTTAAATAGGTTTTAGGTTTCTATATTTTTACGTTATTTTAATTTCTACATTTTTGTAATTAATCCAGTACATCAATAATGCACGTATAAATTTAAAAATATTTACGAAAATTCTACATCATTATTAATAGAAATGATACAAAGCAAATATATGCCTGCATTGTACATACATACCGTACTATGTCTGTATTTTATAAGTAACGGGTAATATTCAGAGTGACCTATTTTCAAAATCCTCTACTCTTAGATCTTACCTGGATACATAAATCTTATTCAAAACAAGAAACAACATGAAACCAACAATACATTTAAACATTATAAACTTGACAAGGAGGGTTCTATATCGCTGACTGTATATTACTTTAATCCCGCGATTAAATCAAATTGAAGAAATGTGTTTTCAGTACCTTTCCAGAGATTAAAAAGTTTAGAGGGAAATCTTATTTAATACGAAAACTTTGCTAAATTTCAGGAAACGAATTATAGAAGTTTTATTTATTTGTTTTTAAATTTAATTATCGTTAAAGAATGTTTGCAATTATTAAGAAATTCAGCTGAAGTTAAACGTTATTTGAAATAAATCTGGCGTTTTCCCTACATTTTCGTACTTGCTGCAAATTAAAAATTCATCGCGGAATGTTAGCTAAAATTTTACGTAGGTTCGTGATTCATATTCGGCCTTTAAACATATAGTAACTCGACCTGCATATTGTTTCTTACCTTTATAGAATAGGTATCCATTAAAAGACATACGAGAATAAAATAATTTAAAAAAGCTCGGGGCATTCGCGTGATAGATAAAAAAAAATTGAAGTATTTTGGTTTGCTACAATGCATTATAAAAAACAAAGGAGTATTGATTATCTAAATAAAAGAATTACTCCTAGAACTTAAAATATTTTAAGTTTAATTTTCTCATGCTTTTTCTTTTAAAATTAGTATCTTTAAGATCGTACATTCAGTTAATTGTCACAAATATTTAAATGAATCAATTAGTGGATTACAACCAAAAATCGTCATCAAATCATGATTTAAAGTCTTAATAAATTTTCTGAAAGAACTGGTAGAAGCATTAATCTTGTAGGAAGCTAAATCTGACAACCATGTTCATTCGAGCAAGCAAAGCGGGTATCGTGATGATGAAAATTATTTCCAACTCGTGTTTTTCTAGTTGTCACTAAAGTGACAGTTATTGAATTTTAAGCAGTTATTGTAGTTTAATAATCAATAAAATAGTAAATTCAATGAGGTTTTTCAACGTATGTACATTATTTACTTAAAAATTACTGCCAAAATTATTATGTTTATTTCATACCGTCAAAGTAATTGTAACAGTGTTGCCAAGTTGTTGTTTTTTTGTGACTCGTCAGCGAAAACTAAGCTTCGGAGATAAATTTTGTTCTGAGGTTATTTGTTCAGAGAGCATAGAAGAACACGACTACCTGAAGCTTTTGCGGTAATTCTGGGACATCCTTTATATGTATACACGGCGTTTAAATATAAGGGCATATACTACTGATCAAAAGAAACAAAAAAGTCTTAATTAACCTGGATCCGAAAAGCAAGCGTTTTGCAGATATGGCGATTTTTGCTTTGCACTTTACCGCACGATCAATGAAAAAAAGGAGACTAGTTTTAATAAAGTATTTAATACGGCAATGCCTCGCATAGTCCGGGTAATCGGTTCCACCGATATCCCGAATTAATCGAGGAACTAAATACAAACATATACCTACATAGTTCGATAAAGATTATTATTTCGTAGTCCGTTCGACGAATGTTTAATTATTGCGTAACTCGTGGCATAATTTAGTTAATTATTTTTTACATATCTAATTTTTAATAATTTTAGGTAGGTACTGATTTTATAGGATTTAAACTAGGACTAACCGAAGCCGGATTATGCGAGGTATTGCTGTATCTTAAAATAAAGAATAGTTAGAAGAAGTATTCCACACGTTCCCCTTCCATTTCTAGGCGAGCTTCAACCCTTTTTGTAAACGAATTGTCCGTCCACCTTTTGAAATTCCAGATTACAATCGAAATACTTTGACGGGCATTTTCTGCACGTTGCTGTAAATGCTCTAAAATGTAAATTGCAAGAGTGGCGTAAACTAAAGATTTTAAGTATCCCCAAGCAAAAAAGTCCATAGAATTTTTCTGTTTTTTTTTGGGGGGATTTTGCGGTAAAATACAACGCAAAAATTACTGTATCTGCGTAACGGTTGGTTTTCGGATCCACGTTAATTAAACCTTTTTTCAAAAGTCTTTAACAATGTTCCGACCTTTATTTTTATACACCCTGTATGATGACAAAATTTTATCTTTAATTATTTCAATTTTGTTTTTTGCGTAACATTTCAATTAATTTAATGCGTAATGCTTCTGTAGTGCAATGCATACCTACCTACCAGTTATAAATTAATAACGAGAACGTATCGTTTGAAATTGTGAGGTAACCTATATAAATATTACAACAGCTATTCCGTTTATGTTTGAATAAAATGCCGTTCTTCTTATTGTTAGCTTTCACCGTCTTATTTCCGTTATATATAATGTAAATAAAAGTATGAAATTATGGGATAGTAATACACTTAATTTTATTAGATAAACATAAAACATTAAACATATTCAAAATGTGAAAATATGAAATTATGGGATAGTAATACACTTAATTTTATTAGATAAACATAAAACATTAAACATATTCAAAATGTAGATGTATTACACTTTAACAGGTTACATAAAATGAATAACACACAAATTAGTTTCACATGGTACCTATTAGAAACTTACATATTGCAACAATGTAAGTAAAGCAACGGAATTAATCAAATGTAGCAGCTTTGTTAATACAGTCTGTGGGTAATAAAATATTACATCACCTTAAACCTTACAATTAGTTGTTAAGAGAAAACTACCCTTGCTCTTTGAAAATGTTTTCCTACATTCGATTTCAAGTTATGATTAGATAAAAATTGAAGAAGACTTAAATTTTTCTTATTTAATTTTATAACTTTTTGATATTATGTAGGTAGGCACCTACCTGTATCATTATCGTGTCGATTATTAAATTTATTCCTAGTTAAATTCCATCGCAACACTTAAACATTTAATAGACTTTTTGTTTAATTCTTCAGAAATTCTTAATGTGCTGTCCATTGCATGCATTATTTGAAATTATCTACTTACCTATATAATTTATGCATATATACAAGATATACTTACAATAATAGTAGATAAATAAGTTAACCTAAATAGGTACTTAGATATATTTTTAATAAACGTATTCGTCTTACAGTACACTTATTTATCTTATTTTATTAATAAATAACTACCTAATCCGTGCGTTTGTTAATTAAAACAATATTTTATTACATTGGTAAGTACCAACTATTTAAAGGTGCACATTTATTAGTAGTATAATTTTTAATATTTCCGCACAAAATCAGGATATTTTTTAAATTATATAAGCAATTCATTTTAAAGACAATTAGCGAAATGCAGCATCATTACAAACGCGGCATTAACGAGGGAGCATAATATACCGACAACACAATTTACAAACACCGTATTTTCTTATGGTACTCATTTCCTTACTCTTTACTTATTACAGTTTAAAAATATGGAGCACTTACAACTTGCATATTTAGTCTTTCTTACTTGGCCGTTCTTTGTTCTTGAAAGGTTATATTTCAAATTGGTCCCAAGCGAAGCGGAGGGCGAACGTTTCGCCTAAATATATATATATATATATATATATATATATATATATATATATATATAATTTCTGTCTTCTGTTCAGTGAAAGCTTAATTAACCTAATTAATGTTTCGTAGTTGTTTGAAGATCGTAGATTTTTAATTTTCCTGGCCTATTATTGTAATATCTACTTAATTGCTTTAGATATTTTTAATTAAACGTGTAAAATTAAAATGTAAACAAGTAAAAATTATTGTAGCTAATGCAAAATTTAAGTTCATTAATCTTCTTATGTGAAATTATTTCTGAATAATTTTTTAAACACAAATAAGGATACAAACAAGAGGGAAATCTTAATGGACCTAAAATAATACGAAAAACCGACGAAATAGCGGAAAAATAAAAGGCTTTCAAGCAAAAAGTTAGCCATCAGGGCGGCTTATTGATCTGTAAAAATATACGAATAGATTTTCTTTGGTTTTTCTTTGACAACAACTTATTTTCTTGGAGGATATAAACTATCGCCTGTCAACATTAAAAACGGCCGAGTTCCTAAAATATAATGCTTCGTAAGCGGTGGAGTCTGCGATTGACAGGTCTTATACATTCCCTTATTTTTGGCTATAACGAGGTATTTTACATAAACCGATCATACAATAAGTGACAAAAGAACCGAAACCATAAAAAGAAGCAACCCATATCGCATCTGCATTAAATAATCTTTACTACCTATAAGGTATTGCTCGTGTTATTTTATACAAAATGACGTGACGATATACATCGTGTGCGTTAATATATATGATTAAACCGAGTAAAAAGAAAATGTAATGCTTATTAAAAAAATGAATGAAATTTTAAAATGTCACTAACTAAAATAATCTAAAAAAAACTTTGTACGAACCCCATTATAACCACCTACACCAAGTTAGGTCCCTCGTGCGATTTTGTGTTGTATTACATTAAAGTACCTATACCGATGCAGTTTATTTTCAAACTTTATAACAACTAACGAGACTTTGATGGTTTACTTAATTTAACGATACGCTACAGTTGTGAAATTTCTAATCGCGTGTTCCTAACTTCAACGTTTATACAACCCCGTGGTATTTTAAGATATATTATTTTAGCAATTAACAAAATTTACCATTAAATTAACAGTAGGTACCTACCTGTTGTAATTTTACATCTTCAAAGGCTAAAAATGTTATGAATATCATAAAATGCAGTTTTAGCTTTAAAACCACTATTGCCAGATTTCAGAAAGCGGGTCTAAATATTTAGTTCGGTGTTAAATGACTTAAACATATTGTTGGAACAATTGTTGCCATACAAATAACCGGAGAATAAAATTATCTGGCGTTTGTGAAATCGGTCATATATATTATACACAGAAACAAAACTAACAATATTAGAAAAAAACTAAACAGTTAGGTACGTAGCTGATTTATATAAAAATTATAGAAGTCATCTAACTGTTTAAGAACGGAAATTTTAGCTAAACAGGTTTGGAAATTACAAATAAAAATAGAATCCGAGTTAACAAACATAATGCGTGTATAAATTCGTTAATCTTTTTTTTTCTGTGTAAAATGGAACACTTTAATTTAACTAACATAAGTATATTGTTTAAAATTCTTAGATATCTAATTTGATACTCCTATGGCCGATTTCACAAACGCCAGATAATTTTATTCTCCGATTATTTCAATGGTAACGATTGTTTCAGCAATCTGTTTAAGTCATTTAGTACCGAACTAAATATTTAGACCCGTTTTCTGAAATCGGGCACTAGACTCTTAAGATTAAAATCTATTAATTCTTAATTGGAAGAATTATTTAATTGAAAGTTTAAGATTAAGCCTTTTAAGGCCCGCGCTTCTAAAGGACAAATAACGAATTTATTTGTGAGATTGTCGAATAAGTGAATTTATTCCGTAAATTCGGGGATTATAACGGACAAATAAGTTGACTACTGAAGTACCAATTATTTTAACCTGTCGATTTAGTTCCAGTGCGATAGTTCCAGACAGATGTGCGTCTTTTTAATCTTACACACTATACTTCGTTTAAATAAGTTTACGTTAGTCGTTGTTTCGGTGGTATTTCGATAAAACGAACTATATTCGTGAAAATCGCACTTAAATATTAAAATGCTGAGTATTCCAGATAATTATTTTCTCGGACAAAGGAAGTAAAACTTTAGAATCCGCGTCAAAACGATATTTAACATGTAAAAGATTTTTTTTTGAAACTGCAACTACCACAGATCTCAGGAAAATTTCATTAATAAGGTAGCCAAATAAATAATGTTTTTTTATTTACAGTGACCAACGTTCAGTAATAATGGACGTGTGAATTTACGTGGTCGTCGGGAAAAATAATTTAAATCATATCTGAGATACTTTGCACCTCTTATTCTTTATCTATGATTTACTCGAATATGGCTCATTTTATCGAAATTAAAGTACTTTTGTTATCCTAAATCGTGTAGACTATCTGAAAAGGACCTTATAAATTTAGAAACTTAAACCCGTGAAAACTTTGGAGGTTAGAAAGGTTTGGGGGTAGCGCACCTCTGGTTCCCTTGAGGTGACATCAAAAGACCTATTGCGTCATTTTAAAGGCCATTATTTATTTCGTATGTACAACAAAAATTAGTAGATTCCAACAAAAACTAGAAATGTCATTTTAAAAAATTGTTTTTTAAATTTTTTAACTTCGAAAATCTTTAATTATTATCTATTGGTTATAGGTATAAAGCATTTTTAAATAATTTAAATTACAAGAAACTCAAACAACTACGTAATATTTTTTCTAAAGAGTGGTGTTAATAATATTCTTTTAAAATACTTTTTAACATCTGTATTTGTGTGGAAAAAAATATGTGAACAACGAAAAAGTTAATTGAGTAAATGAGTTTATTTTATAAACTAACAAAAATTTGACAGACCGAACAGAAAATGGTGCTGAAAATTAAATTTCCAATGACAAAAAAAATCGTGGAGTAAGGGTAGCACCAATAAAAATGTTGATTTAGCGAACGAACATAACAATAACGTCTATTAAAAAAAAAACAAGGATGATAAAATCTTCACTAGTCGAAAAGAGCCAAAGAAAACGCAATGGCATCTGCAGTGGCATTAGGAAATCGCAGTAAAACGGACAGACGACGTAGAATCTACCTTAAAGCTGATGAAATTGTAATTTTTAGTAAACTTTTCCGCGTTAGATTCGCAGTAAATGCGATGCATCTTTGATTTACGCATTTTCGGTGAATATGAAAATTCGACTTTTTAGTTTTAGTTTAAGAGTGTTTTAAGGATTTTATGGAAATTTAATCGAGTAAAAGATACATTTCAGAAATCGGCAACAAGAAGATAATGGACGATAAGTGGTCTAGATCACGATAAATTGTATTAAGCTTTCTATATATCTAACCGAATTAGTGAATGAGACAAAGAAGTTGATACATTAAAGGGGAAACTATAGTATAGGTGGAAAGATAAAGGAAGAAGTTTTATTTATTTTTCTTAATTAAAATATTATTTAGGTACATACTTACAATTAGCAATAATATTCAGAAAAGAATAAAATAAATAAGTGTCGTAGAACCTATTTACGTTCAAAACAAACAATCGAAATAATCAACTTTGATACACTTTTCTATACCTACCTTTTAAGTAGTAAAATAGAAACTTTTCAATGTCATAGCTAAATGTTTGATATAGTGGAAAGATGTTTTGATTTAAACAATTACAGTTGTCGTCATCCGCGTTTTCTACTTAAAATTTATTCTTTAAATAAAATATATTTTGCGATTACGCATAAATAAGTTAGGTAAACGAGTCTTTCGAAGCGACTTCGAGAAAATTTTCAATAATATTTAATTACAGAAGTAAACATATAAGTAGGCATTAAAATATTTGGCTCACCGATTGCGAGCTAAAACTCTAAAACCATAATTAACACCTTTAGCGAAAAACTGCGAATAAGAAAGTTTTCGAAATCATCTTACGTAACTTGAAAGCCGAAAGCTTTCTCAAGGAAAAATCACTCACCTGCTACATGGCATTTATCCTTATCTCGTCGCAACACGACAGTGGGACGGGTAACATCTCAGTTTGGTTTACTTTAAACCTGCGTTAAAATTAATATCTATATGTAGGTATGTCTAAAATAAAAATAATCTTAAAAGTTTACTGGTCAAGTTCGTATCGTAATTTGTTATGTATTTTCAAAACTGTTAGAATGATCCGCCTTGTATTATCTTAACTTACATACTCAAGTGTTTTCTCTAATATATGTATTTTATTTTAAAAAGTTAAAAAAAAATGCAATTCTAAAAATTTAAAAATGACGTCTACATATTCTAAAAATTACTTATTGAGTGAATAATAACAATTAGAGTAGGTGATGTTTAACTTGTTAAATATACGAGTGAATTTTAACTAAATTATTTATTTTAAATTATTAACAAATAAATCGTTTCAGTTGAGACATAATTATTATGATGTTTGCCTTTTATTTTTGGTCATTATTGACCATTAACCAGCAATCACGCTTTATTGTACGCACGTACGTACGTATGTAGTATTTATAAGTGGGTAAGATGAGATTCACAAGCATCCGTGGCCGGAGAAAGATTCGAACCCCAAGCCGATGGTTTACTAGGAAAGTGTCTAGCTGCCTAGTTCGCCACGGCCTTATTTTTCCTTTTATTGAAATGTTGCATTTGTCACAAAAATTTAGTGCTTGAATTATTAAATATTACTCACCTATCGCGCATATAACGTTGATAAGTAAGGATGTCTTTTTTTAATTTGTTCAGGTATGCGACTTCGACTCAAACCTCAAACGAAATCGTTTATTCTGTGGCAAAAGGTCCATTCATAAAACTTACTCTTATACGTGTATAATAAAATTTTATGTTCGTACTTTTCCTAAACGAATACGATTACATATTACGAAAAGAAATATGTAGTAGTTTAGATAGTTAAAAAGTCATTCAAATTGCGCATGGCGCCACGTACGTTTTATTATATATTTCTGATTTCTTTCTGTTTGATTTATTTAATTATTAACATATTAAACAAATATCAAGGACATTTTTAGGAAATAAAACTATTTGAATTTATAAAAAAATAATTTTGTCAGAATATTGAACATCTTGTTAGAAAACGTACAAAAATTTGTTAAGTATAGCCCTGCAGAATTTTAAAACGTGCCATTATTGTAACAAATTTTTAAAAACATAAAACACTTAGGTGTGTATTACACATAGGTAGAGGAAGTGGTCCGAATATGAGCCCTGTATATAATATGGGCCATTAATGAAAATCTAGTAAGACAAAAAGCGCTATTCGTTTTTAGTACCTTAAAGTAGACTTATTTACAAATTTTGCAATAGCGACACTGTTCCCTGCTGAATGCATTATTGAGTGATAGTGATAGTGAGTGATACTAAAAATCATGCACGATAATAATAATTATTAAAGTTATTAAACAAAATGTTCAAATACAGTCCTCGAGGCGAGCTTCAAAGGTGTTTCTAATTTTTCATACGGACATCGAGAGCGTTACATAGGTATTTGTAAAAAATTGCTGAATTATAAGATATTTTATACCCTTCTGACCGTTTGAACGGGTGCGCTCCGTTAACTCCTTCGTACTTATGAATTCTGATGTATTCAGAGGTCTCCGTTGACCCATACACGATGGGATAACATTTCTCAATCGGCCCTTCGAATGTTCTCTAGACGCTCACTTCCATTATACGTTTCCTTCAAACACTGTTCTTGATATCCCTTACATTTTTCATATCTGTTCTTCCGATATTGCTTCTATCGCGACTCCACCTACCTTTCGCTCGCATGCTAGCAAATTGCATTCATAGTGACACAGATGGGTGACGAGCGACCAAAATCAAATTTTCTTCCCCAGTAGGTTTTCCACTCCAAGAAAAACTACGTGTTTTAAAGTAAACGATGCACGAAAAGGATGATCAGAGTGTTTTTGCTAAAGTGCTCGCCTAGAAATATTTTTCATTTTCTACAATGTCTTGTAAAAGAAGTTTCGAATGCAAAGTCGAGGTGCTACAGTTTACGGATATATAGCCGGTGCCGCAATGCAGCTCTTCTAATTCCCGCGGATTACGCGTTCGTATTATAACAAAAACACAAATTCCCAATTGCTCTTTCTCTCTCTCTCTCTCTCTCTACGTTCACCTCGATTTACTTAACCTGTCTTGTTAAATTATTTGTGATAACTAAATAGCGGTCATAATTATTTTCTAAATAAACTCTGAAAATATAACTCTTTTATGTACTACCTATACCTTACATACCAACAAAAGTATTAATTCGTTATTTTGAGGATAAACACGAGAACTAATGGACTTCATTAATTTAATAGAACTGAAAAGCCTCCAGAATTAGCGGAAAATCTTTTTAACAAGCGCTTGTAAAAAGCGAGCATCGTCCACGTAAAGAACCGTTTTTTAATCCTCGCTTAATTTTCGTCAAATGTTATCGTTATTCTTAGAAAGTTAATACTTTAAACATGATATTTTATAGCCTTAACATTTTTTATAATATGTAGGTAGTTTAAATTATTAAAATAATAATTAATAATTTACTCGTTACTGGAATTAGCATATTATTTTAACTGACAATCTTTGCATATAATTTAGAAAAAAAATACTGCAACATTACATTAGTGTGACTGTTTACCATCTATTTAAAATGCAGAATGTATAAAACGAAACGATGTAGATATTTATAACAGTGTTATTTTAAAAAAATTTACAGCGTTTATGCATTAAATGTTTAATTCAAACTTTATCGCCGGAAGAGCATGTAAACTTGATGAACATTTGCAGGATAGGATTGTAATAACTTCCATACAGACTGTGCGTAATTAGATTTCGCGATAAAGACCTGAAATATATGGTGACATTAAAAACAACACGCTACCTACAGTCGTTCGCGAATTTATTGTTGACTAGACATGCAAAGAATAATGTTGTGTTTAAATGGAACAGTTTAATTTGTAGATAGAAGTTAGAATAACATCAAACTAATATTTAGCACTTGAGTTATTTCGTGGCGATACGTATCTATAATTACTCTTAATTGGAGAAATTACTTTAATGTAATATTATCTAATCAGAATTTATATAAGTAAATGAGTTCCGCATAAAATCTACCTATAATATATATATATATATATATATATATATATATATATATATATATATATATATATATATATATATATATATATATACATACATATACCTCTATACCTACAAAATGTTCATTTAAAAACTACACGTATACAAGACTCTAGAAATCGTCGTAACACGTCAAAAATATTAATTATTAGTGAAACAACCATATTTTTATATAATAATCAACTACTACTATCCAGTTTATCCTACTACACTCTAGAGCTATTTACCTCTTTAAATTGCAAGGGAGTTATGTGATATCTTATTTGAAATATCTTTATATTACTTTAATATGCATTTTATGTTTTTCGTTAAGTCAATTTATTTGTTTTAATGTTAAGAGTAAAATGTTTAAGCCTATTTAAAAAAAAAAATGAACGTAAATACATCCTAAATACAAATAAACTATAAATTGTAAACAGTTTTCCTTGTTTGGGTTTTGTTATACCTTTTGCGATCGATGCCCTTAAACAACCAATTTTCCGACAAAAGAGTAAGAAAGAGTTAAATCAAGTGACCTAACTGCCACCGCATAGACTATTATAAATAAACGTAGGTAATAAATAAATATCTAATCGGATTATAATAAAAATAAGCTACAAATAAGAAAAAAATAAATATATGTAGTATTTACCTATATAAAAAACATTCTTTAGCTTTAGATAAAGTGTTTTAAAAGCTCGTACTTTTATTTTAGCAAACTTCAATATTTTTTCTTAATATCTCAAAAACGAATTAAATTTTGAACAAAATTCTAAACAAACATTGTAAATACCACAGTGATATTTCAAATGAAGCATTATACATGTAACCCCTTTGCGACTTAATTTTTTAAGAAGGTGGCTTTGCTGACTAATGCCTGGTTTAATCGACATTATTATCATATCATATCATAGATAGGTACTCATATAATTTATTATTGTTTAGTGAACTTTTTAGTCAATTAAGATGTCCAAATTAGAAATACAGTTGATCTTCGATAACTCGAATCTGAAAGGAAGAGAAGAAAACTTCGAGTTAATTTAGATATATTCATTTGAGAATTTTGTTCGTAATTCACATAGCTAATTCGAGTAATCGAGATATTCGACTTATCGAGGTTCCATTGTTACATAAAATCTCCGACATCGACTACTTCAAGATTTTATGATTCGTTGATTAAATTTGTTAATTTAAACGTGCAGCGACTATATTTAGTGATATGATTGTGATAATCTAAAATTTTGCTGACGTTTAGCAAGGAACTTGCTTGCTTATTTGACAATTATTTGTTATAAAGGGTAACTCAGAATTCGTATTACAAAATTACACGGGTAAATTAACACAAGACAGTAATAAAAGCTCACAATAATCCTCTATGGACTATAGCTCACAGACAGTTCCTTACTGGACATGATTTCATAAAGCAAATATTTATCTGAGTCACCCTGTATAGCAGACAACTGTCAAATAAACAAACAAGTTCCTTGCTAAATGTTAGCAAGATTTTAGTGAATTGAGTAGATAGATTATCATATGACTGACTAAACCAGGCATAAGAGGATAAAACGTATTATAGTAGCTAATATCTAAAAATATGTATTTTTCGATAACGTTGGTTGGTGACGTGATCGTCGATTTCTTTTAAAATTTTGCACTTAGAGGTATTGGGGGTGGTAATAAGTTTTTAAATAGGTTCTCTGTATATTATTTGGTAGGTATACAATTATCTAAAATTTGATTACCACAACCTTAAAAACGAATTTATATAGATACTAAAAAGTTTCATTAATTTTTATATTACATAATTTAAAAAATATCGAGATAGTAGATAGGTGTGTACCTAACAATTTTTATTTTACAACCAGTTCGCTTTCCGAAATAAAACATGGACAATAGCAACAAGCAATTAGTAAATTAGGTATCTAGTCAAAAAATGTACTTCCAAATCAGTTATATTAAAAAAAACTTTATCAACTAGCGGTAATAATAAAATAGTAATGTAATACGGTAAAAAAAAACAAAATTTTTTAACACCAAGAAGGGTCGACTTAGAGATATTTCACTGTACGTTCAGTTGAAATCATTAAAAAATAAGTAATTTGATCTAATTAGTTCTACTACTCAAATATTATAAATAATTTATTAATTAAACTAAATTTAAAGTAAGTACCTATAATAAAATTGTAATATCACTTATAATGTGTTAAAAGTTAACTTTTATAATACACATATCTTAAACATTATGCGTAGTACAGTAATATATTATTGTACCTACTTATAATAGAGACATTTTAAACGCAAACATCGTCCCTATGTGTTTAGTGGAAGTTCATCATAAACTTTAAATTGTTATAATAATCAACAAAACTTCCTTTATCTCAAGCAAAGCAATACCTAATCCAACTTGAATATTTCGATCGGCAAGTATTGAAATGCTTAAATAAACAAACAAACAAACAACATTACTAATTGTTAAGTTGCCTGAGTTAAATATAACGTTTAATGCTGTACAAAATAAAGATAGGTATTATTTTATTAAAATAACATTCATTGCTAACTAGGTAATTTAATTAAGAGCTTTTTAAATTTTTATAAAAAACTAATATCTAAAATGATGAGGCACTTATTTGTAAAACTCGCTAGCTATTCAGTTCTTCAAAAATTGTTCAGGAAACAAGAAAAACGTTTATCCGGTCAGGCAAATTACATCATTTGTTTAAATTTCGTCGATTTTTTTTCGGCAAGTTTCTCTTTTATCTATTTAACTATCTTCCGATAGATTTATTCAACATTTACATATTTACCATACAAACGTTTGTAGCAATAATTATTTCCATAATAAATACCTATCTGTCCCGACAAATTTATCGGGAGAAGTGCCAAAAAAATGTATATTCTAGATTATGTATATGTATCTAATTTCATTATTCGATTCTTCTTTAAAATTAGTTCATTTCAGCACCAAAAAGTAATTTGGATATTTTTGTCGGTTAGTGAGTTTCCCAAATAAGCGTCTGAAATATTCAAATAACGAATCTAGATGTAGGTATATATCGAATAATTTTATCATTTGTATTATATATTATAACGAAGTAGGTATATTGGTTAAAAAGGCACGTTTTAGTTTAAGAGTATTTCTAAAAGGATTTTAGAGGAAATTGAAGTTTCAAGATTATTAGTGTCGTTACACAAACATTAAATAAAGACACGGATGGAGGATTTTAACTAATGAAAATAAATAATCTGTAAAATAACCTTACAAAATGATTTTTAATTAGGTAATTATTTATAAGGGACATTTTAATTGGCCACATTAATAAAACTGAATACCTATCTACTTACTTTTTTTACTTGCCTACTTTTACGTTTTAAATTTATTCAAATGTATGCAAACGAATAACCAAAAATATCGAAACAAAACATCATTTTCTTTTTTGATTGCAACTATAAAATCTTGCATTAAAAGTTTAATTTAACGGAAATGACTATCGCAACGTTTTAATATAAAATGTATTCTTTCACCATAAACTATTTTTTTTTTTTGATTTTATAATAATGAAAGCGTTGGCATTAAATAAATCTAGATTAACAAATCCACATATTTTCCACTCCTCCGCATCTTTCTCTTTTTGCGTTGTTGACTTGGTATCATATAATAGATTTAATGGTTCAATGGTTCTTTTTTTTTCTTTTACGCATATATAGTTTCTTTTTCCTTTTTTCTCTTTGTTCGAAATAAATTTCAAGATCGTTTTTTTATGCGTTATGGTATCTAATTATTAGACAATTCAGTTTGTTGTTTTTCTCTTCTTTTTATAGTTATAGTTAAATACAGAAATGTTTTTTCCAAACTTTTGATTTATTGATTTTTTAAAAAGTTTAAAGTAAAAGTTCTTCGTTATTCTATTTATTATAAATAACGTATCCTGTATTTTTCGTACGACGAAATAACATCTTTTTCTTTTCAACTTACAATTCAAAAACACAAATATTTCTCGTTACTATTTTTATTATTTAACCTATTTTTTATTACCGTATGAAAGATATTCTAAAGGCCTCTCATTTAAAAAAAAAGAAAACAAAAATCGAATAAGTCGTTCCTGTGGCATATCGGTAAAAGTTTAAGTGGTGGTGACCAAATTTATGACCTCATAACTCCTGTTCGCGGATGAATTTTTCTGTCCTCCCTAGCTGAAAATGTACGTCCTAGATGGGCTTAACAATGTACAAATTTTCATGTTTGTATCGAAAGGTGAAATGTAATTTCTCTATGCTAATTCGAGTTAACATCGAGTTACCTGGTAAAATAAACTTTGCGAAGTTAGCTCATCGAAATTACGAACTTTACAGAAAAAATGATAAGAACATAAATTGTTGGACATTTTTACTAGTTTATTTTACCATATAAGTATTTTTGTCGTAAAATAAACTGTAACGGAGATTCTGATGGAAAGTCATTTTAGGCCCAATTAACAACTGTGTCAAGTCTCCGTTTATTCTTACTAATTATTTAGGTCGAATTTCCTAAAAGCCTCGACTATTTCTATGTTTTCGAGGCGCCGCCGAAAATATTCACCCAGTTTAATTCTAATTGTAAGATTTCAAAAACATCTTTATATGTTCTCTTAATATTAAAAAAAAATCAGGAAGTGCATTTTATCAATGAGCAATTGACGTCGATGATATCTGAAAATAAACTTAAACATTATAATATTATGAATTCGATAAAACACTGTTTTCAACATTCTCACTCTTTTATTGTGGCGTTGCCATAACAACATTTACTCTATTCTAATAACTAGTAGGCGTCACAATCAATATATTACAAATATACTTGTTTAGGTAGTCTCTTATTTTTGTAATTTTAAGCACAACAAATTATAATTTAATTTCAAGTTAATTTGACTCAATTTAATTTAAACAATTATTATTAACAATCATTTAAAACTGTAATTTCTTGAACGCTGCGTAATAAACGAAATCAAGTTTTATCGATGGAATTTTTAAATCACATTACTTTTAATCAATAAACCGAAATTTCAGTAAATATACTTTTACGATCCAGTTTAATCAAAACAATATTGAATGTGCGTGCTTTCAACAGTCGATAAAATCGAAAAATAAACAGCTTTCTAAAATATTATTTTTAGAATTCAACGGAACATAAAATGCTAAAATGTACTACATAAAACGGACAAAACTCCAGAAATTCGAAGGGAATGTATAAAGCAATATTTTAAGTAGGTAGTTATTAAAATTTAAAACGAAACAATTATGTTGAAGTGTTGTTTTTAAAAGACGGTCGTTCGCTAACAAACTGATTTATATTATAAAAATGACATGGTTTACAGTCCATTTTCTAAAGTGCCCTAAGTACCTCTTTTATTTTTGGAAAATATTTAATTTTATGATGATTAAACGATTGAAGTCTGTATTTTCTAAAATGTATGTGGACGTCTAACCAGGTAATTCTAATTGTTAGAAATAATGGAGAAACATGAAGTTTTTTTTTGTAGTAAATTGTATACTATAATAATTTGTAACGAAGGTGGCAGCGGTGTGTCGTTTTCGAGTAATCTTGAGTTTTTGTTTCGAAGTAGCATTTTGTCTGCTTTTTAATTTTGAGTTGTATTTTAAATGTAAAAATATTTGTTAAAGCAAATATATAAAATTGTATTCTGCTAGACTATTTTGAATAGTAATCACAACAGCGATAATTAATTACGTATTTAATTGGAAATATTGACCTACCTGCTATTAGATAACCATCAACTACAGCGGTACCTATAGTATTATATAAACTGCGTTATATTTTGACAGCTTTGCTACTAGTTTATTTCCTTAATAATGCACGATAGCTCCGGAAGTGTTTCACTTTGGTTATACCTGTGTCTAATTTTACCTACATGTCTTGTCACGTGTCATGTTCAACGATGTTCACTTAGAAACTTTCTGTGAGCTACTAAGAGTAAACGGGGAAAATGATGTGTATCTACTATTGGTTATATACTTCAATCAATTATCTAAAATCTGCTCGACGAGAGATTGCAGTGGTGTGCGTGGCAATTCGCGGAGCGGTTTACACTAGCAAAAAAATTCACGACCGACGGTTTAGATTATGGATCTATCAAGCGTGGATTCGAATGTACTTACAACAAGGTCCACAAGGTGGGCAGTCAGCTTGCCCGCACAATTTCTGCCGAACAAAGTCCGCGGAAATTGTTAATTAGACGGAGTCGACCCGATTTAATGGGGGAAACGTCGGCACTGACCAACCAGCGGTGTGCTATGTCAGAAACAATCGCTTTTTTGCGAACATTGTCCGGTTATAAACGTGCATTGTCGACGATGCTAAATTATATAACTTCAATACGCACTATTTCGAGGTTGTCAGTTATAAAAAGACTTAATTTTATCATTTCATTTCATAATTATCGATTAAAATCAATCCTCAAAAATGCTCAAATAAGAACGGAATAGCGCACCTCTGTCCACATAGATTGAACAATTCCTATTGGGCAGTATCGACATTGCCCGCATTAAACCGGGCCAAGTCCACTAATTAACAATTTTTACGGACTTTGTCCGGCAGCGACGGACAATGTTGAAATTGTCCGGGCAGTGCTGACTCTGTCCGCTCTGCGACCTTTGCCCTTAACATAGATACTAAAATGAACTTTTTGTGACGTTTTTAGTGCCCGAAAACGCATTTTACGGTGATTGGAAAGCGATACATTCCGGAAACGTCAATAGCACAATAGTAATAATGTAAATGGATAAGAATGTAATAAAGTAACGTATCTTTTAAACTAAACTAAAAGGTACGGCTTTTAGATTTTGAGCGATAAAAATTAGTTTTGCACCGTGTATAATGGGCGGCCACTGCAACCAAGGAAATGAAAAAGCGCGCACTCTCTCCACTTTATCAATCACTGCAATCTCTCGTCAGACAAACTATATAAGGTATATTATTTCGTTACTATAGGTAGGTAAATACAAACCTACTTTTTATGTTTTAAAAAAGTATTTACTTTAGGTAAGTAAATTTTATAAGTCATATTTGTGGACAGGTGCTCTAAATTAAAATCAACCGTTGTACACGTACCCGTGTTAACACATTTTCGTATTATACAGGGCTATTCCAAAGAGGATACTTATTTTTTGAGTACGTATAGAACTCATCAAAGTAAACAAATTATTCAAATAACTTTTTCTATAATAACTGTAAAAATAAGAAAGACTTCTAAAGTTTCTTATACTATCAAAATTTTTTTCTACGGTCCTGTCTAAATTATTGGAATGGTCGCTAAAGAACATTGTTTAAATTCATTTGTCGACGCTTCTATATGTCCGGTACGTGTCAGTTTCAAAAGTACTTTTTCATTTTTAAGTTATTTGAATGATTTATTTACTTTGACGAGTTCTATGTGTACACAGTAAAAAAAAAGTATCAGCTTTGGAATCACCCTGCATTTAGGCGGGTAATTGTAATCGTTTTAGGCACATTAATTAAGGATATAATTACGTAGGCACTTCGCAATCATAATCGCATAAGATCACATGAGCGTTGAAGCATTCTATCTCCTACCGAAGGAATAGGAAATTGTGTGAAATCTTTCAACCTTCCAATTTATCAACCGACATTTCCGATAATTATTTTAAATAATATTAATAAGTAGTAGATATAATTTTCTAATATTTGTTGGATTATCTGCTAACATATCCTGACGGATCCTATCGTAAACGTAGCTTTACAGCAATGTTATAAAGGGTGTTACAATAGTTTGGACAGGTGTTAAATGTGAATGGAGCTTAAACGTCAATTGTTTTTTGAGGTTAGTTTTTTGGTTTGACATCTTCAGTCTTTACAAATTGAATCGTGGAAAAGTTGAGCATTGAAGAACGCGTTAAAGTTATTGAAGCCTATTACGAAAATGGACGTTCAAACAAAAGTGCATTTCGCGCTCTTCGTGATTTTTTCGGCCCGCATAATCGACCAACCGAGAGTGCTATTGGCAAAATTGTAAAGAAATTCCAAGAAAATGGGTCTGTGGCAGATGTTAAGAAGCCAGTACGTGCTCGTGCAGGACGCTCACCCAAAAGGGTGAGGTGAAAGGGTGCTGCCGTGAGGGAGAATGTGGCCGAGAGCCCAAACACCTCTATTCGACATCGAGCACAGGAATTGCACTTGTCCACGGCCACTTTGCATCGGATATTGACGAAAGATCTGTCGTTGCACGCGTACAAAATTCAATTAACGCAAGAACTTAAAACGACGGGCCATTTCAAGCGCCGTACATTTGTCGATTGGATACACGAACAAAGACAAGTGAATAACGAATTTTCCACCAAAATCTTCTTTAGCGACGAAACCATTTCCATCTCAATGGCTACGTCAACAAGCAGAATTGCAGAATATGGACTGATGAAAATCCAAGGGCAATTGTCGAAACGCCAATGCATCCACAAAAATCCGTCACTGTGTGGTGTGCTTTTTGGCTGGAAGAATCATTGGACCATTTTTCTTTGAAAATGATGCTGGGAATTCGGTCACAGTGAATGGCGAGCGCTACCGCGCGATGTTAAACAACGTTGTGTGGTCAATATTGGATGATTATGATATAGATGACATGCGGTTTCAACAAGATAGCGCCACATGCCACAATGGCTCTACTGCATGAGAAGTTTCCCGGGCGCATAATCTCCCGATACAGCGAAGTCAATTGGCCACCGAGATCTTGCGATTTGACACCGTTAGACTTCTTTCTTTGGGGCCATCTGAAGAGTAAAGTCTATGCCAACAAGCCAACCACCATCCAGCAACTCAAAGACGAGATTTCACGGCACATTGATGAGATTGAGGAGCAAGTATGCCGAGATGTTGTAAAAAAAATTCGATAAGCGGATCAACGTGTGCCGCCGAAGCCGTGGCGAACATTTGGCGGACATTATCTTTTACACTTAATTGTAATGGATCAAATAACATGTTTCGTTAAAGAATTCTTCAATTTTATACACCGCTGATTTGTAATTAACGTTTAACATTGATCCGACTTATTGTAACACCCTATATTATGAACGAAGAACGTTGCACACACACATACAATGTGTAAAGTGTTCATAAATGTTAAATAACACCCCCCCCCACCCCCCTTATATTTATTGACAGTTTGAAAATCAAATTACTACCTATAAACCGAATAAATACGTGAAATATAAATACTTATCATATCCAAAAGTGAAGTACGCGGTGTCGTATGAAAGTTACCTAACATATCCGAGCTATAAAGAAATGACCCGAACATTTTGGCGGTTTTAAGTTTGATGGGGCAGCGGTTCATGAATCAGTGGACTACCTCATATAAAATTAATTTGATAGGGAGTAGCACAGCTGTTTCTAATCCGAGGATATTGATGGTGTATCGGTTGTTCTGGCCAGAATAACGTCCGAAAGCCCAGCTTGCGTCGCGTCGCGGGAATTGAAAGGGCGGGTCCGCCGATCGTACGCGCACTTATTTATTGCGGCAGGCACTAAAACATTCATGGATTTTACTCGTGTTGCTGTGATATTTATCACGGTGACTGCTGACCTGACACTTCTATTTCGGCGCATATACAGACTAATAATAAGTACTATTATGACAAAAATTTAATTTTATCGTTATCCACCCTAATTTATTCATAAGCTTTACACAGTAGTTCGACGAAGAAAGCATTTTAAGACTAAACTTTACCTAAAATTATATTTGAAAATCTTTTTTTTTTATTAATCTATAGGTAATTCTGTAAACGTTTTAGTCCCGTAAGAAACTAAATTTATTTTATTACGCGTTTCGAAAGGGCCCCTAACTTTAAAATTTAAATTCAATAAAATGGGAAAGAAAACCTGCTTCAAAAAAAAAACGAATACCTATCTTCTAAATTTTAATGAAAATTATCGTTGGCGATGTAATTTTTGTTGTTTCGGACATATTCAACGTCGTCCTTCGTCGATTTTTTTTATTATTATTATTATTCTACCATTAGTGATTTCTTACGTTTCGATAAGAAATTATAAAATAAAGTGCTGATTTGTTAGTTACTACAACACGTAAGCAGTCGGTATTTTCCTTGCTTTTGTAGCATATTATACCGTCGTCATAACTTCATAAAAAAGTGTAAACATATTGAACTTTCAGAAACTTTCAACTCGTTCGGCGTATCGATTTTATATAGGTACTTGTTGATAACAACTAGTATTGGATTTTTGATTTTCTAAAAATTTATAAGTTCTACCGAAATTTAACAATATAATTCAAGGTAAATATAATAATTATACGTTTTGACAGTTTTGGCAGTAAATGAGTGTTGTTTTTTTTTAATTTTTATTCGATGACCTCGGGAAGAAAATGAGTTGTTCTAATTATCTTATGCACCTAAGGCAAACGCATAATCTGGTAACAACATTTCGATTTTTTCCACCAGAAAATCGATTTGTATTTCCGTACGCACCAAGAAAACATTCTGGTACAGTCTATATCATCGTAAAAGTACCTACCGTACAAAACACCGGTGCTACGACAGCAGCGTGTAAATTACCATTATTACCAAACACAGCATTGAACTGTGATACGTTGTCATACGTCCAATCTACATCGCCGCAAATCACAATCTGCGACAATCGTGGAAAAACAACCATATAACCAGTGCCTGAGGTGTAATTAAGAAACGTTTCATTCTCTGCACGGAAGTTGTGTTGGTGGTCCTGTAAAACAGCGAATGTGTGATACTTACGATGCCCTTTCGTGATATTTCGTTCAAGAATAGCATCTAACCTCCGTACAACTCTGTTTTTCACTAAAACCAGTGAGTACATCGTAGAATAAATAAGTTATTTGGTATAAACGTGTCCCGAATTACTTATATACGCGGTTTCCATGAGGTATTTTGCTTATAGTTACGCTACAACACAAAATGTGCGCTCCGGTAAAATTTGTTTTTTTTTCTGCTAAAACGCCATCGATACGCAGTTCAAACGGACACTTCCTTTAAAACGTTAAACTCGTAAATTAAGTCGTACACTAAACCTTCCAACACACCAACTTGTGATATTCTGGAGCAGACGGTACTCCAAGGTAAATGCTTCCACGAACTTAATAAACGTGAAATTACCAAAACCAAATCTAGGCCTATAATGTTTCGTAGACTACAAGTTTGTGAAGAAACTGAGAAACTTTTATAACATTACAAGAGAAAGTTATACGAACTAGAAATTATAGGAACATTATATTTTAAAACTCGACATTTCGGATGAACGTCCTAAATGCGACTCGCCTGGAGAATGAATCGAACATATTACAGCTGCATGTGCAATTTTATACCACAGTGGACATCGTAATCAAGTCTCTAATATTCTTTTTAGAGAAATAGTTCTAAAATAAAAATATTGAAATAAATATTTGTGCTGTTCTATTGGAACAAATTACGGTTATTACCCGCAGAACCGGGAATTAAAATTGCCCACAACATCCTTTAAATTAATAAATTTAATACGGTCGCTTTAATAATAATCGGGATTGTTGTACTTTTTCGATTGTATACCTAGACGTAATCGGGGAAGGAAACCCTGTACGTAATTAACAATGATATCCAATGCGAGATGGGTACCCTCTTATATTAAATATTACAATTTATTAACGTCTTTTCTATTTTATAGAGAATATATCGAATAAAAACTTTCATTAAAATATCAAATATTTTCACGATTATTTATAAATATCAATTGGCCGACATTAAGTTTCAATAGTTAAGTTTCAATGTTTGAGTTAGTGCTCGCTAAATTCATCTTTTCATCTTTGACATCTTTTCTGGCTACCGCCTTTAATATTTTAAAATCGGAAAGAGAAAAGATAACGGTATGCAGGACTAATATTTTTTTATAAAAATTTGCGTGAAAAAATGTCAAAGCTCTTACTTTGACGACGAAGTGTATTCTTATAGTAAAAAAAAATAAACGTTTTATAGTTTAACAAATAAGTAGCTACGTATCGATAGGCAAGCTTTCTAAAAATGGAATTTCAAGATCACCCTAAATAACGCCAATTTGTGTGGGTAAAGCTGAAGGTGTTAGCGCTGGGAAACCCGTACTTAAGCTGACCGCATCTAATATATGCATCGCTCATCGAATTCCGTATGTGAATAAGGAGGAAATAGGGTGCGAGTTAGAATTCCACTTTTATCCTAAAGTTTATCATTTCCTGCTTATTCTATGAATTTGAATAATTCATAACTTCGATCGGTTGCAATATAGTATTTACAAGAAACTAGCTGTGGGTACAAACTTCAAATTATATTAGAGGTCTTTAATTAAATCGAAAAACAATGACGTTAGATAGGTAATTAAAATAAATATTAGTCGAGTCAAATTAGATTTTCACTTCGGAACCCAAAAGAACATAACCGATTTTAATGAAACTTTTAAAAAAATGTATGTTACGTCGAATTATTTGTAATCAGAAATATCCCGGTTGGCGCACTCGAGCATTTAAGTTTTTTAAATTTTTAAAGTCATTTTCGGATTTCCCAGACATTTTAGGATAAAAAAGGTGCTCTTGTTTAATTTCGATAAAATCAACCATATTCGAGAAAATCATACATAAATAATAAGAGACGCAAAGTATCTCAGATATTATGTAAGTATAATTAGATAACATTCGAGTGTAATTTTCTCAAATATGGTTCATTTTATCGAAATTACCTAAACAAGAATACCTTTTTTTATCCTAAAATGTCTGGGGAATCCAAAATGTAATTAAAAGTTTAACACTTCAAACCTCTGAAATATTTGGGGTTAGAGAGGTTAGGGGTTGTGCATCTCTGGCTCGCCAGAGGTGATATCAAAAAATCTTTTACACCATTTTAAAGATCTTAATTTATTACGAATGCAAATCAAAAATTATTAAATTCCAATAAAAAATAAACATGTTATTTAAAAAAATTAATTTTTACTCTTCAACTTTGCGGGCGAATATCTCTCAACAAGGAAGCGTCGTAAGAAAAACATTTGCAGGAACTTGTGGCATTGTTTCAACGTGGTTTATACGTTCCCGAGAGATATTTTCTGTAACCTAACATAACGTTTTCTGATACCCCGTGTTTTGTCGTAACAATTGTTTAAACAATACAAATATTGTGGTGCGCCAACCGGAAATGTTTCTGATTTTCAATAATGTAGTATGACGTACATTTTAAAAAAAGTTTTATCAAAATCGGTTATGTTCTTGTGGGTTCGGAAGAGTTTATATTGATTAATTAATTTTAATTGGAAATGTGTACTTTTCAGTTATTATCTAAAATTTTTGAATTTTGAAACTATTCCCCCTTTTTATGAAGATAAATGATTTGTTTCTTAATTTAACCCTTTTACAGCATTCTGGTGACAATAGCAAAACTTTTTCAAAATAAAGTCCTATTGTTATTTTGTTTACGTAATTTATAACCCCAGCTTAAAGGAAAGCGAGCAACGTATACTTCAAGCAGCTTAACTGTTTAAAAAGCCATAAATCATTCACTTGTCGCCCTACGAAATGGAAAAGTTTAAACGAATATCTCAAACTGTCACGCTAACTTTTATCTAATCACTTAAAGTCTTCTATACGCGTCACCAAAGCATGTTGAGTTTTTACTGTTTTTGTTATAAACTTACAAGTGGTTCATTTTAGTTACCAAAAATGTTTTACTTTATTTTTCAGTTCGGTTTTAATAAAATTAAATTTTTAAGCGATCCTTAAATTTAAATCGACATTTATCAATACCTATGTATATAGTTACACACATGTTAAGTACTGCAAATTCTACAATTTCTACGATAAAATACGTACCCATTTAAATAAACGTCTATCAACGAAATCAAATAAGGAATATTCAAACATTTAAAATTATATGAATACCAGAATTCTTTTGGGATCACATAAATGTTTTTGTGTGCCTTTACGACCGACTCCTCCTCCAACATGGAACTTTTATTGTCATTATTACAATTCTGTCTTTTTACATGGTTAAAGTTTTGAATTTACAAGTGGTATAATCGTGCCACTTGTAGATACTGTAAAAACACTGTTTAGTAAATTGTAGATAGGTACTTACATATTATTTTTGTATAAATCACGAATTTGCTTACATAAATAAATGAGCTTTTACAACTGATATGAATTTTAATTAATGCTTCAAAATTTAACGCTAAATATTTCTCGCGAATTAGAATATTTAATAAGAAACAACTAATCAGTTTCTAAAAGGGTTGCGTTATAAATGAGGAAAACGTAAAAGCACTAATTCAAGCGTTAACTGTAAACCCGCCTCTAAACCAAAAAGGGTTTTGCTAGACGATTGGGATTTAACTAGTCTTCAATGAATAGAATTGTTGAGGCGACCAAATTTCATTTCGGTTTATACAGAACTAGATTTCGGACTTTATGATTTATTTATTTTGTTTACCTTGAAACCGGTTATTAGGTTAACTCATTTTCGAAGTTATAATTTAACACGATAATGGGTTAAATTTACAATTAGTACCTATACTCGCCTAATCGAAATAATTTCGATAAGCTTATCTATTTGATTATCTATTATTTTTGAAAAGTCTAAAAAAGAACGTTTATTTAGTACCTACCTATATCGTTTTAGATTATCGCAGTGTAATAATTACATCATTATGCGTATAGGTTTTACATTTTAGCAAATTTACGCAAATATCGAATCTTCTCGGTAGGTACTAGAATCCTAGATTCTGTATAACAATACAACAATTTACTGACAAAGCACGTATGAGAGCCTTCAAAATAAATTGGAACACACAATGTATACAAATAAAGCCAAGTACAAAGAAAAATATTCCGTCATATCTTAAGAAATGTTCCTCAAACTTGAACAAAAAAAAAATACCGGTCGATATGGTATTTTAATTTAGCGAATGTAAGAAAGTGAAAAGGAACCAGATATTAGAGAAATTTTATTTAAAAAAATTAATTAAATAACATTTTCGGAATATTCTTAAATATATTACGTGCCTTATTTTCTATAACATTGATAGCTAGTAATTTTTTTTACGTGAAAACGTCTGCACATAAATGTTGTATAAAAGTAAACATTTAAATCTTCTTACGGTTCTATATGTTTGTGTGGATTGCGGATATGATCCGCGAGATACTTTAAAGTACACAAGCGAGTTATATAAATAATCCACTTCGACACATAGAGATTTCCCGGCGGTCACTCATTCAAGCAGTGATGATAACTAATTTGTTTAACTTCAACGATTTGACATAAACAACGTATTTGAATGTGTTTAATCCTTGTTATTTCGCTGCTTATTAGCTTTGTATTTGCATAAAATAATACACTATAGTAATTTTGACAAAGTAAATGATGATAAATTCCTAAAAGTCCTGTTTGATATTTAAATTTTCATTTTAGAACGCGGAAAATATTTATTTTTAATTTTTCAATAGTGGAGTAATCTAGGGTATATTATAAATCCAAAAGGTTTTAAATAGCTTTAGTTTCTACCAACAGTAATCTTTAAACTGCTTTAGTACTTTTCTCTACATCAAACGCAATTTTGAAGTAAGTTAATGTCCTGAACGTAATAGATATAAATTGTTCTATTTTACTGGTATTGATGGGAACTACGACCTCTAGTTGACTTTATGCTATACCCAATTTACAATCTTTATGTATAACAAAAAATCTGTGCACTATTCAGCTGAAACATCACGAGCAAATTTATTATTTATATACGTATTAAGTCCTGTTTTCATTATATAGAAGTAAAATATAGAGTAGAATATAAATAGGTATTGAAACACCATAGTTAAGTACCTATAAAAATTTGTTTAAGTTTGGGAATTTTAAAGAAAATCTTGTTAAAATTAAAGTCTATCTTTTAGTATTTTAAGTCAATATATGTATGTATGTAGGTATTAAATCATTAAGCCATTAAAACAGGACACAAAATTAATAGATACGAATATTCTGACATACATTATAAATAAAGAAAAATCTATTGTTCATAATTTTTTTAAGAAGTTCGCGTCATAGTATTAAACGCAGGCACTAAAGGATTTTATATACATATGCAGGATGAATTATAACAGGTGGAACAACCTTTAGCAATATACAGGTCAGAATTGAGTAAAACAGTTTAGGTAAGTACATGAAATCACATCCTAATCTGCAAAATAATTGTTATGTACGTATCTGAACCAACGAGCCCAAAATCAATTATTCATTTATTCACTTACAATTAACGCTAATCTTCATAGTTACGAAACTACAAGAAGGCAAAGTTTTTGTAAACGATCATTTTAACATAAAATAACCTGTGAAAATCGACACAAAATTGAACCAAGGTCGTATAAAATAAAATTATCAGATAACATATTCGAAATAAAATTGAAATTATCGGTGGAAGCGATCGATGGACCAATAACATTAATTTGATTAGAAAAACTGTTGAATTTTTGCACAAACATCTCTACCAATATTGCTTTTTATAGCTGTTGCGCCAATATCTATTTTAGGAATTATACATTACGGTGACTAATTAACATACACTACCGTCAAAGTTTTAAATCACTTAATTTTGTTTAAAAAAAAACTTTAATTTCTTGTATTAGTTCCACAACTATGCAGATTAAGAGACATAGGTTCATATTAACTTTTTACTCAAAATCATTTCTTCT
This sequence comes from Rhagophthalmus giganteus, assembly GCA_036326145.1. Classification (NCBI taxonomy): domain Eukaryota; kingdom Metazoa; phylum Arthropoda; class Insecta; order Coleoptera; family Rhagophthalmidae; genus Rhagophthalmus; species Rhagophthalmus giganteus. The sequence goes on from JARFJA010000001.1 coordinate 56,247,465, forward strand.
GTATATTGCCAAGGTTTATTCCACCCGTTATGACTCATCATGTATAGCGGGATTTTATTTTACAATTACTTAGGTACAATAAATATAAGTATACAATTTTTATTGTCAAGTTTGTACTCAGCATACCTATCTGGTAATGCGGTTTCAGAAGCATTTTGATTATGAACTAGTACGCAGCTGTTATTTATTCTATGTAGCAAGTAAGTAATTTCTAATAATCTAAAATACTCTGGTAGTGTCAAATTGTATTAATTTTTAGTCATTTTATTTTTAAAATATACGTTTAAATGTTGTAGAAACGCCAAATTGATGATATAATAAATTAATAAATTCACCTCGTCAGGATCAATAATTTTTATTAATTGCTTAGTTAAAAAATATGTAAAAAAAGTTAAAGTAAAAGTATATGTATAAAAGTTAAAATATGCAATTAGGGATAAATATTACTTATAACGAGAGACTACTCTTATTTATATACTTTATAGTATCAATAAAAGGTTAAAACATATTTTAATTTTTTTTTTAAATAATTAGGTATATATAAATATTAGATCTGTTTCACTTACTTAATAATAATAAATAATTAGGTATTTTACCTGTTTAATACTTTATATGCAAATTCTCCTATTTACTAAAATAAATAAGACGATTGAACGTGTCATATCTGTGAATTTAGTGAAACGACAAAATATGTAGAAAAATATTACAGGCGCTTCTTTTTAATTATTTATATATACAATAGTAAATACTCGTGGTCGCAAAAACATCAAGTAGGTCGACATTCTCGTACCGGGCAAACATTAATTAACTCGGTGTTGTAGTCGAAGGAAAAACACACTTATTAAGTTAATTTATTTTACACGCTAAAGTGCATGGGTTTTCTGTTGACAATTAAGTATTTTATCTTTATTAAATACTTACCTATATCTATTTATTATTTTATTCTTATGCTATTAGCAACAGCTCGGCCCTAATGAAACACTAACTTAGAAATTAATGAAAATCTTCTTTTCGAACCGTGCATCGAATGAAAATGAATAGAAGCGTGAAATCACGTTACCTTAATTAACAAAAAATCGTAGATTAATTAATTTTTTCGCCATAATTATGAACAACAAATGTGATTACATAAATATATGTACAACATGGTTTAACTTTAGATCGTTTCATTTATTTATTTATCTGTTGCATATTCAGCTGTCATTTTCTTAAATTAAAGTCATTTCGAAGCTAAAGTAAGTAATAAATTAGTATATATTAAATAACTAGTATAAATAAATTCGATATTAAGAAATTCCGCTGAATTTGTTAAACGATTATCTATAAAACGAATTACCTATATCTATACAAAAAAAAAGTTCTATTATTTTACTACTTATTCTATTTTTTTTTTCGTTTCGATTATTAATTTATGTTTATATAAATGAAAAGTTAATACACTTACCTACGACCTCAGAGCAAATGTGTATGTTGCAATTCTAACGGTTTGTAAAACTATTGGAGCTCATAAATCCGTGAGAATATTTTATATTTATTGTTCCGAAATGTTTTTAATTTAGGAATTCCAAGGTAAAATGTATTTTATTATAAGAACATATTATCTACTTATCATTTAAATCAAGGCCACTCTAAATAATGCTTTAAGGTAACATCGACAAAAAAGTAAACCATGCAGAAGGATATTATTGTAATGAATCAGATAGGAAGGTAAGCGGTTAAATGTGAATACCTATTGTTATCCTAGCAAAACCTTTATCATTCCGTTTTCACGCATAATATAGCCGAGATATCAATTAATCTCTTTGTACTGTATACTTGCACGTTTGTCTATTATAATATTATCTTCCACTTGATAATAAAATTTCCTTAATGTATAATAATATTTTCTTTGAAGTTTTTCGTCAACTGCATATACCTACTCGTGTCTAATAAGTTAATTACATTCAATTAATAACTAGGAGGTTGGTATTATTTAACTAACAAACGACCGCTGTACGTTCACAGTTATTGTTAACACCACGGAAACGACCTTGCAGTTTTTCAATAATATATAGGTATGTATATGGAAACGTATAACAGTACATTGCCACGTATTGGCGAGTGTTTCGGCTAAACGGAGATTTCAAAGTTTCTTCTTCAACACTTACACTTATTGTTAGTTGCCTATAACTTTTGAAGTTTATTGCTTATCAAGAAAATTAGATAAAATTGGAAAATTTTGAACATTTTAATTTGTTGAATTATTTTACGATGAGTCTTTTCTTTTAAATTACAATTTTATTATCTAGTATTTGCATATATTAATTTAAAAAGCACATCGACGTCTATTATTGACTTGTTTTAAAAAAATAGATAACGTTCATAAATATTGAAAGTTGAAATACTTTATATAATGGATACTTAGGCCAGCATCCATCAGGGCTAGTATCTTTCATCATTATACAAATACTCAAAAATATATTAAATCGAAATAAGGAAAAAGTATGTTTCTACTCCAAATGAATGAATGACTCCAAACAATAATAAAAAGAAGGAATATTAAAAGCGGCTTTATATAAAAAAAACTTTAAATCCTATGGAAGTTTTTAACGAGGTCGCGATCAAGTGAATGTTTATAAAGTTAAATGAAATCGCATTTCAAAATTAAAGTCAATGTTATTCAAATCTTTCGACGTTTCGGTAAGAATCTTTAGATAGCGCAAGTCGAGCTATTTGCATATCAAACGAGTTAATTAGCATTAACAAGCTACTGTGTAGTTTCGGTGCTCAAAGAATAGTTTTATATGTTCTATATATGTGAACGTCCGATGTAGAAAATGAACGATTTACGCTTGGACACAGCTTAACTCGACATACGGTCGAGTAAATCCTGTACCGTATTAGGTTAGAAGTCGCTAAATGTATCATAAAGCTTGTAAAATTTCGTTTGATCTGGTTAGAAGATACCGCATGAATTATCAAGAAGTAAACTACATCGGGACCTGTTGGATTTTGTACGGATGATACCGAAAGCCGAACGCAAATATAAACATTAAATTTCAAATAAAATACCGAAATAATTAGAATTTTGATATTGCAGAGGTCTCTATCAATTTTAATATCCGTGCAAATTTAATTATAACGCATCATCTATACCTATATAGAGTCCCCAGATGTCTCTTGCTGTGAGGTAAGTACTTAACCAATGTATAATTTTAATGAAATTTTAATACTGGGACTTATAGTGTAAAAGGCTCGCTAAAAATTACTCTGTAAAGCTAATGCCATTTATGTACTTATAAAACTTTGTTTAGGTTACATACAAGAAAATAAATATTATCATTATCGGTTTAAAACTCGGCGCCGAGTATTTTGAACGAAACGTTGAAAAATTCACTAGTCACCTTTAATAGAGTAATAAACGATACCTGTCGGTTATAATAACATCAGTAATAACTTCGTGTAAATCCTTTCATGCCTAAATGAAATCATCCATTAGTATACTCGCCACGAATTCAATTCAATTGTTGCAATTTATTTAATTTTTTGATTAATTTAAATTCATTTTTTTTTTTTTTTTAATAGAAATTAGTTTTGTTTTTTTTAATTTGTTTTATTTTTAAAAAGTTTAAAAATTTATTATTTTTTATTAAATTAAAAAATATTCTGTTATTTTTTATTAAATTAAATCTTTTTTCTAAAATACTCTTTAAAAAACAAATAATGTCATTTTTATATCTTAATTTAATTTTAACCATTTAATAAACAAAAAATTTCTTCCTTTAGGAAAATTAACGCTTGCAAATTTCGGTATTTAAAGGGTTGAATGATCTCTCCTTTGCTTGAAAATTTAATTGTCTCAAAAAATTTGTTGTTCTAAATGGAATTTAATTTTTCAATTAAATTGGTAATTCAGTTACTGATTCTGGTAAATCAATTGTTAATTAAAACAAATGTTATTCCAAATTATTTAAATATTATGAATTTTTTTAAATTAGAATTTGTAAAAGAATTTACGAATTCTAATAATTTCAAAATTTTCCTTTATTCTTATATTATTTAGGCAATTTAAACCTCGATATTTCTAATTTTCACCCCAAAATATCACATTTAATTCTTTATTAAATTTAAACATCTTTATTTTAATTCTCATTAATTATTAAATAAATGAATTCATAATGTAATCATTTAATTTAAAAAACAAAATTTAATTTAATTCTTTACTTTGGTTTAACATTTAAAATCTTATTTAAACTGTGGCCAAAAATTTATTACAAATATAGTTGGGTAATCAATTTTTATTAACAAAAATAAATTTTAATCATAAATTTACTTTTTAAAAATTAACAACAAAATTAAATTTTAAAATAATATTTTAATTTCAAGACAATTATTATTACATTATTTACTTAAAATTTAAAACTTTAAACGAAAGTTAATAAAATTTTAATGGTTTTAAAAAAAACGAAAAATTTAAAATTTTAAAATTTTAAACGAATTGAATGTACTTTTAACGTCATTTAAACCAAAATATAAGTTTAATTTAATATATTAAATTAACGGAAAATTTAAATTTGTTTAAAGTTTCTAAAAACTGGAAACTTTTAAAATTTTAAAATTTTTAAAGGCCTTTAGTATTTTTAAAATTTTTTAAAATTTTTTTTTTTTTAAAGAGGTCTTTCTAAAAATATTTTAAAATTTAATTTAAAATATGAAAGTTTCAAAATTTATTAATTACGTATTTATTTGAAAAATCATTTTATAATCGAGGTCATTTTAAATCGTATTTGATCTAAATTTATTTAATGAAAATAATGAACTCGAATTTTAATTGTATCAAATTTACATTTAATTTGTACGTTTCAATTGGACATATCGGGATTTATTGTTCTAATAATTAGCTCATAATTAATTAAATCGTATATTTAAGTGTGTATTTACTTTAATACAAAACAACCATTTAATTTATATACAGGTAATTTACCAATTTAATTAAAAGCACATGTTTAAACCTTTAACTCGAAATTTCCGAAGTGGTAATAATGGTTAATTACAATTTCATATTTTAAAATGCAGTACTCGGGATGTTCGTAAACACTTTTACGGACTTTCAGTTTATTAAAATGAATGTATTAAAAAATAAAGGTGGATTCAGTTCGAAATTCAAAAATCCAAAATTTGAAAATCATTGCCATAAGGAACCCGCAAAATTACAACGGGCTTTGAAAATGGCTCAAAACATTAGGATTACAGGCAAATTAGTCATCCCCTATTTTTCAAGTTAAAAGAAAGGTTATATTTAATTCGAAACCATTAAAACGTCCAATGAAAAAAAGCATGTCCATATAAAACTATTCTTAATTCCTAAAGGAATTGACAATAAATTTAAGCTTTTCCCAAAGGCCAATTCGAATGGGTCATTTAAACTAATTTATCTTTCCTTTATAAACATAAAGATTATTTTCTTAAAAATAGGACGGTATAAAGATCTTAGTTAGAAATTAATTGGAAATTTATAAAGTATAATTTTTTAAACAATACTTTAAAATTTTAGGACAAGGTAGCGTGGTTTAAATTTTCATCTTTAATTGTTGAAATTTAAGCATTTTTCAAACTTTTTATTGCTTTAATTTTAGTCAAACATTTTAATTTTGTACTAATTCGAGTATAAAAGTATTTTATTTTTAAGATTAATAAAGTGATTTTTAATATATTGTAAGTTAAATAATTACTTGAAACCCTGATAATACGTATTACGTTTCATAAGGTATATACTAAGAATTAAAAAATTACAACTTCTTTATTCTAAAGCAAGTTTGTCGAAATTTATGTTTATATTTGTTCATAAGATGTAAATAATACTTTATATGTTTAGTAGTTTATTTTTCATAAGTTTTATTAATGAATTTGTGGCTCTTTAAATAAAAGGGTATAGGGTAAACCTAACCAATTTTTATTATTTTACAAGTTTTACAATAATTAAAATTGTGACGAAGACTTAAATTATGCATATTCAAATGCGTTCAACAAATTCAAATGAAAGGCCAAATTTCAACCATTATTCTTCCGTTTTAAAAATTAGAATGTTAAAATTTCTAAAGGAATGCTAACTTCCAGGACTTCTATATGTCCAACTTAGTTCGGGAAAGTTATGCAGTATTCATTTTAATTGAGTGAATGCATTTCATTATTCGACAAATGGCTTAACGAAAGTTTATACAACGGCATTGCAATAAAATTTTCCAGCAATTCTTATTAGGAAAAACTAAGGCTTTCAATCTTAAGAAATTCCGAATGGGCGTGAAAATTCCAAATCAAACCTGCTCAAAAAACAATGTGGGGAAGTCTTACCTATTGAAAATCCGATTGAATTATCACAAATGGACTTTAAACGGGTTATCATAATTAAAATTTGTTATACTGGGTTAACGAGGACCCAACGGTCCAGCAAGGTTTACCGCGATAACCGACAAATAACAATTTAAATTGAACTTGTTAGACCTTTTTTGGCACGAAAGAATTCAGTAGAACATAATCCAAAGGAATTACCAAATAAATTAGAAAGTATACGGAATGTTTAAAACAAAAGTATTGCCTTTTTAAGATTTTGGCGGCATAATCAACCAATGTATTTCAAAACGTAAGAAATTTCAAACAGGATTGTAAGTTAAAAGAAGGCCGCCCAAATGCCCACTTCAAAAGTTTGGGAAAACTAAAATTAATTATCTTGAAGCAAATATCAAGAATTTAATGTGTTTTTATCTTAGAGAAAGCTTTAAAAAATTCATAACAAGACAAAATACGGCCATTAGGGTTACAGTTTTGGGAACAGAAAAACGATAACAATTTCATAACGTCCTTTCCAGGAATTTTTTTCGCAAATAAGCAAACACATGTCAAAAACCAATCTTTACGCATAATTACCCAAAAACCATTGGACTTTTAAATTTCTTGGAATTCAAAATACTCTAATTGGTAAATAAACCCCTAAAAGAATTTGAAATTAAATTTCACCTATTTAATTTAGTGTAGATAAATCTTTTAATTTAAAATATAGAAAATTTACTTCATAGAATTTGCCCTTTGGTTAATAACAGCTTTAATTACCCTTAAAGCTTTTTGGGATTGAACGAGACCTTTCAATAAAGGAATTGGATTCCAATAATAAAGCCAAACCGTCCGGCGGAATTTAAGGGTTTCCGACCAAGTGAATTGGTGAATTATTTTAAAATTCCAATGGATACCGTTGTCCGGAATTTAAATTTGGATGTTTTACACATTGTGGATTAATTATGTGTTATTCTCAAATTTAAATTTCTCGACCTTTAATTAACGTTCTAAGCATTTTAAGATTTGTACAATAGACGTTTAATTTAAATTTAAATTAAAATTAATTTTAAATTTATTTATTTAATACATTTAATCAAATTTTCCACAAAAAGTTGAATATTTAAATTAATTATAAAGGGTGAAGTTACTGCTAAAAACGATACTACTTCAACATTATTTTCCGAAATTTTGTTTTCGGTATGCACCGCAAATTTGGAATTTTAATATAAATTAAAAAAGGTGTCAGGAAAGAGTTTAAACAGTGTTTGAGCTACCAAAGTTGTGGATCTGGAAAATCCGTCGAAATTGAACAAACCGTGTAAAACCAGAATTTCACTTTCCGGAGTTTTTGTATCGGTTGTTATATTTTAGATTGAATTTGCACGAACATTAATACAATATAAAAGTAAATGAAATAAATAGGAATTTTCGTTAAACTATTGTTCTAATTTTATTCGGAACAAGCAAAATGTTTTCTAAACTTTATAAAACGAATTTAAAACTTTCATTTGTACCAAAACCATTTTATTTCTGGACAAAAACAATTAATTATTACGTTAAACTTAAAACTTAAAACAAAATTTAATAACCAAAAGCAACCCTTTAAAAAAAATCCTCAATGGTTTAATTAAATTGAAAACTGGAACAATTAACTATTTTTGAAATTCATCGCTGGGAATTGTAATTGGCTCCTTACCACATGTTTCAAAGTTTTTTAAAATATTGTATTAAATTTGCTAACTAAGACGATTCTGCTTTTTCAAAAATAACTCTAAATTAATAGTTAAATTGGTTAATTTCGAAACTAATCGGGTTCCCTGTATTGGATTTTAGTAAACAATGGCCTTTTATTTTAAATTTTCTTAACCATAATCAGGAAACAAAAACTTTAAAATCAAATTTAATTAAGCAAAAATTTACGCATTTGTTTTTAAGGATCAAGAAATGGTTGTCTTAATAAACTTTCCAAACCAAACTAAACTTCCAATTTTGGAAAATTTGTACGACACAAAACATTAAAAATTTCGTAAAAACAAATACACGTTACGAAGGACCGTAAATAATACAAAGCTTGAATTTAGTAGCTTATCATCTAATGGAAATTCTTAAATTGGAACAAACCTATAACCAATGTTAAAGGAAGGTTTAACCAAATTTAACTGAAAATTGGTTTTTAAACACGATCCTTGATATAGATTGAATTAATTTCTATCCTTACCCCTTAAAATTAAATTTAACGAAATTATTAAATAAATATTTGGAAATTCCAAATAATAATCTTTAAATTAAATTCCAACATTTTTATAAAATAATTTTGACATTAATTTCATGGAAGTTTAATTTTAGAAATTCGAAATTATTTCACTTATTATAAAATTTAATTGGGAGGGATACAGGTTTTAAATTTTTAAAAATTCGAAAATTACTTTTTTGGAGTCAATAAAAAATTAAAAATCTTAAATAACAAGGGAAAATTATTAAGATAAATAGAATTAATTTAAATGATTGGACGACAAGCACAAAATCCTATGAATAATTAATAGGAATTTAACAGTTAAACCTCTATCGAAATTTTCTTTTGGGTTATAAAATTTAAATAAATTATTTTGTTGAAAATTTTTACAAAAATTAAATTACAAATTTAAAAATTAATTTAATTAAACCGAAACTTTAAATAAAATTTACTTTGAAATTAATTTTTCGGAAAAGAACTTAAATTAACTAATAATTTTAAAATTTTACCCTAAGTTTTTCAAATTTTTAAATATTTAAAAAATTTGGTTCAAATTTAAAATTTTTAAGATAATAATATCAAAATTTTAAAGAAAGTATTCAATTTAGTAGTTCGAAATATTTCATTTAATTTTTAAATTGTGTCTTTTAATATTTTAAATTTCGGAAAAATATCTTATGAGGATAAATTGTATTAAAATTTTAAATTTTAAATTACTTCACAATTAGTTTGAATTTTTACTTTTATAAGTTATAAAAATTTACAACTTCTTAAATTTTAATTATTACAAAGCCTAAATCATTTTTTAAAATGAAGTTAAAAAATTAATTACCGTCCTTTTAAATCCTTCAATCAAACGTTTAAAGAAAAATTTGAGGACGTTTGAATCGTGGTTTTAGTTCCAAGTTTATTTTTTATCCTAAAATTAATTTTTCGATCCTGTTTTCGAAAAATATTTAAATAAATTTTCAAATAAATTTTGATAATAATTATACTTTTAAAAAGTTAAAATATGGAATTTAAATTAAATTTATTTTTAATTATTTTTTCATAAAGAATGATTTCCCTTTTAAAATTAATTTATGTATTGTAAAAATTCCTTTTAAGGGAATTTGTTTTAATTTTAAAGTAAAATTTGATTTTAGTTTCTAATTTAAAAACAGTTATTAAAAAAAAAAAAACTATACAAAATAAGAACAACTTAGTTTAAAAAAATTATCATTCTAAAGGTGCTTTAAATGAAAATACCTAATCAAAGTCCTAATTTACCTCCCAAAAGTCTTTAATCCATGGAAAAACATCTTAAAATTATAAATTTACCATCTGGGGAATAGAATTCAAAATTTTTAAATTTTTGTTTTTTAAAATAAATTTAAATATTAAATTAAAAATTTAAATTTATTTAAATTACCATTAACTCTTCAACTTTGATATCTAAAAAGGACTCTAAAAAAACTATTATTAGGATAATGGATTTCCAATTTTTATATATTAGTAATTTTCTTTGAACACAAAAGTTTTGGCTCCCGTGTTAATCTGATTTTTTCAATCACAATATCAGGTTAAGGCCCTTTAAATGGAAACGTACTGTTAATAAAAAGGTAATTTAAAAATTCTCAAAATTATTTGTTTCAAATTACTAAAAAATAGTTTATTAATTTTAATTATGCTTAAAATTTAAAAAATTCCGAATTAGAAAAATAAAATTAACAATAACTTTAAATTCTTTAAAAATGCCTATTTCATAAATTGTAACGAAACTTAAAAATTTTTAAAATAAAAAACTTAGTTTAAAATGAATTTGGGAAAATTATATTTAAACGTCAGAAGGATTTAAAATAACTCAATGTTCCCGACTAAATTAACATAATTACAAGTTTACTTTTATACTAAGGGTTATTATTAGTTAACCTAATAATTTTTACTTTATTTGATTTTAATATAAATTTTAAAAGTATAATAAATTTAATCCTCTATTGAATATTAATTAATTAAACGGGAAAATTACATTTTATGGAAAATTGGTCCATTTAAAAATTTAACAATAAGATTTCAAATTTAAATTATACTTATAAAATTTAATGGAATTTAATGTTTTATTGTCCTTTAACATGGGGAACCCTTAAATGAATAAAAAATATTTCAATTCTGTCCCTTTATTAAATGAAAATTTAAATTTATAAGTCCATTTAGAAAAAAAATAATAAAAATTTAATTAAAATTAATATTTTATTTTTATAAATTAATTAAAAATTTTTATAAAAGTTTCATAGTTTTTAAAAATTTAAAATTTAGTTAAACCAATTAATAATTAAGTACACAACATTTTTAAAAACTTTGAAATTTAAAATCGGGAAAACGAAAAATTATAACTATGCTTAATAAAATTTTATAAACGAATTTGGGTAATTGTATTCAATGTTTTTACGCAATTTTTTTGTTTAAAAAAAATCAATTGATTTTATAAATAATAATTTTTACCTTGAAGGAAAGTTTTATTTGAATTTTATAATCCTAAACGAAATTGGGTTAAAATAAATTGTTAATAGCTGTTAACACTAATCTAAACTATTGATTAATTTTTTGCACAAACTTAAAGAATTTTTAATTTGGGCCAAATTATGTTTTTAATTTCGGCATTATTAATTACCATCCAATTTATCATTTTTTAAAAATTTTTCATTTAGTTGAAATATAATTCGGAATTTATTATTTATCAACTATTAATCCGGTTTATAAACAAAATTATAGATTAAAATATTTAAAATTTACAATAAAAATAAATTTAATTGTAATTAAAATTAAGTTTAGTTTAATTAATGTCAGTTGTATTTACAATAAAGAAAAGAACATTTAAAATTTTAAAAATTTTAATAAATTTTTAAATAAAAAATTATTTTTTTTTAAAAAAAGTTGCGAATTTTTAAAAAATTTTTTTAAATTTTTAAAGTAAAATTTAAATTTCCAAATTTTGGTTTGGGCCTTAATTTGAAATAAATTTAAAACCCAACCCGAGAAAAAATTAATATTAAAAAAGCAAATCCAAAGAAATAAAAAATTTTTTAAAAAAATTCCTTAATTTTAAAAATTTTTTTTTGGGATTTTAAAAAAATAACCTTTTATTAAAAATTTTTTAAAAAATAAATTAAAATTTTTTTAAAAATTTTAAAACCCAAAAATTTTTAAATTTTTTAAGGGGTTTTTTTTAAATTTTAAAATTTTTTACCCAACCCAAATTTTAAAACCTTAATTTTTTTAAAAAAATTTTAAATTATTAAATTCCAATAAAAATAAACAATTTTTTTTAAAAATTTTTTATTTCCAATTTCCTTTTTAAACAAAAACTTTTTCTAAACATAAAAATTTTAAATTTTTGTTTTTATTTTTTGGAAAATTTGGGTGAACTTAGAAGATGCGCTATAGTTTGTCGATTAATACACTGCGCTGTGCAGAGTACAATTTTAAGTTTAATGCTTCAAAACAAGTCTTCACGTTAACATAATTTTAAAACAAATTTTGAGTTTAAAAAGTAAACAGATGTTGTTAATTATTAAACTTAAATCATAATTAAAAGTTTATAAAGAAGAATTTTAACATAATTAAGTGATGACGTTTCGATAAAAATTGGAGTACCTGTATTATATTTTTATTTTACACTATTGACGCCTTACAATATTTATTAATAATAATAATCAAACTTCGATGTTAAAGTCATTTTAGTTTTATTATGAGATATTTGTAATTAGAAAAATAGTTAAGGAATTGTAAGTAGGGATGAAGTGGGAAAATTCCAATCACGACTACTCACCTTTGAACGGCCTTTGACCAAAAGGAGTAAAATAGATGTATTGCGTATAGTCTGATTGAGGGAGGGTTTAATTACTATATCCGGAATGAGTTATGTAAAGTTTTAGTGACGAGTACTGAAAAGCAAAGGGTTTTTTTAGAGTCACGTTTTTTGTAAATAAAACATATTTTTTTGTTAGGTGCCTATCTAATTGTTAGTAGGTAATTATTTCAATATTCTTTTTAGTATGAAATAGTAGGTAGGAAATGTGACGATAAGACAAAATCACTTCGAAACTGAATTATTTAACATGAATCGAATAGATAGGTTATTTTAATTTCAACATGTTGCAAGAATTAAAAAATATTCAAACAAAAGAGGCGTCAGTTTTTGAAAGAGGCCGAACAGTTGAAGCCGCATTATGAACATCAGAGGTTTTCTGCGTTCAAGAAAACAAAAAATTACCAGTAAGCTTAAGAGGGGGCTGGAAAAATCAGCTTCTACCATGTTTCCGCTAGTAACGCCACAATAGTATTTTTCTAATTATTTTAATTATCATCAAACCGTTTAATCGTAAGATGGCGCGATTTTGGCATCAGCTATTTAAATGTTAATTCCTGTTTTCTTGTACTAAATAGTTTCTACAGAGTGCGCTTTTTCATTGATGCATTGGCATCTAATTTAATTATGTTTACGTTGTAAACTTTGCTAGCGTTTATAATTATTTATTCTAGGATATAAAGTTACAGAATATAAAGAATGGGAATTTTGATGAGAGACACAAAAATAATGAAATGCAAGTTAACAAGCTTAAAAAAAATTATTTAACTTGCAATCAGAAAAGTTACCAAGCTATGGGAGCGGAAAATTCAAAATATTTCTCTTCAAGAAAGTCACAATGATAATGATTATTGATTTTTAAAATTTATTTTTTGTGTAATATGTGAAAGAAGTGCCATTATTAATGCAAAATAAAAATTGTAACAATAGGAAATTCAATATTACTGATATATGCACATATGTAATTACTTATGTATATATTTCAGAATAATAATTATTATACCATGCCATTAATTGCATTAAAAGTTAAATAGTTACAGTTTCGTTCTCAAATACATGTAGCTACACGTTATTCACGATAGGTTCCAATGCACGCAGCCATGCACAAAAGTTACTAAATTATATATTTGTAATATTCAGATTAAAGTTTTGAACATGGCACTCAGATGTCTACCGATGATTTACCTGCACACATATGACATGGCAAAATAGACTAAAATCTATTAGTACTGTAAAAATGCGGGTTTTATTGATGACGTGTTGGGACCTATCGCGAATAACGTATGTATACATATCTACTTATTTATGGGAAACGTCCGCCGCATTCTCAGCATTTCTCAGTAATTCACAGAAATCATAAACAACAACACGTCGAAATGCAAAATAATTATGCTTACTATCGAAAAACAAATCGAATGAGATTCTATATTTTATAGAATGAAAACTTGTAAATAAATAAAACTGTAGGTATGGCAAATGTACCTACATACATACTTAATTTTAATTGTAATTTTGAAATTAGACCTTTTAATACAATATTATAAATCACGTACACGTACGTATTTGTAGAAATGGTTGGAATTTCACTATTTAGAGTATAAGAAAATACAGGAATTCAATTTTGATTTTAGTTTATATGTATAAGAATTACGAGTTCATTTTCAGTATAGGTACGTTGACTATAAATATTTCACAACGAAATATGCCACCTATGCAGTTTGATATTTGTTTATCAAGCGGGAAATTAATGTCCACGAATCAGCCGGCAAATAAAAAAAAATACCACTATAGTATTTTTACAGCACCATCTATTCAATAATAGTTGGACAATTTTGTTAGACAAATTTTTCGAATTCAAGTAGGTATCTGTAAGATAGCTTTATACTTGAAAATGACGATTTTTCGGAAAACGGTTTACGAATTCTAGCAACAATTACACCCTGTACTTTCATATACGTATTCACTGAACCTTCTTCTAGTTGCTCCTTATAATATTTTAGTCATATAGTAGCTAAATATCTTATAATTTGAAGTATTCGGAAGCATGTGTACAACTTAGCAAAACTGTTCCTTTAACTTTTTTAGGATAAAAATATAAGGAGCAACTAGGTAATTGAATTAGTATTTATTATCAATTACATTTTTTTAATAAAATCTAATAGTTTTTTAGTATCGTTTCCTGAAGTGAATCTACCATAGCGACATCTGTTGATTCTCGCTTATCAAACCCCCCTCTTAAATCGGAAAATAAATCTTTATGATTATGGTATTTTTTTAAATTTTAGTGTGTGGCCTATCGTCCTATATAAAATTTAAAAAAACATAAAGATATATATATATATATATATATATATATATATATATATATATTTTATTTATATAGTATGGAACACTCCGTGAAGAGGGTTAGGTAGGTAGTCAGCGTGTTCGTCTAACATAAAGTAAATTTTATCGCATGTAATTAATCGGAGAATTTGCAGTTCTCAGACGTTATTTTATTAATAAGTTGGGTTAGAAGTCGAACTTGGTTGAATTTTGTTCGGCAGATACACTTTTTGATCGCAATCGATTCATAGTGGCGAAGTTCTCAATGAACTCAATTTTTTTCAAATTAAAAAAAAATTTCTTAGTGTTATCGCGAATCTGCGGTACATGTATGATATTGTATAGGTACAAATGACTCATTAATAATTGAAAAATATATCTTATATTCAGTGGGCACTCACCAATTTTTCGGCAAATATTCCTTTCACCTACCCCTATTATATATGTAAGTATCAAAATTTTCCAAACACACCAATAGGTATATATTTGAACAAGTTCGTCATTTAAATTCTACAGCACTCTGCTACATATAGGAAGTCCAGGAAATAGTGGAGAATCTCTCGGAAGCATACACATTTTTTTCTGCAACGCTTCGATGTTGAGAACCCTTAAAGTTGTAAATAAAAATCAATTTTTTTAAATAACATTTTTATTTTTTGTTGCAATTTAATAATTTTTGGTATACCTACGTAATAAATAAAGGCATTTAAAATTGTGCAACAGTTTTTTGATATCGCCTGAGATGAATGAGGGGTGCACTACCCCTAACCTTTCTAACCACAAAAAATTTCAGAGGTTTATGTTTTTAAATTTTTAAGGGCATTTTTTGATTTCCCAGATATTTTAGGATAAAATAGGTACTCTTGTTTAATTTCGATAAAATGAACCATGTTCGAGAAAATCATACATAAAGAATAAAAGATGCACAGTATCCAAGATATTATTTTCAATTAGATATTATTTAATATCTCAACGGGAAAGCGCCGTAGAAAAAAAATTTATAAGAGTTTGTGATATTATTTTGACGTGGGTTTAAACGCTCTCGAGAGATTCCTGGACATCATGTATGTAGTAAACTGTTATAGAATTCAAGTAACGACCTTGTTCAAATATTTACCTGTTATACCCTTTGGAAAATTTTGATACTTCAAATATATAGTACAAATTGGTGAGTGCCCCCCGAGTATAAGATATATTTTTAAATTATTTTAATTTAATATTCTCTATATTTACTGTACATGGAGTCCCCAAAAAAATATCACCGATGAGCCATTAGTAACTCCACAATAGCAAACAAATACCGCTGATTTGCGATAATAGTTTTCGAGAAACAAATTTTTTTCGAAAAGTATTAATTTTTGGGAGCTAATATTTTGCTAAAGTTAAAGTTACATCGAAATGAACCATTACTCAAATCCGAGCAAAGGCACATTTCCAACGCTTACCCGGCTATGGCCTTTTGGGCAGGTCAGCAAAATGATCGACGTAATTTTTGTTTTGTCGGATCAGTGTTTCGTTGTATCGTTCGTTACGGAGCATTTTACTACAAAACGGGCAGTTTTGAAGTCGCAAGTCACAGCAATAGATACAAAGGTGCTCCGAAAAATAGAAAGACAAATATAAATAAATAAAACCAAAACTTTTCGTAGGTAAAATTAAACTACTTTTAAATTTAAAAGAACAATGCAATTTTGTAAAAATAAGTCTTGGACATTCGAAATGAACAATTTCTACTACAAATTAAAATATTTATTTGTTTATTTACAATGGTTTTCGTTAAAAGGCTCGTTTATTTAAATTAAAATGATTCTTTTCTCTTTGCTAGTGTCCTATAATTACGACACCTAAATGATAAGAAAATAAACATCACATCTATTTTATTTACTGGCATTTAAAAATAGTTTTCTTTGCGTGATCCTTGTTGCTTAAGTAATCGGAATTCTTCCACTTTATCGCTATAGGTTTGATTGCCGTTATGTCTACTTAGAAATTAATTATTTAGTTAGCTATGGTAAAAACAGTAAAAGTATAGGCGGAATAAAAATACTTTGAATTTTACACAAGGCATACGTATAAGAATATGAATGTAACGTTTAAGGTATTCATATTCTCCATGCAACCTAAATATATTTTATAGCATTTTGATAAAAAATTCACAACATGTTACCTCCTATCCGGTATACGTTACTTTCAGTTCGTGCATTAAAGTTTCAATAGACAGACCATTCTGCAATAGTAGCTTCCGTCATCTATATTTGTATAATAGCGGAGTAGACGAAAAGCGAGGAAGTTTTTCATAAATATTCACTTTTCATTTTGCATCGCCCTAGGACATGACGTAGCAAATAAAATTGCCGCGGACCTTTAATGTGCCTCGACAAGGAATTCATGCGAGGTACGAATATAAAATGAAATGACTTCCTTCGATCTTTTTGTTTATTATTTTCCTCTTCCAGTTTCCTATAAATGGCGGCGTGGCGCATTTAAAATATTTTCTCGTTCAATACGATAACTTAATACTGTCAAAGATTGCTTAAATTTCTTCAAGGAAAACTTTTACGAGGAAGGGGAAATATAATAAACCCTGAAATATCTTTTCTCTCGGCGTGGAATTAATTTTGGGAGTAAGAAAGTCTGTAACAATACAATATAGAACAATAATATTTTTAAGAGTTTCTTCTTCAAATTTTAAGTTATTGCCCATTTTGAGCGTTATGTTTCACTGGCGCTCCGCGAAACAGTTTGAGAGATAATCCTTCAAAAAGGGCGTTTTAAAGAAACTTCAGAATTTAACGTTAAATTGGCATCACTTTCAAAGCTCACTCGAAGTCCAAACTTTCATAAACTTGGAAATGATTTACAATCACAAAATAAACTCGAACTTGAATTTTCGCTTCACACTTTTGATAAAACGTTCTCTCATTGAAACGCACTGCGAATTTGTTTTTAAATGTTTATCGTGCCCGTATCTGTTTGAACCAGTTATTTGTCGTCGCTTCACTCCTAAGTAAATTATTCTAGTTGTATGCAACAAATAAAAATAAAATGAAATGTGGGAGGCCATAACTTCCCTAAGCAGTTTCTCGAGCTTTATGGTTCATAAATACGGAGGCTACCTGCTCATAAGTAAACTGTGCCTTCTATACTACCCCTATTGGTTTATTAATGAGATATATTCTTGTACAGCGAAACTGAAATTAATTAAACTTTTTGTTAACTAAGATAAAATTAATTGAAAGGAAACTCTAATTAAATACTAATTTGATCTATATTACTGTGAGAGTATAATTTTCGACATGATAATGAACAAATACGTAGACATCATTCGCATTACCTATTTTATTAATTCTAGTCATTGAAAGCCCCCCCCCCAGACTTATTATTAATTCCTTAAAGCCTGTTTCGGTGGAAAGACAAATAATGAGATATGTGGTAATTAAGTTGATTTCAAATTCATCGTTAAATAATACATTATCCTAATTTACGTTAATATGTATGATATACTTACTTATTACATTTCAAAGTAAGTTTTGCTAATATAATATTATATGTATGGTGACATTTAGTAAAAGAAACTTCGGACAAAGTCACAATAGTCTCAGAGTCGACAATTTTTATCACATCAGATCAATTACCTACGCTATAATAGCCTTTAAAGGTTCTTCTAATTTAATCAATTAAATTGAAAAAAGTGTGCCATGAATTTATATTATTCATTTGGTATTATTTTTTAAATAGGTAGGCATAGAAATATTATTTAATTTTACTAGCAATTTGTAGTTACGACTCTATTTTATATTTAGTCGCTGGCGTATTGTGACATAATGTAATTTAATAAATAATATATCCAAATTTTCCAAACACCAACACTTAGAAAAATTATAGCTACTTTTTATCAAAAATTCTTCTACAAGTATTCTATTTTTCATTTACACAAACAGGAAAATAATTTCCTCGTTAGTACTTAGGCCCGACTACGTGGAACAACTTTGTATTGGTTTCAGTCGTTTCATTACTAGTACAGTCAATCTGGCATGAACGATATTTTTTGTATCTTGTAAGTGAGGAGGTTTCCGCGACTGGGAGTATTGTCATTCGGTCGTCATCAAGGGCGCGATTAATTTTTATCTCCGTAACTGTGTGTCTGACAACTATTTTAGACCGAGCATTTTTGTAGATAATACAATTTTCTACAATTTTTATTAATAACTTTTCGGCGTAACATTAATATATAATAAACAATACTAGGGAGAACTGCTTTTGTTACTAAATCGGTTTCGAGGTCCTTTATCGATCCACGTCACCATTTTAAAGCACATTAAAAATCACATTCACATCACACAATTTTCATTTGCAGTGCATTTTCCAAGTAGAATCTTCTAAAGTGCGCGTTTCGTAAAACTTACCTCCCTTCGCAACGCTGCAAAATCAATAAAAACGAACCGAATAAAAAAAGTAAATAGGTTCAATTGTAGAGAATTATATTATCTACAAAACTGCTCCGATGCCTACCCAGAAAGCA
Organism: Rhagophthalmus giganteus; assembly: GCA_036326145.1. NCBI lineage: Eukaryota > Metazoa > Arthropoda > Insecta > Coleoptera > Rhagophthalmidae > Rhagophthalmus > Rhagophthalmus giganteus. The sequence continues at coordinate 56,266,701 of JARFJA010000001.1, forward strand.
CGTTTGCCCATTTTTTAACGACAGATTGGCTGTACTATATGTACATAGTTGAATCGATCGTTTAAAAAACGCATACTTTTGGGTGATTAGAAAAAACTGTTTCCGCAAGTAAACGTTGTTTTTTTTACAAAAAATGATTTAAGCCTCTAATCGATTATTTTCAAGACCTTCCAAAGTACTGCGTTAAATTATCGAAAAATCTTTAAATCAAAAAGAATGAGTTTGAATTCGGACGTATAGAGTTTTTGGAAAGAATCGGCATAATAAGCAAAATGAAAATACACATGTTTATTGAGTTTATGTTTCCCGTACTGGAACGCAAATTTGAATCGGTCAAAAACCATCAGCTTGTGTTGTTCTATTTTATAACAACTAGTTGTCTTTGATTAAGTCAAACATAAATATTTTACGATTAATACTAAAACAAACAGAACACGTCAAGGTTAATAGGTAGCGGGCGCGGGGGAAAAATCAAAGTATGTAGTAGCATTATAAAGTTTCATAGATTAAAAAGCAAGTAAGGTTTCAGATCCCATTTTTATCTATAGATATTTATATTTCATTATGAGACATAGAAATTAAATATAATAGATAAATAGTAGGTACATACGTACGGTATAACAAATTAATAGTATTACACAGTTCAGACTTTTCGCGTCAGTAATTTACTTGCCATAAAATTAATATTTTCCTTGTAACTTCATAAGTGTTAGGAATATGAAATAGTGCGCTCCTACAATTTATTTCTAATATAATGCAGACGTTCGGGTAAAACTATTTTAATCAATTTGAAGTTACGTAGGTAACGGCGTGGGTAGTAATATCTCTAAACTATTAAAATTTTAACGCGAAATATTTTATGTTTTATTAGACTACTGATAATTAAAGCACGTGAAGTTATATGAATAATCAGTACTTGTACAAACTATTTACAACTTTATTGCAGTCATCGTAGGTTTAGTAAGGCATTAAAACGTATGCGAATGTTGGAACGTAATTGTGATTGTTACTAAAGTTTATTTGAATTACCACGAAGGTAACAGTTATCTAGGTGCTCTGGAAGGTGCAAAATTAGTTATTTACTTTAATAACTAATTTCTTGTTGTAATTTGTAATTTTCGATGTCAATGGAAATCAACTTGCATTGAATTAGAAAATTTTGACCTTGAAATAGGTATTTTAAACGCGGATGTTTTTATCATTGCTGATCGAGACCAATCAGTATTTTACATTTTTATTAAAGTCAGGTAGACGTTAAAATAAAATTAACAAAAGTTTCGAAAAGGTACGTAGGTGCATAATTAAGAATCGAGATGAAATTGATTAGAAATCGATAAAAAGTTAATTTCCTATCACTCAAATCACATTAAAAATAAAACGATTATTTAAGGAAACGAAAATGGTGTCGAGCAATTTACGAAATCGCAGATACAAGACCCTGGAAACTACTTTCAGGATCGAATCGTTTTAACCGAAATATATCAAAATCCTCATCAATGTGTTAAATTGCTCACGATGCCAATTTATTTTATTTGATTGTGGGCCCGCGTTTTAAGCGAGATGACCTGAAACGATAAAATACACGGTACGATTAAAGGTATCGGTATTATTTTCGTTATGTAAAACAACTATTAGAAATGAAATCGGGGTAGTTTATCTACTGGTTAAAAATACGTTACACGTACAGGGTGTTCCTAAATTGATTGGATATATTTTTCGCGTCAAAATAAAACGAAAACTTCGTATAAATGCGTGTCCGAAAACGCCGTTTTCGAGACACGGTGGGTGGTAAACTTAAAAGTTGTAAGTAATTAAAATAACTACATAAACTAGGTATACTTAAACGTAGACAATTGAAGTGCGATTTTTTTTTATGTGTAGGTAGTTAGGCACTTTATTTAGTTTAATGATTATTATACTTGATTGTTGTAGTAATGAAATTTCTCAAGTTCTCTTGATTTACGGTAATGGCCATAGAATAAATCACCGATCTTATCCGATTCTGCAGAAAATAACTTAAGGGTGTCAGTTCGGTTACTCAAGACAGCCAATTGTATGGAGTTAGTTACAATTTATTAATTAATCGATTGTCACACCAAAAACTGGGACCATTATCGTCCACATAAATATAATTTTTTTTAATTTATAATATTAAGTAGGTAATAATATTGTAAAATATTTTTAATAGGTTTTAGTGTTTTGTAAAATTGTATTTTGTTAAAATCGTGTAGGTTAAGTACGTGCTATTTAAAGAAGCGTTTCTAGTTTTCGAAGTAGAAGGTAAATAATTACGTACTTTCCGGATGACCAACTAAAACCTGCATTTAAGAAGATAATAATGTTAGGTTGGCCAATTTTGGTGTGAATACCTCCAGGGCGATTAAATAAATTTAACATTTAAAAGAATACCTATAACACCATGCTACTAAGTAAGTATTATGTGACCGTCTATTTTTTACATTTTACAATTTGATAACCATAATCGAAAACACATTGATTTATAAAAACGTTTTACATTTATTTTACTCTATATAAAATTAAATATGTTATAGTCCGTTCACAAACCAGGCAAAGTTGTAAATCAAAATTAAAAGAAATAGTAATGTTAATTTTTCATAGAAGCGGCTCTTTAATTTTCGAACTAATATGCACATTTTTACAAATTCTACTAGCATTTTGCGTCTGCTTATAATAACGGCATAATTTACGGTTTTAGTTTTCAAATGACAAAGAAACCGCTTGTAAGTATACTGCTTACTTTCTGTTACCTGGCTTACCATAGTCGTCCCATAAGAATTTTACGTAAAGTTGTAGGTGAAATAAACATACATAATTGAGTTATTATAAAATATTTAAAAAGTATTTTATTATTTAATAAATATAGCTCAGTTTGTTTTATCATTCAACTTCCAACAAGATATTTTGATAAGAGCATTAATATTTTTCTTGCTAATTTCACTTATTTTTGCAGTACGCATCATAACTATGCCTTTAAATGATGAATAATACCTTTTTAAATCATCGATAAAATTATTTCAATTGGATCATGTACATATTTGTATTTATCTAAATTTATAATGTTATTTTATTGACATCAAAATACATACATAAAATATACATAAATGAGTTCAGGGCATTTTACTGAAATACATGCACGTTATTCGTTATCATCATTATTAACAGAAATTATTAAAGGTTCTACAAGCGTTTCAATGATATTATCGAATTTCCAAAATTGGTCTTCAGTTTTAGCAATATGTTCAATACATTTTTTCCAGTTGTCAGCCGTTACATTTTTTAATGCCGTTTGTAATAACATTTTCACAGAACTTAATTTAAAATCCGTGTTATTACGGGTCACTTCTGATTTTACTTGAGCCCATACTAACTCAATTGGATTGAGTTCGCAGTGGTATGGCGGAAGACGAAGAATCTCACTACCGTTTTTCTCTGCTAATTCGTCGATTACATACTTTTTATATTGAGACTTGGCGGTATTAGCTATGGCGATCAACTCTCTTTTCAAGAGGTTTTCTTGAAACGGAACATTTTTGTCACGCAACCAATTACATATATTTTCTTTATTCCACGTAGTAGTTGGCAAACGTTTACTAAGTCGCGAATGGTAAGAAGCGTTGTCCCTGAGGAAGTAATGTAATCATTTGTGAAAAATATTCCTCGAAAACGTCTGCGTTCATGTCTTCATGGTAATCGCCGGTGTTTTTCGATTCAAATATTAGATCTCCTCGATCAAGAAAACCATTTAAACTTCCTATGTTTGTAATAATCAGTCGACGACCTTTGCCACTTGGAGGATGAAGTCCTGTAGACCAACCTTCTTGAACAGCCTGGTGATGGGTTTTTACATTTTGGTCTTGCCACGTTTTCCACACCGCGTATCCTTCATTCACCCAGGTTTCATCTAAATAGTAGATTGGTCGACCTTCTGCACGGTAACGTTTAATATTCCGAAGATATCTTCTTCTCCACGAAAGAATTTCGGCCTTACCAATTAGGCAGGAGTTTCTGCTAGGTTTTTCCCAACAAAAATTAAGTTTCTTTAATATTTTCCAAAGAGTTGTTCTACCGATCTGCGGTAATGTATCATCTTCTTGGACAACTTTATTTCTTTATTGAAGTAAAACGAATGTACCTTACGCCGAATAGCGTTTTTCTCGTCTTTTGACAGCTCGATTTTCTTCTTTCCACCGGAAGCGATTGATTCCTGTATGGCATTATTTTTATCTTCTTTCAATATGTTATATATACTTGTTTTTGATACACCTATCATTTTACCACATATTTCAACACAATCATCCACTACTTCTGACATATGCATATGTCTTATTGCTTTATAGCAGTTTAACACCATGATATTTTTCATTAATGGATAACGCACAACTTTTCGCCCGTTTAATTGGAACGTAATCGCGCAATAAATTCATTTTCACTCGTATTGTACAGATCAAACTCGGAACTGAAACTGGAACTGTTGAGACGATGGTTTCCATGAAAGTTATTCCAGGAATAGCTTATTCTGCAATATAAACCATGTTTATAAAACCGGGCATAAGTAAGTCATTAGTACGGCTTTAACATTCCGTTAAAGATATTATCATGACTAATTACTATCATAATAGATCTATGTATTCAAAATAATTTAGAAAGTGCACTTTGTACAGAATTTCTTAAAAATATTGGTTTCAAAGAAAAATTCCTCGGTAACGGAAAATTTTACAAAAGATTTTTATTAATATTTTATGTTGTATAAAAATGAACACGGACGCCTATGAGTTCCCACTGTCAGTTTAATTTACAACTTCGCCTGGTTTGTGAACGGACTATAGCTATATAGTGAAAGTAGAAAATAGATAATGCATTATTATTTCACAGTACTTAAAAAATGTATCGAGATAATTTAACATTGCGTAATGTTCAATAAAATACAAGAATTGCATTTTGTAAACACAAATTTCCAAATAACAGTGTAAACTTCAAAACACGCAGTATAAAATTTAGGGCCAGTTGCAGAAAACAAAATTAAATACTTATTAACGATTGATTAAGTTGTTATTGTTATAGTGATCAAAATTTTTGATCAATAGAAAATTATTATTAGAGTTACTAATATATATATAGTTACTTAAATTTTCTTTAAATGCAATAATCTGCTCAATTCACTAAAATCTCTGGTGACATTTAGCAAAGAACGTGCTTGCTTATTTGACAGTAATTGTGAGTTGTACAGAAAATGAATCCCTGTCCAGTAAAGGTCAGCGTACATTATGCCGGACCGCAGCGGGTCGTATCGCATCGCATTACTCTACAACCAATTGTTGTCACGCAACAGAGATCCCGGTATTAACTCGTTTAAAATGCACCCCAGCAATTGGTTGCGCTGAAATGCGACCCGCTGCGGCCCGGCATAATGTACGCTCACCTTAATGCAACTGTTTGTGTGCTACAGTCCGCATAGGTCCTTGTGTGGCTGTAGATCGAAACATACTTTTCGTATTTTTTCGGTTGCATTTGAAACCAAATTTTGTATCGACTTTTCTAATAATTCAAAGTTAGATTAGTACCTACGTACATCTAAAGGTTAATTTTTGTAATTTTCAGTAAAATTCAGTTAAATAAGTAAAACATTTTTCATTTAGTTTAATGTTAAAATGAACCTATTAAAAGAAAACAACTGTTCGCTTAAATATTGTGTACCTAACTAATATGATCGATAACAATTCTATAACCAATTTTCGAAAAGATCGTGCGTTAGATATCGCAAAAACATTAAAAATTTCCGTTGTCAGTAATTTTTTTTCAACAACATTAAACGTTGATATCTACAATATTTTTTTAATGGTTTTTCAAATAATAATTATCAAATTCTTGATACAAAATACTGTAAAAGTATAGGTATGTTTCTTTTAAATAATGTACCTATTATCATATTTTTTGCTTACTTACTTTTTAAGAAAATTTAAAATTAAATTAAATACGTACTGGAAATAGCACCAAACCAGAATGTGTCGCTCTGGTCTATTCGCGGCAATTGTACTACAAACATTATTCATCTTTTTGATTTTCTATTTTATTTATTTATTTTTTTGATAGATAAATAAAACTACGTATTTTAAGATGTTGAGTTTTTCTTTTAATTGGTTTCGCGATTACTTACTTGACTTTAATATAATCTCACGTTATACATACATTATATATATATATATATATATATATATATATATATATATAATTATATATATATAATTATATATATATATTATATATATATTATATATAATTAATATATATATATATATATATATATATATTATATTATATATATATATATATATATATATATATATATATATATATATATATATATATATATATATATATATATAGACACGTTATATATACATTTTAACATAACTTTCTCTAATTAGATCAACAAAAGATATTAAAATAGACAAATAAATTCATAAATTATCCTACTATAATCTTCAAGGTGTAACTATTCTATAAACAATTTACCTACACAAATACAAACTCTCGGTAACATTTCTGGAATAGTTGAGTCGGAATGTAAAAGTTAGAATTAAAACACAAAGGACAACATAGAAAGCGGGAGCATCGAGGAGTTGGCGTAAAGTTGAACTATTATGTATAGTCTCAAATAAGGGATGAAACGGGTTTCTAATTGCTAGTCTGGGACACCCTAGAGGTGTGGAATCTAGGCGTAGTATGTATTATATTTCCATGGCGTAGTTGATAACAACTTCACGAAACTTCTTATATTAACTAGATGATGGAATTGGATGATAAACTTGAACAGCACAAAGTGTGTAGATATTATAATGTTCGCATATTTTCTTTAAAAAAGTTCGCTTAAAGGACAGTCTCTAACCTTAAAGTGAAAATTAGCTACAACATCATTTAACTTGGCGAAAGCTTTTGGGTAAATCAAGCAGCTTATTGGATACGCATAAGTAGTCTTACAGCAATTAAAGGGGATCAAAATGGAAAAAGTTTAAACCGAACGAACGGTCACAGACAGAAAACACAATGCATTTACAAGGGTTGGATTCCAATAAACCCAATGCTACATGAGGTGAAATATTTTAATCTGTATTCCGTACAGCTAATGGCGAGAGTCGACTTGTTGCTGCGAGGCCATGGTTATTATACATCCCATTTGCTAGCAGTCGGAATTTCCTGGCCGCATCCGCGAGGTCCAAACTGGATTTGCTTACAAATGTGTAAAATTATGTCACATACTATAAGTAAACTAATATTCTCGTTATCATTATCTAGATACCTATAAGTGGTTTATTTGTTATGCGCAAACGGCTTTAGTTAATCACTTTTGAATTTTAAATATAGATTTGTTATTTTTTAGTTTACTTATTAGTAGTACCCATATAAGGAATAAGTCCTGGATTATTTAGTAATTAACGCCTAACACGTCCCTTATCGGCGTCACATACGTCTGACACATCACAACTATAGATTGCACCTAAAATACGTAGGTATTAACATTTACAAGATTTTAATTCTGTACAATATACGAGTATTTTGGGGACATTCGAAAAATAAAACCTGGCCTCTGGTTTTTTTTTAATCGATTTTATTTGTATCTACCTATATTAAAATCAAATTACTTAAAACGGATGAACTTGCACGAATTCATTTCAAGTCCAATCACATTATTATGAACAGCAATTTAAATGCATAACGATACCTTTAATTAACGTTTCCACCTTATTTCTGAACAAACCTTTGATATTAGGTTTCTAACTTTAATAAGCAGAACAATTTTAATGCAAGTATGACGCTCGACACTATTCGCAAAGGAATTGCGTTGTTCCTTGATATAAGTAGAATCATAAATATGTAGTACTATTTTACTGGATAACTATTATAGCTGTAATGTTAACACATTATCAATACTTGATAAAATTTGTTAAATTATAATAATTGTATAATAGTTATTCTGAAAATAATAAATTATTCATGACAGTTTCATTCTAAGCAGGGCAGTACTTGAAATATATATAAATCACGTAAAGTTCCTCGACGTCCAATGTTTCCACAAAAATACACGGCAAACCTGAATTAGTTTTCTCTAAGAAAGACGCATAGATCAATACTTACATATTTCTTTTCCATTTAAATGTTTAAAGGATTTTGTTTTAATTTTAAACTAACATAAGACAAGTTTAAAATTTTTAAATGTGTAACTACTTTATCGACTTTAAAAAACGTATAAAATTAAAAGCAATATCTTTCTAACGTTAATTATTATGAGAATGGTTATTACGCTATTAGTATTGTTGCAACTAGTAATAATTTAAAGAATTTTTCATTGAATGTGTAAATCGTTAACGTCAAAATTCAATTTATAAATATAAATGTAGGTAGATTACAAGCATAAAATTTTAAGGTATATTTTATACCTCCTACTAACCACAATAAACGTCAGGACCATTTCGGAGCCACCCCCTAATACAAAATAACACCATTTTAATACTCTGGGCGCATTATAATACTGGGCGTCTAGAAAATGATGAGAAATCTTCAGAGAACGTATAGAACACGTCAAAATAAAACTTTAAGTTTATATAAACTTTCTTCCTACGACGCTCAAAGTTGTAAGGGAAAAATTAATTTGTTTAAATAATGCTTTTATTCTTTATTAAATTGTATGTATTTGGTTTACATTCTTAATAAATGAAGAATTACAACAAGAATTAAAACAATTTTATAGATTACCGCTTCAGAGGAAGAAATGGTCTACCCCTAATTTTTTTAATCACATTTCTTTTCAGGCGATTAATTTTAAAAAAATTAACTTTTCTGTCGGATTTTTCAAACATTCTGTAATAAAAAAGGCACTCTTGTTCACTTTCCATAAAATAAGCCATATTCCAGAAAATCGCACTAAAAGGTGAAGAAGTACGGCATTAATTTAAGACTCTCTAGGTTCTAATATTCTAACAATAAGTGTATAAACCTTACACTTTTTAATACAAAGATGAAATTTTAGAGGTATATTCCGTGCCTTGCATTAACCAAAATAAACATTAGAGTCGTTTGAAAATCGCTTCCTAATTCAAAATAAGCCTCTCTTTAGAACACGCCGCGCGTAGCAGCATAATTACCAGGATACATATACCCCTGTTACTCTTTAAGCAAGTTAAAAATTTTGAAAATTAATGCCCCGAAAGAAAATGTGATTAGTAAGGTTAGGAGTAATATGTCTTTGGTCTCCCTGAAATGGTATCAAAATGGTACTTCATTTATTATTAATATAAACCAATCATGATTAAATTTTAATAAAAAAATAAATGTAGGTATATATTAGTTAAACAAATTGGTATTTGTCTTTCAACGTTGAAGGTGAATATCTCGGCTGGGGAGCGTTGTAGGAAAAAAGTTTATAAAAACTTAGTTTTATTTTGACGTGTTCTATAAGTATGGTGTTCTATTTTGGAAATTTTAATCCTCCTAAAGTATTTGAATGGCTAAGCAGCGTGCGCAATGACTTTGCACGAACTACAACGTTTTTGATTAGGTATCTAAGAGCCTCTTTTGCCTCTCACAAAGGGATGATTTTTATTCGAATTGACATCTTTTGTAATGTTTGAAATGGCCTAGAGTTTTATATGTACTGAAACTTGACCGAAGTATTATAAAGAAACTTAAACAGAACTTAATAGAGAACTTAAAATCTACTTCCTCCGGTATTCTTTTTTTATTATGGTCTTTTAAATAACAAAAGGTTGAAATTTATACCAATCTGTGGAGGGTATTATGCATATTTAAAAAAATATATACGTGCTGCTACTAATATCTGACGGAGACACGTTGCGAAAGTAATTCGCACTTTTAGACTGCTGTCTTGATTGCTGCCTAGGTGGGGGGTGGCAACACATATTTTTTTAAATGTGCATAATACATTCTTCACAGATTGACATAAAAACTTTAACCTTTTGCTATTTAAAAGACCATAATTAAAAAAAAGGAATACCGAAAGTAGCCTTTTTTTAAATATTTCGCTCAAGTTTCGACACATATAAAGCCCTGTGTCATTTTAAGCACTAAAAAAGCTGTCGATTCGGAAAAAGATTGTCCCTTTGTTATATCAGCGAGGGTTTGGCGTAGTCGTCTCTTACAATTTAAACTAATAAAATTAATAAATTTAGATATCTCATTTAATAATTTAATAAGAGTATAATATAATAATTGTCGAATCTGAAATGTTAAATACCTATAATACTTTCAAATATGCGTTCGTTTTTTAATTGCAACGTTACCATAAAAAAATGATATCGTCCAAATAGAAAACGATTAAGAAAGTTCAAAGAAGAAATTCATTATATTTCTACTCTGCAATTTAATTAAAATTTTAAAAAAGACGAGAAAATTAAACTTCGTTTTTAGTTTTAAAAACAACCTTTTTGATGAAAGTAAAATATTTATGATATCTGAACATAGAGATATAGCTTAATCCTATTACGAAACTTACTCTCAAATTACTTTGTCGAGGTATTTTGTAAAGAGAAATTTAATTATCGAAATGAGTTTCTACAGTAAAAACAATTACGATAAGATTATTTACATTTTTCGGTCGAGTTCTCTTTTAATCTTTGGCGTAAGTCAAATGCCGAGAACAAAACACTTCAGCTATGTTAATTAAAGAGTTATCCGTTTGATTTTGAATCCCCTGAAAATGCGAATCGAGATATTTAGGGTAAAGATAATCCTAGAAATCAGATGAAGCTTTATTTATATTATAAACGCCGTTCCGTCCTAAAAACTTTCAGTTTATAACGAATAAATGTGTCAACGCTGTTAATAAAACAAATTTATGTATATATTGACCGATCTACCTTTTTAGCTACATTAAAATTGATTATCTACATAATTAATGTAAATATTTAGCTTTGATTTGAATAAATTGAGATTAATATTAATTGACGAAATATTGTGTAAAACAAAAATTAGAAATTTAATATCTATTAATTTTTCTTTTATATTTAAACAGTTTTGTACGTATGTGTTAGTGATAATATTAATTTATTTTATTTTATTGCAGTACCTATAGTTGATCTTCAAGTAGTGGCTGGAGATCCAGCGTATCTACCGTGCGATATTTCTACATCCGTGCCAAACGACGAAGTGCTTTTAGTGTTATGGTATAGAGAAGATTTAGGAACGCCGATTTATAGGTATGTAAAATAAAATAATTTATAGAATTTGTATGCTATCGAAAGAGAAATGTAATTGAAGATAGCAGAGTATTGGACCTCGAATTGTATTTGAATTCCAAATTTTATTGATTCGTAAATAACCCACATTCGAGTTGGATTCTTTTCGTTTAGTACAATACGCATGATGTCAGTATTTTTAAACTATTTTATCTAATTTCATTTATTCTTCGGCGAAAAGTAAGAAACTTGCACGCAAGATTTTTTCGAAGTAAAGTTTAGAAGTAGGTTTTAGAGATGGGCATTATTTTAAATACAAGCGTTAAAATAACGCTAAAAAGACTTTAACAAATTAGTTTTGCTCACTCCCTTCAGTATTTCTATATTATATATATATTTTTACTCTTGAAAATAAGAAATAGAATATTGTATAAAAGAAACGTGTCTAATTTTAAATTAAAATAGTTATCAAATTTTGCAATAATAATAATAATAATATGTTCACGATTGTATTATAATAATGTAAGTTCCTTGTTTCCCTTTTGTTAATTAAAATACCTACATATTTTGCTAATTAAATTGAGGTAATTTTAGCACAAAGTTGTATACTATTGACAACAGTATCTACGGTAACTATTCCTTCTTGTTTATATTCAGATGGCGTGGTTTACGTGAGACTTGTCTATACGTGCGCATAAGTTTACATTAGACTCCATTATTTATAATTAAGACTTCCTCAACTCTCTAATTAAGTTAAAAGGGCGTGCAACAGGAATTCACTAATTGCTTTACACGTGTATATGTTTACATATGAACGTTTATTATAGGGGGTGTTCTTGAAAATATATTCCTTCAAGTTTTCAGTGTTTGTATTATCAATGTCGTCAATAATCACTTGCTCGTATCTCAAAGTATAATAATAATTGATGTTTTAAATTAAACATAAATAACCACTTACCTAATAAAATGATTACATTTAAATGAAATGAATACATTTTTAGACTAAATATAATACTAATTTTTGTTATGTATGTAGTTTTAGACGTAGCAGTGCGTGACCATGCATTTTTGCCAAAATAAAATAAATTGATTAATTAACATTTACTGTTAAAAAAGGTATAAAACGGTCTCATTGCATAAAATCTAGAAAAACATTAAAAAAACATGTAATAATTCCTGTTATTTGTAGTCATTAGTATCTGCAAATTGTTAAATTATTATACAAAAAGTTACTAGAGAGATGACCTCGGAACCTAGTTATACTCAATGGATTTTCATTAAACTTGTTTTATGGTGTTTCTAATAGTAACAACTAAAATGTTTACCCTTTAAAAATTATCGTACATTTAAGGGCCAATCCACGCCAAGAGGTCCGACCTAGTTGCTCGACCATTTAAAAAAAATAATATATATATTTTTTTAATATTTTAATTCCAATATTTTAACTCGTTTAAAAATGACGATCGTTTTTGATTCCTTCTGTACGCCAGAGGTGTGTGTGTTTGCAGAGGTTTGCGGAAAGCGTCGTATTTCAGTTACGGTTTATCGAAAAGCTTTGGAATTAAAACTATTATTTTTAGCATATTCCATACTGCGTTTTTGTTACGCATGTTATTTTTCGTATCTGATTTTGTTACGCCCGAAATTTCATATCAAATTTGGTATTTGCAATTACAAAAAATTCAAACTTCGGAAGAGTTATTTTTAGGGAAGGATCAAACCATCAACCTTCAATTTTTTTTACAAATACTTAAGTTAGGGTAGTTTTTGGAAATAAATAATAGATTACTGATACTTGTCCTCTTTTGAGTACAAAACCATAAAAATGCTATTTTTTGCATTTATTTGTCAACCTTAGGGGAAAATATCTCTGGTGGGCGACTTGTTAAAAATTTAAACTTTTGTGCCTAAAGTACTATATGAGAGTAAACTGTAGTAAAAAGTTCGAGTTTACATATTCCACTGCAAACAGAGTTATACAGGGTTAAAACATTATTATGTAGGATGTCCAAGAAATGATACAAAATCTCGCGAAAACGTATGGATCGCGTCAAAATAATACTATAAGTTCTTATACATTGTTTTCTATGATGCACCCCTGCTGAGATATTTATCCCCAAAATTCAGAAATGAAAATCAAATATTTTAAATAACTAGTGATATTGAATAATAAAATCGAAAATGAGGAAAATGCAGAAAATTCATTTTAATTGCAGATAAAAGTATCATTTTATTATTGTTACCTACTTTTCTATAATTTTTTATAACAATTATTTGTTTGTAATTGTTTTCATAATTTTTTTGTAAATACTTTCTTAGTATTGAAATTTCATGTTGTTTCATTCTGGCAATTCTTTAATTTTGAAATTTACTTTTTATACGAATTATAAAAACTATTATAATTATTATTTATTGTGACGTCACATTCGTCTTTTTGTATCAAACATTTGTAATTTTTATTTTTTAACCGTATATTTATATTCAGCAATCCCGAAAACCATAAGAATCCTATTTTAATGATTATAATCCCTCAATTATAGAAATTATTATATTTAAATGTACTTATATTTTTTAATATCTTCACTCTTTTTTGAAAAAGTGGGGTTTTTGAAATAGCGACATTTTTTAAAGTGTAGGTAAATCTTTTAGTTCTCACTATTATGGACTCAATAAAACAAGTTTTACGAAAATCGATTCATTATAAACTAGGTTCAGAGGTTTCTGATTTTTCACGTCTAATGACACTGGACCAACAATAAGTGGGTAATTTTCAAAATAAAAACAAAATCATTTAACTTTATTGAAATTTTATAAAAAAAAGTACCATTGCAAGGTTATGTTAATGTAAAAAAAATATATTTAAATATAGTATAGCACATGCTATCATAACGATTAGATCAATTACTTTCGCAGCTCTTATCGTTGTTTCCGTATCATTAGATATGCAGTCAGTTGTATACTTATTGTAATCATAAAACTGAGCTTTATAAGAGCTTTGATAAATAGAAGTATGTGTTAACCGTGCATATCGAATCTCTAAATATCCGGAAATATTTTCAGAACACAATACGTTTAACTGTCTGTTAACTTAAACTGATAAACCAAGGGGGCGATGCAAAGGCACGACACAAAATTTCAAACTAACTCAAATTCCATGTCAGAAACGTGATAGTGTTCTTAGACTAATATTGGAAGTTCATGAATGGAACGATACTTGTCTTTCTGCTATAAATACCAAAGTTGTTTGATTAGAACTATGTCGAATCCCTTTCTCTAATAGGTAGTATAGGTATTCTCTTGAATCAATATACTTTAATGAATAAGAGAGTATCGATTGTCCCTAAATGTTTTTATATTACGTCTATTTCTAATTAATTTAATAAAAATTGATTCAAACAAAAATTTAATTGTCTGCTACCACACCGGTTGGTCGTTTCCTATCATATTATCTCTTAAATTCACTAATAAAATTTTAGGGGTGTTTTCACCTAGACTTTCGTGGGTGGGCGCTTAGACTATAATAGTTCGACTATCTGCAACAAAAAAATCATATTTGCCGTTCCATATAAGTTCGAAATAATTGACTACGAAACGCCGCAAATACAAATTTGAACTAAAAAAAAAGAACCTGTCTATTTCGAGCACCCTATATTTTATGCATAGATCATTTCGAACAAAAAAAATCGGCAAAATTTCGAAATAGTAAGGTAAATACGAATTTTAATGGAATTAAGCTCGTTTTAATCTAATACAAATCTCTATTCTCAAAAATAAATTATGTGACGTTACATTATCTATTTCACTCTTCATTAACGAGTACTTTAGTTTTATAATTTCGGTTTATGGAATATTTTTAATTATTGTTAATTATCATTCGTGAACATTATTAATTAATGATTATAAGTCGCCGACTTCTTTTAAAATCGTATTTGTATTTCAGACTTATTTCCAATTTTTTACAAATGCCTTTATTCAATTAATAAGAACCGATTTCAAATACTTCATAACCTCGTCAAAAATCCAAACTTTGGCGTTTGATCTTTCATTTAATTTTATAACTTGTTTGTAGGAAAAATTGGCGTTATTAATAAGGGTATATAAATAAGTAGGTACCTATATACTTATTGTTTTTTGTTCTTTTTATTAGGAATTAATTTATTGATTTATTTACATTTAGGTAGGTATTTATTGTAATTTATTGTTTTAAGTTATTATATTTTTTTTAATCATTTAATCAAGATAGGTGCCTAATTTAAAATTCTGCAGTTAGATACTACGCAGCCAGTCTAGTATGAAATATTAACTTTATAATCCTATATATCAAATATACATAAACATTCTATCATACAATTACATCTAGCAGCGGAAATAATCAATTTACAGTTCAGAGCCCTGTTCTACAATGTTAATTTACATGTGTACAAGTTTACAGATGATTTTAAATAATGTAGGTAAATAATAAATAAATAATAGATATAAATAATTAGTTCTTACTTGCAGGTAATATTTAAATATCTCTCGTTTAATTCAGAGATTTACGTAGGTACCTAATACATATTTACAATACTTGTACAAAAGAATTACGGTAGCACTAAATTATGTTAATTACATGTAAAATTGTACACTTGTAAAATTACGTTGTCGAATAGACCCATGGGACCTTTATTTACATATTTATTTATTTATTGATGGTAGTCGTTACGTCTACTATTAATAAAATTATTATATTTAATAGTACAAACTACAAGTTGTTATTTGAAAAGAAATCGAAAATAATAGTGGCGGTAATAGTGAGGGAATTGACTGTATATGTGATAACGTTTCTGCTTAAAAAGTGACTAAGTACTTGAATCAATTACGTATGGCCTATCCAAAGTTATATGCAATTCACGTCATCAAAAAAAAGTTACTAGATTGTTTATTTTTAATTCGGTTTAAAGTTTTGAAAGTGACATATTCTATAAATGATTTACCTGCGCACATATTAGATGGCATAAAGAAAGACTACAATTTATTAGAACTGTCAAAATACGAAGTACGAGGTGACAGCACTGTATGAAACGTAGTAACCTTTTATTGATGACGTGGATTGCATATAGGTTTGGACGAAGTGTAGGCATCTGAACATTTTTCTAAAAATCGCTTCGGCAATGAAATATGCCCGACTTTTAGCCAAATCTGCACACTTTTTAGTTTTAGCGAATTTTCATAGAAAATAAAGCTATTGTAGCCTATCTGATGACGGCACCCAGACGTGCCCTTTTAGATTTTCTACGATCTCGATATAAATATATATATATATATATATATATATATATATATATATATATAATCAATTTCTTGTGGACAGGATTGTGACCGCAATTTTGATTTTAGGAGGCTGAAATTTGAAAAGCGTGTTGTCTTTACGAAAACGAAGGACGATTTCGTTAACCAGCCAAATCGACCGATCCGTTAACAAATGGCGGCCGTTCAAACAAAAATTAAAAAGATTCTAAGCTCCGTTATTACTCATCGAATCGGTAATGTGAAATATGTTTTGAAATTGGCATAACATTGTCTACCGATCATGTCTCTTTATAATTTTCGATAGGATGCACCGTTTTCGAAATAATCGAAAAAAAGCGATATTTTTTTTAATTCTTATAAATTTCTCTCGTAAATATTATTCTTCAAAAAATGTATTTCTTTTGAAAAGAATTTTAAACAAAGGAGTTTTTTGACATGCGATTTTTTAGTTATTGAATTAATGACGAATAATTCGGAATCATATAGTAAACAAAAAACTTATACGAGTAACACTACTTTTATTGAAATTAAATAAATATTTTAAATAATATTTAGGTACCTACTATTTTGTAAACATCAATTCTAAAATTTTCCGTATATCCGTAAGTCTACTGTTTTTGGACAAAAATTAGGTGAAAAATTGAGGGGTGGTTTTATACAAGTGTTGAATAGATTTTTCTCAAATTTTTATATACCAAAAATGTGACGCAATATTAGGTAAGTGACGAAAATAAAGAACATGAAACGAAAAATCTAGGTACTTAACATGAGCAAGTGTCTCGTTCGTTCGCATTTTTTATTCAGTTCTTAGGTATTGTCTCATTTAAAGTTCGAAGTGTTCTTGTACTGAAGTTATTTTCGACAAAATTTCGTCAGAATATAAGGAGATGGGCTTATGTACGAATCAGTCACCTTTGAAAGATTTTCCTCTAAAAAGTAGAGGGGGGTAGGCTTATAAATCAATATTTAAAATACCTACGTAATTTTCCTCAAACTTTTAAATCGTAATTAGTAATTTAAACGAGCAAAATAGTAAACTTTAGGCACAACTATACATAGACAATACTTAACTGATAAGCACACCTACCGAGCACACGTCACCTTGCAAGATGTTCAAAGGCGAGCCACATTTATCGGTTATCGCAAGAGTGAACGACGTATTATTTGATAAAATAGAAACTTTCACAAATTTAAACAAAGCATTTACTTGCGTAACAAACTATAGCAGACAGATTATTGGTTAGTGATTATTAAGAATTCAGTTCCGCGTTTGTCTTCGTAGGATTCGGGAGTGCGTGCGTGTCCTCTTGGATTTTACATATGATTATCGTTTTTATGTGCATATCTTACGGTTAGTTTTAACGGAGAACCTTCTGGAGCTGCGTATTGCCCACCTGGGAAGCCTGGAAAATTGATACGACAGAAAGGTCAAAATTTTATTAATTTATTATGACGACGGGTACGGCGCCGATGCTGCGTTTCGGATCCCTTTACTTAGATTTTAGCTCGGTTTAGATTTTTATCAATTCATCTACAGGCATTAAAATTACCAATTACTTTAAATATTTATTATTTTTCTTCAGTTAAAGGGTGTTAAAATGTATATAACGGTTTTTTTAAACATTTTCAACATCATATTCTTACATAAGCTTTTCGTGCGCTGACTCAGCGTCCTGTAATTTACGTGCATACATTATGTGTCTTACAACGTTAAATGTAGATATAGTAAAACCTCTCTAATCTGACTATCCTTGGTTCCATTGCCCGATGTTAGGAAAATAGTAAATATCTTTATTTTGAGTAGTATTGTTTATTTTTTTCACATTTTATATTGTTAAAAGTGTAAGTTAAAAAATGATGTAGGTACTTATCCACTAATAGTTCATTTAACAGTATAGTTACGGACTTAGACAATAGTCATTATTTTTTTTTAATTATTTTTATATTAACAAATAAAAACGATTAGGTTTATTACCGTATAAAGCGCAAGCACACATGCATGTAAGACAATTTAAATTTTTAAGCAATACTTCCGAAATATAAAATCTATGAAAAGAAATGCAACACAAAATTAATTTAACCTTAAAGTTTCAAAGATTTCAGACAAATTATATGTAAACGTCCTGCACCGTTCTGCCTCTATTTTATCACTTTTTTTTCAACGCAAATCCAAGATAATCGATACGCTTTTAAAAATGTTGCCTCGAGGAACGCTATCTTTTTAGAACTTTTCTTCGAGAATGTTGACATTTAATTTTATTTTAGACATTTATAAACACGACGAAAGTGGTCCGCGTTTTATAGAAATTTCCTGTTGGGATAATATAATTTACCAATCTTGAACTAAATCCATATAAGGTTGTTTTTCTCTTCTGAAAACTTTACACTAACATGAAACTTACACAATCGACTTAAATCTAACATCGTTTCCTCTGTTTGCAGTGTAGACGGCAGAGATCGTGATTTTAGCCTTGCAGAGCGCTGGTCCGATGAAAATGTGTTTGCGAACAGGGCCTACTTCATGCCTGAAAAACAGCCTGCCGAGTTGGGTGTTGACCACATCCGGGAGTCGGATCAGGGAGTCTATCGATGTAGGGTAGACTTCAAAGTCGCACAGACTCGAAACAGCAAAGTTAATCTCACCGTCATCGGTAAGTCCATTTTTTGAAATTTTCATTTTTTAACGTTTTCGTGTGACACACATAGGCACACGAACTTGAATAATATAAATTGCAATGTTACCTACTATTATAAATGTATATTTCGCAACGTTTTTCATTATTTTTATAAGTAATGCGGAATACGAACTTACGTATATTTGAATCGTCAGGGTTAACAAACAAGGCATGTTTGTTATGCAATCTAACTATTGAAGTAAAACATTAAGTAAATAGGTAAATAGAGCTTTCAAATATAGATAGATACTTACTTATTGTTGGTAGCTATTTCATTCCTTACATTAAAAGCCTTTTCGGTTCAAGTAATTTTTAAATGGATAATGGTTTCGGTTGCAATTATCTCGAATTACTGGAAATTAGGTATATTTAATTAATTTGGTTTTCATAAATATTGTTTTTTAGTACTACCCACTTGGCCTGTAATGTAATATTATCTACTAATGCGAAAATTTTTTTTAACGCCAACCGTTTCCTAACTACAAATTTCTAAACAAATAAAAACAAACATAAAAATTAAATTAAAATTACCTCTATGTAATAGAACGAAGTAGATATCTGTATTTCCAATTTTCAATATTACCCACGTTTTTTTATATACATATACGAACAAACAATAATTAGATATCTAGGAATAAATTTTACGGAAACAATTGTTGAGATTATTAATTTAGATATTATACATTGGCATATGCTGTAATAGCCTAAAAGTAATTTCCGTTCCAGAAAACCACTTTGTAACCCTCCAGCAATTTGATAACGTTGCTATTATGTAGTTCTACTTTTTCTTGATTTATAATATAGAAAATTATATTAAATAGCTATTTCAGTTTACGTGTAAACGTAAGTGAAAATGAAAGATTTTTAAATCTTATATTCTAGGTATTGCAAGTTAACAATTATTATAACAGTTAACAAACTAAAGAAACAACGTAAAACAAAAGTTCAAGTTGCTTTTCTTACGTAATCGTTTATACGCAAATAAATGTAATGTAATTTAGAAAAAAATATTGACCTGATATTTTTTGTGCGTTTAAAAATCAGTGCGTTAAAAGTATTCTACTTTTGAGAGAATAAAGTGGTAATATTTTCAAAACTTTTGAAACGAAACCAGAAATAAATATCGAATTGTAGGAATTTGATTTTAGATTAAATTTGAAAAATAATAATTAGAAAAATTAACGATTTTTCAGATATACATAGATTTCACATAGATACCGAAAGAAGTAATGTTAATATTAATTCTTATTAATAAAATATATTGCCGTAGGTAGGCACTAGGGTAGTTCCTAAAATCGAATTATTTAGGTAGTTTGATAGGTAGCGCGATCAACTTTCTTGAGCCATAAATCAATTTAGAACAAATTAGTAGTCTAATATATTTGTTGTAAGAAGTAACGTTTTCGAGTAATCGAGTTTTAAAAACATTCAAACTTTTTAAACTCAATTTATTCGTAAAACGGCGTCTCGTTCGAAAAAATTCTTAAAGAAAATTTTTTCACAAAGTAATTGCAAACTTAAGAAAATACATTAAACTACAATTTTTCCAGCAATGTATCATAATTTATAAATAAAAGTGTAGAAATACTAATCGTCAAAATAAGAACCGCTCGGCGTTGTTATGGGATTTCTTTGGCTATATTCGAATTAATTTTTACTAATAATTTGTAAGTACCGAATTGAAAAATAAAAGATTATATACAGTAGATGCTCGTTAATCCGAATTAATTAATGCAGAGATGTGTTCGTATTAGAGAAGTGTTTGCTCACATATTTAACGTTCTAACTCACTGTGCGTCGGCGCACTGTGGTTAATTTTCCAATATTAGGAGGTATAAAGTCAATAATTTACTATTCTCCAATTGAAACAATTACTACATAAATTGACATGTTGATAGCCGAATCATAAATTAATGTAATAAACCGTTTAGATCCCACAACATGTAACTTAATATTGGAACAAGTCGTTAATACACAGTAAACGTTAATTGATAAGTTCTTTTAGTTTGTAACTATCGTTTTGTTGCAATAAGTTGCTGTATGTCAATAAAAGCATAATACACTATTACCTACATTAAGATTAATGGATGTCAGAGTTAAATAAATAATGTCACATGGTAGACCTACAAATTCAAAATGTGACATAATTTACCGATTTTTCTATTTTTGCAATTTTTAAAAAAAGTTTAACCATAACTTTGGCCATTTCTCGTAGAGTAACGTTTCTATTTTCTAACTACCTAATTATGAATTATTACTCGATTCCACCGTTTACAGGTAATATCTCTGTTTATCGTAGAAGTGACAGTCGTAAACAAAGTAATTGAATACCTAAAACAAGAAACTAAAGAAAACTTTACATTTTTAAGCGAAGATAAGACCTTTTCGTGTAATCTTATTAAACGCTGCACATCTTGTATGGGTACATACGACTTGCCTGCCTTCAACGAAAGTTTTTAATGGCGCTGATGTATCAGGGTGAATGATTTGTCCACTTGGACAATCATATCTGAATAAGCTCGAGGCGCGACAATGAAAAATATAGAGAACATAATACGCATAAGATATCAATAATTGTGCATTCATTATTAATCTCCTTCGATCCATTAAATAATCAGCAGTATTCGGTCCTTAGCAATAAAGACGGTAAATTCACTGTTTTTATTTACAATACTGTAAATTTAGGAGTATTAATTACCATATTAGGTAGTTATTTTCATTTCAACTGTGCACCAAGGACAAGGTTTGTCATCCAAATGTTAATTATAATTTTATTTCTGATAATTCACTGCTATGATTTCAAACAATTGTTTATAGGGACTATTTCTGCTGATTTTAATTTTGGTGTAGATTGTAGGTTGTCATAAAATAGTCAACGATCTAACATACTTGTATTAAAAAAAACAATATGGAATAATTTTTTAATATACTGGCATATCTTCATATAATTGTTTAATGATTGACCTGCCTCTCTGATATTAAATTTTTTTTTATTAATTAATTTCAATTTATTTCAATGTATAGCTAGGTACATTTTTTCTCAATTATCAAATTTTAATTTTGCCGCTAAACGTCATTTATATTACCGTTATAAATTATACATGATTTCCAAGTCATTTTAATATCTTTTTCTGTTTATTTAATGAATTCTATTTACTATTAAAAACCGTTTAATAAGTAAATTATAACATAAAAGAATCAAATGTCGCCAAATGTACCATGTGAGTTTTATTTCTTATTTTTGTTCATACAAAATTGCATTAATCTATTATAAATATTACATCTTTATACGTATATTAAAATACCTATATTACATTTGTACTTGTGGATAAAATAATTGATTGCATTTTTATATAGTTGTCAAAAATATATAGCGTGACCTTATTTTATGGTAACTTACTGGTTAATTACGTTTAAATTAATACCTGGCAGCTTCTTGATTTACGATAGGATTAACAAAAGGTAATTTACGATGCTTAATTAACTTTGCGGTAAATTTTTAATTTTTGTCCTAACGAAACTCGGTTTACTCGGATTTTAAATTAAATTAGTAGTAAACATTTTGATCGAGAAAGGAATAGGTACTCGTTAATGATAATATAATGATTTAATTTCATTTTTATGTAGGTAGATACCTACCTTCTTCCTTGAAGAATTTAATGAGTTTGATTTACTTTTATGATACCAAAATACCTACATTGAGCTAAAGACGATAGCTTTTATGTGATATAATTTCTAACATTTTTCAATAAATCGTTTATAAAAAAAGATTTATAATAATTTAGTTCTTTAACACTTGTTGTTATACATGTACGTTTATAAGTAACAAAACAACATTTAAATATGATCGGATAAATTAATTGAAATATAATAGGTAAATACTTGAACATAACATATTCCTTTAATATTTTAATAATCGGCCAATATTAAAAAAACAACACAAAGAACACATTTCAAGTTAAAAAAAAAGTGATTTGTATAAACTAAAAATACACTGTAACTAACTAAACAATTTTTATTTCAAATAGATCTTTGATATTATTTACTGGCCAAAAACAAGCTCGCATTTCAAAGGGAAGCTCGGCGGATGTGAAACAAATAAATAATTCAGCCACTGCATTGGCTGAGTTCTGTTTTCCAAATTATTTTTGTGTTTGCGTTCGCTGACAACGAACGGTCGTAGATTTTGATTCACAACGCGACACGGATCAATTTCCGCGAACGTTTAATGTATTCAAATTTACTTTAATTGCTATCGATTTAAACAAATTTTCCATTTGTTTTCTTTACGCCGCGCCGCGACATTAATTTTGATACGGTTTATTTTTGAAATAGTTCGTTATTTTCAAGTTAAACTTATCGAAGCATTATAAAACTCGATCGCTTGAAATATTGAGTAGCATACGTCCGTTTGGAATTTCTATGTCTCGGGGAAAACGTTAGAGAATTTGTAGGTTTGAAGAAACGGGCGATTGATTTCACAACTATCGGGGTGCATCCAAAAATGAATTGCATTTTCGATATGACACAAATTTCTACAGTATGTATCTTAGAACATCGATTTATTGTTACAAAAATCTAGGTATATATATTTTTGTTTTTCTTTATAAGTTCACAGTCCGAAATTGTAGTATTATATCTACATACGCAATAAATGATTAATAAATAATATGAAAAACATCAAGGGGCAATTCCTTGTCGAAAATTAAGGAAGTTTCCTTTCGATGTAGTTGATTTTTACTTATCAAAAGGTTACCTATAGTAATATTTTTAATCATCTCCTATCTTCACAAAGAGATGAAAATTGCAACCCTTGTTAATTTTCTTTAAAGAACTTTTTGAAGGCTTAAAATTTTGCAATTTAAAAATTCCCTTTGTAAAGCTTGCTTTATTTAGTACCTTTTTTGGTTCCTTCATTTTTCCCGCGAAACCTACTGTTTTTGAGTAAACTTGGAACATATCAATATTCACCGATATTTTATTGCTTAAATAGCGTAGTCCGTTGTCAGAACTTGTCAACGTCCGTTATAACTTTATTCAACTAAATATTTAACGTTTGTCATTCATTAATTCAAGAGCTTCCCATTTTGAGTAACTACGAAAGGAGACTTTTTAGAAAAAAACTTTATATAAAATTCCCTTCTCGAGTTTCGACAAACAATCGTTCCTTCAAGTTTTTCGCGTTATTTATGAATCGCCCTGTACAAGGGTAACAAACTTTTTGGGTGTGTAATAAGGAACCCACGTCCGGAAACGTACCTACCTTTTATAAACTTCACAATGGGATTGTTGGTTATGTTCGTTAATAGGGAAAATTAATTTTCGCGATAACTTTATTTGCTTACATTTCCTACATTACCAAAGTGTTTAGCAGTATCGAAACAGATGGTTATAATAACCATCTTCCTTTTAATTGTTATTTTCAGTAAAACAAAATCACGAATTCACATTCCATTTACATTCGATTATTTGATTTTATTGATTTACTCCTTTCGCACCCTTCGATCTCCGCACCTAAATGAATTGATCACTTTGTTATCACTTTAGTACTAAACGAGGAATTAATTTCAAAGAGTGTCTCTTGAATTCTACTTCTTGTATTTACTTTTGCTTGATAATGTAAGAGGATGGCTAATAAGTGCTCGAAATGGTTCACAACTTCGATGCAAGCATTTTGGTAGCTGCGAAGTATGAGCGTTAAATAAAGATTTATTAATATCGGATATCCTGACAATGATATTACAGTAATAAGTTGTTTCCATAAAATATCGAGTTAGACATTACAGCATCATAATTATAAAAACGAACAACTTGTTAATCTTAAAAAATAAACTGAGTAAACACAGAAGATTAAAAATATAATTACCGAGTCAAGTAGGCTTATATTAAACTGAAATTAAATTACCTTAATTGTCTTATATTTGCAGATAAAAGAAATATATATATATATATATATATATATATATAAAAAGTAATTAAATATTGCGTGATATTACAACTTTGATGTTTCTTTTCAATGTTGGTTATTGTTAGAAATACATAGCAAGTTTTTATTAAATATCTGACGTCAAAATTTTTTTTTTCGTATTAAAACAAGATATCTTTAGGTATTAAATATGTAGGTATATTTCCTAAAGGGCAGGCATATTTGTTAATTTACTTTTATCTTTATGTAGATAATAGAAATTTGCTTATGATTTTTCAATATTTTTATTAAATTCTTGTATTCCAATAATAATTCAATAAAAAATATTTGCAACAGGCATTTAATATCTAATATCAGTTTTTTATCTTATTAATAAATAATTAGGTATAGGTAATAATTTAATAAACGCCCAATTTAATTTATAATGTGAAAGTATTTATTGATTTTTTTCTAAATTGTTAATTAGCGATATAATACCTGCATAAAAGTATAAAAAATAAAGTACTGATTGTTTTCGCTAATAAATAAATTCGCTAATTATTTAAAAATTAAATTATCGTTTTATCGTAACACTCAATATGTAATAATTTACTATAATAATAACTTACAATTAAATAAAAGAAGTGCAACTAAGATTGCAACGAAAACAAGAATAAAATGACAACAAATATTATATTTTATTTTAACAAACTTCTTAATTTTCTTATAATATGTAATGCCACAATCAAAATTATGAAAGAAACATAATCTTCAACTAACTATCTAACTCAAACTAAATTAGAAAAACTTATTTATTTAAACTAGTATAATGTATGAAATTTTTATTACAATAATGAAATAATAAAATTGAAATTCCTCTGCTCTTGGTTCTAAAAAGACTTGGTAATTTCTTTTAGTATTTGACCCTCAATAATTCCTAAACTACGGCTATTCTTCTTATAATCATCAAGTACTCTTCCAACTGTCACAATCATCGTCTCTATTATTACAGAGTCGTTTATCCTACGACTGCTCAAATAACTTCAGCCCGATTATTAATTTTGTTACCGCATTCATACGTTTTTAAATTTATTTAAAACTTATTAATTAACGAACTTATCTTAATTATTAAATTTGTTAATTTTCCATTTTGTCTTAATTTTTTTTATCAATTAAGGAATAAATGTTGGATTAAAAACGCTTTGACTTTTAAATTACTAAACACATTAATATTTATGGTATTATGTAACCATTTCGGAAAACCGAGTGTCGTATTTACTGTAACGTAAACGTAAATAAATAGGTAAATCGTGAAACAAGATAAACAGTATAAAATATATATTTACACCGGAATAACATTTAGGGTATGTAATTCACATCGAAACACTTTACTAAGCTGAAAGAAAACTGACCGTAAGGACAGTATTACGCATTTCTCGAAAGTCGTTAATTTGCAATTTAATTCGAATAATTATGAAGAATAATTTTAAAAGCGCCGCATCGAGCGTTCACGTCTCGCTATTAATATTTTATAAATATTTTGGTCCTCGGAAGCCGAATTAACATGAAAAGACGCTGCGTCGCAAGAAATTATTATGAGAATATGTCAAAATAAATTATTATGAGCAATTACGGGTTATTACATAGAGCTGAGCCCAACTGAAAGTACCAGTAAACCATACCTATATACCATTTGAAAGCTCTCATCTACAAGACGACGTACAACATTTTTACGAGCACTCAAATGTTTTATATAGGCTTTGTCATTAAGGGTATTTATCGATAGAATACAAATCCTCATGAGCCATATATCATTGGAAAGTGCGCTTCGAGATCTGCACGATAGTGACAAATCAAACGTTCTAGTTGCTGACGCGAGGTAGGTACTACTACAATATTTTTACTGTTTTGAAGGTAGTTTTATATGGGCTCAGACCTTAATAAAAATATACCCGCACCAGCAGCTAGGTCATTCAATTTTTCACCACCATGTAGATCTCGAAGCGCACTTTCCAATGATATATGACTCGTGAGGATTTGTTCATGTATTCTATCGATAAATACCCTTAACGATAAAACTTTTGAATGCTCGTAAAAATGTTGTATATACGTCATTTTCGTATTATTAGTACTCGATGAGAGCTTTCAAATGGAAAGATTGGGCCACACAATTACTTATTTGTTTTTCAGTAAAATCTCGATTTTTTTTGATAATTGACTGATTAAAATAAGAAATTTTTAGCGAAAATTCGAAAAGAGCATTTTTCTCCATTTACCCCCACTTTCGGGACACTACGACCTCGGGGCTCATCGGATTTTTAAAATATAATACTATATTAAAGAAAAACTTTCACAAGTTATTTTTAATACTCCATTTTTTTCCTTTTTATGTATTAATTCTGTTGAACTATAATTTTTTTTAATATATTTATTAGCCGGCTCTGCAAGAAGATGCAATACACGGCTGTTTTACAATAAGGTACTGAGATAATGTCAAGAGGAAAGAGGATTAAGTGAAAATATTCACACCTCTAGCTTATACATAAAATAAATAAATAAAATAAAATTAATAATAGGTTAAGTGAATATTTTAGAGTAAGTCTTGTGGTAGCCTGCATTTGAGTCTTATATGAATGTCTCTTTGGCCGAGATTAAGTTTCGTACCACTTGTACACTTCACTAAATTTTCAAAGTAGTTATTTGTTAGCTTGCTTATGTAGTCTGTGATTAGTGGAACTTTTAATTCACGATGTATTTGATTGTTTCGAATGAACCAAGGGCAGTTTAGCGCGATACGAAGAATTTTGTTCTGCATAGTTTGAAGTTTCTTCAGCGTAGTTTTAGGTGCATTCCTCCAAACTGGGCACGCATAAGTCAGTATGGGTCTAAGAATCATCTTATAAATTAGCAGCGAACATTCAGATCTGAGATGTGATTTTCGGTTGATCAACGGATAGAGTATGCCGAGTCTGGCACTCATTTAACTTTTTATGAAGGTGGTATCCCCAATTAAGTTTTGCATCTAAGTGGACTCCTAAGTACTTTACCGCTGAGTCCTTAGGATTCCACGATAGTTCTTCATTATGTAATCGCAGTGGTGGGAGATGGTTGTAGCGCTTGAGAGTGAACATTTTTACTTGGGACTTAGTATGGTTGATTTTGATTTTCCATTTTTTGTACCAACGACATGTTACGTTTAGCGCATTTTGTAGGTGTTCAACTGTTGTTTGAATTGTATCACTCTGAGTTAGTATCGTTGTGTCGTCTGCAAACATGGCTAGGATTGAGTTATTTACTGTGGGCACGTCATATACGTAAAGGTTAAACAGTGTTGGTCCCAGTAGGCTTCCTTGGGGGACTCCAGCTTTTGTAATCTTGTCACTAGATAGAGTTGCATTGATCCTTACTCTGAAATTTCTGTTGGCTAGAAAGGATTCTATGATTTTTATTATGTATCCCGGAATGTTTAATTTGATCAATTTGTACAAGAGTCCTTCTAGCCAAACCTTGTCAAAGGCTCTTTCCAGATCTAAAAAGACAGCTACGGTGTATTTCTTCTCTTCGAATCCTTTCTCAATCAGTTCAGTTACCCTAATAAGTTGATGTGCTGTAGAGTGTGATTGCCTGAACCCAAACTGATGAGAGGGTATGACTTCATTTTCGAGTATGAAGTCTTGTAGTCTAGTAAGGATTACCTTCTCTAGTAACTTAGCTAAAGTAGGTAATAAGCTTATAGGTCTGTAGCTACCAGGGTCTTGTCTATTCTTACCAGTTTTATAAATTGGTACTATGTTTGCAGTCCTCCAAGAGTGTGGGAAGTATCCTAGTCTCATACAGCCGTTATATATTGAGGTCAGATATGCTACAGCTTTTTTTGTTAACTTTTTTAATATTTCGTTAGTAATCAAGTCTGGTCCAGAGGTCTTGCGTTTTGATAGTCGCTGTATGTATGTCTTGATAAGATATAATTATATAGAACTATAATTATGTAGTACCTATATAATAAGTGCTGTCTAAATATAAATCTTCATCGAAAATGCCAAACATTTACAGTTTTATTTTGTTCATTAGGACTGATCTTTCCGTTTGTTCGAACAATTGTTTCCATGGCAAATACCTATGGCATAAATTTACCAGAAGATGGAATCGATAGATTAGTTATTTTAAAAATAGATCTTGAAAATAAAATCTTAAATATCATCGAATTCCCTATATTAACAAATTAAATTTATATTTAACATTTAAAATGGACACCCCGGATAAATATAAAATTTTAACGGCTCGTGTGTATTTTCATTTTCGCAAGTAAATTTAGGTTATAGAAAACGTTACACAGAAACCTGAACAAATAAAATATAAAATATGTTCACACCGCAAAATGCTCCTGAATTTATGAGTATTGTTATTCATGGTTAGTTCAATAAATGATCGCTGGACACAGGTGTTAGGTTATGAATTTTAAATGTAGAGCAGTGCGATAACGCTAACGCTAGCATTATCATGTGCGTCATTAATATGCGAATATTGCTAATATATTATTATTATAGGCACGATTCGGTTACTAATTATCAGATAAAGTTGCATAAGTTTCACAGTTTCATTAAATTGCCATTTACACTATAATAGTAGGTATAATATATGTACGTATAAGTAATTACTTGGAACTTTTAATTTGCGAGTAACTTTAAATTTTAATTTAAAACTTTGAAATTTCACAATAAAAAAGGAACAAAGAAGTTTTGACTGTACTTCTCTAAACTGCAAGAAGTTTGTCTAACTTTGATTAATATTCTCCAAGTCTGTATTAAGTCTAAAGGCAATTGAAGCTCGATGTTATTCTTGTTCATTTTGGATTTAATCTGCACGTACCATAAAATGAGCACAGATTTATTCGTTAACTTGTACTGACACTCAGATCCGTATAGATCCGTCGACTTCATTTTGATAATAGAAAAACTTTCGTATCCATAATTAGATAAAGAAATTTTAGTCCCGACCGTAGATAATCGTGCAATTTCCGAACTCTTATTTAATTTACTATAAAATCAAACTTCTTTCCGAATACATACTGAATTTCTTAAGAAACTTGTAGTAGTAGATATGTATGTATGTACATACATACAATGGAAAGCTTGGGAGAATAATGAATATTTATGATGTACGTAATGGCAACTCTGTCTGTCTTTATACCTACTGTAAAAAACCGAGATGCGCACTTAAATTACAAAGAAATGTTAAATTAATCTTAATATTATCATACCTACAAAAAATAACTATATAAATATAAAATGTTATACGTGGTGAATATATTATTATGTTTATCGTGTCCAATTTCTTTTGCTAGGTAGATACCTGCCATTGTTTTATGTTAGATGCAATAATTCATTTCAAAAAGTACATTTTTAATTCTCCATTACGTACTAAATTGTTTTTATTTCTAATTAAAGAGTAAAAATTAAATGAACCGCAAATTCGCTAATACAATTAATATTTCATATTTAACGGAACTTGAGGAAACTTATTACGTTCTGTTTAAAAAATTTATATTAAATATACTATATAATATTTATGTGTGTATGTAGATACGCATACTATGTATCTACTTATGCTCATATATTATAAATATTGTAGCACTCGATCGTTCGCTCGATATTCGTTCTTATTATTAGAATAATACCGTATTCTTTAATATTAGGTATTTATATACCTATGTAAATTATGCTGGTTACGGGTTGCAAGTAAAATTATGTGGATCTAGAACTACTTTGTTAATTTACCAACACTGCTATTGTTCTAATATTAATGTCATTTTATGTCACTTTTAGACACCTAAACAATTAATCATTAGAACCAGCATTAGGTAAATAATTATTCTGGAACTCGCGTAAATATGTTGCGGTTACAAATGTAGCTTTTTGTTATATTGAAAGCATCGTCGAATAAAGCGTTTTTGTTGAGCTAAGTTACTTAATGATGTCGACTATAACAAACTTTGCCGAACGTACTTTATCTAAAAATGTTGTCGAGATACTTACCTACTCATCAAGATGAGAAAAAAAATTACATCGGAACTAATATAAGTTCGTTTAAAAATAAATAATGACTACTTATTGTTAGTTTTAGGTAAATGATATTATTTCCTAATTTATTATGTTTTAACATTATTAAAGCATTTCTAAAATAAATTATATGCTTATGTACAATCACATGCAATGAAGATGTCTCTCTCTTCTATACCGTTTTACAAAACGTACGTCTTATCGTTTAGAAGGTCAACCGTTCGCTAAGGGTAAAATTATTTCGTTTAACAAGTAACGTAATTTCAAATAATTCTGACTAAACATGCAGCTAAGTTAAATAACTGACAGGCCTGTAAATTTTTGTCGACGGCGACGTTTAAATAATTTTTAAATCCTATCGCTTTTGATTTTTTATTTTTGTATGTATACGTTATTCACGATAGGTTCCAATCGCATCATCGATAAAACCTCGTATTTATTTTTACAGTAGGTGCTAATGAATTGTAGTTTTTCTTTGCCATGCCGTATGTGTGCAGGTAATGTCTAGTACTCACTAGGATACATCTGTAGGCATACAGGGAAACATTTGTGACCGAACGGTATTTTTTCTTGTATATAGGCCGACTGAATGCAAACAAATTTTACCTTTCTCTGGAAACATTTCGGCTTCAACTTTATTGTTTCCTAGGTGTAAGCTGATTAGTAATAACGTTTTCGATGTCGACTACATGGTAGCTTGAAGACTGCCTGCCATGCGACAATAGCCAGAGGCTATCGACGGGTGCCAAATCCCAAATGTAGTCGAGATACAAGCTCGGTCGAAAACAAATACAAATAGAAATAAGTTTTGTAACGATTTTAAAAACTTTTAACAAAATAGAAATAAGTTAAGTACTTAATAGTTCAGTAATTACGGTTCCTGATGTAATAACTATACAAGATAGGACCTCCGAGTGTGTTAAACACGTTCACCTCGGCGCAGTGACGTCATCCGTGAGTAGTAGCACGTATCATACTCCACTTGAATTCACTTTAACCTCAATTCAGGTTCATTGCGAGGAAAGTAAAAGAAGTAGTTTTTCTGTCAAAATTTTTATATTGGTTGTCAGCGTTGCAACTAAACGCCGCGCACCTCATGTTTATGATGAGATATAACAATTTTAACGCCGAAACTACGTGTGAACAACGTACCCGTACCATCGGTATTTGGAAAATGTCTGACGGTCTTATTTACTCACGAGTGTCGTCAAACAATACGCGCAGATCCGCCTCCATATCCTACCTTGTACCCATACTATGGGTACATACGGTTGGGTAATAAAAAATAATTCATTATTACTTAATTTTAATTAATTAATTACTTAGTTTGAATATTATACCGAACCAACGAGCTGGAGGTGGGTATGAACATAATAATATATAAATAATATCTATAAATTACTTTTTTCTTATTTGAAAAATTTTCTGCTTTCATTGTGTTCCTATGAACCCTTCGTAGGAACGTATATTGGGTCATAACCCCAAACTATAGATATGTGGCTGAAGGTGCCGTTGCGTTTGGAAGAGTTTGAAGTAAGTAAAAAATGACATCATTAAATAATACTCCTAGTATTTTTAGCTTTACACCTATTAATTATTTTTAAATAACTAAAATGTAGATTAGACACGGTAGATTAAAAAAAATAGCGACAGTAAGATCCTCATAAACTCGATTTCTGATTCAAAATTGGCGCATGAAAACAATTATCATAATAGCTTTTAATAGCTCCTAATAACTTTTCAAATCACGTTGCACAAAACTAACAATAAATTTAACAAATCATTAGTTAAATCAGTTACTGGTCAAATCATTTACAACGATTACCTATTCGGAGAAAATTTTCTTTGACGCGATAGGAATAACTTATGGAACGTTAAGTATTAATTTCTTTTTGCTATTAACTTCCTCTCGCGTCAATCACAATTTTAATAATGATTTTTACTTTTAATAAATATAACTTTTCATATGAATGAATTAAGGAATTATGTAACGACTTACCTCTAGGGTAAAGTTATTGTTTTTCAAGATATAGTTTTGAGATATCTCATATTTTTTATAGAAAAATAGTAATAATTTGACTATAGATTCAAATTAAAAATATATATATATACGCTTTTTCAAATTTAAGCTTCTTATCGCGTTATGGCATAGCTTCGTTACATTTCGAGGATTGTTTTATGTACATTAAAAATAGTATAGGACTGCATTTTTTCATTTCATTATTTCAATTATAGTATTCGATTTTTTATGCCTAGAATGTAGTAAAGTTTTTTGATTTCTGTCTATAATTTATAATAAGTAATAGAGGTACCTATGTATTTCCGTACGTCATTTTTTGTCTTGTCATCCTTTTTTCGTATGTCGACAAGAAATTTCATTCTCTATTCCAAGTTTCTAATTTATATCTAGATCTCAGTCGAAGACATCGTAAAAATAAATACATCGGCATGTTAACTGAATAATCTGTACAAAGGTACAGGTACAGGTTATTTAAAATTCACAAATGCTAGTCTATACCTGGAAAAGATTAAGAAAAGCACCGAAACGAGTAATCCGAAAAAACTATAGAATGCGCTATGCCGAGAAAAATCATCGCTGTTATATGTTTTGTAAAATTAGTTTTTATATTATTGGTGTTGATCGTATTAAAATAGGATAATAATAATCAATAAACATACAAAAACGTGTTTTTATAAAAATAAAATGGCTTATTTTCGCTATAATGTTCGCTATTTTGAGATACATATTACTAACAAAAGTTAACATTACACCCAACTATTTTTTTCACATGGTCTTACATTTTATAAAGTAACTGAATTTATAATCTACTTATGACATGAAGATAATTAGGTACTTCACGTTGGCGTTGCAAGTAAATAATTTGTAAATACAGTGGTTATAAGAATTTGTTTGCCGTCTCTGTATGCCGAATGTTTCCCGTCTGGATAACAATTGTAGGCCTACAATTGTAGGCCGACAGATGTATCCCAGTGAGTACTAGGCATAAATCGTCGGTAGAATATGCCACGTTCGAAACTTTAGGGCGGTATTCATAGTCGTTTCTTACCTTGAGTATTTCCTTAAGGTATGCATTACCATAGTAACAACAATCGTTTCTAAGAACAAAATAGCGACGTAAAGAAACATTTAAGATAAGGAATGACTATGAATTCCACCCTTAAACTGAGTATTACCTACAAATATACAATTTAGTAATTTTTTATTGATGACGTGCATTGAAACCTATCTTGAATAACGTATAGGTGCCTACATATTATACATATGTTGAATGTTGCTTTGAATTCCGTTGCAGCGTTCACAACCTTCGATGATGTAGAGTGAATGTGGAATATGTATATAACTTGATTGAAAGGAGTAAACTAGTTGATTTTAAAATCTACAAAAGGGACACAAATAATTATTTGGTTTTACCTATATACGACACTAGACTGGACGTTAAGTTTATGTTTCATTTTGTAGTCCCCTTAATTTTTATTATAATATTGTAACATTAAAATCCCAAAATAATATATCTACACCGTATTTAATTATAATAATTTGTTTTTAAATGCCTTTAATGTTCAAAATCGGTTGTTAAAATTGATTTATAATGAATCTAAAATTGGGACACTTCATTATCCTGCCCTCGTGTATCTTATTAATTTTCTTTTAGATTTTTATCTCTATCGTTTTGGGCTACATATTTTAGTTATTAGTATTAACATACCTATACCTACTAAATAAAGCGAAATTGAAAACATGGCTACCTTACCAAAGTTTTCCTTTTGGGCAAAATTTATATTTTTTTAGTAGGTATCTAATGCAAAAGTAATATTTTAACTTTCAAATTTGTATAGGTACCTCCATGTATCCATTAATTTTTGTTGCGCATTTCAGTGAACTTAAAAATGAATTATTTTCTCCTCGTGTTCTTTTTGAGAACGTTAAGCTTTAAAAAATAAATTTTTGTTTTATTAGAAAATTCACATGATATCAATCTAAACATTTTAATAAGGTAACGTTGTTTAATTACATAACAACCATACTACGAATTATATTAATAATTTAGTTATTTTTAATATGAAGTTAAAATTTGAAACTGAAACATACGACTACGATTTTTTTGAAGAGGAATTTAAACAAATAAAGTAAATATGTAGGTACCCTACCTATATTTTAAGTATGAGTAATGCAAAATGTCATTTATAAAATAGTAGATAAATATTATAAATAAAAAATACTATTAAAAAAATATAATATAAATTAATTGTTTAAGATACATTTATTCTTTTATCGGTACTTGAAAAAAAGTTTCTTACGTTCAGGAGGAAGTAACGCGCTTCTTTTGAATACGTAGGCGGTGATTTAGAATCTGAATAATTCGTACTGTCAAAGAGAAGTCCTTTATTCACGCCTCAGCCTTTCTGATAAAGAATGCCCTTATTGACTATATTACTAAGACCATATTTATTTTCCTTTGTGAAAAGGGAAGCTCCTGACAATTAAGAAATACATCGTAATTATCCATTACTAGCACTCCATTTAAATTTTCAACGTTCAAAAGTTTATATCGCTGTATTTCATTATGAAAATAGAACTACTTATACTTCCTTATTAAAATGGAAACAAATAAAAGTCGTGAATATTCCTAACTTGTTATGATCAAACGAATAGGTAAGTAGTACTTGGTTCAATCTCGATTAAGATCGACTGCTATTTTAATATCGAGCTGTATCTAAGTCAATTTATCACGAATAACAAAAAGCGAGAAAGACGATTTAGAATCGTATAGCTATTATTAATTTGAAACAGATAATATCTGGCATCTTTTCCAAATTTCGATCTTCAAGATTTATCACTTGTTTTGCTAATACCCCATTTTGCAAATTCTCCCTTTTAATACTTTTCGTGTATAACCTAAACAGTTATGTAATGCTATATTGCACTAAATCGGAATAACAAGTGAAAATGAGTAGGGAACGGAAAACATAAGTTGATATTGTAGAGATGAGAAAACTGGCCCCTTAAAATTGAAAATGGCATTCATCGTTAAGAATTAGTAAACAGATTTTAAAAGTAGTATGAAACCGAGAACAATATGCCAAATACTTGATATAAAGTGGCTTATGCTAGTATTGTAATGGGATCGTGGCGAGCTTACAGCTGGAACGTTCAGAGCAATTGCCTAAGGATCACATGCCACTGCAGCTCAAGGGATTTTACTCGCACAAGGGCGAATATGTATTGTAAATTACGTTCCTCTTATACGCACTATTACATCCCTAATAGGGTTACGCGTGTCGGATATTGTCAAATTAATTAAAGCGTAAAGCTCAAGTACTTCGTTTTACTTTGAGAAATGCCCTAATTTTATTTCATGTTTATTGTAACGTGCTTAAAACGAATTTATTACATAAACTGTGATATAAATTCACCATCGAGAATTTGAAAATGATACATTTTGGTTAAGTTTCGTGAAATATAAGTACATTTAGATCAAGTACGATATCATTTGTGTATGTATTTGTACCTGAATTTTTAATTAAAATCCGATATCCTTTTATCACTAACACAATCATTTAAATGTCTAAGTAACTAAAAATAACGCAGATAATTTCGATAAGCGATAAGGGCAACTCTTGAAGTATTTTTAAGAAATAGACATTTAATGTAGGCATTGTATTACCTACATTTAAGAAAATTGATTTTTAATTTATGAATTTATCGAATCTTTATTTTCTTTTTCCAACTACCGATATACTCACGCTAAACTTCTGCCTAATATACGTATAATAGTCTTTTATCGATTTATTATATATTTTGTATTTACGGTGACCGTAAACTACAACGAGCCCTATGTATTCAAAAGTATTCGTCAAGTTGCATTATTTAAAATATTTAAAAAGAAAATTCAATTTAAAACGTGTAGTTATGACAAATATTTTATTGAAAAATTAGTAATTATTGATTATTAACAGCAGTAAAACGTTCAAACCAGTTATTCAAGTATCTATAAAAATAAATTAGTTCAGTTATTACCAAAAAAAAAAAAATACTAGACGAATTAATTTCGGAGCGTCAGAGACCACGCATGTTTACAGTTGCAAGTAACGAAAAGAGCCTTCTTATAATTAATCACTTCTAGTTGTTAGAATATTGTTAAAGTCATGTAAAAAAATAAATAGTTTACTTATCCACAACTGCAGGTAGATAGATATATTAGGAATTAAATCATTTTACAGTAAATATTTTAACTGCCATTTAAATTATTTACATATAGATATGCATAGGCACCGATTTTTTAAAATATATTGTAGTATATCGTGCATTTCAATTGTTGAAGAATTAATTCTATCGGCAGCAACGTTCGTAGATAGTAATTTCATTTTCCTCGTTCAAGGAAAAATAAAAAACATTATTCTGCCCTCAGCTTTCCTCACTTAATTGCTTGTGAACCATAAACAAAGGGTTAATTACCTTACTCTTACACAATAACAATATTAAGGAATGTTAAGCTGTAGTTTGATTGCATTATGGTAGTTTCTTGCTGCTCCATAAAATAATTC
The DNA here is from genome assembly GCA_036326145.1 of Rhagophthalmus giganteus. Taxonomy (NCBI): domain Eukaryota; kingdom Metazoa; phylum Arthropoda; class Insecta; order Coleoptera; family Rhagophthalmidae; genus Rhagophthalmus; species Rhagophthalmus giganteus. The sequence goes on from JARFJA010000001.1 coordinate 56,304,406, forward strand.
TCCAGTAGAGATCATAAATGAATTATACGAATAAGCTTACAGTTGTTAAATATTTTTTTACTATAGCCATATAACCAGTTGATGAACTATATAGGTACAATATTTGATACAAAAGTCACATCAAATAATATTTATTATTTAGGATATTATCAAATAACGGTAAAAAGTTTATTTCTATAAAAAAATAACAATTACAAAAATGTAGGATTTAATTATGATTGGAAAGGGCATTTCACAATATTGTTAATTTAATAAAAGTAAAGTGGATATTGAAATCGGCGTAATTATCGATTTCGGATTATATTTTACCACCGGAATTGAGGTTTTTTTGCAAATTTGAAAAACAATTTCATGCAACTGCAATGGCGACTTTTAAAAAGTAGATATCGATTATCGCAATAACCACTGAAAATCAAGGAATGTAATCGTTATAACTGTTATTAGCATTTTTAATTAAGATTTTTAATTTATAAAATCTGTAAAATTGTTGGCGAGTGTAATATGATTTTAATTGGCCATGGAATTTTCCACTCCGCATTTATTGTGGCATCGCTAAAATTAAAATGTAAGTAGTAACAACGTAGATATGTACACTTGCCACAGAAAAAATCGGGACAGTTGAAGGATAGAATTTTAAAAATGTTTGGTTATGAATTGGGTTTTAGGTGAAATGCTTGTATTTTTAAAAGGGATTATTGTAAGCCATAAATCATCATTGTTACCTACAAAGTGGACAACTCTTTGTCAACAAAATACTTTAGAAGCAAGTGGTGGGCAGGTTTAGTTTGTGCTTTCTGTAAATTTAAAAATTAATAAAAAATTAAATTAAAATTAATAATTTTAATTTAAATAATGATCGACGTAATATATCGATCGCGTTTTGCCAAAAGGACGTAACTCACGCTTTTTGTGAAAATAAGCTATTCTGACTATCTTACGCATTTAAAGCAAAGACATCGTCTGATAAAATCTAGTAACAATATTTCGATTTTTTTCACCGGAAAAAATCGATTTATATTTCCGCGAAACGTATCTTGTTATAGCTACGCGGCGACATAACATATACTCTATTGTAAAATTTACTTTTTGTGGGTTACGCCCTTTTGGAAAATCTGCGTCGATATGACCCATAACATGTAGATTTATATTAAAAAAATGGTTATTTACACACACAAAATTAATACAGCTTGAAAAATATTTCGTCTTGTTAATAGTGCTTCCTCAATTAAACTTAATAAATCACATTTTTGATTTTTTGCTTTGACTTTTCTTTAACAAGCCATAACTTTTCCAAATCGGACCTATACATTGCTACAGCTTTTTTGCTTAAAATTACTTAAGAAACGCGCCCCTAACGTTTGGCAACGTTTGTCCCTCCCGGGACACCTTGTATGTATCCTTAATTACTATATGTGTTATTTAACCTACGAACCTTATATCCAAGAACAAGAAACGATAAATAAAATAATTATGTAAGTAGGCATGTAATCATTCTTTGTGTGAATAGTAAAGTAATAAAGATACAATTCTTTGGCCGAATTAATATATTATATATTCATTAATTGTTTCCATCGTTTATATATTTGTAGCAATAAAGATAGCCCCAACCAGAGTCGAAATATATGGTATTAGTTGTTCCAAGTTTTTATATTGGCTTATTACCACAATTTTTAAAAGAAGTATGTAAAGTACGCATTCAGTCACTAGTTTTAATTTTAAGGCGATCCCCTACCTTTCAGTAAGTCCGTAAACTTCAATGGAAATCAAGATTTCGCACTTTTTATGTTTAAAAAAAATTTTTTTTAATGATATTTGGTATCGAAATCATCAGAACAAAAAAGGAAATTATCCCACAGCGACGAAATTATCGTAAGACGTCAAAATTATATCAAAAATATTAAATTTAATAATAAAACAGGGTTACAAACACAACAATGAATTAAATCTACAGGTTCTAGACGAGAACGGTATAATGGAGTATCGACAGATATACTGGAGACATCTTTCACGGGAAACAAATATTTTGAAATGTATTTTTAGACTTCATCAGTAATTATAATTGTAGAGGAAGGAAATCAATATATAATTCAATACATTGACATTATTGTAGAAAAATATTTAAAAAGCATCAAAATATCAAGGATATAATAAATAATAATATTATCGAAATCATAGTTGTTTTCACAACGATCACATTCTAAATTAACTTTAGTAAAGAAATGCCAAAAATCATAATTCGCAACTTTGTTGGGTGAAGTTTGCCTGTTACGTTCTCGTCTAACAATAAGTAGAACCCGTAAATTCAATACATTGTTCTCTTTGTAACCTTTTTTTATTCTTTTACTACGGATTAGTAAATCTCATATATTTGATATAATTTTGACGTCTTACGATAATTTCGTCGATTTGGGATGATTTCTTTTTTTGTGCTGCTGATTTTGGTACCAAACATCATATAAAAATTTTTTTCTAAAACATAAAAAAGAGCGAAATGTGGATTTTCATTTGATTTACATTGAAGTTTGTCAGCTTACTGGAAGGTAGGGCTCGTCTTAAAATGCAAAAGGCTATTTCAACCTTTCCGATACCTAACATCTTTAGAACCTCATCTATGTAGGTAACAATGCTTTTATGGCTTAATCCTTATGTACTTGCAAACAGTTTATTTAAAACCCGATTCACAACAAAACATTTTTAAAATTCTGTCCTACTGTCTCGATTTTTTCTGTGACGAGCGTACATGCATTAATATCCTAAGAATTTCATAACAAAAGTTATTTGCCAAGCTTTATTAACAAACTTCGAACGGAACTTTGAGATTCTGTACCTACATATACTTACAATAAATTCAGTGTTCTAAAAATAACGTGATTTTTTGCAGAATACGTTTTGTATATTGCAGTAGGTAAATACAGCATATTTTCATAAACGTTGACAATCTCGAGCTTTCAACATTCTATGGCCGTTTATGGTCTGTAAAATTTATGATCAAATTATCGAATACTTTTAACTTACTTTACTTATATTTGAATTTATAAAAGTTACCGAATTTTCGTCTAAGACATATGTAATTTATAATAGAATTATTTAATCATTTATTATAAAGATTAATTTGCACCTAAATTCCAAATAGGATATAATCATAAAAGGACGTATCGGGCGAGTTGAAAACTTCAAAAACTATCTACCATCTAATTTAAAATAAAATACAATTTTAAAATACCTAACTAGGTACATATATCAAATAAATATATGAAAATAACATTAGGATCACAAGTAAAAAGAATCGAAAAATTAGTGATTTGAATTAGCGATAAGCCGATTCCCTATTTCATAGTCGATTTTTTAACTTTTAAGGGTCGGCTTATACGCCGTTATATATACGGTATTGAAAGTCTCATTCTGAAAATAAGTTTTGTTGATAAATATTTTACGTGCCTATTACTTGTAGGTATGTGGTGTTTTTCAAATATTATAAATTGTAAGCGCATATTTTGAAATAGTGTTGTTAATTCCTTTAATATTTACGTCGGTGATGACGTAACAGTCCTGTTATAGCGAATACACCATATCAAAGACACATCGTCGCAGAAGGTTTCATGATAATTGCACGAATAAAGTTGCTCGAAAAGCAATTTCTCGAACCGTGTAGATATAGTAGTGAACGTTTTATTCACAACTCGGGAGCGTAAATTACTCTCTATTTGAAAGGTAAAGAATAAAAATTGGTAAGTCAATGTGTTTTAAGACAATTTCTCATGTTAAAGTAATAACTAAATTTCTTTTTTTTGATCAATTTTATCTATAGTAACTTACACTGCAACGTTGCACAGCACCGTAAGGTGAGCGCACTGCCCAGGTAGCTTTTCAGCCGGAGACAGGGGTGGGTGGTTTGTAAACGCTAGAACAGAAACGCGTTCGAACCTTCGGAAGTTATTGATTTATTTACACACAATATGTAAACAAGAACAATATTTAAAATGAACGGTGATTCTGGCTTCTTTCGGAGGATACTTTATGCGACGCGTCCTTCGGACGCACCGTGTGTATCTCGTTGGAGCGTACGGGTAGTTAACGCTGTCGGTGTCGGAGGGGGGTTCCTTTTAGTCCCCCTAGCTGGCGTTCGGATCGTACGGTTGATGGCGGCTCTCGGTGTAGGCGGTTCTCGGTGTCGGAGGGGGGTTCCTTTTAGTCCCCCTAGCTGGCGTTCGGATCGTACGGTTGATGGCGGCTCTCGGTGTAGGCGGTTCTCGGTGTCGGAGGGGGTTCCTTTTAGTCCCCCTAGCTGGCGTTCGGATCGTACGGTTGATGGCGGCTCTCGGTGTAGGCGGTTCTCGGTGTCGGAGGGGGTTCCTTTTAGTCCCCCTAGCTGGCGTTCGGATCTTACGGTTGATGGCGGCTCTCGGTGTAGGCGGTTCTCGGTGTCGGAGGGGGTTCCTTTTAGTCCCCCTAGCTGGCGTTCGGATCGTACCGATTATCGATGATATCGGTTGCGGTGGCTCTGCGGGGATGGCTTAGCGTCGGCTGTCGGATAACCCACACAGCTTCCGCTAGGGCCAGGGAAGAGCACGGTGGCGGCTATCTAAGAGACAGGTGTCGGATAACCCTTACAACTGCTTCTCGGATGAACCTCCACTCGAGTCTCGGCGGACGGATTTTTAGAGTCGGCTGTCGGATAACCCACACAGCTTCTTCTAGGGCAAGGGAACGGCGGATGCTATCTAAGAGTCGGCTGTCGGATAACCCACACAACCTTCTCTCGGACGAGCTTCCACTCAAGTGGGGGCGAACGGATGCTATCTAAGAGTCAGCTGTCGGATAACCCACACAACCTTCTCTCGGACGAGCTTCCACTCAAGTGACCGAGTCGACGTGCGCGGCCGCTTATATAGTCCCCGGACACCTCCCTCCACTCCGGGGCGCTCGTATCGGGTCGCGTCGGCGGTGTTCGGAAGTCGGCCCTGCCCACCGGCGTTTAACGGGCGTCAGGACGGCGCGAATTTTGAGCGCGGTTGGCGTCCTGCCCGTTGAAACGTTACAACACCTCTACATCTCATCTGCACTAGTCTAAACATACCTCATCTACGCTATCCTAAACTTATTGACTTACTTGACTGCGTTAAACAATAGCGAAACGCTGCACCGCTACCCCCTTTCATTTCCCCCTTTCGCCCATTTTTGAAAATTGGCGTGTTTGTCGAAACAAACGTTTCCAGAAGTATGAATAAAACGTTCACTACTATATTATCTACATGATTCGAGAAATTTTCTATTCTAGCAATTGTCTGCACACCATCGCAGACACGGTTGTAGATATATGTAGATTCTGTACAAACAGTGAAGACTTACGGATCTTGGCATAAAATAAAAATCAGGAAGTAAAACGTGTGCAATTTGTGTATCGATCGGGAAATATTGAAAAGTTTATTTTGCACTTTAAAGAGGTATTCGGTGTTATAGAAAGCAAAAATTTTCTGCTTACATCAAAGCCGATGAAATCAAACATATTATCTCTACTTTTATAAAAAAGTTTTAAAAATTTGATTTTAACGAAAATCAATATAGCTCAAACGATAGCAATTGTTAACGCTGTTTACCTAATTTATAGTTTATTTCTACTTTTAAATTTTTACAAAAACTTTAATATAAATAGGTGGATACTTATTACTTATTACTTTTATATTTAATTCTAAAAAAAAACATGCTTACTACACAAAATATTTTGTAACAATGCAAAATTTATGCTGCATCGCCTAAAATTAAGGTTAATTCAGAATATAATTTGTTGTTGTATAGGAATAGGTACATTCATATTCATAAGTGTAGAAACTACCATTTTACATATTATGTATAGCGGAAATTATTAAATTAATGCCTTCGAAAATCTTTAATAAAATCCAGTCTTGTCCGGATAGAGCAATTTGATGAAAATTTTGCATATCAAATCATCTAGAGTAATTAACAATAGTTCCTAACCTGATTAGCATCGTTGAGGATAAAGAGGGATGATAGTTTTTGCGGTAAACATTTAGCACCCTCAACTACGTATAGTCCGGCTTTGTATTCTGCATCACCCGTCCTATAACAGAGACGTATTTAATTTGCTTTATGCTCATTGAGTATTTATGCGAATTGACATAAAGTTAGTTTAACGATCTTTACATAATAATTTACACTTAACTTTAAGAATGCGATTTTAACAAAAGGACGAGTATAGAGTTGTTTAATGGAGATATAAATTCTAAGATCGAGCGATAAAATCGGAAATTAATTTTTGTTGTTCGGTTTAACTTACATAGACTCCAGTAGAAATGTTAAACTTTAACCGCACAAAATTCAAATATGCCAGCGTTAGCAAAGACAAACAAAACTGTTCCTGCAACTTTGCTTTAACTGTGATTAAAACTAAATCAGGTTGGATGAAACGAGAACTTTGGGTGGTGTAAAAGCGAAAGTCGGAAGCCAAACTGCGGGGTGTAATTTAGGCAAAATTGAATTCTAACCTGAGAAAAATGAAACGCCGATTAATTTTTAACAATTAAAGCGAGACGTGTAAATGTAAATATATTAAAAATATCACGTCCATCGTAGGTTCCTAGATAAGGAGCAAAAATTTTGTCGTTCCTAATTAAAATTTAAAATGTCAAATAGTAACAAATTGTTAAAGTTGCAATGCTCATTTCAAACGCTATCAAAATCTTAAGTGCCGTATAAATAACTGTTAGATAAGAGTACGACGTCTAATATAACGTTTTGTACACAAAAACTTTAAAATAGGCTGTAAAAAATTCAATTTACAAAATGTCAGCTAGGGAGGGAAATGCTGTTTATCTGGTTTATAAGTCAATTTTGTAGAAGCCGTAATGTCAGAATATTTTTTATATTGAATGCAACAACGTAATAATTTTAAAGTATAGATATTTTATTGTTATCATATTATTTATATGGTGGATATCATTATTATATCACATTTTTATCCGATGATAATTTCTAGTATGGTACTGTGTATAATCATTACGAATATTTTACTTACCTGGTTATATTTTATTTTAAAGGGAAAAAATAAAAAGTTATTTTAAATTATCTTCCAATAAGAATTTTATAATAAGCTCTTTATAAATTTTTAAATCATATAGGTGGTACTAATTGTTTTAAGGTATTAGTAGGTAAATATATTTGTTCTTATTTATCTCCAATATTTTAATCTAAATACAATTAAGTCTAGGTAATTACAAAATTTTGTACAAATTTTTGTTTTTGTATTACAAACTTAAAACTGATTTCGGAGGCGCCGCTTTTGCTAAATAGTGAAATGATAAACAAATCCGGCTCTGCGTCGAGTCGTGATCCTGAGAGTATTGATCCTGCAGCAACACTCGCAGTTCCGCCCGCTGTCCTGCTGGCGGCTTCTGCTATTCCACTTCTGCTGCATGCTCTGCAGGATAATGGAGATATTGTACCCCGACAACATCTAAACAATTAAGTTGTTTTTCAAGCGTCTTTTTACGCGTTCTTAAATTTATTATTATTTAGAAATGCCGCATTCGACGCAGTCATCCCCTTCGAAATATGTATAAGCAGTAAACTTTCGAGCATAGTCCCAGTTTGGGATTCTATATATTTCTTGTCGTAATTTGAATACGTAAGCCCCGCTTCTAGATCTGCATGCGGGAAAACAACACACGTGGAATTAAATTAAGCTCGCTTCGGCTGTGAAGGCCAAATCTCAGATTTATTTGCATCTACTTTTGCGAACCAAATAAACAAAACTGAATAAAACAAGAGCTGCGTCATATTTTTTGAACAAAACATTTCAAGTAAAATTTTTATGAAAATAATTTCATTACTAATGCTAATGCTAAGTTGTACACGTACTACCTGGGTATTAAGAAAATAGAAGGTGATGTTATTATAATAGTTAATGAAACAAGGGAAACTTGAAGGATTTTATGGGCATCCTGCTGATCGTGCCATATAAAAAAAGACCTGTCGATCGTTCTCGGCGCCGGCGCCGCCCATATGCACCATTAGCAGTATTTTTTAAGCGGAACAAATTATTTTTAAAGTGTGCCTTTTGACGGTCACTAAATAATATTTGCGTGCCGGTAGATTTAGTTCGAATTTAAATCTAATCAAACGAGTGTTCTGGAACTCGAGAATGATCGACAGGTCCGTTTTTCATGTGACACGATCTTTAAATAATAGTTAAAAAGTATATTTTTAATTATTACATAATTATGTTTGTCATATCGAACACCATTACCTGCGATACTTTGTACATTGAATCGAATTTTCAGTTGTTGGTGTCTTTGTGAGTCCATCACATCTTGAGAACAAGATATCGATGTCGTGTTCGATCAATTCCTCGAAACTATTTTTTGTTTAAATGTCTATTGAACTTTCTAATTTAAATTTTTCGCTCTAATAATTTAATTGTAGACTGCGTTTCTTTTTACTATAGAACAAAACGAATAGATCCTGCTCTATAAGTAATTGATAGAGTAACTCGTAAGCCATTTGTTTTCTCTACATCAACTTAGATCAAAACCGCGTTCTCGGTGAGTTTCTTATAATTAGAGATCAATTGATGACTTAGGTAGATAAAAAATCTTTGTCAGAAAATACGTCATAGACGTTAGAATACCTTCCTCTATTTCAGCGTGAATGTTGTTTAGTGTTTGTGTTTTTCGTCATTTTATTTTTCTCTCGGAAACTTGCGAAATAATAAGTAATTTGATAATTTTAGTAGAAAAAACGTTTTTAAATTGTCTGAAAAATTTCGATCCGGTATAATATTGTGCATCCTTCAAAACTATAACATATCTAATTGTTTATTATCAAAAGCACAATATTTTCTTCTATATATGTGTCTATAGTTATTCGTAGAATTTTCTCTATCGATTATGATTGAAGTATTTTATTAATTAATAAGTACCCAAGCGACTTTAGCGATTGGACAGACGGTACGATACTTGAATTACCATAATACCATTTGAAGCTAATGCGGTATTTTCCACGCGTTTATAGATAGCAGACGTAAAACCAACTTCTCGAAAAAACTCGATCTCATAATGTTATTAAGTGCAAAAAACTGGCGGCGTTGGTGTTAAAAAGATAAAAAGCGAAGTGCAATTCGAATGGAGACACTTTTTATTATTTTCTTTCTCAAATTACATAATTTACAAATAACGTAAAAGGTCGTGTACTTATGTAGGTGCCTATCTAAATTTTTAAACTAACACGCATTAGACGAATAGGAAAGCTTTTACACTAATTTTTGTTACCTAATTTACTATGAAAATTGAATGTAATACTACATTTATCTCGATTTGAATTTAAGTTGCAGTTGATCGTGCTAACTGCAAACAGCATTCGTTGAATCCGTTCCTCTATAGATTATTGTCTAAAAATACCTATAAAAGGCAAGTGTTTACAATTAGAGGAGCGCATGAATTCTTTTTTATGAGCAAATAATGAATTGCAATAAAAGCATAAATAACAAACTAAAAAATGATTTGATTTAGAAGATAATTAATAACTAAATAGGTAATTTATTCAAAATGCCTTTTTATCAAATTCAGATTTGTATACTTACCTTTTTTTTCCTAAAGAAAAAAATATATATGTATTTTAGCACTTTTATAAATATTTCCAAAGCGTTTTTTATTTTAATAATTAATCTGTTTATGTCGCTAATCGCAAGAAGTTATTGAGCGCATTCAGTCGGGATAACGCTGGCTTTCACGGTTCAATTTGAACCGGTTCTCGCTTTTATTTATTTTTTTTATAGTTGACGTATGGCAAAAGTTGTGCCATGTGTTTATCACAATAGCTTTAAGGTCCTTCAGCCGTAGACAGCTACTATAACGTAGCACTTATTTTCCGCTGTTTTAACGATGAGCTCGGCTGAATGCGCCCAATATTAAAATGTATCCGATTTTATCAATACATATTTCCTAAACCTTAGATATTCAGCTCGAGTACGTATCCCATAATGTTAAAATAACGATAACATTATAGCAAAAGTAGACGTTACATGCATTTATTCTTACAATTTATTTTTGCTATGACGTTCTTGTTATTTTAACATTGTGGGATACATACTCGGGCTGATTACCTAGCGATAGGTATCGGATTTATAGTTATATTTTTAAGTTGTTTTCGCTACTTTAGTAGTTCTAATGTTTGATATTATCACAAGAAACGCCAAGTGAAAGTTATTGCGAAGTAAGTTTATAGAATATCGCTCAAGTTTATCGCCGAACTATATGTTCTGTAAAGCCGACTTTAATTTTTTGAACTACACGGTCACATATATGTATTTAGCTTTTTAAAAAATAATTTAATACTTCTATTTATTTCTTAGATATAACCGTAAATGGTTAATATTCCCAATTCGATGTGAATTTATCCATCATCTGAAAGTACAGAGACGTGTTCTGCAAAACCGTTAATTAATAGAGTATTTTACCGCAAAGCTTTAGAAATTTCTAAAGATTATTCTGTAAAGTATTCATTTCTTTTAAAAATAATGCTCCTACATGAATATTATATATTTTATTATGTAGGAAGTGGTCTTACAAAAGTGAGAAAAGTCTTGAAGTGAATTAATGTGCTACTTATCTTGTTATGAAGTTTGCTATTTATCAGTCAATACAGGAAAACTAGTTTTATGCATTCGTAGGTTTATTTGCATATTTATATGACTATTCTAATTGTGTATCGGTGTATTTGGTGTAAGCAGGTAGTTATTTTGGCAGTTTTCAATAATTTATTATGTTTGCTATTTAAATAGATGGATTTTTTTAGATTTAGATGGTTAATACAATTATTATAATAATAATACTTCGGATATTGTTGTCTCTTTCGCAAAGTACGAGCTGAACGTATACAACTATATAGAAAAACATCCTTTATAGTAATCATGACTTCGGTAAATGTTATCAATATTTTTTTAAAGATCGTTTTCATATACGAGCAATAACCTTGTTCGTGTGCATTTTTTGTTTGTATTTTCAAGTTCAAGTGATCCCAAACCTCTCTCTGTCTCTCTCTGATAAGTTATTAGCCTACAGACCAAACAACAGGGACAAACGAGTTTTTTTTGTTTTAATTGAACATTCTTCAGTGATAAAAGGCTGCTTCGGTATTTCTGATTTTTCATCTGTCCCATTAGGATTTATTTTTACCATCCGTATTTTCTTTAAAAAAAATAAACAGTTCTATCCCACTTTAAACATCAATAACAAATCATTCTAAATAAGGAACAGTGGAATTGTTTAATTTTGTATCGTTAATTTTCACGGTTTTACCGGATTTTCACTTTGAATAGAATAATTACATAGGTACATATTTATTTTCAACTTTGCATAATAAATATTATATTCATTTTTTAATTTATTACTAAATTTATTTACCCTTTATTATTCAACATTTTTATTCAATCAAAATTTGTGTCTATCTTTGTATAGTATATTGTTATCAATCGATTATTGTTATTAAAAACCCAGAATTCCGATGTGATCACATTAAGCGGCGTGCACTGTATGTGTTTTCTTTTGATTGTCTATAAGTATACTAATACATCTTTTTTTTTTAATTATTGATGCAGTGTAGTAATACTTGTTTAACGATAAGATTGTATACATTATTAAATTATAAACTGTCTGTGAAACACCATGTATTATTTAAAGAAAATTAATTGTTTAGATAATACTTAAACTTTGAGTTATGACGATAAAAATGGCTATTATAGAGCTGAAAAAGTGGACAGGGGTTATATTCTGAACTACACCTACCCTATATTGTAGTTAATATTTTAGTTGCTTTATCAATTCTTTAATAAAAGTGATTCCACATAAATTTTAGACTATTATAGGTATTACGTAGATATCGTATTTATTGTAATTTTAATTTTAATTTTAATTGATAGTGTGATATTTGTAACAGTTCCGTGTGTATCTAAATATACATTTTTCTTGATGTTGTACTTTTTCAAAATAGGTACACCGATAAACCTTGTTGAATTTTCCACTTATATAAGACCATCTTATGACCACTTCGTATCTTAAAATTATGTCTGTGTTTTAAATTGTTTAATAGTCACATATTTTACTGTAGATAATGTGACACGTATAATAATAATACTACTAAAGTAATTATCTAATAATAATTACGAGTTAGGTGTAGATACTTATTTTATTAAACGAACCTATTTGATTTTTCTACACAATCACCGAATAATATAATAACGTCATATCGATGTAATTCATTAAATTTTTTGTACCTATAGTATAAGTGCAAAATCTTTCTTTTTATTCCATCGATAGAATTTTTAATATTTTTATGTAGATAATTGATTTTACGTACATTTATTTTGAGCTAGTTCTGCTAGTCCGTATCGTTAGAAAATAAGTAAGTTTGCTAAGTAAATTCAAGAACGAAACAAACTATTTTAAGTAATAGAAAATTTTAGTAGTAAATGTTGAATTGGTTTATACACAACTTTACTAACGTTAAGTATTGAACATGAACGAACAAACTATCCTAACAACTTGTACCTAACTAAATAAGTTTAAATCGAGAACTACCACGCAGAGATGCAGTTATTGTGTTATATACTTACAAAAGTAATTCGCAATTATTTATTAATACAGAAGTGCTAAATATAACGTAAATAATAGCAATAGGATTAATAATACCTACAGTAATATTATAAACTGTATAGAATATTTATTTCTAGTTAAATAAGTAGGTTTAACTAAACATTCAAATCGTAATTGATAATTGAATTGATAATTTTGAGGAAGGGACGCATCAAGAAAACACGAACTGTGACATTAAGATATACATGCAGATAAGAGTGGTTATTTAAACAGAGCAAATGAAAAAAACAAATAATGCGCAATTATTTTATCAAGGCATCTGAACGTTTACTTGTAAAAGAATATAAAATATTAATTTCGTTTTAAGGGAAGCAAAGTACTTAATCATTAAATAATATTTAAAATTTTATACCTACTGTACCTATGACCAAATTAAATGCAGCTAAATTCGATGCAACTGTACAAAAATAATTTTAAGTATAGTAAACTTGCTTTTAATTCAACATTTATGTGCCTAAAGATCTGTCGGAATAGCGAAAATTCTGAATTACCCAAAATATATCGACACTTAATTAAGGGCAGTTTAATAAATAAGTTAATACACGATGTCGTATTTTTTCAAATTTAAAGATACCTGCATATATTTTAAAGCTGTTTGTTTCTTTCTTTTAAAAATGTGTTACTGCCCGAGCTTATTAATTAAAAAAAATTCTGAATATCTAGGTAATACCTATTACAGAAAACCCATCAAACGAATAAATTTTAAACAATGTTTATTATAGTAAAAAACTTGCAAGAAAATAAAATTGGCTTTGGTGTGATTTTTTATAAATCTGATTAGTATTAACAATCACAAGCGTCCATGATTGCAGCCAGGTTCGAACCTGCAGTGGCGAGTGCGTTAGAAGATCAGTCGAGAGGCTGATTCTCTAGGCCACACCCTAGTGATCCCTAATGGGACATATAAAAATACGTTTGCAATAGTAACTGTATTTTTATTAAACTAGTTTGAATTATGCAATGTAGGTATCTAACTAATAAAGTGTTTTCCCAATTATTAATTTTTCTCCATTAAATTAAAAAAAAATTGTTAAATCTTACCTAACGAATAAAAAAAAGACAGAAAAATTCTCAAATAATTACATAATACCTATGCAATACTAATATTAACTTAACCGAAAGAATCGCAACGTTTAGAGTATGAAATACAATCGTCAGATAGACGGGCAAATGCTAATTTTTTATTTGTGGAGTTTATTCGCTAATAAAAAGGTTGTAAATTTTTGCCGTACAAAAGAAATCTTTTGTGTGTTAAACCCTAACTTTATTTACGAAATGGAGGGTTTATAACACTACGGTTTTAATAAATAAAAACATTGGTTAAATACAACTCAACGATGAACTACTTTTAAGTTCCTTTTTATGAAAATGTATACCTACTAAATGAAAATTTTAACTAAATATCTCTGATTTTCAAAAACTACAATTTTGCAAGCTTTTTTCAATCCGATACTAAAAGGACACGTTGCGATTTAAGTTGTATTTAAATATATACAATAAACACGATCAATTTGTAACGTCGTAGGGAGATTTTAAATTTAAAACCGGATATGTGTACCTATGTGGGTAATTTAACTTTTATAAGTGTTATAATCATCGTAAGTTTGTTTTTAACGTGGAACGAAACAACGAAAAGGTATCCAAACATATTGTACCTACCTACCAGCCTAGATTTTGCTTACAAATTAGAAGAAAAATGTAAAAGTATCGTAAATTTATTATCGTCCGATAGAAATTAAATTACTTTCTACAATATTTCCGTTACAAACCGTGGCCACAGAAATTTATAAATGATGTAAAACAGTCACAAACATAAAACGGACAAATGATTGCAGAGGTAAAGTTCAATGTTGGATATATGACTTTCATTTCTCTGCGCTCTTATTTGACAATGCATGCCATGAAATGTGAGACCATTTGTCCGCCCTGGTTCAACTCCCACCTATGACACGAGAACTAAAGGTTAATGTTACACATTTTTCATCTCATAAGCTTATTTTAATTCAATTTTATGTAGGTTTTATTAAAAACGGGCATTTTGAATTCTGATGAGATACAATGCATATCGCCACTTATTTGACTTTTAAATTGTTTGTATAAACTGCTCTCACTTCGCAAACGTCATTTACATTTTAAATATATTTAGATAAACATGCATTTAGCATTGTTTTGCTTTGCTTTGCAACATTATCCGTTCATAAATTTTCTTTAAAAACGAGTTTTTAAATTATTAATTTCTCATCGCTTAACAAATTTTCTAATTTATTTATGTACCTAATATGGGTGAATTACACACAAAAATAATATTGTCATATATTGTTATAAACAAATTAATATTTTTTTATAGAAATGTTAACGATAAACGACAGATAAATGTTTTTGTCTTATCTTTTTTCATCCACCATTGTTATTTATAATTTTATTATAAAATGAATAAGTGGATGCTGTGTGCCTCCAGGTGTTGTCTTTTTTGAAAAATTTTTGAAAGTCAGTAACCACGTATCCCTTTTGTAATAAAATTATAAATCACAATTATAGCACAATTTTTGATAAATTTATTTAGAATAACTACATGCATACTTTTAACAAAAACAGTGACTGACTATTTTAAAAATAAAATACTACCTATGACATAAGTACTTAATTTTTAATTATCAAAATTTTGTTTTGATCTACGTCACTATTCAAGTTGTTTAAAAGCTTCAAAGTAATCTTTATACCGTCGTTAAGGTTATCACAGTAATTATGGACAATCGGTGGTGTATTATTCATCGATTCTTCTAAATTTTCTCTCGCGTAGGTATTTATTACACGAATGGTTCACAATTGTTTAACTACTTAAGTCTAATATTTCTACTTTTTATTGTTCCATAACAAATTTCAAATTATCCATATGCTAGTTGCAAATTTATTGTTTCCCAGTCAACGATAAAATTTCAATCTTGCCAAATCTACAGGTGTAACGATTTTACACGTTTTGTGTAAGTACCTGTCGATTTCTAAAATAAATATTACGGTCAGTACGATTTTTTGGTTATCTTCAGGTCTCGAGTAATAAAAGACCTAAGTACGAACTTTTTAGATAATTTTAATTTTCGATTAACCGTTGTGTTTAAATATTATTTATATTACTTTTAGGTGCGATTATTTAAAAATTAAAATTAATTTCGTACAACGAATGTTTTGCGTGCAAATACAAAATTTTCTTGCACGCCACCTGTAGAATATTATCATATGATGCGTGCCATCGATTTACCATCTCTGGGCCAGAACGTAGATTTCCTTATTTTGTTCATTACAAACTGATTATTTGCTCTTGTTTTCTTGAAAATGTATTCTTTATCGCTAAATTTCGGTAAAATTGCAGAAAATATTGTCGATTTAGCAGATGACGATCCGGAAATGAAGGTGCGTGTTGTCGGAGTGCTTGTGTCCCATTTTTCGGTAAACTAGACACGTTTCTGGCATGCCATGCTCTTCTAAATTTTTACCGATTTGGTTCTTAAGAGAGCCTACATTAATTATAGCAAACCGTTTGAATACTGTTTTATTACACCGAATTAATGTCTATTAAAAATCTTTAACAAGTAGGCAAGTTTAATTTACTATTGTTACATTGTTCATAGGAAATATAATTAAATTTCAAACTAAATTCTATTAAACTTTGCAGAGGCGTTGCATTTCAACTTTTTTATTTAAATTTAATTATCTTTAATTTATACAAAAGCGTTTTATTAAAATCTGGGATTTACGCCATAGTAAGTAAAAATAAAAATTCAACTAATCGATTATGTAATAATAAATTAATTTCGTAGTTTCAACAATAACAAAATTAATTAGTAATTGTGTAAACTTGATTTTATAGACAGCCCGTATATAAATACTCCATACCATAATCTCTATAGGATTATATGTATAAATATTGATATTAAAACCATTAGCGAATTTATTTAATCAACCTAAACTCGAAATTCATTCACTAGGTTGAACTATTCCATAAGTCCATTAATGTTCCAACATATGTAGGTACATAGGTACGTACCTACATTAAAATGTTTATAGGTATCCATATTTAATTAATTCAAATGTCTCTTCAATTAATTAACCCATTTCGTTTCTTTGTCGTATTTAAAAATGTATGAAGATAAATGTTGGCTTTTACCAATTTGATCCTGACGAGGCCTCCGGAGAATTAGAGCAAAACCAATCTCTGTAAAACGGCAGACCTGTTAGTATCGCATTAGAATTATGATAATTTTTTGATTATCGATGAATGTGAACTCCGGTCATTGGAGCGCAATCCTTTTTATTAGATTCCACACCGCTGATTTTCAAACTAAATATTAATTTTAACATTTTGATGTTGGTAATTACATGTTATAAATAATTTACTAGTTTTAATAATTAATCCCTTAATTTATTAATTTAAACTCCTTGGAGAAAATTGATAACTTACATACATATATTAACTTTATTTTCTTTATAATACTTATACGTATTATGGCGGTAGGTAAACGAAAATCCATAGTGAGCCTCGAACTTAAATTAACCTGAATATTAAGGTAAAAGAAAGCTCAATATCGAACTGTATAGAAAACGATTTTTTAAAGAGCCCGTTATCCATAGAGTCCATATTGTGTGGATAATATAAAATAGTTATATTTCAATAAGTACAATTGCTAACACGAATTATACTGCATGATAATAAATTGTACAATGTAGACATTGAGTGATGAGCAGCGAGTGTTGGAAACAGCTGTCCCTCTAGTAGACAGAACAGACGGATTCATGTTTTAGTAGGTGCACGCGAAATAAATAAAATCCAGTAAATTATATTTTAACTAAATAGAGAAAAAGTATTTAGGACGTAGCGAAGGAAAGTTTTCCGGAAATAACGTGTTACGGAATTTTTCATCAATTGAAATTATTAATTTTTTTAATTTTAATTTCGGTATAGAGGTACCTATCCGATATAAAATTTCGTTTTAGATGATTTTAAACCGTATTCGATGGCGTTGCTCGATAAATATTTAATTAACACGTTTCAACCAATAATGCCTTAATTAGGCATACGCCGGCCTCCTAATATTTAAATATTTAAGACGCTATATAGGTGTTTCAACACAAAAGCTTTCAGAGAGTTGCGAGGTACTGTAATTTCTAATACAATTATCTG
Source organism: Rhagophthalmus giganteus (assembly GCA_036326145.1). Classification (NCBI taxonomy): domain Eukaryota; kingdom Metazoa; phylum Arthropoda; class Insecta; order Coleoptera; family Rhagophthalmidae; genus Rhagophthalmus; species Rhagophthalmus giganteus. The sequence continues at coordinate 56,322,247 of JARFJA010000001.1, forward strand.
CTTATAACTTTCTTGGATAAAGTGATACATAAAAGAATAATATACGCATACGCCTGGCGAAGTATGTACACTTCGTCCAAACCTATATGCAACACGTCATCAATAAAAGGTTACTAGATGATGACGTTTTACACAGTGCTGTCACCTCGTACCTCGTATTTTGACAGTTCTAATAAATTGTAGTCTTTCTTTATGCCGTCTAATATGTGCGCAAGTAAATCATCTATAGAATATGTCACTTTTCAAACTTTAAACCGAATTATAAATAAACAATCTAGTAACTTTTTTTTGATGACGTGAATTGCATATAAGTTTGGATAGGCCATAGGTATAATTTACGTTGATTTTAATGATGTCCTTAAAAGTTACAGTTAAACTTAAAATACCAAATATTCATGATTAAGACTCTAGATTAATTTATATTCTAATATTAAGTATATTTCTATGTTTTCTAGATCTTATACGTAGAGATACCTATATTTTTTGTTCGAGGAAGTTTTGTTTTTGTAGACTGCTTGTAGGATTCTCTCTTGAGAAAATGACGCTTGCCTTTTACGTGCTTGCCGGTTTACAATTTCTTTAATGGAGAAATCTTCTCTTCTAGGTTGAAGTACAACAATTAATTTAATCGTTGATATATTTTTATAAATTATAAAATTCTCGTTTTAAAGTAACAAAATTGACATTTTACGATCGGCCTTAAATCAGTTTTTTAAACTTTATTAATCTATATTGTTAATCGAAAACAAAACGTTTCATAATAATTTTTTTCTCATATTTTTTCTATGTGGGTTATGGCAAATTCCATGTTTGACCTTTATAGAGAAGGGTTATGTGATGAACATCCTCGAATAAAAGACATTATTTGACGAAAACTAATTACTTTTATTTATTTATAAAGTAGGTATTCTAATTTATCGCGTTCTCGCAGCGCCCGGTTGAAATAAACGTAATTACAAATAATGAAGGAATTATTAAACATTTTTGTGCGGTAACTGTACTCGATGGATGTTGTCTAAGAACCCTATCTAAACAAAATCTGAAATTTTAGTTGTAATAAAATTTTATGGCTATTTAAACTTAGTGTTTCGTTTTCGATACTTTGGTATAATATGTAAACTAAAAATTCAGGATAAAGGCAGTAATAACTTCAATAATTTCATTTATACGGACTTTTTGTACAATTCTAGAATACAACATGAACTTACGTATATTTAACGTTTACTACACGAATAAACACCGTTTTGTACCACCTGTAACGTCTTCTATTCCCCATTTCTTTTTAAAACTTTCAAAAATGTTTTGTAGTGTAGTACTTTACTATTCCACCATGTTTTCCAATTCTTAATATAGTTCAAATTGTGTCTTAAATTTTTTAAAATATTTTTGTGAGTTTTTGAGACGAATATTCGACGAATAACGAAGGGTAGCTTTTGGCTTAAAGAGTGTTATACCTCGAACACACGAAAATATGCCGAGTTTCGTTCAAATCTGAATTTTCCAATTGCTCGTGTCCCTTTATAAGTGGAATGGCAGTTTTTTTATGACGTGGTACGACAGACAAAAGAAAAAAGAGGACGTTGCAGGTGGTGCAAAAAGGTGTTTGTTTGTATGCACACATGCCAAAATATCGAAAACGAAAAATTAATATTATTATTAATTTTTTGTAGGTAAGATTGTTCACTTGTAACTAAAAGTAAAATATGCAGGCTAAGCGATTTAAATAATGCCACGCGTTTTTCTCGCACTCGGTTAGAGATAAGTAAAAGTTTAAATAGGGAAAAAGTTTAAGTTATTTTGTTTTAAATTGGATGGGGTATTTCTGTGATTCCCAATTGATAGTTCGTAAAAAAATAAAGAAGTTTTACTTATAGTTATTTTTCGGAATAATCATTCGTTTCGAAGATATGAACTAAAACAAAAATTTAATTTTGGAAGTAAGAATCAAAATTACCACCATTTTGCTCCAAACAACATTAATCGACATAATTGTCATTATTGGAATGACGTTAACCCACTTTGGATGTGTAAGTACTTTAGATCAGCAACATCGATGGAGCCTTAATGTTTGGGCTGGAATGGAGCCCTCCTGTCATATGGTGGCACATTTACAAACGTTAGGTTTTTGAGTTTTGGTTCACAATTTGTGACAGAGTTGGAATACGGCTTCAATTGAATGGCGCACTCATTTCGGAATAGTTGTAAGGAACAATTAAACTCCCATGTTTCCCGACAAATGGATTGGTGGTGGAGTTTCCGCGTCTTTTCGTGCAAGGTCATTTATGGATTTTTACCTCTGGGTAAAGTGAAAGAGCTCACACACTTTGAACGGCCTACTGCTCGTGAGAACACGAAGAATAGAATCAAATCAGTTTTTGAAAACATTAAAGAGGAACATTAATTGGAAGTAGTACTTATTAATTTTTTTACGAGATGTCGATTGGGCATCACGGAAATGCCTCGTGCAATTTAAAAAAAGGTAGCTAAGATCTATAGCTCCAAAATAAGTGAGTTTGAAGGTCATTTATAATAATAAATCAATAAGTCATTTAATATAATAAGTCATTTTTACGTAGGTATCTCGAACCGTTTCCGAGAAAAACGCGTGGCATTTGTTTATATGACTCGCCCTGTACAAACTCAATTTTAAAAATATGCTTGGTCATGAATGGGTTAATGGTATTTTCTTAATATTAAGTGATTTATTGTTTCTAAAATATTTGCATAATTGCAGGATGATCATGAAAATTTGTTTAGGTTAATTATTTTAATCAATTTATTTTTATTTATTTTTTAATCAAATTATTATCATTTTGCATTTGTAATTATGTTAGTGAATGCGTTATAATAAAAATTCCATTAAACTATTTATGATTATAACCGAGTAATTCGTGGTTTCGTTGAATTTTATTTGTGGAGTCACATATAAAATTTTTAAATTTGCCCGAATCATTTTCTAAAATATCGTTTACCTTTGCGTATATCTACTTTTTCGTGTAATTAACCCCAAAAATAAAAATCGAACTTTGTTTCTGGTTGTGAGACGAGCATTTATATGGTGTATGTATGGTAAACTATTATTTACATATTCTATTTGAATGAGTGCAAACGAAATAAAAGAAAAAACTCAACGTAAACGACAGTTAGAGAAACCCTCCACTGTGTCGGCATTTCATCGGCTGTCGTTCGCTTTCCACTCGTACGAAGTAACACAAGCGACAAACGTGCAGGTAACATAACACTTATATCTCTTTCGTTCTAATACCTTTTATTCCTACTTCTCTTTGTTTTACTCGTTGCAGTACCTATATGTAAATAATAGTTTACCATACCTGTATAGATTTTATAAAGAATACCTACAACGCGTATATGTATGGATGCTACAAAGAACGTTTCTGTGGGGTAAATCGTATATTTACTGGTTATATAACTTATAAAGTCATCTAATAAAAAATGGGGTGGGGGGGTCTATATTAACCGTAGATAAAGGTTTCTCAACTTCACACTATAGTGGAAGGCATAATGAACATTATTAAAGTTTACGAAATCGGACCATTAATAACGTCTGAAATCGTTATGCAAGGTGGCGGCTGCCTTGTGCGTCCCTCGCTCGACGCTTGCGAATAAATTTACGCTCTTGTTCGTCTAAATTATGTAAACAAAAAAGAACATAGAGGCAATACCATATAACGGCTTTTCGAATTTAATATAGTTTATGCATGAAATCATATTTATGTAAATATTTTTCATACTGCTTACAAATTTTAGAATAATAAATATCAAAACGACTGAAAATAAAATGAAAATATGTAGATATTAATAAATCGTAATAATTTATTGTTCGGCGTGTTTGTTGATACAAAATTAGATACCAATATGACATCATATACTATTAGAAGCATTTTTCATTAAATTACTCACTTTAAATTAGATAATGTTTGCTAAGGACTTAATTGAAGTGATCTAAAAAAATATGCTCTTTTAAAGGTGCGTTATCTTAAATTATAGAAGAAAAAAACAACAAAATATTTACTAATGTACCTAAGTACTAAATTATCAGTTTACAACATTATATGTGTTTTTCGATGTCTGGGTGCCCATCAAACGGTATTATTTCTTGTTATTTCACTGATCTCTTTTTTTAATTTCTTTGTTAACCCCAATCGGTTAGTATTTTTTAGGTCTTCTTTGTTTCGTTCTTTCTTCTCGTTTTCACTGTAAGACCTATTTCGATATTCTTGTTTCTGTCATTCTTCGTACATGACGGAACTGTACCAGTTTCATTTGTCTTTGATCTCTATTATTCATCATCATATTCCATCTTTCATCTTAGGAACTAAGAGACACCAATGGATATATCTTAGACAAGTATCTAGACTTAAGAAACTCAAATTAAAATTACCAGTAACAATAAATTATATTAAATTTAATAAATATATACACCGTGTCCAAGATAAGAATGCACAGCATGGGGATCTTGAAAACGGTAGAAGATACAGGGTGGCTTAAATTAGAAAAAAGTTGCGCTATTTAGAGTATGTTCACATGCTGGTCGCAAAAGTTCATTATTGTTTATCGTTTTCAAAATTCTCAAAAAAATGTGATTTTGTGAATTTTCGTTTCTTTTCATTTTTTTATTTATTTTAAATGATATTAAAAAACTACCGGCACTTTCTCATTGCCACCTTTTAAGCTCTACAAAATGGCGTGTTCAAATTTTTAATCCGACGTTTCGTATCCGAGAACCCATCATCAACTTTATTTTTTTATATGGCCACAAACAAAGAGACACCCTGTATTCGGTAGCATTATTCATTACAAATTCAACGATGTATCACACATTATGGTTTTGAAGCCAAAAAAGGGGAAAAACAATAACCAACAATGATAACCAACAATGGCATTTTCAACCGGCGTAACAAACATTATTGGGCAACAGACAATCTTCATTTAATAAAAGAAACAAGGCATCAACATCGATTTGGATTTAATCTGTGGGTAGGCATTTTGGGTGGCAGAATGATAGGACCTTTTATTTATTACAACAATTTAAATTCCGAACGATATCTCGACCTACTGCAGACTGATTTGGAGAATGCCTTGGATGAATTACCATTACTTATAGTTAACAACTGCTGGTTTCAGCAAGATGGTGCCCCAGCGCATAATTCAAGAACTGTGCGGGAATATTTGTCCCAGAGGTTTCCTGAAAAATGCATTGGAACTCACAGTGAAGTAGCCTGGCCAGCCCGATCACCTGACTTAACTCCGTTGGATTTTTTCCTGTGGGGTTATTTAAAAAACCAAGTGTATGATGCCACTTTTGAAACTGAAGAACAGTTATTGGCATTGGTTTTAGCAGCAGTTAATACAGTCACACCAGAAATGTTAGACCATGTTTTGAATTCTTCTGTAGACAGAGCATACTTGTGTCTAGAAAATAATGGCAACCTATTTGAGCAATTATTATAATTTTTTGACATTTTGTTTCTGTTATTATACCAGCGCCTACTAATTTAAAAAATTAAAAACCTTATAACTCACGTTTTTCCCCTTTTTTTGGCTTCAAAACCATAATGTGTGATACATCGTTGAATTTGTAATGAATAATGCTACCGAATACAGGGTGTCTCTTTGTTTGTGGCCATATAAAAAAATAAAGTTGATGATGGGTTCTCGGATACGAAACGTCGGATTAAAAATTTGAACACGCCATTTTGTAGAGCTTAAAAGGTGGCAATGAGAAAGTGCCGGTAGTTTTTTAATATCATTTAAAATAAATAAAAAAATGAAAAGAAACGAAAATTCACAAAATCACATTTTTTTGAGAATTTTGAAAACGATAAACAATAATGAACTTTTGCGACCAGCATGTGAACATACTCTAAATAGCGCAACTTTTTTCTAATTTAAGCCACCCTGTATCTTCTACCGTTTTCAAGATCCCCATGCTGTGCATTCTTATCTTGGACACGGTGTATATTCTATTATTCGATTCTGTTTAATTCTGATCGAGTGTGCAGCGACCTTTTATTTTTCTCATTTTACCTCGTTCTGTGAAACTTTTATTCTTAATTATTTATATTTTGAGCATTGCATTGCGTTTTTTTGCATGCGTTTAACAAGTAAATGACAAGTAAAGTTGAAAAGCTGCTAATTAAAAATCTAATATTGAAATTTTGTACCGATTGATTGAGAACCGTTCTAACGGAGTTCTATAATCTAAAATCTGGCTTTTGAATTTAGAACTGAATCGCTATAATTTAATTTGATTAATTTAATTTATTTGTGCTTGCATAACAACTCAATGCGTAATTTTGAAACAATCTCTTGTACGAATTACAAGTATAATAAATCGTATACCGACTATCCTTGCTCGGGAATAAAAACGGCGTTCGTAATAATTTAAAATAACAAACTGTTTAATATTCGGTACCTATTCATACAAGTTAATGTATAGGTAATCGCGGTTATTACCTACTTACATTGCATAACATTTGATCAATATAATTGTTCAATTAATTAATTAACTCGTTATTACAACGAATGTAGGAATGTATAAATGCAAATATGAAATGTAAATTAAATGCTTGATATTTACACTTATTCGATTTAAAATTTGAAATAATATAAAAAAATGATTTTAATGTACCTAGATTAATTTTGATTTATATAGTGATTACAAATTAGATTAAAATATTGACAGATATCTGTAAAACAACATATGTAGGTACTTACCTAATTCTTTGTGATCTAAACCTGTTAACCATTAACATCATTTTTATTGTTATATCTACCGTTCAATATTAGATGAAAATACTTTATTAACGTCGGATTATACCTACTATAAAAGTTTCGATAATTAAAAAAAACAAATTTCCAAACGGTGCCAGTTATACTTACAGTTTATCAAAATTCTTATAATGTCCGTGTTTAATCGATATTTATTTTATACTAATTTGTAGATGTTTAATTATTTGACAATGTATAGAGTGTACGTTGTTTATCATTTTTTATGATTCACATAGGTACTTAATATGGATTTTCTTTTAATTGCAAGTTAAATTTAACATCTAAAAGCAAACAGATTTTAAAAACATTATGTTCCTAATATAGGACGAGTATTTTGTTAATGATATAGAGAACTTGAAACTACCTACTTATTAATACAACTAAACATTAGAACATTAATTACATTCTAATAACAGTAATAATATAAAAAAATGACCTTTTTTTGAAACATCGATTTACAATCCCCAAATAATTTTACCTTTAATAAACGTAACCACCAAAGTTGAATAATGTTACTTAAGTATATAAATGAATTTATTATTAAAATGAAGCAATATATCTTTGGGTTTAAAGTGTAGCAAAGAACTTTTGAGACATATCTTGTTAAAATAAAATGCTTGCTTTCACTTATTGATATGAATATTTTAAAAACTTTGGATACGCAAATTTTTTCAATTACATACTAACCATAAGTTAAAAATTTCATTTTATAAATAAATTTACATAATAATTTTGCATATGTATGAATATAATAAATATAAGTAACACCTTTTGCATTATGTATAAGGTTAAAGAAAGGGAAAACGCTTATAAACTTTTTATCTAAAATGGACGACCCCGTTTTTTTTTAAACATTGCTAAAGTTACACTTTATTTAATAAGACCGCGTTCGTAACAAACGAACAATTGTAGACGTAAAAAAAATTTCGACGTTTTCTTAAATAATCACCGCGTTGTAGAAATACTAAGTTTCAGTTTATTTAGTAGATAAGACAATATTGACGCATTTTTACCTATTAAAATAAAACAAATCTTCATTATTTTCATTAGGCGTGCAAGGTATTTATTTAATAATGAGTTGTAAATTAATAAAAACAGATTGGTAGATATTTTATCAACTATAGAAAGTTTAAACATATGAGTATTATTTTAACATTATATTACATTATTTCCCATATACATAATGTGTAAATTACCATAGTTTTCAAACACAATGGATTTCTATAAAAATCGATTTTTGGTAGGTATTTGTATTAAGATTTGCGATATTCATATTAATTAAGAGGAAAGGCCACACGAGCATTATCAACTTTTAATCAACCAACAGTTTAGTTGATTTGGCGATAATCCACTATTTACATAGATCCGCGCAGACGCCCAACTTAATTGTTGGTTCAATTACACATTTGTGTTCGATTACATATGTGTCACAACTGAGTAGTTTATTAGTTGAAGTATATATAGTGCGCATATATATTATTTCAAATCCAACTGAACTGTTGGTCGATTAAAAGTTGATAATGCGGACCTAGCCGAATAACTATAAACTACCTTTATTAAACAAATACGTTTATATTTATTTTTATCGCGGTCTTATCAATAATAACTACTGGCCTAAGTCAATATAACAAATGCTCGTTTAATTCTAACACAGCCAAAGGTAACTATTTATGATAAAGGTCTGGACTTTTAATTAAATTATATTTTAGAGTTGGCCAAGCATAAATAATTTGAACAATCTACATAGTTGCGAATACGCATATTCTCTCAAAAGGCACGACAGCCAACGCACAAATATTCGGTAGTTTCTCCAGGAAAATTACTGTTTATTTATTAATGACATTAAATTTGATTTAGTAGATAATGGTTGTTTGATAATTCTCGGTTCTCAAGACTATTTCACGTACCTATAAGTTTTTTCTTGCAAAAAGTAGATAATACATATTAGAAGGTATTATATTATCGGAAATTTCCCGTGAGAGATTTTTTCCTATGTATTTGTCATTCTTGAATTATAATAGATGCGTCGATGTTCATTATTTAAAAGTATAATAGCGTCAAATATTCGCTACTGAACATCGGAAAAATGCTAAAATTGGAATTTGTTTCAAAAACAACCATTAAGGGCATTAGTTACGTTTGATTAAGAATACGGCGACACGTCAATCGAGAAATTGAAAATTTGTGAGCGGCACCTACAAACATTTTCTTGAAGTAATCGCAAGTGTTGACGATGTGCGAAACATTGTATGTACCTATTCTAAATGAAAAGATAAATTGTAAAGGAAATGACATCAGAAGTGGGAATGAAGTTGTTACAATTGGCTTCTAAAGGAATTCCAGCAATATCCCGACGTTTCTAAAAGCCTGTTGTAAAAGAAAAGTTAATTTGAGGGTCGAGTACATTATTTGTTATTGGTTCGACACATAAAGTTGCTTTATAGCTTACGGATTAATTCGAAATATTAAAATTTAACAAAACAGAGAAATATTATACATTTTCGTCGTACACGTTTCGATAACTAATTTATCGTAATAGCTATCATTATCGGCACATTGATTTTTAATACGAATTTTTTCAACAAATTGGGCCATATACGACATCGATAACATATGTGAATGTATTATTAACGAGGTCTGTATATGGTTTGGTATAAACTAAATAAATTGCGTTCATGACGTTAATTAGAAATTAACGATTTCAAAATTTAGTATTTATTTCGGCAATCCATCACAAAAGTGTCGCCGTAAACATTATACAGTTATCGACCTATAAATACAATAATAGATACCTAATATAATTCATTCGAGATTATTATCTTTTTGTCACATTTTGAGACTATTTAATTTCAATAATAGCGCATTATTTTATCCGAATGATCTACTAATAATATTTTACAATAAATTAGCGGGAGCGATGTTTGGCGTACTGGGTTATTCAGATTTTATAACGTCATGCACATTTTGATTTCTTAAAGGTTCGATTGGTATTTGGTTAATACCTGCATTATCTCGCGCATTTAAAGACGCACGTAAATAAAAATATATAAATTAAATAAGACAAACGTCGAGAAATCAAAAATATTTAATAAAATGTGTATGACGTTATGAGCAATAAAATTTGAAGGACCTTTATATTTAAATATTTCGCAGTAACGCACTTTCGAACATGTAAAGCACTTTATCGTTTCGGTTATTTTCCAAATATGTTTGAAACCAATAGGAACTCCTCTTGTTTTATGGTGCAGCGACAATATTGCGGGTATCAAGTGTGTTTAAAAATTTAAATCTTTTATACGGCTTTAAGCGCGTTGCTTTCCACGCACTTACATTCGATGTAGGACACTTATATTAAATTCTAAAAGTTTTTATGGTTGAAATAAAAATGTAATAAAACTGGTCAGTGTAACTGATTTAAAATGTGCTGCTGTCGGATTTGTTTAAACTCATATTTGCGGACATATCGCTTACATGTGTAGAGATTCGTCCTACAATATTTATGAGACTGGGGTTTATATTTGAATACCTACATGATACAATTCGGTGAGCGTGACGTTGGTCGCGTTACGCCGACAAACATGTATTTCTGCAATATTAAAGCGCCACACAATTCTATGGAAAGTTAACGATGCTTACGTTTTTAATTTTTAAATCGCCACCAGCATTTTATAATCTGTTTAAAATCGCGCATGTTCGTAACTAATACAGCTTTATAAGTAAAAGTAGGTACACCTATATAATAATATTGTGGGTTAATGAAACTTTTACAAACACGATAAACAATTTCTACAGGTCTTGCACCTGCATATCGTTCAAAATTAATTATAAAATTTGTTTGAAGATGGTCGCGTTAAAAATCTACGAATAATAATAGATCATTATTTGTGATATCAACAATTAAAGAAAGATTAACTCGACAACGGCGGCGCAGGGTCTACCAGACTCGCGATGCTTGTTAGATATTTTTGTACATGTAATAGGTGTCACATACATTTTCGTGTCCGTTCGTCGGATATTCTTTAAATTTTAATGAAGTACAAAAGATAAACCAACATGTTTTTTATACTGGGTACCGTAAACAGTGCCTATGTACGTATTTTAATATTATTTATGTAACATAAATACAGAACAACATGCATAATACCACTGTAGTCTTGTGGAGTTTGTAAGACTCCCGAGCCACAATTTGTGTTAAAAATTAGGACGCCACCGTTGCCGGATTAAATCTATTGCAGTTAAATGTACAAACGCGGGTTTTATGTTATTTTGAAAACTCCATTTATACCAAGTAATAAGATTAATGCCATTAACGTCTGTTTGAATGGATAGGTATGCAAAAGATATTTATAACCTAGCAAAATCAAATTAATTCATCATGCCAGTGGTTTTACGAAAATAATCTGATGTCACATCTTCACAAAATTAAAATATTTACACCTTAAGCGTTTACTTCCTTTGCAGTGTAGAAATTAATATCTATACCTATTATCTACTCGATACTAAAAGCTGACGAAGGTAACGTAAATGCCTGAAGCTAAAGGAAATGCGTACATACATGGAAAACGCCAGAACTAATTGAAGAACATCACCGTTCGTCACGTAACATCAAAAGGCTGACGGTATCCTCAAGATTCTATTGATATGAGAACTTATTACAGTTTTAAATGCTAACAATTTGCTAACGAAACCATTAGGGTTTGATATTAATTGCACTATAATATGAAGATTTTTAAATATTATTTGATTAATATTAAATCATTAGTAAAATTATAGCTATACCTATAAACGTGAGAGTTAACGTAAATTTTTATAACAACGAAATATTGAATATCGACAAGCATACAAAAAAAATCAAATTTAAAATTTACGAAAACTGCTTTGTTTATTATGTTTCACGCCGTCTTTAACTAGTGTATTTTAAACTCATACAAAAATAAAATAAATAGCACGTTATATTTTATAATGTAGGTGTAATTACAAAAATTTACGCTTTAACTACCTACTTGATGCGAAACGCTGTTGAATTTCTGCATTTAATTTTGAAATCGTAGTTAAATTAGAAGTTCAAATTGTCTCTCTTTCAGCTACAATTATCGGATTTGCAATTAACACGCTACTGGCCAGGGAAATGGCATAAGTAAACGCACGAAAAACTGGAATAAGTGTCGCGTAACCCCCTAATGGTAATTCGGACGAACCGCTGCCGGACCGCGTTTGGTCACAGCTCGTGTTCGAAACGCAAAATTGCTCTTGGCATGATTTAAAGATGATAATTGGCCACGCTGCAGGAAGTAAAGCGATTAATAATTAGCGGGGTTAAAACGGGTTCTTCAAATTCGAAATTATTTTGCAGCGCATGCAAAATACAATTAGAAAATTAGGTCGATCGAACGAGTTATTGCTGCAAAAATAGAATGAGGCCGATAATAAAAATTTAATAAAGACGAAAGGGAGCTTTTTGTTTTTTGAACAGTAGGAGCCTATGCGTTATTCACGATAGGTTTCAACACACGTCGTATACACAATTGCATATTTGTAATATTCAATTTAAAGTTTTGAACGTGGTATATTCTACCGAATGATTTACGAGGACACATGTGACATGGCAATGAAAGACTATTAGTGCTGTAAAAATATGAGGTTTTGTTAAGGACGTGAATTGAACCTATTGTGAATAACGTATAAGTATTAACCAAAATTGAAGATATTTTATTTGTCGGTATCTACTTATAATAATTATTATAACGAAGCTTCGATACAAATTTTAGGATTTAATATATGTGTTCTACCTATATAGCTGACGATCCAATTAAATTAAATCAACGTTTACGAAAGGCAATATTTGCATGATTATTTCGACAAATACAAAATTTTGTCTAAATACCTCGAAGCAAGGTTTTCTGTGATAAATGAAGGCTTCAGCTTTCGGGCGTACCTAATCGTACAAGGACATCAGTATAATTTCAAGGATTTCCTCTAGGAATTAGAAACAAGTATTAATTACAGTATTTTGATATAAATGTGAATTTCAAATTATGTGCATTTATAGTACAATTATTAATAAGCGAGCATTCAGTTAATGTGAAACCCACTCAACTTAAATGCAGGTGTATATTCAAAAAATAATTATTTTCAGAATCGCTTATTGGCTAACATTCTTTTATAAAAAAAACTGCCCTTAAATTAAAAATCAAGTCGGGGAAAAGAAATCGAAAATGTAGGTACTTCAAAAGTTTGTTCAAGGACACCTTAACGAGCTACTTCAGGAGTCGTTTATAATAAACGAAATTATTTTTTGCATAATAATTCGAGTTCGTTTGTTTTTTTTTTACAATTACAAGGTAGTCGATAATGATTTATAAAATAATTACGTGCGCCTTTAATGCATTTTGTAATTTTTTTTAATTTTCGTACCTTTAAAAGGTGCATTTGGAAACGCAGGGGCCAATTTCAAATGATCATAGGTAGGTGTCAAGCGGTAAATTATTATTAAAATACTAATAATTATTAGTAAGTACTTACATTAAATTATTGTACTTGATGTTTAACATAAACAGCTGTGCACGTTAAAAAAAAATTAAACATTAAGTAACAAAAATCTATGCACTTCTTAGTAAATAAACATGTTAGGTCGGTTTCTAATTAAATAACTTACCCTCCCACTTTACTTGTTCTGATATAGACGTCATTTATTTTTGCGTTCGATATTTATTGGGGGCCATCTTTGTTCGCAATTCGAACACAATGCACCACTTAATGTATCCACAAAGCAAGCGTCACATTTTAAATTATCGGTATAACTGCATTTGCAGTTCTATTTTTGGACAAGCTTTTCAACGTTCAATAAATTGCGAATTTATTATTAAAACTAATATTGGGTACTTATTATTTACTAATAATATTTTGTCAGTAGAGGTTTGGTTAATTTATGACGATAATTGTTAGATGCGTACTTGATGCTTAATAGAATTTTCATAGTAAATATTTACTTTTAAATAGTCTTTACTTATGTAAATAATTGGTAAGTTTGCAAAGTCCATGAGCTGATAGTGCAAAAATATCGATATTTTAAAAATAGATATTTTCTACTTTAATTGTTAGAGATAATAATTTTTTTCTAAAACAACCTAAATTATTTTTAGGCCTAGAAATTACTAGTAGTACCTATAATCTCTAAATTTAGTTATGCTAATGTTCCTAGTTGTTTATTAACTGAAATCTAAATTTAAAAAACTGACTTAACTTTTGGGGTTCAAAGAAAAAATCCAAATACAAATTTATATCTATAAGGTTTTTTGCGAATGAAAATTCGTCTTAATTTCTACCATTTTCGTCTGAGCATTTTTTAGTACACCTGCATAAACCTAATAGGTTTGAAATAGATAAACACAGGAAATTCCTGCCGATAAGAAAGGACACGTTAAACGCCGTACGTTTGTGAGAACGGAATGTTCAAAATGTAATTAAATTAAATAAGTGGGCATGTACCTACTTAGCTAGCTTACCTATATACATACTGCACGTATGTATGTATAGTAAAATTAATGTACAGTATACGCGATTATTAATTGTCGACATTTTTAGCCGCTTATAACATACCTTTTTACCCTCGCATTGATAATTTAAAACGTATTATACAAAAATAATAAGGCAGTTCATTATGGTAATATGAAGAATAATAGATGCTGAAGAAAGTTACCATTCATCATTCAGTTTCCTTAATTACATATAATACGGCTTTTAACTGAAAACAACGCCGAAATTATAATGTTCCCCGTTCGTTTCTGGCTTTTATAATTTCTCCTCGAAATATATATTTTATGTCGTTTTATCAGTTAACTAACAATAAGTAAAAGCCATGAAATGAGATTCTAAATAAAATGGAAGAATTTCATATACAAGTTAACGAATAACTTTTAAACTTTTCAGTGTTATTGGGCAAAGCTAAACAATTTTGAAGAAAGATAATATGAGAAAGTTAAAGATGAGCGTTTGGTAGATCGAGAACAACTTTTAGTTCGAAGTGCCCGACTAATAGCTACGTGTTCCTTTTGAAATATTCACTGTAAAGAAAAATCGATGGCCACTACTTTAGAAAAAGAAAACCGCCTATATCGGTTAAATTTCATTTATAACAATTTATGCCGTTAAATGTTTATTTATAACGTTACTAACTCGAACTCGTGTCGAAATTTTCTGTAAAATTATAATTTATTTCTGTTCGAATAACAAATGTGCGGATTAATTTTTACAGTTGCTTAATTTGTTTTTTTTAATTTATCGATTAAATACTTAAATGTGCCAATGGATATTAAATAATAATAGTAACTTGATCGTTTCTGTTTAAAAATATCGTTTGAAAATACCCCATTAAATCGTATGAAATTTACGATTCGTAGTGGTTCCATTTCACATATCTTATATAAAAATAGAGCTTGGCAATTTTAATTGAAGAATGTAGAAACACAATAGTATTTTCATTTAGAACTTCTATATATATATTCCTGAGAAGGCATCTGCTCGGAACACGTTCAGCATAAAGTACTTTAAGTAGCTATGCATGCGATTTTATTGTCACGACAAGGGCTTTATGTCTTAGGCAAGTTTAAATCAGAGTGCACGTCAGAAATTCATTACACACTAGCACATATAGAGGTTTAATTAAAAATCAGGTTGCAATATGTACGGAAGTCTTTTTGAAATACTCGTCAAAGCTGGATTTCTAGGTTTAATACAACAAAAGTAGATGAAATGCAAATGCATCTATTTTTAAAGCAGCTTTGCGTTACTTAAAAAAAAACTATTTTGACGTATTTTTAGTAGTCGTTGCAATTTGTTCTTTTCATATTCTGTCAAACTCATTTCAAAACTTGCATGCAAAAAATTGCCCTCGTATTTCCGCTGTTATATTAAAATCCTAGTATAAAGTTTTTAATTAGACACAACCATAGGGCAAACAAGAAACGTTGTGTTAAAAGTGCGTTTTCTGTTAACATGCACACATTTTCAGTAATTTTCCTATACCTCGCACATCAATTTAATGGCTGACGGTTCTTCCGACCGATAAGGCACTTCGTGTTAATTTGTATGGCAGCTCTTAATGAGCGCCGCGATAGGCACGTAACTAAGCAATTATATACTTCTGTGTATTTGACAAATAGATCGGCTATTTGTGTTATTCGATAGAAATTCATTTCTAAGTATAGAGGTAGCTACGCATAATAAATTATTATGTTGTTAAATAAGTTTACTTCTCTAATAAAAGTTCAGTGACATTTAAAAAAATTTTATATTTATCATATCTGTTGGTTTTATTAAAATAACTTATCGTTATATAGGTACTTATCGAAATAGTCATCAATCTGGATAATCATCTATCTATTATTCTGTTTGATTAAAAACATTAAATGTACAACAAAACGTCTCGATAACGACACTTTTGCATATCTTCTACCTCTAAATTAATTGTATTACATAGAATTTATAGGACAATGAATTAGATTTCGTATTTTCTAATTTATTAAAATATTACGGGATATTGAAAAAATGCAATATCGATTCGTAGAATTTTGTTGAAGCTTATATATATATATACGTCATTATAACTGAAGTGATTTATTATAATGTAATTTGTAAGGGCAGAAGCAAAATTGCAAGAAGCAAAAACTGTTAAGTGCGATAAACTTATCAATTAAACTCTAAAAACTTTATTCCCGATTAATTTGAATTCATATAAAACGGATACTTAGAAATTAAGTTTAAAAAATTGCGCCTGTTGCGCTCAACGTTCCCGAATTTATTTTTATTCGGTATCACTAACCGATAAAGCAAAATAAATAGAGCAAGTGTGTGGAAGAACTAATTTCCCGTGGTGCTACGTTTAATTTTCTTGCCTACTGTTATTTTAAGGGCTCTCCCTGTTAAGTAACATAAACATTGGTCAGAGCTATAAGACCTAAACCTTAGACGTTTTACAGTTGCTTTGAATTTTGTATTGTTTAAGGTTCTTCTTTTACATGCTTCGTACAACTTTTACCAACCTCAATTTTCACAACGAAGTAAAACTGGGGTTTTAGTTCGTATAATGTGTTTTACACGATACTTACATGCCCACTAATTTGTATAGCACTCTAATAAATTAAGAATCTGTTTATATTTATACATCTGTTCGTTGATGTGTTTTCGACAGTATAAGTCTATAATAACGTAAAATGAAATACTAATAATTCTGACATTAACATGAATATTCCGACAAATAGTTGGAAATGTTGCCTTAGTTATATAAACTATAATTATATTAATTCTTACTATAATTCTTATACATGTCTATAGTACTATTATTTTTCTAAAGATTTAAAACAAATGTGATTGAAATATAAATGTTGATTTTAACGCGGTTCTTTAATCTCTTTAGAGAATGCACTCAAAAGAACTAAAGGGTTCTAGAGAAATCGTATCCCCAACGTATTCTTTAGAAGCAATACATATGCCCTTTACAAACAGTAAAACCGAATAACGAGGTTAAAACTGTTGAATAACTATTGTTGCCAAGACACTATAACTGCAAAATAAAAAGTTAAAGTAATTAAGGTTCGCTCAAAAACAAGATAATACCTATATACTATGTTTAAAATAATAATTAGGAGTAGGTACTATTACTTACAATCAATCTATTATTAAATGATACTTTTTGCATTTACAACGTCGCGTCACCATAAAACA
The DNA here is from genome assembly GCA_036326145.1 of Rhagophthalmus giganteus. Taxonomy (NCBI): domain Eukaryota; kingdom Metazoa; phylum Arthropoda; class Insecta; order Coleoptera; family Rhagophthalmidae; genus Rhagophthalmus; species Rhagophthalmus giganteus. The sequence continues at coordinate 56,339,761 of JARFJA010000001.1, forward strand.
TCGTATCTCTTGCATGTAAAATAATTCAAATAATATTAAAATATACCTATCTATAGAAAAATAAACTCCTACCTATAAGAAAAAAACATTACCTGCATTTCGCGTGCATAATGGACTAAAATATTAAGGCTCGGCGAACATTTGAAATGGGAAAGCAATTATTAAGCAGCTGCATTTACATAATCGTATGGAAATAAGAAAACAACATTCGTTAGTTTCATGATGCACGCACAACCTAATTGTTGTGTGTTTGAAAAGAATTTAATTTTTAAATATAAACTTCCATTGGGCGTAGAAGATATAACTGCTGGATAACAGGCTATGAATTCTTTGTTATTATTACTGTATAGTGGACATTTACATTTCAAATTATCCTTTTCCTGATTATTGTAAGTTATTATAAAATTTTTCAGTTTACAGTGAAAATTTAATCTAAATTTTGTTTACCGGTTATTTAGGATCAAATTTAAACTTTTATTCATTGATCTCCGTTGATCAAAAACGGAAAGTCAAGATTTCTTGGAAAACTATATATAAAAATGATGAAAATATTGTTGGATGTCAGTTTGCAAGAATAAAATATTAATAGAAACTGTAACTGCATAATTTAAAAGATTTTCTACATAATTATTGAAAGAAAATCTGATTGTCAAACATTTATTATACATTCATGTACGTACCTCATTTGTGAGTAAATCAAGTAAATCATAAATGATAGGCTATATAAAGGGTGTCTCGATACGAGCTCCGGATTTAATTTTTGAATTAAACACATTATTTATTCGAAAAATGAGAATATTTTTATTTTGTTGTAAAATACGAATGTTTCGATTATGTATGGAAGAAAATGCGCACCACGGTTCTCCTTGTAAACTCTTGCTCTTTTGATGAAATTTAAGATAACATCGTTGCATAATTGTGGCTCGATTGTGGTAATACATGTTGAATATCCGCCTAGAGCTGATTGATTGTTTGTGGCTTATTGGCGTATAAGTTCCAACTTGTTATTGCCACAATCGAACCACAATTATGCAACGATGTTATCTTAAATTTCAACAGAAAAGCAAGAGTTTGTAAAGAGAGTCGTGGTGCGTATTCATCTGACATTTTCTTCCATACATAATCGAAACATTCGTACTTTACAACAAAATAAAAATATTCTCAATTTTCGAATAAATAATCTGTTTAATTCAAAAACTAAATCCGACGCTATTATCGAGACACCCTTTACATGTATTTTTAAGTAAAATGTATTAAATAGGTAGGTACTTTAATTGTTCTTGTGATGTGTCTAAACAAACTTTTTTAAGATACGAATTCGAATTTTTAAATTTCAATTAACTTATGAAAATCACGAAAATTATGTGCATCACAAATTATCGTTATGAATTAATCAATTATTTGAGGTCGTATTTAAATACGTTTTAATCATAAAATATAAAATTCTTGTAATAGGTACTTAAAAAGAAATAATTTTTATACAAGCGTATCTTAAGTAAAATTCCTTCTTTTAATTTTAATCGCAAAGTTTTAATTGAATATTTAATGAATATTAGTAATTTAATAAAAGATGAAAGTGAAGCAAAAACTCCCTTAATACCATACAAGCTTACTTTTACTTGAAAAGTTTAGTTACGTATTCGGAATGCAAATAGCTCATTTTGCTTGGAAATTAAAATATATTATTATCTTGTTTGCCTTTTTTGTGGTTTTCTCAGATATGTATAAGTATAATGATAAAGAATTTATTTAACAACATTTCTACAGTTTTCCATTGAAGTTTATCCTTGTGTTATGTAACTTTTGTTGCATAAATAATTGGTTTCAGTTGTCATAAAAAAAAGCAATTTTAGGACGTGAAATTTAGAATTCTCGATGAAAACGTAATAGTTTCTCCTCAACTAACTAATTCGTCTGTTTTAGAATGTGTGCTATTGCTCCATCGCGCATACACTTTACTTTCGTAGGTAGCACTGTAGCAACATTCAGTGGCTCATTATTTGATTAATTTACGTAAATTATTTTACGATATATTTAATTAAAAATATAAAATATACAAATAGTCGTTAGTTTCACCAGAGTATAAAATGCGCAAGTAAGCATTTTAGTAAGTATTTTATTGAAATAAACTACTTATAGGCATCTAACTATTTTTAACAAAAACTGATATTCAATCCTGTATTTTATTAACGATCGCATCAAGTGCGTAATAGAAGTTTAGGAACTAAATTTATTTTTAAAAAAAGATTCGGTTTTGATTTTTTGGTTTTAATTAAAAGGTTGTAGTAGATTTACTTTACTTTGGGCCTCATTAACGTGCTCTTTGTATAATAGCGGAGCATTATACGCTACGCTGTTAGCTGCAAGCGTAGTTAAAAGTAGGGATTTTGAATGATCCTATGCTTTGTTTACTTGGGAAAAGCTTAATTATGTCATAAATATTAATCAAGCCTTTACCGTTAAGACTTTTATGTAATTTAATTTAATATGCATCTAATAGTAGGTAGTTTTTTTTTTCAATCGATTCCCCTTATATCTTTCGGTGTGGTGGGATAGTAGGTAGTTGATATCGTAATTCTATATAAAAACAATATATACATTTACAAAAAAATTACTTATTAATTTTGAATTGTATATATACTTACTATATCTAATAAAATATTTGGGTCATTCCATGTCAAAACAACTAACCTAAAATCTATATGGTCTGCGATTTTGGCGAAAATAAATTTATCGTTTACCTAGTGTACAAACATGTAGACATATCCTGAAATCAAATTTTAACTCCCGACACCCTGTAGTTCAATTGTACAGGGCGTTTTTCGGTGCATCGAAATTTCTCGTTTAGAGAAACTTTCATAAGGCCTCTTGGAAAGCATCCACATTCGCAAATTACACGTCACTTTCGAAATTGTTTACAACCAAAATAACAATTTGCAGAAGTTTACTTCCAGAGTCATATAAATGAATATAACGAACACGATATCATTGAAAAATAAAATAATCTTCTATATTCGGAAAAGCTAAAAATAGCTTCGAAATATACCGACAAATTCTCGTTCAATTTAACTCATCCTAAAAACCCATTTAGATAACACTGTGATTTTTGTAATGAAAAGCCAACTTGTTGGACTTTCTGTCTTACCACTTTCCACCCACCGTTATTATTTATAGTTTTATTACGAAAATTCCTTTTCTCCAAGTGACTCGTCCCTCTTGGCTTTCCCGGACTCTGGACCAACTTTAATTGCCTCACAAAAGCCTTTCCAGCCAACAAAGTTCGGTGCATGACTTGCACGGCACACCGACAAAATAGTCTCTAAATAAAATAAAATACAGAACGCGTAGGTACGACATATTTCTTAGTTATTGACTGATAAAAAGGTTGCACATTATTTCTAATTTTTCATTTTCATTTTTTATTTTCGATTTACTTAACTACTTAATTTTTATACCTATCTACATATATCTTTTTTTATTAATATCTACATGTATTTATTTATACAGGGTGTTTCAGAATAACTATTCCTACTTTTCAGATGTGACAGAGGGCATGCAATTAAACACTTTTCTGTAATAAAACAACGTCCGGAACGTTTACTTTTCGAAATACGTCATACTGTTGCAGTTTTTCAGTTAAAATTTCTACGCCACTGAGATTATTGCATTTTAAAATGTTTCGGTATTTTGCAACAATAAGACTACGTCTTACACTCTTATCGTGCGACGCATAACTTTCGAGATAAACGACAAAATCCGATTTTATACCTATTTAAGCCTATAATATCGTTTCCAAACTTTGAGAAGTAACAGTAAGCATCGGGATACGAAAATAAAAACCCATATAGACTTAAGTTCGAAAATGCTTCGTTTCCGAGATACCAATGTACTTAGCTACTCTTTTTGTAAATTTTAACAACCTAATCTTGAAAATTATGCATTTCCGGTCACTATTTTATTAAAAAAAAGTTTTTAATTACATGTCCCCCATCACATCTGAAAAATAGGAATAGTTATTCTGAAACACCCTGTATATAACCGTTTATTCCTATACTGTGTCGGTGTTCTCCATTCCCCGATCTTGCACGTCTGTAGGTCCTCTTTCGCCGACTCCATCCACTGTTTTCTTGGTCGTCCTCTTTTCCGTTCTATGTCACGTTTATGCTCCAGTACAGTCTTCGTCACTCTTTCTTCAGGTAAGCATCCTTTTTAAATACATGTACTTATTTAATTTTTAATAAATTATAAATCAATCACGTTTACTGGCAATAAACAAAACGTAGGAGTATTAATACAAAAATTGACAAGTTTATTTTTACACGCGTACTATTCATGGTTTTTTTTAAGTTACTCGAAATGTTATAACTTCTTGTTTTATCATTATAAAAACACTTTTGCACTAACAATTTTCCTGTTTTATCAAATAAAATAATTACCTACTAAATAAAAATGTAAAAAAAAACTAAAACAGTCTGAACTATTTTCTTGGGGCTATTGACCACCAAACATGTTGAAAACCATTGGTAAATACATCAGAAAAAGAACGTTCATTAGCTAAACAATAAAAAACAGTTAGGTACTAGATAGGTATACGATACGCACACCAATTTTCGACAAAATCGCAGAACGCGAGGTAAATTTTTAAGATTATTTGGTTGATTTGACGCGAAATGACCCTTTTTTATGCAGGATATCAATCAGTAAACAACTTGTTTTACATTTAGAATTAGAAACGATCTTTATTTATTATTTCTTAGATAAGGAGAGACTTAGACTATAGACTTGGGAGTTAAGTAATGTAATAAATTCAAAAATCATATTACCCTGATAAAAAATAGTAGATATTACAAAACGATAATGATCGTGAATATCGGTATGATATCTAGGAACTAAATTAGCCTCCCAATTACCTTATTTGAACCCAAATGAAAATATTTAATTATTCCTAAAGAAAAAGCTTCACAAGGAACACGTAGTATTTATTCACTTTGAAACGGCTGCGTCCCGTCGTCACCTTTATGTCACGTGAAGATCATTATCTAGAACTTCTTATAAAAAACACATTTTTCTGTATGGACCCCGTGTTCAGTGTAACGACGGTTGCACTGAAGTATGTTGGCGGAATTTCTTCTGGCTTTTAGCAAAAGAGTATACAACAAAATGACTATTAATTTTAAAAATCTCTTTGGAATTTTCAATTTGTTGAACTATTAGCGCGCATACACAGTATAGTTCAGTTACGTTTACCTCATTAAAATAATTTTATAATTCTCATTAAATTTTCTTATTTACTTTTGATTGAAGCATAACTTGCGTCTTACAATAAGCGATTGCGATACGAGTGATAATTTAATTTAAAAAATTTTAAAAAATAATGATAATTAAATAATAGATGTTAACAGATTAACGTTGTCTTCTTATATTTTTTTCTTCCTTCATTTAGCACTAAAGTGTTTCAATTAATTAATTGGTTGTATTAATTTTGATATTATCTTGTGATTATTGCTTTTCTACAGAAGATAAATCTGTTTTTAGTGATCAAAAATGTAACATTTATTAGCTTCATTTCTTATCGGTACGGTGTTATTTCGTTTTTCCAGATATTGTAGTTAATTCGGAAGAATTCTCATTGATAATCGTATCTAACTTGAAAGACGTATTGTTACCTTTATAAGAATAACTTTCGCCTGGATAAGTATTTTATCCATATTGTGCGCTTTTAGTATTGTCCGGTATCGAATTTACGATATCCCAAACATATGGCCTTTAGCCAGCGGTAGGTGTAATTTTTTTTATGTCAGTGTTATCTTTTATGTGTTAGCACGCGCGTAATGTAAAGATATAGATAATTAATTGCAGATATTGGTTAATAAATTAATAATTATCTACTTACTATCACTGGTTATTATAATATTATGGGTAACAACCCGTAGTAGTTGCGCATCGATACGTTACACGAACACGTTTTACAATTTATTAACAATAATATATTATATTATTTAATTCAAATCCATAAGTATCGCACTTCCTTGTTTTACAAGAAATTCATTGTGCTAAAATCAGTCAACTAAAGAAACTTTTACTAATTTTTGAAACATTGTCTTAACGCTTTTCGATATTAACTTTTTGGGAGCAGAAAAGTTGTCAGCAAGAATGATGAAGCGGCCTTATTACTATGTACTAACTAATTACCATGTCAGTGTGAAATTAACACGAACTTGGAGCAGCCCTTTCATGTCTTTATCAGTGCGTGCGCGCGTTGAGCTTATTAATAATCTTTACTCGTTTTAAATTTAACGAAAGCTCATTTCAAACGCCCTTAACATTTTCGATCGCGAAATTCTTTTGTTAATCTGTAATTTTAATCTAAACAAACAAATTACTTAACACAGAAAGCATTAATCAAATACCTGTTCTGAATTTCAGTACCTTCCACACTTTTATTTTTCAATCTTGCGTTCTGGGTGGGGTGATTTTTTATCGCCGTCAAGTCACGCGATTAGAGTCACGTTAGTTAATGAGATGTGCGGAGAGATAGGACCGTCTATGCATAAATTAAAGCTCCATAAATCGTCTCGAAATTCACCCCAATTCCAGTTTACATAAATTCTGTTAGGGTGTATTGGTATTATGTGCGTGTTAATGTATGTTTGTGTTTATAGACTTACTAATGTGGATTTCAGTTCTGAATTTAATCTGAATCCACATTAAACTTTACATTTCTGGCTTCCTTGTTTTTAAACGGACAAATTCAGTTTCGCAAAATCAACGAGCGCGATGTTGCACTTAAGTTCAAAGGAAAACTTGTTATTTGCAGAACACAATGCGCCCCGATCTGAGCGTTTCGGTTTATTTTGTTTGCTTTTGCTCCTCCCGTAATATATCACATCGCAGTAGTTGTGTTTTTGTGACGAAGAAATCCGTTTCGCCCGAGTAAGCCTGTCATTTCTACTAAAATATTAGATCACTTTGAAAATGATTACTCTTACATTAGACAATTATACAATGCTGTAATAAATTGTTGTTATTTTTGTTTTGATATAAGTAACGTAAATATTGTCAAGAGAATGTAGGCGTCTATAGTAAAGAAAACAATATTTAAAATTAGAAAAATTTATGTTTTTCGTACAGTTGTATGTTGTTGACGTAATGTTTGATTTCGTAGGTACTAGGTGGCATAATGAAAAATTACAGGAGTTTCCAAATTAGTTGCGATTCAATCTAACAACTCCCAAATCTTTATACGTTTAACTATTTATAAAGAACCGAGTAAACTAGACTTTTCAATATTTAGGAAGTCTACATACCTATACAGATTACGCTCAGATCGCCGAATCTTATTTTATACAAACGTGCTGCCTTTCATTTTGTGATACACAGCCTTTTAATGTCTAGGTATCTATATGTGAATGTTGGAAAATTTATTGAAAGACATTTCTGTCGTTGAACAAGTAGCGCAGAATTTAAAATTAAAAAAACAAAAAAAAAACGTATCGAATATAATAAATAATATCGAGAAGTATAGTTTCCACTAAATTTGAAACCAAAATGATTTTCCACAAGAATGATTGCTGTTCATTTTCTACCCTTTTAATCTACTTAATTTTATTGCAAGCATGATAGTCACATAAAGGCGTTAACGAAATTCTAACAGGTAGTTGGCTAGTTGACAGTGACTCTGAGGTAATTATCATTTTATTTGTGGAAATGTTAGAAAAATTTATAAAAAGTATGAATAGTTGTATTAAGAAATTATATGTGAGTACAGGTACGAATCTTTTAGAAATAGTATTACGAGGTAAATTTTCGCCATAAATATTACTAATCTTTTTTTTTTATGCAACTACCCGCTCCGGATATTTTGTATTGCTTATCGTGCACCTACCTAATTAAAATTATAATTTCTAATTTAATTGTGTAGGTACTAAAATTATTACGGGCGTAAAAATTAGTAGGTCACTTATATTAGACAGTAAAATACCTTGCGCTTCATTATCGCATATAGAATTTTTAAATTATCAAACAAAATATACAGCAGAACTCCAATTATCCGGATCGCATTGAGAAAAAAAAAAGAAATCCGCAAACAAAATCTTCTCGCGAACAATGAATATTTAGAAGCGCTCACCGTCTATTGGCTCCAAGAAAACGAGTAAAGACATCGAAACAACTGACTTTAACCGATATGTTCAAACATATGTTCAAATGTAAACAACATTGTTTTCGTAGTCATCACATTTCGTTTTTTCTAAGAAATAGCCTTTTTATTTCATCAATTATCTAATTATCCAAATCGGGTCTGGTCCCAATTAATCCGGATAATTGGAGTTCTACTGTACTCATTACTTTGCAACAAAATATGACAGTAAAATAATCAATATTTTCGAAGCATGTTTTGATATTATCCGAAATTATTTGGAATGTCAAACTCTCCGTCTTCGTTCAGATTGTGAATTATTAAATAGCATAGTTATATTATACTAGGTACAACTTTTATGACGATACTATGAGATTACGTCTTGGTAAATTCTATTGCATCCATTCGATGCAATTTATTTAAAATAACTTCTTTATGTTTCAATTTAGGTAAAAATTATATTTTATTCAACTACATAGATAACTCCTATTGCGTAGTTGGGCATAAGAATATTAATGCAGTTTACTATTACTACGTTACTGCAGTATTAATCCGTTAATATTTTAAGATTATTACTAAATAGCTTTGTAGAATAAAAATCCAAAATTACCGTAAATAAATGAATTTAACATTTTTATCCGCCGACCACGTGCACTTTTGCTTGGCACGCCATTATATCCAATTACATACCTACACATGAAAGTACCATCTACATGTTAAATTCCATCTACATTTCACGGAGTAGTCGGTCAAAACGGTTTTCTAATTTCGACCTATACACGGTTCAAATAACTTTTACCCCCGGTTTTTCATTATTCTCAGTACCTACTTTGAGTATTTCAATCACGTAATGAGCAAACGGCATAATGACGAACAAAATGACATTTGACAGTTCTGGTGTGATTGAAGGCAATTTAATTGGCTAACGAACCGCCGCGTGTGGTTTTGAACCGCAGCGCAGAGCTGCCTGACGATGCGTGATGAGAATTGCAATTTTGACGTCATAGAATTGGCCACGGTGATACGTAAATTAATGAAAACGTAACCTTCAACAGTGTTGTAACGTCATACACAAAATGTGAATAGGAATTTCCCATTTAAATTAAAATTCGAATTATCGTCGGCGTCGTTGATCCCCAATAAATCGCCTAAATGTAATTTATGGGAATTACGAATGCCAGCGCATATTGATGATGTATTGTATTATAATTTATAACAAACTGATTTAAATTAATTTGTTATATAATTCATTTGCGAGGCGGATGCTAATATAATATCTATACGTGCGAAATTGTGGAAAACAGCAATTGCGGCAGATTTGGTTCGTGGATTTTGGAAATTTTCAATTATAACTTAAATATTATTGTTACGACACTTTGTCATTCGAATTGATTAGTTGAGGTTAATAGGATACAAGAGGTGTTCATGTTTAAGAGTTATATGCCTTTTCGGGCGTCAGCTAAATGGATCCGCGGCAGCCGAGAGAGACTAATTATCGTTGTGTCTACAGTACATCGTATTAACTGACCAACATAGCACTACGAAGCCGGGTAATTGGATTCCGAACTTGTGGAATTCATTTAGTTCCTACATCTATTATTTAATTAGGCAAATGCACTAACTTTCTAACTTTGAAAGATTATTAGCAACCGTAGCATTCTGACCCCTTCATAATGAAGATATTAACACAAAATCGCAGGTTATTGGTGTAAATATTTGGTGGCGAAGTTTCGGTTTTGATCAATTAAGTAAATAATGGTTATTATTCGATTTATGTTACTTCAATTTTCATTTCACGGACTAATAATTCACTAATTACAACAATGAAACGTGCACGAGGTGCTTATTTTTAAAACCACGAAAATATTTCTCTTTTTAATTTAATTTAATTTTTTTTAATGGGCGCATTCAGCCGGACTCGGCACTGAAAGAGCGATAAGCGCTACGTTTTATAGTAGTAGCTCATTACGACTGAAGGTTCTTAAGTTATTGTGATAAACACGTTGCACAATTAATGTCATACGTCAAGTATAAAAATAAAATTAAAAAAAAAACGGTTCGATCGAACCGCTGTTTCAGCGCTTTCCCGGCTGAATGCGCCCAATGTTTTAGTTGTAGGTAAATCAATATTAGAAATATTTCAAAAATATACATTCTAAATCATATTATGCACTTACTTCCAAGTAAGTGCAAGTTGTGGCCAGTATACTTTTATACAGCCGTTGAGCATTAAAATTCATGTTAATTTGAAATTCATCGTAGGAACTTTAAACTACGATTGGTTTGTTATTTAACTAAAGTTTGACATTAACATGTTAAATAAATAGTATTACGTTAATTAATTTGCAAAGATGAAATTTGTTGCATTCAGGGAATAGTAGCGCTTTATCGAAGCGATGCTCTGAATGGTGTCTGCTTTACTCGCAGTGCTGCAGCGCTGTAGTAAAGCATTAAAGCATATAAATATTCCGCTTTAACGCTTTATAACTAAATAAAACAATGACGCATCCATGCGTTCTAACCTAACAAATTATGTTGCTTATGTCAATTATGTCAATTGGTATTGCTAAAGTTTCCACTGCACGAACAAGAAGATGATTGTTTTGAACAACATTGTGCAAAACTACATTTAAATCATCATCCGCAACAATAAATCCAATCAAATTATTCATTTCTTTTTACAAAATTAAGTTATATAAATATTGTAGATAAACACGTGTAACTTATTTATAGGTTACCAAAAACAAACAAAACTGCCAACCTAAGAATTAAAAGCTGAAAAATAACTAGTACCAAAAATGTTTATTCAGGCAAGATAAAGCGTTACAGCGCTGCAGCGTTTCGACGCTAATTCCCTGAATGCGACCATTGACTCGACGATCGATTTGATTTATAAATTAAAGTAATAAGTAGGCAGGTACCTACGTAATTTATATACGTATAGCTTATCCAAACCTATATGATGTTCACGTCATCAACAAAAAGTTACTAGATTGTTTATTTGTAATTCGGTTTAAAGTTTGGAAAATGACATATTCTATAGATGATTTACTTGCGCACATATTAGATGGTATAAAGAAAAACTACAATTTATTAGAACTATAAAAATACGAGGTATGTACGAGATGACAGCACTGTGTGAAACGTCATCATCTATGGCCTATCCAAACCTATATGCAATTCACGTCATCAACAAAAAGTTACTAGATTGTTTATTTGTAATTCGGTTTAAAGTTTGGAAAGTGACATATTCTATAGATGATTTACCTGCGCACGTATTAGATGGTATAAAGAAAGACTACAACTTATTAGAACTGTCAAAATACGAGGTATGAAGTGACAGCACTGTGTGAAACGTCATCATCTAGTAACCCTTTTATTGATGACGTGGATTGCGTATAGGTTTGGACGAAGTATAGTAACCTTTTATTGATGTCGTGGATTGCATATAGGTTTGGACGAAGTGTAAGTAGGTCTACATATAGAGGAAATTAATGTAATTATTGTCCACATAAAGATTGTAATTTTCACTGCAAGATTGAAATATTGTTGAAATCGTAATATGGTTAACTAGTAATTTATTAAGTATTTTAATTATCTGCTGCAGTAATAAAAATTGTTACCTATTATAAATAGAAATAAAGATGACTTTAAGTGCTTTTTGCTACCGATGATCGTAGAAATAGAGACACCGAAGTAATTTTAAAATTAATTTTATATGCGTAAAAAACACGTATTACACGAGTTTCGAGAGTTTTTAATATAAAAATCACGATATAAGTAGTTATTAGTAGGCGTATACACTTAATTAAACTAATACTTTGATATGGAAAAATAAAACAAAGTAAAAAAAGATTTGGTGTAGGCATATAATTAACGATAATATTAACCTCGTAGATAATCAACATTGAAAATTTATAAAGTTTATCCTTGTTAAAATCTATTATTAATTTTTTTCAATAATTAGGTAAAATCTAATTTGTCGTAGAAGTGTAGCAGCTCGTGGTTAGTTAAACTTGAAACTAGTTAACTTCTCGGTTAATTAAACTCGCAGCTATACTTGATTTTGTGTCTACTTAAGCTAGCGACAAGTTAGTTATACACGCTTAAATAAACACCATCTAATTAATTGTTCCATCGAACGAATGCTTCGGTAGTATTACAAAATTAAAAATAACATGTAAATACCTATATGATCTAATAAAATAAATCATATGATTAATGAGATTTAAGATGAATTTAAGGAAACAATAAGTAGGAATTTAAACAATCTAATTAGGTACATCGATAATTATAAAACTTAAGTTATCGAAAAATATAAGATTTTTTTACTGTAAAGAGTAAATCACGTTAACAGATAACGACATTAATCCCATCTTGAAACTCGATAAAATACACAATACATCATCCTACCTAAAGTGATGCCTACTTTTATTTATTTATTTACGTAAGTAGGTCGAGAAGAATTAAAATTTTCATTAAGAAATTGTCAAAATTAAATGTAGCTTACAACAGCATTTAAACTTGACATAATTCATAAATAAACTTAATTAAACCATATTAAAGGGTAAACTACGTACGCCTCGTTGCTCAGGTCCTCTAGCTTCTACTTTCTATCTCATCCTACCTTACATCAACCCTCATCAACCTTTCTCAACACTTTTAAGAACCTTATACTTAACTTTGGTGAACGTTGATATTCATTTCGGTGCGAGTTCCGCATACTGATATTAAACTTGGGTAGGTCATCAGCTTGTGCACCCACCTTTGCAGATGGTAAAGTTTTCATCGGGCATTTTACGGCAAGTGGGTAACAGTAGCTTAACAATTTTTTTTTTTTTTTTACAAATTATCGATTTTATTTCTGCATTTCCTAGAAAAAATACGCGTACGTACGTAGGCACCTATTTATTCCAGTTAAAATTAACTAACGACTTTCAATTTATTATTTGTAGGAGAATAGGTGTAGGTACATAATTAATGTTCACTTAAAAAATAAATCGCATACATACATATGCACCTAGAACATTTTTATTTCGGATATTGGAGACGGCTTGTTCGTTACACCTAAGTGTTTATTTAAAATATGTATAATCTAATGCGAGTTATCCATGTTTACCTACATGTAAAAATAATGGTGCAAGAATCTTGCAAAATTGCCTTATTGCGTTTTATAAATGTCTGCTATAATACAATCAATCAGTTATCTTTCGGGAAATAATTTCTATCTACAGATGTTAATAATGACTGTTCGCGTTTCCTATTAATTCTAAAAAATGTTAGTTTCGAAATTCAATTTGGGATTCAAATCTCATTAGCTGTATTCAACAGTTCTTTTTGGAATTTTCCCTCGTGCCTTTCGGTGTGTTACCACATTTTATTACCGGAACTTTCGAATTTATTTTTAGAGCGACTGTCAGAAAAAGACCGAATTAAAATTCCGTTCGGAAACAGATTCCATTTTTGTGTGTAATGCTCTTGAAATTGGCACGCTCTATAAAAATTATTATGTATGATGCTCACGTTACAAAGCAAAATTGAATTTTATACTTTAATAGAAAAACTCTTGTTATTTAAGAGTCGTGTTGTAAAAGTTCGCCTGACCCACGGAATAAGTACCTACCGTCTATTTAATATTTTCTTTTAGTTTTAAATAAAGTTTAAATAAGCACATATGAAGGGCTTATTATAAGGACACGATAGGTTATAACAACAAAAGTTTGAAAGATTCGTATAAAATGTATTTTTACAAAATTAATTACAAAAAATCAAAAACAACTTCTGATTTTGAGAAAACAAAATAAATAAAACAAACCTCGACACCTTAGGATTCGAGAGCACCGGATTATGTTGTGATTAAGTGTGGCTTATCGTGATTGTGCAATAAGCCTTTCATTTACTTATACAGGGTGTCTCTGAAGAGCCTGTGCAAACACTTGACCACAGATTCCTCAGCTGATAATATACCGATGTGCCGCAACTTACCTACATGCCAAATTGCCTCCTTTTCGCGATACAGCCTCCTAAAGCGCAACCACATATTTTTCTCAAAATAACTTATTAACGACATAACTTAAAAACTTTAAATTTGATACATGTATTGTTACAGTTGCGATTAACAAAGACACGGCTCCTTCCTCACATTAACACACAGGGTGTTCATTTTTATAGGTCATAGCCTCATTTTTGTTTACCAACAACTTTCTTTTACGTACGTCACTGATTCTTTTAGTACCTTTTTTTTCGATACATAGGTTAATTTAGAAACTTTTATTACTCTTATAAAAATTTAATATCTTTCATGATTTCGTCAAGATACTACTTGTAATGACATAAAAAAAAATGGCTGCAAAATTTAGATGACTGAGACAAAAGTAGGTACCTGTCTAATTCTTAAAGTAAAAGCTCAAAATGACTAGATTAACACGTTCACATAAAGAAACCTGCGCAAAAAGTTGAACTGAGCACTACAACATTTCAACATCAAATATTTAAAATAAATTATCTTTAAATTTTGTTTTTAAGGCATAATATTCAATTCAATAAAACAAATTAAATAAGTAAATTTTATAAATCGACGATACAACAAGCTTTCTATTACTCTTTCGTTTTACTTTTTTGTAGGTAATGTGTATATTGTGTAAATAATGTAAAGTTTGGACTTCCATAATTTGCACTGTTATGATGTCCATCACTTTCACCGTTCAAAGTGAAACAATTTATAGGTACTTGCCTATTATAGACATTTTGACAACAAGTGATCAATTCGATCAGTGTTTAAGACATTCAATTTATCACCATACCTAAATCTATTTTTGTAACCCAAGACATGTCGATAAAAACAAATTGTTTTGACACGTACCTACCATAAGTGTGACGACATTTTTGTACATAGGTACATTTTATTACCTAAATAGATAATTAAAAATATTTTAAATATATCACCATCATATAATCAGTACATGTATGATTTATCATTATTTGTGTTTACCGATTTATCATTGTTTTAAATATAGCCAATTTATTGCTGACGTTGAAATTAATTTAAAAAAGTTATTAGTATTATAGAAATTATTTATAGATGATAAAAAAGTTTTTGGCGTTCTTTATATAATTAATTTATTATATTTACGCAAGCATTTTTAGTATTTGAACCAATAATATACTCGTTTTAAATTAATTAATTTAAAATGAAATAATTGCCCATATATTTTAACTTTGGTTTATCTTCAGTGATGCATATTATTAAAATTACCTACCTACTTAAATTAATTAATTAATCATATAAAATTTAGCTAGCTATAAATAATTCCCGCCAGTTTTTCAGTTAAAAAATAATAAACTTTTCATGTTTCTTTTTCTGTTTTCAGTAAATACTTAAAACTGAAAAAACAATTAACAGCTACACGTAATATTTATAAAACAACTACCAAATTGCTAATATAAAACAATACACATATCCACGTAATAAAATAATTAATAAAACAATACATTATTCTAATTCAAAGCAAAAATGTTTTCCTATAATACGTTAGTTATTCGATTAGTTATTTTTTGTGAAACTCGTCAAGAACTTTAAAATGTATTAAGTAGCGTTTTTCCCGACTATCACAATTACTACATATAAAATACATAATTTGGTCGATGACGAAAGACAATGAAATTAAGCACGAATGCCATTTTACTTTTTACGACAGCTAATCTGTCTAAAGTGGCCTCTACTTTAGATAATCAAGGAAATGATCAAAAACTTAATGGCCCATTTTAGCTTGTTTTAGCTTTTATCAGTTTTTGTGTTAAGTATAGATTCCTATCCTATATGAGTGGTTCATATTACACTTTTTATTCGATATTTTCGTAAGAAATTCGGACCGTAAAATTAGGAAGATTTGTTGGTCAGAGAGATACTTCAAGACGAGATTGTAGGTTTCACTTTTATATTGTAGGTAGGTACGTCCAGAAGTATATGTAAGTGCTACGGTTTCATATTGTTAGGAATAGAGATTTCTGGAATCTGTCACGAGGACCTTTAAGTGCATAAGTCAGGCGTTATTAAATAACTACACTTAAACTAACAGTAACAACGTGTTCATTATTATTTAAAACAAACTGCTGTATACCTACAAACAGAAAAAACTTCCCCCCCCCCCGCATCATACAATCATGCTAACCTAACAGATTGTTGTTTCTGTTGGTGGGCATCGGCGTATGTTTTGTTTAATTATTAAATCTGTGACATGAATTTTCACTTCGGTACTCATTATGCTTATCGAGGTTCGAAATATCGGGATGTTCGTTGATGATTCCGACAATCGAGTGTCATAAAATGTCTCTTGCTTTACGTGTATATATGTACCAATCACAGTTGTAAACTCGTTCCTTGAACAAGGCAATCGTCTGCGTCACTAATTAAATATTTGTTAGTATTTTGCTTTAAATGAATCGGTTTTTTAATCGTTCGTTGATGTTAATCATCGATCAATTTTCACAGAAATTATTATCGAAACAAGAAATTAACTGATGGTTAAGCGTTAATCGGCGCTGGCGATCCTTAAAAAAATCGATCCTTAGTTAAATTAATTAAATTATTTAGCAGCAGGTTAATAGTTAAATAGTACTATAAACATCTAAAGCGTTCGGATTAAACGAACCTATAGGAGTTAAACTATAGGCTCGCCACTGATTGGAGCGAATTTTCATAGAAAATATAACTATTGCAGCCTGTCTGATGATGGGACCCAGAGGTGTTGTTTTGGCTTTACTCCGATCCCGACTCATAGTTCACGAAAATATAGGTCGTTCATTTTGGGTCGGTCATATAATATATATAATCAATTTCTTGTGGAGACGATTCCAGTCGCAATTTTGACCGAAATTTGGACAGTCTATTTTATTGTCTTTATGAATACGATGGACGATTTCGTTAATCAGCCAAATCGACCGACCCGTTTCAAAATGACGACCTATCAAAGATTTTAAAGTGATTGTGAGTTATCTCCGTTATTACTCATCGGCGTGATAATATGAAATATGTTTTGGAATCGGCATAAAATTCTCTATCGATCATGTCTGTTTATAATTTTCGATAGAATGTACCGTTTTCGAAATAATCGAAAAAAAGTGATAATTTTTTTTTAAATTCTTTCGTAAATATTATTTTTCAAAAAATGTATTTCTTTCGAGAAAAATTTAAAAAAAAAAGATTTTTTGACATGCAACATGAAAATTCGATACCGAGTTTTTTAATCTTATAAAAATACTCTTGAGAATATTTCTCTATTAAATGCAATTTTTCAAAAGATATATTTCTTTCGAGAAAAATGAATAAAAGGCGTTTTGAGACATATTACATGGAAATTCGATATCGAGACTTGCGCACGGTCGGATCTTGTAATTACAAATACCTATCTATGTATAATCTTTTCAGCGATTAACTTTATCTGTTTGCATTAAGCTCTACTTTTTAAAGAGGCGCATTTTAAGAGAATAAATGAACGAGGTACGATTTTTATCGATATTCGACTTTCTACAGAATGAGTTATAATGTTGGGTGTATGCAACAAAGCGAAGGTAATACTTGATTTACATGCTAATTAACATAATTACGGTTGACCAGTACCTGTGGAATCTATTGCTATCGATTAGGTAGTGTAAACTGTCCCAGTACGTGTGTATATAATCATTTCTACTGAGAATTACATTAATTTATTTATGTGAACATGAAATACACACATTTAGTCAGTAAAAATCGAAATATAATAAACTGGTATCGAGGCAAATCAGTAAATTAGAAAATAAAAAAGCATTATTATAAATCTTATGTTAGATATTCTACGTTTTATCAAAAAAATATATGCGTACCTATGTACATTTTTTTAAATTATTTATGCGTATGGCTGGCTAAATTGTACTTTGTTAATGTCGATAAGTAATGTTTAATTTCTATTATTTTCCACTGAATCAGCTTTAGACATAAATAATTAAAATCTGCAAAGTCATAACCGATAGAAAGTCGGTGAAATTGGATACTAATTAGTGTTCAAAATAAATTACGACCTGGCATCTTAGGGGCGTATTCATAGACAGTAATTAAATTTAGTCATTACTAAATCATGTTTAATTACTTAGAAATAATTGTTGGAATAAACGTTTCTAAAGAAAAAAAGCGAGGCAATTAATACGTAGTATACTGTTTATGAATACAATCTATAGTTTTTATAGTAGGTATACGACCGAAAGATTTAGGGCCGGTCTTATAAACAAACTAATCGTCAATTGCTCAGTTACTTCACCAACAAATTTATTTGACCATTAGAAACGAAGCGGATCCTATAAAATTAACTTTAACTATTTACTATTAAATAACTAATGGAAGATTAGTTAATTTTATGTGTGGTAATTGTGGTTTCTCGACGTGTTCCTATTATTCGCTTCGGTAATTATTAGTGACAAAAATTTACGGATTTGACAATTACATTTCAAATTGGATAGAAAAAGACCTGATCGTGGACAAAATTATTAAATTAAATTTCTTTATTGTATTTGTGTCATTTCATCATCATCTGTCGATGGATTAGATAACATAAATAAAATAAACTCTACGTATAACACATTTGATAAAAACATACATATTATATGTAGGGTCAGATGGGGTAATTGTAAATTGTGGAATAATCCTAGATTAAATAGTTTATTAAAATTATAGTTTGTTTGGACGTTTAATAGTTGATTAACCTTTAAGGGTCGGTTTTTCGATTGCTGGTCGACGCTAATCATCAGTGAATCACCATTTCTATAGTGATTGATGGTCAGAGTTAATTGGCGATTGAAAGACCGACCCTTTTAATAACACGAATATTGATAAACTTCCAGTTTATTAATAGACGACTAATCAATAAATTGTTTAAATAATCATTGTTTTGGTGACCGACGAACAGCGGCGATCGGTGATAGAAATACCAGCTGTTAATAATTTAAAAAAAAATACCTATATAATTTTTAGCAACCATGATTCATGTATAACATTCCTACAACGAATGTTCGAGAGATTTATTTCCAACTATGGCAATAATTCTACACGCCCACTGCTTTCTGTTTGAACTTTAGTAGATATGCAGTGAAATAATGTCATGTGAAAATTAACAAAATTATCATATTAAATACATAATATACCTAATCAAATTAGATAAGTTCTGGAAATTTTTTGTCACTAGTCAATATTTGATAGCGCTAAATAGGACAATTTTTTTGTATAAAATTTTGCAGTGAGTAATAATTAGTTTATTATAAGTGAATACATATACTATATTGTACAATAATTACTTTCTAATTTAATTCAGATTTTGTGTGTAAGTAAATGAAATTCCTTAAAAGTTAAATACGATAATGACAATTTGGCACGATATGTAGAAGATTACAGTTAACGTGGTGTTAAAAGGTCGATTTTGAACGTGTAACGGTAGATAACAAGACCAGTAAATTACGGCAAAGTTCAACTTGTTCAACGACATAACGTTTAATAAAACGCGTAATTTTAAATGAATATAAAACCGTTAACGTCAACAAGGTAGAAAATAAGTTTTGAATATAAAATTGCGCAAGTTCTCGTATGCAGAAACCTATAGAAAATAAATACCTAAATAAAAAAAATTGCAAAACAATTTCACATTTTATTGTGTGTTAGATTTTTAGGTAATCATCATCGTTTTAGTATATTTTATACCTATATTTTCTGGTAGTGAAAATGATAATTTTAAACTGAAAATACGGCATCATCTTAACGTATAAGTAATTAAGGTTAATTTTGGATGTGAGAACGGTTTCCAAAGCGTTTAGTTTTATGTTATTCTGGGTTAATTAAAACATAATAAGAAAAGACAATCGCTTTTGTGTAAAATGTGTACTAATAAACGTAAAATTAAGCATGATTATTATTTGTTTGCATAACGATAACGCTTTTATTTGCCACTAACAGTAAGTACTAGACATAAGCCTTTAAAAACAGAAGTTAAATTCTACGATAATTTTATTTTCGTGAAGGCGAACGTTTTTGAATCAAAATTGAGCACGAATGCCGGATCTACATCTGAAATTTCTGATATTTCGTTTATCATTTTCTTCAGTTAGTTTTAAATATTGAAAGACAAATTTTTAATAAGTTTATACGTTGTCTAATAAAATATGCCGAACGTCGTATCTATTAGAAATTATCAGCGACAATTAATAATAGTCTTTTCGAGGCCGTTCATATTTTGAAAACGTACATTTTCGAACATCTAGTTTTATTGTAAGTATAAAAATATGGCTAAAAATAAAACAATTTACTTTATTTAAGATCATTTTTTATACACAAAATACATAAAACTAAAATTAAAAAAAAAAAGTTAATTAAGCTTCCTATATTTGGTCTTCAAATGATCAACATCCTCACCAAAAACTAATTACAGTTTTTTTTTAACATTAATTAATCGTTAGACCATTTTATCTCAGTCGAACAAAATAAGCGTATTAAATTACGTAGATTAAAAACAAACGTTTAAATTCTTTTAAATTTTCCATTAGCAAGCGTTTTATAGTCGGAAGCTCTTCCAGTTGCTGAATTATAAAACAGCAACGGCCATCATAAAGTTTCCGACTCGCTTAGACACGGTGTCACATCTCTTCTCGCCCATTACATAGCCATTAACCCCTTCCAATCTCTTTATAACACTCTTTACCAACATATGTACACGCAACACGTTTTGAAAATGATGGGAAGACCAGAAAACTACACTTACATCAGTAAAATCGTAGCTCAACGAAATTAAACTTTGACAGTAATAGTCGTTGTACCTACCTACTCACTTATATTACATTAATTAAAAAAGTCCGTGACATCTTAAATATAGTAATGACAGAAATCAAAGTTTGCACATAATTTTAGTGTTTAATTGAAAATCGTTTAATGCGAAAATGTGTAGGTAAATAAATTAAAATTCGATACTTTTAACAAAATAGATTTCTTACGAAAAAAAAAACATTCTATAATAAATCGATCTTCCTTCGAATCTCAAGAGAACTTCCTTATCACAAAGCACCAGTTCTAATTCAAGGCGATTACAGTTTTAATGCGGGTTTTACATCTCAGTTCGATACCGCGACGCATCTGTATCTTTTATATAATCCGCTTTTAATATTAAAGAAAAAGCGATATAGGATGCAGCATCTCAGAGCGAGGATTTGAGTGAGAAAATAAATGGTTAAAGTTTTGAATTCTATATTTATGGAGAGGTTTCGGAAGCTTTGCAAACACGAACTTTTTGTAATTTGCGTGAATTTAAAATCTTAAATTTGTATTCTGTCCATTTTCCTTTTCGGTTATAAAAAAAAATAATGAAGCGAATTACTCCACTAATAATAATTTTCACTTCATTAATTAATCCATTTTATAATAATTATTATTAAACTATTGGATTAAAAATTTATTAGGGAAGCAAAAGTATGTTTCAAATAAACTGATCGTTTACCTATATTATGTAGGTAGGTACCACCGTAAAAAATAGAAGGTATCGCCAGAATGTTATAAATAGCCAATGATTTTACAGAAAATGCAATTTAAATCTATTCATTATTTCATTGGTTTATTTATTAAAATCGCCGATTTTAATCGACAGTAATTTATAAAATCAAGATTTCGTATAAATTCCTAAATTAACTCGCAATTATCTTTAAAAAATTAGAAATAAATCTAAAATTAACAATACAGACAATGGTCGCATTCAGGGAATTGTAGCATCGAAACGCTGCAGCGCTATATCGCTTTATCTTGCCTGAATAAACATTTTTGGTACTAGTTATTTTTCAGCTCTTAATTCTTAGGTTGGCAATTTTGTTTGTAAAACACTCAAATTTTTATGTAAAACTTACCTTGTAATATCTTCAACCTTTTTTCTTACGTTACTGCAAGGGAAATGACTTCGTCTCCGAATTGTAACGTTATAAACCATCTTTATTTTTTGCATAAACCAAAACATACACAAGAAACATAATTTGTAAGGTTAGAACGCATGAATGCGTCATTGCTTTATTTAGTTATAAAGCGTTAAAGCGGAATATTTATATGCTTTAATGCTTTACTAAAGCGCTGCAGCACTGCTAGTAAAGCAGACACCATTCAGGGCATCGCTTCGATAAAGCGCTACAGCGCTACCATTCCCTGAATGCGACCAATATTTGTATTAGAAATAAAGTTTATGTAATCCGCTGAAATAATTTATTGTAAACACACGTGTAGTACATTGCAACTTACTTTACATGGTTTTGACATAATTATTACTGCTATTTAACAACTTAACATTACATTAAAATATTCCTAGGTAATATTACATATTTGGTTTATTATTATTACCTATGTGAATAAAATATTCCCCCAAAATTTTAAAAATTTTACAAAAATGTAACTATAGACAATCCTAATGTTTGTTCGGATAATACTCCTCTAATTCCCTCAGATGCGCAGCCCTTGATGACAATAATGATCGTGATTTATGATGAGAATAGGTGGTGTTGTATTCGCCTGACGGGTCCTGGGTTCGAATCCTGGTACGGGAGGTGAAATATCCCCCTGGTAGGCATGGATGTCCCGGGGGGCACTAGAAGTAATGCCTAACGGCGGTTCCTGGTGTCCTTTGGGGTGTGCTACTAACAAAAAAAAAAAAAAAAAAAAGGTGTTGTTGTATGCAGTAGATAATTGTTCAATCAATTGTTTTACTAGATTTCATTATGATACCTAACTAAGGGCGAAATGTGTTCCGTGCAAAGAACGATCGATAACTATTTGCAAAGTTTTAATATTTTTATAAATACTTATATTAGGACTTACAAACTCATATTTTATTTAAAAAAATTTTTTTAAAAATTTAATTTGATTTTAAAAATAGTACCTACTGCATTATTCTGTATGACTATAGATGCGTATAAAAGCAAGCTAATATTGTATTATATTATAAATATAACGCATATAAGTATTTAAGTTTTTAATTAAAATTGAGACTCGCCAAATTATATCGCATATCAAAATACATCTGCACATTTATCTACTTATTTATAATGGATAAATAAATATTTAAGTACCTACTAATCAATATTATTTTTCTACAACATATCGATGACGTATTGCCAAAAGGGCGTAACCCACACTTTTTGTGAAAATGAGTCATTCTGACTATTTTATGCATCTAAAGCAAAAGCATCATCTGTTAAAATCTAGTAACAATTTTTCGATTTTTTCCACCGGAAAATTTCGTTTCGTGTTTCCGCGAAACGTATAGTTACGCGACGCAACAAAATGTGCTCTCCTGTAAAATTTACTTTTTGTGGGTTTCGCTCTTCTGGAAAAACTGCGTCGAATTATTATGTTAATATGCATTACATCTTTAGTATGAAATCTGCTACACTGCAATTCTATTTACATACCTACCTACTGCTTAATACAATACAAATACATACAACTTGTGCAGTAACTCGGAAGTATCGTTAAAGCTCGGTAAATAGCTAGTAAAATAGAACATAAATCTGTCACTTCTACCAATAGATCTTGTATACAGCGAAACGGTTTCTTATGGCGCTTACATTGCGGTGCGCCGCTTTTATCGAAGAATCCTAGATGGCCGTGATTTATATATCTATCATTTTGTTTTAATATTGCATCAAATTTTGGTATCCAAATTTAAATTGGGTTTAAAATGTTTCATTTTGGTTATAAACTGGAATATACCTACATATACCTATTATGTATAATTGATTTTTTTTTCTTAAATTCAATAGGTTAATGCTATCACGCGATCATCGTTGTTACGATCGGTAAAGTTAAATCAAGCTATTTATGTTGACTGGTAGTTTCAATTCAATTTTGCTAATTTCATATCTTGAGAACGCTGTTAGTTCACCAAGTATGTGATTCTAAGATTACGAGAATCTAAAAAAAAAATGAATTTTTAAAGCGAAACATGATGCTTTTGGTATTAAATTTTAAAAATGTTTTACAATTAGTAAAATATTTGAAATTCTATAAGATTTGGAGAAAAATTCTAGATCGTCAATTTATGGTTTATTTCTGATCCAAAAATAGTTATGACTATCTAATTATTATTTTACCCTCTTCGGGCCTATTGTTATGGCTCGTCAAAAACCAGAATCTTTGTCGACCAACAGCTTTTCGCAAATCGGTTAGCATCGCCGATTTGCGAGGAACTCATTGATCGACAGGTGCCTGTAAACATCGTGTTTACTTTCCTCGTCTGAATTTCTCTAAAGTGGCTTATCTACCTTCTCTAAATGCACTGTTCAAAAAAAAATTGACAGAAAAGGGAGCGGGTGTTGTAAAATATTTTTTTTATACGGTAATCGGAATCAATCAAAATGTGCATAATTTTAAGGCCTCCCTTTTCCGCACTACTAAAAGTCATTCACCCTTTATGTAAATTCGCTACCGCAATTTACGCTTGAGAAAACATTATTAAAATTGTTTTTTAATACTATATAATATATACATTTTAACGTAAAAATTGTTGCACAATCATTCTTTTCTTAAACAGGCAATCATTAGATATATGTATGTAAAGCTAAAATCAATTTGTTATTAATTATTATTACTCATCAATTTCAAATAGTAACTGTACATAAAGGCTGATCGGCTGGAAGGCGATGAATTGAACTATTTACTAATTTTTAATTGGCGTTCGAAATGAGTAATTATAACGAATAAGAATAAAATTCATATTTGATAAGAACGCGGTTCGGTGATTTTCGTCAATTATTAGAGTGTATGTACATGGTGAACTTAAAAGGTCACAAACGTTCTTAGACAATAGTACTTACTATAAGTAAGTACTACTGTAACAGAACGATCAAAATTTTGAGGACTAATTTAAAGAAAAGATATTCGTAGGGTGTATGTTAAAATTTCAAATAAATTTTCGTTTAAATCGTGAATGGAATTTGGTATTTAAAAGTTTTAAATGATATATTTAAATGTGGGCGATAAAAATTAAGCGCAATACAATAGAATTGTACGTAAAAATGTGGCTTATGTGTTGAACACGTGCGTGATAACGCGAGTTTCAAAAACCCAAAGACCCATTTGTCTGACTTGAAAACATTCCTTCGTAAGATGATAACCTTTATTAGAAGGAACAAGCAATCACCTTGAGAAGCGGTCGATTAAACTTTATCCCCAAGTCTCTTTAAAGGTACAAAATATGCATAATTAATTCGTTTCGTCAGTACGAATTGGTGTTTCTTGCTTTTAGACTATTTTAATAAATTGTGTGTGTACGAAGTGCTCCGGAGTTATTTTAAAATTAATTTTATTCACTTTTTCGTTTTAAACATTGTTTGGACTGTCGATGTCGTGGTGTTGTGGGGCCGGAAGGCCGGGTGGAGTCGAGGGTCTAGCGCTTCTCTAGATGTCAAAGTAAGTCCGCTTGTATTTTTTACTTTAATTGTTAATAAATTTAAAAATCGTATCTATACGGTGGACTTCAATGTAGATTTTCAAATGTAATTTAAAAGTTAAATTTAGGCATTTTGTTGGTACTTGGGTAGTGGACGTAACGCGTGTTACAAGTGCTTAGTCCTTTTACGAAAACACACGTATATTTATTGTGAGTAAACGGCCCTTAATTTATTGTTGTATCAATATTTTTTTCAGTTGGCTGAAAATGTTTAAAATTGTTTAAGTTCAAAAAGTAGTTTCTACGTATGTTTTTGTGAAACAGGACGAATTTTAAATTTAAATGATATAACCGAATGACACGTTTGTAAAACCAGGTTTATAAAATCTCAAAGTTTTTCTCGGTAAACCAAACTAAAGAATATTATAATACACATCGATCGGGAATTACGAATCGTCACAAATGAAACATTACCAACACTTGTGCTTCGAATAAAAAATAATCATATTGTGGTTGGGTAATTTGTTTTAAATTCATCTTATTGCACTATAACTTACTTACGCCGTCTAAAAGTACGATGGCATTGTCGTAGACGATGAAATAGTTATTTTCTCTATTTTTTTTAAACTGATTTTATAAGTAGGTTCATTAAAGTAATTATTTTTAATTAAATTATCGGTCAGAAGTATAGGCGTTTTATAATTATTTAACGATACCTATCGTAATGCAAAATTACTATTTAGATATTGTTTTTTGATTATCTACTAAAGACTAATAAAATAACTCTAGGTATTTTTTTTGTTCTAATATTTCCCGATTAGATGAGAGTTTAGGATACAATTTTTCCAATTCCATTATTCTACCACAATGGGAAGTGGTATTCAAACAATTTTGTCTAAAATTTTCTACAGGGCGTCTCTACAAAACATGGTAATATTGCTAGGGTCGATAGAACAGTGAAAAATAAGTGGGTGTTGCTTAATACACATTTGCCCGAAGGTCCTCTGTTTTCGAGATACAGGACTCTGGTCTCGATGTATAATTCTAACGATGTCTCGATGTCTAACGTAGGGGCTTCTAGTGAACAAAATCGGACAGTTATGTTTGAACTTTCTTCGACGTAGAGTTGATAATAAATAATTATAGGTCCGGGTGTGTACGTGTTGCAATTTATACGTTTATTGTTGATGGTGTAGATATTAACTTATCTCGATGACAAAATGTCGATAGTTGTTTGGTAGGTACCTACATACGTATCGAAAATTTTGCAAAATTTTAAATTCGTCTGATAAAATTTGAAAGAAATGTTCCAACCGTATAAGGCTAGACAACGCCTAATACTGGGAATCATCCGTAATTAATTAACTGAAAATTTAATCGGCAAAATTATAACAATTTTAATAATAATTTAGGAGCCGTGTGGCCTAGATTGTCAGCCTGTCGAGCGCAGTCACGGCTGCGGGTTCGAATCCCATTGCAACCATAAACGTTTGTAAACGGTTGTGAAGATTTCGAAATCAATTCCAAAAATAGACTGTCTAATTGGTAAATCCAAAGCCATAAACAGAAAA
Source organism: Rhagophthalmus giganteus (assembly GCA_036326145.1). NCBI lineage: Eukaryota > Metazoa > Arthropoda > Insecta > Coleoptera > Rhagophthalmidae > Rhagophthalmus > Rhagophthalmus giganteus. The sequence goes on from JARFJA010000001.1 coordinate 56,366,901, forward strand.
AAAATTTAATATGTCTTTTATTTCGTTCCTTTCGGACAACAGTTGTTATCGTTAGTCGCCTGTCGACGATTACGGGTAGGTACGATAGATGCGTCATTAGTAGACTTGTCACGGGAGCGATATCGACGTTAGAAGTACAGGAAAATGAGTCGATGCATCAGTAAGTAACCTTGCATCTTCCGGTGAGTGTTTATATATTTCGTAACTCTTTGTTAATCGATTAACATTCACTTATTGGATAATTCAATGAAATTTTCCAATATACTTTCGTGTTTACTTTCAATGAATAATACATAGGGCAATTTAAAACTAATTTTAATCATTCATAATAATTTTAAATAGACATGCAGATATAACATAAATTAAGTACCTACCTACAAATTATTTAAAAATCTATTGGCTCCTTTAATGACAGTGAAAGCAATTACCTACGCATTATTTATATTTATCCAGCAAACAAAAACAAACAAATGTTTCTGTTTAGCAAAGAAAAAGAATTACCTATGTACCTCTGTATTTTAAATACACATTTCTATTGTAGCATATTTTGCATTCAGAAACTTCATTAATTTCAGTTAATTTTTACAAGCTTAACTTAACAACCATAATTATAATATCGATGGCATTTTGGTAGAACATCTTAAGCGCCACTTTTTCCGAAAATAAGTTGTTCTGACTATCTTTTATGCAACTAAGACAAAGGCATAATCTGTTAAAATCTGGCGACATTTCAATTTTTTCCACCATAAAAATTGATTTGTATTTGGGTACTAGGTATTTGCTTATGGTTACGCTAGTTACGTCAACCGTCTTAAAGAAGGAACAAAGAAGACGACCCTTCGGCGGACGACGACCTCCGATAGTCAATAAGCCATAGAATTAGGAAATAAAGACAATTCAACTAATTTTAGGAACTAATTAAGAACAATAATGAATAAGCATAGTTTTAAGAATTAGAGCCATAGGTTAAGATAAGGTAAAGTTATAAATACAACAAAAATATAAATTAAGTCAGTTCTCAGTTATCGTTCAATAGATTCACTTGTAAAAAATTGAAATAAAGTATTTTTTTTACAGCGCTTCACGTTCAAACAAATTAACTCGCTACAACACAAAAAATGCGCTCCTGTAAAATTAGTTTATTGTCGCTTAACGATATTTTGACAAAACGCCGTCGATGTATACTTATCGTTAGTTAAAAAAAAAAACAAAATCATATTCAGTATTCGTGTGAATTCGGCACTTTTACCGTTTTTCACTTATAACATACCTACATTTGTAGCTATATTCTAGATCGAATAACGCAAAAAAATTGTTTTGGAATTACATCACATTAATTTGATTACACCTATTTTTTTATTGACTAATTTGTTTGTAGATTCTTATTTGTTTTTTATGTTTAATTGTATGAGTTTTTACTTATTAAATTTGATGTTAGAGTAGCGTTCTTAATAAGATCACTTAAAAAATCATTAAATATACTCTTACTTATATTGTTATAACGATCTATAACATGGTAATTCGGTTATTACTAAATATAAATAGCAAAAATATATCTGAAATGCAAGGTACAAATTGTTGTAGGTATTAATTATTACGCAAATTATTTATCTTAAGTTTTATTTAACGGAGTGTAATGTAGTTAATTCAAAATAGCTTTTCTATGATAGCACTTTTAATTTTGTTTGCAAGAGGTTTCGATTGTTTATTGATTGTATAGGTAATCAACAAAATTAAATTGACAACAGTAATGTCTCGGGGATCACAGCCAATTAATTGTTCACTCGAAATATTTATTTTATTTACCTACATGAAATCCTCTTTTATTTTCATGAAAGAAGTATTATAGAAAAGATTGCAGTTAGTCCTTATTCTTACATCAATTCGTGCACCTAGTGATAAAGAATAGGTACATATTTAAAATTGTGAACGTCATTAACAAATTTAATTAATTACATAAACTTTCAGTTGTAGCACATTTAGCTCAATAACTTAATTCTGTTTTCTCTTACTTGGTGAATGTTTCTATTATAATTAACAATAAATCGTTATCAAGTTCATATAATTTCACATATGTACTTTTAATATTTTAAGCTGCGACGCCTTTCGCAATTATTAAATTAAATTAATTAAATGCGTCCCGGCTAAAACATTAAAAGTAAGTGAAATTATTTATTGCTGTTAGTGATGTTGTAGATTTTACATTATTAATATAAATAACATCGTTTCTCTTTTTATAAAGAATTTTTGATCTTTAAATTGAGCAAGGGACGTGATATAGGACGTCCAGTTTGTATTTGAAATGACGTTCGTCTAGTTAGGTTATTTGTGTATGTTATATTGATTCGTACTAATGCTGTCAAGTCTTCTGTCAACTAAAAATCATAGACAATAAGCAACCCCTACTAGACGCGGTCATTTTCAATTAAGTAATTATCATAATTGTTGTAAGTATACCAGTTAAGAAAATCATTAGCTGTCACAACACGCAAAAGTAATACCTATCATTTGTGTAACACATACACCAGTCTGAGTAATTGCTAGTCTAACATTCAAGTCAGCTCCCTTGTTTGTTAAAAAGTACAGGCTACGTAGGTTACAATCATTAACGAAGGCATTGTACTTAAAATATTTTTGAATTTATCAAGGGTCGCTCTTTTCGCTTAGTTTTCAATTTAAGACTTTTGGAAATGAATGATCTTGTTGCAGTTATAAAACTGATGCTTTTCAGTATAACTTATAGTCTTTTTGTTATGACGTATTTTGGACGATCCTTGAATATCTCCGCATCAATCGTTATCATTATACATAAAGTAAGCGTCTTCAATTACCTTCACATCACCTTAAAAAATCATTTAAAAGAATAATACCTAACACCTATATCGTTTAGTTATTTATTATAAATATGACTACATGATATAATTATTACAAAATAGAGGAATTGATTAAAACTTTTAAATAATAGGTATTAGATTAACAAAATGAATATTATCTAATAAAGAAAACTGTTAAACTTTGCTAGACTTGCTTTTTATTTATTAATATGTTTTACAAAAAAGCAATAGGGAAACCAGATCCACTTGACGTTTACACACATGCACTCTCACAATGTACGCTCTCGAACGTGTGCACAATAATAAGTACGGAAAGTAAGCGGTATCGGCACGAGGGTACTTTTAAATTTATCAGAAACAATAGCACGATTATAATACACGTCTAGCTCAGATCTGGTTTTATAAATATTCAGTATATTTTGAACTTGGCCTAAAAAATTCAAAACCATTTGAATTTTTTTTTAAATAAATAGATACAATTAGTAATAATTTAATATTATCTACTCGTTAAAGTTGAAAAATTTTAATTCGTACATTTCAATAAGAAATGTAAGTAAATAAGTAGATTATTTTGAAAGAAAATTTTGATATCTTATAAAAATATGATACTAAGAAACAGTTTTATACATAAAGTGTAACCTACCGGTCGATAAATTAATATAGGTAAAGGAATATTAAATTCTAATATAAACGTAAATTGGAAAATATAAAGTGGAAACCTGTTGAATTATATAACAATATCTCAATATCTAATAACATCATAAACAGTAAAATTTCATTAAAACTTTCGCCGTTTTAAAACTAATAATATGCAAAGTGGAATTATCAATATTGAAGCAATTCTCATTAAATTAAGAAGGCATCCTATAGGATACACCTAAAATGAAACATAATTTTATGATACGTTCGAGAGCCTTTTAACTCTGGAGTCGTTTACATAATACATGTAAATCCAACGAAAACTTTTAAGGTCGTCCCGACCTGTAACCCAACTGAAGCTTAAGAGAGCTCGACGAAAAAATTGAATTTTTACCAATTTAATAAACATAAAAGAGTATAAAATTAAGAGAAAGCGCCCTTTGAATTTAAATTACCTTTAGATGAAAATCGAGGGGAAACGCAGCGATGCATTATAATTATACCTATCTTGTAACCGTCGAATGCATTATAATTTAGTATGCGTATAATATGTACGTGTAAGTTACATAAATTTTTGGTAGGTAATAGGTGCGTAATCAAATTATAAGAAAATTAAGCTTACAATAAATTAGAAAATACGTTATGCTGTTTCTTAATTGTTAAGTACCGTAACATCGTTTAAGTGTTCGGAAATTTGAATACGAAATACGAAGTTACGACAGAAACTTTAACTTTTAATAGAATATTAACCAAAATTATTGTATAAAGATATTACAGAAGTTTACACCATTGCTAAATTAGATTTATTCCATCTTAAAACATCGAGTAAACTCATTTTACAGCCTCCTAGGTTCGCATTATCCTGTAATATTCTCTTGACAGAAGGCTCCAAATATAATAAAAACTAATAAAGGTAATATACCAGTGCCATGCTGAATCTTACTGCCAATGTAATAAGATGGAACGTTTCTCTTTCTGATTTATGACGTTTAATTTGATGTCGTCTAACTTCTCAGCTCTGAGATGTCAAATTCCAGCATCCAGTTACGCGAGTAATATGAGAGTAAGTCAGAAAAACAGTGCAACGTATGTACGATACTAATTTAGGCTTAAAAGACTAATATTAGCTAGGGGATGTCAAATACGAGGAGCAAGTTGTGTAGATTAAGCACAAGGAACTTTTTATTTACTTTGTTTAATTGTTTAATAATAATCTGTATATGTTTCACATCAAAAAAATATTAAAAGACGTTGTGTGAACAAAAACCCTTAATATTCGGTTCCGTCAAAAATTATATTTTTTAATTGTCTTTAGGTATATAAGTAATTTCTATTAGAAATTATTAAACTTATCTAATTATTAGAATTTCGCTTGAACATATTGAAAGTTTGATAGGTACAATTTATGACAGTAAACAAGTTAAATAAAGTTTAAACGTCACCGATACAGCCGAAAATCACGATTTAAGTAAGGGTATCCTTGTCACGGTAAATTATAAAAACCTCTTCTCTTAAGGTTCGATTAAATAGGATCGACTCGATGGCATTAAATAATAAGTACCTATCTATAAGCAAATAAAAAAGAAACAAAAAAGGTTATATTGTACATAGCTGTACCTATATCCCACTCGTTAATTAGCATAGGGTAATTACCCCAGTAATGGACAGTCAAGAGAATTTTTCAAATTTGAATTGGGCTGGAAAAGCCATTTCGTTATTTATATAAAAGACCACGCACACTTTATATGGAAAAATAGGAACCACTCAAATCGATTTTTTTTATATCAATCGACGCGTCTTAATGTGAGGAATAATTATTACCATTGCGCCAAATCTGTAACTTCATTATTAAACCCGTTAATGAACAATTCATTAAAAAAATTTGGGCTTTAAATTATGTCGGAAGTTAATAAATCTGTCGCTCGTTATTTATGGAGGGGTGATGGTAAATACGTTTCTAAGAAACGACACAAATGTAAGTAGCAGGGAGAAAACAGTAAAATAGTGCTCATAGAGTTCGATTCCTTGTTGTAATTAAGAATTTTAAACCCGTATTCATATTGAATTGACGTTAGCATTTAAATTCTGAATTCAATCCTACTATTTTAGAGTCGTTAGAATAGAATTAGGAGGGTACCTACTGTAAGCGAGCTTAAAACCTGGAATAAAAGAATTACCTAAAAACTAATAATTTTGTTAGTTACACATTATCCAAACCTATAAGCAATTTACGTCATCGATAAAAGGTTACTAGATGATGACGTTTCACACAGTGCTGTCACCTCGTACCTCGTATTTTTACAGTTCTAATAAATTGTAGTCTTTCTTTATGCCATCTAATATGTGCGCAGGTAAATCATCTATAGAATATGTTACTTTCCAAACTTCAAACTGGATTACAAATAAACAATCTAGTAACTTTTTATTAATGACGTGAATTGTACATAGGTTTGGATAAGCCGTAATTGTTATAATAGCCACAATTTTATGTGGAAGATTTCTTTTTTGGCGGATATACATAGGCCGATTTTTCAATATTAATGATTTATCGAATTATTTATTACGTTACAGAGTTATTTTAACCTTACTTAACAGAGATCTCTAACGAGGCTGGTCACTACTATCCCCACTAAAATAAAATTAATAATTTGGAGTTACCTATAGATATTTTATGGTGAACATTTTTAATAGAGGTAGAAAAATAAACAGCTACATTATGTGTATTTTTGTCTTATATTCGATTATTTTATTATTTATTTATTTGAGTCACAATTTTGAATATTGAAGAATTATTTTTTTTATTGATTTGTTATTCGTGAATGTGTTTTGTTTTTTATTTGAATTGTTTGTTAATGTTATTAATATATTGTTATTAATATATTATTATTCTATTTTCAATTATTAGCGTTAACAGCAACAGCAACTATATTATAACAGCAATTGTAAAAAGCAAGTTGATATAAATATCGACGCAGGTTTTCTAGAAGGGCGTAACCCACAAAAAGTAAATTTTACCGGAGACCACATGTTGTGTCGTCGTGTAGCTATAAGAAAATACGTTTGACGGAAATACAAATCGATTTTTCTGGTGAAAAAAATCAAAATATTGTTACCAGATTTTAACAGATTATGTCTTTTCATTTAATTCAATAATTCATTTTAACAGAAAGTGTGGGCTACGCCCTTTTGACAAAACGCCATCGATATTATCTTTTTATAGATATGTACAAATAATCTTTTAGTTAAGTATACATTTTTAATGTGCACAAAGCCAATATCTATTTAAAGAATTATTTCAATCGTTTTAAACCTCAGGCCAGTTTAAGTAGGTAGGTACCGACCCGTCGTTGTTAAGTAACCCGCAATAAATAACAAAGTTGATTTATCGACTCAAACAAATTTGATTTTAGTAGGTTCTCTTTTGCTCTCACGAAATTCTCATAAGAGCGTTAATTAAAGATTGCGGCTTTATTTATAAATTAACAAAATTGGTGCAATGATAATAATTATTCCTCACATTAAGACGAGTCGATTGATATAAAAAAATCTATTTGAGTGGTTCCTATTTTTCCAAATAAAGTGTGCGTGGTCCTTTGAAATATATCAATAGATACACAAAGGTTTACACTATTTTGACATTAATTTTTTATTTTATATTTTATATTTCAATTTATTTATAAAAATTTGTTCAATATGTCGGTAATGGTATAGCGGCGTAAGCAATGGGCAGGCGTTATGCGTCAGTAATGGACACATATTTTAACATTTCAGGTACACTGTAATGGCTTCCATTGTTATTACTTTGAGGATCTTCCTTAAAATAAAACAAAACATCCTCCTTTAACGGTGGTTTCCATAAATATTGTGATAAATATTTATATGCTGCTATTTATAAACTGTATCTACAGGTAAATTAGGTAATAATACTTAAATATCGTATTTATATTACACAGAGATAACCGTTGTTTATGTATTACCAGAGTAATAATTATTGTCATATTTTATCATCGCAAATTTTTCAACCTTCAGAATAAGGCTTTCCTTGTCATTTAAGTGTAGGTCCCCGCCATTACAGCTAACAAAAACACTTGCACTTGGTAGCAGTTGGTATAGGTACCTCTCCTCGATACAGTTTCTCTTTTCTGTTTTGGTTGGGGAGTGATGTATCTTTTTCTTCATCTTGCGATTAGTTTCGTAGAACACGAAATTGTTTTGCAGTTAGTTTTTGCTTACACCATTATTTTCCTTAACTTCTGCTAAGACTTTTTGCATGTAGGAGTAAAAATGCCTTTTACCCTTGTTCGGTTTTGATTGCTGAAATAAGTATAATACATATATTTCTACTAATTCTTTGTAATAAGTGCAAATAAACATTAATTAGTTCTAGGTGTCCATTACTGAAATATGTAGGTATGTCTAGAAATGGACGTCCCCTATGTCCACAACTAATACTTCCTTAATATGATTGCTTTAAAAATTGTCACCCCTCCCCTCCCCACACTTTTGTGTAGACTTATTTTTTACTTACCTTATTAAACAATTATCAATATACGCACATCTGCTCTTTATATTTTGATTTACTGGCACAATCTTCAATACGACTTCAAACAGCTGATTTACATGCACCTATTTACATTTGACAGTCCACCCGATATTCGCTGCGTTAGACTACGCAGTACGATGAAGTTGACCTACTTGTTGTACATTACGAACTATAAAAAACAAAATGTTTAACGCACATTTTGAAAGTGTCCATTACTGGGACAGCTACCCTACAAATATAACAAATTTCTTAAATACTTATGGGTTTCTGATTGAACCAAATTAAAATTTCAATGGAAACTACGCCGGAGAAGGTAGAAAGTTTTCGGATTAAAGTGTAACGATAATTAAGTAAAATTTAAAAACAAATCGTTTTTTAAAAGAACGTTCTTTATAAAGTTGCTTTGAAAAAATTTAAAAAACAAAAAGATCGAAAGTACCTAAGCTAAAAGTACATAGTACATAAGTACGCGTATTAACTGTAACGCGTAACTAACTGGGATTTAGAGTACAGTTTTCAGTTACAATAAATGATAAAATATAATATCCAAAAGAAATAGGCCCTTCCGTTAAGTGTGGGAAAAGCAAACAGCGATTAATCTACTTGGTATTTTAGAAGGAGTCTTTCAAAAACAAGATTGCAGTTATTGATAAAATTTATCTGTTTGAGATGGATCTATATAATTTCGCAGAATAATTAGATTTCCGTTTCCGAACACGTGCCTTCTATTTCATAGAATTACGGGCTTATCTCACGTATAGCTCCTATAAATATGAAAATGTCTATAAAATTGGTATAAATATTATCAATAATTTTATAAAGCCGATAGAGGTTGCTAGACATATTAAAATTAATATATTTTTTTTAATTAAGGACGACACCATAAAATAAGAACGTGAGTTCATTATTCCTCATAAATATGTAGGTACTTAACTATAAATTTTTACGAACAATCAAATCGGTATATTTTTTCCGTGAAAATAAAATGTCGTTAATTAGGAATAAGTATACGTTTGCTTACGTTTATTAAATTTGCCTCACTTACGAGAGACGCCTATTAAACAATTTTAATGAATCAATTAATTGTTTTTTAATTCAACCACCCCATCGCACTCAAACTAGAAGAAATAATTTTGACGTTATATTATTATTTTTTTTAAATTTTCTATAGCTTATTTGTGAATATCCAGTTCACAGACGGTTCGTTTTATTTCGTAGTTATCTGTAGGTACCTAAAAATAGTTTTAATTACGTATATTAATTATTTAATTAGGTATATTACCTATATTGCGTAAATATTTTTTTGTTTAGAACTCGTTCGCACTAAAACAATCTGTTTAGACTGTGGTACAGTATAGTTTTAAAAGCATTCCCTTGTTCCATTTACTGCTGCATGCACATTTAAGTTAAACTCAATTTGTGCACATATGCAAAACATCTACATTATTAACTTTGAAACTTATAATAGAGACACTAAAATTTAATATACGTAGGTAGATACTAATATTAATTCGACACAGTCTCTGCGAGAAACGTTCATAATTTAATTTGTCGCTAAAACATTTTACTGTCACCTACAACTAAAATTACTTAAAATAAATTAAATAATTCGAGTTTTAATAAATCTGATTCGTAATTGAAATCTAAAATCACAAATGAGCGGGGGGGCCGGTAAAATGTATCATAGATATCTACTACTAGTATCGTCAAACTGACCACTTACCTACTTCCCGACTTAATTTTAACACATTAGCAACTTCATAATATGACTTAATTACAAAATTTGTGGTCCCATTAAGATAAAAGCTGTTACATAAATTTTACATAGATGTTCTGATTATGTAACCCTATATAACTTTTCGGTAAAATAATTTCATCAAAAGTAATTCTCCAACATTATATCGAATTACTTATTGTTAGTAAGAAATAACCATTAGGTATAACTTTAGAATTCGCGGACTTACCTTTAATAACTAAATATTCGAATTATTTGCACGCACTCGTATATGTCTAACGACATATGTGTTTCCATTACAATTAAATATTGTTAAATCTTATTTAGTAAAGTTCGTAACTTAATTTAGCCATATAAAATGGTATTACTAGGAATTTATCTCAACTTTTGTGAAGATATTGAATCTTTATTTATCCTTGTTATCGCGTTTCGGGACCTTTTGTTTTTTCTGTATATAAAAGCTACTATAACGTTGCATAGTCCTCTAGAGTATTTCTCCTGAACAAAATATAACAAATATACAAAATTTTATTGATGTTCATTCTTCGACACACACACACACACACACAACTTCAATTTTTCTGAAAAGCTTGCAAGTTTCCGCTTTGATTAGTCGCTTTAAAAAAAAATAAAAATAAAAATATTTTGAGATACGTTGTAAATTGTGTTTCATGTCGGATAAAAAGTTTATTGTTTAGTTAAATAGACATTCCGTTGCCCCTACTATTTTCCGCGTCTTTTCAATAAAACGTCAAGTGCAAATTATAATTTGCATTAGGTATTTTAAAAGCGCGTTAGAACATTTATTATGATAGTAATTTAGAAATGGTCAATATATCTTATGTGTAATTCAACCAAAAGTTATGTCATAAAGCAATTTATGACTGTGCCTTTAGGTTTCGAGCCGTGCTTTACTTGGTCGCGTAATTATTCCTGTACTAATTAACAACTCAAATTTACGTTTCTCATTACGTTCTGTTCAAGTTCACAGACACAAGCTAACTATATGCAAGTTTAGAAATTCTATTACAAATTTCACTTACAATTAATTCTATTAAACATCAAAATTTTCAAGATATGTCTATAGAAACTATTGTAACGATAATTAATTGGTCAAGCGTCGTAATTATTAATAAAGCCTGCTTTCCTAATTGAAGTTATACCTGACAGAGAAACAAAGGAACAACAACCGGCACAAACCGATAAGACATTACCAATTTAGTCTTTGAAACAATAGTAGTACTAATAGGTCCTTTGAGATGTCAGCGGGAATACATGTCAATAAAGGTAAAATGTCTGAACACCGCGTACTTACGACTCTGTTTATTAGCGAGTAAGCACTAAGAAGCTTTCACTCCCGGATATTCAAATTCAATTTCCCACAGATTGTAAGACTCATTTCCAATTATATTCTAGAGGTGAATACGTGCCTATACCTTCAAACAACTCCTTAACAATATAGGTACATACGTATGTACACGTAACCCTCGTATAACGCGGTACCTATACAATGGGGTTTCGATATAACGCGGTTTATGTAATTGTGGCTACCGTTGCGCGACACGGGAGTGGTTTCAATATAACGTGAACTACAAATTGTTGCGTGCAATTGTTTCTTTTTACTCACTTTACCAAGTCACATAAAAATCTGTGGCTCGTGTAACTCAAATTTACATAAGGGAAAACGCGCAAGTACACACATATTTTTTTGGCATATTGTCAAGACAGTGATGACGATTAAACTATCAATTTTTAAAATTTTGAAATTTACGCATTGTGTGTTTACTAAAATTTTTTTTGGCATAAAAACTAATTTTTATAATTTTATGCTATGTGTCATATTTATTAAATACATTAGTTTATATGTTCTTTCGATTACGTGAATTCTTGAATAAATAAAACTATGGTTTTGTTGAATGTCATTGTTATTTGTATAACTAAAAAAGTACCATATTTTTTGTATAAAACCTGAACCTCACATGGATGACGTGATTTCTATAATGCGTGATATTTCTGGAACCTAACCTCCGCGTTATACGAGAGTTACCTGTACGTATATCGAAAATATCTCATATTTTTTCTTGAAAAAATCTAAATTTTATGTTTGAACTGTCTTTTATAACATATAAACTTTAAATTGTTTGTTGGCGCCAATAGTTTAGTTTTGCCAATAAGGATATAGAGGTCGTGGGTTAGGATATGACCTCGAGCGATAGTTGAACTTTAGTATAGAATAGAAATTTTGAGTTGAAGGTTGTCGGCAATTATTGGTGTGGCATAGTTTCGGTTTAAAAAAAAATAGTGTACCAACCTACCTAGACAGATCATCCTATCAACCCTTATTCCTAAAAATGCACTTGACAAAATGCAGACTTTAGTTGTTTTTTTTTTAAGTTTTACGCTACTATTATTTATTTTTAAATAATAATAAGCATTATTCTGAGTAAACAGCGTATTGAATAACGTAGGTATATGAAAATTTGCACAGCAAAATAATGGCAACCAAAAATATTATTAAAAAAAAAAAACAAACCGAGTTTCCACATTTACACCACTATTATATTGGTAGGTATTTAATTGATAAATAAAATATATGTATATTAAAATAAATAATTTTAAACTAAAAATCCACCTCTTAATAAACTATTTATCATTATTTACTATTTACTATTACTATCATTATTTACTATTTATATTCTTTTTCGCGATAATAAACCAAAAATTTTACGTTTAATACACATTTTAGAAAACGTTTGTATAATATTAGAAGTTCGCGTCCTTAACTAGAATAATTTTAAGTTTTAAAGAATTCGAAACTTTTAATGAGCTACGAAACTTTTGGAGTAACGATTTGTTTGCAATTTTCTTCAATAGAACTCTACAACCCTAAAAGTAGAGATTGAAGTAGTAGTGTCATATTATTTATAAATGATAAATAATATATATTTAGTTAATAATAAAAATCGAACTATAAATATTTCTGGTTTTTAAAAGTAATATTACTATGATCTTCTCATTCTGATTAAAAAATATATATTGTAGAAAGTGATAGGTAGGTACAGTCGGGTGCAGAATTAATGTATCTAATCGCGAGCATTACGCGGTCATACACCACACAACTAATAAATTATGATCAGAATATTTAAAGTCCAACTTTGTATTTTGTAATTTATCTCACTTGTCGTAAATACTTTTCGTAGATTTGTTCGTCGTGCCGTGTATTGCCCGCCCAATGCTCGTGGTTCGCGACATTAATTTTGCACCCGACTGTATATTGTTTTCTAAAATTGTTTGGACTTTGTTAGTTTTAAAGAAATATAATATTAGTTGTCACACCCTTTTGACACGGCAATAAATATTAGAGTAGAATTTATGCGTCTGGGAATTCAAATTAGTTTTAGAAGTTTGCAGCTGGACTTTAGAAACAGAAAGACACTTTGACCGCGACGTTTGAGCTATTTAGACTGCGTCAATTGTAAAATGTAAAAGTGCAATAGTAAAATAAAAAATTAGTAGCTGGAAATTCTTAATTTCCATTAAAACCCATCCGTGATGGTGAAGGTCATTCGAAGCTAACAAAAATTGATGTTAAATATACCTGCAAAACGGAAAAGTTTTGAATGAACTGATGTCCATTTCAGCTAAAACTTTATTTTTTATGTAGGTAGCTATATCGAACACACGATAACTGTAAAAAAAGTAGACGATCATGTTAATACCTTGATTGGTCTCGTATAAAATGACGCGAACCACTCTCAATTCTAAGGGTGAAAATGTCTCTTATGCTACCGTAATATTTTGCAACTAAAGCTTCCTACAGACTAATCCAACGCATACGAACCCTTAATTTCACATTCTAACGTGTCTGTGTATATACTCTAATTTCCTTCGTTAATGGTATGAATAGTTTTAGTAATGCAGAATGGTCATCTGGGATGCGATAATTGTTATCGTACGCGATAATGCTTTTTAATGAGAAAACAGGTTAAAAATTTGGAATCATATGCGAACATAAATCATTCGGCGTTAGATATTGTTAAACAGTTCAAGAATTTAGCGACAATTGCGATCGATAATTTTTAATTTAAAAGCTAGGTATAGAAAATGAAATTTCTTCAAAAACGATGTACAAGAAATGCATAATTTTATGCACCGTTTAGAAGAGCGCATTGCAGAAAGCGGAGATCTTTAGTACACACTTCATATTCGTGAAATTTTCTATCCTTGTTGAACAGCTATGTATTACACTTTTCTTGTTACTATTAACTGAGCAATTTTCTAAAGTTGTAAGAAAATAGTAGATATTTTCTTGGCTTTTAGATATTGGCTTTCCTTAGATTTAAAAATAAAATTTCAGTACCTACCTAGTGTTTTAATATTTTTTGGTTAATGTATATAACATGACGATACACTTATTATTTCTTAAATCTATGGTAACAGCTGGTGTAACAGATTAAACGAAAGATGTTCCCATTTAAAGTAATAATCTAGAAAATATCTATTTAATGCCCAAAACGCCGGTAATGCGCCCACTAATGGTGGTACAACTGTAATTTCTAACAAATAATTAGATTTGGTAATCGTCAAATTTACTTTGAAGTTAGGTAATTTCGTAAATTCGCAAAAATTAAAACTGGAATCTAAAGAAACGATCTTTTTCTTTTTGAAACAGAAACCGATCTCATTTACATAGGGAACTTAGTTTCCGTGTATTTTCTACCATTCTTTATTATTACGATAACGAAGGTGTGTTTGCTGCTTGATGTAATTAACCGCTAATGTCTCACGCAACATTTAAGAGCGCCCTTAAAATATTCTGAACGGGTAAACGGCAAACGCTATAAAAGCTTCTAAAAGATTAAGGGATTCATACGCGTAATGTATAAGCTTTATCTAGATTACATTACAGTTAAATTTTAGCTAAAAGGTTGAATAGGCTCTACCAACTTAAAATTAAGCATTTCGTCTTACAATTAGTATATATATATATATATATATATATATATATATATATTTTTTTTTTTGGAAAATATGTAAGTTCCTACCTACACTTTGTTAGGTACCTACACGGTTTTATTAAATTATTAATGTACCAGACGCTTTTAAAAGTCTCACGAGTATCCAATTACACACAAACAATGCGAGCCTAATAAAATTATCATCGCGTTTTTTTTTAATAAATGGTTATAATTTGGAAAACAATTATGAATATAGCGCATATTAATTATTCGCATTTTTAAAACAAGAAACGGTACTTTTGAAATATTCTGTCATTAAATAAAATATTACTTTTGTAATTTCAAACTATCAAAAGGATAACATTCGAAAACGCACGTTTTCGAAATATTAGAAACGAAAATGCATCATCGGGTCTTATAATAATGGCGTTAAAGAATTATCGACACCTAATACATTATAAATTTATAATGAGAATGCAAGCGTAAAAATTAAACGCCAAATAAAACACTTTCTGTTTGTAGGTGTAAAGCTTTTAAGGAACAATGGCCTGTCCTCCCCTAATGTATTTCCAAATTTATTTATAGCAATCTAATTTAGGATGAGAATTCTGTTAATGGAAATGGGATTAAATTTTAACGAAACTCGATTCTTATTCCAGCAATATATGTTTAGTCACACCTATTACATAATATATAATATTATGTATAATAACAAAATAGTAGAATACGCAACAGATCGATTTAAATATTATCTATAACTGAAACCGCGCGTAATAAAGTGAAAAGTTTAATTTGGTACAACGCTTTACGGTAATTTATGAACGTATCGTGCCCACTTCGTAAACAAAACTCTTCCAGAACATCGAATCGGCTGCGTTTTACTTTTTAATCAGAGAATCAATTTAAAACAACCTTGGCGAAAATTTACGTTGACATTTCAACACGTTTATCGGCCGTACTGTCATCTGAACGTAGGCAATTGGAAAACCAATACTAAATCGCATCAAAAATTTAAAATTTATTATTTCGATTTATATCGATATAAAAGCTTTATGTTTAATTTTTTTTATCGAAATTTGTTAGACGTTAGGTACTTATAATTAACAATAGAACTAAAATGAAATTTTAAGCGTAAGGCATGGGCGTTTATTTTGCTACACCTACTACTACAATAATTCGGTTTTGCCTCGTTCAAAATCGCGCTTGTTGATACAAATAATTAAAACAATTAACCGGTTTCGAACTGTTCTTTATTAATTAGCTAATTTACTACAAACAACCATTGTTTTGATCACCCGCCACATTTGATGGGGTTAAAATAACAAGAGAATTAAAATTATCTTTTGATTGTTTTGTTGTTTCTGTTTGATGTTCTACAAAGTTATAAGACGACGTTTAATAATAACAATTGAACGCAATTTTTTGTTTGCACATGAAAATTTTCAAAATACATCAAATCCTTGACCGTCTAACCCCCGGTTTATAATCTGAACAATTAATTGTGAATTATAATAAATGACGAATAAAAAACAGTTCCAAACTTAAAAACATTATTTATATTAGCGCGTTTTTAAACCTTTTGAGTATTTCATATCATCATTATAGGAATAGGAATTAGGCATATATCTACCTATTAATTTCCCAGTAACATAGGTAATCGATATTATTCTTCAGTTTATCTTGATTTAAAGTATTAGCATCCTTCAGTATACTACTAATCTACTAATTCCAACAAAAAAATTATCGGGCTTTTCTGATTTAAACTGAAATTAAGATTAATAGGTTTGTAGGTATACGCATAACAAAAACATGTTAGACGAACATTTAGAAAGGTTCCCAATGAACGAACAAACGTGTGTTGATGGATTAGTGTTTTACTTCATACATCATCTAAATTGAAACGTCTCATTTATAATGCATGCAAAACTGTAAAAGACAGATATGGTTATTTTCTTCCGGAGGCAATTTAATAATTGCATTTTTATTTCATCGAAATATATGGTAATGTGACGTATATTGTTGCTACTTATTTATAATTCGAATTGAGCACCAACAACATTTTTAATTCGCAATTTGATTTAGAGCTTTACTAGATTATTTGAAAGAAAATTACAACCAGCATTACATTTTCAGTTGAAAAATCAGTACGCAATTAATGGAAAATTAATTTTATTAAAATTAAAAATCGTAGGTACCACCTACACGCACGAATTGAAATTCTTGACCTTTGTGAACTCTACGGTGAATTTGTTTTTCTTAATTTTTTTTTTAATTCTTTAGGTCTTGAACGCGTATTTTAGATTAAACGCTTTTTACACACTTAATAATAAATTAACAATGGCGCAACTTTATTCGTTTTAATTATCAATTTAAAATTCGCCTGCACCTCTTTCAGTTTTATGTGAAATAATAAAAACACCGAATCACGACGAATGTGTAAATAATTTATCTTTAAAATGGTTTATTTGAAACACGCGCAATTGATACGAACAGGAAAGGTATTTCCACCTTGTTAAATAAGATGCTCAGATTGTATCCGCGTTTGTTGATTATCGCAAACGTACAATATTATTAGGTGATAAAGTAAACTTGAACTTTTGTTTACCTATATGTATGCAATAAACAAATTGTAGACAAATTTAATTCAGTTGTTCGATAGCTTTAACCGTGTCAAGATCGACGTGCTAGTGCGGAAGTGTAGTGCTATTTAGTATTTAGTGCTCGATATTTAGTGATTTTATTTATACACAAACGTACATTTTTGTGATTAACGGAAAACTTTCCGAAACTGCGTATTGTCTGCATGGTTAACGGATACAACAAAAGGTTTGAAATTTTTATTGCCTAATTTAATTAATGATGAAGGATATCCTCGATTTATGGGCGTTCAAATATGGAATTGTTTTAAAAAATGCACGCTCGACATAGTGATGATCTTTCGTTGGTTTAAAATACGCAAACCTCGTCGTTTAATTGCTTTTAAACAAAAAACGAACTGCGTTATTTCTGTATTCATTCTCTAAATGAAAATGTAAAACAACTATCGAAAAATATTTCGACGGGTTTTTGTAGTAAACCTTATTTAATCGAGCTACAGACAATTTATTAGGTTTATTTTTAGGATGATTACGCTCGCACAAAAAAGCTAAATACAATTTTACAAGTATGTTATCTACACGTTATTTCAGTATCCCAGTATACAAGTTTTCCACGCCACACTTCATTTCAGTACAGAAAATATTTATGCTTATCTAGTAAACATTCTGATAAACATCTAGCTATTAAATTCCAAGACATTATATTAAATAGGTATAATTATTATTCAGTAACTTGTTCGAAATTTATATTCTACAGTATCTGGTTTGTCAATTGTTTAATTATTACAACAAATAAGTCGAATAATTTTAAAATTAGTGGCAAATGATATATCTACTGTTATAACAGTACCCTCGTAACCACTCGTTTTAGTGCGTTATACCTTGTCATGTTAACAACTTGTAGTTGTTGACAAAATGAAATTCATGGAATAAAAACCCAGAGTAACTTGTACATATCGATGTGATTAATTATAATAAGGGCCGACCTTTCCATCCCATCTTCTGATTATATCTGACATATTTCCTGTAGAAATTTTTGTTCGAACAGTCGTTTTCATAGTACGTATCTGTCAGATAAATTTATCAAAAGATGGAAAGATTTGCCCTAAACCTGCATTCTGTTAAATTTTAAATAAATTAAAAATCGTTCTTTAGTAAGTTTAGATCGTATTCAGACAGTTGTATATTGAATCATTCGCTAAAACATAGAAGGAGAAGTAATTGTTGCAGTTACTTCTAACAATAAGTCTAATAAGTAAGATACGAATGTTTCACTTGACTAACTACAATAAAACCCCGTGTATGTGAATCTCGAATTTTTTACTACCAGTTGAAGTAGAAAATTATGTAGATAATCGTCGGCATCGCCTCAAAGTAACAGTAACTATATCGACGGTAGTTGTGGCAGATTGTCGTAAACGACACAAAGTAGATTTTACACAAGCGCACATTTTGTATTGTAGCGTAGCTACATATAAGAAGATACGTTTTACCGAAATACAAATCGATTTTTCTGGTGAAAAAAAATCGGAATATTGATACCAGATTCTTATTCTTGACATATGATGTCTTTGCCTTAGATCCATTGATGCATAAGATAGTCAGAATAACTCATTTTCGCAAAAAATGGCGTTTACGATAATCTGCGTCGATATGTATTTAAAATACATACAAGTGTAGACAATTAAAAGTATTGTTAGAACAACCATTTTTACCCTACAAACATTTCGACGAACGCATTCTTTACTAATTATAAGAGGTAATATGAAAGCCGATATCTTGAAATAAACATTTCTCGAGTTTAGTTTACGCAGCGAGGAGACAGCGTGAGTAAGACGGCGATACAAGGATAGAGCATACACGCGAGCACGAAGACCGCGATTCGCCGATTATTAAACGAAAATGTTTTGAGCCCTTATTTTATTTATAAGTATCTATTAAGAAATATTTTTTAGGTAATTAAAAGATGGCAGAAGGTGTACACGTTTTTATTTTTTTTAATATATAGCTTCTAATTCAAGAAAGTGACATCGAAAAGTTAGTCTAATTATTTCCAACTTCAAATAGTTATTATATAAGAAGTAGATATATTCTTAAGAAAATAAGAACGTCTTCACATACTTGATGATACATATTTTCAGATTCTTTAATAAAAAATTGAAAATTTCTACCTGACCTGTAATACCTGGTGTAATACCTGACCGAATTTACATTGAAATCCCTATATTAGTGCTTGGCGTAATCATCCTCTTAAGTACTACGTGTAGCAATATAGTAAAACCTCGATTATAATGCCGTTTAAGGGTCCAGACAAAAAGCGCGCTATAAGCGAGAAATGTATCGAACGCATGTATACTGTGATTCCGAACATGTACAAAAAGTTTATAAATAAAATCGTTTTAAACAATAAAGTACCCGAGGTACTTCACAATTAGATTTTATCCATAATATATATTTTGAAAATATCAAAACTTCATCTAGAAAAATGATTAATTTCTCTCTTACTCTTTTCTCGATCGCTGTACTAATACTCTTTCTTTCTCGGAGCCATATAAGAGGTATTTAAAGTGTTTTATCCGTGTTGTTTTTCTATATGATAAATTGCAATTTGGGACCAAGATTTCAACAGCGTCGTATACGGGATAGTGCTATTAAACGGGAACGTAATTTTGCTATAGATTTTTTGAAATTTGATAAAAGTAATTGTTACAATTTATAAAACTTGCTATCTGATTGTCTCAAATCCACATTACTAATAATGAATAATAACCTACTTTTATCACTTTAGAAAACGATATTTAATACTCTATATAACTTAATTCTCTGTAAATATCTAATTATTTATCTACTGCTTATTATTATATTTATTTTTTACTACTATAGTAGTTTACGATTTCTATTCGGCTCGTTTCGGTAGTTTTTATAGTAGCCCTCTCGCCTTAATTTTTTATTATTTTTATTTCGCACTGATTTTATAATGTAGGTATCATATAAGTAAATATTTAATTATTTTATTTGAATATTTAACATTGCTCTATATGAATTTAACGCCAATTTATTTTAAGCTTATTTGTCGTCACTTTTTACTACTAGTTTCATTTTCTCGATTCAACTTTTTATCGGCGAACTTATTTATTTTCCAACAGTTTACATCCCTCCCTTTTCCTAGTTTATTTTACCTGTATATAACCTTCTTATACTTTACCATTTTTGTATCAGTAATCATTAATTTATCGTGTTACGTAGATATGCAGCCTAAATTGCACGTTACCTGTTATAACTTGCTCACATTGTGTATTTAATTAATGTGGTAGGTATTGATTTAAATTTCTTCAACACTACTTTAAAATTGTCTCCAAAAAATGGAAATTCCAAAATTACATAGTATCTATCCAAACTGTAAGAAAATCTGCAGAAAAAAATAATATATACGTTATCTAACATAGGTTCCAATACACGTCATCAATAAAATCTCGTATTTTTACAGTTCTACTAACTTGTAGTCGTGTTTTATGCCATCTAATATGTGTGCAAGTAAACCATCGATAGAACATGACGCTTTTCAAAGATATAACTGAATTACAAATATACAAAATATTTGATGACGTGCATTGGAATTTATCTTGGATTCCGTATAGTTAGTTTTTTTGTTTTTTTTTACTGACGCATAGGCTGTTATGTATTGTTCTATAATAATTGATATTTAATTATATTTGTTAAATTGTATTTTGGTTAAAATATTGATATCAGCGTTGGGCACGCGCCGCGTATTAAAAGATTGTAAAAAGGAGCGCGGTTGCGGAAAGTACGATCAGTACGTTGTACGATATAGCTAAACTAACATTAAATACTATTGAAATTGATAATAAAAATATTAACATATTAGTTTTTACTTATTACTTGCTACGATTACGGCACCACAATACCCGAGTTGCTACTCCATAGATATTTAATTGTTTTATTGTAAGTAGTACTATATCTATATATATTTTTTAAATAACAGAAAACATTTTTAAGTGTATTATCTATCTATCTATTTATAAATTCTAAAGGTGAGAATAATTGTGAGACCACATATACACTCAGTTTACGATTTTAAGTCGACATGGTTGATCTACAAACGTGTTCAGCTACTACGGCTGTTATTTTAATAAAAAACAAGCAAAACGTATTACAATTTAGAACTGTACAGGTAAAACTTTACACGTTAAATAAGCAAATATACGTATGGATTCAATTAATAAATTGTATTAGTAACAGTAAGTATGTACCTACATTTTTTAACTTCAAACGCACCAAACAACAGTAAGTTGTTTACATAAATTTAAAGAGAACAATACAATAAAATTAAGTCATTTAAAACCCGTTGCACTAGAGACTATCGAATTTCTTAACAGCAATGTTAGCATTGTTGTAAATGGCAAACTCGTTGGATGGGATTAACAAGGGTGGAAATAGTAAGACGAGTATTTTACAGACACAGACGTTTCAAATATTTCATTTCAAGCTCTAGCGTTTCAGAACTCATTTTGTGTCGACAAGAACCGACTGGACGTTAGTCCTCTCACAATATAATGTTTGTACATCTTGACGTTTCCTAATATCCCTACGGAGTTGCAAAAAGTCCGTCGGTAAAAAATACTACCGAGAAACTCGAAGTCGCTATAAAACTTTAATAGCAGTCTTACCACTCACAAATCAATGCGCCAATACACGTTCGAGCTTGAAGCAATTACTTCGCACTAGGGTTGATTCTAAATTACACGTCTAATCGAAGATATTTGTTTCGCCTAATTTGAAATTGGAAAAATGTAAATTGGTACTAAGGGACGTTCTCTGAAAAGCGCGGCGGTCTGCTGCTGCTTCTATAATCAACTGCTTTAATTACGCTTTAATACTTAATTTAATTATTTATTTCCTACAAAATTCTATAAGAAATTCGAAATAATTAATGCTCTTTGCGGCAATGCTTAATGGAATGAAATTGCTGGAAAATGTTGGGTAGTTAATATATAAAGTAGAAAACCGTGTTACAACTGATACACGATCGCATGTCTAAAATCCGTTTCTCTCGTATTGAAACCTGAAAATCTAAATTCTCATTAAATTTGTAATTAAAAGTAACACGATTAGTAAATTTTTTTTGATCGAACCGCCTGTTAACCGAAATGACTAGATGGTCGAATTCTACCGACATAAAAAGGCACTTTTCAAAATAACTTGATAACTTTGACTGAAATCGAAATAAGTGGTAAATAGAAATTATTTTTCGGAGAATCGACAATAATTTTTATTTACATTTCGTGAACACAAATGTGAGTCTTACGTTTTGAAAATGACGTCAAGGTATTTTCCATTTCGACAACGATGCTTACTTTCTTATTTTTCACACCTTTTTATTAACATCTAGACAGTTAATGACAGATAAAAATATAAGAAGCAGATAAAATAATGAAAAAAGAGAAACGTGTTAGTTAATAAGTAAGTATATTAAATTATAAATACAAAGTGTTTCAGAATTTATATTAGAAAATAATATGCAAACAGTTTTAATTAATTGTGAATGTGCGTCCGTTCTGCGCCGAAACTGAAACTGCACCGAAATTGTTCCGTCAGACAGTACCGTTTCATAATTTGTTCGATTTTTCATTCAACACATGGTAAATACCCACAACACTATAGCGACTGTGCACGATCGGACAGATATTAGTTAACGAAAACTATTTGTTTTCGTACCTTCTAACTACCATATTCTTCTTGAACGTACGAAGTTTTAAAACACCCTGTGTATCTACATGGAGAGAAACGATTTATATTTCATGTTGCTGGTATCTTCAATAAAATGTAGTGTTTAGAAAATAATTATTATCTCCTTATTTCTGCAAATAAATCTTGATATCAAATAAGCACCTCGTTTATTAAATATATTGTTATTAAAGTACCCAATTATAGCGATGAAGTTCTGGTTAACACATATAACACTGTGATAAAGTTTCTATAGAAATAAATTTAATTACCTATGTATATAGCGGACCACTACGTGAAAACCTAATCCCATTAATTCCGTTGTTGAGAACATAAACGCTTCAACATTTAAATGTCAGCATTTTCATACATTTACTAACTTACTGTGATGCAAATTTGAAAAATAATTATTAGTAACAATCGAAGAATCTATAAGTTAATACATAAAATTCATGCGAAGATTCTTACGAAATTCTTTATGTTTCACGCGGGAATAGCAAAAAATGTAAAAACGTAATGAGAATCTGTCTCGGAATAATAATTATAAATGCTTTTGGGTACTAAATCCCAGTTATGAATAAATATGAAATGCAATAAAACTCGTTCCGACCCTCCCTTGGAGATTACCGTTTTTAAAACGTTTTACATTTTCCGTGTTACCAATAAAAAACTTACACATTTTAAATTCGCGTTATAACCATCCTAATTAAGTATACAATTGGGTAATGAATAAATTGCGCATTTACATATCTTAAATTTATTTTAATGAATCGTGTACTCTTATCACAACCCGAAATAACTCATTTGTGACAGTAAGAAAAAAAAAGGGAGAAATAACCTGAATTCTTAACGTAGCTTTAATATTATTTTCGATAAATTCGACAACTATATAGATACTTATTAATCGATAATATTTTTCTAAATAAATATTATAAATATTATGTTGTATTTTGCACTATCTCGGTACCTATACGAATTAACAAATTACCTACGACATACTCGGTTTTTAACCGTTTAACCTTTCAAATCGTGACATTAACATGACACGTATGGTTATATTCATCAAATATTTATAAAATAATTAAATCCGTAATTTATTAGTTTCCGATTGTAAGTTAAAATCGGGTTTATTTAATTTGTGTCTTTTTAAAATTTTCAAATCATATTTTTTTGTAAAATTATCGTTAAACTATAAATGGGGTTGCAACTTAAAAATTGTAATATCAAGTTTATTTAGAAACTAAAGGTTTTCATAACGCAATAATTTTAAATGATTCAGGTGATTCCAACAGAAATAGACCAATGTAATTATCTTTAATAATTCTTAATTGGTACTATTAATAACTTAAATACTTTGTAATTACCGACTTTTAATGTAATTAACTTTTGTGGTATGATTAATTCTATTATCTATCTATTAATAAACACTTGGTACTTGTCGTTCAAACAATTTCAATAATTTACGAGATAGAACATAGATTTAATCAATTTTAACCGATTTTAAAACTTAAACTTAATCAATATATGTACTACTATGTACCTAAATTAATTTGTTGAATAGAAAAAAGAAAAGCGTTGTTATAAGATAAAAGCTAATAAGAATTATAAATCCATAAAAAATACCTATACCTAATGCCTTTGAACCAATATATGCATGCTCGAGTAGAATAATTATCACACATACTGTAAAAGTGAAAATCCCCAGGTTTTTTTTTATACGTACCTACCTATAATATACTACATAACTGAAACTTAAATGAAGTTGTTTTAAGCGAGACGCTGACATGCATATTAATCGATAAAGTTAAGATGAAATTAACGAGAAACGTAAGATAAAGTTGGTTTAGAGCGTTACAGTTGTAATGAGCTTTTTAGAGAATATCTATTGCAGCTTTAGAAATATACTACTAGCTGAAGCCCTAACGTTCCAGTGCGGCTGCGGTCAGCTTGCGGATTGTGGCGTCAGCCCTCCAGTGCTGCTTAACAAATCATTATACGCAAACAGCCTGCCAAATGCATCCGTAGCATTGTAGGCAACAATTGTCCAATTGCCTTCGGAGTTACACAACTTGGAATGCATTGCTTGTTAGTTGCGTATAAAGTCGACGCGGTTCAACGACCCGGACACTCGAATTTATCTCTCGAAAAATTATTTTATTTTTCTAGTACGTAGATATGACTAAACTACAATAAACGTTTCGATCGTATTCGCAACATTAACAAGCAGGTCGATTTTCTTCGATCGATGAATTTTATAGATATCTACATAATATAGTTTAACAATGCGCACTTGTATACCCACTTATATCCAGATTGAACAATTACACAGTTTACTGTGGGCATAATTTAAAAGATTTTTAGAAAAACTAATCAACAATCAAAGTAAAATGTTTTTCTAACAGTGCAGTGCATAGCCGGTATTAAATTGTAACGCTAATGTATTTACCATAATTTAATGTTAACGATACTGATCTATAGTCCATTCACCCAAACTATGCAATAGATATAAACAAATATATGCGCGAAGAACGCACGACTAGGATGGTGCCTTACGATAACAACATGTTAGTCAGGGTCGGATCTATTTACGAATGCGTGTGCTACGATATTATGTATGTATGCCTACATAGTATGTACTTATATACTTGTATTTATATCTACTACACGACGAAAATGAATAAGGTATATATCCTACACCAAAACCGTTTTTATCTTTAACGTATTCAAAAGAACGTCTCTATTCAAGACGTCTTTTCAAAAGACAAAAAATAATTTTAATAGAATATTCTATTTAACCAATCAGAACAATCAGGTTTGATTGATGTGATTTTTATATCTACCTTTTTGTATATATGATTTATATTTCTTGTACTTGTTAGTCCCACACATGTATCGCACAACTACAAACGAAAAACAATAACATTTCCAGGAATGTATTGTAAGATAATTTTTTTTATAAAAAAAAATATAAAATGTAGTCAGCTTGACTATAAAATATGTACCACTTACCTATAGACTATGTTACGTCATAACAACTAGGTAGTAGGAGAAATGCACCACCCCTTACGAACAAGAAGAACAAGAAGATACTCGAGGCAGGCAAGAACTCTCGTTGTAAAACCGTCGCCACGGCACTGTGTCTTTTTAAATATAAATAAAGATTATTAATAAATCCTAAACGGAATAATTTCAACTTTTCGAATTCAGTTTTTCAAATTTCAATTGAAACGTATTGAAGAATAATAAATTTTAAACTACAATCCGTTTTAACGGAAAATATTTTTTTCTTTACTTTTGTTTCGCCCTGTATAATTTTATCTCGCACAAGTAAACGATACATTTCACCTTAATTGATTTACTATAGTTGTCTCGAATGTTTAAACGTTCCAATGGTTACCTACATTAGTATACAGATTAACATTGAAAGTATTTTGTAGTGAATTGTAAACTGAATTGGTAAATTTCAATTACTTAATATGGTACCTTTATTTCTTTTAGTTCCGCCGCAGAAGATAGTCATCATGGATGAATCCGGAACACATTTAACTTCGGTCGTCGGTCCATTCTCGGAGGGAGATTCGTTTACGTTACGTTGTGATGTTTTCGGAGGTAAGGCTTTTAATAATTCAAAAAACCGATCCTATCTATATTTATGATTAGTACGTAAATAATTGGATTAACCATTTCAAAAAGAGTCTATTATTTGACTTATTTAAAACCAAACGTATCGTTTTGTCGCTAAAATGTACACATTAACAGAGAGTATATGTTACACAAAAATGCATTACTCTGAACTGACGAAATATGAACTCGAATTTGTCACATTATTTTTAATACACAGTTTTTGGACGACATTCATAATTCTGTCGACATATTACCCCTAAATAGGATTTCTGCTATTGCTTAAAACATATTTGAGCAACACAGTTGCATGTTTTATTGCGCAATATGTACCGTAACATTCCTGCAATATATCACTGCACCCAATTACCTAAATGGAACTGCCCTCTTATTTTATTCATTCTTGTATACTCTGATGTAATAAAGCAGTATATTGTTAAGTACAAAATTCAAAATAATAAATACGAAAATAAATCCCATAGAGATTCAAGTTAAGTAATTTAAATTTTATGCAAATTCTTATTAAACGTTTAATTAATTTTATGCTTAAGTAATTATAACAATGCAAAAATTATTTTAAGGATGTGTGAAAGAAGAACGATTTAAACGTTTAAGGACATTTTCAATCTAGGTTTATTAACAAGAAACGTACAAATTATATAATAACCAAACGTTTATCGAACATTGATAAATAATACACTGCTAATAAACAATTTGAGATTTTTTTATAGTCTAACGTTTGCTGCAGATTATTCCTTTTTAACGTCACTATCTAGCGACTCTTTATTCATAACGTATCTACATAATAAGTATATCGTTAGACGAATGCAGGCGAAACGATCATCTTAACTTCAAAGTGCAGTAGAATCGCGTTAAGCCGACGAAGTAACACATACCTCAAAAAGTATTTTTAAATTCTAAAAGGTACAGTAACTTTTGTATCGTTTTTTGACCTTTATTTATCTATTAATCAGAATCTGAAATGTTCGCTAATTCGATAGATCCTATAGGTCTTATAAATATCGGATTAACGCGGGTCTACTGTACTTCAATAAATTGACGTTTACAGTTTTCATTAAAAGTTCAGTCAGAAACTTGAATCTACCTTGTCTACTTCTAAAAATAAAATGTAAACAAACACCTGAAATTAAAGCCAACAATGTGTAAACTTTACGTTCCACGTCCGTTAAGAACATTGTCGATAAAGACGAGGACTTATTGAAGTACCTACAGAAAATACCTACGTATACCACTAACTTACAATTCGAAATCAATTATTATTTTTTAATTAATGATTTTTATGATGTTAAGTCGGCGAAAACATATTTTAAAATATAGGTAGGTACCTACCTACTTAAAGTTTTATTTTTATATGTATATCTTAGTTTTCTGAATTAATTAAGCCTTTCGCAACAAAAACTCGAGTAAATATGCAAGTAATCAATACATTACAACATTAGAAACTTGTCGAAAATAAATCAATTTCTTCCGTTGCGCAGGTTATTTCTTTATTCAGTTCGAAACCTTTGAAAAAAAATGTTAATATATTTACTTTAGCTTTGATTTATAAATTTATATATACGTTTGTGTTAGTAATATGAGAAAAACCTAGCTTATTGCATTCAAGGGGCTTTGTTTTATTTAACATCAAGTTAAAGTTTTGCAAATGGCCGTGAGCGATGTCCTCACTTGGAGCTATTAGAAAGCTTAAATAGAAAAGTTTTCTAACTAGTCCCTGGAGTTGGCAGCAGTGACGGATCGCCGTAGGGAATATCCTGCAGTGTTGCCAACCAAAACTCTTTCACACTCCCTCTAGACTTCTCTTTCACTAGCTTTAAATCAGTTCAAACCCAGATTTATATATTTTGCCCTAACGTCTGCTTCGAACTGATAACTTTGTTGTTACGACGGATATTTTAACATAGTTCGAATCTTTGGAAATATGGATAGTTTTCCCCAATATTAAGAGTTATTGCTATATTTTTAAATTATCGAGATGTTCATAGAAAAATAGTAAACTAAAAGTTTCTATGCTGATTTATGCGTATAACTTGACTAAATAAAGACTTCGCGGACCGATCATATTTGCGATCTGAACTTTTTTGTATTATATTTTATAATTTACTATAAAAGTGAATTTTGATAATAGTGCTATCGCCTTTTAGGGAAAATTATTATTAAATATTATTTTAGAAACGCTTGACCAATTTTTATTTCTACAATTTATTTTATAATAATTAAAATAGGTAGGTTACATTTAATGATTTTCTTTAAAAGAAATCACAACTAGTTACAGTTTAATTTGAGTTACACATTTTAAAATTAATACCTAAGTAAATATTTTACTATAAATAATTTAATAGGTATCGATAAAAAAATATATAAATAAAAAAAATCAAGACTCGATTTAAAAAGTTTGTCCGATTTAAATCACGCCAAAGTAGACAAACTTTTTACGAAAACTTTCAGTAAAATTGCATTTCGCAAAGAAGACATCCTCACGATGGCTGACTGATTAACATCGTTGTTTTGTTCACTCATTAGTCTCTAGAGTAATCTCAATGCTAAGTTTCGAAATTATGGGCGAGAAGGGTCTCGGTCCCTATACGTTTTCGTAACCATTTTGTTACCCATCACTCCAGGGATATTCTTTCCTGCATTATCTTAAAGTTTAATCAGTCATTTTTGCTTTTAATTTAGAATTTACTCGTCTTTGGGGTCTTTTAAATTCCTTACGCAAACATATTTTTTATGCGCAACCGTCGATAAAACTCGGGCCAAAAATATTTAACTGTAAAATTTGTACGAATGTAACGCGAAATACTACTTGGAAATTAAGCCGAATAGGAGGAGAAAAGATGTTCCAGAACAAACTCTTGGAACTGTTGAGATAGAATTAATTTTTAGCTCAAGCGTGATCCAACAAGAAACGACAAAATCGAATGGCGTTTTAGTTTTCGTTGTCGCTCGAGTTTCTTCAAGAAACCATTCTAACTTGACGAATAAGACTGTCTCTGCTTAAATTGGGCTAACTTGTCATCGAGAAAATCTGTACAATTCTTGATAAAATACGAACGTCAGTTCAAATACTTGTCCAAAATGCCGTTAAAATACTTATTCTCTTTTGGTTTTGTCGTTTCAAATTTTATATTGTGCAAAGCGTGTATAAGTATTTAGGTAGTATAGTACCCATTATAGTACTATACATATAGTGGAAATTAAACAATGTTATGTTAATTTATTAATACAGGCAACGCAATACAAATTAGTTTATTTTAGGATTATTAGGATTGGTTTATTTTATAAGTGGGTACACGGAAAGTTCTAGAAATTAATTAATTTGTTGGATAATCTAAACATTTGTAGCCGGAATAGGCTTAAAAGGGAAAAGAGAAGTTAAGAGTCAAATTCAAATCTAATCAGAAACTAAAATGATTCATAATATATTTATCAAAGTTATTCTGGTTTATGGTACTTATTTTCGGTTACAGGCATAATAATCGTTGTTTAATAAATTATGCAATAAATAATTTTTTAAACAAAATGTTTGTCTACGACATTAAGAATCCTAACTAACAATAAGCTTGTCAGTTAAATGAAAAATAACTATTCAAACTAGAGTTTCGTGTCAATACGATGATGATTCAAGGAAATCGATGCGAAATATCACGTAACAGAACCGTGACGTCACATGCATTGCGTTGAAAAGAAGATAAAATATGATGAAAGTCGACATTTTTACAATAAAGTATTAAGTAACATTTTTACAATTATTCTATTGATCACCTTGTCGAATTTACGTATCTGGACATTGTGTCGACACGAAAGTATTCGAACTCTAACAATAAGTTGAGTAAACGGATATGAAGGTAGGTACTATCGAGTGCGAGTCAATTCCCCAGTGGTCGGTGAACGTCCTTTTCTAGTTTCTCCCACCACCATTTTTGCGACTTATTTCTATTTTGAAAGTGTTACTTAAAGTTAAATATCGATCCGCTTCGGGTCGGTCATACCATCGATAGGTAGGTTGCAAAGGACATATAAAATGTTTTTACTATAGATTTGATTTTTTTCGGAGCATTTCAAGTAATGATTAAATAAAATTAATAATAAATATACAGGTAGTTGGCAATAAGATTAATACAAAGAAAAAACTTCAGTGACATTTTTTTGATTTAATGAACAAGTTTAATTTTGAGAGGGGATGGTAATTTTGTTCGAAAATTAAACGGGCAGTTTCTCTTTAAATTTCAGCAAGTGACGTTGTGTCTAATTATAAGAAAGGAATCGTTATCTCTGCTGGCATTTCAGGTTACTACGACAATAAAAAGAGAGGCTTCTAAGGGCTAATCTTAAGTAGTAAATATTTTTGGGATCATTGACTAATTGTATTTCTATGGTAAACGGATAATTGTTTCAAATAAATTAAAATAGCTTCACATAATGGTAGTTATAAACTACAGATGCACCAGTTACGGTGTTGGGTCATTTTCACTTTCTGAGTTCTTAAAAGACTTTAAAAGGATAAACTCAAGTAAGACGATATTCAATTACTAATCGCAACAACTCGAATATTATTTACTTTAGAAAAAATGTATTTAGGTTTTTTGTTCCGTTTGATCTCACATATCCGTAGTTTTTTCCGCGGCATTAATTCAAAATAAATCTGTGTAATGGTTGAAAAACGAAATAAGTAACAGTTTATTCAACTTTTTATTTTATAAATAACCATCTGTTGTAAGTAAAACTATAAGGAATGTAAAATAAACGCATTTTTGATAAACTTAACGTGATTATTAAGGATCAATTTTATTTAAGGCCGGTTTCGCCAAATTTAATTTGACAATGAAGTTAAGTTGTTGTGGTCATGGTAACAAAAGTTATTGACCAATATAAAATCATTATTAATCGATTTAATCTTGGATTAGTTTATTCTTTGTTTAATTTAGTTTGGTGAAACTCACCCAAACCATTAATTAAAATGCTTCTTTACAATTATTATTTAACCGTTGCATTTTGCGCTTCGAAAGAAATTTAATTTACGACGAAAACATTTTATACGTCCTTCTGCAACCTACCTACCGACCGACCCGAAACGGATCGATGTTTAGCTTTAAATAAAAACTTTAAACTAAAAATAAGTCGTAAAAATTGTGGTGAGAGAAATTAGAAAAGGATGTTCACCGACCATTGAGGAATTGACCAGCACTCGATAGTACATAATATAGGGTTCGATAAACCACTGCGAGCTAAAATGTGTTTCACAATAAAAAGGATAAGGAATAAAAATATAGAATACGCGTAATATTAAACGTGAACAAGTCGATGCTTATTTATTTTATTCGGGTTGCCAATCGAGAAAATCAAGTTGGAAACTAAAAACAATTTCCTTCGTAGGTATATTTTGATTAATTCTAACATCTATACGTATACTATGTAGGAATAGGTATTTATATTTTTTAGAATTTATTTTTTCGTAAATAAAATGTCAGCAAATATGAAATGTTTTTTAATCAAACGAAAGAAAAATTAAAGTAACACCTGCCTTTCAGGAACTGTCAATCGATAACTTTCATATACCTACATATACCTTCTCCAAGCGGCCTGGCAACTCACGTCATCAATAAAAAGTTACTAGATTGTTTATTTATTTATAATTCAGTTTTAAAGTTTGGAAAATGACATATTCTATCGATGATTTACCTGCACACATATTAGGTTCTATAAAGAAAGACTACAATTTATTAGAACTATAAAAATACGAGGTACGAGGTGACAGCATTATGTGAAACGTCATCATCTAGTAACCTTTTATTGATGACGTGAATCGCCAGACAGGTTAGTTAGGCCACATAAATATCGAAATACTAGCAGGTTGTCTTCCTTTTTACGCATCTCTCGAGTAACTCACTTAGTACAACTCGCGTGATAACTCGCTTGGTACAGTTTTTAGTTAATGATATAAACAAGCACTTCTTGTTTGAGAGGTATTCTCGTTGTTTTTCGAACTGGTTTGGTAGCTCGTTGAATAATGTTTGGCTGAGAAGTCTCGGTTACAAGTGAAACTCGTTCAATCATAATAATATGTAAGGTATCTCAACAAAACATTTTCAGACAGTTTTTTTTAATCATTACTATGAACTATTCGTTGACTTGAAAAAAAAAACAAGCTAAAAATCTAACGATTTTTCATCAAAATTAAAAATTTTAACAAAATAGAAATATCGCCGAAAACGAGAAACCCAAAATGAGAAGGTAACAGAACAAGACGAAGACTTTATACGAAGGTTTCGTTTATCCCATTTCATACATTTGTTGGTTAGTAATTAAGAAATCTTTTTCAAAAAGAACGAAATTTATTGCTTTCACTTGTTTTAATGCAAAAGGTACCTATTTAAGTTTTTCATCGTCTTTAGTCTCTTGTATAGTTTTTTAAACTTTTGAGGGATAAATGTCTAATGTTAAATGAATGGCGATTTACAATAAGAGTGTCTTCAAGATAAATTTTATTCTTTAAGCTGTTGATTGAAAATTAATAAATATTCTGGTTCCATATTCTTGGACAATTTATGATCAGTTTTTGTGCTTTCTCGACCCAATACTTAGGTAGATAGATTCGAACCAACGAAACACATTCGAAGCCCAACGAACCTTTTATGCCATTTCCGTCGACCGAATAATTTATCAAATATTAGAATATGTAAATAATTTTGTAGGTATAGGATTTTTTAAATAAACGCGGTTTATTTTGCACCAAAAAAACATTATTAACTACTTTTCTTTATTCTTTATGGAATATTTTTTATATTTAAGATTTAATTAATTATTATCATCTATCATAATGTTACAACATGCTCTAAGTAGTTAAATATATTAGCTAATATAATAGCTAACATTTTACAATTAATGTAATCATAATAACAGTTATATGATACAGCATAACTTTCCAAAAGCGTTTAAGATAATGTTTCGTAACTGCGTAGGTCGTTCAAGAACACGGGATAAACTGACAAAAGTTAAAAATTACACTTTAGAAGATGTAGAAAAACTTCGGACTTTAAAATATACATGCTTTACATATTTTACATTTCGCGGATGGTAGACCATCGTTTTAAGAAGTTTCTGGTCACTGGGGAATAAAGCATTTTGATGCTGAGAACACTTTTGCCGTATGACATAGAGATCTTTACTCAGATAACTATTAAATTTACTCTAACATATCGCTTGGAATATATTTAAGATGACTTTGTTTTTTAATAGACGATACGTAGGTAACTTTTATATTTTATACTTTAAAGTTTAAAATCGTTTTAACAAAAAGTTAATCGTAAATTTTGCGGTTTCCAAAAACTCCTTTAATTAAATACATAATAGGTTGTTAGCATTCTTCACGTTGCATAACTATTATTTATATGTTGATAAGATTTAAATTTATTCGACGATTTTACTAAAGAAATCAATTCTAAAAGATACCGTATAAGAAATACTTGCATATCATTTAAATCGGAGAATAATCCAATTAGGTAGGTAGTTGTAATTTTATTAAGCAATTTTGTTGCATCAAGATGTAAAAATAATTAAGTATTTTTAATTTTATTACTTTTTAATTGTAATTAAGAATTCTAACTTGATGGTTGTTATAATTTCGTGTTTTAAAATTAAAAAGAAATTAAATTATTGTTGCGATCAAAATTAATCTAGACTTTCTAGTCCAGGCATTTTAAGAATAATAAACTCAATCGATCTAAATAATTAGTAGGAAGTGGAGACTTGGCACAGATGTTAATTTGGCCTTGCTGACTGACGAAAGTTCCCATAAATCCAGGTTGTGCTTCAGCCGCCACTGTGCATCGTGAGGAAAAAACGCTAAAATTAAGTTTTTCACCAGAATATCACTTGCGGATTGTTTTACGTCAAAAATACTTATATGATAAAATAAACTAGGGAACATTTCCTATAATTTACGTACTTATAATTTTTTCTATAAAATCGATAGTTTTACCGTGTCAGCTTCACAAAGTCAGTTTTACATTTCAATACAAACACCAAAATTTGTACATCGTTAGACCCATCTAGGATGTACATTTTCGTGTAAGGAGCCCAAAAAAAAATCTTCCGCCGACAGGAACTATGAAGACATAAAGTTGACCGCCGCCACTAGTTCGATTTTCGTTTTCTTTTTTAAAACGAGAGGCCTTTAAGGTATCTTTCAGGCGGCAATAATAATAATAATATCATTAGTCGAACTTCTCATCGAACTTCGATCTTATTTCAATCATTGTAATTTGACATTTATTCTAGGACTGTAAAGCCGCCTCAGACTCGGATCAAACCTTTTCCTACTTTTTTTTTTCGTTATCAGAAAACGATGAATTTTTCACTTTCGTTGTTGACAGGATTCAGTCAAACTTCAAATTTTGTTGCATATTTGGTAGATGCGAATTGTTTATTGTAACGGTAAAAATTATAATAATTGGAAAAATTAGTTAACTATAAAGATTTACTTGTACGTTAAAATGCATAAGTTTCTTTAAGTACCTATATTAATCATCGTATTAAAACTTCGAAAGGGCTACTATTTACAGTTAATTGGAGTGTTCGAAATTTAACTAAATGATTCTATTACACGAAGCGGGTTTCACGCAGCTGTGAAAAATTCATCAAATTTTATGTTTGACCGAATTCCGTCAAATAACAATGAACGTGCAAAACACACTCAACATTGTTTTTTGACAACGAAAAACAGCGAAGAAGAATTTATTCCGTGTCCGTTTTTGTAAAAAAAGACGTGTAACGATTTTAGTTCCTTAGAATGAATCAAATATGAATAATCTAAGATC
Source organism: Rhagophthalmus giganteus (assembly GCA_036326145.1). Lineage (NCBI taxonomy): Eukaryota > Metazoa > Arthropoda > Insecta > Coleoptera > Rhagophthalmidae > Rhagophthalmus > Rhagophthalmus giganteus. The sequence continues at coordinate 56,402,413 of JARFJA010000001.1, forward strand.
CTACCGTAAGATTTGTGCTATGATAAAACTTAAGCAAAAAAAAGTAGCTCGTTAAATCGCGTGTATAAACCTTTACAAAACTCCAATGCTACCATCGATAAGTCGTTGTTTCTTTGAATAAAAAAATAAGATGTCTGCTTGTTTTTTTTTAATAACTGGCATGATAATATATGCAGAAATTTCTTATTCCAGTGTTTAGAGAACAATTTTTGAATTCGAAAAAATTTATGCTGCCATTTTCTCATAGTCGTCTTATCGGTGGCAACAGCGCTCAAAGAGTTCAACTTTCTATTATCATTAAACTTGATAATGATTTTTATAACAAATTAAAGCTTATGCTTTCCCGTTGACGAAAAATTTATGCTGCCACTCGAATATTGTTGTTTAATTCACGGCAGCAAAACATTACCGATTACCGATTCACATTACCAATTCGATGAGTAATAACGGAGATTAGAATTTTTTTTATTTTTTTTTGAACGACCACCATTTTGAAACGGGTCGGTCGATTTGGCTGGTTAACGAACTCGTCTTTCGTTTTCGTAAAGACAATACACTGTCCAAATTTCAGCCTCCTACGATCAAAATTGCGTCCGGAATCGTGTCGAAAAGAAATTGATATATATATATATATATATATATATATATATATATATATATATGACCGACCCAAAATGAACGACCTATATTTTCGTGATCTAGGGCTCGAGATCGGAGAAAAGCCAAAAGGACACGTCTGGGTCCCGTTATCAGACAAGCTGCAATAGTTTTATTTTCTATGAATATTCGCTAATACTTACCAGTTTAAAATTATCTGAATAATCACTATCCACTGCCTTTATACTGCAGAATTATAAATTTACTCTATTTTTAATTTGAAAATTATTCCCCTCAACATTGAAAATTTCCCTATTACAAACCATAAACCAGATAAAAGTTTAATCGTATTTTTATGCGACCGATAAAATGCAAAGCAACTAATAAAACATGTGCGCCGCCTACTCGTAAGATAACTTATCGGAGTGCCGTCAAAGAACTGCTTGTTTTTAAAATAAAAGCGAGATTTTCTAGTACCCACGTATAAACTCGAATGCATTTATATATAGAATTCTGGCTAGTCTGCTTCAGATCTTTTGCGTTAGTAGTGCAGAACGGTAGTGCTTATTTCAGTACCTTTATTTAGTTTACGTGTGACTGCGCGAGCGTTGTGTTGTGTTCTCTAAAAGGATTACAAACAAAAAGGATTAATACGACGAGGAAAGGTAGGATTTTTCTTTATCAACTAACAAATTGTCCTCTAAATACTGGAATAAGAAATTTCCTCAAGTATTATCATACCAGTTATTACAAAAAAAAAACAAGCAGACATCTTATTTTTTTATTCAAAGAAACAACGACTTATCGATGGCAGCATTGGAGTTTTGTAAAGGTTTATACACGCGATTTAACGAGCTATTTTTTTTTTGGTCAAGTTTTATCATAACACAAATCTTACGGTGGGACTCCTAGTAGAAGGTCAAATTATTACAATGACTGAACAAGTATGAGAATAAGTTTGACTTAATCAATTACAGGCGTGAATCGCGCAAAACACTAAAACTTTTTACTATAAAAATCCGAATTTCAATATTAATACAGTGTTCTGTCATTTATACCATTTAACTTTAAAATTCTAACATAACTTATATTTGTGTAGCTAAAAATTTCTATAATTTTCTACTTGAAGTATTACTTCAGCTACACTAATAAAACTTGATTCTAAATCAATTACGATTGTATCTAAGTATGAGTATCGAACTCCATGTAGTTTATACTGTATATCAGATAAAACTACCTAGGTACATAATATTATGTATTCCACGAATATCGTTTGTTACTTGTTTTTTTAAGAAATAAACTTTCTAAACATTGGAAAATTTCAGAACAGTTGTAATGGTTTGAGAGCTTTTTTATTAAAAAACCGTGCCAAGCGAACCGGAGCGTGCGAAACGAGCCTAAGTAAGAAAATAAAAATAAAAACTAATAATTAAATACGTACCTCTACTAACAAAGTAATTAATATTATATTTTGAATAATATCTTCAATATCTTGAATAGTTCTTTTATAAGAACTAGTGTTTTCAGCATGTATTATTTAATATAAGAAATAATGACATGTAACACTAAATTAAGTCGTCTGGAGGCAGCGAAGCCCTGAATTGTCAAGTAGGTAATACGATTTTGTTATCGGTGGCGAAACGGTCGAGGTGAAATGGCGGGGCGGAACGTTCCATAACCCACGAATGTGGACTGATGTGAGCTGTTCAAGTGCAAATGTAATGCAAAAATTTTACTACCTGGTAGATTAAATAAAATACTAAGTAACAATGTTGCACTTTTTTAATGAATGATATTCGATTATTATATTTTAATTACGTTAACATATTAGTCACAAAAGAAATAAATATTTAGCCACAAAACCCGCAGTGTGAGTTCCATACAGACTTTTATTCAACGCTTCTTAAATCTATACCTATTTAAATCGCTTTTACCATTTCGTTAATTGATTAACAAATTATTTGATATGCTATCGGTAAAATTTAGAAATCTCAAAGAAATCACAGTACTGTTATTATGGTTTTTAATTAAAAAAAAATCGTAATAATTATCCATTCGTGAGAGTTATGTTGTTGAATGAACACCAAATAGATATCTGTTTCAAATTACCACAGTAATAGACTTATTATGAATCGCTGTTGGATAAACAAAATTGTATTAGATACGCAAAAATAACTCTTTTTTCCAATACACATCCATCTCAATTGTTAGAAAGTTTCAGTAGTGTCAATCTGTTTCATTCGGCATTTAATTCGTGGCGTCAGATACCCTATAGGCGTTATAATATATTAGACATTTTCCTCGAGATTACTATCGTCGTAACTATGTATATGAAGGTGAACAGTTTAAACTTTGATCGTAGTTTAAAATGCAATTGAGAAACTAGTATTTAAAAAAACCAGTCCACATCACATCTGAACCTCTTTTGTATTTTTCGTTTTAATTTTACACTGTCATAAAATTACTCATTATCACTTTTATACTATAAAACGCATTTTCTATAATATTGACTAGTCGAAGGCTGTATAAGTGAGGTAAAGTAGATGCCTACATATTCGATACCACTAAGTATGGAATGTAATATTCCCAATAACACGACTGATGTTGTTCTGAAGTGCACCAATTATATATTACTTATACCAATTGTATAACCCCAGGAAAAATACGTAGCAATCTAAAAGAGTCAAATCGCATGAGCTTTAGCAGTCAATCGATGTCGCCATTTCGTTAAATAACGAAACCATCGAACTTTTCTCTCGGTAAATCGATTTCTTCACGACTTGTATGGTTTGTCGTGCCATCCTGTTGAAAATAAACATCGGTCATGTTCATATTCTCGATGATAGGCCGTAAAAAATTCGATATCGTTGACCGTAACAGCAGCTCCATCCTCATTTTAAAAGAAATGAGGACCGATGACGCCACAAGACCACAATCCGCACCATACATACAGTGATCTTTTACGAATGCAAAAGTAGTTATTGAATTATCTGTCAATTTCTGTCATCCAAATATCGGCAGTTTTGCTTATTTACGAATCCGTTTAACCAAAAATGCGCTTCATCGCCAAAGATGATTTTTCCCCCAAAATTTCGATCCACTTCCAGCTGCTCCAAAGCCCAATCTGCGAACCTGCGACGCGACAAATGATTAGTAGTCTTCAGTTCTTAGGTCGATCGAATTTTATACGGATGCGGTCCTAAGTCTTTACGCAAAATTTGTCAATTCGACGAACTGCGGCTTCGGCACCTGGTCGATTATGTCGACCATAAATTTCACGCAATGTGCGAAACGTTTGTCAAATTGAAAGCGAATTCTAATAATTTCGGCGGGTTGTTGACTTGTGTATGGTAATTGCCATGCTAATTTATCTAACAGCAAAGATAGCCGGCGATATGTCTTCAAAGATTGCAACATTCGCCCTTCACCCTATGCTAGTTGTCACTATTGTAGATCTCCCTCTACTGTGGCCTCTATCGAAAAACCCTAACTTCATCGACATAGGTAATTTACTCGAAACTATATTTATTTATAAAAGTGTTATTCGTTCACCGATTAAAATAGTACCTACCTACCTATCTAAATATGTAGGTATGTTTAAATTTAAGCGAAATCCGCATCATTAAATTAAATAAGCTTTTAAACGGAAATTTAATTAAAGTCTAAAGGTATATTATGTAAGCTGAATACACGAATGCAGTTTAACTTCGGTTAGAGAATTAACAAGATTTTCCGCTGCCGAAAATATAAAGCTACTGATTAAAAAGTGATAAGCGTATATAAAATTTTTTTATGTACTACTGAAATTGAGATAATTTACAGTTGCTTTGCAGATGCTCTATATATTATATGTAAGTTGGAAACTTAATCTCCTCCAACTTCTGCATTATATCTTGCCGCTTTATAATTCATCTTAATATTTTATTTGGAACTCGTATAAATAGCACTAAAGCTCAAAAATGTAATATGCATCGGTCTCCCTCATAATAATAAGAGGATAATATCAGTCGTAAATAGAAGAATGTGCAGACGTGAAGGGACATTGATGGCGCTGATTTAATATCCGACTTTAACACTCGCGAGGTGTTAACTTGAAATGGCGGACCAGGTCTGTAAGATTTATAGTTACAGCGCCCGTCTTTTATTTCACCCTATTTCACATTTCGTAATGGCTAAATGAATTTTGTGTTAACTCTAAATTGCTTTCGGTCTGCGATTATGAGAATTAAGGAAACGATTCTTAGGGCAAATTATGATCATTTTATTAGCCTCTTCATTAACGACTGCAAAATCATTGCACGCAACTTATACACGTTTCGCAAATTGCGTTATATTAAGCTTATATTAAATGGCCACGAATTAGTATTTAATTTAGACCGAACATTTTCGGATTTTCCTATCCATTATGGAAATACAAGGTGTTTCTAAAATAGATGGTCAAAACTTGAGGGCACGTAGAGCCAGTCATCTCCGTATGTTTTTTTTTAAATGCCCCTTTAAATGCGAATTAAATTAAAATTATCAAATGCTCAAAATTAAATTTGGGGGTGTGTCAAACTACATAGGGAGTTTGGGGAACTATCGCCCTAGTTGTTTTGTATGTCAATTTTTTCAACTTTTGACAATAAATTATAAAACTTCAAAGTTTTCTACTAAAAAAAAATGTACTCTTATCAAATTTTTGTTATACCATTCTGTAATTGCACGAGTTGAATAAGAAGGCATATTGCTTACGGATACTATATTTATTTTGAAACAAAATCTCCACAATTCAGTTTATTCGAAACTGATTTTTAAAAGCAGGAAAATCTGTTCTTTATATCTTTTATTTTCATGTTGTATTAAGTTTCGTTTTACAAACAGAATTCAACTATAATACATTTTTTCTACAATTATCTACACATAAATTATAAAATTGATTAATAAAATAAAATATAAAATACCTGCAATCAAATTATACATACTTACATGTAGATATTATGCATAATATAAATAACAACCAACAGTTCCTTAAAGTAAGACATGCCCTCCTACCTACAACATATACCAAGAAATTTTATTCAATATGTAAATGTAGTAGTCTGAGCTTCACCTACATAAAATGTACATCATTCTGTCAGAAGAGATCAGTATTGATGCCTAAGGGACGTAAAAAAATAGTTTCAGGTGCAATTTTTATTTTAAAATTCAAAATGTAGATATTCTAAATATCGATTTTATTTGATTAAACTATGATATTATTTTAAATGACTGTTTAATTTAGTTTTGTTGTTTCTCTGACGTTTGACATCTTCAATTTTTTAACGTTGCTATATTTTTCCGGAAAATAAATTGCTATTTGTTTGATAGTTGCCTTCGAACATCTTGTAAGTAAACATTCTGAGTCCTTAATACACATTTTAACATCCATTATTCATGACACGATTCTTATGTTGCGAATTTGCTGCTTGATGTTACAATAACCGATAAACAGGAAATGCTAGTTGATTATCCCTTATTGTTTATTGGTTTATATAATTAGATTAAATTGAAAAAAATATATAAAAACACCAAAATAATTTTTATGTTATAGTATTTACCTATTAAAATTATTTTAATAAGTCGCTTAAAATCACTGTTTAAATTTTAAATCTAGGCTATCCGTTAAAAAAGGCCTTTTAAATGTTGTTTGATGAAGTTTTTGTTGTCGATTTATAAAGGTCGGTGTTAAATACAATAAATCCTCCAATTCATAACTAATCTTACAATTAAACAAAAACATATAATGTGAACTGCCTTTAAGTAAAATATAGGTATAGCTCATCCAAATCTATATGATATTCACGTCATCAATACAAGATTACTAGATGACAACGTTTCATACAGTGCTGTCACCTCGTACCTTGTATTGTGACAGTTGTAATAAATTGTAGTCTTTCTTTATACCATCTAATATGTACGCAAGTAAATCATCTATAGAATATGTCACTTTCCAAACTTTAAACCGAATTACAAATAAACAATCTAGTATCTTTGTGTTGATGACGTGAATATCGTATAGGTTTGGATAAACTATAATAGTATAATACGTCAAGGGAGATAAACGTCTTATTACTTAATTGCTTATATAAAAGTTTTGAATTATAAATGACAAGTTTGAAGGTGAAACTTTGCGGTTTTTGTGAAACCATATTTATTTCCGTCAAAAGTTACGTTAATTATGCAGGCAATTAGATTCGGTTAAGATGATCTATCTGTTAATAGATATTCGGATAATAATCGATGTTCCACCGCACGTACCTACTGCAGTAGACTCGTTAATCCGGTACATATCAGACCAGTTAGTGCCGGATTACCAAAATCGCCGGATTACTGAAAGTTTATCAAAAAAAAAAACGTATTTAAATACCATAAACAACTGTATTTTTTTATTAAAAACGACAAACGAACTGAACTTGAAATACGAACGAAAGAGGCAACGAAAATATATTATTTTGCTCCGTGATCGGAGGCATAAAGTATATGTTCTTTCCTCCACGCTCGCAAGAAGCCCGCTTGCAAACGTCGGATTAACGAGAGTCAATTGTACCCATAGGTATTAATAATTTTACAATATCCTTAAAAGTTCATTAATTTTTTTATATTTTTCGTGCATTCATTGCGAGATTATACAACGAATCATATTGAATCGATAAAGCGAATTTGTTTTAAATTTGTATTTGTCGGGTAGATAATATTCCTTAAAAGGTTTTCGCAACCATTGTTCGTTCTTATTGACTTTTTAATCTAACTTTCTGCTTTCGTAACAAGCGTTCTATTAAAACTACGATCGTAAAATTTACACCGTTAGAATAGGTAAACGCTTTTACAAATTATTCGAATTAAATGTTTATATTTTAGTTTTGAGTTGGAAAAAGAAAATGTGGAAAAAATAGCGTAGATAGGTATATTTATTATAAACGACACATTGCAACGCGCTGGAAATTTAACAGTAAAATTTTATTTATTATGTAGAATTAAGCAAGAAAGATGTTTTTATACAGGAAGACAAAGCTCCTTTGAAAATATGGCAATTATTGGCTTCGTTAAATTAGCAGAAACATTGTAATTATAAACCAAGGTTTTCTATATATAATTTTATATATAAATAAACGCCTTGTATATTTCAAAATTTCGACACATAATACAAACTATGTGTCGAAATATTTAAATACCTATATATTTTTATATAAGTACATATTCGGATCTTCTAAAAGTCGGTAGATATGATATTTGACGACTTTAAGCTTGTCAAAGGTCAAAATTTGACGCTTTATAGTAGTTGTTTATTTATAAGTCATTAAGGCAGAATATTATATCGTTGTTTGTTGGTCAATATTTGTCTGTAGGTAGGTATCTACTGTTTAAAAGTTTACCGTATTATACAATTTATTTATGTAAATGTTGACAAACACTTAAAAGTTTGATAGCAGTGAAAATTGTCTAGATGTGCGCGAACAAAGACGATATAAGGGAATGTATCATTTCCTCCATTTTTTCTTAGATATACATATAAGACTGATTGATCCTGTCAGCAAAGGACGTGTAGAAAATATGTGTCACTCTAATCCTGCTGAAACTTTTTTATAGTATCTGCAATAACGACAAGAGCCTAAAATAAATGAGATCGGAAGTTTCAAAAAGGCGCTTCTTGAGGTCCCGATGTTTTTCATATCTTGAATTCTTGTAAAATTGCTCGGATGCGAGATAAAATACAGGGTAGTGCAAGACGTGGATGCTTAAGGGAATCTGACAAAGCGAATTTTATTACTAAACACTAAAAGCCTCTTCTTTCAAGATATAAAATTTTAAATCAATAAAGTGTTTTTGCGATACCTATCGAGAATACTACTAGGGGAATTTCTACCTTTTTACTGGTGTATTATATTCGCGGCAACAAACAAAAAAGCACTTTGTGAAATGATTCTGCAGCTCAAAACTTATAAAAAAGACTGCTTTCCTCCCTTTCAAACGAAGGCTTTAAGAACTAACGTAAGTGTAGAACCCAGGAAATAACATTTTCCACAGCTTGCATTTCAGATAAACGCTATAACACAATGACTAAAACGCAATTCGATTTGTAACACTTATCGGCCGTTTCATCCCTAAACGGGAAAACGTTCAACTGCATTCTTGAATCTCGTGGAAGATATTATCCGTCTTCTAAATTGAACTAAATGTAAATATGTTCCGAATACAGGAATAACTCACATTTTTAATTTTAATGGTTAGGTAAGTAACTATTAAAAATGGTAAATATTTGTCATAATATTTTTAGGAACTTGTGTGTAAGTATTAGGAACTTTAAACATGAACATGTGGATATACCTACCTATAATTGTTTTAAAATAAACCATGATTCCCATAAACAATTTGGCAATTTCCTATATATAAAATGTATCGCAGTTATATTTACTTATTTAACTATAAATTATTCAAATCTGAACGTCTTTGTTTATTATAAACTATTAACAATATCAATGTTATATTATATATAATCAAAACGTATAAAATATAAGACTTGAATATAAAGACTTCAAATTATTTTTCATTCAATTTAGCAATTACATAGCAAATTATCACAAAAGTATGTAAAAAGGGTAATAATATTAACCCTAAACGGAAAAAAATGATTATATATATGCTCACACCGAGCATAAAAAATTCTTACGCAAAAAGTAGCTTTAAAAATCCTGCCCTAAAAATAAAATTGATATTACAGTAATATTTTAACTTCAAAATAATGTCTGGCCTAATATTTCATAGAATTCGTCCTAGTTTTTTTTTTATTATACTATAGGTATTTAAAGTTATTACCCTACTGTAAATAATTGCATTATTCCGAAATAATGTTGGACATATTTTAGAAATTACGTTACGATACATTAAACTATGGTTAAATGCCAGTTTAAATATCATTAATTAAGTAATTACAGTGTTGTGAGACGTTAATCTCATAAATCTCGTTAATCTATCAAATCTAGTCGTCTAATATATAAGCTGACGTCAAACATGCTTTTAGGTAAACCACTTCCTACAGTTTCCTGGTATAGAAACGACGTTTTGGTCAGCAACGTAAGCGTGGCTTTGCCCAGCGGTGGATCAACACACGTACGAAGCGAACTACGTATTTCTGGGTTAGGACGTCGCGATGTCCACTCCGAGCTTACATGTCAAGCGTATAACAATCCTCGCACCCAACCCCTCGCCGCCACGCTGCACGTCGATATGAATTGTACGTATACAAAATCTTAATTAAAAATCTAAATTATTGTAGGTACGTATCTAATGCTTCTTCATTTTTGATATTTCATATTTACTTATATTACTAGGATAAATTTTATATATTCACTTTGAGGAAATTCAAAAGATTTATTAAAATTTTAAAATATATATTACACGGAACAACATATAATTTAATAATTAAATTATTTTTTTCTAAAATCTATTGTACGTTAGTCTAATTTCTAGTTTATTTCTAATATTTTTTGAATAATTCGAGTAGATTCATATATAAACTTAATACTTATAGCATTAGAATATTTTATATTTAACTTTTATAATATATATTATAATTGAAGAGCGAAAATACCAAAGAGGGGGGTAACTGCCAATTTTTTGTGAGGTCGAGATTTTATATTGGAAATGTTACAAATGTTATTTGCAATATTTCTAACAGAAAAACTCGACCTCTCAAAAAATTGACACTTAGCGCCTTTGGTATTTTTACTCTTCGATTATTATATTTTGAATTTTACATCATTCTTGAAAGTGTTCTTTCTAATTAGATATTTTACACGTTGATGTCAATTTTAACTAATTTAACCTCCTCAAAAATTAAATTAACAACAACGTTTAATATTATTACTTATTTGCCATGCCTACTTTAAGCAATACCAATACTTATTTTAAATACTAAAAATAAGCATCTATATTACTTTTAACGTTCCATTGTACACTTTTACTACAATTTTGACGTCTACCTAAATCAGCCTGTCACCGAATCTTGTACTGATAGCTACCTCATAAATATTCCGGCTTCGAACGACATGCGATGACATACGATTACAGATTTAACATTAATTTGTAATATTTGGTATAACTACCACTTGTAGCAGAAGTAAAAATGACGTTCATAGACATCTACAATTTATATAACCATTTGTAGGTACTATATAAAGTTAGTTAATTACCTGTGATCACGCACAAAAGCAACTTTCTGTTGAAATTCCCTATAGGTATTGTAATTTAACACAATTTAGAACTTTATCGGTATCAGGTTTTTCACCAAAATTAAGATTTACAATAACTGATGTATATAATATAATATACAGGACGATTTAAAAAGGTGGTCGGTGTAAACACAAGAAATGTTCTAATAAACTAAGACCATAAATAAGATCATATAACGATTACTAGAAGAATTTTTATTTTAATTTTATGTTATATACATAGGATAATTAAAGCCCGTGCCAAAAATGGGATAAAGTATGAATTAAAATGATTACAATTTAATACTATCACTGTTATTACAATACCTACAATAAATCACCACAGTCGCCGTATTACAACAATACTAAAATTCTCCTTATAATCTCTACATGGACTTATTTCCTTAACGGAACATCGCGTTATTAAAACTTTAGAATTAACGTATTCTAAGCGGCTACATTTTACAGTCGATCCACTTTTCTGAAACGCACTGTACCCCAATGCCCAATTTCATAAAAATCTAACCACCCCACCTGTTAAATTAACCAATAAATTATTAATTACTCAGCACTGATTAGTATCTACTGTACAATTTATTAGAATCAATTTGATAGTAAGTGATCGGTTAATTAAATCGTAAACCAACGCAACGGTAAAAATAAACTTTCCTTTATGAAATCTGGCGTGAAATATCCTAAATATGTATGTATTTAAATATGTTTAACTTGGAGAACAATCAGTGTAAAAAAGCATTTAGTCCGCTTTCACGCTGGCGATTCAGCAGCGCAAACATTGCAAACAATGGGCGCGTTCAGCCGGGCTCATTGCTAAAATACCGAAAAGTAAGCGCGCTACGTTATAGTAGTTGACTACGACCGAAGGACCTTAAGCTATTGCGATTGTGACTTGGCACAACTGATGTCACACGTCAACTATAAAAATAAAATTAAAAAACGCAAATAAACAGCGCTTTCCCGGCTGAATGCGCCCAATGTTTTGTACGGGTGTACGGGAAATCGCCTAGAGTTTTACAGATTAAACGATTTGGAGGCGCCGCTAAATCGCCAGTGTGAAAGCGAACTTACACTTTGAAAATCTCTAAAATTCAATTTGCCTCCACATTTGATTCGATTTTTATAATTATAGAATAGAACATATAAATGCAGCTTTCCAAAAAAAAAAAAACATCTATCGAAACATATATTACGCACTATGCGATTTTATTGAAAGGTTTGCCAAAGACTTAGGTAGGTAATGCATGCAAATGATTAAAATTTCGAATGAATAGTATTTGAAGACGTTTGTTATTGTGTATTATTAACAGTTCATTTTTAAATTTTTTGTTTAACATTTAACATAATCTATTATACATAAAGACATCACAAAATAATAATGTGGTTCAATTACACGTAATAATGTCGTGGCGTTTCATTTCGTCAATGACAATCTTTTTTTTTATTAGGTATACATATCTTTACTGTTCAATTTATAAATTCGCTACAGTATAGAATTTAAAATAACTCATAAGCATAGATACGCATTATCTACTATTTTATGCATACTACCTATATGCAATTAAAAAAAAAACAAACGATTTAGAACTTCTACGTTAAATTCCATCAAATCATATAATAAATCGTAAAATAAGAATAACCGTACAATATTTAATTTCTGTTTTATAAATGATTAGGAATTTCTAAAATAACGTGAATTTGCCGTTAAATGCCGTCACAATTTGAGTCCAATTGAGTCCGTGAGTCCAATTTTTCTTTATAATAGTGATAATGATGGAATATGTAACACACCTTTGAAGTGTTGTCAAACACGTGGGTTGCAGTCTTGGTTTTAATCAGTAAGTATATTTCGTACTTTCGCGTCGTCCGTATAGGTGTGTCAAAGTAAAAATGGTGATTTATATTTCACTTTTAAATTAAAATAAAACGGGATAAACGGGACTTTCGTTTGTTTTTTTTTGTAAATAGAAGTGCGTGATGGAAATTGAACCATAAATCATAATAATATCCAAAAAAAAGGCAAAACAAAGCGAACAGGTCAGAGTTCAAGGCTCACATAACTAAACTGAGTAAGTTTTAATGAAATTAGGATATCTGTTTTGGTTGATGTTTTAAAGCATTGTAGATAAATTGATTGTTGTAAATAACGTCGCTAATTAAGTTTGAAGTAAATTTATTAGCCCTTATTGCTCCCTAAGTTGAGCATATTTAAGCATTAAACCAGATGAAGCGGCAACCATATTGGATTTGACACTCACTAACCTCGGAAATCAATATTGAGAGTTTTCGCCGTATCTAAACATTAACATTATGGTCTATACTATGGTAAAAATTTCATGCTTTTCTCGTAAAGTACACAATTGGCCCAATATGCCCACTTAAATCGCTACACTACTATTTATATACTCCCTATGACCGAATATAAGAGTCCCATTTATATAAGTATATATATTTATTATATATATTGGGGCTCTTAATTTCGGACAGAGGGTGTAATATTTAAAAGTAGAACAGCCTAAAATAAGATGATTTTAAATAAAAATATTATTGAAAAATTCTGGATCGCTTTATATAAAGCATGTTTGGAAACAGCGTTAACAAATAAAAATAAATAAAATACTGAAGTAACAAACTTGTACAGGAAATTTTTATTTGGGAAAAATTTTCAATTTAACCAATCGCATGTTAACAGGCATTTTCCTTTTTTTTAAGAGGATCAGTTCGGTTCTCGGTTCAGTCTCCGTTCTAGTTCAATTGAACTGAACGCTTCTGTTTTTACGGGTCCGTTCAGTTCTCAGTTTACGTTTGCTTACATGTTGTGAACCATCGCGTTCCGTTTCAGTTTCAGTTTCGATTCTAGAAATCGGAGGGTTAGGCTTTTGCTTGGGAAATATTATACTTAAACAGAGTTCAGTGTAGAGCAGAGTTGCCGTGTACGTTAATATAGAACTTAATTTAAAAACAAGCGTGTCATTAGTTTTTTAAATCTATTTAACAATCTCGACCAATAATGTTTAAATTTTTAATTTAATTATTTACAGATTTGACGAAAATATATTTGTGGAAAAGCATATGAAATATCAGTGAAAAAGCGTGCACTTATTAATTTTTCCCTCTTTCCATCCACTACTATTATTTATATCTTTATTATTAATTGGAAGCGTGGATGCATTTCCACCAGGTCTCTTGCCCCGTTTGGTTTTGTGGATTGCATCCACGATTCCAATTTATAATAAAAATCAAAGAATATATATTTATGTGGATAATATATTTTTTAACGTGTAAGAATATTTTATTTTGTAATGATTTTTAATAGGCCGATTAAATAATGTTGTTTGTGCCTATATTGAATTTTACTAGTAGATATCGCAAGTCATCGCCTGTCATCGTATCTCGTTCAAGGATAGTATCTAACCTCCGTCCACCTCCGTTTTTCACTCAAACCAGTGACTGTATCGTAGAATAAATACATTATTTGATATAAACGTGCCCCGAATTACTAATATACGTGGTTTCCAGGACATATTTGCTTATAGTTAAGCGACAACACAAAATGTGCGCTCCTGTAAAATTTGCTATTTGTCGTTTACGTTTTACCAAAACGCCATCGATATTTACAAAGAAAACTGTGGAGATTTTATATTTAACATTTATAATTTTCAATATTTATTTTTATTTAGAGATAACGTATGTTGAGTAGCCAACGTTAACATAATATATAAAGAAAGTATTTATTATTTAAAAACCGAAAAATGTAAGTATACATTTAAACATTGTTTAGAATTAAACGCTTTCTTTCTAATTAAATGATTTAAAAGTTGTAAAGATTAAAGTTAAGTGTATTTTGGCTTTGGATGTAATCTTCGGTCGTATTTGTTAAAGTTTCTGTTTTGTAAAGCTTCAAAGGGATTTAGTTGAAAGTAAATGAACCTATAGGTTAACGAATATAAGTACAATTTTTTGAATTGGTAAGATAGTAAATCAATTAGACACATTTCGATGCACGTTATCAACAAAAACTTTATTACTAAATTGTTCATTTTTAATTCAGTTATATGTTTGAAAAACGTCATATTCTATCGATTATTTTCCTGCACACATGTTAAATGGTATAAAAAGGACTACGTAAGTACAATTTATTAGAACTGTAAAAATACTATGTTTTATTGATGGCGTCTATTGGAACCATGAGGAATGTTCTATTTTTAATTTAAAAAAATAATAATTTGTGGATATTTCTAGTTATTTATATATTTCTAGATTTTTTTTATATATATTCTAAACATTGTTAATAATACAGGGTCGAAACAAAAAGTTTTAGGTTGGTTCAAAATCTTGCGGAAAAATCATGTACACATACATTCTTACGGCTTTTCTTCGAGATTTCGCGAAATATCGAACTTGACAGAAACGCGTGTATTTAATTAATTTACGTACGTTACTTTACGTGGCAATCGACATTTCTAGTAATACAGGGTCGAAATAGATAGTTTTAGATCGGGTCAAAATTTCAAGAAAAAAACCATATCTAAACCATAAAGCGTTTTTCTTAAAATTTTGCGAAATGTCGATATTGACGAAAACGCTTGTATTTCATTTTTTTGTGCGTTGTTTTGCGTGGTTAATCGACATTTCTCGTAATACAGAGTCGAAACAACTGTTTTAGGGCGGGATTATGCCCGAACTCTTTTGATTGGGATCTTCTTTGCAAAATAAAAGAATTTAGTAAATCGCTCTTGTCCGAAAAAAGACGTGACTGTGTAACTACGGCATGGTAAGACATAGAAGACAACGCCGCTGATCAACGATCGTCAGCACGTATTACTGGTGAGATTAGGTTGATTCCGTAGCAGAAGCCTCGAGGAGTGTCTCAACCTTGCACCTCCCCACCTAACTGAAAGATGTTGGAGATACAAACCTCTGATTCTCAAAAGGGTGTTTTGCTCTAGCGCCGTTAACTCAAAGTTACTTGCGTATCGCAGAATTGTAACGAATTCGTTCTCCCTAGTGCCACTTGGTCGAACCCCCGGGGGTTTAAATGGTCGATACTTCGCATACTAAAGTTGCTTGAGTGCCTCAATCTCGCCAGTATGAAGTTTAACGAAAATTCTACGAACGAGTTACCATGGCGGTTGATGTCTATTTACGACGACCACTGCAGCTGCGTCATTTAGTCGTTCTTAGGCAAGTAGGTATGTTATTTTAAATTGCAGCAGACTTTCTCCTTTATTTATACAGACACTCTATATACATAGGTTCTTAGTTTGGCATGAGTTACAAAACCGTTCGATCTTAACTCAATTGCAGCATGTGAAGATGAATGGTTAGAAAATGGGATAATGAACACAAAGTAAACCTTAAACATCACATAATTCGGCAATGGGAATCTAAAGGACAACGTTGTCTCAATTTAATTTAGTGTCTATGTATCTAATTATATTTTAAGATTAAAAAATGTAATTTTAAACAATTTTACAGTATCTACTATTACATAAATTAAAACGTTTATAGTTTATTCTCTATGTATATTACTTAGTAACAACTAGTTACTTGCAACAAAGGTCAATTTAACCTTCTTTACTACCGAGGAAGGTGAGCGAAGGTTAAGTGAAGGTGAGCGTATAAAAAACGGCACAAAAAATTCTTAATAAACTGATAGCAATTTTACGAGGGATTTCGAAAAGTTTTTTGACGCTCATTTATATACGGGAACAGTTCGAAAAGTATTCAACGGAATATTGTCGAAAAACTTTTTGAATGGCCTTCGTATAACTTAAAAATTGCCGAACATGCGATATCGAAGTGCCAGATTAAGGTGAAGAAGTCTCCAAGGAACTGTTTAGCATGCAACTCATATAGAACTACATAATTAAATATCATTTAGAAATCTATTTTATTAAAAAATTTACACTTTCTCTAGTTTGTTCTTTTTACATTGAAATTTAAAGCATTAAAATATAAGTAAATAAGGGTATCGTATCAGCCTTTAATGTACAAAAACTAAGATTAATTCAATAAAAAATTGCAAGGTTTTGCCTTTTATGAGTAAAGGTATTATACAAATATTTTCAACATAACAATTCATAATTTTATCGTCTATAGTACATAATAGTACCTAATTACTTACAATTAGATCTAAACATATTTATAACAATTTTGTACTGAGTACCTAAATACTTATCACAATTATAAACATGAAAAACGAAATTCTTATCACATCCTTGGATGTATTGTTTTGAAGATTTTACCAAATACTAAAGCTAAAAAAGCTGTAACCGAATAAAACATATTGCTTTTAATTTACAATAAAATGATTATTAAAATGTAAGATCAATTCAAAATGTATTTTGAAAGCGACTGTACTTTAAAATCTGTACAACATTAGAGCGACTTGTTGTTATAAATCTTATTTCTTATAATATATCTTCATGTCTTCAAATAAATTTAAAAAATCATGTTTCTGGTAGACCTAAAATGAAACTAAAAGGTTCAAGTCAGATCAAAATTTTATGAAAATCCATGAACTACAACACGGCGTTTTTCGAGATTTCTTGAAATTTCGAACTCGAAGAAAGCGCGTTAGCGTAAAAGTAACGTCCATCTGCCAGAAATAAATCGTGTTACGTTCCCCATAAAACAAAAATTGTACCCTAGAATAGCCTTGTTGATACATGTTTATGACTCTAAAGAATATAAAACAGTAATATTCCAAACAGTAAATATAAATCCATCGGTCAGATAACGAGAAAATACTAGTGGATTTAGTAGAATGATGAACTAATAAACAAAAAATTGGATAGGTACCAAGAAGGTTGTCGTATATCATATAAAATACATGCATAGGTTATAAAATATTTCATCAGAAAAATAAACAGTTATTAAAATTATTAATATTATTCTAAAAATTCCAAATATTTTCTACTCTTCCAGCACATAATTAAAAATTTGAAAGCTGTTGAAACTCTAAAATTAAGAATTATTTTTTGATTTACGTACATTTTGGCACGAGCTAAAATGTTTTGTTTCGTCTCCATACGTACAGAATGTTAATTTCCATGTAAAATAATCATAAACTAACAAATTATTGGCGTTTTCGCAGTAAACAAGTTTTCCAAAATTTTCAATAAAAACACTTTAAACGACAATTTCCACGTAAAATAATTTATTAAACGCGTTTTCGCCGACATCGAATTTTAGTCAATTTTCGATAAAAATCTCTTATTATATAGTTCAGGGATTTTGGCAATATTTTGACTCTACCTGAATGTCCTTATTTCGTCTCCGTACGTTGGGAAATATCAATTTCCACGTGAAATAAACAAAAAATAACCGCAAGCTTTTGAGCCATAACGTTCAGAACAAGTCGAAAACGATTAGAAAACTCGTAATTCAGGTATTACGGAGCAATAAATAAGGAACCGTGGGCGTTAAAATAGATTCAAGTTTTTTATAATCTCGATAAAATGACGCCAGGTAATACGCATAGAACAGGTCCGGAATTAGTTAAAAGTAGTTTTTCAAGATCAACAATGGAAGAAATGACAATCTAAGCGCATTTATTTAAGCGTATTACGGAGCAATAAATAAGGAACTGTCTCCGTACGTTGGGAAATATTAATTTTCCCGCGAAATAAACGTAATATAATGAATTAAACGCGTTTTCGTCGATATCGAATTTTCGAACATTTTTGAAAACAAAGCTGTGTTATAGTCTATGGTTTTGGCATAATTTTGTCCCGACATAAAGTTTTTTATATCGTCTCTGTTCGTGGAGTAATATAAATTTCCAGTAAAATGATCATTAAATAATGAATTAAACGGCTTAAAATAGTCCAAAATTGTTGCAGTATTTTGACCATAATTGAAAATTTTTAAATTAATGCTTTTCCTACACAAAATCTCAGTAAGAAAGTCAAATTTTTCTTCCTTAGGCGTATGTTTTTTATCGCCTAAAAGTTGGCAACCCAAATTGACGAAGTAATGTGGGTTGTGGAGAGGAGGTGTCAGATATTAAGGATATCAGTGATATTTATTTAATAATTTTCGGAGTGACAGTCTATCATTTCCGAAAAAAACCCTCATCTCCATACATCGAGAAATATCAATTTCATCTCAAAAACGATTCAGTATCTTTATTAACGTTCCCTTAGCTAACTCCGGGAAACCTCGATCTGCTTTGGCGGCCTACGATGGCATGAAACGGGTCAGCTACGTACGATCGTCGGACTAAAACGATGCTAGTTAGAAAATGATGAATTAAACACGTTTTCACCGACATCGAATTTTTGTCAATTTTCTATAATAGTTAGTTATAGTTCAAGGATTTTGGCAAAATTTTGACCTTACCTGAAAGTCCTTGTTGAGTTTCCGTTCGTCGATACATATCAAATTCCACTTGAAATAAACGTAAAATAATGAATTAAACGCGTTTTCGCCGACATCGAATTTTCGAACATTTCTGAAAAAAAGCCGTGTAATAGATAGTCCATGGTTTTGGCATAATTTTGTCCCGACATGAAGTTTTTTTTTTAAGTTAATTTCCTGGTAAAATAAGCACAAATAAATGAATTAAACGCGTTTTCGCCGATATCGAGTTTTCGGACATTTTCGATAAAAAAACTTTATGGTTTTGGAAAAATTTTGGCCCAAGCTAGTATTGTTTGTTTCGTCTCCATAGGTCGAGAAATGTTAATTTCCACGAAAAATAATCATAAACTAATGAATTAAACGCGTTTTCGTCGAGATCTAGTTTTCGATAATTTTCGATAAAAACTCCATGGTTTTGACCAAATTTGACCCCGTACTTGAATCGTTTAATACCTTTTTAGTTTTTTACGTATAACAAAGCAAGAAATTACTAAATACGCCCCTTTCTATCGAATTATAATTTTCTCGTACTCGCAAAAAAAGACGTAGGGTGGATATCTAATACCAAACGTATAATAAAATTATATTGACCGCGATGAAAATTAAATAAGTAATAAAAAATGCACATGTACTATATCATTAACTAATACTTTTGTTTTAGGTATTAGGTACATATAATGCAATAACATTAAAAATACTTACTTTGTATATGTACCTATTTATTAAAAAAGTAGCCAAATCATTTTTGTAAAAAAATCACTTAATTGGGTATCTATTAATTATTATCCGTATAAATAAATATTGTTCCCTCAAAATAACACTCTTTTAATATAACATAATTGGTTCAGTACTTAACAATAATAAAATATTAAAAGAACGTAAAAAGTGCGGTTTTTTTTCTTCTATTTCAATTTCGCATTCGGTATGTTATGGTGGTGTGGTTTGACTGTGAGTGTGTACGTCTGCGGATCTGTAAAAGATAGCAATCATTCGTTGTATTTAAATTCGTTCTGGCAATGCTACTTTAGAATTGTCAGATGTTTGATTTTAAATTTTATAGCTAAAGTAACTAAATATGGATAGTGTTTATCAAAAAGGAATCAAGTGCCGAATTTTAACAAATTATGTAAGTCACTCCAAACTACGTAAAGCTCCCTGAAGTGATTTGCACATTTTGGCACTTGGTTTCTTTTACCTTATAAGTAACCTACAAGCATAAAGAGAACTAGCTTAGCTTGTTTTTGGTAAACCGCGATAGACATCCTTAACGTATACTAAAAGTTTTGTTTTTATCTTTAAGAAGAATGAGCATAAATAATTTCATTATAAAAATTCATTTTATAAAATGTAAATAAAACGCTGTGCTGATGTTTTGTATATTACTTGTATATTACTATTATCATTTTACACTACTAACATGAGACAACTGAATTAACAAAATCCAATCAGAGGATTCTACCATCATCAGCCAGCACCATGTTTAAAAGATCTTTACCTTCTTAGCTTCTTAAACGTGACGTTGAAATACCGACTAGAAGCGGACGTAGAGATATGATACGCGTATATCCGATATTCTGAAGCTATTAAAGATTCTGTGATAAAGTAGATTCACAATTTTCGTTTCGCTTATAGAAGGGAATTAAATAAAGGTCATAAATCACAAAAACCGGTGCAGGCACGGATGGCGTATGTTTCCACATTTTGATAGATACTTAAAATTCTGGGATTTTTAAACAATTACGAAACAACAAGATCAATAATTTTAAGGGGATTCTAGTGCTTATAATCAGCTTATAACTATAATTTCTGTTTAATTTAAATAAAGTACCTACTTACATATATAATAAATCATATCAAATTAATCGTTTTTTACTTTGACTAGAGCGGGAATAATTAGTATTTATCAAATTATGTTGAAAATTTAATTGATTAAATGACCTTAATAACAATTGTAGTAGTCTTAAGCCTATTTACTTAGGTTATTTCTAGGGTAATTGTCTGTACGACAATAGCCCCCAAGACATTGCATGCTCAATACAATTTACTGAATGCTGTATAGTGTATGGCAGATTGTAAATAAACCGGTTATCAAATAAAAAAAAATAACAATTAGAAAAACTTATTGTAGACAATATAATTATTATAAGAACGACGTCAAAAACGTTACCTACCTACTAGATTAGTTTTTAAACCTTCATTATTTTACAAATAAAAGTTATTTTTTAATCAAAGATATAATAATACGTGATAAATACTAATATACTTACGTCGATCCATAGTAAACGAATTATCTTCCTAATTCGGAGATATTTTCGTTGCATGCGACCGCAGATTACATCGCTTCAATAAATAGTTATGAAAGTTTATATTGGAATCTGAAACGTTACAGTGTTGACAAAAATTTAACATTTTTATTTAAAAAGTGCGTGATATATATATATATATATATATATATATATATATGTCTTTACCTTGTTGTTGACACTTATTTACACTCATGCATATCGATGGCGTTTTGACAGAACAGCGTAAGCGCAACTTTTTTCGAAAATGTATAGTCCAAATCATCGTAATAAGTACCGTGCAAGACACTTGTGCCACGATAGTAGCGTGTTAACTACCATTAGTACCGAACGCATAGCAATGGACTGTGACACGTTGCCATACGTTCAATCTACATCACCACATATCACAAAGTGCAAAAATCATAGAAAAACAACCATATAACCAGTGCCTGCGGTTCGAAATTACGAAACGTAGTACGGCACGTTTCATTCTCTGTACGGAAGTTGTGTCGGTGGTCCCGCAAAATAGCAAACGCATGGTACTGCTACGACATCTCGTTCAAGACTAGTATCTAATCTCCGTACAACTCCGTTTTTCACACACACCCGCGACTGCATCGCAGAATATGTACGTACAAACGTGCCCCGAATTACCTGTATACGAGGTTTCCAGGAGGTAGTTGTTTATAGTTACGCCACAAGACAAAATGTGGGCTCCTTGACGCACACGTTCAAGATGTGCATCGAGGTTACTGTGTGTCATATGATAATTTAGGTATTTCAAACAAATGTGTAGGTATATATTTCACTTTAAGCAAATCGTGTAGGTTGTAACCGATTTATGATTTCTAAAGAGTTATCAAAATTATCCACATATGGGAATTTATACTATAAATTGCGTGATAGTTTGTTAACTACATATACACGAATTTAAGTCGATTACAAATGCAAACTAAATATTTATCAAACACATTTGCCACTCCTCAATTAACAACAAGTTTATTTTTTTATCATTTACGTCTACATTTATATTGATCGATTAATATTTTAATCTAAGTACTTAATTGGACTTACATATTTATATTAAGTTAATGATAAAATATTTTAAATAATACACAAATTTAATAGGTACCTAACTACTTATCGTCATAGTATCTATTCTTGAAATGGGTTTAAACAAAATCTTGATCCTCACGCTTTGATATATAGTAGTACCTACGTATAAATAATAACACTATTTCTAGTTACGAGAGGTAATGGGTTTTATGCAAACAAAATTTCCTAACCAAACCTCGGCACGGGGAAAAGTTGAACAAGTTTGATGTAGGTTGGAAAGGTAAAACAAACTTTAAAGTAACTAAATTTTAACGCATTACAATGTAATTTTGCATCACCAAAGTTTTAATGGCGCTTAAAAGTGTTTCATACCTGTTGACGAATTTTAATCAAAATGCATAAATCTGCTTATGTGAAGCCATTACAAAATAAAAATCTCGCGTATCGATTAATAGTATGTTACGGTTTCTATAAATTGATTTAAACGTTATTCTGACAACGAAAGCTTTTCCTTAATTTTATCTTTTTCCAAGGTGCCGCTTTTTATTTTGTTTTGTTTTCCAAAGTGTTTTTATCTTAAGTGAATTTATACTTTGGGGGCGAATGTTTCAACAGGGGGGCCATTGTAGATAAACAGTTTGTAGTAGGTACCTAACTTAAAGTTTTATTTTGACGTGTTCCATACGAAAGATTTTCCACCATTTCCTAGACACCCTGTATTATAACGCATCGCGAGTACTAAAGAGGGTTTATTTTGAATTAGGGGGCGATTTCTAAAGGTGTTTTTTTCTTAAATTTAATAATTCATTCGATATTAAAAAGCTTTACGCATTTTAGTGATAACACTTTTAATTATCTAATATTGCAAAGTAGTTAGATTTCTAAACAATCTTAGAATGGTATTACTGAATATAAGTGAAATACTATATCTTCTTCGTACATGCTCGATTTATAAGAACTTATAAAAATTAAATTGATGTAGGTATCTAATTAAAATCTTTTATTTCAGTCGGCCCGGTCGATGTAAAAGTATTAGGAGCAAATCAACCATTATCGGCGGGTAGAAGATACGATTTGTTATGTCAAAGCTCTGGTTCAAGACCACCAGCTAGTATAACGTGGTGGAAAAATGGGCAACGACTTGAAAGAACTAAAGAGACGGTACGTTCTGTTTTTGTTTAACCTATCCTATATATAAAACTATTACGTACGTTGAATAAAATAATGTAATTTATAAAACTTATTTATTAAAAGTAATCGATGTAATTTAATATAAGCGTAATTTATGCGTTATTTAAGATATAAATTATAAAAAGGAAAAACAACGTAATCAAGAACAACGACTAACTTACTAATTAAGACTAATTGATTAAGAAAACGGAAATTCAAATTAAAATTATTGCAATACTGCTGAATGCCGAATTCTGAATTGGTATACTAACTGAAGAATTAAAATGTACGTACACATTATGTAGGTATATCATGAAAAATATATTACCTACTGTTTAAATTAGTTTCTGATATTGCCAATTAAACACAAAATCATTCTTAAATTTTCATTCTAATTATGGCCGATAACAAAATTCAATGCATTCTACTTTGAATTGACAAATTCAATTTGCTCGTTTCAATAATCCTGCCATTTGTACTCGATTACGAGGTCCGCATTCAATTTTATTATTTCAATGTTCCTTTATTGGGCATTGTGTCGAATTGATTTTACTAATTATTTAACACACTGTGAGCAAGGCTCACTTCTACCCTTATTTACATAGCGCTGCATATTCGGGTTATTTAAATTCTAGTACCTAAATGTCCTGAATTTGTATAGAAACCCGGGCGTGCATCGAGATTTCATTTTGTTTATTTTCCACGATCTACCATTAAACTTCGATTTTATTTTAAAATTAACATACCTACATATTTGTTTACAACATAATTTTGATTATACTATGAAGGTGAAGTATTATGAAAACGCGCAATATTATAAAAACTAGAGTTTTCAAAATTGAAAATTTAATAGACTACTTGGCAGTTCCTATCTACCAATATTTTTAAAAATTTCAAAATTGCATGTTGTTGAATTAAATTTATTATCGGATAAAATTGTTTTAAAATAATTTAATTAGATAGATGTACGATTAAAAAAAATTGTATTTTTTATTTAAAAATAGAAATTTCAAAGATTGCTTTCAATTGCGTTGTTTCAAATTTTTAATTTTTTATAAGAATAAAACGAAAAACTATTTTACTATTTATTAAATAATGGAAAAAGAACGTTTTTTATGTTTTAGATTACAGCACCACGATTTACGTCATACATAAACCCACGAACATATCATAAACGTGGTCTTTTCATATCTCTTTGTTCTCGTAGTTTTCAGCTCTGCAGTTGATTTGACGAAGTTAAGTTTTTTCCATTCGTACAGTACTTTTCACGTATAAAAAAAAGTACTTAAGCTCACTCTAATATTTTTATTGAGCATCCCATCGAATCTTGTACATTTCTTTAAGGCTCCGAAAAGTGTTATTTATGATGTTTAAATAAAAGCTGTAAGTAGTAACTGTTTTCTAGTGAGCGTCCAATATTTATTTTTTACGTTTACATATATTACGTACAGTTTTATTTATAGTTTTACAATTTTTATTGAAATAAGTGAAAAATTTTAAGTATCTATAATAGGTACGAACTTGTTTAGAAATTATTCATCTATTTGTCCAGTAAATTGTTTTTATTTCGCGAAGTTAAGTTATTGTGTGCCTAGGCGTATTTATAACCAACAATAGAAACGCAAGATCACAGCCATTTAAAATTTTTAAATACCTACCCAAACGTAACGTCTACTATAGAGCTACGTTTTAGTAATACTTATTAATTTTACAACCGATATTAAACAAATTCAACTGTTCGGAAAAATTAACTGATCTTGTGGTCGATAGTTTTTGTTGAAAACCCAGTATATCGATATAAAGAATTTGCCGCCTTTTTATAAATAAAAATGCTCATAAAACCCATCTCTACATTTGGTATAGCACAGAATCGTAATCTGATTTCCTATTTATCATTGAAAAATCACACGTTGTCTTTTTTATATTTAGAAAATGTAACGACAAGGCAGCTATTTGAAAACGGAAAGTTACATTGTTTAAAATTATAAAAAATCATTACCTGTTGATTTAATAAATTCTAGATATGTATTAATAAGAAAATTACACTAATAAAAAAGTGCAGTTAATTTTTTCTTTTGTTTACTTTCGTAAACACTTACGCAGTTCAATATAAAGTAAATCATTTATGTATTTTCGATACTGCCGTAACGGATTAAACCCCATTGTAAATAAAGATCGGTCTGATGGTTTCTCTTTCCACTATGAGAACGTGCCACCCGTAATCTTCCTTTAGAATTACACCTACGATAATTCTGATTTTGTTATTACACCAGTTAAATACACGCATATGACCTACGAAAACTATTTTACTTTATAACAAAATCTGCACAATTCAGTTTATACGACACTGCTTTTCAAAAGCTGAAAAAATATATTAAATAGAGCTAAAGTTGTGCCATTATCGTAGGTACCTATAATTCTACAGGAAGATTAGATTTACTTGCCCCAACCCCAACGTAAGATCGGCTTTTAGTGTCCTAGTAGGCATGCCGAACAGGCGTGCACGAAAAAATATCGGAAAATTTACCGTTTTAACTGTAAAAAAAAATGTATTCTCCCCTAAATTAAATGATCGATTGCGGGGTGTTGCATCGCGTTACGGACATTCGGATTCGCGGCATCTCGTCCGGGAAGACCCCCGCCAAAGAAGACGCACCGTCAAAACCGCCAAATTATCGGTTTCAAAAACTTTTCTAAAACAATCTCAAACTGGGCTCTTTAATTACGTTTTTTTCTCAAGCGCATTTGCGAGGGATGGTTCGCACGCCGGACCTGCGGGAACGGTTTTTTGTGTCATAGTGGACATGCCGAACGGGCCTGCACGAAAAAATTCCCGAAAATTTGCCGTTACAACGTCCAAATAAATTTAATCACCCCTAATTTTAATATTCGACTGCGGGCGGCTGTTTCGCGTTACGGACCTGCAGAAACAACGCGGTCTCTCTGGGAAGACGCTCCGAACACGACGCGACCGTCGTAGCTGTCAAATTTTCGGTTTAAATTGGTTTTTCAAAAAGCAACAATACATCGCGTTCGAAAACGTCGGAATTTTATCAATCGCATTTTCGAGGGGTGATTCACTCACCGGCCTTGCAAAAGCGACTATTTTTGCCGACCTGGTCGGCATGTCGAACAGGCCTGCACGAAAAAATATCGGAAAATTTACAGTTTGAACTGTAAAAAAAAGTTATTCCCCCGTAAATTAAATAATCGATTGCGAGGTTTTGTATCGGGTTACGGACATTCCGATTCGTGATGTCTCGTCCGGGAAGACGCCCCGAACACGTAGCGACCGTCGAAACTGTCAAATTATCGGTTTAAAAAACTTTTCTAAAACAATATCAAACTGGGTTCGTTAAATACATTTTTTTTTTCAATCGCATTTGCAATGCATCGTTCGCGAGCCAGTCCTACGGAATCGACTTTTTGTGGCCTAGTTGGCTTGCCTAACAGGTACGCACGAAAATACTTGCAATTAGTTATTTAATGTTATTTCCGACAATATTTTTCAAAATAAGTGCTTACCTACATTAATAAAAAGTTTATAAAAATATTTACTTCTTTGCGTTTACCAGGCAAATTAATTCATAATTTAAAAAAAAATAATTATTATTATTAAAGTACCTACAACCTTTTACCTTTTTGCCACAGAATTACTTTCTTCAGTGTAAGTACTTGCTATTTTCCCTGTTTAATATTGCGTTAGATGACACTACACTTGGTTGATGTATACATTCAGGTTGTCATGTTTGTTTTGTCATTAAATGTGTTTTCAGCTTTGATTTTTATTTTAAAATTATTTAAATAAACATTTGTGATACAATGTGTAGAATATATCGCCAAAAACAATCAGTAAAGCAGCATCTTTACGGTAAAACATGTTTGATAAACTTGTTTAACAAACTTGTCAAACAAATTAAAATTTTCAAATATATATTTTTTAATACTTACGTAAAATGCAAACTAATATTGCTGCCGCTGGGACTGCCACTTGTCTGTAACATACTGTAAGAAAAAATTTAAAACTTCCAAATTTTTCTTCGTATTTCCTACCTTTTTCTCGTCATCGCTTCCCTCTATCGACAATTTCGAGCGTAGATTCTTCCGTTGGCTGCATACTTGAATTATTACGTACTTACGCTTCATATTTCACTGTATTTCACCATCCACTGTAATTGCGAAAATGTGCATAAGATAAGATTTCGTTCACGAAATTGGACCGTCGAATGTTTTAGGGGGACCCTAACCTAATCTCTATCCAAGAGCCTAACCAAACTCGATTTTCAGATAATTTGCGTTAGAGCGTAAAGGTCCATGTATTTGCCCTTTCTAAATACGTGGAGAGTTAGTCCACAAAGAAAGAACCTACATTTCCTCGTCGTATTAATCCTTTTTGTTTGTAATCCTTTTAGAGTACAAAACACAACACACAACACTCGCGCATTCACACGCAAAAAGGCCTTATAAACCGAACGAGCACTCCTCGCTCACACGAATATTACGTCGCCATAATTTAAAATTCGAACTACTGAAACAAGCACAACCGCTCTGTACCACTAACGCGAAAGATCTGAAACGATTTTGCCGGAGTTCTATATATAAATGCATTCGAGTTTATACGTGGATACTAAAAAAATCCCGCTTTTATTTTAAAAACCTTCGGTTCTTTGTTTGCACTCGATAAGCTACGAAAGTAGGTGGCTTGCATGTTTTATTACTTGCTTTGTATTTTATCGGTCGCATAAAAATGTGATTAAACTTTTATCCATTTTATGGTTTGTAATAGGGAAATTTTGAATATTGAGGGCACACGAATAGTTTTTAAATTAAAAATAGAGTAAGTTTATAATTCTGCGGTTTAAAGGCAGTAGATAGTGATTATCCAAATAATTTTTAACTGATAAGTATTAGCGAATTTTCATAGAATATAAAGCTACCGCAGTCTGTTTGATGACAGGACTTGAACATGTCCTTTTGGCTTTTCTCCGATCTCGATACCTCGATCACGAAAATTTCACTAGTGTTTAAATAAACGTCGTTTTGAAACTAAAGTGGCAATCGAGAAGTTGATATTTCGAAAATAATGATTGTAGAAAAATATGTCGAACATTTTATAAGTACATGTTCGCTGTCGATTCGGTTTAAAAATGCAAATGTATTGCACCCGATGTGTAAACATTCTAAATAAGTCTCGTACAAACCAGTAAAAGTGCACTAATACAATTTGGCGTTAATTTTAAATCAGTTTAAATCTACAAGCACAATTTAAACGGACGAAAATAACATATCGCGAGTTCTAAGAGAATCCTTAGTTATATGAAATAATGGTGAATCACAGCAATTTCTCACCAAGCAAGCAATAAAACAATCTAGGGAACAGAAACAAGAAAAGAGAGCAATGTGCACTGCATACAAATTCTAGCCGCTACAGCACATTTGTCTGATTGTCAGTCTTTCTAATTGTCCGTCGTTTTAGTGAGAAACAATTTAGCCTGGAACGTTGCTTGAAATTCGAGATTTCTCGCAGAATAAGTGCTTGAAAATACAGATTTTTACAAAAGGGTAACATAATTACTACGTAATATGAAAACTTTGCCTTAACTTATAACGCAAATCACTTTTTTGCTTTACGCTTAGCTGTTTTATTATTGCGCGCCGTTCTCAAACTAGATACCTTTTTAATTTAATCGAAAATAATACGAAACTGTACATTCACTGTAATTTTATACATTATTATAATCGTTATATATAATAATTATTATTATTATTATTTTTTTAATATTCTAAGTACCTATCTATGTAGAGTAAATCGGGGTGATGCGGCAACTTTTTTTTAAGTGACAATATTTGTGTGCTCGATGTATAGAACGTAGCAACCGTAGTTTCATACGATACCTGAAACATGTAGGCAAAATTTTTACTGATGGCCAAGCAAGTAGTGTAAAACACTTCAAACCGCTTTTACAGTAATAATCCTATTCCTATTTCTATTTTTCTACTCTAAGTCAATAAAACTTTAGACGCTGCTTACAAACTTGTCTATAATATGCTTTTCGTTACCTATGGAACATACGCGACACATAAATTCATCGCCAATCATCTGCGTTAGTCAAATAACAAACTACGACGGCATATTACCCAGTGCGGCATATTCACCTACTTTACTCTATGTACGTACACGTTATAATCTTATAATAATAAAGATACATACCTACCCGAGTTGCTTTGCATTAGTCTTTTCGTTTCATTTTGACAATTTTCGACAATTTCAGTAAATTAATCGTTAAGCAAAAAATTTCTCAATTACAATTGTCGCTTTCAATAAATATGCGAAAATAAAATTTCAAAGCGTTGCTTTACATTCTATACCGATAGGTAGTATATAAATTGATAACAATATTTACATTTTGATATTGCCATATATATGACATAAGAACGTATTTGTGTATCTCAGATTTGACCCACTTGTTCGTTCACATAAACAAATTTGAAATTGCAATCTACTGCCTTTTCATAAAAATTGTAACCGACAGAATATCATAGTACGAATACAGGAATTGCATTCAATACCTGCATAAAATACACATAGATTCCTATTACTTGCCCGTGAATGTAGAAATTTCCACATTTATATGCATAGGACATTTTCTGTGACTGGATTGTATCCTGTTTTAACTATAAAACTTGTAAATATTAATATTCTAGCGATGTTTCCAATTTCTGTTACCGATTTTACTGATTAATATTCAAAACAGATGCACCTTTACAGTAAGTGACGACCGCAATTAGCTTACCTTAAGTAGCGAAAAGGAAAATTGCATCCGACCATAAGTGGCGAAAGCAGAGATAATGCTCTAAAAATCTGCACCGTATTTTACACGGCACGACAGTACAGTTTTACGGCCTAATTTTTTATTATTTTCCCTTTTCAGACATCTAACGACGGTAATACAACTACCAGCACATTATCGTTTATAGCGAAAAAAGAAGATGATGGAAAATATTTGTCATGCAGAGCTGAAAACAAAATGCTTTCCGCAGACGGACTCGAGGACGGATGGAAGTTAGAAATACAACGTAAGAAAAGTTTTCTCTTTTAATTTATTAATCTACGAAATCGAACGAAGCTTGAATTTTAACGGCTCACCTCTCTTCATATTTTAAATATAAAAAAAAAATAGGTCGACGCTCTAGGGAAAATTTAAATTTTGATAGGAAATGTTTTTTAAACAATATAATCTAGAAAAGATCTACTATTTTAAAGGATTTAACTTCCTCGCATAACCGATATTTAAGCAAATGTTTATTCAACCTAAATCAGGTTTATGCGTATATATAAAAAGCAGGAGAAAAGGAATTACGTAGTAACAACTGCCTGTCTGCTTGTTTATTTTAGGGGTTGTGACAGTTTACGTTAAATAAAAGTGCGTAAGAATTTTTAATACCGGTTATATTATCTGCATCGCATTTTTATAATTAGGCGCTAGATTATTTTTTATTTAAAATTTAAAGTTTTACGGGACATTTTAAACGATTTCGATTAATACCTAAACTACAGAACGATAGATATCACATTGAATAGGAATTAAAATTTGCAAATTTTTCTAAGCCAATTTTATTGTTACGATTGTACATTGTAGGTAGTATTTTTTGTGTAGGTGGTATACCTTAAAATTATTTGTTTCCATTTATTACATTCCGTTTCTTGTCGTAAAAAATTAATAAACACTGAAAAAAAGCAACGGAAAATCTCAAAAATGAATGCTTTACAGACCATCAGCTTTATCTTTTTCCTGTATAATTTAATAACTATCTAAATGTAAACATTATGACAATTGAATTAGGGTATTTATAATTTACATATTTGCAAATTAGGTGAATTTATAAGCTAATGTCTGGCATTTTACAACATACGGGCGTAGCATCGGGATGCTAAACGACAATTTCCGGGTATTATCCGGAGGTAATTAGAACTGGTGTTACAGATACCCCCGAGGCGAGGATAATCTTGGGCACTTCGCTCAACCCTGACACTATCCGAGAAGGGACGGACGTTTACTTCGACTGTATCATAAACGCCCATCCACACGTTTATAAGGTAGAATGGAGGCACAATGTAAGTGAAAATTTGTTTAAAATGATATTAATTGCTTATTCAGATAGGTACTTCACAATTATTCAAGTTTATTATCAATTTTGTTATCTAACCGGTGTCCAAAAAGTCTTTCAGTCTTGGTTGGTTGTGGAAACATACATAAAGGCATGTATGTCTTAACTTAAATCTAGGTCTAAGTCAAGTCATGTCAAGTAATAAGATTACTTGAACCAAGACAAACCTACCCCGCGCATACATATTGCTATGATACGGGATACTAGAAAATTTTAAAAAGAGATCAAGGAGACAGTTGAAATGAGAGGATTTTGATGGTATTTTAATGAAAAATGTCAAAAATAAAAAAAATTTAGGAGAATAAATAAAAATTGTAAGGGAGAAATTAAGAGGGAATAAAAGTGTAAAAGACTGTAAATAAAAGTGGCAGAGGAGTGAAGGAAGTTGGAGGGAGCGTGGATGGAAATGAAGATTGGAAGTGCTGAAAGAAAAGAACAATAAAAAGGGCGAGAACTATTGAATAATTATAAACAAAGCAAGACTGTTATGTGTAGGAGAAACTGAAATAGAAACAGTATAAAATTAAGAGTAGATAAGATAGTTTAATATAAATAATTAATAACTTAGAATTAGTTTAAAAATAAGTGTAGACAATATAATACAATTAAAATAATAATAATAATAATATTAAAATAACCAAAATGGGGCTGTACCGTAGCAATATGTGTATCTTTCCAACGCCAACCAAGACCGAAAGACTTTTTGGACACCTGTTAGATGTAACATGCATTATTATAAAAGTAAGAACTTGTATGAAAACTGTTTGCACATACACACTGAATAGGTGAATTAAAAAATGTGGAAAATACCCAATGGCAAAAAAAACCGTTACAGATAGAAACTTCTCTTTGAACTTTATTAATAGGTAGGCGTTTAAAAGATAAAAAAAAGTAAAGTACTTACCTACACTTTTTATCATATTTACGAAGTTTTAGTAATCACATCTTATGTTATCCTTTTACCTACACAATAATTGTTTGCAATAGTTGAACATTTTTTATTAATTAATACGCGTATTCAAAGAATATTTAAAAATACGTTTTTAGTCATTTTTATATTTTTACTCCTACTGATTTTTAAAATGTTAAAATAAAAATGTTTGCTAAGAAAATTCTTTTATTTATTTGATGCCTTCGATTTTTCTAAATAAATTTATTGTGCCAATATTTACCTACAACTTTGATCGTGTGAACTATAATCAGTAGTTGATCTTTTTTATTGTCTTCTTGTGTAAAAGGGAAGGAAAAATTAACAAAAAAAAACATTGAAAAGTTGGAGTTGGTCAGGAAAAAAAGATTGTATCGAATGCAGTTTTGATACAATTTTAGAACTAATAAAAAAACCCAAAAAGGGGAAAAGGGGCTGTTCTGTAATAAGTATCTAAATTAATAAGTTAAATAATGTTTCTCTGCGAATTATAATATTCATTTCAATTGTTTTTCTAAAATAAATTTGTTTGTTGCTTATTTGTTGGTTTCTTAGTTTTGAAACTCTTGATTCATAGTTATCCCAACAAAATCTTGATCTTTAGCATAAAAACTAACTAGTGGAAAAATTTAAGTCACATTAACACTAGATTTACGAACAAAATTACCTGTCATATCGACGGGTCTTCGGAAACATTGGTATACCGCATACGGATATTTGAAATTAGGGTGGTTAGTGGAAAACGAATAAAGTATAATATATTCATACCAATAAATCACTTATAGTCAAAATAAATTTAGAACAATTTATATTTAATTGTCTTTGTTTCATAACTAAGAAATTTGAAATCCGTCAAATTGACGGGTTCCGTAAATCTAGTGTTAAAATCATTCTCATTCATCATCTTTTGGGAGATCTCCTTTGGTCTTTTTAAGTGTGAAGAATGCAAGGATCGATAGTTTACACATAACTGCAGGTAATCATTTAATAAAATAATTAAAATAAAAATCGTGTGTATAAGAAATTTACACACAAAAATATCGAAAAAACCTATATAAAATATGTACGTAAAAAATATATGTACGTGAAAATATATATGTATATGTACGTTTTTTTTTAACATTTCTAAAGAAAAATCGTTGTTTTCGATTAATTTATTTATAATAAAAATAAGCACGTTAATAATATCTTCAAAATATCATACGATTAATTAGTTAATTAATTAATTAAACTAGATAGCTAAATAATTGTATTGGTTTTCAGTTATAATTTCAAAACGTTTTGTATACAGAGCAATGCTGCTTACCTTAAAGCCCTACAATCGCTTTAGTATTATACATATTTCCTTATACAAACTTCACATAAGTTTATTGTTCATCTGAACATTTTGTTTTAGGGTAAAGTGTTACAACACAACGTGGGATCCGGTATAATTATCAGCAACCAAAGCCTAGTCCTTCAAGGAGTTTCGAGGTCGACAGCGGGAAATTACACCTGCGTGGGGTATAACACCGAAGGAGATGGGGAAAGCGAACCATTTTATCTAAACGTAATGTGTGAGTATGGTAATGTTAGTAAAACATAAAACAAAATAACGGGTAGAAAATTCGTATTACCGTAATCACGCAACTGTGAAATGTAATATGTAGGTAGTTTAATTTATGTCGAACAAACCAACAGCATAATGCTCAAATCAAAATTAACGAAATACATTCGGATGCCAGATTAAACGAAAAACCCTCCCGCCAGTTGATTTATAAAAAAGGCCTTTTGTTCTTTATTGTTTTAAAACAGTTTCTTTTTTTTTGAGATTATAAACAAATACCACTTTTGTTTTTTTTTTTCATACTTTCTCATAGCCGAACATTTCGATTTACATAAACTCAAACTCCAACCTCAAATTTTGAAGAGAGATTTAATTAACCTATAGACATCTAAATTTTAAATTAGATTTATCTTATTGTTGTTTCAAAATTAATATCGAGCACGCACGTTTTGATTACTAAACTAATTTGCGTTGTTTTTTTTACAGTTTGTAAAAAAACTCGTAATGTTAAGCACGATGATTTAATCCAATTTACTTTAATAATTGTTAAACCATTTTATATCGTATCAAGTCAACGAAATTCTTCAACTTTTTAAATTAGGTACCTATTTATAACTATATCTATGATAAAATTAATTATATGTGTAGGTAAGTACCTATTATTATAACGCTGTATTTCAAAAAAAAAATTATTAACAAAAAAATAACGATAACTTCGTAATTTTGAATGCATATCTACAATTTAATAAATTT
Source organism: Rhagophthalmus giganteus (assembly GCA_036326145.1). Taxonomy (NCBI): domain Eukaryota; kingdom Metazoa; phylum Arthropoda; class Insecta; order Coleoptera; family Rhagophthalmidae; genus Rhagophthalmus; species Rhagophthalmus giganteus. Next base: position 56,437,528 of record JARFJA010000001.1, read on the forward strand.
TAATATGTAAAGTCTCGTTGTTATGAAATGTTATTTTTTTTTTAAATAAACGAAGCTTAAAATTTTACGCAAGAAGAAATAGACAGAAAATCTTATTGAGCGTGAAGTCAAGCTTATAAAGCTACCCTAAGTAGTTCTCGCAATTACTCCACAATTAGGATAAATTTTGCACTTTAAGTAGGTAAGCAGTGTTCGTTTTGAACTGGCTTTTAAGAATTGTACGGTGGATTTCAATTTAATGCTATGAAGCATGAAGGGGGCTTGAAGGGGTTGCGCTGGCTTGCCTTTTATTAAATTATATTAATTCTCACTCGCGCATTGTTTGACTAATTTAAGAATATTGTTATGAGCGTCGAACATTTTCATTTAATTCAAATGTCTACTTACTTTAGTTTTTAAAACTTCAATTCGCACAGCCTTATTGCAAAATCGGCCTTTTTGCAATACGGCGCCTTCTTGCGAAAAAATTAACCGTTTCTCAATTAGACTGACGATTTCGCTTCGGATGTTTTGTAAAAAGTCTAACTAGCGCAAGCGCCTCATTGGTTAACGATGCGTGTTCTGAAAAAAGGCGGACAAAAGATGTTTAGCCTTTTTACATAAAAGCTAAAATCGCCAGAGCCCGATTGATTAAATGGTTATAAAATTCAACTAAAAGTACAAAAATCAACTTGTTTTTTATTGTCCATCATTTGCAACAAAACAGTCTCATTCTTTATGTATAGATACGTACATAGTTACAAAAATAATAGAAACGTCAAATTTGGTACCTAAGTGACTTATCCATCATTATGTAATCTATGTAATCTTCATACTACACATAATAAAAAGGGCCCTTATTAATTTCTTCCTTCAAACAACGTTTTTGATGCACCTAATGATACATTACCTATAAACCACGTGCATCTTTCGTGATTAGAGTCAATAGGTACCCTCAAATTAGACCCTATTTCATACCTCAAGGGCCCCTGTCCATGAAACGCGTGATTGTGCTAGTTAGACTTTATGCAAAAATTGCTTAAAATCTGAATTGCGTTAGTTTAATTAAAGAATGGTTAATTTTTTCGAAAAAAAGGTAGGTTTTGTAAATTATTAAAATTAAAAAAAGTTGCGAATATTATTTATATTTGAAGTAAATAATATAGATAAATATCTACTTACATAAATGAAAATGGTCAACATCTACTTTGAAATCTCTTAAACTACAACAATGGTCACTTTTATTATTCCCAAATCGCCGCTTTGCGATGCTAAACGGCGTTAAACGATCGACATGTAACTCTCATCTTTTCCTGTGGGAAATTTTAAAAAATCAATATACTATTCGCTCACTGATTGTGCTATCGTAACACATAATAAGCTTATTAGATGAACTACATCCGCATCGAATTGTTTGGAAATTAGAGATTTTGTAATTATTTAAATTAATTTAAATTAAACCCGAATACAATTAAATTATTATTATTATTTTTTTTTAAAAACGATCTACTAAATACCGTAATATTAATTTTTCAATTAACAGTTAATTTCTATGGATGCCTTGCATAAATGCATACCCCTGAGTTATTGTCACGATTTACTGAAGCAACATGTTTAATCAGCTGCTACAGTGTTTTTACGACGTAACTGAGACAAGACAAATTTTTGATCTACCCTTTTGTAAGGGTTCATTTAGCAGACGCAATTTGAGTAAAAGATAAAGGTATTAAAAGCACATTTTCACGGTTGATAAACTAATGAACACTTTTGATATTATTAATCACCCTTTTACAGATGGTTCTACTGTATTTTAAACCAAAAAAAAAAACGAGTACCTAGTTGATTTTCTTGTATTGAAAACAAATATCTATTAATTACCTACCTATGTACCTAAGTAAAGTTGGACTTGATTAAATTACTTATAAATCTGATTGCGAGTTTCGAACAAACTTAAGGAGTTACATTTTTTATTTTAAATTATTGCAAATCGTACTACATCAAATTAGGAATATTTAAATTTGTATGCATTTCGAAGTTTAAACATAGTATAAAATTATTATTAAAATTTTGATTTTATGAGGGTAAGTGCCGAATAATGAATGTTGAAACTTAGTTTTCACTCATAAACCACAAACTTTGAGGCTTAGTTACTGTAGTAGTAGGAAAGTTAAGCTACAAACTTGGAAATTTTTAGATGTAAAAGTTTGTCTTTTGCAAATCGTAAAAGTTTCTCCAGGAAAATGTTTCGTACGATAGTGTGTTGATTTAATTTGAAACAATCGCTCGCATTTTTTATACTACCATCCTCAAAAATACAAAGAAAAAAATTAACCTTTGTTTAATTTATAAATTTTAAATTAAATTATATACAATATGTATGAAAGTATAAAGATATTTATGAAATACGTAAGTATGTGTGTATAAGTAAATATTTAACAAAAATAATTTACCAAGTAAATTTTGAAGGCGGTATTTTAAACCCTAAGTAAACTATTCCGCGATTTAGAAATCGAATGTGAGAAAAATATAAAGCGGGTAGGTTCGTTCGGTTCGTTATTAGATATAGATTGCAGTAGCGTTACTCCATTTGAAATTCGTTAAAATAAAATTTTACACTACCTTTAAAAGTACCTAGCGGTTTACGAGTTCCTTATTATGTAAATTTGTAAATCTGGTAACGTCTGCATACTACTAGGGTTAGCCAAACATTGTTATATTATGTAAAAGTGTTTTCTTATTAAGTTACAACTTTTTGAATGTAACAACGAGGAATTGTTTTTCATTTTATAGATCGAAAATAGACTGAGTTTGATTTTTATATTTTGTATGTTCTTATCTTTAATACCTATTTCTGGTGAAATAATATATATATATAAGTGCCGTCATTTACTTATTATTTTTATAATATTAGGTTACGATAACACTATCAACAAAGACTTCAAGACAGACAACAAAGACACATATCTAAACAAAAACAATTATTTTCTGCACCACTGTGAGAGTTGTACAAGTAAAAACAATTGCCTGGTTATATGATACTTAAATAATCAGAATAAAAAGCTAATATACATATAGGGTCGCGATATAACCTCTCCATTTATTTATTTTTTATTATGGTTTACTAGTCCAGTAAAATTAGTTTTTAACTATAAAAAAATCATTAACAAGCTAGATTTTTTGTGTGGATCTTCATTTTGATGTTCTGAACTAAATCTCAAAAATCTCCTTCGATAGCACGTCCGTCAAAATCTTTAGATGGGATGAAAGGAAATAAAATTCAGTTTTTTGCAATGATTTTGGGAAACTATCAATTCTTCGAAAAGAAAAGTTATTATCAAAATTATAGCTCGTAAAATTTGCTACAATGAACGTTCTTTGACTTTTTTTCTTATAACTACTTGTTTTCGAGTAAAACGTGTGACAAAGTGGCAATGGCCGACCGACCGCGGCATTCTATATGCACAAATAAAATTATCTAAAAAAAAAAGTAAGTAAGCTATAAAAAACTTTTAAAAACGATATAATTGTATTAAAAATCGATGGAGGATTCCAAAAAAGTCGAAATATACATTAAAAATCGAAAGCCGAGGTCATTTCCGACGTAACCGGAAATGTAATAGTAGTTCTGTAGTTTTATAGCACCCATGTACTATATTATTCACAAAAACATTCAGACTGATACCTTTTTCACCTTTGAAAATAAAGGCTGTCTAGTCATCCCGTCGACGCCCGGTATACTTAACATTCGTGGGGATTACGTTCTATGAAATTTTAATTATAGTGAATAAAGCAACTGGAACGAAAAAAAATATGGGAGTATTTACTATATGTATATGCACGCGTAGGTATTATATAATTACATATAAACTACCGAAAAATGAATAGGGATGTTTTAGTTTATGGCAGAAATTTGTGTTTTTGCCTAGCTTTAATGGTAGATTTGAATTAAAAAATAATATTACATAATAGCTATAAGCTAACATCTTAAGCTAACAACTAAAAAAATAATTTAGAAATTAAATCTTTTTGCCTTTAGCATGTTTGCTAAAGTGAAAGTTTCACCTACGTCAACGAAATATATTAAAATTTGAAGAATTAATAAATTTTCAGTTACGCCTACGTGCAAACCAAACCAAACGAGAGTTCACGGAGTAGCAAAGCAAGAAGAAGCCCGAATAACATGTCAAGTTGACGCAAATCCTCCTGACGTGCAGTTCAGGTGGACATTCAACAATTCAGCTGATTCAGTAGACGTCGCCTCTTCCCATATTGCTAGAAGCGGAACGTCAAGCGTCGTCTCCTACACCCCTATGACAGAACTCGATTATGGTACTTTATTATGCTACGCTTCTAACAGAATTGGACATCAACGAGTGCCGTGTGTTTTTCATATCATAGCAGCAGGTATAAAATTTCATTTTAACTCATCTAATAAACATTAATAAGAAACTTTGTTAGAAATTATTAAATTGGTCGATATTTTTCAAGTGTTTCAAATATAAGGAGTTGGAAACGCTCCATTTAGCAAAGTGAGCAGTTTCCATTTTCTTTGATAACACACGAGACGCCCATTTTCGCTTTAAATTCACTTTGTAGGGTTGAAAGTGGTCCCAAATGTGTCATATTTCATATTTCATTTTCGCTCCCAACACAAAGTATTGACTCTTGTCAATCAAGACTATATTTTCTAAAAGTCGGACCGACCAAGAGTGTTTCTCGATAAGATACCCTAAATAGCACGTAGGTAATACCGTATCGTGAGTAAAGTTAATCATGCGGCACGCACCCTTAAAATTCTCTATAAAATGCGCAAGTATTCATACGCCTTATACAAAATAATTTTACTGAATACAATTTTAAACGCTATATATCTACGAGACTTATATTTTATTTTTTTGAAATTGATATTATATAGCTAATATTTTACGATATCGTGTTTGACCTATATTAGTATGAATTACCCGTATTTCGGAAATAGAATTTTTATTAATACGATGTTTAACGCGGCGCCGAAACAATTTTCGAAGAAACATTTATTGCCTACTTGTATTTTTTTTTCAATATTACTATATAAAATATTTTACACTAACTGCAGCGCAATTTATATTGTAATGAGCAGTAAAAAGTTTGAGCCCTATCGGAACGGTAAAACCCGACAATTATTTTTTTAGGATAGAAATTAACCATAAAAGTTTTACTGTGCGGTCCAACGCGTCATTGAAATACGAGCTTAGTATTTGTTCCCGAAAAGGGGCATTAGAGGGTTAAATTAGCGAACTTGTTCATTGCTGTAAAAGTTTCATGAACATAATAAGGTTTCGGCCTCAAAAAAAAGTATTTTAACTAATATTAGCAGGTCGAACTTCCAACTTCTCGTATTATAGGTACCTTATTTTGTTTTTGTATTTTTTTCTATAACATTCAATTTCTATTCGAAGTTCCATTTTTAGAATGCCATCAGAGAAGAACGTAGCAGCAAAACATAATATATTTGTGTTAATTTAAAAATACACATAACGTGCTTTGCTAATATGAAATCTAATTTAAAAAGTTATTTAAATGTATTTTATCTGATTCGTTTCCATGACACTTCGGAAAAAAGATAGCCCATGTTTTTAAAATGAGAATATGGGATATTTTTAGTTATCTATATTATTATCAATTATACAGATGATTCATTGAGAAATACGCATACGTTAGAAGAGGACACCGAGGTCGTTCTAAATAACCTATATTTAATGGGTCTCAGGCACATTTTGTCCATTTCTTCAATTAGTCATCGCTTACGAACCACACTATACATTTTGTCCACTAAGGTGTCAAATAATGAATAAATAAAAGCTTTATTCCAGGTCCGGCCTTAAAAAAAATTAACAAATTTGATTTACCTCAAAACAACTCAGAATTTTCAAAATTTGTTTGCGTATTTGAAAACAGCAGGAATAAAACTAAATGTTCGGGTAATATGTGGGTATAAAATTAAGAAAAATAAATTTTGTTTCCAAATCAATAACTTTTTCCAGCTTTAATCAATAAAATCAATAGTGTTGTGCCCTTACCGCAACCAACTTGACAATTACCACGTTTGGGAATATCCCCAAAGTCTTTCTGCATCATATTTCAGTGAAAGAAACAATACATAGAAACTAATTTATTGAAAATATACACGAAGAGTTGAGAAAAAATTAAGTTTTGATTGGAATATTAAAAAAAAATTTTAAAGATTAAAAATGAGGAAAAGAGTTTCTAGTTATTTGGTTTACTTGCATTTCGACGCAATTTTGACAGAAGGACTTAACCGTCACTTTCTGCGAAAATGAGTTATTCTGATTATCTTATGCATCCCCCGGTTTTTTTGCGTGATATGAATGTACCCTTCATTGTCTAAATAACAATATAAAAATGTTAATACCTTGCATAAGAAAATTTTCGAGAAATAAATTATTAAAATATTTTTATTAGAATGCAAAAAAGAAACTGAACGTAACATTAACAATAATTGGCAAAATAAACCAATAGTTTTATTGAAAGAACAACTTCAAATATATCGAAGTAAATGTTAATTAGATTGTCGGTTACCTAATGCAACGCAAAACTTGAGCAAACGCGATGATTAAAGAAAAAAAAAAGAATTATGTGTTTTCGATTGCAAGTACTGCGATTACATAAAAATGTGTTCAACAATTTCGAGATTTTACAGTCTCGACTTTAGCCTCGCCTAAAAATTATATCTCTCGGATGATGCTAAACAATCACTTCGCAGCCTAGGAAATAACAAATAACTATTGTGAAGGATGTATACATAATATAAGCAAATAAAGTTATTACGAGAATTAGCAAACATACTAATATTAATTCCAGTCTGCAGCTCGCAAATGGTGCGTTTTCGGACATGAGTTCTTTATTAAAAATTTGTCTATTTTAAATCCCCCCCTGCATACCATAAAAACTTCTAACCAGTATTCCTTTATACCTTGTGCAATTTTTGAAATAATTTTCAATTTTTCTATTGCACATTTTATAAAGCAATTAACTTTAATATAAGTAAACATGTAAATAGTTTCCCTTATATATTATACATATATAATAGTTAAACTATTGTGCCCCTGGGGCAAATTTAGACCGGATATTAATCCTTCTTGCCCTTTTCGGAGATCAACGCGTTGTATCTATCAATGAAAACTATTTTAAGTGATCTCCGTTATAATAGATTATTGAAATAGTTATCGCACATGCAATTAATCTGGTACAGATTTTAATAACATAAATATGCAGATTAACGTCAGTTTCTTATATTTTATTTAGATGGATACCATTTATACAAGTTTTGAAAATATTTTGAAAATTATTAGGTAGGTATTATAAGATCCATACTGTATTAATATAATAATTTATTTAATATTAATTAAGTGTACTTATTCAAAGCTATTGATAAACTAACTATTTGCAACTTTTAGAATCGGCGTTAACAGGTTACTGACTTTATCAAAAACAAAATTACAACCCTGTAACATTGACAAATTAAATAATCTTTCAATAAACGTATTCGGCGACAACGTTGCAACTTACGGTGTTTCGATACTGTTATCTAGAAACGCGTTTTAATTGCCGATTTTCATTTTGAAATAATATTAATGTTTGTTTTTTTTAATTACAAATTTCGTTTTCCAGAATAGCAGGTTCAATTTCCCTGAATTTTTAAAGAAAAGTTAACAGAGTGTCTGATTTTTTATCAATATTTTAAAATCTCTGATTATTCCGGGGTTTTCTCTGTTTTGCAGTCGAGTCCGAACCCTGTTTTATAATTAGTTTCTTTAAACATACGCATGTATCAATATTGAATTAATTAGACAATTAATACTGAATAATGCATTTTTAATTAATATGAAAACTCTTATTGATATAATAATTACTTTCATAATATCCCTTGGATAAGTTGTCTAATAACAATAAACCAAATTTTGCCTTTTATTTTATAATTTAAAAAAAGTTTGTTTTACGATTAGTGGAATTTGATTACATAAATGTTTAGTTTATAAGTATAAATCTTTTAATAATATTTTATGGGCGTATCTTACAACCATATGAACGTAACAAGTAGTACTAAATGGATTCCGAAAATATAAAAAATGCAATTCAAAATTATCTTGAAGTGTCAATTTATGGAATCGATAAACTTCTGGATTTAAAACTTTTACTGAAGTTTGGTGAATAGTAGGCGTTTAGCGTCAAAGTAGTCTTAGGTCATCCTGGTACGTTGTGGATTTAGTCGTTACTGCCATGTAATTATCCAGAAAAGGATTGTGTTGGAATCGCGATATTAACGTCGAGGTCCACGAGACGAACGTGAAAGAATTTAAACAAAAATTTTTACCTATAAGATTTTAACATAAGTACCTACCGAAACTGACTGCGAGTAGTAAATTTTGATTATGGAAAAATCTTTGAAATGTAATTTTCTATTGTCAATTTTTTTTTACTGCGATTTAAATTTTCACCTCGTACTGAATAAAATTCAAACATTTCCTACTAATTCGTGAGTTGCTGTTTCTTCTACAGTTTCTTCGATTCAACTAAGACAATATTTCTAAATCCGTGAAACCACTCAAGCTGCTGCCAAATAGCCGTAAATGTATGGGTCTCCTGTGATATTACTTTTTTTATGAGTAAACTCGAGAACTATTTCTCTTGTGAAATAAAAAGTGAATATCAGAATGTGGGTCATATAAAAGCGAAACTTTAAATTATATCGGAAAAATTGCAAATGAAATGTTGACATATATACCTATAAATCTTTTACGACTAAAATATCCCTTATTCTCATAGCTTTGTATTGGTAAAATATTATAAAACGTACTACTATAGGATAGCTACTTACATTAAATTTTACTGGAAGAATTATTTTATTGCAATTTTTTGAATGTCTTTGCTTCCGCAAATTTGCCCACATACATCGACGTACGACATTTCGTTAGCAATCGGAAGTTTAAACGTATACAGAAACTGCTGAATCGTACAAAATTTTATCTAGCAAATACGCCAGCTGTTGAAATAAGAAGTTTTCTATTTGTGATTTGTATTTATCGAACATTGCAGACCAAACCGATCGTAATTCAAACGTTTCTAGAAACACTACGTTTATTTTCGAAACCGATTATTGGACAAGATTCTTACAATGATCGATACGTAAGGGTACTTATATATTTAAAAAATAATTTTAAGATTTTTGTACGATTTTAAAACAACTAAATCTGTTAAAAATGCACATACATACGATTAATTTAACTTTAAATTATAATTAATCTTGCCCGTCAAGTTATTTAAATGTAAAGATCAAAATTTTATGGTCATTTCAGGAAGACCTGATCAAGTCCACAACTGTACAGTATCAAATATCTCAATGACATCCTTTGCAGTAAAGTGCTCTGAAGGATTTAACGGAGGTCTTCCCCAATCTTTTTTATTAGAGGTAAGTGAAGTTGAGTATTTCTAAATTGTCTACAACTTCATCTTCGTTAACTTTTTATACTTATATTGTTTTTTCGGTATATAGACATCGTTTAAAGACTAGAAGTAAAAAATGCAATTAAGAGTGATAAAGCTTCCGTAAGCTCCAATTACGTGGAACTGGCAACAGGAAAAAAGGGATATTTGACGTCCAATTACCTACCGCAATCTTGGAATTCACTTTATTAAAGTTGCGGAAGAGAGATTTCAAAAACAAAATCATTTACCAATATCGATTGAAATACTGATTGAAATTAGCGGTGACCTGTTTATTATGACCTTACGTATTTAATTTTTTACGCGATTGTCACAATTAAATAAACAATTCTACTTGATTAAATAAATTTTTAACTATACGTTGAAATTGAGTAGGTAACGTAAAAATAAAACGACATTTCCTTTAAAGAAATTTAGGAAAACTATATTTCGGCGTAATCAAATAGGCCAGTAAAATTACTGAAACGTTAAAATAAACATTTTAATTAGATTTTTTTAGCATTTTTAAGATATTAAAATGTAACTGGTGTACATTTAATTATTTAAATGAAGGTTTACAATATCGATTTATTTTTAATTGGCATAAATTTCAATTTTAAATAAAAGAATTATTAAGTAAAGGGGTTTTCAATTTCAATCATTCGCGTGGAAACGAAAGTAAGAATAATTTTCTCTTAAATGTTCAATTTATAGACAATTTTGAAAGGCTAAAGTAAATTTATTTAAAGCATAAATTGTCTGTTTCTTATTTATGTAAGGAGTTACATTGGAATTACATTTTTTTGGTAAATTCGAAATGAACTTTATATTGTTTTTAAAAATGGTTAGGTATAGCTAGCTATTAACCATCTACTAATAATTGTTCAAAAAAGGAAAATTTGATAATTATTGTGCACATTTAATACCTAAGCTTATTTTAATTTAAAAAAAATGCTGTGTTATTATTTAATTACGTTTGTAACAAACCGTCAACATTCCCCGACCGCGTGCCGTTGCACGGAGGGGAGAAGGGAGGCGGTTAGGGGTGCCACCGTCGGTCAGAGTTAGTTGAGTTACAGTTTTTGCATCGACACCCTCACAACTTGTATTATGTATTTCCGTTTTCAATAAAATTACAGTTCATCAATTAGTACTTATAGGTAGTAGTGGCAGTTTTGCATCGACACCCTCACACGTTATAATTATTTAAAAAATAATAATTTCAAAAATATTTCATTTAAAAAGTTTATTAAATATTCATTTGTCGATTTGTGGTGTACTAAAAGTCCAAATAGGTAACTAAATTTAATTCAGTGGAACCAATTTATAATGTACGAAAGTAGAGGACCGCCTGTACATGTTTATCGTTTTGAAAATATGTTCAAATAAGGGGAAATCCTACAGATATAATTTGAAGGTTTGTAGGATTCCACTACCTTTAATAAAAACACTATTAATTTCTGAATTGAAAATTAAATTTAAATTATATAAGGTAATTCGGGGGAAGACGCCAGTTTGTTGCTAGTACTTTGTTGTTCCAACAGATCACAGTACTGACCCTCTTGTGTGAGGAGTCTTGTCCCAGTGTGCACGTGGATTGTGGATTTATCTTAATTTATCGCATTTAATCGCCGTTATTTTTGAATCTCGTGAGCATTTAGCCTGGTGAGTAAAGCCCTTATAATATTCCATTGCTCATATGTAAAGTTCATAAACGGATGTTTTATTTTAAATAAGATATTAACAATATAAGTGAGTTCCGCATTCCGTTACACACATAAGGCAAGCAGAAGTGGCCATAATCTTGCAGCAATACGAAAATAAGCGTGTGTGGCTTCTTCACCCTATACTTGGGGAAGACGCAACGTGGTTCAGAAATAAATGAAATGAACTCTAAATGTTATTATTTATTTTATATACTGCATATTATAGTGTAATATATAAATGCAACTAATAATTATAATTCTAATATTATAATAATTATCATTTTAATTAACATAATATTTAGGTGACCCAGGTCTTTCAGGTTAGTCGTCTTTGTCACTTTAAATTTGTTCCAATTTGTTTTACATCATAATTTTACCTAACTTCCAAACTAAACATTAAGTATTGGTCATTATGGATTTGTGGTGCGAATGTTGGCCAATGGCATCTTCCCCGTATATGTGGGGGAACATGCCACAATTACATGAATTTATTTAACATTAAATTTGTCAATCATGTACATACTGGAAAAGGATTTAATAAGTATAAATAACCAATTAAATATTGAAGAACATGGTATATTTTTTGCATTATCTTATCATTTCAATTTTGGCTCTACTAAGCAAAACCTCCTATTTTATGGCGTCTTCACCCGACTTACTTACCTATAGGTACTACGTATATGTATATTTTCACATATTTTCAATATTATGTTTACGTGCCTGTTTATTAAATGGAAAACTGAACACTACTGTTATTCCTAATAAATCAGGTCCGTGAAGTTAGCCCCCACTTTCGAATTTATACCAATATCTTGTGCCTAATTCGTGCCTATTCGTGTACAAAATGATACCACATATTTTTGGAACCAAAATTGAACGATTTCACATAATTTACTTTATATAGAAAATTTTACGGTTTTGGAGTTATAGCTTCACAAAAATATCAATTTAGAAATTTCTTTTTTCTAAATTAAACGAAATCGATCGATGACAGAAAGTTGAAATTTGGAATGTAGATATTTTTCATTACGGGTTATTCACATAAGGAAGCTGAAATATATTTTTTTGCATAAGAAGAGCAGTTTTGGAGATAAATAGTTAGAATATTTCTGAAAATTCGAAAGTTGGGAGGGGGGCCGCTAATTTGATAATTTTGATAACTCTAACTTACGAACAAATAAAGGTATAAAAAATAAACATCGAATATTAAAATTCAAGATTATGTAACCTAACGGAACATAAATTCAACTGCCTAAGCATTTTTTTAAAAGCCATTTTTAGTATCGTAGGCGTAGTTCAAATACAAACAAGATTTAAACAAAAAAATTTCATTTCTGTAGTATAAGTATGTTGAACGAGTATTTTAAATCGAGAGCTAGTCGCGTTTCTTGGCGCGTTTATTATTTAAAATTAAACGCAATCAAGAATAAAAAGTTTACACAGAGGGTTTCGAAAAGACCTCGAGCCGCTTAAAAATAACCGCTTAAAATATTTTGTATTACATTGTAAATATCTTGCACGTTCTGTGCAATTGAGAAAATACCTATCGGAGTGTCACGCGTGTAACAAAAAAACTTGAATTTTTCTATTTAACAAATTAAAAGTACTTCTAAAAAAAACGATGAAGAAACGTCCCGTAAAAAAATTATTTTCCTACTTACAACTAAAAATTAGTCTAGATATTGATTGAAACTAGAAAATGCTTATTAATTAAAAAAAATTCTAAGTATACGCGATCTTTTTGCGTTCAGATGAACGTGGGCAAAGCGTGAGACTCGACAAACAAAAGTGTTTTCCATGCTAATGGAAAAGAATTGAAACTTAATTACTTCTTTGTAGTATAATACAAACCTTGTTGCTTTATCTCCCTGAAGTTCGTAAAGTTTTGTTGACTATTACGTCAGGTATTTTATGAAGTACTTTGGAGTGACACACTTTGCTCGATACGCGGGGCAAAGTGAAGCAAATAAGAGAAACGCATTCAGGTCAAATAGAAATTTATTTTAAAATAATTTGACCGCAATGCATAGTGCTAAAATGGCCTTAGGAAGATTTGCTTATGGCACTTCATCTACAAAACAATTTGTTCAATATTAGAAGTTTCCACAGTTTTAGAAAGTGTGAATTATTGTGTAAGATCCCGTTTAATTTATGAATTTGGACACTTTTTAAAACAAGCCCATTACCTATATGTATGTAGGGTGTGTACATTTAATTGTAATTGTTTTGTTCTAAATATAGCATTTTAATCTTATAAAGGTGCGAGAAAGTCAAAGTCAAGAAATCAAAGGCAATCTATCGTCGCCGGTTGCCAGATTCTCGGTGACAGGACTCGAGCCAGGAGCACATTATCAAGCAGGATTATATTCGTTCAATTCAAAAGGAAGGAGCGAGCCCGTTGTGCTTCAAGCGGCAACTTTAAGGCTGCCCGAAAAGCAACTTACTGCCGAAAAAGGTAACGACATCTGCGTTTCGACGGCATTTAAAAATAAAGCGCACACTCACCTACCACTTTACTATAAAAATTACTGATGCCGCTTAAGAATAAAAAAACTTCTTTTATAAGGTATTTTATTTTTTCGCCAAAAATAATAAATGAGTTCCTTTCTATACGCAATTTACTTTGTCGGTTCTCATTTTATGCCGACACTTTTATTCTACTATTTTTTTATAAGGCTTCGCACGGATTTTTTTTTTTTTGAGAAAGGTCGACGATCGAAGCCTTTCCATTTGCTTTTTGTGATAATAGTTTTACTGATTTTGTTCTGTCATTTCAGAAAGCAATCGCGGCGCATTTCGCTTTACACCAATGACCAGCGTTTTAATTGGCGTTATATCTGCATTGCTTATCGTAGCTCTTGTGATAATTTTGGTGCTTCGTCTGCAATGTACTCATAACGAAGGGAGAAGGAAAAGGCAGAAAAACGCGGCAGGAACGACTGGGAGTTTGGAACATCGCGGATCTACTAGTGGAATAGCTATCAACGACAAATCGGGTATTTAATTTAAAGAATATTTGAACTTAATTAGTAGGTATCGTATCGTATTTAAGGTGGTAGTCCGATATCTAAACATGATTCGAGCGGAGGAGAGTGCGACAGTGACGAGAAAAATCCGGATATCATCCCTCAACCCGTGGACGTGGACGATGCTAGCGATTACACCCGAAAAAGACAACATGTATCAACGATAGAAACATCGCCTAGTAGAAGTTTACTACATCCTACGCCCAATTCTGGGGGAGGCTACATTGGATATTGCACTTTGCGTAATGGAATGCCTTTACACGACATGACGGTGCAATCAAAAATGGTAAGATATCGATATTTGCCAATGATTTATTAATAAGTAAACCATTTTGCGTGTAATTTTTGTAAACAACAACCAAAGCTCACGGGCAACTTTTATTAAGTATAACACGAATCGTTGTATATTTTTTAATTTTATTTGAATACGGAAAGACGATAACTTCATTTCCTCGGGAGTGCCAATTTTAGGCCGTAGCATGAATAATGTATTTCTGGAAGGAAAACTAAGATCGGCCGATGCGTTAGAATCTCTTTTATTCTTGAAAACGTTGGGTTTGACTTTCACCTGACCAAACTCCCTTCGTCCTCGTAAATTTCGTTATAGGTTTCAAATAACTCTATAACATCGTAAAATTGTACGATAGTAGAATTATTTTAGAAAATCGACAGCATTATATCGTCAACAGGTTGTAGGTCGGATTATGTTATTAATATATTCAGTATTTTGACTATTCACCGACGTTTATTTAATAAGAATTACGGAATTTGAAAGTTTATCGTTTTTAAACAGATTGACGTATTGTTGTTGTTTTCCTCGGTTTTTGCTGTATTTTCCGTCAAACTAATAAATTATACTTAACTATATTTATTTTAAAAGTTTTATATTTAGTTTAAAAGTGCCCTAAAGCTCGTCATCTACTAACAATAACGATCGATTAACCCCTTATAGTCTTGACCCAGCATATGCTAATTTTATCTCCAATACAAACTTTCATAAGGCACTTCGAATTTTCTTGACTGTACTTAGTTATTATACATTTGGAAAGTCTGAAACTAATATCTTCCAATATAATTCTGCGGCTTGATGCAGACAGAATAACTGACAGTTCCTAATTATCATTAGTATTGAGTTTATCGCATTAACTGAAGTGTCATACTCTACTAACTCGCTTTATTGCTATCGCAATAACGCAGGCATCCAATTTGCCATTACTATATTTTCATAAAAATTTTAAAAATATATTTTTGTAACTAGAGCGTATATTATATAGGTAAATGCGTTTTCCTTAATATACGTTGTTGGTTTTTTTTAAAATTTTTTATAATAACTTGTACCGTTATAAAAAATCTTCCAGGAAAACCGATTAAATCTATTTTAATCTACTAATCCAAATAAGTAGTTAATATTATAAATAGTAAATTACTAATTTACTTCTACAATAGTCATTCGAAATATTAATTCACCCTACAAAGAACTAAATAAATAAAATCTGGGACTATAACTAATTATAGGGTTGATTCGCCTGTTTACGGTTCTTTACCTATTCGCGACCCCAACAGATACTTTATGCAATAATAGTAAAATCATAAAAAACATACCCTTATACCCATATGTGGGTATGTTTGATATATTTTTCATCTTAACTATTTTTTGTTGTTTTACTATTATTGCATGAAATATGAATTGGGGGTCACGAATAGGTATGATACCATAAATAAGTGAATAAACTCTATATTCACGCAGAACGCTTTTAAATTTCTACTCGTGTATGACATTCCTGACTTATGTTTGTTAAATGAATACGGAAATATTCTCAAAAAATGTAAGTACCTAGATATTTTTAAACGCCTTCTAGTGGTTACCATAAATTGAGCATATCTTATTTTCAGTTTCTTATAGGAACATTTTTCGATATAAGTTAATTTTATTTAATATCAATTTTGATTTACTATATCAAAATGTAGAATAACAACGACATAAAAAAATCGTTATCTTAAATTAACAAAAATAATAAACGGGAAAACGCGAAAATCGTAAATTAATTTTTGGTTTCTAAGACAATAAAGTCAATAATAATCAAAATGTTATAGGTCTTCAATTTTTAAATGCCCTACAAAATTGTACTGACATCTTAGATATTATAGAAAAAAATGATAGTTCATCATATTTATTAAGAAGAATGTCATTAATATTGATATAAATAATTTTGTTTGACCAGCTGTACCGTCCAAATTGCAAACATGAAAACTACTACCAGCTCTTTTAATAAGAAACGTCCCTTGCAAAGAAACATTCCTAAAACAAATAAAAATACTGTTTTTCGACCGATTGCAGAAAAACTTATTTGTTCAATTTAAAGTTATTGGTTCAAGAAGTATGAGTACCTACGTAGTTACTTATAATTAGCTAAAACAAAGCAATATATTAAAATATTATTATACCTATAATTGGTAGGCCGATTACTTTACCGCATGGAAAGCTGGCATCAACATAATTACACTTTGAGACGAGTCCTGAATCTCGAAAATAGATGACCTTCGGGCAAATATATATTAAGCAACCGCCACTTATTTTTCACTGTTCTATCGCCTCTAGCAATATTACGATGTTTTGTAGAAACACCCTATATATGTATATATGTATTCAGAAAATTCTGGACAATATTTTTTGATACCACTCCCCATTGTGGTAGAAAAATAGAATTGAAAAAATTGTATCCTAAACTCACATCTAATTGGAAAATGTTATATCAAAAAAAATATATATCTATAGTTATTTTAGCCTTTAATAGATAATCGATAAACAATAAATTGTAATTTTGCATTATAATAGGTGTCGTTAAATTATCTATTGGAAATGCATTAAACGTTATGGTAACGTCATATTCTGATAGCAGTTCGCCGTTCAGCAAAAATTTCTAATAAAAATCAAATTTTATTCTAATAAAATCAACAATAAATTTAAAATATCCTATAATTTTTAAATAAAACAAACCTTGTCCAAGTGACGGTGGAACATTTTTTAAATTAAAACAATCAACGTACACAGAAATACGCCTGAACGTCTGACCAATAATTTAATTAAAGATAATTAATTTAATGAACGCTACCTATAAAATTTTCAGTTTAAAAAATTAGAGAAAATAACTATTTCATCGTCTATGACAATGCCATATCGTATGTTTTCTAAGTCTGTCGCAACCACGTTCGACTAAAAAGTGACCAAATTTGAATAAATTGCGTAAGTAAATGTTATACAAGGCGGCGTAAGAAAGTTATAACGCAATAAGATGAATTTAAAACGAATTACTTAACACCGCACCATGTATTTTTTTATTCGCAGCACAATAAGTGTTGGTGATGATTCATAATTCCCGATCGATGTGCATTATTAACCTTGAATTCCAATATTATTTGATTTGATTTACTAAGGAAACCTTAAGATTTTATAAACCTGGTTTTACAGACGGTTATATCACTTAAATTTAAAATTCGTCCCGTTTCAGAAAAGCATACGTAAAAATTACGTTTTGGATTTAAACTTACATTTTTAAGTTAAAATAGTACAATTTCAAACCTTTTCATCAAGCAGAAAAAAATATTGACGCAACGATTAAGGGTCGTTTACTCATAATAAATACGAGTGTTTTCGTAAAAGGACTAAACCCTATAGGTATACATATCGTAATGAGTTACAAAACGCGTTACGTCGCTACTCAACTACCAACAAAATGCCTGAATTTAATTTTTAAGTCCGCCATATAGGTACGATTTTCGAATTTGTTAACAAATAAAGTAGAAAAATACGTGCCGACTTACTTTGTTGTCGGCGGACTTCGCTCTGCATCGACAGTTCAAACAATGTTTTAAACGAAAAAGCGAATAAAATGAATTTTGAAATAACTCCGGGGGCACTTCGTACACGAGTAAAATTAAACCGAACGACAATCGACACACGTAGCCGCGCGTACCTTCGCCCAAGAAACACCGATCCGTATCGAGGAAACAAATTAATTATGCATATTTCGTACCTATAAAGAAACTTAAGATAAAGTTTAACCCACCACTTCCCAAGGTGATTGTTTATAGTCTCTTTTAATAAATGTTATCTTACGAAGGAATGTTTTCAAGTCAGATAAATAACATATTTGCGGCGTCGAAACTCGCGTTATCGCGCACGTGTGCAAGAGATAAACCGTATTTATTACCTACGATTGTATTGTACTTAATTTTTATCATCGCCCACATTTAAATATGTTGTGTAAAACTTTTAAATATCAAATTCCATTCTCGATTTAAAGGAATAATTTATTTGAGATTTTAACATAGAACCTACGCATATTTATTCTTTAAATTAGTCCCCAAAATTTTAATTATTCTGTTACAGTATATTATGTACCGTGTTTCTCAATTAATAACTGTCGTTATAGCTGTAAGGCCGTATTTTAATAAT
Organism: Rhagophthalmus giganteus; assembly: GCA_036326145.1. NCBI lineage: Eukaryota > Metazoa > Arthropoda > Insecta > Coleoptera > Rhagophthalmidae > Rhagophthalmus > Rhagophthalmus giganteus. The sequence goes on from JARFJA010000001.1 coordinate 56,456,178, forward strand.
TAACCGTGTAATCGTTAACATCTTCCGGCCAATTTTTATCGTTTTTTTTTGTTTCGTTGCTCTTCGAATTATGGAGGAAAATATAACTTTATGGGGGACTGTAAAATTGGTAAAAATATATTTTATTTTTCAGTCGATGTGATAAAAAGACATTACTTAATTGTGTTAAAATAAAATTAATTTAGAAGTGGAATTTCGAAAATTCGATTTCGTCATAAAAAGGACATTTTTTTTTTCAAAGTTATTCAGCCGGTTCAGCAATCCGTTGCTATTCACAGCTGAGTTCGTTATTGTCTGTCACTCACTTCTGTAATCGCTCTAATGAGGTCCACTTTTAAAAGCGCCTCCGTCAGTTCACATTAACTGATAACTAGAACTAGTTAATTCACCTCGTTACATTGTTCACCTTTAAAAAGAACGTTTTACAACTACAATTTAAGAGACGTCAATAAATATAGGTTACCTTTACTATTTGTATTATAAGAGTTACATTATACAATCAGCTGTCATTTGAAATTAAACTAACTGATTCTCTTAAGTTAAGTTTCTCTGATGTTAAGTAAGTAGTATAAACTATTATGTGTACAAAAAAAAACATCAGTGAGATAAATAATAAATAAATTTAGGAAATCCCCTCTGAAAATTTACTTTATTTAGACTTAATTTTTTTGGTTCTTTCATTTTTCCCGTGAAACCTAGAGTTTTTGAATAAAAATAAATAAATAAAGCAACCCTAATTGCAAATGTTGACGAGCTATCGTGCACTATAGTGAAACTTAGAACAAATTATAAATTCCATGAAATTTCATGAATTCCATGATTGGTTAAATTGAGCAAATGAATCATTTTTAATCAGCTAAAAATGATAAGAATTAGTTGTCCCTAGTATTTTTCTAGGTACCTTCATATTTGTTCGATATTCTTTGACTTACTGATTTAAATTCACCGATTAATAGCACTTATTTCACTTTATTTATTAAGAAAATTAATTAGAAACTATAAAATTAAAAAGTAATGTAGGTAATGAAAAGTAGTGGTGTGTAACGAATGCTCTTGAATTAATGAATATAACAAATATTGAATATTTAGATGAATAAAGTTCAAGTTGTTGGCAAGTTCTGATAACGGACAATGTTCCCAATTTCACTATAGTGCACGCGATCACTCATTTTATTTTTTTTACTCGAAAACCATAGGTTTCGCGGGAAAAATGAAAAAGCCGATGACGGTTCTAAATAAAGGAAGTTTTTAAATTGCAAAATTTCAACCCTCCAAAAAGTCTTTAAAAATTCCAACAGGGGCGGTTGCAATTTTCACCTCCTTGTGAAAATAGGGGGCAATTGATAATATTATTATAAGGAAACCTTTTGTTAAATAAAAATTATCTATTTTGTAAATAAGGGATATTGGCGTGTTACTTACGTTTTTTTTTAACAATCAAACATAAAATTAGATACCTAGGTATCTTACCGAGATTTCCATAATCGTTTACTAATTTATCTGCGACTCTTTTTAAACTTTTTTAAAAACCATATTTTAGGATAAAACGATTTTCAAATTTTGTGACCTTCCTCCTTTTTTCGGTGTACATACCTACTCTTCGTCAAATGTAAAGAAACGTAAGTTTTCGGAAATGTGTAGAAGTTCATAATTCCTAAACCTTCAGAAGAATAGAATTATTTGTCGGTTTACTCGATCCGGGCAAATTCGAGTACTTCATGCAAATATTGAATGGTTGTCTATCATTACGCGTCTTTAAAATTCTCGCATTTTGAATAACTTTAACCACTATAAAAGACCCTTAAAATGATTATTTTTCTAGACAAAATGACGTAAATTAATTAATATCTCTTTAAAAGTTGATAGATCAAAAATATAGGTACTACTATTTAATTAGAAACTTTTCAGAAAGTCCTATTAATGATAGTAAGATATATAGCTTATCCAAACCTATATGATGTTCACGTCATCAACAAAAAGGTACTAGATTGTTTATTAGTAATTTGGTTTAAAGTTTGGAAAGTGACATATTCTATAGATGATTTTATTGCGCGCATATTAGATGGCATAAAGAAAGATTACAATTTATTAGAACTGTCAAAACACGAGGTACGAGATGACAGCACTGTGTGAAACGTCGTCATCTAGTAACCTTGTATTGATGACGTAAACATCATATAGGTTTGGATAAGCTATAGATAAATAGAGTGTACAACCTTCGCACAGTATAGAATCGCGTTAGTCCGACGCTCGTCAGTCCGGCACTCCTTGTAATACCGACGCACCTTTATCGGGATATTCGGGCAGTATCTCATATAAATCTTTCAGGTCGATTAACAGACATCTTCGAAAAATTCTTTAAATTTTAAAAGACGCAACATTGTGAATTAACTCTTCTCAATACATAAATATGTTTTAGATATACTTAATCAAGTTTTGTATCATTTTTTGATCTTTATTTATTAAACAGACCTTAATTGTCTATGTGTATATTTTGGGTAATCCGAAATTTTCGTTAATCCAACAGATCCTTGGTCCCACAAACGTCGGATTAACGCGATTTTCTATTGTATTAGGAATAATTGAACGATATGGAGAATTGAGAGGCCCACGTTCGTAAATTCACGATTCCTGAATAACTGAAATAGTAAACGTATTTTCTTAAATTACCTACTACACCTATTTCATAATCAAACTAAAACCTTAACAATCTGAAGACAACGAATCTGAAAAAGAAAAAGCCGTTTATAATAATAAATACTTTGACAGAAAGGCTATTTGTGAAAACCAATAGGAACCCAAATCTGCTTTTCTGCATGATTGTGTATTACAATCATAATATATTGGTTATCCAAAAGCGCAAGTCCGTGAGTTGTGGCAGCTGTAAGGGATATGAATAAACGTGCGTATTTGTGAGGTCACTTAGGGTCATATAGGGTTATATTCTGGTTCATTTCTATAGAAGCGAGCTTAAATGCAAATTTTACTCTATGTCCTTACCTAGCACGTTTCTGAAACGCAAGGACACGAAAGCGCGCAACTTTCAGTAGATGATCGATAACAAGACCCTCACGTGGGCACTATGTGTGAAAGTCGCACTCTGCCGCTATCCCGAATCATAATCGAGAAGGGTAACTGTTGCTTTGGAAATCATGTTATATATTACAGCGAGATTCATCAGGTGGAAATTTAATATGATTCTTATCAGAACTAAAATATAGTTATACATTTATCGAAAAACTTGACAGAACGATTACTTAATATTTTAATGCTAACAATTTCGTTTAAATATTCGTTTAAATAATCAAGTAGCAAAGTGATATCTTAAGTTCGACGTTAGGCGGACAGTAGCTTTAGTTTATTTTAAGTAAAACTACCCTATCGTGTCTATTATAAACGAACTTGAAAAACGAAAGTTAATCCAAGAAGTGTACAATAGACAATCAAAAATCACTCCATATTCGGTTGTTGAGAAACTTAAAGTTTATGGAATTGGTAAAAACATTATTTACAGAGTTTCGAAAAAGTTAAATGAAGGCGGTGGAATAGAAAGAATAGAAGAATCGAGGAAAACTCGCTGCATCGACTACGGAAAATTACACCTAAGACTGTCAAAGAAAAATTGAGCGACTTTGAAAAATTAACAAAAAAAATTATTTTTTAAATTAAATTTATTAAAAATTAAGTTTTTTTATTCAATTTTAATTTTTTTAAATTGTAACTGTATTGATGTTCAAGTTTTTTATAAATTTATTATTAATTAATTTCATTATTGTAGATATACGATGACGATCTAATTACAATTTATTATGTAAAATATCATGAAATAAACTATTTATTATTTACCTACATAGGTACCTATCTAAGATTTTTAAACAGAGAGCAGTATTGCACCAAAATCGACTCCCGAACAACAAAGCCATAGTCAATTCCGAAAAAAATTAGAAAGAAACGACCTGTGTGTGTGGATCGCAATTTCAGCTAAAGGTGCAGTTGAACCCTATTTTGTATAAGCAAACTGTGCTTTAAAGGTAGAAATGTATTATATATGTAAAGGTGTCTACATGTAAATTAAATTTTAAAAAGTGAAAATCCTTGGAATTTTTCTACAATTAAAACCCATAAAATGTTTCTGGGCTCGCTTAAATCAAAACATTTACGAAGGAAATTGGTCAGCCTCGACACTCAGACAATTAAAACAACGAATAAATAATTAATTGGAAAGAGTTTGACAAAGAATATTTCAAGAGGTCGCTACAAGGTAATTTAAAAAAATATATCAAACATTAATTAGTATTGTTAATAAACAAGATTATAACGTCTTTGTTTGTTCGATTAATAAACAATTTTCAACAATAGTTCCAATTTTAATTAAAATTAAAATACAAGATAATTTAATCTTGCAAGGCCTCTAAATCGCGAATAAAACGACGAGGTAATTTTGATAAACTTGTATTTAGAATACGATAGTCGGTGGTTTTATCAAATGATCTCTTCCATCACATGGGCATATTTCGTGCTTGTCTACTATACTATACCAACTTTTTTTATATAGTTTTAATTTTTTATCATATATTAAGGCACAGATGGACAAATTGAGAAGATTCTAACGATAAAACGGTATCTACTTATTTCAAATCTGCTTCGATCCACTCCACGTCTACTCTTTCAAACCAATGCTGTATACTTAAAAGATTTCAAGATGACAAATGACATTTTTGTCATCGGAATAATAAACTAGTGTAAAAATGTCAAAAATGATTTTTAATATATTCTTTTAAAAAAATTATCGCCTCCACACACGAACGACCAATTATATTTCGTGAAATTTTAAATATCGACCAATGACAGCTTTGTTACGCTGATAAAATTGAATCTAACTAAAATTACAACGACAATACAACGAATAAACCAGTAGGTATCTTAATTACCAATAGAATGTTTCAATTTTTGCCCCATCGATTACTATATTAATAGCCGCTTTTCATTTGACTTTACGTTTTTTTTTTTACATCGAGTTTGAATGAATTTTCGGCCATTTTTAAACAATAAGGGAAATTGTGCAAAAAAATAGCTACTCGCAGTTTATTAGATAAAACTCAAAGCTCGAAATGTAATCATAGGTAATATTTTCTAAATTTTTTGAGAGAGTGTAAATTGTACTGGTTAATGTTTAGTTCTCCAGGATAATACATCAAATCCAATAGTGGGTAAAAAGGCTCAGGTTAGAGTAGGTTTTATTAAAGTTTTATTATATCTTCATAACATATATACTTGTTCAAATCTAAAATGCGCGCCAACGAGGCAAATTAATTTTCAAATTAACCTGCAGTTTACTTATTTCCATAAAAGATGTAGCGCGGCTCAGTAAAAGATAGGGTACAAAATTAATCTTTTTAACACCTAATTCCTAGTTTAGTAAGTACTTATTACTTACCGATTATCTTCGTAGTTGTCGTATAATATATGTAGTTGTTAACAAAATTACCGGTCTTGTATTTGTTGGTGAAATTATAGTTGTGTTGTAGTATTTGCTAAAGTCGATTCCACAAAATTTGTAACAAATAACTATGGATATATGTATGTAATTCCTTTTGCGTATGATTCCAAATTAAAAAGAAAGGGAAACAAGGTGGCTAGAAAATTAAATAAATTTAGTATAGGTATCTATATAAAATGGAAATTTCGTTACCACTTACGTGTTTAATTTTATAAACGACCCCTTTATTAAAATTATCAATAATTTGTCTGTTCTTCCAAAACTCAATAATACGAACATTTGGCACGTTGTAAATCGACACGTTAAGTGAATTTCTAAAAAAAATTATATAAAAATAGGTGCTATTAAAAATCGCTTATCTATACCTTATCCAAGCGGCCTGACGACACGTCATCAGTAAAAAGTTACTAGATTGTTTATTTCTAGTTCACTTTAAAGTTTGGAAAGTGACATATTCTATCGATGATTCACCTGTACACATGTTAGATGGTATAAAGACTAGAGTGCATTAGAATTGTAAAAATACGAGGTACGCGATGATAGCACTGTGTGAAACGTCATCGTTTAGTAACCTTTTACTGATGACGTGTCGCCAGGCCGCTTGGATAGGTCATAAACAAAGAGATGGAAATGCTGATTAATTCTAAATTTGTAATATTAATTTATTAAAATAGCTACCTATCCCAATTTGTATCTCCACTACCTGACTTCTAATTCTTGTTAAAAATGAAAGGTACCTCGCGTTAACAGCTTATCGCAACTCAGTTTATCGGGCATTAAACGATGCGCCGTAGAATGGTTACGAAAGCTCTTCGTTCTACGAAACAATACGGGTCACACAAACAAGGCGTAGAATTAGGTAATTATATAAGACACGCTCCTATTGAAAAATACCTATCTAAAAAAATAATTGCATGCGCTCTTATGTATCTAAAAATCAATAGAAGGTAGAGTACCTAGTTCTTATTCGCGGAAACAAAACATTTATTTAAATTAATAATGCATTAGGTATATTAAAAAATAAATATATCTTTCGATCTACATGACTTTAAGGTATCATTAATATTCTTCTCGTGATCACTTTTCATTGTAAAATTGTCTACTATAAATGTTGGCACGCACTACTCGCAATCTAAATGAGAAATGTAGATCGTTGTAAGTACAAGTTACCCTACCTGTTCGTCTAACAACTTTTGATTAACGTAATTTATATCGTATAATCCGGTTAACGCGATTATCTCCTATTATTTAAGGCGCCTACACAATAATGTAATACAATGTGAAAATTAATATAAAATTTCTTAAGTTTGTCGACACATACATACCTGTTTAATTTAGAGGTTACATTTTCAAATTTTTGAATAAATTACATTTTAAAAGTTTCTTTCAAAATTAATTAAGTTATTGATCTAATTCGCTGTGTTTTAATTGTCAATTGTCTTTTATTTATTTATAAATTATATAGGTACCTAAATCATTATTATTATTATGCCATTTATCATATAGTTGAACTCTTAAATTTAAACACATTTTTTTGAATTTTTATTGATATTTCTATATGCCCGTTATATTTACTCTTATTTTATGACAAACTTTAAATAGTTATTTAAACTTCTGTAGTACTTTCTACCTTTAAAAGACATTTTGCTGCTTATTAACTAAAATATTATTTCTTATAACTACATATGTGCTAAATTTTCAAAACTTTCAAAAATTTTCATCAAAGTCGGTCCTGTTCTTGTGGGATTTTGACGATTTTTCGGCTCCGTTGCCGAAACTACTATCTAACATTATTTGAAATATGCACCTAACTCTTACAATTTCAATTGATTTTAGCCTCAAATGATGGGCCCATTTCCACAATGTACACTTCCACGTCAAACACCACAACAGTGGCAGTACGGTCCTGTTGCGCATCTACCACCAAACGTGTACCCAGTACCTCAATATCGTGGGCCTCATCCGCAGCAAAGACCGAGACCTACACCTAGAGAACCCCCAATACCGATGCAGCCGCTAGCAACAACGGAAGAAGAACCTTCGGTAGAAACGCCGTTAATGGTTAACAAACGTGAAAGTACTGTTTGACAAGTTACGTCGTTATAAACGTGACCAGTATTTCAATAAAAATCGAGAATAAGTAAAGGTTTTCGAAAAGGGAGATTTTAGATAGGTTTTTATTGAATAATTGCCGATATCTTAATTTTGTTAAGATGTTCTAGTTAGTAAAATTGTAACAAATTTTTGTACTTTTTGTATGTATCTCGTTCGAAAAGATGTCATATTATAATATAGGTACATTAAGGGTAGTACCTAACTTGTTAAACATCTTACACAGTGCTTACAACAAGAAACTTTTTATTTTATAGTAAAACGTTTTAAGGGGCACTTAAATTTGGAAGGTTAAACAACGAAACTAAATTCTAATTCATTTTATTAACAATTAAATACTTATTTGCATTTAAAATACTTACACATTTTAGGTAATTTTATTATAATCAATTTGGAATATAGCGTGAAAAGCGATGTGATACCTATTAAAAAATTATAATTTATATTTTTTTCGAACGGCTCATCGTTAGATATTTTATCGTTACATCCACGTGCATTGATCTATCGTGCCTTTTATATAAGTATTATAACAATGATATTTAAATTGAAATATCTTTTATTTATTAATGTACAGAAAAGTGCCAAAAAAACATAAATACCTACGTATGTAATTATCTTGGCAAAACGCTTATTTACGTTCGTAGTTAAATTTGTGTTACGTGATTATTTCAATATTTGTTTACATCATCAGTACTACACCGAATTTGAAGCCGTCCATTTTTATCCCCTTAAAATAGTTTTAAATGTATACCTAATATAATTTACAATACGGTTTGCTTATTACTTCTTACACAACACCTATATAAACATTCTCTCTAATTAATTTAATTTGAAAAATAGAGATTAAACGGAGCCAAAGAGAACTCCGAAGAGAATTCCGCAAAATTATAACAATGACAAATACACAATTAAGTAATTCCGATTTTATTATCGAAAAAAATTGGAGGACGAGTTTGTTTCAGTGAAACAGTTTTACTTAAGTATATTTATAAATCAAATCAATTTTATGAAGTCTTTCATAAAAATGGTGTATAAAAACATAAGTGATATCATCCGTATCAAATTTTTCACTTAAACTACAATGCCTAAAAATTGAATTGTTGTCAATGTCAAATGTAATATATATCTAGAATCCTACATATTGAAGACTTTTTCAACGTTTTTTATAAGTAAATTAAGTGTAAATAAATTACGAAATCGATTGAATTATTTTTTTATATTTTAATATTACGTCTTTCCAGATTTAAATTTAAAACAATGAATTAGTAATATAACTTTTTTTTTTAAATTAACTGGAGATGACGTATCGAAACATGGTCGGCTGGATTCATAACAACAAGTTATAAAACAAAACAATACAACAAATTTTAATAAAACCCACAAATAAATAGGTCATCTTCATAAAAGATAAAAGTAAATTTAAAATCGTTGTAAATAAAAATCTGTAAATAATAAATAATTTTAATTTAAAGATAAATAAATCAATGTGATATTCATGTATCATATTTAATATTAGGTATTAAATCAATTAATTAAATTCCGACCCTTTTTTTACTCAAAACTTTTTTTAAATAAATATATTGTAAAATCATTTCTTTGTATATACATATGTGTAAATATTGTAAATACATTTTTGCCTTTGTAAATATAATCAAAACGAGTGTTCACACTTATTACGTTTTATAATTAATTAAAGAACATCAAATGGTTAAATTCGTTATGCAATCAAATTCATCTGTGAATATTATTTATAAATAAAATATAAATGTATTTGAAAACACGTTTTATTTAATATCTCAAGGTATAAAATGATAATAAAACGAGAACGAATACGGGTTTGGATAACAAATGTTCAACTGATATATTTTAGAAAAAATTGGTAGGTTATTTAGTATGTACGTACTTAGTACCTGAAACTCGATTATTAAAAACAAATTTTAGGAAATTTATGGAAGAATTTTCATAAACAATGAAGTCTTCTAATGCATGCAAATAACCGTTTTAAAATTGTTTAAAAAATGACAAAATATTATTTTTTAATCATTAAGTATTGTAGATTTGTATGGGAAAATCTCTAAAAGGAATTGAAAATAATATTTAAAAAATTAAATTTTATTTCAAAACTCACAGCACCATGATAATGTATGTACACATCATACATATTGCGCTGGTTAGATCAAGGGAAAGACAACGATAACTTAATTTTCATGGAATTAATCTAGAAGCAATTATTAAGTCACTTAATGTGGTTTAAGCACATGTGAAACGGCCTATTTCATGTAATCAGCAATATTTTGTTTATTACACGAAAAAAGCATTCTATTTACCGATTTCGTGTAACAAGCAAAACTTTGCCGATGACGTAGAATAGGCAATATATTTCTTGCCGATTTTTTTTTAATTCTTATAAATTTTTCTCCTAAATATATATATTTTTTAAATCTATTTTTTTGGAGAAAAATTTTAAAATGGAGTTTTTTACATGTGACATAAAAATTCGATACCGCGCGCGATCGGATCTTTAAAATAAAATTTAGTTTTTAGTCTCAACTCGTCATAAGTCCTTGATTGTGAGTTTGGGCCAAACATGGGATTACGCAATAATTAACTGGAAAGGAATTTTTTGACAAGTGAAAAAAAAAATGCCGGAAAAACTTGCAATTTAATCACGATTTATTTTTGCCAGAAAAATATTTGTTTACCTAATATTTTTAGAAATAGTATATCTCATAAGGTAACACCCACAGACTGTTTGTTAGTAGGTATCTATTTACTTTCTCAAATAAATAATAATTTTGTGTAAATTTTTGTCATTTACAAGGTCTTTTATCTACTATTTTATAAAGTTGACTCATTCGCGAAATCAGCAAGAACATATTAAATTTATGCCTGTTACAAGAAATCGATAGATATTAGAGTGCTTATTTACCGGACAAAATATTTCTGATTACCTACTTGAAATAGGCAGCTTCACATATTCGTTGAACGTAATTATTATGCATCAAGCATTTATTCTAAGTTTTTAATTTATCAAATGAAAGCGCTGTAAACATATAGGTAAACCTACATATTTTATTTACATATAAGCTACATTCAAATTTTACGAGCCTTTTTTAAAAATCTAACAGCAAACATCACCAATCTTGAAATTAATCTTATTTTTACGACTGGAAATAGTCGTCTCCAACGCCGTAACGGGCCCAACTAGATATAGTTAAACTAAAAATTAATTAAATTAATTATAAAAGTCCGTTATTTTTAATCGCATTTTAAAATATTTGTCATTATTAAGTTAGGAGAGCGCAAGTTGCGATACTTGCTAGCAAGTGCTCCGTGCCCTTGATATGGCGCGGCGTTGTACCTATTTTAACACTGTAAATTGTTAAGATTTAGAACACGTTATCATATTGAAATTATTGAATTAATTCGTTAAACTTTCCTGTTGTCAAAATAGGCAACGCAAACAACTATAGTCGGTGGAGATTTCAACGATCGTGTGGTCGACGAACCCGAAAAATATAGACATCTATGAGTAAAACTTATGTATATGTGTGTATTTAATTATTATAAGTACAAAAACATCAAATTTTTAAAATTACACATTTTATTTTTTATACGATGATAAAAATTTGATTAAAGTCTATAAAAATTTCAAAATTCACTGTTTCGTGTCGTATATACACCTACCTACAAATATAATTAGCGAACTTATCATTATATCTCCATATAACACTACTCTTTTAGACGAAAGTACGTATAAAACTGTTTCTAAATAACAAAATAAAATTTTTATGTAGATACCTGACAAGTTTTTTAAGTCGAACTAAAATAAAATTTTCTATGCAAATGTAGATACGTAAATACCTATTACGCATCTAAGGGTCCTTTTTTAGCAGTAGTGCAAGATTAAAATATATCTTCAAAAAGGCTGCATTTCAAACAAAATCCTTTTATTGAATTAATCTATATACCTATGTACCTAAATCTGTTATGCAGATACTTCTATAAAAATCAACCACTGGTCCTAAAAATATGGAAATTGGAGGATAAGTTTATTTTATGGTGTAAACGCCCACTATAAGAAAGGGGTTTTTCCAAATTCCACTCCTAAGGTGACGAGAAGGGGAAAGTAGGATATATATAGGAGATATAGGGGATATATAGGATGTTCCAGAAAAGGAAGGCATCCTCTCAACTAAACATACCTATCTACTTCTTATTGCTGTTAGTCGACTCCTTCTTTTTCAGAAGGATCATATATTATTCACAGCTTCGACATTTTTACAGATGATCCGTTAGGTATTGATTTCATCAGTTTCGTATCAAGTACGGCCATTAATCTTCTTAAGGGGGTATTATCAGGGTTCGCCATATTGAAACAGTAGGTCAAATGAAACCAATATTAATATGCATTGTTTTCGAAAACGAGGCATCTTTACGAAAGATTCATGATTCGTATAGATACCACCAACCTTCTAGTTTTCAACAAACTCATTGAATTTTCTTAATAAGGTTAAGAAATTATTAAATTTGCAATCAAATATTCAATAGTATTTTAAAGAAATACGTCACTTCAGGGAATAAAAACCACCTAGAGTAATAGATAACACATAGCTACGTTCTATAAACTCAACGTTAACACTTAAAAAATAACCATTGCTAAGAACAATAGCTATAAAAATTAACCTAAATTACTATAATCTAGGAACATGTTCGTGCTGTGTTTGTTAAGTTGAGTCAATTTGTAGTTCGGCTGTTTTTAGAAGGATGGCAGCACGTGCAAATTTTTGCGTTGTTGTCAAACGTATAATTTATGAAACTTCGTCCAAAGTAAATAGAAAAACAGAACAATGTTTTGTTTGTATTTTTAAGGTTAAATTCGCATAATAGACAGCTTCAGTTCTACTTTACTTTACGTTATATGAAATTTTCAAATTGCAGTGAAATTGTATTTGTTTTTGCAAAATATAGTCGTGCTAACTAATACTCCTACATTTTATTTTAAGTTAACTTCTGAAAATTAAATAAATAATATATAAGTATATAATAAAATCCAGGTAACACAACGTACGGACATCCATAAGATAATTGAAGGGTCTGGTGCAAAAAGAAGGCAGCTCTAACTCTATACGGATTATACGGACTTTTATTGGGGAATGCGAAAAATGATTATTACTAGACGAATATGTTATACTGGTGAAAAATACTTGTCGCAAGTTTGTAGTAGTTCCGGTTACCCAAAACGTCATTTTAAATTTCAGTGGGCTGAAAATTTGGTCACAGTATATATTCTTTACTAAACTACAACTGGAAAATATTTTGTTAGACGTTAAACAGTTTTTACCTTCTGAACAATTTATAACAATAGAGCTGCCCCCTTTTTGCGTCGGGCTCTTCAATTGAGGAGCTTAGAGAAAAAGTGGTACAAGTGACATTTGTTCAAATGATGACATGTACAGTGTAACAAGAATTGTGAAGTAGAAGTTGCTTAAATTAATACAGTTTATAGAAAAAAACAGTAGTATTTGGTCCATATTGACAGCTATATGGCACTCAAAGTTGAGAATATTTTTAGCAATTGTGCTAAGTTTAATATGAAATATCTCGCATAAACTCAAATATCACTTGTACTACTTTTCCTCAAAGTCCCTCAATTGTTAAATGGACTTTCAAATAGGTTCGTTATGCTGATATTATATGACACGTATTCTTATACAACTTGTAAAGAATATCACTCGAAGCATATTCAATAATCGACGAGCAGTAATCAAAAATACAAACCGATGCTTCAAATGCTGTCTGATTATTTATCCATTATCAATTATGCCTATTCAAACACCAAAAGGAATTGATTAAGATAAATTATAGCGTTCAATAGAAAATCATAAATCGATGTATTCTGCTAAATACAACCATACATATCTTTTCTATACTGAATAACGGTGACACTTTTTGAACTTAACTGTAATATTCTTAAGTATACATCTACCCACTGCTTTGGAAGATTGGTATTAGTTATTTCTAATTCATCTTCAAATTTTGTAGATAAAAATGATTTACAGAATACTAATTATTATCTGCAAAATATCTAATACCTCTAATCTTTAGAAGAAAATGGTTATATGGAATAACTGCATCGGTCAACAATTTACAAAAATTTATCGAGAAAGATCGATAACTGCATTTTGGCATTAAACTCCTATAGTGAAGTTGAATGTTATTAATATTATGTTGAAAATTAATATGATCGTGAGATGTTTACCTATAAGAAATATTCAATGTGACATATGTTGAGGTTATGTTTATTTCTTATTTGTAATCACGTGTAAATTCAACTTTGGTAATAAATACTTTGTAGGTGATTGTTAATTTATAATGAGATATAAATAATAATATATATACAAAACGCGTGCTTTATTTTAAGGTTAACTTTCACATTTTATTTCATTTACTATTTTATAAAAAGGTATTCAAAATAACAAACACCGAGAAAACTTGGGTACACAATATGTAAAATATAATAATTAATATTTTATATGACATAGGTATAGTTATAGTTTCATAATTAAAATTTTCTAACGCACGTTATCGAATCCGTATCAACAAACTATATTTCGGAAATCTAAAAATCCATATCGGTAATCCGAACCCACTCGTGAAATTCCGTGCAACTTTTCGTAATGAACAAATTTAAAGTCGAACTAGGCTTTGCAAAATAAATATGCATAAGGATAATGGCTAAACGATAGTGGCAACACTGCTAATTTAAAATATCACGAATTAGCATTAAAAAAATTTAAATTGTAAATTCTTTAGCAGGATATACATACGCCATCTATTAGCAAACTTATAAGTGTTAGTTCCAAAATTGCCGTCGAGTTTGACTGTAGCGTGCTAATACCCCCTTAAGAACAATAATAGATAATATTGAGGACCATCTCAATTTATACCTTTGGCGTGCCCCTTGCTTTTCCCAATATTTAGATAAGATGTAAGAGAGGAAAATATAGATATAAGTAGGATCAAGTGTTGGGTCAAGATTTCCCCGGAATTGGTGATGGAGAAAACCTAGAGCTCGCGTAGGCAGGATCGCTAAACCCTGAAGTAGATCTACCTTCTGTCGGGATGGCAGAAGGGTAACTACCCGCTACCGCAACACAACATCAAAATATAAAATAGGACAATGTAAATTCATATAAGAGTTTCTTATTCAACCTACCCTTACCGAGATATTCACCCCTAAAGTAACCCACACACGTTATTTTGAAATAACGTTTTAGTTTTAGATACTTCTTAATGAAAAGCATTGCAATCAAAATGTGAAAATTTTATTTCAAACAGCAAATGTTACACTTACCCCACAGTTCCGTACAAGCTTTGTTCGCGTAAATTACGAACCACGAGTCCGCACTTTTCCCAGGAGTTGGGACAAATAGAATCGAATCGATCATCGTTTTGTATAAAAATTATACTGTAAAACCTAATATGGTTTTAAAATAAATGTGGGAAATAATTAAGGGCTTCGTGAGGTATCTCTAAAATAAAAAAATTGTAGTTCTTTAAAACTATATCCTTAGAAGATATTGAATATCAAAATACAACTAATGATATTGTAATTCCACTTACTCTAACTTAAGTTAATATTTTTTTCAGCTTTTTTGTTTCGAATTCATATGATTAAAATGCCAATATTTACACACACTGTGATGCAGATACCTCAAGGGTTACACAGGGTAAACTGAATATATGGATTTCTCTGTGTCTATCAAAATTTTTATAAATTATATAGAATATTATATTTTTGCAACTTTTTGAATTTTTCGTGTTTTTTCTGGAGATGTAGAGTAGGTACTAGGGTACCTTTAATTTCAATATTATAAACCATTTTCAAGAAAAATGCGCACTTATTGTGTACAAAGGTAATTCTTTGTTAAATATTGGATTAAAAAAATTACAATAAATAAGCCATTATTGTTTTATGCTATTAATCAAATTAACTTTTGTCCTCCCTACGATTTAATTTTAAAAATTATTAATACAAACCGAAATAAATCAGTTGCTACTTTAGCGGTGAATATTTCAATAAGGGTTAATAGATTTGCCATTTTTGGAACACCCTGTATAGTAATTGTAGATGTCGCTCGTTAAACTACACCCAAGTAGGTAATAAAGATTTTAACAGTATCTTTATAACCTTTATGAAGCTTAAAATTAATTTAAAGGTTATGTTACACTACATTAAAGTTTATAATTTATTTTATTTATTACCGTATCATTAAAAATTCTACAGATAAGTATTTTTTTTTATACAACCTCTATCTTAAATTGAGAAAGTGAACAAATTGTAAAAATGTCATCGGGCAAAAAGTGTAAAAGTTGTGGAAGTTTGGACATTGAAGTAGATCCAGCCAGGGGTGATGCCGTATGTACAAATTGCGGTTCTGTATTAGAGGACAATATTATTGTTGCTGAAATTCAATTCGAAGAAAATGCCCACGGAGCCACCAATGCAATCGGACAGTTTGTATCTGCAGATTCCAAAGGAGGCCCCACAAACTTTGGCGCTTGTAAGGTTTATTTTATTTAAATTTGCCCTTCGGTAAAAGGATTTGTTTCAGCTTTTCATGTGGGCATGGGTGTCGAATCGCGTGAAATAACATTGAAGAAAGCACGTAACGGAATTACAAATTTGAGCAATCAATTGAAGCTCAATCAACATTGCATAGATACGGCATGTAACTTTTTTAAAATGGCTCTGGCTAGAAATTTGACAAGAGGCAGACGAAATACTCATATGTACGCTGCTTGTGTTTATATTACTTGCAGAACTGAAGGCACACCTCGTATCCTTTTATAGTATATGGGAGTAATTGTAATTTATCGATTTTAAACGTTTATGACAATTTCTCTAAAGCGATTTCTGAATTATCACACAATGTATTTTTGTTACCATATGTAACACTTGTAAATTATATTATTGTTAAGACAAAAGTATAGGTGTATCATAAAATGCTATAAAGATTTGAGACAGGCTACAAAAGAGAACTCGACTAACAATAAGAAACAATATATAATTGAAAAATATTTGTTAATATTATCCAGTTACAAATAAGAAATGATATTTAAATTTTGATTTTATTAATTTCTTAACGGATTCTAAGATATGTTAATTGACATTAGTGATGTACTACAAATCTGCTGTTACGAATTGGGAAGGACTTACTTAAGACTGTCGCAGGCACTTTGTATTAACGTCCCATCTCTTGGTAAGTTTTTAAAAAATGTTTATTCTATTATTTGAAAATGCAATGCCATTTGTTTGTTTAATAGATTTAAAAGAGCTAAATATGTTTTAAATTAATATTTGTTAGGACGCCGTACGCTCTATGAACAGAAAGGGACTGATTATAGTTATTTAAATTAGATTTGTTGTATATCAACAATGCTTTTTGTATGTTTTATTAATTTATTTATATGAAGTTTAAAAATTAACTCCAAAATTAGTTTGATTCTTTTTACGATTTATGAGTAATAACAATGTGTAAAAAAGTATTAGATAAAACGTACAAGCATGTATCTTAAAAACGAATTTATCGCGTATGATAAAATGCTTTAGTACCTATCTGTTTAGATTTGTAATAAATTTGTATACAGTTCGGATAGGAGTTATTTTATTTTGCAAGTTAATAATTTTGTTACCTATTTCTATAAAAAAAACACAATAAATCTGGAATTGAATAGAAGCTTACTGTTATTTATTTATATATTCTTTAATATCAAATGAATTTTATCACAAGTATAATATGATTAATATTAGCTGAATTTCTAAAGTCTATCAAACCTATATGTTTTCATTATATATTCAAAGTACATTCATATGTACATAAAATATTACGTTAACTACTGTAGGAAATATCCTTGTATTTTGAAGAAATATTATATTTAAATATATTTCGAATAAAAAAAAATTTATTTTGTCTTACATTATATTTTTACAGTCCGTTAAATAGCTTACTGCATAATAATCCGACATGCATTGGTGATTAGATAATATATTTTTCAAAGGCCTATAATTCAGTTGATTCTACATGTATATAAGACATTTCAAAAAATACCTTGACGCGACCATTTCTTTAATGGAGAAAGACCTAAATATATATCTTTATATACTATGTAATGCAATACTTTCTATATTTATACTTTGAACACAATGCTTTATAGCTTCAAAAATCTATAATTTTTTCACTAATCCATATACGAATGATAAAACTTAAGGTTTAAAATTCCCTACCCAAAACATTAAAAAGATTGTAATTCGAAACATCTTCTTATCATTTGTTCACAGCACCTCACAAAAAATAATCTTCCACATAAATATTCAACAAACAAGTTCGCATCCTTAAACAAAGTTTTTCAATGTTCGTCTGGAGAAGGCCCGTAGAAAATAAGCTCCGGAATTTGCCCTCCCTGAACGCCAGTACCATTCGTGCTTTCAGAAGAACATTGAAATTGAAAGGTAACAGTTCCGACTGTAACCTCGCTCATTCCCTCTTGACCAAAGTAACTCAATTCTCCACCTTCTAATACTGCAGATGCCGTATAAAACGATTCCGGTTCAATTTGTATAGGGTTATCGAAATATACGTGAAATGTGTTACTCGAGCCATCTGAAAAAAATTTTGTGCTATTTTCCGCTAGAACGCGTCCGAGTCTTTTTAGTTCAATTTTCACATTGTAATCAGCAGCACCGTTAGACGATCCATAAAGACCAAAACCGACTACAAATATTCGTCTATCCACTGAAAATTGAATACTATCACAACGACCTCTATACCTCCATTGATTTGAACGATAGGCACATGATTGAAACCGATGACATACCTAAAAGTGGAAATTATAAATGTTCTAAGTGTTATAAGACAATTAAGACGTTACCTGAGATTTTAACCCTGTTCGAGATTTAGTAGGATAAACTAGCGAAGGTTTATTATTTGCCGTAAAATGGAAAAAAATGTCGATAGTTTCTTGCTGTGTCAGTATTCCCATTTGAGCAGCTCCATTAGCAAATTCTTCTAATGTCATAGTAGGTATACGGACTAGATACAAGGCATTCCCTAGAACCGATCTTTTATTTTGCGGGGTAGCTTCGATGTCCCGTCTTGAACATTCCGCCGTTGCCCAATTAAGTGCCGCTTCCAGCAACACCATTTCCTTACAATTAAGTGTCTCTCGACCTAAGACAGATTCTAAAGTTGACATGTCTATGTCTACGAATCCCTCTGATTTTAAAGCCATTTCTGCCTGCAAAATTTGCAAAAGTCTACGTTTTAATCGAGAATTCGGGATTATTACATTATTTTTTTTTAAGTTTTCTCAGCAGAATAGCTTCAGAATTCAACTTAATTAATTATGAAAGCGTGTAAAATATTTTCCGAACCATTTTATTGCGGCATTTATATTAAAATCGGTGTTCTAATTAAGTACTTAACGTAAACGAACAAGAAAATATAATGGTGTAGGATAAAACATATAGCTTTAATTGTGGATCGAGAAATTGTTTTTGCTAATTATTTATATTTGAAGTAATATCAACGACGATGGCATAGGTTTTAATTGTGTATTAAAAATTTAGGAACTGCACCTAAAGAAATAGTTATAAGTAAGTGGTACTATATAAATGCCCAATATTCTATATAATTTCGTAAGCAAATTTTCACCTTTAAAGGACAGAGGTAATAATAAATAAAATTCTTAGTAATTTTTAATAATCCATATATTGACAACACATGAAACATACATTAATCTTAACAATTATCAACATCGATGCTGTAAATATTTGGATTAAAAATAAACAGGAATGTAAAATTTATTTAGATATAAGATAGACATGCAACTTTTTATTTGTGCCGTTTACAGCATTAAAAATCACCAGTGTACAAAAGAATATGAAGCTGCTTAAATACTTAAGATATGTATATAAAATATTGAGCATTTTTAGGTATTTAATATTCTTTATAACAATCACACATAGACTAGACACTGACAACAATCAGCAATTGTATAAACACTAGATACAAAATTCACTAAGTATTTAAACCTTATCAAAAAACTGGCAGTTCTGTAGCAAGACCTCGAAATTATTTCGGTCATTTTAATTATTAAAATTAAGGAACGCTAGATTGAATTCTGGCAGTGCTAAAACTCATATGTCTTTTCTGCGGTTGACTGCACTGCATGTTGTTAGTTAAATCGAGGCAAGACAGTGAGTGTGGCAGGCTTACCTGGGCATCGATAACTTCCCAACATCGTTGCATTAGATCCGGTTCTTCGAATAATCGAGACTGACTTAGTAAAAGACAGGCATTTTTTGCAGTTAAACTAGTTTCCAGGTAATTCACGCAAGCTCTTGCCAAATGTGGAACGATATACTTTTTGGCCACATAAAGGGTGGCCAGTACTGTATCGGCTTCTAACTGGATTTCGTCACAATATAGGTATCTGTAAAAAAGTTGCCATTATCGTACCAGTTATCTGCGTACAATCGAAAAACTTACTTTAGTAATGTGAGGAAGGCCGAAGGCTCTACGTCGGGAACTTCAATTTCTTCTTTACATTCTGCTAAACCTCCATAAAACATCGCATAAAATACAGAACTGCTTGTTGCAAGTACATATTTATGAGCAGGAATTAGTTGCGTCGATCCTGAGCTGCCCACTATAAACTTCACATCGGCCATAAGTTCATTATTAAACATGGCCGCATTTCGTTCTCGTACCGTTGCTTTAGATGCCTGCCAATTAGGATCTTCGGTTCCAGTTGATCCTAACGGAGATGCACATGGACTAGACGGTGGCGAACCAGGTGCACTAGCTGGTTGCATCACCTGTAGATTTTCACGTTGTGAAATAACGTGCGGAGGTGAAAGACTAAGAGCTCCATTATTTAATGTTTCGGCTATAATAAAAAAAGAAAGAATCTATAATTCTAAGAAAGAAAATTAACTAATTACTGGATACATGTCACAATTCAACTGTTTACTTATTATAACAATGAAAGCAACTGTAAATTAAAAAATTTCTATGAACTTTCAAATATTGGTAATAAACCAATAATAAAAAATAAATGTTGGTTTATTAAATACAATTTATTAATATGCTATATTAAATAATTTATGTTCGGAAACAGTCGAGAAAATTTAAGGGAATTATTTTGTTT
This sequence comes from Rhagophthalmus giganteus, assembly GCA_036326145.1. Classification (NCBI taxonomy): domain Eukaryota; kingdom Metazoa; phylum Arthropoda; class Insecta; order Coleoptera; family Rhagophthalmidae; genus Rhagophthalmus; species Rhagophthalmus giganteus. Next base: position 56,477,005 of record JARFJA010000001.1, read on the forward strand.
TTAAAGTATGTTATCTTTTATTTATTTACTCTAATCGGTAAGCTGATATCGCACTTTCAAAATAAAGATAGGGTATGTTTTTAATGTAAATTATAAAATATCTATTTAAGTCTAATAAAATAAAATTATTAAAACGAATAGCGAGGGTTAGAAATCGCTCCTTTCGTATTCGAAAGCGCGTTTTCTACAGATTCTGCGCGTGTTACTTATTTATGTATACAACGCCCAAAGAGGTTTGTAATAAATTAATTCACAATACCGTTCATCCATGCATTAGTTTGGGACACCGATATCGTATCCTGAACTCGTTTCATTGGTTTAGTTGCAATTTTTGAGTACAAATTGGACATTGCCATTATTCCAAGTGCCTTTATTTACACGCCAAACACGGAACAAATCAAGTTCAACACCACCACATGCACGCCATTACTATTACTTTGCCTCTCGCGTAGCTCTCGTACAAAAGCGGACGCGGTCGATCAACGGTATAATGGGTTAGCATCGCGCATAATCAAGATTTCTTTTAAGATTATTTTGTATTGATCAAACACTTTTTTTTATAAAATTTTTGAATCTTTTTTTGGGTAAACGTAACTACCTACTTTTTTAATTTCATTTGTAACTAAATTAGCGGGGGGGGACCTAATTTATATGTTGTTATAAAGATTGCCGCATTAATTAATATTCTAAAATAAGTTAAATATATAAAGTAAAATGTACTAGCGAAAACGGTTTTAATTAACCTACTTATTACCTAAGTCATGTATCTACCTAAATCTAATTTGTAAAATGCAGTAGCACCTGTTTAAGCTGACCACCTCTCGGGGGGGGGCGACACAAAAACGATCAAATTAAGCAGGTGGTCATTGCAACAACGAATTACTTATTTAAATGTTATTCCATAGGTAAATGTTTTACTGTTTTCCTTTCACTGTGTTTTTCTAAAGACAATTTTTGTTTTTCCTGCAAATTTAGTTCCTTGTGAACCTTTCGTGAAGTCATTTTGACTGCATTAATTAACAATGGTTTCAGTCAATTGACGAAACAAGACTGATTTGATAAACAATTTTAAAACTATCCAAAGACCAGAAATGTGAAAGTTTGCAGATAATGAATTTCTCAAAAGCAGAAACAAAGATTTTATAACTTTGGAAATATGTGGCTACCTGTATCAAACTGATCGCTGTTTAGTAAAATTCCATAAATATCTTTACTTTATCCAAACCTATAATCAATTCACGTCATCAATAAAAAGTTACTGGATGATGGCGTTTCGCGTAGTACTGTCACCTTGTACCTCGTATTTTGACAGTTCTAATAAATTGTATTCTTTCTTTATACTATCTAATATGTGCGCAGGTAAATCATCTATAGAATATGTCACTTTTAAAACTTTAAATCGAATTACAAATAAACAATCTAGTAACTTTTTATTGATGACGTGAATTGCATATAGGTTTGGATAGGCCGTACTTTCATTTTTAAGCAGATTAGTGATAAGTTCTTGGCTAATGGTCAAATAACACAAGCATTTTTGAGCAATAGGTATAACATATTTGGAATAAATGTGCTCAATGGTCCCAAAAGGCCAGATTGGTCAATTTAATAAGTATAAATTACATTAAAGTAATTGCATTTTTACAAGGACTAAAAACAAATAGTCAATATGAGCAGGTGGTCAGATTTAACAGGTTCTACTATATTTGGATAGCATAAGATCGTTAACAACCAGGAATAGGGTAAACAACAGGGTAGTATGCAAGTACGTACAAATTACAAAACAAACCTATAGATTTATTATTTTTTGTATCGGAAGTGGGGTGGACAAACTAACATAGTTCAGGGAAAGTAGTCAAAAAGGAATTAAAGACTTCGGATACAAATTGTATAATAATTGCTAATGTGTAAGTTGAAATGAAGAGGTGTAGACTTTGTAATTTTGATATTTTAATACAACACACAGTGGGTAATGCGAAAAAATAGAATAATTCGAAAAAAAAACTGAAAATTAGCATAGTGTTTTCGAAAGTTTCGAACTACGTAATTGTAAATTACCAAATTAATTTCTTTGCGAAAAAACATCGATTCCCCTTATATCTTTCGGTGTGGGGGCGGGTAATTTTAAGTTAAAGCCGAAAAATATATATATATATATATATATATATATATATATATATGTAGGTACTATCTAGGTTATATTTTCTTTGTTTTTGTTTTAAAAACAAAATTATAAATAATTAAATACATATACATAGATAAAACATCAATATCTATTACCAATGTGGTTTTTGTATGTATTTTCATTGTTAGTGAAGAAGTCAGTACAAATTACAACCGATCAATAATTGAACACAAGTACATATGTATGTATTTATCGTAGGAAGAAGTTTATACGAACTTAAAAGTTTTATTTTGACGTGTTCTATACCTTTCCCGTAAGATTTCTCACATTTCTCATGCAGAATATTAAAAGGGGGTTAGTTTTAATTAGGGGATGATTTCGGAAGGGCTCTAACGTTTATTGTAATTAGTACGGGGTATACAATATAGTACCTCTAACATTTCATATTTGTATCACAAACTTTCACCCTTTATGTGCGATTTTCTCAAAAATGGCGCATCTCATGGAAAGTGAACAAGTATCTTTTTTATTCTAAAATGTTTGGGGGAATCCGATAATGAAATTATTATTATTATATTTTGATTAATCTTCCAAAGAAAAATGTAATTAGAAAGGTTAGGGGTAGTGTACCCTTGACCCCCAAAAAATCTATAACAGCGTTTTGGAAATACTACATTTATTAATAATGTAAACCAAACATGATTAAATTTTAATAAGTAATAAAAGTGTTATTTAAACAAATTGATTTTTCCCTTTCAACATTGGGGCTGTATAGATTGGCAGGGGAACGTTGTAGGAAAAAAGTTTTATTTTGACGTTTTCTTATTTGCCATTTGGGGTGATTTACACAATTTCTTAAAATCTTGTGCTTCGGTTACTTTTTGATAAACGCTATCCTTAGGTAGTTTATAGGCAATAAAATGCGTAATGTTATAACTTTGTAAAAAACAAAATAATTGAATTTATATCTATATATTGTGTAGGTAGCTTATTAGGCTTATATATTAAAAAGAATTAAATAATTATAGTACCTACCTATATTATAAAAAAAAGATAAAATTAATTCCCAACATTTATAGATATTTACTATTCATAGATGCATATATAGTAGTTTAATAACATTAACGATATGCACATTAATATAGTGTTACGTATTTTATAAATGGCATAGTTATAATCAATAATTTATTGTAAAAGTTATTTGAATTTATTGATGCTTAAGGCACCTATATAAATTATAAAAACATCCTGGATCACAAATTAATTTTTCTTTTATAATGTATTTTGTATATAATGTAAAAATATATCTTCTACATAATTAAAAACCTATAGGTATTCGTCACAATTTAAATGTAAAAAATTTTTATTCAATCCGGAAGTTAGCATTTGTAATTATATTAATCGAATTAATTATATAGACGTCAAACTAAACGTATAACTATTTTATTGGATCGTTATTGATATTATTGGTAGGTGCCTACCTACATGCAACACTACAGACGACCATTATTACACGTGTAAGTACGTACAAGAAACAAACCATGCATAACAGGCATAATTAAACTAATTATTAAATTGAAAAGGACAACCTATAAAAGTTTATTATTAACCAAATTACTTACGTTAAAAAATAAAAGTAAAAATTTCGTTTGCTAAAAGCTCAGATACGTTGTGATCTTTAATTGGGCTTGTAATTAGGACCGCGATTTCATAATAAATCCTAAAGATATTTTAAGAGTCGACAATTGCCGGTTTGACAATAAAAATAAAGTGCCTAAAAATTAGAATCGGTTATTGTTGTTGTAATACGCTGTTAGAACAATCTTTTAATGTCTCTCAATTTATACTTCTCGCATCGTGAGAAAATTTTTGTTAGCATGCAGTGGCCGACAAGATTTTGACAGTGAATATTCATAATTTAGGTATAGATTGTTTTTACATTACTGCATACTAAGACTGAAACGATCTATAGTGACATTAGAATTGATTATAAAAATGGCTCTTATTGCAATAATGTGTAGCTATAATAATAACAGACTAGCAATAAGTTTTAAATAAAATAATTATTTTAGTTTTATTAGATATCTACTACATACCTACTTGGGTCCATCTTGCCGCGAGATCAAGTCGTCGCCGTAACAACTCTCCGCGAAAGGCAAATTTGCGGTTTATTAAAATTATACAAACTATTGTCTGTGTTCATGGAGTTAGGTTAAAGTTGAAAGAAATTTTAATCTCCTTAGTTTGATTGATATTCACTGATGAATACATAAAAGCGCATTTAAAACGACTGCTTGTATAATTTTAATATACCGAAAATTTGCCTCTTGCGGCGAGTTGATACGGCGCCAAGATGAACGGCGGGGAGGTGATCGCGGCGAGTTGAACTAAACCCTACCTACTTATATAAAATTAGCCCGAATAAATTTTGTAAATTATTGATAAACGTGATGTCTAATGTATTTATAAGGTATCTTTAAAAAATAACTCATTTATTCTCGCAATTTATTCAAATCAGTTAAGTACCGAGTAAAGCCTTATAAATAACGGAAGTATGCTAAACAGGTATCTAATAAACTGCGCAGTTTATGAAGCCTGCTGTGTAATTTTTGGAAACGTTTATAAATAAATAAATAAATTGCAAATATTCACGTATTATTTGCTATTAATAAAGGACATTGAATAATCTAGGGCAAAAAAAGATGTGGAATTTTTTACAACATTATATATAGATTGCACAAATGGCAACAGGTATTCAAATAATAAGTACCTACCTACCTAATTACCGATAGAGGAACGATTAAACAATAAATAAACATGAACTTCGCATTTAACGCGTTTATTAATAGGTTAACGTAGCGTAGGTCTAAATTATCATGCAAACCCTTAACACACATGTGTCTTTAAGTCACGTGCGTTGCTAAATCAAACTTTCTCTATATTTTTATTTTAAAATACTAGAATAAGAACACCGGATAATTGATCTTAAAAAACCAGACTTTAAAACATAAAATAATAAGAAATTACATTTTTAAATGTCACCAATTATTATAGTTTATAGTTAGAAGCACTAAAGTTTGACGAATTGCGTTTTTATGCTTATGAATAACATCAAACATCCTGATAGCGATTAAGTAAATTGTCAGTTAATTAACTTATAATTGACTATAATTGTTAGTTATCCACAACTTGTTTAACGAAATAATTTTAAAATTTAAATTTTTATTGAGTTAGTACTTACCACCCAAAATCTTTTTACGATAGATATTTTGCCATATAGTAAATAATCAAAAATTTCTGTTGTTAAATAATTGTCGCATTTTTATCTTCAATAATATAGTATCTTAATACTGTAAATAGGTACCTACATAATAATTTATTACTATTTTCTTTTATATTGAAATGCATCGTATTTGTTGTAAATAGTCTTAATTTAAGGTAACCACCCTTAATATGAAATATTTACAACTAGACCATGTTAGAACTTTGAGCTATGAAAGTAGAAAAAGAAAGCCGTATTTAAAATAAAATATGAAAGTAGTTCCTTCAAAAAATCATAAACGAAATTAAATGCCTATTATCGAAGGTTTTTATAAAATGCCATAATAATCAAACTTTATTATTATTGATGTAACATAGAGGAAACGCAAAGATTATACCTACTTTAAAAATCTTTTTTAAAGGCGGAAATTACTAATTTTAGTTGAACTATGATTGACAACCTTTATCAGATTTTCTTGTTTATAGCAACTAATTCGGGCAGTCATATTAATGTACTAAGCGGTAAGTACTAACTACGGGTTGAGAATTGCTTATTATATTTAAAAAGTATTTATTATGTTTGACTTCCAATTTGATGGATCAGTAAATAGGAATCATTATTATCTATAGTGTTATCTAAGCCAGTATTTAGTTATATGTAATTTCGATTCACTTATTGCCAGTTTTATTTACATTCTTTCTGATAAATAACGATTTTGTTTACTCACTGTTATTATTTTATCTAATTTATAAACTACCGATGTAATTAATTCACTCTAATTAATACTGACAATGAATTACATACTTTATTCAGTAAGAAATACTGGCCCCTAAATTGGTTCTACACATTAACATTTTTTATCTTGAATTTTTAAATAATTGTATCTTTGCAACTGTAATTTTTTTTAAATTGCTGCATTTTATAATAATACAAATTACAAAACATTATTTAGAAAATGTCAGTTTATAGAATCGATAGCTTAATAAATTCTTTCAATTATTATTTGTGAGCTTTCGTTTGTTTTCTAATTGCATTTTAAATACCTAAATGTGACAAATATTAGCAAAAATACATAAAAACCTACTTTTACTAATAGGTATTTTGAAATGGAAAATTACATTCCATTAATTTGAACTAAAGTGTTAATTATTGTTTGAATATCTATACCTATTAATTTTTCATATTTTTATATATTTGTTTGTTTTTATATTCTTTAAATAAAATAATTGTTAATCAATTGAATAATTTTATAATAACGTTTTTCGTATAAATTGTTTTCCTGCAATTCATTATTTAACCAGCAATTTACATGGCATTGCAATAAATATTCTACTGATACAATGGTGTGGTTTTTAATTTGTTTATTTAAAAATAGGTAGTTACTTACTATAATATTATTAGAATTATCGATAAATCACGAATTCAATAAAGGCCATCTTGAGCAACGTTATTAACAATAGGTATGATACCTATAATTTCTTTTGTTTTAAATTTACTTATTACGTCTTTAAAACTCAGTTATTGTAGGGAAATTGAAAAATTGAAGGCCTGTTGCAAAAACCTGTCGCAAAACTAACAATCAATCACAATTGAGATTTTCATATATTTCCATAGTGATAAGGTGTTAACAGGCGTTAAAATTAACAGATTTTACAGAATAAACCCCATAGTTTGGCCATTTTACGTTAATTTTACGGTGTTTAAGTAACATTTTTCAATTTTTAATAATTATAAAAATCGACTACTGATAATGAGCTGTTATTTTTATCACATGTTTTAAAATAAATGTATCCTAATTTTTTCCGTTCTTTTATAAATGCTGTAGAATCTCATAGGTACTAGTAGTCAAATAATTGAATGAAAATTATGGAATTCCTTAGGATAAAGGGAAATGGGTTTGTGAATAAAAGCTCGAAAAAGAGAAAACAAACACGTACAGGTACTAGAAAAACAAAAAGTACAAACTTTTTAAGCAGTAAATTAGGTATATTCGTACATATGTATACCTAAATTGAAATGTGTTAAAAAACAGATTCTTCACACAAATACGAATTGAAGTTACAAAGCACACTAAAAAATATTTTTTGAAAATTACAGCATAACCGATTTGTAGGTGAAAACCAGCTGAATATATTTTACAATAAAATTGCACTGTGGACAAAAAACTTACAATTTTTTGTTCTGGTTACAAAGTTTTTTGCAGTGAGATTTTTGTTGTCGCAACAAATATTTTAGTACACATAGCTATTTTTTTTAGAGTGCAGCTAATATTTATACGTACTATTGCGTTAAAAAAAATTTCAACGTTTTTGTATCAAGACTAGCTGGTTTTCTAAAAATTGCCTTCGTGCAAAGCAGGATTTTCTTGTCAAATCCGACTATTAAAATAAAATAAATTTGTTTGTAAGTTTTATTTTAATTATTAATTAAGTTTTAATGACCGTCCCTCCTCTAATTTGGCTAAATTACAAAACTTTTTTCAGCTTCCGTTAAAATATGTCGAGGAATTATTTTTAAGGAAAGAAACTGTAATAAATCTTTGACGGTTTCTTTGAAATGAAATGTCAAACTTAAATATTTGTCATAATAATTAGCCATTTGCTAAAATCACATTTACAATAGGAAAACAAAGCGTTGAAATGTTTTTAAATGGTATACCTACTATTACGATTAATATAAAAGTACTATTTAAGTACCAATTGTACAATAATTTTAAAAGTTTTAATTGTATTTGTCTTTTCGTAAGTAAGGCTTATTATGTAAATTTTATTTCTCTAACTATAGGATTTTCTCATATATCTACGTAATAACGCACATAAAAATGCGAGTTGTTTGCTATGTATCTTCAATTTAAAAAAATAATACATATTATGCGAAACGAATGCTTACTTACCGATTATTCCGTATTCATGTGGATGACTCTCTAATGCAGACGAATCGTGTTCTTCGTCTAACGTAAATAGGTTGTCCAAAATAGAAACGTTGCTATTTGAAGGCCCTTGATTTTTACCGACATAATGTGCGCAACGATATAAAAGGTACCATATATCAGTTTGACTTAGAACCCAGGCCAAAACATGTCGACCTGTGTCCAAACTCGTGTGATCTGCTCCCAACATAGCATTTGGTATTCGCGTTTTTGTTTTATTTTGTCTGAAATTTGAAAAATGAATTTCAATATATTTCAAGTTTTAATAACTCACCCAAGTTTTAATTAATTTAGTACCTAGGTCATACAATACATTATTAATGACGTTTTTAATTTAAATTTAGTAATATAATCCACAAGATACTAGCTCTTGTACTGTATATTAATTATTTTAAAACTACGTGGTTTCTAAATTACATTTTACTGCTCGTGTTTATATGTATAAGATATCGTATCGTTAATTATAAATGCTTTGCACAATCAAAATGTATCTAGTAAAATTATCAAATTTTCAGTGAACTCAAACAATTTATTATGAGCCAGATAAGTATAGTAGAGCGTCGATTATCCAAACTAATTAGGGGACATGGGTGTTCGGAAAATCGATTTATTCGGATAATCAAACTGTATACTTTTATTTATCAATTTACCGATGAAAACCATATTTATAATAATATAAATCTATTTCATTACAATGGCAAGTAGGAATCAAAAGTTACACAGACAGCCTAGTAAACAAAATATGTAATACATATGCATTAACGCTTAAAAAGTCCTCTATTTTAGTATATCGAAGCAAGTCTACCCGCTTACGAGCAGCTAAATCACGCACTTTTTTCAGGACAGATACATGTCGCGGGTTAACTGAAGAAAACGAAAAAGGAACGCTTTCAATAGCTCCAGTATAAGCGTCGACAACTCGACCATGTGCGGGGGGGAGGGGCAAGGCCGCAGCGAGTGGCACGTGCGAGCGAGCACTAGCAGTTCGGTTAAACGGTCGTTCGGTTGATTGGCGTTCGGATAATCGACGCTCTACTGTACCTACATAATATTAAAATTTCTAAACGAAATCCAGCCAAATGTCATAAATGTGTATTACGTATTTTATAAACATGAACCTCAATTAACTTTGAGTAAACGTAATAGTGCATTTTATTGTTGTTGTATTTTTTTTTTATAAATGATCGCAAAAGATGGTTATTTTTAGTGTATCATCAAAATATTTTTTCTTTCACATTAACTTTCGTTTCCTTTTCTACATTTAACGTACATTGAATTTTATTAGCCATTTTATTATCTGCTTTCTCGCAATAGTCTTTGTAGTTATTATTTAACATAAAAACTATTATCGTAATACCTTCCAGAATGCAAGGTCAATCTACCGACGTACCTATATTATGTTCAGGAATACTTTTTTGATAATGTTCTATACATAATAAATCATGTCTGCAAATAACATTATACATAAGTACGTTCAAAACAAATATAGATACAAAAGTCGTCTATCTCATTTGGTAATATGCATCACATATAATAAGCCACTTTACTACCTACATATTACCCCATATTAAATTAGATAAGTACCTATATTTATATTCTCTTTACCTGATTGTAACTTTAAAAGTGATTCAGTTAAAAATATAATAATAAAATTATATATATATATATATATATATATATATAAATATAATATAAATATATATAATTATATATATATATATATATATATATATATATATATAACTAGAAATATATTGAAGAAAAAGATTATTTTATGAAATAATTAAGTTTCGCTAAATAAAAAAAATCAGGTTTCGATAGGTTACATTTCTGTTAAGAGGAAGTTCTCTTTAAATAAAGTGTGGCTACCGAACAAAGTATAAAAATACTACACACACACACTGTCATACTATTTTTAATATGCAAAATCTGCATATTAATGATCAGAACGAAACCGTTTAGATATTTGAAAACGAGCGCGCGAAGTAGTTGTTTAATAACTTTTACACGATTTTGCAAACGTTTGATGTAACTAATATTGAAACGGGACAAAATAGGATTTAACCTTTATATTAAATTTTACTGTGTATTTTATAAAAATTATCCATCCAATGATAAATTAGACTATTTTTATATGTAAAATAAATCAAAATTGTAGGCAGGTCAGTTTTTATATAATTTTTCATTTTTAATATAAATATTTTTTGTTCAAGTAAATTGAAGTTATAGAAATTTCATTATCATGTTTTGTTCATTTTGTCATGTTATGTTAATTAATATTTGTTTTGCCTAAATAAAAAGAACTTTATGTAAATACCATAGACGTCTACCACTTATATTTTATGAAAGAGTTTGTTTAAAATTCACTTACACCCAACAAAAATTAAGTTTCACAATATTATAATATCTATTAGTAATATTGGAGAAGATAATCTAAATCTGGCTGTTAATATTTAAAAAAAAAACTAGAACGGAAAACTTAATCTTTTAATAACATAATATAGCAACGCATTAACATAATCTTAATTTTATTATTCGGTCGTTCTATGGAAACAATTCTTATAGTGTTAATTTATTTCCATTTTAGGTACCCTTACGAAGGCGGACACAGCAATTATTTCGTAAAATTCAATTTATTACTAAAAAAATAGTTTATTTTTATTTGCGTCGTGAGAGCTGATATTACACTATAGAAAACTAAAAAATTATAGTCCTTTTTCTGCTTATTGTTAGCATAATCGAGCGCTGCCAGAATCGAGCTGCTTATACATGTTTAAGATTATATCCTACTCTTATATGTACAGGTATGGAAAACCATTATTTACATATAGTAGATACTGCAAGAACGAAAGAATTATAGGTGCAATGTTGCCTGTAATTTTACATCGTGCAAGCGAAAAACGAACGAAGACCGACAAAATGCCGACAGCGGAGAGTTTCTCTCACTCTGTTATTTACCTCGAGTTTCTCGTTTCATTTCGCTCGCACCCATTCAAATAGCACATGCAAATAAAGGTCATTCAAATTTTATTCCGACGCGTGTCGTCAATAAAAGGTTACTAGATTATGACGTTTCGCACAGTGGTGTTACCTCGTACCTCGTATTTTTACAATACCGATAAATTGTAGTATTTCTTTGTCGCGTAATGTGTGTAGGTAAATTATCGGTATGTGCTGTCCAAATCTATATGCAATTCACGTCATCAATAAAAAGTTACTAGATGCTGACGACACAGGCAGTGATGTCGGATTGTTCTAACGCTTGTAAACAAAAGATCTAACCTCAAATTTTCACATTCGTAAACAATGCTAAAGTTTCGATACAAATTATTAGTCGATATACAGACAATCCGTTACTGCAAATTGTAGCTGTTGCTGTGTTAACTGTAATTTGATTTTAATAAGTGCGTAGTGTGGATTTCCCGATGTGTTATTTACACTTGTTGTTTACATGCCAAAGAAAGATTAATACAATTCATTAGAACAAGGTACGTAGGTCCTAATCATTGTAAACATAATACAATAATTGAATTGATGTTTAGGTAGACGAGTTACTTTCGGGGTGATGGGCTGTCTTGTATTCATGCAATTATAGTAGAACCTCAATCGTCACCTTTGATAAACCAGAACATGTAAGTACAAATCAATATTATTGATAATAATGGACACTTTTATCACTAACTCGAGCAACTGCTCCTCCTACCGACAAACATTGCAATGCATTTTGTTTCAGGGTGATCGTATGTAGAGGTTAAAGCCATCGGATCTTCACTTGTTACAAACTGAAGTCTTGCAACATGCAGAAAGTTCATGAATGCATAGTGAATTAATGTAACACGAAAGCAAGACACCTCAGCGAGTAATAATTACACACGTTAATTAACCAGAGCATGGAAAAGAAATGAAATACATAATGGCCGACGACAATCGAGAATCATCGATAATCGCTTGTTAGATTACATATTGCGTTCCTGAATAAGTGTACTGTGCTTTTGCAGCGACAATGTTAGACATGCACATGTTAGACGTATGTACACAGGAAGCTCACATTTACAGTACAAAAGCAAGATGACGTGTACCACTGAACGTTATATAACTAATATAAAGCAATAAATCTTTGAATGGTCATGCATGGTCTTTTATAATAATTCATGTAATACTAAAACTCCATGTAACTTGTTTACATGTGTATTATTCAAACATATGCATGCAGGTTATTTGTAAACAGAACCAGACTAATGACAATTAGGAATAGCATAATAAAGTGTTATTGTACAATTTGTATCAGTTTTATTACAAGTACAGTACCAAAATATATCAAAATCAAACCAATGTCATAAATGAAAAGCAACAAATACTACAAACACAACCAATTTGAAAATATACATAGATAACAGCTTGTAAACTTAAACTACACACACAAAACAATGTACATAACTAGAACCGTTGTAGGTTTCATGTCCAGCAAACCGTTGTGATAAGACGCATTATCCATGACGATCAAGGATGGTTCCTCTAAGGGCTTTAATAGCTGTTCTTCAAACCACTGTAGAAAATTACTAGTATTCATTTCCCGTGGTAATTGCTAGTTGTTTTGGAATGAAATAGTAATTTTGCCTCAGGTACAAACCCATTTACTGTTCGTGCATGTACTACGATAATATACATACAACATAACTGACACAGAATAATCACTACAGTATGTTTCTAAACTACCTTTTCATCCTTTCCACCTCTTTACAGTATTATGTTGCCACGACTTAATCGTTGAACCCATTTTAACGATCCATGTTTCGTTTAAATATACACATATTGTAATGGAATGTCACTAGTTGGATTTGCCTCATATTCTTGTAAAAATCTCACTCGTGTCAGCGATATGATGCAATTGAAATAATGTTCTACGATTACAGTCTTTCTTCCACTTAAATGCCAAGTTATTGTTATGTATTTATATTAATAATACAAATATCTTGCTAAAATTATATTTTTTAGTTCTACACACACAAAGGATAACCTTGATCTGCTCCTAGTTGGTATTATAGTTTCCTTCCTATTATAATACGGTACAGTTATGTAGGATTTTTGCTAAGTTGCTTGATCTACATCGTAAAAGCTTTGTCCTCAGTTTTGCCAATAACGAGTCCAACGTTACACTCATCCCTATACACAATAAGATACGATAACATCACTTTTACAAGTCATTACATCAACTTACGTGCGTAATACATCTCATAAAATGATAACACTTCGTAGTCTGCATTTGGTAACAGAGTCAATGGTAACTACACTTGTTGCACGTGGCTTGCGTGTAGTAGCTGTGGACGCGCTACATACCTTTTCAACTGCATTTAATGGTAGTAATTGACCACCTTCTTGCCGTTCCTTTCTCAAAATAGCCTACTAAATTAAATATCTTTGTCATATTTCGCGGTGGATTCCCTGCACATACTAAGGCGCAACACGTGCTTTAGAATGGGCGTAAAATATTTGGCAGCGTCGCATTTCTGATATATTTCTCGTACGCATATGCCGCAAAATAGACATACGGACGCAAAGCATGTTATCAACGTGTTAGATAAAGATAACAACATACAGATATGTCGAAGAATGCAGATTACGCAGATATCGGTAGCGGTCGGATAGAGGTCCTTGTATTACCAATTACTTTTTAAATTATCGCATCATTTTTACACGGAACTGTTAGGAAATTTCATATTACGGTTTTGGTAGACAATTGATGACGTGAATTGCATATAGATTTGGACAGGCCTTAGAATATATAATAAATTATGTCACTTTCTAAACTTTGAATTGAATTACAAATATACAATCTAGTAACTTTTTATTGATGACGTGCATCGAAATAAAATTTGAATGGCTTATATTATGTCATTTTACAGAATCTGCTTAATTTTAATAATATCTTTATTTCCAGAACTGCTTTTATTATTATCTATTTACTGGTCAATAGATAAGTACAGTGAATTCGTGTACACGTGAACACTGCCTAACATAAACTCCTGTTTAACGCGAACACCTAAATTTAAGCATTGGCCTAACGTAAACAGTGCACTCCACTAACGCGAACATCGACCAAATTACGTACAGTATTTTTTTATGACTTTGGGCTACCCAATTAGCCGGTCTAATTTGGTGTGATGATTTTTGCTCAATTTGAATAGTACGGGTTAGTATTAACATTCACAAACGTCCATGGTTGCAGCAGGATTCGAACCCGCAGCCGTCAGTGCGCTAGCAAGCCAGTCGATAGGCTGACCTTCTAGGCCACACGGCTCCTCGTGCAGTATTAAAACTTTAAACAATTTAGGGTTCTATTCTGTAACAAATCTGAAATTTTTATAGACCTGTTAACATACTATTACCATGGAAACGTACGAAAATCTCGATTGTGATTGATTGTTAATATTTTAATAGGCCTATAAAAATTACAGATTTGTTACAGAATACTTGAAAAATAAATGCAAACACTCGACTTTCACTTCTTATTTTCCAAGGATGTAATCTAAAAAATAATTTAAAAAATGACATATATATGTATATATATATATATATTTGTTTTAAGATCGTATTCCGTTAACATGACAATCGCGTAAACATGAACACAGCTGGTTTTAATTAATTCACGTTAACGCGAGTGCACTGTAGGTATATTGAACTTGAATATGAAATGTTTAAAACTATTTTTATCGCCGAAAAATTATATTAAAATATTTTGAGTATTAAGTATTTATTACATTTATATGGTAGCTTAATATTCATGTAACATTATATTAAAGTGATAGGTACCAAAAAGTAAGTAGGTATCGCAAAGTGGGGCAATTTCGACTTTCGGTATAACTTTGACATCGGATAACGATCGATCGAATAACGTTAACACGCGCGTATTTTTTATGTTATTTTTGTTAAGTCGTTGGAGAGAACAACTTGTCTTCAGCTTGTGTGCCAGTTTTCAGAAAAAGTTATTTATTTTTGTGATGTCAATATGCTGCATAGCGCACCTACATAATATACGGGTTACCACTTTTCTGGAAAACAGGGAAAATCGGGAAAGTCAGGGAATTTAATGAATGTTCGTAAAAATCAATGAATTTTAGTGCTGATCGGGGAAATTATAAAATTGCAAATGCGCGTTTTTTTTAATATGCCTTTAAATAAAAAACATATGCCCATTTGCACAATTAATAAAATAATACCTACGGTAGATTTGGCATCCCAGTGCTTATTTGATTGTAGCTTTAGAAGTAGGTGTAGGTAATTAAACTGTTCAAACGATGTTTTTATTATTTTGGAAGTCGGTGAAATGAAAACATTTTAGTCATAGTTATTTGTATATTAAGAACGCACATTTTCTACAATCGCAACCATTAAAATCTGAAACCATTTTTCTGAATTTTTATTTATCTACGAAATGACGTCGAATAAAGCAAAACAAGGTGAATGTTATTTAATACGTTGGATACGAGCAATGCATCTTTGATTTACGCGAGCGTTTTTTCTATTTTGTCGCTTTAAAATGGCAAAATTGCGTTACCAAATGCGAACACAAACGCCTGCTTTGGATAGCGATTGTAGAAAAATAATATTGTGGACACATACATAAATATGTATTTACTTAGTATTGTTTACTTTCGTGATGTATGAATTAAGCGTGCAATTAACACTTTTAATAGTAACGTGGTGTTAACAAATGTTTGGATCAAAATATTACATCAAGTAAACGCTTACGTTCATTGCGTTTAAAACAATTTAAAATGCTATAATTATAGAAATGACCACAGATTTATTTTATTGTTAGGATAGAAATATGTAATCAGTAGGTAGGTGTCTGCGATATTTGGGATGGGCTTAGGACAATTCAGTTCCGCCAGTTCACCGCCGCAGATTCATCGTTGGCCATTTCATCGCCGAAAATTTTATCCTCGACTATTTTATCGTCGTTTATTGCAAATGAACCGATACTTATAATAGTAACTATATCTATAAATATACCATAGGTATTCCAAAGGTAATTTAATGCAAAATCCTATTGCAACAAATGATTTTATACGGATACTGGTAACTAACCTAAACTGACCTCATAACTTAAGCCCCTAAGCCTCAAACTAACCCAAGCGCACTAGATGAAATGACCGACGATGAAACGGTGGTAATGAAACGACCGCATGTATTTGAGTAAATAGGGTTTCTATGTCTACATGCACGAATATTATGTATAATTACGACAAAGTTGAGGAGTATTACAAATATGTAATTATTGTACCTAATTAGAATATCATTTAGCTTTTGAGAAGAATAAAATTTGTTTATACATAGAATCGTGCATATAACTAAACGTTAATTTTGCATTTTTATTGAAAAACTAAAATGTAAAATCAAAATTTATTTATCCACTGAAATATTTGTATATGTAGATTTGTATATTCGTATATACGTACACCTACTTGTTATGTATAAGTATTGAACATGTTCTAAGGCTTTAGGTTTTTTGTGAAAGATTTGTATTAACGTACGCTGTTTCATCTATCGGAAGAGATCATTATAATATTTCGATTAAGTCATTTTTCCTTAAAATACTTACGTAAATACCTAAGATGGGTTCAATATGAATCTATATTTAAAGTAAACTTTTTGTGACTTTTCTTTTGAACAGAAAAAGAATTCTTACTTTTAGGGCCGATCTTTTCATCTTCCATTTAATTTAATTGACACATATTTACCATAGAAACGTTTATTCAAACAATTGTTTCCATGGTAAAAATCTGTCAAGTAAATTTATTGGGAGATGAAAAAACCGGCCCTTAGGCTTATTATTAATTTAATTTAAACAAGTTGCTTGGAAGACTTAATTTCTTTAATTTCTTGTAAGTAGTATATTGGCATATTAGAATTTTAAAAAAGTATTTGCACTATTTTGTTAATCGTTAGTATTACAAATAATTGTAATTGATCTTTAAATAAGTACCTATATTAATTTAGAAAGTTTTTGGACAAGTTATTAACCTATATACCTAATTACGAAATCAGAATATAGTTCGATATTGCAATTAAATAAAAGTATGAGAACTTCCAAATGTTCTTTTTTAACATACTTATGCAAATTAATTTATAATAATAGGCGAATATAGGAATTTTTCAATCGTACAATTAAATAAATGTTTCCAAAAAAATGTACCTAGTATAATTTAGTTTTAATACTTAAATACAATATTTTAACTATCTTTCTACAAGTATGTAATAGAAAAGGCACATAATTTTTCTTTTTAATTAAATTTGAATACTGAACTAGTCAACAGTGCGATTCAGTACAAATAAAAATCAAATTACTTTTTCAAATAAACGGTACAGAATATTTTAGGTATTATACAAATGAAAAAAGTTAAATTTAAAATTCATGTAATAAAAATAACCAATTCAATTGTCACAACATTATTTAGTTGCAAATTGAAATTATGTTCGTATCAATTACGTAATGATAATATTTCAATAAAAACACTGTACATTATTTATTTTATTATTAAAACGGTTTTGATAATTTATATAAGAATTTGAAAATATTTAAAAACCACCACGTCAGACGAATATTAAAATTTAATAATAATAACTATCATAAAGGTATCGATATGAAAAATGATGTCATTCATCTTACGTGCATTTTAATACAGTATAGTCTCGGTAACGTGAACTAATTAATGCAAGTGACGTTCACGTTTTCGAGGAGTTCATGTAACTGATTAGGTTAGATAATAATCCAATAATAATAATTGTTATACCTACATATATAATGGAAAACACCAAAAACACTTAAAATAAGATTTATTTATAGAATAGTATATAAAAAGAAATAAACAAATATGTAGGTATATAATTTATTGAAAAATATTTCTTTTTGAGAGTACATACGTATTTGACTTGGCAACTTCATACTGTTTTAATAAAAAAAGTCATTCCAGGTCGTTTCTTTGCATCTGATAAAAGGTTTGGCTTTGTTTTTTAAAGTTAAATAATTAGTTTTCTTAGATGGCATAATAAATGTAACAATATTTATCACGGGAACTTAAAATTGTTACACTCACAAGTTTAAACAATTATTAACTTATTAAACCTGTCTGGAAATGCACATATTAGCCGATGCGAATTTCTTACTTTTTGGTACCTACACTTAGTTTGATTGTATATTGTATCTTTTTCAATACGCAAAATTCAATAGCACTGTCTCATTTTAAAAACAACAGTTTTTTTTGTATTATTTCATTGTTCATGTTTTAGAATATAAAAAGTTTTGCGTTCACGTTTTGGAATATGTAGAATATCAAATCAGTTGTTCACGTTTTTGAATAGAAATTGATTTTGAGTAGGAAGATAGGTTTCAATGTACATCATGCATAAAAAGTTACTAAATTGTATATTTTTGAACATGGCATATTTTACCGATGATTTACCTGCTCACGTACGACATGGCAAAGAAAAACTACAATTTATTAGTACTGTAAAAATACGTAAAATATTGATGACATGTGGAACCTATCATGAATAACGTATACTTATTATGTAGGTATGTATAAGTATTTAACATGGTTTTTTGTGAAAGATTTCTATAAACACAAAGTAAAAGTTGTTCTTAAAAAATGAGAGTTTTTAATATTATAAATAACTATCTTTAAACATTTTTTGTTAAGTACAATACATAATTTACGTCTCCTAAAATATAATCGATTCTGTAAATAAAACTAATAATTTTAAAGTCACTTTAAGCAATTGTCTATGATTGGTTGTCGGTATTTAAAGCACCTTTAAAAATATAGGTAACATTTGTTTTACAGAATTGGCCCTTTTAAATCTAATTACTTATGGATTTCATTCGGGATAATATACCTAAGTATAAGTGAATAATGTAAGATATTTTTAAATCAAAGTTGTATATTTTTTATTCAACCGAACTTATAATTTATTGTTTTCAAAATACAAATAGTGTTCATGTAGTGTAATAAATACATCCTGGATATAATTGATGGGGAGGTGGGAAGCGTAACCGATGAATTTCTTTATGTTGACACTCAATACATTAATTTTTACCATCTACTTTCACGACAATTCAAAAGCGATTTAAATGTTTACTGCTATTTCATAACATTTTATATACCTACTGAAATCAATTTTATTACTATATAATTTTAACCTAAAGTCTATATTAAAATCTTTGCTTACATAAAATTTATTTATTACATATTTTTATTATAAATATTGCGAATTGTTTTTGTCGTTTTTTGTATTATTATTATTTAATTATTTTTAATACCTTTCGCCAATAGAAAGATCTTATTTTTTACTTTAACAACATATTTCGATCTTTTTCCGATGTCTTCTTCGGGGTTTTACAATATAAACTGATATTTTTGTGATTTTTGTTAGTTTTATCATTCATCAAAATGCACATAAGAAGTTCTAAATGGCGGTTACAGTATAGACACCTACACTAAAAAACAATAATAATTAATATCGGTTTACATTGTAAAACACTGAAAAAGGCCTCAGAAAAAGGACGAAACATATGTTGTTAAAAGTAAAAATTAAACATTTTTCTATTAGCGAAAGGTATTAAAAATAATTAAATAATTATATTATTTTCTTTATTTTCTTGATATATTACTGTTTCCATAAACTTCAAAGAATCTCGCATATATATTATGATTAAAATTATCTAACATCTAAAAAGGTCATCTACCTAATTCGTCAACTATTCGTCAACATACTATTTCAAGTAGTAGCATTACTAGTTGATAGGTAGGGAAACAAACGAACACGAATTTGTCTAGTGTCGTCACAGTATAAAATACGATTAGATTAAAGAAAAACGTGTCGCTGTCGCAGAAAGTGTAAAACATAAATGTTGAGCACGTGTTGTTTTAAGTCATGGTTTTGTTGTTGTCGAACCACGATTTTAAAACCCAGATTTATTTTAACCGCCCCCACATATAATATTTATAGGACCGATATGAAAAACAATACACCTACTTTTATTTTAATTTTACGAAAATGACTATTGTTACATCGAAAATAATTCAGGTTTCTATTGTCACGAAAATTAAATTTTAATTTTAAGTTTTATCGTTCGTCAGTATGCACATAAGAAGTTCTAAAGGGTGGTTACAATATAATTACATTAAAAAAACAATAATGGTTGCTTTATAGGAATTAAAATCCTCTTCGGCCTGGGGATGAAATTATTAAGAGTCAAGTCAAAAACTGAAGGGAATTTTTTATTAGCGATTTATAAAATTAAGTTGTTTTTGTATACATTTTAGGAAAAGCTAAAGGCACAATACCGTTTTTGTTTATTTATGAAGGAGAATGCCAATGTTTATTCCTATAGGTTGTGATAGTATCTATGAAAGTATGCCTACTACTTATTAAAAACAAATTTAGTTTCTACAAAAATAATGTTTTTAGTTTTTATTTTCTTCTAATTTCCATTCTCGAAATAAAAGTCGATTGTAACTTCGATTAACGTCGAAATTAAAGTAAAGTCGATTTGATATTGAAATAAATTACATTTGCCTTCTATTTTCTTAACTATAACACCTACTGATGTGGAGCAGGTTATTTTAATAGGCAATTAATGTCTCATTGCACTTATTATTTATTATACTATTTGAAGAGTTTTTGCGAACTCCTTTATGCAACTGTGCCTATGTCACTGCGTTGTTTTGATGGTAATTTTAATAGTCATTTTCAATATCATTGATTATATATTCTCAATGTCGATGTAATAGTAAAATATATTCTTCGTAAACTGCTTTTAATAAATTATACATTTTTAATATTGTCGCGATCCTCAGGTCGTGATTTATATGTTAATTTTATTTATGTATGTTGTCATTCTTAGACCCTACATTCTTTCCAACCATTCTTTTTTTTAGTTCACGATTAAAATTAAACTTCAGTCGTATTTTAAAAAACACATAACACATGACCGATCTATAATTATTAGATGTCTGTTAAATGTAATGAAAATGCTCGATAGCTCGTAAATGTTCTAAAAAAAAGATTATGTCGAAGTATTCACTTATATTAGGAGAAAGTCACTTACTTAATTAAAGGCATTTGCATTTATTTTGAATTTAGTACGACCGAAATTAACAACCAGTTACCAAATAACCGCTGTGTGGAGTATTTACTTGGAAATGAGCATTTGTTACGCAAGTATTTAGATTTCGATTATTAGATGACATTTGGAAAATCATTACATACATATATATATATATATATATATATATACATATACATATATTCCGTATGATTGGTGTGTTAAGTATGTATGTATATACCTAGTACAAATTTGAAAAAATTAATGTACATTCATTTTTAGTGACTTATACTATACTTCTTATAGTGTTCATGTTTTCGATTAAAAAACTGAATTAGCATGAAAAATGCATTTCAACCTTGCCCTCTTGCGATAAATACCTTATACGTCTAAGTGATCTATTGTTAACAATAAAACAAGTCTTGTTTTACTTGAACTATATCGTAATATACTCATCCACAATAAAATAAACCGTAGACAAACTTAAGTGATTTACTTACTTAATCGATCAATTAATTCCGATTCAAAGCGCTTCACTAAACATAATCGCTTTCTTCAAATTGTTCCTTCACATCTTCGCACAATTCACCGGTACCCACTGAACTACTACGGTGGGTCGTGTCCGAAGAATTCTCATGTGCTTTGGCTACTCTCACTACTGACAATTAAACCAATCGATGATAGAGAGGTGTACAATGTGCACTGCTTTCTTAGCTGGTGACCAAGGTAGTACTTTTGAGGTCAGCAAGAATTTTGCCCCGATAAGCTTTGTTTACTGTCATTGTACTATGGTGTTAATAATTGTGCAACTAAATCAAAAATTGTTTTATCACGTTATAATCATAATAATTATTAAATGAACGCTTGCCTATAATAAAAATATTTGGAGTAGATTTTTATTAATTTAGAATGAATTATACCTACGTTTCTCGCGAATTTGTCCCAAAATCGCTTCACTATAATAATTTCAAAGTTATAAATTTCCTTTTCACCATTGTTATTTAAATCTATGGGAATTCCTCATGTAATTTCTTTTAATAACCTTTTCATTTCAGTTAGCGTTAATTATACGATGTAGCATACTTTTAATAAAGAACAATCGTAATAATTGTATCTATAATGAACTATAATGATCTATAATGAAAAGGTAGGTAATTTCTGTAAATGTTTTAACCACAAAAATCGTGCGACTAAAAATTTTCTTAATGAAAATTCTCTAAAGCCTATACGTTGTAAAATTTAAAAAATTTCATAATATACAAAATAAAAACTTTTGTACTAACTAAAAAATTAAATTGTAAATTCATAAATTCAAAATGTACAGAAGCAAAATTAATAATTCGACACAGTTTTGGCAAATTAGCGTCAACGCCACTTTTTGCGAAAATGAGTTATTCTGAGTATATCTTATGCATCTAAGGCAAAGACATCATCTGTTAAAATCTGGTAACAATATTCCCATTTTTGTCACTGGAAAAATTGATTTGTATTTCCGTAAAACGTATCTACTTATAGCTACGCGACGACACAAAATGTGCGCTCCTGTAAAATTTACTTTTTGTCGTTTACTATAATCTGCCAAAACTGCGTCGAGTTACGTTATCTATTTGCTTATGAATGGATATTAAAGCTATGTAATTTTTTTTAAGTTGTAATTTTTTAATTGAATTTAAAGGAATTTCCGCTGCCTAAAATGTAGTAAAGGTCTAATTTAGGTAAATAGATACCTACTACGAATAGATATTATCATTAACAAATTTGAAATTAACTGCATCCTACTAAATAGATATGTACCTACCTGTATAATATCTATAGCATATCCACTAACAGTTAAACAACATATATATTTTAATTTGTTTTAAGAAAAAGCGTCTGTATAAATATAATGCGAAAAATACCTAATTAATATTCAAATTAAAATTAAGTAGGCAGGTACATATAATAAATAAAGTTTATACTGATAAATCGACATTAATTTATCCGCACGAAACCCCAACACTCAAATGTCGATAATCGTTTTAATTGTGTAACTAAATGTAGCTAATTATTTTGAGTGCAGACACAGTTTATAATTTAATTAATTAGGCATAAATTTAGGGACGTTTTCCAAACCGAATTGATAAGTTGTATGGGAATACGATAGAAATAATGTTTAGAAGGATAAGTTTTTAAACTTGGTTCAAAGTTTATTGCGCTCATGATATTATAACTACATATTATAATAAATATTTTTTTGATTTCTTGATGTTTGTTTTGTTGAATTTATATATTTTTCTTTATACAATTTTAAATGGGCGAGATGATGTATTAAACAAATCACAATCAAATGTTCGGGTAATCAAAATGTTTAATAAAATGTGTATGACATCATGAGCAATAAACTAAGAACAAACCATATACATTTGTATTCTAAATAAACTTCTAAGTAAATATCTTTTTTAATACGGACTTTTTGCCGTCTACTTTTTCTGAATTTAAATCCGTACAGGAGTAGCGTAACATATATACCTACTTATTTATAAGTTAATTGTGAAAAAAACAGTAAATTTCTATTCTTTTTGTAGAATTACAGGCAATTCAGAACAATAACAATAAAATTTAATAAATTACGAAACATGCAATATCTGTTATATAGGCATTATAAGAAAATTTATACCATACAATTAATAGGGTTTTAAATAAATTATATGGCTAACGTAGGTAAAAATTATCCAATGAATGCGAAAGGATTAACAAAATTTTCAAAAAACTAGTAGATGAAAGTCTTCAATACAAGATCATATGAGTAGGTGAATTAAAAAAATAATGTGAACATTATTTAACATCAGTGTTAGTTATGTACATGGCATATTATATATTTTATTGGCTTGCAGAGATGTAAAACCATTATTTAAAAAAAATGTGCCGTATTTGAACTTATTTGTTAGTACCTACAATAAAATTATACGGTTAGATACGTATTATAGGTACCTATATAATTGTCATTTTAACTACAATAATGTAGGTACTAATAAATGTTTATGTAATTATGTTGCTGTAGATAGATGAATGTCTATAAAGTTAAAAGCAGGTAAGTAGTTAGTATGTGAAAACTAATGCTTATCTAATATCGAAAGCAAGAATTTATATTTTATTTTATTAAAAATCGAATGGATTTGGTTAAATATACGCGAAATTCTTACAGTTAATTGTTCATTTAAAAAATGCTTCTTTTGACATTCATTAAAAATTCAATGATAATAAACTGGAGGAAAAAAGCGAACAGTTTTGTTTTTGACAAATAAATTTAATTTCACTCGAACGGTAACGTATTTAATATGGTGCATGAAAATCATAAACAAATTAGAGATTAACAAAACGAAGTCTGATTATGTTAAAATAAACCATCCGAGTATTTACGTTCGATTCACACTTTCGTGTATTTTGTGTATTTTTCGGAAACAAATGTTGTTTTGATAACGTTCCGAGACAAAGAACATACCGTTGCCTTCAGTTTAACTCAAAATTCAAATTTTTTTTTAGTTGTTATGCATTTGAACTGTGATATGGAAATGCTTTTAGAATATACAATAGTGTACAACAAAATAAACGCAATAATCTAATTTGAATGTTCGCATAATCTATGAATCATCAAAAAACGTTTAAAGTTTAACTGATATAGGTGCCTATTGAAAAATAAATACTGTTAAATGTGAAAGATTGCTCTTAATCTGTTAATGGGTTTACAATACATATTATGTGGAAATGATATTTGAAGTTTCAAATTAAAAAAAAATAATGTTTTTTTATAGCATTGTGCGTGACTAGAATTTTAATTAGGTACTAAACTAACAATAAGTACATATTGTGAAGCAAATTAATATTCTAGACTTTTTGTTGTACTTATATTAAATTGATAACAAACAAACCTTTACTGTTGATGATTTAGAAACTTTTTGTTTTATCAAAACACATTATAAACATGTAATTTTCTAGTGAAGAAGTTACAACACAAAGTTAACAATATGTGTTTTTACTGTAAGCCTTTGGCACTACCTAATAGTTGTATTTTTTTATGTTTGTTTGATATCGTCGATACCTACCCGCAAATTACCTTTATATTCGTAGTTGTAATGAGTTAATAATTATGATAATACTAATTATAGGTACCTAATAAGAAAATAATTAACTTTCTAAATTAGAACGTTTATTTAATATACCTATAAAAGGATATAACTTTTAATACGTGTGGTCTAAAAGTTTTTGAAACTTATATTAACAATAGGTATTAACTAAATATAATTAGAAGAGACTGTTCGTGTTATTTTTAGCGCACATGACCGAGGGGTATAGCGAAACAATATGGTATACGTTTAAGAAGATGTTATTTATCTAAAAATAGAGATAAGCAATCGTGTGTTAATATACCTAAATGTAAAATTTCACCGTTATCAAAATATTAGATAATTCGGGCTAATCGGGGCCAGTGTCCAGCTTATAATCAGTAACGACTGTATTTTTTAATCATTTGATTTTCGAAAAAGGGACTCGAATTACACGGAACCCCGAATTATTGGGACTCCACTGTATTATTAGTTTAAATATTTTGAATATTGAATATATGTAGAATGCTTTGGGATTATAGTTGGTATAGGTCATGGGTATAGGGTAGGTAAGTTATATGTTATATATTATGTAGATAAGCACAATATTATTTGGCCGTTAAAGTAACTTGAACAGTTTCGTTGATGTTTGATGAAATTACTAGTTTTAATGTTAATAAGTTTAATTCGGCGAGAAAAAGCATTTTATCGCATTTTATTTTATTTGAAATTGTTGAAATTTCAAAAGGTTCTGCATTTTATAAATGTGCTTTTTAAAGTTTTCTTCGTTCGTCATATTTATTGTTTTCTGATGTATGCATCAGATGAAAATAAGAAAAGTTGCCATAAATTTGAAATGTAAGCAAGGGATAGAGGTCTTTCAAATCTCTTCCATTTCTACAGTAACACCTAATCATCTTTAGCTCGTCGTCCGTATAACATCTCCACCGTCGAACCGATAATATGTTAGGCACATTTTTATTTACGTACCTATCTATAGTACTTCGACATTCGTCGTCGTTTTTTTATTTTTATTTGTCGTAACTGTCTTCTATTTGTTGAATTAACCACGCTTTTTTTTAAATATCTATACGTAGTAATTAAGTAATCATTGTTTTATAAAACACTATAGCTATAGCTATTTCTCTCCTATACGAGTTTTGTGTTTCAAGACATGTCGAATACCTAATATTAATCATATTTTGATATTTAGTTAGTTCATATGTTCAAGTAATTGCTGAAAATTACTTGTTAAACAAAATTCCATCAAATGCTCTCTTAAGTAAGGCCCCACGTAAAAACTTTATTTTCGTACGATTTTAATATCAAGTAACATTTTAAAGAATTGATTTTACCGGATAACTAAATTAACATTCAAATACGAATAATCTTAAATTAAACGTTGATTGCTTAAAAATATAAAGATCAGTAAAAACGGAAAAAGTAATCTTAGCTAATGGAATTTATTATTCAGCTCGCTGAAGTGAAAACAATAAATTTATTCGAACATTACGAACTAGAAAAATCAGAAATTAATCACACGCTATTATTTTTTTTTCAATATTCGTACTCTTATACAACTTAAACATTTTATTTGAATGTTTACGTAATATAGGTATAGTACCTATGTAACATATATGTCGTAGGATAATTGTAAAATTAACCTTTTTACAAAAAACCGTCTTATTGTAAAAAAATGCGCGTATCTCATTGTCAAATAGGCTGATAAATACGATTACGCGCCTCTAGCGTTTTTGTAATGAAAAGATTAATCTTCTTAGTTGTCGTGCGTAATAACCAAATTTTCGACAATAAGGCGGCATTTTGTAAAAAGACTGATTTTACAATTATCCTACGACATATATACAAAATGATTCAAATTCAATGCCCAACGTTGGGATCTCACTTTTTATTATAAATGGATTTTAACTTGTTCAATTTGTTCGGTGATTAATAAATAAGAGATGAGACATTCAAAACGTTAAAATCTGAAAATTGAAAAACTGAATATTACAATGTTTAAAAATCGGCCATAACTTTATCGCTTTTCTATGGTGCGTTTTTTTTTCGTGTTCTATGCAGGTACGTCATTTATCTTTTTCGTATCATCAGATAGCTACCATTTTTTTCTAACTTTATATTGTAACAAATAGAAAGTTTCAATTTAAATTACCTAATATTTTTAGAAACAAACTGATTTTCAAAATCTTAATTTTTGTTTTTTGGGTCGTTAAGGTATCTCAAATTTCTTTTCAACTAATATTCACCATCACAATTATTAGGGGGATTTCATACTGAAAATAAAAGTTAAACCACCTCTACTTATATATTTTTAATTCGAATCTGTTTATTTTCAATTAAAAGTAGGTATGTATTTAAATTTAAAGTGCGTATCTTGAAAACATTTCATATAGTAGTTTATACATGGTTTTGTTCTGATGGCGGAAGCATAACCTAGAACGAGTACCATTTCGTTGACCTCGAAGTTGCATTTTGTGAATGTAATGCACAGTTATCTCCTAGTAGGTTAGCGTGTAAACGGGACTAGTTGGAAGATCTTCTGCGATCTAGGTCATAAAACCGATCAAGCTATAACTTTTTGTTTGATTATAGTAGATCAAGTGTAAGTAAATAGACGAATGGTCTAAAACTGCTTTAATAGTACCTATATACATTTGTTTTGAAACAGTGTCATATTTTTAGTCATTTATTTCATTGTTTTGTTTTTGGTCTGTTATCATCTTGTAGTGGATAGGTATCTACTTATGCAAAATTACAAATTCGTTCTATAAATTTAATAACTTATTTAATTTATCTATTTAAGTTGTTTCACAATTATCAAACGAATATGATGACAGAATATTTTTGAATATAAATTAAGATAGAATGCATTTAAATAAATAAAAGTAGTTCGTCCGTTATTTTACAACATCGGCGCTCCTATAATAGTCGAGGCATTTTCAGAAATTCGACCTAAGTAATTAGTACAAACTGGAGACTTGGCACAATTGTCAATTGGACTTTGCTGACTAACATGTCAAAAATCACCATAAATTCAAGCTACGCTGCAGCCGCCATCGTGAGGAAAAGACGCCAAAAATTAATTTTTCGACAAAAATGCCTATAGATAAAATAAACTAGGGAACATTTCTTATAATTTATGTTATTATTTTTCAAATGATTTAATTTTAACCTAGGTACCATAACTGGTACCTTTCAAACGATAATAAAAAATTCCCGATACGTTGACGAACACTTAGGTTAATTAACAAAAATGGTAACAAGCGTTTACTTGTCGTTATCATTTTTTTAATTAACTTAACTATTCGTCAACACGTCAGAAATTTTTTATTACCGTCTGAAAAATGTACTATAAAGGCCTCTCACTTCAAAAACAAAAAATCGAACTAATCATTGTTGTGATGTATCGATAAAAGTTTAAGTGGTGGCGGTCAACATTATGACCTATAATATTGACATTATAACGTATTTTTGATGTCTTTTCCTCACGATAGCAGCCTGAAGCAGCCTGGATTTATGGAAACTTTTGACATGTTAGTCGACAAGGCCCAATTATCAACTGTGTCAAGTTTCCGCTTCCTACTAATTACTTAGGTCGGTTAAATTTTTTATTTCTAAAATGCCTGAACTATATGAACTTAATGTTTAATGTTTCATATATTTTGTTCAAAATCTACAATATTTCTCTTTTATAAAGTTATAGTGAAATTTATTACAGCCTTCTTCCAGGATCACCTTTAAAAATGAATTATTTAATTCTTTAAACGGTTTACAAATTTCGATATTACTATAAAGACAATAATTCAAAAAATATCGTAATCAAAATATCAATGTTCAGTTTGACACCGTTGGGCTTTCATCTCATTAGTTATTTGTCCCATTATGTAACTGTTCTTTTAATATTAAGAAAATAAGTTTAAGTGTGTTGTAGAATTAAAAATTTACTTTCGTGTTAAAGTTGTCATTGTGTAACAGGTCATATTTGGAAGCGATTGCTTTATTTAAAACACATTAATATATGTATAATACCTGCTTAATGTTGTTTTAACCAAATTGTCAGTTAGTAAGCTTGAAATAATATTATTATTAGTATTAATATTATTGATAGGTTAATATTTGAACGTAATTTACTAAAATTATTACTTGCGGTCATTAGATTTATTTTACTTCTGAGCAATTAGCGCAAAATCCAAACAAAATTTAAATATAACAGAAATGTTTGTCAAAAATGTTGACAACACGAGGAAAAATTATATAAGAAACGAAATGATACTAACAATAAGAAAGTAAATCATGTAATATACAGAAAATTAATGAATAAATTAAAACAAAAATTGGAATGGAAAAACCACATTAACGAAAATGACAAATAAAGGGCCAGTGAAAGCAACACTCGATTACTCACAAAACCCAAGGAAGAATAGACAACAGTAGTAGAAAAAAAATGAGAATTAAAAGATTCACCCAACGCAATGGCTCGAAATTGATTTATAAAAAAAAGTTACGACGTGTAGTAAGATGAATATGAAAAAGTGGAATACGGTAATCTGCAGAAGAAGCGAGAGAGAAGCAAAAGAATAATCTTTCAATTTCAAAAAATTACAGTAGATAACATTATTAACATACTATTATGTATAAATTATGTGGAGATTATGAAAATACATTCCCACGCATTTTATTGTATGTCACTAATATTTGCCTTAAACACTATAAAAATTAGGTAGATTCTAAACGTAAGTTTTAAATATTCGCAGTTGAAACGAAATTGTCGCGAATAAAATACGAGATGCGGAAAATTAAAGTTGTTATTTGCAATTAAAACACTATTAATCCATCGAGTTTTAAATTAGAATGAATACTAATTCACGACATTTTCATAAAAGGTCATGAAAAATCTTAAATTTATGTAATATTGGCTTGCCACATTAAATAATAATATTATGTA
Source organism: Rhagophthalmus giganteus (assembly GCA_036326145.1). Lineage (NCBI taxonomy): Eukaryota > Metazoa > Arthropoda > Insecta > Coleoptera > Rhagophthalmidae > Rhagophthalmus > Rhagophthalmus giganteus. Next base: position 56,507,474 of record JARFJA010000001.1, read on the forward strand.
CCGCATTAGGTAGCAACGTTAATAGTTAATTTGTAATACATACTTACTTATCTATGTATATTATCATGAAATAACCTTCACCTTCAACTGAAAATTGAAATAAACTGAAATGTTTCTCCGATATATTTTTACTCTATCTTCTGTTTTATTATGTTGTTGCAGTTTTTCTTTTATGTACTTATCTTTGATTCGTCATTATTAATTAACATTTAGTGTTGATCCTCATATTTTGTAACCTGCAACTTTAATAATATAGTAAAGTTAAACTTATAACGGTTATTATATCTATATCATTATTACAGTATCGGTTTTTAACGTATAATTTTCGTAAATTTAGCAATCGACTTCGTGTTAAAGGTCTTTCTTTTGCCTGTGGCCATTAATGTTTAAATTCCGCACTTTTCATAAATTCACTTTACGAATATATGTAGCAGCAAGGTTGGTAGTAGATAGTTATATTTTTTTATATTTGTAGTAGAAATATTGTTCGGACTGTTTATTTTTGATTGCAAAATTAGGTACATATAACCCCAGTCGTAGGTTACTTAAAAAACTTTCTATTTCGTAGTCTATATGATATTAGTAGGTATAGAATTTGGGCACACCTTCTGATATTAAAAATCAGTCAAGTGCGTTATGAAATATACATACGAATGTGTAAATTTTACAAAACGTTTAATGCGTACGTCTTGCAATGTTTCCAGTTAATAAAAAAACAATCGCAATATATAATAAATCATTTAAATTAATCATTAATAACTAGAATACCCTACATTCAATAAGCACCTAATATTACTGAAAAGCTATTTTTAATCTAATAAGAGGATGGTTTAACTAACGATTTTTTTAAATGCATTGTAGATGTTTAATCGTCATTTGTATTAACAATAAGTAATGTTATGTTATCTTGAAAACATTTATTTACATATGTAACAAATGAACGAATGAACCATTAATTTTCCTAGGTTCCGTACTTAACAAGTAGAATAACAATTAGTTCCTGAATGTCACTTAGCTTTTTATTGTTTAAGTTTGCCATATAAAAGTGCTTTAAGGAAAATTACTAACAAATACTTACACAAAATGGTAATTTTGCGGAAGACTAAATAATCAAGGTTAAAAGGGAAAGTTCGGATTGGAGTATGTATGCACTTTCGTTTTGAATAATCCATCGTATGTGTAGGATCTCTTATTACATGTAGAGTACATTCTATTACTTCATTATGGGCAGAATATTGCTCAATCGATTAGATATTTAAAATATTTCATTTTTGTATATATAGGTTTGATATAACAAAACAGTAACTAACCAATAATTCCTAATCGAGTACTGTACCACAGTTTTAGGTTTTCATTCCTTGTGATGTTTTAAGGAAAAAAGTTCTGGAAGCGCTTACTTTTCAAGATACAGCGTGTTGAAATTAAAAAAAAAAATGTATTGTCTCAAATAAAAGGTTGACCGGTAACAAAGTACAACAAAAAAGGTCTATTCCGACGTTAAAACAGATGTTGAAAATGACCACCTTCTGATAAAACACGTAATAATTTATTATTACGCATTATTTTGAATTAATTCAAATATTACCTAAAGCTTTTAATTTTATAGTATGTTCAGTTTGAGAACATAAATTTCTTACTTTCTTCTTTATTTTGTTGGTTTTTATTTTGTAAGTATTAAACTGGGACTATGCCCATTATTTTCGAAATATCTTCTATAATCTTCTACTTATGTATAATGTTTATGTTAAAGCTTAAAATGGATACGAATTTTCTGTGAATTCGATTATACGATATTATTCACGTTGCGAATATTTAATTTTTTAATAAATAATAAATAGGTACCCAAGGGTCATTCAAATTTTATTTCGATGCATGTCATTAATAAAAGGTTATTAGATGATAACGTTTTACATCGTTCATTGTTGCGACGTCGTTCACATCGTTATTGGTGTCACCTTGTACTCTTTCTTTGCCATTCTAGATAAATCAGATAAATCATAGGTAGAATAATTATTACTATTGAATTACAAATCTACAATCTAGTCATCTTTTTGTTAATTACGTGCATTGGAACCTATCATTATACATACGCTTTTTTGTAGAGGAATTTACTATAGCTTATCCAAACCTATATGCAATCACGTCATCAAAAAAAAAAGTTACTAGATTGTTTATTTGTAATTCGGTTTAAAGTTTGGAAAGTGACATATTCTATAGATGATTTACTTTCGCACATATTAGATGGTATAAAGAAAGACTACAATTTATTAGAACTGTCAAAATACGAGGTAACAGCGCTATGTGAAACGTCATCATCTAGTAACCTTGTATTGATGACGTAAACATCATATAGGTTTGGATAAGCTATAGCAATAAGGTCAAAAATGTATGTTAAAAACTTAAATAAACATAGGTAATTCAATTTCTATGTATTTTAATGTCATAACACTTCGATTAATTCTTTGTCATATTTTGTAAATCGCAGAAATTAATAGAGTATCTCAATATTTGCAAAATTTTATCGGAAAACAACTGATTGTGATTAACGATGGTTTGTGTCGGACACGTTGAATTAAAATTAAAATTAAACCAAGTACCCATAGATAAATACTTAAGTAACATTCCAAATGTGCGTGACTGATGTATTTTTTAAGCACGCATAAAGCTCCTACAAATTGTTCGTTTTTATACAAATTACCTTAACTCATATGCTAGACACGACGTTCCTTCAAATTCAAATAAAAAACAAATGTCAAAGTAAATAATCTCACTGTATTAAAACCAGTTTAAACGAGTTTTTTTTTAATAATTTTTGATTTCGTTTATTAAGATATATGAAGATCATTTATTTTTTTTTTAACTGGACAGTTTATTTATTATTTTACGTAATGACAAGTTGGAACTAATTTAAGTGCAGGGAAACCTACACGTGTAGGTAGGTAGGTAGGTACTACTTTTATGAATAGCGATAGACAACTTCAATATCATTATTACACTTCATGCTTATAAATTTTATAACGCCTGTAATACTTATTTTTCTACTTAATTAAATACGAATATCTGTATTTAGACGAACTAATTCGAAAAATCTGCTAACCTTATTGTTATCTAAACACAGCCAGATCATTATTACATTCTTTTAATAATTCTGCATCTGATTGTATTACATACATATAGGTAGGTACCTAAGTGAATAGCAGCAAAATTATTTTTAAATAATTTACCGAATCATTTCTCTTGTAAGTAAACCTCGTTTTTAGAAATACTATCTAATATATTTTTTTAATAAACAAAACCAATATAAGTAATAAACTAATATTGTTATGATGATATGGGTCAGTTAACAATTAAAATATACGTGTATATGATTTATGAGGTCAGCAGACAACTGTTCCTCGGTAATTAGTAAACGTCAGTTCGTATTATATAATTCATAAAATAAATATGCATTTAATGTTTAATTTTTATTCACTATCACTAACATCCCAAATACATATATTTTAAGGTAGGTAATGCACACGTTTCAACTTTTTAATATCTACATAATATGTATGTAGATATTTTTTTCGACCACAGTTACAATTTGTTTTAATGCTCGCAAAAGATTTCTCGATCACTTTTGTAATGTGTATAGGTATGCGAACGGAAGGCATTTTGATGGTTTTTTTGTAATAATACACAGTATTATAAGATTTCTTAGAATTCGGCAGGTCTACTGTTATAAAAGACTAAATCTTTTTTTTATGCCAATAAATGTTTAAATACATTATTTTATGTTTAATTTGAATATTTAAACTCTTTGAAGAATCAATTTGTTAAAATAAAATTAAACGGCAGATACGTTGCGCGTCATATAAATGTGATAGTACACATACACTTATTGTTAGATTTTATCAATGTTAATCGGTCTTGCTTCGTCACATTGACAATATGAATGATCTGTCACAATTTAGTAGTACTTAACATTGCGACGATACCAAGGCACTTAAGTAAAATTGAAAAACTGCGAATTATTTCGAAAATAGATTGACTTAAGAATTCAATTTAAGGAAAACTACTCAGATAATTGCTCAGTTCACAACCGCTAACTGTGTAAGCAATTTCCTTGCTGAAAATAATATTGAAACTTTTCCCTGAGACTCCGAAGAGTCCCGATATTAATCCCCTCGAGAATGTTTGGGGGATAATGTTTAAAAAAATAAAACAACTAAATATTGTTTCGTGGAACAGAGAACATTTATGGACTCGAAATTTAACGATAAATTTAGTTAACCCGCTTGGTCAAAAAAATTACCGAAAGTCGTAGACAATAATGGAGATATGACAAGTTATTAATTTATTAAGTTATATGTACCTATAAGTAATTTGTTTTTATTTGTTTATTCAGAAAACTACTGAAATTTCCGTATAACCTGGCATCGTTGGTTCTAAAATTTTGTAGTTACAAGAGTTGATTGATTCAAAATCATACAATGATATACCATTTTATAGGTAGAAGTAATAAATTTGGGATCAAATAACTATTAAACTTTTATTTATTGTTAATGAATGACGAAGTAGGGTAGTTCGTGATACCATAAAATAACATAAACGAATTACACTTGCCACATTTGCTCGGTTCGAGCACTAATGAATGCTCGCAAATACACTTTTACGCTAATCGTCTATTAATCGATACCTCTCCTTCATACGTCTGACAATAAATCGAGTACAAAATTTATAATAAAATTATGTATAGTACTTACCTAAAGATCATTTTTACATTATATGTAGATGTTATGCTCGACACTATGATGCTAACAATAAGTGAAATTTTTACTCCGTGTTATCGGTGCCATTAAAAGGATTCAGTTGATGTTTCAAAAACGTAAAACGTTCCTTAGAATTACAACGTAGTTTGTACAACTTAATGCAAATAGTATTGAGCAATAATTACTTACGATCAAAATGAAACAGCAAGCAATTTGCTGAACGAACACAACTTTTGTAAGCATTGTCGTTTAAATTTAAACACAAATTTATTTATCGTCGTCGCAAACAAAAACACCACTTATGTAAAACACGTCCAAATAAAATGCTTAACGGACATTTGTTTGAAATACGACACGGTAAGCATTTTATATGCAACAGAGGGTTAATTCTGCATTTGTGAGCGCTGCACGTCTTAATTGATTGTTAGTAGAATTGTAGAAGTATAATAGTAATGCATATGCTTTGTTCGAACAATCTAAATCCACCTTTAATTTGACTAGACACAATGCCTTAATAAAACTGCACGTAGGTATAAATATGTATTTAATCTCATCTTTTCGACATTTCGTTTCCTTCCCGAATCAAAACGTTCCGGTAGGCACATGCATTGTTAAATTAATGAGTGGAAAAAAACCGACGCAGATTACAAAATTATTTATTTATACGTAGGTATCTACTTTATTTATTTATAAAATACAGTAACTTTAAGTTTCACATTTGTTGAAAAGTATTTTAAAAGAACAATAGTCAAAAAAATGTATTAATTGTAGGTGCGACGTTTTTGAATTCAGGTGTGCATAATATCACTTTTCTTTCACTTTCATTATGTTCGATAACTTATACAGTCGTGCCCAATTCGAACTGTTCTCAAATTCAAGAGAAAGCGATAAACAATGTTCACCTTATTTTATTAATATTTTATTGTTTATAGTAGAGGACATATAGAAAAAACTGGATAAAATTTGCGAAATTCACTACGATTATTTCACGAATCCGATATAGGAAATATTTTAGGAAATTCGACCTAAGAAATTAGTGGAAAGTGAAAACTTAGCGCAGTTGTTAATTGGTCGTGGCTGATGAAAACGTCATAAGTCCCCATAAATTCATCTTGACGACAAGACGCCAAAAATGAATTTTTCACCAGAATCTTCTCTGCGATTCATTTTTCGTCAGAAATACCCACACGGTAAAATGAACTAGGAGAAATATCCTACAAGTTACATACTTATCATTTTTCTGAAAAGTCGATAGTTTCGTCGCACAGTGGAACGAGTCTATGGCGTAGGTCGGACATGAGGGTTATTTCTCTGTGATTCCTATATGGCTCATCATAAAGTTATGAAATTTAGGACCGGTCTTTTCATCTCCCAATAAATTTACTTGATAAATTTTTACCATAGAAACAATTGTTTGAACAAACGTTTCTATAGTAAATATGTGTCAATTAAATTAAATGGAAGATGAAAAGATCGGCCCTTATACTATTTAATCTTAAATATTGAAGCTCTAATATGGTTATAACAAAATTCGTATATTTACATTATTACAATAGAAGTGTTATTTATAATTTTGTAATTTTTTTAATAGATTGACGTTATTTTTTTTGTAATTGTTAGCCTCTACATCCAATCAGAGTTGAAATACATATATAGTGATTTTTAATTGTTTGAAGTTTTATACAGGGTGTCCCCGTTTTTTGTAGCAGGACTTTCACAACTTGTAGTAAAATTCATTTTGAAAACAAAAGTTCATATAAACATATATGTATGGAGGCCTCGTTTTCGATTTACAGGGTGTCGAAATTTAAAAAAAAATTGGATGTTTTATTTGTAAAACAAAATTCTCTTTTTTGATTTTGTTGAAACTTGGCAGTTTTGTTTGTAATAATAATACACATTTTTTCACATCATTGAATTTGCCCTACTTCTTCCAGTGCCGCCACAACAGGGGACCAGCTTGATAAAAATAGAAAAAAATATGGTACGCCCCTGCTTTTTTGTAAATTTGAAATTTTTTTCAGATTCAGCAATCAAAAATAAATTTTTTTCTATTACGCAACTCTTTTCCTATCTCGCTTCTTTTAGAGAGAAATAAAACTTATTTTTTTACAGAATTTATTGTTTGATAATAATTTGTATGTCAAAAATCAACCACACGGTATGAATTTTTTGATGGGACCCTACATCCTGCCCAATAGATTAAACGGTCAATTCTTTTTGGAATTTTTAAATGCAGAGTATCATAACATGATGGAGGATGTTCCAATCCAACAAAGAATAGACTCGTTTTTTCAATTAGATGGATGCCCTGCCCATTATGCTTTGGTGGTGCGGAACTGGCTGAATGCGGCATATCCGCAAAGATGGGTGGGTCGTGGAGGACCAGTAGGGTGGCCTCCTCGATCGCCTGATCTAACACCCTTGGATTTTTTTGTTTGGGGATTTATTAAGGATGCAGTTTACTCTACGCCTGTCAATTCACAAGAGGAACTTGAACGACGAATCCGAAATGCTGCTCTTAGAATAACTCCAGATCATTTGGAAAACGTTCAGCAGTCTTTAATACGTCGTTGTAATTTATGTGTTGAACAAAATGGCAGGCATTTTGAACAGCTCTTTTGATTTTATGTCTCTGTTTATTGAATAAGTTTCCTTTCATACCGTGTGGTTGATTTTTGACATACAAATTATTATCAAACAATAAATTCTGTAAAAAAATAAGTTTTATTTCTCTCTAAAAGAAGCGAGATAGGAAAAGAGTTGCGTAATAGAAAAAAATTTATTTTTGATTGCTGAATCTGAAAAAAATTTCAAACTTACAAAAAAGCTGGGGCGTACCATAATTTTTTCTATTTTTATCAAGCTGGTCCCCTGTTGTGACGGCACTGGAAGAAGTAGGGCAAATTCAATGATGTGAAAAAATGTGTATTATTATTACAAACAAAACTGCCAAGTTTCAACAAAATCAAAAAAGGGAATTTTGTTTTACAAATAAAACATCCATTTTTTTTTTAAATTTCGACACCCTGTAAATCGAAAACGAGGTCTCCATACATATATGTTTATATGAACTTTTGTTTTCAAAATGAATTTTACTACAAGTTTTGAAAGTCCTGCTACAAAAAACGAGGACACCCTGTATATTGACTTTTTACCATAATTTTAAAGAAGAGTATTCAAATCGGCCAAAAAATGTTTATGTTTATAAATGACATTTTTAACCAATATCACAGTTGATCTGGTCACGAATAATCAACGTTCTATTGTACTTATTATAAAATAATTGTTTAAAATTGTGCATTAATTATAATAATTCGAGATCAATTTTTTATTATAAGAAACCCACCTCAAAATCTCTATAAAGATTAATGCGAGCAACTAATACCGGATAACATCAGCAATTATTACGAAAAAAATTTATAAAAAAAACCTAGTTAATATATTTTTTTCTTTGTTTATTTGTATTTAATATAATATAATAAAGTAATTCAACTTCAATTTATCAGTTTTTCAATTTTTACCTACACAGGTAAATACATAAAAAAAGTATTTTGAGAAAACAACAAAAACGTTAAAGCTGATAGGTTCGCTGACACGAGCATTTTTAAAGTATTCATACAATCTTACACCTCTATTTCTTTTAAATGGCTTACAAATCTTAATATTTATATACCCATATAAAATTTACTCGTAACATCAACATAAATTAACTCGTAATCGACGATAATTCACTTCATATTTCGAACACGAAAATTTGTACATCGTTAGACCTACTTGGGACGTAAATTTTCAGCTAGGGACCGCAAGATAAGGTCCCATCGGGGACTTTTGACATTTTCATCAGCAAGAATCAATTAACAACTGTGCCAATATGTTTCAACTTCTTACTAATTTATTAGGTCGATTGCGTTTTTTTATTCATAAAATGCCTCGACTAATAGACCTAGGTCACTTTTTAATATTTAAACAGGTATAATAATAATATAAATGGTCGTAGATATATGGTAATCGAACATTCAGAAATGTTATTTATGGCAACTACCTACTTCGAAACATATGAAACACTTTCGCTCTAAGCTATGTTAGGACATTATACCTACTCATAATTACTTAACAGTGGTTTATTTCGATAAAGTTTAAAGTATAGGTACTTTTTACCGATTTTTACAGATCCTTGCTTGTACGTTCTGCGTTTTGCAGCAAAGTTAGAATTCGAAGGAAAAACGCAAGAAGTAGCTAATACAGCGTTACGCTTAGTTCAAAGAATGAAAAGAGATTCCATACATTCAGGAAGAAGGCCGGCCGGCCTTTGTGGAGCAGGTAAATTTTGCACATCTCTTTAGGTGTACGTAATTAAATTTATCCCTATTCAGTTTTAACAAAATAAATTAGATCGTAAGTACATACCGGCAAATTAATAAGTTTCTCTTTTTTAAGCACTACTCATAGCTGCTCGTCTGCACGATTTCAATCGCACTCCAAACGATATTATAAAGATCGTCAAAGTGCACGGGTCAACTTTACGTAAAAGGTACTGTACCTATAGGAAGGAGAGAGATACTCTTGATATATCAATTATATCTTTAGTTAACCAATACTGTTGAATTACGTTTATTATTATTTTTTTAATTATCAATAGGCAATCAATATCTAGTTATTTTAATTTTACGTAACTTTTAAAATAAATAAATAAACATGTTCGGTTAATAAAATATGAATAACAACATGAAAAGATTATTATTTTTAACGCTATCAGTTTAAACACTGTGTCAAAAGTAACTTGTGTCATACTTTTATTTCCCGAACTATTTTAAAACTTAAAAAATAATCTATTTAAAAATTAATTTTTTTATCGCAGACTAATAGAATTCGGAGATACGCCTACTAGCGCATTAACTCTTGAAGAATTTATGACCGTCGATTTAGAAGAAGAACAAGACCCGCCATCTTTTAAGGTTGCCAGGAGAAAAGATAAAGAACGTTTACAAAAAGTACGAAAATTTAGTTGGTCATCCCTTAACTGGCATTATCAGATAAAAACGACATGAACGTTATAAAAATAAGGGCTCGCTTAATATTTTCGAAATATTTACTCTTCTTTGCATCATTAATTTTTAATTAGTTAGGTGCCGCCGAATTGCGACACATTCGTGTGGACTCGGGCCAAATGTAAAAAATATATTAGGTAATAAAGTTGTTGCTAATTTGAGTCATTTTAACTCGCGAATACCAGTTAACATAATATTAAAAAATAACATTCGGTTAAGCTTTAAGGGAATTGATTTAAATTAATTTTTTTAACTAATTAGGTGATGGAGGAAGAATCGGAACATATAACAGAATTACAACAAGAAATTGAACATCAATTAGAACTAAATTGCCAACGACGGAATTCTTCTTCGAGTGAGTTAATATTTTGATTTTTTTCCTTATAATTAATTATGCTTAAGGGGAGATCGCAAATTTTATGACTTGAATTTCGAAATTGCAAAGTTTGTTTTGGTGCCCTGTTGGGAATTATTTTTCATCGTGGTTTATTTGGGATTTTGTAGTTTTCAAAATTAATTAACATTTGTACAGATTCTAAGAAAAATACCGAAGAAAAGACTGAAACAAGCAAATTTATTAACGAAAGTACGTTGGGGACCATAAACAAAATACTGGCCGAAGAAGAAATAGATGATCCCGAAAAAGTGGAGCAAGATTCCCGTCCAAAGGAACTTGGTAATTACTGATATTCAAATCATTAATTAATATCTAACTTTAGTTTTGTTCAAATTCGTATTTAGTTTGCTTAATTGGCCGTAATTTCTAGAATGATTAATGTGTTTAAATAACTGGCTCGTAAGAAAATTACAAAGAACGTCAAATTATACGCTACTGAATTGTAACTCGATTTAGCTTCGTGTACTTTATTTTGCGCTCGATGTTTGGTTTTTGCGCTAATAACATTGTACGGGTTTGTTCATCGGGAAATTGGCCTGTATTAATTTTCTTATAGGACGACTTTGTTTCAGTACATGTGTAGTCATAGAAACAACGAAAACGAGAATTGGCACTTTTTACTAGTCGTAAATTTAAGTTACGCGATTTCTTAAAGACTTTATGGCTAGTTACAGAAATTTCGAAATTTAACTACAACCGGGAGAGGTGGGGGTATTTCAACTTAGCCTGAAATTTCCAGAATATCTTTAAATCAATTTTTTTATAATAATAAATTTTTCGGTTTTTATGAATAATAAATAAAATCAAACATACATATTTCTTGTATTTAATTTTTTTTATACGGTTCATCACTAATTTTTTGAGGCGCGCCAATTTGTTTGTTTCAAGGTCCTGATATAGCAAGCATGGGCCTTGTTAATTCATTGGAAGATACGGTTAATGCGCCATCCAGCACGCCCAGCGTCGACATTTCTAAAAATTTTGAAGACATCGACGACGATGAACTGGACATGTACATAATGAAACCAAATGAAGTTGAACACAAAAGTGAACTGTGGCATCAAGCAAACGCGAGCTACTTAGAACAACAAAAAGGTAATTTGCGATTCTTTATTTATCTACTCTACATTATATTCTTTTCTTTTTTATATTTAGGGCCGGTCTTTCGATCGTTAAATAAAGTTCCAAATAAGCTATTCATAGAATATATTCGTTGGAAACGTTTGTCACAAGGAAGTTATTTTACGAATAGCTTATTTGAAACTTTATTCGTTGATTAAAAAACTGGCACTTAACAGGATGATTACGCCAAGCACTAATATAGGGATTTCAATGTAAATTCGGTCAGGTATTACACCTATATTGATAGAAATTTTCAATTTTTTATTAAAGAATCTGAAAATATGTATCATCAAGTATGTGAAAACGTTCTTATTTTCTTAAGAATATATATACTTCTTATATAATAACTATTTGAAGTTGGAAATAATTAGATTAACTTTTCGATGTCACTTTCTTGAATTAGAAGCTATATATTAAAAAAATAAAAACGTGCCTTCTGCCATCTTTTAATTACCTAAAAAATATTTCTTAATAGATACTTATAAATAAAATAACGGCTCAAAACATTTTCGTTTAATAATCGGCGAATCGCAGTCTTCGTGCCGCGTGTATGCTCTATCCTTGTATCGCCGTCTTGCTCACGCTGTCTCCTCGCTGCGTAAACTAAACTCGAGAAATGTTTATTTCAAGATATCGGCTTGCATATTACCTCATATAATTAGTAAAGAATGCGTTCGTCGAAATTTTATGTATGGTAAAAGTGGTTGTTCTAACAATACTTTTAATTGTCTACACTTGTATGTATTTTAAATACATATCGACGCAGATTATCGTAAACGCCATTTTTGCGAAAATGAGTTATTCTGACTATCTTATGCATCAATGGATCTAGGGCAAAAAACATCACATATCAAGAACAAGAATCTGGTATCAATATTCCGATTTTTTTCACCAGAAAAATCGTTTGTATTTCGGTAAAACGTATCTTCTTATATGTAGCTACGCTACAATACAAAATTTGCGCTTCTGTAAAATCTACTTTGTGTCGTTTACGATAATCTGCCACAACTACCGTCGATATAGTTACTGTTAAGGCGATGCCGACGATTATCTACATAATTTTCTACTTCAACAGGTAGTAAAAATTCGAGATTCACATACACGGGGTTTTATTGTAGTTACACTTCGTCCAAACCTAAATGCAATCCACGTCATCAGTAAAAGGTTACTAGATGATGACGTTTCATACAGTGCTGTCACCTCGTCTCTCGTATTTTGACAGTTCTAATAAATTGTAGTCTTTCTGTATTCCATCTAATATGTGCGCAAGTAAATCATCTTTAGAATATGTCACTTTTCAAACTTTAAACCGAATTACAAATAAACAATCTAGTAACTTTTTCTTGATGACGTAAATTGCATATAGGTTTGGATAGGCCATAGTCAAGTGAAACATTCGTATCTTACTTATTAGACTTATTGTTAGAAGTAACTGCAACAATTACTTCTCCAAAACGTATTTATGTTTTAGCGAATGATTCAATATCCAACTGTCTGAATACAATCTAAACTTACTACAGAACGATTTTTAATTTATTTAAAATTTAACAGAATGCAGGTTTAGGGCAAATCTTTCCATCTTCTGATAAATTTATCTGACAGATATGTTTCTAAAGGAAATATCTGTCAGATATAATCAGAAGATGGAAAGATCGGCCCTTATTATAATTAATCACATCGATATGTATAAGTTACTCTGGGTTTTTATTCCATAAATTCCATTTTGTCAACAACCACAAGTTGTTAACATGACAAGGTATAACACACTAACACCAGTGGTTACGAGGGTACTGTTATAACATTTGCCACTAATTTTAGAATGATTCGGTCTGATTTGTTGTAATAATTGAACAATTGACAAACCAAATACTGTAGAATATAAATTTCGAACAAGTTACTGAATAATAATTATACCTATTTAATATAATGTCTTGGAATTTAATAGCTAGATGTTTATCAGAATGTTTACTAGATAAGCATAAATATTTTCTGTACTGAAATGAAGTGTGGCGTGGGAAAACTTGTATACTGGGATACTGAAATAACGTCTAGATAACATACTTGTAAAATTGTATTTAGCTTTTCTGTGCGAGCGTAATCATCCTCTTAAACGAAAAACTAGTCATTATAAGTTAACCAAAGTTATATAGGTATGTACCTACATTTATCTTTCACTTAAATTAAACAATAAAATTCTAAGCTTTAATTGACTTTCTGATCGTTCAATGATACAGAATAAATGTCTTCTGTATAGGTCTTACAAAGTTATAAATTAAATTCAGCATTACTTTGAATTAGATAATATATATTATATACCTACATTAAATTCGAATTAATATTTCATTTAATTAAAAATTTGCCAACTCTTTCTATCTTGCACTTTAGATAAATTTATTACTTAAACATAATTACACCTGACAAAACAATTTCTACTAAATTTGTTAATTTATTCTGAGCGACTACATAAATTGAATCAAAGTAGCTATAATAGGTATATTGTTATACTATATAAGTAGGTATCTACGTAATAAAACCTGAGACTTTCTTTTAAATTTGTTATCAAATTAATTTAAATCTGAATACAGATATGTACCCAAGTATTTTTAAATGTCATACGAAATTAAAGTTATTGAAAACGTGTATTTATTTTAAATTTATATTTCATTTAAAATGACCATCTTAAAAATAATAAGTCAACAAAAAATTGTTAGCTTGTATTTTGTATGTGATGTATTACCTACGGGCCGTCCAAGTTTTATTCCGGGATATGCACGTCATCAGAAATACCTCGTATTTTTACATTACTAGGTAGGTAAACAATTGAAGACACGAGCGGATGAAGGTGTTATGTTACAAAATTATGTTAAGCTGGTGTTATGTGCAAGATAGTTGTACATAAACTTTCCTCCGTGCAAAAAATCTTTTTTTTTTTTGAAAAATTGCAACGTAACATCTTCATCCACTCGTGTCTTCAATTGTAGTCTTTCTTTGCGATGTCATATGTGCGCAGGTAAATCATCGGTAGAATGTATCACTTTCAAAACTTTAACCACTTATACCACTTTTTCGATTGCGTGCATCGGAAACGAAATGCATCGAAATTTTATGTTTTCGAACGACTTCATAAAACTGTTACATTTTTCGTCTTTTCGTCGCTAGCTGCTTTGACTTTAAAATTCCAAATGGCACCCGCCTATAGGTACGTGATTTTGAAGATGTTAAAATCCAAATTTATCCACGCAGAGATTTTTCTTCGCCACTCTCTAAATATTTGATCGCCAACGTTAATCTTAAAGTTTAAAAAGCAATATAGATTCCCACGGTAATTATAAATAACTATAACAGCTTCTTTTTAAAGCAACCGTTAGTATTGATTTCTGTCAATGATGACAGTCGTAGATTATTACACAGGAAAAAAATATTATGGTTCTGAAGATATAATAAGCTCTCTTATGTATTTTCTCAAAATAACATATGTATTGCTTCTTACTGCTAATAAAAAAATCTCTCAACAGATAAGGCTTGCCGAAAAGAATTCTATGTATCTGTCTATATATTTTACAAAACAAATAGTAACATTTAAATTTTCATACATTTCAAAAATATCTGCGCGATAAATAATTTGCTCTCCGAACGCTAAATTATTTTGTATTATAAGTTTTTCGGCGACTTTACCTTAATCATTGATTGTTAGTTATGATATATTTGATATGTTATAATAGTTATATTTATTTATATACAAATCGTTATTACTGTGGGTGGTACCATCCTATCAAAGAACATGATAACAGTTTTTCTTTAATTTTTTGCCAACGAGTCTCATACATAGGTAAACTAATGATAAATGTAAAACAAAGGATATGATCTACAAAATCAATTTTAAGTAGGTAAATAATTATATAAATGGAAAACGTCAAACATTTTGTTGCTATTTTGTTTTATGAAAAATTAAAATATCACTACTTATATATGTATGTAACTATATAGGTAATAATTGGAATAAATGAGGTTTTGAAAAAAACGAATTCAAAATTTATCTATTTTATAGACAAAAATTTTACGTACATAACTGTTATGGATTTCGTTTAAATAAGAATGTAAATAACTTATTCGCTTAGTAATATACCAGGTAAAGGCAAAAAAAACACAACTCTAATAATTCTAATTCTAATCATAAGTTCTATGTTCTAAGTTGTTGACTATGCTGTAAATATTTAACTTAACTTTTTTTCAACTATTTTTGAATTACACACGCGTGTCGAAATACTATAAATTGCTAAGCTTGTTTGTTTATAACATTTAAAATCGTTCCATTTGAAAATTGAAGGCGAAGAAGAAGAACGGTTAATGATTCATTTTGGTCGTTCACTATTCCTTTTCGTTTTAAAAAATCATAGGTGGTATCGAAATTTTAAAAACAATTTTAAATGCGTTCTTATAAATTTTAACAGCGAAAGAAGAAAAATTAGCAAAGGAAAAAGAGGAGGGCAAACCCGAAAAAAAGAAAAAACGAATCGTTCGCAAAAAGCATCCCGTGGGTCCGGCTAGCTCGGCGAGCGAGGCGATCGAGAAAATGTTACAAGAGAAGAGGGTATCTTCAAAAATTAATTACGAAGTTTTGAAAAGTTTAACGGCTGTTAAGGATAATGAAACGACTGAACAATCAACAGTATCAGAAAGTTCCGACGTTGAGAAGAATCCTAAACGGTACCTATTTATTCAATAATAACCATTTAGCTTATTTTTAAGTTAAATATTAATAAAACTGTTTCTCTTAAATACTGATTTTTAAATTTATTTTTATAGTAGAACATCTATATCTTCGTTGAACTCCAATGCAGGCGTGCCACCTCCCAAGCGCATTAAACCGATAGTGAATACAAAAGGTAAAAGAAACAAGGCGAAAGAAGAATCTTCTTTTGGTTTTCCGGTTGTTGAAAACGACAAAACTACAGTTGTCAAAAACAACCAGCAAGAACCAGAAGCAGGTAAATCATCTGTTTTTATTTAAATGTAAACTTTACTGAATTAAAATTATAAAATCAACATGATATAATTGTTAAATAACGAATCTATAGATTTATCACAAAATCGTCGCTCTTTAATTTTTTTTTAAAGGAATGAAAAAATTAAGTTCCTACCTAAATATAATTTTTACATGGTAGGTCATATTTAGGGAGCATATGACCTAGCGAACCGGTCTCTCGATTGACTTTTTAGTACACTCACGGCTGCAGGCTCGAATCCCGCTGCAACCATGAATGTTCGCGAGCGTCGAACTAACACTAATCAAAAAACCATAAACAAAAATTCGCCTGGCTAATTGGTTAGACCAAAGCCATTAATTAAATTAAACAAATATATATCACATAGGTACATTTATATTAATTAACGACGTTTTTATTTAATACTCCTTAGAACCTGAAGATTTCGATGACGATTACGATGACGAACCCGCGACTGCTGAACCAGAAATGGGTGTTTTGGAAATGTTAAGACAACATCAACAAAACACTAGTGATGAAGCAGAGGAAGTATTTGGTGTTGGTTTTGACGAAGAAGAATATTATGAAAATTAATTTATGCCGAGTACCTATTTTTTATCAAGTATCATATATTTCATATATTTTCTCGTTATTATTTTAATTAAGTACATGTGTTCTAATTTTATATTATGATAATGAATACAACTTTGTTTTAAGTGTTATGGGAATACTTATATTGTTGTTTTTTTTTCAATAAAAAACATGTATTGGCAAATATGCACTTTTACACAACGATTTCGTTCGTGAAATTGAACCGACGAATGTTTGAGGTGAGCCCTAACTGAGTCCCTATCCAAGAGGATAACCAAGCTCAATTTTCCGAGTATTTGTGTTACAGCTTAAAAGTTCATGTATTTTCACTTTATAGATACATGGAGAATTAGTCGACAAAGAAAAATCCTACCTTTCCTTGTTGTATTAATCCTTTTTGTTTGTAATCCTTTTAGAGAACACAACACTCACGCAAAAAGGCCTTATTAACCGAACGAGCACTCCTCGCACACGCGAATAATACGACGCCGTAATTTAAAATTCGAACTACTTAAACAAACACTACCGCTCTGTACCACCAACGCAAAAGATTTGATTTTATTTATATATATATATATATATATATATATATATATATATAAATCCCGCTTTTATTTTAAAACATTTAGTTCTTTGTTCGCACTTGTCCGATCAGTGATGAAAGTAGGCGGCGCACATGTTTTATTAGTTGTTTTGTATTGTATCGGTCGCATAAAAATGCGATTAAACTTTTATCTAGTTTATGGTTTGTAATAGGGAAATTTTCAATGCTGAAGGTCACACGAATAGTTTTTAAATTAAAAACAGAGTAAATTTATAATTTTGCATTAGGTAGCGATTATTCCTAATAATTTTATTGCATCAAAAATATATAATTTTAAAATAAATTTCCTAAAAAGTACATTTTAAAAATTTTCGGTCACTATTTGCATATATTTTTTTATCAAACTCCACTACAACAGTGAAAATGTATATTCTATTAAATACTTCTCAACTAATTAGTTCATTCAAAATCAATCAGATCGATTCAGTATATCAAAGAAATAATGTTCTTACACTTGGCGCTTAATTGATTTTAAAACGCCGCGCTGGCCGTATGCACCAACCTGATCTACATGGTATAAGCGGCACCTATTACAATAGATAATACTTTTTTAGAAAAATTTGAATTTTACGAAAATTTTTAATTATTTTATATTAAATTATATTAATATTGTTACATTTTATACATTTTCTTCTTTAGGTAAAAATATTTAACATTGAACGATTTAGCTGTACTACATAAATACGTAGATATATTGAAGAAAACTGTACCTATTGAAATCTGAATTGTATTCCTAAAAAAATGTAGGTATTTACATCTGATGTACACGTTTCTTTTTCCATTTCTACCCTTCTTACAGCTTATGTCTTAGAAATAAATAAGATTGAATAGGAAAAATAAATTTAGTTTAAATTGAATTCGAGGTAAAACGTTTTCCTTCGGCATACTTTTCGTTTTCATTTCTGTGTTTGTAGGTATACAATATAAATAGATTATATTTATATGAAATTTTAAACGTAATATGAAATATAGCTGCCTATTGTAGTACCTATTGCAGGTAAATACTTGTAACACACAATATAATGCGCATCATTTAAAGAAATAATAGGTACAACTACAATAATTTAGACGCTTTCACAAAATTTGGCATTAACGTAGTAGGTTTATTATAGATTATCAACTTCGCTCATGCCGCTAAAATGTATTTATTTTAAATTTATCACTACATTATAATATGCAAAATTTAAATGTATAATATAATTAAATTCAAATAATATAGTTATTTATCAAAAATTTCATACCTACTGATGCCTTGTACTACACACAAAATAAAATCAGGAAAGTAGGTGCCTAGGTAATTTATTATTATTATTATTACAAAAACATTCTTAATTTAAAAATCAAGAAAACTTTCGGAATAAGAATTAAACAATCATTAAATTTAGTTGTGTTAGTAAAAACCATTGATATATTTTCCTATTAAAGTAAACAAGTAACAACTAAATTTAATCACTGCCATGAATATGACCTACAATTTTATAAATGAGTTAAATAAATATATAAATTTAAAAGAATAAGTGATAAATAACGCCAGTATTCGCTTCTATTGATTTAAAAGATCTATTTTAGAATTTAAGTTTTGCTCAATAGCATAACTTGTTAAAATCAAATTTGCCTCCTTGCAAAATTTGGAGTTTTTCCAAACGTCCATCGTTGCTGACCTACATACAAAATATGTAGAAAATTCATTACCTAGGTATGTGAGTTTTCGTTATTTAAATTCGATCGTTAAATACTTAAATGTGATGTGTAACAAACTAAAATTTAGTGAACTGTGAAATTTCAACCATGCAAAGACAATAATTATAAAAAAAATTACGTAACTCATTATAACCTTAAAAAAACATTAATTTGTAAATCGTCGATTTTAAAATGTGGAACAAACACAGCATTCTTTGTCCTCCGTGGAATTTTTCATGGATTGTAAAAAATGAACTAGCAGGAATGGGATGGCCGCAAACGTTTGCAAATCTAGAATACATAGCTAACGAAGGTGTAAAATTTTTAATAACATTGTCCCCTGAAAAAATTCCACCTGTTGTCGGTTATACTAAATTGCAGTGGGCTTTAATACGGATAGAAGAATTTGAAGCACCCACAATTAGTCAAATTTTAGAATTTATTAATATTTGCCGTGAGTGTCGTGAAAATTTCAAAGTAAGTTTAATTTAATTTGAAAAATTATTATTTAATTATTTAAACTTCGTTATAAACGTTATAGGTCGGTGAAATTATACTAAAAAAAAAAGCTGCGGCTGAAAATATTTAAAGGAAAACTTGAACTTGTTTTATTCGCTTTAGTTGAAAGCGAAGTAGTTCTCGCTTTCTTCACTATGTCAAAAAAACTGCGAAATTTTCTGATTTTTTTTTTGGTTTTTCGTTATTAACTCCAAAACTATGCTTCCCATCGAAAAGGTCTCTCGAGATCAAATGTAGAGCGTGAAATTCTGCTTCGAATGAGTACCAATCTTTTTAAATTAGGATGAGCCGAATCAAAGGACGAAAATTGTCTATTTTTAGCAAAACAATGTTTTTGGTTAGTTTACAATTTGCACCTTCAACACATCTGTTCTGATAAATTTGACGGCAAAAGTTGATGGAACGAAATCGGTATAACCAAATTTACTCGTTCTGGGATATTCATTGCAGCCCTTGCAATGGCTGTAGCGAGAAATCATTAGATGGAATGCGACATGAGCTGTTTGGAAAATTTCTAATAAAAAAATGAATTTAATCTTGCAAACCCATTTTATGCGAACATACCTCCAAATTCAAATGTGAAATAGCTACAATGTTGTGGTTAGAAGACTTTCAAACTCAATCTTCTCCTATTAACAGTCAATAAAAAGGCGGCACCACAAGAACTTCTGAACCTAGTTCTTGTAAATGTTTTAAAGGGTGTCGTGGTGGTTGCGGTTGCAACCACCAGTTGCATGTTATTTTTATCTTGACGTAAAAATTATTTTAAAAAAATGAATCGTTTTAAAAAGTGTCTCATTTTTACTCTCATTCGTCCTATTAAAAAAAATGATTTATTTGAAAAAAAAATATTTGAGAAGCTCGTTTTAGAAATGTTACAAGTCCATTTTTCTCAGCTTTCAGGTAGATATAAATGAAATTGCAATGCAAAATGGGTGTCTTGTGTACCTGTATATAATTAATCTTTAAAAGTGAAAAACATCTCGTATTAAAATGACTCGGAACTGTGCTCCTTATTTATTATTAAATACAAAAGAACCTTTTTCTCTGTGCACCTATACCGATTTAGTTTAGATCGTATTTTTATATGAGCACATCAATGTCGTATTATACTATTAAAAATATTACATAAATCTGTTGATCGTAGGACATAACATTAGCACAGCATAACAATTATTATTGTAAAAAACATTTTAATGGAATCTGCCACACTTACAATTTGGTATTTGTACATGTCTATGTAGGTGTTTTAGTTTGAAAAAGTTCACAAGAAGCGTTTCCATCACCAAGCGAGGTAGGCATTATTTCTTTTGAAGTCGATTTATGCCAATACAACGCATTTTTTAATAATAAGATAGCCCACACAAAGACTGAAATTATTTTTTTTATTAACTTGTAAAATTTTGAGTATCTACATGCAGCATTTAAAACGCTTACTTAATAAATGTAATAATATTTTGATTAGGTACTTAGTGTTTACCTGCTTTTTATTGTTGCATACTTTTTGTTAAATGTACCAAAGTGTTTATTTACTTTTTGTACTGATCGATGTAAATAGGTACTTTTAATGTAATAGTACGCACTAGTACAATTTACAATGTTCAGGTTGCAAATGTGCCCTAAGAATCTACTCACATAAATTTAATATGTAATCATATTATATGAAATTTTTATTTAATGTCGATATTTAGATTTGAGACACTTAACAAAGTTAAATAAACATTAATAAATAATTGCCTTCTAAACAGAATTAACGAAGATGTTTTAACGGACAGTATTTTGAAATTTTATAATATAATTATTATAAAAAACAATTAAAAATATGGAAACATTTAAATCTACAATAGATGTACTATCTAAAGTATGTACCGGCTATTTATTACAGTATTAAAAGAACACGATCAACATATTATTATTTAAAATTCCAGGGTCATATTCACAGACGGCGATTTGTTAAACTAAATCTTGCTTTTCCTCAAATTAGAACCGATTGTAACAACAATCGTTAATTTAAGGATGACTAACAATATATTTTACGGTGCTTAAAAGCTATTTAGTAGAATCAATGAAGGTATTCCTTACAGAACCCACAAGAACAGAACCAATTTTAATGAATCTTTTTTTTAAATGTTCGTTATAACATTATTTGAAATCAAAAACGTTACTGCTGTCGCACTCGAGTATTTATAATGTTTAAAAAGTTACAACTTATAAACAACAAAATTTTCCTTGAAGAATGATTCCCCGGATGTTCAGCGCCCTGCGGAACATTCGTCGAAAAGATCATTTGCTGTATTAAACATATTTATTGAATATTGATGACATTTTGCATAATTGCTCGAAAGATTTATATAAATAAACAATTACTTTTATTTTCGATGAATATCTTTAGTAATCAATAGTAATATTTTTTGAGGAATCAGTATAAGAATATTGATAATATAGTAATATTGATTAATAAAAATTTAGTTTCTTTAACTTTACAACATTTGGATAATTTTACAAAATTATTAACATTTACCTATTTTATTATTATGCTCAAATTCATTACAGATTCGTTTATTACATAGTACTACCTATATACATTTATTTCAGATTCGTAATCTCTGACCCCAAAAATTCATTGTAAAATTTTAAATATCAGGAAAAAATTTGGAGATTCTCGCAAAAATTTTATGCATTAGGTAATTTATTTCTTGTAACTCATAATTACTCACAAAAAAAACTAGTCGAAAAACTCAGAAACAAAAACTACTCACTACAATTTTAATTTACCAAAAAATTTTGTAATTATATAAAAAAATAATAAGTAAGTTTTTAAGATTTTTATAACATTATAGGAAATATTTAGAAAAATCTCATTCTGATAAAAAAATTCGAATCAATGACGCCAAAAACCGGCTAAATATAATTTTCTTTAAAAGAAAAGTAGTTGGTAAAAGTACCTACTCACAATTTCCAAATTTTCGGAAAAAATTGTGGAAAACTTCAGAAACATTGTTGCGTAACGACTTTAACAAATGACGTATCTACTAATGTGTTAGGCACATCCAATATCCTAATTGTTTACTTATTGCTCATTTACATTGTCAAGATAATCATCTATTACAAGATTAATAATTAAGAAGTAATAACACTTATCTTCCCTTGATTACTAATTTATTATAATGACTTATTTTCCATTAGTTGTATATTATTAGTAGGTACGGCTTACCACCAATAATAGAAAACAAACAAAACAAAAACAATTAAGTTTTCAAATTAGTATTATCTGTATTAAACCGCTAGAGATTATACACAACATATAAAATAAACTTCCATTAATGCGCTACGGTTATACCATCACTGAAAGCATAATAATCCTTTTATTGAATACGTACAATATACGTGCTTTTAACGTTGATGCGTCTGTGAAAAAGACAATTAGAAATAATTTTGTAAATTTTTTGAACTACCGTCAATGGTTCTACAGACATTATCTACATAAACATCCAAAAGCACCATTTTCTTTAATTTTATCTCTTAAAATCTTATAGTATTGTCTCTTACTTGGTGAAGGTGTTTCATTTATACGTATAATATATATATTTTATATCATTTTATATTTTTCTTTTAAGTACGTAAATACTTTTTTAAATTCCTTTATCGACGCGTTTCCCAATTAACTATTGCATTTTCAAGTATTGACAGAATTCTCAAGAAAACTACAAGTACCATATTTTATACGATTTACCGAAACGAGAAAAATTATTTGAAAATTATCGGCGCAACACTTATGGTTGTTGTATACTTGTATGTTAGAAAAACGATAACTAAAAGAAAATATTTCGTAGAGTTTATAAAGGAAGAAAAATAGAACAAATAACATACGTAACGATAAATATGAATTATATAATGATCCAATAATAAATAGAATAATTTATATACGTAGACTACAATGACTAAATCAGCTAGAACAATGCGAAAACAATGAAAGCATCAACATAAACAATACTTGAAAGAAAAGAAGAAATAGAGAAACCTATACAATAAAACGTAGATAATAACAATTAATAACAATCTTACGCTACAAATTTAAATAAAAATTCGATTTAATTAAATTCTATAATGTTCCATTGATAGTACATAGGCACACTTAGAAAAAAACAACAATCGTTTTTAAATTTCACACGATATTTTTGTATCGATACTTTGAGAAAAATGTAGGTTTTTCTTATTTAGTAATAATTTCAGTCTACGTTTTATTGTAGTACCTATTAATTTTCCATGTTAAATTGCTATTTTTGTTATACAAAATGACTTGCGAATAAATGCGTAGACGCGGTTATAATTTATATGTAGGCGTTAGGAGAGACATTTCGGGAAATTGTAGGTACCTACTCACTTTTTTTTTATACTAGCTTCTTCTCAGTATATTTCTCCTTTTATTTCATAATCAATAAACTTTAAACAATGATTTCGTTCCATTCTCCCCTTTGAATGGTTTCGTTTCGAGCGCCGATTTTCCTTAGTCATCATTTATCTCTTCAACATGACTTCATTGGCATTTTCTTATTACTGACACAAGCTTTCAGAAGTTTCATTAGAAATTCAAGATATAAGTTATTAAAGCTTAATTTTAAACTAAAATTGGTTAAATCCTATCACGTATTTAATTAAGTACTATAACACCATGATAAAAACAATAATAAAAGTTATTTAAATATTATTTATTTTTATCGGTATGTAGCGTTAATTAGAATTTTTAAATAAATTCTTTCTTAAATAAAAATGTTACAAATTGGGTAGTACCATCGATTAACAATTTGAAATCCGGCCCCATTCCGAAATTCACAAAACTTTGAAAAAATATACAAGTAAATGACCTTTGTGCAAATTATTGGCCCTATTGTGGCCTGTATAAGTAAAATATTTTAATTTAGCCAGAATACTCCTGTTATTTTTAACATTTTACCGAAGTTTTTACAATTTCTAGCCTGTTGGAGTACATTGTCGTATGGGACGTGGACGAACAGGAGTAATGGCTGCTTGTTATCTTGTACGCTTCCATGACATAGCACCCGAACGAGCTATCATAAAAATCAGACTTATGAGGGCAGGTTCTATTGAAACACGAGAGCAAGAACGTGTAGTTCTTCAATACCACGATTACTACAGAAGAAGTGGACCAGAACACAATATTAATGCTGATATATAAAAGCATCCTAATTCCTTATTGGATAAATATGTAGATAATTTATAGATAACCTACTTAATAAATTTTGATGATTAAGATATTCCTTATTCACTACCTATTTATTTACACATACAGTTTTAAAGAGATTTAAACAGGTACTATATTTAAATTTAAGAAAGCGGTTCTTACAAAATTGATCGCTATACATATAAATTTTTAACTACAAATCTATAATTTTAAGTTTTTTATTACGTTCACCGCAATATAATCAAATTAAGTATTTGAATGTGTAGTTGAACCTATGTAGATAATCAACCTATAAACTAGCGCTTCCTTTAAATATTGTTTTCAAGCTAATCGTAAACTGGAGAAAAAAGCACGTTACACTGTAAAAAGCGTTTTGAACAGAGCTCGAAAAACTGATATAAGATTATTAACATAAAATGAATGGGGACATTGAAAATGACATTTATATTCTTTATGATTAATCGTTGTTCACATTTACTCCACAATATATACGACAAAAATTATAAAAACGTTATTTACTAGATGATACCTAGGGACTGTTTCGTCGCTACGTCGTTTCGTGCTATTTCACGTAAAATAATCCTGTCACAAATTTTAAAAATTAATAGCTTATTTCAAATTTAGAATTAAACAAATATTCATTGATAAAACTTCTAGAAGAGTCGCCCTCGTATACTTATTAATCACGTTTTTATTTTCGAGGATAAACCGTAATTAGAATAAGCTAAATCCGACAAATAGGATAGTAGTCGATACCCGTTTCGCAAAAATTACAAGTGTTGTTATAGAAACAGAGTTATCTTGGTAAGCTTATCGGTTTATTTTACTCAAAACACTTGTAATTAAAAACTTACGTACTTTTTACGAACCTACTTAGTTCGTAACTTGACTCAAGAAAATTTTATAAATAAAACAATCACCGACATGTATTAATCCTTGTAAAAGCGAACACCTATAAGTAGATAGTTTTTATTACCGACTGATGCTCGGTTTGATCAAAATTCAATCTTTCACATATAAGTTATCTATTAAAAAAAAAGTTAATTCTGAAATTTTGCACAAATAATAATTGCTGTCTCGGATACGACAGTAAAATGTAAACTAACAAAACTGTTTTACCCTATATGAATTATTAATGGAAAAGCTATTTTAGGTACTAAGGGTTTTCTATTGCAGTTAATCGATGTAAGAATGTAAAATAATGCTAATTATAGCATTAATAAATTGATGTGTCTCCTGCTTTATTTTCCAAAAAAAATGCAAAATATTAAATATTCGTCCTTTTGTCATATTTTTGTCACCCTGTAAAAAGCTAAGTTTTCCCACATTTGCATGAAAGTCAATTTACCAGGTATTGACGTATTCGACCTTTTGCCAAAACTCCATCGAAATGCTTTATAGCATTTCCGTTTTATACATTTACAATTTTAACATTTGTAGATAACTATGTCTGTATTGTATACCTACATCGATAAACTTGTGTTTTCTAAAGGAAAATTAAGTGACTTATATTTAAACGTTTTCTAAATGAGGCAGAAATAGAAAATCCTGAATTACGAAAACGAAACATTTCTTCCAGATGTAATGACTGCACGGTAGGAAAAAGAAATTCTCGTAAAAAAAAGTGGATTATAAAAACACAATTTTAGATTGTAAGTACTTATACAGAGTGTTTCAGAGTAATAATTCCTATTTCCTTAGATGTGATGGAGGGCATGTAGTTAAGCACTTTTTTGTAATAAAGTAGTTCAGAAACGCTTTCGTATTGAAATAATATGATATGAAACAAAGGAGGATTTAAAACAATCTCAACATGTAACACAACTTCCATTTTATTTAATCATGTAATAACTACAAAGTAATGATATATTGCCGAAACGGTAATCAAACGATGCACAACAAATCAATGCATTTTCAACAATTGAACATTAAATAAATATATCTGATAGAAGTTTGTTGGTTGACATACAACGGAAACAAATGAACTACCTATGTTCAATTGTTTCCATAGTGACGGTAACCTTATTTCCTTTTCACATCATGTAGCCTACTGACTCAATGCCTTCATATCGTATTATTTCGATACGAAAGCATTTTCGGATATTATTTTATTACAAAAAAAATGTTTAAATGCATGCCCTCCATCACATCTGAAAAGTAGGAATAGGTATTCTGAAACGCTCTGTATAAAAAAGTATAAATTATAAATAAATTAATTATTAAAAAATTGCTTAAATACAGTTGTTACAGTATAACAATATAGTGTTTACCCATTAACATGTTATAATTATTATTAAACGTACAGGTTTAACTAATTCCAATGTATTTATGTGTAGTGATATTTAGTATAGTGGATGCTGATCGCAAACAATAATTCAACTATAACAGAAAGACGCTTAGTCCTGCAAACACGCAAGGGGACTTCTGAAGCGTAAAATTGCCTGGTCATAAATAAGCTCTAATGATACTTCTACATACTGCGAATTTCTCTTAGGCTATTAATCAATAAACCAAAATTGAGGTAACAGTTATTTAAGTCTAGTTATAAATTGTTTACAATTAGTATTTAATCCTGCTGATAATAATTAATTTTACTATGGATATTGTTAAATATATTATGCACTACGTTAAAATATTAAAATGTTTGTGCGTTCTCGTACTAAATTCCCCCACCCCACCCAAATTTCTTTCAATTAATTTTATCAAAAAAAGCGTTGTTTCATTACTTTTTTTCGCCCTGTATAATAAACAATATGACAAATTCGTTTTCCTGAAAAAGACTCGTTTTTTCTTTTCATAAAAATGTACATTTTCTAAAATGTTTAATCGTATGATTTGCATAAGATTGTACAGCTATAGATGTAATTTGCACTCGACAAAGAATTCCTTTTTGCGCAAAAAAAGAAACGCGATTTGATCGTCCTTTACCTTCCAAGCCGGAAAGCGGCGCGGCCTTTCCATTGCTTACTTAGATTAAACATAAATCTTTAAGGGCAGGAGGGTGTCTAGAACTTAGCGAAACGTCTGAATAGATGGAACTATAGCAAATTTCTTATACATAGACTACCATATTAACACTAGTAACACTTGAAGAGACAATTTAAAAGCTTATTATCGGTCCCGGTTTATTTATGACCTACTGATTTACGACTTCTCAAACGTTTGGTTTGGCAGGTAGAAGTTCTTTCCGAGAACGGATTTGCCTAGTATAGTTCGAATTCTCAATCTATACATTCAAGATAAGTTTCAATGCACGTCATCAATAAGAAGTGACTAAATTGTATATTTGTAATATTCAGTTTAAAGTTTTGAACGTGGCATATTCTATAAATGATTTACCTGCACACATATAACATGACAAAGAAAAACTACAATTTATTAGTACCCAATGTAAAAATAGGTACAAGGTTTTATTGATGACGTATATTGGAACCTATCTTGGATAAGGTATAATTAACCACACTACTTCTATCCGTACTGAAAATAATATAACATGCATTTTACTTTGCGCGTACCTGCGCCACCCCGAAACTGTCAGTTTCGGTAATTCGCTTTCTTGAATTCGCTAACAACCCTATTATTACAGAATAAGAATGATGTGGTTTTTAATTTCCCATTTATTTAAAATATTTTACGAAAACTTATAAACTTATTGCCGATTTTTTCACCTCTTGGTGAATTTATCTGATAGGTATTTCCCATAGAATCTAATCTTACTTTAACCGTACTTTGCACGACCAACTGTTTCCACGGTAAATACTTAAACGGTTACCGATAAATTTACCAAGAGATGGAAAAATCGGCTCTAAGATCGAGAGTAAGTTTTCGCAAAATATTCTAAATAAACGGGAAAAGAAAAACCATATCATTCTTATTTTGAACGTCGTACTTCGAGAACGATTCATATCTAATTACTAGTTATTATCGCACCCAAGTAAGCGGATTATCGAAACTGGTCATTTCGGGGTGGCGCAGGTACGCCCAAAGTATAAACGTTTCTCTCGTTCCTTTCTTCTTTATTGTTCAACTTATTTGTAAATTTTATTTGGTGCTCGTATTCGCCATTCATGACTTGTTTGGTGTATCGATCTTGGACCAACGTTAAAAATTGTTGTTTATTAAAAGCTTTTAAATGACATACGACTGGAAATGCGTTTCCATTTGAAATTTTTTAGTCGACCTCCACCTCCCACTCCCGGAGGTTACACACCTAAACATTTTCAATCAAAAATTGTGCCCTAAAAATAATGAAATAGGTAGGTAACTGCGTGTTCGCCGATTTTTCCATATAGGTACCCAACAATTTCCGAAAAAAAGGTGCGGGGCCAAGCTTTGTGGACATTTGGTATATCTATGCCATTTAAAACAAAACAAAACGAAATTTTTAACATTATGTTTAAATCTAATAACATTTGCAACCATTTCATTCTGTTTATAATAATAACACTTAAATTTTGAATAGCTGATTTATAATTAATATTGTTTATTACAAACTACATTATTTTTTATCACACATACTATTATTATTAAAAATTATGTAGTAGCAGAGGTGCCTATAACGTTTTTATTTTTAAAAAGCAATTAAAAAAACTTGCCTGCAGTTTCGAATGTATCTATATACATACAAGGATACATACATGTATCTATATACAAGGTACCTATCCTTTACATATCTGTCAGGATTATTTGGGTAATAAATATTTCTAACAAGACCACGTGCCGAGCTGTAGAGGTCTGCACATTCTTTCTCTTTCTGTGGACCCTCTTTGTTTAATTGTGAAATTTTATAAAAACATTTGTACGATTATCATGTATCATGTAAGATGAAAACTTGATCGACATCTTAAATGATATAAAAAAAACGTTCTCTAGGCAATGACAAAACATGAGCTTGATATGTTGACGCATATATGAAATTTTGAATTTTATTCATAAAAGTAAACTTATACGCAACATTTTTTCAATAAAAAATCTATTTCTACTTCAGCTATCTTCAGCAAAACTTGTTATCTCCTAGATATTGTATTGAACATTATACATTGTAAAATTGAAGCCGCAATTTAAATTGGATTTTGAATTGTGTACAAAAGTTCTAATTTCGTTATTAATAATTTTAT
The DNA here is from genome assembly GCA_036326145.1 of Rhagophthalmus giganteus. Taxonomy (NCBI): domain Eukaryota; kingdom Metazoa; phylum Arthropoda; class Insecta; order Coleoptera; family Rhagophthalmidae; genus Rhagophthalmus; species Rhagophthalmus giganteus. The sequence continues at coordinate 56,537,494 of JARFJA010000001.1, forward strand.
ATTAAATTTTAAAAACTCAAATGATAGATAATTTGATGGCGAAAAATCTCCAAATGAGAGAATTTTGTAGAATTTAAAAATAAAGAATATAATTCACTTCTAATTGTCTCCGGGAATAGAGTATACCCTCCCCTTAAAAAGAAAACTTTCAGAACAGTAGGTATAGTAACTCTATTTTGTAACAGTTGCGTAACGAACGTAAATATACCAATGCTACATTTGATAAAATTTATGCAGCTTAACTAATAACCGTAATGCAAAAGAAATCTGTTGAAATAGGTACGTATATGAACGTTATTTTAGGAAGTGGATTTTTAAGAGTCCGCTGTACACCACGTCAATCGAAGGCTACCGCAAGACCTGTTGCAAAACACGAACGATGAAATAGACTAATAGAAACAACAACAAAAAAATCGACATAACAACTATGTATAACATTTATTTGTTGAGCTGGTTAAATAAAAATTTTAAAAAAACGTGTCAAACGAACTCACGAATTACTCTATTATAATCATATAAAAATGCAGGATGATGATAATTTTAGAGAAATAAAAAAAATATTACGTTTTAATTCACAAAAATAATGAACCTAAACAAATTTTCATGAGACTTATTGAAACAATCAATTACTTAATAATAATAGAAAAGTCATTACCGTTTAAAAACGCTATTAAGGCCGTTTAAACTGTGCATTTTCGTAGTAACAACAATAGTAACTAAGAAAAGGCAATAGTTTAAACTGCGAGTTAAGGTAAGCGTACATTATGCCGGGCCGCAGCGGGTCGCATCGCATCGCGTTACTCTACAACCAATCGTTGTCACGTAACAGAGATCCCGGCATTGACTCATTTAAAATGGACCCCAGCAGTTGGTTGCACTGAAATGTGACCCTTTGCGGCCCGGCATAATGTACGCTTACTGTTAACCCTAAATCGGTACAGCTGGCTCAAAGATTTTATAAATAGAATTTTGGCGTGAAGATTCTTCAAAGTTTTGCCCTCATTTGAGAAAATCAAATCAAATTTTGTATAGCGTATTTTACTGCGAAAAATTTTCATCATAAAACCTATTGTTCCGACAGTATTACTTTTATTTAACCGCGTAAATAACTCAAACTTTTAAAAAGTGAATAATAAATAGTAATAGTAAATAGATGATTAATTTGCGTATTAAATGATAAACTTGAATTAACTAAACAAATTTAATATTTATCTTTATTAATACACTATTTTGATTTATAAGGCTTAAATAAAATGTCTCCATTAGAAATAATGTAGGTATAGGGAGGTATGTAAATATTTATATACCTATTATATTATCTAGAATAAATGTGTCTGTATATTGTATCGTTTGTTAATTCTAACACTACTAATATCTATTTTCATTATTATATAAACAAATAATTAAACGTTAGAAGTAAATTTTATTTTATATTGTCGTATTCAACAACTATATTTTTAAGGTTAAATAATTTTAGTTCCGCTTATATTGTTTAATTTGTCTCTTAAAAACCCATCCTAGCCGAACTCCGAACTAATAGAGCCAACACTTAGTGCAGCTGCTTTTAAAAATATTATTTATCTTCCCTTTTTAATTATTGTTAAATATCATAGAATCAAATTCATCAGATAAATCGATTACCGTCCCCACAAATACGGTTTGGGCTGGTTTTTCAATTGCCAGTTAACTCCGATCATTAGTCAATCACTATTATCTATTGTTTCTAATAATCATTTCTATAGCAATTAACTGATGGACAGAACAAAGCGACCCTTACTGTAATTCCAACTTTGGTATCATAGAAACGTTGGCTTTATAGTAACGTCTAGATTTTAATAAATTGTTAAAAATCGACTAACTTTGAATTTTTCTGTTAAACCTGTATAGCCGTTTGCGTAAAGAAGACGTCGATTAATTATTATAATAACGTGTTGTTATAATAACAACTGACTTAATTTTTCAATTAATTTTCAATCAATCTTGGGAAATGTTCAGCCTTAACACATTACCGTTCAACTTTCTTCGTTCAATTTTGTTTTAGAATGTTAATTAGGTTATCTGATGAACAGCGTGTTAAATGAGTTCATAAATTTTAATTATCGAAAATCTACACACCTGTGTTAAAGTAATACAAATACAACTTAAAGCATGGACGTGACGTTATTAAATAGTATAAAATTAATTACATAAGGCCCTATTCAAGGACCGTGGTTATTTGCATACCGCCTATTTTTTACTTTACAACTTTTTATCTACAACTTTACTATTTCATTATAATTAATTATCTCTTATTACGTTAGATGTACCGTATATCTCCTAAGCCAAAAGTACCCTAAATACAAGACGACCCCTTTCCTTTTAAAAAAACCCTTTATATTAACTGTCAGAACAGTTACAGTAACTGTCCGGTGGAGTTACGCAATTGCAAGACGACCCCCCCCCCATTTTTCACGTGAATTTTCGAGAAAAAACCTCGTCTTGGATTCGGGGATATACGGTATTTCTACTTTTCATGTTTTGAAAGAACAATATTATTGTTAAAGAACGATAACAAATGGAACTTTTTTGTAACGTGTTACCTATTGTATTTAAATTTATTGTTATAAATGTAGGTAGGTTCCAGTAATTTTATTTATTTAAATCATATTTATTGTGTCCATCTGAGAAATTTTTATAATGCATTTATAAAGCAAAATTGAAATAACAGGAAGGTTATTGGCACTCGTTTAAATTCATGGTATGGTGGTCATTAAATAATTTTACAGTTTAAAGAACATTATCAAAAATACTGTCTGATTGAATTTTGAATGATTAGATACTAACACCATTCAATAATAGTTTAAAACGAAACCAAAATAATTTTAAAATAAATATGTCATAACACCATAATTTCTTTCTTTAATGCAAAGATTTGTTAATCGGATTCATGAGACAACATAATATTGTGTAATAATATAAAAACACAACAAAACATTTAGCAAGGAGCTTTATTGCTTATTTGACAGTTGTCTGTGATACAGGGTGATTCTGGATTTGCTTTATGAAACCATGTCCAGTAAGGAACTGTTTGTGCGCTATAGTCGTGAGTTTTTATTATTGTCTTGCGTTAGTTTACCCATGTAATTTTGTAATATGAATTCTGAATCGCCCTTTATAGCAAACAACTGTTAAATAAGTAATAACGCTTCTTGCTAAATGTCAGTAAGATTTAGTGAATCAGATTTTATCGATTATAAGGTTTTGATTATAGATTATAAGATTTAAGTGAGGGGCAACGGAAGAAAAAGTAATTTCGTTATCGGTGAAATTGTAATGGCATTGTGACATTACGTTTAAATAACAAAAACTCCTTTCAAAACGGAGATGTGCAAAACTTCAAAATTATTTTTAAAAACAAATGCCGAGATCGACATCCAAATAAAGCTTTCGCGTCTTCAAAGTGTTTAAGCTACATATCTCGAATCTACACTCCCTTCCTTAAATCCATCATTCTGAATTATTCCTGCTGCTCCGCAGATAACCGTAAAAATTTACACTCGAGAAGGTGAAAGTTTCGCGTTTATAAAATAAGTAGGTATCTAGCTTTTAACAAAATTCTTGTATTGTTTAATTTTTTGAAAACACCCATTTCTGTAAATAATACGGTAAGGTAAGATTAGATAATAGAGTTATTTTCAACCGTACGGGATACCCTTGCCAACAACATCCAGGATCTATACAATACTTTCGAATTCCTCCGAAGATTGGAGATGTTACTCGAAATGTGAAGAAAAATGAAATACCTGTTAAATATGTGCTGTAGAGAAATGTCCAAAATGTCTAAAAGTCTTTATATCGTACCATCGTGTATGTAGGTTATTTGATTAAACATCGCTAATAACCGACACGGTTGATGCAATCAAATAAAAAAAAACCTTTGGCTTTATAACAAACTTAACAGTTTAATTATCCATATTAATCGTTCAATGTGTAGGTACTACCTACGTATTGTAAATTAATGAACAGATACCAAGTACAATTACTTCTTTATAATGAGTAAATGATATGAATGATAATGATCTTCTTCTTTATGTGGAGTAAACTAATTTCTGGATAATGCTTTTTGTTCCTCCCCAATCTTCCCAATAATTGAGATATTTATGCAGATATGTAAATTAAAGAGCACCAGCTAAAACCAGCTAATAAAATGAAAATATTGCGGAATTATAATAAGTTTATTGAACTGGTGTATTGGGTGAACTAAAGGGCAATAAATTATTTGGTATTGCATAGTTCGCAAATTTTTCTCTACGCCTACTTTGACTTGATTACAAACCAAAATCGTTACTGTTTTTAATGATAAATCTAATTTCGATTTTTAAATGTACATTAGAATGTTACATTTATCTAATTACATGTATAAGTTTTAATAAAAATAATTGCAAATATACATATAAGATCTAATATGTACCCATTATTTAGAAAATGTAATAATACGTTTAAATGTACATCGATTATGAAATGAAGACGTTACTGATATATAACATTACACTGAAGATGTTTTAGTTATAATAAGATTTATTTAATAGCTATATCTACTAAAAGTTTGTATTCTCATAAGTTGGAACAAGTACAAAGTTAGAACATTGTAATAAGATAAATTGGAGTTCTTCTAAAATAGCGCCTTGACATTTTTTTTGTTATTTAAATAACAGCACAAGATACGAAACAAACAAAAAATAATTAATATTTTAAAGAATAACAAGAAAAATTTAATACTCAATAGAAGGCAGGCATTTAATTTAATGTATATGAATTTATTTACTCTGCAAAAAAAGCTGATGTTTGAAAATGGTTATTTTAATATATTACCTACCAACCTATCGAAAATATTATTTTTTCATTATAAAATTTATTAAGTAAATATTTAAATTTAATACGTATTCTAAAAATATGCATAATGTATTACCTACACTTTGTTTAAAAATGTTTTTATATGGAAGTAAACTTTGCTGCAGGTTTTTTTAACGAATAACTTGGATATAAATATCTTCGAGCTTATTGAACAAAATATTTGCACACTTACAAAGGATATAAAAGAGTCTGAATTCCACTGACGATATATAGACATTCTTGTTATATAAATAAAGATCCGGCATGATTGGTTATGGAATGTAGAAAAATGGAAATGTACCAGTAGGTAACTATCACTGGGACGTTTTAATATGTTTCCGAAGGAAGCTTTTGTAAAATTTAAAACAACCGCCACTTTCATAACTTATAATGTTTATAATTAAACCGTTTAAAGTTTTAAAGCTTAATATTTTTTAAATCGATATTGTTAATGACTAGTTTTTCAACCTCAAAACGGGTTTGTAATATTTAAAGATTGAATATTTAAAAATTGGATGCCGAGTTGAAGAATCATAAATACAGAGTATCCGGAAAATACGGAAAATGCGCATTGAGGTTAGAAAAGTTATGGGTGGTAGTGCACCCTTAACACACCTAAGGCGATATCAAAAATCTATTGCGCCAGTTTAAATTGATTCATTTATCACGTACATACACCAAAAATTATTAAATTCCAACAACAGATAAAAATGTTATTTAAAGATTTGATTTTTCTCTTATCTTTAGGGGTGCGTCTCGTCGTAAGAATAAAGTTTATAGAAACTTAAGAGTTTTTATTTTGACACGTTGTGTACGTTTCCGAAAGATTTCCTAGACATCCTGTATTATAACGCACCCCGAGTACTAAAGAGGGTGTATTTTGAATTAGGGGGTAATTTTCAAAGGGATCTGATGTTTATTGTGGTTAGTACAAGTTGAAATTTAGGCGTTCCTAACATTTCATGCCTATAACACAAAGAACAGAGTTCTGCATTATTTTTATACTAATAATGTAAGTTTTTTTAATGGTTTTATTAAATTATTGCACAAAATAGTTACCGAAGACGGTGAGACGTTAAGGGCTCCTAAACAGGCGAATCTAACAGTATACTAAGTATATAACTAATTAACATTGATTAATATTTAATTTAAAAGAGAAAATTAAAATTTTAAGCCAGAAATATTAATATCTTGCTATGCTCATGCAGAGCAACGCCAGTATTACTAATTAATAAGAACTGTACCTAAAAGAATTAACTCGGGAATATATTATTTATGATGTAGATAAAACGTTTATAGAGATTTATATCTATATTAAAAATGTTACGAACGTTTCTAATCTAAAAAGCGACTTCTATAGGTACCTACCAATATTTTTACCATAAGACGTAATTATTATTTATAAAAATGGATTTAAAATCGAGGTACGTTTTATAATCAGAAGGTAAAATAAATAAAAATTAAAGATTTATAAATATTTTAAAAAGGGGTGCACCCGCTTGCATTAACACAAGCTAATGAATAATATTTAACGTCTAATGGTTAAGTATGAAATATCTATGAAAACAATTTCATCTAGAGAAAAAACAGTGACTTAAACAAAAATTAAATATTTAATCGGTGATGGTGCAAACGGCCATAAGTTTTATCAAACAAAAACAAAAAAAAACGATAGATATATTTTAATTTTTTTTCTATACCTGTTATTAACATTCTGCTAGTTTTTAGTCACAATCCTATTTAAACTCTTTATTCCTTTCCTCCCTTAAACTCATAGTACTTATTGCTTTTGTTAGCACGCAATGGTGTATTACACGAAGTTTACCTACATTTTGTATATTCTAGTTCTCCTTAGTTTTCTGACTGCTCAACTTCCTTTTTAGTAGGTTTTCTTTTAAAAATATTCCATTTATTACCTATCTAATTATTTTTCATTTATTTATTTAATGTTTTCATGTTCATTATTTCTATTTCCGTTTATTTCTTATTTTCTCCTTTTAATTTTTTTAAATTCTTACACCCACAATGTCCGAGTTTATCTATTTCCATTACTTCCGTTAAAAATCTTCTCATGACATCTTTCATCTCCCCCATTTCACCACCTCTGCCAGAATTTCTTTCAACTAGAATTTATACCGTCCTTTTACTTTTCTAAAGATTTCAAAACCTGATTTCCTCTTCCACCACTATTATAATACATGTAGGTCATTCGATTGTAAAACCGGAACTGTTTTGTTCAATTTTCCATAATTTATGTACCTAAACTTTAAAAAATACTTAAATGTGACGCGTTTCATCTGCCGCTTGTTGCATTTAGATGCTGTCTCGTCAATAGTAAGAATCGTCATTATTAAAAATAAAACACTAAAACGAACACAAAGTAAAATAATTAAAATTAGCGTTATTTTGTGGATACGTAATTATAACAAGGACAGTTTTTATTTTGTTCCAATGTTAAACCGCCCATTTAGTCAGTTTCGCATAATTAGTTTTGCATAATTTACAACTGCTATAAAAAACTTGATATAGGAGATTCCAAATGTAAATGACATCAAATTAAACGAGACCTTAATTTGTATTAAGCTTCTCTATGAAAAAGTTGTAATGCGAACACGTACATACGTGGGTATTATTATGACTCAAACGAGAAAATCTTATCCTTTTACCTAACACGTGTGTGTATTTTCATTGAAGAATTATCGCACGTTATCGAAATTTATATAAAATGAAATTACTTACGCACTTAATATTTGTTTTTATTAAATGAAGATAATGTGATAACTTAAATTTGTATTTTAAATTTGCATTCACCCCCAATTAATATTTTAATAGATGCTTTGTAAATATTATCCCTTAATCTACACTCCATTTGCCTCTAATTCATATACATAATCTAATTACCTAAACTAAATCTCTAAATATTAACCTACACACGAACACGTGCCTATATATCATCAGATTTAATTAATTGAACTTTACAACTTGTGGTTGCACAGTCACAGCAAATAAAGTTCCGTAGAGTTTTTTGCGTAATTCATTTTGGGAGCTCTTTACACAAAACTTAGGTATGTCGAAGAAAAGCTAAAAGCTCAACGTATTAACTAAATCGTCCCCGGGGAAACCCTTTCTGACCAGAAACCAAGCCTTGACGAAAGTTTACTCGTTATAATAATGAAACATGTAGAGTAATATTGTACTCTAAAATACGGCGGCACTTTAATAAATGACAATGTATGTAGGCGTATCTTCAAAACATTCTCCATAGCCTACACATCGTATTAAGTTTGTGTCTTCCAAAATTAATTTGTTTGCCTTTTTTAATCGTGACAATGTGGCTTCTAATAAATTGGTTGTGAAAAATTAGAGGAAAACTATTTGTCGAAGTTATTGCGCATGCACCTAAGTTTGTAACACCGACTTCGGAAATGTTTTGCAGTTTCCCGCGTGCACCCTATCGGTAATGATAAAACGGAGCAAATAAAAATACACGAGAAAACTTCAAATATTGTAATAGATAAATTGGTGCGCCCTAGAGAAAGTTTTATAATTTCGAAAAAAAAAATGGCAACGATTAAATAAACTGTCAAGCGCAATTATCGAAATATTGTTACTTCGCAAGGATATTTAACTACATTTTAAAATAATAAACATGATTATGTAAGTTTGAAATTTACCTTTTATAAATATAAAATAACCTACATGAATCGTATGAATCGTAATAAGGTATTAAAGAAAAATGTACTCCCTAAAGTAAAATTTGGCGTTTTTTTTATTAACAACTGGCATTATTATTGTTGATTAGCCGATTTTTTATTTCATTACAATTATCTAATAACAAGTAATTAGCAAATTGTTGCGATTATTAATAGAGCACTAAAAATTTATTTTGCCAATATTTTTATATTTAATCTTGTTATCAATTTAATTTAAAATGCACAGAAAAAAATAACGCTCATTTTCAACATTGATAAGTGGATATTTTAATACATATTCTACAATAACAAAATAAAATTATACCGGGCGACTCAGTCAACATGTCCCAAGCTAATAACTCATATTTTTGCATAGGTAAATTAGAGATAAAAATCTATTTTTTTCAATTTTAAACATCATTATATCGCTTCCGGTTTCAGCGGAAATAAAGTCAATTTTATTATTTGAAATAGAATGCTATACATTTTTGGCTTATTACATATAGACTTTTTCCTCTTTTCAATGATATAAATATTGTCGTTTTTATTTCATCGCCTTCTTATAAAAGCTAACAAAATCTGATAACTAGTTAATTGAATAATCAAATTACCCAAGCAAAAAGATGAAATCCAACAATATTTGTCGTTGTTTATCTATGACAGAAAGCCAGAGTTTCAGATTTGTTTTAAATTTAATTTTTATAAGTAAGTACTTATAGTCATACTAAGAAAAAGAAGAAAGAAAGAAACAAAATTTTGTTTAATAAGTTAAAACATATTTCGTTGTATTTAAAAAATACATTTGCCTTAATTTTAGGTGAAACTGAAAGTGATAAGAGTGTTTAAATTCAGAAAAATAGTTTTTTGACTTTTAACTTTTGTGATATGTAGTTTAATATCAATATCATAACTAATGTAAGTAACTTTTCTTCAATACTATATGCAATATTTTCAGCATTTATTAATAACTACCTACTTAAAACGACGTAGATCAGTTTAAAGCAATTGTTGTATTTATTGACAACTACCATTACAAAATAAAAAAGCTACCTGGTGAATTTCATCTTAAATTTATCAAGGTAATTATATTATTCAGTTACTTATACGATTTTGTTAGTTTTTATAAGAAAACGATAAAATAAAAACGACATTATTTATATCGTTAAAGAAAGAAAAAAAATCCATTTTTAATAAGGTAAATCAAAATACACAGCGTCCTATTTAAAATGATAAAATTGACTTCATTTCCGGTAAAACCGGAAGTGATATAATGGTTCTTGAAACTGAAGAAAATAGATTTTAAATTCCAATTTAATTATACAAAAACACATCTTTGTATCTCTAAATTCGGTTGAGTTATTTATTATATTAGCTTGGAACAAGTTGGCTAAATCACCCGGTTATTTATATATACCTTGAAAGTAACGATTCTCGCATTATTATGTAGGTATTAAAATACACCTTAAAAATCTTGTGCATCTATATTCAACTCAATTATAACTGTTAAAACAATTAAAACTAATATAAACAAACTCAATCTACCTAACGTCAACGCGTTTTTCTTTTCGAGTTTATTAAACATCAAAATTGCACGGAGATCTATATTCGTTTTTTTCAGATCGGTTCTACAAACGTGACGTTAAATTAAGTTAGTTACAATTTTATTCTACCGTCCTGAAATAATAAGGACCTGTTTTCTTTGTTTTGTTTTATCTGTCCGTTGAAATTAGATTTTGTGTAGATAAGGTATTTTTGGAAGTTATAAATGTATTTAATCATATTCCATTATATACAAAAGTATTTATTAGATTATGTTTACTATCTTGTGGTTTTTATCCAACTACTATTTATAATTTATTGAATCGAAATTATTTTTATCCCATACAATTACCTGCATGTCAGCCTATATTTTGGAGAACATCGCGCATTTAAATGTGATTTCTGCAATAAATATAACCTTAACGTTGTTATTTTTATGTACCTATAGATAAACACGGTTAAATATAGCTTACCGTAAAATTTTATAGCGTTAATAGAATTGTCTTTCGTTTTTGTCGACCGAAACTTCACTGCTTAGGTCGGAGAAGAGCAAATATATTTAATCAGTTAGAAACAGACAATAGGAAGGTAGTATTGTTCTATTAGTGAAAAAGGTTTTGTAACGCATACGTAACTTAATTAAATACGATTTTTGTAGACATCTGAAGCAATTAACAGTGAAATTGACCTAATCAATATAGAGCTTTTAACATAAAAGTGTAATAAATGTTCAAAATGAAGCGCTTAATATTACTTAATATACAGGGTGTTTCAAAATTCACGCATACGAAAAGCAGGACGATATTATGCAATAAAAACTGAAAAAGAGTCTTGGTAGCTGTATTTTATATAGAGGGGGTTTATTTGGGTAACTCGACGGTACACGTCAAAAATAAAAACTAAATAGAGGGCATCGATACCTATCAGAAAAACTCTCATGTATGTTAACCAAATGTTTGCCGTTTTCGAGATATTGACGATTTTCTGAAATTAATTATTTGTTACGTTTTGTTTATTTAGAATGATTATTACTATTGCAATGTAATCATGTGCATGGGTATGTAAATGATTGATTAACACCAAATTAGACCGGCAATTGTATTGAAAGTTCCCGGAAACCAAAGTGGAACTAGGAATTTCCAAAATCACCAGAATCATTGGGAAAATTAATTGGTGTATTAAAAAACATGTCACCAAGTGAGTGACATTTCACAAAGAAACAAAGCGTAACAAATAATTAATGACTCTGAGTCGACTAAAATTCCGACAATCGTCAATATCTCGAAAACGGTAAATACCTATTCAGTTAACATACATTGGGGTTTTTCTGATAGGTACTGATGCTCCATATTTAGTTGATTATTTCTGACATCTACCTTGAGCCACCCAGTACATACAGAATTTGAACCTGTAAACCACAACGTAAATTTTACATATTTTGTTTATAACGACAAAAACTAATGTACATATTATGGTAATTATTGGTAATTGCTACTTATTATTACAAATGGGAGTGGCATATGATTAAAAATTAACTTTATAAAAAAATACACCAAAATTTAATATTTATATGACATAATTAAAAACCGATATTGTTCAGGAAAATTCGCTTGAAGTTCATGATGTGGTTGGTTTATTTTGATAGCTGCAAATCAATGAAGCGTTGTAGACTTATTGAATTGGAAGTTATTAATCCTAGCAATTAATTCCCGAAATGATTGACAAAGCGTAAATCGAGAAATCTCGTAAATCATTATTATCGGTGACTTTAAAAAAAAAACGAATCTAAAACACTAAAGTTACGAAAAGCAATCTCTCCCCTGGGATGATGTATTTGATACGTAACATTCAATTAAAACTAGCTACGTTTGCTCGTTATTTTTGCAATTAATTTATTTCGTATTACAATATAAGTGAAACGTTCGTCAGTGTCGATCACGTTTTACTACAAAAATTTAACTTTTCTTGTTTTAAGAAGTTACATTTTGAAGTTTGAAGTTTTTGTGTGAAAGGTTTATTATCTTAGAATTTTCCCTTTTTAGAAAGAAGGAAATATATCGCGCAGAATTTATTTATTTAATTTTAAAACAATATAATACAAGAGATCTAAAATATAAAAAAAATATTTTATAATATAAAATATTTCATGAAACTATACGTTATATATTTTGACTAAACGCTAATAGGTACCTAATATATAGTTTTCAATATTTTTCTATTTTATAAATAGATAATTAAAGTGTTAATTTCGATTATGTAGTAATAATGTATAATTCCATAGTTATAATCAAGTAATAATTCGTACTATGATTAGAAATTAACCATCATCGATCAAAGCGAATAACAAAAATTAGTCACAAACTCTAATAATTTATCTAAATAGTATACATTTATGAGGAACTTGTTTCATTATAATGTTCCAAGTATTTCTGGTATTTCCCTTAAAGTTTTAGTTTCACCAGCAAATCATTTACTAACAACAGCAAACACTTGAACTCCCTACCCTAAATTTAAGCAATAAAAATAAGTTTGTGGTTTCAAGTTTTTGCGTCTTTAAGTATCTACCTACTACTTGCCAAACAGTAACCCTCCCCTGTGTTGATATTTAACAATCGTTAAAGTTAAAATTCCACTACTTAGAAAACGCTGGAGCGCGTTCTAAACTTCAAAATAGAAAGATATTTCGACAAAAGAGACTTCTAACGACGCTGTCGCTGTATACCTATTAAAAAAAATAGTACAAAACTGCCAATATAACTGATGCTGTAGCGATACAGATTACTTGAACAGAGTTACAAATTTTCAGTGTCTCTATTTAGTTATCAACAACGTTTCTCATTCGCTATTGTATTGTTATATCTCCATCTATTGGCAACGTTTCTATTGTTTTTCAGAATAAACGGCGAGCGCGTCTTTTGGAGATCGTGTTGTCTAAATTTCTTTTCATTTGGAGCCTTAGAGCGCGCTCCAGAGTACTATAAGTAGAGGAACGTTAATTTTAACAACTCTGTGCATTAATAATAATTAGGCAAGTATTAGGTATCTTTATTTTCCTCAATTGAGGTGTTAAGCGACTGATACGAGTTTGTCGGAAAAAAGTTTGTATATACACCTTGTATATATGCAAGTATCTAATAAGTACATATATGTATGTGCTTCATACGCAATAAAAGATATACAATTTTAAGATGTCACGTTTTTCACAAACATTAAAAATCATTAGTTGGATCCGGAAATACGTTTGTCGCGACGTACACGCTGGTGCACATTGAAGTTTTAAATTATTTGAAACGACTAGGTATTAATAGAGAAATAATTAATAATAGATAGTAGTAACTAAATTTGATTTTTTGGGTATTAATAACAAAGTGCCATCTATAGCATTTCTATTAGATGATACGTAATATTTAAAAAATTTCGAAGAATATGTGATTAAGAGCACGTAAGAATTTTAATCTAAGAGTAAGCCATTGTCATAACGAAAAGCCCAGATTATTAAAATATAAATTTTAAATGGAAAAAGTAATTTTTCATAACCATAAAAAAACATGTTATTTTTATCTGTTATTTGTTCAATAAGCACGCAAAAAAATCTCATTAATAAGTAGGTATTATATTCATAAAAAACTCACAGTAAAAATTATAGGTAGGTACTTTAATGTTTAAGTGGTAATTAAATGTGTAGACTAATTAAATATATTACGAAGCTTGTTGGTTTGAAATATGCCACCCTTAAAATTCATATAAATTTTCACAAATGAGTTCTTTCTAAAATTATCTAAAAAGCAATGTAAATAAAGTATTTTTCGTATCTTGATTTAATTTAATATTTTAATTACGTACGTAAATAAGCGTCTTAGAAATAAGATGTACAAAATATAGATACATTTAAGGTACTTACGTGTCGGTATTTTCATCAGTGTCCCTAAATTCGTTGGTTTTGAACATTTTAAAACTACATTAAGAATTTAAATCGAAGAAAGTCAAAATTAATAACTTTACCGAATGTCTTATACATCTGGCAACAACATTTGACACATTTTGCGTATTTCCTCGCAAAAAATAGATAATTTTTCAGTTGCATACGACACGCCGCGCAGTAACTACACATTAAATTATTAAAGAATAGCTTGAATTAAAATAAAACACATGCCGAGTAAAAAAATGTCTTTTATCCTGGGTTGATGGTTAAAATAAATCGTGTAAACAATGGCGGGAAATTTTTGATAATGATCGAATAAGAAATATGTTTTAAGCTACCCAGACAAGGATATAATTTGTGTGTTAAAAAATCCAAAAATGGTAAACGCTCGGGGCCTTTATAATACATCCGATTTCCCCAAAAAAGAACCGAATTATCTATTATATATCTACTTTTTTTCTTTTAGACTTATTAAATATTTTTTGTTTACTTATTGAATTTATAATTGATTTTGTTCTATGAATTAGCAATTAAATTTAAAAAAAAACTATTCAGATTCTAAAACTTAAATTTGTTTTATTTATGTTGTCAACAAGTTTTAAGTTGTAAAATGTGATGTCACAGGGACAAATCTATGACGAAAACTAGACGACCGACTCGACTGATGAAATTACAGACTTTTCACTTGGTTACAGTAAAACGCCTATAAAACGACCACTTCGGGTTTCTTTAAAAAATTACCCATTTAGAAAATTTTATCCTTTTTTTATCTAGTTATTAAATAAAATGCACAGAAATTAATTTTAAAAAATTTATTAGCTGAAGTACTTCAATGAAAAATGATGGAAAGTATGTAGGTAAGTACGTTTGTAATATAATTTTACTTTTAATCCTTACTTGAAAAATATTGTTCTAAAACAGTTTGTTTGCAATTTTTAGATTTTTTAGAAACAATTTCCGCGTTTTGTAGCACTCGTATTTCGCCGTTATTTTACGCTGCGCGAATCCCTTATCGCTGTCCTTTATAACATCTATAGGTACACGCTTCTAAACTCGAAATCTCTTGTTTGCAACCGCGATTAAACATGGTTCGTTCTATTTACTAATGCAAATGCTAATCGAAGAAAGATTTTTTAGATTTCTTGTTCATGTAGGTACTAACCCCTTTGATATTATAATAAATGGGTTTTCATAGAATTGTTATTTAAGACATAAAAACCGCTTGTTGACATACGACAGGTTGTAAATAACTCAAAAAAAAAGTACCTACCCTTACTTAGATAATATAAAAAAACTTATTAGGGAATATTAGTAACTTTTCGTTCTTAGAAATCGTGATCGTTTATTAGAATGCACAGTTTTACTGTATCTACTTATTAAAATGCAAAATCACCATGTTAATAAACAACTTAATTGAAATTAACATTTTAATCCGTGAGGCCATATTGCTTAACCTGACGAAAATAGAGACACTTAACTAAGCACTTTAATAAAACTTTTAAACATAAACGATAGGTAGTACTACTACAATTTTAATTGTAAGTTAAAAGAGACGTAAAATCTCTTAAAATTATTTTAATAATTTAGTTTATTTGTAAGCTAATAACTTTCATTTATAAAATCAATAGGTACTTACTTTACTATGTATAGTAAATATTAAAGAAAGGCTTACGTGAAACTTTTAATATCTTTAGCGTCTAATGTCAATTAAGAAACACGCTCAAAGAAAAGTTTAGTATAAGGGTGGTTTCTGTACTTCTTATACAACGGTTTTATAACCGCAACTTTAATCATCAAGAGAAAATACGATAACAGTGGAAATGGAATAAAACTTTATCATTGCAGGTGTACCGAAGAATTAAACATAATAAATCGTCTAACAATGTAAACTCGAAAGTCGTCACGAACGAATTAATTTCAATTAAATAAAACAATAATTCCTAAAGCTAACTGTTGATTATGTTGCTTCATTAAAATACTATGAAAATGCTTAAAGGCGTACTCCTTTTTAATTTTTCGATGTGGAGAAGTAGCAGGCGTGATAAGGCATAAATTTTCGAAAATGGAAAACCATCGGAGCAGTTGTTAATAAATCTCTCACTTTTAAGTTATAATATTTACTAAGGATAATTGAATTAAAATTGCTCTATGTAATTTTGAACATGATCGATAAAAAGAAAAATGTGCAAAATATGTACCTATATTTTCTCAAGTTTTATTTTTAGTTTCTTTTTTTGTTACGTCTTCTTGAAAATATTAATATAATATTATTTCATTAAATTGCACTTGTAACAAAGGTTAGAATATAATTCTAATTAAGCTTATATTAGCGTTAGTTAATAAACAATTAAAGCGTTTATATAAAACGCTGGCTATATAGAGACTATATTCTATTACCATCAGGAAAGAAAAAGGTAAAAAGTAATAATACATACATATATATATATATATATATATATATATATATATATATAACCGATCTTAATTAAAATTTCATCAAGCGAAAACTCAAATATTCACCGATCTTTTACCAGCATTAACTCTAACGTTAGTTACAATACAAAACGGAATATTAATATTGAGAAATCTCGATTACAAATAAATCTTGTAAAATATTCTTATATTAAATATAGAAGCAGTAAATACTTTAGCCCTATTTTGACTTACAAGCTCTCTTTCGCGTAACACATTTTCTAAAGTTTTCATTATGGAAAGTTCGTTATTACATTAATATAATGATTATTATAAACTTTTGCAAACTTAAAATACATAATTATAGTAGACATATTGTATGTGCGTGTTTAATTGTTCAAAATATTAAACTTTAGGGACTCCGGTATTTTCTATAAAACAAGTAAGTAGGTACCTATCTAAACGAGAATCATTTGAATTTATATTAAAAAAAACTAACAATAAGTTAAAATTAATCTAAAATATTATTGTGTATTTGTTTTGCTAACTGTTTCAAAAAATTATTTGAAAATATCCATTTACGAACGAAGGCCATGTTTTATTTTGCGATGCAACATACCTATACCTACAAGAAGTGGAAAATTTACGATGATCCGAGTGTCCAATATTGGTATAATCAATCTATTACCGCATTCCCACATATTGCTTTTTTCACTTTCTAATAGCCACTAAATTATATACAACCTACCACAATACAAATTGCAACATTCCTAATAATAATAATAATGAAAAAGTGTTCAAATGAAAATGTAATTAACTCAAGTAACTCATTAGGGATGTAAAAATGCGTTTTATAAAAATATAATCTTTTTATTTTAATAGAAGTTTAGAAATATCTCCAAAATATTCACTTTCAAGTAGACATTCCACTAAAACCTCAATACGCTTAACTTACTTAAAATAATTCGCATCGTAATCCAGATCTAAAATCATATTATAGGTATAATTCCATGAAGTGCAGCCCTCCTTGTTCAGCTGATATTAATTGTAGTTAAAACCCGGTTTGCTATCAGTTTATGTTCTAAAACGTTGTAATAAGTACAATATAAAAAATATAAGTACCTAAGTATATAAAAATATCACATAAAGAAAAACATTTTTAGTATAAATATTCTCGTAGGTATATTGTAGGTACAATTTTAATAAATAAATGGGAGTAAAATACACTTAGGGCCGGTTTTTTCATCTCCCAATAAATTTACCTGACAAATTTTTACCATGGAAACAATTGTTTGAACAAACGTTTCTATGGTAAATATGTGTCAATTAAATAAAATGGAAGATGAAAAGATCTGCACTTAAACGTGTATTTTTAATGTATATTTTAAGCTACAGAATATTATCAAATACTCCAATAATACGATTTTAATATATACAATACCTAATATCTATATGTGGTAGGTATATTGTACCTATGCGGTAACGAAAAGTCCTAGTAGCAAAATATCTGGTAGCGAAGTGCCCGGTCACCATATTTAATAAAATTGTATTATTTACACTATAAGTAGCAGGTAGATACTTATATAATAAATTTTATCGTGCAGATAAATATCTAGATACTATTGGTTAGTTTTATATTTTTATTTTTTCAAATTGTAGCAATTTAAAGTTTTATTCTGTAATATTAGAATTTGAACATTCTCTATACTGTAATAATAGTTATATATTATATCCTTTACAACGGCAAATGAGTTTTTATTCACTGTTTTCTTTTACCTCCTGTTTCTTTAGGTATTCAAACACAATATTGAAATGTCTTCAAAGAAATTCAATTGTAAAATTGTAAATTGTAAATTTTTTAAAATTCGCGTGTCGTAAGTCGTCACAAAACAAAATTCAAGAATAAATTGTTCGTTTTTAAAATTATTTACATAGTTAAATATATTTTGAATGCACTAAAAAACATCATCTACCCATCTAACCTTTACAATCCCAAAAGATTGTAAAAATTTATAATGATCTACTGCTGTAAGGCTACAGCTTTTCCAATTACGGTTTTATTACCTTTATACACTACGTGTATGTTTTATGAAATGAAATTATATTAATATAATAATATACATAGATACAAAAAATGTACATATACTCCAACTTTTATATTTTTTTATCAATATATTTAACTTTTAAGACAATATTATTTTATTCATTAATTACTAATTAAAACGTCGATTTATGCAGATGTAAAATATAATTTAGCTTTTCTTGTACGTATGTAACGTGAAAGTTCCTATCTAATATTTATATATTACTATAACGTACAAATTAAAAGGTAAATACATAGTGTATTACAAATGATTCTTTTTACTATCTAAATCCGTCATTATGAATGACATAATATTTAAAGGTAAAATGCTTTAGAATCGTAAAAAGTGTTAATATAAACGTATAATTAGAAATCAAAATAACTAATATTAATCTATAAAGTAGGTACAGTTTAAAAAATCACCTATTTTGATTTACCTAGTATACATATAAAAAGAGTGAATTTTTTGAATACTTAAAAAAAAGTTGGAAATAAAATTTAGAAAATAACAAGAGTGATGTAAGAAGTTGCTACCATAAGTTAGATTATTACTCTACAACTTTATTTTATGATACGTAATACTTTTACATATAGATACAATATACCTACATAATATGTAAAACGTAAGAAAATCAAGAAGCAAGTTAAGTGACGATAATAAAGAGATAAGTAAATACTTATTTTAGAAAATGGTTTTTATTAAAATTATACATAAGGTCGTAACTACACTTTTTATGTTTTTTTGTTGTTGTTTGGACTATTGTATACATACGTGGGAAATATATATATCTATCATAATCAGCAGAAATGTATGTGCTTAATATTAGCCATTAATTTTAATCATAAAAAAACGCCGCTGGCGGACTCATAAGTTTGTGGTTTTTACAATTTTACAAATGCAGCATTTATTCAAAATTATCATTTTGTCAGATACGACCTTTTTCTTAATAGGGCAGTACATAATCTATAGAATAATTTAACTTTAAGAACGTAGTACGATTAGGCTTATTCAATTCCGTTAGCATAACTTGTCATAGGTACATTTTATCGATACAACAGTAGGCCAACCGTAAAAGCTGCAATCAGAGCGTTTATTACGAAGTGCTATTTTTAAAATATGGTAATCGTATTTTCAGTTAGTTGCTTTTTAATAATTTCGCGTGCTCTTTAATATGACACTATTTGTTTTTTTTATAACTACTTAATTCCATGCTACTTAATTGGTTTTAATTCCGCGAGAGAAGAAAAAGTTAGAAATCTTTACGACCCCCACTAGATTTGTAAGAAATAAGAATCGCTTAAAAAATTTCAAATTATACTATTATGATCGACACTCCCAACCTTAAACTGGACGAGCTCTAGAACGAAATTTAAAAAATTTGTTAAAATTTTTATCTACATAATGATAATATAAATATAGGAAATATTAAATCCTTGTACTTTTTATTCATTTATTTAGTTCTTTTATTTATTATAAAACATACCTTCCTAAATTTTTCCTCGTCGATATAATACAATCAAAATTTGGAATCCCCAATGAATTATTTGTTAAAAATGTTATATTTAAAAAGTATTTAACTGTAAATATCGATAAATAGCTATCCCATAGTAATAGTAGGTGATAATAAATAGTACCTATAGCTTATCCAAACCTATATGATATTTTACACAGTGCTGTCACCTCGTACCTCGTATTTTAGCAGTTCTAATAAATTGTAGTCTTTTTTTATATCATCTAATATGTGCGCAAGTAAATCATCTATAGAATATGTCACTTTCCAAACTTTAAACCGAATTACAAATAAACAATTTAGTAACTTTTTGTTGATGACGTGAACATCATACAGGTTTGGATAAGCTATATGTATTCGCATTTTAACGTTCAAATAGAGTTAATTTTATTAAACTAATCAACGATTACTTACGATTTTCTTATTTTTCCTTATATAAATTTAATATAGATACCTAACGTTTAATTCCACCTTCATACTAGCTATTACATAGGTATAGTAGAAGCAATGAAACACTCACACGTCTGACATTTAATAAGTTTTCAAGCTGGATTACGCACCATTTTCAGAAACAATGAGATTTCGCTTATTTTTTTAAAGTAAGCATTAGGGAATATAAGATGCCTACCAAGAAACCTAAATTATACAAAAAATAGACCACATCAACGTAATGTCGCCCTCATTTCTTTAAATAAACCTTTTAAAATCTCATTTTCAGGTAATATTAAATAAAAATGTATAGGTACCTATATTTAAGTTAAAAATTTTCCCGTTTAAATTTTTTTAACAGCATTACAAATAACTATTGCCCACTAGAAAATATATACAGTGAAAGTTCTCAATACCGGACAGTCGCGGGATCAAAAAAAAATCCAATATTAAGAAGTGTCTGCTAAGAGAAGTTTCACTGTACTTCTAATATTAGGATGCAAAATGAGAAATAGTTAAACATAAGTAAGTATTCCTACCTAATACGAATTTGTTATGAGATAATTATTATGTTATTATTTATAATTATTAGGTAGGTAGGTACACAATTACCTAACTTTGTTTAATGATAATTAGGTATCATCAAAGTTACTTACTTAGCTATTCCATGTATTATACATTCATAATTTCTGTTTTCTTTATTGTATGTAAAATAATAATGTTAGTTACCTATATAATATCTCGACATACAGTACCTAATATGGTTTCCTAATTTTTATATTTTTTGCTGCTAAAAAATGTATCTAAATATTTCCAATTTATGAATTAACCTTTATGTTAGTTTAGGTTTACTTTTTGTAAATTTACACCCAATTAGTGAGTTCATTATTTTTTAACCAAACTCCTTATAATTTGAGATGGTGAGAATATAAGATAACGGTTGATTGATTGCTAAGTGTCTTATATTATCTATACCTATATATATATATATTTTTAATTTAAAGTAACAAAAGTTTATAATATTCCTTTTACAAATTTAGAATCCTTGAGAATAAACGTAAAATTCTGAGTTTAGTTTATTTTATTTCCTATAACATCTACTTAATTAAAATTATTGATTTTAATAGTTTAATAATAATTTTAATAGGTTTCTTAAATTTCATTAATAACTTACATCGGAATATTTCATTTAGCTACATTAGAGAAAGAAATAAGAAATTCTATTAATTTTCTAGATTTTGGTAACTGTACATAGTTCAAAGCAAACACATAAACTTAAACTTTCAATATTTAGAAAATCAACATTACAATTCCCTTTAACTTATCCATTTTCACAGAAATTAACGGCATATCACGTTCAATAATTCACAGCGCATTTACCTACGATATATTACCATTAGCACCTCAAAATTTCGAAAAAGAAATTTTAATAATAAAACAAATTGTATAAATACTAATGGATATAGTATAAAATTAATCAATAAATTAATTAAATGGAAAGAAATTAAGTATGATCTAAATCAATTTTTCCTCACAAACAAGAATTTGAAATCTTTAACTTGTTTTGAAAATATTTCAATAATTATAACTTCCAAATTATATACGAACATAGCTTTTAAACCATATTCCAAACAACAAAACGTTTATTATACAACGGTAAAGAAAAATTAAATTTATAATTATAATTTATAAATTACAATGAAGTCAATATAATGTTGTATGATACGTTGGCCAAACTTTAAGAAACTACGAAATTTGTTACAAAGAACATTTGACTGTATCTAGAAAAATCGAATTTTGCTAAACATATTTTAGAATCATAGCATAAAATTACTGTTAACAACAAAACTTTTAACAAGAACCTGATTTAAATTTGATTCCCAATATATATAAAATAATATTTGTAAATGTTATCTCAATCATATATAGCTTTAATATTCTGAATACCGCGAGAGATGACACCTCCGCAATATGCGCCAATCTTCTGTCTGGTATAATGTAACGTGGATGTTGCCTAAGAGGAATACTAAATCGAACCGATAACATATATCCTTCATTGACAACTAATTCGGGATTAGAGCGAACTATATATGACTTACAGATTTTGCGTACGTACATACAGAATACAATGAGTGGTCCGATTATTTCCGACGATATCTGACATTCCAAACATAAGTACATATCGACGCTGTTTTGGCAGAACGACTTAACCCATAAAAAGTACATTTTATAGGAGCGCACATTTTGTGTTGTAGCGTAGCTATAAGCAGATACTTTTTACGGAAATGCAAATCAATTTTTCTGGTGAAAAAAATCGAAATATTGTTACCAAATTTAAACAGACTATGTCTTTGCCTTAGATGCATAAGATAGTCGAAATAACTCATTTTCGCAAGAAGTGGCGGTTAAGACGTTCTTCCAAAATTGCTTCGATATGTAGTCGAGATAAAAATTTGTACAAAGAAAACGCGAGTCATTAAAAATTAAATAAATTCCGATACCTAATTTAGTTCTGCATAATTTTTTTAATTTATATTATAACTATTACCGATACCTATTTTATTTTTGTTGATTTTATATTTTGCACCTACACTAATTGTCACTAAATTTCTTCCTATAGATTTCATTATTTTATCTGTGTGTAACATCATCCCTTAGCTTGTTTGTATAAAAACTTTTGTTTATTTGACATTTTAATTAGAGCACTTGTATACCTACAAACAGAAAGAGATACAGATCTCCACATAAACAATACATTTAAATACAATGAAAGTTGTCCAATTTATGTGTGTAATTATGTACTTATGTACACGCTTGTATTATAATGTGTTAAACCCAAATAATACTTTTATTACTATCTTTCACAAATAATAATAATATTTCTTTGTACTCAATGATATATACCTAGCATGATTTTATTTATTACGTGCGTTATTACGTTTTATTTATTCCCCCCTTATAAGTGATTAATTTCAATATAGCTTTACTTACACATCATCGAAACCGATCCGAGATTCAGAACCAATTTATGTTATAAGAGTTATCCAGTAGCTGTTATAAGAGTTATCGTATTATCTACAAAGTTCTTAATAACTTTTTCAAAAACATCTTATGTAAGAGACAACAATAACAAGAAGAACGATAAGATTTGAAAAACACATTTCAAAATATTTCTTTCCAGTGAAAAATATACCCAGTACGTCTGTCGATACTCCATTACACCGCTCTCGTCTAGAATCTGTAGATTTAATCCATTGTTCTGTTTGTAACATTTTTCTATTATTTTACTAGGGATTATTAAATGTAATATTTTTGATATAATTTTGATGTCTTACGATAATTTCGTCGCTGTGGGATGATTTCTTCTTTTTTGTGCTGATAACTTTGATACCAAACAACATAGAAAAAAAATTATTCTAAAATACAAAAAAGAGCGAAATGTTGATATCCATTTAATATGCATCGAAGTTTGTGAGCTTACCGAAAGGTAGGGGATCGTCTTAAAATGCAAAAAGCTTTTTCAACCTTTCCGATACCTAACACATCGTTAGAACTCTACCTTCTATGTAGGTAACAACAATGATTTTATGGCTTACAGTAATCCTTTTGTACTTACAAACAGTTTAGTTAAAACTCGATTTATAAACAAACTTTTTTTAAATTCTCAACTTCTACTATCCCGATTTTTTCCGTGGCGAGTGTACATATGTTTAGCGGTATAGTGCACCCGTATATAACACCATCTAATTGTTTAACATCAATTTCTTAAATTGACTATTAGTAATAAAATTGGATTTATAAAATAAATAGAGATAAAGATCTACATTAAGCATTCTCCAGACCATCCGATTTAGTTGATGGTACGTGATTGCAACTTGTCATTCAAATTTTATTCCGATGCACGTCGTTACTACTAAGTTGTAAATAATGCTGTTTCACACACTAGGTCACCGTGTAATTTTACAGTATGAATAAATGGTAATCTATATTTGCCATATTCTATGTGCGCAACTAAATTATCGATAAAATGTCATTTTTGTGTAATTTTATTGATGAAGTACATCGAAATAATTTTTGCATTTTTAAATGGTCTATAACTCATTGTATAATTAAAACCTTTAATAAGGAATCTGCTGACAAAACTTACAGCGTAGGCAAGGTCCGACGAAACCGGAACATGCGGATAACGTTTTAGACTTAATTTACATAAATGTTATAAACATTATCATCGAAAATACCATTTACTTATACATAGGTAGCTATGTAAATGTCTCATTAAAAAATTGAGAATTTCATTGAGAATTATTATTTCATAATAATAAAAGCAATATTTTTTTAAAAATTAAATATTCAAATGGGCATAAAGTTTTATACAAGGTAATTTATATATAATGCGAAAAACTTTAAAAGGTAATTGCTTATCGAAAATTAAAAACAGGAGGCTTTTATACATCTAAAGTGTTTTCCTGAAACGTCTCCTTTAGTAGTTACCCAAAAGGGAAAGCTCTTGTATTAATTTATGGCAAATGTTAAATATTTAGTTGAATAAAGGAATAATAGTTGTCGACAAGTTCTGACAACAGACAACGCTATTTAACCAATCAGTGAATATTGATATGTTGCAAGTTTCACTGTAATGTACGATCACTTATTTTAATTTTACTCAAAAACTGTAGGTTTTGCGGGAAAAACGAAAGAGTTAAAAACGGTTCTAAATAAATCAAGCTTGCAAAGAGAATTTTCTAAATTGCAAAATTTTAACTTTCCAAAAGGACCTTTAAAAAAACTAACAGGAGTTGCAATTTTCACCTTCTTGTGAAAATATTATCTACAATTATGTAGGAAACCATTTGATAAGTAAAAATCAACTAGTACTAGGTAAATATCGTTCTACATTTCTCCAGGTTTGAGATATAAAATAAAAACTTAATTTTGCCCTTCCTCTTTTTGGTGGTGTAATTCTCGAAGGAGACGTTTGAGGAAAAAAATTACATGAAAGCCCCCTTAATTTTCGATAAGGAATCGCCCCTTGAAGTTTTTTTGAATATTTATCCTAATCCTAAAACCTATAAAATCTAAATATAAAATAGCAGGTTAAACAACTTCTTAATTTAAATTAGATCGAAAATAACAAAAAATCCTTACGAAAATTTCACTTTGATCTTCAAGTCAGAATATTGTAGATTTTCTAATTAATTTAAAATTTATTCGACGAAAAAAAGGTAAAACATAAATTAAAAGAATATATTAAACAAGATCAATTGATAATGCCTAATCTCTGATAATTAAGAAGTACTTAATACAATTTTTAACTATCTAATGCAACTTTATACAAATTAGTACTAAGGTATTTATCACAACCTGGAAATTATATTAGGTATGTCTAGTTCATGCAAGCCCTGAATTCTTAAACTTTCCTTAATACGAGTTCACGTAAGTTACCGCAAATATTTGAATTGCCAGCGCTGCGGTTGCTAATTTCAAATCTAATTATCCCACACGATTGAATTTTAACCTTCCTGCGCATGGTACTGCAAGATACGCAGTGAATCATAAGTTTTACTTCTTGACAATTTATTTCATAAGTTCTTATTAAAAAACTGGAATTTAAACAAGTAGAAAAACTTATTTGGTCTATTTTAACACGAAATATAAATATTTTGTAATAGGTACTTGTTTCACGATCGATGAGTACGAGTATTTAGGTGTCCCAATGAGTGAATATGTAATAAATAAAACGCTTTAAAACGTCGATGAACATTTACAGTTAACAAAGTGATTAGTTAAATAGTTAATTCGAAAATAGAAAGATATTTTTCTACTCCCGTGTGAGGGAAACACACATTTCCCATATCAATATTTATGCGTGAAGTATAATTTCACGTACAGTCAACAAGTAAGTAGGTTACTGTGCTTGATTTGTTTTGGAGTGTCACGACAGCTGTCGTAAATAATAGTTGCGCAATCATGGCAATTTTGGGGGTCGTAGAAAAAATATAGTGTGCAACGCATGCGTGAAATTTGCACTCGTTCGATTTGTAACACTCGCCTGCGACTTGTTTGCAAACTTATCACTTTCGTGTATAAACTTCGACTTCGCGCACTAGATGCATAATATACTATTCTAAAACTTTTTAAATTATAAAATAGTTTAATTGAAAATATAAAAATAGCAGGAAAAATATAGGTATAATATACTCATTTATAATCATTGGCATCGCCATTATTTGTATCTATATAAATTTTTCAGAAATGCTTTCAGATATTTAATGACAATTCGAGGGTGCTCTTCATTTGTAAATTTAAATGCTATTGGAAATAATTAAAAGTAAACCTTTTTTCAAACGCATCGTTTTTCATTAATGATGGCACCGCTTTTAAGAACACAAAGGGATATGTCGGGTAGATACGATTAATATTTAAAAAGCCGGAATGTTTGTCCGTTTATTAATATTTGGAAAGCTTTCTCTCTTATATTCGATTTAAAAATGATTTTCGCTACACAGTCGCTATACTATTACTACATATTATAATTGTTTGATATCTCTTTATTTATTATTTTGTTCCTCGTACAACCATGGTAAGTGTAAAAAATACGAATCGTAAATTTTTTCATAATATCCTTCTCATCTTCCTAAAAGTATTATCTAGATATACAAGGTGTCCAGAAACTCTCCTGCCAAATGAAAACGTCGAATTCTAGAGATGATTTTATGTCGATTTGAATTAAATCACCCCTATTATGCAAGAACGCTTTCGCCTTGTCATTAATTTTTTTTTCAATAACTTAATGTGTGTGCAAGGAAGCACGAAAAGTTCGAATTGATTTTTCTCGAAAACGGTACTTCATAACGATAATAAACAAAAGCACCTTAATGTTAGAAAAGAACATTACAGTTTTCAAATTTGATAAAAAATTATGATTTAATATAAGTCCGTTAGTCCCCCAAAATGAGACGCTTATGATCGCAATAAAAATTCATATTTACACTAATTGATTGAACATTTAAAAATTAATTATTGTGTAAAGTTTGATTTTTTTATTAACGACGTTTTGAAGATATTTCAAAAAAACTGACGACAAGGCGTCACCTTTAAAGGGTCATTGTAACTCCCTTAGGGGGAGTTTTTGTATAGGGGTAATTTAACTCAAATCGACATAAACAGCGGAAAGTAAGCGCTACGTTATTTGGTTATAGTAAGTCGACTACGACTGAAGGACCTTAAGCTAATGTGATACGTCAACTATAAAAATAAAATAAAAAAACGCAAATAAACAGCGGTTTACGCTGAATACGCACAATAATACCTAACACAAGTAATAAATGAATTATCAAATGGATTGAATACAACACTTATTTCTCTCATTTTACGATATTTTTTTAAACTAATCGGTAGCCCACATTATACACAAATTTCCACAATGTTATCATATTTAATTATTCCTGGTTGTTTCAATACCTTTGTGTTGACAAATTGACGAATAATGATGTGATTATTTTAGAACGAAGAAATTATAGGAATTATCTCAGATAAATAATGAAATAAAGTGTATCAAAGCCTGTTTTAAGACAGAGGAATTTATCTACTATATGTATTTGAATTAAAATTGCTTTCCTGCAGCTATGCTCGTTTAAATGAAGGCGAGAAGGCCAGAAATAATGACTATGAATAAAATCAGTGACATTGACCAAAAAAAGTGGTATAAACATGTTTATTTTATAGCGCAATTTTCGTGAAAGCTTTGTGCTAGATGTTTCATATAAAATATTTCTTTTTTTAAGCAAGTTTTTTGTTATGTAACTAATTCTGAAGAAAAATATGTAAAGTAACAACAATAAGAATGACCGAATTTTTAATTTATTGTTTTTTAATTTTAAACTTTAATAAATGATTAAGTTATTTTGTTTTGATTTGTTATTTGTATGAAGAATCTTCGGCCTCGTTGCTCGATTCGTGCGACTTAAAAATAATTATAGAATAGGTAAAAATTATTATTTAATGACGTTATTGAATCTATCTTTATTAGTTTGAACTGTTTTGATGTATAAAATTAAGTAAACTGTACATTTAAAATTTTTTAACGTTGACATTAAATTTTTTAACTCGATTCCCGTTTACTACGAGCTCGGTTGACGGATATAACGAGCAAAAAGTTTAATAATATTGCTTTATTCCAACTTTCTGCAAGTGGTTTACGATTATAACGATTTCTTGCCCACATAACTATAAAAAACTTGCAAATTTTTATATCAGGAGTTCTTCGTATAAATCTCCGTAACATAAACAAATCCAACTACATACATAAACAAACAAGCCGCTAAAACACTCTACAACGACGTCTTTTTTGAAAACTTAATTTAAAAAATGCACCTATTTTCCATAATACGTAAATAAAGTTTTTTCAGCTGCAACTTTTCATTCCCCGTTATAACGAGCAAAAGTGGCGGTCCCGTCAATCTCGTTATAAACGAATTTGACTGTTCATACTTTTTTATATCAAATAATTTTTTAATTTATATACCTATACTGGGTAACTAATTCAATGTTCTTATTTGTTCTACCGTAACTAATTTTTTCTACAAAAGAAGGCTAAAGTGAGCAAAAAGCAATAAAAAATCTTTGATAAAAAAATACTGTACCAAGCTCGACGGTTTATTAAAAAAATATGAATTTAGTATATTTAGATAACCTTACAATGTAAATTTTTGATTCACGTTCAGTTACAGTAACACATAATTATATGTAATTTTTGTATGTGTATTTAACTTACCTACACTAGTTAAAATTATTTTGAATTAATTAAAACTTTAAAGCTATAAAACTTTAACCTGCCTACGTTGTTTTTAGCACTTCTGTTAATTTAAGTATCTACATAAAATTTATAACAAAACTCCCTTGTACAGTCAACCCGTAACATTCGCTGAGCATACAGGTCCCTGCATTTCGCGCGAATGTAGAAAAATCCACGAATAATTTTAACCATAATATACAGTCAAACTTCTACATAACGAACTTCTGTATAATGGATTTCTCCATATAATGAACTTTTGTGCTAAACACTGTAGATAGCTAAGCTGTCCTGCGATAAACGTTATTACTTAGCATTCCTAAAAATGACACCGTCGCTTAAAATAATTATAGGAAAATAATTGAAGTGTGTTTATTTAAACAAGAACAATATTTTAGTTTTCAAAACAACAGGGTAAATTAAATAAAAAAAGTTTAGAATAAGTCAAGACTGGGGAATCTCGTGACGTAATTAGTTCAGCCGATAGTACATAATTTCAATTATTTACTTCGTCATTTTTACGAATGCTTAGTTGTCTAGGGTTAAACGAAAATACATATACATTTTTGTATCTCAATAACAAAATAAAATTTCTACATAAAGAATTTTTTAAGCTAAACTAAAATCAAATTTTCTAGGCAAATGTATGTGTTACTCATATAAAGGGCGAATTCTTAACAGTAGTATAAGATTAAATTTGTCCAAATTTACCAAATAAAATTTAAAGATAAAATTTATGATGGTTGTGAACGTATACATTTTAAACAGTGCTTAAACAGTTTGAACAGCTGCTTGCTTAGTTCTCACATACCTACATACCTATGTATAACGTCTTCTTTCTTAATAATTGAATTTTTAATGGTGTTATTGATGTGATTGCATTTATTTATCTGTACATAAAATCTACAAATACTGTTTTGAGAATAACCACTTTGCTAAAACTAATGTTTTACTGAAGAACTCCGAACAATTTTTAGTGAGCTGAAAATTATTGGTCCATATAGTATCACATGGCAATATCGATATTATCGAATTCTGTGAACTCTAGAACCTATATCAAAAGTCAGAATGCGGTCCTCATATTTTGCATAGGAATCTCTTTGGGGGCCTGCTCTCTATTACTAATTTAATTATTAACTTATATGATACTTTTATTTACTTACACGCGTTTGCTTACTAAATTTACATGAAAATTTGTCAAGAGAAGATATGAAAAGTTAAATGCTTAGTTACAAATATCTAATTAATACATACACCTGTATTGATTTTTTTTTGTTTAATTGTAAGTAAATATTTGTAAATTTATGATGGAAATGAAAAGAAATTTAAATTAGAGTACCAAAATTGAATTAGAATAACTGTCTCAATAAACACTGATTGTGAATAATGTAGAGTAGATAAATAGCTCGACAAAATGGATATTTAGGTTTTTGTATAAAAGAAACCCGACAACAATGAAAAGTTTCGTGTAGTTTTACGAAAAGCTCTTGGAAAACTCGTATTTTATAAATCACTTTTGTGAAATTATTCGATCTAATATTTACAAGTTACGGAATGTTTAGCAGGACAAAATATCATTATTATGCTAAAATTCTTATTTTGAAAAAGATGTTTACAGTTTAGTCGATTGCAGTTTTTTATATTTAAATCAAGTTTGACATATTAGTAATAAGTAAGTACTTATAAATATATTTTAAGCACATTTTTAAATGTAAAATAGAGAAACATTTTCTAATCTAATTAAACTTTTTATATCTTACAGTTTTTGAACGAGTTTTGCGAGAACTTAAAACATAGTTGAAGGATAGATAACCAGCAGATAGATAAATGATTGTTTATTTTTATAATTTAAAATTAAGTTAATTCCATAAAATTTTTATAAATACACAATCTTTTGCAGTAAGTATAATATGGGGCAATTGTGGTACACGAAAGATCTTTCGATTTCAAAGAATAAGTACAGGAATTATTTTCTACCGATTAAGAACGGCGTCGGCGCGCGGCGTCGCGACGCGTCGTATAAATTTGTTCCCGCTGAATTGAAATAATATATTTTATAGACGATTGAGACCACTCTTACACGACGCGGGGGATCGTGAACCAGCGCAATTTATGCATCTGGGCTTATATAAATTCACATCAACTATAAGATCAATATTTCATTCCAACACGAATTTAGTGTGAAAGTTCGAAATAGCATGATGAGAAATCATATATCTACGATTAAATTCTCAGATGGCTCGTTTTAATTAGGTACACGATTCTCTATCTCATCAAGTTCGATGCGTAAAAAATTGATTAAATACGGAGTAGTTACTTATTTATAACCAGTGTTATATTGGTAGATAGTGAAGAATATGTCCAATTACCATTATACTGCCTCTATCTTATGCCATTAGATTTCCATATTAAAGATACGTAAAATCTGAAGTAGGTACATGTATAATTTGTCTAGGCAATGGATGGATGATTTTCAGCATCAAATTTTTAATCAAAACAGATTACTCATTAAGGTTATTAACGGACAAGAGGATTAAGCTTATTGTTAGCGAATTCTTTTAACTAATATCTCATTTTGTTATTTCTGAAAAGCATCATTATTGTCCGTTTTAGTTTAGTATCACCTTTGGTAGAAGTTTTGTTAAAGTGATTGACAAGTGAGAACTGAGAAGTGCACAATGGGAAAAATCATTATCAATGGTCATTATCTATCTGTTGCTCTCTGTTTATATGCGACACATACAATGGTGATTTTACCACCGATGGTACTGTTTTATTTGTAAGAAGGGCGTATGACGTATGGACGTATTAAATAGAAAAACTTAATTTTTAAAGTGCATATTTTACACATTTTTCGTGCATAAGTGCACATATATTTTTACATTTTAAAGTGCATAATTATCCTTTAATTCCGTTAATCTTTTTTCGTTAATTACTTTAAACCCAGTAACTTTTTACTTTAAAAGATACACTTTTATGGTTTCAAAATTAATGTAATTCATAATGGATCGGGAAAAATTAATAATTTCGATCAAAATGTTATTTACGGCAATTTCCGTAAAGGTTTTCTAAATATTTTTATTACCTACTAAAAATATCTGTTTAAATTGATCAGTTTTTTTTGTTGACAATAAATTGATTATATGTAAGTATATTTCAAAGCATCGCACAATAGGTATATGATAGATAACTGCAAATGACAGAAGGAACACGAAAGCTAAGTAATTATACATTTGAAATAGAGGGAAGATAATTATAAGGAGGTAGAGATCTAATAATCTAAACAAATGTGAATTAGAGAAACCATTATTTTCACGTCCCAATTTCTACTCAAGTAATGCATATGAGCGAATAATAATGTGCAGAGGATCAAAAGATAATTTTATCACATTAATTCGAAATTCCTTAAAGTTATACAAGATCACGTACAGCGCTCCAGAATTATAATATACACAATTGTGTTTAATAACAATCTAATCTACTTGTGTTATTGAAAAAAATATATACATATAGATAGTAATCATCAAATTCGTCTCTATTTGTTGTGTTTACAACTGATACTCAATGAATTTTATTGGTATTTAGGTAGGTAGTATAGTTTGTTTCGTGAAGGGCCGGTTTTATAATCAACACTAAAGTTACTTACTTTAAATTTAAAGGGACTTTAGATGACGGCAACGTGTTGTCACAATAATAACATACTTTAAATATTAAAGTCACTCTAGTTTTGTTATAAAATCAAAGCTAGATATAATATGTAAATATTTAGATTCGTTGCTTGCGGCACAGTATGATGAAAGCAATATCCATATTAAAGTTAGCACGTGCTAGGTTTTTGGACAGTGTAAGTTCAATGTTTCAAATGATTTACAAGTAAAACTTAATTTAATACCTATCATTTATAAAATACCTATATTATTAAATGAAATAAACGTAAATATAAAAAAATTATCGGTTATCTTAACGAGTTTTGTCAATAATATATCTAGGTATGTTACGTACCAAGCTAGAAATTGTACATTTCGCACGCTGCACGGAGATTTTTGTACCAAGCGTGAAGTGCACAAGTTGTTTTGTATGAAGTTCAAATTATTGTACTTGGTATAACGAATTTTGTACTCTGCACAGTTTTATTGTACCAAGTTGTAAATTGCAAACGTACATTCAACTTGGTACGGCAGTTTTTGTACAAAGCTCGAAGTAAATATTGTCAGGCTTTACCTACAGAGTTGTAAAGTGTAATTCATAGCTGTGCCAAACTTATCGTCATTCTTATTTCAGTCATTGTAATTTGACATTTATTTTTGATCCATTTTAGGAATGTAAATCCGTTTTACGTCTTTGAAATTTGAATTATGCCATGTTTAGTAAATATAATTTAGTTTTTGTATAAAAACGAACACGAAAAATCTTTCTTCGCTCTTTTTCGTTGAAAAACAATAACGTGTGTCATATTTTCACTGTTCTTTGATGGAATTCAGTTGAACTTTAATTTTAAACTTTTACTATAGTAAATGTGAAACACGCTTTATAAACAAGCTAGGATAATATTTTGTAATAATCAAAGGAATAGCATATTTTAACAAAATAGAAATGTTTACCTTATTCTAAACACAACAAACGAATTCTCGCCCCTTGTGGCCCTTCTACGCTTCCGTAACAAACACCTACGACGTTACGGATTTAATAAACTGAGGGTAGATATAAATATTTATTGTAATTTGGCGGAATAGAGACTTCAGGATAGCCAACCAGTAAGTATAAAGTTCTATAGGCGCTTCGAAAATGTTTATTCCCAACTTTGTACAAGAACTATTGTACCAAGTTGAATATGCGTTTAAAATTAACAACTTGGTACAATAAAACTGTACAGAGTGCGAACAGTACAAGATTCGCTGTACCAAGTGCAATAATTTGAACTTCGTACAAAACGACTTGTGCACTTCGCGCTTGGTACAAAAATTGCTGTGCAGTGTGCGAAATGTACAATTTCTAGCTTGGTACGTAACATATATATGTAGGTATACCGATATCTACATTTATAACAAAGAATTTTTTCTGAAAATTGCTTTCAAAAAGTGCAAAACTTAGAAGTAACAAATTAATAAATTTCCTGCTTTATAAAAATTTGATTTTTCAAAATTTCTTTCAATGTGGCGGTAATTATGCGATAATTATCTATAATTTTCAGACTGATCTATAATAGGTATAAGATTTTCTAAAGCTTTTCCTTTTGCTATTATCGACGAATTCCTTTACATACTATAACATTTTCTTTAAAAAATATCCTTAGCGTAAATATTAAATATAGACAATTAAATTAAAATCAAAAAGAAAAAAAATCGAAAATAAAAACTATAACGAAAAAATATAAAAATATATCGGCTGCTTCGAAAAATAAAAATAAAAGAAGCATAAGTAATAAATAAATTTAATAATGTTTTAACTGTCAACGCACATTTTTAAAATAATGTAAAATATAACAATAGGCAACCAAGGAATTCTACAATAAATTACAAACAAGATCATTACGATTAAATGAATAAAGTTAGTTTCATTTTAAATGAGCTATATCGGATTAAACGTCTGTAACTAGCAAAAAAGGAAAAACATACACATTCTTATCTTATCTTACTTATTAGACATACCTACGTCAAGTTGGACAACCCACTCCTGATGGGAGTTACATTTCTAATGAGCTGTCAAACTTGAAGTACGTCTCATAAGTAAGACAAGACAAGAATGTGTATTTTGCCTTTTTTGCTCGTTATGGACGTTTAATCCGATACAGCTCATTTAAAATGAAACTAACTTTAGAAAAGGTTGTGCAATTTTCTTCGTAAATTATATACCTATAGGTAAACGAGTTTATTTTAAATTAAGTTGGTAGATATTACGGGACAAATAATTCCTAAGTGTCTTACAGTATTTCCTGTGTAAAGTGAATTACTTTCATTATCGTATGCGGTTTTCTTGTGAAATTGGTACTGTACCGCTAGATCATTATATTAAATACAGAATGAAGTGAAATGGATCTTAATAGATTACCTAATTTGAAAGATCTGCATTAATAAGTTTATTTTACTTATGTAGATTATTTATATACAAGACGGCAAACAAAATTTTAATAATTTTTTTAAATTAATTTTTAATGATTTTAAAATATACGCTCGATTATTTCTAGTAGGTACTTAATTAAAAAATAAATATTTGGGACCGTGGCGGTCGCATCACAATTAAAAGGGTTTGATGTGAGAATGGCAAGTGCCGCAACCAAAAAAAAAACATAAGTAAATATTTATAAAACAATTTATAGTTGAATAGAAAATCAACAATTTAGAACGCAATACAAAGAAATTTGAAAGAAAGCTTTCTATTTTTGACACATTATCTTTATAGACAGATATATTTGTTGCACGTTTTCGATATAATGTGCCATTACTTTTAATTTAGTTCTATAAGTCGTGGAACAAATTGTTCCTATTTTAGATTAAATTAGATTTACCTAACATTTGTATGTGCTTCGACGGTTTCAATGTTATAGATATTTTGAAGTAGTATTAAGTAAAGTAAAACCGTATAGCGGGGTATAGTATAATATATAGTATAGTATAGTTATGTATAGTTATGTATAGTATAGTTTAACTACTACAATATAGAATTTAAATTTAATTCAGAGGGCTCGCGACAATTTTGGTAGAATATGAGCTGTACATTCTCCATAGACCATAAAAATATCTGCCACGGAACTACTATTTTCTTATATTAATTATTCTTAGCCAGTTCCTTCTTTTTCAAAAATGTCGTGGTCCATGATTAGAACATGTCTACAGATTGTCCGTATTAAATGCAGCCATTGACTTTTTTGGGAATAATAATAAATAATTGAGGTGGTTTTTAAAAGAGGTAAAATATAGATATAGGTATAGGATAGATAAGGTTAAGTCAACACTTCCCCGGAATAGGAGGTTGGGGAAACCTAAAGCTCACGTGGACAGGGTCGCTAGTCCTGAAGTAGAACCATTCTCTACCGGGATCGCAAAAGAATATCTACCCGTTACCGCAATGTTCCTTTGTATGTTATTAACACTTAAGTAATAAATTATCTGGTCACGTAATAATACTATTTTTTTTAATTATCTGCAAGTATGTAAAAGGCACTTGAACGACAATAATATTATAAGTAATTTTCTCTGTATACCAGATTTTTGCCAGCCCTGAAGTTAAATTTCTGCGTAAAACGACTGAACCATAAATGTTAAGATGAATTTTAAGCAATCGTGATATATAAATAACGAAAGAGTACCTCACTAAAAATGTTAATTTTTAACAAACACACTTGTAAGTTACAAGATGTTCTCAAAAATTGCTTTCGGTAAAAATGTATTTTATTCAAATCATTTTAACAAAAATTTAAAAAATATGTAGGTGAGACCGGCATAATGAGGCCATCTCGAATTAAAATAGTCCGCGCTATTGTATTTGAGTTTTATAAGATGGGCTACACTGATTCTAGCCTAAAAGTGAAACCTAATATTTTTTTAGCTTCCTGGCGAAAAGTTATTGTGAGATATTGTAAAAAAAAACACTTTATGTTTATTTTTTGTTATGTTTTCTACGAGAAAATACGAGTAATTTTATTATTATTTCTGACGAAACTGCCTCTTTGTTTACATAAATTGATTAAATTAAATCTGATTGACATTGGTGCACTGTTTGATGGCATTTATATTGAAAATTTAGTCAGTATTACTAATTTTGCTATGTAGGTTTTTCTGGGATGGCGGGGCCAGGGTGGCCGTTGCCTAAAACCTTGCTTATTTTATTTTATTAGTGAACTGATTAGTATTTATGAGTGTATTGATCATCTTAGAAGTGTTCATTTAAGTATTTCATCAACTATCTGCTTGTTTCATTTCATGTTTTAACTTTTTTCATCACTACGATATAGAATCATTTCATTCTTTTTTAAAAATCTTTTAAGGTTTTTGTTGCATTAACAATTCTTAAAAATAAAATTGTTACTTATTATAATTTACCTGGGTACATAATATACACATTTTCTCTTGATTTTATTTGTTCAGGGGGTAACGAGGTCACCGTGGCTCCATTATCCCGGTGCCTGGGGTAATGGGGTCAATCGCAGACTTTGCGCGAGGGGCGTTTATTTTTGAGTATCGTTAACTAATGTCGAATTTAATGGCGCATACTTTTAGTGCACTTATTATAGTATTTTCGGCCCCATTCCAGCTGTCACCCCTGATTAAAATCGCGACGTAAATGGTCAATTTAAGAATCGTAAGTGGGTCAGAAAACATTTACCTACTAAAAACGTTTACTGAATGTAAACTGACATTACTTTAAAAACTAATAAATTGTAAAATATGTTTACTTATTTTTTTAAGGATAAATACATTTAAGTTTAACATCTGTATAGTCATCGGATTAGTAATATTTTTCGATAAAAGCCTACATCGTATGGAGGGAAAATCCCATAATCTTAAATGTTTTATTCATGACTTGCGCTCCAAACGAAGTAACCCAAAAGCATCAGTTCTTATCAAAATTTTGAATAATTCTCTATGTTGGTAAACAAAATTTCTTGAATTTGAAACTTTTAAGTAAATTTTGTTTGAATTGTAAAATTATGTCATAAGTATGTATTTATATACCTATTTAACGCATTAGAATAAATAACTTCAAAATGGTATCTATATAAAAAGCAGAAACTTTTTACAAACAATATGGATATGCAAGTAAATATTTATATTGCCTTTGTTTTAAAATAATCATTATTTGAACATCAAGAAACTAAAGCTAATTATTTACTAATATCTAATAACGCTTTATTAGATAGCAAACTAATTTTTCAAAGAACCCTTGCATATACGGCATATAGATAAAATATAGATTTTAAAATAAAAGTAGTATTTGTTGTAAATCGAAATAAAACCGTTTCGCTCTTATTGCATATTTATTTCATTTTACAACCATCATATAAGACACTTTATAGACATTTTATATAGGTAGATATATCTAGCAGTATGAAAAGCAAGTCAATAATTTTACGTGACTACCCTGTCAGTTGAAATTTGTCGTACTACAAAATGAACCTATGTATCGAAATTAAATTTAATACAATATAGTATTACAGTACCTATAGCAAAATGTGTTTATAAAGCTACGTAACCTAGTTTTACTAACGTTCATAAGGCATTTTTTACGATTTTATTATTAATTACAAGTACCTACATATTTATACCATGTCGACCAATTCTTGATTTTTAACACCCCTGTTTTACGAATATAAAATTAATTTCTTATCTATTCCGAAATATTTAAATAAAACTTTAAGATTCTACAAACTTTTTCGTCCGACGCTCCTCTACCGAGATATTTACTCCGAAAGTTGAAACATTAAAAAGCATTAACATTAACATTAAAAGCATTTTTTTTTTGAAATAACATTCTTATTGCCTGCCTGAATTTAATAATTTTCAGTATACATACGTAAAGGTTTTTTAATTGGTGCAATGGATTTTTTGATATCACATTAAGAGAGCGCGCAAAGAAAAGTTCAATTACCACCGCACCGTTAAAATCGGGCTGCCTCTGGCAACCGTCACATATTCGTAAACGGGAGACTTTAAGCTTTCTTTTCATGTAAAGTTCATCTCGATGGCGAAAACATGCTACTACCTATAAAGGTACATTATGCCAGCGGGCTGCATCGCAGCGCAAAACTCCGCAACCAATCGTTGTCGCTCAACAGAAATCTCGGCATTGACTCATTTAAAATGTACCCCAGCAATTGGTTGCGGAGTTTTGCGCTGCGATGCGATCCGCTGAGGCCCAGTATAATGTACGCTTACCTTAATATAACATTTCGATCAAAATCGGGTTGCCGCGGATTTGAACGCGACAGGGGTGGCATCCGAACGAGTTTTAGGTACAGTTTGAACCCCTCTACAAAATGGTAAACTCGCATTTCATTGCCACGTGGCGTATAAATGCGCAAAGAAAAATTAACCTAAACTAACTCTTTTATTCCCATCGGAGGAGGATTAAAAGAGCAATTTTTCGCGTGTCGAGTAGGTATTTTACACATGTTTTATGGGAAATACGTCTTTATTCATCACCCGATGAAATAGCAAAAGTGTCACCGGCTCTGTTGTCTCTTATTATAAAGAAATAACCATAAATTTCTTTTAAATGACTGTGACCTTATTATTCATATAATAAAGTTCTTTGAAATACAAGGTACGAGGCGACAGCACTATGTGGAACGTCATCATCTAGTAACCTTTTACTGTTGACGTGATCGTCAATCAGGTTGAATAGGCCATACATTGGTATCTAATGACTTTGCAGGCAATTGTTGATCGTACGCTTGTTTCGTTTAGTAAAAGAAACGTGCGGAAATTTTAACATTAAAAACGATAAGCTACAAAAAATGTAAAAAATAACATTATTTTATATAAGTAAGGTACCTAATTTGTTTCACATTATTATTATATTTTAAGCGTGTCATTATGTACGTTTATGTATTTCAAGCGAGTTCCTATTGGCAACTTGAGGAAAATAACGTTATAATACTAAATTATAGAAATATCTTAATATTCAATAACGTAAAAATAGTATATACGGAGTGTAACTAAAATAAGTCTAAACCTATGAACTCTTTATATGATATTTTTCATTGCAGATAATTAAATTCTTTAAACACAAAGCAGATCCGTATTTATTCCTATTATTTGACACAAATTTCAACCAAAACTGTTAAAGTTCGATAAACATATAAGACGTTTATCATCTTGTTTAATGTTCATCACATAAACTCCCCTTTCATCCCTTAAGAAGTTATTTTAATTACACCCTGTATAGTTAATACAGAAAGATTAAATAAAAAACTATATATATATATATATATATCAGTGGCATTCATAAGTTATATTCTTGTTTTTTTTTAACACTGCGTTGCACAATTAATTTTTATAATAAAAAAATCAACTATAATAAGTAGTAGATAATTTTTATTAAAAATAAGTTTTGTAATTTTTCAAGTAAGATTTTTAATAAAACCTTTACCGAACAATAATATCTATAAAGCATTTTACGTATTTTTTGGTAAGTATATATATAATATTTTGACTAATTGTTGAAATTGTTACTAAAAAGATTTATGTAATATCGCCAAAGTAGATTTTCATAAAACAATTTCGAATTCCTCTTTACAGAATAAAATATCGATTGGTCACTAAACGGAATTCTCTTTATATTACAATTAATTTACCGTATTCAGAAAGGGCTATCTCGGGCCATTTACACTGGTTACGAAAAGTGTTTAGGAACCAATTTAGTTGTAATAATTTTCCACGTTAAATTAATGGGAGTTTACAGGTAATTTAATGTGAACGTAAATAAATAGCAATATACGGGATTCCTATAAAATTTAGAAATTAAACGCATTATCAGTAAAATGTATAAACCCTTTCGACGTTTATGAATGTATATGAAAAAATTTTAAACTTTTAGAATTAAAATTTACATTTTAAAGTAAATCATAAAATTCGTCTTCGAACGCTAAGAACCGCTTAATAAATATTAATGACCTTTCAAGCGAAAAATTTTTTTGGATGTATAGATAATTGTGAAGTTTATCTTCGGTAAAATTTTAACGGATAAAGAGCTAAACTTCCATTTAAAGTACAAAAAATAAAAGTTTGAATTTTAAATTGTTGTTAAATCGATTTCCCATTTAGAGTCTCTTAAGCAAATTCACAATATTTTTGTAAATAAGAAAACTTTTTCTACAATTACCATTGTAAATTATTTAAACGGGTGCATCCAAACTACTATATTATTTTTAATATAGCTATACCTACTTTTTGATTTTTCATATAGGTACCTATTTTCATTTCGTTTTGTATGAAAATCTCTCAATACTTAATTTATTCTTCTTTATTCTATATTTATTCACTATTTATTTTACTTAAATGTGTAGGTACTATAGATATTTATTATTTCAAAATTCTATCATCTATAATAAAATCAACAATACTTAATAGAAAAGTTTAAATTAAGTAGATAACTGTCTATTGATTTGTTTTATTTACTTATTTGGTTTAATTATTATTAAAATTTGGCAATTTAAAATAGGATGCTGTATAAAACAATTTCTACCGATTTTTAGAAATTGACGTGCAAAATGTAAAACGTTTATGTCGCTTATTACGACTGACCGTGAGTTTAGTTAACTTGTTATAAATTTATACTGACAACTGTCGACCCAACTCAACATAAAATATTTAAAGCGACAAAAGTAAACTACCCGCAAAGTAACATTTTTAAAGTTTTACTTTTTACTTTTTAAAATCTAATAAATTTAAAATAATAAAAACTTGTGTTACGAAGACGCAAATTACTTAAATAATAAATTATCACAAATATTTCTAATACGAAACGTGTAAATTAAAATATATTTTAATATAACATCTTAAAATAAATTAAACTACAGGGGGGCCTATTCTCTAACCATTCGCTTACATAACGTATGTGAAACTGACGTCATAACAATCGATTTCTATAGAAATCTGTTTGTTGTGACGTCATTACGGTAATGATCAGTAATACACTAGGAATACTATAAAGTACCTACTAGTATATCTATTAAAATATTTAAATACCATATTTTATAAATATTTAAACAAGGAGAGCAGTTTACACTTTTTGGAATGTCATCGGGTCCGTATTTTCCATAAAACATGTGTGAAATACCTATTCTAAACGCGATAAATTGCTCCTTTAATCCTGTACCGATGGGAATAAAAGGGTTAATTTAGGTCAATTTTTCTTTACACATTTATGCGTCACATGGCAATGAGATGTGAATTTTAATCTTTCGGTGATGCATAAAACACGTCAAAATAAAACTTTATGTTTTTACAAACTTTTCCGTACGACATTTCCCTGCCGAGATATTCACTCCCAAAGTTGAAACATTAAAATCTTTTTTTTTAATAACATTTCTATTTTCTGTTTGAATTTAATAATTTTCGGTATACATACGTAATAAATAAAGATCTTTAAAATGGCGTAATAGGTTTCTTGATATCTCCTTAGAGAAGCCAGGGGTGCACAACTCCGAACCTTTCTAATCCCGAGGTTTAAATTTTTAACTACGTTGAAAAAGCTGAAAACCTTTAAAGTAAACCGTAAACCTGCACTACTTACACTGAAAACTTGGGTGCGCGCGGGAGAGCGTAAAGAAAAGTTTATTTATCGCTGTTAAAATCGAGCTGCCTCTGGCAACCGTCACATATTCGTAAACGGGAGACTTTAAGCTTTCATTTCATCTAAAGTTCATCTAATTGCTCGATATCGAAAAAATTTCACTACCTATAATACCTATTTCGATTAAAATCGGGTTGCCGCGTCTTCTAACACGACAATCATAGCAACCAAACGAGTTTCGGGCACAGTTTGAACCCTCTATAAAATGGCTAAATTCGCATCCATTTGCCTTGTGACGTATAAATGCACAAAGAAAAATTAACTTAAATCAACCCTTTTATTCCCATCGGTACAGAATTAAAATAAAATTATACGAAACAAAAACCCTAATTTTTAACATATTACAGTGAAATTTATTAACATTGAACATTCACGGAACCAAAAAGATTGACCGTTATTAAAAAATATCCGCGCGATAATGGGAAATACACTTTATAAAAAAATGTCGAAGATTTTAAAAGTATCCAATATTTGGAAGTGACCATTAAGAAAAATTTTATTGTAACTGAAGGTGTTTACCTTTAATGAGGATTGCGTGTTATAGGTAGTGGTGGTAAAGCTTCTTGTCGAAGTAACGGATATCAATCGGTTACTATAGTCGTTTGCTACTTCATCAATTGTATTTAACAAAGAAAAAAGAAAAAATATCGTCAGGTGGGTTATTGTTTCTGAAAATAAACAGATTGTTGAACATACCTAATATAATACTTAGCTTAGGTTGTCGATAAACGTGTGACGTGAACATTGTCTCAGAAAATAGGCTCTCTCTTTAATCGATGCCGAGATTGGTAAGCTCGTAACTGATATGTTAGGTAACATGCAAGAACGCTTTTAACAACCTCAATTAGACCCAAACCTTCATTTTCGTCCACTAAGGGTAGTATTTAATAAGAGAAATTCTCGCAGTTTTATGTATAATTTAAATTTTTAGAGCTATTTAATTGTCCTGAAAATGATGTATAGTAATTTCACCCTTATTTCTTCTGAACATTCGTAAATAGGAGTTTGTAATTAGTTTAAGTTAGGTAATTTTAAATACGTAACTAATTGCTTTAAAGAAATTGATTGGGTACAGTGATAAATTACAATAAATTGTAACGTAGGTATTCACTTTGTTTTATTCCTATTTTTAACAATTTGACGTCGACGTGACGACAAAATTATGTAAACTTTTCGTTAATTTTTGATTTAAAAAAACTGAAAAAAGAGATATCTATAATTTTTTTTAATTTTTGAAAACTTATGACTACGATATTTTGATAATAATTATTGCTCTGGTTACCTTTTTATCTCCATGGTGAATTTTTTCATATAATCTATTGGTCAAAAAAAGCCAAAAA
This sequence comes from Rhagophthalmus giganteus, assembly GCA_036326145.1. NCBI lineage: Eukaryota > Metazoa > Arthropoda > Insecta > Coleoptera > Rhagophthalmidae > Rhagophthalmus > Rhagophthalmus giganteus. The sequence goes on from JARFJA010000001.1 coordinate 56,581,378, forward strand.
AACCGGTTTCTTCTAAATACATAATAATATTAGCCCCATCTGCCTAAGTTAGGAGTCGTTTTGAAATAAATAAGCACTATTCGTTATGTCGACGACCGATAAATGTAGATAATAATATTATATTTAATTTTGATAAATTAAATCAATGTTTCGGATACTGCGTAATTATTGTCCTTATTCGTTTGTGTTTTTAATTCGTTAAAAAATTCTTTCTAATTTCGTTTCAAAACGTTCCCGTTCTAAGTTATATTAACTTTGATCTGAATCGTCTTTGCAGCATTTCTATTTCAATACGCACGTTACCAAATTGTGATAGTGAATTACTAAAAGTTGTTTTCCGCTAAATTAGTTCCGTTTCGTGGAAATTGTTTTCGGAGATGGGATTTAAGGAAGTTTAACAGCGCAAGATCAATTCAAATAAGCTATTTCGTTTAAATGTTAGCAATCTTAATTTATCGTTATTGGACAAGACACTCGGACCATTTTTTAGTACTTAACTCAATTTTTCGATTTTTGGCACTTAGGCCGTTATTCAATTACATTCTAAAACTTTTAAAAAAATTTAATTTCTTTTGGAGTAGTTATAGGTATTGCGTTTTCGACATTTCTATTACAGAACTGAAATGCTTAATTAACACAAAACGAGATATTTAAGTATTTATTTAAAAATTAAGTAGATATAGATAATAAAAACGATAGTTATTATTAATTTTAGGTAATTATTATAGGTATTTTTAAGTTTCGCGTTGCAAATAGTCATTTAGAATCAATAACTATAATATATTGTTAGTTATTTATAGTAATTAAGCATTTTATTTTAACACGCAACTTACATTACCACGTCACCAAATTTAAAAATATGTACCCATATATATAACATAATCTCCCGTTAAAAAATGTGGTAATTAATTATTACATTAAGTAACCATCAAGGGGATGCCACAAGCTCCGTCTCACCGATTTCGATTCTCTTTAACATACGGGTTGGGGGCCACCAAAAAATAAAAGGATTTAGGTCATTACGCCTTCGTTTTTGAAAAAATCGAAGTCATAGGTCACGACCTCCGATCGATTTTGTGTCTAGGAGGATCGATAAATAGCTAAAAAAAACAAGCAAATTTTATTAATAGGTATAATTTAATGCAGACTTAAAACTTGTCAGATCATTTGATTTTCAATTAACAATTAAAAATTATAATTTTATTATTAAAAGCATACGTGAAAACTGTCGCTTCAGGCGTCTCTCCTCTTTTAGCTTTCTTGGAGAAAAGAAGAAAGACGCCCTGAGAGACAGCATCCACATAAACCTTTTATAATAAAATTATAAATAAGTTATAATAGCGGATAGTTATTTTAAGCACTGTATAATAAATTTAATTTTTTACTTGACACACTTTGTTTATAAGACAAGCAAAAGATTTTATAAAAAATACATACAGTATAGGTATGTAGTTATGTACAAATACCTACATTATCGTGAAGGCCATACATAGATATTGTGCTTGAAGATTAACTCTTTTATGTTTTAAAAATGATGTATAAAGTTATGTACTTATGCGTTCGTTAAATTATATATTTTGAAAAAATTAATCTGCATTATGATATTCAAATAATTGGCATAAACAAGTAGGGAAATATATCATTTTGTACAAAGAGAATAAATACATGAAAAAGTAATTCCCGCCCTCTTAAATTAAAAATATTTATTATTTTTTCGCCACACGCATCCAATGTCTCACGCGATAAATTACAAGCTGTGTGTTCAAAATCGTATAAGAAAGCATCACTTTGATATATAACATGTATCCATCTAAAATAAAACCTTTATGTACCTACATTTTGTAACACTTGCGTGACTATTTATCAACTTAACCTACATTTTTAAGTTCATAGAATTATCAATATACATAAATCTATGGAAAATTGAGTCGCATTTTAACATATTTTTCCTGAATTTTAATGCAAATATGAAATTTAACTTTCCTATCATTTCTTATATTATTCTTTCATCGAGAAATAATATACAGCAAAGTTCCGGTAATCCGGATTCTCAATAATCCGAATTTTCATCGAATTTTCAAAAAATATCACCATTCCGTAATCCGGATCGTAGTGCGTGCGGTATGGCGCGTACTTCTCGCTTAAATCTCTGGAAAAATTATCGGACAAAATGAAGGAATTGAATTTACAACCTAATCAGATTTACAATTCTGACGAATCCGCATTGTACTGGAAATTATTGCCAAATGGGAAATTGACGCATGCCAATAAAAACACGAACGCCGCGCGCCGGAGCCTAATTTATATAAAAAATTTTCGTTTTACCTTAGATACTCTTCACATATTTTAATTTGTATTTAATGTGTTATGAATTGTCACAATACTCATTCTGGTTATTATTTCTCAATTTTAAAGAGGTTCCGATAATCCTAATGTGTCACTAATTCGGATCACATAGGTTTTAATTGATACGGATTACCGGAGTTTTATTGTATATAGACCCACTTCTTTACAACACCTTATTTCTGAATTTATAAACTATTAATAATATTCTATAAGTACGTACCTAAATTACATCACTAATAAATTGTAAGATGTTGATAAAATAATTGAGTAAGCAATAAATAATTGAGAACTAGATAATTAATTTTATAATTACTTTGAATTTAAATTACTTTTAAGCTTTAAGTTTAATATTATTTATCTAAGTAAATTAACTAATTTAAATGCAAAATAATGTAATTTTCAAGTTCGCGGATGTTATCTAGTTTCTTGAAAGCATTTAATAATATGTAATTCATCTCGGTATTTCAGTTGTTAAAAGCCCTCTAAAAAATGCTGGCAATTTTTAAAATGCCTCATAAACAGACGTACGTTAAAAGCGTAAACCAAAAATAGGTAAAGTAAATTCTAAACATTATTAAAATTCTCTTTTAAATCTGATGGTAAATATAAGTGTAACAAATTATACTGCTAAGCGTTTTTAACTTAATACCTACTTACTAAATGTATCGTTTGGTTAAATATTAAATATTTGGTTTAGTTTGCAGTATATGTGGCAGTTAATTAACTTACTTTACCTATCGAATGTTATCTAATGTATCTTAAAAAAATTTCTTTATTAACAGTTTTAGTTATTCACCTATAATGGTAAACGATGTAGAATTTATTTTTAGATATTCCATCATAAGTTAGAAATTAAACCCCCGCTTATTTTAAAACAAATTTTCTTGTAGCTTTTGATAGAACGATGTTGTGGATAAAGTAAATTTTAAATAGGTATACCAACTGAAATTGACAGTTTCTATCTAAGCTATATAAAACGAAACACTTATTGTAAGATGTCTTTTTAGCCTCTTTAATGTATCTGGTCGTTGAAAGACGCTTTCCAACTGTGAAATACGTTAATTGCATTTTTCGAGGTTCAACGAAAACGATAATATTATTAAAACTTTCCATAGGACGATTTAGAGAATACCGACTAGTATAAATCTACAGTAGAACCTCGATTATCCGTGATCGCAATTCGTTGAACCGTTCGCGACAGTAGAAAATTAGAATGTTTCAGTAATAATCGTCAAGAACAAGGTGAAGATACATTAATGTAATCAATGCAAAACCATCGCTTCCAGACGCATGAAAACATATAAAAATATATTTTATTGTCGTTTTATTGTATTTTATTAATTTATACGATCATCCCTTCAATTGGCACGGATAATCGAGGTTCTACTGTACTTACAAAACACGTATTTTAATTTGGATATTTAGTTGTCAAATAAAAATTCTGAAACTGTTTATCATACGATTTTAATAGCTATTTCTTATAGTTGTGAAATATATATCTTCTAAAATGACGCTCGAAAAGTTGGCGTTTCAAAACGGTTAGAGAAAAAATAATTTAAATAGATAGGTAATTATCTAACTCGTTATTTTATAATAACATCTTTTTTATCTACATAAGTTTGCAACTAAATTCAATCTGTTGAAATACTCCTCGATTATTTGATGCATAAATGATATTACGTAGGTATACACATACGTGTATATATTTACATATATTTAAAAATATACCGATAACAAATTATTTATTTATATCGCACATTAATTGTAGACCCACGTTACGTCGCCCGTCTTTTAAAATAATATACACAACATTAAAAATTAAAATATCTTTCGAACTTTTTTATTACTAAAACCTCAAGATTAATATTAAAGCACTCTTGTTAGAAAATGCCTGATGGTAATATTTTTCTGTATTTCAGAGAATCAAGTAAAACACTGCAATAACAAATACTTACTCTTACGTTTCAAATTTTATTTCATTTCAACGATATTAAAGTTTGAAAAGCAGTATGAAACAAAAGACGCGATTGAAATCCGCAAATGAAATTTGTTCCCTTCTACCAATAAATTAATTTCTACGGGAACAATTTTTATGATTGCTTTTAAAAAAAAAACAAGGCAATGCATATGGTTAGTTTGGTATTAAAAAAAAAAGAAACAAAGTCCCAGATTTCGTATAATCGGCGTCTCAAAAGTCTTTCGGTCTTGATTGGCTGCGGAAAAACAAATTCATGTCTTGGTTTAAGTAATTTTATTAGATACAGTTTAGACGCGACAATATTAAAACATGCCTTTATCGTTCCGCAGCCAACCAAGACCGAAACACTTTTTGGACACCCGTTGCATACATACAGGTAGGTACATATATAATATGATGGCCTTACGAGAAAAATGAGCAGAAATTAAACAAAAATTGTCAACTCTGAGACTTATAAATTATAATTAAGATATCTTTTATGTATAATGCGGATTAATATACTTATCTACAACCTATCTACCCAACCTATATTTACTATGAGAAACTGGATAACATCTTATAGACGAGAATTCTATAGGTAATTTCAAAATATTGGTGACATATTTCAAAAAATTAAAAACTGCTTTAAGAATACACTTGAAGTTACATTTTAGGCGTACTTATGTTCAAAAATATATTTATTTCATCCATTAAGTCAATATGTAGGTATGTTAACAATGAATTGTTATTAAAAACGACAGCTCAAGGAGAAGATTTCATAGGACCCTTTATTTTGAAGCTCCTTACTTTCTTCTACTTTTATAAATTATATTATTGTTAAAATTTGTAGCTTGAAAAACCTATTTCGTATATTATAATGATGATGTTACGCTTCTGACAATTAATATACGTGATTTTGATTTTTCTTAAAAAAGACAGGTGCAACACTATAATTTTAACTCCGATAATATACCTATTCGCGACAACCATATTCCGACCATAACCCATTGATAACTAAAATCAACATAAAAATGAAAAAGATAGTAAAACGCCGAAATAACTATATAAATGCAAAACTCCTTATGCATTCTGAAACAAATAACACAGTGAAACAAAAAATAAATGAATGTATGAGAAACAATAATATACAAAGTGAAACTAACGTCGGAAAAAAATGGAATCACATACAAACAGGGCTAGAAATAATAGTTAAAGATCATTTAATAACCAAAAGGAACAAGAAAAGGCCCTGGATAACATCTGAAATCCTGGATCTTATGGAAAAGAGGAGGAGTAGCAAGGGCGAGCCCAATAAATATAGGACAATACATAAAACAATACAAAAGAAAATTAAAGAAGCTAAAGAAGAATATGTAATCACTCAATGCGAGGAAATTGAAACATTAGAGAAGAAATGCGATTACTTTCATGCCCATAAAAAGATTAAGGAAATGGTTGGACGCAACAAAAGTAATACTGTTGGTAACATAATCAAAGACGCAGATGGGCATATAATAACTGACGCAAGGGACAAATTAAAGAGTTGGAAAATATACATCTCGGAACTCTTTAATGATGACAGACCTTCAAAACCAACTATAGAAAAAGGCAATAAAGCTCTCAAAATATTAAGAGCAGAATTGGTACATGCCTTGGAAATGATGAAAACGGGCAAAACTGCTGGTCCTGACACAATACCCATAGAGATTATTAAACTTTTTGATGACGACGCAATTGATGCTCTTTTAGATCTTTTTAATAACATCTACGAAACGGGAGAAATCCCGAAACAGTGGTTGTCATCCACTTTTGTACTCATCCCCAAGAATGCCCTAGAGAATGCTCAGATTACCGTACCATAGCGCTCATGAGCCACGTCCTAAAGCTATTCTTGAAGATTATCCACAAAAAGATATACAAAAAACTAGAAGAAGACATAAGCAACACACAGTTTGGATTCCGTGAAGGTCTAGGAACAAAAGAGGCCCTCTTTGGATTAATATACTTTTCCAACGATGCCTAGATATAAATCACGATGTGTATGGAGTAAATGAAAAAAACAAATCGGCAACAATTTGGAAATTATCCTGTTTAACAAAGACGACATTTGATAGTTTAGGAACATATTCCTATCTAGGTGCCTAATATATTTATTTAAATTTTTAGTTTTTTTCAATAAATTTTTAATCAATTCACGCATTTTAAATAGTAGTAGACAATATGTTATTAAATATAATGTGAAAATTTTAAACTTACTACTAAGAACATGATAATGTAAGTTCTTTTAAAAGTCCAATAAACAGTTAACTTAATTTTCAGTACAACCACATTTTATGACCTGTCTCGCGATTAGTTTGGCACTGTCCTAAACAAACACTTTAAAAATTACTCAAATATAGAACAAATAACGCATATAAATAGCCGGTTGTAGAACAAAATAATCCTTTTAAAAAAATTATGACAACAGCAATAAATTATAGATTTTAAGAAAATTAGTTGTGTTATCGACTACCTATTACTTTCTAAATTAAAACCCGTAAAGTTTCGTACATTCGTGTAATTTAAAATAAAAAATCAGCTTAAACTGAACTTTCGTTTATTATCTAGGCATTCTACAAATGCACCAGTTTTAATTGAAATAATTTCTCCTTAACATTAGGTATCCATGTAATTTTAACGTTGTGATTTTGCTCAAGCTCGGAAATGCGTTTTCTAATTAGGTACGCTTTTTGTGTGAAACGTTTTGTAACTGCTGTACATTATAGGAAACCCGTGTAAAATAGCTATAATTATTAACGAAATTTATCTCGTCTATATGCATTAATAAAACCGCGATTGATATGTTTAAAACTGCGCTAGCTTTTAATATATTAAATAAATTTTCAATATTACTCGAGCAATTTTAAGCGAAATAAATGTTTGAAGCGTTTCTTAGGAATATATTAAATAAGTTTGTCATCGTTTATCACCATTACGTGGCAATGCATTTTAGTTTAGTATTAAAATGTTAATCGGTTTTAGTCCATAAAAATTGAAAATGAATATCTACTCCGACGTTCTGACATCGGTTATGACGATAACCGCAATACTCGTTTTAAAAATAGCACTCATTGTGACAGTTAATCAATTAATTATACATAATATTCGTGTCATACTTGAAATGCGAGTGTATCCGCTATACGATTTTTAAATTAGATATATTATAGTGGTTGAAATACCCATCCACGCAGAATTTAGAAACTTTGGCTTATACGTCCGACATTATTAAATACCGAAATTTTAAATCAAAATTGGCCTGTCGGTATTTATTTTTGTTATTGCTGTGATTCCTAAAAGGACAACATTGTAAATCCATAAGTAATTAGTTTTGCGTAATGAAATTTTAACCGATAAGTAATTGTGCTGCAATCATGGTAAATTATTTTTCGAGTAATTTTTTTTGCAACGGATAGTCGGAAATCTGATTCATATATAAATGTACCGGTCAATTTACGGCCGATGCAGAAACCTAAAACTAATGCAAATTTAAATTGCGTTACAAGAAAAACGATGCCCCAATTCAATTGATTAAAAACGACAGCTAAATGTTACAACGCGTGCCTTTCCTAGCACCAACCATTTGGTACAAGAAGTCGATACTTTGAGCTCCATTTATGAACAAAATAGATTTCTAAATTTAAATTTCCGTCTATTATTTTGAATTCATTTTTGAAAGGATCAGTTTATCTACATTATACTTCTTTGGCGTCGGTAACTAATCAAAATTATCAAATGAAAAATCAATAGCCGTTCACTAATTGATATCGCATAAAACTGAATATTTTTCAAAAGGGACTAAAAAGAGGCACTTGTAAAGCCTGTATAACGCGGTCCTAAAATTGATATAAAGTTTTTGTAAGTACATAATGCAAGATTACAACGTTCTAGTTCTAGTTCTATACAAAGTTCTATAGGAAGTATAATGTTAATATTCGTATTTATTGAACGATAACGTCGGTGACAAAGCAATTTGTATAAAATTTAGCATCGTGTCATGAGGGCTTAAGCCTACCTCAAAAACCCGTTTGTACGTGACTTGGAAAACTTCTAAACTGAATTCTAATAGTTGAATTAAAATATTTCTTCAAATTGATAGTAAAAGTCAGAAAAACGGATATTTTTAACTATCGACCAAATTATTTATTATACCTATATACATTTATAAATAATATTGGTAAACCGATTCACCGTCAATCAAACAGTCAACCGAAAAAACAATATTATTGTGACTACCGTCAGCGACAATACACCGACAATCGTCGTGACCTAACGGCAATAAAAGATTGTTAGTGAACCAAATAGTGAAATTCCTGATAATGAACAAATAAGCAGGTATTTAAAACAGCCGAGTCGGTGTGTTAAATATCAGAATTGATTATAGATCATCTATACATAACAAAATACATAAGTAAATTAGTTAATATTATAACAAAACTAATAAAATAAATATTTTACAATTTATTATTTTTAATTGTTTACAGGTATATTTGGTTATTTTTCATCTCTTATCCACCGTTCAATGATGGAGAGCGACTAGTCGGTATTCCCGCAAGTGGTTCCACTTTCGTAGATTGTCTTTGTGATATAGACAAGCAGCATTTGGAAGTCGAGTGTCGTTGTACAGGTCTTAGTATTACAGATATTCCGTCTGACTTGCCTTCAACACTTATGAGTTTGTAAGTATCAACTTTGTGTTATTTACTTTCAGTCATTAATCATCACCCCCATTCGTTTTTAAAAGGGATCTTTTACAACGTCATTTATTATAACAGCCCTTTAATGACGAGTCTACATTCTATATAAAATCTGTAAAACGAGTACCTAGTTACAAGAAATGTATTCAATTATCATTAAAATACGTTAAATAGTTTTTCAAGAAACTCTTACCTAAAAAGTACCTATATTCGTTTAATTTTTTTGTCAGGAAGGAATATTATTCCAACAAAGGTAAAACTAAACGTTGGATGAACTATAGGTTATATGCGCCTAATTTCAAATATTTTTATCAAACAAGGCAATTTTATCAAGTTTCAAATACAATATTTAATAGTATCTACCTAGTAGTTAATACTTCTATTTAATTTTTTTTTAATGTAGAACATAAAAATTATTAAATTTGTAGATATTACACGTTAAATTAATAAATTTGTATTATGCTTACGAAATGTTATACTTTCTTCTAATATAAAATTAATGTTTTTAATTGTTATCATTTTATATTATAAATATATAGATACTTACAAGTAATAAAATACAAATAATAACAATGATAAAGTTTAAAATCATGATGCATCAACAAAGTTTTTTTTTTAAATAGAAACTAGAAACGAAAAAATTGGTGCTGCAATTGCATATTTACAACTGAAAGTTTAACAAAAATACTGCTTACTTTAAATACATAATACATAAAATAGCATTATCTATATGTAAATGATATAATTATAATACGCATTTTGAAACTAATCATTATTGGTGTTAAGTAATAATAATAATCAGTAATAATAATTAACCCAACTTTCATCCCCTCTGCGGAAGTTTATAAGGTAAAGTTGATTACTAACGAACAATAATTCATTTTTAAAACGAGTTATATTCTGGTAATGTTTTTAAGAAATGATTAAAATATAACCAAGGCTCCCAACAGATAATTGATTCATTTTTATAGACTTCATAGACTAAATTTTGAAATTTATAGACTTAATAGACATAAAGCAAAAAGGCCGTAATAGTGATGAACGAAATAAGATTTTAAAACCAGACAGTTATGCAGAAGAAAAATTACAGATCTTTTTTAAATACATAAATAAACAAAAAAAAGAGAGAAATGCACTCCTCACAACATCCATTTTCTCTATTTTTCTCTTTATTTAATTTTTAATACATGAATTAACAATAAGAAAAACATTTTTTAAGTACAGTATAAAGTTTTTATGATTAATTTTGTAAATAATAAACAGTAAAGTTTGGATAATATGATATTAAGGAGGAGAAAGAAATAAAGGAAGAATGCTTCAACTGTCAGATTAAGCAAGTCAGAAGCCTGTTGTTGCCCCTCAGGTATGCTTCATTGGGGCTAAAGGAATACTATGATAATCATGATAACTTTTAATACAGTAAAGCCTATAAAGCATATTTAAAATACAAAGATATTATTTAAAACTCGTAAAGTGACAGCATAAGTGGGTAAATGATGAAAATTAGCATCAGAACGACCACACAAAATATTTAATATGGATTATTTTAAATGGACTACAGAAAAACATCTTCAAACCCAAGGTGTTGAAAAATAGACTTTATAGACTAAAAAATATGAACTTCTATAGACTACTTGCTAAATTTATACACTAATATAGACTTTATATACTATTTGGGAGTCCTGATATCAGATCACAAACATCATTTTATAACAAACATATCAGAAAATATGTAGCTCTAAATAAGTTCAAGTAATTGAGGCTAGTAGAAACTTCACAAACACACCGGATCAAGTAAAAAAACGAAATCAATGTCGTAAAAATTCAAAATTTAGATAGCATCGCCGAATTAATAAAATAAATAATATTTCGTTGTCTAAAAATCCACAAATACAAAGATGACACGAAGAAGTAAACTAATTAACACAAGCACGATGTTTTATATTTCATAACAATGCTCCTTTCCTTGTGCGATCAAAATTGCGAAACGTATATCGTAAAAGAAACGAACTTCAAAGAAATCGCTCATAAGCTTTTTAATGCTGTATTTAAAATTATATTATTGCCTGAAGCTTCTTGTTTTTAAGATACGAATATACTTTTGTAAATCAGATGAGAGATAGACTTTGGAAGAAATTACGACGTAGATGATTTCTGCATTCTATATTTTTATTTATATAGCTAATTATTAAAAAATTCCACGAAATCATGAATACAACTTTGAGGTAATAAAAAAATATTTGCAATTATTACCTGTAGACACTAATAAAAAATTTTAAATGAAATAAGAAACTCAACAACTCTCAGGAATCTACTGGCGACAAAACTTACTTACTTAACATAAAATACAATTACAGTAAATTCGTACCTGTAACAGACTAAAGTATGAACAATTACATTAAAATTAAACAAAGAATTAATAGACAACATCGTTCCTATAATTGCAAAAATAATTATATTAGCATTTATTAAAACAGTTGAATTACATACAGATTAAAAGAAATCCGTAACTGTAAAGAATTGAAATTATAAATTATTACATTAAAAATAAACATATCAAATGAACGAGAATGAGTCCTTCATGTAATTATAAAAATATATTAGCATTTAAAAAAAAAGTTATTTGACGTAAATACCTACGAATTAAAGTAAATCCGTACCTGTAACAGACTAAAGTATGAACAATTACATTAAAAGTAAACAAAGAATTAATAAACAATGTCGTTCCTGCAATTATAAAAATAATTATATTAGCATTTATTAAAACAGTTGAGTAACGTACCGGTTTATATAAATCTGTACCTGCAAAGAATTGAGTTTAAAAATTATTACACTAAAAATAAACTAAGAATTAATAGACAATGTCGTTGCTGTAATTATAAAAATATATGATATGGTTAGATTTGGAAAATATGTTCCTTCTATGATGTTTGCACGCACTAAAAAAAAATTTTTCTAAATTCCACTCCTAAGGAAATGAAACGAAGACAGTATGTTTTTTAAAAATTTAATAAATCAATGCCCATCCTCAGTCACTGGTCCTAAAAAAGTTAGATTTGGAGAATTGTTTCTTTTACGATGCAGGCATCCACTAAGAAAACAGCTTTCGAAATCCTACACTAAGGTGGTGAATCAGCAAAGTATGTTTTATAAAAATTTGAACAGTTTGTCCGTACTTCATACATTTTAATGATAAAATTTGTAAGATTCGATTCTTCGAATATTTCTAATCCCTTGCAAATAAAGTCCAGAGTAAAAGCTAGTAGATAATAAATTTTATGTTGGAAAATTAGTTTGGGTTGCATCGTTTATTACACTCGGGTGATTCGATGACTCAAACCTTTACTGGTTTAGTTTTCGAAATTAAATAAGTACGTTACGTTCAATGTACTTATAATAGTATATTAAAGTAGGTGTTATTCATAAAGCATGTTTTTATCGCACGAGTCTAGGTACTTGTCGAGCGGTTCTCCTAGGTACAGGTACAAACTAACATTTTGCCGAACGTAAGCTGTACGTACTTAACCAGGTCCTTACGTCATAGTGTGTCCACAGGAGTTAATAAAGAGGTATCCATAGTAAAAATCTGCATTTGAAATTCCACAGTACCGACTCGCAATAAATTATTGTCATCTTCTACTTGCCCTAAAAATTTTAAATCAATTAAGTAGGTGTATACACAAAATATAAGATGCTCAAACGAATTAAGAAAAAATTAGATGATTCTAAATTTTTCTTACGAACCTCACGTACCTCTATTATTTTATTTTTAACACTTACACTCCCGATAAAACTAACGTTTTGGCGCAGTATTAACGTAACAGCAATTTAACGAGGGGGGATGGGGATGAGAAAGCTAAGCATACCTTGTAATTGTCCGTCTTCTGTGGACTGTGAGCGCATGCAACGTGGCACACATTCCATACTTTTCTTCTGGTTGTTGTTCTTGCCTTTTCGTTTTGCTTCAACTTTACGGTGATGGTCCTTTGATAAAGACTGACTTCTGGGTCCATAATTTCGATGACTTTCTTGTACTTATATTCTTCTCGTCGGTCTTTTGCGTTTTTTAGTAAATAATATATTATCCTACGCCCGTCTTACATGTTCATTCCATTGGTTTCTTCTATCTTTAATGAATTCGATAATATCTTGTACTTATTCCATATTGTCTTCTCGTTGACTTCTTAGTTGGGAACTCTATCTAATGTATGGCCATCAGGTACCGATCTTAAAGTAGACATTTCTGTTGTTGTAGCAGGTTGTCTAGTTCTTCGTTTTCCACCCTCGTGTTTGAACCTTTGATAATCACCATCACTTAATGGAAGAACATAAATCGTCCATATGACACAAGACACAGTATGACACAAGAATCGCTCTATAACGAAATGACCGTAAATAGCTTGATGTCGCAAGCAAATTTTGGATCGGCCAAATTCTAACCAAACGTATTTTGGCCACTATATACAGGAGTTTCCTACCTATATTGGTTCAAAAATAAAACACGAAATGACCGTGAAGGATACCGTAGCGTAGGCGTATCGAACCGAGGCGTAGTATTCTGGTTTTCTTAGAGAGGTCATACTTATGACAATCAAAATGTATCAAAATGTTTCAATTTCAAAGAAAAAATGATTTTGTCATAGAGAATTGATTTTAGTACTCAAGGTTATCCAAGTATTTATATGATATATGACATACACGTAAAGTGTATGTAAATATTATACAAATAGATGAATAGAGAAGTTAGTAGAACAACAATGGTTCTTTCCTACCTTTGATCGATGGTTGCAAGTACACAGTCCCGCATCCCTCGCAGAGTTTACCTACATTACCCTACTTAGAAACGCGGTAATAATGGGAAAGGGGTATATTTATTGATGTTACTTTTTTCGCTGTTACATCTTAACATACATATTAACCACTGTCGTTTTTCCGACCGCCGATGAAGAACAAATTTCTGCAGAAAAGTTTCCTCGAAATAATTTAATTTATAAACAAAGTCCTAACTTTGCATTGCTGACGTTGTGTTGATTACAATCGTGTTCATAGTTTAATTTTTATCTATGAGAAATTAGGATAAAAAAATCTGAAGTCACGTATCGTGATGGGAAAAACGACAGTGGGCGGGGCATATTTTTGTTTCGTTCTTTTTCTATATTATCTATGCTATGGCGCAGGGCAACGAAACATAAGTTTATATTTTGACGTGTCAATTTCCGTACGCACAATTTAATAATAAACGTTTTAATTCGTTCCGTTTGCCCTTTATTATGTACTATGTATGGTATATTATAGAATTATATATTATAGTACGTTTATAGCAGTCTTTACGTTTTGTTTTACTTATAGTTTTTAAAGGCACAAAAATAGTTAAATATCGTTTAATAATAATTGTTCATTTTTATGATTTTAAATGTAATCTTTGGTTACGTCGTTGTAACGGCATATTGATAACTTAATTGTCACAAAATTAAGGTACGAGTATAATACCTATCATTAATCCTTAAATTTTGTTTAAACGAATTGCGCATTGTTCGAATTACATATATAAAAATATCTACTCGAGAAAGTAAAAATCATAACGTCTATTGGGTGCTAAATTGTAAAATTTTAGTTGTTGGAAATGGGTCGACTACGTTTAATACCTTATTTCTAATAAGAATTAATCTTCTGAACAAAGAGATAACTAGTGCTTTCAAATAGATCTTGACTTTTTGCTGGTCAACCGGAAGGGTTTCGATGCCATTTGCACGTTGATATTTCAGATTAATTGAATCAGTTTTTAAATTATTCATTTAATAGTATAACAGTTGGTAGTTAACCGTTTTAAACTTATGACACATTTTAAAAACAAATAATGGCGCACGAGAGGGTAGGTTAATAGGGTTCTTATTGTCCTCTTCATTAAAAAAAAAGATAAGACGAGATAGAAGTTTTTTAATAAAATAAAATTAAACAAAACGGATAAAATATTGAGAAACCTCCGTAAATAAACCTAAATGAAATTATTTTTATAAATTAAAGAATTCCAGGTATACTTAGTGGTCTTATAATAAAATAGATATAGATATGTATTAAAATCAACATAAGATAAAAAATTAATAGGTACATTACTCCGTTATTTAAACATCTACTTATATAATTGGTAAGGACAACTTTTAAAGGTAACCAAAATAAGTATCGAAAATAGCAACAATGTTTACAAGGAAAGCCTGACTTACGCAGGCAAACTGCTAACGTTACGATTTTTACTTTTTTGAGTAGTTATATATTTCACAAAACAATAAATTTCAATAATAAAACTCACCGGTAAAAATAGCCCCGCTCGATACAATTCATAGAAAGATCCTACCTGTAACAAAGAAACACAAAATTAGTTTCGAAAATATTTGTAGTAAAAATTCAATTGTACTTAATTAAATAGAGATAAGAATGATAGCATTAATTATAAAACAGATGGTGTATAAATACCTTAATTCTTCGACGTCCTTCGACATCACCATCCCTCAATTGTAGGTAAGAACTGCAAAAACTCTTGTAGAGAAACGCACTTCACATCTGCAAAGAACAATAATTTATGAATTAGTTTATGTTATGTAATACTTATAATTAGTTATGTAAATTAGTAGTGAATATAAACACGATTATGATTTTATTGGATAAATATATGTAGCTATAAGTATACTACCTATACTGTTTTTTTTTATAATACATAATAAAAATTAATAGCACTTCTTATAATTTCTTTAATTCAGGTAAATAGGTAGATATAACTACCGATAATTAAAATAAAGAAACGTTTTCGGTGTGATTGACTATTTTGGAATTTTCACTATTTGAAAATGACGATTTTTCAAGAAAAGGTTTACGAATTTTAGCAACAATTATACCCTGTACGTGTATACGTATTCACTGAACCTTCTAGTTGCTTCTTATAATATTTTAGTCATATAGTAGCTAAATATCTTATAATTTGAAGTATTCGGAAGCACATGTTCAACTTAGCAAAACTCTTCCTTTAACCTTTTTAAGATAAAAATATATGGAGCAACTAAGTAATTGAATTAGTATTTATTATCAATTAAATTTTTTTAATAAAATTTAATCGTTTTTTAGTATCATTTCTTAAAGTGAATCTAACATAGCGACATCTGTTGATTCTCGCTTATGGAACTTTATACTCTTAAATAAGACCTCGATAGTCCGGAATCCTTGATGGCTCGCCATGTTTGTCAGTAAATGCCCGATTCTGTTTAGCAAACATTCTGAGAGTTGGCCACCACCAAATCATATTTAAATCAACCAACTGCGATCGGGCCGAAAACTATGTATTTTCATGCAATTTCATAGTGAGCGACCAATTCGCGAACTGACTACATTTCGGACTTTGACCATAGCATATACATATTAGAGTATAGAGTTTAAATATCCCCAACCAAATGGCCAGTTAAGTTGAACACAATTTCTCGGGTGCAACACAACCATCAACATTTTAACCTAAGAGGCCTTGAGAGTTTAAAAATGCATAGACACAAATAAAACAATAGGTAGTTAACTGTAAACTGTAAAATCATTACCTTGTGTCATATTTATTGCTGCGCTCTGTACAAATTATCTTTTCTGTAAGATTTTTTTATGAAAATACTCTTGAATCTAACGCATAATCTTTTCTTTTCACAAATAATAGCGATGTCCTACAAAAATTATTATTTTTAATTGATTACGTTACGCAAATTTTATCGCTCAACTTTGGCCTTTCGTGGTGAAAAGAAATTGCACTGGGATGCGTTGGCACATCATTCTAAAAAGTTGGTCACTTAATGGAGATTTCAAAATGGTTCAACACTACTGCAGTTTTTCTATAGAAAACTATAGATGGTGCTATTTTTATTCAAAAAGGTTTGTTTTTGATGAAATTGCGAGTGACAGGATGTAATGCAAAATCTCGTTGATTTTGTTTTCGTGACATGTTAATAGTTATTTTCATTATTTGCGCTCAGTGGCGCGGCCTATTGTTGCATTATCATGTCTCCACCTTATTATTAAATCAATAAAAAATGTAAAATAAAATATTAATTTAAATTGTAAAAATTAGACCGCGCGCAAGCCTCGATATCGAATTTTCATGTCGCATGTCAAAAAACTCCTTTTTTTAAATTTTTCTCAAAAGAAATACATTTTTTGAAAAATAATATTTACGAGAGAAATTTATAAGAATTAAAATATATATATCACTTTTTTTCGATTATTTCGAAAATGGTGCATCCTATCGAAAATTATAAAGAGACATGAACGATAGAGAATTTTATGCCGATTCCAAAACATACTTCACATTATCGATCCCATGAGTAATAACGGAGATTAAAATTTCTTTAATTTTTGAACGGCCGCCATTTTGAAACGAATCGGTCGATTTGGCTGGTTAGCGAACTCGTCCTTCGTTTTCGTAAAGACAATACGCTGAATGAGCAACTTTTTAAAATGGTGCGCAACGCATCTCAGTACAATTTCTTTTCACCACGGAAGGCCAGAGTTGAGCGATAAAATTTGCGTAACGTAATCAAGTAAAAGTAATAATTTTTGTAGAACATCCATATTATTTGTGGCAAGAAAAGATTATACGTTAGAAAAGGTAACTATTCAAGAGTATTTTCGTAAAAAAAACTTACAGAAAAGGTAATTTGTACGAGAGCGCAGCAATAAATTTGGCACAAGGTAGTGATTTTACGAAATTTTACAAAAGTCCAAATAACTCAAAAACTTTAAAGTTTTTACTGAAGTCAAGTTTTGATATTCTGGTAGGTCATGAACCAAGTTACCATCACCACAAATATGACGTGCTATTTATGGGACATCCTGTGTATTTGACTTCAAGATAAAAGTAAACATCTACCTATGTCATCCCTACATCTACCATGTGTACCTTAACCACAAAAAGTGAAGAGGCAGATACTTAGAAAATTCCAAGAACTTGCAAAACACAAATTCAAACGATACCACAAATATAAATAAATGTTTATTTACCCATAAAACAGTGTTTTTTTTTAATATGCTATTAAAACCTTGAAACGTAATTACAATAAAAACCCCACGTTCAAAATTTATAAATTCGTATAAAGATGGTGCGACATTGTAATAATAATTATATCGACGCAGTTTTCCTAAAAGTGTGTAACCCACAAAAAATAAATTTTACGCGTAGCTATAAGAAGATAGATTTCGCGGAAATACAAATCGATTTTTCCGGCGAAAAAATCGGAATTTCGTTACTAGATTTTAATAGATGATGCCCTTGCTTTAGATGCATAAGATAATCAGAATAACTCATTTTTACAAAAAGTGCGGGTTACGCTCTTTTGATAAAACGCCATTGATATTTAATCAACGCTATTAAATCAAATTAATTTAATTCAAATTTAAGAATAACGTTTTCAACTTATGCTTTAAGAACGTTGATTATTATAACAAAATCATAAAAGTAATACTAGGTACTTACATTTTTAAAGATATTTCGTTAAAATTAGTTCGTTAGTCGTTTCAATAATCCCCGAAAAGCGGTGGAATTGATACAATTTTTACGGTAACAAACGAGAACCGTGGTGGATATGCAAAGTTCCGAAACGTCGCCATCATTAAAATTGTTTTTAATACACATTATTTTAAACGATATCGCCGAATCAAAAGTATTTGTAATTATAAAACCCGGCGATGTTGTACACTTTGCACAATACACTACTTTTAAACGTATTTACTTAATTGTAAGTAAAATTAATTAAGAAACGTTAGTAGATGAAAACACGGTAAACGTTCCACGAATATCCCGAAAACCCGCAACCCGATTCGAAAACGTTTATCACGGCCAACGTGTCTTTTAATAACGTTGATTTTAAACTAATGAAATAAAAATATAATTTTACTTTTTCCCAATAAAACCACATTGTGAAATGAAATTTTCGGATCGCGCCACTTCGAAGTTCTGCGCACAACTAACGGCAGGCAAGCTTTACGCATGTCCGTCTGTGCATGCCGGCAAGTAAAGATCCTAGTTACGTTAAGTGAAAAAATTCAAACGTATTATTTTGTTATTCTTATTATATTAATATTATATTATATTATATTATATTATATTATATTATATTATATTATATTAAATTAATTATATTATATTATATTATATTATATTATATTAATATTTATATTATATTATATTATATTATATTATATTATATTATAATTATATTATATTATATTATATTATATTATATTATATTATAATTATATTATATTATATTATATTATATTATATTATATTATATTATATTATATTATATTATATTATATTATATTTATAATTATATTATATTAATATATTATATTATATTATATTATATTATAATTATATTATATTATATTATATTATATTATATTATATTATATTATATTATATATATATTATATTATATTATATTATATTATATTATATTATATTATATTATATTATATTATATTATATTATATTATATTATATTATATTATATTATATTATATTATATTATATTATATTATATTATATTATATTATATTATATTATATTATATTATATTATATTATATTATATTATATTATATTATATTATATTATATTATATTATATTATATTATATTATATTATATTATATTATATTATATTATATTATATTATATTATATTATATTATATTATATTATATTATATTATATTATATTATATTATATTATATTATATTATATTATATTATATTATATTATATTATATTATATTATATTATATTATATTATATTATATTATATTATATTATATTATATTATATTATATTATATTATATTATATTATATTATATTATATTATATTATATTATATTATATTATATTATATTATATTATATTATATTATATTATATTATATTATATTATATTAATATTATATTATATTATATTATATTATATTATATTATATTATATTATATTATATTATATTATATTATATTATATTATATTATATTATATTATATTATATTATATTATATTATATTATATTATATTATATTATATTATATTATATTATATTATATTATATTATATTATATTATATTATATTATTATATTATATATTAAAATACATTTGTTGTTCTGAATTATTTTAGAATTAAGTAGTTGCTTTTGTTCAAAAATAAATTTTTGTTTTAACGTTATTGTTTAAAAGATTAAAATTTGTTTTAATAATATAGTCAGTTTAACAAGTACTATTGTCTTTTTAATTATCATATAAATACATATGTATCTGTGTTAAAGTAAAGCAATAACAATAATTATCATTTGTTCCTTTCTGGAGAACTATTTATAAAAAATCACAAGGTAGAGATAGGGCGTTTCTGCGAGATTTCGCTGAAAGTCGAATATATCGAAACTGTATTAGTCGAGTCAATCTATAATGTTTGACCTAGAAGTAATTACAAACAATGTAGTTTCAACTGTACCTATGCGAATATATAACAATAAATAATATAATAAATACCCTCGTATGCGAATGGTTCGAGAATAAGCCACTTTGTAAACATGTTATTAACGTGGAAACAAAAATTTCGACTGTGATTGATTGTTAATTGAAGACGATAATATAGAAAGGTGCCAAGTGCCAAAAAATATGAAAAAAGCTATTCCAAGAAAACATCCTACAAGCTTTATTTTATAAAACCTTTTCTTACATAGGCGAAAATTGATAAAATAAAGTGCGGCGAATGCAGTGGTTAAACAAACAAAAATAATTAAATTTACTAACTACTACATGTGCAAAAGTGAGAAAATGGCTAAGTGCCTTAGATATATTTTAAGATCTTATCTCAAAAAAAGTTAAGTGAAAATCGAAAAAACACGTTGAACAAAAGAAAAATTAATAGATACGACATAGTAAAGCATTTACTGGGAAATATTATTACAAAAAAGTCTATGTTTTTTTTTCTCCAGATAGGGAATCATGTTTCTAAGGTTGACACTCTTCAATAAGTTTAGTGTTACGCCATATTTTCTAAAATTCCTGATCGTACGTTCATTACATCAGTAATCGAACCGCTACGTTTGCTATGTAAATAATTTTAATTAACCGATAATACGAAACGAAAAATGTTTAATTTTATTTATTCATATTTACCTACATCTAAAATTCGCCGTCTTCAAAATAAAACAATCATCAAATACGCAATTACGTTCGGATAAATAACGTAACGTAAACCGCGTTATTTATTCCAACAAAGTTTTTCAAGTTGCTCAACAAAGCACCATCAGAAGACGAATATTTGAAAAGTTCGTGATATTATCACTCTTAAGGGTGCATTCGTGAAAATCGTTCATTTTACGTCGTTTTTTCCCCATTGCATTATTAAAAAAAAACAAAAAACGAAACAATATTTATCAAAAGTTCAAAATGCATGGTATAAATTACTGTTTGTAGAATGGCCGAAAGATATTTTAAATTATTAAAAAAATAATAATCGATTTTGTAGATGTTCATCATTAAAGTACGTCTTCAATTTTATAAGTTTTTATATTAGCGAATTTTCATAGAAAAGCTATTGCAACCCGTCTGATGACGGGACCCAGACGTGTTCTTTTGGATTTTCTTCGATCTCGACGCGTAGATCACAAAAATGTTTTAGAATCGACATAAAATTCTCTACCGATTATGTCTCTTTATAATTAGATAGTATGCACTGTTTTCGAGATAATCGAAAAAAAAATGATAATTTTCTTTTTATTCTTATAAATTTCTCTGGTAAATATTATTTTTCAAAAAATGTATTTCTTTTGAGAAAATTTAAAAAAAAGTGTTTTTTGACATGCGACATGAAAATTGGTTTGCGCGCGGTCGGATTTTTTGTACTTACTATCTGCATTTGTAAGATGTTACACGTATAGATAGTTGTAATTTACAGATTTTAATTTATTTTTATTTTTATTATATTCTATAGTTCATTTAATTTACGAACAGATTTACAGAATTTGATCGTTCCTTAAGGTCGTTTCTACCTTTTAAAATGATGCCAACAAATATGTAATTTCTAGGTTTATTGTTTTATTTGCAACAATTCGCGTTATTGTATATTACTTAAGGATTCACGTAATTATATATTTACGAAAAAAAAATAATTATTTTTAATAATAAGTAGCGAAAATAGGTGTCCAATTTTTTGCCCCTATCAATTCGGACATAAAATGACTTATTTTTTTTCTTTATAATTAAGTCATACTTATGATATATATACACTGGTCAGTGCGAAAAAATAATTGGTCTAAGTTTATTTATAGTCTCGTAATTAAATAGTTTTCAATAGTAATTGTATTTTGTATTAATTACAAATAAAGTTAAGTAATTTTATGTCCGAGTTGACAGGGGCAAAAACTTAGACATCTACTTTGGTTATTATTAAAAATAATTATTTTTTTTCCGTAAATATATAATTACATGGATCCTTAAGTAATATACAATAACGCGAATTATTTCAAATAAAACAATAAATTTAGAAATTACATTTTTGTTCGTATCGCTTGAAAAGATACGAACGGCTTTAATCGTCTTCTTTCACTATCTACGTTCAATTTGTTTATCGCGAACATACAGATGCAGCAAAGTCCCAAAAGCCAAAAATCCATCGGTCATTCTAAAATCTACAACCATATAATATACATAATTACCTACGTACAGTAATAATGCGAGGTTATACCTATGTATGTAGTATACCTACATTAATAATTGCGTTACAAAATTTTGGATATTTTCTTTCGTATTGAATCGTCAAGCTTTTCAAATCGTAAGCTTTTACTTATTTATTTTACTCTCAATCGCTGCAGAAATAAATTTGCAATAATTAATTTTCAACTTTTTAACTACAATCCGTCACTTTATCGACAAAAATATTGTCGTTAACACCTTAACGAGCCCTTTGTAACGATCGTTACATTAACGATAATTATAGTTTTCCTAACTACGTTTGTCGCTCAAAGTTATCGATCTAAGTCGATAAATGTTTATACAGAATAGAACAATCGATCAAAAATTGTCGATAGAATGGTTTAACGACATCGAAAATTAATGATAACGATGTACGGAATTCCGGTACTGGTGCAAATCGCGACGCTTTCAATAAAACAATCTCTTATCTCAAGTTTACGAGACTAATCGAAAATATTCGAAATCAACTGCAATGTGTTTTACCGTGATTTTTATTATACGTTGTTATAATGTTATGCATAGCTTTTAAACATAATACAAGGACCAATAAATACATAGAAAATGTATACCTAATAGTTCTATTAATTGAAACAAAGAATTTTCTAGGTACAGTAGTTGACCGGTTATAATGAACATTTGTTTATTATGAGCCATTATAAATGTCCAAACAAATTGTTCATTTGATTCAATGTAATTTTTTTCGCTTATAATGAACTTTCGTATATAATAAACCACATTTTACATTTCAAACCATACAATGTAACGCTTATAACGAACTTTCTACATATATACTTTAATCTTCAATATAGTGTAGTATAGGCTTATAACAGATGTTCAAAATGTGCTCCTTGAGCTTAAATACAAGCTTGACACCTGCGAGTCAGAAAGTCATAAACGCGCTCTACGACATTATTATGACGAATTTGATTGTCTGAATTTGTTATCCTTTGGTTTAACTGTTCACGATTTTATTTCAACACTGAAGATAAGTTGTTTTAAGTGGTCTTATTGATAAAAATTCAAAGGATCGAGAACTGAACATTTTTTCAATAAATAATTCGCGTTTTTTGACATAGTGTCTTTTTTAACTAGATATTAAATCAATGAATTTGTTACTTTAATAAAACTTTTGATCTTTTCTAGTTCAGTAATTGAGTGATATAAGACCTACATTTATATAAGATTTCTTACTCACAATCAGAATAATTTCCTGAATAAGTTGCCAAAATTTTTAGGTTCGTTGTCAATTACCCTGTACATACTTTCTTAACACGTAAGTATTTTATTGTTCGTTTTTACTGAATATTTCTAATACTCAATACATCCCAGATAGCACAAGAATATCCAATTTGATATTCTACAAATGTCCTGCTTGAACATTAACGACGTCCGCTGGATATCCATTTTAGGTCCATTAGTCACAATTCTGGACAAGCACGGGATATAATGAACGTCCATAATATATCCTATGTAGATGTTCATTCCAAGTAATCATCTAACATTAAATAGTGGATATCTTTTTATGAATATCAAATAGACATCTATTTCATGTCCGTGAACATAATGTTTATTGTGTGCCTAAAAAACAGACGTCCAGTGGATATCATGTGCTATTTGCGATGTTTGGTTTATATACGAATTTATTTTTTAATTTACCGCTTTATTGGATATAATGAATTTCGACTATAATGAAAATAATGTCCAGTAGTGGCTCATTATAATCGGACACTACTGTATTTATAATTATTATTTTCAAGACTTTCATCAAACTGCAAAATTTTAAGTCATCCGTAAAAGTATAAATTGTACAAGGCTGTACAAAATGACCACAAAGAAAGTTTTTGAATAAGTATAAAAATTTTGTACGGCAGAGATCTAAAGATACCACTTACTTTATTAATCATCAAAATCGAGCCTCCATATAAGTGCCTGGACACGCACTAATTTTTAATCGGAATCGCTTAAACTGCTTTAAAATGACAGATATTTTGTTTAAAATAAAACTAAAAATCTAATCTGTCCACCGCTATTTCAAAAATTAAAATATAAAATCGAAATTATAGGTAGGTACCTAAGTACATTAAATTTTAATAACCGCGGACCGATTCACGTGCATAATTCATTAAAGACGGACAACGAAGAACTGGCACGAGACGAACTATAAAAATTTCCCACAATAAGAATAAAGTTTTACGTAAAGATGACCAATTGTTATAGTTTGATTAGTCCCTTCTTAAAAAGTAGGTACATATTATTCATTCGGGGCAGGTATACGTATCGAACGCAGCGCGGCCGCGACGTGACTGATAAAACTTGTATTATCTCAAGTTTACGGTGCCTAATCGAAGGTATTGAAACCAGCCACGTGTGTTTTTACAATCATTTTTACACATCGAATTAAATATGAATTATGTATAATATGTAGTTACCTTTTAAATGTAGGTAATACAACAACGAATAAAAATCTTATAAACTACCAACTTACATAGGTACCTAATTTTCTTTTAAGTAAAAGAAACAATCATTACAAATTGATTAGACCGCTTATTAAAACGTATTAATCCAGGCGCGGCGCACATGTCCGATAAACGTCATGTATTATCTCTAGTTTACCAGCCTTATCGAAAATATTCGAAGTCAACAACATATGTTTTACGGTGATATTTACTCGTCGAATTAAATGTTATGCATAATTTTTAAATATGTGTAATACAAGGACAAATAAAAATTTCATTGGTAGTTCTTATAATTTAAAAAAAACAAATTTTCTACGTACTTATTTATAATTACATTTACTTCGTGAGATTGAAAAATTTTAAATCATGTTGTAAAAATTGTATAATGTTGTACAAAATGACCATAAAGAAGTTTTTTGAATCTAAAAATTTTCGGATCACAGCGAAATACGTATAAGTACTTAGCTAAAAAAAATTCTTTTTCGAATTACGAATACGTAGGAAAGTATTATTGAAATATTTTCTTATAATTAAGTACCTAATCACTTACTTTATTAATCATCAAAATCGAGGCTCCTTTGTCCTGGACACACACTAATTTTTAATCGGTAGGTATCGCTGAAATTGCTTTAAAATGACAAATAGTTTGTTTAAAACGAAACACAAATTTAAAATCGTTAAATTATTAGAAAATGTCCACCACTATTCCAAAAATCAAAAGCAACCACGGCGCGATTCGCGTAAGTTCATCATTTATTATGTACCTTTTTACTACGTGTTATTGTACTCAGGTACCGACACGCTCGCCACGGAGTCCCCCAAAACGATCTCTTATTTCTAGTTTACGAAACTAATCGAAGATATTTGAAATCATCTACAACGTTTTGCCGTGATTTTTACAATTCGAATAAATAAATGCTATATAGGCATAACTATTAAATATTAAACAAGAACAAATGAAAATTCTATAGTTCTTATAATTGAAAAAAGGAATTTTCTACGTATTTCTAATTATTTTAACGTTTCATTACACTGTAAAATTTTAAATCATTTTGTAAAAAGTAAAAATTGCATTTAAAGCCGTACAAAATTATCGCAAAATTTTTTTGATAGATAAAATGCGATTTTAGTTTTCAAATAGTTTATTGAAATGTAATGTGACCCTCGACTAAAAATCATTTACTTCAGTACCTAGAATGCACAAAATAAATATATTAGGGGAAAACATGACGATTTTTGTTATGAGGGCGGTTCGTACTAACGTAAGACTTAAAATAATAAATCACGATGACGTTTAGTTCATGTTCCATACCAAAAATTACTTCAAGCGTGGGTAAAAGTCGTTTGTCAACTAAAACCAAAAAAAAAAAACTAAAATTTAATGCTTTCGAAGAAAGCTCAAACGCTGTTAAGAAAACCGAGAGAAAAATGGTTATAACAACCTTTATGGATTTTTTGAGCTTCCTAATACATCCTTAATAACGCACATTTTATCTAAAAACTATACCGTAAACAACCGATTTAACTTGTTTGCTACTTTTAAAATGTCGACGTCTGCTTTACTTATTGTTAGCTACTTCTATTTTATTAAATAAAAATTAAAGAAATGATCCCAAGCGCACACTTAAACGCATATTACCGTCATGAAAAGTTTATCGCCACACTTTTATGTAACAAATTGAATAGGTACCTGGAACCTGAAAACGTTTTAGGAAAATTATAATATATTTATTAAAAAGGACGTGTTTGCAAAATTTTAAATTCACTATGACCCTATATAAAATGGTGTAGGGATAAATTATGTAAATCAGAATAGGTAAACATTCCACATTCCTAAATAAAGATCAACTATTCTGGACCCAAACAGAAAATATCATTAAATATTTATAAAGTTTCACGAGGCAGTGAATGTTTTCTGTTTTATATGGAAGTATTTTAGATAGCATATTTTATGTTATATATTCGGAAATACATATTCCTTTAATAATATTAAATTATAGATATCATCTACATATGGGTAGGAACTTAAATAAAAATAGGTTTACAAAAATAGGTAGGTACCTACATCAACAGTGCTTTAAAATTAAAACTTCTTACATATTATATCATATCTTTTTACGAAACCTTCCATTTTCGGACAATACAATATGTAAACATTATCGAACTTTACTATGTTTTCCTTATATACAGTTTTATTAACACTGATTGACCAAAATTCGTAGACGTTAAGGAGAAGAAATGTGCAATTAAAATTATTTAGGATGTTCCCCTTTACGTCTTCAACTCAACCGAGATCGTTAGTATTGTTACACAAAGATAGCTTACCACGAAAGTTAAAATTAAAACTGAATTACAATTAGATAATAATATAAGACTAATTGTAAGTATGACTAAAATTGCATTCAATAATTTTAATACAGTATTGTTAACGTTAAACAATATCTATTTGATTTAACTTATAAATAATAATTATAATAGGTAAAAATAATTTTATAATAGTACATACGTACGAGGAAATATACAAAACAAAAGGTAAGATTACATGGCCTTAATAATATAAACGTACGATGTTTAATAATCTCTTAAGTAATCTTTGAAAATGCAGGTTACAGGTGGGTAGAAACAGTCAAATTTTGGCAGTTTTACCGCAGTTGCTTCAATATTTGCAATACAAACTTCTATAATTGGATTCCACCACCATCCTTTCGATTCAAATACATGTGAATATCCAAACGGGCAAAAGCACATTTCAGATGGCGAATTTGTACAAAATTCGAAGAAAACTATCACGATAACACTTATTAGTTTCATACCTAAACAGTTCATATCCTATTTGTAAAGTGGTTAGTCGATAACTAAAATAGTTTTAGGTCTCTGTTAATATTAGGTAAGTATTTTAAGAAGTTTAAAGTCACGATAAATATTGTTATTTACTAGCAAGGAATATGTTGTTATGAACTCATTATCATTAACTTGAACTAGAGCACAGAAATTTCTTCGATAAAGTTTGAGGACCCCGTACTTATTTAATATAAAATATAATAGGTAGGTTTTGTAAAAATAGACTACACCTTAAATTTATTTAATTAAAAATTGTAAATATAGGTATCCAAATTAATTAAATATATAAATTAACAAATAGCCGCCTACTTATTATTGTGATCCCGCCGCAAGTAGGTAATACCAATTTCTTTATGACTGTTACAAAGAATTTCAATAAATTACAGAAGTAATTGCGTAGATATTATATTATAATAAATAATGTTATAAAAATACTGATAATTTTTGGCGTAAGAGAAATTATCGAAATTATATTAATCAATTAGGTAATTAAACATATTGACAATTTATTGCCTGCAATAAAACGAGGGTTAGTTATAGCTGGTTCTAACATTTACAAAATTACAACATTCGTTATCCTATATGTAAGAGACAGTAATAGCAAAGATCAAGGATTAAACCTTCGTGTATTAAATCAATCTTAATGTCATCATGAAGCTTCATATACTACTCTAGATCTATGTACTATATGCTGCCTTATTAATTCGAAAGGGCGTATATGTGCACTTTACCTTATTTCGAAGTAAAATTTAGATATGGCTTTTTCTTAATAAAAGACCGTGATTTATGATATTCTGAAGCATAACAAGATTGAAGTAAATATGCTTTTGTTTCTTAACAAAATAATGTACAGGGCACGGCAGCATTCATAGCGTTGTAATAAAATCACACTATAGGTGAATAATTGCTTTTTATTTATTATTCAAATTATTCATTATTATGACAAATGGTACAGTTATAAGAATATGCCATTTATCTGAATTTAATAATAATGTAAATACACGCCTATACATACACTGTATAAACTTAAATTTTAATGGAATAAGGTATTGCATTGTTGTTTTTTTCGTAAAAATTCTAGGTTCGGGGATATTCTATCATCTGTCTTTTTCTCTTATCCATCACGAGGGATAACCGATCCCGACAGGATTCCGATCCTGACGGATAACTACTGAACTTTCTAAAATCTAAATTCACCCCATCTAATACATCTAGGTACACTAATCGAGTACACGTTTAATTGAATTGTTGGCGGTAAATTTACCGAACACTGAAAGAAATATGGACATTTTCAAGGCCGCCGCATGTCATCGAGCCGATGTTTTTGAGCTACGCAAGAGTTCCGCAGGAACGGTTTCAATAATTTCCGGTGTACGCGCATGCTAACAGCGAATGCTCTTAATCTAGAGGAACTTACCCACCTTGTATTTAATCTTTTTAATTAGCAACAATCGGTAACATTACGAATTTGTTGAAATTCCCAGAAATTAATATAGGTAGGTAGATATCTGCCCTACACCGAATAGGGAAGCATTCATAGTTATAAATCATGCGTTACTGTCAAAGGTGGTTTGCAAATCAATTGAAACACACTTTCACGTACCTAAATAAATGAATCCATCATCGTGTTTTGATGGTTTCGCGATTTTAATTCCGTATGCATGTACCGTTCTGGAATAACAGATGAAAAACTTTAGAATTTTTGTAAGATACTAAAATATTTTGGTTTATATATTTTATTAAAGAGGTAAGAAAATAATTTAACGATTAAATTAATTATTATTAAATAAAGATCTAAATATTACCATTTCTGAATTAAAACATTTTGTGTTTCTCACGATTGCATAAATTATTATAGGTACCTATAAGGAAAATAAATATTTCGAAAAGAGCACTCCAGATAATTATTTTAAGCCTCTCTGTTATTGTCAAAGCATTTTTATTCTAATTTTTAATTAAAAAGTAACGGTAAGCTAATGTGTGTGCGATTAAAATATTCTGTAACAGGTATTTATCTATTTATTTATTTAAAAAAACGCCCACAATATTTAAATAATAGTATCTCGTAGATAATAAATATTTAAAATACACTCAAGACGTAAAAAATAAATGCATCAAAATTTTTATAATCGAAATTAAAAATGTTAATATACAAAAGTCAAGATATGGTAACAACATTACCTACTCAACTCTTGGTAATAAGAGGATTAAAAAATCTGCGTAAATAGCTGTATATTATTTTAGAGATATTCATTATTAATTCTAAACTCGAAACTTAAACGTCTACCGAAGAACTCGCAAAAAATGGGATAAAAAGCGTCTAAAAAATAAATACGTAACTAATTTTGCCTTTCTCTGAAGCAAAAGCCATGACAAAAAAATTTATTAGATAATAATATAATAACCAACCACGTTGATATAGGTAGGTATATTTAAATTATATAAAAAATAAGATGTTAGGTGTAGCCGTATTAGCCTGAATTTAAGACAATCTCATTTTTTATTTTTTAGTAAAAACTAATTTGATCTCTGATTTTTTTAGATTAGAAAAATGCACATTTTTTTTAAGACGATTTGCAATTTTTGAAAAGAAAACCTTTAAAAATTGTTTTACATTTTAATAAAAATACAAATAATGAAAAATTTTCAAAAACATACGTCAAAATTCACAATAGTAATCATTTTTAATCGCCAAATGTTTTACTGATAACCCCATCTTCATCAGCACTTACGTTTACAACCCGAAAATCAAAAGGACCGAAAAATAAGACGTCCCTTTTTTTTATGATTTTCAGTGGTAAAAATCTTGACTTATATTCGGATTTATACGGTATTTTTACCTATCGTTTCTTATCAACTGATTTCCACAATATATAATTAGTTTCATTGTTACATCTTTTTGGTTTTCTGTAGTAGTTTCATCGACGTTTATTTTAAAGCATTTTGTTTTGTTGTAAGTATGTATAACTTTTTTCATTTTAAGTACCTACTTACCCATTTTGCTAATTTGCAATATTACAAATAGCGATAAAAAGTCTTGCTGAAATAAAACGAAATTACTTTTTGCATTTAAATATTTTATCATTTCAAGGATTAAAGCTCACACCATATTTTATCCTTATACCTCGTTCTGTCACTAATCGTATCTCGAGGGAATTTGTTACTTGAAAATAAATCCTTAACAATGTTTATGGATCTTAATTTTGATAGCTTCTAGTCGTAGATTATATTATAAAAATAATAAAACTACGATTCATTTATTAATAAATAAAGAGAGTTATTATCGTAAAATTTTACTAAATACCTAGTTACATATCTATCAATGCAAAATTTACTCTTGTTTCAGAATAATTGAAGATGCATCTATCGAAGTATTGAAACAGAACTGCTTATTACCATACGCAACGTCTATAAGAGAACTGTAAGTGATACGTCTATATATTCTTCTTATTAATCAAATTAACGACTTATAATACAAATACTTACGAAATACCTCTTAAGCTAGAAATAACGAGAATTAGTTAAAAGCCGTTGCAACTAAATGAGGAAAGCCTAACAAGAACGCTAGATTTATTCGAATTTTTAAGTGAAATTTAAATTTTTTTAAGTTGTTAAATTTATTATCTATCTATTAAAAAATAAATTTTAGTTGCTACGTTTAAAATTTTCGGTTTTTAAACTGCGAGAAACAAAAATACTTAATTGTTTATCTCAAAATTATACTTTAAATGTTAAGGTCAACCAACCAACGCACTAGATAATAACTAGCTCTAGATAATAAAAAGACATCATCTTTTCTTAACTTGTCATCAAACACAAGTCGCCTACGTGTTCCGAATATTTCATGAATGATGGTAGTCAAATTTCCCAAGGGTACTGTGAAGTTTTTATAACGCACCAATAACTAAAAATGATCAAGAAGCACACAAAATTAAAAATTTTCGATAAATTTATTTACAAATAGCGTAAAGTTTAAATATTTGATGGATTTAATAATTAAACTTAAGTAGGGTAAGTATCTTCCGTGACGTTTCATTGGTGCGATAAAAATAAACCAATAAAAATGTTAGTAGAAAACTTAAATCGAATATTTTTTATGGCTACTAGTGCTTTTTTTAAATTAGGTCTTATTAAATATAAAAGGGAAAATGGAATATGAAATCAGAAAAAAAGTATAATTCACAATCAGTAAACATCGATATGTACATAGGTACCTATGTATAATTATTATGTATATGAAAAATCGTTTTATTGATTTTTATAAATGAAACCTTAACTGTTTACAGATGCTAATATTTATATTTATTTTAAAGACTTTACAATAAAACAAAGTATATGTACCTGTCGGTAACACAAAAAATTAACATACTGTAAATTGTTTACGACGTCTAAGCTAAAGCAATGTCGCAATCGATCAGTCGCGGTCAACCGGTGAACGAGAAAATCACGTTGTGCGTAAGCGTAAGACGATCCAACAATTTTATCAAAGTCCTCGAAAGTTACTAGTATGTATTTTCAGCTATAATTTTTGGTTTTGTACTGAATTCGAGTACTTTCTATGTGTTTCTTTCATGAAAATTCCTTTTTCCTTCGTTAACGGAATTATGTTCATAAATTGATCTCCGACGCACATTATTGCGTTAACATTACGAAATTATAGAATATGCAAAAAAGATGCACTCATCGCGAAAAGAGCGCAACGTCAAAAATGCGCGCAAAAATCAGCGATAGATTCAGTAGCGAAACTGGCGAAAGATCTCGGCCGATCAAATAATTTTAAGGATGGATTGCCGGGCCGCCATTGGCACAAGGCTTTTCCCAGGAGAAAGGTTCAAACTACAACTATGAGCAAAATTACATCTCTTACACATGAAATACATTGAGTGTCAAAAACGAATTGATCAGAAAAAAATAACATAAATCAGCAAAAACCGAAATAAGGAAGAAAAAGGTCGACATAATAAAACTAAAGCCAACAAGAAAAAGACAAACATGAAAGAAAATCGGTCGCCAACCTAAGGACAATGGAGAGGAAAAGGAAAATACTCATCTCCAAAAGGTAACTTATAAAGGTGAAAAACAACCCGAACTTGTCACTAAAGTAATCGACGAAATCCCTAAAAAAATATGAAGTCAAGACAGTGACAATGAACGGTTTTCTGCTCACAAGGAAGGTTAGGCAGGTGGAAATCTCAGAAAAATTTTAAACTTTGCGGGATCGTAGAATTAGCCAACCCTAATCAAGAGTCGTATTCCGTTCGTGCTCGTACGCGGTTTAAGAACCTTCCTTTCCATCCTTGAAAATTGAAACTTTTTTCGATTTTGCTTGTTATCTATGAAACAACAAGAGCTATCGCCAACAAACTATATATTTTTGTAAATGACAGTTCAAGACCTACATTATGATATAAAAATTAGGGATGAAAATCCTAAGGGGTGTCATTCCTTCGAATTTTCACCCCAATTTTTGCTATACTTGGGTACATTTTTACATCGGCAGACATATATATTCATATAAAGGACAATTAAAACTATAATTTGAAAAAAAAACAATGTGATGTAATTTTATACAGTAGGCGTCATTGAAAATTTATTTATTTGAAGGGAGGACTGCCAGATTTGCGAGACAGACCACAATAATTCTAAATAATTGATATTCTCTAAAGTCTGTGATAAATTTTATCAAGTATCAAGTTTATCAAAAATGATTCAATTGTCTGCCACCGGTTGGATATTTCCCACCATATTAACTCTTAAACACACTAAGTAAATTTTAACAGTGTTGTGACGTAGATTTTTTGTGCGATTGGAGCTTGGGCTATTGCAGGGGTCGTAGTGGAGTTTGATAAAAAAAATTGGCAGATAATGACCGAAAATTTTTAAAATATATACTTTTAGTAAATTTATTCTAAACTTATGTATTTTTTATGCAGTAAAATTATTTGAATAATCACTATTTACTGCTTTTATACCGCAGAATTATAAATTTACTCTATTTTTAATTTAAAAACTATTCGTGTGCCCTTAATCATTGAAAATTTCCCTATTACAAACCATAAACCAGATAAAAGTTTAATCGCATTTTTATGTGGCCGATAAAATACGAAGCAACTAATAAAACATGTACTACTTTTATAGATTATCGTAGTGCGAACAAAAAACTCAATGTTTTTAAAATAAAAATGAGATTTCCTAGTACCCACGTATAAACTCGAATGCATTTATATATAGAATTCCGGCAAAACCGTTTCAGATCATTCGCGTTAGTACAAAGCGGTATGCTTGTTTCAGTAGTTCGAATTTTAAATTACGGCGTCGTATTGTTCGTGTGTGCGAGGAGTGCTCGTTCGGTTAATAAGGCCTTTTTGCGTGTGAGTGTGCGAGTGTTGTGTATTGTACTGTGTTCTTGAAAAGGATTATAAACAAAAAGAATTAATACCACGAGAAAAGATAGGATTTTTCTTTGTCGACTAACTCTCCATGTATTTATAAAGTGTAAATACATGGACCTTTAAGCTCTAACACAAATTCTCTGAAAATCAAGCTTGGTTAGGCTTTTGGATACGGACTCGGTTACGGTTTTGGTTAGGGCTCCTCAAACATTCAACGGTTCAATTTCGCGAACGAAATTTTACCTTACGTAGGTATAAGTATGTAATAATACAAGTTCGCAGTCAACGGAAGAATCTACGCTGAAAATTGACCATAGAGGGAAAACGATAACGAGAAAAAGGTAGGAAAATACAAGGAAAAATTTAGAAGTTTCTAATTTTTTTCTTATAGTCTGTTACAGACAAGTGGCAGTCACAGCGGCAGCATTATTAAGCTAAGCGTCCACTAGTCCGTATCGGACGCACAGTACCATCCCTTAAATTTTTCTCCCCTAATTTTTGTATCATAATGTAGGTCTTGAACAGCCATTTACAAAAATACATAGTTTGTTGGTGATAGTTTTGTATTTCACAGATAATAAGTAAAATCGAAAAAGTTCCAATTTTCAAGGGTGGATTTCATCCTCTTAAACCGCCTAAGAGCACGAACGAAATACGGCTCTGGATTAAGGTTGGCTAGTACTACAATCCTGCAAAGTTTCAAATTTTTCTGAGATTTCCACCTGCCTAACCTTCCTTGTCAGTGGACGAGTTAGCTGGGCGCTGCCCTGACAAACACGATGTGCTGGTTTATGATGCCAAAGAAGTTTATAAAAAAATAATCCATCAAAGTAGGTATCTGTAAATAAAAAAGGAGTTTATTCTATTTAAGATTTAGATTATTAAGATGTTAACAAAACAATAATTTATTTGTTTTGCTTTCAATTACCTTCATGTTTAATTGTATAAGTATTACTGCAGCTATATATTTTTCAAATCAATAAAGAATTTTAAGATTTTTGTGTATTAAATTTTAGAAAATAATTACTGATTTTATTGTTATTGTTCCAATTAAAGAAAAAAATACCTTTTAACTTTGTTTAGTAATTCTCTATTACGTACGTACAATAAATACGTAAGTACTTTAGATGTGATAAACAAATTAAATCTCCTAAAAAAAGAGTTAAGTAAGTATTAAATATTTAAAGAAACTTCGAAAGTGTAGTGTATAAAATTATTGATATAAAAATAAATGTTTTATTCAATTCTTTCAAATTTCATAACAGTTATGCATTTTGATGACCAAAATGTTTTGTTTTTAGTTGAATGCACTATACATTTTCTATAAATATACCGGAATTAGGTACACTCACAATCAGTAACGGAATTAGTATTTAAATCGAATTTTATTTATTTATTTATAACGAAATTCCGAACAATTAAAAGATTCACAAACATGGAAATAAATGATGTAAGTAGGTAGGTACCTACAGTTAAATCAATTTTAGGTCAAAATTATCAAAATTAGGTACACCTATCTAAAGATTCAGAAAATGCTTAACTTTCTCATAAAATAATCCCCGTGTCAATATTATTTCCTGGATCTTTACAAATCGGTCTGAAGGTGCCAAGGGTCTTAAACGTCACGTAGGTACTTAATGCGGTACATTTACTTTAATCTTTTGCATTTATTTTCAGAACACTCGTCAACTTAGAAAACTTCTACTTCTTTGAAACTGATGTTTTTCTCCAAACTAAACAGTTACAATCTATGTAAGTTAAACAAAATTATAAATAAACAAAATATATACATATACAGGGTGACCGAAAATTATGAACAAAAAACTCTCGGGAGGATCCCACTTGAAAAATTAACGCCACATGTATCTATAACATTTTTCTTAAACTCAAAAATAACGAAGTTACAGACTCTCAAAGATCGTTTTTTTTAATCATTTTTTTTCTAATAACTTTTTTGCTAATGTACCGATTCTTTTCAAATTGTGGAATCGCTTCGCCAGTTTTTTGCTCGTCATTTCGGACAGCCTGTTTAATATTTAAGTAGACGTACATTTTTTTTCGCCCACTTTTCGCTCATTAAATTTTCAATAAAAAAAATTAAATATTTTTAGGTATGTAATACATTTTAGAAATTTATGTAAGAGATATTATGTTTAAATAAGTATTATGAATTATTTCTAATTTTATTTTTAATTCGATAGTACGTAGATATTTGAGCGGCTGTATGGGAACATAACTAAAAAAAAGTTATTTATTAACATACATGTACGTACATGCCTAAGTATTTACTTGTAAACACTGATTACCTATCTATAATTTAGATACCAGGCGTCCCAGACGAACCTGACCACCTAATTATTTCGTAAACGCGACATTTTAGGGAAAAATGTCTCGGCCAAAATTTATAAGGTTTTAAATAATGCACCAAATAGTGGTATTAGTATGACCTTGAATAGAATTATCAAGATCACGCAAAGTCACCTTTAATATTTTAATTAGAATCCCCTATTTTTTATTGCATATTCTTATATGATATAAAAATAGTACGTTATAGTGTGTTGACAACTTCCACTACTTGGCACAAAACTTCAGAGCATTTACTGTAAAATTAATTTTAAATATTCAAAATAGCGTGAAGTTTGCATTATACATATTATTAATAACAGTTTAGTTCTCTGGAGGCTTATCAGTCATCACACTATAATAGGAAAATTTTAACAATTTTAAAATAAACACCTACTTCTGGAGTTTATTACCTACCTATAAATTATAATTTATTGTTCGTACTAATACAGAATAAATTAAAATAAGTAGATATACCTACTTAATATTACTTAAAATATTCCGTGAATTTGCTTCAAAGACTACGTTATAAAAGAATTTCATTTACTTATGTACACCTACTTACAAAAATTTCTCATCCGTTGAAAGTCCCAACTATTTATCATTTTAATATTTTCCAAATACAATAGAATAAAAGTTTTCTAACAAGAACCGCTGAAATAACAGATTACTGTAACCGACCGACCTTTTGTTGTTATTTTGAAAGTCCTAAAAGTATTTCAATAAATTGTTTTTCTATCTGCGAGATGTTTTTCAAAAAATAAAATGTTTGAGTGGTCTATCAAATTAATTTGTTATGAGAAATTATTTACTTAATATAGGTAGATACAGGTATTTACCTACTTACAATTAGAATAAAATATTATTTCTAAAACGTTAATAAATAATTTTATTTTGCAGATATATTCATAGAGCACCGAAATTACTGAAAATCCAACCGGAAGTTTTTAGTGTGAACTTGCCGAAACTAAAAATTTTGTAAGTATTTCTTTATATTTGTACTTGTTAAATGAATGAACGTTAAGTTAATTCCATTTCATAAATGAAAAGTAAAGGAATGGGAGCACTTGTAATTTAATTAATAAATTTGAGTTTGAATTAATATTTTCGTTAGGATTTTCCTTGAGAGTAGCTGTAGGTAATTAAGTGCCGTTCAATAAGAGGAAATTCGAAATTCGTTATTTTGCGTAGTATTTTATTTTTATAGGTATAACTTTATTACTATTTAAACCTTATTTCAACATAGATAGGTATCTCTTTTAATTTACAATTTACATCATTGTTTTACATAATAAAAGTAAGAAAACGTTTTCTTTTCAAATATATTTTCGACTGATATTCGGAATTACGTAATACGTACTTAATTTGATATAGTATTCCGTTTGAATTCTATCTTGTTTGACTTCTAGTCTAAGAGCTGGTGAACATTTTCACATCCGAGTTTGTACCTCTTGAAATTTTGAAGGAAGGTAATTATTTTAAGTCTAGCTAAGGAATTGACAGTCTGGCTAAGCAACCCCGGTTTCGAACTACCCCACAATCGTTTAAAATTGCAAAAAAGGAATGTGAAATTGTAAGGATAATTGTAGTGGGATTTCTATCTCATGAAATTTTATAGAAAAGTTGTCTTTTTTAAGTCTGCTTGAGGAATGAACCACCTGATTAGGTAAATACGTCCGCGAACTACCCCTAATCGTTTAAAATTAAAATATATTCGAAATTTTCATTCGTACCTCTTGAAATTTTGTAGGAAGGTAGCTCTTGTAAGTCTGGCTAAGGAATGCACAGTCTGGTTAAGCAACTCCGGTCGCGAACTACCCCTTATAGGCCGATATGCCTTCCGATATAAGGCCTCTCTCGCACTCGCGCGTCTTCGTAATGCTCTCTCCGCCGCACTAATGTAAAAATACTATTTTCCGATTTTTTTTTTGACACTAAGCCACCAGATTTGTCTGGCTTACGACACTTTTTTCTTTTAAATATTATTAACAAGCTGCTGTAAAAACGACAAAAGGTAGAATGTAATTAATGCATTATTTCAAAATGCAACTTTAACACTGTCTGTAACTAGGTTAAAACCGGCCTGTCCGTTTGGCAATTATTTTTTCATACTTCAATAGGTATGAGATGATATAAATTTCAAGAAGTACGAATGAAAATTTCGAATATATTTTAATTTTAAATTATTAGGGGTAGTTCGCAAACGGAGTTACCTAACCAGGTGGTTTATTTCTTTTCCAGACTTAAAAAATACTACTTTTCTATAAAATTTCATGAGATAGAAATCCCTCTACAATTCTCCTTACAATTTCACATTCCTTTTTTGCAATTTTAAACGATTGTGGGCTAGTTCGAAACCGGAGTT
Organism: Rhagophthalmus giganteus; assembly: GCA_036326145.1. Classification (NCBI taxonomy): domain Eukaryota; kingdom Metazoa; phylum Arthropoda; class Insecta; order Coleoptera; family Rhagophthalmidae; genus Rhagophthalmus; species Rhagophthalmus giganteus. The sequence continues at coordinate 56,620,574 of JARFJA010000001.1, forward strand.
GCTTAAAAGGGTGGTCCATTCCCTAGCCAGACTTAAAAAAACTACCTTCCTACAAAATTTCAAGAGATACAAACTCGGATGTGCAAATGTTCACCAGCTCTTAGACTATTCGGGCATTAACTTCTGACAGTAGATTCTATTATAAGATTTTCTTCTGCTCGATTTAAAAATCAAATGAATTTTACTTCGACTTAAATTTAATTAAGTCGACGCGATAGTTGAATTAAATCTATCTTTTTCACAAAGTACATATTTTTTTGCCTACCAGTATTAAACTAATTTTCATCGAACAATACAATGCACAATATCACTCTTACTGAAAGTTCAAAAATAAAACTATAAATAAAAGAAGACATCGATGGTAACAATTTCAAAGATTTGTTCGTTCATTAATTCATTATTTTATGCGAAAGTAGCCTAAGTGCCTTAGGGAAAAATCTGTCCTTTATCTATTATTATAGAATTAATGAATATGTTAATAAGCAAAAGATAAAATTACCTAAGAAGTATATGTTTGAAATAATTTCACTTGCGGTTTAGATTTTTGGTAATATACTTTTATATGTTAAGCTTCTGGAAAATTCATAACGTTTCGTCTGTATAAGTATTCCATAAAATTTTAATTGTAGAAATGCAATTCCTATTTAATCGACAATGAAGTGAGCAATAAAATCAAAATTATTGAAATGTTGTAGATGCATATTGGTTTTTAATTTTTTGCGCAATTAAATTTTTAATATAACGCCGCAATTGTATATTGTATATGTAATTGTATGTATTGTATTGTAATTGTATATCTACAATTTTATTTTTAAAGAGGCGATTGCACAGTTACCTACAATTTTCAAGGGAAATAAGAACCAAATTTAATTGCGATAATATTTTTTTACAACAAATTGTTTATTCTTCATATAACAAAGAAGAAATAAATTTTAAATTTAATTTCGTTATTGTTTCAGGCGTATAGTTAATACAGGATTAGAAGAAATGCCAAATTTGAATAACCTTTATACGGACTCCGTGTTACATATGATGTAAGTATGAATATTTTGCAAATGGTAAGGATTTTATTGACTACGAATTATTACTAGAACTAGTGTTTTTACTACTACGAAAATTACTATTTTGATAATAATATACAGGACGATTCCAAAATAATTACAAAGATGGAGATTTCGTTGACTAAATTTTACGAATATAATGTCTTAAACGTCCCCATTTTAGCTCGTCAATATACGTTAAATAATTAAACAAAACTCAAAATGCTTTACTGTGTTTAAAACATCACATTTTGAAGAAATTCATTTTGAAACGGTATACGTACCTATATCTAAACAGTACAATATTACATAACTTATGAAGATGCGGACGCTGTAGGTATTAAAGAGGTGAATTTTAAAGTGACATTGATCACGTAGTTCAAATTTTATTTCCAATAGGATAAAAAATTCATTTTACTTTTTTATGTGGGTAGGTAGTTTACAAGATATTTCGAATACCTATAAATGGAAATAAATGTCAAGAACAAATTGAAAAAAATTTTAAAAACACCTAGTTTTATTTCATAAGGATTAAAAATAATAAAACATCGTCGACATATTTAATTTCTATCATCATAGCGAACGTCTTAAAATGCATATTTTGTATCTTCAACTAGATATGGGAATTAAAAATAAATTCTAATTATATTTTTTCGCTTTTCACCCTCGCGTCTAGTTAATGGAATTTTTGACAAATGTTGAAACAGACGATCTAATACCAGTTTAATTACAGAACGTAATTTAGATGTGTGGCAAAGGAACTCTTATTAATGACTAAACCAATTTAAATAAGCCGTTAATTTAAACTAGCATTTGCGGCAATACGTTTACTTAATTTTTATAGTTATTTACTTCTTGATTGCATTTTCTGGAAACGTTAAATAGCAATGTGTCATTTTTGTTCTTCGTAAACATAAATATTAGACCATAAAAACTAGAACATGTAGGTATCCTTGTAAATATAGGTATTATTGATAAACCACCACATAAATTACGAATAATAGATAGTAGGGCCGCAATAGTTTCCGACGATTTTAGGTTTATGTATCTAAAGTTTATCCAAACCTATATGATGTTCACGTTATCAATACAAGATTACTAGATGATGACGTTTCATACAGTGCTGTCACCTTGTACCTCGTATTTTGACAGTTCTGATAAATTGTAGTCTTTCTTTATGCCATCTAATATGTGCGCAGGTAAATCATCTATAGAATATGTCACTTTCCAAACTTTAAACCGAATTACAAATAAACAATCTAGTAACTTTTTGTTGCTGACGTGAACATCATATAGGTTTGGATAAGCTATATGTACATCTACAATAACTAACAATAAGTACTTATACATATAAAGTAACTTTAAAATTCAGTCTTTTCAGTAAAAGTGTTTAATTTATATCGAAGTTATATTCAAGTATTGGCCTATTGAAGTTTTAATTTTATACACCCACTTTGTCTTTATGGGCACTTTCGTTGTCACGCCCACACTTGGTTTTTATTCGCAAACACTAGACCTATAAATATTTAACTACCCTTTAATTGATTATTATCGCGTATTATCGTCGATTAAAGAATTATGTATAACTTTCCCATCAATTAATAACAGTATGCTGTTACTGTTTTATAAAACTAACAATAAAAATTACACCCCCACGCCAACATTTGCGGTGATTCGCTTTTCGCCAGCAGTCGACTTCGGGAATACTGAATCTAATTAAGTCATTACTGTCCGATTTTATCATCATATTATAAACAGGCATAAACCTTGGGTAGGGAATGCTTACACATTAAATCATTTACGTCTTACCCTATTTAAGATTAAGTCGGGCAGAAAAGTTGCCCTGACAGAAAACAAATAATCGGTCTAAAAACCAACCTACACACAAAACTTTCGTTTCCATAAACTTCCTGATATTTTTGTAAATTTTTATTTCGTTTCAGAGACCTCGAGCACAACAATATTCAACGAATTCAGAGCAAGCAGGTCAGCAGAGTTAAAGCAGAACAATTGTAAGTTAACACGCAATCCCAAGATTACCTTTTGTACTACGAAACATACAAGCGATTTTAATTACGATAAATATACCTAACATATTATAGATAACTATATTTAATATAAGAATAACGATAATATATATGAATACACCTCAGGAAAACTTTAGGAAACTCCTATAGGATAAAAACACATAAGTACCTATTTTATTTCAAATTTATCTATTTGATTCACATACGTTATTTAGTTTATAAGGTCGTCTCATATAAATAAAAATTTACCAACTCGCGATCAGTTCAAAGTAATAGGTTGTACTATTGTGTGCGGGTCAATTCCCCAGTGACTGGTGAACATCCTTTTGTAGTTTCTCCCACCATAATTTTTGCGACTTATTTTTAGTTCGAGAACTTATTTTTACTTAACGCTAAATATAGATCCGCTTCGGGTCGGTTAAAGGATCGGTAGGTAGGTCGTAAAGGGATGTATACAATTTTAAATACGTAGGAGTATTTCCCGTGTGACGAATTGGTTTTATTTAACCGATAATTAAAATGTTCTTTTCCAATTACTATTTGACTGGCGCATTTTGAGCGACGGAAAAAGTCGAATTTACAGAAAAAGCATTTTATACATCCCTCTGCAATCTACCTACCGATCCTATGACCGGCCCGAAGCTGATCGATATCTAGCTTTAAGTACAACTCTCAAACTACAAATAAATCGCAAAAATTATGGTGGGAGAAATTACAAAAGGATGTTCTTCGACCACTGAGGAATTCACCCGCACAACCTTTACGATCATTTAAAAACACGAAAATCGCGTTTTAATACAGTAAAATAATTAAAACTAAAATATCTGTTCTACTGCTAAATACATCAAAAATGAATAATTAACTACTCCAAAAATACCTATCTTTACGATAATATCTGTAGACAGTTAAAAACTTTGTTTTTCTAATTAAACATTTTTATATCTAAGCCTTATTTACACTACCTAAATTTTAAAATTAATCAAAAATAATACTAGGTACACAAGAAATTTTGAAAAATCAATTCCTACTAGTTACTTCGTAGTACGTATAAATACCATATACTAAATGTGTCAGACGTGAAACATCAAACATTTCGCCATAGACACATTATAGCTCAAAAATCCATTTTTATCAACACATAATGGTTTTTTTATAAATTCATAATCCGAGCAATTTTATCGAAAACGATTTTTTTAATCAATTTGTAATTATTGCAGGATATTGAATTACAATAACTTGTTGCACGTCGAAGAGGAGGCTTTTTATGGATCCCAAATAGCTAAATTGTAAGTAATTACCGCCAAATTAAACTATCTACTTTAATTTCTAGTGCAATGTAAATAATATAAATCTCCTTAAACGAATCGTTCCGGAGTAAAATCAATATTATTTTATTTTCTCTTGCTGCAGGAGCTTAAAAGGCAACGCAAACCTCAAACATCTCCATCGTCGTGCATTCGCAGGTTTACAAAGCCTACGTTATATGTAAGTACGAAAATTACAAAAATGATTTAGCTCGAAGCAATATTTTTTTCTAAACAAAATTACGGAGGAAGTAATTTGCTTCGATTTTGATATTAATTTACCCACACCTAACATGCCTCCAAATAATTTTTATTGTACTCGATAACCTTACAGATTACAAAGTAAAGCACGTATTAGGGTTTTATTTGTTTAAAAAGTTGTTTTTGTCACGTGCAGTGCGTAGGTATCGCTAATATTTTCGGCGATTAATGTTAGGGATAATATCGCACATGTTGTGTTGTAGCGTAGCTATAAGCAGATACCTTTTAAGGAAATACAAATCGATTTTTCTGGTGAAAAAAATCGAAATATTGTTACCAGATTTGAACAGATTATGTATATCTTTACCTTAAATGCCTAAGATAGTCAGAATAGGTCATTTTCGCAAAAAAAATGCGGGTTAAGACGTTCTACCAAAACTGCGTCGATATGTGAAAAAGTATGATACCTATATAGGTATTTCACTAGCTAAATAAGTAGAACGAACCGTTCTAAAAAATTATTTATTTTCACTTTATCGTCAAAGACTTCAATTTGTGACTGTTCGGGTCTGCAGCCGCGGTAGAAAATAGGAGCAAATAAATAGATTGCAATCTACTATACCCCAAACAATTCTGTTTACTTCTATTGGGAAATTGTATATTTCCTTTTATCACAACACCTCTTTCCGATTTGAGAAAGTTAAATGTGAAATATGTAGATAATGTAAAGTTCGAGATTTCGTCCAAAAGTATTTTACATAAAAAACATACGTTTTAAAAATAATAAGACTGATGTATTTCTATTAATTAATAAATAAAATAAATACTAGCACCTAAAGTCATAATTAGCTAGGTAGGTACTAAGTTTTTCATCATAATAATTTCAAGAACTGTATATAATGCACCTATATCTCCTTAATTTATTATTTGTTTTCTCTTATATCTACATACTATAGGTATCACTCTGTATATACTCATCTCCAACATAACATTCCAACGCTTCCTAATTAAATTAATACTTTCATTACAGATGTAACCCAACCAAAGCATTTCAAACATCGTTTCCAGATTTTCACACTTTCATGTATTTACGTATGTGTTTATATGTATGTATACAACTAGAACCTGTCATTCATCTTTAAGTGTAGTTATAACTTCTCTATTTCAAAATTCAAATATCTAAAGGGCCTCTTCGTCACAATTCAGTTTCAGGCGCATTTTAGATAAGGTAACCCGAAATAAAGAAAAACTTATTAGGTAATCATCATTGTCAAAGTAAAAGTATAAGTAAGTATATCAAAAGCAATCATTCTTTTTTTATAAAATACAAAAAGCAGGCACCTTTACCTGCCGCATTTATTCCAATAGGCATCGCGACGTTTATCAGCTTGACGGCATATTTTTAAGGGCGATTAAAATAGGCGAGGTGTTTATTAAAGGGCGGCGCTTATTTCATACTAACAAAATTAAGTAGGTAGAAAAACATTACATGTGTATAATTGTTAAAAAAATACTTTATACACTACTAATAGTAGTAATAAAATAAGATTTAAAAAACATATCTACAAGTCGTTATCATCTTCATTGTCCTCACTTGTTTTTTCTATGTTAATGTTTTTTTCAGTGGGTAACAGATTCAGTTTCAATATCACTCTATAAAAATTTCTTTTTAACTGCGACCGAGCCAATTGGCATAACTATTTTTTTTTCATTATACAGTTCGCCTTTGACATTCTCGAGGGTTACGTTTATGGGATTCTCGTGAATATAAAAAATCCGCGAATAACTTTAACTCGTCAATAGGGATATCGCATGTAATACAAAACCTCACGCTCATCTTGTAAAATTTCGTAGGGCAAAGGAAATTTCCGTGAATTTACGAGAGAGAAAAAAAATCGCAAATGTCGAGAGTTGACCCGACTATACCTATACACTAGGTATTCTTGGTATTACTTTAAAGATCCGAAAATGTTCCGACAATATTTTATTTAAAATTTTGTACAAACTGCCTTGCAGCGGATATTTCTAAAATAAGCTTTATTTAATAAAAACTTAAGTTTCTTTTATTAAAACATATCGCATATATACGACGTTCAAAATTTTATTTATAAACATCTTCGTTCGTTTTTAATAGGCTTTTACAAAGAGCTTTGTAAATAAATTTTTCATGTGAAAATATTATTATCTATAACTAAATATAGCTACGTTCTTACTAAATTAAATTTTACGTAAACTATAAAGAACACATAGGTAGGTAAATAGTACATAAAGAGCGCTTCTAATGAAAGAATTTTTTTAATTACACTTTTTACAATTCTAATACGTAGGTATGCTATAATACCATTCATGGAATATGTATACATAATTACATATACACGTATGTGAGTCTCTTTCTTCTTATTTATATTCAATTAGCTATAGTCATTTAAATAAATGTTCACTTCATGCGAATATCCATTCGTATTTTATTTACCTACTGTGGATAGTTTTTCACCACCTATCACAGTATTAATTTAATAAGTGCCTACTCGATAAATTTTAACCTTAAACGTTCGTTCGAGCCGCATTTTTATGCTTTATTTAACATTTGGTGGGCCGTGGTGGCTTCTAGCGCACTCGCGGCTGCGGGTTCGAATCGCGCTGCAACCGTGGATGTTCGTGAACGTCACACACTGACACGAATCAAATAGGTAACACAAATAAAAATTCGACCGTCTAATTGATTAGAACAAAACCATTAATGTAAAAAAAATACATTTGAGCGGAAAACAGTTTTTCACTACAGTCCAAATGTCCGAAAGTTTTTCGTAAATTGTGCGAAAGTTGTCCGAAAAAATTGCGTTCTGTCAAATTTGCGTGTGCTCGATAAATTTTGAGTTTAAACGTTCGTTTGAATTGCATTTTTATGCTTCGTTTGACATTCGAACGGCAAACATTTTTTCGCGACACTCCAAATGTCCGAAAGTTGTCCGGAAGTTTTCCAAAAAAATTTTGTTCGTCAAATTCGCGAGTACGTACTAAAAATGATTAACTTTTTTATGTTATCCAATATACAAAACATCCAAATGCAAATAACCTACTGTCATTAATTGAACGACCCGCAGCTTTATTTTGTTGTAAATTCCTTTTAATATTGCATTATCACTAATTGTTTTCTTGAAACTTGTAAGAATGTGTTTATCAAGTACAATCTAATATTCGAAAAATACGACACGCTAAAATTAAAACTGCGCCTTTGACGTTTTTATGGGAATTAAATAATTGTTTGTTTCTATAAAAAAAGGTGTTATAAACCTGTAATAAAAGAGCAACGTTGATTATTTATTTCTAAAATTAAACTGTTAACAACATACTCATGTTTTCATTTTTAATGGAATATAAAACGTAAAACAATCAAATATTGGATGATTTTTTTTTAAATCGCCATAACTGCAAAATTAAGATACATATAGCTTATCCAAACTTATATGATGTTCACGTCATTAACATAAAGTTACTAGATTGTTTATTTGTAATTCGGTTTAAAGTTTGGAAAGTGACATATTCTATATATGATTTATTTGCGCACATATTAGATGGTATAAAGAAAGACTACAATTTATTAGAACTGTAAAAATACGAGATACGAGGTGACAGCACTGTGTGAAACGTCATCATCTAGTAACCTTTAATTGATGACGTGAACATCATATAGGTTTGGATAAGCCATATATTGATCTAATCGTAAATACTTACTAATTTTTATTTTTTACGTATAAAATTGAATGTAGTTTGCGCTTAGGTACCTATGTATATATGTACATATATTTACATGTATTTACATGCATATATTTGACCAACTTTACCCTACATGAAAAAAAGCTCTAGCAAATAACAATACAATAGATAAATCTAAGCGTAATCAGATAAAAGACTATCGTCTTTTGGTTTTTACATGTTCAGATCATTTACTACCTAATTCTACCTTCTTAAAATTTGTCGGTTCCTTTTTTTTCCAGTAGTCGCTATAGGACATTTCTACAGGGTTGTTCGTATAAATTACGGCCATTGACTTTCTTGCGAATAATAATAGATAATAAGATAATTTCTCCTTGTCATCTTCAATGTTTGAATAGAATATAAGTACGTTATGAGAGGAAAAATATACATAGGCATAAAGTTGGAACAAGATTCCCCCGGAACATGAGATGGGGGAGACCAAAAGCTTATGTAAGCAGCGTCGTTAGTCCTGAAGTAGATTTCTCCTCCGACTATCTACTCGCTACAAGCTAATCACGATGATCGCGAAAAACAAACTAAATTCGTTTATGTTTATGTATAAACAAAAATTCAAATCTTTACCATTATCTATTCCAAATCATTAGAGATGATTTTATTCTAAATTATTAGAAAACGTGTACGTGAAAAGTGGAAAAAAAGCGAAAACGTGGAAAGTGTATGGTTACATAAATGCTTACATAAATTGAAATATTTTACCATCCTATAAGCGAAAACAGTTCAGGACAGTTTAATAAATGCGCATAATAATAAATTTCTATAATATCTCACTAAAAAGTGAGCGATATGACGCTGGATCATGTATGGTATGTATATGTAAACTTTTTTTTTACAAATATCTACATAATAGGTTTCAGAAATACCAAATCGATATTGCCTTATCACCTATCAAATGTTAATGGTATCCTTTATTGTTTTGAATTCGGCATCATCGTAAGTATTAAAACGTAAATAGGTAAATTGCTTGCGATTTATCAATAATTCTACATTAGTTTATCATCTGTAAACCGTCACCCTCTCAAGTAGTTTTTTGGCGCTCAAAACTAATTCAAGTGTGATAGTGTTTATTTAGGACTAAAAAGATGTTGTGAAAAGTCGCATTCAAATGTCTGCAAAAGGCCCTGAATTTAACGCACAATATGCGAAGCAGTTTCGTCACGTTGAAAAATCAAGCGTCGAAAGGGACGAAGTTTAGACCTCTTACCTCGAATAGTCAGTCACTCGTCATAATTACGTAACATCATTTGCCACTATACCAGTTTAAATTGCTATATCAATTGCGTTATCAAACAATTAAATTAAATTTCGATAGGTAAATTTTAATATTTCTGTTCACATTACTTACGAATATAAAATGTTAGTAAAGTTCACGTAAAACATTAACAACGATATAAAACACCTAGGTACATTTTGTTTTACTTATTTACTTTGTAATTTCTAAATTGTGAAGTAAAATAATAGTAATACCTATAGTAAACGTAATTTGATGTACGATATCTATAAATAAGTATAAATGGCTGTACTCTTCCACTGTATAAATCAAACTACAAATTCAATTATCTTCTAATCGCATTAATAACATTAATTTGCCTTTAATAAACAGTTTTGAAATTTTAGAAAATGATATAGTACATATGATATAGTACCTTGCTCGTTTGCATAATATGGTGAACTACAAATCTTTATAACACCTTATTACAGTGCTAACAATAAGTACTTCATTGTAACCCAAATGTAACACACTATTTAATTACCAAATTATTTATGCAAGCAATTAAATTTTAATTTATTTTTTATTTCAGAGACTTATCGGGCACCGCAATCACATTTCTTCCCACAGACGGTCTACGAGAAATCGATGTCCTTAAAGTTCAAGATACTGAAACTTTAAAAGTTTTCCCTTCGGTGTTCAATTTTCAGGTAAATCAGTTGTATCTATCTACTCGTCCTGAATGACTAAAAAACAATCTAGAATATTAAAATTTATGATATAAATAAATATAGGTATCTAAGCACAGGTATCTAAGGTATCTAGCCACAACATTTTATAATGAAAAACACAAATAACATAAAGTCTAACGGCGTTCAAAAACTTTCATCGCGCCCCTAATTTACCAGATGAACGCTACGCCCGCTTGGCCACGCAGCTCCCCTTCTTTCTCAATTAAAAATTATTGGAAAAATCCATTCGATCCATTAATATAAACTAATAATCTTCGTGAATTTCATTTTAAAACTTTAATCCATTTTCAGTTTATCAAAGAGGCCTGGTTGACGTATCCTTATCATTGCTGCGCATTCAAATTTCCGCATACACATAATCCTTGGGAATTCGAGCGTCACCGGAATTTTCAAAAAAAGCTACAAGAAGCTTGCGCGACGAAAAATTCGAGTTTAAGCTACGCACTTTTAGAAAATAACCATCCGTCGCTCAACACGCTTTTCAGATGGGCTCCCGCTAACGGCACCTTCTCCCAAAACATTATCGAGGAAAGCTTGTGGAGCGAAGACGAGGAAATATTTCACAATAATACGCTCCCAATCAATAATGGATTCCCAATTACCACGGCAGTTTGTGGGGAAATTTACACAAACTATCACGAAGTAATATAGTGTCAGATTTTTCTCGAATTAGTTTTATTGTTTATTTTCAAGGTCAAGTGTCATCCGGCTCCGGACGCGTTTAATCCGTGCGAAGATCTAATGGGAAATTGGGGTTTAAGAATTCCCGTGTGGTTTATATCATTGTCGGCCGTAATCGGAAATCTTTTCGTAGTAATAGTAATATCGACTTCGCACTTTCGTTTAACAGTTTCAAAATTTCTTATGTGCAATTTGGCAGTGGCCGACCTTTGCATTGGAATCCATTTGTTTTTAATCGCCATCGTGGACGCTTGCTCGATTAGAGTTTATTTTAATTATGCTATCGATTGGCAAGGAGGTGATTATAATTAATAGTTATAATAAAATTTGCTCGTCTGTAAACGGTTTATAAACTTTTTCAGGAGACGGCTGCCGAGTAGCTGGTTTTCTAACTATATTTGGGAACATCCTTTCGGTGTACACACTGACGGTGATAACAACAGAAAGATGGTACACCATAACGTGGGCGATTCATTTGAATAGACGACTAAAACTTCGAACTGCGGTACGAGTAATGCTCGGGGTTGGATATGTGCGACTTGTATGGCGAGCCTTCCGCTTTTCGGATCAGCAGTTATTCTAAGACTAGCATATGCTTACCTCTAGAAAATAAAGGAAAAGTTGACGCATTCTATTTATCAACTTTATTAGCGTTTAACGCCTTCGCGTTCGCATTAATATGTGTTTGCTATGGAAGTATGTACAAATCGATACGGAAAGGGGGCAACAGATGTTCTACGACTTCTGTGCGATCCGATTTAACAGTTGCAAAACGAATGGCTTTATTGGTGTTCACGGACTTTGCATGTTGGGCGCCTATCGCGTTTTTCGGTCTAACGGCGTTATTGGGATACCCTTTAATTACTGTAACGCAAACAAAAATTTTATTAGTGTTTTTTTATCCCTTAAACTCTTGTGCCAATCCATACTTGTACGCTCTGCTTACCCAACAATACAGAAGAGACTTTTTTATTTTGATGGGAAGGTACGGTTTATGCAAAGATCGCGCAGAACGTCACAAAGGTGCCATCGGTGGTAAACCTTTACCTTATGGTTCGGGACCTCAGTACAAAAGGCCTAGTGGAGATGGTAATCTTAAGTGTAACAGTGCAGGTAATAGTAACAGGCATTCCGTGTTAACGACTTTCGTGTCGGTCGATATTCCAATTGGAAGAACTAGCTCAAGATATAGTTGCAGGTCTCGACAGGGCCTAGACGCTTGTAACACACCCGGGGATCTTAATTTAAAACAAATAAATCATTATGACAACTTTGATGATTATAACAGACACACCACCACCGAAAATTTGTAGTTATTAGTAAGACGTCCTCGTTATAGAACGCATAAAGTGAATTAATTACTTCAATTAGTATTCGGCAAATGTAGGTATTAAGCTTGATCTAAATGTTAGATTTATACCCGAGTGAGCTATAGGTAACAATGGAATGTGACATGTAGAATTAAGTATGCGAATTTAATTTTAAATGTTATTGTATTTTAGGAAACTAATTTTTTTAATAAAATCTTTAAAATATTTATACTCGTATTTTTCTAAATAAGTAAATCTTTTATAAAATTTAAATCAAAAGTATGTTATTCTAAAACTATACAAACTTTATACTATAATTAAGTCGTTTATAAAATAACGTCGAGTGTCCACCGATTAAAATGAATTATTAATCAAAAAATTCGAATCGACATGCCTTCACAAATCGACCTGAAAGAGAGATTTTTAACTTCGGTACCTAAGTCGGATGAATACACGTTAATTTATGATAATAACTCCCAAAAAAATTAACTTAATATTCTATTAACATTTTTTCCATTTCAATAAACATTCACAGTTAAAACTATCAGTTTTGATTGAACAACTTGTGGGTCGTTCAAATTTTATTCCGACGCGCGTCATTACATAGCAAAAAAATAACTACAATTTGTTAGTACCTACTGTAAAAACACGAGATGACACCACTGTGTGAAACGTCATCATCTAGTAACATTTTATTGATGACGTGCGTCGAAATAAAATTTGGATAGCCTTTAGAGTCAGAAATTTTTATTCATCACAAATTGATGGTTAGCTCATTTAAATATCATTAAGCAAAAAAAACTTTAAAGGGGTTAGATCAGGAGATCAGAAAGGATTCATACGCCTCATTCATACGCCTTCATTATGGCAAATTACTTTTCGGTTTGCGTCGTTTCAGTTTGCCTCGCGATTTTCAGGAACAGATTAACGACGCAAAGTGAGGCCTGAGTGTATTTTTTTCGAAGCAATCACTGTCACTATATAGTAGATAATGCGAATTATTACTAATCAAATCAATATAGAGTTTTAGATTTTATTACGTTTATTATAAAAAATTGATAAATTACACCATAGACATACATACTAACTTCCATTTTCTTAAATTTATTCTTTAGTTAGTTATTAACTAATTGTAGCTGGCTTATTATTTTGCCATGCACGACCTCTCGACGGGGATTTTAAAATCAAGTTCTTAGAATTCTCTACAAATTCCATTAAGCCGTGAGACATAAAATACGGCCTAGAAATACCATCATTTCCTTCGCAATCTTCACAAAAACATATAAATATTGTATCAATCGACATCTACAAAAAAATATTCGTCATTAGGTGTAATTTTTTTATTTTACGTTGCAATTTTAATTTTTTATAGAAAACTTGGAAATCCCAGTTTTAAAACGACTGAAAAAGTTATTCGTTAACGATTTTAACAAGTTTATTCAAAACTTTAAGTAAATACCTATACACTAATTAATTATAAATAAATCTAAATTACCTACCTCGTATACTGAAAGAAAGCAATGAGAAATTAAATAAGCGAATAATCCCGATAACGTTAAAGGTACCCACGAATGAAGAATTCCTTCTTTTTTCTGTAATTCGCAGCAATCAGATTTTATTATCAATTACAAAACGAGTTTTATCATAATAAACTTACCTGTATCAATTCTACACCGACCAAAACCGTTGCCATAATAACTAAAACTTTCCCTAAAAATAAGACAAAATCGCCAACAGAATTTATTGTGGCTACTCGGAGGGCATTAGCCGATAAAATTTTGAACGCCCGTTTGCCTGCTTTGTAGAAACTGTAACCGTGTATCGCTAAAATAATTTACCTCATTTTTAACTGTTCAAAATTTCTGTGACGTTTTTACCTATTTCTATATAAGCATTTCTAGTTAAAAATTTTACAAACTTCTCTAAACATAACAGGCAGCATTGACAGCACTTTACTGCACAATCGACACATTTTCCATCGTGAGTTTTTAAGTATTTTTGCAGTATAGTAAGGCATATTCGTAAAAACTGCACAACAGCTATCAAAAGAGATCCAAACGATACAGATCCTAAATGGTACCTAGTTAGATTGTAAAAACCGTAAAAAATCGGACTTTCGAGTTGATTTTTATTCCTGCGTATAAAAATACGTCGTTTGTTACTTAAACGTCTGTCGATGTGTTGATTAAAATTTACCTGGTAAAATACCAGGTCGAAATCGCTCCAGCTATAATCATATGTTGGCACCCAATCACAAATTGTATCAACCAAAGTGTTACGAAAATATTATACCAACGAGTTAAGCGCATCCAAAAGTCCTTTTCGAAAAAATAAAAGTCTTCACGAAGTTGCTTAGCGTGACCAGAACTTTCTATCCATAAAGTAAAATAAATCCAACACCCCACTGTTATAGCAATACTAGTGAACGTCTAAAACATAAAATACATTACTAATACACACATACATTATATTAAATTATTATTGTTTACCAATATTGGCTGAAATAATATCAGGGGCATCGAAGAAATAGCTTTTCCCGCTTCTTTAAACAACTGAATTACTAACTGGACGCGTTTTCTCATCACTAGAATTATTAAAATCACACAAACCGTTACTATAGTTGCAATAATTGCAAATGCTAAGTAGGTTTGAGTTTTACGTGTTTCGATTTCGCCTACCAAATGATCAGGTTGTTCTATGGCATTCCTCGATTGTTTCCATATAACCCTAAAAAATAAAACTCTTCCAGTTTGAAATATAACAAGTAGAATGTATTTATAATACGTAAGTATAGTACCTACACAATTTAAATGCTTCTTTCTAAATGAGTCGAACACTTACCACAAATAAATTGAACCAATAATACAAGCAAGCGCAACTCCAATTAGTACAAGCCAAACCACAATGGCAACTAATATTCGTAATAAAATCATTATAATACATGAAAATGCTGGAATTTTAATTTTAATTAGGCATTTAAAAGATATTTAAATGTCAAAAGAAAGCTCACCTAAAGCAATAATGCAAAGATATAAAATTTCCTGCCAGCACAATTCAAAATCTTCACTTACTTCCTAGAATTGAATTATTCGTTAGTTTTGTGAACGCTTATGAATTTTAAATACAGTGCACGCCGCCTATTGAAATCGCGGATACTGTTATCAAAAACCCAGAGTCCCGTTGTGATCACATTAAGTGGCGTAGTAGATAGATACCTCAAAAAAGTCATTGATTCCAGTTTTTCCCAAAAAAGTATCCGATACGGTTTTTCCTTTATCCAAAACACATCTATTTAGCAGCGCGTGACTACAAATATAAGTACATAATTATAATATGTTTGGGTAGGTACTTGGATAAATCAAATGCATTCGATACCTTTCTGCTCTAGCACCTACTTATCATGAGCAACCATTACGATCCACCATTGGTCCTTCGACCTGGATCAATGGTAGATCGTACGATGTAGCGGACTGTATAAATATATTAAAATACTTTGTCTGATATGACTTTTTATTATAAGTTATTTCCTGGTGACTAATGCGTCGTGGACTTTTGCGAGCTGTACAGACAGACTGCTTTTTCATACAGGTAAAACTTGGTACTTGAAGTGGGAGAATCCAACAATCATACTGTTTAGTTTAGCTGTAATAGCCGTTGTAGCGACAATATACTGGGATATGCTTGTGTATTTGCATCCCAATAGTAATATAATCCTGATGTATTCTCAGTGCACTCATAATAATTATCGTAAACATAACGTCGTTGTTTTATTGTAAATGTTGTGTTTTAGATTTTGAATTTTTGAATACATACTTACCTACCTAATATAAGGTTCGTTCCAACATACAGTTTGTGTATCGTTCATTGAACTATTTTCTACGCATGCTAGTTTTAATTACTTATGGCCTATCCAAACCTATATTGCAGTTCACGTCATCAAAAAAAAGTTAAAAAGTTTAAAGTTTGGAAAGTGACATATTCTATAGACGATTTACTTGCGCACATATTAGATGGTATAAAGAAAGACTACAAGTTATTAGAACTGTCAAAATACGAGGTACGAGGTGACAGCACTGTGTGAAACGTCATCATCTAGTAACCTTTTATTGATGACGTGGATTGCTATAGGTTTGGGCGAAGTGTAATTAACTTATTGTATGTATCCTGTATGGGTACTGGTTGAATGATATTATGTTGAAACGATGCAAAACAATGATTTGTTGAAATTGTCAAACGTCTGTCAAAAACATCCTAACATCTCATATTGAAAAATAGAGGAAATATTAAGCTTAGTATATTATTTAGTAGAATTTTCTAAATGCACTCTGTATATGTATCCCGACCGTGCGTAGTAAATCGGTTTGGTGGTATCTTGGAATACACCTATTGGTACAGTAATGTTCATGTTTATCCCGCGAGATGTGATCACAGGCCAACTAGCGACGAGAGAGGATCAAAAGTGATGAAGGGTAGCAGTTGTTTTTGAATTATAAAAAAGGACACGTCAGATAATAAATAAAAACGAACAGTAATCTTTTTTTTGAGCCTTTTACGATAAAAACTAACACAGACGACGGATCAAAAACTATCAACTTCATATGAACTTGACTGTACCTACATTATTATTACGTTATGAATCAAATCAAGCTCGAAAATAAGTAAAGTTTATTTATATCAAGGCCTACAAAATTTAAGAATTTATAAGTATATAAACATATATAGGTACCATTAAAACGAATCAGAAGTATAAGTTTTATCTAGATCTTGCTTATTACAATTTCGAATCAATAATAAAAGCCATATGAAAAGAGAAATTACATAGTAATTTGAATGATTACCGATAACATTGTACCTATCACGCATTGTGCATAATAAATATTTTGGAATAAATACTCTCTATATGTAATGTTTTTATCGAACATCTAATACCTAACTTGGTCGGCTTATTGATAAAATTTGTCCTCTATTCACAGCCGTTTCTTTTGTAAGAATAATAAATAATAAAAAAATTTACAGAAAGACATCTAATTGTGAGTCAATGTAAAAACATTTACCTATTTAAATACCTATATAATATGTAGGTAGGTACCTACTATAATTATTAAATATAAAAATTGCTTTTATAAACATAAATAACCAATTTAATATAACAGTTACAATATGAGTAGATAAATACCATTCAAATTTTATTCCGATGCACGTCATCAATAAAAGGTTACTTAGATAATGACATTTCACGTAATGGTGTCACCTAGTACCTCGTATTTTTACAGTTACTACTAATCAATTTGTAGTCTTTCTTTGCTGTGTAATAGATATGTGTGCAGGTAAATCATCGGTAAAGTATACCACTTTCCAAACTTTGTGTTGAATTACAAATTAATATACTCACAATCTATATAGTCATAATTTTATTGATGACGTGCATCGGAATAAAATTGGAATGGCCTACATCTGCATTTATGAGAAAATTTACGTGCTTCCAATAAACCAAATGTCTTAAAAATTAATGAAGTACTTATAAAAAAATCTAAATTAAAAACCTATTTTAAAAAGTACGTATAAAACCAAATTTTTTTATCGCGTCCTCTTGAAATTCCAATTTAATTGACTGTTTTTAATTTTGCCGATTTACATATTCCTTGTTCTTTTATATATACGAATACACAATACGTGTATTAATAGATATATTCTGACACTACTATAACATTTTCAAAAAAATGTCGAAAAAATACCTAACCTACGTCAAGAAGAATTGGTTAATTGGCCCTATAAATTTTACTTATAATATTAATATAATATATAGGCAGAAGGAGAATAACAACAATTATAACTAATTTATCGGCAATAACTCGGCAATAGCTAATTCGATTAAAGTAACATCGGCCTCAGGGAATTAGGTAATTAGAAATACGTCACAATTAAACTAACGTATATTTTGAAACTTACTGGTTAGAAAAGTAACTGCAATTCTTCAAACAAGCGCGCTGTATTGTGTTATTTAGAACGTTTGGAACTGTAACAAATTCTTTAATTTTGATCGCATATGTTATTTATTTTATTACCTGTTAATTTAGTACCATTAGATTCGTCTTTTAAATTCAGGGCTCTATAAAAATTTCTCCCATCTGGTCTAAAAACTAGAAGATATCTAAAAATATAATAAGATGGTAAGTAGGTAAATACATATTTACATACATATAACAAACATGTTTACTTCTAGCATTTATTTAAATATTTATAAAGATACGCAACATATTATTATACGTTACAAATTGTTCGAAATTCACGCAAGACATTTTGGTTATGAATTAAATTTTGGTTATTAAATTTGAATACTTTAATGATCACAACCCATATCTTTATATTATTACCTAATTTTCAAATTTATATAATGCTTATAACTTGATTAAACTTATATACTTAATTAAAAACCAATAATCAAAAAAAACTACATAAAAATGGATACGTACGGCCTTTCTTTCATATTACCAGCGTTACAAGATAAGTGTTCGTCAGTCGCTAAATAATTGTCTTTTCCACATACGTTCAAACAGCTATCGTAACCATTTATTATCCGATAAATGTTTCCATTATAAATGCAGTAAAGTAAAAGTGGAATCTAAAATTATAATAAAAATTATTTCGAAAAACTCCTATTCTACAGTGAGTTCCAAAAAGTTCTTTCCATATGGAAAACTTTTTTATTATTAGTCTATCCAAAAATTTAATTCTTGATAAAAGTTGATGCATCCTCTAAAACTAATAATGAACCCATCAGGTGTTGTCGGGGATATAAGCATAAGCGAGGAAATGAGGATTAGTAAATTTTGCTCGAGAATAAAGTACCTACCATTATTTCGCAATATATCGGAAAATTTTATTAACAAATATTCTTTACAATTGCAAGTGCATATTTTGAACTTGAAACATTTTAGGAAAATTTAAAATTTTAAATATGGTAAAAGAATAATTTCGAATCAAATGTCGAATAGCTTTTAATTTGTTTTTAATGAAAATATACAAGTACAGGCAGTCCTCGTTTTACGGAGTTTCGTTTTACGTTCTTGTAAAAATGATATGAGTATGTATAAAAATAAACTAATAATAAGATATTACTCCAAAATTACTTTTAATGACTCAACGATAATGACCTTCATTTATTTTTTGCTCAACAATCTTTGTTAAAATATGTATTTAATATAGGTACCTATCAAAAAATATTTAATATTTTAAATATCCTGTCGTAAAAGCGAAGACTGCCTGTATTTAAAAAAAATCGATCCGAGAATAAATTTTTATTCTACATTAAAAATAGAATATATTGTATGCGAATATTTCCAATTTATTAAATAAATGGATTATGCGGACAAAGTCATATTATAATTATGAGGAAAACCAGACAACGCAAATAACAAGTCTACATAGTTTGAAGCAAGCTAAAGTTATAAAACATATTTTTCTTACTTACGTACAATTAGTTAGTTAATAAACGTGCTAAATAACAGTTGGAAAAGTATTTTTTAATGTGATATTCTCATTAACTAGGTAGGTTATTACCTTTTTATACGTATATTCAGAAAATAAATTAAAATACTATAAAAATGAATACATACTTACTAAAATTACAAGTACCAACGCGTGTAGAAGAAGACATACTATATCAGTAGTATTTCGGGTTCTACTTATTCCTGATTCATTTTCGGTGTTACTATTTTCACTAATTTCAAACTAAAACACACATTGATCTGTTAACAACGATTGTTACTTATACTTTTATTTATATAAGGTAACGTAGCCTATCGATATAAATTATTATAAACCTATATACGCCACAGTTTAATTCTTATTTCACTTCTGTTTATTTTTGAAATCGAAAAACTTAAAGGAAACATTTCTTTGATTTTCAAAAAACTTATATTTCCTAGGCATTGTTATTTTAATGTACTTATAGTCGAAAGTAAAATGTATCAAAATAAGTGTTTACCGTAAAATTTGAGGAACATAAATTTCAAGACGGCATTTCAAATTATTTTAACAGATTTTTGTAGATGGGCGCATTTGAGTAGGTAATATATAAATTATAAGTCTGAAATAAAATTAAATATAGGTATTTACGTATAGATATGAAACTTACGTCTTTTGGTTGTATTTTATCAGCTACGCTCACAGAAGCACCCATTATATTTTTGCAGATATATTTCCATTAAATAAAACGTAAATTAATCCCCTACTCCCGTAATAGTACAATTAAACAGTAATAAAATTAAAACAAGAAGTAACACTTAGTTCGCATACTTATCACTTTTTCAACAAGTGAGTTGAATAATTTTTAATTATTAAAAATATGTTATTAATTATTATTAAATTTTATGTAAAATTAGATTAAGTTGAAAACACTTATTTATATAGATACTAACTAAAATTAAATTATTATTTATTTTTTGTTTGATTTCAATTATGTATTTAAATAATTTGATGTAATCCTTTTATTTTCGAATTTCTTTAACTATTATTAATAAAAATTTCGTACAAAGTGACCAATACAAATAAAACAATTGACAATACAAAATCGACTGAAAAGATAACACCGCGCCGCAGTATATTGCATGTTTTAGGTGCATGTAAACAAGACGGTGTTTCCTAGACAACGGCGTTCGACATCGCCGATTTAACAGACGTCGATTTAAAAATGCAAATAAGTTCGTTGTACTGAATCTAAAAGTTATAGATAATTCGCTTAACGTACGGTTAGCACAAACGTTAAAAAATAAACATTTCTTTTGAAAATAAATACTTGTATATGTATTTAACAGGAAAATCTAATTGTATTGTGTAATAAGTATGGCCTATTTAACCTATCTGACGATCACGTCATCAATAAAAGGTTACTAGATGATGACGTTTCACACAGTGCTGTCACCTCGTACCTCGTATTTTGACAGTTCTGATAAATTGTAGTCTTTATTTATGCCATCTAATATGTGCGCCGGCAAATCATCTACAGAATATGTCACTTTCCAAACTTTAAACTGAATTACAAATAAACAATTTAGTAACTTTTTGCTGATGACGTGTCGCCAAGCCGCTTGGATAAGTTATAGGTATAATTATATCAATTAACGGCATTCATATTTCCTACTTTTACTTTATGTATGTACTTATTATGTAGGTAGGTACTTAATTAATTTTTAAAAATTTTAAACCTTGTCCATTTAAACAGTCCATATCAGCAGAAAATAAATTATATCACCTACTTATATATGTGTCTATTTATTTTATTTGAATAAACTACTCTTTATAAATTTGCCCTTAATTGTTTTAACAAACTATGCGCATGTTTGTACATTTATCTACTAATATTACATTTTAAAAGACACTTTTAGTTCTCTAATATCTCTATTCTCATTATTAAAGAAAACATTTAAATAATTTAAAACAGAAAATATTTAAATGAATATAGAAATATTAGATAATCCGGAAATTAATCTGAATGAACGGATCCGGATAAACGGGGTTTTACTGTATCTGAAAAATTCTAACTCTTTTATTTTACTAATAGATGGCAAAGTAAATCGTATATTTGATTTATATTTATCTTTGAGGTTATTTTATTTATCTTTTGAATTTGTCTGGTCAAATGTCTAATCGTGGTTCAGTTTTTATTTGTTATTGTTATCGTTAATTCCTAAATTTTTGTTTGTAATTTTATTTAAATCGTATATAGCGCTAGTGAATTATACATAATTTAAACGTGAATCAGATTTACCTGGCAAAATAAAATGTTGTGCTATTAAAGTAAGTAAACAAATTTGTTTATTAATATTGATTATATTTTCAAGTTATTATATTTGTAGATTTTTAACAATCTCATCAAAATGGACGATTTGGAAATTTGCATCGATAAATTAATAAATATTGACCGTGAGGCCGAGTATCCATCGAATTCAAATGATTTATACAATTTATTAACGAAAATAAGTTTTTCCGATGGTGATAATTATTTTATTCAAGTAATCATACCAAAGCTAATGGTACTTGTGAATGACAAAAAAATTGAAAAAGATTTTTTGGTTTTAAGTTTAATCTGTAACAAGGACAAGAAGGTTTTAGAATCGTTTGTGAACTTTGAGAAATCAACTATTACATTGAACGTTTTTGACCCTGAATTATTATTTGATTATTGCTTATTTATGAAACAACATTGGTTCTTAAAAGTTATTGAAAATGAAATTGCGATTGAAGAAAATCTATTTCAAAAAAATATAATGTCCACTATAAAAATTTTAAAATTAATTAAGCAATCCAATGAGAATACGATTGACATTAATGAACTGGCAACTAATTTAACACAAGTAGATTTAAATGCTAATCACTTTTGTGAATTTTATGTAAAATCTCTTATTATCGAGATAGATATAGTTAATCTGTGTTTAAAGTATTTAAAATCTGATATTAATATGAGGGAATCTGAAATTTATTATTTTTCATGTACAAATTCTCCGTTAACAACTATTTCAAAATTTTTAAATTTACAATTATCACATGATACACACGATATTGTTCTATTAAAATTAAATAACTACAATAATCAATCACAAGTCGAAATATTTACTGCATATATAATATTATTTAATATACTACATTGTTTACATAGTTGTAGAGGCATAAAATGCAGTAAAGTTACAAAAAAGGATGAAATTTCTGAAATAATTCAAGAAACTGAAAACAAATTATTAAATTTAACAAACTTTAAATTACAAATGGAACTATTGGAGAATATTTTTAGTTTTTTATTTTTACAAGAAAATCATTTTATTATAAAGAATAATTGTGATATGAACACTACAACTTTTTATTGTTCTGAAAACGAAGTGCGTCTTATTTTAATGTTTTTAAAATCTGCATGCGATAAAATAAAGACGAAAAACTTATACGATAAGGAATCTGAGGAATTTAAGAAGTTTACACAATTGAACAAATATTTGGCCGATGGACTTTGGAGACTAGAACTAATAATAACAAATGCCAAGTATGAAAAGCGTACAAAAAATAAAATCGAAAGGGATATCATTTCTTTTATGCTGGCACCACCCGAATCTCTAATACATCTATGTTTAAAAGAAAACGATTTTGAGAGAGCACATCAAGTAGTGCAAGTAAGTTTTCCTTATTTACTAATTTTTTTATAGATCTAATATAGCTTTCTCCAATTTTTTCTGTGCATATTTTTCATAATTTGTTGGTTTATATGTAATTATTGTATTATCATCAGTATGGTAAACACCGAGAGGGTTATCTAACAAATATTTTTTTGCTGTATCGATTTTTTCTCGTGGTTTGCAAAATTTACATCGAAAGCAGCAACAACACCAACCTAAAAAATTTGAATTTAATTATTACAACGACACTAATATGCAATCAACATATTATCCAGTTAAGCAGCAAAAAAAATCAATCCAAATACCAAAATTGTTGAAATTGGAATTGCTTTTTCCATCCAATATTTCCCTGAATATTTGGCAATTTCATCGCTTTATATAAAAATATAATTGCTATAATAAATACCTAGTAAAATTGCCTAATTTTTCAAAAAATACATTAAACCGCCATATTCCCGTTTCTGTTTTTTGAAATATATATTTTTCTACGAATTTTGTGGATAAAAAAAAATGATGTTTCCTTGGATAATTTAGAATTATCTGAATTATTGAAATCATTTATTATTGTAAGAATATAAACTCACCCTTTTGACACCAACATGGAATAGCTATCAGTAGATACACAAGGAACCATATTAGAGCTATATTTATAATTCTGCGAATAACGTGCATCTTTGTTTCTATACTTTTTGATTTTAATAAATCAGACCATAAGCACTCTGCAGCAGCCATACCTTATTTTTATAAATGATTCAATATATGTATTATAATTAAATTAATCGCGTTTGATAGTATAATACCTATTCCTTTTTTCTCCTCGATTGTGCAATTTACTGTTTTATTATTATTCACGAGGATTTTTACAGCATCTTTAAAAGATTCTTCTTCTTTAATTTCAGTATAATTTAAAACATCTTTTGATGCTTTCATTTTTTCTATTTCGCTATTATATTCAAATTTTAAAGAATCATAATCATAATTCATATCTTGTTGAGAAACATTTTGTATTTTATCAGTTTCATTTTCTCCATTATTTTGATCATAAAATATTTCGTTTGCCTAGAATTTATATAAACGAGTGGTAATTATTTTTTTGCAATTTATTATAATTTATTGAGGTACTCATATATTATTGTGTACCTTCTTATATATCAGTCTTATATTGATACAGATAAACAAGAACAAGTCAAACATTAAATATGTGCGTTTGAGCTAAATTTAAAATTAAGGTTTGTTTGAAAGTAGAACCTATAAGTACAAATTATAATTTCTTATGGGCAGTATACATAAGTTAAACAAATTTTTTACTAACGGTTTTTGGGTAAGTAATTGTAGTTTTAGTAATGTAAATGTTGTATATTTGAAATACGAGCAGTCGCATGATCAACATACATTTGCTTTTACAGAAAACATATAAAATTTATTACCACATCAGTGTTTCCCCTTTTATCAAGAAAACTACCTTCCCACGGGCGCTTCTCATACACGTCAAAATTTAATTCATTAGGTTTTTTAACATTTTTTCGATTATAACGTTTATTTTGATCGGTTCTTTTGTTGTGTCTTAAAACCATTTTATGCAGCCTAAAATACTTTCTTGTATCTCTGTTTAAACCAAATGCTTCTAAATCCTGTTTTTGTATCATTTCATTTTCTGCTTGATATAGGTCGTCAGTATCTTCGTCGGTTAATATGTCAGATATTACAAATGTCTCATCATGACTTAAATTTATCTTATAAGATGGAGGCCATATAGTATTTACCAAAGTAACTGAGAAAAGAATAAAATGCAATAATATTTGTTTTGACATTTTACAATACTTTTGTTTTATTTAATAATAAATTTAACTTTCAAAGAAATTCGGATCTAGGTAAATTCGTCTACAGCAATTCATCTACGAACAATTCGTTTACAACCTAATAAGAACTTTGTTCGGGTGTTATTATTATAAATGTGCAATATATTTCAAAACACATTAACCAGCTTTTCAATATAAATAGGGATTCCTTATAAGTTAAATGTTGTATATTAGATCTACATTAATCTATGCTCACCTCGTTTATGCTAATCTAAACTCACTCAAGTGCCCTTATTCTCATTTAATAAATCAAACGGAAATAAAAGGAAAGCAGTTTGTCTAACATTTTAAACAGTTTCTTCTAATAAAACTAACGATCATCATATTTTCAGATATTCAACTTACACGGTTTAAACATAGCATCTAATGTAAGTTACAATGAAAAATTAAGTCACCTAAAACAACAACTACAAAAAGCATTTAAGTTTCGAGAAACCATAAAGACAAAACCCGATGCACAAGTCAATGAACTCACTATAAATAGGTGTGTCGAAACATTTTTTAAAATGGCTGGTTGTGTTGAAAATAAAGACGAGGATGAAGATGTGCAATTAGAAATACAAACGGATCCTGGACAAGAAATCTCGGGCTTTATAGATGTGTTCGATTTAGCATTAACACAACCCAACACGTATGAGGATTCTAAAGAATTACTGGATATAGCTCAACAGTATTGTACAAATTTCAATGATGAATCGTCTTATCTGATTTTTTTTAAAAAAATATTAGAAATATTTACGGAAGTAAACAAAAAGTATGCTGTTTCAACAAAAGAAATTCTTTGCAACCCGTTATTTAGTTTTAATATAGAAAAATATAAAATAGATGAAAAATTTTATTCCGATCTAAACATGTTATACGATACGTTCCTTCAACAACTAAATAATGAAAATGTCGGTACGCTGAATATTAAACACGCAACCCATGGTACTTTCTTCAAAATGCAAGAATTATCCGTTAATGTAACATCTGCTATAGAATCTAAAGACCATCCGAAATATTTGCAAAGACTATTAAATTACCTTAAAGCGTTTTCAAAAATATACTACATCCAAGAAAATTATTCAGAATTGATTTCAAATGGCAAAGAAACTTCATTTTTTCGAATCTTGGATATGAGCAGGTCAAATATTTTAGAAAAAATGTTATTTAAAACGAATCTTGACATTGCCGATTTTGAACAGTTATTTTCAAAACTCAAACTGGATTTAGTTCATCATGTTGCCACAATATTCTTTCCAAAAGTATATCTGAATACAAGCTCTACTGATATTTCACAGAAACGTATAGCCGCTCCTTGCCCTGTTAAAAATATAATATCGTATATACAAAAACGAAATTGGCTTTTGGCATTTATTTTAAATGCCATTTATAAAATCGACGAAACTAAACTGGATTTAAATGAAATACGAATCAAAACTTTAATTAATTTTATAAAATTACCACGTATCCAGCATTTAAAAGCTCTGTACGACAATAATGAAGTAATAGCCGCTCTTCATCAACATGTCGATCTATCGTTAATTAAATCATACTTCGAACAGCATATTGCTAAAAACGAAATTGAAGAAATATTCCAACAGAACCCGTCAAACGTGCATATGATTTCTGAAAATCTCGAAACTGGAGAAGAAATGTTCGAGGGCGAAATAAAAATTATAAATTGGAAACATTTGTTTGATATAATCAGCAGCATATCACCACATCAGTTACTTAACAGTAGAGAACTTAGATATTTAAAAGATAAAATTTTATGCGAAATAGTTGGAGATTGTTTCGAAATTGATTTCTTTAAATATGTAAGATATATTACAAACAATCGAATGCGAGTTGAATGCATTTTAAACAATTTAACTACGTGGCCAGGAAAATTTTGCATCGAAACTATCAAGTCGGAATTATCGAATGTTTCTGAACTCGATGGAGAATATAGAGCGAAATTAATAACTTGGCTCGACAAGATAGAACTTTATGAAAGTGTAAGTAATAATTCTTAAATTTTTCTGTAGTACTTATTGCATTCAATGTTCTTTTTTTTCAGATGACTGACATTTTACAAAAGATTTATGGTTTGATGTGCTTTTGTATTGTCAAAATAAACCTCAAGACGTTCTTCAATCACTTTTAAATACAGTTAAGGTAAATGATGTGGTAATTGTAAATGTAGTAAGGTATTTTTTTTTAATATTTATTTTCCAATTTTAGATTGAACTTCTCTTAAAATTTATAATGATCCATGAAATTACCGAAGAAAATTTACAAATCATCGACGAATCTTATTTTATAGCACTTCTGGATTCAAACGTGGATTTATTACAAATTCAAGAATTGTTCCTTAAATTATCTAATAATAAAGTAATTTATATTTGTCGTAAATTACTTAAAATTCTAAAGAAACTGGATCATCTCACTTTTATTGTTGATGTAATTTCAAATATGAATTTGCCTTGCGATTCGACATACAAAAACATTCAAATAAGTTTAAAAATTTTATCGTGTTTTTCGTCTGTAGATCTAGAGCAATTATGGTGTTTAATAACCGAACCTCTTAGCATAATAGAAATGTTAATTATGAATACGCGACTAGAAAAATTAGGTCAAGTTTTAGAAAAAATTAAACCAGACATTGAAAATTGCGAATATGACGAAAATCAATTATCAGTTGAAAAGATTGATGAAACATTAAGAATCTATGCTGAAAAAGTTTAGAATTTCGCGTTATACTTCAAACAGAAACTAGATTTGTTAGAACCCCAGAAAGTAGCAAATTATTGCAATCATTGGATTCCATAACGTTTGTGTCTGGCAAAAAAAATTTCGTAATGCCCGAGTTAGTTCCGCTAAAATGGAGTGGGTTCAAAATGATGAGGTATCACTATCAAATCGCATATGAACTTAATTTTAAATATGTTAATCTTTCAGGTCACCGAATGTATGTGCTGTTTAGAAAGTACCTTTTCGATGTTTAATAGACGACATCATTGTAGACGATGCGGGCGAGTGGTATGTGGAGCTTGCTCGCTAAAAAGGATGCAGGTTTGTATTTGTGATTCATTTGTAAAACAACGAATTCTCGGTTTTTTCACTCATTAATTTCATGCATTCACACTTATTTTAATTTATTTATATTTACACAGGTAATTAAAATCGGTTACTACTTTTGTATATTTAGGTAGCAACATATGAAGATATTCCAGTGCGTGTTTGTTTAGACTGCTATGAACAGTCACATCAGGAAAGTGTGGCCACTTCTTCTAGTAAAAGTGAATTATCTATGAGATCGATCGGATGGGATTATTGGCTATTAACAGATGACCTAAACCATAACCATGTTGTTAGAGAAGAATTTTCCTTCGAATATGCCCCTAGTGTATCTTTATGTCTTGCTATCTTGAAATACCATTCTAACAAAACAGAAGAATATCCTAAGTATAATTCAAATATTAATTTGGAATAGAATGTTGTAGAATGTTCTTTCAGATTTTTAATAAATCAGTGTAAAGCGATGTTGCAACTACTACAACCGGTTAATCCGGAAAGTGTCGAAGAAATCGACTATCTTCTTGTAATTAAAATGTTAAAGTAAGTACCTAATTGAATGGGGTATATAAAAAGTATATGTTAAATTGGTAAAAATTGTGTGTCGTAGATCTCTTGCATTGGCAGCAAAAATGGTATCTGCGCAATGTATGTTGCAGTGGGGTACATCGCTGGCAGACAAACTATTATCGCAAGCAGATTTATTGGGTTTATTAGCAGAGCGAGGATGTCTGCACTTGATTAATAGTTCGTACCAAAGTCGATTTATTGAAGCTTCAATTTTACGACAGTTAAGGGACAAATTAATAGAAAGAGAGCAGTGGAACCTCGCATTAGAAGTTTCTACCAAAGCGGGATTAAATAATATCGGTACATTTAAAATATAATTAGGGGTCGTTTATTAAATTTAATATAAGTAAGAATTTTTTAGCCGTTTTTGCATCGTGGGGAAAAAGCTATCTGAAAGCCGGTTGCTTACAGTTGGCGAGAGAGAAATTTCAACGTTGCTTTGACAAAAGGTCACATGCCGACGCTATAATAGAATCAAATGATCGATTTTCCGGTACTCAAAAGGTACCTATGAAATCGCCAGATAACCGGCCATTAAAGAATCCGCCACTTTTAAACGAAATTGTTCATATATTAGAAACGACTAATTATACTATCGATCCTTCAATTATTACTACCGATATAACACGTTCTCAACCTTTATCTTCGTCATCTTGGAGTTTAAATACAAGTACTAACGTATCTTTACAACATGATCCGGCACTTTGTATTTTAAACAAATTAAAGAATTTAAAGAATATCGCTTCAGGAAAATACATCACTCCCGAAAATAATGGTAGTACTATGGAACCATATTTAGATACCATATTTTATGACGAGTGCGTTTATTATTTAACTCTGTATGGTTCGCATATAAGTTTGCTCGAATTTTATGTAAGACACGGAAAGTTTTTGAAATGTCTACAACATATTTTAGAAAATCGATTAAGTAATGACATTTTCATCGAAATTTATATGTTTTGTTTGAGAGAAAATTTGACAAATTTACTTCACGAAGGCATGTCGGAAATTGATTCGACTTTAGATATTTGGAAGGTAATATAATGAAAAATAATGAATGCGCATGTAACCGTAAAATTTTAGGATTATCTGAGAAATATATGTAGATATTTGGAAAATCAAGCGAAACTTAATTCGCTCTATCAATTACAACTTTTTGTAGGCGATTTTGTTAGAGCTTCAATGACCTGCATTAAATTTTATAGAGATGATGCCACTACTTATTTGGAATTAACGTCGCGGGTTGATTATTTACATAAAGCTCAACAACACTTGCAACAAGAACTAGAACAGGAACAGTGGGTCGAAGTTGCTACAGGTAATTTTTTGTTTAAACATGCAAACCTAAATAATTATGACTGGTGGTATTTAGTTCGAAAATCAATTACGGATAGCCAGGATAGTTACGAAACTAAAGCCATAGTTAATTCTTCCCTTGTCATGAAAATGGACGCGAAGGAGGTAGATAAACACATCAACACCATTTGGCGACAAATTGAAGTGACAAAATTTCTCGCAGAATGTGAAACGTCCGGAATGCCTATTTTACAAGCAGTTTCAGAAATTTTGCCTTTTACACAGGAAGGTAACTCTACATTTCAAATATTTATGACCCACCACAGGTTTTCTAGGTACATCTTATTTTATAAAAAAAGATATTCATTTACAAAATTACTTTTCGAATCTCGGTAAAAGGGAAACATATTTTCGACATTTATCAGAATTTGATATTAAGCACGGTCAAAAATTAATGCTATAACTGAAATGAAAGATGTCTAGATTATGTATTATACCTAGTCAAAGGCATCGTTTCAAAGAGAACTATCGAGTGCCGAGTATTTTTAATAAATTCTATATCGATATTTAAAATAGTAAATTTTGTTACTCTATTAATTTTAAAAAAGGATTCAATCTATAGGTTTGCCAGCAATTAAAATTCCAACACTGTTTGGTTCATATTATGAAAAATTACAGTTGGCAGTGTTAGCGATTATTAGTGGAAAAAACGTAGATGATGGATTTGGGATAGCTTTTAGGTACGTATACGTACATACATTACATGAAAAATAAAAGTTTTACTTCATTTTAAAACATGTTTAACAGGATCATTCAAGATTATAAATTAAATCCCATTAAAGTATATTGTCAAGCAGGAAAGCAATTTGCTAAATTTGAAAAATATGATAGTATAGCTCAACTAGTAAACTGTATTCAATCAAGTGGCGTAAGTGATGATACCGTAACAAACATGTGTGATGAAATGTTGATGCTTGCCGTTCAAACTTTAAATAAAGCAAACGCATCACCAACACAATTAGATGGTTTAATTAAACTCATCACGGATCGTACTGCAAAAGTAAGTAAAATTTTATTTAGTATTAATTAATTTTAAAGTCATTATTTTAGATATCTGCATATATCGAATCGAAACAGTTAAAAAGTGCATACATTTTAGCAGTGAAGTATAAAAGAGTTGGAGACATTCGAAGAATTTTAAGAGAGGCAGAATTCTTGAATCAACCACATATAAAAACATTATGCCAAAAAATTTTACTCGCTTATTCTCACTCCCCTTCTCGTTCCAAAGACTAAATATTTTTTAATAAATTTTATTTTTATCAATATAAAACGTGATCAACAATATTACCATCTACAACATAAAAATATTAAAATATGAACATAATGGCTGTGACATATTCATTAGTATAATTTATATAAAAATAGTAATTTTAATAATACAGCTGCCTTATACATAATTATTTAAAAATAAATTTTCTTAAAAGTCTAATGTAATCAAAAACAAATAAAATAAGCTTCATCACATGCTTGTTTCATTTTCAATTTAAATGCCTATAAACATAATAAAATTATTATTCTTTAAATATATAAAATCAATGAAAGGATATGAAACAAATCATTCAACAGACAAAAGTATGTGTTAGAATACCAATTTTCAATGTTATTTTATTTTTTAAATATCCACCAAAGTTAAATCTTTTATTTACATAAATTTAAAATAAATATATATACATAAATATTGTTTATTATTCATTCTACATACTTGTCTTTAACAGTTAACTGCCTAAAATGCTTCTATAAATCTACTTAACATTATCAATACGTATTATAACATGTATAGGAAATAAATATAAACGTAAGAACAGTGTTAAAACCAAACTAAATTTTTAAAAGGTTTTCTAAATTTACTGTTAAAAGGCTCAAGTATATATAGAACAATTACAAACATTTAAGTATGGAATATATCTGAACATCCAAAGTTCAACCTACAACTATATAATGTATACGAATATATAAAAGCAATGTTTTCAAAGCACTTCATTTTGTTTCATTATCCTTCCAGTAATTTTACAATGCAGTCTTTTAATCAGCTTTTTAAAAGTAACATTCGAACAAGAAGGTATTACTCAATTATATTATAAATGGTAGTTTCGAATGAAAATCACAAGTATAAGTAATATAATGAAATATTACTTACAGAAAAATGCATCGATATACATATTTTGTTTATTACAGAATAAAACAATTTCATGTAATTGCAAAAGATTAAAATATCTCAAATACAAATACTTTTTAAAAGTAAAATTAAAATTCCAAAATAAATTAAAACATTTAAATCATCTACAAAAATAAATATGTAAATAACAGCAATAACTTAAAAAAAAATTATTATTACAGTATTATTCCAAATAAAATATTTTTAATATTTTGATTAACTACTAAAAATCGACTTTACATGTTAATTAGATGAAATTAAATAATTTAATATAAAATGTTAATAATTCTATAATTATTACTTCGGTTTGACCTTTAATTGTAGAAGGTTATAAATAGCCAACCCTATAGGAAAATTGGATAACACCCAAGCAAAAATTTATCAACGCTCATAGAACTTCAAATAGGTATCTATGAAATCTTAAATGTTGCAGAAACGTTCGTTCCCTTTGATATATTGATTGTACGTTTATGTTGTCATACTACAACTTCGTTGAAAAATATCAACTAAAACGTAAAAAAGTTCAAATTTATGTGAACATCGACAAATTTCAACATCTCAAATTCGTCACATTCGGGCATTGCCTGATTTTCCTATGCAGTTAACTATCTATAACCCTCTATAATCACAGGTTTGACACAATAATATATGATTTATGTTAAAATTTATACGATATAAATTAGTAATAAACTTTATAAAAAAAAATAATAAATACATAATTAAACTAAATTTTATAAAATAATTAATTTATTTAACATATTAAGGATCAGTTTTTTCATCTTCCAATAAATTTATTTAACAAATTTTCACCATAGAAACGTTTGTTATAACAATTGTTTCTATGGTAAATATCCATCAAATAAATTAAATGGAAGATGAAAAGATTGGCCCTAAACATAATAACTGCTATAAATCGATACAATATTTTAATATGTATAGAGATTATCGGCCATATGCAGACATTTGATTAATTTTAATAGCTACTAGCTGCCTTTATTTCCTTAGAAATAATTGTTGAAACAATCGTTTCTATGAAATTAAACATGATTTAGTAACAGCTAAATTTACTCAAATGTTAAATAAAATAATCCACATTTCTCAACTGTAATCAATACAAAATTTGTAAGTGAATGCAAGACTTTTAAAACACTAAAACATTTTCAATTTTCATAAATTTAATTGGAAATTTAAAAAGTAAAATTCTGCTTATACTACCTTATAAAAAATGTACAGAATATAATCTTATTTTTGATTTAATAGTCAATTTTAAGATTAATATATAGATAAATGAAAAAATAATTAGTCACAACTGCAACCATTACTTAAATAAATATGAGTTTAATACAATACAAAGATATTATCGATAGAAAATAGGTATATACTTTATGACACGATTCTTAATCTTCCAATAATTCCTCACCATTAGTATTATGACTTTCATCGTTTACAATCCCATTTTGAAGATCTGCATTTAATTTTTCAGCAAAAGATGAATCAATATCACTAATTTTCTTTAAAAAATTTTCTTTTTGTTCCGGATTCCATTGTACAAACCATTCTTTGAATAGTTTTATCTAAAATTTAGAAAAATTAAGTAAAAAATAGAAAAGTTCTATTATTGTTCGTACGTACCCTGCATTCGAAAAGTGACATTGGTTTATCTTGGCAATTAACAGCAGCGATATGATTCACAATTCCATTAACGTAAACTTTATTCGAATATTTTTCAGATAAAATTGGCAAAAAATCTGATCTCTGTAATTCACTCCATTCACCAAACCACTGAATTATATATCGAATTTGAGCTTCTGAACTTATACTTGTCATGTCTGCAACTATCAGTAATCTTGTCTATCAGTCCACAAAGTGAACACAAATCTGGAACAAGAAACCGCTTTGTTCTTTTATTAGAAGCCTAAAATATACTGTAAAAGAGAAAGGTTAATGTATACCATGAGACTGCAAGTTATTGTTTACTAATTACGATCGCACATTTTCATTTCCATATCTAAATTTAAATCATTACTCAATTTGCTTACCATTTACTGATTTTATTAAATTGGTAAATACACATCAATTACACAAAACTGTTTAATCATTTACACTGAAATTTTAGAAAATTGTAACTGGGTAAATTACATGAACCGTAATGACCTCGCGTTTTTAAAACAACAACCTTGACCCCTCCGAATTCGTCAACTATTTACAGGACCGTCTTAACATTCGGTACAGGTTTCCAATATTTAGTTGATAATATTGTTAATAGATACAAAAGGACCTTATGTTCCGTTTTATAGTTTCCAGATAATATTTCATTCTTCCGAAGCAATGTATAACTTATTCAATTAGTGTTTAGCGAAGAAACCCTCAAGTAACTACGGTTATAATCAGCTAAACATAATATAATTTGTTTGAATCCAATCCTGAATATAGAATAATCGGTAATACAGTTTACTAGAAAACTACATAAAAGAAAATAATAAAATACAATTTGCAGGTAGAATAATCATTATCCGTTTATTTATATAAAATAATAATAAAACAAAGGAAAGATTTGATATTTGACGTTACAAATGCATAGGTTTCATGATTAATAATTATATCAATATTTAAATTTGCAAAAATAACAACAAGCTATGCAAACGTCTTGTGACGTAACAGTCAAATTTTTCTTTTTATTTGGAAAATAAAACAATTTATTTTAAATCCGTATTAAGTATGTTCATCAGTTTATTAAATACAATAAATTTAAGATTATGTATTTTTAGGAAAATGTCTCTTTCGCCATATCTAAGATCACCTTTAACGGATTTAACCAATTGTGTTATGAGCCATCAGTGGTATGGGCATTGTAGAGACATGGAATTAAAAGTGATGGATTGCTTAGAAGCTTACGGTTTAGAACGCGGCTTAAAAAAATGTGACATTCTGATAAATGATTTTCGGGAATGTGCAGGTCGTAAAAAACAAATGAGTCGTTCGATGGATATGAGAACGGAGAGAATGCGACAATATAGTGCAGGGGAAAGAACGAAAGAAAATTTATATGCACCTGGACCCCGACCTGATAGTTATTGAAACCTAGTTACATTGATTTGTTGTAGAGATGTGTATTTTTAGCTTATTAAAATATACTTGAAAAAAAAGAAGGTATAGTTTTTGTGAATTAACATATTTATTTCTTTTAGACGCCGATTTACACAATTTGAAATAATATTTTATTAACTTAAAAGTTAATGTGTAGATGCATGAAGTGTTTCATAAATGAACAAACATTCTTTTAATTTACAATGGTAGAAATAAACTACTTAACTAAATTTAAAACATAATTTTAAGCTTAAAAGTAGTTTATTATACAAATGAAATTATATTCTAATTTGAAGAGTTTTCTATAATTGTACGGCTGTAAATATAGCTAGTGAAACTATTTGACCCTGTTTGTCGGCTTTGAAAATTCATAAACTGGATAAAAAGTTTATAAAAACATTACATATATACCTGTTTGCTCTACAGTTTAATTCATATTATTTTCGATAAATATCCGCCCTTTGGCCCGAAGACATTTCTTACAGAAAATTAGTTATGTAATAAAATGGCGTGTAGGTTCGATATATATATACCGGGCTAATTAATTTGTAAACGCCTTGTACGCAGCAGGAAAATACGTTATATTTTTAAAATTTGAAAATGACAGTTATCATTCCTGATTTAAGGTTATCAGAACTCAAACTAAATAAAGGTGAGTGAATGAAAGTAATAATTGTATTATAAAAAGCATAATTATAAATAAATACTATTCAAACACTAACGATATAAAATTTTTAATAGATAATATATATTAATCAATTTTATTGAAAAAAAATAAGAATGGCAGATTGGAATTGTATCGAATACGGATTTAATGCTGCAGATGAGACTATTAATTTTGGAACACGTAAATTTGGCGGTATAGATAATTTATATGAAACAACCACATTAGCTCGATTAAGAAATTCTGATTCAGTAAGTGTCCGATCCTTAACATTTTGTGGAAAACTTATATTAACTAGGTGTATTTTTAAATTGCAGGAGTCTAATACAAAACCATTCGTTAAGGCAATAATAAATAACGGTTTAATATATTTTTCAATTAATAGAACTATGCGAGTTTTTGATAATCTTCTTTGTTCGCATGTAAGTTTTAGTTCCACATTTGATGAACTTATCGATGAATTTTGTGTTTCATCTGATGGCCAATATTTGTTATTATGTCTTAGAAATGGAATACTGTACTGCTTTAACATGAAGGAAGGTGGGAAAATTGTTTATTCCAAGTATTTATTATTTATATATTTAAAATTATTATTTTTGTATAAAATTCAATTTTTAGTCAAATATGTGATAATGAAGATATGCACAAGCTCTTCTTCTTAAAAGCAGATTTTTATGATAAATATAATTTCATATTGGTTACAGAAAATGGAAAAATATTTAGGTAAGTAGATTCTACAGAAATTTGTACTTATAATTAAAAATATAAAATATAACTCTTTTTTTAGTTTTAAAGAAAATCCTAATTCGTTGTTGGAAGCAAATGACTTGGAATTATTTGATGGCAATATTCTTACAGATTTTTATAAAAACGTAGAAATTTTGGGTTATACATTTCCATCACTACTTTTCATAAAAGACAACGTATTGGAAATATACAACATTATTACAAATAATACTGTAACTTCGGTTGATATTTGTTTGCAGAAAAAGGCATTTGTAATTAATTCTCGGTAATGTACTTGTTGCAACTAAAAAAAAACAAAATAGTTTAATCGAAATATTATTTTATAGAGTTATTCTTTGTTTAAAAAAGGATGGATCATTCATTCAGATATGTACAAAAACACTTCTTACGTTTGATGTCGATATGCACCAATTGTTTGAAGATGCTGAGTTAATCAACTGCAACTGCCTGTTGGGTATTACTATAAAAGATGAGCTAGGCAGTTACTATATAAATTGTTTAGCATATCCAGGTTTGTTTATTATTAATTAAATATTAAATCAAATAGGTATTTCAAGACAATATTAGATAGAGGAATTATATAAGGTCTGTTCCAACACACCATCAAACTGGTTTGCGAACTGTACAGTACATGCAATCAATCAGAATTTTAGAATTTACTCAACTATCAAAATGTGACATTCTGATTAATTGAAAGCATCAACTGTACCGTTCGCAAACCGGTTTAATGGTGTGTTGGAACAACCTGACAGACCTATAAATTACGTTTCAGTTTTCATTATATTTATTAAAGATCTATAGTTTGACATTACTTTAAATAAAGATTGTCTGGTTAAATAAAATTTTAATTAACATGTGGACTCCCTCGATCAAACATTCTCGATAGATATATATTATATTAAATTTATCGATGACATTATTTTAATAATCATCAAATCAATTCAATTATTGTTAAGTTTTATTTTAATGCAAGCAGTATACCTATTGCCGTAGTCTTGTATTGTAGTACCTATTGTAACACATAATTTTTTTAGAGTTCTCAACAATATTTTCGTTAAAAGTATCAGAAGAAATCAATTTAGTAATTCCTGAACATGTTCACGATGAATTTATGTATATCTCGGAAATACAAGAACATGAATATATTAGAGAATTGCGATTTCAAGTCATATCTGAGACGGCTCCTACAAATCGTCTCAAACGATTATTGCGTAGACAAAAATTTGAAGAAGCAGAAGAATTCGCAAAATTATTTAATTTAGATTTAACAGAGGTTCAGAAGGCAAAAGCTCAAGTCATAGTTGATAAAAAAATCTGCGATGAAAACGACATTTGTATTCTAATAACTATACTTGATCGTTTGAACGATGAAGCATTTAAACTGCAGTCTTGTCTGGATATACATTCCTCTTGTAACGACCTAAATGGTATACAAAAAATATTAAATTATGCATGTTCATCGATAACAAATGCACTTGATAAAGTAAGTTTGTAATGTTATTAAAAAAATTAAATTGTTTAATTAATTTTTTAACTAATTTTACCTATTTTAAGGAACTTCAATATTTTCATGATTTGATTTCCGAACTAATGTTTCGTTTTAATACGTTTCTTATGATTATTAGATGTGATAATGTAAAATTTACGACTTTAGACTGGTGAACTTTTCAATTTGTGATCTTATCGAAGAAATGATTAAATTATTAGAACATGTAAGTTTTATCTTTAATATAAATTATAATTTGGGATTTACATAGAACTAAATTAATTTTAGGAAAATTTACTTAAGTATTTATACTATTAAATAGTACCTATACATATGAATTATTACTTATTTATTTTATAAAGATTTAAAATTAATGAATTTTTCAGGAACACGTAGAGGAATCCATAATTATATGTAGCCGATTAGATGCTACTACAATATCAAATATAGAAGAGTATGAAATTAATAAAATTTTGAATATTGTAAAAAAGGTAATTATAAAATAGTAATCTTTAATAATCAAACTCTTAGTAACACTATTAATATTTAGATATCTATAAAAAGTCAGTTAACATTTCTAAATATTTTGGTACCTCGTATGTTGAATTATTTGCCATCGACTGCAAAGTTCTTTATAAAATGGGTCACAGAACAAATATTTTATATTGAAGCAAAATATTCAAATCAATTTCCAGAAAACGCAATTAATTTCCTAAATAACATGGTACAACTATTAAGGGTGGATAATTATAGTGACGATATTATCTCTTTTCGTAAATGTGCAATGGCTCATTCATCTTTAAAAAATTTAAGAAATATGTATTTTTCGCTTAAAAAATTGGATGTATTAAAAAAAGATTATAGAATTGTCGTATCCCTTGGACAAATTTTACAGGTTTGTAAAATAATGTACAGATGTTGTTTAAATATAACATACTTATAATTTTAATTAAATAGGGAACCGAAGTGTTAACACAAACATTATTGAATTCTGTGATTTATGGAGGTCAAAGTAAATATTTTTTAGAGGATTTTATTCAGAAATGCATATTGGATAATCAAATTGAACCCGATGATATATTTGAGGAAGTAATAAAGGTAAGAATTTATGTGTCCCAAATTCTTTTATACCAAAAAATTCATATTAAGAAACTTGTTTTAATTTAATAAATTTCTGTAAAGTTCTTGAAAGTGTATCTATGCTCTTGCTTTTATCTTAAATGTATAACATTGAAGCTTAATAATTTCCTTGTGCATTAATTGCTTCATCTAGGATTGACCTGAATACCTATTAGGTATAACATTAGACCAACAAATATGTAAATACTGGTGAAACTTTTCACGAAAATGATTCTATTGAAATTCTATCTTCAAAAGATTTATTAATTCAGTTAATAACGAGAAAATTTGTATTTAGTTACACTTACACTTTTTTAAAAGGCCACACTTTCGTGCAATGTTCTGTCTTTAATTTTTATCTTGTTTGTTCCCAAGACAACGTTTCCAAAAGATGTTTTAGTTTAAGCTAAATGTCGTAAATTTCTTTTAGAAAGATTGCTGTACAATTATTTAGTCTGCAATTTCCTCTGTGGTGATTTTTTGTACACAATACGAATTACTTACATTTTTCCGTAACATCCCTTAATATAATAAACTAAAGCATTAAAGTAATAATTATTGATTTTTTTTAGGACCTTATCAAATATGAAGAGGAGCTTTGGATAAAAATCGCACCAACAATTTTAAATAACTTTGGTTCCTCGCCAAAAAATTAGAAGTAACAATTGTTATTTTGAAAGCAGCAAATGTTCCTTGGTGTTCTAGAATTCGTGAGATTGCAAATGATTCACTGCAATATTCTCATCCTGCAGTTCAAAACATTGTTCGAGAAATAGATTACGAACTCAAAAGTGATATATTTAAAAAAGAACCTTATAATTTAACTAAACACTACAATAATACAACAGAATTTGTAAGAACCTATAAGACTTTTTAACTTAATTTCATTTAACAGTTACCTATTTTAAGTTAACGCATGCAATTAAAAGAATTATATATTGCAATCAACCCACTCTTGTCGAAGATATATACCAAGTGTGTAAGGATCCTCGAGAAAAATCTGAAGCTGATTTGCTATTAATACTTCACTTTATAATGACTGGGTAATTAATTAATATTTTATTTTTTATATATTTTTTGCAGCGTATAATAAGCCAACAGTGATGCTGTAATTAGTTTCTACGTTAACCTGTAAAACAGAAAAATATATCTATATTCTATAATATATATTTTCAAGTAAAAATGTATGGAGTCAGAAGTGGCATTTTAAAGTTATTTTTTAATTACAGTGAAACCTGGTTATAACAAGCATGGGTTTAACGAGATCCTGAATATTATGAGCATTTGAAATTGTATTCACTTACCCACGGGTTTTCTATTCCCGGTTACAATGAATATCATTTATAACTAGTAAAACTAGTAAAAGTGACAGTCCCGACAATCTCATTATAACCGAGTTTCACTGTATAGTATATAGAAAGCTTTCGATAATAACATTTTTTCTCTTTTAATGTATTTTCTGAAATCATTGCACATTTATATAATATAGTTCCCCGGGTTCTATTATACAATTCTATATAGTTCCCCAGATTCTATCAATTATACATAGTTCTATTGATTAAACTTTTTTCTATAATATCAAACAGGACAGTTAATTCAGTTATTTCAATCAGTGTTATTTGTATTTAAATGCAGTTTTTTAATGCGTCATAGTCGTGACTAAAATGTATTAATAGAAGGATTATTTTAATCTTATTCGTATTCACAAATTTTATTAATATTAATTTGTAAATAAATTATTGTTTAAGAAAGTGTATTTTTATGCATTTTTGTGAATTTTGAAACACTTCGTTTTATTTTTCAACGACTTATTCGAAACTTTTTTTTGTACATCTTAAATATAGTAAAAGAAATATCAATAAATATCATCCTTGTAGATTATTGCTAATTGTATATTTCCTTTTTACAGTAATTTTGATGATGCTCTAAAGATATTAGATGCTTCTAAAAATGTTCAGGAATGCTGTAAAAAAATACTTACTTACGTACATATGGGAATAAATAATGAGGTAAGTAACAAAAAATCTGCTCACAAATATTAACATATTACATTTTTTAGTATAAGAATGCCACTATTCGGGATAATTATTACAACATAATGGGTTCGATATTTCGTCGAATTCAAAAAGCTGATTGGGAAGAAGTCTACTTTAAAAAGTATTTTGAAGATTTAAGAGCTGTTTATCACATATCAAAAACTTTCAATATCAGTGTAACTTACGGAGATTTAAGTGATAAGGCTTCTAAAAATAAAACACTGGATAATTTAATATGCACTGTCTTTGAGGAATTTGAATGCAACAATAATATTTATCTATGTGTAGAAAAATGCAAAAACATATCCACCTACTTGCAGATGAATTCAAATCTTATATTATTACAATTTTGCAAGAAAGTATCTGATTTTAACGTTATTTTGAAAACGGCAGAACTTATTTATTTGGGTACATCTAATACAAAAATACTGTGCTCTATTGTTATTTTGATATTGACATATATCGGAACATCGAACAGTCGAGATTTTACAGAGCTATCGTTGCAAGATCTTAGTAATATTGATTTAAATAAATTTATAGATGGATTGTTATTGGGAAAAAATATAATGGTTAAAGCACTTCTGAATTGTACTAAAGATGAAATTAGCAATTGTTTAGAACTAGCTAATTGGATACAAACTACTTATTGCTTAACAAGAGAAAAAAAGAATGCATTTTCACTATCGAAGGAAGTTTATGGCTACGATATTTTACCCAGCATATCTGCATTTAATGCAGTAAAAGATGTTTTTAATTATTATGTTGGCCTAATAGGTAGGTATAATTAACTGAACAAAATGGTAATCTTTATCCTTACAAATGTGTTTAGTTTTGAATATTTTTTATATATATTTTCGTTTTGCAAAATAATCTTTTCATTAATTTGATAGTATTTATTTTGAGAATATTAGGTATTATAAAATAACTTTGTTTTAAGTTAGTTCATATATTTTCAGTTTGAAT
Source organism: Rhagophthalmus giganteus (assembly GCA_036326145.1). Lineage (NCBI taxonomy): Eukaryota > Metazoa > Arthropoda > Insecta > Coleoptera > Rhagophthalmidae > Rhagophthalmus > Rhagophthalmus giganteus. Next base: position 56,663,122 of record JARFJA010000001.1, read on the forward strand.
TCAATTCAATTTATGAATTCTTTGAAATACGATCAGTTTTAAGGTGTGCTTAAAAAATAAATGCCAAAAACCATATCCCGTATAATACAAAAATAAATCAGTTTTTGTTGCAGATAATGGCAACAATAGTCCAAACACTCGTTACCTAATGTATTTTAATCACGAAACGCCAAGGAGAACTGAAGTAAATGTAAATAAAATTATTTAATTTTACATAAACATTTTTTTTTTTAAGATGCAATTAACGAATGACATCAAGTTTTTACCAGGAACCATTAAATGTTTATGTATGGAAGGACATGCTCTTACTGCTTATAAATTAATGATAGTATTACAAAATGCCTTGTCGAATAATTCCAATATCGATGAAACTACATATGTGAAATTAAATGAAATGATAATTTATTCAAGAACACAATTATTGAACAATGTGTTTGCTGCTCGATTTTTTGATAAAGAACTTGCCTATAATCTATTAGAAGCTTGTGAAACCAAGTTCTTGTGTAATTTCTTATTTCAAAATTTAAAATTCTACAAAAGGAACTTAATAAAATTCGAAGCTATCGCTCAACTTAATTTACAGTTTTTGCGATTGAATAATATAGAACAAGGTAGATCACTGTGTATGAATATCATACATTTGGCTAAATGGTGGAAGAAATTAGACTGTAAAATTCCATACGATGAGTTTTTTAAGGCACCTGGCAATAATATATTACAAGAACTAATTAATTTAAAGAACATAAATGTTACTGATATAGAAGAATTCTGTTTAGATTTTAACTTGGACGTACAACATTATTATCAATATTATTTAGAAAAGTCATTGCTAAATTGGAAACCCGAATATGAAATTCAAATAAATAATTTTAACGAAAGAAAATTGATTATGAAAAATAACGAAGAACAACTTTTACTAGAATGTATGGAAGTAATAGATTTTATACTTGATAAAGAAACTGTCATTCATACCATGAATAGTATATGGACTAATGTAAGTAAATATTGTAATTATTCAAATTATAATAATTGTATTTAGTATAAAAATTTTCATTACTACTGACATTTAATTTTTTTCAGATCAATTTCTATAATTATGAAGTTCTTATGAGCGTGCTCAAAATATTGTTTACCTTAAAATGCACAGATGATAATAATCAAAATTATATGTTACTATTATTTTTGAAGAACTATAAGCGTATCAGTAAACCTGGGAATATAGAAACAGAGCAATGGTTTACATCATATCCAGATACACAACACATCGATGTACTTTCCGAATGGCGATTACCATTCACTCCTACTTTACTGTCTAATGAAATATGGAGCATAATAAGACCAGAAGTAAATTTGAAAACATATAATAAATGGTTTGAAGCAATAACGATTTTACCAAAATATTTATGTAAAGACGATATATGCATCTATGCAATAAAAAAAATTGTAAGTATAATAAAATAGATTAGTAAATTCTTAACTTATTCATTTGTTCAAAATAGATTTTAGTGTCCCTTTAATAAAAAAAATCTTAAAAAAATTATAAATTATTCACACAAATATGAATTTTGCATCTGAAACTTTTCAACAAAAATACGATTTAAATAACTGATAACAAAACAACTGATTTTTGTAATTTGTATTTAATTGGGAATGAAAACAGTAACAGAATGTGCAAACATTACCAGAAACACTTTATTAATAGCTACAAATAGACATTTTTTGCATTGTCTAGAGATTTGCTCAAATAATAACGAAGGGGATTTTGAACAATTTTTGTAAATACTTAAAATTAATCAATTTTATCAATTAATTTCAGATTATGAAATAAATTTTTTTTAATCTCTTGTTTTCATCGCCGATTGGATACAAATTTTAAAAATCAGTTATTTCTATGGCAAACCTACATTTGAACTTTAAATCGTATTTTTATTGAAATGTTTCAAATGTAAGGTACATATTAGTTTACATGATTGAAAAGAGAATAAAAAGCTGTATCAGAATAGTTAAAAAAAGTATGGTACTATTTAAAAAAAAAAGTTGAATGTTACAATTCTCAAAAATAATTGAGATATAGGCCTAGGGAGTGAAGTCTGAGACATCCTATATAATAAATGTTACATATTACAGTTAACCAGTGATATACTTAATTCTCAAAACTCAAAAACATGGGCATTATATACAAAACATGAATATTTGGTGGAGGAAATCGATAAATGTGTTCAAAACATTTCAAATCTTCAACAAGCAACTTCTGTTGTTTATTGTTTACTTAAAAACTTTCCCAAAGGTAATGTATACCTATATATTTTATGCTAGTATATTTCATATTATAATATATACACTATTTAATATCAATTAATGATGTTTTAGGTGCTGATCTAGTAAATATAGCAAAATTGTGCTATAATTATGCCTTAAAATATCAAAATGATAACCCAAATGTAAAAGATGTGGAGAAAGCAGTAATTAAAGTAAGAATTTTTTTAAAACATTACAGATTACATGATATTTATAGAAACGTTTTAAAAAAGTATAACACTTTTTTAGTTTTACTTACCAATTGGTTATTATTTAAATATAATAGATACTATTTATTGTTAACAACTTTTATTGTTATAAAAGCATATATGTACTTTATAACTAATTACACCTACTATGTAGTGTGCAATTATTTACTTTACAAAATGCAATACTTTATAAATATATTAAGTATATTAATAATAGTAATAACAAAATTGCAAAATGTTTGTAACACTACAAATACACCTAAATTATATTAACATCGCCTAATTAATAGATAATCATTTAAGTAGTTAAGTACTGATTAATTACCTCGATTAATTTTAAGTTGGCAATTGATTTATAAATTGGATCTAGACAATAATATTATTTATGTTCCAGGTTAAAAGTAAATATTTTAATTTTGCAACAACTCATATACTACACTTGAATCAATTAGCAGATGATAAGTATCTTGAAATGGTTACTTGCTCAGTTGAAGAATTAATTGAAACTTTATATATGGACGATAGAATTCTCAATAAATCGTTAATGTTACAGTGTCCAGGTATGAGCAAATAAAATTGGTAAATTTTATTTAACCTATACTGTTTCATTTAGACATTAATAAAGCAGTTGATGAGTTAGGAAAATTATATGGTATAGACATTTTTAAGAAACGGGTGTCATTGTTAAACGAATGGCTGTCTGATATATCTGCAGCGGATATTAATTTTACCACCGACATTCAACACATGAATATGGGCGATCAAAGTAAATGTAATAGCAATATTGGTCATAAAAATTTAATACGGTAATTATTGTAGTTTTTCTTTTAATTGTTATTGTTGTAATTGACTTATTTTAGAGCATCATACTTATGTATTAGTGGAGAAGCAACTATATGGCATGCTTGGTTATTAAAGTTGGGTAAAATAGAATCGAAGCAATCAAAAGATCTATGTTTTAAAGTAATGGCACTAAAATGTTTTTGTAGTATTTCAGATACAGATACTATTGAAAAATTAACAGGGAAAACGTTTGAGGAATTTTGGTAAGAAAACTTTAAATTTTGGAATCTACAAAAGTTGATTTTCTATCAACTCGATGTGAGATTTGTTTACTAATATGTAAGATAATTATTTGTGGATAATATCATTTTAAATAATTGTTTAATTGATGAATTAAAATTAAATTTTAATTGAGAGGACATTTTTTTGTTATAATAATGATAACATCTCTGTTGTTTGTTGGAGTATATTATTATTATTATTATTATTACATATTAGCAATATAATGTGTTAAATAAATTCCTTATGTTTCAGTAAATACATAAATAAATTAATGCTTATAAGTGGATTGGAACCATTGGGATTTTCGTTTACGATAGAATTATTAGATGATTTTAATAAAAATGAACTACTAAACAGCTTATCTCGTTATGTAAGTAACGCTATGGGAATAAAATTGATGGCATCTGTATGTGTTATATATGAAATTTACGAATCTAAGTATTGGGCAACGATATTAAAAACAATGATGAAATGGAATATGGTAATTTATATATACATGAATTTATTATAATATAGTACCTATTAAATGTGTGTTTTAGATTCATGAACTAAAAGAATGTATAATTTTTCTAAGGGATCGCCTTGCTTTTCAAAATGAACAGTATTATATTGATGCTTGGAAGAGGGTCATCAAAGACTCCTTTGAATTTTCTCTTAATGCCAAAGAAAATGATATAAAAATTAAATGCTGGAAAAATTTATATTTTATACAGGTCTGTAGGTGTAAATTTTTGTACATTATAAGTATAGGTTATATCTATTAATATTTTTTGTCGAATTTACTTTTCCACTGCTGATTTAATAAGTAGAATGCAGCCAAAGGAATAAATGTTAACTCAAAATACTGCTAATATTTAGATTGCATTTGGTAAAATATTTATAGCGTAGCAGCGAAATGGGTTTTAATGACAATTTTTTCACTGTTGTTAAAATGCTTGATTATTTTGAAAATTAATTTTAATACTCTCCTTTTGGCTCTGTAGTAATTGTATTTATTATGAGGTACAAAAATAAAAATATATACTACTATGTAATTACGTAAGATATTTAAAATTAGACGTAGGTACCTATTTACTTGTGATTTGTGTTTTATTTACTATCATATTTATTTGTATTTTAGACATGTCCGGTATTGTTTTCCCTTGATTTTGAATATATAGCCAAAAAATGTTTTACGTTGAAACAATTTAATTTGATAATATTGATTCTGCAATATCTGAAAAAAGAACAACAGCTGCATTATATTAAAGTAAGTAGATGTTTAATTTTGAATAAAGAAAATAATTAACTACTTTGTTATATTGTAGGAACTACGTAATTTAAATATTAATGTATGCAATAAAATAAATAAACTTTCCGAACATGGATTATTGGGTGTATCTTATGTAAGTATACTAACATTAATGAGGAAGTTTTTGCTTTTCTATTTTAATAATTAATTAAACATAAGCCAATCTTTTTGTAGAGGAAATGATGCAAATTTGAATACTGCTGGTAATTCGGAATACCCAGATATAAGCAAAACTAGTGTTACTATTTAATTTAAAACAGTACATATAAGTAAGAATAGTGGATCACCAATTAGTATAATTTGTATTATGATTTTTTAATTAACAGTAAGCCAAAGTTTCAGCCACTTTTATTCTCAAAAACTATTTGTTATTTTTTGAATAATAATAAAATAGTTTTCTCATGTTTAAAAGTAATTTTTATTATGCAGTTTTCCAAAGATGAGTTTCTATATATTTTTTAAACTAGAGTATTCCAAATTTGCTTCCTTTTCTCTCTGTAACATTAAACAATAATCAAAGCATAATTTTTCCTAAATAACACATTTTTCACTGATGTTGCATTAATACAATTCATTTACTATTAAACAATAGATTTTTTTAATATCTAATACTAATCATAAAGCATAGTTATTAAACAAAATGCATGAAATTAATGGCATATAATTTATAAATAGTTATTTGTGAATTATCCAATTACGCTTGCGTTACTTAAAATGATAAACTTTTCATCTTTGGTTAACTTTGATAGAAATTATAGTTAAAGATGAAGACTTAAGAATTCAAGAAGACTAAAATTCAACTTATTGTTTACAGGTGAAGAAACTGCTTATTGAATTTGAAAATGAAAATCTTTAATAATCTGTCTCATTCAACATTCATTACACATACTACGTATTCATAAATAGTTAAATTAACACTATTTTTTTGTATTTTTATATAACTGTGGGAACTTTAGAAATAAATATTATATTTTATTAGTGAATTTTGATGAATTCTCGTATTTGCTATTAAATTACCTTTTATGTCTGCCAATGTAGCATTAGTACGTCAATTAAAAAAACATTTTTTCTGAAGTCTCATTTACATTAAACAAGTTTACTGGTACAAGTGCTTTCTGTCAGTAAACTTGCCAAATGTAAATTAGATTTAAAACAATTTACTTTTAAAAGTAAGTATGGTTTTTAAAGGTAGTAGTGAATTATAAAATGTATGCAATACATAGATTGGAACATACTAATGTTCTGATGTGAGCAGTACCTGCCTTTTAAAAGTATATAGGAATTTATCTAAAAAATATACTTTATACACATAACATAAACTAGTAAAGGAATATTGTTGAAATGATCACCTTCACCACAACAAGCATAAGCACAATAAACCTTCTTCTACTGTGTTGTTAAGAAGACAAACTATTAAAATATAAGTTTGTGGGCATATGATAAAATGAGCTTTTCTCATTCCACGATATCCATAAATTACACATTTTAATTTTAAAATCAAATTATTGATGTAAATGAAGTTCAATGCAAACTGAAATTTAGAATTAGAAATGTCTCGTTAATGATCAAGATTCTAACATTTTTGAGGTTCGATCCATTTATGATTCTACTAAATTGAAGGTATAAGCTTTTTATTTAGCAATTTTTATTAAATAAATACTTATCATAATGTCAAAATTCTTCATTCTGTCAGTATTTCTTCATTGGATAAGTATATTATTTAAGAAAAACCATTATTGGAAAATAAAACTCCATAAATAATAAAAAACAAAAGACAATTTAATAGGAAATACCTATAAGATTTTATAAGGGTTTAAAAAAAAATAATAAAGAAATAGAAGTGGTACAAGCACTATACGGAACCTTTGCAGTAAATCAAAATAATATGTCAATTATTTCAAAAGCTTTATATTAAAACTATTTCAATTAAAAAATAGTTTATTTCAGTTTTACATTATCATATGTCACCTTGTCATCTTTTAAAATAATTTGATACTTTAATAAAACAATATTTTATATTAAATGTATATTATTTTATGCACATTTTATCAAAATATTTGTAACATTTATTATTATATTAATTAATGCAAATATAAACAGTATAACTACAAATAATCTTAAGTTTTTACAAAATTGCACAGTATTTAACATTTCTATAATAAATGGACACCTATACAAACAATAATTATTTTAGTCATTTAAAAGGCAAGAAACTTAAATAATATACTTATATAATAAGACTAGATTAAAATACTGTGAAAGTATAATAACTGCAAAACTTAAATACATTTAGATATAATACATCTTACAAATTGACTCATAAAAAAAAATTATTAGTTAATGTAATTTAAAAATATTGACATTCTTCAATTTCTTATACAAATATCTAAGTAACTACTGAGATATTGGTAGTAGAAAAAAACAGTATATTATTAAAAATTAAAATGCATACATTCAACTTAATAATTATTAAAAATACACAATAAAAATATTATTTGCACTAAACTGTATTTAATGAATACAGTAAAACTTTTCTTAATGCAACAATTTCAAATACTGAACACTTGAAATCATTGACATTTTTGTATAGAATGTATTTCGAATTATCGAACACTTCTTACTAACAGACAATTTCTATGGTCCTGCGAGTGTTTGGTATCGAGAAGTTTCACTGTATATAAATAACTGAAGATACAAAATCAATAACAATTGTAAAATTGAAAAATGGACGGGCTACATTTAAGTATGTCATTTTGAAAACCAATATTTCATTCATTTAATATGCCATATAGCGATTCATAAAATTAAATAATAATTCTTCAGATTTGAAAAAACAACTATAAACCTTAATTTTTTTAATGTACGGAGATGTGAATGCATTATATTCACATGCTTCGCCCCCTTTTGGCTATCTCATACTTTGGACCATTCAGGTTTTTCCAGCCATAGAAGTACAATATATGGCCCACATTCACACCTTGAAAGAAACCAAATGAAACACCTGGAGATATTATTGCATCCACATCTCCAGACATTAAAAGAATTAATAATAATAGTGGATGGAAAGAGGCACGATAAAAACTATAAACCTTATAAAACAACTTGAATACTAATAATAGCATTTAAGTTATGTAGGTAGGTAGATACATACTTGAAAATCTCAATAATTATGAATATGTTGTTGAAATTCGATTACATAATAAGTAGAGGTATATTTATAGATATAGCTACATTATAATCTATTTTCTAATTATTATTTTTTGTAAAATAAATCTAAATTGCAATTTCACATTTAAAAACACATACCTAGTTAATTTTTGGTCTCATTATTGTCATGATACTGTAGAGAACTGAATATATTAAGTAATCGGAGAAACAATTAACATAAAATAATATGTTTTCTAAATTGATGATAAATAAATAATTATTACTTAGATTTGTGAAATTGGTGACCCGTCGATTAGATGGGCCCCATAGATTTGAGAAGATACTAAAAACAGGCAGTATAAAGTTTAGTATTTTATAACAAGACCAAATTTATACTACAGTGCTCTCCCTCTATAGTTCCTTCCTCAACAGTTCCGTTTCCCCAGTTTTCGACTCGACTAGTACCCCCACTCTTAAGACATCAGCGCGTACCTCGAGATTCAAATGGCTCTCTCCATACAGTTCCGCGCGCTGTAAGGCTTGAAAAATCGAGCGTATCCAATATATATAGCACAAATTAAGTAATTTATATTGTATTTATTATTTTATTATTATTATTTATTTATATTTATTAAAAGAAGTATAAAAACAAAATATATTACGTTGATTTGTGACATTTTATATTATAAAGATATAGATTAGCACGAGCATACGAACAACAACTAACTGTCGAACAGAGGAAAACCATCAGTAGGAAATCAAAACAAAAGAAAAACATTTTATTAGGACGAGTGTAAGATGGAACTATTAAGAAAGACGCAAGTGAATTCGTTCGAGCGCTACGAAAGGCGCTTGGTAGGGGAACTCTGTTCGACTTAATTTCTAAGAAAAGTTATTCCCCTCATGCCCAACTGCGGAACTGTAGAGGAAGAGCACTGTAAATTTCAATATAAAATTCATATTTTTATAATCAAATGAAATGAAAATAATTTTCTTAATGTTAATGTCGATACATCTAATAAAATAGATTGTCCTTGTTTAACAGATCTTATAACAGTCAATTATATATTGTCCCCATTAGGACAAAAGTCACTAAGACCAGACTGATATTATCGATTTTGCAATTGTAATGTATTCAAATCCTGTACGATGTACTATTCTTTATACCTAAAAACTCACCAAGTCTCACCTCACATAAACAGAAAACTTGCGAATAAGGGCATTATTCATTAACTCACTTGATAAAGTTTGTTTACCAGACAAACAACTTTTAAAATGCCATTCCCAACATTTTACGTTTTGGACTTAGCGACTTTTGCCTTAACAGGACGATAACCTACACAAATCCTTAACGAAAGTTTTATAAAATAACCAACAGTATATTATTTGTATTACAATTTATAATACATTTGTAATAAAAATAATGAATAAATAATTTATATGCAAAAATATTAGAAATATAAATATTTAAGTGTAAATATTTAAAACGACTAACTATAATTTGCAAATATAACATGTCCGTGATATTTTTGTAATATTCTAAACTTAAAATTTATTGTTAAAAAATTATAAATAACAAACATATATTTAAATTAATTTCATATTTTACAAAAACTTAATTTGAATTGTCCATGATAACAGTGTCATTTTTATGTTTATGTCATTCTTCTAATTCATCCATACGACACCTAACAGCCATCTCTACCACTTCTAAACTAGGATAGTCCAATTCTTTAACTAAACATAGCACAGCCGATAAAATATTGGAATTCTACAAACAGAAAGTCAAAACTGTTAATCTCTAAAAATCACACAATATTAAATTATTAAATGCAAAAATGACAATTTGCACCTAATTGTTTAAAAGCGGGTGGCATATTTTACTTAATAGCGCCTCCATATTATGAGAAAAATGCAAAATAGAAACATAGATTCCTGTGGAATTTGACTATTTTTTTTTACAAATAATAAGACTTGTATTGTTTATTGGTTTTAATTAATCAGAAATATGTTTTATTCATTGTTAGAGTTGTTATAAATTTGTTTTAAAACCATAATTTATATTTATGAAAATCCAGGAAATAATAATAAAGGCACATATTATTACTTGAAGTCGAGTACTTATTCAATATTATAGAAAAATGGATAATTGTTTTGTTTTTATTTGATATTTGCGAATTAGATGACACAGTTGTAAATCAATATTTAACTATTCTTTATGAACGAATTAAACAAAATGCCATATAATATTATAGTTGAATTAAAAGATGAGCAGAGGATTATTATGTTATACTATATAATACTATATAACATTAATCTTTTCATCTTTTGATCTTTAGAAATAGTTATTTCCATGACAAATATCTGTTGGGAAATCTATACAAAGGTAAAAAAAGCTGTCTGTAAACTTGAAGAACCCTCTAAATTACAAAAATTTAAAAATTATTTTAATATTAAAATGCCTTAATTACTTACTCTGGTAACAGGTCGCCTATTAAAAGGTGCCTGATGTCCTCCTGGACATGTATACCTTTCTCGTCGTGAAACTGCCTCCTGGCTATGATTTGAAATTTCGCTTCCTTCATTTTGACGATAATTATGTTGAGAGTACTTATCACCATTAGTGTAATCCTATAGACACATTAAAACTCATTCAATAAATATTTAAAAGATCAATAACAATATTATGAGAATAAATATAAGGAAAGGGAATGATGCGATAAATACATGCCGCAAAACAAATAAAACCTAAAAACAGTAGATGTTTATAAAAGCATTAAAGTTATCTTTAATTATTATGAAACAATGAATTTTTTATAAGCAAATCCATACTAGCGTTATGGATAACTCGACCTTCAAAAATATACTTATGTATATATATTTATATATATTTCTAATTTTTTTTTGTTTATTTACTTTTTTAAAGTGAAACATAGAAACAAGCTAAAAGAAGTACAAACCTTAATATTGTTAGCAGATTGACTAGTAACAATTTTGAAATCTCTGTAAGTACTGTCACCCAATTCATCATTACAATTATTGCTGGGAGGCGATTTCTGTTAAAAATGGAAATGAAATATTAGTTATAACCAGTATGATATGTTTATTGTGATTTAAAAAATGAAAGTAAGTTAATCTAAAAGCTTTTTATTAATATAGAAAGTAACTTATGTTTCCTAAAATAGATCATCCTTATCGTTCATTTCTTTTTCTATGGACTAAATATTGACATATACGAGCAATCAAAACAACAGCTAAAACATTTATATTTTGACTGGAAAATTTAAAATCATTCATGCTTTCATTAAACAAAAACTAACATGTTCTGGAGCACATATCTTATTTAATTGTAACAACAAGATTTGAATCTTATCTATAAAAGAAAGCTAATGAACCCGTAATTTAAATGCAACTATCATCTACAAGTATCTATATCTGTTTATCGTGCATTTTTATTCATATAAATACTGTCTAGAATAACTTACATCATAATATTGTTGTGAATGTTTTGCATATTCTTGCTCATAACTACTAGTTCGTCTATCGTTATATTCTTGCTCGGGAGAATAGTTTTGTCGTGTAGATTCTTGTCTTCTCGGTGGACTTGGCTATTAAAATAATAATTTGTAATAACACTTACTTAACATAAAACTGTATATTAGTTAGTTTTACTATGGTTAGTATACTCTACCTGACTTGATGGTGAGTAATCACGATTTTCTGATACTGGAACAATTTCTTCCTTAACATAATATTCTTCTGGGTCATAGTCATTCTAATTAACATTAATATGTTAAAAATTGTTATTTTTTTTAAGTATAAGCACGTTTATAGATAATTTTAACTTTTAAAATGATAAAACTTGAGTTATTAAATTCCTTTTAATAATAATAAAAATACCTCTGGTCTAGATGGGCTCCGTTGCGGACTATATTCGGGTTCAGTTGGATAATCATTATATCTTTGATATTGATTTTGAGGAACGTACTCATCTTCTTCACTTTCATGAGGATCTTCGGGATGTGTTAATGTTTTTCCTTTTCGCGCTGCTTCGCGTAATTCATCTTGCGAAACAGAAATATTATCTAATTTTTGTAATTGTGGCAAAGTTTTTAATACAGTCATACGATATCTGTATAAAATAATTATATCTATCATTTATACTCAAATTTATTTAACAACAAAATACAAACCCTTCAAAATTAGCACAAGGATTTTCCCCAAGCCATAGATTTTTCAAACTGGACAAACTTTGTAAATAGCATATTTGATTTAAATCCCGTATGTCATTTTGTCGAATATACAATTCTTGAAGTGCAAAGCAATATTGAAAATCACACAGGCTGTTGATTTTATTTATGCTGAAACAAAAGTGTTAATTAATTATCAAAAAGTATAATATAAAGGCATATATAATAAATACAGTTATTTAAATATATTTAATACAAAATTATTACTTTTACATCTTTAATAAAATTTAAATTTCATAGGCCATGAAAATGTGTAACTCTTTATTTTAGTTATTAGTTTATTATTGTATGTTAGTCCCCTACACCATAACGATAGAAGAGGAAGATTATAATAATAATACTGTACATTAATTATTTATTGGGTAATACATTATTTGTTAAACAGAGACTGAAAGACTGACCCTAACAATATTATAATAATAATAATTGAAGTAGGTAAATGTTTATATTCTATTATTCTTTAGATAAAACATTCTACGGTAAATTTTATTGCAGCTTTTAAATTTACAAACTCTATTTATAAAAATGAAAATATAAATTCAAACGATCAGTTTTGTTTGAAAACTAAAATTAAAGTGTACACATTTAACAATAAAAAATTACTTTAATTAAAATAAAATTATGTACTCCTATCTATAATAATTTTAATTAAGTATTCAAAATAATTATGTATAAAAGTGTAAAACTGTTTATAGGTATTCCTTTCGTTGTATTTAACTGTACCTAAACCTTTTATAACATATTTTACCTGTACGTACTGATACATTGATTCACAACAACAGTATAACTTATTGATTAATTTAGTTTCAATGACGCATTTAATATTTAAAAGCAAATACCAATATAATAATCCATAATTAGGTCAATTCAACTATCATTTGTAGATAATAATAGACGTACTTATTAGGCAAATAACAATATTTTCAGTGTCAAGAACATATTTAATTTCACAAATACAAAAATAATTTATAAATTAATATTCATTTCTATTTTATATTAGAATATATTACTATATTATATAGTAGAAACTTTTCATAGAAATCCAAGCATGTAGAATGAGTTGGGTAGTTTTATTGAAATTTTTTCTAAAAAAAATGTAAGAGCGTGAATTAAACCAGGCATGTTAAACATGCGGCCCTTTGCAACCACACCTGCGGCCCGCACAAAGGACACTGTTCTCGTGTACAGCCCTCGTGGCAACACAAATGTGACCCATGTGGCCCTTGGGGACCCTCAGTTTGACATACCTAGATTAAGCAATCAAAATTTTTAAAAAATATATATTAATTATATCAACCTTTTCGGGTAAGTTGTATACCTACAATGTAGGTATCTACAACCTGCAGTTATACCATATATTTTTCTTAATTACTATTATTGTTATGGTTTCAAAGTATTAATTGGTGAGAAATTTACATTTTATATTATACTAGATTTTAAAAATGAAGATGAATTAGGTACCCATTCCATTATATTGTATTGATACTCATTTTATTATGTATTATAAAACAAAAGTAGGTAAATTTAAAAAAAAATTAAATCTACCCTATTTAGTTTATTTATAAAATAAAAATCGACCTTGACTGACAATAAATGGCGAATTGTATAATTTTGTTTACTGATGTCATGTTTTGTCAGCAATAGTAAAAATTATTCAATAGATAATACAAATATCTACTTATATAGCAGCAGAGCGTAGGCAAACGAGATTAACCTACTAACAAAATATGTGTATGTCCCTGATATTGCTTGGCCTTGTAGGGCATTCCCAATGTATTTGGAAATGACGACTGCTTTTGACTCATTTTACTTTTAAAATTAATTGACTAATTTTAAATGATTCGTAATGTTTTGAAAAGATTAAAAACAAAATATGGATTATCCTATATTTTTATGCTCTAAATATTTGTCTAACTTCCTTGTTGATTATTAGATGTAAAATTTCATTCCACAACGTAGGTAGGTAAGTAGGCACAAAAAATAACAATGTCATTTAAAGATTAACACCTACTGGAATTAGGTAAGTTTACTGTCATTTCGTATAATTTTGCTATTACAGTATTTAACTGACGTTTATAATCATGTGAATTCTAGAAGTTTTATGTAAGTGTATTATTATAAATGAAGAATTGTCCATTTTGATACACTCTATTTTTCAAAATTGTAATTTTAAATGATTAAACCTTAAAATAATAATAGCTCATTATTTTATGTTATAAATAGTACAACCTTTTATAAAGTAATAATGAGTAATTCGGTAGTTCCCAAGCATATACCTAAAATATTAATAACTTCTATCGATCAATAGCTAAATCCAAACGCAAATTTTCGTTCATGAAAGAAATTATAATCATTATGCACACAAAGAAATATTAATGAACTTCAAATTAAAAGTATATAATTATAATTTGCTGCTCTAATTTGTATATAGGTATCAAAAATTCAGGAATCAAATTACAATTTTATCAAACTTTGGATGAACCAACGTGTTATTGTTATAGAATAAATCAATGTAGGTATAGGTAGAATATTTTTTATTAAACTGGTGCAGGTCTTTCTATTGACATCCTATCCACTATTACCTAATTGTCTATTATACATTTAAAATTTTAATTAATTACTTATAATCGCATAATTTACAACTTTTTGACAAATTCCTCTATAAACAGATTATGTGTATGATCTATGATGTATAAGATCTGATTAGTATGAAAGATTTTGTACAAATTACAAAGTGATATCAAACCTCATTTAATACATGCCAAAACTTACAATTAGTATGAGCTTTAATTAATACCGTGAGTAAAAAATTACAATTTAATCATACAATAGTGTACCACTAATACTTATAAGTCAATCGATCTACATATTATATCATGAAAACTTCAAAACAAAAGAATACACACATGTACAGTTCAGTTTAGTCTTTTCGAATACTTTCAAAAGTGTGATAGTTTTCTTTGCCTGTAGTTTATAATAAACTTAAGTTAAACTTAAGTTAAATACTTAATATAAGTACTTAAGAACATTTCGGTTAGTTTGGAAAAAACGATTCAGAGCTTCATTCATTTTCTTTTAAAGCGATAATGACTGAATACACTTTATTACCCGTATAACCCGCCCAAAAACAATTAAATCAAAACCAAAAGGATTCAAATAAACTAGTATATGAAAATTATAATAGTTGAACAGAAAAAAAAATTAAAAATATAGACAGACTTCACAACAAAAAATGCGTCTCCTTAATTTATTATTTCATAAACATTATATTTTAAGTTTAATGGTTTAAATGCGTATCAAATACGTTGTTTTCACTAACTATTTAACAAAACAAAAACTGCTGATGAACAAGATAAGATACTTTTTTAAAGCATATCTAAAATTTAATTGAAATTAGTAATTACCATTTCACTTTCACTGCGGCCACGTTAAAAATTCCGTACTTTAAGAAGCTATATAGAATTACTTAATTTGTTTTTAATGGAATTTAACTGCAACAACTAAACGTTAATATTTATTTATCGATACAAAATTTTTTTATAATTAAATTAATTGTACAGGACGATTCATATAGAACTAAACATATTTTGAATCATCAATCTGAAAACATTTCCAAAGGAATTACCTGCAACCCCCTAAATAAGGAACAGTGTTGATTATATTTTCTAAGTACCTATCTTCAAAATTTGTTAAGATGAAATATAATGAAATTTACTACAGCGATTACATATTGAATGTATTTGATCTAACAGAATTTTAAAATTTTCATCAGAAATGTCCCAAACAGAAATATGACGGGATAAATAGGTATTATATACGGTGAGTTTTTAAAATTTTGATATAAAAACATGGAAATTCAGAGGTTTTTTTACAATAAAAATGTGCTTTTATTGTTTAAGATAGGACACGTGGTGCCATTTTCAAATAAAGTTAATATAAAAATTATCAAGTATATATAGTTATCGTAAAATTATGAATCGCCCTGTATAACAAGTATTTAAATTTTTATTTAATTGGAGTTTATCGATGCTCTACAATTCATGTTTTTAAAATGTAATGTAAATTATTATATGTATAAATTAATCGCCACTTTTCATTTTAAATGATTAAGAGTATGACCATTATTATTATAATAAAATATACAACTACTACATTTATGTATTGTCGTGTATACCTGTGTAGTACAGTTAATGCTTACACAAAATAACATGTTCGACTAACAATGAGTAATTTACATGAATTGCACTGCAAGTACCGAAAAATTTATTCCAGTTGCATCAAGTTGTAAATAAAATTCTATTTATAGAATATTTTATAGACAATTCATGCGTTGTTGTCAATCAAATAATTGAACTAGGTAATAAACAAATATTATTTTATAATATTTTCTATACCTATTTTTATTTTCTACACTTTTTAAATTAATATAAAACTATTTCGAAATATAAATTGTAATACAGTTAATAATATTTTGAAGGCAATTCATTCTGAAATATTAAAAATATATAGGTATGAGTATAATTTAAGTCTAATTTCCATAAGTGAATATTTGCATAAAAAATACGAAATCTTTTTATGAAGATTTAATATCTTTTTTCATCAGTCGGCACCTATATTTTATAATTAATGTAATGGTTTTTCTATTAAATACTTGCAAAATATAATACTTGTCATTAATTGTACCAAAATTGAGACTAATTTATATTTTTATAAGTAGCTATTTTCCTCTATACCAAAAGGTAGAAGAGGACCGGATTATGTGTTTATGTAAATAACTATTTTACATTCTCATTGGTACTATGTAAGTATCTTCTTAAAGATATTATATTTTTTAATATAACAAAATATTATTGTAACTTCATTGTCATCATCATATACCTAATTATAATAATTGAAAAAACTTAAGTTTGTTCAACAACTAAAGCACAATAACTTCAGCAAAAAATTAATAACAATACAAAAATATGGAAGCAGTGTAGGTAATGCAGCTAATATTAAATAATTGTTATTACATAATAATTGAACATTTCTTGTTAAAAAGCTTTTGATTGCAAGTGCTATATTTAATTTTGTAAAATTACATTTTTTAGTTTTTACTGGCCATAAACTTTAGTAATATCTATTATTTATTTAATTGATGATATTTAAAAATAAAAATGAAAGCTTTGTTCTATAAACATATATATCCAATATTTTTTATTATATCCATTATAACGATTAAAATTAAACATTATACCTAATTAATCTAATTAAAGAGAAACAACACAATTACTTATTATACCTAATAGTAAACTATATGTACATATTCACTGTTTCTGTAAATGAATAATTTGAAACATCCATATTATAATAGTTATGTCTAATTACGTTCGTGGGCAATGTAAAATAGTAATAATACCTACCTATAATTAATTTAAAATGCCTAGTACTACTTAAGTAAATTACTTTTTTGATATTTAGATTATTGCATTGTATTGGACGTTGGAATTTGTATGTTTGAAATTTAGTATGTAGGTGATACTTATGACACCATATTTGGCTATTTGCCTTGAAATATATTTTAAATAATTACATGCATATATTTATATTAAAACTTACCTTAATGATAAAACTTCTACACTGGGCATTTTCCTCAAAAGAGATACGTCCGCCAGTTCACTGCCCCTATAAATGAAATATTTATTGTCAATGTATGATGTTTTTTATGGATAAAAAAAATAATCAAATTTTTCTATCGAGGGTTACATATACACATACAACTTACCAACAATTTAGACGTTTCACTTTCGATAAATCCGAAATTTTACTTCTAGCTATCACCATTTCTTCAGTTAACCTCTTTGCCATTATGTAAAGATTTTGTATATAAATTTACTAATTTGTGTGTAATTAGGTACGTAAATTTAAAGTGATGGAACACTTGAAGAATTATGTACACATTCCTATTTTTAAATTACGAAATTAACACTTTAAATGATAACTTTCAACTGACAAATGAGCATGCTTCGCATTTCTACTGGCACTCACATGAGTGTCAAAATAAACCTAACCACTTCCACTTTGATGTAACGTACTCTATAAACATAACCACAAACGAACAATATAAATAAACAATGTTCACAATAATTATTATGTTACGTGTATTGTAAATTATTTTGTAAACAGTTACTTTTAATGTGAGGTTACTAACGTTAGTGGTGAATTATCTAAATAACAGTGAAATTATACATTTTCAGATACTTGAATTACTCAAACGAAGTGTAAAAAAGCGTGTAATTGAAAGACAATTATTACAGGCGGTATAAGTACATTATTTTTAAAACTAATAGTATGTTATTTTGTTTCAGTAAACGTTAGAAAACGTTATATTAAAAATTATTTTTTCTATATTTTAAATGCAACCTCTATTAGCATTAGGACCTAACTATATGTTTATGAAGGTATAATTCTGATTTAATGTAATTGTTATATTGTTATTAAACTTTTATTACGCGACGTATACAATACGTTCAATGGGTATCTACTGCACATTATAGCGTTATTTCATATTTGAAAACCACATCAATTCCAAAATTATACATTTATATGTAATATTAGGGCCTCATCGAAACATTTAAAAATTTGCCCTGGGGCCCATAGGGGTTAGCTACGCTGTTGCAACCAACTGCATAATATAATAAAGAGTCAATTTCAAATTATGTATAACACTTTTAAAAATGTAACAGAAAACTCATTGGTTCGTCAAAGTATCTTTTAACCGAAAATATTTGTAAATCAAAACCTTATAAAATTCCTCTGTATCCAGTGAATTACTTCAATATCTTAATCGATACCTATTTATAAACATATTAGATAAATACATTTATTATTTTGACGTTTATATAATTTCTACAAACCACATTTATTTACATTAATTAAATATATAAAAGGAATTGTTTAGTAAATTTCTATTTTAATTTATTATTTTATAAATTTAATATCCATTGAATAATTACAAATCGAAATAATTAAAGTATTTTAAAGTTTGCGCTTCATCCATGGTCAATTATGCAGGAATCTTTATTTTTGTACCAATTTATATATATATATATATTGTAATTCTAACATATTTCTGCAGATGTCTCTTAAAAACTATTGATCAGTGTAAGCCCTAAAGTTGACCTCTTAAATTATGTACATGTTCATTATATATCGGTGGTCTATGACACTGCTGTGTGTATGCTGATAACCAATGCCTTTACAGGAATCTCTTTTTACATAATGATAATAAGAGATAGATACATATTTTGGTTGCAGTGCGACAAAAGTGTCAGTAGCTCCTTAGTTTCTGTTAAAGTGCTCAATGTTATTAAAAGCATATCGTGTCACTGCAAATAATTTTTAAAACCTATTAATATGTTATTAAGTATTTATAATGAAAATGAAAATTTTCAATATCAGCAATATTTAGAAACCACAATTTAAATTAAGTGATTATAAACTATTTTCAACATGTATTCATTTGAACATAGTTTATATAAAGGTACCTATTAATTAGAAGTACTTATTTTGCTTCGTTCATTTTAATTGAATACATATAGATGCAATTTCATTATTGATTTACCAACTGCATAGTTGATATTAACATCCTAATACACTTTATTGTTACTAAAATATATTTAGGAAAAATTATCTACCAATTAAATTATGTTAAAATTAAAATCGAAGCATCGATGAATTTTATTTTAAATATAAAAAAAAATCCAAATTTCAATTCTGTGATATAATAATAGAGACATTTTCTATAATTTATAATTACAAAGCTCGCTATTTCATTTATTTATGTTTTAACACACTTTATTAGCTCTGTGATATATGTAAGAATATTTCATTTAAAATTTTAGCGGCAATAATAATACTATCGACTGTAATAGCTTTAACGAATGGAGAATGCCAAAGTAAGTTTAATTTTAATGGGCTAATGTACTATTATACACTTTATTCGTGAAGAGAATGAATACATTGAATAATAATGTGCTATTTATATGGTTGAACTATATGTATTTTTTAAACCTACTTTTATTGATATGTATAAGTATAGATTGAAAAGATTCAAAATCTACAACAAAAATTCAAATTATCACTTCATTCTCTTATAATGAATGGTGGCATGACCTATAAGTAATAATATTAGTCAAACTGTATTTTTCTTTATACTAAAATAACTCGTTCATTTTTATAGCAAGACAAATCTACTGTTATGAATGTGACAGTTGGACAGATTTACGTTGCAAAGATCCTTTCAATTACACCGTACTACCTCGGGATCAACCTCCACTGATGACATGCAATGGTTGTTGTGTAAAAATGGTACGGCATGCTAGATCACGTAAATAAGTTTTCGATTGTAAAAATATTTTCATCGCATTAAAAATATTTTAGCATACGAAGTAGTTAGAAGAACGTGTACTTCACAATTGCAAATAAATTTGTTTATGGTCGATCATGTATGTATGATGGAAAGTAGTGGAACAGGACATATGTGCTTCTGCGAAGAAGACATGTGTAATACAGGTGTTGGTAAAAAAAAGTTTATAGTACTGCCTTTGCTGACATTGATAATTTGTTATTTTAATTTGTATTGTAAAAGATAATTTGATTTTATTTTTGGATAACTAACAGCCGTATGTATAGACATTTGATTAAATTTAGTCACTATACTAACAATAAGCCGCGTTTATTTCCTTAGAAACAGTTGTTGCAACAATCGTTTCTATGGAGATTACCATGATTTCTGTAGTCACTAAATATAATCAAATGTCTAGGCATACGGCTGTAAAATTTTGAGGATTATATTCATAGACAGTAATTAGAAATTTATGTTGAATGTAAACTAGACGTATCTCCTCGGAAATAATTTTGCAATTATTTCCATAGAAATAAATATGGTTTAGTAATGACTAAAATTCATAATAATCTATGAATACAGATCCAAATTTTTAAGAAAACTAACTGCTCTGGCAATTTTATTATGGCAAATGTCTTTTAAAATATCGACGGCGTTTTTGCAGCAGGACGTAACCCACAAAAAGTAAATTTTATAGGAGAGCACATTTTGTGTCGTCGCGTAGCTAATAAAGCAGACATGTTTCACGGAAATACAAATCGATTTTTTCCACCGGAATATTGTTACCAGATTTTAACAGATTGTGTCTTTGCCCTAGATGCATAAGATAGTCAAAAAGAATAACAAATTTTTGCAAAAAGGTTGGGTTACGTCCTTCTGCCAAAATGCAGTCAATATTTATTTGTATAATAATTTCCTGAAACTTTTGTTTAATACACAACCAGTGTTTGCAATTTTTAGTTGGTGAAATACAAGAAAAGCTTGAGAGATTCATGACATCAAGAATGTTTACTTTAATAATTTTTAATTATTTAGTTAATATAATACCTAATTTTAATTTAATATGTTGAATTATATAACTATTTTTCAAGTATTTATATAGGTACCCAACACATTTCTTGTTGACTAAAAAATATTGTTAAGTTTATAGATATATATATATATATATATATTTAACAGCTTTATAAAAGCAAATGTTTATGTGCTGTTACATTTATTTAATAAAGGACAGAAAATTTTAAATTCAAATAACTTTTAAAAATTAGTGTAGTAATCGTATGCACAATTTATTGTACAAATACATATAAAAATCACAAATGAGTTAATTTTAATTTATGGGTAGGTACATATGATATATTGATTATTTTAACAAGTTACCATTTACTATAAAATAGTAATCAGAAGATATTGTGGTATATCGTTTCATTTTTTAAACTCCTGATATTTGGAATTCCTTTTTTATAAATTAAGAAAATCACAATTTTTAATATTTATATGTATTTTAATTTATTGTCAATTATAGTTTTTATGTTTCGTAATGCATAAAAATGTAATGACTATGTTCACATATGTTCAACTTCACCAACATTTCGTAAACGTTAAATATTACCAGTAGCAGTAGATGTTAGTTATATAATAACTTTTTGTATTTATTGCATTTTTGTTTCTTTGTTTCGCTGTTAGTATTACTAATATAGTGAAAAATAACTATAAAACCGATACCTAAGATTTAGGAAATGTTGGTGAAATCAGATAATAGACTATTACAATACTTTGCATGGAATTTAGGAAGTGCTTTATCAAACTGTATTAGTAAAAAAACCTTAAAAAGGTTAAACATTAAGTCCTTGTAAAGAGGAAATCTTAGTTAAAAGTAGGTCCATTTTAAAGATAGTATACAACAAATTAGTGCAAACACAAATTAATAGTAGTTTTATACAGTATCCAAGATCTAAATTCCAATGCACGTTATCAATAAAATGAAGACTATAGGTTGTATATTTGTAATTCAGTTCAATGTTTGGCAAGTAACATATTCTACAGATAAATAATTTGCCTGCACACATATTACATGGCAAAAAAAGACTACAATTTATTAGAGCTATAAAAATACAAGGTACAAGGTAACGCTACTATATGAAACGTTCTCATCTAGTAACCTTTTATCGATGATGTGCATTGGAACTTATGTTAGATCACGTATAGATGACTAATAAGTAAAAATTGCTTGAAACATTTTGTATCTTAAATTGCTATCTATCTTATTTTTCAATTAGGATTATTTTTAAATGTGACTGCCGTAACTTTATATATGTTATCATTGGCTACCTCCTGTAAGATGGCGATTGACATTTACCCCATATATTTTTTACTGCAGTGCTAAAGTGCTTTTAAAAGAACGTTTTGTAAGCTAACTATTTTAGTAACTAATATAATATTTAACACTTTCATGATCACTGCAATAATAAGTAATTAAACTCAAATTTTTTGTTCCAATGTAACACAATGAGAAATAAAAAATAAAGGGAATTTATGAAGTATTCTATTTATAAGATTGGTGAAGCTTATCTGGGGGTTATTAGTCTTGTATTTCATGCTGGTACGGTACAACAGGAATAGTTTGGCACTTGGCTAAGGATACACAGTGGCTAAAAGTCCCACCCTACTGAACGTACTATATATATCCGTATACAAACCAGTAGCTACATGCAGTTATACAGACTGATTCCTCAAGTGCATTTCATGTGCCTGTTATACTGTACATTGTTCTACTTGCACATTAAATTTTAAATACTTATTTAGCGGCACGAAAGACGATCAATAATATATAGATTGTCATTTTGCCAAGCAAAAGTTTCTTCAGATCATTTACTGATGGATAAGGTTCAAATAAGAGTTAATATCAATCTCAATTCCATTTTTGTATATGCGTCTTTTTTGCAATTTCTGAATTTTATTTAACAGTGTCTAGAACAAAAAATTTGACACAATCTATTGACAATCATCAATAAATGCGAAAGTGTTAAAATTATTCAATTTGTTTTAATATAATTAAGTTTTTTTCTATCGTAAATTAGCAATATTATGTATGCAACAATTTATCAGTTTTTTAGTTTAATATGTAATTTGTAAAATGGATTTATAGCTACTTTTATTACAATTTTAGCTTAACAACTCAAATTTATAATTAATATCTATTTAAATGAATAATTGTTAATTAAAAAAGTAAATAAACATCATGTTACGTACTTATACTGATTTTTTTTGTAATTCATATGGTTTTTCAACTTGTTGGATCTTCAACTAGGTACCTATATACTTAATGTAAATATCGCAAGATTCTCGCTAGTGGACATATGACTATAGAAGGAAACAATTTTCAGCATATTTTTTAAAGTAAGCAAGGAAATAACAGAATAATTAACAAATAACCAATGATAAATTTTACCTACCTATAATAAAACTGCATTCATTGAAATTCATAGACTAAAGTATTTAAAGATTAATCAATATTTTAAACTTTCTATAATTGCTGCAGGATCTTGTACCCACGGCACATACTTTCTTGTAGTTTTAAACTTCTTTGAAATTTTACACTTGATGCAAGACCAATATACATGTTTCTTACGAATTCGTACTTTTGCAGATATTCCAGATACCATTAGATTATGACATTTCTTGCAAAGCGATCGTTTAATATCAAGATCCCTATTAAAGAAAAACAATATTGTAAAATACTACTTAAAATAAGTAACTTATACTTACAATCTCTGAACAGATTTTTTTGCAATACTTAAAAGGTGGTGTGAATACAATGCCGATGCAACATTTAAGCTATATTTATTTTGTAAAGAAATATTGCTTATCTAAAACAAATATAAAATTTTAAATATGCTACCTCTAAGTTTTTTTGCTTTATTAGGTATTTATAAAATCTCTTATTAATCCTTTAAAATCTACAAAAATTAGTAAATATTTAAGCATAAAAATTTCTTAAGATTTAAGTAGGTATATGATTCAAATCGATCACTCTAAAATACAATCTCAATTTGTAGATTATAATTAATATGGAGTTTATATAAAATAATTACCTGATACAGATAATTTAGTCGTTCAAAACAATCTTTTCCTGCACAATTTTTCGCTTTATTCATTTTAATAATTTTTGAAAATGAATGTAATGGTATTCACCTTTACTTTAAGTGGATATATAGTTAAATAATTAAAATTTATTAAAATATTTTCCTATAATAAAAAAATAATTTATTAGTTTCGTAAAAAAATATGTATAAGTAAGTACATTATATAATATATTGCTGTTATTGAGCTTAATAGTATTTATTTTATAGGCACGTTATGCATTGGTTAGTGAAAAAAATGTATGTCTTCGAGTTGCAACAATTTTTGAGTTATAACAGTGAGCTTTTACTGAATCCGACATGTAAGTGCAGAGTAGGTATATATGTATAGGTAGGTACTGTATTTATATAAGTTTATCAGAAGTGTTTTTACAACCCCCAAAATATTAGTAAGTCCAAATTGCAAATAGGTATATCTACTTAGGGTGCTCTCCAAAAACATTTGAAATGTGATACTTCGTTACATTATTAGTTACTTGGTAGCAATGCCTTATAGTCATACTTTTAAATGTTTCTGCATAGCACCCCTAAATATTTATTAGTAGGTATACTATTTTGGCATACATAAGTAGGATAACTCATGAATGTGAACATATAACTGAGAAATATATTAACTGAAGTATTCTGGCTAATTAAAATAATTTAAAAAAAACAAGCAAGTTACTACTTACTACTATTCTAAACAAATAATTAATAGAGATATAAAGTTATTACATTGATTTTTATTTATGAAGCCACAGGTCAGGGTAATTATTTGTGACAGCCCTGTAGATAGATCACGTGTAAGTGAATGTAATATATGTTGTTAATTTATTATAATAATATATTTAATTAACTCGTTATTCATTCATTTTTGATATGAACTTTATATACCTATTAACAAATGTATTATCAGTACTTTCAAGATAACTGCACACAAATTATCTAACACTATTTCCTGTTCTTTCTTTTCGGCATTAAAAAAAAGCGTACTTAACCTTTCTAAAAATGGAGAATTGTGCGATTTAAATAATATATGTATATTTAGATTGTTAATTGTTTTCGTTTGATAACTTTAAATTTGACCCATCAAAACTTACACAATTTATCACCGGATTTCTCGGAAATAGAAAATGAGCGGTATTGTGCCGCGATTGGTCGTAATAAAATCGTCGATAAATGGAATAAAAGAAAAAAGTAACCATTACTTTCACCACAAAGTGCATTCGTGTAGGTTCTACGGATCTCAAGTCTCCAGTAAAGACAAACGAAAAATGGTAAGTTTAATTTTATTGTAGAATTTCAGTCTTATTGGTTTAAGCTAACATAAAATTGAGAACGTTTCTGTGGTAACAACGATGGTAACCAAAGAAAATTTTTAAATCTAAATACTGACTCTTAAGCCCGGCATATAGACACTCCTTCTTACCTTAAGTTTTACCCGAGGTTTTGCTTGTACAGTTCTAAGTTGTAATGCAAGACATAGTAAATGGCAAAACATAGTTTTGTAAATGGTAATATAGTCTTACTTTCAACTTTATCTGTACAAGTTCGAAGTAAGTCGTAATGCAAGACGGAATCCTACAGCATGGCATAAACACTCCTTACTTTAGGATTTACCTCCACTATTATATTAGGTATATTTTTTAAATATAGTTCACAATTTTCTACTACACTGTATATTGATATTTATATCATAGTGACATTTATTTAACAGTATAGGTTTGAAATATGCATTTATATAAAAAAGGGCAGATTTGCTTACAGATATGTTAAATTTATATTGGCTAGCTTTTATTAATTTCTATATAATAATAACATTGCATGGCAAAATATATGTTACTTATGCGCTGGCAATAAATTTGGTAATTATTTTTAAATAGTATATTCAGTTTATATTGATAATATACATATACACATGGTACGACAGAGAAATGGGCGATTTTTAAATCCATTTTGCGTGTGTTCCACCATCCAATATGAAACACTGAATTGGTCAACAATGCAATGATGACAAAACCACTATAAGTTTATGTTTCACCATGAAGCAGACAATGATCATATATATCCATTCATATAACATAAAAGTGTGGGGCATAAACTTTGAGATAAACCTCCACAGAAGAAAATATTCTAGAAAACGTTATGGGAATTTGTGGGACATCCATCAATTTGAGAATATAATTATAAAGAATTCATTAATCGGTTGTAGGTAGATATTAATTGAGCATTGATACCCCAATGATTTTGTAAACAACTTCAAATATTGATTTAATGAAAATCCTCATGAGTGGGGATGGAGCCGTCATTACTGACACCACTGTCTTTAGTGAACCAATTAAACAACTGTTCAACCGATAATCTCCAACAGAGGTGATAGTTTTTGGCCAGATAAACCTCCTGCTTTATTACTGCCTTATTACTTGTGTTAGAATATTTGAACCTACACTACATTTAAAAGATTTAAAGAAATAATTTGCAAAGAGGTATTGCTGATAGTCCTTATACCATATGGTCTGTGTATATAATGTATGTTTTAAATGTGATGAGCGCTTGTTGACCACTTACAACCGGACATCATTTTCAAGATGTCAAATCGTAGAATGTGCCTTTTGAAACAGTCATAAGTTTGTATATATTCCTACAGATATAAAAGCGTACATTAATAACCTATTTCTTGCTTTATCTTATTTATGTACCTAATAATATTTTTAATAATTTCTGGCCTTGTTTTACTTATACTAATAGTAATCTTTTATTTTTGTTTTAACTAAACAGTGCAATGGAATTGTGTTCAATAAATCAAAGTGACTTTCCTACAACAGATATCAAAATCTAATGTAGTACTTAATAAAAAAATTAAAATAATACGATAGGAATTAGTTACTTTTTAAATAATAAACATAGGCTCTGGAAATAATTTTTTAATTTTGAATTGAACTATTGTTTTTTTAACTGTGTATAATTTTACATTTTAGTCTGGAAGACTTACTACCGAAGAAAGAACTGAATTACTTAGTCCATTATTAAAAACGGGATGGACTATAGTTCAAGATAGAGATGCTATTTACAAAGAGTACTTATTTAAAAATTTTAACCAGGTAAGACATATAGTTCATAAGCTTCGTTAAATACACCTCATGTTTGCGTAGGCATTTGGTTTTATGAGTCGTGTTGCGTTAATGGCCGAAAAAATGGATCATCATCCCGAATGGTTCAATGTTTACAATAAAGTTCAAGTAACTTTAGCTTCCCATGATGTAAATGGTTTAAGCTCTAGAGACATAAAACTGGCTTCATTCATGGAACAAATTTCGGAATCATTTTCTAAGTAGATTTATTCTTCTAGAAGTGAATTGAATTAAATCTATAACGTGTAATACTTAAATTTTATTTTTATATATTTTTCGAAAGATATAATTAAGAGTTTTATTTTTGTATCGATTTTGCATTTTGATTTATATTATTGTTATTCATCAATGTGATTAATTTTGAAAATTACTATAATATAGATATGAAACTTGACAATTTTTGATTGAAGCATACCTATATATCTATCTTAACTGTTAAGAATAAATTTATTTCGCTACCTGCAATAGTTGTAATATTTTATATCATAATGCTAGTTGTGAAACTTATGGTGCGGATAGACATAAATATCTCAACAATTTTAACATAGTTACAGTGCAACAGGAATAGCTTGGCATTTGACTAAAGGATGTGCAGTGAACGAAGGTCCCACCCTGCTAAGTGCATCCGCATACAAATCTTATTTTATACAATTATTTATACAATTCTTATTTCCTCAATGGCGCATCTCATGTGCCAAGCTATTCCTGTTGTGCTGTACCTATCTGAAGATCGATTTATTTGGTTTTTTAGAATAAAATGTTTATTTCAGTTTTATAAATTTGATTTTTAAATATTTATATTAAATTACACATAAAACATAATGGCAAAATAATAACAAATTAGTAGATACCTATAGTTAATTAAATGCAGATCTTCCCACTATAATAATTTAATTGATATTTATATCTTGTTCAATAGATCATCCAACTAATCATCAGTTATATCAGAATATGTATGTGGAAAATCGACGAATTTTACTTTTTTATAATTCTGTTTAAGTAGTCCCCTTAATTCTGCGGTATGTTCTGCATCTCTTGTTTCGCATACTGCTGTAACCTGCAACATTTGGTGATTTATACATTCTGCTTTAACTAATAATAAATAGTTACTTCAACACTAAATACATCAGAAGTAACCCAGGCTCGTTCATGAAGTATATCTTTGATGGATACACCAAAAGTTGCCAATAATTTACAAAATTCGGCTATCCCGCCTGGCCGATCACTGACAGTTACTACTATTTTTACCAAGCGTCCATCGGCAGCAAGTCCACGTTCTAAACATCTCCCTAATATTGTCGTATCAATATTTCCACCACACAAATTTAAAACAACTCTAACGAAATCATTAATTTAAAATAATGTTTATGTATATACGGGTACCTATTTGTAACTATTAATGCAAACCTTTTTCCTTTTAATTCATTCAATTGACCTGCCAGAATGGCTGCTAATCCTACAGCTCCAGCTCCTTCCACGACACATTTTTCATACTCTACTAATCGTAATATTGCAATTGCGATCCACTCTTCTTTAACTACCACCTATAAGTTACAAATGATATATCTATACTCTGATAACAATTTTATGTTTATCATATTTTAATTTGATATACATTTTTTTTAATAAGTATTTAGATTTGAGAATATTGTAATCATATTCTTATTTATCTTGCCTACCACTTTATCTATAAGCGATCGAGCTGTTTCAAAAGCATTAAAACCAACTAGCGGAACTGCTAACCCATCCGATAAAGTTGATTCAATTTCAACAAAAACGGGCTTTCCAGCATCTAAAGCTTTTGAAAAACTAGGACATCTTTCAGATTCAACCCCCTGTATAATAAATTATATATAAAAAAATTTAAATTTTCTATTCACGTATATTTTATTTACTATAATTTTAACTTTAGGATAAAGCGTTTTAATGGCTAAAGCAACTCCTGCTATAAGGCCTCCTCCTCCAATGGGAATAACAACGGCATCAATGTTAGATACTTGTTCAACTATTTCTAGACCCATAGTGCCTTGTCCAGCCATAATATGTGGATGATCATATCTATCATTAAACTTGAATAATAAAATTACACAGGTATATTACCTATTTACTTACCCGTTTATATAAGTATATCCGTGAAGTTTAGCAAGTCGGAGAGCGATTTTTTTAGCTTCTGCCATATCTTTACCTTCAACAATGACTGTGGCATTAAATTTTTTACATTGAGATATTTTCATGATAGGCGCTACAACTGGCATTACAACTATAACTTTAATATTGAGTTTTAATCCGTGGTAACACAGAGCTAAAGCATGATTTCCAAGAGAAGCTGAAATAATGCCCACTTTCCTTTTTTCATCATCTAACATCAACAGCGCGTATCTTGCACCTCTTTCTTTAAAACTTAAAAATTAGGTCATTATTATAGTCTTTATTGATTTGTTAAATAATTACCTTCCCGTGTATTGTAAGAAATCTTTTTTTAAATATATATCCATGCCAGTCATATCTGATAATTGGGTTTTCTAAAAAAAATTAGATCAAGTCGCCTATATTAAAATTATTTACTTTTTCTTACGTCACACGGTGTACGAGTAACGCCCGCTTTAATTTTAAAAGCTGCGGATGTTATATCTTCAAAAGTAATTTTGTGTGGATTATTTGGATCACAAAACGGATCTTCAAAATTTTCATCTTCCGTTTCCTGAATTTTAAATGTTAGGTCTTGAAAAAATATTACCTACTATATTAATTTCATTAAATGCTTGGAAATTAAAATCATCTACCTATAGTTATATTATGTGGAATTAAAGTGTACTTTACTGCATATTTTATTCTCACATAAATATTTCTAGTGCCCGATACTGTTTGGTATAAGGGTAGGTATTGATTATTATAAATAAATATTTCTATTTGGAGAATAATGTAATATGCTACCTATAGGAAAAATAATGACTAATAGGAAGCAATTAAAAAACCTTTAAACTTATTAATTAATTTAATTATAGTTTTGTTATGATCAAATAACTGGAGAAAATATTTGTTTAAATGTCTATATTTTACTTATGAAGTTATTGTAAACTATATTTTAATGTTTCAGTGATTAGAGATTAAGATGAGTAAAAATTTGTAATAGTATAATTGTATCTACATTATTTTAAACAATTTAAATGTTGTTTTTAATCATTTTAACTACCATTACCTTTGATAATGGATAATAAAATTCGATTTTCCTTAAAACATTATCTAAATTATTTAGGAGAAAAGAAATAATCTATCAAAAATTGTTATTATACAAGGGATAGATACAAATAGTGCTATAACAATAGGTATTTTCCAATTATTGTTAAAAAAATTTGGTTTAATTTTCCATCTACATAGCTAAGGGTGCAAAGATTCTAAAATTTCTGATTTTTTCAATTTCTGTAACAAGATATATTGTAATTACTTATATTACTTGCCAAATTTATAGCTGGATAATCCATCGTGGTGAAAACTGTATTGAATTTATTACTAAGCATTGTTTTTAATTGTAAACAGTTTTATTTTAAGCCGATATTGGCATCATTTAGAAGATTGTAATGGTTATTCTATTTATCACTAAAACTGGGGTCAATAAAAGGTCAAAAGGATACATTTTAATAAGTAAAATATTATAAAAGTTTAAAGGACGTCTGATGTACTTCTATTGATAACGAATTGGAATTAGCTCTTATTTTATTGAAAATACGTCATGGATTCAATTTATACTACACAACTAGGCTCTGACACTAATTTAATAAATGATATATATTTAAATTTCACTTACGTGTTCGCCATATGAATAAGTTAACTCTTCCATTATCAAACCGAAGCACTATAATTATTATATTTATTGGGGAACTATAATTATATACCTACCTAATTGTTAAGAGAAATATAATGAATATAGTTCAAATCTGTCGATGTTATCTTTTTAATTGTAATAATAAATGATTAAAACTTATTTATTTGAGATTACTAAATAATTAATACATTTTGTAAACATTTGTAGGAATATATTATATTAAATCTTTTTTTTAAATTCCTATATATACATTGTGATAATAAAACTATAAGGGGATCGATATACCGTTTTCAATTAAACCTGCTTTTAAAGGCATCGACCTTCGGAACAAAAAACTGGATCTAGTTTACAAAAATTAAACTTGTACATGGATATAGCTATTAATTTTTGACAATATTATACTGATGTGGTATAAGTAATATAAGTATTTTTGATTGTGTTATATGGAGTGTAAAACATGTGTTATATAAACATGAACTAAATTGAACTGAATTTCATCAACTTTGATAGTTTACTTGATTATAAAAACCTTCAACTTATTATGATTCAAATATGTTAATTTATCCTGCGATAATTTTTTATTAGATGTGTCTATCTTTTGCTTAAATATATTTTTAAAATTTATATTACATAATATAATTTTTTTTTTTACAAGCACATTACAAAGTACAAAGTGCTTAAAGTGAATCAGATGATTATTTCCTGGTTTGGTATAGGTAGTATAGTAAAACTGTGTAGTGTGTTGCTCATTTTAATCAATCAATTTAGTTCAAAAATAGGCGATCAGTTAAAAATTTCAAGTACAAAAAACAGTCTACAACACTTAAATGAGCTTAGGTTCTGAATACATCGCTTGTAAATACTATATCTTACATATTAGTGAACACACTGTATGGCTATAGAACATGATTATTTACTTTTAAAGTATAAGAAGATAAAATAAATTTTTGAAATTGTAAAATTGTCACTCAACTCTATCTTTTTATAACTACTTCCTATTAATGTTTCAAAATTTTAGGATAGCGATGAACATTTAAAAATTATAGGTAGTAGGTAGGTACTTATTTTTTAATAAATGTACTTTTAAATATGACCACCATTGAAGCTTATATGGTGGTTACATTTAAAAGCGATCTTCTAATAAAAAGCAAGGTAAATATAAGAGAAATGCTTAATATTCGTTTAATTTTTTATCAATATATTTATTTTAAATGTAATACATTAATTATGTATCTTTTTAAATGTAGTTGTTATTTAAAAATGTAAAACACAGAACTAAAAATAACATGAAGCTACTACCTTTTAAGTTTTGAAATAAGTATATGTATACCTATTATGTATGTACTGATATTTTAGTTAAGTTTTAATATTAAATTAGTAAATTAAATTTATTGATCAAATATGTTCAACACTGGGATTTTATTTATTTTAGGTAAGCATGTTTTTCAAGTAATTGTAATATTTATTTAATATGACATATAGGATCGATGTATTTAGATTTGTAAAACTGATCTAATTTTAATATATCTATTTATGACTACCAGAATTGCTGCTAAAAATAACTATAATTGTGAAATAGAAATATAGTCGTTGGTCTGATAATATAACCCTATTGCAATGAATTTTTAAGATTTTAATATATCAATATGTGTGTATGTCCAACGAATAAATACTGAAATAGAACATTTCCTTATACTTGATGCTTTATGCAGAATTGGAAAAAGTATAGAAATACACATATTCAGGTGCCTATACTTAATATTTACTTAAGAAATTATGTTCTAATAAAAATTTAAAAAATATAGGTTCAATGCACATGTTTCATATTAAAAAAATTATTCAATTATAATGGCAACAATTTTTCTATATTTCTTTTGCAAATTCTATATTTATTTTGTATTAGTTACATATTTACATGATTTTAAATATGTAGGTATTAGTATTAGATACTAAATTAAATAGATATCATGCAGATAAATGTAGTTCTATAAACTGAATCCATTTATTCATTTTGTGCAGTCTGAAATACTTTTAAAATGACATAGTGATGATAAATCATGTATGTTGGAAAAAGATACAATCAACCTCAGAGTATACCGAACAAATAAACGAACTCATCAACTGTATATTATCTACATACAATAATGTGTTTTAGACATACATATATGCATAAAACGAAACAAAGTTAATATACAATTATTTCAGTTGTTATATTATCATTTGGAAAAATACAAGCAAGATGTTGTTTACGTAAGTACCTAGTTAGTAACCACTTTTTAAACATTTTTTCATTAGTTTATTTAACACTCAATGTGATTATTGATAAACATCTAATGCATGAATTAGCATAATGATCTCACCAAAAATGAGTATAGGTATTATATAGTAATATAAAAACTTCAAAGCATTTTTAAATATCTTCAAAACCCAGCATTGTATTTATTATTTACGATTTCATATATTGTACTATGTTCCACTTGACCCCACATCACAAGATAGTAAATTATGTAAAAGAGGGTTCCAAGAGTCGTCAACCAGTCTTCTTGTATGTCTTCAGAATTCTTTTGTGTATTTTGTAATGAAAGTATTGTTTATTTCAACAATTTTATATTTACTTACCTACTCTTTTTTTATGTTATTGCTTACCTCTATTACTAGATTACCATATACTATAATATGTGCATGCTGCTTTGAACAATAATTACAATAGCTAAGTACAATATAATATTTTATTATGAATTTATTTTGAAAGTATTATTCAATTGAAATTTTTTGTTTATTGTACTTAATTACCTAGATATTTATGATTAATAGAAAAACCTATAAACTGTTATGATTGTGAAAGCTCAATTGACGTAAGATGTAGAGATCCCTTTAATTGGTCTGCTATGCCCGAAGATCACCCTCCGACGATGTTATGTAATGGCTGCTGTGTTAAATGGGTTCGTGATTCCAAAACGTGTTAGTATTTCATAAATAATTTATATTAATTTTTTTAATGAAATACAAGATTTCAAAAGATGTATTCAGGGTGTTTTAACAAAGATCGGCTTGTTATCCTGCTGATATATAACTGGCTGGCAGGAATATGTAACCATGTAGAATAAATATAACTACTATACATTAAGGGTCGAAATTTTATAGTAAAATTTTTGTTTTAAGGCTGTAGATTAAAATATACGATTAGTATTTTCGGTTGCATTTGAAAATGACTGAACCGATTTGTAAATACTTAGTAAAAAATGTTACCTTAAATACCATTAACAGATTTTAAATATAGACATTTAAAAATAAACGTTCTGATTAGATTTCATACGGTTGGCCTACCGTGCACCAATGAAATGTATTAAAGTTTATGCTAGCACCACTATAGCGATAGAGTTTGTCAAGCCCAATATTGATTTTCCTTAATTACGGAATTGTTGTTATTATAGAAATATTAATTTTAGCTCAAACCAAGACTGAAATTTCGACCCTTAAATCAATTATTATGACCGAATTCGTCAAAGGTACAACGAATGACCATAAAATTGTATTTTTTATAACTATTTACAGCAAATGAAATGATAAAACGTTCCTGCATATCACAATTTCAAGTCAATTTATTCATGGAAATTCGCGGTTGTATGCAAGAGAGAAGCAAAACAGGGCATTTATGTTTCTGCGAAGAAGATTTGTGCAATACTACTTCATATAGTTTTATGAATTTACCCATACTTATTTTTGTTTCAATAATAATTGTATATTTATGACTTTATAATTAAAGAACTATTAGAGTAGGTAACATTCTGTAAAAATTAGATTGTACAGACAGTGACTGGCATAAAATTGGACACA
Organism: Rhagophthalmus giganteus; assembly: GCA_036326145.1. NCBI lineage: Eukaryota > Metazoa > Arthropoda > Insecta > Coleoptera > Rhagophthalmidae > Rhagophthalmus > Rhagophthalmus giganteus. The sequence continues at coordinate 56,698,677 of JARFJA010000001.1, forward strand.
AATGGAAATTTTTTTTATTTGAAATTTCTTAGAAAATTTTATTCTCTAAGGACCGGTTGCATCGACGCATTTTACAATTTAAGCGTAACTTAAATATAAATTATTTATGGAAACACAATGGTATTCAAGGAAAATTAGGTAGTTAAGCTACGCTTATATTTTAAGATAGATTGGTGCAATCGACCTGTATTAACACTCTGTGTTAAACGTCATCATCTAGTAACAATGACGTGCTCGAAATAAAATTTGAATGACATAGTAAGTTTTTATTGATGACGTATCAGAATAAAATTTGAATGACATATAGGTAGTTATATAGAGTGGTATAGACTTCAATTAGGTAGAAGTTTATATAGTAATACGTACCTACTTTTAGTTTAAAATTACTTTTTCAATGAATTGTATGTATATTTATCGTTCATTCAGTTGTAATGGTTCTATTGTCATTCTATAATAGATATCATTTAATCATTATTTACTTTATGAAGTTTCCTCGTATAAATACGAGGAAATATCTAAACGTATTACCAACGTAATTTGGGACGCTATTTTTCGAGATTTTGATATTTGACAGCTGTCAACCGTGAATAAATATGTAAATATATTGTGCGGTAAATCCAACGATGTGATTATACATTGTTGTTAAAAATATCGTGTTAAAATTTGTTTTAGATAATGACGTTTTGTGACTAAAACAGTTTTTCTTATTACTCTCGCTAAGTAACTACGTCTAATTACATTATGTAGGCGTATCCATAGGAAATTTTATATAAGGATGGGTGACAAAACTAATAAAACAATGTCTGGGGCGGGGACCACGGTACCCGCCAAGTCTGTGCCTATGAAGTTGTTTGCAACTTGGGAAGTGGATAGGACTCCATCCAATTGTATTCCTAGGTAAATATTCAATCAATTATTAAAATGTTGTGCAACAATGTTCCTTTGTCTCTTCAGATTATGCTCGCTTACATTGACTCGTTTAGTGGTACTTCGACGACTAGGAGCTGATTTAGCTTCCATATCAATTGCTGTTAAAATGCAATCAAGTAAACGCACATTACGTTCGAATGAACTTTTATTACCTGTAAATGGCCTACTTGATACAGGATTAGAATTAACTTTCAGTCTTCAATACCCACATTTTCTTAAACGAGATGGAAATAAGTTGCACATTTTACTTCAACGTCGTAAACGCTACAAAAATCGCACCATGCTAGGATTTAAAACTTTAGCAGAAGGCATCATACGAATGGATCAGGTAATTTTGATAGTTACAGCAAAATATTATCATGATTTGATAATAATTTTAGCATTATAGTCTTCTCACATTTTAAATATTTTTGAAGTTTCTAACTGATGAGTAATTTTAAATAAACACTTTCAAAATAGATTGAAAAGGTTTGAACAGGTAAAAACATATTAAAAGTACTTGCCCTATTGCCTAAATTACTCAATTCTGGCTAATTCCTTTGTATTCATCAGTGGCCTTAGGGTGGATTCATTTACTTCATTACTTATTTAATTTTCTTTAAATAAATCATTCAGTTGTGAATAGATTTTATTTTATTACAATCTTATTAAAATCCCTCTACAAAATTTAATTAGTCCACTGATAATTGAAATACAATATGCATACTTTAAGGCATTGAGCATTAAGAAGGTTGTAATTATTGACGGTGCTCTTCCTAATTTTTACTGTCTTCCACCTCTATTTCTCTTTCCAAACTCTCATATCTTTCATGCAAACTCATTCGCATTAATTTTAAAGCAAAATTTAAATAAAAATTGTTTAAAATATTGTCTACAATATTAATTGTTGTGAGAGTTATAATTGTATTGAAGTTAAATTTATGTTAATGTAAGTATTGTAAATTTTGTTATATGAAACAGAGTAAAATTGTTTCAAGTAACGTTTTATTTATTTGATATTAAAAGTTTCTTTAGGCTTTACTAAATAATAAATATAGTCTATGATACATTTAGCAAAAATTTGTTAACTTTAACTGCTGTAGCATCATAAACAGCAAAATAAAACTAACAGTAAGATTGTTTGACGGCGTTTTTGCAGGACGTAACCCACAAAAATCAATTTTCACAGGAAAGCACATTTTGTGTCGTTGCGTAGCTATAAGTAGATACATTTCACGGAAATACAAATCGATTTTTTGGTGGAAAACATCGGAATATTGTTACCAAATTTTAACAGATGATGTCTTTGCCCTAGATGCATAAGATAGTCAGAATAACTCATTTTCGCAAAAAGTGTGGATTACGTCCTTCTGCCCAAACGCAGTCGACATGTTGTAGAATGACATTCTATTACACTATAATGATTCAGAAGTATGTCGTTTTTTTGGAAATTTTCATCAACACTTGTCTTATTGATATTTATTTAAAAAAATGTTTATATTTAATTTAAAATATTTTGGGAAAAGGTTTTACAAAAACAAATGGACATCGAATTAGAGCTTATACCTGAGGGAAGTAACAAAGACAAGGCTACAGCACCTGTTGCACGTCTAACTGTACTACAACTTAGTTCTACTCCAGTAGATCAGGAGCATAAGACTGAACGAGACAGAGACTTCAGTGATGAAGAAGATGAATTCAGTTCTGGTGAAGAAGAAGGAGCTGATTTATCTGACAGTGAACCTCTACGCTCTAAATTGCCACATGCTAGGGTAAATTATGAAATTATTAAACAAGCAAATGTATAATTTGGAATGCTTAATTTCAGCACAATTTGAAACAACGGTTTGTTTCTCTTTTACGAAGATTCCGCGTGGCAGATTCGGAAGGTGGCCGTGGTGCTTCGTTGGCAAATCCCAGCGATATTCAAGCTTTATTTCAAGAATTGGAATCATTAAGCTGCGATGAAGATTCAGGAAACGAACAAGACACTATGTCTATATCTAGTACACCTAAACCGAGTCTACGACCTTTTTTCAGTAGTAGTCGTAGTCTAGTGGATAACCAGAATGTTCCAGGTAAAAGTCTTAAATCATATACTCGAACTTATATTTCTGAATAGTATTTTGATATAACTATACATATACATATGTTTTTTGTGTACATTTTAAACTGATAGAGGTAATCATAATGCAATTTTTAATTCTAAAAATAGGTAAAATATGTTTCCAAGTTAATAAGTAACGTTATTACAGAAATAGAACGTAACGTGGACGATAAAAATTATTCTGGAAGCGATGGAAATGCGGACGTGTGCTGGACAGATCATGAAGTTCAATCTGATCCTCAAATTGGATCTCCTCCTTGCGACAAATTGCCACCAAAAGGCGATTTGGACAGCATAAATGCCGAAGTTGGCGAAAGAAGGAGCAAATTATTTCGTACATCGGCTACAGGAGGCAAAAAGAAAAATTCTTTAAGCATTGGAACAGATAATTCCAATACTGAAACTATTGTTGTAAGATGTCCTGATTTTTTTAAATTGTATTTCATGAATTTAAGAGCGAATTTCGTTTTTCATTGCATTTTGTTACATGTATATAACAAGACATATTTACATGAACAGGCTATACATACAGCTTATATATTAATATAATAACACATCGATTATACTTACATCAACAATAGTATCAAATCAATTGATAGTATATAATTTTAGTTAAGTAGGTATTTACGAATATAGAACATACTGAACAACACATCGTTAATTAAATATTAGTCAGTTTATTAAAACTGATACACTAGTATCTAATAAAGTAACATGATGTTTTGAGGACAATAATTGTTGCTTTTTATGTTGTTTCAGACAGCCTATATTGAAGCATGATTTAGAAAAATCGTTCAAGTCGATTTGTATTTTTTTTGAAATTAATATGTATTTTTTCAGCACCCTTACTGACTTAATAGAAGTTTGTTACAGCTTCTTAACTTATCTAACTTTGCTTTGTGGTAGGTAATTGCACAATCATTAATTTTCCATCTTTCTTTGTCCATAGCCACCGTCAATCCATTGCATTTTTGCAATGTCTTGTGTATGTGATCTGGTAGATAATAGTGTGTGTGAAATAATTAACCATAACATTGTTTTTGTTTTTAACAAAATCAAGAGATGGTGGGAACGGTGGATGCCAATAATAAAATATGTTTACATTATTTTAATATTAAATGTCTACTCTACAAAACTGTTTTTGACAAAGACATAAATAGGTAGTCAAAGTCAGTATTTTCAAATTTAATGACAGTTAAATAATTATTTTTGAACCTTTTACTCATTTTGACCCCTGTGAATGTAATGAAGTGGTTAATAATCATTACTGTCAATGTTTATTAAGGTCTATATATTCTGTAAAATTTTGTAATTTAACTTGTCTAAACCTACGATAGATCTCGCACAAATTTTAGTTTAATTTTGTTGAGCTTTTTATAATTTATATTTATACATATTAAATTTTACATTTTTTAAAACTAAATTAGACATATTACAATGAATAATTTATAGAAAGTAGCAATTTATTTATTTAAATTAAGTATTTAACAAACATTTGTGTTCATTAGGTTCGTAGAACGTTTATTGATCAAGTGACTCGATTACTTCCACAAGAAGAAATAGCATTACCAGAAGTTGTTATACTGGTAACGGGGTCAGATGTACAAATTGGTCCATTAATTACAAGGCTATCTTCCCACCATCGACTCTTCCAACCTTTATCGGCACCTGAAGTGCGCACTGTATTAACATCGCTTGTTAATAAAATTCAAAAGTAGTAAGTAACTGCGATATATCGTTAATTATTTTGTCTTTGCAATAACAATATATGATATAGGTTTATTTGTTTATAGTTGTAACAGTTGTGCTAAGCCAAATAATCCAATAAAATTAGTATTAGTGGGAGGAGACACACTTATAGGCTGGACGTTACGGCCATACATAGAATTATTTTCGTCTAGATCACCCGAATGGATGAACTATATTCGAATGTATGTTGTTCCATTAGGTAAACTATTGCAAAAATTATTGATTGCTGCAAAACTAACTATCAATATTTTAGGAACATGTGCAGTAGCTCGACATCTTGCCACCATCGACTCGGGATATTCTAACTTATTTCCAAATGATTTAGATATTAAAGGGGAAGAATTAGCTGTTCGTTTATTACATTACATTTCACTACCGACGTTTACACCGGTAGCTAATTTACCTCTCGCAGAAGCTATGTTGACGTGCCAAGATGATTCTAGCCAACTTTTTATTCCATTTGTATATGTTAGTGGATATTTATCAATATTGTTAAAAATCGGGAGTAATACCTATTCATAATTTCAGGAAGTGCGTGTGGGACCTGTAGATTCTGTTCTTTCTGCATCTGTAGATATGGAGGATTTAATGTGTTCCAGTCCTCCTGGACCACCTCCTCTTACACCTCCGTCATCGCCTAATGTACAGGTACGAGAATCGCCATGGGAACCATTAGAATTACAACTTGATTATTGGCAACTTCCCAAAACAAATGAGAGTGTTAAGACTGATAAGAATAAACAGGAGGGAAAAGTCTCTCTAAAAGGTTTATTTAGAGGATTGCAAGCAACTCCTGCTCCATGTCCGGGAATTGGTCCGGGTTTAAGTCTTACCATGCATGTTTCTACAAAAGAAAAGAAACAAAAAAGTACGTAGTAATTATTCATAATTCTAAATTTTAAAATAAAAACTTATGTTTAAATTAAGTATTTAACAAAACCAGTATATGGTATATATACTCCTCCGACCAACATCTCCTTTAATGCAACCGAAATCCACAATTTAAAGTTAAAATGACCACTTTGTGGGTTTGTGTGAATTCTTTACCTTTTACTTAATTTGCTTATTTTTGTGTATTTTTCGTGAATCATTTATTAGTTATTTATAACCTGTTTTGTAGCGTAAAACTGCAATTCCAGATAAATAGTTTCCACGTAATTATAAGTAATATCACACCAATAGGTGTTGCGTTCTATTTTGCATGACATTTATTTGAGTTTATTCAAACTTTAATTTGCGAAAGCGTGTTAAATAATTAATGTTATTAAAAACTGTTTTTAACACAGTTAAAATAAATTACAATCTTCATTTATTTATCTACGTTTTGTTGGATTTAAAAATTTATGCAAGTACCCTATTGCAACAGCTTGCATAAAATTGAATAATTATTTAAAATAGTTAGGTAATTGTTGAAGTTTAATATGTTATAATAACTTTATAGTTATGCGATTGGGTAAAAAGAAAGAAAAGGAAAAAGATACAGAAGCACGCAGTCAAAACGTAGAAGGAATATCTAGATTAATTTGTTCGGCAAAAACTTCACATAATACACCTATGCGTAGTAAGTCTAAAACATTATACGTTGAACTATTTTTTTAATTTTTATGATTGGTTACAGTATTTATAGATGGAGTTGAATGGAATGGAGTAAAGTTTTTCCAACTTAGTTCAACATGGCAAACTCACATTAAAAATCTTTCGATAGCTCTGGTTGGAGCTCCTTTAGCTAGCATAGAGCTTTCCTAATGTGCCTTTGCAGGGGGTACCGCTTAAAAACGAATTTTTGTAACATTTGACCTAGACCTTCCTCTAAGAATAATATTAATGCCAAATAATATTTGAGCTGATTTTTTAATGAGTAATGATGAGGATTGAACATTGCCATGTTGAAAATGCAATCTAGATATTACATTTATTTTTAAAAATGTCTATTTTTATAATTTAAATACAAATTTATATTATATTATTTTTGACAAATGTTTGATTTGTTAATGTTATAATTTATAAAAATAGAACAAAAGTATTAAATTTCATTATGTTATGTAAGGTATTAAAGGAAGGACCGGTCCATTTGTAATTTTGTGTGATGTAGTAGACATAAATGTGCAAAACAAATTGTTTATGTGTTAGTTAAAGCAATTGGTGGAAGTAGCATGAAATGCTTATGATATATTAATCAAAGTTGTGTTACACTGCATATATTTAGGTATGCAGTTTGTGTAGGAGAACTAGTCACATTATGTGATCTTGTTCATGCTGGAAAGTTGCTGACTTGTCGACAATACCTGTCATGGCTCAATATATTTTGTTAGTAGCTTATTAGCAAAAGACTGCAGCCAAACGTCTGTGTTTGTTATCATTAAAAATGAGTACTCTACATGTGATATAGTAGTTATTACAAGTCATTTATGTTGGCTGATTACATTTATTTCACTTGTAACAAATAACAAAATAATTAAAGGACTGGAAGAATTCTAGTCAGATCATTTTACAACATTAAAATCCATTTAAATTTATAATAAAAATATTATTTTCCACATTTCTTATATGTATATCATCTAATTAATAAAAACATTGTAAGATTAGAGTAATATGAAAAATTTGAATACATGACAGTATTTATATTTATTGATTCTTACAATTAGTAAAAGCAAAATAAAGTTGCATATTATAAATAAAAGTAGTTTTATGTAAGTTCGTGTTTAATGAGCATATAAATTTTAAATTATTGATAATGATTTTAAATCAACTTAAATTACACCTTTCAATTTAGAATTCAATTCAAAGATCTAAATTATATTTACAATATGAATATTTCTAGTTTATAAATAAAACAATTTCTGTGAGTTTTTTTGAATGATTTATGATATTCTGTAAAAAATCAATATAAATGATATTATCAACTTGTATATTATAAGCTTATAAAATAATACACTATTATTAGCTCAAGAATATAGATGAATATATTGAATCAATTCATATACCTATCATGAGAAAGTAAGTGCATATAAATTAAAAGGATGTAGGAATAAGGAATGAACTATTGTTTCTCTAACAATGCAAGTCTAAAGTAAAAGATTTATAAATATTTTTCAATAATTTTATCATTTTTCCCTTTTTCTACTATACGTTACTTAAATGTGTTCTTTAGATTTTAATTATTTATTTTAAATTTATTTACAGGTTTTGACACTACTAGAGTGCGTATCGGTTAATCTTTAACAATACTTCACGATTGTACAACTGGTCCCTAGTCGAGCAACCACAATAAACTGAAAATTAGAGAACAGGCAGAGGCACCTGCAAAAAACAAGTCTTGTCCTGCTATTCTAACAATACCGTTGGTTATCCATTTCTTTTTAACTTAACCACTACCTGAATCTTAAGTAGATGCATAAATATTATGGCATGTGGTTGAAAGCAAATTTTAAAATTAATCCCAAAAAGAAAAGAAACTTCATTTCAATTACATGATAACCCTAAATATACAGAAAAACCGATATAATAAGATATTTTTATTATTAGATCAAAATTTATGAAAAAACATTAATTTCTATGTTGTTTGGTGGTACATCTTGAATTTTATTTTCTTTTTGCCTTTTCACTAATTCAACCAATTGTCTATACCGCAATATACATTGTTCCTGTAATAAATTATATTAGTAAATTGATTAAATAACTTCAGGGAAAACACCTTTGATTTTCCAGGTACATATTCAGCAACGTGATCCCACCGATCAATATAACCTTTAGGATATTTAGCTAGGGCATTTTCCATAGCTTTCTGTTGCTCCTGATTCCATACTGGCGAATTTTCAGTTATTACATCTAATTTTCCTGCTTTTGTTTTCTTTTTTACTCGTAAACATTCTACTTCTGGTTCTTGCAATGACACACGATAGCCATTACTCTTTAGTTTATTATTCATATATGTAACTTCAGATACAGAACGACCAATATTCTCTGCTATTAATTCCCAACGATTATGAGTACCACCAGGATAGCGACTTATAAGTTGTACAAGTTCTGCCAGATTTTCATCTGTCCATAAACCACCTGCAACGGGAGCAACTTGATTTTGTTTAATTGGGCGATTTTCTAATAATTTATTTTCTTTTGTAGTTAACAATTGTGGTTCAAATGTAGGCCCATCTGGGACTACAAAACCAAGTTTACGTTTGCGTGCAGTTCGAACTTCTCGTATAGGTTCTTCTTCACTACTTTCATTTATCTCTTCTTCCAACTTTTCCATTGCTTTCTGTTTTAAAAAACTCAACATCCATGGTAAAGATAAAAAGGTTGCCCATATAAGACAAGGGATTTGCACCGGAAGAGTATTGATCACAGATGGTTTTGGAATTTCTATAGTAGATACAAGTTTTTTTTGTTTTCGACCTTTCACTTGTTCCTACAATGTTTTATTTTAATATTATTAACAACAATAAAAAAGTGTGCTTCGTACCAAAGTATATTTACGTTCAAAATATGAAGCCCATCCAACTAAATATTGACCAATAGATATAAGTACAAATAAGAAAAGACATAATTCAAGCAATCCTATTCGTCGTACATGTCGATAATAATAAACGGCCGATCGCCAATTAGGAAGACCGTTAATCAATACTTCATCATAATATTTTCGTTTTGTAGAATCTTTAAGAACTTCGTATACTGTTACTAAATGACGAAATTGTTCTTCGGCATTTTCAGCTGAATTCTTATCTGGATGTAGTTCTAAGGATAACTTACGAAAAGCGCCTTTAATTTTTTGCAAGTCGGCATCCTATAATACATAAAATAATATTTTGGTAAAAGAGCTTTAACCTTTATTAAAGATTACTTACTTACTTTGGCTACAGTTAAAAAATCGTAAAAATTCACTTTTACTTCTTCCACTGCATCAAAAACTTCCAATTGTTGTGAATCCCACGATAATACACAGTTACAATTGATTAAAAGAAACAAACTAGTAGAAATAAATTTCATGTTGTGCACTTAATCGGCATTGCAATAATATTAATTTGTCTTTTAAAAACGATAGAATAAAAATAATTTTCATAGGTTATGAAACGACGACGTGTAGATCGATGTGGGTTATCTGTAATACAATATATTATAATATGGAAAATTAATTTCGTGACGTGTATACCATAAAATTGTGCTAGAAACCGGAAAGTATTTCTATATTTTCTTATATACTTTCTCTTATTTTTACTTTATAGTAAAAAAAAAAGACAAACACTTCTCTAGAATAATTCTTTTGTTCCCAACGTATTTGTCATTTTCTCTGTTGCTTTACGACCTTTATTTCAGTTATCTAACTTTTCTTTGCTAACTATTAACTTTAAATTTTACTATTTTTTAACAAACTATACTAAACAGTTTTCTAAATTCTGATATTTCTTTAGTTACCTACTGTATAATAAACTTTTTTATTAATTTATATTTTTTTTAGTCGTACATACAGTTTCATTTGGTTTACATAATTTTTCTTATATTTCGTTTTTTTCTACAATTTCATCATTTCTTCAGTTTCAATCAGCTTTATTATTAGTGGATTTCATATACTACTTATATCTTATAATACATATTTAATATAACATAATTTTGCTTAATTTATAATATATTATGGATGCTTATTTAATTTTCTTTTTGTATTTTTCTTATATAGATTATATATCAGATTGTCGATAAACGGATTTGTTACTTGTCTATTGATGCTGCAACACTCGGTAGTTAGTAGTGCAATTGAAATTGTACATTTGATCTACTAACGAGTTATTTACTCATAACCTACAAGTGGCAAATTTGCATTAAAATTTAATCTTATTATATATAAGATAAGGATTTGTAATTCACGATGTCACATTCCGCAAGTAACAGTGCAAATAATAAATATTCTATTCTTTTACCAACGTATAATGAAGTGGAAAATTTACCCATCATTATTTGGCTTATAGTAAAATATATGTCCAAAAGGCAAGTTATTAGCTAGATATAATAAGTAATACCTATTAATTATTTACATTTTACATTTCGTGATAAAATAGTGGCTACGATTATGAAATTATCATTATCGATGATGGTAGTCCAGATGGAACATTAGAAGCTGCCGAACAATTACAAAAAATATATGGGGAGTCAAAAATTATCTTAAGACCTCGTGAAAAGAAATTAGGATTAGGAACAGCTTATATTCATGGTATAAAACATTCGACAGGAAATTTTATAATTATCATGGATGCTGATTTAAGTCATCACGTAAATAGAGTTTTTATTTTAGCAAGGTCTAAAGTATTTTAGTTCGAGTAAACTATTAAACATATAGTTGATTTTTTGATAACCCTTTATTGTATTATTTGTAAAAATTTGTTATTCTTTGTACTACACATGCAACGTTTGCAGATTGTCTTTTGGACTTTTCTGAAGAAGCAATTTGTAATCGGCGAAATCTTGAATTTAAATGGTTTTATTAAAAAAACTGCTGGATTATTTCGTTCGTGCCTTCTTTTTTAATTTATGATTAGATTTTAAATATATTAGTCTTCTGAAAAATGTTTAACTTATTGTTAGCATAGATTTATTTATAAAAATTTTAGTTTTCACTATACTCTTAGAACTAGACTGCTTTGGACTGAACGAATACAAACATTATTTATCTTATTGATGATTTAAAAACTATTTTAGCCAAAATATATCCCAGAGTTTATTAAACAGCAAATATCTAACGATTGTGACATAGTTATTGGAACACGTTATATGAGAGATGGTGGCGTTTATGGTTGGGATTTTAAACGAAAATTAGTATCTAGGAGTGCAAATTTTTTGACACAGTTGTTATTAAGACCAGGAGTTTCAGACTTAACGGGATCGTTTCGACTTTACAAAAAAAACATTTTAGAAAATCTTATAAAAAGTTGCATTTCAAAAGGCTATGTTTTTCAAATGGAGATGATAATTCGTGCGAGACAATTTAATTGTACTATTAGCGAACTTCCGATTGCCTTTGTAGATAGAGTTTATGGTGAATCAAAATTAGGAGGTTCAGAAATCATTCAATTTGCTTCAGGTCTTTTATATTTATTTGTAACAACATAATTACATTGTTACAACTATATAATTGTATAATGTAAGAATTTTTCTGTATTTTAATAAAACATTGAACTTAAAATTGAAGTGAATGAATGTATTGTGGTTATCACTCTTGTATAAGTACATCAAACATATGTCTTGAGCCTGTATGGCATTGCCCTAAATTTTGAATATATTACAAGATTACAATGTTATAATAAAATTGTAATATTAATATTTGTATTTATTGAGTTGTAATGTTAGCGACAATGCATTTTGTATAAAATTTATCATCGTATCCTACAGGCTTTATGGCTAACTTGAAAATATACTATAATTACATTAAATCAATCGACTGTATATATATTATACAGTTAAAATCAATTTAGTCTAAAGATATGTGCTAAATGGGTTTTGAGTGGTCATTCAAGTCACAAAAATGGGTAGGTAGTGTCTTATATATCTGCTACACAAGGAATGTCCATTCTGACAACTTTATGCAGCGAGGTTCGGTCATCCCTAATGCCCAAACAAGATAAAAAATCAACCTAAAATGCGATTTGGGTTACCTGTGTCGAAATTAATGTGAATTCAATCAGACAATTATAGTCATTCTACTCGTATATTTTCAGTTGCATTAAAATTTCAGTACTGTTACAATAACAAAAATATGAATTTTTTCGTGCAACTTTTTATTGCTCTTGTTAACAATTTTGAGAGGAGGAATTGTTCTGACAATATTTTTTATTGATAAATGATATTAAATAAAATAAATGAATTGTGAATATCCCATAATTTTAATGTTATAACGATGCTAAGTACAATAATTAGTTACTTCAAAATCTAAATTAGTAGGTAGGTAATTAAAAACGTAGTTACATTTAACACTTTCAAAAATTCATGCTAGAAATATAAGTAACTATTTAAACAAAAAAAAGTGGAATGACATATACAGGTACTTCTAAGTACTCTTAATACATTAAAATCTTTCTATCAATAAGTAGTTTTTAAGAACGATAATTCTTGTGTATTTCTGGCTTAATATCGTACACCAATTCTAAAATTTTCTGCATAACCTGTAAGTTTAATAATAAATAAACATGAGATGATTTTTAAGTAATGCAAGTGTTTACCAAATCCTTTTGGTTCTGAACAGTTTTGTTCATATCATCAATTCGAAGCTTGGTGTCCTGTTCAATTTTAGCTGCTACATCTTCTCGAGAACCCATGTGTTTTGCTTCAAATTCGCGAAACTGGCGTTCACGTTCTTTACGATATTTTTCAATTTCATCTTGGGCTTCTTCTTTAGCCTGCTTTAGTCTTTTTGCTTTACCTAGTTTTGAAATTAAATTTTAGTTTTAATAATAAATTTAAATACAATATTAATTTTGTGAGAAACAATCAAACGTATTGTTAGTAAAAGTAATCACATGGAAATAAGAAAAACTAGAATTTTTACGCTGGATTTCGTACTTAATGAAAACTCGTGATTAAGGTAATGTTACACCCAAATATAATAATTATAGTATTTTGATTAAAATAAACTTACGTTTTCTAGCTTCGGAAACTTTTTCGGCTGCTCGTTTTTCTGCAGCTAATAATTGTTGAATTCCTTGAGTTTGACTTGCCATTTTATAACAACTTTTCTTCTCTAAACAAGATAAAAACGAAATCGATTTACGACAGTACAGCAATAAAGAACGAGGAGTAGGGCGACAGTCATATGATCGATTGGTTGTTTATTTCTTTACTAGGTCGTGGTGGCGCCAGTAGCGTTGAAAAGAGGAATAATTTAAATACAGTCGAGTCTCAATATAGTAAACTTACAGTGTAGTGAACTATCCACTGCAGTGAACACAAAAATAAATACATCAAATTGAACTTCATTCGAGTGGACAGTATAGCTGAACGCATTGTTTTGCAATGGGTTAAAGAAAATGCGGAAGAAATAGTGTTTTCTAATATAATCGTTCTTCAGGACCTAAGTAAGAAGCCTAAACCAATTCTAAAGACCTAAACTAATTCAACAGCGCTACAATAAACAAACAAACAAAACAAATTAAATTAATCATTTTTTTTCTATTCTACTCAACGAATTTTTGCATTTAAAAATTTAAAATACATACCTACCTATACGTTATTCAAGATAGGTTCCAATGCACGTTATCAATAAAATGTTACCAATAAATTTGTAATATTTTTCACCTAGATAGGATGAAGTATATAAAAGTCGATAGTTTTTGAGATATTTACTACAGAAACTTTTGTGACTTTTGTAAAAACCGCTACTTTTGGAGATACATATTTTCGAGAATAATAAAAAAACAGAGTAATTTTGTCAGAATGTTTTTATTATAATCTTGTCTTAAAAGGATAAGTAACGATACCAAACCAAAATATCCTCAATAAACATATCAAGAGCGCAAGGAATAACCAAAAACATTATAAAGGTACAATAATTTTGAAATAATGCTGTAGGCAAACCAGACGGTGGATATGTTACGTGCCAAGCTAGAAATTGTACATTTGCACACTGCACAGCGATTTTTGTACCAAGCGCGAAGGCACAAGTCGTTTTGTACGAAGTTCAAATTATTGCACTTGGTACAGCGAATCTTGTACTGTTCACACTTTGTACAGTTTTATTGTACCAAGTTGTTAATTTTAAACGTATATTCAACTTGGTACAATAGTTCTTGTACAAAGTCGGGAATAAAAATTTTCGAAGCGCCAGTAGAACTTTATACTTACTGGTTGGCTATCCTGAAGTCTTTATTCCGCCAAATTACAATAAATATTTATATCTACCCTCAGTTTATTCAATCCGTAACGTCGTAGGTGTTTGTTACGGAAGCGTAGAAGGGCCACAAGGGGCGATAATTCGTTTGTTGTGTTTAGAATAAGGTAAATACCTTCTATTTTGTCAAAATATGCTATTCCTTTGATTATTACAAAATATTATCCTAGAGATTGTAAAGCGTGTTTCACATTTACTATAGTAAAAGTTGAAAATTAAAGTTCAACTGAATTCCAACAATGAAAATATGACCACACGTTATTGTTTTTCAACGAAAAAAAGCGAAGAAAGACTTTTTCATGTTCGTTTTTACACAAAAACTAAATTATATTAACTAAACATGGCATAATTCGAATTGCAAAGACATGAAACGGATTTACATCCCTAAAATGGATCAAAAATAAATGTCAAATTACAATGACTGAAATAAGAATGACGATAAGTTTGGCACAGCTATGATTTACACTTTACAACTCTGTACTTCGTACAAAACGACTTGTGCACTTCGCGCTTGGTACAAAAATCGCTGTGCAGTGTGCGAAATGTACAATTTCTAGCTTGGTACGTAATAGATATATATGATTGTTTTATACTTAACATGTAGAGCTATAGGTAATAAACCATTTTTTTTGGTAAAAAAACTGTATTACCAACGTATTCGTATTACGGTATATACGGTAACGTATTTAAAAACGTATTTTAAAAATCAAAATCGTATTCATCAAAATATGGACATGTGGGGTTTCTCAAATACGTGATTAAATTGCAAAAATCGCCACGCACTTAATAAATTGGTTATTCCATGTGTTTCATTTATTGAGGATATTTTGGTTTGGTATTGTTACTTACAATTAGTTGTTACTTATACGTACTTATATATCATTTAGACATACATATTTAAATTTTACTTTTTCTAAATTAATTTGTCGAGTTAATGAGTTAAGTTGACCAATAACTATTTATACAACTAAATAGGAAAAGTGAATTTTTTCCATGTTTGTAGACGTGAAAACACGTCGTGGATGATAGAAAAAACACGTTTCCCGACGAGTTGTACACAAGATTTTCTAAAATTCGATTAGAAATTTCTTGTCAGAAAAAATATAGGATGGACTGCACGTTATTTTGATTTTAATTTTTTACAATTCTTCCTTGAAATATTTAAACGATATGTTTGTTGGACATTCTTACAAATGTCGACTATTTAATTGAAGAATGCAATAAGAAATATACCGTTCGTTACCTAACACTTATTTACCTACCCGTTAGAAATTTTATATTCTAGAGGTTTTTTCAGAATGGTTTTTAATTTGTAATTCTGTGGATTTCAGTAATTTGTTACGTTTTCTTTACGATACACATTTAACAAAACGCAAAACGAATTGCTGCTTTATGTTTGTCGAGCTGAATGTTGACCTTAAAATCGTTTTTGATAACATATTATAATAAAATGTGTTCAATATTTAATTTTCAATATAAAACCGAAATAGGTGAAAAAGATCGTTTTACAAGTAAATGTACAATTCTAGTACTATGTAAACCTAGAAGAATTGAGGCCTGTATTAAAAATAAAAGCGATGTAACCCAATGATAAACTTTTGACATTCGTTTTATATTTTAAGTTTCTATAAGTAGGTAAGATACCTTTTACCTAGATATCTTTCGTTTATTGATTCCATTTACTATCTCGATACGAACAAATTATTTTAATATGTTTTAAGTTGTTGAACAAATATTTGGTGAACACTAAAAAATTTATACCTCAGCATCTACTTATGCACGTTGCTTGCATTTCATTTGATCGAGTTCCAATAAAATTGGGAATTTCGTAAGTGATGGGCCGTTTAATTATTTTAATTTTTCATTTTTTGTAATTACCTAAGTAGGGTTTTGGTATTGATACTTACAATTAGTCGTTACTTATATGTCATTTAGATATGACCTATCCAAACCTATATGCAAAACGTCATCAACAAAAAGTTACTAGATTGTTTATTGTAATTCGGTTTAAAGTTTGGAAAGTGACATATTCTATAAATGATTTATCTTAGCACGTATTAGATGGTATAAAGAAAGACTACAACTTATTAGAACTGTCAAAATACGAGGTACGAAGTGACAGCACTGTGTGAAACGTCATCATCTAGTAACCCTTTTATTGATGACGTGTTGCGAATAGGTTTGGACGAAGTATATACATATTTAAATTTTACTTTTTCTAAATTAATTTGTTAAGTTTTAATAATTAATAAGTTAAGTTTATGAGTTGAATTTTTATTTATACAACTGCATAGGAAAAGTGAATTTGTTCCATATTTGTAGACGTGAAATGATCAATGTATATAGACGAATAGTTTGTTGAATAAAAAATTAATAACAATGTTGCATTATTTGTGCAAAATAAAAATATAATATACCTATATATAATACTTAACAAAAACATAACAAATAACAAATGCTTATTAATTAATAATTCGCTTTTTAACACTTAATAAATTATTTATCTTATTATAGTATACATAGGTATAATATAATTATACAAAATACATATTGAAATACCCGTTAAGCACAACTGAAGTGTATCAAGCTTATAAAAATATATATTTTGCTTTCTAATGTTAAGCATTAAATAAACAGATTACAGTTAGCTAGGTTTCATTTTGTCACTGCACCACCGTATTCCGATAGCCAATTTTCTCAAATTGATGACGGTCCCGAATACTTTATCCCAATATAAACTGCTTATTCCAAAACCTAGAAAATGTAGGTAATTTTATTAGATAAAATCACATTAATTAATCAAAGGAATATTATTAATACATAGAGTTACATATTAGGTATATCAATTAATTCTACATTACATACTTATATTCAATAACGTTAGTAATCTACTGAAAACTAGAACATTTGTCAAAATGTGTGGTGTACTGTTTATTATAATATCGGTGTCAAATTTATTCATGCAAAAAAAATCCATAATATAGAAAGATGTTATATACATAAATAAAATTAAAAATAGTACTACTATGTTAGAAATGGCTCGAAATTATATTACTTATTTATTTAATGGATTTTGAATATAATTTTTTTAGCCACAGAATTTTGTAGTTACAACGTTACAATTAATTGTAAAGAACATTCACAAACCGATTAATGTGACACACATTGGGGGATTCGAAACCCACAACTTTCGAATTGCGAAGCGTTCCTTTACCGTTCCTCTATTAAGTTCTATTTTAAAAAAAGTTAAAAGGGAACAAAACAGTTTCGTTATTTTATTGCATGTAAGAATAAAGGATGTTATTAGAAAAAAGATCAATATTTTTTAGAGGTACTTAGTAGCATTTATCAATTTACGAAAGAAAGTATAGGTATAATTATAATAAAACTACTTATAATTAAACGTGTTTTTTTGTTTTAAACGAATTCACATTTTTAAAATTACTAGGCGGGTATTTTAGTTTTCAGTAGCATATTTTAACACACATTTCTGGTTTTTTAAACGTTTATCTATATTTTAATTTTTCCTAAAATCTGTTTACTTACAAACAATTTCTATCAGCAGCGATACGAATTTACTTACCATTATTGTGATGTACAAAGTGATGTTGATTATGATAACGTTTCATGACATATAAGTATGAACCCTCATTTGGAGAGCCGTAATGTAAATAAAAATGTATCATGTCATAAATAACGTAACCTACAAAAAATAAATAAATAACTTCCTGTTTAATAGTTCATTATGGTATTTTCTTCTAATAAATAATATTATGTATTATCAGTATAAAAAATAAGGTTTACCATTCACGAAAAAATGCGAGAGTGGGATGATAATTATCATTCTAACTATAATTAGTTAGTCTACCAATGAAAGGGCGACTTTATACTTACAAAATCATCTTTTCATTTTTTAACATAGCTTCTGAACGCGCAATATATTTTGTACGGAGACGTTCTAAAGTTTTCCATGTCTCGTGAAAGGAATTTTTTTTGGAAAACTCGATGACGGCGAATACGCGCTTAATTCATTATTTTCCGTTTATTTCACGTTGAAATAGATATTTCTCGACACACGGAGACGAAACAAGGACATTCATGTCTCGTCAAAATTTTGACAAAATCGCTGAACTATATAAGAAATTTTTATCGAAAATTATCAAAAACTCGATATCGGCGAAAACGCGTGTAATACATTATTTTATACGTGTTTTACCTGAAAATTGACATTTCTCGACGTACCGAGACCAAACAAATAGTTTAAAAATTTTTGTAAACTCGATGTCGGCGAATACACGCTTAATTCATTATTTTTCGTTTATTTCACGTGGAAATTGATATTTCTCAACGTACGGAGACGAAACAAGGATATTCATGTCGGGTCAAAATTTTGTCAAAATCCCTGAACTAATAAGGAATTTTTTCGAAAATTATCAAAAACTCGATATCGGCGAAACACGTGTAATACATTATTTTATACGTGTTTTACTTAGAAATCGACATTTCTCGACATACCGAGACCAAACAAATAGTTTAAGGTGATACGGTTCAAATAAAAAAAATTGATGTTTTTATGAAATAAATTACGTTTTCCATATATTACAATGTTCTGATTCACAGAAAAATACTTAAAAATTTTTTATTTAGTAAAAAATACCGGCAGTTAAAGAGTTAATGTACATCTACTTAAATTACAATTCTCCTAATGTAATACTTTTTACAGGTGAAATCTATTTTTTTTTAAACAACATTTTTTGATAACATTACAATTACCGAGATCCGCTCGCATTCAATGATCAGATCAGATCAGATCAGTTTTTCAGATCAGTAATCTCAGATTTTTCCTGTACTTAAAATCAAATCTTAAGTTTTATATTGGGAATTTTAAAATCGTCTTCAAATACGTTTTAATGTAAAAACATCGTATGTAAGCATTTATACTCTTAGCTTCAAAACAGGTAGATTTTATGACTTACAGAGGCTGGTTATTTTAATCAAGAAGGCCGGTCTACTTAAAATTTTTCTAGATCTCACTAACAGTGCCATCTACGGATTATCGTTTGGCGGCAATAGGGACCGCATGACCTTAAAGTCTGCAAAATAGAAGTCAAATGCGAATGTTATCTTTTCGACTGACGAACATTTCTATCAGTCTAGGGAAATGCTGAACTTACAGAAGAAGTAAAAGTCAGAGAGAAACAAATCCGATGAATTAGGTGGGTACGTAATCAAATCGTTCTTTATTTCGTTCATTTTTAGCCACTGGTATGAGGACCATGCATTATGCTAGTGAAAACTGATCTATTTTGTTGAATATTTTGGTACAATTAATCTAAAATGTTAACATACTAGGTACCTATTTATCATTTGTCGTTTATCATTTATCATATGATTTATGAGTTTCTTTAGTGCAGAGAAACTATAAGTTCTGTCCATTACTTTGATTAAAGTCTTTTCTCTGGGATATGGTAGCAAATTCGGTTACGGCCAAACACGGCCCAAATATTTTTTTAACTGCGATCGAGAGTAAACAAACGCGGCACCATTTTTATTATCAATTCTCGAGTTAAAATGTTGCATATCCGCTCTTTTGAATTGTTCACAACTTCAACTATTTACAATTATACAAGGTGTTTCGTGTTGTTATGTTCAAATTTGGGAGCGTAAAATAGCCTTAATTCTAATTGTAAGATTAAAAAACAAAATTTTTATTTGTTTCAAAGTTACAGGCTTATGAAATTGTTAAACAACAAATAAACTCGTGAATTCAATAAAACCTTATCTTGCTTAACCAATATTTAATTAATGATATTTTTAGAATGCGCTCGACTTGCTGAATACAAGCTTGTACTCGTATACAGACGAATGAAGTGACTAATTCGGGGTATTTTACGTTCACAAAATTTGAACATAACGATACGGGATGCCTTGATATATTTTAGTCGTTTGTTTTTCAACATCTTTATTGTGAATTTTAGAATAATAGATTTTTGATGTAGTGACACCTCTTGTGTGTCCAGAGCAATGTTCATTTTGGAAGTTCGCGTGACCATGTATAAATTCAGTCGCTTAATTTTTACGATTTTATTTATAATTTTATTGATAATATTTATTTGTATTTCACACAATTAGTGTTTGATATTTTCAAAAAAAATTGCACTTTTAAAGTCTTTTGTATGTGAAATAAATTAATAGAGGTGAGATTCTTAGTATTTTCCATTGTTAAACAAATACAAAACACGTTTTCTTTAAATATCTGCTAACAGCAAATATTGTTATGTTGCTTCCTATAAAATTGCAACTTTAAAATTGTGAATAAATATCTTACATACTTGCGGCACTAACGTGGAGGTTAACTAATTATCATCCCGCCCTCGTAGGCACCATATTATTAAATACCTACCTACGTAATACCTACCTAATATTCCTCCAGCTGTGATAAGCAGCGGTATGCATTCTGGAAATATAAGTTTAACTAAATGGTGACATACGTAAATAACAAAAGCGGCCGGCACTGGTGGAAATACAAGTCTTCTTTTGTCGAAAGGCACCTACATAGAGAATAACGTTAACAATTTAATCTAGAATCGAACAATTTATAAGTGACCTTATGATGTAGTCCATGTATACTAAAATGTATATAAATTAAAGCCTTCGATGATCCTGACGGTTCTATATGAAAGACCCATCTATGTAACGAGTATTCCAATAAAGTCCATATCACAATTCCAAAACTTATGCATAATACTGTCGGTAAAATAGGAGAAGAATCTGAAATGCATATGTGTAACAGCTTGTACAACTGCAGATAATTGCAAGTTACGTACTTCCTGTTAATTCTGTATATGTTATCGTTCCACAATATATTAGATAAATAATTACTGGTATCCAAACAATGGGGACTATATACCAAGGTGTAATTGTTAGAATTTCCAAAATGGGATTATCAAATAAACGTAACTGGCGATCTACAGGAGATGCGACCCATTCGTTATATTTTAGACCTAGATTTGCGACTTGACTCAACATTGGCTTATTCCAGTCCACGAGTTTCTAAAATCAAAAATTTAATAAATTATATTGTAATAGGTCATAAATTGTAGTTTCAACAAACGAAAGTAAATTGAATTATACTTAAATAGTTGACCAAAATAAGGGATCGAGCAGGGCTCGTGATAAGGACGAAAAAAGTTCCTATAAACATCGGTCCAAAAAAGTTGTGAGATGCGTGAATAAATTAATGTCGATGCATACAGTTCCGTAGTTGAAGAGAAAAATGTTTGAAGTTGATTGCAATATAAGAACAAAATGAAAAGTTTTTTTAATGTTTAAACAATAGCAGCATATAAATTTATTTCATTTAGATATTTATAAATTTCGTTATTACGTTAAATACATTAATTCGTACGAATGTTGGCACAAGAATAAACAATTTTCTTTAAGCAATGTGTACGTTTGATTGTGCACCAATCGGTGCACAGTGTATGTGGCGCAACACGTAAAAACAGAATAAGAACATTGATCAAGTATTTCAAATTGTAAACACGGAATGAGACATAAAACCTTTTTAAAATAGTCAAAAATCGATTTTCGATTAGACTTAACTCGAAATCAAATATGTAGTAACACGTAATTTTTTATTTGACCATCGAAATCAGCGCGAAAAAGTAATACGGCGGAATGTTAAATTCGCAATTGTCTATTACTATTTACAAAACGGACCCGCCCCGCAAATACAACGAAAATGGGACACACTGTGCAAAAATTTAAAAATATAAATAATGGCACGGAAGCAACGAAGCGATCGTTTTAATTTTATAGATGGGTGTACTAAAAATTATTTTATTAAAAAAAAATTAGAAATGCGACAGTTAATCCTAGAGTCTGTAAAAATTTTGCAAAAACACAAGCAAATAAGAGTAAAGTTCTAATTATCTATTCATATTTAATAAATTATTTGGTAGGCAGTAGCAAACAAAGTTTCTTACGGCCGCTTTGAATCAACAGAAGCGATTAGGTAAAAATTAAATTAGGCACCTACCTCTAAATCTTCGGCATCGCCAACTTTTGATTCATCCCGTCCTCCTAATTTGTATTCCCTGAGCAAATAAATGGCAGATTTTGAATGTCTCGAACTACACATTTTGCTCTCGATATCCTTATTACGAGATCCCTCGACATAATTAATTCCTCCGGGATGATTTTTTAGAAATTCCGCAATGTCATATTTATTTCCGCAATGTTCTATTAAAAATTTTTCCTTTTCCATTATCACAATATTATCTATTCATTACGACAAAGCTGCAAAAGAAAATGCGACATTAATTTTGTGTGTCTATATAACTTATATGTGCGCTTGTTTATAGTAAAATAAATCATCTCGTTTAAACAGTATTAGATACTATAAAGGAAATGAATAAAAAAATCGTTAATAAATAAGCATTATAATCAATTTATGTAGGTACACACATATACGTCCGGTTGCAAGCTTGCATGACTCGTGGTTGTAAGCTTCAACTAATTCAAAGAATAACTCGAATCGATTCTCAATGTATGTTAACATCAAGGACACTTGACTAGTATAATGCACTTTTTCGTTAATTCTGCTTTTTTTCAAAGTGAACTTTATTTTATCTATTTATGTAAATACCTATAAAAACCTATTAGGGCGGATTTTACATTTATTATCAGATAAGCATCGGATAAGATATAGTCTGGGAATAATTGTTATGGAAACGTTTCTTAAAATAATGATGTTTATAACAATTATTCAGAGAATAACTAATTTTTTTTGTAAAACCATGCACCAGGTTTTGAAGAAATTTTTTCCTTGTGAATCCAAGTAACCTGTTCTTATGGTACCTATATCTATTGCAAATTATTATCTATTGCAACCTGTTATAACTAAAATTAAATTAAAATTTCCTAATAAATATATAAATAAATATTTCTATACTGGCTTACTTAGGAAATTAACTGAAATTTGAAGTTAGATATAGCTTATTTTATTATAATTGGCGAAAGTCCTGGTTGCGCAGTAGAAAAAGTGGGCGGGCTTAAGATGTTTATGAGAGCTATGATCGGCACAAAATCACGTGGCAATTTAAAGTGCATTGCTTGTGCTTACGCTACTGAAACGAGTACGAAGTTATTAATGAAAATAATCACCTTTCCTGTCCGTTTTTTCGCCAATTATTCTGACATTACCTATATACCTAGTTATTTCTTACAACATATCATTATCTTTGTAAATACGCATTAACCCAGATATGCCTAATGTGCTATGTTTAGGACGGAATAAACATGTTCATTCCTGCAAAGTTTAAGATATACTTGAAAGTTTGTATCCCACAAAATCGTTTATTATACCCAAAGCTTTGCGGGAAGTAAGATTATTCGCGATTTCAGAGTTTAAATTTGATTGTGTGTTAACTTCAAAAGTGTGAAAATTCAAAAATGAATAATTACCAAGTGCAATTTGAAAAGTAAGTAAATTTTAGATACTAAAAATTATAATACATTTTTAAATTGGCGAATAGCGTAACAATAAACATTTATATTACTGGCTACTATTGCCGAATTTTCATTATTTATAAAATAAGTAGTAATTTATGAAGGGGAAAGAGAGGTGAGCTATATGTAGTACATTAGGACAATATATGACTACCAACATCATTCACCATTCTCTTTCAGATGACTATCTCTTCACAATGTTCTAACATTGTTAGAAGAGTATGATGAAGCTATTGATAATGTAGAAGAAATTACACTACTTCCTCCCCTCGATGCAGCCACTGAGCTCACAGATGAAGATTCTGGCGCTGAAAATGACTTGACCTTAAATAATCTGCCTGCATCTCAACTACAAGCTCTTGCAGAAATCCAAACAAAATACGACAGTGACTTTTCCTCGGATGATGAAATACCGTTATCATTATTAACGGCGAGAAAACCAAACAAAAAGCGAAAGAGAACAACACCAAAAAAAAATTTCACAATTGGATCAAAGAAGATTTACCTTCCTCGTCATCAGGATTTTTTAATGCTGATAATGCAACAAATTTCGAAAATCCATTAGAATTGTTTTCAATGTTTTTCGACGAGGAAGTAACAGATCTCATTGCGAACCAAAGTAATAATTACGCCCAACAAAAAATCGCAAGCCTAACATAGACAAGCAAGAGGTCAAATCTTTTATAGGTGTTTTGATCTTTAGTGGATACATGCGTGTACCACGAAGAAGAATGTTTTGGGAACGTGAAAAGGATTGCCACAATGCCATGGTTACTGAAGCAATTTCCAGGGATAGATTTGAGTATTTGTTTTCAAATTTTCATGTTTGCAATAATCATCAGTTAGATCAAAATTATAAATTCACCAAAGTTAGACCTATTTTTGATTTGCTAAATAAAAGATTTTTGAATAGTTCACCGGTTGAAGAGATGCATTCAGTTGATGAAGCTATGGTTCCAAATTACGGACATCATGGATGTAAACAATATATTCGTGGTAAACCCGTGCGCTATGGATATAAACTTTGGGTTGGAAGTACCATATTAGGATATTTGAATTGGTTTGAGCCTTATCAAGGCGCTGCAACCAATATAAGTAAGAATTTTTCCGATCTTGGAGTTGGTGCAGGAGTGGTATTGGAATATGCTCAAGCATTACGTGAAAAATGGCCAGACAGGAAATTTCACCTATTTTTTGACAATTTTTTCACTTCGATTCCCATAATTGAAAAACTTACCGAATGGAATTTTTACGCCACCGGTACCGTTAGAGAAAATCGGTTAATAAATATTTCTCTGATCGATTCAAAGTGCATGAAGAAAAATCGTCGAGGAAGTTACGATTTTTCAAAAATTGTTGATCAAAATATCATTGCAGTAAAATGGCACGACAACAGTCTGGTTTGTGTTTGTTCTAATTTTGCAGGAGTTATATCGATTCGTATGGTCAAGCGTTATTTTCAGGCAGAGAAGAAAAATGTTCAAATAGAGCAGCCACATCTCATCAACATGTACAATTCCAATATGGGAGGCGTTGATCGTTCTGATCAAAATATAAGCTTATACCGAATTTCAATTAGAGGGAAAAAATTGTACATGTCTTTGGTAACACACTGTATTGACATGGTAATTCAAAATGCTTGGCAATTGCACCGAATAAACGGTGGACAGTTGGACCAACTTAGCTTTAGAAGACGAATTGCTACAGGGTTATTAATCCAAAATAAAAAAGAGTCGACTTACCAAAAAGGTCATCTAAGTAAAGTCAATCAGATTGATTTACGTTTTGATTGTATTAATCACTTCGTAATTCCCCAAGAGAAGCAAACCCGATGTGGCCACTGTCACCAAAAAACCATTTCAAGATGTAAAAAATGTGACATTGGTGTTCATGTCAAGTGTTTTCTATCATTTCATACAAATAAATAATTTCGCTTAAATAGAGGTGTATTTTCCTAATGTCCTATATATAGTACGGTCTAAATTACTTACTTTTTGAAAATAATTATGTTTATAAATTTTTATGTTTTTCTTATATGCTACACTTCGTCCAAACCTATATGCAATCTACGTCATCAATAAAAGGTTACTAGATGATGACGTTTCACACAGTGTTGTCACCTCGTACCTCATATTTTTACAATTCTGATAAATTGTAGTCTTTCATTATGCCATTAGATGGCATAGTTTGTGCAAGTAAATCATCTATAAAATATATCACTTTCCAAACTTTAAAACGAATTACAAATAAACAATATAGTAACTTTTTGTTGATGACGTAAATTGCATATAGGTTTGGAAAAGCCATAATGAATAATATTTTCAAAAAGTTATTTTTGTTTTAATGTTAAAACATCGCTTAGGCATATCTGGATTAAAGCTAAAATGCGTAGCTGCAATAATTACTACATTTAAAATGTATATTTAGAACTGTTATATAATTAATCAGTTATAATTACGCATATCGTATGCGTTTATGCCATATAAGTACGACGTACTTATTTTGTTAACGGCTTAATGACTACAACAGTTCATAATATACACATAGGTATAATATAATGTATGATATATTAATATCATTTATATTGTACCTATTAAGGAACACAAAATTAGATTTTATGTACCTATTTGATAGGGTTGTATGAATTTGATGCGAATTGTGCAATACGGCAATTGTACGAATAATTAAATTAATTTTTAATAATATCTACGGATATTTGAATATATCAATATATCGATTATTAGGTAGGTACACATTTTCATTTACAATGATCAGGATATCATAATAACGGATTTTATAAACAAAAGTGGCATAAACGTTTTTAACAAAAGATATTTTGCAAAATTTTTTTGTTGTGGTTGTTCGAAAATACAACAATATATAGAAAACATAAACAAATTGATAGGAAAGTAATTAGACGAATGGAACGTGATTTGGATTGGATTAGAACATGATCGACATGATTTTTTTTCTTAAATTTTTAAAATTAAATTAGAAAAGTACTTACTTCGAAGCGTTATGCTTGCATTTTTTCGTTTCTTTGCAACTTTTATGCACGTAAACTTAATTACTTTGTAAGTTATACAACACAACGCCGTAACGTCCAAATTAGGTTTGGGGCAAAACGTAAAAATCTAAACAAAAATAAATAGATAGATACGAAAGTCCGCTATTTTATATTTATATTGTTGTCATTTTTGGGTTAGGGGGGCGCAAGTTAGACACTTGCCGCAGGCGCTTCCCACTCTTGTTACGGCGTTGTTTAAACAGGATGCTCCCGAACGAAGGTCACAAAATTCGGAAGATATGGAACGGAATGTATTGAAACAAAAATAAGTCGTAATAAGTTGTAGACCACATATCGAAGATATTGCATAATGTACGTAACTTGGAAATTTTAGAAAACAATGACAGGTTTGCTGACGCTGATTGCTTTGAAACTAACTGAAACGATTTGTGATTAAGTTGAATGTGGCGTTGTTGATGTATTACGTGCATAAGAAGGCCTATCTAATTAAGTGATATATAGGTTTACTTAATTCCCTTAAAGTTTTGGTTATGAGGGCGAATAAAAAATGTCGAGATATTAGATACCTACTTAAGTATCTATACCAAGTTGAGCTCCGTATGCTTCTTTGATATTAAGGGCTTAACGTTCTATTAAAATGTAACTACACGCGATTATTAAAAATTGTTATTATTATAGTACGTAACTTAATATAAAAATATCAGCCTATCTATTTCGAAGAAAACGTTTCCCGAACTATTTGATTTTATAAGTAAAACGTTTTTTTTTTAATTTGCAATTTTTACGACAACATTAAAGTTGAAAGCATATTTTTTGAATTATTTTTGAAAAGTTATTTTACTGTTGAACATATTCGATTCACTTGTATAAAAATTCAAATGTGAACTGTAACAGTTTAATAAATATAGGTAATAATACACAAAATGGTTATTAGGGATAATTTATGTTTTTGCGGTTATTAATGGGCGTTAAAATGGATGTGAAAATTGAATGCGTTATTAGTTGTTATTGAACACTAATGTCGTTAAATTTTATTATGCTTTTAGAATGTTAAATGTAGGTACTTATATGTATTTTAACACTGTAAGAAATAATTATAAACTTCAGAAACAACGTCCTGTAAAAGGACGAATGTTTAAATACAGATATTTTAGATAATTGCCTATATTTGATTTGATTTTTATAAAATAATCATGTAGGTAGGTATATCTAAAAAATATCCGGAGGAAACATATTTTATATGGTTAATATAATGGATACAATAACATTGTTAACCCATTTGATTAATCAGCTTACGGTTAGTAAACGTTTTTGTCTATATCTTACTCGGAATAAATCTTTTCTATTAAATAAAACGGAGAATTTATTAAAAAATTACCTAAGTAAAATAAAGACACCTTAATAAATATGTAAAGTCTACCGTATTAGTTAGTATATTTTTTAAGTTCAAGTATTCGTTCTTGTTTGTAGTCTTGCAATTTCCATAAGTAAAAATAATTTATAAAAAATAAAAGCATCGTAACGAAACAAAAACGATGTTTTGAATTATGTAAATACCGATATTTTAAATTTTAAAAATACCTACTTACCATCTTTGAACAATGAAAATTTACGTGATGTGTACCTGATCGCATGGCTAAAATGCGCAACCACGATTCGTACACAACTGAAATCAGATTTCTAGCCAAACATACAAGGTTTACATAGAATGTGCTAATCAAAAATTCAATTTAGGTATAATTAATTACCTACGTAATTAACGAAAAAGTATCAATAGAAACAGTAGGTGCCTACGATAAGTATTTAAAAAAAATTATATGTATACATTGAAATATGAACGCGTGCCATTCCAATTTTGTGTTATGTATATTTACAAATGATACCGTCTTGACCTCTCTTAATAAAAAATGAAGCACATGGCTCCATTACAAAAAAACATACTGACGTCCTCGAAATTACGTTACGTAATTGTATAGTAAAGTTACATAACTGGAGCCACCAATCGGCGCGGCACTCCCGCGCTATTTTTGTTAATATTACAATCATCCTCAAATTCTGTATCGGCAGGCTTTATTCTAAAACATCAAACATTGCTTACAATGTTTATTATTTAATGTTTTAGTATTTTTTACTTGAAATCGTTACGAGCAAGCTATTCATTAAATGCTAATTTCTAATAATTATAGTAGTAATATATATGTAGGTAATTTACCGGAATCAATAGCTCAAATCTATCTATTTAATTAATTTCGATTGCTCGAAATAACAACCAAACGAGCATTTTATTGAAGTTGGATTGGAGTAAGCAATACAATTCTAAAATAATTTTAATTTTATAGTTTAATAATGAATATAGACAGACAGACGCACGAATAGTACGTGTAGTTAGTTTAATTTATTTTAATCGATATCATCATGTGCAGGTGTTATAACTAAATAACTAATTTCGTTTACAAACTAATACATCAATTATGATGGTTATAACAAATGGTAAGTGTTTTGTTTTATGTACGAATTTTGTTTTTAAAGAATTAAGCGATCAATTTTAAGAGAGCCTAATGTTAAAAAAGACCTCTTTATAAATGTAATTTTTAAATCAATTAAGTATTTTTTTCATTTGTTATTTCTCACAATTTTTGGAATGGATTATATTCCCCTGTAAGCTAGGATTAATCGGCAGGAAATGACGCGATAGGAAGTGTGCGTAGTGTTTTAGGTGCGGTAAGCAAATAACTAGGTATAAGCAAATACCTACCTATCGTTAGTGTAAATTCACAATATTAACGAGATCCTCGAACCTCCTACAGTTTTCTAAAAACAAACAAGCTTAGCTATAGTTTAAATAATATATGTACATAGGTATTTAGGTATTTATGGTAATAAAGTTAAAACTTAAGTCCATACTATATGTATTTTATTCAATCGGTAAGAGCCAAAAAAAAAATAATGCGTAAAATTGTAGTCGCGTATCTACCTACAATAGCGTTTAAAAGAACACTACAGTAAAAGTCATGGACATGCTTGCTTTAATTAACCTTAACATTAACAGAAAGACGTTTAAAACAATTAGATGTGGTAGAAATTTAAAGTTACACTAACCTAATCAATTGTTGTTTACTTAATCGCTTATGATTAGATATAATTTAATTTAATAAATTATTAATTGATCGTGTACCTAGATGATCAATTATTAATAGCGATTTCTCAAATTTTACATAGAAATATTATAACAAGGTTAACTTTTAGGTGTTCCCATTAATATGTACCTACGCGTCTATTGCGTAGAATGTACTTATTTGATCATTAGTACAATATATATATATATACAGGGTGTCCCCGTTTTTTGTAGCAGGACTTTCACAACTTGTAGTAAAATTCATTTTGAAAACAAAAGTTCATATAAACATATATGTATGGAGGCCTCGTTTTCGATTTACAGGGTGTCGAAATTAAAAAAAAAATTGGATGTTTTATTTGTAAAACAAAATCCCCTTTTTTGATTTTGTTGAAACTTGGCAGTTTTGTTTGTAATAATAATACACATTTTTTCACATCATTGAATTTGCCCTACTTCTTCCAGTGCCGCCACAACAGGGGACCAGCTTGATAAAAATAGAAAAAAATATGGTACGCCCCTGCTTTTTTGTAAGTTTGAAATTTTTTTCAGATTCAGCAATCAAAAATAAAACTTTTTCTATTACGCAACTTTTTTCCTATCTCGCTTCGTTTAGAGAGAAATAAAACTTATTTTTTTACAGAATTTATTGTTTGATAATAATTTGTATGTCAAAAATCAACCACACGGTATGAATCCTGCCCAATAGATTAAACGGTCAATGATTTTTTGAATTTTTAAATGCAGAGTATCATAACATGATGGAGGATGTTCCAATCCAACAAAGAATAGACTCGTTTTTTCAGTTAGATGGATGCCCTACCCATTATGCTTTGGTGGTGCGGAACTGGCTGAATGCAGCATATCCGCAAAGATGGGTGGTCGTGAAGGACCAGTAGGGTGGCCTCCTCGATCGCCTGATCTAACACCCTTGGATTTTTTTGTTTGGGGATTTATTAAGGAAGCAGTTTACTCTACGCCTGTCAATTCACAAGAGGAACTTGAACGACGAATCCGAAATGCTGCTCTTAGAATAACTCCAGATCATTTGGAAAACGTTCGGCAGTCTTTAATACGTCGTTGTAATTTATGTGTTGAACAAAATGGCAGGCATTTTGAACAGCTCCTTTGATTTTATGTCTCTGTTTATTGAATAAGTTTCCTTTCATACCGTGTGGTTGATTTTTGACATACAAATTATTATCAAACAATAAATTCTGTAAAAAAATAAGTTTTATTCTCTCTAAACGAAGCGAGATAGGAAAAAGTTGCGTAATAGAAAAGTTTTATTTTTGATTGCTGAATCTGAAAAAATTTCAAACTTACAAAAAGCAGGGGCGTACCATATTTTTTTCTATTTTTATCAAACTGGTCCCCTGTTGTGGCGGCACTGGAAGAAGTAGGGCAAATTCAATGATGTGAAAAAATGTGTATTATTATTATTACAAACAAAACTGTCAAGTTTCAACAAAATCAAAAAGGGAATTTTGTTTTACAAATAAAACATCCAATTTTTTTTTAAATTTCGACACCCTGTAAATCGAAAACGAGGCCTCCATAGATATATGTTTATATGAACTTTTGTTTTCAAAATGAATTTTACTACAAGTTGTGAAAGTCCTGCTACAAAAACGGGGACACCCTGATATATATATATATATATATATATATATATATATATGTTTTTGCTAAAATTGTAAATCTAATTACAGGTAAAAATGTTTATATACAGGCTGCCCGTTTATCGTGTGAATACATGCACGGGGATCTCGGTTATCTTAAGAGATACGAAGTCGGTTAAATTGGGGCAAAATTGCCCATTTTTATGCCGATTAATAATGTGAAATAATGTGTCAATTTTAATTTTAAAAATATCTCGAAAATACTGAAAATTGAGATTTTCGTTTTTTTTTTTTTTATACGAAAACTAATCAAGTTAACCATTTTTAACCAAAACATTATTTAGGCACTTTTTAACGAAGAAGTTAAAAATAATATTCCATTTGTTTTAGCACTTAGAGAAAACAAGCAACGACATTCAACTTTTGTTTTTCTTATGGGCGCCATATTAGATTTATTTTAGTTTGAATGCAGATTTTCCTTCTGATACCAAAAATGTATAACACTTAATGTTTTAATAACCACATTATCAAAATATTTTGGTTTTTACTATTTTTCTAAGATCGTCACGGTAACCCCATGCATTCACACCCATCGGACACCCTGTGTACATCTCCACAAAATGATATAAAACTTTATATTGTAAGGTTTTATTTGAAAACTTTCAAATTAAAATCAGGAAGTACGCAGTTAAACTTTTTTAATAGTTGTTATTGGCGACTGGACACTTCGTTTCCGGATACATTGCTATCGGTCACATCGTTGCTAATAAATTTTACTACTAGGACTTCTCGTTACCGCATATTCCTCATATAAATATTATTCCTTATTATTTATAATCCTATTATAGGCGTATTTAATTAATACATTAATAATAAATGCATAATAAAAACAAATACATACATTAAAATTTCAAGTTTAAGTATAGGTATTTATTTATTTATTGAAATTGTACTCACTAAAAGTGTTTTAAATTATGTGATATTTTTTAGATGCCTACTTATAATTATATTTTTTATACATAGGTGTAAATACTTATTACAACTTTTTCTAACCGGATTGTTACTGCAATTAAGATAAGCTAAATAAGGAGGGTTGCACTATACTAACATTATAAATAAGTTAATCGCATTCGGGTTCTGGTGGAATGTCTATTTGAAAGTAAATATTTTAGAAATATTCTAAACTGCCAGTAAAATAAAAAGTAATTATTTGGTTGTATGGAACGAGAATACTTACTTTGATTATATTTTTATAAAACACATTTTGCATCCCATAATGGTAGGATGTGGGTATGGTATCTAACAGTTCTAGTAGCTAAATGTACTAGAACCGTTGCTATTATGTCTCAAATAGTCATCATTCTACGTTTACTTGGGTCATTTCATGTCAAATTTAATAACACACTAATTTAACCTCACCATTTCAGATTTGGATCTTTGGTACAGAGGTAATCTCCATTCAGACTAAGAAAAATACAAAATCTTATTAAAATATATCAATCCGTTTTGAAAATACGATTATGTAAAATTTCTAAAAAACCTAAAAATCGCTAATAATCGCAGCTTTCCTAATAATTAAGCTAGAGAAGTGAGACAAGTGCCATTTTGTAGCAATTTGTTTGACATTTCTTATGATATGCAACACAATAGGCGTTGTGGGAATTTTTTTTGCAAATTTTAAAGTGAAAACTTTAATTTTGAATTTTGAAAAAAGTGCATTTTCAAAAATTAAAAAAAATTCTATAAAATAGTTTATACTACTGTTAAATGTTATTACAATGTTTAAAAATATTATAATAATGGGATCATCGTTAAAATAATGTACAACAAAATCACCTTCTCCACAAAATTCCAGGAAATGGTGGAAAATCTTTGTTTGAAAAGTTTGTTCGAACAATTGTTTCCATGGTAAATATCTGTCAGATACATTTATCAGGAAATGGAAAGATCGGCTCTAAGTCGATTAATAATGATTGCCTATTGGTTAAAAACTTTTGTTACCATGAACGCAACAACTTAATCTCACATCAGATTAATTAATTTATTTATTCGATGAAACCGGCCATAAGTGATTAATTAAATTTTACATTTGCGTGAGATAATAAAAAATAATGTTTAAATGTAAAATGATTGGTAGGTATTTAAAAGAATATCAGTACCTTAGTATTATAGTTTTAATAATAGGTAGGTATCTATTAAAGTGAAATTGTAATCATACTAAAACTATATTAATCGTTCCAATAAAACGTCCACCAAGGGAGAATTTATTAGGTCAACCTGTTCATGTACATATAGCTTATCCAAACCTATATGCAATCACGTCATCAAAAAAGTTACTAGATTGTTTATTTGTAATTTGGTTTAAAGTTTGGAAAGTGACATATTCTACAGATGATTTACCTGCGCACATATTAGATGGCATAAATAAAGACTACAATTTATTAGAACTGTCAAAATACGAGGTACGAGGTGATAGCACTGTGTGAAACGTCATCATCTAGTAACCTTGTATCGATGACGTAAACATCATATAAGTTTGGATAAGCTATAATATAAGACATTTATTGTGACGCGCGTTCGATGTGTTCTTTTTTTTATTCATCAAGTTTCTTAAAATCTAGTTTTCTGTTGTTACCATAAAATCGTTGTTACCTATATTGTTTATGTTTTGCAAAATTGATCTATACATACGTGTACAATCTCTACATTTTAAATTTATTCCGAATCGTAATAAACTATACTTTTATTATGGTATATGTCACGCTTTCGAATGCGTGAAATAAACTGTATTAAATAAATATCGATTAAATCTTCAGAAATCAAAATATTTATCTATTAATATGTGTGACCTCATTTCCGAACCTATTGCTAATTACGGGGTATAAGTACCTAATATTATTAATTTTTAAATTTTTCTCTTAATGGATATTGGAAATATAAATTTGATCGAATTTTGAAGTTGCTTACGTTACGAATCGTTAGTGTACGCTGTTTAATTACAAAAAAATATTTATTTCAATTCTTCGTTAGTATATAATTTAACGCAGGCATCGTAGCTCAAGAATTTTGTGTAAATCGCATCAGCCATCAAGCATATAAGAATTTTTTCCAAATTTCATCATTGTTTATGAGGTACGGGGAGATTGATAGTTAATTTGAGTGTAGTAGACCACTTTGAAAATGTTCAGAATAATAAAAACTGATTTTATTTATACCTACCTACTTTTAAGGAGTACGGGATTTTCGTTATTTTATAAAAAGTCTAATCTTACACACTTAAAAGCGTATCACACATTTTCAATCAACTTATAGGTATATTAATAAAATCTTTACATTCATAGTAGATATGTAGTTTATATGTCAAACATGTTTTCTTTTCTAAGTTAAGCAATGCGCGCTTATATTTAGTTAATACCTATTATTAGATAGAAGTAACTTTTAGATGAAACCTTATTGGGACCTGTGTTTGATTATTAACAATTATTTAATAGCTCTTGCAGATATTGTTTTAAGATAATTGTATATTTTTAAAGATACTAGTTTATAGACTATAATTTTCATTTTTGTAATTTTTCAACATTTGTTTCACTTTCAATAAAGACACCTTTAAAATGAAAAATACATTCGTCTTCAGGCCTTAAAAAGATTTTATTTAAAATTTTGTTAACTGAATGAAAATGTTGAAAAATTACAAAAACGAAAATTTTTCAGCGAAACTTCGTATTTGGGTATTTTTTCTGATTTGCAACAATTTTTTTTAATACTTTTTTTTCTATCTTAATCGCTGACATGTGACTTTACTCGAAACGCTAGTTTTTATTTTGATCACAGTTGGCTAGGTTTTGATATTAAGAAAATTCTATTGCCACAAAAAGATGCGTCTTAGCGGACTAAATAACCTGTAAAAATTTTATATTGATTGCTTTAAAAGTAAAAAAGTTATTCGGGTGCCTTCGTTGAAAGTGAACTGAAAGACACTGTATAAACATTATTTAAAATTGCATTTTTTTAATATTTGTGGTTTCGTATAAGGGTTTAAAGGAACAGATAAATGTGCTTTAATTTGAGTTTTATGAATTGCTGAAATATCCTCAACACATGGCTTTATAAATTTATTTTCCACTGCTTGACTTTTTTGACTTCGATAAAAATCGCAAAAGGACCATGTCCGAAATAACCCCACAACAAATTATTCGCAAACAACATCTAGTAAGTACCTATAAATGCACAAAGTCATTAATGTTTAAAACATATTTTGTAATGAATTGCCTAATTACTATATAACCTATAAGGTATTGAATAAAAATGAAATATTTTATTTTTCTAAAGTTCAACTACAAGAAATAGAAAGTCTAAAATTATCAATAAGTACAAAAAATACTTTAAAAAATCAACGTTATCCTCGCCGTTACTCGACAACAGTTGTACTTTACAGAAATTTGTTGAAAATATTTTCAATTATATTAAAACATTAACAAAATATCATTTGTCGGAACAAACCCCTGTCCGAAATAACCCCACTCTCCCCTAGTAGGTAACAACAATTGGGATGCGTGCGCGCGTGTGTGTGTGTGTTGTGTAAGCAACGTGGATGATGTCAACAACGATCTATAATTAAACTTTTATTGAGAAACTGGCTTTTAATAATCAATCAACTTTATATAACGTATAATTCAGGGTTTCTCATGTTAGGTAGGAAATTGAAACAAATATTTTATTGAATTAAATGATAAATAAACTTTTGGAATTTAATAATACAGTCGACTCTCGATTTACCCTGATGAAGTAGGATTCTAAGTAAATCCGCAATTTATAAAAAAACAAAATTTATTTATCAATAAACATAAAATTAGATGAATAAAATAAATAGTAAGGTTTGTATTCAGAATTAAAATACATAGACCAGTTGAAAATTAAAAAAAAATGCAGTTACCTACAATTAAAGTTTAAACAATAATTAAATAGTCGGATAATTTAATAGATTTGATAACTTTTTATGGCAGTACATGTACTGCTTTTATAGTTTTGAATGACAGAGTGTCTGTCGAAGCGTCGCGACATCGACCAATAAAGGGTGTTAACAAATTTTAAATTGATCAATTCCGACTACTTAATTGTTGTTTAATTATTGTTT
This sequence comes from Rhagophthalmus giganteus, assembly GCA_036326145.1. Classification (NCBI taxonomy): domain Eukaryota; kingdom Metazoa; phylum Arthropoda; class Insecta; order Coleoptera; family Rhagophthalmidae; genus Rhagophthalmus; species Rhagophthalmus giganteus. Next base: position 56,735,722 of record JARFJA010000001.1, read on the forward strand.
TGAGTGAACTTGGTCGTTATTAATCTGCCATTAAAGTTTAAAATTAAAATCAAAATGAATACATAGCAATTGAAATCGATAATTCTTCAAACAGTTTTAAAAATCTGACAATTTTCGATCACGGTAAATCCGCAACCCCCTCAATCGAGAGTCGACTGTAATTTATACATCTAGGTAAGTAGTTAATTTTTACAAAATAACTACGTTCTAGAAATGACCACACCACCAACTTCAACGCAAGCTTAAATTCTAGACAAAATATTTTGCGTAACATAACGAAGTACATAGTTGCAATTTCTTCAGGATTCATTTTTTTTTAACTCCTTAATTGTTTCAAGACGATTCGTACTTGTTCTTTTAAATACCGATGAAGAAAAAAATTAAGAATCGTTATGTCGGGAGGGGGGCGGCGGCTCGGGATTACGAAAACATAGAAATCCACCGTCCATCATCCACCGAGGATTGATATTTAAAATATTATTTAATATTATTAAAATATTATTAATATTTATCAAATTATCAATTAGAGATTGTCATGTTTGGTGTAACGGTTAATATATGATAAGTTCAAAACCCGTGGACATTGCTTACATTTTAGGAAATACCAAAACAGAAAGTGTTTCATGGAATCGAAATATAAATACATAGTATCTAACTGTAAGAAAAACTTGCGATTTATTATAGATAAATAATAATCGGTTATAAGTATGTAATACATGTTATCGATTTCTACGATATTTCAATTGATAAGCGACAGGGTGAGTATAACAAAAATATTTTACTGACCGTAGGTAAACGTAATGGGCAATACTTCTACACATGTATTGAATACCTACACATATTAGGATTAAATTTAATCATTACTAAACTAACAATACGTATGTCTATTTCTTTACAAGCGATTGTTACAATAAAAGCAACTGTACCTGAATTAATAACTATAGATAATCAAAAATGTTCATATTATATACCTAAATACCATTACCTATATACCTATACCATTATATACGTAGGTGTATAAATTGCGTAATTGCGTAATTTTCCACATGCAACCACTTTAAATTTTAAATCATTATACTAACATTTATTTCGACATTTTTTAAAATACATCGATAAAATAAAGATTATTAAAAAAAGAAATTTGTGAGTTTTCCGTATCTATCGGGTTTAAATTTCTTTTAAATGAAACGACGCCTATGCGTCAATGTTTTACTTTTATCTTTATTTTTACCAGAAATTCAAATTCACATATTCACTTTACAATTTAACACCTTTGTTCAGTTGCATATTATTATTATTATTATTATAATGTGGGGTCGATCGGGATAATGGGAAACGCTTTTTGCAAAGTTGAGTTTGAGTTTACAAAAGCCTGATGTTTTTAAAAGTTTCTTTTATTATTTCCAATTACCCCAGACGTGTTTCCATTCTCTATTAGATTTTGAGGCAAAGGAAAAAGGGGCGAATTTTTAAATAATTTCAGCTCGTGTTTTCATTTATCCCTAGTTTTCCATTATCCCGATTGATCCTACTTTTTTTTTAATCGAAAACATTAAAAAGAAACAACAAAAAAACGAACAAACTAGAGAACTCAAGTAAAACGAACGCAGCGATTAAATACCTACCAACGAAATATTAAAACAATACTCATTTGTCATTTAAATCAAGTTAAGGCCAATTTTAAAATCGTAAAGTTAATTGTCAACTAGGCAAACGAAGGTTATAATAATTAAATGGAAGCCATGCCGAAACGTTTTCATGTTATTTTTATAATGGTAATCATCTGCATAATCGGCTTATAATGTTGAATTAAACAGATTTTAAAAATTTAGTACAATTTTAATTTTAACATTAATTCGTAAATTGTATTTTATCAAAGCGGCCTTTAAGACATTTGTTTGTAAACGAGAATGTCGGTTATAGGGAAACGAGGGAAATTAATAAAATGTTACTTATAAGATTAATGCGTTGGCTTTTAGTTTAAGTACTTATAAGTACATAATACGACTTGATATTAGCGACTGCTATAAAAATACTTGCTACATTATACACCAATCTAAATGAATACCTATATAATTATCGTAAAAATATTTTAGATAGTGCTAGATTGGAATGAAAAAAATAAATTAAATTTTAACTAGAAATATGCCGTTTTTTAAATTGGTAAAATTAATTTTTAAAGTTATGATCGGTATTCGATTTTATAAAATAGTGATACCTACATATTACCTAGTAATTTATTAAATGGTTTATATTGAGTATTTTTTGATGAAAACTAGTTCGGTTTGATTTTGTTCATTTAATCGCGTTTAATAAATCTTTAATTAAATAGTTACTTCATAAGAGCATACTTATAAGTTATACGTGTTAATTAAGGTACTATACGATTTTACACAAATTATAAAGTAAACATATTTGGCAAGACGAATTGTTACTTTAACAACATTGTAATAAGAAACATTTTTATACTGAATTTCAAGGTTGTTATTAAACTCGAACAATTAAGTTTTAATAAATCGAATGTCTTGCAAGGGACTACTCTTTAAACTAACTTTCATTTTAAAACATTAATGAATATTGCGGTATCGATTTTATTTTTATAGATTAATCTGTATAATGTTATAAATGCACGAATATTACATGACAAGACATTTTATTAAGTAAATATACGGATAAGTAGGTTTATTTTTTAAAATAACCTTTTACTATTTATAGAATTTTACAAATAGTGAATCCAAAAATAGTGCCGTTTAAACTAACTTAACAGTATTACGACATAAGCTTCAGAAGGGGTAATAAAATTTCTCCAGTTTCTTACCTAAAATATCCAAAATTGGAAATATTATCGTAGCATAGCTGAATATAGAATAAAAAATATAAATCACGTCGTTTTAAATCGCACTCAATTTAACAAATCGCACAATTACGCATCAATAATTGACACCGTAAACGATAGCAACAATTTAACACGACCTATAAATTATTTATAACTATGTCTTCCAACTACAATTGATTTCTAACTTTTGAACTGAGGAGATCAACGACGAAGCAACATACATTCGACGCGATTCCACTAGAACTGAAAATAAAAATATTAAAATTCGTCCTCGCAAAAACAATTATGTTCTCAAATTTTAATTTACGCTTTAATGACCTAGATACTCGTAGTACTAGATTCTTGGTTTAATTGGTGTCTGGAGAAATGTATAAATAGATTTGCACATATTTCCAGTGGTTGTCTATTCCCAGTTATCGTTAACTAAACGATTTATGACAAGGTTGCCTTAATTTGAAAATTCTCGGCGAATTGATATCGATCGAGCACACTTTTCCATTATTAATATTTTATAGGTTATTCCAGGGAACATTTGTTAAAATGATAAGATCGTTTAATGCCGATTTGTTTCGTTAATTTCCAAAAAGGTATACCGTGACAGTTATACACGTGTAAACTTTATTTAAATGAGGTCGCTACAGTTTGTAAATAAGACTGGGGTTGTGGAATTGGATTAGTTATTTAGAGGGTAGATACTTTTAGTTTTAAGTAATTTAGTTTGTTACGCGTGTATTGTTACATTATTACAATTTTTAATTAGGATACTATCTAATCTAAATAATTCAATTAAATTAATTCAAATTCAAATAAATAGGTATCATATTTTATTTATAAAAATAATTATACCTACGTCATATTTTATGATTTATCTGAAAATCACTTCGTTTAATGGAAAATAAAAATCTTGCAATTAATAGATAATGCGAATATTATGTGTGATATAATTATCATCTGTTTTAATTACAGTGAAATCCCTCTGTTGTGGACATCCGTGGCTCGGCACAAAATGTCCGTAATAGAAGGGTGTGGCGTGATTTCATCGCTGCCGTATCACGGCTGAAATAGAATAAACGACAAAATAATGCTCCGTTAAAATGCGCATTAAAGGTCAAGTTCAAAGCTTCACAATAAATTCTCTCATTATAAAAGATAAAAAAATGCAGTGAACTTTTTACAGCTGTATGTTTCAATGGATTTTAAACATCTCTATTTACTGCCGTGCAATGGAATTCCACATGCACAACTTGTAAATAGCCCGAGAGCAGCTTCAGACATTAAAATATCTTGGAAAACGGTCACGTTTAGGTATAGAAAATGTAATATTCACTTGAAAGAGGATGTAATTCTACATTAGCACATGTAAACAAACATTTAAAATAAATGAGTTATTGTCGTTTTAATTCTGAAAAGTTGAATAATTTTTTGCGACTACCCCGTACGAATTAGAGCCCCGTATAAGCAATGTGTTCTATGCATCAGTGTTTAATCATCGTAATTTACGTCTAAAATTTTCTTTACTTAAAGTAATTCGTTAAAAAGATATGATTTTTTTAATATAGGTTGCATTTGATAAAATCTCAAAAAAAATAAATTTTTTTCTCAAAAACGACAAACTTGAAGTGGATATCACCTTAATACTATTTGGCTTGAATTTACATGCTTAAGGGCCGGTTTTTTCATCTCCCAATAAATTTACTTGACAAATTTTTACCTTGGAAACAATTGTTTGAACAAACGTTTCTATGGTAAATATGTGTCAATTAAATTAAATGGAAGATGAAAAGATCGGCCCTAAGTAGAATACGTAAAAAACAGTATGGCGTCCTATTTAAAATAATAAAGTTAGGTGATCTACCGCAATATTAGACCACCCTATATAGGCGAAAATAATTTTACCTTATGCGACTCTTACAGTCAGCAAACTTTTGTCTAAAATGTTTTTTTCTATTGTGTTTAGTTTAGGCTCTATCGAAGGATCCCAGAATTCGTGGACTCATGGAATCATGGAATCGTTTCTTAAAAATTGCAAACTGTGCTCCTACAATGCAGGGGGTGTTATAAACTCCATGGCTCAAGCGGGTGGTCGGTCTTGTCAATCCGTCGATCTTCAACTATTATTCTTTTACGAATAATATTTAATGTAAGCCTCCGCATTTCAAGGGTTGCGGCGCAAATATCGTGTTCCTGTTCGCAATAAAGTGTGTCCGCAAAAGAATATTTAGAATACCTACATATATCTGATATGTTTTAAATGAAACTAAATTCGGGACATTTAAAAATATGAGGTGTCTACAAACAGGTTTTATTGTACTTTGAATTAAATTTTATAGCGACAATATACGTATAAGCAATGTTTGGCGATGAAAAGTAAAACAGATAAATATAAGTTATACTATTAGATCTACTGATGAGAATTTAAAAAATAACGATTTAACATAATTTGATGCGAATTTGTGTGGACAACAATTTCTGTGGGGCCTTGAGTACCTACGTAAGTACTTCAAATCGCGAATAGTCGCGTCATCTGCATATAATATGCAAGTTCTCTTTAGAACATATAAAAATACAGTAAAAACAGAATTTAGAAAATCAAATAGAGAATTACATTATTTTTTTTATTACTACACCAGCAGCTAAGTAGTCACTACTATCCAGCTTTACTAAATGTTTATTAAAAAGTGTGTCGTAGTTTTCTATTGATTTTTATTCAATTTGACTATTACCCAAATATTATCCTTTAATGAAAAGTTTTTCCAAACCTACACCAAGGACTCAAAAGAAATTTACGCTTCTTTGATTTTGCTTCTCGTTAATTTGAGCCATAACAAAACTATGAATAACATTATGTATGTTGATCTAGTTTAAATAAACTTTACTTTACTAAACTTTACTAAATTACTTAATGAATCGGTAAATACCTATTGTACATATTTACCTAAAACCTAATAATTTCAAATAAATAATTGTTAATGAAAACTGGTTTATAAAACTCGTCAGTGAGAATTTATTACTATACGTGTATTTTCTTATTTTTACAATTTGCATGTCTGGTTTTATTTTCAGAATAAATGTTTGACTATATAGTTTTGTTCATTTCACAATCTGTATCGTTTGTATACTTAATATTTTATATTATGTTCATAAAGATAACATTGCTTGCTTGTTAAATTGTCCATATAACAATAAAGAAATAATTTTATTTGTACAAAATATTGCGAAAGTATAGGTAATAAACTACAAAATCTATTTTTAAAATAGTTTCATATACACAGTAGCGCTCAAAAGATTTCACAACCTTGCATTTTAAGATATTTTAACGAAATCGCCTTTTATTTTATGCGATCAATCAAAACTCAATTTTTATGAGTAATAGTTTTAGGGACAAGTCATCTAACAATAAGAAACACGATGAAGTAACCATTTGTTTGTACTTAAACGGCAATGGGGCAATTTTTGATCATTAGTTTACAAAACGTACATGCGAAAATGACGTCATAACAATATATTTCTATAGAAACTCATTATTACGTCATCAAAATTGCCCCCCCCCCCAGGTGCTTATTTATAAAAGATTCGTAAAAATACAGAGTGTGAAATCTTTTTGAGCGCTACCGCATGTTACATTCTCTATTACATTCATATGTATGATTGTTTAGATATTAATTACTGAAAATCATCATTTTGTATATTATGTACCTATGTATAGTTTATCCAAACCTATATGATGTTCACGTCATCAACAAAAAGTTACTAGATTGTTTATTTGTAATTCGGTTTAAAGTTTGGAAAGTGACATATTCTATAGATGATTTACTTGCGCACATATTAGATGGTATAAAGAAAGACTACAATTTATTAGAACTGTCAAAATACGAGGTACGAAGTGACAGCACTGTGTGAAACGTCATCATCTAGTAACCTTGTATTGATGACGTGAACATCATATAGGTTTGGATAAGCTATAGGTATTAATTTATTTGATATTACTTAAAGAATATGTAGTTGATAATTTACAAGGTATTAAAAAAATATGTGTTTACTACACGACACCGATATTTCAGTATTCTCTGTAAATAAAAAAATTAATAACAAGGGTAAGTATTTAACTATAAATAATTAACGTCTTACAAAAATTGTGACAGCATACAGTTGTAAAATAAATAAGTATACATCTATAGAGAATACGCATGTATGTATGTGTTATAAATTTATTTAGTTTAATCGCCTCTTTTAAATATTGCGAATTTGTATGAAATGAAATATATGAAATATTGAAAATAGCTACGTAAGTAAGTATGTAAAAATAAATTAGAGGTATATAATATCTAATAATAATAATAATAATAATAATATGGAATATTACGGATCTGAAACTGATTGTAACTACATAAAAGTTATTTATCAATGAACCAATCACTAATGATAGATATGGTGTGTACATTTAGAATGAGGTAGCGATCATTAATCACCATGATAAACATTTATTTTCCCAACAAAAAAGTCTTGGTGTTGAACGGTATATTATTTAATATTAATCGACGATTTAAACACATTAAAATAATAATAACGTTACTAATGTTATCAAATGTAAGTAAAAAAATTATTTAGCATTAGTAGATATAATGTTGTCACTATAGTGTTTTTTTAGTAGGTAGTTAAATAAAATACATATATTTCTAATGTATTTGTCTCTATTTTATTGGTTTCGGAATATTAATCGATCTTATGGATATTAGATATTGTACTTTAGGTTTTGACTTACACATTTTCAATGAATGATCAGAAACTATAGTTTATTCTACGCAGTAGATATAAATAAATGCATGCGAAGAACGCATTATCAGGATGTCGCCTTAGATAACATTTTAGACAGGTTCGAATTTACTCACGACTGTGTGTGCTGTGAGATTATATAATAGAATAAGGAATAGAGTACGTTATATGATTATCGCAGTAACAAGTTAAACTGAATTAGTTTTTAATTATTCTTATTAGGTAGGTATGAAATAATAGTTTTAATAATAATTTGGTAGTCTATAATTTATCGTATAATACATGTATAGGTTGTAGCTAGATTTGAAAAAAACTGGAGTAATAGAATGTAATGTAATAGAAAATCATGAATAAAAGGATTTGGAGAAGCATTCTGGAGCAGGTCAAGGTCCACAAAGGGCTGTTGGTCCACGGATGATAATAATATATTATAAAATCCGTCTTTTTTTAAAAACGCCTAGCCGTTTTATAAAACCCCGTCACAGATTGTCAAATATTCGTTGACTTAACATTATTTTACAATCTGACTAGACATAATATTTAAAACGGCTGGGCGTTTTATAAAATACCGAACGACATACGGCGACATTGTCAAGTTTCCTGTCTAAAGCAGTTCAGCCGTTTCAGAAAATGCCCAATTTTAATTCCGCCAGATATCCGCAATCGAAAACTTTATTTATTTTAAGTAGGTATAGAAATCAATTTTTCTAAAAAAAAATCGAATTTTTTAAGATTAATCCAAGAAGAACGAATCGTTTACATTCTTACTTGTGTTTGATGTGGCTTGTGGAATTTTATACTTCTTTTTGAAGTGAGACAAGTTTGGCAATGAAACCAAAATTTATTTACATAGATAAATAGGATTAACCTATAAAATTTTATTTTAGTATGAAACAGCTGCGGAACAAAACTTAAAACTGTTAAATTACTGCTTATATGCTAATTGTATTCAAACCCCTATTTTCATTCAAAAATGTAAAATTTGATTCTTAAATAACTACCAATGCCAAGTTGAATGTGCGTTTAGACACCGTGATTATTGTAACATAATATGTACGGGCGGGAATTAAAATAGCATCGATGTAGGTTTAAAGTATATTTTAAGAAACTCAAAATTATATAAGAGAAGAATGAGCAAACGGATTTTATATTTAAGAATAGGTGAAATAATAATTATAGTTATCGTATTTATGAAAGAAATAGGGGCGATGTTGCTAAAACATCAACTTCATTATGATTGTTTTTTTTATAATATGCATGTTACGCCTAATATTTATCATAGCGATGATACTTATGTAAGTAGGTAATAGTAAGTACAGTATAAAACTTAAAACTTGTTGAAGTTACTTAAATTAATTATTATTTTTGATGTAGAATAGGTAACATAAAAATTACAAGATTTTAAAATTGTAAATAAAATGATGCATTACTAGCATTGTCAAAAATAAAAATTTTTTAGAAATTTTACAATAATCACTCAAAAATGTGCATAATATGGCAAACACGTAAAAAACCAACAGTAGCAGTAAAAATATCATATTATTAAGTACCTAACTGCAATGTCAAAAAAAGCAAACAAATTCGAGTTGAATCGAGGCAAAATAAATAAAATAAAATAAGAATTACGTATTTGTATCAAAATATGGCAATTTCGTTTGTCGCGGATTATTTTTAAATAGTTTTTACCAGACTTGTGTTTACAAAATGACCTATACGTACGTTCGAACTGTTGTAATAAATTGAGTAGGTACGTATAAATCCGTATTTATTTATTTTTCAATATAGAGATACGAGGTCGTTGAAACTAAATTTACATAAATTGTGCACAAAAAAACCGAAGCGTGTAATCTAAATCTAATAACAAAGAGAGTTAGATAATATTTGCAAAACAAGTTAATGAAACAATAGAGTATTTTTTTAACAATAGTCTATGAATTATTATTAAATTTAATTAAATAAACAAACAAATATTTTGGATGTTTAATACTTATGAGAAAACGATTAGATGACTAAAGAACGTCCTTTGTATAATTTTCAATAATAACATTAAGAACAAGTACTAGACTTTAATTAATATTATCGTCGAAATCTTCTCCAATCTTATTTCTCAAAAATGTCAGAAAGGCATTAGATAATGTTTTAATCAACTTTAAAATTTCGTTAAGGTCTTCAATTTTTTTAGCCGTAAAAGAGGTAAAAAATGTATTTTAAAGTAGACTTTTTTATTTCTTTTTCTCTCCCTCTTTCTATGTTTATTTTTAAATAATCAAAATCTGCTTCACATGCATGAATAAAGTTGTAAGAGTTTTTTTCTTATAAAATGTTGTTTATTAAACGAACATTTAGGTAAAACAATTTTATCCTGAAACAGTTCTGCACTTGCAAAGGACGCGGCGAAAATTAGGTTTTCTCTTATAGAAAAAGTGAAAAACGAAATTAGGATATTTTGCATTTTCAACAAATTTTCAAATAAATTTTCAACTATCACACCCTAATCTTTTTTATTATCAACATTTTATTAAGGTTTGTTGGATCAAATCGTAATATTTTGAAGTCGAGAATCTTCTATTTCTCTATGAACCATTACTTACGGATCACCCTGTATAGGAAAACTCGATACCGATTTTTTTTTCTTCTTTAAAAAACGCCGATTAAAGTAAAAATTTAGACAGTACTGCCAATCGTTTCAACGTTTATTTTCCTGAGAAAATTACATTGCGTGCTTGTGGAATAACAGCTAAAAATACACACCTAGATAGATAAAAAGGAGCGATAAATGATTATTAAAAAAAAAACGAGCTGCGATGTGTGAAAGTAGGTTATCTCTGCAGGTATTAAACTTTGTTTACCTACTCGTTTTTAAGCACCTTTTCTAAAGGCATAGGTAGATCAATCTATTTTTATTACTCCTCATTATTTAAATTGTTCAAATATTGTCGAGCGTTAATGAGGCGACTGCTTTATCGAATGTTAAAAGTTAATGTGCTTAAAATAATGCTTAAACACGCATAAAATAATGAATTAAACGCGTTTTCGCCGACATCGAGTTTTTGCACATTTTCGATAAAAAAGCCTTATTATATAGTTCATGGTTTTAGCATTATTTTGGCCCGACCTGAAATTTTTTATTTCGTCTCCGCACGTCGCGAAATATCGTTTTCAACGTGAAATAAACGGAAAATAATGAATTAAGCGCTTATTCGTCAACATCGAGTTTACAAAAATTTTTAACTATTTGTTTGATCTCGGTATGTCGAGAAATGTTGATTTCCAGTTAAAACACGTATAAAATAATGTATTGCACGCGTTTTCGCCGACATCGAATTTTTGTCAATTTACGATAAAAATTCCTTTTTGGGATTTTGGAAAAAAATTAAACCCGATACGAATGTCCTTGTTTCATCTCCGTACGTCGAAAAGTATCGATTTCAATGTGAAATAAAGGGAAAATAATGAATTAAGCACCTATTCGCCGACATCGAGTTTGCGAAAAATTTTAAACTATCTGTTTGGCCTCCGTACGTCGAGAAATGTCGATTTCCAGGTAAAACACGTATAAAATAATGTATTACACGCGTTTTTGCCGATATCGAGTTTTTGTTAATTTTCGATAAAAATCCCTTATCAGGGATTTTGGCAAAATTTTGACCCGACATAAATGTCCTTGTTTCGTCTCTGCACGTCGAGAAATATCGATTTCAACATTAAATACGCATAAAATAATGAATTAAACGCGTTTTCGCCGACATCGAGTTTTCGCACAATTTCGAAAAGAATTCCTGGCAAAATTTTGGCCCTACCTGAAATTTTGACTCATTTATTAAACACCAGATTTTTAAAATGTTTGTACGCACCTAGTATTTAATAGTAACTTGCTATAAAGAATTATTATTTGGGAATTGAGATAAAACAATGTTGTACCGCAGTCGCAGGCTTCTGTGTTGAAAAATTAAATTAAAAATTTTGGAATTAATTTGGAGGTATACGAAAATTTGATAACGTAATCAGATAGAATTTGGTTCGTAGATTCCAAAAATAGTAAAATGTGCAGTGTTCCATTTCAAAAATTTATATTGCTATCGCTTCCGTCGAAACCGGAAGTCGATCAATTTGACTCTATACGTCAATAAATTAGAAATTAATGTCTTATATGCATGATCCAAATTTCAGAACAATCGGTTGATAAACATGGTAGTTATAAGCTTGGCCGAGGTCTCGCGGTCACCCGTTATACCTAATTCATTTTATAAAAACTAGTAATACAAAATTCATAAAAAATTATTCGACATTTTCAATCACTATCGTAAATTATTTAAACTTACCGAATAAACATAAACATAAACTTTGATTTTAACAAATATTAAGTTGAACTTCACATTTTAAATAGGAACAATTAAGCAATTGAAAGTACATACATTTTTATAATAACACTTTAGCGTATAAAATTAACTTACATAGTTATGTAGGAACCAGCAATTTTCGTAGGTAACGATTGCGAGTTATCGAGGAGACTAAAATATAAACACTCTTAGATACGGTATCATTTTATCACTACATCCCAAATAACTCTTCATCACGTATATTTTTAAAACATATTATATTTCTTTCGTGCGAGCAAATACACTTCGTCCAAATCTATATACAATTACGTCATCAATACAAGGTTACTAGTTGATGACGTTTCACGTAGTGCTGTCAACTCGTATTTTGACAGTTCTAATAAATTTCAGTCTTTCTTTATGCCGTCTAATATGTGCACAGGTAAATAAATCATCTATAGAATATGTCACTTTCTAAACTTTAAACCGAATTACAAGTAAACAATCTTGTAACTTTTTTTCGATGACGTAAATTGCATGTAGGTTTAGATAGGCCATACGCGTAAGCTGATCACACAGTAGCCAGATAAAAACCGTACTGGTAGTTTGAAGTCACTGTATTATATGAGTACCTACCTACTCATAATAAATTGCGTAATGAGACTTTTAGTAAAATTACATTTATAATGGTTACCGATAAAAGGAATCGCTTAATAATAAACGAATGTTTTGCTTTGTGTTACTATTTATTGGGACAAATTCGAATATAGACATAAATTGATACAAATTATTATCATTATCCAATTAGCATTATTCGATATAACAAAAATAGTTATTACGTGAAGTTAATAGTGAATGTATCTCCTGTTAATATATGTAAATTCATAGTATTGGCTACATAGTGCCAAAATTTGATTTTTTTATTAGTTTTATATTGATACAATTAAATTTCTTGAATTTATTTCTGATTCATTTACAGTTTGATAAGAACGTAATCGGCAGAACTTGTTAAATAATTTATTTGGAAATAACTTGGAATAAAATACTCACCTGCCACTTCATTAGAACTGTGATACTTTTTATTATTTATTATTAGTAATTTTTCGCGTCAACTTTGTTATTATTAATTGCCTGGTATCTGCCTCTGGTATCTCTTTCAATTAATTTTATGACGTATGGTAAATGTTTTCAGATCAATTGAATTTGCTGAACCTTCAAAATTATCTTTCCTCGAAACTCGAGCTTCATCCAGGATTAAATGTTTTCGATGGGATTTACATCCGGCGACTGTGGCGCTCAATCCCGTAATTCAAACGTCAATTTCTTGGTGTCTTTCGCGACGAACTGTTAGAATTTTCAGTTTAATTGTTTCTTGCGAAAAGATTTTCCGGATACGTTCTTATCAAACAGATTGTAGATCTTCAATTATTTTAATTACTTGAATTACTAGATGCGTTAAAGTAATTTGAGTGTGCATTTACAGTTATGTACTTGTACTTATCTTAAAATCAACTATAATATTAAGTTTACACGACGATATTATTGGTCCTGTAAAATTAGACCATAGAAGGAAGAAATTATAAAAAAAAATATTAACAAGTTAGATTTTTGTGGGGACCTTTATGTCATTTCACCACTATAACAATTTTTGCGGATGTGCTATCGAAGGAGACTTTTGAGGTTTAGTTCAAAACATAAAAAAGAGATTCACACCAAAATCTAGGATGTTAATAATTTTTTTATAGTTCAAATATAATTTTGCTGGACTATATATGTAGTTTATAATTAATTATTATATGTATATAATGTAATTAGTTAATTTTCCTAGTTAATTAAATAATTTACCTAAAATGGCAAATGATCTTATTATCAAGTTCGAACATGTATGTATTTATTTAAATTACATAATATGATTAAACGTTGAACTTTTGATGACACTTTTTATTTATTTTGTCTAACTTTTATATGGTAAGTTGTTTGGCGTTATTTTTCTCTATATGATATTAAGTAGTACGTGCAAAACAAGTTTTGTTCGAGAAATTCCCTATAATTTCGATTAATTCTGAATACCTAACGATAAGTAGTGATACAGGTAATACCTATACTTATACACGAAAATATATTTTTAAAGTAGATTTAAAGTAGGTACAGTTTCGATTTTAGACAAAAATAGAAAATTAAATAAAAATACAGAGCGGTGTTCTATAAAAACAGACAGAAAACGCAATTGAGGGTAAGAAAGCAGTAATAACTGCAGAAACTGTCTATTCAAAAAATTTAGCGTTAATTTATTTTAGGAATTGATATATTTATACAGTTTTATACAAATTATATTGCATCGCACCTGTGAATAATTTGGTAATTGTCTATAAATACTTATTTTTTTGTAGCCGAAGACACATTTCCAGTTGAAGGAATTCATTTTGAATCAAATATGTAGTATATAAGTAAAATGTTTGTTTCTTTGTATCACAACACTGGAGAAAAAGTAAGTAGAGTATACGGTGTGACCGGCATAAAGTTGATTACAAATGGAAAAGTTTTTTTTTTAAATTCCTCAGAAAACTTTATTCTTCGTAAAAATATCTGCATAGTTCCAAATTCAAAATGCATGTTTCAAAATCTGAATATAGGTAACCTTTCGTATACGAGGGACGTTCAAAAATATTAAATTGGCTCAAAAAGTAAAGTATATCCCGCTTATTTTGAAAATATACAAAATTGTTATTTGGAACAATTTTCTAGAATTGCAAAATGATGTCAAATACGAAGACATTAAAAAAAAATTGTAACGTGACATAAAAGTGTACCTACCAACGAATTTAAGTTTCGATTACCTGATGATTAAAAAATTATCGTAATTGGAACTAACGGTAAAACAATCGATTTTTTTGTGTCCGACTATAAAACGAATAACAAACGTCTTTAACAAAATTTATTGAGTATTAAAAACAAAAACAAAGTAATCACATTCAAATTATACAAATTAATAGATAACGAAGCCTGACAATAATTTTATTCTACATAGATAAAAATTGGCCAAAGAGTAAACAAAATATATTAAAAAAAGACGCTGACCATAACTTCGTATTTGACATCTTCTAGCAGTTCTAAAAAACTTTTTCAAATAATATTTTTGTTTATTTTTAAAAATAAAGGTATACTTTACCGTTGAGTCGATTTCTTATTTTTTAACGTCCCTCGTACACGAAAGGTTATATTCAAATTTTGACTTGTGTATTTTGAATTTGGAATTATGCTGCGATTTTTACGGAGAATAACATTTTCTGAGTTATTTCAAATAAAACAGTTTGTGTCCAACTTTATGCCAGTCACCGTATAAATACTTATATAATCGAAAAGTTCATTGAATTTATGAAAAATTCATATTTTTTATCCAATAACTTATTTCATACAATACAATAAAAAAAAGGAAACAATACAATAAAAGAAAAACTTCAGTAACATAGGGGTCGCATTATTTTATTGAAAAATAAAATACTAAAAAAATCTATTACAGCAATTTCTAAAACACATCTATTTATAGGAGTATTTATTGAGTTTTGGGATTTAATACTTAATTTATTTGCAAATTTGCCTTTAGAAGGCCAGAAACAGGTAACTTATTTCCACATTTTACTATATTACATATAGCATTAATTAATAAAAAACTCAGTATTAGAAACAATACATACAAGATTACATTAATCTGTTTTGCATAGAAAACAACATTTTAGGAAATTTTTGTAATTTAACAACAATTAAATATACGTAGGTAACAATTTTTATCAAATTCATTTTTGTAAAATTAATCGAAAGAACAATTTGTAACAGTGATATAATCGATTTCTCTGACAGATACCTTGAATTTAAACTCGTCATTCTTTATATGAACATTAGAGATTCATTCTTAAATTGGAGTACCTATAGGTATATTGTCGATACAAAAATATATTAAAATAATTAAACGTAAACTTAAATTCTATTTGATACGAGAATTTAAAACAAAATTATTTTCGACATCAGGTATTCAATATGTCTGTTATTTATTTTTTTTTGTAATTTTTAGATTTAAAATTGTTTTACCAATTGTCTAATAAAATTATATAGGTAATGTAATTATTTTAAAATTGAACTAAAATATGAAGTACCTATATTCTATACAAGACATATATATAATAGGTACATATATTTTTCTTTGGCCACTATTTAAATAAAATATAAGGAACGATCTCTTATGTTCCTAATTATTTTTTATTAGGCTTTCGACAGCCTACTGAACTTCAAGGCAATTTCCTAATTAAAAATTCAATGAATTCTAAATTAAAGCTTTACTAAAGATAAGTATAAGTACTTATTTACACTATTTACAATTGAAAATTACGTCAACTGTATACAACAACAAAGACTATATATAGCTATTTTAACAATTATAATCATTTTAAAAAGATGCTCAGTTTTGCAACATTATTAAAATACTTTTACTTTGAATTAAGGAACTTCTCATTTATAGATATTTATCGTATTTAAAAATTTATTGAAAAAACTAACCGCTTTTTGTGATAGTTTTTTTTTTATATAACACAGCAAATATTAAAATAAATTTACATTTTTAACTTTAATAGCCTAGAGTTTCATATTATAAATTATAGCATATATAGTAGGTAGGTACATAATTATGTACTTTGTAAAGATGCTTATTCTACGAATTTACTAGAAACGATAAACTAAAGCATCTTTTTCTAAAAATACATTAACAATTTCTACTTTGCCGTAATAAAATTCGAGCTTAATATTGTAATTTAAATACATCTAAACGCTAAATTAATAAGCTAACTATTCAATACAAAAATAATTTATAATGATAAATAAGTTGAGCATCTCTTTAATAATCGTCCACTACCTCCATTCGGAAAGTTTTACCAAAATTACCATGATTTATTGGAGATTCGTCGTCACTATCACTATCCACATCATGGTATTCCGGCAATCGATCTACATCATCGTCATCCATCTGTATAAAGAAAAACTGTATTATAACATGTTTTATACTTTTGATGAATATGTTATACCTATGCCATAATGGTATTTCTATTTATATCGAAAAGCTGGTTAATGTGTTTTTAAATATACCTATGTAAATATATATTGCACATCCGCAATAGTAACACCCGAACAAGTTTCTTATAATCGAAATTTCCGTTTAATTCTCTTTTAAAACGAAAATTACAAAAATATTAATTCGACAATTTTTTTTATACGGCGTTGATTATCATTAATAGTTATCTATTAATGATATTAATTTCAATTAAAGTACCTAATCAAAACACATATATACATACGATAAAGAAATTCAATAAAATAGTCAATTCAATAAAAGTCAATAAAATAGTGCGCGTATCCTCTGAATCTTGAAATACAATCATATCTTGATCATTCTAAAGGACGAGCAAAGAATAATATTGAATTTTTCATAATACAATATTAATTTTTTTAAGCAACACTGTAAGTAGGTACCTATACCTAAAACGGTGTTTACCTTATAAATTTTATGCATTAAATAGGTACCTACCTACTTATGTACTTAGCGTTTGGGCGCCTCGACTGCTATAGTTATTGGCAAGACGTTATTTTAAAAATTATCCGCCCTTAAATATGTCGTACGCCTCTCACGTAAAACGGAAAAATAAAACTGATTATGTAAATCGCGTTGAACATAATTTTAATACGAATAAAATGCGGTTTAGTACTTTATTCATTGCCGCCGATTTTTTTTAAATAACTGTGATACAATAAATTATATTTCGTTTCATTTTAATTTCAACTTGATTATAATTATCCAGTCTTATTTACAACAATTAAAAACATGCAAATAGGTACTAAATTGAAAATTAAATTTCATGCATTTCTATAGATATTGATAAAGGGCATGCTATCAAAAATAAAAAGTTGCTGTAATAAAATTTTAATAATGTATCTATTTATTTTATTTCCAAAATTTTACGATTTGTAAAATTCAAAATTTTTTAAAAGCACGCGATGGTATCATTTATTTGACGCCTGCTTAACTTTAATAAATTAATTATTATGGTAAATAGAAATATGTAATAATACCTAGATTAATCAGTTTTAATGCTGTTACCTATAAAAACTGTATTTTTAATTAAAAACGGTAAACACGTATTTTAAATTTTATTAATAGAGATCATAGTGCATATAGTACGAAAATGATATTTGTTAAAAAAACCACTTTAAAATTGCCTATTTGATGATTGTATAAAACTACGTACAGAACAAATCATTGATCTTATTTTTATAGTCATTATCCAGTGGTTGAAAAGGAAAACGCGTAAGTAAATGGCAAATTTTAATTAAAAATAGAAGTATTAGGTAGCTACTTAAAAAAAATTAAAAATAACACGAAAAGAGTGTTCATATTAAATTAAAATTATATACATAAACCATTAAATAATTGTGATTTCGATTCGATGTTTTCTTATACCAATTATTTTAAATATACAGTAACACCTCGTTAATCCGGACGAATTGGGGCTCGTGGTTGTCCGAATTAACGAAAGTCCAGATTAATGCGAATATGTAATGTACCTAATCGTCAAGTCTTGTTAATATTATAGGACAAATTTAATTAAAAAAAAATTCGTTAGGTACCTATACAAAAATGTAGTTTAAATTTTAAAACAAATACACAATAAATTATTAGTGCCCATTAAAGTGATTTGCCAAATTTTCATTCGATAGTGGTTTGATAGAAATTGTATTAATTTAAAAGTATATCGTGAAGAAAAGAAAAGCTTGAAAGTTCATGCAAATATTTCTGTATGTAATTATACTTATGTATATAAGCTAAAAAGCGGTTGTTTTTCAGATTATGCATTCCGTGCATGTTACTGCAGGGTGCCTCAAAATTACTTACAATTAAACTTCAAAGTCTCCGATAGTGAATTTATTTTTGAGAGTATTTGTAGCAGTGAGATCGGGACCATCCGGACTTGTTATTTGCTCCTATTCAAATGAAATTATTTATTGTTAGTGGTTAGCAGCTGGTGCTGTATTAAATAAGCCCATCAACGTATTAGAACTAAACCAGATATTAATTTATCTTATTTTAGTACAAAGTACGTAATATTTTAAAACAAAATTTGTCTACGTACACCTAAACTACCATTTATACGGTAGGTAAGTAAGTACAGTGAAATATATTATTATTAGATGTTATATATAAACTAACAAATACTTACATCAACGTCGGTCATCATTTCTTTTGTAGATACTGTGGTATCTATACGTCTTATGGAACCTTCGTGTATATTAATATCTATCTTCAAACACTGATAGCGTCGTAAGAGGAAAACCATGGGAATCGGTAATATTCCAGATAAAACCATAATAATTGCGACAGCTAAGGCCCAACCAGGATAATCAGTCGCTTCTGTCCTTCCCTATAAATGCAAATTTCCTTCAGTAATAAGGCACCACGTTCGTTTTAGATAAATTTTTAATTTGAAATTATCCAATTACCTTTAAACCTGATAAATAAAGACGTCAAATAAGATATTTTATGCAAGATTGTCTAAAAGGTCTTATTGTTAGATAAGCTTTACGGGTAGGTCAGGCATAGAAAAATTAGGACGTTTTGCGTAGGAACTTGTGACCGCAAACGCCACTGTATGGCGCTACAGATGGGGGAAGAAACGAAAAAAGGAATGCAGATAAAATGTAGTATATAACACAGGTTTATTAGACAATTGTTTATCAATTAATAGAGTAGAGTAGGTAGGCGATCGAAGTTCTTGCAACGCGTCTACGACGTTGTGCGTCTCGCAACGTCGACGCATAAATTGGCGAACGCGTTCAAGACGTGCTGTTGTTTTAACGACTCTTGCGACGAGGTCAGCGTCAGGATTTCGTAAACACGGCTTTTGAGGTGCCCCACTGAAAGAAATCAATAAAAGCCACGTCGGGGGACATGGAGATGACTCTCTTGCCGACAGACAACGTCCGCCAGTACCCCACGGTGGCGTTTGCGGTCACATGTTTCTACGCAAAACAGATTTGATTTTGTAAGCCTGACCTGCCTTTAAAGTTTATCTAAGACCTTTTGGATCACGTTATTACGTTCATAATAATAGTTTGTCGTCGATATAAGATAATAATAAAATTAAACTATTATTTCCGATTTTATAAAATTGTTATACTTAAAAAAACCAACAATTTATTAAACGATCACTTACTATGTCTGCAATCCATGCTTGATATTTCGGATGTTCTATAAACATAAAAACAAGCGAAGATACTAATATGATTAACATTATTGCAGGCGCCAAAAACCTCCAGGTCACCTGCCAAAATATCCCCGGTTTGTATCCGGTCATATCTTGAATATCTTTTGTAAATTTATCACAACCATAAACGTAGACGACCGAAATCATTTCTGTGAAAGCGACAACCACCAATCCGATCGTTCCAGCAAACGAATCAAACATTTTCAACCAATATTCACCAGCGCCGGTTGTAAATATTAATCCCAGGAAGAAACACATCAAACAAACAAAACCTAAAAATAATTAAAAGATTAATTTATTGCAATAGTGAAAGTAAAATGGCATTATAATACTGTCGTAAATAACGTAAATCTATGTATGTAGGTATGTAAATACATATTTAGGAATATTAAATACGTTTTACGTACCTGTTATGTACGGCTTTCTAATACGTTTGAATATTTCTATATCGAAAATTGTACATAACATTCCTTCTAAGATTCCAATTTGAGAACCCAGTCCAAGAGAAAGTAACATCAAGAAAAATATAATAGCCCAAAAGGGTGCCCAGGTAACTCTACAATTGCCTGTGTAAACACTACAAACGCAAGTCCTGTTCCTTCAGCCGCCTAAAAAATATGTATATATACATAAACATTACATTTAACTTACATTTCGTCGTAACGTCATAAACTTACATTTTCGAGTTGATCCGAAAGAGAACAATTTTGTAAATTTAATTCTTTAAATCTTTCCCAGCCAAGGTTCTCCAGGGTAACTTCGTAGATTTCGTCGGTGCAATTACTACCGATAATTTGCGCAACAACCATTTTGGCTTTATTGCTAAAACAACGAACACAAATAAATTTTTACAATATGGTAGGTACGCTTATTGTTAGGTGATACTACGTCTTATTAACTTATCCTCATTTCGAGAACGCGAAAAATCGTTTTGCTGATAATTTAAAACTGTGCCACATTTAAAATTTCCAAACAATAGGACTTTATGATGTCCTTAATAAAAATAATCGGTAACCTCGTTGAAAAACAAATGTGTCCCTGATTTTAGCAAATGTTTGATTTAAAGAAAGTTACCTTACGATGCATTTTGCGACATTTGTTACTGCCTTAAAACCGAGAATGGAAAATATAACTGCACTCGCGTAGATCGCAGTAAAAGCATTACATATAGAGACAAGAATTACGTCTCGAACGCAATTATTTTTAGGCGGATTATAAGATCCGAAAGCGATTAAGGATCCGAACGCTAACCCAAATGAATAAAATACTTGTGTAGCTGCATCAAGCCATACCCGAGGATCCAAAAGTTTTTCTAGCTGAAATACAAAGTTGTTGTATAATTTAAGGGAATTAACATAAATAAGAAAAACGATTGATATCCCACCTGGATTCAACATTTACCTTTGGAGTATACATATGCGTTAAACCAGCGCCGGCACCTTCCAAAGTTAATCCTTTTATAAAAAATATAGTCAATACTACATATGGAAATAACGACGTAAAATACACAACCTAAAAAATTGCATTGATCAATTTATACGTGTTTAAAGCGTTGTCGACGTTCAGTACCTTCCCTGAGCTTTGAATGCCTTTCATCACAATAAAGAATACTGTAAGCCATGCTAATAACAGACAGAGTGCTACCCACCATTTAGGCAATCCTGGTTCTTCGATCGATGGTGATGCATCTAACGTTGTCCGGTACCAAAAATATTCTGTTTCCGATGATAGCGCACATTCTATACCGCCGGTGCTGTTTATATCTGGACAATTTGCCCACGGTAATGGAGACTAAAATTATAATATACCTAACTATAATTTATTTATTCCCAATTTTCATAAATTTTTAAATATTAAAAAAAAAAACTATCTAACATTTTAAGAATTCGTATTTTTTTTCATTGCAAAATTGAGAGCGTAAGTCG
This sequence comes from Rhagophthalmus giganteus, assembly GCA_036326145.1. Classification (NCBI taxonomy): domain Eukaryota; kingdom Metazoa; phylum Arthropoda; class Insecta; order Coleoptera; family Rhagophthalmidae; genus Rhagophthalmus; species Rhagophthalmus giganteus. The sequence goes on from JARFJA010000001.1 coordinate 56,757,878, forward strand.
CATAATTTAATTTTTCAATCAATTTTTCAATTTTTCAATAATATATATATATATATATATATATATATATATATATAGATATACAGTAGAACCTCGTTTATCCGAGGTAATGTGGGGAAGGGGTACCTCGGATAAGCGAAAACTCGGATAACACGCGCGTACTGCTCGGCATAGCGGCTTCATCCGTTTTATCCGAGTTTTTCCGTATTATCCGAGCATACACCTCAATTAATGCGGAATGCTCGGGTAAGTCCGTTGCCTCGGATAACGCGGAGGCTCGGTTGATCGAAGGCCGGATAAACGAGGTTCTACTGTATATATATATTTTTGAAATAAATAGAAAATTATAATACAAATTAAGAGAAAGTGAGTATAATATCTTATTACTCTAGAACATAAGAAAGCCATACCCTATTACCTAAAATAACCTATAGATAGATACCTACTTTATTAGATTTCGTTAATTTAAAAACTAAATTTTAATTTAATTAAAACGCTAAATAAATTTTAACTAAATTTTCTTTTTAAAGATTTAAAATAAAATAATACTTTTTACCTGAAAACTATTAAATAGGTAATAGAAGCACCAAGTAATAATAACATTGTAGTAGAGAGCAACAAAAAATGTCACTATGCAGGATGAAATACCTATGCCCCCCAACCAAGGGTGTATAGTGTTCCATACTCCTAAGGACCCCAGTCGCATTTTCTGTCCGATCCCCAATTCTATTAGAAATAATGGGATACCTTCTAGAATTAACATTACGAAGAACGGTATCAAGAATGCACCTGCAACAAATTTACGGATTAATTATTTACATAGTTTTCCAGTTTAATTTTGTTATAATAGATAATTAATTTACATTGTTGATTTCAACACGTCAACGTTCTACACCACCTTTTCATTTCACACACTTTTCTAAGAAGTCAAATTTATAATGCTCTCGTATATTTATGAATCATAGTTATGTAATAAGTACTATTAAACCTTTAAAAACATTTCTAGGTAAATTAATATTTTTTATTTATTTTTAAAATAAGTATTTATCTACATATTATGTACTTATATACAAATATTTTAGATAGGTACCTACTTATTGTTAGATCTCTAACTATATCTACCGTTTTATGATTTTTAAAATTTTAAAGTAAAATACCTAACCAATGCCTAATAAACAATTAAAAAAAAATAAGTAGTTAGGTACCTAATTTTAAAAAAGAACAGTTTATTTTTAATTCCGATTTTATTTTATTACCAGAGAGTAAAATAATTCAACATTTAAGCTTTTTATTTTTTTACGATAAATATATCATCATTGTCAATATTTTTATAAGTTTGTGTTATTATAATACTCTAACTATACTTCGGTTATAGATACTGGCGCTGATTATTAGATTAAATTTATTTTCACATATCTTAGCGAAAACAATAATATTCTGGAAGTCTTCTTTTAATAGCCTAAAATGTACCGCATAAAGTAAACAATAACAATAATAAAATTAAATTTTTCTTATATATTTTTGCTAAATACATTTCGTAATATATAACTACGATAATATTAAGTAAGTAATTGTAAATAATTTGATATAAATCATTTTCAATCACTTCACGTCACTTTATTTACGTAATACGTTTATGTTTTTAATAAAATCATTTATAGTCTTTAAATGAATATAATAAATAATCTCAAAGGTAGGTTTCTATAATTAAAACGTTCGCAAAAAACATAATTGTTTAAAAATATATAAAAATGTAATAGGTAGGTAAGTACCATGCCAACTACGTAATATTTAATAAATAAAACTATAAGTACTTACATTTTAAAATGTTATGAAAGGTTGCGCACATGCCAATAGTAAAAAAAATATTGTTTTGAGTTTGCCAATATTTACACGCGTTTTTAAATATATACTTACACACCGAAATGTGTTTTTCATCTAGTTTCCACCTAATTCTATTCCTGCTTAAATTATTATCTTTCCAGTCAAGTTGTCGATAATTAGGTAACATTTTGACAATATTATTGTTTTGACGGTCCGAATGATACACAACTATTACTTAATTTGAAAATTTCTATTAATTTTGATGTAAATACATTTTTATCGTACATATACGATACATTTATACATTTTTTTTTTATAGTAGGTGCCCATATATATTTATTTTCTACGTTAAAATATACCTAAGCCATTGCCAATAAAATCATGCGTTTAGTGAAAAACGTTTAGTGTATTTATATTAGATAATATCAAATCTACGTAAAATATATTATTAATAGTCCTTTTTTATAGGTATTCAACTTTTAAGTTAAAATCCTAAGTTTATACTCGCGTTTTCGCTTGTGTTGCAGATTTTTTAAAAACAACTACGGAAATACTCATAATCAGATATCTATTAGTTCTTGTTCTTTGCAATTTCATGTACCAATACGTGGTATTCCTTCTCTCTTCGTCCTAACATCCTCTAATCGTTTCCGAGTTTCCCGTCGAGTTGCTATTGAAATTTCCTGTCCAGATCTGAGGCTTTTTTTATTTGTAATTTATTGTTTAAAGTTTGAGAATTTTATTGTTGTCCTACCTTGATGTTTTCTAATCAGAATTTTCATAATCTCGTTTCTTTATTCATAAGCGTCGTCAACGAATTGTGCGGATTTACAGTGGATGGTTGCTGGTTCGTTTCACCAACCCTCTTCCTTTATTCGGGCTTGGGACCTGCAGTGACACCTCAAGCTACTCGATCCATTCTTATCGTTCGAGTCACAGGCTATGGTTAGACCAGTGATGATGTGCCTATGCGGTGGAGATAATTATTATATACATCAGAGATGAATACTACGAACCATGCTTGGGAAATCTAAAAGAGATGGAGTAATCAAACAAAAACATTAGGGACGAATGTGTAATCATAGATATTGTGAAGTCGATTATAAGAAAACGGAAACAACCGTGTTCAGAGGACTAACAATAATAGAGTCATTAAATTGACCAAATTTAAAACCAGAGGGAAAAAGAGAACCGGGAAGACCTTAGAATAGATGGCTGGAAAACTTGCACTCTTACCACAGTGAAGGAATGAAAGCCCGAAGACCAACAGTAACAATTCAATATTATAAGTATTTGAATTCTATCGTCACTTTTTACATCCATACATTACATCCGTAAGCACATAAATGTTTAACAAGTATTTACACTCGCCAGCATTTCTACAGGCGTGATCTGACGTCATTACGCCCGAATTTATTTAAGGTGCGAAAATCCTCGAACTCGATAAATGCAAATACTCCTTTTACGACACTTTCTGACCTTTAAAAATTCGGACAATCTTCGACGATACTACAAAATTACCTACCACCTAAGAGTGATTTTGTAACAATTAACATACCATCAACGAAAAAATTAGTGTAGGTTGAAGGTATTTCATAATCAAAACACGTGTGTTTTTTTTTAAAATTTTTATCTATGTCTGTAATCGGAACGAATTACAATACCTAAAACAATAAGCACATTTAATTATAATTGTGAAGTCGAAACAATGTAGAATAAAATTTAAAGATCCGTAACCTTTAAATATGTACAAAACTACGTTTTTCTGAAATTAATTTTTACGTGTTATATCATTCCTTGTATAAAGTTCTATAGGTACCTAACTAAATTTGTTTTATCGCAGTTAATACATTATTAACACTTATGTATGTGCATATGTATAAAGTAAGTAATAGTTGTCCCTAAAGCTTTGTCTGGTCACGAGTGCAGATTAAAGAGTTTCGTACCATTTAATTTTACAACTTGAATTTATTATTCTGTGTTAAAAAAATCGTAGTAAAAATTATCAATATACCGACTGATTAACATTAAAGTCGTATGTGACAACGGCTTGCGGTATTCTCTATATTTCTTGTGGTTTTATTGTTAGGAAAAATAGTGTACCTACATTACTCGTGCGGAAAGTGATTTTTCATGCTCGTGAGATTGCCGCATTTGGTTATCGCTTCGTGTGAAAAATGTCACTTTCCGCACTAGTAATATAATATAATTATTACACTACACTGCCGAACGTCATTTAAAAATTCATAGGCAATTAGTTTCCTACAAAATTAACGTTATGAAAGTTTAAATTTTATTCAAGCGAACAGCTCGTAATTTATTGGCGATTTCTTCGAATAGTAAAAATTTGATTAAAATTTAGCAAGATTTAAGAGTTTTAAACAAAACTGTAAATAGGCAGTCCGCATTACAAGTATTTACATATAAACATTAAACTATATAGTTTTTATACTTATTAGATATTTTTATGAACTAAACGAATGCCGTTTTGGTGTTTGGTGTTCGTGTACTGTTTACGAATTATTTAAAGATTACTAAAGGGCAGCCAAGTACGTTTAGTACAGACGTATTATTCGAACATCTCGCCAATAAATTATGAGTTGATTGTTTGTTCCATCTAAAGACGATAAGTAAATACATAAATACATACTCAAGTACATACTACATACAATAGAATTATGTGCAATCATATATAGTCAACTGATTTTGAATTTACAATAGGGATAAATAATAATTTTCTAATAGCAGGGGGCCACAAAACTTTCATTGCAAAAATTAAAAATTAAAATATCTATTTATATTAAATTCGCTAAAATTTATGTTACGGAATAATTTCAAAATTATAATACTATCTACTTCGCATAATCTAATGATAAAAGTTTGAGATTCTAAATATGCGAAGAATTTCAATTTAATATTTCTCTTCGGATAACCGTTCGATTGAGAAACCTTACTACTGAAGCTTAATCAAAATTGTTTAATTAAATACCCTTCCAAATAGAATGATGTTTTTGCGAAAACAACATTTCGAATTCAGATTTCGTTCATTTATTTCGATCTATTGATTTTTAGCTACATTTTACAATTTTAATTACTTAATTTGTTGTTAAAAATTACATCAATTACTACTATTATAATTTTCGCAAGATACATTTAAAAAACCGTTTATTAAACAAGAGTAGACATTTAATTTGTGTTGTTATTGAATTGTTACATTTAAATAAAAATATATTAATCAATAAGGTAGTGTTGGAAATAGCGATATTACAATATAGATATTTAAATAACAATCGATATTAAACGTTAGGTTAAATAAAAATCTATTTTTATTAAAATTTGGAAATCTGCTATTCGTTTTTATTTCTTTGTAGACTGTTAAATTGCTGCAGAAATTTTCTAGTTTAAAAAAACGAAGGAAACATTTTAGTTTATCTATACTACATGGCCATACTTCTTTAACGGAATCAGTCTACGTGCAATAATTAAAAAGTAAAACAGCAGCTTATTTATTAAATTCGAATCAAAACGTAAATTATAAACAACGTATTTAAAACGTAGTAGGTAAATATTATTTTTACATTTCCTAAAAATACCACTAGCCACAATGGTTAATTGAAAATACATAATTGCGGTCGTGAAGCATCTTTTAATCTTAAAATGTTAAAACTGCACAGTCAATTTCTAAATACCATTGTTAAGTTAGTTTTGTTAATGGAAAACTACTAGACTGATTAGTAAATTATTATAACGCTTACGTTTCACGTTTAATGCATTTATTATCATTTTATTGTTGTTTCATATACGGAGAAATTAAACTATATCAGTGAAGTTATATTAAATAGGTAAGTATAGATATACACTTATAAATGGAATTTTGTAAAAGCTCCTTAAAATAACCAGAAAACCTAATCGAAAATTTTAATGAATTAATTTAATTTTTATGTTATCGAATATTATTTAGTTTCAATATAAACTGTTCGATTAACTGTAATAAATATTACAAGACATTAAAAGACATTGTTTGATCGATTCGAGACTTTTCTAATTTATAATAGAGTGTGCTATGGGAAATACATATTTTACGAAGCGCGCTATCAATTTGGAATAAATTATGTTAGTCTTCGGATGTGTTGATGTGTTAGGACGTATGTATGTATTAGGTACTTGTTTTTGTAAAGGAAATTGCGTATAGACTGCATTTAAGACTGTGCACACGGGGTTAGGTTAAGGCTGAAAGAAAACTTAATCTCGTAAGTTTTTATACGTAATAATCATACGTTTTAGTTATTTTTGATATTTCCTGAAATGCTTAGTTATTATCGATATCAGCTAAATTTGGATATTAAGCAGTAACAGGCTTTGAAGGCACTTTCACACAATATCACAACAATAATGATACAATGACACAATGTATTTTAAATTGATAGCGCGCTCCGTAAAATATGTATTTCGCGCCGTAATATCTGCGCCTAAATGTCTCTGCGTCCAAATGGTTCGTCCTAGTGGGTTTGCGCCAAAGTGTAATTGCGTTTAAACGCTCGTTCCGTAACGTTCGCGCCTAAATGTCGTAGACCCAGTACTTATACACATTAATACTCTAATATATTATTATGTAGTAGGTATTAATCAAAAATCATTAATTAATTTTCTGCAGATAATTTGGAAGTATGTATAAGGAGATTACCTTTAATCTAATACAATTTCTGAAATGTTTGTGTTATGTAATCCAACTTAATGGATATTATCTAACAGTAAGTTCTAAGAAGTTTAAGTTCCTGATGCTTTCAATGTAATATTAACGTCACAAGAGGGCCGATTTAAAATATGTGCATCTATTTTATGCAATGTTTGGAAAACTCGAACGCGAAATCATATTTTGGTCGTGGAACACGAACTTGCCAAACATAGATCGATTCCTTAAAATTCGAGGGACATGACGGTGGGTTGACGTTGATGAATTCTGTTTTTAAATATATGCGTCACTAAAAAATTCCATCAATCAATATTTATAACGTAATAATATTGTAACGCTACTTTTACGAATTAATAGTTTTCGTAAAAACGTAATAGGTGTTTAATTCGATCTATTTTACCAATGATTGCTACTGTAACTAGATTAAACTTAATTTTGTATAAATATGTAAGTAGGTACTTATAACAAAAAGAAAATTATAAATAGCTATAATTACCCTAAACATAAATATAGCTAATGTTAATTATTAAAATTAAAATAATGAACAGATATCGGTATACCTATGTATCTATAATTATATTTTTTGTTGCAATTAGGTAATTCATTTGTGAAATCTTTTGTTTGTGTTCGATCCTAATCTACCTATTTACCTATATTATAATAAATTAGATAAGTAAATATGTGTGCTAAACAATTTACGTTAATAAATAAGGTACATAGAGTCTTATTGTTTACATTGTCGATGATAACGAATCGTTATTGTCGATACTGCGTATATAGACAAATATTAAGTGGTAAAATGATGAATTTAAGTGAATAAGATCAGTATTTTTTTTTTAAACATAGGGATTAGAGCTGAAGCCACCTATAACAATAAGTGACAAATAGTCGATGATGAGATGTAAGCCTTTAAAGTTTTTTTTAGTTTATAAATTATTCTGTGTATACAACTTAAATTTGATAATGTAATTTATTTCGTTGAGTTATTAAAAATTAATGCGAAAGGCAAATAAATCGGAAATCTTTGTTTTCTCTGTAGTTTCTGAAAAACTTTTTCGCAAAATACATTTGCACTATCTTTTAGAACTTTTAATCTAGTTCAAATCGTGTCTTAACTTTTTTTAAATATCTTTGATGGTTTGTGAGAGATATTGAGACTTTCGTTTAAAGTTACGCTGAACGCTGGCGATTTGGTCGTTAAAAAAATACACTCCACAACCCTGCCGAGTTTCTAAATTTTGAGCTATTGTTTTGTTGTTCACAATGGTTTTTTTCTTTCGATCATAAATGACACAAAAATTGGAATTATTACAAGGATTGTTTTACTACTAAACAAAGTTAAGTTTCAATTAAGATTGTTTTCCTATTGTCAAATTTATCCGGGCACACACTGTATATGTACCTATATTCAACTAAATTTTATAGATATTAAGTAAACGTAATTCAAACACAATTAATAAAATGATAAGTTTATGATTAATATGTTTAATATGTTGCATTTTTAATATGTTTTGTTATGATAAAATCAGGCAATAAAAGTTAGTTATGATCGTTAATTGTCTTCGAACAAACATAAAAAAATACGCATTCATTAGCAATATAAGTATGTAGGTGCATAATATGCACAATCTTGTAAATTAATACGAAATCTCAATTACCAATTTCTAGATACCTAATGAAATATCTCTTTTCTATAGATACTAAATATCGGTAGTAAATATCGGTAGGCACAACTACCGTACAATATTTGTAGATAATAAAAAAACCAGGGAAGTGTCTGATAATCGTAAATCCCTTCAGGACCCGAAACGTCAGCTACCACTTTCAAAATGTCTTAAAAGAAGTCTATAGAAAAAATTTAAAGTATATGCACAGTTTTATTTACTTGGTTTCATTAATCTTATATACGAAATCCATCCCCAAAATTGATTTTTATGTGTAATGCAGCACATTTATTTTTATATAAAACGGTTCCTATCAATAACATTAAAATTTTGAATAAGATATACCTATACTAATAATATTATAACATAATATTTTTAGCGCGTTTGTTGAACTATACATATAAAATGAAAATTAATTTAAAACGCAAACTTTTGAATTATTTAAAAAAAATAATAATTAGATCATTAATCAAAAAGATAATTAACTATTATAGAAATGTTAATCAACTAGGTTGGTACACCTATTTACTAGTTAATACGTTCTTGTTTCTTGAACCAAACTTAATAGGTAACCGTAACTTTTACATTTAGGTAACATTTTGCCGTCTTTTAAACAAAGTAATAATTTAATTAACAAAACTGAAAAATGAAGACAAAGGAAAAATATGAAATTTTGACTTACCTCGCACGAAGGGCATTAAAACTAAATAGTAAATTGTTTTTCGATTGTGGGGCTTTCAATAGAAGAAAGAAGAACTGATCTGAAAAATCTTGAAGCGGAGTCACTAAATGATGTGACAACAAACAAGGTAGGTACATAAGCAACCGATTATTTTGCACAATACCATAAAAATGGCTTCCTGCCCTTCGACGCGACGTGGACACAAAAATGCTTTAAAAAAATCGGAGATGTTTATTTAAACTAACTGAAATTCAACGTATCTCCTATATGGTTCGACGTAACACACGAATTATTCGAAGAAAACTTTTATAATATAACTTATTTACATTTATACGTAGATACATAAATTATATAAGTAGTATATTAATCTTGATTTTACCATATTTTATGCTACGATTTACTTATTTAATTTTCCTTTAATATAATTATTATACGGTAGGTATACGTATAGCGGATACATATAAGAATTATTAGGTAGTACGTACTTAATAGTAAATTATTTTTAGTGTACACGATTTGTCATTCGAACTGTAGGTACTTAATTCAGTGTCTTATTATACACCCTAATCTAATTAAGGATTTGTTAACTCTTAATTGATACGATACATTTTCATCTACTTAACTAATTTTGCGTTGTTAGATCTACGTTGTTAACTTTGAGTTGGTTTCCGAATCAATTTTAAATTAATAAAACTAATTAATACGATACGTGGTATTTATTTTTCACTTCTGTAATAAGTAGTTAAACAAATTAGACTTATAAATTTTCGAAAAAATACCTGCATGTTTTGGAATAAAATTAATTATTTGAAATATACTTTACAGGTCGATTAATCGCTTGTAATGCAAAATAAATTTTGCAACACTTACGAGGGGAAGGCACAACCTCCGTCCCAGTGATTTCGATTTCCGGTTTAACATATACGAGTTGGGAGTCACCCAAGAGTAACTTGTGTAAAAGGGATTAGGTCACTACGCCTTCGTTTTTGAAAAAATCGCAGTCAAAGGTCACGACGCCGCATGGATTTTGGGCCTAGGGGGATCGAAAAATAGCTAAAAAAAAACAAGCAAATTTTATTGATATAAGTATATCAGGTCCGCAAATTAATATTTCGTAATTTGTAGTTTAGTCATAGTTTACTTTGTTAAAATTGCAGAAGTTTTTCATTTTTCATAACAATTAATTTTAATTATTAAAAAATAGTATAGGTATTTGAAATTTTTGTTTACTTCAATATCAAATGAAACAAGTCAGATTCAATAAGATTACACTGTACCTACAAAATTGTTTTACAATTATAATTAAATGCAACTTTTCTATATTATGGTATGAACTGTAGTTCATTATAAATTGTAAAATCTCAAACCCCTTATGAGTAGATACTTACTTTAAATAACTAATTTTTATGCTAATATAATACTAGTAATAATTAATTAAAAACATACACTATTACTGAAGTTCAAGTGAAAGTATCTTTACTATTTGTTTTAAACAAGTTATAAATCGTTATTCGGTTCCATGAGCGTACCAGGATCTAAAATGACGTTGTCGAAATCGATGGTTTAAGTAATTTTCGGATAGTCCAGTTTCGACTAGTATCATATAATAAACATTAGTAAAATATGCATTTTTTTACAATGTTATGCAGGAAAACTTATTCGATATTGAGATACATTTCGTGTATTATATCGCGTTCGATAGAATTCAGGAAATTTCCTCACTGTTCACCTTGAAACTGGATAACAGTATTAATCTAACGAGAAACATAACACTTCTTATCGTACTGTGAACTGCAAGATTTTCTAAAAATCTAGAAACCGCAGTTATATAATAAAATACGTATGTCAATGGTTTTTAACGTTAACGACCGAACGGTGTACGAGTTGGTTGTCTAAGAACAAGCCCGTAGATAGGTACTTATGGAAAACTGATTATTTCTTTATTGATTATTATTTAACTTGGTTAATTTAAAAAAAAATGTCAAAGTTAATATATTACTGATTTTAGCGAATTTTCATAGAAAATAAAGCTATCGCAGCCTGACTGAAGACGGGACCCAGACGTGCCCTTTTGGCTTTTCTTCGTTCTCGATCCCTAGATTATGAAAATATAGGTCGTTCATTTTGGGTTCATCTCATATATACGAGGCGCGTTTTTTAAGTAAGTACCGTTTTGGAATTAAAAAAAGACGTGCAAAGATATCGCAATAATTTTATTTTTACATGAAAGCCTGTACCTTAATCTACTTTTCTACATAATTTCCGTGAATATTGAGGCACTTGTCATAACGTGGCACCAGTTTTTGAATACCCTCCTCATAAAATTCTGCCGCCTGACTTGTTAACCACTGTATCACAAATGTTTTGACTTCGTTATCGTCTTGAAGATGCTGACCACCCAGGTGTTTCTTCAAGTGCAGGAACAAATGGTAGTCGCTGGGCGCCAGATCAGGGCTGTATGGAGGATGATCTAGAGTTTCCCATTTAAAAGATTTGATGAGATCTTTGGTCCGATCATGTGCACAGTTTTTTGGGACAGAAAAGGAGTATTGCTAGTGGAGTTTCTGCCTCGTAATGAGACAATCAATGCAGCGTCTTATTGTGAGACATTGAACAATCTGCGTCGTGCAATCCAGAACAAAAGACGTGGCAAGTTGAGTAAGGGTATCGTTTTGCTGCATGACAATGCCCGTCCACATGTGGCTAATCGGACCAAAGATCTCATCAAATCTTTTAAATGGGAAACTCTAGATCATCCTCCATACAGCCCTGATCTGGCGCCCAGCGACTACCATTTGTTCCTGCACTTGAAGAAACACCTGGGTGGTCAGCATCTTCAAGACGATAACGAAGTCAAAACATTTGTGATACAGTGGTTAACAAGTCAGGCGGCAGAATTTTATGAGGAGGGTATTCAAAAACTGGTGCCACGTTATGACAAGTGCCTCAATATTCACGGAAATTATGTAGAAAAGTAGATTAAGGTACAGGCTTTCATGTAAAAATAAAATTATTGCGATATCTTTGCACGTCTTTTTTTAATTCCAAAACGGTACTTACTTAAAAAACGCGCCTCGTATATATGTTTGTTATATTTAAAAAACTACTTTTCAAGTAATTCCGGACCTGTTCTATACGATCAAAATTTTGCCAAAAAAAAGCTGAACTATACTAAGGGATTTTTTCGAGATTTGGAAAAAATTTTAAATCGCCGGAAACGCGCTTAGATTATTTTTTCTTGCACTGTTATTCTCGAAAAACTACTTTTCAAGTAATTCCGGACCTGTTCTATGCGTATCAAGTAGCATCATTTTATCGAGATTATGCGAAAATTATAATCTATTTAAACGCCCGCAGTTCGTCATTTCTTGCGTTGTTATACTAAAATACGAGTTTTCTGGTCGTTTCCGACTTGTTCTGAACATTACGTCTCAAAACGTTCGGGTCAAAATTTTGCCAAAAAAAACGTGAACTACACTAAGGGATTTTTCAGATTTCGCAAAAATTTTAAATCGATTTAAAAACGTGTAATTTGTCATTGCTTTGTTTGTTATATTTAGTGCTTCCAATGATTTACTTTATTTACTTTTTTTGCTTTTATTTACTTTAACTTTGAGAAATATTTACTTTATGTACTTGTTTTAATGGGGTGTGTCGCTGGAAGTCCTGGGTAATGGGAAATATGTTTTGGAACTGGCATAAAATTCACTACCGATCATGTTTCTTTATAATTTTCGAAATATTATTTTATTTTATTATTAAATATTATTTTTCAAAAAATGTATTTCTTTCGAGAAAAATTTTTAAAAAAGGAGTTTTGTAACACCATTTATGAAAATTCTCACATCTTACATTCTTACATTCTACTATTGATCGAACGAGTTTTCAGATAAGTGTAGGTAAAATGAGAGGTAAATAACGACAAACTATTTTAAACAAACAGATTATGTAGTACATAATATATACATAGTTTAATTTGTCTTTAAATTAATAGGAGTAAAACTTTGGAATATTAAGCAAAATAAAACAAAATGTCTACGGGTAATCTAAAAATTAAAACGAGACACACGTTCGTTACTTTCACACTTTTTTACTTTTACACGTTTCGTTACTTTATATGGAAGCGGAAAGCTCATTTCGACACATCCCAAAATTGAAAGGGTATAACTCAACACAACAGTATAACGGAAAGAGAGTCGACGTACTGAACGACAATAATTTGCCTTGTTTTTCAATAAAGAAAACATAAATATTAGTTTACGTTTCAGTAAAACGTTCTCGCCCTAAATTTAATACATACATACCTATTTTTATTGTAGATATTCATTTTTTTGTGTTCAAGAAAACGTATCCAAATTACCAGATACTGCCAGGTCGAAATTAGTTACTTACTTTTGTACTTATATAATTTTGAAGTGATACTTTTCGTTTTTTTTTCTAATTCAATCAATTAGCATATTAAAGGTTAGAAATCAGATAAATGCTATATGTTGCGCAGATGATGACGACCTACTCCAATAATAAAATCCTATAAATAAAAACAAATCACTGACAATATTGTAAGAGAAGTCCTTAAGATTTAAGTTTATGCAACAACGATATTATAAATGGCATCTGCATAATAATTATCTCCATATTTACTCTTGTGATAAATACGTTTGGCATTGACTTATAAACCTAAGTACATTTTCGCGATCCTTGGCAACGAATTTACTAAATATCAATCCGGTCAAACTTCTGTCTTTTGCGCTATCTTATTGTCAGTTTCAAACCTGTGCATTTTTTGTCGACGAATGTGATAAACAAAACAATTTACTCTCGTATCTCGAATACGGTTGGTCTCTGGATCTTAAACGATTGCTTTTTCGACTTATTTTTAGTTGCACCGATACGATGCGAGTTTCCTTTAATTATTTAACCATTCCAGCGAATGCCCTATTTGGTATTGATTTTTGAACGTTTATCTACTTTGTTAATAATTATGAAATTCGTGTAATAAAACAAAAACAACAAATACATAAGTTTTGGTTTCCATAATTTTCTCTTATGCGATTTCATCGATATTAATGTAAATACATAGGCACTTATAAATTATTTTGTACTAATAAAGATCGTAATAGATTAAAGTGCTTATCTAACGAAATGAAACATTTTTAATGAAAATTTGTATAAAATTTCGTTCGATAATTTCTCCAGCCCAATTTTTTAATCAAGACCCATAATTAACACACCATTTATATAAATTTATATAGCCTTTGAGTATTAACATAATGTAAGTAATAATAAATTTTGGTTATTGATTTTTGGATGCGTTTTCAGGAATTCGCTATATTTATAATCCTTTATATCGATTGTGGTTTGGAAAATATTCGCATTTTGTAACACTAAACTTGACCTTGTTGGTTCTATAGATAGCGTCTTTATACACGTAATGCAGAGGAACAGGACAAGTTTATTATTAGTAAAGTAGATGATTCGACTGCGATTCTCCCTATTTAAATCTATTGATTTCTATTATTAATGATCATATGTCGAAAAGAATTAATTTTTATAACATCTAAATAATTTTAATCTTAAAAAACACAAAACCGAAGTTAAGGTCTTTTAATTTGATATCAAATAAATTAATAAAATTCAATTTGCGTTTTTGAAAAACAGGAATAAGTAGGTACTCAATTTTCTACAATTGTGAAATTTCTTTAAACTAAAATACAACGAACTCTATCTACTTTTGTTTCAATGACCTCAATACAGATAAATTATTAATCGATAAATTGATTTGAATATTTATTACCGGTTGTAGGTATTTATATTGAAATTTTCGTCTTCACAGCAAAGCAATGTTAGTAAATAAGTACATAAATGTATTCATGTTGTACAAACATTTTAACAATTTCAATAAATATAGATTTATAACATTTCAAAGATTTTGTTTAATCTGTTTAAATTTACTCGTATAAAATAATAGAGCAAGTATAAGTACCTATAAACATTTATTAATAATAACAGTAAAAAATATTCGAATATAATTTAAATAATATGCGCAATTCAAAGTTCAATTGATAGAGAAGTCGATCTAATTTTATATAGTTTATTACCACGCGTCATTACTCGTAGTGTAATTCCATTATTATGTATGCATAATAAATTATTATTATACATAGGTCGCCAAAAAGTCTTGTTTCTACCAAAAAATAAATAGGTAGGTAAGTATGTAGATAATAGATAATAAGTACGTATCGTGTCTCTTCTAAATTTAAAACTCATCAGATTAATACTTTTATAGTCAAATGAAATTTCAATAATTCTCTACGTAACGTATAATTGTTTATTATCTGTTAATAACTATAACATAAAAATTAATGTTAACATGGTAAAATACCTATTGATTATTTAATTTTATAACAAAACATAAGAAGTCCATCTGAACTGTTCGATCAATATTTTAAAATTTAGATAGATTTGAAACAACGTTGAAAGTTGCAAAATAGTATTTTAATTGAACTTCTCTTTATAAATAATATTACAAGAAGAACTAGAATGAAAGAAAAATGTAATACGCCACCACCTAACCATAATAACAAGCGGGGTTTTTGGAATATTTTAAATTGATTTGTAAGCCACGAACTTATCGAGCGAGTACAACTTCTACTTATACAAAATGAACCTATAAAATATTCAAATAAAATAAATTCTTAAAATAATAAATATGTAGGTAGGCATAGTTTCTCGATTTGGACTTATTTAAATTTTCAGACGTCTGATTTTAATACAACGCAACGTATACGTAAGTAATTCAAATGAAAAGATAAAAAATAAAAATATGTAAGATTACATCATCTGTAATATACCCTACTTTGCTTGAAAATACCCCGATTTTATAACAACGCTCTTGAACAATTTAAACACGTGCACGAGAATAATCGCAACGTATGAGACGTATAATATTTTTAGGTGGATAATGTTTATGGTCAAGGTTGTATGCTAGAAATATTAATAAATCTGTATTAAAATGTATTAAATGTATTAATCTGTATTAAAATAGGTTATATTATCATTATATTAATCTTTGCATTTTCACGATTTTTTTACAACAAAATTATAATTCTCCGAAATTAAAAAATGCACAAAAATAACATAAATTTCAAATGATTTGATGAAACTAATGCAGTTATACGAAATTGACAATAAACAATGTAAGAAAAAATGTTCTGGTGTCTTTATAATATGCGTTGTGATAGGGCGTAATGTATTACGTAAAAGATAATCAACCTTTAAAAAGTTTTTAAAATAACAAATTTGTTATTAGATGTGTTTTTTAAATGTCTTTTTTATGGCAAAACATGAATTTTTCTTTTAAATAAATAGGTAATATTTTATTTCAGAGATCAATAAAACATTTAGTACCAAAAGCTCCTTTTAAAGCAACGTTTATTTTAGAACGGTTGTAAACTTAAAATTAAAGAAAGACTTTTCGAATAGGTTCATATGTACTTAATTAGAAACGTTCATTGTTATAGAAGTCATTTACGCATATTTCACGATGAAAATTTTCTAAATTTAAAACAATTAAAAAACTACTGGAAATCATAAAAAATATAATACGTAATAGCTAATCTCCAGTTCCTACAAGCGATTAAAAATTGAGATAATTTGAAATTATAATAGATATATAAATACATAATATGTTGAAATGAAATCCTTTTAATCTCGAAGGTTAATTCACCTTAAATCCCTATACAAAATATAACTCGATAATTTCTCCAGCCTAATTTTTTAATCAAGACCGCAACAAACACACCATTCGTATGCATTTATATTGCCCTTGATGCATAACATAATGTAAGTAATAATAAATTGTTTATTTTAAATTTATTTGTATCTTTAAAAACCCATAAATAATTGATCAATCTACGGTGTACCTATAAAGCAATAAAATAAACGTAAATACAGCGTTATCTTTATTGTATTTACAAGCGAAATAACAATAAGGTTAAAATTCTACCACGCACAATGTATCAGCATAGTAAAATATTTTTTAACTGCGTCATATGTAGGAAATTTCCAAGTACCTGTCTATATTTCTTTCATTGGCATATGTAGGTATAGGTATCTATTGAATTTTTATTCAAAGGACGAGTTGAAAAAAAAACATGGGCAATAATGGCTTAACTTAAAAAAAAAATCTAAATAATCTTGTAGAGGCAATCGTGTTACATAAGACTAGATAGTGAGTGAAAACCCAGTCTCCATTCCTTCGCCCTAAACAACCACAAATAGATAAATGGAAAATTTTCAACTTTGAAAGTTAATAAAAATTTACTAGGTACTACAGGCAAAGTTTTAAAACTCGATAAATTTCTTATTGTTATAGTTGAATTAAAACCACATTTTTTCTTAAAACGGAATTTTAAGATTCATCATCTTCCGGCATCGTGTAACTTCGAAACCGGGACGAATCTTAAAATTTTGTTTTAGTACTAAATTGGGACGCGATCCAATTAATTTTTAGAAATATCTCGAATTTCAAAACTTTCTGTCCAGTATTTTTTTTTATGAACTTTCAAAGATAAAAATTCCTCCATTTACCTGCTTACAAATGGTTAAGAAAAATCGGTTTTTCATTTTTTAGGGATAAAAGAGAGGTGACCGGGCTTTCAGTTTCTATTTAATCTAATGTAACTCGACGTCCTCTACAAGATGGGACAGATTCATTTTTTGTAAATTTAGGTCGTGTTCAGTAGATATACAAGTAGTATAACCAAATAACCAATAACCAATCATAAATAATCGAAATTTTCGTAAGTTTCTATGGTGACTACATATTAACAGATTTCTTATAGAATTATCTATTATCTATATTTTCAATCATTGTTTTGGTATTGATGTTCTTAAAATTTAAGGAACAAATCCTCAATTTAAAAAAAGAAATTAAAAATCTATCCACATCTTAAAATTTTGTACATAAAGCTTGAAAAACGCTCGTTATAAAGCTGCCAAAATCCATAATGGTTGCCATTTCAAAAAATACAAGTTTGTGATATAACTCCAAAACGGTGACCTATAGAAAAAAACTATGCACACCACTGAATTTTCATCGGTATAAAATAGATTAAGATCATTGATAAAATGTTTTAAATTGTAAACACAGAATAAGATATAAAACTTTTTTAAATTAGTCAAAAAGTCGATTTCCGATTTTTTAACTCAAAATCAAATAGTGACACGTAATTTTTGATTTGGCCATTGAAATCGGCACAAAGAAGTAGAACAAGAATGTGGAATCCGTACTCTATATCATTCTGTAATAACAGAGATACCTTGCAAATACAACGAAAATGAGACACCCTGTACATACCTACATCTAATGAAAGCAAGAAAATAAATAATCGTTAAAACGTCGGTTATTTAATTGTGAATTTATGACAAGATTTGCTTCAATAAAATTCCTTCCAAAAATCCTCAATTTAACCTTGAACTACCTACATATTTTAAAAATAGTGATCTATTAATGTAGGTAAAACATAATTTTCCACGCTATTTATAAATACATACTCGTTTTGTTCAATTAAAATTTTTATAAACATCTGCCAAAAATTCTTATTACATTTTCAAGAAGGTAAATATTATTAAATTAAATTAAAATTATAATCTACCTTCTTATAAGAAAGCCTGCCAGTTTAGGGACACGAATGATAATTTAAATACTTCATTTCAGTCAAAGCTATACTTATAATGCAGGTACATATTTACCTAATTAAATTGCACTAAACAAAATCTATAAAACTTTGAAATGCGAGAAACTAAAATTTTTTACAGATAACATTTTAAACATATAAATGTTTAGATATCATAGGTACCTACCTACCTACTTAATTAAGGTTATTTAAACTGCATTTAGATATAATTTTGTTTATAAACAAACATATTAGTATGCATACGTTATGCATGATAGGTTCCAATCTGAGTCATCAATAAAACCTCGTATTTTTCAGTAGATACTAATAAATTGTAGTCTTTCTTTGCCATGTCATATGTGTGCAGGTAAATTATTTACAGAATATGCCACGTTCAAAACCTTAAACTGAATATTACAATAATATACAATTTAGTAACTTTTTATGCATGACGTGCATTGGAACCTATTGTGACTAACGTACATATTAATATTCATATGTGATATATTTACATCTCTAAATAATTAAAATGATTAAAGATCATCGTTTTTGTAGACGGTTCAAATCTCTCCGAAGCGCATAAATCACGTCAAAATAATGCCACAAGTTGAGATATTCACTCTCAAAGTTATTTTAAAAAAATTGATTTTTATTTTTCGACATTTTTAGTTTTCGTTGAAATTTAATAATTTTTGGTAATGCCAACGGTAATAAATGAAGGCCTTTAAAATATCACACCAGTTTTGATATCGCACCAGACGAGCGAGAGGTGCACTACCCCTAACCTTGCTAACCCCAAAATATTAATTGCAAGGTCGTTTTTGGATTTCCCAGATATTTTAGGGTCGAAAAGGTACTCTTGTTTAATTTTGATAAAATGAACCGTATTCGATAAAATCATACATAAAGAATAAAACATGCAGAGTATCCAAGATATTATTTTTGCATTAGATATTATTAAATAACAGAGAAGTGCCGTAGGACAAAAATTTATGAGAACTTTTGACATTATTTTGACATGATTTATACCCCCTTCCACCGAGTGATTCTCTACCATTTCATGGACATCCTGTATGTAGCAGACTGTTAAGAGAATTCAAGTGGCGAACTTGTTCAAATATTTACCCCTTTGGAAAATTTCGATATTTACATATACAGTAGGGACACATTTCTGATGCTTACTCGACTATTACCTTTATGCCATTTATTATATATTTATTTATTGTGTTTAATTGTCTATATATTTTTACCAAACTATATCGTAAGCCGCAATTTGGTCGAAAACGAGTTGTTCCGATTATTTTACATTATGCATTACATAATCGTAAGGCGAATACTTTTAATCTGTTAACGGTAAGTTTTAGTAAAATATTTAATATTTTTTCCACTCTAAAAATCGGTTTTCGTTTAGCGTAATTAATACGTTTACGTTCCGCCATAGAAAGAACGTCAATAAATAAATCAATACGGAACTTAAAAAACGTCGGTGGTTTTTAAATTTTTGCGGCACGTCGGTTAATGGCAGCCAAAAACGTTTCATTTCTCTAAGTACCTACATTTATACATTATTATTATACGTAAAATATCCAAAAAAAACACAGTCATTTTTGTTGTCCTAAGAACATAAAAATTTAACGAATTCTTGTTTGTGCCGCTTTTATTATTAATTTGAATTGCTTCCGCTAATTTTTGCATAAGCATTTGACGGTCTTGACGTATTTCTGTGTAGACTACTATTATGTTTATCCCATTTACTATTGTGGGAGGACGTTACGCATCAGCTTTGCCGTTTACGTATAGGTACAAACTTTAACGAATTAGATCTGTAAATATTGAAATTTACCTCGCATAGGTAATAGTTTGTTTGAAAATTATTAAACGTCGAAATTACAATTCAAACGTTTTTCGCCGACCCATTTCATAATTAATAATAAGTTATAAATAATTAGAGCGTATGCTATTAAACGAAAATGTTGTATTAACATAGTTATTAAGAAACCTACTGTGAAATTATAATATCTCATTAAAACAAACATTCTGTTTTTTTTTTAAATTACCCTTATTTGTACTAATATAGAATTCTTAATCGATCCCAAAGTGTGTAGGTAGGTATAATTATAAATATGAAAGTCGAATGATTATTTTACCTTTACTCGTTGCTAAAAAAATATTTTATAAATGTAATTAAACTGTTTATTTCTGTGTGATACCTACAATTTAATAAACGTTTTTTTTTTAAAATTTTTTCATTCATCGCGTCACAACAATAGAAGTGAAGTTGCATTGTAAACGCGTTTAAATTTTATAGTTACGACCTTTACTTATCAACTTACATAATTTCATATAGGTATGTAGTACCTGAATTGTTTGTCAACACTGATGACTCAGAATTAAACGGCACATAGGTAAATTTAATTGTAAACTTGTTTAAAAAATAACCAGCGACATAATGAATGGAACATTTTCCGCTCACTTACCTCCACCGTTCTGTTGACAAAGGTACGGAAACCTCCAAATATTTCCTAAACCGACGGAATATCCAATAATTGACAGGAAAAATTGCATTTTTCCGGACCATGCTGCTCGATCGGAATCTTGTTCGGGGTTACCGCTCCCGCGAGAAATAATGGATCCTCGCGACCCTTGAAGCACTATGGTAACGCCGGGACGTCCTCCTTCAGGACCCTGGCGCGAATTGTTGAGGGGAGCAAGTTCGTGTCCATTTCTGGTAATTTCCGCGGATTTATTGGTTGCCATCGTTGTTTTTATACTAATTGCGGGAGGTAGATACCTACGTATTTACGTTAATACTGCACTATCGACGTTAACTATTAAAAATCGGGTTTTATATTATATCGCATGTAACTGGATGAATCGGAATGTCAGTAACGGTGGACGTAACTTATTTATAAATAACCCCGCTGTTTCACGATCTTTAAGTATTTTTAGGAGTAAAACTGTGTTTAAAAATGCAGGATATTTAGGCTACGAGGTGTCGTGTTGTAATTGCAAGTGTGCATAGGAAAATAGGACAAATTTTGAGCTCTTAATATAATTTCACAGCATTTATTAAGTATCGATATCGATTTTATTTTTAACCCATATTTATTAATAAACGATCGCTCCCGAAATAGAATACAAGCGAATTATTTTAAAATTCCTATTATTCTGTATTATAAAATCGAAAATTATTTCTTACAACGACAATACAAATTAGCACATCACAACCAATTAGGAATTAAACAAATATTGATTTGTCGATAAATTTTAAAAATCACTTAAAACATCGAAAACGCCTTTTGCAATAAATACAAGAAAACTCGTGGCATAGGATCAATACGAGCATGTGCAAAGTTGCGATTTTGAACCTTAGAGGTTTTCCTTTACACTAAGCACATTCGCCGAGACGCACGTTGTTCCGAATACTGAACGAAGTAAATCTATTCAGCAGTAGGGGAGTCAAAATAGCTCGTTCATATTGGTTTTCATGCGACCGACGCTCCTGAAGCGAGCTTTCACGGGAAAGTAGTATTGATTTTTTTAAGGTCTCTCAATTTATGCGCAGACGCTTTTCTCGAGTCGATCGTCGGTATTAATACTGAAAGTGTTGAGCTTAAGGTTCAACGTGCGTTAAGTTGCCCCATTTCTACCCTTTCGTCGTTACTTAACTGTAATTAAATAATTAGAATTACTGTTACATTGTATTATTTGCAAATAAACCGAAGCGAATTTATACGTAGGTATTTATACTACTTATAAATGAAAAGTTTCCACGAATTTTAACTTTTATGAAGGTAGTCAAAAATACTAATGCGTATTTCTTAAAAAAGGGCATTTTAAAGATTTTGTGGTAGCAAATCGTGCATTATACCAATAAGTGTTTTGTTAAGCATGCAGGTTTAATAAATTTCCACAAATTACACGCGCTAGGTGATTAAATATAAATTTACGTTAAACGAACTTTGTTTGCAAAAAATAACGCAAGATAAATCTCGGTAGATATAAGCCTAGCAAACTGGATATATTTTATAGGAATAAGACTTCTATAGTCGATATTGCAATTTGACGAAGTGACTTAATGTGAAATATGAGTATTATTAATATTTAGGTAAAAATATTTAGCTTTTACTCAGTCACCCAATCACATTATTACATGATCGTATACTTGCCCTAATTTACCTTGTAATACTATAAGAATGATCTTTTGCTTATCGTGCTTATAATACGTTATTGAGCATGTTTATATTTATAATAAAAAAAAATTCTAAGGTATAAACGCATCCTGATACATTTTGAAAAACTACAATTAACAATCTTACAAAGTCTAATTTTATTCGGTAAATTTTGGTATTTATACTACTAAATACTAATATATACTAATTATTAATTATAATTTATACTAATTTGATTTATATATAATATGATTTATAATAATTATGATTTGTAATATGATTTAATATGATTTATACTAATGAATACTTATTTAAAAAAATCCTTTTAATATTTAGATAATGTTGTATCAAGATATAAACGCCATAATTTTAAAATGACGAGTTTTCTTTACATCTACGACGTGCAAATAGAAAGCTTCCTTCTCATTCCATTTAATTTATATTTAACGGCGTTACACAATTCGTCTTACCATTATAATTCGTATTTCTGTTAATTATTTCAATCGTCACAACTAAACGTTCTGCATGAGAAGAATGCTTATATCCTCTTTTGATGTTGCCTAATTTTAATTCAGATGTAGGAGTTAATTGAGAATTCAAGGTATCAGCAGTTAACACTTCCAAGATTTTAATAGTTGGTCGTTTTGGGTCTACAATTTTCTGAAAATTTATAGATAGGCATACCTACATATTTAATTTGAAAGTAAGATGCATTATAACAAAATGATTTATTTCAAAAAAAATTCCAATACTTTAATATCGTTCATTACACCTTAGGGAAACCTAAATATTAGTAACGATTAAAAAATGTTCTTGAAGAAAACGTTAAAAATTGATATAGAAAATTACAAATTGAATTGTAAAGTGAATTTAATTAACGTAAAAATACGTGTTCGAACGGCTTCGTTAATATGTCTTTTTAATTGTGTATTTTTTAATAAACGTATACGCGTAGATGGAAAATATGCGAAGGTGGGTGTAGTGTGTTCTTTTTTAAAACAATTATCAATCTAGCCTAATCTACATATTGTGTGTCTTAACCGTTTCACAGAAACGTCCGCAAGAATAATTTCGGATCATAAGATCAAATGTTCGTATATAAATTAAACAGTAAATTACAATTTAAATGATATTCTAATGCCCATAAATTGAATAAAAATCCAATCGCTGATAAATTAACCAAATTTTTAATTACTACGATCTATAATTTAAGTTGAATAGTCGGATTTGATCGAATTAGTCTAGTCAACACCTTTTATTGGTCATAATGCAACGTTTCGACTGAAACTCTGTCTTCATCAGATACAAACGTTAAATTGTTAACTAATCGCATTAAGATGACGCACAAGCGTTATTGCAATTAGTTAACAAATTAATATTTGTGTCTGATGAAGAGAGTTTCTGTCAAAATGTTGCATTGTAACCAATAAAGGGTGTTAACAAAGGTAATTTGACCAAATCCGATTACTCAACTGTTGTTTATTATTTGATTTTGAACTTGGTCGCTATTAATCTGCCCTTATAAATAATGCCATATTAATTGAATACACCAATATATTCTATATCCTAAACGATAATAGTTATATCGAAATATGTATAACTGTTACATAATTATGACTTTAAGTAAATTAAATCTCAAATAGATAGTCTTTTGTTTGTTAAATAGCATAACAAACACACAGCGTGCTTAATTTTTCACGCATTTTTGTACAATTTAAAATGGCAACGGGATTTAACAAATTTCCATAGGAAATAAACCTGTCGTCGATAACGCAAATTACCTAAAAAGTAAATGTAGTACGAATAACTAATATTTAAATCGATTAATCGAATAAACGTTATCAGATTAGTAATTATTGTCAATTTATTGTCATTTCTTATTATCGCAATGATATGGTAGAATCTCGATTAATGCAATTGATAAAAATTAACGCGATTCGATATGTTGAATTTGAAAGAATTACAAACTAATATTACAAGTAAGTTGAGAGCGTGGCGAAAAAGGCGCCCGCCACGGGCGCAACTAGGTTTGGCGCTAAATTTGGGGTTACTTTTGGGTTAGGTGGACGCAAGTTGGACACTTCCCACAGGCGCTTCGCCACGGGCGCTTCATACCCTCGCTACTACGTTGAATATTAGATAAAATATTAAATTATTATTAGATAACTACCTAAAGTACACAATTAAATTTAGGGCCGACCTTTTATCTGGCAGATATTTACCATAGAAATGTTTGTTCGAACAATTTCAAATTTGCCAAATACATTTCGGTCCTTAATTTAATAATACGAGCACTTACAAAATATCTAGGGGTCTATTCGGTATCAAATACCTATATTATTATTAAAGGCCTGTTGAAAAAACTAACAACCAATCACGAATAGAGATTTTCATACGTTTCTATGGTGGTGGACATGTTAAAATTAACAGATTTTTTATAGAATAGAATAGATGTTTTAGGGCCGCGATATCCATCCCCCGATAAATGTATCTGAAATGGATATTGAGGCCCTAAATCATTTAGTTTAGGAGGCAGTATAACAAATTCTTCAATTCACTTTCAATACAACAACGCCTCTTCTTATTCAAATGATTAAATTCCAGTTTATGGCATCGACATCGTGAAGATTATAATTTTCTTGATGTTTTGCATTTTATCGCCACTTTCTTTTATTTAAAATTCTTATTGTTACTAGTACTATTTGCACTGAAATATATTTACAGCATTTTTAGATATTCACTCGTTAATGTCCATATTTAAAAATATCTTCGAAAGAAATTAATCGCAAAATTTTATCATTAATTTCTTATTTATTATCCTCGTTAAAAATACTTGTGTTTTTACAACATTTCCCAAAAACACCCGTAATGTTATAATGAAGTTGTTGTTTTAATTGAATGCGCCATAATTAAATTTGTGAGAATGTATGATAAAGAACTTTGTTTGTAATGAAGATTCATCATAGGGTTGATATTATTTTTTGTTATAAGAGTTATTATGTGATTTATGGTAATTTGTCTATAGTAGGAAAATATTAATTTCTAGATAATTCATTATAATAAATGGAATAATCAATAAGTAACAAAGCTTCTAGATTTCTTTGTAATTCAGGTCAAAAACTGATAAAATGACTGGCATTTGCGATATCATTGTTGTTTATTCTATAGCCTGAGATTTGAAAGGGTAGATTTTGCAGGCATCTGTATGCGCATCAACTGTAATTATTAATTTCCACATCGTAATATACCGAAATTCTGCACAAGCTGGGACGGTTTCAAATTCAAGTTGGCTAAACTAGTTCAGATTTTTTCTTTATATTATAGACGTAACTATACGTAAGACTCAATGTATAGTTTTACATATTTCGGTTAAGTTTAAACATCTAATATTTTAAAATATGTGTGCATTTATAATACGAAGACACAAATTATCGAATCTCTTTGTGTCAAACATCATGTTGACACGAAACTTACGATTTTTATACCTTTTCTAATAGAAAATAGAAAGTATTATGGCTTTGAAATTTAAGTTGATCGATACCTATTATTTAAGTTAAATTCTCCATATTTTAACTGATAATAAATATGTACATATATAAGTGTACTAATTACTAATTTTAAGTAATACAAAAATAAATTAGGTACTCAAAACTTCTTTTTTATGCAGGTCGGGAAGAGATACCAATTGAAAGATATAATTTATCGATTAAAGAACTCGGAAGCTACCGCAGAAATCCGGATGATTTCGACATTTACCCGGACCCAAACATAACTGCACTTGCGTCACAATTTTTGCAATTATCTACGACGCATTTCATGTTGCATCCCACGGGACGCAGTTTGTTTATGTAGGAATTTAATGCATCACTGATCGAGTGTGCAACATATGACATGAACAAATTATAATTAAATATATTTAATAGATAGTAAATTTGTACAAGAATAGGTACCTACTAAAATTTTATAAATTACATAGGTATATCATATGTATGGGCATGTGATTTTTTCCACTCTAGTACAGGAGGCTTTGAAGCTTCAACTGCTGTGGTATTATAGCTCAATCACAATCACAGACATCCACGCCTATTAAGGGAATATTTCATCACCCATGCTGGAATTCGAACCCAGGGCCTATCAGGTGAAAGGTCAGTTTCCTGATCGCCCAGCCTGCCAGAGTTGGCGTATATTGATTTTTATTGTATATTTAGATAATACGCATTCACGCCACTGCACAGTAATCGAGTAAAACAAAACAATTGAATAAATAATATAAAAGTGTCAATTACTTTGATTTTCATTAGTTTTACTTTTTTCCTGATAGGTATTATTTTGATTTTAAAAATATAGGTACCCATTATTTAAATATTTATTTAATAATAGTGTAATGTATCTCGTAATAATCGAAATAATTAACATTTGACGCTTTACGTATCTTTTATTAAAACATAATGATATTTATATTTAAACAATAATTTATTCGGAGATTGGGCACTAGGTGTAACATATTATATTGTATATACTGAATAATATTTATCGTCAATTGTGGTACATTTTTATTCCTTCATCTTATATCACGTTATCAATTATTTTTTAAGTAGGTATTTAACATTTACATCAAAATTTCTAGCATCCTTCATTAAAATTTACTTTTAATAGCTATTTCACTTAAAAAAATGTAATTCATGAACACCCACGTTGAAACTTCCAGTTTGCAGAAGTTCCTAAATAGAAAGCCGTGATGTTTATGACGATCGACAATCAAACTTCCTACCAACTACAGATTTTTCTTACAAATTTGGTGTCATTGTTATATTACAAATAGTAAGCCCGCTTGTGTACTTTTGTAAGCATTGAATGAAGTTTAGCGACTTATTTTGCTTGATAGAGGGTCAATTGTAGAGTACGAAACCATTTCTTTGCCATTTCAAAACCGCGTCCTTTACCCTCCACACACCCTTAAAAGGTAAATATTTCAAAAGTCGCTATCTCGCTATCTTTAAAACTAGAGATCTCGTTTTAAAACCAAAACACGACAAATTTTATGGGGAATAAAAAAGTTTCTAACAATAATGACTGGTTTTTCAATATTAAGCAGAATGCTACGAAAAAACAAACTTTAAATATCAACACCACAATCGAGGTACTTCCCCAGATGCGGTGTCTCTGTAACATCGAGACTGCCTATAGCTCTATCGCATCTTCAACCAAGAGCCTAACCAAGTTCGATTTTCAGAGAATTTGTGTTGGAGCTTCAAGGTCCATGTATTTACACTTTATAAATACATGGAGAGTTAATCGACAAAGAAAGATCCTACCTTTCCTCTTCGTATTAATTCTTTTTGTTTGTAATCCTTTTATAGAACACAACACTCACGCATTCACACGCAAAAGGCCTTATAACCCGAACGCGCACACCTTGCACACGCGAATAATACGACGCCGTAATTTAAAATTCGAACTACTGAAACAAACAGTACCATTCTGTACCATGAACGGGAATGATCTGAAGCGGTTTTGACAGAATTCTATATATAAATGTATTCCGTATAAATCCCGTAAATCCTGTATAAATCCCGCTTTTATTTTAAAAACATTCTGTTCCTTGTTTGCACTCCGATAAGGTATGAAAGTGGGCGGTCCACATGTTTTATTAGTTGCTTTGTATTTTATCGCTCGCATAAAAATGCGATTAAACTTTTATCTGGATTATGGTGTGTAATAGGGAAACTTTCAGTGCTTAAGGGCACACGAATAGTTTTTAAATTAAAAATAGAATAAATTTATAATTATGTAGTATAAAGGCAGTAGATGGTGATAATACAAATAATTTTAAACTGGTACTTATTTGGCTTTTGTATTTTTTATTTGAATGTCGCAATTTTTATAAAGGGTGGTGGTGCGGAAATTTCTTGATATTCTTTGGGTGGTACGCGTAACCCCCAAGATTTAGAGTCACCGCAATAGATTCTCTCCGAAAACCAGTCACTGATAAAAAAACAATCGATTCGCGAGGTTTTCTAATGGTTTCAAAACCGATTATCATGACAAGGGTAAATTTTTATACGTAAGATCAAATAATACCAAAAGACAATAACAAAAACAATTGACACACACGTTTGATACTATTTAATTTTTGTTTTCTTGAATTTTGTTTTGTTTAAAAATTTATTATTATTCTTTATTTTATACCTGACACGTAACTAAAATTAAGCAGGTGTGTATCTACATATAAATATCTACATAATTAGGTAATATCAAAATTAAAAATCCTTAATTAATATGTTATTTCAATAATTTTTTTAGAACCACCTCTACGCTGTGCTCAGTAGCACTTGTGAGATCGGTGTCGGTCTACGCGGCGCGCGTAGACGTCTTACTTATACGTTACACGCTCACGTTATTGGTGGTTTTTACAGAGTTCAGATAGTTCAAATTATATAAATATATATATCATATTAAAGCTGAACGAGTGGGGAATAAATTTTATTTGAAGCATTTTGACGGTAACCTTATTAGTTTCAGAAAGAATTACCAATATTTATGGAGGGTTGATTTTTAAAGTGCGTTTTTTCGTAGTATCTCGCTTAATATTGAAAAATTAGTCATTGTTGTTATAAACTTTTTTATTTCACATGAAAGCTTTCTTGTTTTGGTTTTAAAACGAGATTTCTATATTTTAAGATAAGTGAGCCTTTTGAAATATTTATCTTTTAAGGGATGGTGGAGGTGGAGGACGCGATTTTGAAGTGGCCAAGAAGAAATTCCGTACTCTACAATTGACCCTCTATCAAGTAAAATAAGTTGCTAAATTTCTTCATTCAATGCATACGACAAGCATAATATTAACACAAGCGGTATACTAAAAGCTTTCGTAAAACTAAAATGTACCGTTAAAAGAACAGAATTACCCACTTAATAATATAATATTATTATCAATGAATATCTCTTTGTGTATAAACTACAGATATAGACTTCAAAATTAATAAGAACATCAAACATTTTAAGTATTCGACGTATTCTGTGCCATTTTTATTTGTTTACACATATATGCACATAAACTTTTGTATTAGGTACTTTACAACAATAATTATGTAGGTACTTCTAAGTTGTTTTCAAATAACCAACCTAACGTAACATTATCTAATAAAATATACCTAAATGTAAAATTATTTACTTCGATTTATTTATATACCATAATTATGGTATACCATATGCCATAAGCACCAAAACTGAAAGCATTATTACTTAATTGATTTTCACACAACAGAATGACGAATTTTATAAGAAATATTACATTTAGAAACCGTTATGAACCTTTTGCAATTATCTCTATACATATGTTTTAAATAAAAACTAAAAGGAATACTTTAATTTGAATATTTCTTACATTAGCAAAATCAATCACAACGATATACAACTACCCACAAT
Source organism: Rhagophthalmus giganteus (assembly GCA_036326145.1). Lineage (NCBI taxonomy): Eukaryota > Metazoa > Arthropoda > Insecta > Coleoptera > Rhagophthalmidae > Rhagophthalmus > Rhagophthalmus giganteus. The sequence continues at coordinate 56,788,018 of JARFJA010000001.1, forward strand.
TAATTTTGTTTATTTATTTTTACTAAATCACCAGGTTATGTATGTATTTTATACAGTTTTCGAAAATAAATAAGTATTTACGCGTTAAAATTTTGTATTCTCCACTAAGAACACCAATATTCTGGTAAGACGGGCGAAATTAAAAAAAATACATTAAATTTACCATATGCATAACTACAAAATATAATTATTTAGTTTTCTCAATAAATACAGAAACATAAATTATTATATTAAAATTTATAAATAATTCCAAATTATCGCAATAAGCGAATTCAAAGAGAAAAAGCCTTGAGCATATTACATGGCCTCCTCATTCATCTATTCAAATAAACAGCTGACATGAGTTGTATTAGCAACCAGGTTCCTTTGTGTTACAGATAATAGCAAAACCTTTTTGTATGTAGACCAATGATGACGGTCAAGGCTATTTTTAAATATATTGACGAAGAAACACTGTAAGTTACGGTTACATAAACAACAAATAATTATTTTGTTCGTGTCACGGCATGTAAAATAAATAGGCACTTATTGAATTCATCTGAATTTCTTAACTTATTGTTAGAATTAACGTAAAATTGTTAAAATTGTTAGAATTCCAAAATATATTTAAATATTTTTATTTTCAAAACATTTATTTCAAAATATTTTTTATGCAAAGTCGCAGTGAGCTTTAATCTTAAAAACAAGAACAAAACTATTTTTTAACAACGGCCACAGTGCTATCAATTTTAAAATAAAATTGGACATTTTATAGTAAAACTACTTAAATTATTGACTTTGAACTATGAAAGCTCTTTACGCGTATCAACTTGTAATTTCGAAACTTTCAGGATAATAAGTAATTCTAACATAAGGAGATAGGTACTGGATTTTCGCAATATTTACTTACATTAATTTAAAAATTCCGAAATTTTCATATCTGTTTACGATGCGACAACTAAAAAAGCTTTCGTTCGTTTGTAATTTCATTCGAAATTTGACAAGCATTTAGGTATTATTTAGGTTTATATCGTTTGACATTTCGTATCACAATCGCGTAAATTGTATTGTTGCAAAATGTGTTAAATAATTGCTATTGGCTTGATATCTACAAATTTTGATTGATTTAGCTAATTTATCTATAAATGTTTCATATTTATTAAATTAGGTAATTAATTTTAAATTTATTATTATAGTAGGTATGTATTACCTATAATTTTTTTTGAAAGAGAATTTATTAAACTTTATTTTTTTCATCAAAATCAAATGTTTTTAACAAAACCAGTTGGAATATGTTATTTTTACTTGATTTTGAACGCTATATGATTTGTGAATTTGTGTGCTATAATTAAACTTCGGTACTTGTTCAATTAACAGTTTGTTAACTAACTGAACTATTAAAATTAATACAGGGCCTATTATTTTTAATGTTTAAATTTTTCCGTTTAAACTGAAAGTCGATCATTGCGTATTTTTTTTTGTATTCAAAATACATTTGCGCAAAACCAAATGTGTAAATTTTTTCCAATAAAGAAAATTAATCTAGTTGGTTTATATTTATAATAAGCGCTGTATTTTTTTTGTAAATTATTCTTTATTTTACTACTTATATAATATTATAAATTAACGATAAGCTTAATTTTAATTTACTTATTATGACAATATGGAGTTCAGCGCTTTTCACTTTTCTCATAAATATTCAAATCAAGACATGATTATTAGGTGTTAGCTTAATATAACTATAGTTAATTGCTGTATAAATAATTTTATCGACAAATGTTTCCATATAAATTAATTTCACTTCACTTAAGACACAATTGACGCCGCTTCCCTCTAAACTAAAAATGAAACACATTCAATATCTTTTATTTTAAATAAATATAAAAGACAATATGTTTCAATAAATACAACTTCGAGAATATTTTCAAAAATAACTTAACTAATTATATCTACCTACCTATTTATTGTAAAATAAACTTTCATGTTTGATTAACAACTTTGTTTTTAACATTATCTGTATTCATCTAAATCGAATCATTATTGTCATACGTCATTAATGTTATAATTAATATAAAAATATTGTCGACCACATAATTAACAAAAATATATACGTAGGTACTTAATATTTTTATATGAATTAAAGGTTAAAGGTACCTATAAATATTCGCTACTAATGATTATTTTCAGTTCGTTTTAATTCTTTAGGAATTTAAATACGCTTGTCGTCGATATTGACGAAAATAAATATTTCTTTTTGTGATCGAATTTACTCTCACATCGTAAAATCGAAAAGGATTTATTTTTAAAAATAAACTGCGTATATTCATCGCGTAAAAAATATTTACATCCCGTTATACAATAGTTAATAAACCCACGTAATTCGTTTTCATTTAGATCAGCAGCGGAAAGTTATTCTAATTGAATAAAACAGGTAATTATATTGTAATAGGACAATTGTTCTACAATTTCCATAAGCAATTAGCGCGCAACGTTTATTGCCGAATGCTTATTGAATTAATGAAGACTTAAAAAATAATAAAGAAAGCTTAAAGAATTAACGTGTATATACCGGATAATTTATGTCAGGTACCTACGTTATTTTATGTACATTAAAATAAAATCGAATCAATTTTTATGTAAAAAACGTATGTAGGAAGGTATATTTGATCTCGATATAAAACTCTTCAAAACAAACCTTTCTATGCATTTAGATTTTCAATTTATATAATATAATACAGTAGGGTCCCGTTAATCCGAACTAATTCGTGTCGGACAAGTATTGCGTCATCCAATAGATTTATAACATTAACTTAATAGAAACTTACTGACTTTATGAATAAACTAATTGATTAATTTATGTATAAATACACTACGTATTATATTTTTATAATTTTTGTAAGCAAATACATTATTTTCCATTCATTGGCATCCGTATTATTTTTTTCTAACTTTCGTTCGGTTTAGCACGGTTCGAATTAACGCAACTCTCCTGTACTTCTTCGTACGATAGGTACAAAGATGTTAGAATAACGTAAAATAATTACCTAAGTACGTGTATGTATTTATAAATAGAAATTCATTTAAAAATTTTCCAATTTTATAAGTATTTTAAAACAACGTCTAATACTTTTCTTCATCTGCATTCATACCGAGATATGAACTATTTTCGACTTATGTTAGAAAGTTAAATAAATACAGACATTTTATCTTTGCACCGAAAAATATCCGAATCGCATATTTTCGTTAGATAAATTAGATTTAATTTAATTTTTTTTGCTCGACGTAACAATCTTCACGGATCACCTACGTCCATTTCTATTCCAGAAATGAAAATTGTTTATATCGGCGCTTCTCAACAGGAAAAATGTATTGCATCTATTGTATAATTTTATAATGTTTCTCATAAAATGTTTGGGTATCATATCAACTCATCTACTATTTTTGCAATTTAAAAGAGGATCCTCGGAAAGTAAATTTTAATAATTTTAACAAACTTCAACCCTTTATAACTCAAAAATTGTTATATGTGGGGAAGTAAAATTTTGCATACTTACATACTATTATAACACTGTGAAAAAGATAGGTGCACACAAGCATGTATTTATACAAAATTTTATGAAATTTTGACAATAAGATGTGCGATGGCAAATGCAATTGTCGGTTTAAATTAAATGATCTCGTTATACGCAGTAAATACGTATATACGCAGCGATATAGTTAAAATTGCAAATCAATAAGCCAATTCTATTACTTGAATTAAAACTATGCAACGTCCTTAACTATATATACTGATAACTATTAATTGACAAATTGAAACCGCGCTAAATGAATTTGAAACTAGACGGCATTTAAATTGAAGATAGCAATTTTTTATGCTATATCATTTTCAACGTTATAATGAAACGAAGGTCGTGTAAGTACGTTTTTGATGTTCAAATTAATAAATAATTTATAACAGTCACGATAAAGAATAAATAATTATTGTAAGTTTTATTTGAAAATTTGTAAAATTACGCTAGGTACACATCTATTATGTTGATAATCTTATTTTTAAATTACTTTAGAAAATTGTTTAAATTTAATGTAACCATATTAGGTCATGTTCAACAGTGCATACTAAATACAATATGAATTTACATCTAATCTACCTCTTGGCATATTATGTACTACGTGTTCCTCGATTATCTGGATTGATGGTTATTTCCAATTGAAGTTGAGGGGAAGGCAACTAATTTAAATCATTGTAAAAGAAACTTTGTTCTAGAAGGTTCGATGTGTATAGAGTGTGTCCCAAATTCGAATTAATTTTTTAAAAGTAACACTTATTTTACCTTTAGAGGTATTAGCATTATGCAACCTCTCAAGGTAGATAAAAATACCTTAAAATAATGTGGAATAATATCGTTACACCTTAACGTCGATTGTTATATCTTTAAAAGCTAGGTAGAATAAAAATCTTTTAGAGGTAGCGTTATAAACGTTAGCAATTACAGAGGTAAAATAAAGCAGGACTCGCACTGAATCGACTCGACTCGGAACGACGCCGTTCGGCACAATCGGCAAAGTTGCTTTACGTGTTAAGCAACGAAGTGCCGCTGAGTGTCGCGCACCGAATCCGTTCCGCACGGTTCGTTCGGCACCGATCGACATCGGTAAATCTGGGTGTGCGAGAGAGAACAAAATTGCCGAACGCCGTCGTTACGAGTCGAGTCGATTCAGCATGTGTCCCGCTTAATAATCCTATAATACCCATCTGTTTGTACATCAAACAATACAAAAGTCTACGTAAATTCCAAATTTTTCTTCTTATCTACAAAGCTAATGGTTAAAATTTTAATCCGACAATACCTTTATATATAGAAAATCCGAAATACTTATACCTTATTTATTCCTTTATGCGGTAGATCAGAATACTTCTTCCTGTACGTATGAAGGGACCTTCTAAATAAGGTTGAATTAGGACTTTAAATACCTGAAAGAATTTACTTATATCTTTTAGATATTTTTCTACCTCTAATTTTCGTTTCTATCTCTTTTCCTACTTTTAAACATGACAGCGTATAATATTATATTAAGGTAGGTACTTTACATACATAGGTTAAGAATTTAATTAAATGTTATAATAAAACACATTTACAGTAGGTAACGTTTTTTTTTTATTTGTTTATTTTATGATCTTGAGATCGCTGCCCATTGATCACAGACTTTTTTTAAAAATTAAATAAATAATTATAAGACCTTCGGCCTTATTTTTGACAAAATCACATATAGCACTATCCACAGCATTATTATTAAATTTTAACGAAAAAGGCACACTTTTACAGTAATGTAGTAGTATAATTTGTTTAAGCGTACAGTTTCAAAGTAAGCTAGTGTTTATTTTATAAAAATCGTTCAAATTTTATTCCGATTGACGTCATCGATAAAATGTTACTAGATGACGACCTTTCACATAGCGATGTCGCCTCGTATTTCGTATTTTTATAGTACAAATAAATCGCAGTCTTTCTTTGTTATGCATTACGTGTGCAGGTAAATCATCGGTAGAATATGCCACTTTATATTGAATTGTAAATGTGCAATCTAGACATCTTTCTATATATTGATTACGTGCATGAGAATTAAATTTATGATTAAATGATATTATTATGATAAAATGTAAAATAAATTACTATTTTTCTTAGGATTCAACGTTAAAATTTGTATTTATTTTCGATTATAATGAATTTATCATAATTGAACAAAATTGTTTTTATTTTCTGAACGAAGCAAATACAGTTATTGTGATACTGATGTGTAGAATTGGCCTACTAAAATATCTAGCTTGCTGTTTAATTAATACCTAGTTACTTATTGTTGATAAATATTTAAAATTAGGTAGGTAATTATATTAATTATAATAATTATTCCCAAAAGAACATTAATGTTAACCAAACATAATTTGTAAATACGACCCACAAAATACTGTGACCTATGAATTTTAATAAAATGCTTACCTACCCTAATATAGGTAAGTATTTGATACATTACTTTCTGAAAACTTTACTAATTCAAATTTGTACCTATCCATACATAACATTCGATTTTACAATTACATATTTAGCAATGACAAATAATATGCAGTTATACATATACTTATTATAGTTAGAAAAGTAACGAGTAGTCGAAAATTGATTAAAAGGCGCCCTAAATTAATTTTAATGAATAAACGTATTCGGGTGAAGTAAATCAAAATAAACATAAACGATAAGTCAAGGTGGAGATCTTAAAATAATCTGGTTATTTTGAAATAGTTATATTTAAGCATTTGACGCAAAAATATACTACCTACCAACGAAATAATAAATTAATACGATTTTGCAATCTTAATCGCGCAACTTATCGATGATTACATACCTATATGGATAACACATACTAACCTTGTCAAATCACTGAATACAAAATATTTTGAGTTTCTGTTACAAACCAGAACCACACGATTAACATAGATATTCATTTTCTATGTATTTAATTTGTTTGTCGGTTCTTACAATCTATAGATATTTAATTATTTGTTTTGTTTAAATGTATTTTGATAAACTAGAAAAGACTAGTACTAGAAAAGTATAGAAAACTATTTTTTATGTGGTACCTAATTAAAAAAAAAACATATAAAGTCAGACAGAATATATCTACGCATTTAATTATTTTAAAACCATGTAGTTAGTAATTTGTTATAAATATTACACATCTCTCGTGTAGGTAAATTATGATAACTCATCTGCCGTTCCTTCACGTTTACCTAATATTACTTCCTGTTCACCCTAGTTTCATCAGAATATCGACCAGCATCTTCAACAAGGGCGTTCAATGACGTCAACGTGACGCCTCCCAGACGTCTACCCTTTCCTATCGGATATAAACCCCTACCAATTCCAACTGACGACAGCGTCGGTAGTGCCTGTTGTTGACGTGGGTGTTTACTAAAATAAACGGCGTCATTTAAAATGTATATCTACTATAATCCGTTGGTACACAACTATGACAAAATACTTAAGATTATATTCTATTAAATTACATTTCCCTTGCATATACAAATTCTAATTCCTTGAAAATCGATCCTTTAAAATCGACGCGTTTTACTAAATGTGGTTATTGACTTTCTTAAAAAAAAGATATGGGACACAAATTATTACGTACCTACTAATTTATTCTTAGATTACCCATTACACAAATTCGTAATTTTATAGATATACTAAAATAATTTTCAGAATTACGCGTAACTTATTCAATTATTTGGAATTTTAAGAAGAGCGAATTCAACACGTACAGCTCCAACGATTATACATGCGGTCACCTGTGGCCCCATAACGTATTATGTGAGTTACCTACTATAAAAAGTTTGTATTCATCCAATGTATAACTAAATTTTAATCACATCAAGAGGCTTAATAAATACTCAAATTCTTAAAAAATATATATCTTACAAGAATAATGTTTGAATCGATAAGCATAATTTAAGCAAATTTAAAGGATAATGGGCATTTTATATGGACTGCACTCTCAGAATTTTTTTAATTAAAAAATATTTCATATCGTATAAAATATCTAGAAAAGTTGGGCTGACGTTCTGACAACTAACAATCACAATCGAGATTTTCATGCGTTTCCAAGATGATAACGTGTTAACAGGGGGGCAATTTTTGACCATTCGCTTATAAAACGTACATGCGCAAAGTCATAAGTTTCTATAGAAATATATTGTTTGACGTCATGTTAGCATGTACGTTTCGAAAGCGTTTGGTCAAAAATTGCCCACCAGGGCATCAAAATAGACTCTCTAATGTAGATAGAATGGTTTTACAAGCAGGATTTTTACGTCTACAGAATCCGAAAATGTAAAAATATTGAGTTACTTAATAATAAAATCTCAGTAAAGCTTTTTTGAGTCATCTTGTATAACAACAATTTTTTTTTAAATAAATCTAATATAAACAAAAAATCATTATTACGATGAGTTCAGAATATATTCATAAATTATTTGACAGAGTTTAACTGTTGATAACTTTGAAAAGCGATTGATTTTAGGTGCCTATAGGGTATAATACATAAAAATTGTTTAGAATTTTACAAGGAATTCGAAATTGTCAAAAAAATTGGGGGTTACTAATTGAAGAAGTTGAGTTGATATTGGTTCAAATTGTCCGGGACGCCCTGTATAGTAAAGACATTTTTAAAGTGAATCCAGAACTCGACGGGTCCGAGCGATTTCTTTAAATATTAAAAATTTTTAAAATAATGAATTTATTCCATACCTACCTAAGTTTCGACCTCACATAAATTATTAATAATAACAATAAAATATACTAATACACCTTTTCAGCTGTACTTGTAATCCTGCGCGTTTTATGGAATTAATTCAAGATAAAATAAACCATATGCGACTATTATTTAATTATATTGAGGATAAAATATGAACGAGGTATATGGTAAGATATTTAAAATTTCCAATTGAAAATATCTTTTTTCTCTCATATATTTCAACAGCCTTGTTGTTATACAATGAATGAATTTAAAAAAAGTTCTAAGGACGATTTGACTCATCATCCTTTGTAGCAGTAAACAGGTGGTAGTTTTATAAAAAAATTATACTAAACGCCATAAAAAAACAGTTATCACATAAATAATAAGTGCAAGTTAACCGCACGTGGTACTCAAAAGCGACGCGCAATGCTAACGCAACATGCCCTCTAGAAATTCGGGAAAGCAAACTTATTGATTTTCTTACTCGCGAGTGGAAAACTACCGAACTCGAAAAACTAGTAAATCTTTAACAGAAGGGATGGCGCATTTAAACGCAACGTATGGTTGATGACCCGATTTTCAAAATAATGTAAATCGTCATAGACTTTTATTTTATTATTATTATGATATTTCATTATTCTAATTATTAATCGTTTAAGTATAGTTTAATATTTATCTAATTAATTTTCATTATTTTCTTTTAAAATTTTCCCTTATTAAATCAGCGTTCCAAAGCAATAATTTTGGAAGGAAGATTTTTATAGTTAGGTAATTATCATCAGTTATAGCTAGTGTTCAATGTGTTATTAGAATAACATGAACGATCAATGTTAAACTTTTGAATCTAACGAAGGAAACCTTGTTAGAATACAAATATTCGTAACATATAAGATAGAGCTTAAAATATCCAATTCTGCGGTTGCGAGATTGTACGGGCTCTCTAAAATTGAAAAACTATGTAATCCTGTACGTTTCCGCATTTTAACTAAAAAAAAATAAAATAGATGTAGACTGTAGATAGGTGTAAATTTCACTATAGGTACCTACTTATACTTATTATTATTTTATTTAAATATTCAACGCAAAATTTAAGTTAAAAACTCTCAAGTATCTACTCCTTTATTCTTATTAGTTCCGATTAAATGAAAATCTAAATTTTGTTTAATTTTGAATAATTTGGCTGATAATTGCAATATTTTGCCTCTCGTTGATGTTTATTGAATCTTTTCTCGGAATCACCTATAAACCAATATTGTAATAAACAATATCTTGTATCTCAACATTGTTGAGATACTTCAGCCTAATCTACACGTCTAGTAGTTTCCCTTGCTGAAAAACTCACTAGCTTTTCTGCTTTCAATAATTCGGTTTCGTTCAGTTATCTATGTATATAATTTCAAGAAAAATACTAGATGACAACTATAAATAATATTTTGTAAGTAGGTGTAAATTTTAATCCGTCAGTTTTTAGGGTAAAAATTTTCATACAATTTCCTAACTTTGATTTTTATGAAAAACAGCGATATTGTTTTAATAATTTCAACATCACTGTAAACTGTAAACAAACGTACCGATACAAATAAATATATTTATTTATTAAAGCGTTCAATATCAATAAATATAACGTATACATAAGTACATATATAGATGCTCGCATGTTTTTAAAATTAAATAATATTTATTAATTTTTATATAAAAATATGACGTTGCGTACGCGTAATATAAAAACAAAAAAAATAAATAAAGTTCAAATTATAATCAATTTTTTTTAAATAGTAGTAAAAAATTGTGAAGGATGTCCAGCTATTTGATACAGTAATCGGAATCTAAAAAGGTAATTAGCGAGTACTTCGTTATTTTAAATAAATATCTAATTATTTACCACCAGTAACAGAAACTATCCAAGCAAGATAAGAAGTGATTCTAGTATTAACTGCGGGAAAATCGATGGCACAACCTATTCCGTACGATATCACACCTATTAATTGTAATCTTCTAGTATTTCGATCCTGCCATAATATTGGGCCTCCAGAATCGTACTGACAAGTATCTTTTTCGGGAGCGTAAGTGCAAATTTCGCTATTAAAAATTTTTGTATCCCCCAGTTCGTTTTGACAGTCTTTGTTTGATACAACTTGAAGTTCCACTTTCTGCAATGTTTCCGATTTTGGACCTGTGAATTCGAGCGTGCCCCATCCTAAAAAGAAAATATTTTTAAATCGTTTTAGATAAGAAATTATTATTTTTTTTTAAACTTGCCCAAGGCAATAACGGTACTTCCGTTAAAGTTATAGTTTGAATATCGAAATGGTAAGCAAACAGGGCCAACATTAGGACTAAAAGATATCACGTTTTGCGTTTTAACGACTCCAATATCATTTTCTTTAGTTTCGGTATTGTAATTTGGATGCTGTTTGATTTCTTCTATGAGATACAATGCCGCGGCTGCTGTATCGGTTCCTAAATATAATATTTGTATTTGTCGAGTATCGCAATAATACTTAAAGTTGATTCATTATTTGCAAATATAGTTATAAATACCTGTTTCGGTATTATGATCTCCAACCAACAATCCTAGTTCATTGGGTATTTTCTTTAAAAGACAATGCGCAGCCGTTATCGCATATTTGTTGGAAATAATTGTACTTCCACAATAAAGCTCTCTTCTACGTAAATCTACAATACCGCCCATTAACGGAAATTCATTTATATCTGTTTCTATACCGCCAACTATACGATTCTGTAAAAAAATAAATAGTTGCTGAATTATATGTGTACCTATTTACACATAAAAGTATCTACACGGAAAAATTATTACCTATAGATAAATAAGCATTAAAAATAGATTGTAATCAAAAGTAGAATTATTTTATTAGGTTCCAAACTATTTTATTTTTACATTTGTTTTTCGTCACTTCACCTACCTGTTTACGTTATTAACGACGCCAACGATTGTTATATTAGGCACATCGTAATAATCGATGTTCTTTAAATATTTTAAAAATTGTTATTTATATCCTGATTATAATAGCACATTCATTAATGTGTAATAAAATAGTTTTCGCTAGTTAGGTACTTTCCAGCATTATTTTATTATTATCGTTATGCCACAGATGCTAAAGATAAATTTTAAATAAATACTTAAGATATCTATCTATATAATATAATTATGTAGGTATGTCCAACACGTAATTTATTATACAGGGTGTATCCGAAGGTCTGTACAACGCTTGATCACAGATTCCTGAGCTAATAATATGCCGATTTAGCACAACTTACCTATATTCCAAATTGCTACCTTTTCTAGATACAGCTCCTTGAAGGGAGACATAATCACGTACTTTTTAAAATGACTTATTAACGACTTAATTTATAAATTTTAAATTTGGTATGCGTATTGCAGCAGTTAAGGCCAACAAACACGCGGTACTTTACTAAAATTACCAAACAGGGTGTTTATTTTTAGTGTTTGTTTAATACATTATCTCGTGCATGTGTTGACGTAAGTAAATAAAAATATATAAATAAAATAAACATCAATAAATCGAAAATATTGAATGAAATGCGTATGACGTCATCCTAAACTTATGATAAACAGTCTTTTTATTTTATTTTAGCAAATTACTATATTTTAAATTTGATTAATTTTCTTACAACATAGGTATAGGTATAGATATCTATGTAGGTACTTATCTGAAATCATATCTTTTATAAACAGAATTTTTAGTGGTAAGTATTTTTTACAAGCATATGAACAGCTTTTGAAATAACTAAAAGGTAAAACTTATCTTTATCAATTTTTAAGTAAGGAATTTCCTAAAATTATGAATGATTAATGAACATACAGAGGAATACATAGTAAATACCTAAATTTGTACGCTTTATGTTGAATTAGGTATCTGCATACGTAAATATTGAAAAACCTAAACCATCAGTCACCCTGAATTCCGCATGTAAAATAAGCCGTTCATTTCCTACCGTTTAGGACTACCTATACATAGCCTAGTTGTTCGTTCACCAATCTGACCTGGAATCGTACATACTTTTAGTATTTCGTATAGGTCAACGCGAAATTTTTTAGCTGTTTAGAGGAACCTTAACTGCTGCAATACGTGTACCAAATTTACAGTTTTCAAGTTAAGTCGTTAATCAATTATTTTGAAAAAAGTAAATGATAATATCTTCCTTCTCGAAAAGAATGCAATTTGGAATATAGGTAAATTGTGATTAATCGGCATACTTTCAGCTCAGAAATCTGTGGTCAAGCGTTGTACAGACCTTTCAGAGACACCCTGCATATTATCTACTATTTATTTCGTATTTTCATAATTGAGTGGGGTAAGATAATGCAATAAAATAAATTATGGGTCGCTTGTTTAAATTTTTGTGTGGATATGTTCCACAACGTTTAGCATATCGGTTTTGGTGAATGACATGAGTTTTTATGTTTTATACGGTATTATATGATTGTCGGTTCATTAAAGTTATATTTATTTTTTTGACTACCCGACCTGGTTTTTCCTGGTTGATTGTCCTCGATACTTATTGTTATACGAAATAGAACATATTATTGTAAATATTTATTATTCTCTGGTTTTCTTCAAATACTTTTTCGACGGTATCATTATATTTTTTGAATAAGTACGAGTGGACGTGTTTAATGTAATTTTTTTGATCGATAATGATGATAAATGTATGGTATTTGAATACATTATAGTCAAAAGTAAAAATTGATGCGTAGTGTAATTAATCTGTCTAAATGTTTTTCCAAAAAAATATGCAATAAAAATTACCGTGATATAAATTATTTTCCAAAACTCTGGAAATAATGACTACCTATATGTAGGTATGTTGTCTGTACCCCAGAATATCTGTACTTGAGTGTACTGACAATAAGTCAATTGTGTTGAGCAATTGGTTTATGTCAGTAAAGTAGGTAATATTCTTCTTCAGATGGAAAACAGGGATAAGTTCTACATGCTTAAACAACCTACTTATCTGGTTTAAAATTAAGATAAGTCACAGAACAGTTTAGAATCAAACAGTTTTATGTGCTAGTTACAATGCGACTTATTGTTAGTACACTTTTATTTTGGGGTACAGTTATAGTAACGACGAATTACCTCGATATCCAATTAAATAGAGATATCCTTATAGTTATCAAAAATTAAGTAAATGATAAAGTTAAAAAAATTAACATATATGTATGTACTGGGATAACTAGATACATAATATTATTTATTACCAGTTGTCTCCATCCACAATCACATACGTGAGATGATTCTGTTGATGATTCAGGATTGTCGGACTGAATTGCAGTTAAAGTGCACAAAAACTTTCCTCCTGAACTAAACCAAGACGCAAATAATCCTAAAAGTGTATTTAGGAAATGTACACAGATTTTAATTAAGTCATAGATGCCTACCTATAGCAATTTTATTTGAAAAAGTAACAATACTTAAAGTTCCGTTGCCACAATAATTATGAGCATCGGTGAAAGAGGAATTTCCAGATCTTGATAGAGTGAAACGATCTTGTTGGCAGCCTTTCGACTAAAATAAAATTAGTTAATTTTAAAAATCAATAATATAAGTAGATACTACATGAAGGGGTCAGAGCTGAAACCATCTAAGTAACAAAAAAAGTCAATGTTGAGATATAAGCCTTTAAAGTTGTTTTGTATTCTGTGCTTTCAACTTAAAGATAATGTAATTTATTTCGTAGAGTTATTAAAAATTAATACGAAAAGAAAATAAATCGAAACATTTTTGTTTTTTTTAATATTTTTGAAAAACAAAGCAAAAACAAACTAGTGTACGACATTTTCCGAAAAAACTGTTTAAATTTTTTTGTTTGTGATATGCATCAGCACCAACTTTTAGAGCTCCTAATTTAGTTCAAATCGTGTCTTAACTTTATTTAAATATCTTTGATAGATTGCGAGATATTGAGATGAATATAGTGTGGGATAACCTTTCGTTTAAAGAACAACGGCGATTGGGCCGTTTAAAAGAATTTGCAATGTTCTTATATCTCGAGGAACTCTCCAAACCTGTCGAGTTCCTGATGTTTTCAGTTGCTGGTGTTCCCTTGTAAGTGCACTTGTTTCAGAATTAAAATAATTTAAACTGTCGTTCACAATGGTTTTTTCTCTTGATCATAAATGGCACAAAAATCGAAACAATCACGTAGGTTGTATAACAATGATAAACAAAGTTAAGTTTCAGTTATCAAATAAGATGCTTAAGTCATTTTAAACTTAAAAATGCACTTAGGCGATTTCGACTTTCTGGGAGATTGAAGTTAATCAAAAATTCGACATTAACTTTCTACAGGTATATCGTGCAGTTTCTTTCTTTTAAAATAATGTATTAATTCGTGGTCCTTTTGTATAAATAAAAATAAGAATTAAACATCACGGTTACAAAATATTTCAGTAACAAAAACCAACTGATTTCAACTGATAAGTAAAAATTAATTTTTCAACGATAATTTCGCTCGTAAAGATACTGAATAACAACAGTAAAAATCAATAAATAATAGTTATTTATATAACAAGTGCGTAAAAAAGATATTTTGTCATACGGTTAGATTAATTATTATCAAACGAGGCGAAGCCAAAAGTATGAAAAACAGATGAGGAATATCTACCTACAAAACGTAATTTTGCGCGTGCATTACATACATTTTTTCTACAATCACAAAATATTATAAACATACCAAAAATAATTGATTTTCTGTTTTATTGAGCTAAGCAAGTTATATTGAAACACAAACTAAACTAAATTATTTCTTTCACGGTGTGTTTTAACCATGATTCTTGAAAGCAAACTTGATATAATTACTTATTGTTAGTTTCTTTATGAAAAATGTAGTGTAGGTATTTGAAAAATTCGAGATAACGGTTTGTAATAAATTGGCAACGATAATTGCCAATAAAACGATATTAATAAGCAATACTTTATACCTTTTAAAATAAAATTGATTAAAAGTTAATTGTAGCTTCTATTAGTATCTATATTAAAGTATACAAGTTTTAATTATAAAATATAATACGTACTGGAGGAAGATCGACGTCTTCACAAGTAAGAACTATTTGAGTATTAATAGAGCTTTTTCCAACCCATCTACAAGAAGTTCCCGCCGAATAAAGCTTCGGATAACCAGAACTGTAAATATAATACGTTTCGCCTAAAGCGATGTCCTGGTAATAATCGCATTTTGGGTCCACGGCTACCGACATAGGCATAATCAAGTTTATAATGCCTGCCAAAGCCATTAGTGTTTCCAACGACGTTCCTGAAATTATAATGTGCTTATATTAATAACACGATGTCGACATTAATTTATAAAATTTAGTACCTATTATTGCGGTATTTTGAATAAGTAATGTAAATCTATACTCATTCTATAATAGAAAGTAATAATTATTGTTTGTAGTATGAATATTAAAAGTGTTTTTAATATCTTAAAAGAAGAACATCTCATAAGTGAAAGTATTTATTTAATATATTAGAAATGTATTAACGTATTTCCATTTCAAGGGTGAATATCTCAGTAGGTAAATTACCTAGTGGTAAATTGCATTCGAAAATTTTATAAGAATTATTGACGTCAATACATCGGCATGTTCTATATAATGCTGTTTAAAGGGTGTCTAATTTTTCTTAGAATATCTCGTAGAAGCTTATACGAAATTGAATTAAAACTTTTAACAGTCCACCGTATCCCATTTCAAACGATATCACACATTACTCGGATCTGTCCACGCGTAAGCCTCGGTATCGAATTTCCATGCAATATGTCTCAAAACTCATTTTTTCATTTTTCTCGAAAGAAATACATGTTTTGAAAAATTACATTTACCAGAGAAATATCCTCGAGAAAATTTTTATCACTTTTTCCAGGTTATCTCAAAAACGGTGCGTTTTATCGAAAATTATAAAGATAGATTTAGAGAATTACATGGTGATTCTAAAACACAGTTTACATTACCAATTAGATAATTAATAACGGAGATAACCCTGTTCTGAAATTTTTGAACGGCCGCCATTTTGAAACGGATTAGCCGATTTGACTGATTAAGGAACTCATTCTTTGTTTTCGTAAAGACAATACACTGTCAAAATTTCAACCTCCTACGGTCAAAATTGCGACCGGAATTTGACCGCAATCTTGTCTATATGATTTGATTATATATAAATACATGTATACATGTATGTATATAATACATATACGTATGACCGACCTATATTTCCCTAAGGGAAATCTATTATCTATTAATCTAAATTTATTTATCTAAGGGTCGAGATCGAAAAAAATCCAAAAGGACACGTCTGAGTCCCGTCAGTAGACAGGCTACAACAGTTATATTTTCTAGGAAAATTCGCTAAAAATGGGTTTTTTACTAACGTATTTTAACTAATTTAAAAAAAACATCAAAAAGTTTTTTTCTACTCCCGTGTGTGAAACACATTTAACATATCAAAGTATAATTTCACACACAGTCAACAAGTAAATAGGTTGCTGTGCTTGATTTATTTTGGAGTATCGCGACAGTTACCGTTGCAGTAAATGAGCGTATTTCGTGAAAAACGCAAAATAATGCCGATTACACGAAATAGACAATTTCACAAATTCGGCATAACATGTACCATGTGTCATAGATGAATATTGAACCTAACGCGAACGTGCGATAAAAAAAAATTCTACGATTTATTTATACAGTGCAAAGCAACTATTTGGAAAAATCATAGACAGCAGACGATATTAAAATGAAGTACTATCAGCTTCTCAAAAATTTTTACTTGGACTTCAAAATGTACACAGGGGTCCGTTTAAAATTATGCCAATTTTTTTAAATTAGTATCTTATAATAATTACTAAATTAGATAAAAAACATAATTTATTGTAATAGATAAGCAAGTATGTAAAAAAGAATGATATTAAATCATTCAAATATAATATTTGAATTATAATATTATAGATACTCTATTTACTTGTAAAAAAATGTCGATTAAAAATAAAATTTTAGTCTATTATTTGATTATCCTGCAATACAGTTTCTGACATCTGTTATTACGTCCATAAATATTATAATCAATAGGTAGGTAGGTTGTATATATAGCGTAACTAACAATGGTTACTCACGTTACCACGACAACGAATTCAAAACATTTTGGTGTGAGCAGTTCATTGTTTAGGAATATTCAAAGCATTCATTTATTCAACTATTATTTAGTAATTTTAGTAGCGATATTCGATCATATATTCAATTTTATAAATAAATAATTCAATTGACTTATATTCTTCTTACATAATAGAATAATACAGGACGTATTTATTGTAACATTTATTTTGATAGAAGAAACTATGTAGTTAAAACTTCACTAATTTAATTTAACATCATCGCGCAATTATATTCTCTTAAAGTGGGTAAGAATGAATCTATTTTATTTTCTTCACATTATTTTAATAAAGTAGGTATGTAAATATATAGCACGATGACGCAAGACGATGAAGGATTTTTTTAATTTTAATTATCTTGTGAGAATACCTTCGAGCAGCAGATGTTTCTGAATATTGCTTTTTTGTTGCTTTTTAATAAACCCACTAAGCCGCTTCTAAACGTAAAAGTTGACTGTTCACTGGATAATAGAATAAACCTCTTTATTTTTTGTTACCACTGAATCATCACATAATATGTAATAAGTAAATTAATAATCTCAATCTTAAAACTGCAATAAGTAGCTAAATTTACTAACAATAAGACTATAACTTATTATTTTGTTTGAAAATCGTTAGAAATGTTTCATAATTGTCATTTATAGATTGACGTTTTGTGACATAACGTAAATTTAACGAAAACGTATCTTAATATGTGATGCCATACACAAGTACATTTATTATTATTCTAATAAGAAACAAAATCATACAATTTCGTAGAAACAAATTACATTTAAGTATTTATTATATTTTTAATTTAATTTATATATTGTAGATATCTACGTGTTTAATTCAATATGTCATCATACAAACTCAAATATGTTCAAAAACACAAGTTCATTTCTGTCGGTTCTTCCGTATTTTCATATCGCTTCGTCTAATTTCCAAGCACCTTCTACGAAAATTAAAGAAATGTCATCGGAAGCGCCCGCAAAACCAAGGAGAAAAAAAAAGACGGAGGTTCCAGTTCACAAAAGTAGCAAACAAGACGAGAGAAACGCCGATTCTACGCATAAAAATTACGGAGCGCAATTTAATTCTAAACGTAGAAATAAACACAAAAATTTTGATAACGAGTTACAAGCATGCGATTCCAATTTTGATCTAACAGAAAATGAAGGAAACGTTCACAAAATAAATAAAAGAGAACTCGTTAGTAATAACGAACGATTGTATACGGAAAATCAACAACTTAATCAAAAACTTGACGAAAACGAATATTATTTCAATAAAAAGTTGGTTAAATTTAAAGAAAAACTAAATAATATACAAAAGGTTAACGAAGATATTACTAACGAAAATGGTGCAATTAGATCACAATACCAAGAATTACTACATAATTTTGAAGAATGTAAGGTTCAATTAGAAAATAGTAAACATTGCGGAAATTGTGAACAATTAAAAGCGTTGCTTGAAAAATATAGTTCCGATAATAATTTATTAAACGATTCAAACAAACAACTAACTGAAGATATCGGTATGTTAAAGAACGTCGTTTACAGGTAGGAAAATCGTTGGCGTAAAAAAGTTTATAAACATCAAAACAATTATTTCTTGACATACACAGGTTAAATGTACAAATGGAACGTTACCAAGAAAAATTGCGGAGTTACGATATCAAAACAAAACCGGCGAATATAAATCAATTAGTAAATACCACAAATAATTTGGAAATTGTCGTAAACGAAGCCATAAGTTCACTTCCAGAGAACCACTTAGACCATTCACACGTACCAATAACGTGGGGCTCGGTAAATTCGCACACTTTGGGACCTCTACTTGATGCTTATCAAGAAACCGTAAGTGAAAAAGACGAGATTATCCAAAACTACGAATTAGAGCTGTCGCATTTCACGGGAAAATTACGAGAAATTATGACCGATAACGAAGAATTACACAGGAGACTTACCTTAGACGACGAATGTAGTGCTAAGTTGAGTTTAGAACTACAAAAAGTCAAAAGTGATTTAAAAAGTACGAAAGAACAGAACGATTTGTTAATTAAAAAATGTGCCTTAAAGCAGGACAAGTTAGAGGAGGTATTGCGGTGTTATGAACAAAAAGGTGAGCATCTCGTAAGTATTATGATGTATAAATTCGAATTATTTTATAAACTTTAATAATTTTAGACCTCATTACATCACATTAGTACCTAAATAATTTTATTTAAACGGCGAATTTTCCAAAAGTTATTTAAAACATAAATTATAGTCGAGTCAAATTAGGTTTTTATTTTAAAACTCAGAAAAACAAAACCGATTTTGATAAAACTTTTTTTTCAAATGTTTGTTATATTGTACATTATTTGAAATCGGAAACATTCCGGTTGACGCACTCAAGTATTCGTATTGTTTAAACAATGTTACAAGAAACTACGGGGTGTTCAGGAAATGGTAAAAATCTCTCGTGAACGTATAAACCACCTCAAAATAATACCACAAGTTCCTATAATATTTTTCCTATGGCGCTTCCATGTTGAGATGTTCATCCCCAAAATTAATGAGTAAAAATCAATTTTTTTAAATAACATGTTTATGTTTGGTTTACATACGTAATAAATTAAAATCTTTAAAATGGTGTACTAGGATTTTTGATATCACCCCAGGGGAGCCAGAGATGCACAACCCCTAATATTTCTAACCCCAAAGTATTTTAGAGATTTAAGCTGTGCAACGTTCAACTACATTTTAGGATTTCCCAGACATTTTAAGGTAAAAACAGTACTCTTGTTTAATTTCGATAAAATGAACCATATTCGAGGAAATCGCACTTTAGACACTCTGCATTTCTTATTGTTTATGTATGATTTCCTCGAATATGGTTTATTTTGTCGAAATTAAACAAGAATACCTTTTTTATCCTGAAAAGTCTGGAAAATGCGAAAATGCGCTTAAAAATTTAAAAACTTGAACCACTGATAAATGTTGAGGTTAGAAAGGTTCAGGGTAGTGTGCGCCCCCGGCTCGTCGTAAGGTGACAAGCAAAAAAACCTATCACGCCATTTTAAAGACTCATTTACTACGTAGGTATATTAAAAATTATTAAATTTCAACGAAAAACAAAAATGCCATTTAAAAAAATTGATTTTGCTTTTCAACTTCGTGGGCGAATATCTCAACGGGGGAACGTTGTAGGGGACACATTTATAGGAACTTGCGGCATTATTTTGACGTGGTTTATACGTTCCCAAGAGATTTTTTACCATTTTCTGTAACCTAACATAATGTTTTCTGACATCCTGTATTTTCTTGCAATAATTATTTAAATTTAATACGAATATTTGAGTGCGCCAACTTGAATGTTTCTGATTTCAAATAATGTAATATAACACGCATTTACAAAAAAAGGTTTCGTCAAAATCGGTTCTGTTTTTATGGGTTGCGAAGTTTTCACGATTTTTCGGCTTTATTTGCTCGACTAATAGATAAATACTACATAGTTATTTAGAATCTTAAACATTTAAAATTTTTACATTATTCGGACAATTTTTCTACTATACCTATATTTACGTATACCTGTACACAATTATTGATATATTTGCCACTTGCATTAATAAAATAAAAGACAGTAATTGCCGATCATAAGACTTTTTTTAATATTTTGAAGTTTAATTTAAAAGAAGGATTAATATTTCAGTTGAACAACTAACTAGAGATTATAACGTAGTTGTTGACCAGTATCATAAGTGTAGAACGGAAGTAGCAACCTTAAAAGAAAAGAACAAGTCTTTAGTAGATTCTCAAGATGAAATAAAAAATGAACGACAAAACTATATACCTATATCGATGCATACAAGTAGCGTAAATGAATGCAAAAAGTAAGTAAAATGTTATTAACCATCGACCACTACAGATCGCTTTGTTACACAGATGGTATGAAGAATTAAAATACCAATACGAGCAGGAAAAGTCGAAGATGCAAGAAACCGTTTCTACTTTAAATGCTCAAAATAAAGAGCTAGCAAATATGACAAACGCCATGAAGGTTGAGAAAGATGACCTCGAATTTAAAATCAAAACCTCCGAAAAACATTTAAAGTATGTATTGTTCTAGTTATGTTTAAAAGTGGGCATTTCAATAGTTAAAATCTTCTTTTAGTTTCCATTAATTTTCTGTTAGTAGGTACTTACATACTTATTATTATTATTATTTTGTGTTAATAGTTAATTTGTTAATACGTACATTAAATTAATAATAAATTGCTTGTAATTGAAAGCTTATTCAATATTGACTGACCTTTATTTGCCAGAAAAGCGGAGACAAAATATTTAGATTTGCAGCATGCTTTCCATGAGATTCAATTGTCAAGGAGCGCGTGCAGAAAACAACTGCACAAAGCAATGAACTTTGCAAAAGATTTAGTGACCGAACAAGAACTCTTCTAAAGGCGCTCCATCAGAGGCAACAAGAAAACAAGGCAGTAAAGCAAATCGGTAGCGACATAGCGACCAGAATGGATTCTTTAAAAAATCAATTAAAAGTAAGTCTGTAAATAATATTTAATTACATAAGTAGTTATCCGATATGTAGATATTGCAATTGACCTATTTTCAATTTGTTTTAACATCGCCGTGGAAAGCGTCTATAAAATTTATATTTTAACTTCACAGTCAATGTAGCAGTTAACATATTAATTAATCGTACAAATGTCGCTATTCGTTTCAGACTGTTCAAAGGGATGCCTGGCACGAATTGTCAACTGTAGAACAGAGATTACAAAATCAAGATTCTATTATACTGACAATGAGACGCGAACATAATGAAGAAGTGGAGCGACTCAAAGAAATTATTAAACAAAAGGAACAAAATAATCTGTTACTAAAAGATGAAAACTCTTCTTCCATTCCGATGCCTCATTATTTATTACTGAAAGATAGAAATATGAACTAACGTAAGAAATGCCAATTAGTTGTTGTTTTTAATTGTCGTGTAAGTTTTACGAGATTACCTGTATTATAAAATTGTCATGAAAGTTAAGTTTCTAATAATATATAGTCTACTTATAAAAAATTAGAAAGAAAATATGTAATATAATGTCTTTAACTACTATTTGTTTCCAGTCTTTATAATAAATATTACATAAATGAAACATGTATATGTATATATGTATCATTATTATTTAACAAAAATTAAGGAAAATCTCGGCTGTTTTAAAATAACAATTTTATAATAATACTTCTATTAATAGTAAATTGATTGACAAAATGAGTAATGTACAAAAAAAATAGACATGTTTGAAGACGAAAGAAATATTCTTAATATTTGTAACACTACAAGTACAAAATGCATTGATTCACCTAATAGTTATTAAATAAAAAATATTTTTTATTAGTTGTATATGTTTTCAAAATCAAAATTTATTTAAATCTACTTCTAGTTTAAATTAAAATCAGTTTCTAACAGCTTCACAAAATTTGGAAATAACCCCAACAGATTCCTTATAAATACAGTCCCGATATAGTAATTCTACGTAATTCCCATGTTTATAAATAATTCGATAAATTATTTAAAAAAATTATCAATAAACATCATAATCTGCTTAATTCTTGTTTGATTTCGGTAAAACGAGCCAATTACAAGAAGAAATAAAAATAAAAGATTTTCGTTTTTAATTGTCGCCGAAGTTATTTGGTTTTATTTTTTAAATATACTATTCGTTCTAAATTCAATATTCTCTTATTTGCTAGATATCTATGACTATTGCTATAAACCTGCTATTTGTTAAATAAATACAGTATTACATATACGAATAATTTAAAAAGCCATCACGATTTAATTTATAATGTTATACATTATTACAATTGTCTTAGGGTAATTTTAATTATTTTTTTAGCCACAGCTGATTACTGTTTATGTCATCCACTAATGTATAGGCAACACATACTGCGTTAAAATTAAGCGCCGGCGCCGGTTCTGTTTTCATAGCGCGACTTTATCCTTAAATGAAAACTATAGATAATAATACATAAAAATACACATAATTTATTATATTATAGTGAATGTATTATCACAATTTGTCAGAAAATAACTTACCTATACATAATAATAATAATGTTTAAACACATTTTGTTTGTTAGGAAAAATAAACGAAATCCTGTCGTTATATTATTGACAGGAAATAAACTGGGGAAAATACCTGTAATCATTTTATTGTAATAGCAATAATTATGAAAATGTATAGTTAAGTAGGTAGTACTTATAGCTTAAGGAATTTGAATTATTTTTTCAAGAAATTTCATTTTATTCTGAGTGTTACAATTTTTTCATATAACTTTAAATTTGATTTATAATTTATACCATATTTTCGAAATTAATAATAAATATACCTATGCTTTTAAAATAACGAGTGTGCACAAATGCATTTGGCAGGAAAAATGAAAAAGGTTCTATTTGTTTTCGACGACATATAGCTGGTCCCCGAAAATTTGATTTATAATTAACGTATTCAAAAGGAAAGTTGAAAAACTACCAAATCGTCTAACAACGACTAAGTTAAGGCCCCGGAGGGATTCGAACCCTCGATCTCCTGTTTACTAGACAGGCGCTTTAACCAACTAAGCCACGGCGCCTATTTGTTCTCAAACAATCACTTGACAGCATACAAATTTAAATGTTCTCTTTAAATTACAACAATTAATTTATTAATATAACACAGAAAAAATAATTATAATGTAATATTTTGAAACACAATATCCACTTAATTATATTTATATAACAGTAAATACCCTACATATTGTGTAATTTAATTTGTTGTTTTACAAAGGTAACGATTGATTAAATTTTAACACCTAATATTTTTACTAAAAGATGTATTTAATGTTATATTTCTTTTTTATAAATAACGTTTCGATAGATTTAAGATCATCAAAAGAACAGACAAGTAAAAAAAACACAGAAATTGTTAAACTCGATAGGGGACAGCGCCCCCTCTGTAATTTCCCCGCTCCCAATCTATTTTCCTTAGTTTGCTATATCATTACTTTTTTTTATATTTTTATTTTTACGTCGATATATTTTTTAAAGACCCCACTCTATAATTTAATGACGATATTATATATTTTTTGTGGATCACCATTCCACCCTTACAAACTATAATTAAGAAAAAAACTATAAGTAGATACAATAAATAATAATAAAATAGATGATGCAGATTTGAAGTAGGTGAATCTTCTCACTAGAAAATATATCGATTGCGTTTTCTTCGGAGAAGAAGACATAATTAATACTTAGAAAAATATCAGCATCTCTTTCGCTAGATGAAAATAAGAACTCAATAGAAAGACTTTTCGTGAGCGCTTACTGATATTCAAACCACTGTCGCCAACTATCGAAGGTGAATAGTGTTAGGTATATACCAAAATGATAACCATTAAATTTACTATCGAATGGTGGATGGCAGCACTCTAAATCCCCAGACACTCAATATTATTGCACAATAATGATGATTTCAAGTGAATTCTCATGTAGGTATTTTGCCCTTTAAAATTATTCTTTTTAATTAAACGTAATTTTTTAACATATTCTGTTATTTTAACATTCTATATTGGTTTCTTATACAAATACGAAAGTATTTAAATGTGACAATTTTGACCAATTATTGTACAATCACTCAATAATATTGCACAATCTTTCAATTTCGCCTACAGACGTTCAATATTATTTTACAATAATATTAAGTGTCTGGAGTCACCTTAAGGCTGATGGAAAAAAATTACAAAATTCATCTGACAATTGGCTCCAGAGCGAGTAAGAGGTTTATTGTTTCACAAAAACTATTTAATCAGTTGAAAATATGTACTTGGTGGCAGATTAATATTTTTGTACCTATTCTGTTGCACGCATCGAAGATATACTAACATCATAAAAACCGTATCTACTAAACGTGGCACTACAGTACTCCATAAATTGTAGGGTCTAGTTTTAATTTTTTTAATTATTTGCATAATTTATAATAATTTTTCTAAGACTCTTATAAATAATAATAACTATATGAAAAAATAATCTTCACTCTTTCAGACCTGCTTTTGTATCTTAGCATAAAAAATCGAGTAAAATTTGTGAATAAAATAAGTTGTCTATATTCACGCGTTTTTATGAAGACAGTTAACGTGTTAAATAATAAATAATTTTTGTTATGGTGAAAAAAATCTAGCAGAGCGTGGTTTCGATCCACGGACCTCTGGGTTATGGGCCCAGCACGCTTCCACTGCGCCACTCTGCTTTTTGTATTTATGTGTTTACATCAGAAACACATAAGTGTTAAGTGTCTGTTAAAAATATTTCGTAAATAAATAATATTCTAATTTAATTTATAGTCTACTTATAAAAATTAGAAAGAAAATATGTAATATAATGTCTTTAACTACTATTTGTTTCCAGTCTTTATAATAAATATTACATAAATGAAACATGTATATATATATATGTATCATTATTATTTAACAAAAATTAAGGAAAACCTCGGCTGTTTTAAAATAACAACTTTATAATAATACTTCTATTAATAGTAAATTGATTGACAAAATGAGTAATGTACAAAAAAAATAGACATGTTTGAAGACGAAAGAAATATTCTTAATATTTGTAAAACTACAAGTACAAAATGCATTGATTCACCTAATAGTTATTAAATAAAAAATATTTTTTATTAGTTGTATATGTTTTCAAAATCAAAATTTATTTAAATCTACTAATCACAAAATTTGGAAATAACCCCAACAGATTCCTTATAAATACAGTCCCGATATAGTAATTCTACGTAATTCCCATGTTTATAAATAATTCGATAAATTATTTAAAAAAATTATCAATAAACATCATAATCTGCTTAATTCTTGTTTGATTTCGGTAAAACGAGCCAATTACAAGAAGAAATAAAAATAAAAGATTTTCGTTTTTAATTGTCGCCGAAGTTATTTGGTTTTATTTTTTAAATATACTATTCGTTCTAAATTCAATATTCTCTTATTTGCTAGATATCTATGACTATTGCTATAAACCTGCTATTTGTTAAATAAATAAAGTATTACATATACGAATAATTTAAGAAGCCGTCACGATTTAATTTGTAATGTTATACATTATTAGAATTGTCTTAGGGTAATTTTAATTATTTTTTTAGCCACGGCTGATTACTGTTTATGTCATCCACTAATGTATAGGCAACACATACTGCGTTAAAATTAAGCGCCGGCGCCGGTCTGTTTTCTAGCGCGACTTTATCCTTAAATGAAAACTATAGATAATAATACATAAAAATACACATAATTTATTATATTATAGTGAATGTATTATCACAATTTGTCAGGAAATAACTTACCTATACATAATAATAATAATGTTTAAACACATTTTGTTTGTTAGGAAAAATAAACGAAATCCTGTCGTTATATTATTGACAGGAAATAAACTGGAGAAAATACCTGTAATCATTTTATTCTAATAGCAATAATTATGAAAATGTATAGTTAAGTAGGTAGTACTTATAGCATAAGGAATTTGAATTATTTTTTCAAGAAATTTCATTTTATTCTGAGTGTTACAACTTTTTCATATAACTTTAAATTTGATTTATAATTTATACCATATTTTCGAAATTAATAATAAATATACCTATGCTTTTAAAATAACGAGTGTGCACAAATGCATTTGGCAGGAAAAATGAAAAAGGTTCTATTTGTTTTTCGACGACATATAGCTGGTCCCCGAAAAATTTGATTTATAATTAACGTATTCAAAAGGAAAGTTGAAAAAACTACCAAATCGTCTAACAACGACTAAGTTAAGGCCCCGGAGGGATTCGAACCCTCGATCTCCTGTTTACTAGACAGGCGCTTTAACCAACTAAGCCACGGCGCCTATTTGTTCTCAAACAATCACTCGACAGCATACAAATTTAAAAGTTCTCTTTAAATTACAACAATTAATTTATTAATATAACACAGAAAAAATAATTATAATGTAATATTTTGAAACACAATATCCACTTAATTATATTTATATAACAGTAAATACCCTACATATTGTGTAATTTAATTTGTTGTTTTACAAAGGTAACGATTGATTAAATTTTAACACCTAATATTTTTACTAAAAGATGTATTTAATGTTATATTTCTTTTTTATAAATAACGTTTCGATAGATTTAAGATCATCAAAAGAACAGACAAGTAAAAAAAAACACAGAAATTGTTAAACTCGATAGGGGACAGCGCCCCCTCTGTAATTTCCCCGCTCCCAATCTATTTTCCTTAGTTTGCTATATCATTACTTTTTTTTATATTTTTATTTTTACGTCGACATATTTTTTAAAGACCCCACTCTATAATTTAATGACGATATTATATATTTTTTGTAGATCACCATTCCACCCTTACAAACTATAATTAAGAAAAAAACTATAAGTAGATACAATAAATAATAATAAAATAGATGATGCAGATTTGAAGTAGGTGAATCTTCTCACTAGAAAATATATCGATTGCGTTTTTCTTCGGAGAAGAAGACATAATTAATACTTAGAAAAATATCAGCATCTCTTTCGCTAGATGAAAATAAGAACTCAATAGAAAGACTTTTCGTGAGCGCTTACTGATATTCAAACCACTGTCGCCAACTATCGAAGGTGCATAGTGTTAGGTATATACCAAAATGATAACCATTAAATTTACTATCGAATGGTGGATGGCAGCACTCTAAATCCCCCCCCCCCAGACACTCAATATTATTGCACAATAATGATGATTTCAAGTGAATTCTCATGTAGGTATTTTGCCCTTTAAAATTATTCTTTTTAATTAAACGTAATTTTTTAACATATTCTGTTATTTTAACATTCTATATTGGTTTCTTATACAAATACGAAAGTATTTAAATGTGACAATTTTGACCAATTATTGTACAATCACTCAATAATATTGCACAATCTTTCAATTTCGCCTACAGACGTTCAATATTATTTTACAATAATATTAAGTGTCTGGGGTCACCTTAAGGCTGATGGAAAAAAATTACAAAATTCATCTGACAATTGGCTCCAGAGGTTTATTGTTTCACAAAAACTATTTAATCAGTTGAAAATATGTACTTGGTGGCAGATTAATATTTTTGTACCTATTCTGTTGCACGCATCGAAGATATACTAACATCATAAAAACCGTATCTACTAAACGTGGCACTACAGTACTCCATAAATTGTAGGGTCTAGTTTTAATTTTTTAATTATTTGCATAATTTATAATAATTTTTCTAAGACTCTTATAAATAATAATAACTATATGAAAAAATAATCTTCACTCTTTCAGACCTGCTTTTGTATCTTAGCATAAAAAATCGAGTAAAATTTGTGAATAAAATAAGTTGTCTATATTCACGCGTTTTTATGAAGACAGTTAACGTGTTAAATAATAAATAATTTTTGTTATGGTGAAAAAAATCTAGCAGAGCGTGGTTTCGATCCACGGACCTCTGGGTTATGGGCCCAGCACGCTTCCACTGCGCCACTCTGCTTTTTGTATTTATGTGTTTACATCAGAAACACATAAGTGTTAAGTGTCTGTTAAAAATATTTCGTAAATAAATAATATTCTAATTTAATTTAAATCTAACATCTCTATCAAAGGACGTAATTCAACGATAAGGTTTTTGATTTAAATCAAATTATCTTATTAATAAATGGGAGTATTTTTTTGAGGTAAGCCTGAAGAACGATTTCATTATCATGGAACAACTATATTTTTATGAACTCACTACGCATGTCTTAATATACATTTAAAAACTCGTATTATGCGGAAATGTTATCTTTTCATTATTATGACGTAACAATGTAAATGGATTAAATACATTAACTATGTGCTCCACTAATAATAAATACCTATCTAATTCTAAAACTAGTATATAGGAATACCTTTATTACATTTCGGTAATTAATAATATTACGTATAGTACCTAATAGTAGGTGTAACTAAGGAATCTTATAATTTTTAATTTATTTGTTAAAGTGTGCGTTGGTACTTACATAAATATATTGTTTTTAAATTATTCGATTGTAATATTAGGTATTAAATTATGAAAAATATATTTCAAGTAGAGAATTTACGTAATTTTTAAGGCTAAATATTAACCTGTTTCGTGTAATTCATTAATAATTTATAATATTAAGTAATGACTAACGCAAAGTAGGTACCTAAACTTGCCTAATTAAAAATAATTAAATTTTTAGCATAAACAGTTTTTCAACAATTAACCAACCCTTTGTTTATTATTACGTAAGTAGATATTACTTATGTAAAATTGAACAGTAGGTATTGATTAATTTCTAAAAAAAAAAACGGACTAGATAATTGTATTTTATGGAAGCAGTTATAACAACGAGTTTATATTGTCTTTTGAAAAATGTTTAAAGCATAAGTTCCCAAACTTATTTGTCCTTCGCCCTCTTTTCAGAAAAAAAAATTACTTCGCACCCCCCTGAAAATCTACCTTCTTTAAGCGAACAAATAAAAAGATATGTTACACTATGTCACACAATAGGTGAAACATGTACGAATAGTTTTTCTAAATGTTATTCTCTTTCATATTTATGCTTTCACCGCCCCCTTATTTTTATTAAACGTGCCACAAAATGCACCAGAGGCGAAAATCGTCCCCCCTTGATCGTTCCATTGCCCCCTAGGGGGCGGTAACGCCCACTTTGGGAATCAGTGGTTTAATGTAACGATACTAAACTAATTCCGTTCGTAAAAGCAAAACAAAATTAATACAGAATAAACTACCTACCTATTTGAATAGTTAGTCAACCTGAATCCACGAAGATTTGTAATCTTTTAATAATCGTTTTAAACTTAAAATTGTAATTATATACTTACACATTAAATTTTGCGTGCTTTCTAAAAAATAATGTAACTGTACTTATATATTCTATTTACTGTCTAGGTATAAAAATAATATGAAAACTGACAATAGGTATAGGTAACCAAGTTTTAATTCAAAATATCGATACGATTTCTCGTATAGAAAAGTTATATAATTATAAAATATTTGAGTCTCTAAAAAAGTGCCTGTAATAATTTGAATAACTTAAGTAGGTACATAAAATATATAATTGAATACATGAAAATTTAAATCAGCGAAGCGCAGTATGGGTATGGAGGCAACAAGTACCTAAATATAAACATAAACATTTTTATTTTAGGGCACCTACAATCTGCAACAGGATACGTAATAAAGAAATTGCCAAAGGAAGTGATTAGATATTATATAACACATAACACTTGCTCTTGAAAGAAAATTCTACTGTTGTTAAGAATTAATTTATTTGTGATAAAAAACTAATTATATAAAGCACATAAGTACATATGTATACAGGATAATTCAAAATCAAATCGACACCATATGATAGAGAATTTTTTGGGCTTTCATACAAACGGATGAAACTTTCTTCGTAATCCGGATACCGAATAAGTTACGGATTGCAAAAGTTGATCTAATTGGTTATTTTCCATGTATGCACGCAATTTCCATGCGTTTTGGACACATGTACAGTCAAGTTCAAAATTAATGTCTCGAATCGCGAGCATTGCGCCGGCACTATACGTGGCACAATGAACAAATCTACAAAAAGTACTTACGATGTGTAACACAAATTATAAAGACAATGTTACTGCTTTAAATATTCAGTTTATAATTTGTTTGTTGTATCGTGGGTGACCGCGCAATGTTCCGCGATCGGGAACATTAATTTTGAACTTGATTGTACCTACTTAAAAAATATTTGTATACTTAATTATAAATAAATAATATTTAGGAATCTATATTTTTAAATGTTAATTATGAATTTATTAAATTAATAACTTTTAAATGCTTAGGGTGATATTATTTTTCACATTGGGATTGCAGTTAAGTAAATGTAAATGACCCTTTTGCTAATAACATTGACATGTTCAAGTATTGTTCAAAACAATTTATTTGTATACAATAACAATAGAGAAGGCTTGCTTTATAATCCAATTATTTTTGAACAGAAATTGTGATCAAATGGTTAATCCAAAAAATTGTTTTTTTTTTAAATTCAGTTATATCTTATCGAGATCTTAGGGCACTGTTCCATTTTAATTAAATCGACAGTTTTAAAAGATTTACATACATTTCAAAAAGCATATTTTTAATTAAATTTTTTGAAAGTTTGGTAATAGTATTCCTATAAAAGTCTCAGGTGATTGTAACCAAAAAAAAATCATCTCGATAAACCCAATGCTTTTTGAGATATTCCTGTTCGAAAAATACATGCAATTTCCCTATCTCGATAAAACGGGAGTAATGTCCTTAAATCAAAACCTATTAAAAAATGGATCTTCCAATATATTTATAATAAATAGATATTTATAATTATAATTAATAATAATGTATAGGTAGCCTAGATACTATGTTACGTTCGCTAACCGTTTGAATGAAAGATAAAACAATATATACAGGGTGATCCGGGACTCCACCGACAAACTTCTAGGGGTGGTCGAACACGTCAAGACAAAAAACTTTTGCAATGGAACCTCGAGTCGAAATACATTTATTCAATCGGAAAACGAAGTAAGGACTGAAACAGCCGCAGGTCGCGGAGATCAGAGAAAATAAAACACACCAATGTAACAGGCTATGCGAGCACTCACGGGGGCCCCGCCCTGTTATTTGTTTCACATATGTTTCCTCTTCTGCATGGGCTGTAACATACTGCTGCTTGCTTGCCGATTCTCCCATTGCCAACGTAGTTTCATCCCTAGAAGTTTGTCGGTGAAGTTCCGGACCACCCTGTATATATATTTGGCATTACGTTAAGTTGCCGTCTTCAAATAAGTAGAGGTTCTATAATAAACGACTACATTTTACAAAATACCAAAATAAACTCGTTTTCTTTTAACCGCGTGGTGATTCCTGTTAGATGGGGATTAAAATTCTCCAACACTAACAACGAGTAAGGGTCAGGTAAACCGAAACAAATTGTGGAAAAAGGTATCCTGTAATGCAACTTTCGTAGAATTATCGATTTTAAAACTCCCAGTATCTATTCTTTAACTTTTGTTTTACTATCGGTAGATGTAATTTATTAGATATGTCGTACACATTACGACTATTGTAAACATATTCATTGATGTTCATCTCTCATGCCGAATATGGTTTCGATCAAAATTTTCAATAGGTATTTAAAAAAAAACAAACTTGAAGAGAGATTCGAACTTCGGTCACCTCGTTTAGGCAAAATGTAAAATCGCCGTGCACCTAACTGAGCTAAAAGACTGAATCGTATAACAAACGAGGAAACTTTCATCTATTCTATACTGTTGAAAGGTGATAGGCAACATAATATACAATCGATGGTATTCTGGGTTTCGGATAGCCACGCTAGTCGCGCGACAGCTCGACTTTCCGGCTTAAAAAGTCCACTGCTTTACATATGTATACAGGATAATTCAAAATCAAATCGACACCATATGATAGAGAATTTTTTGGGCTTTCATACAAACGGATGAAACTTTCTTCGTAATCCGGATACCGAATAAGTTACGGATTGCAAAAGTTGATCTAATTGGTTATTTTCCATGTATGCACGCAATTTCCATGCGTTTTGGACACATGTACAGTCAAGTTCAAAATTAATGTCTCGAATCGCGAGCATTGCGCCGGCACTATACGTGGCACAATGAACAAATCTACAAAAAGTACTTACGATGTGTAACACAAATTATAAAGACAATGTTACTGCTTTAAATATTCAGTTTATAATTTGTTTGTTGTATCGTGGGTGACCGCGCAATGTTCCGCGATCGGGAACATTAATTTTGAACTTGATTGTACCTACCCATAAATTTGAGATTCGACATTTTTAGGGTGACATATCAACCCTTACTTTTTAGATTGAAGTTAGATTTAAACGAAAATAAGCCACTTCGACGTAAAGTCGACTTGTTGAAGCGTTTTTTGAAAAAATTTATTTATTTATAACTTTAATTGTTATGTATCTCAAACAGGTGGAAATTGACCAATTAAGCGAGTTTTGGCGGTCCGTAACTTCGATGTGCGGACGATTGATTGCGTAAACTTCTTTTTTAATGTTTAAATTTTGTACAATTTAAAAATATGTAGTGTTCATAAAAATTAATTTAACATATTGAAATTATTAAATACGAAGGTTATTATTAATAACTACCTACGGAGGACTTTATCAGGACAAAATGATTTACTTATAGTTTTTATTTACTTAGCTATACAACTAAAATATTTTATAGTTTTAAAATAATTAATTGGGTTGATAGAAAAATTTTAATTAAAAAATTCTTAAACCTTTAGCTCAACATTAATTTTTTTAAAAAGTATTACCTCTTCTTTAATGTTTTTTTTTTTGGTTCAACATTTCTGGTTACTTATGTTAGTCGTTCATATAAATTTTAATTTGATACACAATTATTGATTTTATTTAAATTAATCAAAGGCTAAACTAGTTATTTATTCACTATTAATCGGTGTATAAAATATCTACTAATTTATTAAGAATTTAAGGCATGGTTGGAACCATTTAATCTTTCATTTAACGGTTTGTAAATTAATACGATAAAATTAAATTTAAAAAGGTTTTAAAAGACTACATAGATACAAGTATAGGTAGTTAATCTTATACAGAGTGATACAAAAGTAATGTTTAGATAAATATAGCAACAGTTATAAACTTCTGCTTAAGAAGTATAAGTACAGGAGACTCTTAATAATCCAACATTTGATAGTTCGATACGTTTGGAAATCCGACAATGCATATGGGTTTATAAAGCGCCAGCGGTGGCGGTAGGGGGATTGTTCGTTTTCTTGTTACTTTGCGAATAAATTACAGTATTGCAGTCTCGTTTCGTTATTGGGCAACTGTGCGTAATATAGTGTGTGTTATATTTCCCCAAGTACAAAACTGTATTTAGCATTGTTTTAAATGGTATCCTCGGTAATCCATAATTTTCGATAATTCGACAACCATCCAGTTTATAATCTGTCGGATTATTAAGAGTCTCCTGTATAATGAATTCGAGTTACTTTGATAAATTAAAAATCGTTTAAACCCAGTACAAGTATTTAACATAGTTACCCCAAAAATAACGTTGAATTAAAAATTAAAATTTTGCAACATAATTGTAAAATTATTATTTGACAGAAGATTACTTTGTAATTGTCTAATTATAATAATATGAAGACATGGCAGAAAAAGGTGCTTGTCATTTATGGTACCGTAAAATCTTCCGTGAAACTATTGGTTCCTTATTTATGCCAGCTTAGTTATAAGCAGTTAAAATTAAAATTGAATAAAAATCCTTTATATCTAATACTTCTCCTTATATGCAGTTCATTTTACTAATACAACTATAATTATTCAGGTTGCGCACCGTAATCAAATTACATCACCTTTATCATTATAAATTTTTATACACTCACTTTTAGCGGCCTTAATTTGAATTCTAAGCATATTTTACCCTTGTGATCAAATACTAGTCGATTTCTAACTTAAAATTAAGTTAAAAATATAAGATTTCTACAAATCAAAAGAGAAAAGTATTGAAACATGTGAAAAATATTATTGTTCAATTAAATTTTTTACTATTAGAAATACTAAATGTTAAAAATAAATATTATTAATAATACAGCAATAATAGAGACATACCTACCTATAGAAAATTTTTTTGTTAAATTAAATTTTCCATAAAGTCGTTCACTATGTACTTAGTTATACTACCTATTTAATTTTCATTACCTACACGAATGTTTCTGTATTCCTAAGTAAAAGTAATAACAAGGGTTAATTAAAAAGCGCAAAGCTAAACACAATTAAATTCAATTAATAAAATTCAAATTATAAATGCTAAACAACTCCCATCTAGCTTCGCCTAAACACCATAAGAATTTGAGGAAAGACATTTAAAAAAATGTCAAACATAAGGTAGCAACCATTAATTATATTAGCTGTCATTAACTTTAACTAACCCTTGTTATTATGGAAAGGTTTTGTCAAATAAAGGCATCTGTCGTTAAATAAGTAAAAACAGGTAAACTACCTAATTTTTTGATTTTTAACATACGATTTTCAAACACCTATTTTATTATCTATAATTTCGTATTTAACGGACATCCCCTCACCCAAATAGTGCGTTATATTGAGGTTCTATTGTAATACGATAATGCATGTACCTATACGTTATTCATGATAGATTCCAATGCCGTCATGCATAAAAAGTTAAGAAATTGTAGGTATATTTTTGTGATATTCAGTTTAAAATTTGAACGTGCCATATTCTACCGATGATTCACCTGCACACATATACGGCATGGCAAAGAAAGACTATAATCTATTAGTACTGTAAAAATACAAGGTTTTATTGACGACCAGATTCTAACCTATCATTAATAATGTACGGTTAAAGTTGCTTATAACGAACCCGCTTATAGCGAACCGTTCCTAAAAGTCCCGCCATGAAACCCATAAGATCCATTATTAATGTTGGTGGTTATAACGAACTTATTCGAATATAACGTTCGACAAAATTGTTCCCGTACGTCAAAAGTTTTCCATAAAAGTAGATAAAAATGTTTTTTCGACAATAATAGATTGTTAATGACGCTGCCAATGCACAGATGTCGTCTTTAAAATGTTCATATGATTCTTTTCATAGAAAAATACGTTTATTAGTTGACCTTAATCTTTTAAGCTTTACTAAATAAGAAACTTCTTTACTAGAAATGGAGATCGTTAAAACTGTGAAGAGAAGGAAATTGGAATACTTCGGCCACATTATTCGACATCAAAAAAAAAATGGTATATTACATCTTATAAGATAAGGGAAGATCGATAGCAGAAGAGGCCCTGATAGACGTAGAGTCTCATGGTTAAAAAATTTGAGACAGTGGACAATCCACGGTTCATCGTTGCAGTTGACAAGATCAAAATCGCAAATATGATAGCCAACGATCGATAACGATCAAGGCACTTGAAGAACAAGAAGAAGATAAAAGACACAAGACTTGGATATAACGAATTCATATTGCGAGTTCCTTGTAGTTCGTTATTACCAAATTCTACTGTATATGTTCCTAAGTATATAAAAGCGTACACGGCTGCTTTTTGCTTTCACAGTTATTAGATACCATTTAAAATGTTTAAATGAGTAGAATTACTTTTTATAAAACGCAGCTCATTCTTATCTACTGATATGCCCACATTGTATTTATATTATCGTTATCGGGTTAGTATTCCGAAAAGCACAGATGTGCAAAACGAACCCAGGTTCTCTATTGTAGTGTTTCTGCTTAAAAGATTAGCCGTAAATAATATTCCCATAACGGAAATTAAAATCAAACTAATAATACCTAAAAACTAAAATAATGTTCAACTGTAAATACTAGAACATTAACATTTTTGATAAAATAAAAATGTTTTAAAACTAACAATTAAATTACCTACGGTAAGTATCTATTAAAAAAAAAGATTGTAACCTCATTGTTTGTTTTTGTTATCCTTTATTAAATATTACAAAAATTTTAGGTACCTTCAATTCTTAAAACGCGGGCAAGGAGGAACTATAAATAGTTCTACACTTTCAATAAATTACGGTTAAGTACTCGTGTAATTAAAATGGGTACTTACTTACATTAGCTAATAAAATTTCTAGTTTAAATAAATAAAAACTGAAACAGCAATTGTACAAATGAAATTGTTTATTTATTCTTAATTTCATCAAAAGGAAATACTCGAATGATTCAATGCCCAGCTGTTACTTAAAATAACACCCTTTTTTTAACGACTGTGGTCTATTTTAAGATCATCTGATTTCATCCATTATTATTAACTCTAAATTTGAAGTGTTAAAGTTTTTTATAAGCAAAGGCATTGTTAAAATTATCTATGTATGGTATATAAGTTACAAGCAACGTTCCATTAATAATTTGTTAACTAAAATATTTGTTGGGCGCATTAATTACATATACGAAAGAACGAAATTTCTTTTACGTTCACCTAATTTATTACGTACGAATAAGAAATATTTATCCGGATAGCACGACAACTTTATTGGGCTGGTACGGCTATATCCGTAGCTTCCAGCACAACGGCAACGTTGCATTAACGCCGGCAGTCACTTGTCGACGAGAGTTGTGCTGTGTACGTTAAAATAAACGGTTTTTACGAACAAAACATTGAGAATGTGAGCGGTTCTTTAGTTTATATAATAAAATATTTAATACGCTTGCTTAAAAACATGTGATACTCCCAACATATTAATCGTGGTGCATTCAAAATTTAGTGGAATTTTGTACTTCACGTAAACAGGAGTATTGATTTTTTTGGTATTTTCTAACCTATGATTCACGCGTTGTACTCGTTATTTATCCCGTATTTTTAGGCTTTTACCTGTTGTGATATAACATTAACAAATTAATGAATAAGGTGCTTACGTAATTATTCTTAAAGCTGTTTGAAAAAATATATATTAACGCCGTGTGCTTATAATTAAACAATTTTAAACGGTAGCAAATTTGTGACTGAAATATTTAAAAGTATTCGTCGTTAAAAAAAAAACCCGAAAATACCTACCTATTTTATAAATAAGTGTTGTTATTTAATAACATGATAATTAAAAAGTGGTGTGCCTATGTGAATACTACAGATATGGAAATGATGCGTTAAGGGATCTTCTTTCAACATTGTTTGGTAAGCGATTTAAAAATGTAAGGCTCGATTTGTATGCAAACAATGGTTGCACTTGTAGCTATTATATTATAAATATTACGATGCAGGTGCGTGTCACGTCATGCGTGTACAGTTGTAAAACCTTAAAAATTTATACAACGATTTCTTTACGTCACGTTAAGACATCAACGTAAAAGCGAAATTACTTTTACAGTTAAATAGTGTAGTCTGTGTATATCGTGTAATGAAATTGAAAGATCAATTCCCAGTACTACCTATGCATGACTTTAAATTAATCTATTTTTTTTTTATAACTACGGTACCTACATAATGGACGTCATTATATTTAATAAATTGTGTTTATGTTTGAGATCATTTCTCCTGTACTTTCTGAGGGGTTAAGCTTTACCACTTTATGGATAAAACACTGCTGTAATATCAAATTAACTGGCTTCGTTTTTGTCTAATTAATTTATAATATCTATGTATGTAGGTATTTTTGTTAAAGAAGATCATAAGATTTTATTAGGTAATTAGTCCTCACTTGTACGTACTCCAACCTTATTTATTAAAATTACCTACATTATTTGCACCTTTGAACAGGTTAAATTTTGGTCGATTACAACATCAAAAAACTAATTTGAATAAAAAACAATTAATGTTAGTTTTAATTATGTACATGTATTCATGTAAAATGTTTAACAAACATTGATTTGGTTTATCTTTCCGATTTTAAAATTCTTAATTAACAGGAATTGACGGGATCTTTGTTAGGCTTAAATTAATTTTACCTATTCAAAAATTAATTTATACTTGATTATTTATGAAAATCTACAAAAGCCCTTGTTGTTTATTCGAATGCGATCGTTTCGGTAGGTACTTGCGTGATTAATTTAAGATACGTCAAATTGATTAAGTAATGTGTCATTAAAACTTACAATAATTTGGCTCGAAAACGATAAATCATTCTTCTATCTTAAATGTGCATCTAATTAAACCGAACTGAAGGTCATTTGCTTAAACATCGGTGATGTATTACGACATCGACAGTGTAAAAATTTACCTAGAGTTTGTCCCTTTTCTAAGGAG
This sequence comes from Rhagophthalmus giganteus, assembly GCA_036326145.1. NCBI lineage: Eukaryota > Metazoa > Arthropoda > Insecta > Coleoptera > Rhagophthalmidae > Rhagophthalmus > Rhagophthalmus giganteus. Next base: position 56,827,301 of record JARFJA010000001.1, read on the forward strand.
AGACATATCTGTTGTTCAAATTTGCCCCATTCGCGAAGGTGCCTCCCTCTCTCCTAATTTATTCTATTTCGTTTGTCAATGTATCATCGATTTTAAATAATATTAAAGACTATTTACTCCAAGTATCTATTTTAAAAAATGTTTAGGTGGGTATATAAAAATTAAAATATCGAATAATAACGAACGTTAATTTTTATAGGGTTGTTAGTTTTATTCGCACTATATCTACCTATATTTGTTGTAAACTAATAGTTTAGTAATAATTTAGACAGTTATTAGAATTACCGATATTACATAAAATTCTTAGTCATATTTTTAATCGAGCGCGTTATTTTAAAAATCCGCTTTGAATATAAAATCTCGGTACTTAATCTCCTTTGATGACTCTCGAATTAAGTAATTAAAATAGTTGGAAGAAAATCAGAATATGGTAATTTTCTTTATGTTCGGTATTACCTACTAAATTATTTTAAGGGTAATTGAAAATCTATTAAAATTCTTTGCAATATATCGACGCAGTTTTTCCAGAAGGGTGCGACCCACAAAAAGTAAATTTTACAGGAGAGCACATTTTGTTATCGCGTAACTATAAATAGATACGTTTATTGTTACCAGATTTTAATAGATGACGTCTTTGCCCTAGATGCATAAGATAGTCAGAATAACTCATTTTCGCAAAAAGTGTAGGTTACGCCCTTTTGGAAAAACGCCAACGATATTACTGTCATCAAATGATGACTTATTGGCGTCTTCTATTTAGGGCAGATTCGTCTGTTTACGGTTTCTCACCGGTTTCATGCAATAATAAATAGTAAACTAAATAGGTAGTTAACTCTTAACTTTTCAACTTCTCGTTTAAATTATTCCTCATGATTATTTACTTTATGTTGTAGGTATCAGCTATACATACCTATGTGTATATTGGTTTTTGTCGTAAACTGATTCGTGACCAATTAATTTCTGTAAGAAGAATGAGGAAAATGCTTTCGTATACTTTTCATCAGTATTTCAATTTTTGCAACTGATATATCTACTTAAACATCAAATTCGTGCGAAACCCATTATCGCACCCTTTCCTCTTTCTCTTTCTTGGCCCATAAATAGCAAACTGTAGTCTACAGTATCGATAAGCATTATTTTTTCAAGAGAACAAATAACCTACGTTGCCATATCGTCTTGTTATTTTCAGCGATTTTCAGTCAGTCAGAGTAACACGTCAGATAAACATTTACAATCAATTTGCCTAATAAGTATTTAATCACAAAAAATAAGTGATCGTTTTTAGTGTATTTTCTCATATAATTTGATTATATGTATTTTTAGGTATTTATTTTTGTGTTGTGATATGTTGTGACATTCACCAATGATCGATAAGGGTGTCAAATATAAATAACAAACTTTTTTTTTCTTTTTATTACCTACACTTTATCTCACTATTAAGAAAAGCATAATTTTCGACGCTTATGTCGAACCTATTTCAATAACGACAACTGTATTGAATTTTATGCCACTTTTTCCTTGTTTTATCATGATAATATTCTTGAAGTATTAATTTAAATATAAGTATAATCGGTAAAACAAAACATTGTTTTACTTTTTTAACAATTAAAAACTCTTCCTCTGAGAATGTCAAATGTTGGAGTTGACACATATGTATGTCAAGATTTGGTACTGACGAAAACTGGTGATCGATCGAACAGTGGTTTCGGAATGGTTTGAAAAGGGTCAGTTAATTTTTAAAAATGTTTTACTTATTGTTAGTTAAAGATCATCATTTCAAAGTATTGATTTGTATTGGTCATTCAAATTTTATTCCGATGCGCACGCATCAATAAAAATTACTAGATGATTACGCCTATGTTGTATAATTTATTGTAATTCGCTTCAAAGTTTGGAAAGAGACACATTGTATCGATGATTCACTACCTGCACACTTATTTTGTAAGGCAAAGAAAGATTACAATTTATTATATTAGTAGGTACTGAAAAATCACGAGGCGACACCACTGTACGAAGCGTTATCAACTGGTAACTTTTTATTGCTGAAGTGCATCAAAATAAAATTTGTTATATCAGTTGTAAAACTATCTATGTATAAATTATAATAGCTTTCGAATAAACGAAATGCCTACATTTATTTATGTCGATTTATGGTACCTGCTTATATTACAACTTTATATTGCGTTAACGAGTTTGACAATTTGAGGATCGTTTTTTCAAAAATGGTCATGTCCCCTCACTTATGATCTGAATTGAACTTTGAACAGTATTTCTAACTAAATAATTTTCTATTTTATTTTGCGGCAAATTTGAAATAATCTAATTTTATTGATTAATTTAAACTTCAACGGTACATATTTTTTGCGTCTTTTTTGTAGCAAGTTTTATGATAACAACGTTCCAGTAATAAAAAATTATATCAATGTTTATTTTAAATCAAGTTGTATCTAAAATAACCCAAATGTAAGTAATGTTTAATGTTTAGTGACCTGCTTTAATTGCGGTAAATAATTTTATCTTAATTTTTATTTATATGTATGTGATGCGTGTTAACTGGACTAGAAATTATTTTTAAGTGAAGATTTCCATTTTAGTAATTTTGATTCGGTGTAGATATCTAGTATTTATTTGCAACTAAATTTTGAACTTGGCAGAAAACTTTTTAAAATTCTCAATTAATTATTAACGAATTTATTATTCACACCGCTTTACGAGGCTTTTAATTTGATTTCCTGATGTGTAATAACAATTTTAATTGAAATGGTTAATATAGAACATCGTTTTTCTTGTTTAACACTAATTACCTAGTGTTATTTTTAAGTAGCACCTATACCTATATTTTGGAGGTTTATGTTTGTTGGTAACTGACCACACTTTTTTTGTATAAAAAGGTTTTATATGGGTAGTTTATATTTTAACCCTCGCCGTACACACTGGGTCCGGATGACCCGAGGTCCGACTTTGACCGTATTTTTCGGTTGTTTAAAAGGTGTAGAGTCCCGTAAAAGTGCCATCTGGCGATAGTCTAATGCAATATCTATAGGTTCATACCATTTTCAAGACAGCTGGTGCCTCAGTGTGTACGCGGCTGCCGAAATAAAAACATCGTTACGTTTTTTCGGGTCACGTAGACCCAGTGTGTAAGGCGCGTAATTTTTTGACGATTTCGGAAAAATTTTTTTTGTTTTTTTTTTGGTATTTTTGTGTTTATATAAACGTAAGTATAACATTAAAAACAATAAAAATTTTTTTTTTTATCGTTTCGATTTATGAATTGAATTTTTATAAGGTCACGATGTCCGTTGTAACGAGAAGCAAAAACGTTACTCAACTTTTAGCCGAAGATGACGCGGATCGCGAAGCCCTCGATGATTCTTCGGACCTCGAGGACGGTAGTGACCTCGAGTACGGTTCCAACTACTCGTCCGACCTCAGTTCGTCCGCAAGTGACCTTGATTCAGAGTTGGAAAATGCCGATCTCTCGACACGTTTAGAGGAGGCTCGAGAGCGGCAAAAAGGAAGGCCTGTCTCCTACCTTTACGGAAAACCTGTCAGAAAAGGGGAAAAAGACAAGTACAAATGGAGAGTAAATAAGCCATCCCGCTTATCAGACAGGTTAGTTGCCAATCCAATTCCCGTAATTATACCTGGACCAATAAACGACGCCGCTCGAGCCGAAACGTTGGAAGAATTTTGGGAGCTTCTATTTTCAGCTGACATTCTTGAAAATATAGTGCGATTCACTAATATAAAAATTGAAAAAACCATTTTGAAGTATATTGAAAAAGAAGCCGTGCAACAGTCCTACCATCACCAAACTGATCTGACAGAAATTCGAGCGTACATAGCGGTCTCATATTACTGCGGCCTTTGGAAACAGAGTAAAGTCTTGGACGAAAAATTATGGTCCTCTCTTAACGGCACGTCGTTTCACCGGTGCGTTTTTCCCCGGAACCGCTGGTGTTTCCTGACAGAAAACCTTAGGTTCGACGATAATGAGACCCGGGATACTAGTGACAAATTTGCTCCAATAAGGACCATTTTTGAAAAGTTCATCAACAATTGCAAAACAACTATCGACCGTCTGCCTACTGCACTGTTGATGAACAACTTCTCGGTTTTCGTGGGAAATGCTCCTTTAGGACATATATTAAGAACAAGCCCGATAAATATGGTCTCTTACTGATAACCTTGAACGACGCCAAAACCTCATACTTGGTAAATGCAATCCCAAGATTGGGAAAGAATTCGGTCGCGGTCACAAATAACGAACTTGTGCCTCAAGTTCTTCTGCGCAAAGTTTCCGAGCCCATTCATGGCTCTCATAGAACGATCACTTGTGATAATTTGTACTCATCTATCCCGCTGTTCGAGCAGATGAAAGAAGAACCGTACTGCTTAACCTTGACCGGCACCATCCGAAAAAACAAGAGGGAGATTCCGGCTGAAATGAAAGTCGCGTCAAAACAGCCTCCTGAAACAAAGTTCTGTTATTCGAATTCAGGAGTGACTTTGGTGTCTTACAGTCCGAAAAAGAACAAAGTTGTACTTCTAGCATCAACGTTTTTGGACAGTGACAAGATACCTGAGGGCAAGCCAGAAATTATTTTGCACTACAACAACACCAAAGGTGGCACCGACACCTTCGATGCCCTGTGCAAAAATTACACGGTTGCCAGGGTCAGCAACCGGTGGCCTCTCCGAATTTTCTGGGGCATGCTTGATCAAGCTGCTGTCAACGCTAGAATTTTATTAAAATGCAAGAACGTCATGCGGAACAATGATGAAAGGGTTTCAGCGTTTGATTGCCTACAAAAACTCGTGTGGCACCTTGCAAAGCCCTGGCTTTGCGAAAGGCAGAAAATCCCAACTCTCCGGTTGGCATTGAAGAACACCATCACCGAAATGCTCAGAGAACCTCAACCTGAAGTAGCTGGGACAGACAATGTATTGGTCAAAAGGGTTAGATGTGCAATTTGTCCATCCAGATCGGATAAAAAGACGAGGTACTCGTGTATCTCGTGTTTTCGTCCGATCTGCTCAGCACCGCTCCAAATTATGCGAAACTTGCGCGTGTACAGATGAAAATTTTTAGAAATACTATTCTTTTTTTATTATATAACATTTTTTTCAACATTTTTTGACAATTTGTACCACAAAAATTTCTTATTTTTAATTTATAATGACTGTTTATGTACAAAATAAGTGAAAAAAAATGGATGATTTTTCGTATCTTTAATTATGGAAATAAATATACTTTTGAAGCGAATTCCATTTTTTGTTTTTAGCCTAAAGTATATCTATTCAACTTTAAAACAGTGAAATATTAGGCCTCAAATATGAAAATTGCCTTAATTATTGTCATTTTAGTGTAAAAGTCGATTTTTCGACATGATCGCACTTAAATCTCAGCCGCAAATTTTCTAAAGCAGAAATACCCTTAAAACTCACGAGGAACTATAGAAAAGGGTTCAAACTTTAACCTGAATTTAGATTTTTTTATCTAGCATTCGCCAATCCTGAGAAATCTCGATTTAAAGTTGCTCGGGTCACCCAGACCCAGTGTGTATACGGTGATGCGAATTGATAGTGTGTACGGCGAGGGTTAAATTAATTATATTTCGCGTTGCTCTTATGTTAAAACTGTCTGAAGTAAGAGTAGATATAGTGTTAATTATGAAGAAATAATCGATTTATAATTATACATATACGTATTTATAAAACGAAACTATAGTACAGAAATCACGGTTTACTTACAATTAACGTGGCTGTTAGATAGGTATTTATACTATAGATACTTACACATATAATTTGATGTCGCACGTACATCTTAGATTTTCTGTTCTTCTTCTTCAAGTGCCATCTCCGCTTCGGAGGTTGGCAATCATATTGGCTATTCTAATTTTTGATATTGCTTTGATTTTCTGTTACTTATGGTTAATTATTCAAGTTCAGTGATTCTGCAAGGTGTCAATATAATTAAATCGAAGTTAATTATATAGTTTCAATTAATTTATAAATATTTGTGTAATATATATATTGTAATATATATAATATATATATATATATATGTATAATATATATATATAATATATATAATATATAATATATATATAATATATATATATAATATATATATTATTATTGTATATATATGTATATATATATATATATGTGTATTATACATATTAGTGTATTATATATATTTAATTTTGTAATATTTTGATTGAAAAGGATTATTAGACAGACGTCAATAAAATATCGTATCTACGTATCGTATCGAAATTAAGTATAAAACTAGGTAGTTTTCATCACTTTTTAGTACTTATTTTATTAAAAATCTTCTTTTAAAAGTGCCTAACTCTGGACTCTGTTAAAATATAAACAAGTTTTTATATTAGTATATGAGACGAATACTTGATATACCTGCTGTTTAATATAGTGTTCCCACTAAAGTTGTGAATTGATTCGAGAAATATTGATAAGTATCGATAGTAACTAACATAATTCATGCATAATACCTACGTTACTTTGAACGTCTGTATCTTATAGTTAGCGTCATAAACCAGAACATATTCTAATTTTTTTTTCAAATTTTCTGTGTATATATAAGGAATTTAACTGGTGAAAAAGAAATATTGGAAGTATAAAAGAAAAACGAGAAACTTTATTAAGCATCCATCTATGATATACTTAGATATATGTATTGTAATAATTATTAATGGGAATCGGTCGAAGAATAACCAGCACATATAACATTATAATATAATTGTGCAGTATAGGTACAGAGTAACCTACTTATGTATATGTAAAAAAGCAGTTAATATTGATATTATATTACAACTACTTATTACTGTAACGCTATAGTTACTTCATCAATAGATACTACATTTTTGTTTAATCGATATTGTTTTAATATTTAAAAAAAAATTTAATTATATGTATAAGAGATTAATTTATTGATGTTAACGTATTAGGCTAATTTCCATTCAAGGAAAATTAAAATAGACAATTTTCAACCGAAACGAAAAAGTTCAAGGTAAATCGCTAATTTTAATGTAAATGCGTCTTGGCAGAGTAACTATTTTGAATTGGTAACATTTTTGAATAACAAATTTTATTTAATGACCTTCCACAAGACTGGGTTACATCTATATTAATTATTATTGAAATTTTGTGTTGCTAAACAAAATAACTCTATTATTTTTATAGGTAGGTGTGGCTTATTTCTTTTTTTTTCTTTTTAGAAAGAGTATGAAGAATAATGGAGTTCGAAAAAGACCCATCTCTCCAGGAATGGACACGGGAACAACCCCTGTCCGTCTTGGCACTCGATAGCGCTGATAGAGCTGTTCTCCGAATTGCAGGTAGGATTAAATTTAATATTTACGTATAAAGTTATAGTTTGTCAAAGGATTTTGAATGTTATATAGGTTTTCACTTATTTATATTATAACTCACTTATTATAATATTACTTATAGATATCAATAAAAACAGAACAATTTATACATGTTTCCACGTTTTCAACACATTAATGTAATCATAACAACGATAAACATTAGAATAATTGCCGAGACAAAGATATTATGTAAATCAAGAAATTAGATAAATACCTACGTAATTATTCTTATATATATTATGATTTATAGAGCAGAATTTTTAAACTATTATTAGTTACTAATATAGGTGGTTTTGACTAATCTGTGTTCATTTGACCTTATTGTCGCCCTATTATTTATGTGAAGGACTTATTAGCCTTTACTTAATTATCGGTTATTTGTTACTTTTTGCCTATTATTACTTACGATAGTTCACATTCATTTGCTTTTACACTATTTCACAAATACATAATAATAAATCGCTACGCTTTCGTTATTAACAAATTGAGGTATTTCATTGTTGACATTGATAAAGATTTTCGTTTCTTATATCCATATTATTGATATCATTTCATTTTGAAAGGTTTTGATTTATTATTTTCGAATTCTTGGTTTTATATTTAATATTCAGTTTTTTTTTCTCTTTATGCATTCTTTTTGTTTTAATTTTGCGCCGAGGGTATTTTTAAATATTTGGCAATATAGATACTATTGCAAGGAATGTTATTGTTGTTGATCTTCGCCGATATGCGTTTCGCATTTTTAATTTGTGCAGATAACATGTAACGTCATTTTTTAGTTCAAGAGTAGTTATTAGTTAGTGCATCGCATAAGTTTGTAGCTTTTGTTTCCTCTTCGACGATTCGTTTACTTGTCAGAATGCCATCAGTTTTATCGGGAAAAGTAGCTCATGTTGTTCCTTCAATCTTCGAAACGTCAGCCGTGTACCTGTATCAAGTAAAGAACTGTCGTAATAATCCACTTCTTTGAGTTGCCCCTACTGTGTTTTTTTTTTCATTTAACAATGTTCGTCTTATTGCTTTACCAGTTAGACAGGATACAGAATTATAAAATACTTGTAAGTGCATGCGCTTTTGCAAGCAAATAATGTGCAACATGATGAAAGATCCCAATAAAAATTAAAATAAAATTAATCTAACTCCAAAATGTAAGTATCTATATTTGGGCTTCTGTTTGCTCTATTAACGTTAAAAAGAACAAACATTTACTTCCATCATTAAACAAGTCGTTTACTAACGAACTTATAATTCGTTCAGCAGAACAAACAGAAATAGTCCTCGAATACGTTAAGTTAACACTTCTGTATATTTTTCTCTTCAAAATGAACCAATCATAGGTAATATATATTTTTTTGTATTACCTACTTTCCTATTTTTTTATGTAGGTAGGTATGTAGTAATTATAACTACATGAATGCTTAGAATGCAAATCAAAATTTTACTTTTCCTTATATTGTACTTATTTAATGGATTCTTTTTAAATTTCAATTAATTAAAGATTATTAATTATTGTAATATCACATGTGTAACTAGAGTAAAAACATTGACAAAAACGTAATTCGAGATGATAAATGTATTTATTTAACATTTTATGTAGTTTTTAGGGTGTATGTGTATATTTTCGTATCATGTGATACCCACCTCATTTACATAATTAAATTTCCCAGAATTCAGTTTGTTTAAACATTCTAGCGCAAGTTTAGTAAATTATTAACGGTAATTAACGTGCACAGTTAAGTTAAATATTTCTAATAGGTACAAGATAAAGCGTTTTTGACTTTAAAAAAGGAAGTACTTAACTAGCAATTTCTTCTTATGTTATTAGTCGAATTTATATCGTAATTTAGATCAATTGTTATAGAAAGCCAATGATCTCTTTTTCATTTTTAATCGATGCACTGATTTACGACTTTTTGTTAATAATCTAACTGACAGTGCAAATGAAATTTAAATTCCTATTTATTAGTATCTCTTGTGAACTATTGAATTTTTTTACTTAAAAATATTTACCGAATATCTGTTCAATAGGCAATTAGGTTTTGATATATTGTAACGAGTAAAAATTCGAAAATTGCTTAATTATTTTAAAATTTGACTATCACGTTTCATTTTCATATTCATTTACCGCAGTTTACATTTATTTAGCAACATAATTATTAGGATATCGTTAAACTGTTATACGAAAATCGCGTTTACCGGCATTTATAACAATTTATTCTAATTGTAAGTAGATAATCGCTGTTTCTAAATACATAGAATTTAAGATTTCCATTTCCAGGTTAAGAACGAAAAAACACCCTTTATTACATTTGAATTACGATAAGATTCTTGTCTCGCGAATTTCTCATTATAGTGTACGAAAAAATACAATTTCCAAAGTGTTAGAATAGTTTTTAGCTTAGAGATTTTCAAAATATGATGTAGGTAATTTACTTCATATTTCAACAACGATTGGTCGCCGGAATCGACAAACGAACACAACGATCCCCAACCCGCAAATTCAAAAAATGACGAAACCTTGAGAATATGTAGAACACATACAGATAGTAGGTATGTTTATAACGCATATGTTTTTATGTTTTGTTGCTGCCAAAATTTATTCTAAGGAGGTAAAATTAACTTAATGATGTCCCTTAAGAATGTCCCTTTTAATAATAAGCGATTCGATTGAAAAAGGTTCCGGTGATGATACGAATTCAATGGTCTCCCAAAATAAGGCTGAATACCTAATAAAATTGCCGGCTTAATTTTGTTTAGGTACTAATTCGACTAAATAACGAAGCTGATCTAAATAAAGTGTAGGTAATTTGTTGGCTTCACAAAGTTGTCAACGACGATTAATTATTCGGAGCGTGCATTTAATCACTTAATTCGGCTTTATTCAAAGACCCGAATTATCTTTTGGCATAAAATGACGTGTTAATTATAATTACTTACATAATGTTATTTATTCTATTGATAGTGTTAGGCCTCTATACAAATAAATTGGCAAGTATTTTTAGTTCTGATGTTACTCCAACAACGAGTCATTTACTAAAAATGGTATCAATTTGTTTTTTGCGGCATACAATAAATATAATTAATTTAAAATAATAAATTGTTAGAGGATTGTCTATGATTATTAACCGTTTGTAACGTGATTGTTACAGTGCACTAGATTGAAGATAAAAGAATATTTATATATTTAAAAATTGTATTGTTATTGAAACTATATACTAAGGGAAGTTGGTCTAAAATGACATATATAGATAGGTACCTACTATTTAAAATTGTTATCGTTTTGATTAAAAAAAAAGAATTTTAAAACTATGCAGAATGGCCACTAACAAATTTCATTTTTTAATATTAAGACAACGTTTGTTTTCGACATGCCTCCTACTCACCGAAAAATATTCAAACATTTTCAATATATATTTTTTTTAATTTGATTTTAATTTTATTAAGCGAATAACGGGGAAAATTAAACGTTAGTTGCGGAGGCGTCACTTATACTGTGTTCGAGGCACTAACCCCCTAAATTATTATTTAGCATAAACGTCAGATAATCATCCCACTATTTATAGCTCATTTTGAAAGGAAGTACAAAATATATTATTGCTCGTTTCAAATTAGTAATTGCGGGTCTTTAGCGTTAGTTTATTTGTTGCATTTATTACGTATGTAAGTGATTTTAAGCAGCAATTTTAGCCTAAAGTTACAGGAAGTTTCTAGTTTTTTCCAATCTGAAATTGTTTGCGAAGACAATGTACGTACAGCTTATTATTTCTCACAGTTGTCATACGAAGACCGACTTCCGTTGTAAAAATAATGTATTAAAGAAAGCGTTCAAAGTTGTGGATGAAGCGTTAAGAAATGATAGAATACAGTTAGTTGCCTTACTAATTGTTTTATAAGTACTTAAGTAGTATTGATTCAGTTTTAGTTTAACGCGCGAATTTAAATTTAATGAGATTCGGGTTTTGGTGATACGTTAAAGGATAGTCTGTACATATTGACGTTATAATGTTTTAATTGAAAATACAATAAATATGCATTTTTACTTTGTCATATATATAATTTCTACCGCCAATTTCAATTGTGACGTAATTAGCTGTTACAAATAAAATACTTTCACCGTTCAGGAAAGTTATGTAGTACGTACAGGACTGAAACTAGGTTAAAATTTCATTTATGTTGGCATGTTGTTAAATAAACAACGTTTACGTAGGTATATTTATTCGCATAAATCTAGGAAAGTTTATTATATGTACTGTTTTGTTCTTGTCATGTATTTGTTTAATCGTTTTATTCTGTATTTCCTCAATATTAATGCTACGAAACTACACGAACTGATCGACACTTTCCATTTAAAATTTTCTTTACGCATCGCACGAGGAACAAACAGAAATAGAATGTTTCAAATCGCTTAAAAATTAAACAAATTGCGGGTAATTTCCTATAATACTTCGATAGTTGAATGTCGTGTGTGTGAGTGTTTTCTTTAGTAAAAATGCACTTGACCAAGCAGTCGACCCTGAACCCATATAACTTACCAACATTTTTATTGCTTGTGACTTGATTTACTTACAATTAGTTTTTTAGAAATGTACTAAAGCGTTTACTTCTTTAAAAAATCATTGTTTATTGTATATTTTGAAATTGCATAAATATAGACATGTAAAAGTCATCATACATTACTTAATAGGTAGGTATTATATCTATTATTCCGACAGATTTCGGTGGAAGGTATAACTATTTCCTAATAATTTCGATTTATTTTGTTGGCTATTTTTAAATTAAATAACTATATACTTGAATTTTTCTTAAAGTTGCCGTCAATTATACCTGCTATTTTTTTTCTAGAAACAAGTTATAATAAAATTAATAGCTCAGGTAATATTTATGCATTTCTGATTTTAGATTGTGACTCAAAATTGTTTTTCACTTCTATAGAAATCGGGTTTCAAAGATGTTCTAACATATATTATAATTCACGCCAATAAATCGTTGTAAGGGCACTTGGCGCTTTAAGCAAGTCATTAACCTTATAGCCCAAAAATTATAGATACCTACATAGGTATTTGTTTATATAATTAAATAGAATTTTATTGATGTAGAGATGTGGCCTTGAGTGGTAATTTTAACAACGCATACTTTATATGAAAGAAATGCTAAACTGTTTCTTTGTGAGGAAGTAATTAAAAAATTCCGAATATAATTTTGCGCACCAAGCAAACTTAGAGGACTTTAATCCAGCACACTTTTGCTTTTCAAAATTGAACAATGATACAACTACAAAAATTGTAGTAAATTTATACCCTGAAATATTTCAAATTACAAAAGCTGACAATTAGCACCTATCTATATGTATCTTGTTTGACAGGAATAAATTGCGCTATCATTGGTTATACAAATTTTACAAATTATCTAGAGTTCCCAAATCATATTCAGTGCCACAGATTGAAACAAAAACGATTCGGTTATTTTAAAACTTTAACAAACTATGAACGGACGCGTTGTTAATTGTTGTAAACACTCATCTAAAAGGTATCAATAATTAATTGACTATATTTCCTGAACTACATGTTGTATTTTAAGTCTGCAACGTTCATTTGATTATACACACATGCAAGTTTATCGATGTTCAATGTGCCCCCATTCGACTGCATGAATAACATCTAGACGGTACGACTGATTAGTTCATCCGTTCTACACTCGATTAAGAATGGTACTAATGCGTCTTCCGAGTTCACCGCAAAGCTGTGATACGGTTTCTTAGGTCATTCCAGAATTTATGAGAAGAGGTCAGGTTACGTGAAACTGCATCTTGAGGTCACGAATTTCCACATGGAAAGAAATTCGAGTCAGGAGCGCCGCGCTGATGTAGTTTCCAGATTTATTGAAGAGGTACAAGCAGTTAGTGCAGCATTCTAAGATTCGTTGCTCCAGGTAGACCGATGTCATTTAATCATAGGTCGACAACAATTCGACGCTGCCAATGCGGCGTTGGAAGCGCTCTAGTGGTAGCATTCGAAAATTTAAAACATCCTCTTCTCAAATTTTCATTTACAGAATTCGAGGATACAAGCCAGTATAGTGCAGCAAATAGTGCTAAGAAATTCGTATGCATCTTCTTGAATAATCCGTGTCTATCATCATATATATATATATATATGACGCTGCTGAGGGTATGGATACTCTAGTGGTAGCATATCTACACTATATATATATATATCCTCTATATCATATATGATATATATACAGATATATCATATATATATATATAGTAGGATATATAGTATATATGATATATATGTATCCATCTATATATTGATATATATCCTATATATATATATATATATATATATATATATATATATATATATATATATATATATATATATAATATAGAACTAATTGCAAGAAAAAACGAGCTAACTACATACATATTATGTAGGTTTAAAATTATAAACGTTAACTATTGTGTTTTAAATGTTTACGTCATTTTGATGTGACTTTGAATAGTTTTAGAATCCTTTTATGTAACTCGTGAACATTAACGTGAGTTAATTAGTGAAATTACGAAACTTTTTTCGTTATTACATTTTTAGTTCATTCTTGAAAAACGCATATTTGAAAAATTTAAAAACGCATTTTTAGGTATCTGTACACATAAGGAAATTTAGATTATTTTCAGAAGATTGGGAATTGTTAGAAAAAGTTTTTTTTTACTTAATATTAATTGTTAACTTATTAGGTAAGTATTATTTAGCATTGCATATATAATATACAAACATACATATCTACCTATTAATGCGTATTCTGATATCTTTAAAAACTTATAAGTATGTATCAGTTTGTCGACATCCGTTATATAATATTATATTAGATATTATTGTTACAACTTTAATGCACCTACTATTTTTTTTAACTGTGCTTTACTATCTTTAAATAAGCGGAAATAAAATAAAATTCTTTTACTTAATTGTACATTTTTAATTTATATACTTAATAACTATATCGTTAATTTTATCGATGCCTTGCAGTAAATAAAGAAGCTTTATCTAAAATCGACGACCGTTATGAATATTAAGATACACCGAGAAAGGTTAATATTCATATCTTTTTAATGTTTAACTTAAATATTTTATGATTATTTATAATTAAACATTATCTAATTATGTATAAAATGTGATCTAAATATAAAATTGATGTAGTAGTTCAGAATTTATTACTATACTGATATCATAATATGATACTATACTTTTTCGTTACCTTTAAGTCGATCAATATGTATAGTGAAGGGTAATAAATGCAGCTTTAATCGAGTAACGCGTAGTTTATAAATAGGTGCTGAATTGTGAACACTTCGAAACGCCGATACTTATTATACCTACTATGCTTGCTGACATAAACAATTTAAGTATTTATGGAAAAAAAATACATAGTTAAAACGTATTTTGTGACGATTTTTAAATTTGATTGAGATAAAGCTTATCGTATTCGATTTTTGGCTTATTTTAGTTAAAAACATTGCGGAACGTATAATTGTTGCAACAATTATTTACAGTAGAACCTCGATAATTCGAACTTATTGTGACTGGGGATCGTTCGGTTTAGCAAACATGTTGGCCTAATTCAATCCTATCTGCATAGGATCAGACCTCGCTAATTTGTACTATATGGGGCGGAGCCTAGTATTTTATGATTAGTACTTTATTTTTAACAATCCAGAAAAAAACATATAATAATCAGTTTAGCACACGAAAACTAAATTTTTATTTTACGATGTCCAAATTATCTCAAATTCACTGTAGGATTCACTGTATTTAAACACGTGCACCTACCCTATAAGGTACATATAAGTAACGCATATGTAGATACTTATTTATTACCTAATTAAAGAAGAATAGAAATTGGCGCAGTACAAACAAATATTACAACAAACAGTCAAAACACGATTACCTGTGCGCATTTTGCTTGCTAAAATGTTGATTTAAAATGTAATTGCTTCTTGTTTTCTATACTTTTTATACATCTGTATGTCGTCTTTTATTTTATTCAAATTGCGTTTAAATTATCGGAATTCGTATAATCGAGGATTTACTGTATTTCTAAATACATGCGTACTTAGATAACTACATACTAAAATACAGGTATTAAGAAGATATACCTACTTAATAAAATATTTTAAATTATCACGAGAACCTTTTTGCTAATCAACTTAATAACACCTAATTATAATTTTTGTTGTTGACTATTTAAATTCGCAATTATTAACCAATACTTCTAAACAATGCAGTTCAATTTAACGTTGGCGTAAGCAAGTTCCGAATACCTGCTTAATATATTATTGGAGCTATTTCACTAATTGTTACACAATTTGCAATTAACATGCGTTTGAAATGTCCTTTAAAAGCTCCTCCGGAGATTTAGTGCAAGGTCATCGCATTATGTTAAGCACCTATTATTTTAACAATGCGATAAATAATTATGCAATGCTCAGTATAATATTATATTATTGCGGCGGTTAAATGTGGATATTGTATAGGATACCAAGGTTTTATAATACTCCCAACATAATTGCAGTTGTGGTAACGTTACTGGAAATAAATAAATAAATAAATGTCTAGCTTACCCTTAATTATTTAGATGATAATAATTTAAATAAGTACGTAATAGTAGATGCAAAAGAAATACCGACCTACCTATTATAATTTTACATTCATTTTATTTCATTTACAGTTTTACTAATTTAATCGTTTAAAAAATAGAAATGATAGTAAATATTACCTACCAAAAGAAACATCAAAATTATGTTCGCAGAGTTATTTGCAAAAATAAGTACCTATAAACTTTTTCAAAATGTTTAAATTCACAAAAATTGTTTTATATTTAATTGTTTTATATAAAAATAAAACAATTTGTTAAGTAGGTTGATGATACGTGAATTTTAATGTCTAATAACTTTATTTCTTGAAGATGATTTCAAAATTAATAAGAAATTACATATAACAGGGCTAAATAAAAATTATGCTGCAAAATGTTGGTAACTTTGAATTTAAGTTGATTGCGTGAAACATTTTCTAAATCGATTTACTTAATCGCATATTTGCAAAAGGTAACGTACTCGTTATTAACCATTCGTTTTTTGTTTAATGCCTTTATGCACGAAATGATTTTGTGTTTAGAGGAACTTGCATCAACTATTTAATTAAGAAATTTGCAATATACATACTTACATAAGTATGGAAAATTGTACGAAATTTTTTTATGGAAATAGTAGTAGGACGAGATTACTTGATACACCATAGCTGACTTTAATATGAGAGAAGATATGGAAATAACCCCTGCGTCTACCCAAGAACTCACGACATACATACAGCGACTATCAAAACGCAAGACCCCTGGACCAGACTTAATTACTAACGAAATATTAAAAAAGTTAACAAAAAGCTGTAGCATATCTGACCTCAATATATAACGGTTGTATGAGACTAGGATACTTCCCACACTCTTGGAGGACTGCAAACATAGTACCAATTTATAAAACTGGTAAGAATAGACAAGACCCTGGTAGCTACAGACCTATAAGCTTATTACCTACTTTAGCTAAGTTACTAGAGAAGGTAATCCTTACTAGGCTACAAGACTTCATACTCGAAAATGAAATCATACCCTCTCATCAGTTTGGGTTCAGGCAATCACACTCCACAGCACATCAACTTATTAGGGTAACTGAACTGATTGAGAAAGGATTCGAAGAGAAGAAATACACCGTAGCTGTCTTTTAGATCTGGAAAGAGCCTTTGACAAGGTTTGGATAGAAGGACTCTTGTACAAATTGATCAAATTAAATATTCCGGGATACATAATAAAAATCATAGAATCCTTTCTAGCCAACAGAAAGTTCAGAGTAAGGATCAATGCAACTCTATCTAGTGACAAGATTACAAAAGCTGGAGTCCCCCAAGGAAGCCTACTGGGACCAACACTGTTTAACCTTTACGTATATGACGTGCCCACAGTAAATAACTCAATCCTAGCCATGTTTGCAGACGACACAACGATACTAACTCAGAGTGATACAATTCAAACAACAGTTGAACACCTACAAAATGCGCTAAACGTAACATGTCGTTGGTACAAAAAATGGAAAATCAAAATCAACCATACTAAGACCCAAGTAAAAATGTTCACTCTCAAGCGCTACAACCATCTCCCACCACTGCGATTACATAATGAAGACCTATCGTGGAATCCTAAGGACTCAGCGGTAAAGTACTTGGGAGTCCACTTAGATGCAAAACTTAATTGGGGATACCACCTTCATAAAAAGTTAAATGAGTGCTATGCCAGACTCGGCATACTCTATCCGTTGATCAACCGAAAATCACATCTTAGATCTGAATGTTCGCTGCTAATTTATAAGATGATTCTTAGACCCATACTGACTTATGCGTGCCCAGTTTGGAGGAATGCACCGAAAACTACGCTGAAGAAACTTCAAACTATGCAGAACAAAATTCTTCGTATCGCGCTAAACTGCCCTTGGTTCATTCGAAACAATCAAATACATCATGAATTAAAAGTTCCACTAATCACAGAATACATAAGCAAGCTAACAAATAACTTCTTTGAAAATTTAGTGAAGTGTACAAGTGCTACGAAACTTAATCTCGGCCAAAGAGACATTCATATAAGACTCAAACGCAGGCTACCACAAGACTTACTCTAAAAATTCACTTAACCTATTATTAATTTTATTTTCCTCTTTTATTAATTATTAATTTATTTTTCCTCTTGACATTATCTCAGTTATAAGTACCTACTATAAAACAGCCGTGTATTGCATCTTCTTGCAGAGCCAGCTAAAAAATATTAAAAAAAAAAAACTTGATACTTATACCTACATATATATTTGAAATCATTTATAAGCGTATTTAAATTTTACTTTTATAGTTAACTACTTCATTTCTTATTGTTAGATCAATTATTTACTATAGGTAATAAATAGAACAAATTTTCATTATCTCGTATTGCTCTGCATATTGCGCATTGTGTAATAAATCGGAACTACAATATTGCGGTAGGTTTCCAATTTCAAGTACTAGGTATGCCGAACTTGATTAGTAAACTGTTAACATATTATCACGCAATGGTATACAGGTCAATCTATTTTAAGGTTCGTAAAGAATCATATCGGGTGCTCTATTATAAATTCTGATGTCATTTTTAGCAAGGTTTTCTATTATGTAAATGTTTAGTTACTGGAAGGCTTGTCCTTTAGAATTTCAAAGAATTTTTAATATACCTGTTACGTAAAGTGTTAACCGGATTTCTACCAGTTTCTTACAAAATTATTTCATAATTGGATTATAAATATTCTGTTACTACCTAATATAACCTAATTTTTTTACTGTTTCGTTAATTTATGAATTTACTACGCATGGTAGTATACCTACTATTTTATGACATTGACGATAGTCGCATAATTTTTTATATTTTCTAGTGTATGTTTATATTTAAAAAAAAGAATTTTATTTCATATTATGTTATTATAAGTACATATATTTTTTATCTTAATATAGTTAGTTATATACATATAAGTACATAATAGTGATTTAAATAGGTACTTTTATATGTATGAGATGTATTCATCAGAATTTCTCGAATTATGTAGATATAGTAGTGAACGTTTTATTCACACTTTGGGAACGAAAAATTACGCTCTATTTGAGAGGTAAAGAATAAAAATTGGTAAATCAATGTGTTTTGAGGCAATTTCCCATGTTAAACTAATAACCAAACATTTTTTTGGTCATTTCATCTACGTTAACTTACACATCATCTACACTAGTCCAAAGTCACTTCATCTACACTAACCTAAGTTCACCGACTTACTTGACTGCATTAGACAATAGCGAAATACTAAATCTCTTTCCCTTCTCCCTTTCGACCGTTTTTGAAAATGCACGTATTTGATGAAATTCTTAATTTGCATGTTTTCAGTAAAAAAAAATTAAAACGTTCCCTGTTATGAAAAATCTGCAATGTAACCCTTGTACATAGTTTTACGAAATCCATTCAGATTAACTATATACTAAAAACAGATTTTATTTGGATTTAATTTACTGATTTGGTTTCTCGCCCGGCCGTTACTGTAATTTTCGAAAATTCACTATACAATAAAACGTTAAGGAAAAATTGAACAAACTCGATCGTTGATGGAATTTTAAAAAATATACCTACATTATTATTTATGCTTAAGTGAAATTTTGCTTGTAAAACACTGATAAAAGCCGGTAATCCACACGGTACAATGAACTCTTACCGACAAAAAAAAAACATTGCAATAATTAAGTATTTGCTAAACTTCAACCTCGACGAAATTATAGGATTTGTAAAAACAGATAAATTAATTTAGTTAATCAAGAAGTGTTACCATATTCAAACCGAAATTATAGTGTTCGTTGACCTCTTAAAAAAACAGTATATAATTCGTTTAGAATAATTACCTAACGTCGACAATAACGTACCGTTATTAAACCAATTTTAGAAGCTTTAATAATAAATCTAATTTTCTTAATTATTATTTTGATTGTTACCTATATTATTATTCATCGAGTTTTGATAGTCATTGTTAGTGTTATTATTCATTTAACATTAGGTTATATTTATTTTCTCATTCGCAACGGTTTTTCTCTACTTATTTTTTAATGAGATTAAAACGTTTGTACAGTTACTACGGATCGGGATTGTAAATAATCGAATTGAAAATGTTTTGAATGTCACTTTAAATTATTTCAAAGTCATGAATCGACCACGTTTTGCTAGAGTTGAAAAGAAATAAATAGACACAAAAGAATGGAATTTATTCTTTTATTTTGTTAAAGTTTCCCTTTCTTCGAATAAAATGTTGCATTTACAATAATGAATATTTGATTTCCTTTAAAAATTTATTTATAAATTGACATTTAAAAATCATCAAACCGCAAATTATTAAATATCTGATTTTCTTTCGATAAATTTTTAGGCAACTGAATTTAATCTATAGGTAAACACAAAACTTTATTACTTGAGATAAAGATCTCTTGTATGATTATCTACACAAATATTTGTATAATTTTGTCTAAATTTACAATACATAATAATTTAAAACGGAGTAAAAAAAAACAACTACATGATGTACCTATGTATTTCTAATTAAGAAGAGTAATTTTTAATTCTACAAATTCCTATTCCTAGTAAATTACAAATCTCATCTAGGTATTTACAAATTAACGAAATACCTATAACAAAAAAATAGACTGATTAAGTTGTCACAGAAACGAGTTTCATGTTGAAATAGTGAGTAACTATTTGCATACTTTTTCTAATTTGTGTTTTATGACTATGCAAATTAGTATGCGACAGTAATTTAATTTTATCGCATATTCAAAAACCACAAAAAGTTTGACGTTATTACATCGAGAATTAACACGATTGGTGTAAATTACTGCTATTCGAAGATTTAAACTTTAAACCACCAACAGTAGAGTACAGTTTCATTTCAAAACGTACATGGATAATCTATCACTAGGTGGCTCCCGTATGTTCTTTCATTGTTCGATATAAAATATTGTTAATTTCTAAATTTAAATTAACCGCGATTTTTATAATGCATATTTTTTTGCTATTTTTAGAAAGTATGAGATTATGTATAATTTATAAATATGTATATGTAAATGTATTGCATAAATAACTATTTTAAAATCAAGTTTAATTTGCATTTAACTGCAATTTACGAATAGGTATGTAAATGCATGTAAATCCGATTAACTTTTCGAAAAATTGTACTTACGGTTAATTTAAGAAAGGCATTCGTAAAATTTCACGATTTTCCTACCGATTCCTTTCCTTTCCGATTCTTATAAAAATAACCAAAATTTTAATATTACTGGTTTATTAAGATTATATAAAGTATATATACATATAATATTTAAGGAAAACTAACAAAAGAATAAAAGTGCCAATTATTTCTCATAGTTCACAGTTTTTGCATTTTTATCCATTGAAATTACAATAAAAGTCCGTAGGGTTTTGAAATTCTGGCGCGTCCTCGAAATATTCGCATTTATTAATTCTAAAATCCTAACCAGGATGTGATTGTAATAATTGTGAACGAATAATTTGATTGTATTTCTGCGATGCAATTCTATACTCATCCACATTTTCTAAAAATATTCTTCGAAATCTTAAAGATCCATTGTTTTTATTGAAGATTAAATTTCATGTATTTTTAAAACTGTAGATGTGTTATTTTAAATCGATTGGATCTCGGTATTCCCTCGAATGGAAGTCGCTACGATTTAACTTATTTATTTAAATGTTACTAATGCAAAAATTTTGTGCTTGTATACCTACCATGGATTGCCGATATAGTGTTTTTTTTTTGTATTTGAAAAATGGGCTTGTCGACAAATTTTAGAAAACAAGTTTTTAAACGAATTTTTTTTTTCACAAAAATGCGATTCAACGCATTATGTATTTATTTTACAGTTTAAATTTTCCTGATTTTTGATAACAAGACAGTTCAAAAATTTAGTAGTAGGTACAATTATTAACATTTCTATTAGGTACCTATTAATTATTTTTTGTTACAGTTATGATAATGTTTATTTTTGATGTCTTTAAGAAAACTTTAATTAATAATTAAGAAGTATAAGCAGTGTTTCAAGTTAACGTTATCATTTAGTTTCTGTTTTTTTTTGTTTATAAGGCTAATAGTATACATTATTTTGCAAGTAAAATATAATACATTTTATTATTTCAAGGTCAGTGAATGCTTATTTCGTATGTATGTATGTATGTCAGTTGGTCATAGTCAATTGTGGGTGGAAGTGTTTATTCACACCTACGCGATCTTAATGTTCTTAATTGTATTGAAAGTGTGAGATTGGTAGATGAACTGATTTGTTGTGTCAAGGTATATCTATGGTGTTCTAAACAACTATTAATATAAACTAAAGCTTATTTATAAGCTAACTAATCACGATCAGAAACCTTGAAGTTCATTTTGTGGTACAATTTGCATAAAGTCATTGCAGTATTCCTAGCAAATAGGTCAACAATTGGATAGAATTAAATAGATAAATTTTAAGTGCTATTATAAAATAAAAGCTCTTCATTACATAGGTATATCTGAGGACATAAACGCGGCGAAACTAAACTAAACTACACAAGTCAAGTTGTAGTTGTTTCAAGTATCTATATGATTTAATTATTTTGTACCTAATGTATTAGTATTTTGCAAAATAAATTGTGGAATCGTACACTAACAAAGTTATCTTGTAAAATATAAACAAAGAACTTTAAAAAATTATTTACGGAACGCCCACCTTAATTTATGGAGAATTGATTAAAACGTCCATTTAAATTATATACCATTAAAACGCGTGTTTATATTTTAATAGTTTTATATAAATGTTTCTTTTTTAAATTATATAAATTGAAAAAAAGTTAAAAATATAAGGTACCTACTATTATTTAATATTTTATTCATATCCAAAAACTGGTTTAAATAAAAGCAATTGGTAGGTGTAAGTAGTATAGCTACATAGGTACCTTATTATGTTACGCATTATTGTTTACGCGGTGGTTATTTATTCTTCAATTCTATGTTAATCTTTTTCTTATCATTTACCGAAAATATTTTACTTAAAAATGAAGCGCCTATAAGATTTATTTTTAATTTAGTACTCCTATTTTTTTAAATAAGTAGTTTTCTGTCATACCTAACTGTTTCTTCTTTTTTTTTTAATTAATGTTAGTACGAGGAACCGTTGATACAAAAAATAAATGTAACGAACGTTTATAATAATGTATCTGTATAATTGATCAACATTTAAAAATTAGTCAAATAGGTAAAAAATCTTATCGAAAATAGATAAGCTGAGGTTACAAGTGTTTACAAATTTTTGTCTTAAAGAGATCAGTAGTATGAACAAATCTTTACGTTATTGGAAATATTGCTTTTAAACTATGCTTAAATATAATACAAAGAAAGACAAATGAAGGGATTGGCATCTTTCAAGCAAAAGGCTATCTTACACTATTCGTCTCAATATCTCACAAACTATTAAAATATTTAAAAAAAGTTAACACACGATTTGAACTAAATTAAGAGTTCTAAAAGATTCTGCTAATGTACATCCAAAAACAAGAATTTTTTAATGTTTTTCGAAAAATGTCATTCTCTAGTGCTTGAGTGCTCTATTTTTTTCAAAAATAAAGAAAAAACAAATTTTCGATTTATTTTCTTTTCGTATTAATTTTTAATAAACGTACGATATAAATTACATTATCAAATTTTAAGTCGAAAGCACAGAATAATTTATAAACTAAAAAAAAATCTTTAAAGGCTTATATGTACATCTCAACATTGACTTTTTGTTACTTAGGTGGTTTCAGCTCTTGCAAATAAATTATTATGAATTTTAACCGTTTGGTGATTTAACTTATATATTTTTTAATTAGAGTAATCAATATTTTGTTTTTATGATAATTGAATAGTTTTTGTTAAGAATTATAATAAATCTTCCTTTACAAATTCAATTTATTATTGTTAATGATGTATTTATAATTATTAATTTTATTAAGTACAATTTAATAAAAGTATTTTAATATCTTAATATTTTATAGTGTGAACTGGAAGTACGTACCTACTTCATATTATTTTTAAATTAATTCACTAATTTGTTGACATACAATAATCAACTTATGATAATTAGGTTATTACACCTTGCAATCCTTTGTTCGAGAAACATTATTTATTCAGCTGAGCACCGTTTTCTTCATTTGTTTTAAGATAATCAAATATAAAAATTTTCCGTTAAAAAAATTAAGCAGATACTATATTTAAAGAGATTGAAAGCTTTAATTGAACAGATCTTACCTCGTTATAAAAAAGACCGTAACACTCCCAAATAACAATGTCTACTTCATTCACCATTAACTGTCTTCACTAATCATACAATCTTCATTCTTTGTTCGCGTAGGGAATTTTAAATGAAATATATTTTTAGACTGTCGTAAAATTGTCTTGAGACACCTTGAACTTGTACACGGTTTAAATTGAACTAAACACCAAGTGGAAGAAGATATTCGCTTCTCGATTTACCATACTTAAAAAATGTTATTGTACTTGTATTGCTTGTTTTAGTTGGTTGCAATGTGCGTTAAAGTTTTCCAGAAAAGACCGATATAAAAACTAAACAGTTAGAGTTTACTGTTATTTTAGTTTATTCATTGGAGAATTAGTATCACGAAGGCGATCCTTAATAGTTGGCGTATTTAAAATAATCAGAAATGGTATATTATGTACATTGTATAGCATTACATTTTACTCGATCATTAATCTTCTTTGAACGTAATAACTTGGTTAAATATACACCTAGTTTGTTTTTTAATCTCTTCTGCGAATATCCGCTTTTTAATTATTAAAATTAAATAAATTATTAAAATAAAACCAGAAAGAAAAAACATCAAGTATTTGAAAAATAAGCTCTTTATTTTTCTCAACTGAAGGACACGCGCCTGTGGTGAGAAATTTTAGTCGGCGACACTAAATTTCTTTAAAGTCATCGGTTAGTTGAACAACTCATCTTTAGCTCGCGTGCAAATTTTCAGAAAAATTTACTTTTTTTTTGTGTGCATGCTGCCGTGGGCGATGCCAAACGGTTAACGCGCCATACAGCATGCTGACATCACAAAAATAAATAACTTTTCTGAAAACTCGCACACAAATTAAAGATAAGTTTGTTATTATTATTTCTAACGACTTTAAAAAAAAATGGTGTCGCTGGCTAAAATTTTTCACCATAGACTCTGTAACGTGTTCTTTAATTTTAACTTAAACAAGAGTGTTAAACGTACAAAAAGTATTATATAATGAAAAAACTGTAAACTGTAACATAAAACAATATCTGTACTTGACAAAAAATACGCGTGTGTCGACGACGTTATTCGATCTACTCGATCGATCGTTATCCGATGTCGAAGTTACACCAAAAGTCGAAGCTGCCCCAGTTTACGCGGTACATAACGGCACCCAAAAAGCCTTTCAGTCTTGGCCGACCGTGGAAAGATGAAGACTTACATTCTTTCACGTCATATCGTAGTTATAAAATTACTTAGAATTAAACCAAGACATGCCTTTTTGTCTTTCCACGGCCGACCAAAGGCCGAAAGACTTTTTAAGACGCCCGTTATTACGAACGTTACAGCTCAAGTAAACGCTAATGTAAAAACTCGGCTGAGGTCCATCAAATTTTTCAAGTAGAAAAACTCCGAGTGCGTTTTCTTCTCGTACGTGGAAGTAAAACGAACGGTAGATTTCGTGCCAATGCAATGTTTGTCGTGTAAAAATCCGTTTCTGAAGTTGAACTATCATAGATTCGGCAAAAATTCTGTAAAGGGCGTAGTAGAAATTCTTGTTGCAATAACAACAAATTTAAGTTCCTATTTGGAAACGTTTATCCATTTGGGAAATTCATTGCTGTAGTTAATTCGTACATATTTTCTCATTTTATTCTGACGTTCACAAGAAAAAAGGGCGTCTCAATTCGACATTTACCTAAAATGTACCTAGATACTGATCGAAAATCATTTTGAAACATTAAGTATTTAACTTTTTATTTGGCCTATATTATTAACACTTCGAAGACGGCGCTTTTACTTATGAAATGCGTTTCGTCAGTCCCAAGCGTAACGTACGAGTTCAAAGGGTTAATATTGTCATACTGTAACGCGTTATGTTTAAAAAGCT
This sequence comes from Rhagophthalmus giganteus, assembly GCA_036326145.1. NCBI lineage: Eukaryota > Metazoa > Arthropoda > Insecta > Coleoptera > Rhagophthalmidae > Rhagophthalmus > Rhagophthalmus giganteus. The sequence continues at coordinate 56,853,488 of JARFJA010000001.1, forward strand.
AACACACGGTTCGTGAGAAAAAGGAAACCGTTACTGTTCAATAGAATACACAACATTGAAGCATTCCAAAGATATACAAATTATATAACTTCTGTCTGAGTAAAGATATTAAGTCGGGCGCGCTTGCGTACTTTTCTCACAGGTGAATAGTCAACTTCGAACATCTACCGAGAAAACATGCTGTAAATCGAGCTACGTGGGCAAAATGTTAAAACGGACGTGTGAACTGCATATGGCGAAGCAAATGACGGTGCCATGAATTACCTACGATTTGCAATATCGACGGTGCTTAAATCTAATGTGCGGTGCGCTAAAAATCAGTTGACTACTATTTAAAACGAAAAATAAAAATGCAGTGGAATGTAGCTTAGACGAGTTTTGTTGAAGTGTGTGTGCGTGTGTTTAGGTTAGGTGATTTCTTCTACTTTCAAAGAAGGTATTTGCGACATAACCGCCCACTTACTCCTCTATAGTTTATTTATAAATATTACGTTGCCTTTACCCTAAGCAAGTTTTCGATTATCGGGACTCGCGATTGCTAACGAAAAAAAAAATACGTCCTTATTGTTTACGTACTACGAATACTTTTAAGATTAGTAAATATTAATCGTTTTACCTGTCATTCACTTCTCTCTACACATGCGATACGGTCTCGTGGTTATTTGAGTTACGTTCCTTGGTTTACATTTGATATACAACATGCGGGTCACTAATCGTACAATTATATACATGTCATAGTACTACAAGTTCTGTTATTAATCTTACACACCCTTGAATTCTCATAACCCATGTTCATGGATCGTTACGTACGTTATCGATTAATTTAATTTTGATATTTTCTAAATTATTTTCCATTTAAGACGAATGTCACGTAATATAAAAGAAATTCTTTACATTTCAAGAAATAGCTAAAATTAATGTTTTCATTTCTAACTCTTGTAAGTTATTAATTAATTACATTACAACACAACTAGTTCCTATAGCATTAAAATAAGTAGAGCTGCTTTATTAGTAACAAATATTAAATTGTGATTAATATTGCGTAACTACTTATAATTAGCTGTTCCACTGCAGATTTAATGCTATTTGTCACTTTTAAATAAGTATAAAATACATTTAATGCCTATAAGTAGGCTTTTGTTTAATACATACATTCACCTGCTAGATTTTACTGATTTTTCTTAAATTGTTTAACAAAATAACGTTGTTGAAACTGCTTAATATTGTGGGATTTTTATTAACAATGGTGTACATGCACGATTTATTATTAATATCTGCAACCCCACTTACTTAATGTAATTCTATGTGGCGTTAAAAATTAGCCACTGCAGTAGTACAAAACACGGAGCTTTAAAATACTAGTTAAAACGAACGTTCTTCTGTTTTTTGCTAAATTGAAGTTATGGTAATTGTCTTTTTAATTCGTGTCATCTACGAGTTACATATCCACTTTAAAGTCAAATATATCTAAAACAGTTAAATTTCTTTGCAATAACAAATTTATTAAACTGTATAAAAATTTATAATCAATTATTTAAGCATTCCCTTGTACATTTGACAATTTTGAAACAACGAACAAAAGCGATTTGTTAAGGATTTTTTATTGACAAACGTAGATAAACAATCCATAGGTCATAGTACAATTATCCGTATTTTATTATTTGAAACGTGGGCTGTGATCACGTAGACCATTTGTGCGAAAAAATCTCGGCATACACGGAAAATGTAATATAAACCCTTCTTCGAGGGAAGTGCTTCGATTATTAGAATGGACAATAGAAGCAACTAGAAATTGACAATAATATTATCATTATTATTTGCTTAGAACATTTTACAGTAGTTAGAAAGAACAGAAAATTACGTTTGAAAAGGACAAAGTAAAACGAATGTGTCATCGTTATTTAATTGAATTACTGGCACCAGCATATAGATATGTAGTAGACTTATTGTTAATAAGGAGATTCCTCATCTCACGTCTACTGCTATCAGCAAATATAATGATAATTAATTTAGGTAATTTTTTTTCCTTTAGCACCGATCGATTTTTATTTATCACATACCTAGATATGTAATTACTTTATACGTGTTTATACCGGATGAGTTAAAATAGTATCACACCACCCGATTATTTCGTTGAATATTTATATTAGAAAAATATTTTCTTAAGAAAAGATGTTCAGAATAATATATATGTTGTATATTATTGTACATTTATTTTACTTCAGGACTTTCTAATGAGATTATTTGGGCAGTAATATGCAACTTTTTATTTTTAAATGACACCCTATATATTTTTCCATTTTTTTTTTGAAGAACTATCTTTTCTCTATACGTTGTTATAAAACTACTGTGGGGTTAAATAACAAAATTACACCGTAGAAACAATTTTTAGATCGCTTTACGACCGCTAAACACAGATATCGATATTATTTAGATCCCCATGCTTTCCAAGCTTTGTTTAAAGTATTAAATATCAAGTGGAATTGTTTTCAATTAAAATAAATAAAAATTAAAAAAATAACGTGTTAAACCTGATAAGTTGGTTATTCGTTCAATGTTCAGGAAGGTAAACATTTATAATGTAAATGAGCAATAAGTAAATAAAATAAATTAAAACTATTCTATGGCCAAGTACGAATCGATGTCGTTCAAATGCACTTAATGGAATTTATTAGGATTGTTGGTACAGAAATGTTTCTCGCGAAGGGAATATTTTACTACAATAAATTAAAACGCTGACCATAATAAAAGCAAACAGTAGTCAATTTACCTACGTTTCTAGTCGAAACTAAACATAAAAGAATAAGTAAGTAGGTGGTAAATGATTTGTCGGTTTATTTAATTACAGTCAGTTTAAAAGTTTTTTAAATATTTACATTCCTTTTTGAATTTAATAATTGATTTATAAATTTTTTGTATATTTATAATTCATTTGATTAAACAAAAATTATTATTAATTATTAAACTTTAATTATTTTTATTAATATTTAAATATAAATTTATTGTAATAATTATTTTTTTAAACTTATTTAATGTAAAATATGAATTTAATTTTTAAAATAATATATTTTTAGTTAAATTTACAAATTTAACTTTATAATGAATATTTTATAATTTAATTTAAAATTATAAACTTATTTTTTTTTAATTTATTTTAATATTTTATTTCATCATTACTTAAAAATAATTTTTACTTTATATATCAAATTAATATTAATTTTAATAAACAAACATGTTTTTCTATAATTTTACCTTTATTAATAAACAACATTTTAAAATTTTTAAAGAAACTTTAATTAAATTTTTAATATCTTGAAACTCATAAAAAAATTTCTTAATTTTTAATATTTAATTTAAAGAAATTAAAACAATTACCAAATTAATCATATTAATTTAGTTCTAATTTTAATTTTTATAAATGTTTAATATTTTTTATTAATTTATTAAAATTAATTTATTATATTAAAATTTGAATAAAGGTTTGTAGTTAAATTTCAATTTTATTTTTAATATATTAGTATTTATTTTAAATATTTAACAATTTTTACTTTTCATTTAAATTTAAAATTTAATTAATTTAAAAATATTATTAAATAATTTTAAAATATTTTAATTTAAATTTTACTTGAATCATTTTAAAATTGTTTATTAATTGTAGATTATAATAAATTTTTATTATTGTACAAAAATTTATGTAATCATTTATTAATTAAAATTATTAAATTCTTATTTATTTTTTTAACTTTTAATTAATTCAAATTTAAAAAATCAGAATTCTTTTAATAAAAATTTTATATATTAAATTATTAGGTTTTTCATTATAATATTTATTGTTTAAATTAAATTTTTGTCTTCATTATATTTAAAACTGAAAATATAAATTATACATTTAAATAAAGTTTTTAAAAATCTTGTTTAAATTTAATTTTTTAAAAATTTGAAAATTAAATTATTGTTATATTAAAATATTTAAAGTATTTAATAATTTTAGACTTTTTTATTAGATTATTATTTATAGAATTAAAATTAAAAATGTTACTAAAGTTTATAAATAATTTAATAATTTATCATATAATTTTTTTTTTTATTAATTACAATTATTTCAAATAGTATTAAAAATAAATTTTAAATATAAAAATTTTTTGAAAGAAAATTATCAATTTTTATTTATATTAATTTAAATATTTAAATTATTAATTTATTAAACTTAATATAATGATTTATATTAATAATTATTTTGTTTTATTAATTTAAATTTTAATTTATAAAAGAATTTGTAATTAATTTATAATTTAAATATTATTGTCAAGTTATTTTAAATTATTTAAGTTTAATTTTAATTCCAAAATGATTTAAAATTTTAATAAAAATAAAATTTTTTATTTCAAATATTAAAACAATTTAATATTATAAATATTAAAAAATTTTATTTAATAATATTAAAATTTTTTTTGAATTAATTTAATAGGCTTATTTAATAACAAATTTTTATAAATTATAATTTATATAATTTTAATTTTTTAATTTTAATGAAATGTGAAATTAGTATTATATTAAAATAATTTAAATTAAATCTTAATTAATAAAATTTTAGTAATTTAATTTTAAATTAATTTTTGAATTTAACTTAATTTTTGTTTTAAATTAAACAATTAAATTATTATATTTATAATTTATTATAAATATAAATTTAATGTATAATTTCATAATTATTCTTTAAATTAAATTAATATGATTTGAAGATTGCTTTAAATTAATTTATACATTTATTTTTACTTTACTATGTTATTTAAATAAATTATATTTCATTGAAATTTATATTAAAATAAATTGTAATTTTATAATAGGTTTGATTAATGTATTTAATTTTAATTTATTTTAAATAATTTTAAAAGTTCAATTTTATTGATAATTTTAATAATTTGAATTATTTTAAATTTTAATAGAATTTGCAAAAATAAATAATTTAACAATTTTCAGTAAATAATATAAAATATTATAGTAATAAAATTATTTATTAAATAACTTATTAATTTTACTTTGATTAAATATTAAAAGTACTTATTAAATTATGATTATTCTTACGAATAAATTTTTACATAAACAGTCGCTTTATAATAATTAGATATTCATTAATATGTAATTTAATATATGTAATTATAACTCAATTCATTTGTTTATTATAAAATTATATATTAATTTAACATATGACATACATAACATTTGAATTAACTAATATTATAAGCTTAAATATCTGATTAATTTATTATTAATATATTAAATATTTAAATTAATTTATACGAAATAAATATAATTTGTAAAGTTTATATATTATTTGTACTAAATATTGTTGTAACTTTATATTATTTAATCATAGTACTTAAAATCAATATTAATTATGTTATAGTGTTTAATATATGATTTAAAATTTTATATCATAATTTCAAATCTTAAATCATTATATTAGAATATCTATATTATATTAATATCGTTGATAATATTAGTTGAGACTTATTAATATTGATATCAAATATTAAAACAATGTATGTAATACAATATTATTGTCATTATACAATAATTACATATAATTTATAAATAGTTGACTAATTAATATTATTTTCTTTTTAAATATTCAAATTATGCTATTTAAAATATATTTACAGTAGTAACAGAATATCAATACTAAATTTATGTAGAATTTTGCTAAGTATAATTATTAAATTTGAAATTTAAAAATTACAAATATTTAAACTAATACTATAAATTTAATATTACTGTATAAACTTTATATAAGTTAATTAAAGAATTCTTAAATGACTTATTATATGTTTTATACTAGTATTTTAAATAATTAGTTATTGAAATTATTACATTATGTAATAGATTCTAAGAATTAAATATAATTAATGATTAATTCGATTATATGACTTAAACTTATGATTACTATAGTTTTAGATCTTTAAATTAATTATAGATATTTATTAGATGACAATATTAATTTTAAATATACTAATACTATATTTGTAAAATTACTAGATAAAAACAGTGAATTAATAATAATAGTGTATTTAAATATACTGATCATTACAATATTTAATTAATTGTTTTATAAATTAATATATTATAATTATTACTAATAATATGTACTATAAATTTATTTAGATAAAATTATTTTAGTTAATGATAAATTATAATAGAATTGTATAATCATATATTATATATATTCAATCTTTAGATGTTAAACATTTATATGTATTAAACTGACAATAACTTAACTAATTTTATTTAAATATCTACTACTATAAATGTTACTTTAATTAGTATGTAAAGATTTCATAATAAACAATTAATATTTTTTGTAAATTAATTTAGTTTTGATTATTAATTTATTGTAATTTACTTATATTTATCGAACTTAAAATGAATTATAATTATATGTTCAAATATTATTAAAATAATATAATTAATAGCATATTAATAATCATATTTAGTATATTAATATTAATGTTATTAAAATGTATGTAATTTAAATAATAGTCTAATATTATTAATTTCTAACTATAAATTTATTGATTACATTTTTATATGTAATTAAACTAGATTATCATTTCATAATTAAGTTATAATTTACAAATTATTTTTATAAAATTATTAGTAAAATTTATGTTTGAATTTTTAATAAAATATTATGTCTTATCTTAGTATTAAAATACATTAATTTATTAATGTAAATTATTTTACGTAATTAGTATATTATAGATTTAATAGAATTATATTACTTTATACATTTTCTAATTATATTTATATACTTGATATAAATTTTCAGTTATAATTTAATTTAATGAATTATATCGATTGTAGAATTGATATTAAATTATATCAATTAAATAATATTAACTTTAATATAAATATTTAGTATAGATAAGTTTATATAAATTATTAATATTTTAATATCTAAAATTGAACAATGAGTCATTAATATAATCTATATTTACTATTTATAAATTATATTATATAATGAAGTAAATTATATTATTTTGTATATTCAAAACTTTCATTGATTGAAATTATAATTAAAATCAACTTACAGATTAATTAATTGGATGAAATTACTACACATACTTAAATGTATTAAATATAATTAAACATTAAATTATAACTTTTGAATTTAATGATATTAAATATTTAATTCATTGAATATACTTAATCAATATTATAATTTTATTAGAAGTTAGATTTATTATTTTTAATTATTAATAATGTTATGTAATTAGATTAATAATATATATTAAATTATATTTTAAATAAGATTTTAATATTTAGTTACAATTGAATATTAGATTAATTTAATTTATACTATTAAAATAAATTGATTGTTAATATATATGTGATAATTCTAAATAATTATAATAGTATAAATCAAATTATTGATTAAATTATACAATTTTATCTATATATAATGTTATAATTAAATTTTAATACAATTATTTAGAAAGTAATTTATTTTAATATTTAACAAATATTTATATTTAAATTATTACAATTATTTATTAAATATTATATGATTATACAATTAATTGATTAAATTTAATTGAAAATAATTGTATTAAATATATTAATTTAAGTAGTTTAAATATATTTATATAAATGTACATTTATATTACATAATAATAAAAATTAAGTTATACTATATGTACATACTATTCTAACATAATTAATTTTAATCAATTAACTACAGATTAAATATTATATAGAAATTGTAAGTAAATATATTACAAGATATAAATGTTTAAAACTTAATGATTTTAATTTAAATAGATTTAATATATATTTGATCATTAAATTGTTTAGCAATATTATATTATTATTACATTATTCAATTTAGAATATTATTTTAAATTCATATATATACATTAAATTTATTAATGAATTATTAAATATGACTATTTTACAAGTTATAAATAGAAACTAATAACTATATTATAATATAATGTATTATAGTTACAAGTATCAATTTTACAGTTCATTTCATTTTAAATTATCTAAAACTTATATTTAAATTATTTATGCTTAAAGCTTAGAAATATAATTATAACTATGTATACATTATAAATATGACTTTGTTTAATTAAATATAATGAATTTCTATTAATAAATTAATATTTATATATCAATATTAAATTGATTATATTACATTACAATATTTATAAGATTTAATAATAAGATTAAAAATATTGAGTAATTAAATATATCATTTAAGAAATTCATATTATCATGTTTAAAGAAATATGATTAAATTTATTCGCATTTATTATATTAATTCATCATACATTATTACGATCACAATTTAATTTAGTAATATTATTACTTAATACTATAATTATATTCTGATAATATGCAAATATGTTAGTATTATAAATGATCAATTCTAATGTTGACAGTAATATATAACTTTAGATTTAATTAGTTATTATAGTTTCAAATGTTAATTGAATAACTTACATTTAATGTAATTTTTAATGATAAGTAATTCTAAGAATTATGTTACTTAGATAATTAAGTAATACTATATATTATCATATTATAATCAATTTCTAATTAAGATGACTTGTACCTTTTATAGATCGTAATAATTAAGTATTAATTAATATATCACGATATGTCAAATACTTAATAAAGATCATTAAATAATTATTATTTATATTATATTTAAATGTGATACTGTATTATATTTATTTTAATTTTAAATAACTAATTTAGAAAATCTAATAATTGTACCTTAATAGCTAAATGTACATATTGAATAAATTACAATATATTAAACTTATTATTTATATTACATCATTATGATTATGCTATCTAATTATAATTTTAAAGTCTTTAGAATTTCAATAATAACTAAACTTACAATATTGTACATGAATACTTAACAAATGTACTTTATGCATTAAGATATTGAATAAAGTACATATTGCAACTATATTAATATAATTCGAATTATAAATTGATTATATATGCATTTATATAGCTATTATAATCAAATTTCAAGTTCATTCGCGATCGTAATTAGTCAAAAATGCTCAATTAGAAATTATCTAATTCAGCAATTAGATTTCGAAGTAAATATTATGTATGCATTAATTAATCGAAAGTTTGACATTTACATAGAAAATTGACACGATGTTCAACGTCATTTAATCAATAACGAAATTCATAACGAACTTATGTATAATTATTAATAATTTTTAACATACGTTATATAAGATTGAAGTCAAAATTTAACATAGTTAAATAATAAAAATTGAATCTTAGTATCAATTTTATGTCAGAATATTAAATTGAATATCTACATATTGTTATATTATAAATATAAATAATAAAGAAATTTAATCTATAAATTACTCGTCAATATATTTCAAAATGTATTTTTCAAAAATTAAAGATTTAATGCAAACATAATATTTAAACGAGGTGTCGAATTTAAGATCAGGAAGATTAACGTATACAACTACTTTTACTTAATTAATATTAAATTAAATATATAATACAATTTATACAATTTAAGATCAAAACATGCATAAGACATTGCATATAAGATCAAAATTAAATTAAAAATAAAAAATTAAAATTCATAATCACATATTATCTTAATCGCTAAGATTTACTAAAACGATCTCACTACTGAATCTACAATCAACCTAAGAAATCTGATTGATAATATACTTACAATCTACTTCTTTATCATACTCGCTTCATCAATTTAGATTCTTCGAATTGGAATCTTCTAATAATTGATAACCTTTAATCTGTTTATTTCCAACCTTTCGATCATCCTTAGAATGCGTAACTATTCTATTGACGTCGAATTTTGACGCTAGTAGTCAAGCTAAGTACATCAGATTACCGAATTGAACTTACTAAATTATCGCATGTATGAATTTAGGAATACAGCTACCAATCAAAATCTTAGTAAGTAATGCTTTCTGAAGTATACAAATACGCGTAAATCCTATATAGAGCCTTAAGCTCAATAATTCCTCGAAAATGCTATCTTAAACCAACGAAATCCTAACCTGAACTAATCATCGCGAATTCATAAATAGCAAAGTCTTAATCGAGTTTAATGCTGGAATTCTTATGAAATGTTTCAGTTTATTAACGTTATCTTGGAATTCTCGTATAAACCTTTATTTTACGCACCGATATTTTATCGAGGTCACATTTTTATAGGTCGCACTTATGTATAATAGTATTAATCTTTCATCTGTTTTGGTTTGTAATAGGAAATTTGAATTTGAGAGTTCAAATCCGGAATCCGGAAATCATCTAGGAATTCGGATCGATCGTCATCGGATTCGTATGATGCGTTCGAACTCTATAATAAATGCGATTGATTGTATTAAGTAATGATTTTAAATATGATAATTTTAATAGTAACTAAGCCCTAAGGTTTAACCTTAATATTAGCATTAGAATAAGCATGGCGTTAAATTCCTTAACAATATTACAGTGTATAACTTCATAAAATATACAAATTAGAAATTTTAAAGTCACATATGGTACCTAGAACAAATAACGTCCCACGTTGTAAATAACTTCACACCTTCGCAGTCATTTTTGCATATTACGAAATAGGAAATTTAGCAGATTTGAACATTCTAATTAATAGTAGTTGTACGTAGACTGTTAAATACTCAGAATTGAGAAAATATGATATCCTATTTGTACATACAGTACATAAGTACCTACATAAAGGTAAAATATATCCTAAATACCTAAGTAACTGTAACCGCCCATATTTTTGCATATTTAAGTTATTAATAAAGGTAGCTAACTAAAAGTTTGTTGACAATTTAGTTTTGATGATCTAATAAGCGCGGAAATATAAGAAACTGTTTAGTTATTTTCACCTTTACGTTAAAAACGTTTCGTTAATTGATAAATAAATAGGCATCATTATATCAATTATCAGAATGTATCTACCTAATTCATAATAATTAAAACGGAAATCAATAACGTTTATTGATTAAAACTAGTTTTTTATGCATAGATTAATGGTAGTTAGACTATGTATCTATACTTAATTGACAGAAGGCGGCACACCCACGATCACTAATTATTCTGTTTTCATATCAACTTACGATAGTTTATATACTTTAACTTGATGTAATTTTATAGAGGATACCGATAATTACCTTGACGGGCTATACTTACCACTTATAGTTTTCATAATTTTTTTTCAAATGTTTATCGCTCCAAATGAAAAAAATAGTTTATAGGTAGGTAATTATTGAGGTACACTATTCTACTAGAACCTGTTTAAATAGTCCAAGTTTTTCTGCACTTTGTGATGCAAGCGTGAAATTCTATACTTCATACTAACTGTAATAAACGTCAAAGCCACTTTCAAGCCACCCCCTTTTAATGCTCGGGGTGCGTTATAATACAAGATGTCTAGGAAATGATGAGAAATCTTCCGGAGACGTATAGAACACGTCAAAATAAAACTTTAAGTTTTTATAAACTATTTTCTTACGACGATCCCCCGCCGAGATATTCACCCCCCAAAGTTAAAAGGGAAAAAAATCAATTTGTTTAAATAACACCTATTTTTTTATTAAAATTAACTCATGCTTGGTTTACATTCATAATAAATGATGTATTTCAAAACAATTTCATAGAATCCTACAAGAATACATTACCACGGACCTTTCCAATCACATTCTTTTTCGGTATATTAATTTAAAAAAAATTTAACTTGTTTACGGGATTCCTTCAACATTTTAGAATAAAAAAGTTGCTCTTGTCCACTTTTCCATAAAATGAATCATTTTTGAGAAAAACGCACTTAAAGGGTAACAGGTGCAGCGATAGTTTTTAGAACTCACGTTCTAATATTCTTAGTACACTTACTTTAACCTTACACTTTGTGATACAAGCATGAAATTTCAGGGGTATATTCTATACCCTGTACTGACCACAACAAACGTCAGAGCCCTTTGGAAATCACCCCCCCCCCCCAATTCAAAATAAGACACCCTTTAGTACACGTCGTGCGTAGCAGTATAATTACCAATAATACACCTGTTACTCTTTAAGCACGATTTTCTCAAATATGGCTCATTTTATTCTAAAATGTTTGGGAAATCCAACAATAAAGTTATTTTTTTAAATTAATCCCCTGAATGAAAATGTGATTTGAAAGACTAGGACTAGTATATTCTTGCTCTCTCCCCTGAAGTGGTATCAAAAAAGCAACGGCTAACAATCTATTACGCCATTTTTAGCCACTATATAGAGTAAAAATGAACACTCCAGAATATTGGAATTTCACCATAATTCTGTGTGTTACCTTTTACACCACTAAAATTTTATACTGTGTACTTCAAGTCGCTTGAATTCAAGTAATTTAACTAATGGCAACTTGTTTACTTAACTTGAACTATTATTTATAATTCAAGTCAAGTAAATAACAAGTTCCCCCATTAGTCAAATTACTTTAAAAACAAACTACTTGAAGTCAAGTAACTTGACTAATGTGAATCGACCTTTATGCTCGCACTGAAAACTTATGATAATTCTTGAGCGACGAGATAATACGTGTAGAAAAAGAAAAATGTTACGATAAAAGGTACAAATATAAAAATTTTAAAAAAATATTAGTACTGACATTAAACGTGAGTGAAAACGTTTGCAAAATTACTTAAATGTAGGTGTTATTTATTTCTAATTGTGACGACATCGTTTATAAACAAGATAACATCTAAAAGCAATTAATATCGATAAGGCTATTTATAACGTTAAATACGTACATGCTTATGTTGTCCATTTTCATAATATTTACCTATACATACTTATTTAAACACCTTTGATTGAAATTATTAGCTGTCAAATAATTTTTTTAAGATTGGTTGCTGAAATAATTTTGTAATTAAAATAATACATATATAATATCGACACAGTTTTAGTAAAGTGACTTAACACACAAAAAGTAAATTTTACAGAAGTGCACATGTTGTGTTGAAATAAAAATCGATTTTTCTGGTGGAAAAAAATGGGATATTGTTACCAGATTTTAACAGATGATGTCTTAGATGCATAAGATAGTCAGAATAATTTATTTTCGCAAAAAAGTGTGGGTTTAGTCGCTCTTCCAAATCGCCGTCGATATGTATACAGTCACACCCCGAGTTACTTTGCAATGCGTTCCTTTTCTTAAATTTTACGTAAGTCGAATTTGTAAATTAAATACATACCTAAGTGTAACTTCGTAGGAAACTGCAATATCTGTGTGTTATATTATGATTGCATATTGTTTCTGGTTATTTTATAAAACAGAAGATATAAATACTCCGATATGAACTATAGATACTTATAAAAGAATGAAAAATATGCTTATAAAAGATTAAAACACTGAAATATTCACTTTTCAAATAAAAAATGTCTCGTGGGGGTTAAATTACCTCGTTGCGTAACTGCGAATTTACGTTAGTCGAGTGTTACGTAACTCGGGGCGTGCCTGTACTACTTACGATTTATCAGTTTATTTAATAAACACGTGTTATAGAACTGTAAGTTATAAAATTAAATATTATTTAGTGTTGTACGTAGGTATGGCCTATCCAACCTGTCTGGCGATTCACGTAGTCAATAAAAGGTTACTAGATGATGACGTTTCACATAGTGCTGTCACCTAGTACCTCGTATTTTTACAGTTTCAATAAATTGTAGACTTTCTTTGTAGCGTATAATATGTGCGCAGGTAAATCGTCGATAGAATATGTCACTTTTCAAACTTTAAACTAAATTACAAATAAATAATCTAGTAACTTTTTACTTATGACGTGAATTGCCAGGCAGCTTGGATAATGTATAGGTACCTATGGCCTATCCAAACCTATATGCAATTTACGTCATCAAAATAAAGTTACTAGATTTTTTACTTGTAATTCGCTTTAAAGTTTGGAAAGTGACGTTCTCTATAGATGATTTACTTGCGCACATATTAGATTGTATAAAGAAAGACTACAGTTTATTAGAACTGTAAAAATAGGAGGTATTAGGTGACAGCACTGTGTAAAACGTCATCATCTAGTAACCTTGTACGGATCACGTGATTACATATAGGTTTGAACGAAGTTTATGTATTTTCACTTTTATTAGCTGTGCGCTATAGGTATTATACATAATTATGTATACAAGTAGTAAAGTATTATAAAAGGGATAATTATTGTAAAGAATGCAAGGACCTATACATAGCTCTCATCCTCCGTATTGATACTTTTAGATAGGTACTGTAATTTTTTTTTCAATTAAGTATTCAAATAACAAGTATTTCTCTATAAAAGTTTTCTAAAGAAATCGAAAGTACCTATTCAACGTTTTACGTAAGACACCCTTTGAATTTTTAATATGAATCGGTCTTTACGGCCACATATAGTCGCCTACGAATCTACCTACATAATTTTACTACTTGTTCCATATGTAGTATGTACATAACGAATCGGCTTTCGATATCCCCATATTTAATGTGTTGATGGTGATCGTCACCGCACAGCTGTCAGTTGTTTGCGGTTCGTGGTGTAGAACGTGTGCGCGCGATTTCCATCGTTTACTTGTAGTTCACGTGTGCGTGTATTAAAGAAAGGTACTTTTAAAATATATCTATTCCATCATTTTTAAATGTATCGGTATAATTAAGTTATTTGATAAAATAACGCTTTTCTAAAACGTTAATGTAACATTAACGTGAACAACTTGATACCTACGCTTTCTCACAGTCTGACAAATTTTAACCTTGAAAACCATTTAGTAATGTAAAGAAAGATTGAACAAATTTTAATAAATGAACTTGCATAAGTAGATCTACAAATTTTCATTTCTACCGGAATAGCGGGTTATTCCAATTTTCAGTTTTAAAAGTACGTTTTGATAAATTTAACGCGAGAAGGGTAAAGGCAACCAACGTGTTAGTTTTATAATCCAACTAATTGTTTTTTTTTTAAATTTTTTTATTTCCTTAGTGACACTACAGTGCTGCAGTGTAGTGATTTTTCGTGTGATTTTAAACCGACTTCGATCGATACGACAACGATACATTCCTTAAAGCTCAATACTACTATCTACAAATTGACAACGAATTTTTAATATCTCATAATTTTGTGATCATTTTACGAAAATCGCAACGCTTAAAATTAACCTACTAAACGTTAATAACTACGATAACAACAAACAATAAATTTAAGTGATAGTGTAAATGTATTAAAAGTGAAAATGTCCACTCAAGCATATTACAAGGATAGATTAGGATTCGATCCCAAAGAAGCCCTATTTGATGGACCTTCGCATGAAAAATATAGAAAAACAAGTGACAACAAGAAGGAACCTCACGGATATGAAGAAAATTTGACCAAATTTAAAGGTACAACTATATGGGAATATTTTATTGAGGCTACAGGTACGGTGGTGGGTTTTTAATTTTAAGCATGGAGTTCCTGTGTTCGTTGATTACTAACGACTTACTGGTGTGTAATTGCGATTTTTCTAATTTTTGCGTAATATGGGAAGGGGGATTGTTGTGCGTTAATTATGAGTTATTTTACTTATGTAATTTTATGAATTCACGAGGAAATAACTGAAATTTCAGTTTTTGTACTTTGTACATTTTGATTGTTGACATTAATTCGTATGTATAGGTATCTATCTACTGACGAATAGTGGAATACATAATGTCGATTTCGAATTATCAAGATCGTTAATATCAGTGTAACAGTAAAATTTGAACTCTACACAGGGGTAACTTAATTTTCCAACGAGTTTACACTAGATACTGATATCAGACCAACGATTCCTTTATAGTTGAGTCACATTCGGTTTTAACAGATACGTAATATTATAATCAATTTATTTAAATGATGAATAAAGTTATTCGAAACTAAAATGGGCGTATTCGCATAGTAAAGCAAGAATAGCAAACTTATTTGTTTTATCGTTAGTTCGCCCTCCTACCTTTAAATTTAGGTAATTTAAATCTTTAGAAAGCGCAGCACCTTGCAATATTATTAATCGTTTTTATAAAAATTAGTAGTTTCTGCTGACCTTGAACTATTATGAATAAAATTTGTTTGTGCTATTATTTTTCGGGGCAGCTTGTCATGTTAAATTAACTTTTACCGCGATGAATCTTCATGTCTTATAAACATTAGTGTTTTTTTTTTCGCGTAATTGTATAATCAAGGTAATGCAAACAATTAGAGTTTGTGCGCCATAAGGTGTGGTCGAAATTTAAAATAGAATAAATTAAAAATACTAAGTC
The DNA here is from genome assembly GCA_036326145.1 of Rhagophthalmus giganteus. NCBI lineage: Eukaryota > Metazoa > Arthropoda > Insecta > Coleoptera > Rhagophthalmidae > Rhagophthalmus > Rhagophthalmus giganteus. Next base: position 56,869,803 of record JARFJA010000001.1, read on the forward strand.
TAGGTACGTTACATTATTATATATTTTTTTATGTTATAACCAGCAACCACTGCTGGTTGTATTCGAGGAAACCTGAAAAAATTATATTTGTTTTAATATTTAAACGTATTGCTTAGGCATCAATTAATATTTTAATAATTATAAACGACTGTTCATTCATATGCTTATTAACTTGTATTTGAAAACTAACTATTATTATTATAAAAATTACAGAAAATCTTAATGCTCGTAACGGCAACCTCTATTTTAATGACAACGGCCGATGTGTAACTTCTTTTAGAGATGAAAATTGAAATTTAATTTAGCAAAATAAAACAATTCTTTCTGTATTTAACTTATTTACTTGTCATTAATGTCTCCGTTTTTCTATTCTAGCAACACTATTACCTTTTTTAACTTATATATATATATATATATATATATATATATATATATATATATATACACAGTGAAACTTCTCAATACCGGACACTCACCGCGCCGAGCCAAAAAAAGTTCGTTATTAAGAAGTGTCCGGTATTTAGAGGAGTCCGTTGAGTAGTTTCACTATACATACATATACTATATGTATATTAGCGAAATTACTAAATATTGGGTGGTTTCATTTATTACCTACACATAATCTTCGTTTCAGATTAATCTTAATTCTCAACACACAGCTGTATTGCTGATGTTATTATTTATATATCATTCCGTCGTTGATTAAATACGTGATAGATAGGTGTAAAACTAATAGCTTATCAGCGCCTATACAAAGAGATCAAGTTTATTATCTACTGTTAAAAGAAAATTTTGAGGTCATTTTTAGTAGGTCAATAGTAATCAAAATTTATTTTATAATTTACCTACACCCCTATATTCTAGGTATTAGATTTTCATTCTACAAACGGACATTAGTCCATTTACATCGAAAAATACATAATTCTAATACTTGGGTGTGGTTATCTTTTAAGTTACGTCACGAATTAGGAATTTTATATAAACACTTTTACTATGACGTAATTTTAATACTTAATTTAACTTTATCTAAATGAATTTATAAATAGTATTAATCTCTTCTTACCTATATTTTTTGTCTTGTTTATATCTATGGATTGGCGAATTTCTATCAATTTATTAATTTTATAGGATTATTTTTAATATAAACTTGTTTTTCAATTCATTATAAGTTGTGTAGATTATTTTTTGATGTAAATATGACAAATGTTTACTTTTATACATTAAATATATTATCTAATATTTCTGTGGTCGCAAACGGTTTCTAAATAAATACCCATACGTTATGTTTCTGATTAATTCCAGCAATATTCTATTTTTAATAATTACTTTTTTAACATTATTTACACTTTCCCGCTTAAGAATTTGTAATGAACTCGCTATAAATAGAAATTATGCTGATCGTACTCAAAAATCAAATTTATGTTTAATTGAAACAAAGAAAAAATGTATGTACATCTACCTATAAGTAAGTACCTCTATATAATGTTCTTTTATTTTATTCTTTTTAACTTTAGTACCTACTGGAACTTTTACGATTGGTCAAAGAACGATCGGTAGATCCGTTGCGATCAAGGCGTTCATTTGTTTATGAGTTCAAAGTATCCTTATGGTTATTATTATTTATTTTCATGGTAAATTACAACACAGGTATTTACGAAGTATATATTACATATTTACACCGCAGATATTCCGTACCGCTAAGGTGTAAATTTCACTACGAGCTCGGCCTCATTAAATGATAGATTTTCGTAATAACCGTTGATTGTATTATGTTCGTGCAATTTTCTTTTTTAAATGTTTTTGGAGTAGGTACACCTGCCTAAATTATGAACTACAGAAATCGAAATTTCAGTAGCTTCGTCTTTATAATAATATGTATGGTATTTACCAATTTGTTTAACATTAGATGTTTATCTATTTCATTGTGATAATTTTAACAACCTTACTTCAATTAATATAATAATTATAATGAATGTTAATCATATTGCATTAGATATGTATAATGTAATGAATGTACTTCGATTCGCCTCTTGATAATCATCTCTCGAAGCATGAGAAAATATCTAGTATATTTCACCGTAGGTATTTTGTTTCCCTCTAAAAATATTAATGTCAATCGACTTTTACTTACAATTAACACATTTATAATATAGGTATTGGTACTAGTATATATTTTATTTTTAATGACAACTATCCTAATATATGCATCGACATTAATATGAGATTCCGGACTTTTTCTATTGTCTTACGATGAGAGATTTAGAGAAAGTAATGAATTCGTTCGAGTCATTCGTAGATCATTTCGTATATCATGTATATATTGTTTAAATACATATTTATGCCAGTTACTATTTCAATACTATTACATTTTACTATTTCATTTTCGACTAAGATTTGCGAAAATAGGAAATTTTTAATGCAACAACAATACTTAATTCAAATAAACATTTTCGACTAAGATTTTCGAAAATAGGAAATTTTTAATGCAACAACATGAGTATTTAAAATACTAATTGGCACGCCTAATGCAGTTAATAAATAAACGGAATTAAATTTTACGTAGATTATGAACTATTGCAATTGAAAAAGCAATTTGTAAAGCAACGAAGTGGGGACCCAACCTGAAAATTCATTAATTTGTCCTTACTGAACTCCTTTTTAACCTTTGTTATTAAGTTGCCCAATTATATCTAATAGTCTGTAATTCGTTGCTTTCTTTATTATAAAGTATTAATATACTTAAAAGTATATGGTAAAGGTTGTGAGATAATACTTTTGTTTTTCGATTGTCATATTATTGCAGTTTGAAAATTTAAATTTTTAGTTTTTGATTTATTACATTCTACTGACGATAAACCCAAACGAATTTGAAATATATTAATTGACTGTTTAAGTTTTATTTTTGGTTTAGAAACGATTTGAAAACAAAGTAAATAAACGGTGCTTAAAATGATCTTAAACTTAATTGTTTACTATGATCTCTAGATATGTTAAAATAATAGGTAAGAATGTGGTCGGAGGGTTGATTGTAATGAATTAATTGTAGGCGGTAGAGACTGAATAATGATACTGAACAATTTAATCCAAATTTAACAATATGGTGAAGGGGAGTAAAAACGAGACACTTTTTATTCTTTTTGCACAATTTTTACAAAAACAAAAAAAATAAAAACAAAAATAAGCAATTGTTGAAAGAACAATGGAGGTACATGTTGATAATACTAAAATTTGAAAATGTTATCTTGTTGGAAAGAAAAAAAAATGAAATGAGTGTCTCATTTTTATCTTAAAATTTCTGCAAAGATGAGACACTAGCGATGAAAAACAAGACATGCCAATAACTTCATTACTATGCGAATGTCAGGGATGAGGCGGCAAAAACAAGACAGTGTAAAAAAAATGTATTACAATACAACACAAAATTCATCAAAATCTAACATTTTGGTCATCAAATGGTCAAAAAATCTAACATCAAATACAATTTTCTTATTAGATCGTCGAGTACCTTCTTGTACTCGATTAAAGGGTAATTTAAAGACAATATCACTTACAAATACTACTGCTGGGGGTTTTGAACTGAAGTTTGACGTTTTTCGACACTGATTGGTTTTTTTTGTATAATTGTACCGAACTTTCATATTTGACTCGTTCCTAGAAAAATTAAGTAAGTACTATACTTAAACATATGTATATTAAATTGCCGGGCACTTGAATAAAAATAAGAGAATTAGTGAAGCCATTTTACTTCTCTGTAATATATGGGTACTTGTTTAAAAAATAATTAAAAAAGCAAATTAATATTGGACATTTATTAAAGTAGATAAATCCTTAATGGTTGTTTAGAAAAATGGAACTAATAATTATTGTTTTGGGTTTGATTATTTTTACATTTTAGACTTTAAAACAGCCTAATGTAAATGTATATTTTAAGGTTGATTTTAGTTATTTTTAGTTTTGGGAGTTCGTTGTACCTGCAATACTTTTGTAATCATTGGCTTGTTGTTAATATCTGATATATATATTATAGTTTCGCTCCCAAAATATTTACTGCTGCGTATTATTTTTAACGACTGAAATAGAATAATGCAAAATAGGTTTTGGGTTATTTCTACAAACAATGCATATTTACGTCTATGAATCCATAAAATAAATTTATTTGTTCTTACCTATAGGTAAACAAAACTTTATTGTTATCACTTTTATTTACTTAATTAAGACCTTAATTTACTTGGTGCTTAACATTACGTAATCTTCAAAACAGGAAAAAACAAAGTAACGCTTTACTTACATTTTTGATAACATAAATGAGTTCTAAACGTAAATAAATAAATCCATTCTTTTCATCCCGTATTTTTCAAATTTTTTAAAGCATTTACGGAAAATTACGAAATAAAATTTTATAAAACTATTTAAGTACTTACTTATTCTATTACTTTTTTTAATTTTATGTAAGTACTTATCACTAGGTACTTAGAAAATCAATCAAAAGCTGTTACTTGTTGTTATGTATGATAAAAATGTATCAATTTAATTTATCAACATAAACCTAGGTACACTTTGCTATTTATTTGTAGGTGTAAATCGTTTGTTACTTGTATTTCATGGTATGTGAAACCGTAACGAATTTGTAATATGTAATCTTGAAGAGAAACGCGTTAACCTTACATTTTCTAAACTTATTTCTTTATTTTTACTCTAGCATACTACTTGCATATTTATGTAGTATTTTGTCTCTTATAATTTTAAATTCATTGCGGACCTCCTATATTAAAAACCGAGTTAGAACACGAAAATGTTGATTCTCTATATATAGCATTCTATTTATTTTTCTCACTTTTATGTAAAATGTTTGAATTTATTGTTTTGTGAAAAATTCATATAAACGATAAAAACAATACTTCAGTCGAACTTCACAAACTTCTGTAAAACAAATTTTTTCTATGTGTCAAATTATTTTAGAGATCCTTCACAGAAAGTGAAGGGGATTGCAACGGGACTTACACGATATAAATCAATAACAATTGTCTTTTGAGCGCTCCAATTACTTATGTTTAAAAGTTTAAATGAAATTAAAAGTTAATTAAATTTTTTGATTATAAACTTTTACTTTTTATACGTAAATAGGTGTTTTTTTGCGAATTGTCTTTGTTGAATACGAAATTTTGATGACAAAATTGCCGTTTTCTGTATTACGAATTTTCTATAGGTTCCTATAATAAATTTTTTCGTATCCCCGTGGCACTTCGTTATATAGAAGTTCGACTGTATTTGGTAATAAGTAGATAATAGATAAATTTTATAAAATACAAATATAATTGTTATAACATTTCCGACGTTCATTATTTGTATGATTTTATAAAATATAAAAATATGGTTTGCAATTAATAACATAAAAAACATATTTTTTGTTTTTTACAAGTGCACGTACCAGACACGGAATTAATTGCTCGCACTTGGTTTTAATATGATATATTACTGCCAGATAGATAATTTAAAAAGATTAAATTTATAACATTATAGATATGTATACTTAAAATTCTTTAGTATACTGTTTTTGGGTAAGCACTGGAAATGTTAATGTGTCTGTAAGTATTCCTTTTTGTAATTAATTCATCAGACTCTTCATATGTGTTGCCACTTTATTACGTGCATGGTAAAATTTCTCACAATAAGAACATCTATAACTTTGTCTGCATTGCAAATTACTTACATTTATGCATTTTAAAAATGTAAATTAAACAACCATGTTATATTTGTAGGCAATTGTGAAGAAAATGTGAAATTATTTATGACAGATTCTTGAACTTTGGTTTCTCATATTCCTATAGTGTTCAAAAAATTGCAAATTATCAACAATTTAAGTTGCTATATAAAATAAATCCAAATTAATTTTTATGTAAAAGGTAAAGGGTTATTAGAAATGTTTGTAGACTTAAAATAATATTTTAAACCAATAGGTATGTAAATTAACAAAAATAAAATAATTAATACACATTGTAAGTTATTTCTTAATACAGAAAGTCTTATTTTTTTGTTTATTATTTCTTATCGTGAGTAATTTGAAACTTACGATTAAGTCTAATGTAAAACAAAAATGCAACGAAATAAATGGTTTCGTGATTTTTAAATATAATAAAATTATGGTAGATACAGTATCTATAAATGTAAGTTGATCAAGTGACTATTTTAAACGAATGTTTTGTAAATCTGCTAGACATTTTCGAATTTTTCTAGCAAATCTAGTTTTAAAGTTAAAAAAAAGGCTTTATTATCGTTAGATATAAAAATGTCAGACAAAAAACAATATTATTGTTGAGCACCATATTTTTAACGGTTTCTAAATTTTAATTTAATCGATTACCTACTTTCCAATTTTAATAATAATGGATGACTAAAAATGGGGTGTATTTTAAATATATACATAAGTATAATATATGTAATTTGTTGGAAAGTTTAAGTTTATGTTGTAGAATAATTCAAATAATTTTAACCTGCATTCCTTTTTGAACATACCTATGTACATTATGCAAACTTAGGAAATTAAACATATCTATATTACTTATGCCTAACATAATAGAAGTATTTAATAAGATAGTTATTATTAAATGTACCCAAGCTTTTTGAATACCAACAAATTATTTTGTACAAGAACAATAAGACCTGAATTACAAGTTGATGTAATCTACACAAGTACGGCGATTAAAATTATTTTAAGTCACGAACAACATTTACTTTAACCGTAAAGGTCAATTGATTTTACAAAGTACGTACGTACACACTGTTTAATCTACAAAATTCTGAATATTTATGTAAAATCTCTTCTTTACTAGAGTGTTTTAAAATATTATTTTTTATAATTAGGTACGAAAATCATAGGGGACCCTCATATCATTAGACAAATAACTAATATATTAGTTCCTATCATTGATTGACAATTTTGAAATTGTGTATTATTTTCCACTATAAAATAAAATATGCGGGCACTCATTTTAGTTATATAATTAATTGACTAAATGTAAACTATGATGTATAGTAGGAATTTATAAGTACAGAAAAATATATTAAGAAAGCCTAATTTAATTATTAGATTTGATCACTTAAAATTACTTATTATATTAAAATTTTGAATGTTTACCTCATTTGTTTTTAAAGCGGATATTAGAAAAAGTTATATTTAAAAAAATTCTTATGTATTCCTCCAATTTTACCTATAATTTATAACAAGAAAAATATTTATTTAAAAATATAAACAACAAAAATTGTACAATTAAAAGTTAATCTGAAACGTCTTGTGGAATCGTAATGTTTTTATCGCATTATTTTTTTCTATTATTCACACGAATAACATACGTACCTATGTATACATACCTATATAACGAAGATAAATTGAAGCTAGCACACGTTAACAAGTTAACAATTAACTAACAAAAATGATGATAGCGTTAACTAGCAAACGAAACCTTAACAAAAATTATTGTGGCTTTCTAAATGACAAGCAGCATTTAAGAAACATGGTATAAAACACGCATTTTTTGTAGTGCTTAAATTCTGTTTGGTTTTTTTTTTGTAGGATGTTATTTGTGTATTAGGAAAATCTCTCGATTTATTTAAATCTCACTAATTTATCGATTTCACAAAAAATGGGAAAATAATTTGAGAAATCAATATTTTTAAAAGCACGATTTTAATGTGAAAGCAAACGACAATAATAAATATTTTTAGTGTAGTAAGTAGCTAATCAAAACTTATCCAAATTTTTAAAGGTCGATTTGCACGCTTTTCTCCTTGTTACATTTTATCTAAATTTTTTATTTCGTATTGTATTTGCATTTATACAGCTTGATCAGTAGTGTAGCATTGAAAAATTGGTAGCTAAGTAATTACCTATAAGTAAATCACGCTAATTCGAAATTCACTGTATAATCGTGAAATATTCATCATAATGAATTTAAATTTGTTTTATTAGGTAGGTACTTATTTAACAATATCATATTTCGTTATTTGTTTATCTACGTATTTATATTAGAATAAATTTTTTTTTACAGATGAACGAGACGCAATTCAGAAGAAAACCTTTACAAAATGGGTCAATAAACATCTCAAAAAGGTAAGAACAACATTGATGGTTACGAAATTAATGCATTTTAACGATTCTACTACAAAAATTAGTGCACTTAAATACATTTTATTTGTTTATTTATTACATCTTATGATTATTATTTGTTTGGGACGCTAATTTTTTTGGTATCTATAATAGTGGTTGTTTAACTGTTCGAATAAATCAGCACCTAGACAAATCTTAGTATAAATAAGAAAACTACTATGTAATTATACCTAAATTTTGCAACAGCTGAGATAATAGTGGGAATACGGCCTTCGTATATGTTGCTATTTTTTTTAATGACGTTAATTGCATAATTAAAAGTCAATTGTTAGCCTAAAGCATTAAAATAATTAAAATAACTACATATTTTACTGAAATGCTTATATATAACGACTTCCATTTAATTTATACCTAGTACCTATACTTTTTATATGTAAGACCATGATTATATTTATCAAATTTCAATTTTACTTTTTCCGCGTTCCGATCCGCGTCACAGGGTGACTGCAGGTCAGAAAAACCTGCAAAAGTTAGGGAATATTTTTTATTTCTATATTTTACATAGCCCAATGAAGAAAAATTGAAAGTTAACATTTGGTATTTGTTTAGGCTCACTTTAGCGAATTTTCACAGAAAATAAAGTTATTGCAGCCTGTCTGATGACGGGACCCAGACGTGTCCTTTTGGCTTTTCTCCAATCTCGACCCCTAGATTACGAAAATATAGGTCATTCATTTTAGGTCGGTCATATATAATCAATTTCTTGTGGACACGATTCCGGTCGCAATTTTTATCATAGCAGGCTAAAATTTGGACAGCGTATTGTCTTTACAAAAACGAAGGACGAGTTAGTAAACCAGCTAAATCGACCGACCCGTTTCAAAATGGCGACCGTTCAAAAAAAAAATAAAAAAATTCTAATCTTCGTTATTTACTTATCGGATCGGTAATATGAAATATGTTTTGGAATGTGCATAAAATTCTCTACCGATCATGTCTCTATAATTTTCGATAGAAAGCACTATTTACACCATATAAAAAAGTGATAATTTTTTTTAATTCTTATAAATTTCTTTCGTAAATATTATTTTTCAAAAAATGTATTTCTTTCGAGAAAAATTTAAAAAGAGGAGTTTTTTGACATGCGACATGAAAATTTGAAAGCGAGGCTTGCGTGCGGTCGACTTTTTGAGTAAGTAGGTAATCAGGAAACTAACCGAACCGTAGCTTTACCCCCATACGTTATCTTATTTTCACTTTGTTAGTAAAATAACTACAATTACATTAAAGTATTATAATAGACAGTAAAAAAAGGAAGGAATTTAAAACAAGGAGAATTAAAAGAATGCCAGGAAAAAACTGGAATTATTAGAATATATTTTTTAAATAAAGAGATGGCAAAATAAAAAGTTAATCGATCAAATTTTGTCTCCTTGTCAGCCTAAATTGTTGCGACAATCAAAACATCGTTTTTGTCCGTAAACGAATGCATTGAAAAGGTAAAAATCTCTCAAAATAAGATGAATTTAAAAAAAATAAAAAACATTAAAAAAATTAAATCCTGAAATGATTTTTTTAATAGGTAGGTACTTACATAAAATGCAGACTAACACTGCTGCCGCTGCGACTGCCACTTGTCTGTAACAAACTATAGGAAAAAATTAGAAACTTCTAAATTCTTCTTTTTATTTCCTACCTTTTTCTCGTTATCATTTTTCCTCTATCGCAGATTTCCAGATTTCGCAGATTCTTCCGTTGACTGTGAACTTGCATTATTACGTACCTACGCTTTATATTTCAATGTATTTCACAAACCACTGTAATCGCGAAAACGCGCGTAACATAAAATTTCGTTCGCGAAATTAGACCGTCGAATGTTTGAGGGGAGCCCTAACCGAATCCCTAACCAAGCTCGTTTTTCAGAGAATTTGCGTTAGAGCTTAAAGGTCAATGTATTATAAATACATGGAGAGTTGTTAGTCGACAAAGAAAGATCCTGCCTTTCCTCGTCATATTAATCCTTTTTGTTTGTAATCCTTTCAGAGAACGCAACACAACACTCACGCGTAAAAAGGCCTTATAAACCGAACGAGCATTCCTCGCATATGTAATTTAAAATTCGAACTACTGAAACAAGCACTACCGCTCTTTACAACTAACGCGAAAGATCTTAATCGGTTTTGCTGGAATTCTATATATAAATGCTTTCGAGTTTATACGTGGATACTAGGAAATCCCGCATGTATTTTAAAAACCTTCAGTTTGTTCGCACTCCGATAAATTATCTTACGAGTAGGTGACGCACATGTTTTATTAGTAGCTTTGTATTTTATCGGTCCCATAAAAATACGATTAATCTTTCATCTGGTTTCTGGTTTATAATAGGGAAATTTTCAATGTTGAGGGGCATACGAAATTCCGGGCAATCCGAATAAACAGAATCTGGCATTCGTCATCGAACATGCCGGTTCATCGAGGATTCCGTACTATCGAGATCTTTCTATACATAGGAATTTATGATCCAATATTTTTAATGTTATAACTTATATTGTATGCATCAATATTTGTATAAGTAGGTATATCTATTTTATCTGTTTATACCTATATACATTATGATCCGTCCAAAATGAACCATCTTTATCTTTGTGATCTAATTGTAAGGATCGAGATCAAAAGTACAAAAAATACAAAATCGCTCTTCTGATTCACGTTATCTCATAGATTCAAATAAGCTTTATTTCGTTAGGAAATTCTTTAATAAAGAAAGAACAAAAATTATAGGGAAATAAAATAACCCCATATTAGTAATTTAATACTAATATCTTTGTACTCATTGTTTAATATTGCGGAGCTCATTAAAATTCATTATGCAAAACATTATCTACTTTTTCAGAAAATACAGCAATTCAACTGTTTGCGAGCGTTTTAAATAATTACTCAATTAATTACAATTAAGTCGCCCTAACGTATTTTTTCTTTAACTACAACGCTTTATGCTTCTATTTAAAATTCTGGTGAAGTTTGTATGTTATTTTCAAAACTTTTACGTTAGGTTCTTTAGAAGATTAGAAATGTTTGATATTAGGTACACTTCGTCCAAACCTATATGCAACACGTCATCAATAAACACTTACTAGATGATGACGTTTCACGCAGTGCTGTCACCTCGTACCTCGTATTTTGACAGTTCTAATAAATTGTAGTCTTTCTTTATACCATTTAATATGTGCGCAAGTAAATCATCTATAGAATATGTCATTTTCCAAACTTTAAACCGTATTACAAATAAACAATCTACTAACTTTTTTTTGATGACGTGATTGCATATAGGTTTGGATAGACTATAGGTGTATATGAAATGGAAATCATAGAAAATTGTATACTAGCTGACTAATTTGCTTCGACGTTTATAAGGGGTTATAAGAAACACAAATTAGTGCTTGCTAAATTGCAACCCTTAAATAACCCTAACCTAAAATGCCCATAGATCACGGTCTTGAGCGAGTGTATTTAACCAATTTCATCCATAAGTATTAAAACGAAAACAAAGTGTCGTGACAGGCAGATAACAAGAAAGGTCCTTAATTTGTCTTTGTGTCGATAGAACTCAATTTTGTTAAATTAAAAATTTAATATAGACATTATTTTATCCGCGGAAATTAATTCATTAACTTTAATTGAATAATTATGTAAATAAAAACGTTACGTTATATTGGAACGAGAATATCAATATTAGGTGATCCAGATTTAATCGATTATGTAAACCAGCAAAATATGTTTATCGTTGTATATCAAATAGGCACGACGTTATCCACAAAGCAATTTGACTCCGAAGCAGGAATAGCTTACTTATGATGTAAGCGATTTAATTGCTTATATTCAGCCCCATCATAAATAAGTCGCATCTTTCTAAAGCTATTTTTAACGGTAATTGTATGGTTATTATCGTTATTTCTTGACTAAACCAGGAAGTGTGACAATAGTATTTAAAAACCAAGTGTTATATTACATGCGATGTGTTCAATTAGATACATTTTATAATTTTTCGTACTTGTGACGTCGAAACAAAAATTTGTCCCCATTTTATACAGGGTGTCCTTATTATGACCCCATTAAATTTTTATAGTAACTACACTTTATTAATGCATATGTTTATTCATAAATAACAATAATTAATCAAACAGCAGCCTGCGGGCTGTTTAGATACAAACATTTCATTGACGAACAAGATAAAATGTATCAAATATGTCACAAAGTATAGCTTCATGTTATGGATATTTTATGTTAGAACTATAAAAGTTATTTTATTTATCACGACGTCTATGATATTTTCTAATTGCACTAATAAATTTCAAACGTTAGTATGCGTAGGTAATGCAAGAATGGTAACCAAGTTACTTATATTTACACATTTATGGACGTACACATAAAATAGCTGAATTTATGAGCAACACTTTATTACCTAGGTACAATTTAAAAATTGATGGAGAAATTAATAATTAGACGCGACAGCTGTTCAATACGGTATACGTACATTTTGTTGCTGAGAATTTTATTCTTATAAATTAAATTATTTTATCGAAACTTCGTATAAGTAAATTGATAATTAAATGTTTAATTTTATTCGGAGAATTTGGTATTGTTTGCAAATTTTTATTTTGCAAACTTTATTTTTGAAATCTTTGTTATTTAGCCGAGAGTAGGTATTTAATAAAATACTTTCAAATTGTAATACAAAATACAATTTAGTCGAACGTAGCTGAATAGAGCATAGATTTAAATTTAATTATTTTGAAAAATTTAATGTAATGGTGTAAAAAAAATAGATTTTGCATTTGATTTGGACGAAATTGTAACATGCGTCGTTAATTCATTTAAATAATCAGATTGTGAGTGGAGTAGTGTTAAAAATAATCATTTGAATTATCCTACGTACCTATATTACAATATTTAATGCCGCATGAATACCATTTTAATATAAATGCATATTTATCTATCATTGTTTTAAAAATATCGTAGGTATGATAGATACAGTATTTACAATAAATAAAAGGGTCAAAGGTCCTTATTTGCAGCAAAATAATCAAATTTTAGTTATCAAAAGTAAGATGTTCGATAATTTATTTATTGTCAATTAAATAGACAAATTAAAAATGAAATTCGTAAAAATTTTATTTTATAAGAGTAATATCGAATATGTACAACATATCTATCGTCGAATAAATAAAACAAAGGTTAATTCTGCAATTTATTTAAATAAATAGGTACTTTAAATGGTAGTTTGTACGTAAAATAAGACCATTACTATATAAATACCCACTATTCCTGTCACGAAGGAAGTGGTAAATCTCGAACTAGTAATAATTATTATATACTTGGAATTGTTAAGAATACAATCTAATAATACCAACTATTTATAATAACGCTGTCATTGACATCCCTACCTCACTAGTCTTTATTATATCTACTACTTCCATAGTGAAGATTGTAATCTAAAAATACTCCATCTGTATTAAAATATTTGTTTCGTAATCATGCAGTTAGTAAAACTTACTTTCAACATTTCACGCCATCAGAGATGCACACCATTTTTTTTTGCACGAACGGAAGTTTTTATCTGATTATTTAACTTTAATTACTTATTAATGAATATTTTTAATTCGATAAGATAATCACATTATTGAGAAATGCGAGACATAAACATAATAAAAGTGATCTTGTAAATCAAACGAAGAAGACATTTATTTAAATGACAGTAATTTGTGTTATTAATGTAAACTTTACCTATAAAATAAAATAATAATTATTTTTGTAATAGCATGTACAAAATTTTTCATTAAAATGTTCAGTGCGCCAAAAGGCAAAAAAATCATATTAATTGGACGAAGTTTTTACTTTATATCCCTACCTACATAAGTGATAACAAATTGTACTATTTTCCCATGATGGGTCATGCTTCTACATTTCCAATTTAACATTAGTTTCTACCAAATACCGACATATATACTTGTATACATAGTATACTCGTATATAAGTTCCATCCTATTAAGGTTGATTTATATATTTCACGCATAATTAAACGTAAAAGATTAATTTGACTTTGATAACAGTTATTATCGACACGTGGTTCCGGTAGATTAAAAAAGGAATTAGAATTTATTTAGTATTCTTACAGCGGTACTTAAATGGTTAATACGAACAATTAACATAATTTTTGCTTATTTAACGTTATTTTTTAAGGTGGCAGTGTTCAGATTTTTAATATATTTCAAATTTTACTGTAGTGCATGATCACTTATTTTTTTACTCAAAAACTGTAGGTTTCTCGGGAAAAATGAAAGAGCCAAAAAAGAGTCCAAATAAATCTTTTAAAGCTTATATAAAGCTTTTGAAAAGAAATTTTCTGTACTGCCAAAATTTCAACCTTCCAAAAAGTTCTTTAAAGAAAACCAACTGACTCACGAAGATAGGAGATGATTGAAAATATTACGATAGGAAATCTTTTGATAAGTAAAAATCATCTACACTTCGTCCAAACCTATATGCAATCACGTCATCAATAAAAGGTTACTAGATGATGACGTTTCACACAGTGCTGTCACATCGTACCTCGTATTTTTACAGTTCTAACAAATTGTAGTCTTTCTTTATGTCATCTAATATGCGTGCAGGTAAATCATCTATAGAATATGTCACTTTCCAAACTTTAAACCGAATTACAAATAAACAATCTAGTAACTTTTTTTTTGATGACGTGAATTGCATATAGGTTTGGATAGGCCATACTAAATGTCATTCTGCTACATTGCTCCAAGTTCAAGTAATAAAATGAAAACTTAATTTTACCTTTCCTCTTTTCAGGGGTGTAACTCCTAAAGGAGACGTTTTAGGAAAAAAACTTTATATGAAAAACCCCACCCCCTTTAATTTTCTACGAGGAATTGTCCGTTGAAGTTTTTCGCAATATTTAGGAATCATTTAGAAATTTAATTGATAATAACTTTTTTTTAAATACATATTTAAGTAGGTATGCCTATTAAAATATTAATATTTTAATGAAAAAATTTTGCGTAAATATATAATAATTCGTAGGTAGGTACCTACTGATTTATATTTAATTATAGTATATTTTATAAAGCGCGTCAAAGGAAAAAGGTGTTTAAAAATTCAATTTAAAATTTTAATAAACTCACAATCGGATTTTGAAATTATGGCTCAAATTTAATAGGAAACGTATTTGCAATAAACTAATTGACGGTAATTACAGCCTTGAATTATTAGTTAAATTGACAGACGCGTGGTCAATTTATTGTAAAGCTGTTGTCTTGCATCCTTTATTGGAACGCCAAAAAATTATTATAAGTATGTAAATAAGAAACATTAAAGTGCATAATAACAGGAATTATGTGATTGACGATCAATGGATTATGACAACTTAACCGAACGTTTAGATGGGGCACTAAACCATGATAATGATCGGCAATGAACTAGAAGTAGCTGCAGTAGGTAATTACAGATCATTCAAGCAGTGGTCATAAACACCAATCTGCCCTTTGTTTGAAAGTATAATTATAGGAACACTCCTTAAATTTACTATGTGTATTGGAAATCTGTTGCATGCTAATCGTAAGTTGACTAGCCTTTTGGTCGTTTGCCAATGCATCAGTTGCGATTTTTATTGATGAGACGTTAGTATGAATTGAAATGTGACGAGAATACCAAATTACAGTTAAACGTTTAACTGTTTCAGATTTGTCTTTTGCCAAGACAAATTAAACTTCAAATTCTACTCGAAACAAGAATATCAAAATTCATTTTAGGAAACTAAGTGATTTATTACGTATTTGGTGCCGAATTCTGAATTATTATAATTATTAATAGTGTAATTATATTAAATGAAATAAAAATGTAAAGATTTAGAAGGGTTCCTGAAAACTGAAAATTCAATTTTGTCATATTTTCTTTAAAAAAAAAAATACTTCAAGTATACGCATTTTCTTGTTTATCGAAAGTTATCATATCTCGATTGTAATCTAATAACGCTACTAATTTAAAGTGCATTAACTAAAACAATCAAATCGAGCAAAATTGTTAATCAAGTCGAAACTTAAGAATCTATTATAGATATTTTTATTCTGCTACCGATATAATTACGAATTAAATTAAACAGGTGGGTGTGCAATAATACCTGCATTTTTTATAACATTTTATATCTAACTTTCACTTGAGTTGGAAGTTTTAAGTAAGTGTCGATGATACCAGTTATTCTATGCGATACTCATGGGTTAAAAGTAACCGAGATAACTTATACGTACAGATAAATTTGACTAACGATCTTGATATTAATAAATAATATAATAGTATTTAGTACAGTCGAACAATAACTCGAATTTGAAAGGAAGAGGAACATTTTTTATTAATGGAATAATTCTCGCAATAGATTATGTAACTGTGGATAACTAAAAAAAAAAAAACGATACAATCATAATTAATATTATTAATCAAAAGGAAATGAGTAATGATAGAATAAATTAGTAATCATCTAAGCACGAAACATATTTTTAAAAAGCAATCTAATCTATCTATTGTAACGTACGTATCTTGTTGTTTTATTAAACACTTATTACAATTTATTGTTCAATCTTTTAGTTTTACCTATAATAATGTTTAACACATATATCGGTTATAAAATTTTTAATTATAAATAAATATGTAGCTCGTTAATAGTAAAGAAATCTCGCTTATATTTGCTATAAATATTTTATTGACAAACTGTTTATCCGTTTTAAATGTCAATGCCAATAACATTAGTTATTTGTATTTTACGTTACACACGTTTTATTATACAGCCGATAAAAAATCAATTAAAAATGTGATCAAATAAAATTTGCTAAAACAGCAAGAGTTCAATATGGACAAATGTTTCACCAAGAAGTAGTATTTTAACCGTATATAGTGCATATAGCATGAAATGAAATTTGTTAAACAGGCAATTTTGAATTAAACTAAATCGAACGTCACATAGCTATACTTAAATGTGTGTACTAAAGACGCTACTAAATCATATTTGTCTCCATAGAAACGATTGTTCCGTATTTTGTTAAATAGCTATTTTGTCGGGAGGCTATTTTCTCGGTGTACCCTTACATTCGTGGAATTGTTCCTTACAAATTTAAATATTTATGTTGTGCTAATTATAAATACATGAAGCACAACGCCAACAGCAGATCGGTTTTTCCAATATGTCGATCGTCAATTGTTATTCTTTTGCGACTACCTAATACATATTTGTAAGCATCCTCTTTTCAAAGGTTACAATTAAGAGTTGGTACGCAAATTTTTTGTCCCCGTCCAACCGTTAGAAGGTTTTTTTGAGTAAATATTTTTAAATGCAACAACGCAATTCGGGACATTTAAAAACTGTCCGTAAATACGAGGTGTCCATAAAAAGTCCAATATTGCCTGATACATTAAAAACAAAAATAAACTTAAACGTATGACTGATTGTCTCACTTTGGACAAAAAAGTCTTCTTTGTCAATCTAACGCACGTTTCGTGCACATAGGTCGAACAGACAACGCACATACGTATGTCTTTCACCACATCCTCTTTACAAATATTGCAATATCAGGATTCTTTCTTGGCAGATGGTTTTGCTCTCTTTTTAGGCGATTTCTTAGGTTTCATTTTTGAAGCTTTACGTCTAGTTGTATTGTCTTCGGAAAATATAGATTTATTCAATACAATTGCTCCGCTTTGGCCTACTACGCCATATTGCGTTTGCCTTACATTGTACTAACGAGTTTCTTCTGAAAACTAATCATAAAAGAAAAATAGCAAAATGTGGTTTCATTAATCTGAAAGCAGGATAAACACGTTACCTATACTTTCACAGTATGTCTGTTTTTAAAGATTACTCTAAATAATTATTATAAACTTATCCCTTAATCGCACAAATTTATGTGACGTTGCCAATTGAGCAATTTCACGCAAATACCTCATTCTAAAATTACCCGTGCACTTGCAATGACGTATGATTGCATCAACCACGTCAGTTGAACATTATTGACATACTGATGACACCATCTAACTAATTAATTACGTAATAACAGTGATTTAGTGATTAGGCCATATCGGGTACAGGTACCTTACCTAAGTAATTTATTGTTTTTAAAATATTTACATAATTGCAGGATGATCATGAAAATTTGTTTAGGTTCGTTATTTTACTGAATTAAAACGAAATAGGTGTATTTTGTTATTTTTTAAATTATCATCATCCTGCATTCTTAATGATATTAATAATGTGTGTTAGTAAAAAACCACATTTTCTATTTATTATTATAGCAGAGTAATTCGTGTTTTCGTTTGATATCGGGTATAGCGGACTCTAAATATAATAAATTAATAACTAACCAACTTATTAGGGATTAAAGGGAAGGGATTAGAGCTGTGAGGGTTTAAGTGCAGAAATATACATTTGGAGATATTGGTCGTCGAAGTTTTGAACATTTTGGAAAACCTGTGTACGTAGTTATATTTGAGGGCTAACAAAATGGGATTGCAAATTGCAAAAGCGCTTGTTTTTTATGCCTACAATATAAATTAGCGTCACTTAACTTAATTTTTTAAGAATATGCACTTAAACTCTTACGGCTCTAACCCCTTCAATTATGTTTTCACTTTAAGGTAAATTTGAGTAAATAAAATACCATTATATGTATAATCTTAAAATGACTGAAAAATGTTCAATAATAATATTATAGTTTCATTCGCCTAAATACCTATAGGTATATTACCTACCTCATAATAAATTAATCACGGTTTATTATTTTTGTTCTGAAATTATTTTAAGCTTATACACAATAGGTGTGCTATATACACATATGTATTGCAACAATACCAACGTGCATTTCTTAATCTTTGTCAAGGACCAGTCTTTAACCTTTAAAAGGCAACAATTGATTCATAAGAAATTGAATGATTCATACCATCCTTTTGATAACAATTGAATTTACGAATGCCTCGCCCACTGAATCTCAGTTTAAGATTGCCAAATAAGTACCATAAAATGGAAAGGTTTATCAAATAAGGAAATATATATAATTCGCACGTAATATTTATGTCTAGATTAATGTTTCGTTTTGTTCATATTGCATAGCATTGGAAATATATGAAGGTTTGTTGAATCATTGTTAATATAATGTAGTTTGTATTGACGTATGTACAAGGTGTTCTTTAATTATGGTTAGAAACAATATTATTAAAAATATGTTACACCTACTTTTTTACGAAATAGATGCCTGATGATGTGTACCTATATATGTATTAACATACCTAACTACCACCTAATCGCAAAACTTTACGTTAATATTTTTATTCTATTATCACAATATTGATGGCCTTTTGACGTAGTATTTCTTAAATCGTAAAAAACAAACAAGAGTCAGCATTTTGTGCTGCGGCGATACTACAAACAATACCTACATATTACGCTAGATATTTAAATCAATTTTTGTAGAGAGAAGGAATTGAAATTTTTTACCAGATTTTAGCAAATTGCGTCTTTGCATTAGATTGAAATAATCACAACAACTCAATTTCATATAGATATACAGATAACGTTATTCAATGTAAATTTCAATATACGTGATCAATAAAACCTCGTAATTTTACAGTACTAATAAATTGTAGTCTTTCTTTGTCATGTCGTATGTGTGTAGGTAAATCATCGGTAAATCATCAAAACTTTAACCGAATACTAGAAGTATGACCTATCCAAGCGAATAAGCAATTCAAGTCGTCGATAAAAGGTTACTAGATGATGACATTTCACACAGTGCTGTCATCTCGTACCTCGTATTTTAACAGTTCTAATTAATTGTAGACTTTCTTTTAGCATTTAATATGTGTGCAAGTCAATCATCGATAAAATACCCAACTAACAATTTTTAAATTTCGCGGCGGATTTCTGTTGGTACTACTCGTATATAAACGTCAATGTCAGGTTAAATAACAAAGGCAGTGCAGTAAATTTACGTACTGCAGTAAATGATTAAATTAAACTAATAATATTTTAATGTAAACATGTTCAAAAATAACATAAGTGGTAAAATACGTGAAACTGAACGTAATTATTTATATATGTAACAGTAGGTATAATATTTCGTTACTCAAACAATTCAAAATTCCTTTCGCCTAATTTATTACCGCTACTGACTGCAAATGTTTTCATGTGTTACCAATAGAAATCCGCCGCGAAATTTAAAAATTGTTAGCTGGGTATGGCACTTTCCAAACTTTAAACCGAATTACAAATAAATAATTTAACTTTTTATTGATGACGTGCATTGGAACCTATTTCGAATAATAATTTCAAGAAATAATTAAACACGTAACCACCAACGTGAGTTTAGATCATTAGTTCCTCTTAAATTTAAATTTCATTAAACAAATTTTTATTAAAATTATTGATATTTAATTATAAAGGACCCTAACTGCTTTACCTACAATTCATATACATTCCTTATAAAAAACAGGTGGGTGGTTAATAACTATCTACAGTTGTTGCCCTATGGGCCTATGAGAAAACAGTAAAGAATTTGCTACGTAAACATTCATGAAGTGTTAACCATTTATGGTATTTGTACTTACTACAGTCACGTTATAGTCACCTTCATAAAAATTAATAATCATCACGTTCGTACTTACAATAAAATAGCTGCTTTTATTTATAATTATCGGTACATTCTCTCATGTACATCACAGTTCGTTTATCAAAGCAATTTCTTCCTTTTATATGATAATTATAATTTTAAGCCCTCGTACTATAATTCATTAGTCACGAATATTGATTGAATTACAAGAACCGAGATTTCATAATTATCATTGTTATTCTTTGGCCGTAGGTTTAGAAAACTATACTTATGATAAAAATTGAGTGTCCTGATAATTTTTACCACATATTTAGTACTCATATTGTTAGATAAGAATAAATTGCACTTTTAAAACTTCATTTATTCATTTCATCGTATACGATGACATTTAAATAAATTAAATATAATAGTCTGTCGAAGGAAGTTCTTTATTTCTTTATTTTGTACCTATACTCGTTTGTATTTCGTGTATACGAGTAGACTCCATTATGTCAATGAATAATGCTTTAATTTTATTGAATAACATCATATATAATATGTTGTAAATTAAATGCAGTGTACATTAAAATCGATTTGCCATAGATTAATTAATTTAATTTTTAATCTCTCTTTGTGAGACTGGGTAACCTGCTTATTCATACATGGACGAATATGGCGTAAGAACGAGTCCTATATAACTCCTCTTAATTTACAATTACCATTATTACGTGTTAAAATGCATTAAACTATATTTCATAACTTGTTTTTATTTCTCGAGACAAATACTTCTACTTTTAGCTAAAATGAATTAGCTGTACGTATGTGTATCTGTAATGAGTGTACAAAATGATATCGCATATTCATATGACAGAAAGTTAAAATTTGGAAATTTGAAGGCAGAAGGCAGATTTTCAGATAACATCGTATAAAAAAAAACAAATTTTAATAATTAAATTGGGCGTTGATTGTATAATCTGAATAAAATGCACCGAAAAAGGCGATGGCTATTTTGAACAAAAGCTAAAATAATTTTGTTGTATTATTCTGGTATTTATTTCGTTGCGGTATTTTTCTAGATGAAATCATTTTTCCGTTTTATTTAATTAATAACTTAATAGGCGTCGTGTCGCCGCGCCATCGCGTCGAATGACAGAATTTATATTTTATTTTTTTTTGTATCAAAACTAAAAGAGATATCAAAATGTATTAAGGGAGAGAAAAGTTCTGCTATTTAATGGGCTTTAATATGGATTAATTTCTTTTGTTATTTTCCCGTTGATTAAAAAGTTTCTAACTACTTGCCCCCATAAGTAATAAAAAATATATACGTTCCACATTCTAACTTCCTATCGTCAATCGTTTTCGTGTAATTTAGAAAGCAATTTCAAAATTGACCTTTATTAAGAGGCTATAACTCCGAAACGTCTACTTTTGTATATAGGTAAATTATGTTAAATCGTTCTATTTTAATCCCAAAAATATGTGGTATCATTTTGTACTCTCATTACAAATGCATCCTGTATATTACTGTTTTAATTATGTTTATATTTAAATATTACTTTTACAGTTTGTTAAAAAAAGTCGTAACTTACCTACCTACTTATAGCAGTGATTATAAAATTATTATCTAATTTTTGACCAAAGTTTTAACGATTACCTATTCAGGATATTAAATAACTTATAGTAGGTAATTAATTTCTTTTTTCTCTAATCTTGTCAGTTTAGAAATAGACGATATTTTTAACTACGACTTTGCTCTTGGCATGTCCACGTAAGAACTTAGTAATGCAGGACGTTACCAAAATAATATCCTTGCTCTAGTTTCCCAACATCTAATAATTCTTGTCATTTTTGTATGCACAACAAATATTGTATTTCATTATAAATGTTGATATTTATAAAATGATGTAAGATACACGAATGTCAAAAGTAACGTTCCGTTACCGACCCAGGGGAAGAAGAAGCGTAGGCCGTCCAAAAAAAAAGTGAAAGAACTAATTTATCTAAAACAGTAACGTAACGAACTGAAGGCCTAAAACACGTTGGTGGCGATGATCTATATAAAAGTACCTGCAGCTATAGGTACATAAAAGGCACGACAATTAAGAATAATTAAAATCTCGAATTTAAACAATTCTACAAGTCTCTAGTGTTTTAATTTTTCAAATTATTTGTTATTGGACATAGGGTAGTAGGTAATTCAGTTGTACAAAAATGTCAAATTATTACAAATATAGGGTTACTTCTACTTCTACTATACATCTTGTACAAAATATAATTAATATTTAATTTAAGTAACTATAATAATTGTCAAAAATAATTAATTGTGGGTGGTTACAGACTTACACGTGTTTGCACGTGTGTGTGACCGTCAACAATGTTCCATGTTGTCCTCCATCAGTAAGTTGATAGTGTTTGCAGCTTTTCGTGTTACATTGCATGTTACAGTTTTTGTGTGATTTGCATGTATGGTAGGCTATAATGGAAGCTTAAAAAAATTAAATATAATTTATAAAACAACATCAATGATTTATTGTTATTATTATTATACCTAATGACAATAATAGGTACAATGTTAAATATTTTATATATATAAAATGGAAATGTCGACTTGGAAAAATGACATTTAAGTAATTCTTTCGACGTTTTCCTTTTTCTCCGAATCAACTCGCATCAATTACAACCACTATTTTTACCGTTTATATTTCTTTGTCTCTTTTTGAATTATTATTGACTTATCAACGTAATTCTGAATACGTGCATTTTCTTTATAAATTTAGTTATATCGCGATGGTTTTTATAATGATGATAGGATTTCAGACGAGTTCCGAACAATAAGTTAGGTACTTATATTCTGTATGTGAACACTTTTTTTATACGTCGTATAATGTAACTGCTTTTTCACTTTCAATTCCATTGAATCTATTGACAACGCCGTTTCTAAAATTATATTTCACTACGGTCATCAACGAGTACCTAGTTAACACGTTAATAATATTAATTACAGAAGAAACATCGATATGCATTTTATAATAAGTAGATATCTACATAATATGTTATCAGTATCTATCTAACAATTATAACTACTTCTTATATTCTTTTGGTCAAGATCGTTCAGTTCCTTACAATGTTCCCGTTAAAGATTTTGAAACGATAGGCATCCTTTTTAATAAAAAAATATATACCCACCATTAATTTATACATCTCCTTATTAAAATATATTTACCTACTAATTTTATTTTTAATAAATTATTCTGAAATCGTTTTTTTTTTATAAAACTTGATTATGTATCTATACCTATTTTAATTATGGTGTTGTTACATAAATTTTGCTCGAAATATGTAATCTCAATTATATTTATATTTTCCTTATATTTTATTGATTTTTTGTTAGATCGTTTTTAACGTATTAACAATTATGTAAATAGGTAGGTATAAAATTCGCGTGTTTCTGCAGTAGTAGTAGGTACGTCATAAAGTCATTATTTTTTCACTGTTGTAGTCATTTTGTGTGTGCAATGTTAATTTTATTAAATGTACTTATTTATTTCATTTAGATGCAGTAATTAATTATTTTTACAGGCGAATCAGCAAATTCGAGATTTATTCGAAGATTTACGAAGTGGTCACAACCTCATTTCGCTTTTGGAAGTTTTGACTGGCGAACAACTTGTAAGTATTTTTTCTGATGCTTTATATTTTTATTTTTTACTCCACTAGTATATTTTTGGAAATTAAACAAAAATTGTATATATAAGTTCTCCGAGGGTAATAAGGCCCATGCTGGTAATGAGGTCTATCGGTTTTTTTCTGTTCTATCTTTAATTTAGTTACCATTTTTGTGCCATTTACACATTAGTACTTACGTGAGCTACCTTAAAATAGTTGTCGATAAAATAAATATAATTATTTTTTTTAAGAATTTGTTTTTTAATGTAGCAGTGATTTTATCGTCAAAATTACAAAAGTTCCTAAATTTTCATGATCATTTTCGTAAAGAAAAAAGCTAAGATTCCAATTTTTCAATTCCATTTTATTCAAATTATTCGTACAAAGTTAATGGCGGTTTTGAATATACATATTAAGTACCGGGTGCGATGAATTTGATGACCATTTTACTCGATATGTGATAGTCTGTTGAGCTCGACAATGCGCAGAATCCTTGTTTTCGCATTAAATATTATAACTGCTTGCTCAATGAACCATTACTAAACCATTTAATTTTATCGTAATTTAAAAGAAACTTTATATTGTTAAAGGATGTAGCTTTAGCTAAAACTTATAAATATTGTAAATAGAAAGTTACAAGTATGATTATTTAAATGGTAAAGATCAAATTTTGCTCAGATTTAACGGTGAAAATCTCCAAAAACGATTATCTTTTTTACTTAAAAATACCTTTCGGTCATTCTACAAACAGTAATTTATATTATGCATTTTGAAATTTTGATAAATATTGTTTCGTTTTCTAATAATTTATTGAGAAAAAACGCCGCGAAATGGAACCGTTTTCGTGAGTGCGCGCCTATACCTTTAAGGCTTGTAAATTAAATAAATTAATAAATTAAAAGAATTAAAATTTGAGAATATTCTTGATATCACTCTTTCGATGTGTGGTCCCATTTTTTAATTAACTTCATCAACAGAGCCATAAAATAAAATAAAAACAATTTTGATCAAAATTTATACTTTACTAATTTTTATATCTACATATATTTTAATTACAGTATTTACAGTAAATCCTAGTTTCACATTAACGCAAAGTTTATCTATTACTTATGATTTTTACACCTAAACGTCCTTAATTTTCTTAACAATAGAAGGATGAAAGTAAGGTAAGTGGGAATTTACAACAAAAACAGGTTAGAAAAGGGGCTATTCACACTTAAAAGTAGTCTAGGTATTATTGGGGGATTTTAGCTTATTATTTTAAATAACTAAACGTAATTCAGTAGCAATAAGAATATTTTATATTATAAACTAATTTAATAAGTTTTATTATGTAATCAGATACAGTAGTGTATCACCGAGCATCTTATCCAAAATAAAATATATTAATTAAGCTTTACTGTTAAAAAAAGTCAAAAAAACTGTCTCTATTACAAAAATCAGTAAAAATTCAAAAAAAATCTAAAGCTTCTTATCTACAATCCATTTTATCAATTGGTTAATTTTACTTAATAAAAAGTTGCGATTTTTGACCATAAAACTTTTTGTTCCCGGTATATTTAATAATGTTATTTAATGAATACCTTCTTTCAATAATTTAATTGTTTAAAAATTAATTTTTCTTGAATTTTAAGAGCTTAATATTTAAAATTAATGGGAAATACAATTATATGTAATCAGTATGTAAGTGTATCAAACAAGTTAATGCTTTCCAAATATTTTTGTTATTCATAAATTTACTTTTTTTTAATCTCGTTATTTATATTCAGTTTTACTATATGCATGATATTTTTCATTCATTAAATTAATGGTAACCGTCATTCATAAATCGTGACATATTTGATTTGTAACGTCCTTGTCCTCGGTCAAGGTTTGCGTAGAATATTAAACTGTGTATATAGTACATTAATTAGACGCAACTACCGTTTTTATTGATAACGTATTTACCTATTTTTAATTGAAAAAATAGTCGTCAAACATTAGGTATCCTTTAGGTACCTAGGCATTTAACATACATAAGTATGTATTTGTTAATACAAAAGACAACGTTCAATTAGTTTTATGAAATAAAAACCCCAAAAATGACGACAGTTCCTCAACAATTTCTACACGTTTTCTATTCTCTAAATTAAGCTATTGTATTTTAGTGGGATACATCATTTATAAGCCGTTTAATTAAATAAATGACTAGACGAAGATTAGAACAGATGATGGTGTGATAACACTCTCTCTCGCAAAGGAAAACCGCGAAGTGAAAAAAAAACGATCGTTTTCTACGTTAGCTTAAGAAGCCAATTAATTGTTTTTTAAAGGTTAAAAAAATATTGTTCAAAAATAGATAGGTGTATGAATGGACAATTGCTGTTCAGGAAAAGAACGTACGACTTGCACGATGATTAAGTTTGATTGCGAAAATGAATTTGATCGTAATAATTCGGAGCATTTAATAGGTGTCACAATAGAACTTCCACAAATTTAATCTGGAAGAGTTTCATAATTTTAGACATTAAAAATATATAGGTATATTGTAAGTGTCTATTAGTTAAATTAACGATACATTAAAATAATGCACATTTCCGATGCAATTTGTGGTTGTTTTTGTTTGTTTAATATGGTCATTGGCTACTACAGGATATTACAGATTAAATATCCTTTTAAAATTTGCGTGTTGATAGTTAAATAGAATATATATACCAATATTTTTAATGTTATAACTTTATATTGTATGATCAATATTTAGTTTATAGTAATATTATTTATATTTATTTAACTATATACCTATATACTTTATGTATTAGATCTGATCAAAATTGAACAATACTAACTCTTATGATCTAATTATCTATGATTAAAGTATTATATTAAGAACTTAAATATAATAAAAAAATATCTAATTAAAAATAATATACATTATATATTTAATATTATAATATTTAAAATTTACTAATAATTAACAAATTAATAAATTACATTTATAATATCAATTAATTAGATTTTATATTATACAATTATTCATATTTGTATTTACAATTCTTAATCATTAGTTATCAATATTATCATTACATAATTTAGAACTTGATAATAACACTTACTACTTAATATTTAGATATGTCACGTTCGTAATTATATTATATAAATCTAACTTATTTATACTTTAAATCATGACTATTAAGCTTATTAAGTATTTTTACATAATGATATAATGATTCATTTAACATATAATTAGAAGTTTATAACTATTAGATATGCATATAATAATATATGTAATTAAGTATATGAAGATTAAATTATTAAACATTATAAGTTTAAGCTATACTTAGTCATCTATACATTAGATTATAAGTATAATGATTGTATCTAGATCTTAATTTATCCATTATAAGTATTAAATAAATCGTAATCAAAACTACTAATCATATTGACAATTTATGATCATTATCAATTTAACATAAATATTTGAATTATTACGATAATATTAATTACAATTTTATATTATAATTGATATCAAAATATTATAGATAGAATATATTTAGAATTAGATGATCTTTAGCAATAATCAAAAGTTTATAACGAAATATGCATATCTTAATAAATAATGTTAAAGCATTATTCAACGTCGTTATACATGTATTATAACAATTTGTATAGTTATAAAGTTAAATAAGTATTTATAACAAGCTTTATAATAGCATTTTTAGAATTAACTGATCTATAATACTATTTGATAAAGAATTTTAATACAGATTTATAAGTTACATATTATATCACATTATTATGAATTTAATTTATAACTACTTAATAAACAAAATTCAATAAATTATTACAACTTATGTTAATGTAATTATATGATATACATATTATTCAAAATAACAATTATCAACATTATACATATAAATAATTTATAGCAAATATAATTACATATATAGTTAATTATGATAATATATATATATAGTATAAATTTAATTCTATAAGTAAATACAGTATATGAAATTATTAATAGTAGTAATACTTAATGTATACATCTTATTACAGAGTCATGAAAATTAATTTATACATTAATATGTACATTATATTATATATTGAAATTAATTAAATTATAGAATGTTAATTTAGTAATTTTTGAAATTTTTTTCAAATTTTCATTAAATTTTAAGATTTTACATAAATGTATAATAATTTATTAGATTAATATTAATTATCATATATTTAAATCTTTAATTATTTTTTAAAAGATTTATTAGAATGTAAAGTAAAATAATTTATTAATTACAATATTATAATATGTAAATTTTAAATTATATTTATGAGTTAATTATATAAATTGTAAATATACTTAATCATACGTATTACATGTTTAATAAATATAATCATTTAATTTAGATCATAGTATTCAGTATTAATATAAATCATAAGTCATATACATTTAATTTCATTATTACGTCATAATACATATAATATAGTCAATTTATACATAATGAAATTTTATCAATAATATTTAACGATATCATATTAACTATAGTTAACTTATTAATTAACGAATATTAAATATAGTACTAATTGTATAAATAGCTTATTAATAAATTAATGAATTACTAGAATAATATTAAATTAATAAATATTTAATATATTTAGAATGTTTAATCAATTTAATTAAATATTATTAGAAGTATGTTAATCTAAGTAATTTATTAATATATTAAATTTAATTTCAAATACACGTATTCATGAATTAATAAATTATAATTATTATATATTTAATAATATTGATCAAAAATACTAATTTGTAAATAGATTATATGAAGATTATATTACTTAATTCATTTACTAATAATATTGCAAGATTTAATTAATAAATTAGTTATCAATCAAAATTTAATGAAATATAATTAATGCATACATATACATACAATAATGATATTTCATCATTTAGTAGATTAATTTATTACAATTACATATAGTTATTAATTAAAATTATAATTTTAATAATTATCACAAAATAATTAATTTAATTTCAAGTAATTCTTTATAATTTAAATTTACTAGTTATGAATTAATATTGTAAATTATCCATAATAAATTAGATATATTTAATAGTTATTGTGTATAATACAATTAATTTATATTTAAATATAATAGGTAACTATTATGACAGTCTTGATATAAGCATTATAATATAATAATTAAACCTATTATATCAGTAATGAATTAAAAATTTTCTATTACTATTAGTGTTTAATTCTAAAGTATTACATATATAGATAATATAACTATATCAAATTTCGAAAATATAAATCTTATAATTAATATTTAATATTTAAGTGAAATAATGTACATTTATAGATTCTTCAAGTTAAAATATGACAATAATCATTGAATATTAAAGATTACGATAATAATTTACAATAATGATTATATTGAATCAATTGAATCATATAGAAGTCTGATATTACTAATGATTAAATTAATATAATTTACATTATGTATCATTATGTAATCTAATAATAGTAATATTAAAAATTATTTCAATAACATTAATATACATGTAATTTTTATATATTATAAGTTTATGATAATAATTAATTAATTACATTAAATTATAAATAATTGATCGTAATTACAATCGTAATTACAGATTAATTTAATAACTTATAACTTTCTAACTTACTAATTAATTGTATTAAAATTAGCATTATTCAAATTTAATTGAGACTAATTATGAAACTTTAATTAATACATTATTGTATACATTAAGATATTATTAATAAAGTATATTCTGATATATTCATGATCTATTAAGTTTATAATTATAGAACATTTAAATGTACAGATTAAATTTTATGAATTATAAATTAGACTTATGAAAGTGTTGTAAACTATAATAGAGATATAAATTATTAGTAATTCAATTAATAGTAATAGATTCATTGAACACTAATTTTGTAAAGTTTAAGTATGTAACTTAAAATAAGTTTATTATAATTGATTAATTACGATTTATGCTAATATTATAATTTATGCAATAGATTTAGATTGATAAAGTTGACAAAGACTTCAGAATATCAATTTCAATGTTCTTTAAACAAATCGTTTTTGAAATTATATGACTACGAATTATAATAGTTAAATTAGTGATAACTTTATATGTAAGTTAGTACCAATTTTAATCTCAAAATTTATAAATTGTATACAATTAATACGATATGAAATTACAGTATAATAATGTAACTTATATTATTTCAAACAATTATTAATTGCATGTCATGATACAAGTTTAGTATGATTAAGTTATATTAATAGTCAATTAAAAATTATTGATTAATTAATTAAACAGTACTATAAATATTATTGATATTATATGTAATATATTAAGTATGATTATCATATTATAAAATTAATTAATGTTATAAGTATAATAGTAATATAATATCATATCGTTAAGTCAATTTAAGTCGAATAACTTATAACATTTATGAATTATAATAATTTAGTAGTTATATTTTACATAAATTTAAATTCATGAATTACTGTATCAATTATGATATAATAAAATATACTAATAAGTTCTAAAACTTAATTACTATATTATGCAATTTAAATAATCAATTACTTATGTATATAAATTATTAATGATATAATAATTATTACAAACATATAGTATTTGTATAAATAAATTCAATTATAGTTAATATTTTAAAATTTATATAAATATAAATAATTAAATAATTAATTATATTAATAACGTAATGATAATATGATAAATATATTTAAGTCGATACATTATTATTAAGTATAAGTATATATCGATGATAATTAATTATACTAATATTATTTAATACATCATTATAAGTTTAATTAATATAATATACATTATACATTTAGAATTCATATTTAAATTAAATTAGATTAAATTTAAAATTATTTAGATTTACTAAATATTATATACAATATTTAACTTTTTAAAGTCAATGTAATATAAATTAGTTATTTTTTAAACGTTTCAAAGTATTAACTATAATCAACTATTTAAAACATTAAAAAAATATTAAATTATAAAACTTTGTAATAAAGTATATACATATGGACAAATCTATAAATTTTTTAAACTTAATAGTAACTATATATCATTATTATTGATGAATAGTTTTAAACAAAATTTACTTTTAAATTACAAGTATAATAAATTATATGGTTACTATAAGTGTCAACAACTAACTATTTTTATAATTACTTAGTAAATGATTTTTAAAAATTTTATGTATCATGTAATTTAAAATTTAGCGACATTATGAATTCATTTTTAAATTTATATATATTCTATGAAAATATTAAATTCATTAATAAAATATTATGTGAAATTATGAAACTATTTGATCAATGCTTATATTAATGATGTTTTTCAATACATTTAGTAAGATTGATATTAATTTAGTCTATTTATACAACAATAGTTTATTAAATATTATTGCAAAAGTACAAAATTATTAAAGTGTAAATTTTTATAGGATCTAAATATGACAATTAGAATTAAATAAATTATTTTTAAATGAATCATAGAATTTCGAAATATTAACACGTCTAAATTTACGTGATCTAAGTATTTTTAAAAATATACTCAAACTTTATAATTAAATACTATAATTATTGTAATTGAATTATAATTTGACAAGTACTAAATTTTAAATATAATAATGTTATTATTTTGTAATCAATCTTAATAAGAATAATTAGTTTTAAATATTTTTCTGATTAAGTTAATATTACTTCAATATAGATTTTTAATTATGATTCTGAAAGTTATATATGAATCTAACAAAATTAGATTTTATATCATTTATATGATAATTATAAAATTATACACTATTTAAAATTTTAATAATCATAGTATAAAATTCATTCTATATTATTATACATTTAATACTAGTTTAACATTTAATAATTAATTCGTTACAATTTGTAATTATACGTTATTTTAAACAATTAATCATAATTATAGATTAGAATTAATTATTAATACAAAATTCAAATTTAAAAAAAATTATGACTAATCACAATTTTTGATTATAAAATTAACTTAGTTAAGGTTGAATATTGAATAATAATTGAATAAAATTTTATTAGTATAATCTCATTGTTTATATATAAATTAACTTATTAATCGTCACTAATTAATCTTAATTAATAATTGTTTAGTAAATTGATAGGTCAATATATTTTTTAAATTTTATAATAATGATTTTCAATATTAATATTCGAATATGTAATAATGAATTTAAATTTATATTTTAAGAATTAATATAAGTCATAATACTATAAATATTTATTAATTAAAATCAAATTTGAATTTTTAAAATTATATTTGATAATCAAAATAGTATGTTATATTACTAATTAATATCTAATATATTTTTAGTTATTAAATAATATGTAGAAATTCAATTTATAATTATTAATCTAATATAGTCTCTAATATTATAAATTTCTATAATATTAATTTGATAAATTAAAATAATTTATTTAACTTAAAATCAATAATAATCTATCATTAAAAATTTTACTAAATGTAATTAAAATATATAATATCATAAATTATCAGTATATATTCACTTATTAAAAATTATCAATTTGGTATTATACTCTAAATTTATTTTTAATACGTTATTTAAAATTATTTTGACTATTAAATGTGTTAATTGAAATTTAATTTCTTAATATTAAAATTAACAGTTTTCATTACTAATTATATTATCTTACATATCTAAAACTTTTAAAATTCTAATACTAATTCATTAAATTTAGAAATATTTATATAAATAGGATAATTTAATCGATAATTTTAATTAACAAAAGATCAATTATAGTTTGTATATTCAAACTTGCACTAATATTAATTGTTAATTTAAATTATGTATTTTATTTATATAAAAATTGTTTTTGTTTAAATTATGTATTAACTAATATATGTTAAATTATTAATACAATTTTTGATTAGTACTAATAAATATTTCACAATATATATAATTTAATACAACATTAATAACTTTGAATAGTTTAAATAATTATTCTTAAGTAAAATATATTAAACTTGAATTATTAAAATCCACTAAATTAATTTTATTCCATATCTAAACATTAGAATTGTAAAGTTATTTAAATATTTATATATAAGTATTTATTATGCAAATATATTTTAATCATGTTCATTACGATAATTAATTTGTTAATATTTTTAATAATCATCAAAATAAATTTATTTATTCATAAATCACTTTAATAATTTTTAATATAAAATAGATCTACATTAGTTATTCATATCTAAAATTATATAATTACATAATTTTTAATTAAATTTTAAATACCATAAATAATTTTTAAGAAATACATAATTCAAATTTACTAATAATAGTAATATTCAAATTAAATAATTTAACATATTATTAACAATTTTTAAATGATTTATAGTTATTAAACATATTTTAAATTAATAATAATTTTAAAAATTCATTATGTTATAAAATTTAAAGCTCCTAATAATTTAATTTACTATACATTAATTATAATAAAAATTATGTTTTATTTGCTAAATTTATTTAAATTAACTTTGTTGCAATTAAAGAAGAATATTAGTTTTTAATCTTTTAAAAAATTTAGATTTTTCAATTTTAAATTGGTCTTTTAATATTTAACAACTAATTTTTAAAATATGCATGTATTTTTAAATTCAAATAATATCATAATGAATTTTAATAAATTAAATTTGCTACATTATTAGTTTTTTGTATTCATAGAAAAAAAATAATAATTTTCTAAGCAATAAAAAATTCTAATTATAGTTTAATTAAATATTTATTACCTAAAAAATCGTGATGGTTTTGTCGTATTATTTTTAGTTTTTCGTAAATGACAGGTAGGTAGTAGGTGCCTATCTGGATAAGATTGAAATTAAAAAATACTTTGGCGAATTTGTGAACACATCGAAATTCGTGAGTTCTTAAGTTCCCAACACTGCAATTAAGTTGCCATTTGCCAACAAATTAATCGTAGGTATATAACTGGATTTAACTGCGATAGATTGCAATTTAAGAAATATAGTTCACATTATCAATGTCTGCACCTTTCACTTCTTTAAAAGTTACCTCGCGCTAGTAGAGGAGTCGAAAACCGTTTCTTACGGTTATATCTACTTTTGAAACATGAAGCTCTTATAATATGCATGAGATCATTTTTGATATTGATTTATCGAAGAGTCGGTATTTTAATTTAATGCAGTTCCTGTAACATCATTTGATTGTCATCCTTCGTGTTTAGTAGACCATGAATACATACATATTTTGCCTTGATACTCGTTACATAAACGGTAGATTATTTACTGTATATCCTTTAATGGTAATATTCACAATTAAAAATGTAACGCGTGGAAAAATAATTAGTTATGCTTTTGCTATTTGTAAATATAATAGGTACGTCTAATTATATAAATATAAAGTCGTTCAAAAAAAAAACAGCATCTAGTTTCTCATCTATGTCGAAAATTAAGTTATTAAAATATTATTTTACTAGACTTGAAATAGAAATTACTATAGAGTCGATTCGCCTGTTTACGGCCCCTTACCTACCTTTGTATATTATCGGTACCCCAACAGGTATTTTATGCAATAATAGTGAAACTAGAAAAAGTCAAAATGAAAAATATACCCGTTGGCGATTCAAGTTATATTTCTAAAAAATGAACAATGAAAACTATTCGAATTTAAAAAAGCTCTCTGCGGACAATAGTATTAATTTATGATTATAAGAAGTCGTTTTACAAAATTTAATTACTTACATAATTGAATTGATTTAATATCGCAAAGTATTTTAATCGATAAGAAGCCCCATAGGGACGTAGTCTCCCCCATACGGCCCTGGAGCCCACACGACGCCGGCACAAGGCTACACCTTGTAGCCCACCAACGGTAGTATGGTTTAGTCTTCACCTGACGTAACACCTGCGCGCGTCCGCGGATTATGTCAACATTGCGCCCGTATTTGTTTTATTCAAGTAATTGTTTCGTAATTATCTAAGCAGTCTTCCATAAGTTTAGTTTACCGTGCAAGTGGTTTCTGTGATTGATCGGTTTATTTAGATTAACAGTTTCGTGTCATTAATTATTTGTTCTTGTTTTTAAATTAAAACTTAATTGTTCTATGATTTTTAATCGAATAAAAATTGATCAGACTATAAAATAAAATATTAGATTCGCGCAATTGTGATTAATATAAATATTTTTGAACATACCTACGTTAAAATAAATATTAAAAATGTCCATGTATCGTTTTGTGAAAGATAACAATGCAACAAGCAGTTCGAAACGTTTATTCGTTCAGGGAACTTCTGAAAAATCTACTTTAGGACCACCTATCGTCACCCATTTTTATAATCCCAACGAAATACAAAGTTTGCAAGCGGTCTACACCAAAAAACGCTTATCTACCGAAGTTTTGGGCAGCTCCATAGAATCGACGAAAACCACAAGAAAAAACGACGACGGTACACGTAGAATAACTACAAGAATAGTTAGAAAAGTAACCACTTTAACGCGCGGCGAAGAAAAGGGTTATCCGGAAGAACTGACCAAAAGAGCGACGACGAAAAGTCTTAAAAATAAAAAAGAAGTTGCCGAGGAAACTAAAGCAGTTGAACGAAAAAAAGTTAAGGTTAGCTAAAAATGAAATATAATTTTTAGTTGGGTACTTCAAATCGGTGACGGTTTTTAATTTTTGATTGACATCCAAAGATTTTAATTTTTAACCTAATATGTATCAATAATAAGTAGGTAAATTATTGTTGATTATATTCTTCAGAAATTCTATATAAATAAATACTATTTATTCACGTATAAAGATATAAAAAGTGTTTGTTAATCTTTTTGCATAAAATTATAAAAAGTTATTTGTTTAATAATAGAAATTAAAATTTGTTTACGTGAAATCATCTATAACAATATCAACATTTTTGTATATAGCACACTCCCGGAAATCCGAATTATTGTGCAGGGCTTTTAGGGGAGGTCTTTAAGTCCCTAATGGTCGCTATTCTTAAAGTTGGTCCCTGAAAGTTCTAGTAAACTAATGAAAACTATAAACTTCTACAGAAGTTGAAAATGCTTAACAGTTACAAATTTCCCTTTCCTGCAATTCATCTAACATTTGAACGTGTACAGTTTAAGCATATTCTTGTTTGAATATAATGAAGTCTAAGTCTCAATCGAGTAAATTGGAGAGACATTTGAATATAACCCTCAAATATATTACGTACACAGGTTGTCCATAATGTTCAAAGCTTTGACAGTCAATTTCTCCAAATGTATATTTCTTTAAATCCTTTACGACTTTAATCCCTTAACTGTATTTATGTGTTAACTTACTACTTTTGTGTTTCTTTGGTTACATGCTTTAATGCAGTATAATTTCGCAAAAAGAAATATTAAAAATAATTTTATAATCTATAACTGAATTGTTTATCACACAGATATTGACTTGCTCTTTTTTGATTTACACTTTGTAACACTGTTAACTTTGCCCTAAGTTTTATTGTTATTTATTGGGGCGGTATTTTAATCCGTCAATTTTTCTAGATGGATCAGCATCAATTGCAGATGTTGAATTTACAAAAAGATGATCGATTCTGTAATTGTGGCCAGAAGAAAAGCTAGAAGTAGTTTTACACAGGTGTACAATTGCCAACGATTTTATTTTGATGTCGGGAGTTTTTTTAATGGTCTTAATAACGATAATTTTTCTTCTGAGTTTCCCAATTGTTTTCTCTAATGTGTAGAAAATGTCGGTATCCGGATGTTCCTTTTTCTGAAAATTTTGGTCCTTCGGTTCTTTTTTTTTAATGAGGTTAAAGAACCTGATTGTGTTATGCGAGCTGTTTGCGAATGTTCGGACTAAAACGCTTTGCGAATATGGGGTATTCGGATTAACGGAAGTGTGCTGTAGTATATGATAAGCACATAGCATTAAAATATAGGGCCGTATTTATAGAGAGAAGTGATTGAATCTTGTCATTGCTATGACTTTCTTTACGTAATAACTAGATACGTAATAAATAAAAATTACTTACAGTAAATTTTTTGTAATTCAATTACTTATTATATTTTCATATAAATAACTAAGTAGATAGCGTAATATTCCTTAAGGAATTTAGCCGCACATACTAGATTCCCATAACAAATTTTCGAGATAGATTACTCTCCTTGTTCACTTTCACAGATTCTCAAATACATCATCATTTGCATATAAAAAGTTAAAATTAAAGTTGCAAAATATATGAGACGAGAAACCAAACTGAAAACTGAATAAAAATTAAAATATATATACAATTTCCAATTAATAAAATAAGTCTGTTGGCAAACTATAGAAAAGTAATATATTATGATGCGATGCTATAATTTGTGAAACAAACCGATATAAAATTGTAAAAGTTCCTCTGTACTCTTTCGTAACCTAAACCGCGGTCCTACCAGTTTATCAGAGTTAAGTGGTTAAACGTTGTAAGTCGTCCATAAGGGTCCATGAGCGTGAAGCGTGTGCCCTTGTTAAAAGTTCTCCAACAAAACCCCAAATCCAATCACACAAAACTAGGATCTAGCTGAGGGTCTAACCCTAACGCCGCGAAAAAATAATTAAAATTAAGCATTTAACTAAATTGTAAAGAAATAAATAATATTCGCTCGTGCTAAATTAATTTCTGTAGGTACTTCATAATATAGTTAAACAATGGGTGGTATACTAAATAAAGTATAATAAATTAATAAGCAATATACGTTCACGTCGCGTCGATACAATCCGAATATTGATTATTAATCACTTTGATATTCTTACAGTTACCACGAAGTGTTTCCTATTGCAATTATACTTATTAAATAATTAATTTTTTTGGTCACAAATGTTCTGGTTATGTAGGTGCTTATATATATCATTGAAACTTTAAAGTAGATAAACTATTAAGTATATGAATAATAATAGATATTTGAATTAATAGATATGTGGGTACATTTGAATATTTTAATATTTAGGTACAATATCAACTTTCCTTGGTATTGTTTTAGTATTTATATTTAAATATAATCTATATTTTAAATCATACTATTTTCCGAAAAATAAATTTTTAAAATAATTATTACCTTAATCATAGGTGTAGCACCTGTAAATAATTAGTCTCTTTTTTTTTAATTTTCTTTAACGTAAGTATATTGTTTATATTAGATATAATGTTTGAATACTATAATTTGAATTTGAATACTTACAAAAAACTAGGAAGGCAAACGAATTCACGATAAAGTCTACCTTCAATTTCTTGTGAATACTGACGCTTTTTAATGTGGGGAAATCTAAAAATTTCATTTCTTAAATAGTGGTGCAGGTTCTTAGTGTAAAAATAATACCGATTTCTGCACATTGTGATACAAGATTTTTTGATACCGCCTCATGGGGAGCAAAAATACACTACCCCTGACCTGACCCTTCCAATCACACTTTTCTTCAGGAAATTAATTAAATGTTTGTTTAACTTAATTGTCGAATTCCCCAAACATTTTAGGATAAAAAAAGGTAGGATTTTCTAGAAAATCGCACTTAATGGGTAACCGGTGCAGCGTTAGTTTAGTATTAAGATGAATATCTGAGATGAATATCTCAGCAGAGAAGCGTCGTAGGAGAAAAGTTTATTGAGATTTAAGTTTTATTTTGACGTGTTCTATAAGTTCCCGAAAGATTTATAATTATGTTGAATTAGGGGGCGACTCCGAAAGTGCTTCGGCGGTTATTGGATATTTACGTACCCCTAAAATTTCATGCTCGTATCACAAAGTGCACTTAGAACCTGCACTATATGACTTTATAAGCGAAGTAAAAGCTTGAGAACGAATCTACATCAAGTTTACCTACATGTTGCCAGTTATTTTCAATTTATAGAGATGAAACTCACAGTTGATTGTACATGTCAATTTATAATACTATGGACCTGTTATTTCATCTTCGAAAGGAACGTTTGTTGGAAAAATTGTTTCCATGATAAATATCTGTCAGATAAATTTATTTGACGATGGAAAGATCGGGCCCCATAGCAAATAACATAAACTAGATAGTATTACTTCCGTCAAAATGACGACCGTTATTAAACTTTACCTACTTTCCAAACACACATTCAAAAAGTTGTAAATTATGATGGGTATAATTTTTTATTAGGTTTTATTAGTCTAATGAATAGCACAAAAATTGGAAACGGTCTTCCTCAAAAATGGCTTTTAACTTTTTAATTTTTTTCAATTTTTTGCTATTATCAAAATATGTCTGACTGTAATAGTAAAATAATAAATTGCGTAACATAAACCAATTAATAGGTACTTAAATAAGAAATATAATTAATACTTTTTCATATGTGTACCTAAAAAGGTTTTCGCATAATTTACCAAAACGTACATTTCAAGTTTTCAGTGTATTGTAAGTTATATTTCACAATAAAAAATTTGAGAATTGCGGATTCAATGACACATTTTAGCAATTAAAAGAGAACATCAAATGTAAACGTCATTAGATGTTATATAGGTATGGTAATTAAAAAAAAAAACGAACATACGGTTTTTTGTTCAGATAGTAATGTTGCGGTTTGAATAATAATTGTATTATGTGACATTGACATAGTTTCTTCTACCCACTTACTAAATTTTGCGTTAGCCATTTTTACTAGTAAACGTATGTAAATATTTAAATAATATAGGTGATACCTACCTATTTTAAATTTGAATTT
This sequence comes from Rhagophthalmus giganteus, assembly GCA_036326145.1. Lineage (NCBI taxonomy): Eukaryota > Metazoa > Arthropoda > Insecta > Coleoptera > Rhagophthalmidae > Rhagophthalmus > Rhagophthalmus giganteus. Next base: position 56,910,004 of record JARFJA010000001.1, read on the forward strand.
AAATTGAAGCGTATTGTAATAAATACATATATACCTAATTAACATAAAAACGATTTATCTACGTCTGCATTACTTAATTTGTAAATGTTGTATCTATCGTTCTATTTTTGATGGGTTTTTTTCAAAACAAAAACAATTAGAATATTTCCGACATTTCAAGGCAACATTCTTTTTGTGAATTTTAGTAGGTTTTCCTATCGGTTAATGTTCGAGATGAATATAAATTAATAATGATCACGCATTATTAATAGATTTATCTCGTACGTTTCGTAGATAATTGTTTAATATTATTATCTACGTTTCAACTTGCATAAAAGTAACACTAAAGATGTTACCTATTAAGCTTTATTATCTATAGGTAGATACGCTGTCGAATAATGTTGAAAGGAAATATTTAAACTAAATGACAACCTTACGTTTTGATACATTTTTCATTTACAGCTTTTATTCGAGATGGCGCTTAATATAAAAATTATAAACGATTATTTAGAAAAAAGTTATACAAGTTGAAACGAAAACAAAAATTTATATTTTGTAGCTAACATGACTAAAAATGCATAAATTAACTTCTAGATCCTAATAAATCCTCTAATTAAGTAATTTAAACGTTTTTCACCAATACGAGTGTCATCGAAACTTTCTGGAAATCGATGACGTAAGTACGAGTGTCTACCTACATATTTTGTTATGAGCTTTTAATTTATGTATATGTGTATCTCGTAACAAATTTACCATTTAAAACGCACGGTTCCCATTGATAATAACGTGTGAATTTTTTTCAAGCACTTGCAACTATTTTACATCATCATTAGATAATAGAACGTGTTTGATATAATTAAGACATTAATTCGAAGATTAGAAAATTCATCGTTCGTTTTATAAAACGTTGTCATTAAAATCACGTAACGATACCTACCTGATTAAAATTTTTATTTCATTTTAAATGATTTCAAAATACAAACTATACAAATTTTCAATCAATTATTATTGTAGGTAGGTATTTATTTTTCTAGTTAAAACCCACATACAGCAGAATCATTTCAAGTAAAACTTTCAAAGAATTTTTTTATTTCTAATACTAAGCAAGTACATGCATAATTTTTACTTTTATATATTTTATTCGTACATTTTAACATTTTGTATCAGTTTGTGAAAATGGTATTCAAATAATCATTATGTTGAGGTATATGGTATACTTCTATCTATATGGTATATGTACAGTCAAGTTCAAAATTAATGTACCGAATTACAAGCAGTGCGCGGACAATACATGGCACAATGAACAAATCTACAAAAAGTACTTACGACGTGTAACACGAATTATAAATACAATGTTACTGTTTTAAATATTCAGTTCATAATTTGTCTGTTGTATCGTGTGCGTCCGCGCAATGCTCGCGATCCGGGACATTAATTTTGAACTTGACTGTACAAAAAAAAATAGGGTGACTGACTAATATATCAAAGCCCAGCCTAAAGCACTGGTCCTAGGAACGTGAGATTTGGAGTATAGGTTCCTTTTATGATGTAGGCACCCACTAAGAAAGGATTATTCAAAATTCTACTCGTAAGGGGGCGAAACAGGGAAAGTACGTTTTTTAAAAATTCTAAAAATCAACGCCCAGCCTCAACCATTGGTCCTAGAAACGTGAAATTCGGAGGATATGTTCGTATTATGACGTAAGGCACCCACTAAGAAGGATTTTTCGAAATTTTATTTTAAGAGGGTGAAACGGGGAAAAGCGTGTTTTTTAAAAAAAAAAATCAGTTTGCTTTATCTACTTATTACCCATCTTTGAATTATAAAGTTTCTTTGAATATTTCTAATTCTTCGCAGACGAAGTCCCGAGTTAAAGCTAGTAGGTACATAATATAATGTATTAGTAATAATTAAGAACGTAGACATCACAAAACTAAAACACTCCCACAAAGATTCGGTAAAATTTACACCACAATTACGAACATCAAGAACAAAAACTATTTAAAAACTACTTCTGCTACTCAAAAAAACGATGAAATTTTTACACAACCGTCTGGAATACATTCTAGGTACTGAAAGTTACAAGTAATAAAGGGGATGTCCCGGTATCTACATCTCTTTTACTTATAGGTAAAAATTGCCCATAGTCTGCAAGTAGAGGGTTAACGTGATTTTCAGATTCACCCTCTTTTTTTACGGTTTCTCGACTAACTTGCTGCATAATGTTAAAACCTAGTAAGTGTGTAAAATGTTAAAACATTCACCGTTACGATCCAGACAACGGGAAAATTGATAGCAGGAAACGAGTGTTAAATTTGCATTCTCGTACTCTTATTTTTTTTGTATTTTATGTGATAATTGCTACGATAAAAATTATACATACATATAAAGTATTATGTTGTTTACTCAACTAATTAAAGAAAAATACTGGATTATTAATTTCGTACTGTTAATGTTAACTTTTAAGGCCGATGCGATAAGGGTTTCTGAACGAATTATATATAAGTGTGGTTACGTTAGTATATATATATTGTATTTATAGCTATGGTTATAACTAAAACAAAGATCATAAATAATACATATAAAGCTTAATTTATATCCAGATTTAGATATATAACAATGATAATCTGAAAATTACATACCTATACTTAAAAAAAAATAGATAGGTATTTTTCTTAATTAAACTTATTTTTTTTAAATACAGTTTTCTAATATTTGGTAAATTATTATTTTTTATTAAGTACCTATCTACTTATTGTTAGTTGTATAAAGTTAATTTTCCATAATTATATAAAAAATTATTTGTAATTATGTACTTAATTATTACCGAACAGATTATAAAGATGAATTATTAATCAATTAATTGGACTACTTTTATACCTATACATATAATTTTATCGACCAATTAATACGCGTAGATGCGATGATCTAACATTGTTCACGTCAGTGCAACAAATACACTAAAACCTATATAAATGTTAGCTATCACTCATTTCGTGTACATTTGATCAACTTCATAGGTTTTACTGTATCACAAAAACTTTAAGTAAATCTTTTTATCTGAAAAAGGGGCATTTAAAACTCAATAACCTATTATTGTATAAAAGAAGAACGTATCTAACTTACTTGAATGTCTTGCTTGAATATAGCTAAAAGGCGAAAAGAGTATGTAAATAAATGGTAGATAACATTGATATTTATAAATAAGTATTACATATGTAGGTATTTCAATTTACCTTTTCAACATAAATTAATATTACTTTATCTTTTTTATTTAGCCACATTTCTCGTTATCATAAAGTGCATGTACAGTAGAACTTCAATTATGCGGATTAACTTGAACCCATAGTCCTTGTCTTTTTTTGTAACCGAAACGCGCATTTATTAATTTTATTGAAGTGAGGGAATTTAATTTTTTCGTTTATCGCATTTTATAATATATAATTTAAAAAATAAATTACAGATTTTTATTTACGTTTAAAAATACAGTAGGTGGGTAATACAAAACAAACTTTTCATTTCAATTTGAAATGAATGGGAAAACTAAAAACATGCACAACCTAAATAAATATATCACGAATGTTAATTTTACTTGACTTTGAAAGAAGTCGAAGAACAACAGATCGAGATAATTGGAGCTCCGGATATTTGGAGTTCCATTGTATTTTGGAATCTTAATTTCTAAATTTAAATCAAACGCATTTATGCTACTCATTTACACATCCAGTAACATTCTTTTAATATTTATTGGGAAAATAATATAGGTAAATATTAAAATATTAAAGTGGGTTTCTTGTTTCAGATATCCGATATTGTCGTTGGACAAGAACCGAATATTTCCGCAAAAGACTATTTATTACGATGGGCTAAACGAACGACGAATAAATACCCCGGAGTGCGAGTTACCGATTTTACTAGTTCTTGGAGAGATGGTCTCGCATTTAGTGCAATTATTCATCGAAACCGACCAGATTTAATCGACTGGCGTTCTGCCAAGATACAACATGCACGAGAAAGAATGGAAACTGCCTTTTATGTTGCCGAACGTGAATATGGTGTTACCAGATTGTTGGACCCTGAAGGTAAATTCGATTTATTTGGTCAAATTGATTTCTTTTAACAGTTATTCTAATCTCTAACTTTTTTATAATAAATTTAATAATGGAACCGTGGCGTGTACAATTTTAAAATAATGATGTTCTTAATACCAATTAAAACACTTTGATCTCTGCTTAATTTTAGAAAATTAAGTAAAAATAACTTTTTAATGCAAAAGTAATTTCCTTTTTTAAGAATACAAAATGGTCACGGTTGTGCTTTGTAACAATGATGCCTGTGCAGAGTAAATGAGATAATTCTTATATTCTGTGAACATGCAAACCTCTGCATTAAGATAAAAGTGGTTGAAGAAACTGCTTTAGATTTCTAATTTTTAAGTCATGAAATGCTCAAACGATCTTTTCACTTATCGAAATTTTCCCTAAAATATTTTTAACATGTTAGGACTTTTATAGTAATAAAAATATATCATTTGCAGATGTTGATACTCATGAACTTGATGAAAAATCTATTATTACTTATATATCGTCTTTACACGAAGTATTTCCTGAACCTCCCGCTATTCATCCATTATATGATCAAGCGGCTCAGCAACGAATACAAGAGTATCGTGAATTAGCTTCTTCACTACATATGTGGATGCGTGAAAAATACAGCTTAATGCAGGTACGTGTCTAAATAGTTTTAGTTTACTTTTTATGCACCATTTCATTTTCTCCAAACATAAATCACAGAAGGCATTACCACAAAAGGTAAGTACATATTGTAGATTACTTACAATTGCACATTCGTACAATTAATTTTCTACTATATAAGGGTATCAAAACTGTTAATAATTATAACATAATATAGGATCGATCATTTCCGCCTACCTTAATTGAAATGAAGAAATTAGCTACAGAATCGTCTAGATTTCGTTCTGAAGAAATTCCTCCTCAACAAAGAGATAAACAATATCTTAATCAGTTATTCCGTGATTTAGAAAAATATTTTAAATCAGTTGGAGAAGTAGATATTGAACCCGAACTTCATATTGACTCATTAGAAAAGAACTGGAATCGTCTAACAGTTGCTTACCAAGAACGAGATAGACAAATCTTAGAAGAACTCAAACGATTAGATAGATTGCAACGTTTGGCAGAAAAAGTTCATAGGTCAGTGTTAATGTCTTGAATGTTTTCAGGGTAATTTTGTATATTAACATTTTATAATGATTGTAGAGAAATCAAACAAACAGATGCAAATTTAGATACGGTAGAAAAAAGAATAGAAGAAGAATCGCGAAGAATTGACAGACTTCATCCTTTAGATGCTAAGAAGATAGCCGATCAAATTGAATCAGATCTTGCCATTACAGAAGATAATATACAGTCTCTTATAAGTGATGTACATACTCTTTTGAATGGTAGATACCCTCAAGCTCCTGAATTAGATAAAAGAGTTAAAAAATTACACGAACGATGGGTACAACTTAGACGTCTCCTGCACCATAAAATTGTAGGACCTTTAGCGAATATGAGCTTTCCTGTTGAAGAAAGAACTGTTACGAAACATATTCGTACTGTTCAGGAAACTCGTAATGTTGATACGAATCCGCATTTTCGAACTTTACAAGAAACTATCGAATGGAGCAAAAATAAGCTGGTAATTGAATTCTTTATTAAAATTGTCGCGAATAATTTTAAAATTTCAGAAACAGCTGCAAGAAGCCGATTATGGTACCGATTTAACTTCTGTCCAAGCTGAACGCGAAATTCATCAACGTGAACATAAACATGTCGATCAATTCCATTCTAAAATTGACGTCTGCGTCAAAGCTCGTCAATACTTTTCTGGAGAAGAATTAACATTATATAACCAGCATCTCAGTCAATTACAAAAAATTTACTCAGAACTGCTGACACTCTCAAACAATAGACTTAGTGATCTCGATAGTCTTTTAGATTTCATTCAATCTGCCACAAACGAATTACATTGGTTGAACGAGAAAGAAGAAATAGAAGTTACCCGTGATTGGTCTGATAAGAATATCAATCTACAAGATGTTGAGAAGTACTACGAGGTAAGTTTGCTCAATTAATTTCAATAAGCAAAGACGGGCTTTTTATTTCTTATCGGTTACTGGTATTTCATGTTTTCTATATTTTTGTTTATGCAGCGAAGTTACGGATCAGGTCTTGAGGTAATTGGAAACATTGTGTGCACAATGTGTATAAGCTGGTTCTGCACCTTTGACCTGTCGCTTATTTCTTATTAGCCAATTTTCACATTTTACTATGTATAGAAGAAAATGTCATTTGCATTAATCTTTGTAATTTTAAGTTATATTAATTACAAAAAAAAATGTAATTGATAATTTTATCTTTCAATTAATTTTTAAAAAGCTTGAATAAATGTAATATGTGCTGCTAATCATCAATATCTTTATTGTTAGGATTAAACTTAATCATCTTGTGTATGGTTTAATTTGTATAAATAATTTTTAAATTCGCAGAATTTAATGAGCGAACTTGAAAAACGTGAAATACAATTTGGAGCTGTCCAGGATCGTGGTGAAGCTCTCGTTCTACAAAATCATCCGGCAAGTAAAGCAATCGAAGCTCATATGGCTGCAATGCAAGCTCAATGGGCTTGGCTTTTACAATTAACGCACTGTCTAGAGGAACATCTTAAACATGCTCAAAATTATCAAAGCTTTTATCAAGATATTGAAATGACAGAACATTGGCTTAAAGAGTAAGTTTTTTTTACTCTAAAGTTAAAACTAATATGTACTGATATGTTACTTTTCCTCGTACAGGAAAGATGAAATCATGAACACGGAATTTAGTCAATCTGACTTTTCACTAGATGTTGGAGAAAGATTATTACAGGGAATGCAAGCTTTAAGAGATGAATTAAATCCCTTTGGGGATAGAATTCAAGAACTGACCGTTCGTGCCCAAAATGTTCTACCACTAAAACAACGTAGACAACCAGTTACTAGACCTCTTATTGTGACTTCTATTTGTAATTATAAACAGAACAATGTAAGTTCTGTTACTATACAGTAACAGTAGACTTCATATATATTTTTTTACAGTTTATAATTGAGAAAAATAAAGAATGTACTCTAACTGATAATTCTGGTCGCATTAAGTGGAGAGTTCATAATGAAAAAGGAGTTGAAGCTCAAGTGCCAGGAGTGTGTTTTATAATACCACCACCTGATCAGGAAGCACTAGATGTGGCTGAACGATTGCGACGCCAATATGATCGGTCCATAGCTCTTTGGCAGAAGAAACAATTACGTATGAGACAAAACATGATATTTGCCACTATTAAAGTGGTTAAAGGATGGGACTTACCACAAGTAAATATTTAATGCTTTTTTTTTAATTTTACAACATTACAAACAATTGCTATTTTCTAGTTTATCGCTATTGGAGCAGAACAACGTAATGCTATCAGAAGAGCTCTTAATGAAGATGCCGATAAATTAATGGCCGAAGGCGATCCATCGGATCCTCAATTGCGACGATTAAGAAGAGAAATGGACGAGGTTAATCGACTGTTTGATGAATTTGAGAAAAGAGCAAGGGCTGAAGGTAACATTTATAATAAAAACATTTTAATGCAAATTCTTAATTTATTTTTCACATTATAGAGGAAAGCAAAAATCAAACTAGGGTGTTCAATAACCAAATTTTGGTACTTCAACAGTCTTTAGACGAAGCAGAACGTGTGATTAATCAACGAGTCTTGTCGCCCTTGCCCAGAGATATCGATAGTTTGCAACATCTTGTTTTAGAACATAAAGAGTTCGAATCTAAGTTACAAAATTTGGAACCAGAAATCGAACAAGTAAAAGATACATTTAGAAGTATTACTCTTAAAACGCCACAGCACAAAAAGGATCTGGAAAAAGTGCTCAATAAATGGAATTACATTTGGAATACTAGTAACTTATATATTGAGAGATTAAAATGTTGCGAAATTGTCTTGAACGGGCTGGAAGATGCGACACAAACAATTTCAGATTTTGAAGGCAAACTAGTCATGTTCGATGAATTACCTTCAACCGAAAAAGCACTCGAAGTTACTCACGACGACTTACTAAAATTACAGTCGGCCATTAGTCAACAACAGATTGCTATGGATCAATTAAATGATGACTTTGATAATACAAAACGACTAACAGAAAAGTCTAGACCAAACCAACGTGGTCCGCACACAGATGTAGATAGATTAGAAAAAGATATACAAAAGTTAAATACGAGATGGAACAATGTATGCGGTCAATTGGCAGATAGATTAAGAGGATGCGAACAAGCTTATGGTTTATTGAAAAACTACAACAGATCCAAAGAAAATGAAGATAATTGGCTTGATGACAGTTATAGAAAATTGGAAACATTGCAACCCATTAAAGAACGTGCTAAGGAACATTTAGAAGCAACCAGAGTAAGTTAATTATTGATTGGTATTGTAAACATTTAATTATGTAAATTGTTGTAGAATCTTCTAAATAGTGTAACCGAACATGCTCCATTCATAGAACAAGTCAATATTAATGGCGGCCGATTTATTAGAGAAGGAAAGGTAAAATTGTTACTCAGTTCATTATTTATCATATTTTGTTTAGATTTATATAGGAAAAGTAGGTTAGTTTTGAGTTGTGAAAGATTGTTATTTGTATGAGTTCAGATGTGCGGTTTCATTTTTTTTTTAAGTATGTCAAATTATATGTGGCTAATGGTTTATGAAACATATCGGGTTTTATATCTAGGTAACTTCTTAATTGATTACTACATGCTTATTAGACTTCTACAGATAATGCATTAATTACTTACTTAGTAATTTGTTTCTAGTACTTATCTTATTATTGACATTCTGAAATGCAAGTATATTAATCTGATTGGTAATGGTTGTTATATGTATTGTCTTAAATATATAATGCAAGAAGCTATCTACTAACTTCTATGCCATTATAATTTTGTTACTGTAAATAATCGTTACTTTTCAAGGGATATAACGGATAAATGGTATTTCTTCAGTATAGAATATATCAAAGAGCTTTTAATAACCTTTCAAATGAAAATCAAGTTTCTATGACTTTCTGAAAACTGAAAATGCTTAAAACTTCACTGTTATCTTTTACTATTTTTTTTCTTAGCAGAATTATTGCTTAAACTTGTTAAATCTTTTAGTTATAACTACTTATTCTATGAATATATGGATTATAATATCAATTTGAAATTAATCACTGGAACATTGAAAATGGGACATGAAAATTTGAAAAAATTAAATTGGAACAAATTTATGAATTTTAATACTGATTAATGATGCTCAAATAATTTATTTTTATTTATTTAATGTTCGAAAAGAGAACGATCAAATTATTTTTAATTTTTACTATTTATTCATTTCGTATTCATTTTATCGACGCAGTTTTTCCAGAAGGGCGTAACCCACAAAAAGTAAATTTTACAGGAGAGCACATTTTGTGTCATCGCATAACTAAAAGAAGATACGTTTCGCGGAAATACAAATTGATTTTTCTGGTGCAAAAAATCGAAATATTGTTACTAGATTTTAACAGACGATGCCTTTGCTTTAGATGCATAAGATAATCAGAATAAGTCATTTTCACAAAAAGTGTGGGTTACGCCAATTTGACAAAACGACATTGTTATGTTTATTTATTATTGAGATTAGGTCTAGGGAAATGGAATTTCCACGCATCTATGCGTTTTCAACTATTTTTGCTTCATATTTTCACAATGATATCATTACATAATTTATAAAAATTAGTAAAAAGTCAAGGAATTAAAGAAAGTTTTTAGTTTTGATAATAATTTTTACACTAAAGTGATCTATGTAAGTACTTACCTATATATAATTGGTTTTTTTTAATATTGAATTAGCATTAAAATTTGTAATTTTATCTCAATTTCATTAATTGCAATCTAGAGTGATTTTCAATATTTCAATACTTGAACTTCAAATTTAAATAATCCCATATTAGTTTTATTTATTCGTTGATTTTTAAATGAGACATAATGATCAATATTAAATAAAGTCTTGATATTTAAACACTAGTTTATACTATACTTATGATTAGCTATTGCTTAAATTATTATTTAGAAGCCATTAATAGTTATATATTCACATAAAATATGTTGTTATTTACTAGCACATTTATCACATTAGAATTTCATGTTATAATAGCAACTTACCTAGCACTTACTGACTAACAACTGACCCCTAACCTTCTAACCCTAACACTAGATATGGAACAAGGGGCTTCAACGTTTTCGTGATGCTCTGCTTGATGCACAACCTTCTCTGGATGCCAATGCTGCTTTCGAACACCTCGGTCTACAAATCCCAGCGGAGCAGATGTTGTTGCCCACCAGTTGGACGAATTCAATGCCCGATATCAGTACCTCATTGACCTTCTTTATGGAAGATTGAAAGAAATTGCTGCTAGGTCTCCTGGTGATATTGTCACATTGGTAAGTGTTTACAAATTAATCTACTTATTACATTATAGTTAAAATAATTTAGTACCTTCAAAGTTTATTTATGACGAATATAAAATTTTAACAGTTTGTTGAACAAGTCAAACATAAAACCAATTCTATTTAGTTAAAAAAAAAAGATAAAAAGTTTTTGTTGGGTGCAAAAGTACCTATGCAAAGTATACATTGTGTGATCACATAGGAGTCAAATTTTGATATCTCATTACTTTCATTGCATATAAATTATATGTATATTATTGTTTTCATTGGTATAACAATTCCTTTATTTTATTACTGCTACTAATATACAAATATAAAATCTAGGTACCTAAAGATTTTATTATAAATATATAAAATGCAAACATACATATATTAATCAAATTTTGAACTACGTAGGTATGTATAATATGAGTATTTAAAGTTAGGGGTCGGAACTTTTTACTTTCACTATAGTTGCTGCAATCTCTACACTGATAAGTACTAATCTACAAATATTGTTTATATTATTGTACATTTTTATATCTATTTTTTAATACCTATAAATTATTATCTATAAATGATACTTTTGGGCATTTAATAGTTAAAAAGATTATAGATATATTTATTAGAAATTAGTAGGTGTAGTATTCAAGTAAAGCTTTGTTTTTACAAGATATTTTGTTGTGCATGTTAACAACTAGGTACTTATTTATCATTAGTGGTATTTTAAATGTATAATTACTTAACATTATAACGAAATTGCTTAAATAGAAGAATCGGTAACCATATTATTACAGTAGCAATTGTATATATTTGTGTATCCTTCAACTTTAAGTCGATTGGTATAATAGTTTTAATGATTTATCTTTTTCTTTGATATTTATTTACTCAACCTCTAATAATACCTATATCTACATATTGTTTAATAATTATAACGAAACTTGTAAAATAATGGGGCGAAGTACTAATTATTTATCATTCAAATTCTATCAGATAGTGATAAAACTAATAAAACTACGAAAAATACACTTATATGAATAACAAAATAACGTTTATACGTTATTCAAAGTTCAATTGGAATACTAATCAAATGTAGGTAAAAACAATTATATGAAATATTATAGATACAGGCAGTTAATATTAGCAATTCGGAATTAATAGAGATAATAATCTCATTTGAAATTTATAAGCGGCCACCACTTTAAAACGAATTAATCGATTTGTATGAACAAATAACTCGGTCTTATTGTTAATAAAAGAGAAATTTAATTTCTTATTGGTAGAACCAAAATTGTGACCACTGTCGTTTTAACAAAAAACTATAAAGCGGCTTTGCTGGGTCTCGTCATCAATATAGATCGTAGTAATTTTGTTTCTTGTGAAAATTTGTTAATGCACAGTTAAAATTAAGAAATAAGCTACAGCTTTATAAGTATAAATGATTATAAGTAGATATTTTCATCATAGATATTTTTGATGTCATTTTGCTTCTTAAACTAATAACAGATCTTGATAGAATGATTTATTCACGTTCAAGAATATATAAGTATTCATTCCAAGAGACCTTTTGCATTATAACTATTATTAATTCGCCTTGCTACATTTACGTATTTTAAACATGTTTTTCCGTTAACTTTCGTGACCAAAATTGCATTTACTGTTGTTTAATTAGAAAGTAGACCGAATTACAGAATAAAAAAAAAGAATTGAAACTCTACACCAAAATTATTAACAGTTTATAGAAAAAATGTTATTTTGAAAATGTTTTTACTTGTTAAAATTAATTTCAGCCTTTCCATAATTGAAAAATGCGGTGTTAACGATATTAGTATGTCTAAATACGGTCCATAAAGTTCCGGAAATTTAACTTGAAAGACCAACGGCCGGTTTCATAATCAACTCTAAAACTACTTTAAATCATTGTTACAACAATGTGTTGTCATATTAATAGCAGATTTTAATTTTAATGTAATTTTACTTTTATTATGAAATCGGGGCTAAATTCACGTACTTAATCCTTAAAATTAGAACGCCAATTTTTTTTTATACCTTATCGGGCCTGAGAGGTCCCCGATTAATTTCATAATTGCGTTGTCCATCTTTTAACTTCTAACTGATTATTTGTGTGCAGAATGATTGAACGTCTTATGTATGACAAAGGTGTTAGGAGTTATATCGCTTTAAACAAATTTTATATATATATATATATATATATATATATATATATATATATATATATATATATATATATATATATATATATATATATATATATATATATATATATATATATATATATATATATATATATATATATATATATATTTATATATATATATATATACACGTATTAACAAATTATTGCATACTAATACATAAACGAACCTCTGAGGCCTCAGGGTTAAACTTTTGTCTGTTGTAGATAACACGGAATTCGTGTAGTACCTATTACATAAAAGTCTTCGATTTTCATAACCATCAGAAAAACATAAGTAGCTTTTGGACTCCCCTTATTAAACCGCGTAGTACTTAGATACTACTTATGTTGAGCTTTTTTTGTGAATGCGTGTATATTATTTACTCAAGTTTTGTTCGCGTAAAAAAATTACAATTGATTAAAACGTGCTTAAGTAAGCACCTACATACTGACAATGAGTTGTTAATTTACTTTACAATATTTAGTAGGTACCTACGCCGATTTCATTGAGTAAATTATTTTTGCCCTTGTTCGCTCATTCCCTGTACGCGAAAGTTGATCATTTACATTCACATCAAGGGGATCCAGACTAAAACCAATAGCTTTTCGCAAATCGGTGTCACTGAACCTATTCAATGTCTGCTTTATTTGCTATCGAATCAAGAAATCGTTTTGACATCATACAGACACTTTCTAATTTAGAATTTATTGAGGTAGATTTTAAGTTTTTTTTATGGTAACGGATGTGCCGAAAATAAGTTCAACTTAATTTTTTTCTTATTGGCCCTATTTTGAGTTTTTACCTAATTATTTTCGTCATTTTTCTGAGTAATTTGATGTATCACATGCCATATCTTAAATCAAAATAATAACATACATATTCGTAAAAACCATTCTTTAACATTAATCCCGAACGTAAACACGTAAACAACCAAACAAAAAGTAATCGCTAATCAATTATTTTAATTTTAATTTTAAAAATTTTAATTTTTTCAAAATTACTCGGAAACTACCTGAAATCCAATTGTTTTCTCGAATTAACGTTAATGGGCACACAATTTTGCACTGCCTTGTCCATTAAAGAAAGTTTCTCTCTTCAATAATAAGGATAACTTCTGCATTTCAACGTCCCGTGGGAGGCACGGTATAAATAGAGATCACTTCACATCAGATATCATTTAAATTGTTTTTTTTTTGCAAAAAAACATATAAACTGACACCTCGCACGTCTATTCAGTAGTGCATTTACAATAATCATTATTGTTCGAGATACTGAAAGCAAAGATGTCGGCGATTTTCCAAAATGACCATTCACCCAATTTTTTCTTCATTACTAGATCACTAGCAACAAGCTCCAAATGAGTTACACTTTGGGAAATGAGTGACATGCAGAACAACGCTTGAGAAATGTGATTTCGAAAAATGTTTAGTATGATTTTGTTTGCCATTTTCTCCATGTTCCTCGAGCTTATTAGACTTCTATACTTTTCAATATTTGAAACGAATAACGAATTTTTTAAGTTCGTTGCCAATTAGGTAAATCGCGCCTGTTCTCCGTTAGCAAAGTAGTTTTCTGTAAATTATATAATATGTACAAGATATTAAGACATTCAATAACTTTGTTACATGTTACTACCTTGTAAATGAGATACATATATCGGATAGGTATTTCAATAATTAATTTTTATTAGTGCTAAATCGGCACTACAATAATAACATCATTTAAATAAAACGACGATTTATACTTTTACTAGTTTCTTGTTCCTAACTACCTATAAATTTGCATAATACAATCTGCAAAACATAGCCTTGATATCTTATTTTAAGCTATCATCTAAGCATATAACTAGTATGCCGGTCAGACGTGACTATGTCGGTGGTCATTTTATAATTTTCGGAATTAATTCCAGCAATCAGGTGACATAATATTTAAAAATATAACTCCGCAATTTATATTCAGTCACATTTTTACCAAACAGATAACACAACAACTGTTTCTACTGTTAATGGATTAAGTCATTATTTCCTTAAATAAAAAATTAATGTTATAATTCTGCGTATAAAAACTTGTTAACACAAAAAATGAGTCGTTAAATATAAGGTTTATAACGTAATTTTCTAGTTATGCCGGTTTCATTACACACATCTAACAGTAAATTAGTTTACCTGTTAAAAAAGACACAGGAGACAATTAATTGTTTTACAACAAAGTAACTTTTATGGTGCTCTATGTATGTGTTTCTACGTAGATAGTGTATATTTCTTTTGAAGTTTATTTATATAAATAAAAAAATATTACCCAAAATGTATAGTTTGGAAAATAGTGGAAATTCTAAAAGAAATTTGAAGTTCATTATTACTATACATTTTCATTTTGTTTACATTTCCATTGTTTTAATTTACACATTTTGTTTATTGGTATATCTATGTTTATTATAGGTAACACGAATCTTGCAACGAAAGCTAAAAAAACAAACAAACAAACAACAACCTTGCGGATTAGCAAAGGGGTCCAATATAAGCGTACGTCAAATTTCAGTTTCTGCTGTTAAAGGCTTTTAAGAAAGAAGTCGCCCTTAAAATACCTATAATTTACAGTTTAATATTTCCGCAAATACAATTATTGGAAGTACAGTACTTATATGTTAGCTATGAAAAACAAGTTTAAAGGAAAAATGTCGATATATAACTTTTAACATACCACAGCCAGATTAATAAAAAATCATACATAGGTATATTTTTTAGAATTATTGTATCTCCAGCCCTAATTATCAAAAATTGAATAGTTTCTAAATCACGCGGCATTATACATTTTCTATTTAAACTTTTTTATATTTCTAATAGTTTATGAAATACACATTTGAACAAATAAAAACATGTCGATTTTTCTTTTATGTGTGGTTTCTCTCTTACAAACGCTCATCAGTCGACACCGAAAACTAATTAATGCTTATATTGAATCTCTTTATTAGTCTCCAGTTCCTTTCTTTTTTTTTAATTTTCGGTTTGCGTGTGTTTCCCTGTTTAATACATATTTTATACAATTCTCAAATATTATTTGATTTTTGTTAGGGTTTAATGAAAAATCAGTTAACCAAAACTGTTTTTTACGTATTTATTACAAAAAAGCAACTGAAATTTATACAAATTAGATTTTAACAGTTTATTTTGATTAAAAACGTTCAAAATATCCTAGATTTTCTTGGACACATTAGTTGCTTTGTAGACAATTTTATTAATCGAGAAACTTGGACATTAAAAATTTTTCGACGCACAATTCATATACATACGATGTCCCAAATAAATTAAATTCGTTTTTAATTCAACATTTAATAAGGTATTAAACACATAGTTTAAAAAAAAATTAAGATATTGTATATTTAAAATAAAGTAAATCACTCCTGTTAAACTATATAAACTAGAATATAAACTCCAATATAAACTAGAAGTAAACTAACCACAATAAATGTTAATAAATGAATCGATTATTCTTAAAAAAAAAACGTTAAGAATTAATTTTACAAATTTTAGTATTCAAATTTTGTCTTCTCGTCAGTCTAAATTTGTATATTTTTTTTATCAAACTCCAGTACGACCCCTGATTATATCAACTTTTTTTTTAATAAACACCTTTATACAGTATGTCCCCGGATGGGGTTACAAGGAGGGAAAAATTTATTTTTGATTTCGTAAAAATTTCAATTCTACATAATTTTGCCCGCTTGATTTTAAACTTCTGAAACTGTTTTTATTTTTCGCATAAATTTTACCGTTAATTAGTTATTCCCTTTTTTGTGGAACTTTTGGACTTAGTACCTACAATTTGGCGCTGCGACTTTAAATTAGATCAGCTGGCGTTAATTCAATTTTTTTTTATCTTGAAATCGTATTGTGCAAGTAATTATTTTTGTCAACTACGCGGATTCTTTAAGTTTATAATTGTTTAACACTATATTTATTATTATTTGATTTGTTCTTTGTTTATCTCTTATCTTATTAAAAATGTTAACTCTTCAACAAAGAATTTATTTAATTAATTGTTACGGAATTGGCGATCACAGTGTTACCGCGTTGTAATTGACAAGTTGCATGGAAAATATTCTGATGTGGATATCGGCTTCGCATGTTTCGAATGATGTAAATGCGTTGAAGCACCGCATTACGCTTAGCAGTAATCAGTTATTAAGGTTGGAAGAAATAAGAAGGAATTATGAGTTGAAAGCACGAATTGAAATTTGTGTCTTATTTCAATAATCACTAATTTAAGGCAGTGAACAATAAATTAAACAATAAAACATAAGTTACTAACAATTAATTTTTCTTTTTTTGAATTCATGCCACCTGGTCTTATTTAAAGTTATAGTAAACAATTGTACAACATATAAGTCCACAAATTCCAGAAAAAAACGAATAACTAATTAACGGTAAAACTTATTTGAAAAATAAAAACAGTTTCGCATGTTTGATATCGAGCAGAGAAAAATAATGAAGAATAGAAATTTTTGAAAATAAAAATAAAAAGTTGTTCCCTCTTCGTAACCCCACCCGTGTAAATATAAACTAATGCTTTTCAAATACGATACATAAAGCATAATTTAAGATAAATTATCAGGAATGGCACGTGCTCATTAAAAAATAATTTTAGATGTAAAGCTTTGAAACTAAATAAGATCAGTGTATAAAAGTTTCTTTTAAAGTTGAGGTCATTGAACATGGCGCTGTTTATTATCAAAACATCACTTAAGCCATGTGCAAACTGTTAACATGTATAATACGTACATCTGTTTATTATTTTATATTGCAAATCACGGTGCACAATATATTTTAATATAATGCAGTCCTAGATCATATTCAATGAATTGATAATTATGAAAATTTGAACCGTTAACTGTAATTTTAGCAAAAATTCAAAATATATATATTTTTTTTCTATATGAAATTTATTAGAAGATGTCTCAATCTTTGACATATTTTAGCACCTTTAAGTATTAGGCGCATTTTACGAAGTTTTAATTTACATTTTATTGCATAGTCACATTTGTTTCAAATAGTTGCTGGGACTTTGGTTCCATTGGAATACCTACATATTACAAATTGTATAGCTATTTCTCCTCGTTGTACCTAAAAAAATGTTTTAACGACTAAGTTAATACAACTATTTAAACTTTTCTTATCTATTATTTACATTAATATTTAAAAAAAATGCGTAATAATCCTATATTTTTTAATTAAAAAAACAGTTGTTATATTGAAACTCTAATTTATTATGCATTTTTTCAATACATAAACTATACCTACCTACCTACTCGGTAAATTTTAAATATGAGCAACCTTTGATATATAAGGTGAAACGTTTTAATCGTAGCCCACAACCTAGTATTAACTCCTACACGTACCACTTCCTACGACATTTTATTAAAATGCATTGTTACATTTACCTTGCCACGTAACAAAATTAACTATAATAATCATCTTACAATATAAGGAATTTCGATATAGGTAAATCAATGCGTTTATTTAACATATTATGTAAATAGAATTTAAATACTGTTTTTAAATTATTGTTATCTATCCTAAGATTGTTTTCATCGTTAAAATGAACGTACATTTTATTTACGAAATTCTAATTTATATTAATATCGTTTTGGGATAGATATTTTAGTAAACAAATTGCCGAATTTTTTTATTGTAATTAACATTTCTATTGTTGAATGATTATCAGGTGTAGTGGTGTCGATATACTTACAATGGGTTAATTAATTCATTTATAACTTCTTAATCTAACAAAGTTCATAAACAGAATATAAATTAATTACGCTATTTTTTAAAGGTATTAGGAAAGTTAAATTGTAGTTCATGCATTTTTCATGCCAATTCGATATAAAGTTATAAAGTGGGCGCTTTTGAAAGTTAAAGTAGATACCCACCTCTATTTATAATCGCTGGATCGATGTATTACCAAACAGAGTTTCATAATAAAATAACCTAATTTTGATAGTTTTATACATATATGTATGTAGGTACACGTAATACGCAAGGACGCACAAATTATTATCGTGCGATTTTTAATTTTTATTTTATGTTAATTATTAGTTGTAGAAATATTAAAAAGAAAACGAAAATGTAAAATGTAAAATCTGTATAGGAATTATTTTATTAAATTGTTCTTAGAAACTAGGAATCGGAAAATTAACAAATTAATTACTTATTAACAAATATTTAAAAATAGAAATGTGCTTATAAGTGTTTAGTAAATACTATTAGATAGTACACTAAATTAGTACAATATTTATCTCCATCACATTGGAGATAAGAACAATAAATTCACTAATTATTGCAAAATTATAATTACACGATTAATATTATTTTAAAACCCAAATCAATAGAGTTTATGTTATAATGTTTAAATATAACTGCGGTATAACAACGAAAATTTTCCTCATAATAATACATACATGGGGGTCATACCCCACTTAAAAAAGTGTAAAAATAATTCCGACTTCTACGCTTTGCCATACAAGCATGAAATTTTAGGGGTATATTCTATACCTCATAATGATCACAATAAACGTCAGAGTCATTTCGGAGCCACCCCATAATTCAAAATAACCCCCTTTTAAAACTTGGTGTGCGTCTAAGGAATGACGAGAAATTTTTTGGGAACGTATAGAACACGTCAAAATAAATTTTAAACATCTATAGTTTTTTTCCCCACTACGTTTCCCTGCCGAGATATTCGCCCCCAATGTTGAAAGGGAAACAATCATATTGTTTAAATAATACTTTTGTGTTTTATTAAAATGTATCATACATATTTGGTTTACATTCTTAATAAACGAAGTAGGTATTTCAAAACAATTGCATAAACTTTTTGATACCACTTTACCCCTGACATTTCTAATTACTTTTTTTTCAGGGGCTTATTTTAAAATAATTTTAATTTTATCGTCGGATTTCCTCGACATTTTAGAATAAAAAAGGTACCTACTCTTCTGGCCCACTTTCCATAAAACGAACCATCTTCGAGAAAATCGCACTTAAAGGGTAACAGGTGCAGCATTAGTTTAGGACTAACAGACGTTCTAATATTCTAAGTGCATAAACCTTGCGATTTCCGAGACAAGCGTGAAATTTTAGGGGTACATTCTATACTCTGTACTAACCACAATAAACGTCAGAGCCCTTTGTAAATCGCCCCATAATTCAAAACAAGTCCACGATAAGTCAAATATAAGTTCACGATATCACAATTTTTCAAGTGGGTAATTAAAAAATCACCACCAACTCGAGAAAAACGGCATTTTATTATGAATAACCACTAACATAATGTTTACTACATATTAGGTATAAGGAAAAAGTTGCATAAGAAAATAAAAATCGTAACATCTGGAAAATTTGTACATACCATGTGTGTATCTACTTACTAAAAAAAAAATTACGATTTGTACGTGTAGAAAGTTATGCCGTTTGCATAATTCTGAATTGGTGTCGTTTGGCTTCTTCATTTTAAAACAATTTTAGCAGGTTGTTCATTTATATTTTGTTCTTGAATATGCTGTGAAGTGTTATCTCTAATAGTAATGTAATGTAATAGTAATGTGTAATAGTTACACATTACATAATATTACTATGATAATGTAGTATCTTTACGCGAAACTCTAGGAATAGACGTGGTTATATCACAATGCATCATCGATAATCTTGTCGATTTATCGAGAACTGTATCTGTAACATTTTCTTATTGTGGACATTATTTTGTCCAGCTCGTATACTATCTTTATTATCTACCTAAAGGAATCTTTTTGACTTTACGTAATCTTTAAAACGATGCGCTCTGCGAGAAGTTTAATTTCTTCTTAGAAGAGTTTATAGGTAATAGAATTCGGATTATCCGCGATAAAAAGAAATTAAAATATTTAATTCAGTATTTAAAAATTGAAATCTTTGAAAAATTAAACGAAAATTTTGAATTCATTTAGGTGTTATTATTAGATACGTATCTGCAATATAGGTATTAATTATATTTATGTATTTTGTAGATTTTATCCTGCCACGAAAGCCGTGTACAGTAATCCCTTAACATTCGCGGGGCTTACGTTCTAAGAAAAAGGGGGTTAGGTTATATGAAATTTTAATTATAGTAAATAAAGTAATTGGAACGAAAAAAATATGTTTAAATATTAAACATACCTACATGGATAGTTATTAATTACATATACATACAGTACAGATTAAGTTAATTTGCTATTTTTTAGCTAGTTGATGACTGAAGATATTTGAATTTATTTGTGATTATTTAGCAGAACAAACCTGTTTTTTATAAATATCATTATAAGGAAGGGGTCGCTGCCTCAATTCCTCATAATTTAAAATTTTTTTTTATTATTTAGCTGTATTTAAACGTTTGTAGTAATTCTCATTTACTTGACTATGCGGATAACCTATATGATGGCCTCCACGAAAAAAAAATTTGTTTACAAAAATTCGTTTACCGAATATCGCATTTTAGAAAATATGATTAGCTAAACGTTACTAAAGACTCCTCATTAGTGAGAGGTCGGTTTCTATTGCTTTCTCAACAAATTGTTCATATGCACTATTAATTAATAAAAAAATTCGCGAATACCCAAGTCGCGTTCTCGTGTATGTTAAATTTTTCCTCATTTATACATTTTACTGTATTATAATATGTATGTGCCTATTTACTTTATTTAAAAAAAAATTTTTAATTTTACCTACTATTTCTGGGAAATATTTTATTTATTTCTGTACATTTTTTACCGGTTAAGTTATCAACTAATTTTTGAGTAAGTATATAAAAATAAAGAAAAACATTTGTTATAGGTAACTATCTACCTACCTAATTTGTTTGCATATTATATTAGTTAAATTTTTTTTAAATTTATTAATGCATTTTTCTCGATAGTTGTTCTTTAATTTAAAAAAGAACTTTAAAACGGGCATTTTGTGCAGTATTATCTACTATTTGAATTGCTTCTACACGGTATTAGAACGCAATTAACAGACAACATTAGCATATTTATTTATACCATGAAAATACAAGGTACACCTGTTAAATGTTTACGTTAACTTGACAAAACCATAATATTACGTAACTTTTGAATGTGATGTCATCTGGCGTTAAACAATAATTTCAATTGGCTAGAATTCAAAATTTTTACAAATTTTCTGCGTAATACATTTTATCCTGTTTGCTGTTGGAAATGATTCGCGTTAACGTGTACTTTTATAAAAAAATATTATTAATCATGTTTTATTATTGAACGATAAGATTATGATTAACGATATTCAAAAATATAATTCGTATTAAATAAATTTAATTGTGACACAATAATTTACATAGTTTTAAATATTTTAATTACTTTTAAAAAATATATAGGTATGCAAAATTTAAAAAAATTACAAGTAAATTGGGGTCAAGGCACTGTTTGGTAAGGCTTAAGGCCAAGGTTGTTTGAAATAGAAAAAAAAAATAATGCGATCTTGAAGCGTTATTACCTATGTACATGAATTATTCCATTTTAATGACGTGTAATAAATAATTAGATTTTGAATTAATTGTAATAGTCTTAATTAATTACCGTACATAACATCAGTGTTAAAAATAACCGCCCTTTTCATTCGAGGCGTCGTTTTTTCTCGATAAAATCGGACACGATCGTTTTTCATCGCTACTGCGGTTATGGATTTATCAAACGACTGTAGGCAGTATGACACGACTCGCGCATTCGAGAGCACCGGCGCCCGGTATTTGTGTAGTTTAAAATTTTAAATTATAATCGTTATTTTTATATTAATCGTTATTATTTATTTATTCTACCGCATCAAGTGAGCTAAATATTATGCATGTTTCGTTTTCATTCTAAAAATCTGTTTCGAAAACAAAACTTTATAAATAATGTTCCGGACAATTTGTTAACACACAAGGAAATCGTGCATACCTATTTAGTGATTACAGTGTAGAATGGATATTAAGTGATAACACGAAATAAATTAGTCGACTATTTACGCTGCAAGATAAAAACAAATTGATCTAATAATATATTGTTCAAAATGAGTGAATACAATTTTGAATATGAATTGGGAAAAGTGCCCTGGGTTTGTATTTATTTATTTATTTATTTATTTATTATTATTATTATTATTATTATTATACATATCTGAATATATTTTTCGAATTATGCAATAAGAATATAATAGCTTTTTAATAGCAATTTATTTTTATTATTTGATTCGTTCAATTTATACCGGATATTAAATAATATGTGCTTAATTAAATGATAAAATAAATAATGCTGATTTATAAAAATTTTATAATTTTTTTTTAATATAATTATAATATTTTTTTAATAACGCACTTATTAGGTAAATTGATCTTAATCAATGTTAGTCGTTCGCCAATTTTCTCTATTAATAGGTATAGGTTTATCCATACTAAAAAAATTAATTAAACAAACATTGTTCAAAAATTTAAGGGTTGACATTTTGAAAACAAAATAAATAGATACCGAAATATGATCAATATTGGAATAAACACTAATAATATATACGTATTCTTTTTATTCGTAAGCGAATTATGGGAATTTAAAATTAAAGTGCAATGTAATATTTAATTATCTAATTACCAAATTACATATATCAATAATCAGTTTTCATTATTTTTTTCGGATTATTTTACTCGAAAAAATCCGTCACTCGTATAGCTATTTTTTACACAATAGATATATGTATGTAAGTATTCTGTAAGTTTTTGCGTAACAATAAAAATAATTTTATGCGGATATTGTCGTATAAGACATTTCGAGATACGCATCAAATCAGTCTACTTTAAAAAAGAATCGCAAAAGAAAATGTTTTGGTTTTAGAAATTTTTTGTTATGAACAGCGGTTGTTCAGTTTTCTTTTTGATTTAAATGTAGATTCTCAGCTATAGTCCAATAGATCAATAGACGCTCAGTACGTCATATATACTACAGTGAAACTTCTCGATACCGGACACTCGCGGACCGAAGAAATATGTTCGTTATTAAGTGTCCGCTAAATGGGAAATACAATACACACTATAACACAACGCCGGTATTTTTGAAAGTGTCCGGTATTTGGAGGTGTAAATTCCACTGTATATACAGTAAATATCGGACACTCGCGGGACAAAAAAGCTGTCTACTATAATGTCCGCTAATGGGAAATTCAAATTACATAATGGGTGATTTGAAAAATGCAGTGGGTAACTGAAAATACATAATGAACAAAAATTGAAGATCTTACTGCAAGATCACTTCATTACAAAATATCGGTCTATTTTTACTTATAAATACATGTACGTTACAATAACAATTACGCTATAACAATTTTTTTTAAATTATTTTTGTAACACTCGTATAATTGTTGAATTGTAATGTTACTGAAGACAAAAATAACAAAGAAAATTTTAATTTGAAGCAGCTTAAGCTACATTTACGATACAAAAATTGTATAAAATGCTTATAATGATCAGGAATTCGGCGAATGGAGTTGATTTTGAATGTCCGTTGTCCGAAACATTTGATCGATTTTCCCAACAATAGTTATTTACCTAATTTTTAAATATTTTCCGCTTTGTACGCTACCGTATGTGGAGTTTTTATTATCATAAACGTAGCTTTAATGCTACATATATCTGGCTTATTGGATTCTTTACTGTTTATCGCAAAGAAATTTTACAGTAAAATCTTTAAAATTTTAATCTCCGCGTCCGTTATTGGGAAGTATTTTAACCAGCGCGTTTTATATAGTGAAATGCCGGCGATTTTTTGTGTCCGATATTTGAAAAAATCGTTATTTAGAAGTAGCCGTTAAGGAGAGTTATTCTACATTACAATTTTTAACGCGTAGGGCAGTCCGGAGATATTTGATTTATCGGGAATATAGATACAGTAAAACTTTTCAATACCGAGCACTTGTGAGTTCAAAAAACCAACTGTTAATACGAAATGTCCGTTTTAAAAATGCAATAGATAATAACTATAACTATAAAAAAAATTAAGTTCATTTCATATAGGTACAAAATACTAATTTTACCCACATACACGCTAAAATTACATTTAAATTAGGTACGGCAATTTTTTTAACTTTTTTTTTCTAATTTTTGAATGAACTTAAAATTTTTGAACTGTAATTTTACTAAAAACAAAATAACAAACGAAGTTTTAATTAATTAATTTAGGGGCAGCTTAAATATTATATTTTAGTGTTCGCGTCCGTTATTGTGAATTTTTTTAATCATTAAATTGAAAAATGCTCAGAATTTTAATAGTGTTCGTTGTTTAACAAAATGTTATAACGAATGATAGGCGTAATGAAATCGTTAATCAAAGGACTTGAGGATTTTTATTATCAACCATGTGTAGGTGTTTAATTGTATAAAGTATCATTTCAAATATTTTTGAACGCATTTTTTGTTATATTAAGTCTTCTAATTAATGTTTGTTTTAGCTGTTCGTGGTGTAGATAATGCATAAAAGTCGCTACTAAATAATATTTTTTCTAATAAACGCGAATTAATAATTTCTATGGTTTGAATAGAATAGAGTTAAATTAAATATTACGTTGGGTGTACATTACTTCAAAATTACATTAATTTAATTTTAAACTATAAATATTCTTATTCTCATAGTTTAGAGGAAGTAGTAACATATATTAGGTGACACTTTGTACGCAATAGCTATTTTTCTATTTAAGTGAGATACAGTAAAACCTCGATAATATGTTTGTCAAGGACCCAAACAAAAAAACGGGAGCGTCCTAACAAAGTTTTATTGTATTTAGTTTGGCCTTTTACATATAAACACGTAAATGACGGCTTAGATTAATTTACAATACAATTAAGTTGAATTTCTACTAAAGCAATAAATTGTTGCAATTTTTATTTCGTAAAGTGTTGCCTAACGATTATTTTAATTATCAGTGCTCATAAGTAAATGTATTTTTACTTATTTTTCTGTATTCGTAAAATTAGTTTACAATGGCTTCCAATAAATTTTTACTAAATAAAATACCTAATTGCCTACTAAGTATCTGTAGCGATAATAAACAAATAGGTAATTAAAATTGGCGTTGCAAAAATTTCTACTAGATAAGAATATCAAATTATGTAGGGACTCTAGTTTGAATTGTAGTGAAAATTACACGATAATAATATCAAGGTCTCATTAAGATGCAAACCTACGTATGTACTAATTCTAATTTCCAACTAATGATCGAAAGGGGGTTTCGTAATATGAATGAATATATTATTTAGGTATATGATTTACTTTTAATAGAAACTTAAAAGGTTACACGAATTAACATTGAAACAATTAAATAAGTACCTAATAAGATTTTTATTAAATATTAAAACAGTCTATTGATGGTGACTACAATCAAAATAATTATTTGAAATGACTTTCTTGGACAACAATGCAAGTCTCGGCAATAACAATTTTTTTAAGGCGGTACATCCCAAATAAAAAGATTGATATTTTCATGAAATAAATTACGTTTTCCATAGATTACAATGTTCTGATTCACAGAAAAATACTTAAAAAAATCTATCATTTCCATAACACCTTTAAAAACCTTAATGAATGTGTAAAAAGTACAATTTTACTGCAATCATAACTCAAAACTGGAGTAACCAAAGTTTGCAAATTAATAACTAGTGGGTAACGTAACATTCCCTCTACGGCACAACGTGCTCTTTTGCTTAATAAATACTTATTTTAATTAAATAATTGCCTCGCAATTTTTTTAAATTTCAATGTGTGTTTTTAACGATCATTTGAATAAATTGGAGAAATTTTAGCACGTCTTGCCGTTAAGAATCACTTCTGATGATCATTTTCGTTTTTACATCAATTTTTTATAAATAATCAAAAGCAGGATGTTGGAAGTTTTAATTTTTGGTTTAAATGTTGACGCCCAATATCGGACAATGGTTGTGGGTCGTCCCACAACTATTGTTAAATACTGGGTAATATGACTAGACCTCCCTATTTTTATTGTAAAAGATCATAAATTTTACAACCTAAAAATCTAACGCGAGCATTGGTCACTTAACAGTATAAATCAAGCGAAACGTTCTCCTTTTAAGTCCTTTAAGTCAATATTGTGAATTTAGACATAATTTATTATAACATCAATAAACGGTTAGTATATGACATTTTACATACATTTTAGAAACGGAATCGTGATTAACAAAATTTTAATCACGATTAGCTATCTCATTACATCGTATATTGCACCAATAAAATGTTTTAAATTTGAGAAAATTAACAATGAGGAATTCGCAAGATCATTGGAATACGTCAATTTTGATCTTTTTTTCTTGCTATTTTGTAACTAAGTTTTTTGACGACTATTTTGCAATTGAAGTTCTTACGATATTGCCTTTTTTTATATATGGCACCTTCTACTTTTGACGTCATTATTTAATAAATGGTCTTTATTTACATGTACATATTTATAAAACTTTGGTGGTGTAATACAAATAAAAATATTAGAAATTGATATATTATCTACATTATTAGTACGGAAAGTTACATTTTCCGACGACCATTATGAAAAGTGCATAATTTCACACCAATAAATGTTATGGAAAGTTGACCATTACAAACAAATAGGCTGACCGTGCGTAAAGAAACTCGTTAGCCAATCGAAAACGTTGCAGCCCGTGTGCGATCATTGCACACGGTCAATCAAAGTCTTCTACACTGTCATGCAATTACTTTACGCATAAACTGTTTTATTATCAAATTTGACATTTTATTAAAATGTCATTTAAATGACAATTTAAATGTAAAATGACATTTTATTAAAATGTCAAACGAACTTTCGTAAACGTCAAAAATCAATTTTTTAATAAAAATACTTGTGATCGTCGGAAAAGCATAGTATATAACACGTGCGGAAAGGTGGATATTTTGGCACTAGTTATACAATATTACTATTGTATTATATTTGCATTCGAGAATAAAAGTTTTTCTGCGAGCGCTAGCGAGCAAATAAATCATTCGAGAATGCGAAAGCATTTCGCAATCGTGTATCAAATATTTTTTTGATAACTGTCCCAAAATTAGTAAAAATGTGATTAGAAAGTTTGACATTTACGATTAATTAATTTGAGGTTAATGATAATAACAATCTATAATATTTCGCATCCCGAACTGTCATTTCGCATTCCGTTCGCAGAATACCTCATTTCGCGTAACAGAAACAATAAGAATAAACTTTTTATATGCAGTTATCGAAAAAGAAAATTTAATAAAATTATTTAACTTTAATTTAACTTTAAATTTAATAAAGTTATTTAACTTTACATTATTAAATTAAATTAAACATTATTACAATTTATACGAGACATGTTCTTTTAAAATACATCTACTTAAATTACAATTTTCCTAATGTAATACTTTTCACATGTGAAATCTACTATTTTTTTAAAAACAACATTTTTTGATAACAATACAATTACCGAGATCCGTTCGCATTCAATAACCTCGAGAACGCCCTATTTATATTGTTATCATAATAATAATATTAATTATTAATTAATTTTCTAATTTCAATTAAAATTAAAGTAGATTATTTATTAGCGAACTTTAAATAAATCAGTTTTTAGATCAGTAATCTCAGATTTTTCCTGTACTTAACATTAAATCTTAACTTTTGTATTGCGAATTTTAAAATCGTCTTCGAATACGTTTTAATGTAAAAACACCGTATCTAAACATTTATACCCTTAGCTTCAAAGCAGGTAGATTTTACGACGTTACAGAGGCAGGCTATTTCAACCAAGAAGGATGGTCTGTTTAAAATTTCTCTAAAATTCACTAACAGTGCCATCTACGGATTATCGTTTGGCGGCAATAGGGACCGTACGCCCTTAACGAAATTTGTTACGAGCTACTGCCATTTTTGATTTTTTCTATTAGCTTTGTGGAATTTCCAATTTACCAATGTACATACATATCATCTAAATCGTTTGAATAATTTTACAAAAATTTGCCTCTGGAATAAAGCTACATACAATGAACTAATTTGTCATATACCTACTAAATAAAACACTGATCGCGAGGAAAAAATTTTGAAAACGAAATACGAAAACCACTTTGATTCAAAAAATTTAGTTGATGATTTGGGATTTGGGGAAAGTGCGAATTCAACAATTTATTCAATATGTAATTTTAAGTCAAGATAAATATATTTGAATTCATTGTAGTTTTTATAATAGATATAACTTAGTTAA
Organism: Rhagophthalmus giganteus; assembly: GCA_036326145.1. NCBI lineage: Eukaryota > Metazoa > Arthropoda > Insecta > Coleoptera > Rhagophthalmidae > Rhagophthalmus > Rhagophthalmus giganteus. The sequence continues at coordinate 56,939,007 of JARFJA010000001.1, forward strand.
AGTGGCAAGTATTTAAACTTCGACAAATAATCGATCAGCGATAATCTTTAAAATCGATAATAAAAATATTGATTTCAATAATTACGTTCGCGTAGTTAAAAGAAAATGGATTTAAAGTTATTTTATTATTGATAATTAAATATATGTAGGTTCCTAATAATTATTTTAAATATCTACGTATGTACATATTTAGTTTTTAATTTTTTTTTATTCAATTAAATATCTTATATTTCTGCATTATTTTATTGTTATTTGCTAATTTTAACAACTAGATGGGTACTTAAGTCGGAGACAAAGAATTTCACTTTTGACTTTTTTTCAATTTTATTTGCGTGATTACGCGATTATCGTTACATAAATTAGGCTTCAATCAGTAGAATTGTCTGATTTTTTCAATTTGAAAACTAAAATCACAATTCCAAATCTGAAAAGATAATGAATAGCCTAAATAAATATTCGTCGATACATTTTTTTAAATCGTTATCGTACTTTCTTAGTTAAATATTTGGAAAGAAAATTGTCGAAATGCTGTAGAACCTTAATGTGTTGTTAAATATTGCATATCCGCAATAATAACACCTGAACAAAGTTCTTAGATAATAAATTCAAAATTGTCGTTTAATTTCTCCAAGACGAAAATTAAAATAATAAGTAATTATAATAATTCAACGAACTAAGTATTTTAGATGAATTTACTTGGATCCCACAATTATTACAGTTTTGACGATTAAAAAATAAATACCTATACGTTATTTAAGATAGGTTCCAACGCACGTCATCAATAAAAAGTTTCTAAATTGTATATTATTGTAATATTCAGTTTAAGGTTTTGAACGTGGCATATTTTGCACACATATAACATGGCAAAGAAAGACTACGATTAATAGTAGGTACTGTAAAAATACGAGGTTTTATCGATGACGTGTATTAGAACTTATCTTGAATAACATATATGTAATTTAATTTTATCTGTATGTGAATCATATCGTCGTTAAGTAGCTTTACTTTTACCACAGAAATTAGATAGGTACCTATTTTATCTGTTTTAGTTCTTAAATTATTTTTAAAATGTTCCGTGTCAGGTCATTTATTTACAAGATGCATATTTTTGTTTTTCAAACATTTTAGATTAAAGACCTGTAAAGAATTGTTGATCGTTACGATGGCGAAATTGGGTGCACTTACCTTACTTCAAATTAGAAGAAGAGTAGACATAATTGTATGTTTTTATCATTCACTAAATTGGATTGCCTGACGACATGCTGTATGATTTGTGTCATATTTAATTTATAAACAAATATACTTACTTTAAAAACAATTCTTGTATATGATCATAATATAAGTAGTAGGTAAATACGTAGCTGCAACCCACTTATTTTACATCGTTATATTATGAAACTATTATATACCATCAACTGTTAATAATAACAATAAACTGTTGCCAATTTTGTTTTTTTTTCTACGGGTATGATGTACTCTGTGAATAATATAAAACTGTGTAAGTGAATAAATACACTTCCCAATCGTTATGAAAAAGATTAAATATTTGTAAGGTTGCTGATGAAATGTATATACAATTTATTAGTAAATTGATAGCAGAATGCAGATTTGCTCTAAGGAAGGAATCCTAAGATCGATTCTGTACGGTATTGTGGTTTTTTAAATGATTTTTGTAAAACTTTAAGCTAACTAGAAAATTCATGGCGTTAATCTTAATTAGGTGTTTAGGTAATATCAACTAAAAAAATCTTGTATATGTGTTATATAAGTGATATACGACGTCTACAAGAAAAATATCGACGCGCGACACTTGAAATTAACGACTATAAATACTACTTGCCCACCTAATTTTAACAACCCTGCAAGTTTTTATCTATATCGGGAATTCTCGGTATCAATTTCCGTGACATAAACAAACAAACCGCTAAAACTGCTCGCAAGGACGTCTTTTTTTTAAACTTAATAAAAATAATGCACTTATTTCCTGTACTACGTAAATTCATTTTTCTTTTAGCTGCAATTTTTCATTCCCGGTTATAACGAGCAAAAAGCGGCGGTCCCGTCAATCTCGTTATGACCGAGTTTGACTGTATATTCAACATAATATTTTGTATTCGGTTTAGGAAAAGGTTATCTTCATTCGATGAAGTATTGTTTGTATCGTAATTTTCAAAGATTTAATTATTCCTGTATTTATTAAACAAATATCAGTCAAATCTTCGGTAAATCAAAATATTTAATAAAATGTGTATGTATTTAACCTACAGTAACGAGCGTTTTACTTTGCGTGTACCTGAGCCACCCCGAAAGGGCCACTTTCGATAATCCGCTTACTTGGGTTCGTTCTGTTATCTGTAATTACGGATATGAATCGTTCTCGAAGTACAGAATATAAATTATGTGTTTTTCGTTCCCCCATTTATTTAGAATAGTTTGTATAAACTTATTAACAATCTTAGGGCCGATCAATTCATCTTTTGGATAAATGTATCTGATATGTATTTACCATGAAAACGATTGTTTGAACAAAACGTTTCTTTGGTCACATAAATTTACCAAGAAATTGAAAGGCCCTAATCGTAAGATCGTTAATTAGTTTACGCAAAAATATTATACATAAATGGGAAACGAAAAACCACATCATACTTATTCTGTACTTCGAGAACGATTCATATCCGTAATTGCGGATCATTAACGAACCCCAAGTAAGCGGATTATCGAAACTGTTCTTTTCGGGGTGGCTTAGATACTGACAAAGTAAAACGCTAGTTGCCGTACCTACGTGTCTAATATAAAACCAAAAAAAAATGTAGGATAATAACTAAATGTTATATATTTGTTATTGCAGAGACTTGTTGAACAAATGGAACCACAACCATTTAGAACATTCCGATCGGAATTCCATATGAGTAGCGCCACCGAGCACGCATCCTCTTTTACCAGTACGACTCATTACAGCAAGCAGTAAGTGAACTTTTTATTTTTGCTTTCGTATTTTTGCGCATAAAAAAAGTTAATTTATTATTTTATAAATAAATTTTACAGATTAAAATTAATATATAAAAATAATGTTCGACAACTTTACAAAATTAAACGAAAAAGAAAATTCGTATTTTGATTTAAAGAATTACACCTACATATAAAGTTTTTTAAAATTTCATTATTTTAATAGGTTTGTACAAACAAAATCAACAAAAAAAGAAAATGGGACTACGGTTACTATAACAAAGGATGATTCTATAAATAATCATGGTGTAGAACAAGTAGATAATATAACAAATGGCCGACCCCAGACAAATATACCACTACCACTCATATAACTCAAGAAATGCCTTCAAAGTGGGGCACTAGTATGCAATTTAGTGAAATAAAATCTTTAAAACGAATACATAAAGTCCACGAAGGGATCGGTACTGATAGCATTATAGATACGCCGGGAATTGTGAATCCCTATACTGGTGAAGTTATGACGGTACGTGATGCAATAGCATCTCGTATTTTAGATGTACGTACCGGTAAGTTAATTGCCTCTCCCGATGGCACGCACATAACTATCGATGAAGCCCTACAAAAAGGACTGATAGATTCAAAAATTGCCGAACGTCTTTACAGTCCTTGCGGTATTCGAGAAGATGGTCACAACCTAACGTTGCTCGAAGCTATACAACGAGAAATTTACGAAGCAGAACAAGGCTTCGCAGATCCATCTGAGAAACGAATTAAGGTAACTCAATCTACAAATGTTAATCAATCGGCTAACGATGAAAAAGTTGACGATTACAAAATGCAAACTAAAGAAACCGTTTCTCAGAAAAGTTACATCCATTCTAAATACAAAGAAATTAAATTAAAAACTGGACCCGTATGTCTTTATGACGCAATTAATCAAGGTATTATTGATGAGCACACTGGTTGGATTGTGGACCGAAATTCCGGTAATAAATATCAAATTGACGCGGCTATTAAAACTTGTATAATTGACGGCGATGTTCGTGAAATAGTAGATCCTAAAACAGATAATAAAATTACGGTAAACCAGGCATTAGAAAGTGGTATTATTAATTCTAAGTTAGGCAAATACATTCATTTACATGAAAAACTTCAATTGTTAGAAGCTAAACGTAGACAATATATTGTGAAACCTATGACTCTAAAAGATATCTGTGATCAAAATTTAATAGATAACGACGGTAAAATTTTTTCACCCCTTCATCATTCCAAATTAAGCATTGCCGAAGCAATTTCTCATGGAGTTTTGGATTCCGATTCGATCAAGTCAATTTTAGATTCTAAATCGGGCGAATTGCTCACACTTGATGATGCATTACGCGCAGGTATCGTTCTCCCCGATAATAGTTTTAAAGACACCGTAACTAATGAAATGTTTACTATACCCGAAGCTGTTCGTAGAGGGTATATTACTTCTGTAACTCAAAAGTCAATTTTTGATATTGACGGCTTTCAGCCCCCAAACAAATCCGATTATATTAGTTTTAATGCGGCAAACGCCAAAGGCTACGTTAGTACTAAGTCTGATGGTAGTCTAGTTACAAATTTAAAAAGCGGTAAGATCGTTTCTTTTTCGGATGGTGTTAAATCCGGAAAAGTAAAGACGGAGGTTTATGAAATGTTGACTCGAAAAATAGGCATTTTTGAGAATAAAATAGAACTGACGGTTTTAGAGGCAGTTTTTAAAGGATATATCGATCCAAAAACTGGCAATTTTATCAACATTAGGAAAAATAAAGTTGTACCTTTAAATGACGCGATTGCTCAAAATTTAATTACACCCGAAGGCGCAGCTTTATTGAACAGTTTATTGATGATAAATGTTACAACACAAACTACGTGTAAATTAGTCCAACGTTATGTTACGGTAACAACTTCCGGTGAACAATATATTCATAGTAAAATGACTTATAGTGAAGCCTTACAGAAGGGATTGATCGATAACAAACATCAGACTTACACGGATCCAGACACACGCGAAGTTATTTCAATAATTCAGGCCCTTAACGAGGGTAGAATATCTCCAGACACGGAAGATGTATCACAAACTTCCGATACTTATTCTAAAGACTCGTCGCCGACTAAAACTACAATAAAAGTTGTAAGCCTTAAACAAGAACCGATTGCAATCGATGATGATTCTTCTATTCGAGCTCATCATTCAAAAGTAAATAGGAAAGAAATAAGTGGCAATCTTGCAAGTAACGAACGCACCGAAAAACACGTATTTGAAATTCCGCCAGACGGTTGGACTTTGTTAGAAGCAATTCAACAAAACTTATTCGATCCAACTGGCGGACTTTTTATAATTCCGGGAACCGACAGATTGGTCAGCTTTGAAGAGTGCATAAATTTAAAACTTATTAACCCTTCTTCTGCTCTAGTAGTCGATCCTATAAATCAACGAAAGATTTCTCTTGCTCGAAGCTTGGAAAAAACTATTTTAGATAACATGGGGAAATACAATCTAGATAATAAACGTATTACCATGAAAGAAGCTATAGACAGGAATCTTGTTATTTTGGAAGAAAAAATTATCACCGAATATAACACTCAGCGACTGTTACAAATTACAAAAGCAGGATGGCAAACCGGTAAAAGTAGAAGTATCCCATTTAGTTGAACAACATCCTCCTGTGTATACCGAGGTTAAAATTACAAGTCAAGATGTAAAAAATTTAGAGCCGATGGAAATAGAATCCAATATTATTTATGATCCTTCGGTAGACGACGTACATCCAAAAGATTCTCCTCCCAGTTTTAAAAGTAATACAGACGAACCGGTTAACGAGGGTATTATCAATAAAAATATAAAAGATTATAGTGATGTTTTTGATAAATCGCTCGACATAACCGAAATGACGAAATTAGACATCAAATCTATTTTAGGCACTCCAATATCAGACAATACCATTGTCAAAGTATTTGATCCGAAAACTTCTTTAGAATTGCCACTTGATGAAGCATTTAAACGTGGTTTAATAGACCAACATACCTACGAAAAATATAAAATAGACGTACCGGTAAAAACCGACGAAAGCATCTCCGAAATCGTTTCAAGTGCAATTACTATAACTGATCAAACGACTGGCAAAACTTACACTGCTCATCGGGCATTGCAAGCTGGCATAATCACGCCCGAAGAACTCGAAAATCTAACAAAGAACAAACAAGAACTTCCAATATCCAAACCTCTCGCTACTACCGCCATTAGTTTAGATTTAGATGAAGGCAAACATGCTTTGTCGCCAGGAGAAAGAACTCGAAATCGAATAACTATCGAGCCAAAATATAAGGTTGCTATTGGCCGTGCTCAGTCTGTTAGTCCCGATCGAGAAGCGAAGAAGGTCGTTTTACAAAAATTACGCAAGAAGATCGTTAAACCTAAGGACGCCATTCGGAAAGGTTTGATCGATCGAGAAACCGCCGATATTTTAGAGCAAAGAGACACCTTTGTTACTCCAGATGGAGAAAAGTTGAATTTACAGGAAGCAGTTGAATGTAGAAAATTAATCGGTGATCGAGGTGAGATTGTAGATCCTCAACGTGGAGATGTACTAACTATTAATCAAGCTATAGAACGCGGCATCCTAGATCCTAACGGCACAAACGAACTTTTAGTTCCGTTAAATCGTAGCTTATCTATACCAGCATTGTTTGAACAAGGCTTAATTGAACCGACCACCAGTAAGGTTGTCCATCCGGAAACGGGAATTCATTTAACCTTAAGAGAAGGCATTATCTGCGATATTGTAGATCCTTTAAGTACTTTAACAGAAACGTCGGGTAATAAAATAACGTTGGAACGTGCTTTGGAAACGGGCACTGTAGATGAATATCGTGGTATCGTGAAACGCGACGGCGGAAATATAGATCTGCAAACGGCAGTTAACGTTAAAATTTTTGATAACGATAAACCTACGGGACCGGAAAAAATTCCGCCTGCAGGCATGACATTTTCTGTAGCACTTAAACGCGGACTTATCGATTCCGAAAAGAAAGAAATCATTCATCCAATTACTAAAGAACGAAAGCCTCTGGAAGTTGCAATTAAAGATGATTTTGTTATGTCTCTCCCTTATCCCGTAAATTCCAATTACGTGGAAGTTAACGAAGCATTAGAATCGAACCTTGTAGATACGGAAAAGGGCACTTTTACCGTTCCTAAAACGGGCGAAGTGATCCCTATATCTGAGGCAATCGAAACGGGTTTATTAATTATAAAATCTTTACCCAGTTCAACTTTATATACCGCCGTTCAACCTATCACTACCGTAACAGCAACCGTCACTTCCATACACACAGTGACAACGAAAACTATTGAACTCCTTTCGGGATACATGCTTGTTAATACAAATCAAGTAAAAAATGTTGTCAGTGGCGAATTATATTCTATAGATGAAGCCCGACAAATAGGCATTATTGTCGATGAAAAAGAAACTAAAAACACCACCACTTTAAAAGACATAAAAATGTCTTTTTCTGACGCCGTTAATAAAGGTCTCGTAGATATGAGTGCCGGAACATATACCGATCCTCAATCAGGAGACAAGATTACAATTAGTGAAGCTTTAAAAGAAGGTTTTTTGGACGCAGTTCCCACGGACGCCGTTCAATTTGATAATACAGGCACCGGTTCCTCGATTAAAAGTGGAGAACTAAACATCGCAGAAGCTTTTAATAGTATTTACGACGAACGTTCCAATAAATTTCACGATCCCAACGCACCCGAAGTATTGCTTACGTTCAGTGAAGCATTAGAAAAAGAAATAATAGACCCAAATTCTATTATTTATGATGTAAAAGCACAAAAACCCATAACTGTAGAAAAGCTGTGGAAAAAGGCCTAATAGATTCCAACACGGGCAAAATAAACGACGAAAAATCTGGAAAACTAATAGATTTAAAAAGGCCGCCAAATTGGGATTGATTGCTATTGTGGGTACCCTCGCAGCGCCCATCGTGGCACCCGTAGCTGCGGGCGCTGCTGCCGTGAAAGCGATTAAAAATTTGAAAGACAAAAATACAAGAAAAAGTACCGAATCAGTTCAAACGGAAATTTATCAAACTTCGTCTATTTCGAACGAACCGCCCGATGAGAAAAAATCAATTCCCACCGAACAAGTTAGAAAACCGGACGTTAATATTGTCCGTGGCCAAATTCAACCGAAACAATTAGACAAATTGCCCTTGGGCGATGCAATTGCTCAAAAGAAAATCGAACCGAAAGTATGTAGAATAATATATAATAATAAAGACTTGCCTACACCGTACAAGATGCTTTAAAATACGAAGAAATTAATCTACTGGACAATATCGAAGTTGTTAATAAAAACACCATCATTTTATCGCAACAAGTTCCAAAATATACAATAGCGATATCGAAAGAATTAACTTCGCGAAAATTGGCCGAATTAGGATATTACGATTTAAGGATGCGATGCTTCGTAGATCCCCAAACATCAGAAAAAATAACATTTCAAGATCTCGTATTCGAATATGAACTTTTAGATCCCGATACAATTTTAATTAAAGATCTAACGAAAAAACCGCCAGCGTATATAACTTTACACGAAGCCTTGAAGAGGCCGCTTATCGATAGGAACACAGGTCACATGGTAGACCGCAAGACAGGAAAAAGGGTTCCGTTCTTCGAAGCCATTAAATTAAAATGGATCATACACGTCGCGGACAAGCCGAAAGAGAAATATCCACCTTTAACATTAGAAGAGATTATAGAAATTGAAAACTTCGATCGGGATACTGTTGAAGTGTACGATCCTAATACGGGCAACAAATTAAATTTGGCGCAGGCAATTAATAGTAACGTGGTCGACGCAAAATCTGTGACTATACGTGATCCGAAAAATATGCAAATTGTCCCTTATTATGACGCAGTCGATACCAAAGTTGTAGATCCCAATCGTGGCTTTGTTATTAATACGGTAACGCAAGAAGCTATTCCGTTTTCCGATGCTTTCGTGGACGGATACATTTTAACAATCAGAAGACCCATTTCGTTAAAAGCGGCGGTCGAAAATGGACTGTACGACCCGTCCACGGGAAAAATTAACGATCCTTTAACTAAAAAATTAATACCTATCGACGAAGCAGTAAAAAGGAAAATTATAGACGACAAAATTAGTTTAATAAAAGACGCCAAAAACAACGCTCTCGTGCCTCTCGATGTCGCTCTTACCAATAAAATATTAATTCCAGAAAATGGCATCGTAGTCGATACCAGTACCGGTCAAACTTTCACCCTCGACGTAGCACTCTACCAGCAGAACATGATACAAACGAAAACGATAATATTTAATCTTTTACAGTCAATTTTGTTGAATTATTATTCTCCCAGAAACGGTTTAATACTAAATCCGATGACGGGCGAAGAAATTACTTTACAAGACGCCATCGATTATAAGCTTATTGACCCGGTCACGACCAAAGTTAAAGATGATCAGCACCAAAAAATTATCGAAATAAAAGAAGCCATAGAAACCAATTTGCTGGATACCGAACGAGGTATTTTAACTTGTCCCAATCTAACTTTGGATCAAGCATATAATAAAGGTTACATTTTAAGTACAGTTTTTCCTTGGTCTTTGCAAGAAACGTTAGCTTTATGTCTTTATGATCCAAAAACTGGTCAGTTCAACATTAACGATACATCTATGTCTCTCGATAAGGCTATCGACGATAATATAATAAATGCCGAAGTTTTAACTGTAAAGGATCCCAAAACAAACGATATAATAACGTTAAACGAGGCCATCAACGTCAAATTAATAGATCCAAAAGAAGGTATGGTTATAGACCCACAAACAAATTCGACCGTTAATTTATATGAAGCTCAGGAAAGTGGCCTAATCGTTCCTTACAAAAGTCAAATTAGTTTGCCAGAAGCCGTATATAAGGGATATTATGATCCCAACACTGGAAAATTTGTAAATCCTAAAAATAAACTAAAATTAAAAACCGACAAAGCTATTCGCAGAGGTTATTTAGATCCAACTTCCACTTTAATTACCATAGATGAAGGTATTTACACTTTCGACCAAGCTCTCGATGGTGGAATTATCGATGCTGATCAGGGTGTCGTGGTGCTACATAATAACCAAAAACCTTTAGATTTTACGGAAGCATTCGAAAGGGGTCTTTTAATAGAAATTAAGACTCCCATTTCGCTTTGCGAAGCTTTAATTAAAATTTACGATCCAGATTCGTATTTGTTTTTAGATCCTCAAAGTGGAAATTATTTAACTCTCATCGAAGCGATAGAAGTTAATCTTATCGATCCAGATTCGGTTCACGTGCGCGATACAAAAACGAATACTTGGAAGAAACTTAGTCTAGTCGATGCTATACATAATCATTATGTTGATGGTGATACAGGTAAAGTTAAAGATTTCTCAAAGGGCGAGCCAATAGAACTCACCCTTCAACAAGCGTTAGACGTAGGTATTTTAATAGATAATAAAGCCGCTATATCGTTGCAGCGTGCAGTGCATCAAGGTTTATATGATGATAAGTCTGGTAAAATTCTTGATCCAAATACGGGAAGGCAAATCACTTTACACGAAGCAATACGTAAATTTATTATTAATCCTCTATTACCTTGTTATTTTGATAAAAAGCAAAACGCGGTTCTTAATCTAGCGGACGCTTGTAGGTTGGCCGTTGTAGATAAACGTAACGGGACGTTTACCGAACCTGGTAGCAATACAAGTATCAGTTTAAGTGACGCTCTCAATCTCGGATTGCTCGTCGACATCGAAACTTGTAACTTTGAGTTATACGAAATTATCGAAATGCAATTTTACGATTTAGAAACAAACACGTTCATTCATCCGGTTACCGGTCATCATTATAATTTAAAAGATTCGTGTGTTAAAGAACTCGTAAATCCTCTAACTTCTCTTATTAAAAACACAAAAACGAATAAATACGTCAAGTTGCCAGAAGCTATAGAATTTAAACTTATTAACGCAGATTCGAGTCTATATAATTTACCTAATGGAAAAACACTAAGTTTATTAGAAGCCAAAGAGAAAGGTCTAATCGTAACATCTCATAAGTTATTGTCTCTCGAAGAGGCTATAAAAAATTTCTTATATCGTCCAGATAGTGGAAAATTTGTAGATCCCTCGAATGGAGAATTCTACGATTTAATGCAAGGATTAGACAACGGCCTTCTCGATCATAATTCAACTGCCCTTAAAGATCCAGTAGATGGTTCGTTAAAACCTTTAATGCTTGCAATTTGTGATGGTAACATAGACGTAGACAAAGGTAGGGTTTTAGATTCTAAATCCAAACAAACGTATAATTTTGATAAAGCTTTTAAACATGGATTACTTGTAACTGTTGATAAACCATTAATTGAAGAAAATATTCAAAAAACTACATCCGACCTTGCTACTTATAAAGAAACAAAAGTTCTGCGCGAATGTTCCCTGGAAGATGCTCTTAATTTCGAATTATTTGATCCTAACATTGCAGTTTTGAAAGATCCACAATCTGGTAAATTTAAATCGGTCGGTGACTCCATCGAGTCTGGTTTTTTAAATGCCAATAAAACTATCACTTTTGATTTACAAACGGGAAAAATTAAATCTTTAATAGTTATTTACGATCAAACTATTGTAATTTATTTAAAAGAACCGATAACTTTCGTACAAGCTTTAGAATCGGGCAATTTAGATATAAGTACGGGCAAATTTACAATACCACAATCCAACGAAGTGCTAACTTTAAAAGAATCGGTCACTTTTGGATACATCGATCCAGACACGGCTCTTATAAAGGACATTCATAAAAAGAAATTGATTAAATTACCGGAAGGCTTCAGAAAAGGTCTTATCGATGCAGAAAAGGGAAATGTTCTCGACACTAGTACTTCGAAACTTTACACGTTATCGGCCGCTTTAGATAACGGTCTTTTAATTACATCAAGAAGAGGTTTCACGTTAATCGAAACAATAATTTACGGCATTTATAATCCAACAACAGGTGGATTTACTGATCCTTTTGTAACAACTCCGATTATAGACAGAAAACGACATACGTTAACTGATACTATTAGTAATAATTTATTAGATCCATCGAGTACAGTTATTAAAGATTCTGCAACTGGAACTGTCATACCGTTACTTACGTCGATTGAGCAGCAACTGGTAGATCCAGTTGCTGGTAAAATAGAAGATAGAAATGAAAAGAAAATGATCGATTTTGGAAAAGCTCTGGAAAGGGGTTTGATTCTACCAGCCGAACAAAGGGTAACTGTTTTTTTTTTATTATAGAATGTAGTTGTAGATCAATTTATGTAAAAGTTATTAAATTTCTGTTGTATGAAGTTGATTAGTAATTTTTACATATTGTGTGTTGCTTTTTTGGTGATGTGCTTGATATGTATTATTATCCGGCCCTGACTTGCTGCTTTTTAGTATGCAAAATCATAATCATTATATATTTATTAATTATCCATTTCTGTTTTAACATGAGAAATAATTTGACAAGTTGATATGGAAAAATATCCAGCTATATGGCATTTAAAAAACTTGAGAATATTTTTATTAATTGTATTTTAAGTTTAAAATTAAGTATTTCGATGCCACTTTTGTACCACTTTTCTGCTAAGCCCCTCATTAAAAAGGCAAAAATTCTATTGTGATGTACTTTTGAATGCATATAACATTCTGTCTTATTTATAACATATCTGTTATACTTCCTACAATTTTTACGTCATGTTACATTAAGTACATATTTTAAATGTATCTGAAATATCCAAATACATCGTAATAGCTTTCAAATAATATTAAATAATTGTAACGTTCTAAGTTTAAAAAAATAATAAGAAGAAAGGAAATGGATAATTAATCTCATAAAAATTATTGTTGTATTGGATTGTTTACGTGCAATTGTTTGTCAGTTACCATTGTGTTTTTTTTTCGTATAATGGCCAATTCTATAATTTTGAATTGAAAAGTTATTTTTTCATTCATCAATTAACATTAATATCTATATAAAGTTACCGAGAGAATGGAAAGTTCATTTAATTTTGAAGTGGGTTATTAAGAACATCTTTTGTTTAATTCAAATACAATAAAATAAATTTTACAAAAGTTGATGTTATTGGCAATGACTAAATGTGCATTTACATCATACCATTTTATGCTGCTGCTGCTACTGCTGCTGATGATGACTTACTGCTTACTTGTGCTTATTATGTGAAAGAAACTTAGGCAGTTGTATTGTTTATTTGTGCAACAGGTGCGTGTTTTAGTCACATTCGACAATTAATGTAAAACCACCACACCATAGAATCATATGATATCATCCGGCTAGTTTTTGCTACACTGTTATTTTGAATGAGAGTATCAGCACAATTCGTATTCAATTAAACAAAAAATACTAATGATACAAATACAATAAGTACCTATAGATTCTTACATTACCTACTACAAAAAAAAAACAAATTCATCAAGAATGCCGTGTTTTGTTATAATTAGAAGTAGAAGAACTAGAAGTATTGCAGTTTGAAATTTTCTAACTTAACGATAAAGAACTATTCAAACTATACAACAAACAGTAAGTTTGTGAATTATTTATAAATGTGCTCTTTGTTCCACTGTCTTCACATTAATGAAAATCAACGGTTAAGGTTAATTGATGACAGAAAAATTGACTTAAAGTTTATTTAAAAACATTAAAAATTAGTAGGTAACATAATGAAAACTTGTAACAGCTCATTATGATTTTCAGATTTTTTATAACGTGAACATCTTGTATTCTAAAATATATATATATTTTTTTATTATTATTTTTATACTAGTTATTTATAAACATTAAAAAATATGTATTTTTGATTTCTAAAATGAATCAACACTGCACACAATGTTTTTGTTTTATTTTTCTGCTCTTGATATTCCTTTATGATATATTTTTTGTAGAAATGGCCGTGAACGATATAAAAAAAATTGCAGTATCCAATACTACAACACATACTCATATATTAGTACCTATATTTTAAATTGAAATTGGGGTGGTAGTAAATGCTTAATTTATGTTAAAACTTGATTTAATTTTTTACAGCTGATACTCCTGGGAGCTTATCATAATTGTGTGTGGTGGTCCCACTGCACATACGTTCATGTTGTTCGAGTGCAGATACTGGCATTAAAGACAGCCGATTGCACTACTAAATTAGCAAACTGGTTTAATTGCTTAATGAAATAACTGTTTTTGGGATTTTGACTTAAATGATTTACTAATAATCTCAAAAACTGTTGGATTAACAAATAAAATTGTCAACTTTTTTATCATTGTCGATCGTTTTCATTTTATAAAAATATAATCTGACGCTTAGAAAATAACACACTTTCAATATCATAAGTATTTATAGTAATACATACCTACTAGACGATTAAAAGAATAATTAGTAACAAAAATATTACATTGTATAATGTTATGTATTTTTTGTTTTGTCACTTTTTATAATAATCGCGACATTTTTGTGCATGTTATCGATTGCTCAATTTTATATCTCAATTTTAAAAAGTGACAAAATGTTATAACTGAATGTTTTTAATTTTTACCAGTGTGTTGTCTCAATAATTTTTGAATTTGTTTACAGGTTCTTTTTTTTCATTTGAGGTATATACGTCCATGATACATTTTGTTGTAATTTCTTGTTTTTGTACTAACATAAATCATTTTTGTGTGAGCTTGAATGCATGTATTTAGGTTTAGGGTCTTAGCTTTTGCTGTGTGGCTGCACTGCTGCATAGAATATGAATAAAAAAATATATAAATTAGTCTATTAGATTGAATTACTTATTTGTTTAAATTAATTTGGATATGACTTGTTATAATGACGTTAAAATTATGTTTCTTATTTTTAAGTCAAATTTGAAAATTTAAAATAAATTTACAAGTTAAACTTGTTAATTATTTACGTGTCTTAATTATACAAGTCACATCCAGTTACAGTTTTATAAGAAACTATCTTAGCTTTTGAATTAGTATTATAAAAATTTGCCACATTTTTTTCTCAATAAGTTATAATTTAGTAATTGTTAAAAATGCTAAGTTTATCACATAGAATATTAAGCACCTTTTATTTAAGTAAGTATTACAGAGATTTAAACTTTAGAATTAATTAAGTTCGCAGTTACATAAATATTATTTTGTTTTCAACTTTTACAATCGTATAACTTGACTAAAACATTTATAAATTACAGCAAGCGGTTGAAGAAAAGTATAAACTGTGTGACGAAATGTTATCTAAACTTCTTAAATGGATTAGCGAAACAGAAAACAAAATTTCCACTCAAGAAATAGTTCGTGAAGTTGAAGAAGAATTACGAAACCAAATAAATACCATGAAACAGATAAGAGATGATATCGATCAACATGCCAGTCAAATATCTCATTGTGGCGATCAAGTACGTCAGTTGGTGCTTACTGGTGGAGATGTTTTGTCAAAGAGTGAAGTATCTGCCTTGGAGAAAAGTGGGCGTAATCTAAAAATACGATTTGATAAAGCCACAGATCGTTCAGAAAGACTACTGCGACGTTTATTTGCAGCTAGAGATGAATTATCTAAACTTAAAGGGGAATTGCATAACTTTTCTTCGTGGTTAAACAAAGCTAGAAGAGTTCTAGAAGATAAAGAACGATCTTTAAGTGATCTTCAAAGATTGGATTCTAGCACTGACAGTACTAAAGAATTTGTTTCCGATGTTATAGCTCACCAAGCTGATTTAAGGTTTATTACCATGTCTGCTCAAAAATTCTTTGACGAATCTAAGGTAAATGAATATAATACCTTTAATACATACTTAAAATGAAAATGAAATAATTGTAGGAATATTTAAATGTTCTTAATGACTTTCGCACATCCCTCCCATCCCGTTTACCTCACATTGAACCTCTATCGTCCCAGGATTCTCCTATTCGCAATGAAGTTTCTTACATTACACAACAATATCGAGATCTTTTACATCGAGCTAATCATCTTTCCGACCGTTTATCTGGTGTTGGTAGTCGTCGTCGAGATTACAATGATGCAGTAGACAAAGCTAAGTTATGGTTAAGAGAAGTTGAACCTAGAGTCAATAAAACACTTACCGAACCTATAGCTGGCGATCCTAAAGGAGTTGAAGAACAACTTAATAAGGCAAAATCTCTCAATAACGAATTTATTGCTAATGGTCGTTTAATAGATAATGCTAAACAGGTATAATTATTTAATAGCCGATTAACCAAAGTAGATTTGTAAAATTATTATAATTTTAGGCCATACACTCCCTTTTACAATCCCTAGAAGGTCAATTATCTCCAACGGAAATGTCTCGTTTAGAACAACCCGTCATTGAGTTAAACCAGAAATATACTCAACTTGGATCTGCCCTTGCAGAACGTTGCCAAGAACTCGATACGGCCTTAGTGCAATCACAAGGGGTTCAAGATGCTTTGGATGGTATCGTTTCTTGGCTTAATTCTGCCGAAAATCACTATAAAAATTTATATAGGCCTGCATCGTTAATAAAAGAACGTTTAGACGAACAGCTAAGAGAACACCGTGTATTTCAGTCTGATATTGATACTCATGTTTCTTCGATCGATTCTGTTTACTTATCGGCAAGTGAACTCATCGTGTCTTCTAGTAACGCGCGAGTGGCAAAACAAATCGAAACAAAATTAAATGATGTTAAGGTGCGATTTGAAAAATTATTAGATCGTACTCAAAAACGCGGCGAGTTTTTGGAAGATATCAATCACAATTTAACTGTATTTACGGGCCATGCTTCGCAATTCGAACAATGGCATTTGAGTATCGTGGAGGTTTTAGATTCGCGTGAATTTGCTAAACTTAATATAGAGGAGCACATGACTCGTATGAAAGAAATTGCAAATAATCGAGATGGCAAACGTAACTTGTTGATGAAACGGTTAGAGGCGGCAAAGATCTCGTGAATAAACGTGATGTAACGGATACGGCACCCACGAGAGATCGCATAAAATCGATGGAAAATCAGTGGAAAGAACTAAATAATCTCATAGACGAAAGACAAAAGTTATCTAAACAACGTGTGGAACAATTAAATGCTTATGAAACTTTAAGAGTTCAAGTTACCGAATGGTTAACTAAAATAGAAACCAAAGTAAATCGTTTAGAAGTTGTTGCAATCAATATGGAGATATTGAAACATCAAAATGACGAACTTAAACCTATCAGTAAAGAACATAGAGATTATGCTAATGTAATCGATAAAGTAAACGATATTGGAAATACGTATGATAGTCTCGTGAGAGGCGAACGACCAGAATCTCCAGGAAAACGCCGATCTCAAGCTTACAGTCCAACTAAACGTACTACTGTTAATGTTAGTCCTTTGAGACGAAGCTCACAAGAAGGTCGTTCTCCATCTCCAACTAAAACACTCAGCATCCAATCCCCCATCTCACCAGGAGGCTCTAGTGGTTTTTCTTCACGTCGTTCCAGCCAGGATGGTTTTCATCTTGAAGAATTATCTCCAATTCAACAGCAGCTCTCGGAAATAAATAATAGATACTCTTTGCTCGGTGTAAAAATCAACGATCGACAATCCGAAATCGATTGTATTAGAGAAGAACTTAAAAAGCATATTGACAACTTAAAAATATTAAGCAGTTTCTTGGACAAAATACAAAGACAACTACCAAAAGATATCATTCCAAACACCAAAGAAGAAGTCGATAAAATTATCAGACAAATTAGGCAAATTTTGGAAGAAATGTACGAAAAACAATCTTTGCTCGATTCCACAAGAAGCCAAGTGAAAGATTTATTGAGAAGAAAACCTAATGCTGTCGGAGCAAATAATCTGAATGATGAATTGGAAGATGTCGTTTCAAGATGGAAGGGTTCAAATGACAAATGTAAAGATAGGTAATGTCTGTGAATATATATATTTTTTATTTGTAGTAACAATAAATTGTTTTAGAATAAAATTCATGGAAGATATGAAAGAATTCCACGATACCCACGACTCAATGTCGTCCTGGTTATCGGCCAAAGAACGTATGCTTACAGTATTAGGACCAATTTCTAGTGATTCTCGAATGGTACAATCACAAGTGCAGCAGGTACAAGTTTTGCGTGAAGAATTCCGTTCTCAACAGCCACAATTACAACATTTAATTGACGTTGGTGATTCGATCCTTTCTTACTTAGATCCTCGTTCTCCCGATGGTCAAAAATTAAATAATAAATTATCTAATATTCAACAGCGTTGGGCAGATCTATTAGGTAAAATTGCATTATAAAATATCTTTGGCATAGTTTATTTTTGTAATTGTTTTATATAGGGAAGTTAGAAGAAAGAGCCGATTCTTTGGGTGCAGCAGCTGATACAAGCAGAGAGTTTGATGCGCAACATACTCGTTTACGTGATGCTTTACAAGCTATTTCGGAGAACCTCGACGAGTTACCTTTAGATAAAGATCCTGAAGAGCAGTTGCGCAAGATCGAAAATTTAGAACGTCAGTTAGAAGGACAGCGGCCATTGCTAGCCGATCTTGAAGCTGCAGGATCTCAGCTGTGCGATGTGCTTAGTGATCCTGCCTCTAGAGCCGATATACAAACCAAATTAGCATCCATCGGTAGACAGTATAATGCTTTACAAAAGAAACTTGACCATCGTAAAGCAGAAATCGAAGGTTCACTTCGTGATGGTCGCCAATTTGAAGCTTCTTGTGCGAAAACTTTAGGTTGGCTGTCGGACGAGTTAGGTTCACTATCTGAACGTTTATTAATTTCTGCGGATCGTGATGTGTTAGAACAACAATTATCCAATCATGAACCTATTTATCGAGACGTTTTAGCACGAGAACATGAAGTTATTATGTTACTTAATAAAGGTAGAGATGTTGTTGCTCACAATAATAAAAGTGATAACCGCACATTATTAAGAGATCTTGATAAGATTCAACAACAATGGGATAAGTTACGCAAAGAAACTGTTGATAGACAAACGAAACTTCAAACTTGCATGGTAAGAAATATGAAGTTTTATTGTTATATAGTAGATATGCTAAATTTATTTTGTCTGTTAATTTTTCGAATTTATTATCAATGTTATTATGTAAGAAATTAAAACCCAACTTTTATGTTTTTAGGAGCATTGTCGTAAATATTATCGTGCGCTCGAATCGTTATTGCCATGGCTACGTCAAGCAGAAGATAAATTAGATTCGTTAAAACCTTCTTCGTTTAAACGTAAACACATTGAAAAACAATTGAAAGAATTGCAGGTTTTCCGTAATGATGTTTGGAAACGTTCTGGTGAATATGAAAACGTACGTTCCTTAGGTGATACATTCCATTCGGCGTGTGACATAGATAAAGACGTCATTAAAAATGAATTGCATAATTTGAAAGAACGATGGGATAAACTTAACAATGATTTAATAGCACGTACACAAGCATTAGAGGATCAATCGCGAAAATTATCCGATTTTAATGAAAATTTACGAGACCTTCGACACGGACTAGAAAGATGTGAAGATAAATTAGCATCTCACGATAGTTTAGGTGGTGCTGCTCGTGATCCAAAACTTCTCGACAGAATTATAGTCTTACGCGATGAAGTTGCTAAATTGATGAAACCGCATCAAATGGTGCGGCAACAAGCTACAGATCTAATAAACGAAGCAGCTGAAAATAGTATAGATGCAAATCATTTACACGATGAAGTTGATGGGTTGGGAGATCGTATTGGAGAACTGCAAGCTAAGTTACATGATCGTTGCTCTGATTTACAGTCTGCAGCTACAGCTGTAACTCAATTTAATAATCAAGTAAAGGCATTGACACACGATCTTTCGGGACTGGAAGCAGAACTAGATTCCATGAAACCTCCAGGTCGCGATTTTAAAATAGTTAGAAAGCAAGTTGATGAAGTAGGAAAGCTGATACGTAAAATTAATAATGCAGCAGATGATGTTAACATTGCGGTACTTTCTGGAGAACGCCTAGTAGATAGTGGCTTTGCACCCGATACCGCTCAAACAAGACAACAAGTAGATAGTTTACAGAAACAACTTTGTAAATTAGACGATCAAGCAAAAACCAGAGAACAGCACTTAGAAGCTACTCTTAAAAAATTAGAAGAATTTTACTTAGCTCATGCTGGTATTTTAGATAATATACAAGAAACATCGGAACAACTTGAACTAATAAAACCGGTTGCTTCGGAAGTAGATAATATTCGAGCTCAGCAACAAGATTTCAAAAAGTTTAGGGCTAGATCCGTTGAACCTCTTGGTAAGATGGTAAATGATTGCAATAGGGTTGGTCAAGCCCTAATTCAAACGGCCGCGCCGGGCGTTAATACGACAACTCTCGAAAAAGACTTGGAAAAAATGAACGACCAATGGAATGCTTTTAAAGAAAAGGTAAAAATTATATATTTCACGATTGTATTTTTAATATTCTTATTGCAGATAAATGATCGGGAACGACGATTGGATGTTGCTCTTCTGCAGTCTGGTAAATTTCAAGAAGCTCTGGATGGTTTAGCCAAGTGGCTAACTGATACCGAAGAATTGGTTGCAAATCAAAAGCCTCCATCTGCAGACTATAAAGTAGTTAAAGCACAACTGCAAGAACAGAAGGTAATAATTAATAAATAAAGAGAATAGTTTTTATAATTTTTTAATAATTATAAATAAATATACCACTATTACATTAAAATAAATTTTGCCTAATTATAAGGACAATTTCTTACCAACATTGTAAAGTGCTAATAACGTCATTTAATTCATATTAAGAATAGATCAGTTGTTGTAGTAAATATATATAACCAATTCTATAAAATCTGCTGACATCCAATGGTAATCTTCTCTTTAAGTGTCTCAAAATTATCTTAGGTCCGCCACGTTTTCTTTTCTCAGAGTGTTGCCATTCCCATATTTCTTTTTGTAATTGTAACAACCTTCGTCCTTTTTCATTTGGCCATACCATAGCAATTGTTTCATTTCCAGTTCTTCTATAATTGTGTTTTGTTGTGTTGTCTAGTACTTGATGCCTAAAAAGTTTTATTTGTGTGCGCAAAACAGAGAGCATTATTTTCAAGCACTTAAATTGATCGATTATCGATACTTGGATATATCTGACAATGAGCCATAAGGACGACAGTAACTGTCTCTCGTGCTCAAGATATTTTAAGCATAGCGGTGAAAAAGTTAAACATTAAAAAGCAACACATAGTCAATGTACTCGTCAATCTCGATGTCAATTTACTTTAATTACATAATGTTCGTGACATAATAAAATTATTTTTTTAGTTCTTGAAGAAAATGCTGTTGGATCGACAACATTCAATGTCTTCCTTGTTTAGTATGGGAAACGAAATAGCAAAAGAAGCCGAACCTAAAGAACGTAAAATAATTGAAAAACAATTGAAGGATCTAATTGGACGATTCGATGCTCTCACCGAAGGTGCACAACAACGTACTCTCGATTTAGAAAGGGCCATGCACGTCGCTAAGCAGTTCCAAGATAAACTTATTCCACTTCAAGATTGGTTAGACCGTAGTGAACGTAAAGTCAAGGATATGGAATTAATTCCGACTGACGAAGAGAAAATTCAGCAACGCATTCGTGAACATGATGTTAGTATAATTTTTACCATTTATACGTATTAATTTTGATAAACCATTTTTAGGTTCTTCACAATGATATTTTGAATAAGAAGAAAGATTTTAGCGAATTAACTGATGTCGCATCAAACCTTATGGCACTTGTTGGCGAAGATGAAGCGAGCGGTTTAGCCGATAAATTACAAGATGTAACAGACCGTTATGGTAATTTAGTGGAAGGTAGTCAACAAATTGGTGAATTGTTAACTGCTTCTCGTCAAGGTTTGAGACATTTGGTACTTACATATCAAGATTTGGCTGCATGGATGGATGAAATGGAACATCGACTGTCTCGTTACAAAGTTCTTGTAGTTCATACAGAAAAACTTTTGGAACAAATGGATGATTTGGCTGTAAGTTGTGAGAAGTTATTATTATTTTAATAAAATTATTAAAATTTTGTTTTGTAGAACTTAACAGAAAATATATCTAGTCGACAACAAGATGTTGATGGTACAGTAGATGCTGGAGTTGAATTAATGAGGCACATATCTTCTGATGAAGCTCTACAATTAAAAGATAAGTTAGATTCATTGCAACGACGTTATAATGAACTCACAGCTCGAGGTGCAGATTTGTTAAAGAACGCACAAGATCTTTTACCTATTGTTGAACAATTCCATAATAATCATGGTTGTCTTGTTGAATGGATGCAAGGTGCAGAAAGTGTACTTCAGTCTGCAGATTCTAATGAAAACGAAATAACAAGATTGGAATTAGATCTGCAAGATAAAAGATCTATTCTGGAAGCTATTAACTTACTTGGCCCGCAATTATGTCAAGCTAGTCCTGGCGAGGGAGCTGCCACAATTGAAGGCCTCGTAACACGTGATAATAGACGATTTGATGCAATTGCCGAACAAATACAACGCCGTGCAGAACGTATACATTTAGGTAAACAAAGAGCTTTGGAAGTTACAACCGATATTGACGAATTATTAGAATGGTTTAGAGAAGTAGAAAGTCAAATTCGTGATGCCGAAAAACCATCTGCCGAACCAGATTTAATACGTGTTCAACTTAAAGAGCATAAGGCTCTTAATGATGATATATCTAGTCAAAAAGGACGAGTCAGGGATGTTTTGGCAACTTCTAGAAAAGTCCTACGTGAAAGTCCACCTTCTGAAGATACGTCTTTCATTAGAGAAAAAATGGAAGATTTGCGAGAAGCAATGGATACGGTCTCTGCTCTCAGTTCAGATCGTTTAGGCGTTTTAGAACAAGCTTTGCCACTTGCTGAGCATTTCCACGATACACATGCTGTACTGTCAAACTGGTTGTCTGATATGGAAGAGCAGATATCTATGCTTTCGATGCCAGCGTTACGTCCTGATCTCATTGCTCAACAACAAGACCGGAATGAAATGTTTGTTCAATCAATCAACGAACATAAACCTTTAGTAGATAAATTAAATAAAACTGGAGAAGCACTCGTAAAACTATGCAATGACGATGATGGATCGAAAGTTCAGGATATGTTAGAAAATTGTAACGAGAGGTATTCTGCTCTACGTCTTGAATTACGTGAGCGCCAACAGGCACTTGAAAAGGCATTACAAGAAAGTTCTAAATTTGCTGATAAATTAGAAGGAATGCTCCGAGCTTTATCCAACACTGCCGATCAAGTAAACAACCAAGAACCTATTTCGGCTCATCCTCCTAAAATTCGTGATCAAATAAATGATAACAATGGTCTAATAAGTGATATAGATAAACGAAAGGAAGCTTATGCTGCTGTTAGACGTGCAGCTGATGATGTTATTAATAAAGCAGGTAATTGCTCCGATCCTGCCGTTAAAGATGTGAAACGTAAGCTTGACAAATTGAAGAACTTATGGGATGACGTACAAAAAGCTACCGGCGATCGTAGTCACTGCTTAGAAGATACTTTAAATGCTGCACAAAAATTCTGGAAAGAGCTACATGCCGTTATGGTAACGTTAAGAGATATTGAAGATTCGTTAAGCAGCCAAGAGCCTCCTGCTGTTGAACCAAAAACGATTCAAAAACAACAAGTAGTTTTGCAAGAAATTCGACACGAAATTGATCAAACTAAACCAGAAGTAGATCAAGTCCGTGCATCTGGCCAAGAACTTATGCAATTATGTGGAGAACCTGATAAGCCAGAAGTGAAAAAGCACATGGAAGATCTAGACCATGCTTGGGATAACATTACTGCATTATATGCTAAACGAGAAGAGAATTTGATAGATGCAATGGAAAAGGCTATGGAATTCCATGAAACGTTACAGGTAAATATATATATAAATAATTATTAGTTATTTTTAAATTATATATTTTTAGAATCTCCTAGTGTTTTTGAATGAAGCCGAAAAGAAATTTACTCAAATGGGTCCTTTGGGTTCCGATATAGATGCCGTTAAAAAACAAATTGAGCAACTTAAAACATTCAAATACGAAGTTGATCCGCATATGGTTAAGGTGGAAGCATTAAACAGGTGTGTATGTCTTTTAAATTAATACAATATCATATAACCTTTTAATATAATAATAAATATTATTAACGTACGTTATTTCTTTTTATCTTCTTGAACTGTCGTTCCGGGCCACAGGAGTCTCATCAGGCAAGACATTTACATGAGCATAGTTGCCATTGCTTATCTCTGTGATAATGCTACTCGTATTGCATGATTTTTTATTAATATTTTCATTTTTTTTTGTTTACATGCTTTCATTTAACTGTAAGTTAAATTTACAATGGTTTTTGCAGACTGCTCAGGACTAGTCAATAAAAAAGCATTGATTTATTTACTATTGTCATTTAAGAGAACAATGCATTGCCAGGCAATTTTCTAAACAAAAAAAATGAATAAAATTCGTAAAATAAAAACATCTGATGGTGTTCCAATTTTAATTTTAAAAGTAAAATATTTAAATATAATTTAATATAAATAAAATAACACATTGGATATTCCCATTATTTACAACAATAATTAATTTACATAATTCAGTTATTAATTAGAAGATCAAATAAAATATTTAAATGTAGGTAAAAGCAACATTTCTAACATAAATGTGCATATTTGTGGTTTTTGTAATTCAATAATAATGTACATTTTATGTTATAAACATATAATTTAAAATTTTAATTACAATTAAAAATTTATATTAATTTTAAATCAATTTTCGTAAATAGGTGCGTTCTATATTAGTTAATTAATTTACTTTAATTGTCCGAAAGTTTTATTGATTGATTTTAAATAGATTTATTCTAGTTAAATATGTATTTTTAAGCTTGTGCTTGCTTTTTTGTGTGCTTGTGTATTAATGTAGTGGACATATCAACAAATTAATCATTTGTTGATTTTTGAGGTATGCATTGCAGAAAAGCTAAAATATGTTCTTTTAAATTTTAGACAAGCTCAGGAACTAACCGAACGCACTTCGGCTGATCAAGCTGCTGCAATAAAGGAACCACTAGCAGCTGTGAATAGACGTTGGGATGATCTACTTAGAGGAGTAATTGAACGGCAACGTCAACTTGAGAATGCGCTCTTACGGCTTGGACAATTCCAACATGCTCTTAACGAATTGTTAGTTTGGATAAGCAAGACTGATACAACCTTAGACGAATTAAAACCAGTAGCTGGTGATCCACAAATTTTAGAAATTGAATTGGCAAAACTTAAAGTACTAGTGAATGATATTCAAGCCCATCAAACCAGCGTTGATACATTAAATGATGCTGGTCGACAAATTATTGAAAGTGGAAAAGGTTAATAATTAATGTAATGTTGATGGTAACATCATAAATAACGTTTTATATACTTTAGGCACAGTTGAAGCGAGTGTTACTCAAGAAAAATTAAACACTTTAAATATAGCTTGGCGGTCCCTAATGCAAAAGGCCGCAGATAGACAAAGGGAATTAGAAGATGCTTTACACGAAGCACAACAGTTTAATGCTGAAATTCAAGATCTACTTAGTTGGTTAGGAGATGTCGATAGTATAATTGCAGCAAGCAAGCCTGTTGGAGGTCTTCCAGAAACGGCCACTGAACAACTTGAAAGATTTATGGAAATATACAATGAAATTGAGGAAAACCGGCCGAAAGTAGAAACTGTTCTTGCACAAGGTCAAGAGTATTTACGTAAAGGTAATCCGACTTTGCATATTTATATTTTTATATTATCTACTTAATATATCTTATTACTTATATATTTATATTACTCAAACACGATTTACTTTAGGTTCAAATGCAGCTTCAAACCTTCAACATAACTTACGTACATTGAAACAGAGATGGGACTCCGTAACGGCTCGAGCAAATGATAAAAAAATCAAGCTCGAAATTGCTCTTAAGGAAGCAACAGAGTTTCATGATGCATTGCAAGCATTTGTTGATTGGTTGACAAATGCCGAAAAAATACTGTCTAATCTAAAACCCGTATCGCGCGTTTTAGAAACCGTTCAAAGCCAAATAGAAGACCACAAAGTTTTCCAGAAAGATGTTAGTGCTCATCGCGAAACCATGCTTAATTTAGATAAAAAAGGAACTCATTTAAAATATTTTAGTCAAAAGCAAGACGTTATTTTAATTAAAAATTTACTTATAAGTGTTCAACACCGTTGGGAACGTGTTGCGTCTAAATCAGCAGAACGTACTAGAGCTCTAGATCTTGGCTATAAAGAAGCTAAAGAATTCCACGAATTGTGGACGGGATTAATGAATTGGTTAGAGGAAACTGAGATTTCTCTTGATGAACTAACAGATTCCGTAACAAATGACCCTGATAGAATTAAACAAAGATTAGCTAAACATCAGGAATTCCAACGTGCTCTTTCGGCAAAACAAAGTACTTACGATAATACAATGAAAATGGGTAAACAATTAAAAGAAAAAGCTTCGAAATTAGATGAGACCACATTAAAACAAATGCTCATTGAATTGAAAAACAAATGGACAGCTGTATGCAATAAAAGTGTTGATAGACAGAGAAAATTAGAAGAAGCTCTTCTTTACTCCGGTCAGTTTAAAGATGCCATTGCTGCTTTATTGCAATGGCTTAAAAAAGTAGAAAAGGACTTGGCATCAAATGAACCTCTTCATGGTGATCTTGATACAGTTAATCATCTTATTGATCAACACCGACATTTTGAACAAGACTTAGAAGCTCGTAATGTTCAAATGGAAACCGTAATGCGCACCGGACACGAATTAGAAGTAAAAGCGAGCAAAGCAGATGCTGTTACCATAAGGTCACAGTTAAACGAATTAAATAACTTATGGGATAGTGTTTCTCGACTTACACATAATAAATCTACTCGATTAGAGGATGCATTGAGAGAGGCCGAAAGATTACATAAAGCGGTGCATATGTTATTAGACTGGTTATCGGATGCTGAAATGAAGCTGCGATTTGCCGGTAACTAATGTAATTATCAGTATTAATATTTTCTTGTATTATTTACGTTTCAGGTAATACACCAGAAGATGAAATTGCTGCTTATGCACAATTGGATGTGTTAGAGAAAATAAGGCGCGAATTAAAAGATAAAGAAGTAGAAAAAGACAACACGCTCGATTTAGCTCATAATGTCCTGGCAAAAGCGCATCCTGATGCTATTAATGTTATTAAACATTGGATAACTATTTTACAATCACGATGGGAAGAGGTTTCTCAATGGGCACAACAAAGATTCCAAAAACTCTCCTCTCACATGCAGTCATTGAAAGACCTCGATGAATCTCTCGAAGAACTGCTAGCTTGGTTACAAGGGCTTGAAAATACATTACACTCGTTGCAGCAGGAAGAATTACCTATGGATATACCAAGTACAGAACAACTTATTGCTGATCATAAAGAATTGATGGAAAACACTCAAAAGCGACAGATGGAAGTTGATAGAATATGCAAGGCAAAACAGGTTAAATCCACAGCTGGTGCTAAAGATGCTAGAAAATTCTCCAAAACAAAAACTCCCATGTAAGTTTTTTTCTTTTCTTTTTGTATTAGGAAAGTATTTGGTGGTGCACATGTAGTTTTTGAAAGTATTGTAAAGTAAAATAATTATGTAGTTTCACAAATTGCAAACAATTAATATATTTTTGACAGTGATACTGATTCCCATTATATAAAGACTTACCTATATGCTGCTTATTTGTGTTCGTGTTAATAATATTTTATATGGATAATGACTTAATCATTTTTCAAAATGCTATCTTAAAGCATACGATTATAGCATATATTTTGTATTTCCGGTTACATTTGAAAACATCCGAACCAATTTGGCTCAAATTTTGCAACAAGTTTTCCAATAATTTCAAAATTACATCTAAACTATAATTATCATTAAAATCCTAATTTTTCATTTCAAATTAGTATGGAATAAAGTAATTTTAAGAAAATTAAAATGGTGTCATATTAATGAGCATGCGAAGTTATTAAAGAACAGCTTAAATAAAAATAAAAATATATGCCGATCAAAAAATGTAACTGGAAATATGATTCACAGATTTTAAACATAGTCGCTTCATAATAAATGCTTTAATTGAAGCTGTTACGGTCGGCCTACTGTTACACAAATAAAATGTAAAACAAATTATGGGGCAGCACCACTAGTAGTAGAGTTGAACAAATTCAATCGTAGTACGTCGTTAATAAAATAATTTGCATAAAAAATATTAGCAGCACTTGGCAGCAACCTTGCTAGGGTAATTTTATTTACACTAGAATTTTTACAAAGTAGAAAGGTGTTGTTTTTTTTTTAAATACGTGTTATCAGAAAATAAAATTATACTTGAAAAGTGATTTTAAGACATGATAATTAAATCATAGTTTATTAACAGTTATATAGCATGAGTATCCTTATTAAGTAATAATAATTTTGATTATTTAGCCAAATGCTTTTTAATTCTATACAAAATTTTGAATACAATTTAGTTTTCGTTTTAATGTATATTGCAAAAATAAGTAAATCTATTGGCAAAACTTTTATGAATTGCCTACACAGAAATACTATTAATTATTCATACTATTAACTGTAATATAAGATGTTGACAAATTTAACTTCTGTGTGGCCTTTTTGGGATCTTTTTGACGTTACAGGTACTCGCGTAGAGTAATTTTAATGTCACTATCACTTGAAAATTAAACGATAAAAGGAAATGTAATTCGCAATTAATTAAAGAAAGTAAAATTAAACACTTGCATGCATTTAATGCAATCTGGTTAACTTTTTAAATAAAGCCTTCTACCTCTCGTTTTCAATTTCTATATAAACGTAGATATGTGCATGTGCGCATGCAGATGTGCAAGTTTATTCGTTTTGTGATTCGTAAATAAGATAACACGACATGCTAGTATATCTAATTTTGAACTTGTGCATAAGTGTATTGCAAAAAAGAGTTTTTTTCTAAATGTTTATATACGTATTTGCACGTCAATTTATAGAAGTTGTAACTTACATGAATGTTTTAATGTGTTCACCAATGCATGTTGTTTGCTTATGTGTTGCTTTTCACCCTCAGTCGTGGGTCACAGCATGATGTGCGTGAAGTATCACCTGATGGCTCTGGCTCACTTGGCCGCAAGCAAAGGTATGATTAATCCTCCCAACTTCTCTCAATTCTTTTGCACAAAATTATTTATCTTTCAATAAAATTACTACTTGATCAATTAATAATTTTTATTAATATTAATATTCTTTGCAAATTATTTAAATAATTCCTAATTATTACATTGAAAATAAAACGCCAATTTTTTACAAGTATTGATTTTATTATATTATTAAAACTTCTGACTGGCATCTGTTTGCTTTCGTTTTGCTTTTGCTGTACATATTTTGTATGTATTGTGATTGATGTTTTTTTAATTGCAATTTTAGCTTCAAAGGATCTCGTGACTTACTATCGCATCGCAAAGGAAGGTTAGAAAATTTTCTTTTTATTTTATAGCTTTGTTTGTTGTTATTATTGAGCTGATTTTTAACTAACAATTCATTTAAGATTAATTTTGCATTCTATTCAGCAAATTACATTTTTTATAATAATCAGTGTACCGATAAAGCATATTTTATATTTAAATATTTAAAATGAAAAAAAAAGTATTATCAATACTGAATTATATTATTTGGATATTGAAAATTAACTTATAATTATTATGAACAGTCACAACACTTGAGTATTTTATAATACCTAAATACTTGAAATGTAATTAAGGGGTCAACTGTAATTTTTGAAAAAAAAATATATAGCTATTTTTTCCTATCTAATTATAACTTGTGTCAGTAAACCCATACAATCCATTTTCTAATTGTAATAATAATTTAGTAAAACCAGTTAATTTTTATTTACTAGTAAACTATTCGAAAGTAAATAAAAAACATATTAATTCTAAATTTAAATGTCTTAAATTGTTTGATTTAACCCTAATACATTCAAACTCATTTTCTTACATAAGCGGTTAATGTAAAAAAAAAAGAAATGGACCCACCTTGAACATATTATCTATTTATTTTAATTTATTGTGATCATGCAAAAATTCTACTAATTAAAATATACTCCTAATAATTAATTTAATTAATTAACAAATAATATGGAATAATTTTTAAATTGATCTAATTATTTGTTTATCATTGGTCGCATTCAGGGAATTGTAGCGTCGAAACGCTGCAGCGCTGTAACGCTTTATCTTGCCTGAATAAATATTTTTGGTACTAGTTATTTTTCAGCTTTTAATTCTTAGGTTGGCAATTTTGTTTGTAAAACACTCAAATTTTTATGTAAAACTTACCTTGTAATATCTTCAACCTTTCTTCTTACGTTACTGCAAGGGAAATAACTTCGTCTCCGAATTGTAACGTTATAAACCATCTTTATTTTTTGCATAAACCAAAACATTCACAAGCAACATAATTTGTTAGGTTAGAACTCATTTAGTTATAAAGCGTTAAAGCGGAATATTTATATGCTTTAATGCTTTACTAAAACGCTGCAGCACTGCGAGTAAAGCAGACACCATTCAGAGCATCGCTTCGATAAAGCGCTGCAGCGCTACCATTCCCTGAATGCGACCATTATTAAAATATGCTTTATATTTACATCGACAATAATAATTACATTTTTTTTATAAATAAATACTTTCAACAATGTGTTGAAGTTTTTAATTTTTTAACCATATATTTGTAAATTATGATTGGATTTCAGTAATTTTCTAATCCTAAATTTTTTCTGAAATAAGTTTCTTACTATTTATCTTTGAATATGGTCATAATTTTATCTACTAATATCACATGTATATTAAAAATTATTTGTTCGTTAATGAATAACGAATTGTTTATTTTTATTGAATTGTATTGTTTTGTGAGTATTTGATTGTGTTGTGATAAATAGATGTAGAAACGTAGTACCTATCTACTTATAAGTATTAGCAGTGTGTTGCATGTTTGATATTTTCAACAGCCGCATCAGTCCCGGTCGGGAAGTCAGTCCAGATCCAAACATACCTCATATTGGACCTCGTTTCCCACCTCCTGGCAGGTACACGAATCATCTAATTTTCGTAATTTATTTCAAATTTGTGTTTATTAATACATGTAACACATCTTTCGCTATTAATCATTGTAAATAAATCTATACAGTGTATTTTATATGACAATTATACATATGCAAGAGGTAAGAGCTTTTACATACATACTCATAAATAGTGAACACTGTATAAAGATAAAAATTAAAAAGTTCATTTATCTTTAATGTCATGTAATATATTACATTATATTATGTACCTATATTTATTACTTTTTGTTGTTTAGTGCCGAACCAGAATTTAAATCGCCTCGTGTTAAATATTTATGGGATAAATGGCGAACTGTATGGATGTTAGAATGGGAAAGACAAAGATTACTTTATGATCATCTAGCTTACTTAAAAGAAAAAGAAAGAGCCGATAACTTTTCTTGGGACGATTGGAGAAAGAGGGTTAGTTTTGTCTTAAAAATTCGTTATTAGTTAACAATTTCGTAAATATTTTTCAGTTTTTGAAATTTATGAATCACAAGAAGTCTCGATTAACAGACTTATTTAGAAAAATGGATAAAGATAATAATGGCTTAATTCCACGTGAAGAGTTTATAGAAGGCATTATTAAAACAAGTATGGTTTTTATACAGTTCTATTGAAAGGACTTATATGTTTTAATGGATTTTTTTAGAATTTGATACGTCCAGATTAGAAATGAAAGCTGTGGCAGATATGTTCGATCGTAATAACTGTGGATTAATCGATTGGAAAGAATTTATTGCTGCTTTGCGACCTGATTGGCAAGAAAAATCTCCAGACGCGGATGCCCAAAAAATTCATGACGAAGTTAAACGATTAGTTATGTTATGTACGTGTAGATTGAAATTTAAAGTATTTCAAGTTGGTGAAGGTAAATACAGGGTAAGTTAAAATTATAAATGGATAATTTCTATATCATATATAATTACTTTTTTTTTTTAGTTTGGCGATAGTCAAAAATTACGTCTAGTGCGAATCCTTCGCAGTACCGTTATGGTGCGTGTTGGAGGAGGCTGGGTAGCACTCGACGAATTCCTTTTAAAGAATGATC
Organism: Rhagophthalmus giganteus; assembly: GCA_036326145.1. Lineage (NCBI taxonomy): Eukaryota > Metazoa > Arthropoda > Insecta > Coleoptera > Rhagophthalmidae > Rhagophthalmus > Rhagophthalmus giganteus. Next base: position 56,971,275 of record JARFJA010000001.1, read on the forward strand.
CTTGCAGAGGTAAGTGTCATTTAAATATCACATTTAAACTTTTTATTGTTACTTTTCATTATTATTTTTATAAGTAACGATTGTTTTTAACTAGGTAATTGAACAGTTTCGTTAGTAATACAATCTGTTTTGCAAAACTATAAACAATTATACACAGTTGTCTTAAAATAAAATCGTGTACATTAAAGTGAGGAAAGTAAATAATATACCTACTACTTACTTATTAATGTCACATTTTGCTATATATTATATAAATGACTAAATTTCTGAGCTTACATTAAAATATGCCAATTTTAACTTCCATTTAACAAATAATTCATGTGTTAATCAAATGAAATTAACAAGATAATTAACTGTCTCTCCTGAGGAAGCATTTCTAAGTATATGCTTAAGCTTGTGCTTTTGTAATTTCACCCATCATGTCATTATTAATGAGTTTTTATGTATAATACCATTAATTCTATTTAGGTATAACTGCAATATATTATTTTTATAATCTGATCAACTCAAACATAATTTTATACTGACCAATATTGGTAAGATGTTTGGGGTGATTATTTCACATGGCTTCTCGTAGTTGCAACGTACTAATGAATTTTTTTCTTCTTATTTCCTTTATCACAATATATTCCCATCCTAAATAATAATTTAATTTTAATGTTTTGCAACTATATATGTGTCATGTTTTACGTTATCACGACTAAATCACGCTTTTGTGTGTTTGTTTGTCATATTTAAATCTAAAAGTTATGTTAGTATTGCCTCTGCCCCATCCCGATAAACCTGAGCAACACGAGCCTTGGTGCTTCTTTGGTAAGATTGCACGTGTTTGTTCAATCGATAGCATTCTATAGTAACGTGTTGAAATAATTTATATAATTATTATAACTTTATCTGCAAAATTATATGTATTGATTAATGCCATGTATTACACATAAAATATTAATGTTGTAGCGAAAATATTTAATGCGAGTTTATTAGAAACGAAGTACAACTTGGATCAAGAAAGAAATATAAAATATATAAAAATAGAATCGTAGACGAATGCCTACCCACTTTTAATTTTTCGAGTCAATTTTAATAAAATTAATGTAGGATGTTAATGTTTTATAAAAAAATTAAATAGATACTATAGAATTGCTCTTGATGATAATGGTGTTTGTTTATTGTTTTTGCATGGATTTTAACACATACACATTTACACATTTATTATGTTGATCATTATTTATACTGCACACCAGCGGTGTTGTCTATGCTTAATAATTTACTTTTTAAAGTTGCTTTTTATTCACAGTTTCATTAAGGTTTTATAGAAGTTGATCAAATATTGCATTTATTTATCATTTTTTAATGAAATATATGTACAAGTTAATTTAAAAAGAATATTTTAAATGCTTCAATAATTTATTGTTTTTATGGAAAAAAAGCATAAAATACTCTTTATAATTAAAAATGCTTAACTCGATGCAAATTTTTAATTGTTGGTTTGTTTTTGCCACTACCTGTCCGATTTCAAAATGCATTATTTATCCTATCATTTTTGTTTCTTATGTTTGTTCTTATTATTTTGTATATGTTGTAATTCGTTTTTCTTTTCCCAATTTTTGTTTGGTACCTTATTTTCGCTCCTTGTACCTCTACCATGCGCACACAGCCAAGGGTCGCACGAATATAGAACTGCGTGAACAATTCATCCTGGCAGATGGAGTGTCTCAATCAATGACTGCATTCAAGCCTAAAACGTCAGTCTCAACACCTGGCTCGGGCTCTTCCGCTAATTCACTGCGCACTCCTAATGCTGGCCCCATTACCAAGGTATTATTATGCACATCATTATGTACCTATTCAACAATGAAAAACTGTTTTAATTTGCTCTCCGAAATTTCATGTTAGAAATGCTTTTGGGTTCCGATGCTGGTGTATTATTATTGAAAAATTCAATAAACTAACAGGCTTAAATAGATAAAATTGTGGTGGTTAAATTATGCTTATTTTTTTAAGTTTTCACTTGAGAAAAACACGTTTTTGGATATTTTATGGGTATTTCAAATAAATATATTGAAAATAATGTCTTTGCTAATCATCTCTCGTTGAGCTTTCGGTACAAATAAATAGATCATTTCATGTAAATGCAGAAATGCGTATTAAAATTGTTTGGTGTTAAAAAATACAGTTAAATTAGGATAGTTTTTCATTACATTTCTTTCAGTGGGAACACATATACATACTTGTGATCATGGTATGCTACTTGTTGCATTTTTCTTTATACAGAGTCCCTTTTTGTAGATTTTTGCATTTTGACTTACTTTATTTTGTACTCTGTATAAAGATATATTGGCTTTATATATGCACTCAACATGTAAGTCGGGCATGTTTTTTTTTGTTTATTTTGGTAGATGTATGTAGTTTTTACATTAGATATGGTATGATTTAGTAGAACCATCATTGGAAGTGGAAAATTAAGGATTATATAATGGTACGTACAGTTTAGTACAATTTTTTTACCTCAGGAGAGCAGTGTCATGGATTACTAATGTTTTATGTTACCTAGTGATTGTTTTTCTTAATTTTATTAAGTTTCACTATAGTTGAATTATACTAAAATGATAAATTACATTAATTAACATTATTTAATTTGTTTATTTTTGAAACAATAACGTTTCATCCATTTTATTTCTATTCAATTACTTATTGTAAAAATTCCATTTGGTACTTATGCAATTTTTTCTTATGCATTTTTATGTGTATAATAATATAATAAATGTGGATGAAAATCAGGGTTTTTTAAAATTACATAACATTATAAAATGCATGTTTGTTATAATCATTTAGTAATCATTTCACATTTAGATAGCTTATTATAGCCGTATTTTCTCCTTACTTTCTTATTTATAAATTAAATATCACCAATAATAATTTTTGTAAAATCAAATTGTCGTTCACATGAAGAGTATTTCTTTGTATTTCCTGCATTTCTAAATGTTGCTGTGATGTTGGCATATTATCTTTAGCTCAAGAGCACTTGGCCGAATTGATGCCTATTTTTGAGAAGCTACGTGCAAAGGGAGAGGTTGGCAACGCATACCCCATGCATGTGGGTTCCACTTCGGGTCCCACTGTGCACATGACACATGCCAACCCAAATACTTGTCACTGGGTAATAACACTTCTATTTTCTAATATACACTTGGTGTGGTGTTTTTCTTGTATATATTTATTTAAATATTATTGCTTATTTTACAATGTTTTATTTATATTATAATATTATGTAGTAATGACTGAAAATAATCTAGCATTTAATTATAACGAAATTTAAACTAGATATCTGAAAATTTTCGAAATTGTTATTATTTTAAAAATTAAATACCATACAAAAACATTTAGCATTAATTATAAATATTTTTCTAGACTTAAAATTAATTTTTATTGCAACGTGTAAAAAAGTAAATTACATAATAGTACAAATTACTATTATCTTCTTCCAAATTGTTTGTAATCAAAATTTTTATCTTTGATAACAGTATAACTATAATTATATATAAGGAAGTAAAATTACAAGGTTTCTGTAAAAATTGCAGAAACGTCTGGGAAAGTCGCTGGTTGAAAAAGTCATATTTTTAAACATTTCTGCTAGAAGCTCAGCAATTTATTATTAATGCATTTCATTTTTTAAACTACAGCTACATATAGGTATATGTAATACCTATAACACTATACAATATTACTCATATTACAATATAATTTTATACTACCTAATACGACATTTATAAATAAAATATTGTAAAATGTTTTATTTGATAACTTCTTGTGTTTTGCATGTGAAAAAATATGGCGAATGAATGTACCCTTGTTATCCAAAGCAAATTTAATTTAATGTAAGTATGTTTTATTGGCAGTTAGATTTACACTTCCATCTTCATGTATTTGTTTCAAATATTATATTTAAAAAGAGTGATTATAAAAACCCCTGAATGAATGCAGTACACCAGGAAAATACTTGTGATGGATATATATGCAGGGTGATTCAGAATACATGTTAGAAAATCCTAGGACGTGCAGAGGGATGCAGTAGCTAAAAATTTGCTTATGAAATCATCTTCGAAAAAGCATCGTTTATGCGCTACAGTCCTAAAAAGTTGCCGTCAAGGCACCTGAGTTTAACTTATAAAAGTTGTTCAAAATTACAAATTATTTTGAATAATTTTTATAGGGAAACTGAGGTGGCTTTCTGGAAATTTCGTGCGACTGTAAACGGTGCTTTTTTGGAAATAGTTGCATAAACAAATATTTATCCTTCTGCTTGCCCTAGAGCCTTGCAACATGTATTCCAAATAACCCTGTATATGTATGCATAAAACAAAAATTTTTCTGTGGTACTATTTTGATTGCTTGATGCAGTTGCTGTGATTGGACCTGTGACAGATCATCATAAACTTTTATATCTATCGCAAGTACCAATGGTAGGTATTAACATAGGTAAAGTATGAAACAGAACAAAGCTTTTATAATTTTTATTATACAATTGTCATGATTACATTTACATCAATATTAAAAATAAAGAATTACATTTATTTTATTTTCTTAAGAATAACAAAATAGTAAAACACGTTAATCAAAAAAGTATCAATTTTTAGCACATGTAAATACCTGACGAGTAAAAAACTACTCAAACTAATAATTACAAAAGGAGCTAGAAAACAATATAGTTTCACTGCAATTTACTTGTGCTTAGATATCAAAAAAAATCTATTTATAATATCTCCTGCTCTTGTATAATAAAGATTGGAGAATTTTGTTTAATGTAAGTTAACAGTTAAGTTATCGAGTTATTTGTATTTTAAGATCATCAGCATATTTCATTAAAGTTTATAGGAGAATTAACTGTTTATAAAATTAAATAAACTCTAAAGTCCACAATATTTAACTATATAAGCACAGTGCACAACAATATTTCACAGGTAAGCTCGTAGAGGTGTTTTTGTAAGTTAAATTTTGTTCATAGTTGTAATTGTTACACTATTACCAAGTGCACTTGTAGCTATAATTTTATAAATAGTTTAGAACGTGACAGTGCTTCAAAACTTATTAGAACATTATAATACTTTAATACAGCTATATTATCTCTTTTGGATGTGTTCAAAAGAAGGAAAACTACCTATTTGTAATTTTTTATAAATTTTCATTATTTTAAAGAGGTACAAAACTAGAGCTGCTTATTTTAAATTTCTCGAAACTGAGAAAATATTTAAGATGGTTATTAAATAAATGTTACTTGATATTTACAATTTTAGTTACAATTCAATAATTAATTCAGAAAGCAAGATAATGTAACATTAGGAAAATTTGTATAAAATTGACTTTTATAATTAAATACGTATGTAGGTACTTTTTAATTTAAGAATGCATAATAATTTTAATTTTATAATAACGTCGATCGATCATTTTATGGATCAACTTTAGAATTTGTAAAGTCTTGTTAGCAATTAATGTAGAGGCAGCAACTAAGCAAGTGCTGTAAGTCTTGTCCATTTTCGTCTATTGAACTTCACCCATCTACACATTATATTTTATGTGTTTGTTTTGTTTTAGGTATTAATTTTTGCACTGATGTGTAGGTATTTATTTAATCAATAAAAATAATGAAGTTGCACTTATAATAGTTGTACAATTCAACTGCAGCTTATAAAAATGCTTACTATTTAATAAATAATAATTGATAATTTAATTACATAATAATTTTCGAATTATTTTAACCCTTTTATTCAATGATTAGGTACGAGAACGATCTGTAAAATCGGTACCGATGAGTTCGGGAGGTGCTACACGAGCATCTAAATCTTCACTGGGAACTCCAGACTCATTGTCTGATACTGAAGGTCCTTCATTCCGTTCGCCAAGGAAATCTACATACAAGTCCACCCTTACTCCGGGTGGTTCGAGACCTAGTTCTCGTCCTGCTTCTCGAACAGGAAGTCGACCCGGTAGTAAACCACCTTCTAGACATGGTTCTAATTTATCTCTTGATAGCACAGGTGAACTTAATCTTTTTAACTGTCAGATACCTAATCATTTTTTTACCTTAATTGTTATTATGTTTTGACATTCGATTATTCGCAAATTCTTAATTTACTTTATTTTGTAGATGATGGAACACCTTCGAAAATACCTACCAGACGCACTCCAATGTCTGGACGTAATGCTATTACTACAGCTACCTCGTCGACTAAAAAATTAACCGCTCCAAATGGCTTATCTTCATCTAGGCCACGAACTCCAACTGGTTTAATATCACCTGCTAGCCCAGCTGGAAGGTAATAATTTTGTTTTTACTCAAAAAAGTATAAATCTTCTATTTACATCTCTTTAATAAATTATTACTATTACTATAAATTAATGCTAATTATTCTATACTTCCTTTAAATATCATAAATAGTAAATCTATTCTGCAGCATAATAATAAAACAATTTATAACATTATTAGATCATCCGGCATTCCCAGAGCATCAAGCATTCCGACACTATTAACCACTACCACGTCAAGGTAATTAACAATCTACTTGGTTTGGACTAATTGTTTTATTCTGCTTTTAAACAGATACTTGAGATGCTTTGTTATCAGTAATTTTGAAGGCAAGAAAGTAACTTGATGAAAAAAAATTGTAATTTTATTCGTGATATTATTTGTAGTTATTATTTGTAAAACAATTTTTACAAAAATTTCTAAAACAATATTATAGGTACTTGGTAAAATTATTTCAAAAAAAATACTTAAGACCCATATAAGTAGAAAAAAACCATTTTATGTTTGTTATCGTTAAAAGAATAATCAAAAGTGTTTTAACATTTCTAATTGATTATTTTGTACAATATTATTAATATGAGTTATTTGTTTTTTTAAGTTTTAGATAAAAGTCTACTTTTTGTGTGACAAAATTAATAAAATTTTATATATGTTTTATCACTAATAAGGAGTTAATTCAATTACATTAAGACCAGAGATACAATTGATTATTTCCTTACTGAATTGTAATTTTTTAACATGGGATAGGTCTCGCATTCCCATTTATGTAGGATCAAATGGAGGTGATACTGATCTAGAATCACCTTCAACATCCAGCTCCTGTTCTATCTCTTTATCTTCAGGGTAAATTTGCTTTGCATGTTTGTTGTGTGCTTTAAAATGCTCCATCACCGATTAATGCTTTAAATAGTTCTGTCTATATATTTAATTAACTATATTGCCTATTAATAATTTATTATTTTGTCTTGCTTACTAACCAGTTCAAAATCTTTGGGAAGTAAATCGAGGATACCTGTCACTAACAGGTAAAAGAAATAATAGTTGAATTTCTTTTTGGTTATTATTATTATAAAAATAGAATATCATTTTTATTATTCCTTAAATAGAGATGTCCAATTCTAACGTTTTAGCATTTTAGAAATAAAAAACATAATTGTTTAGTCATTGTGAATAATTAAATATGAACAAAAATGATTTTACAAATAGCAGTTTTCACAAACAAATTATGTTTTTGAGACTAATTAACAACAAGAAATGTTGTCCCAGTTAAATTGAAATACTAGCAAAAAAGTAGGAGCCACAATATTTATTACAAAATGAATTGAAAATTATTTGTAATATCTAATGACTGTAATGGTAAAATTTGAATGTTAACGGTGATTTACTTAGATTGTTGGTATTACTTTGCTTATTTAAGATTCATATTATTTATGAAATTCTGATGCACATAATAACACTAAATAAAATTGAATAGGATATATTCGATGAAAAACTTGTTTGTGAAATTGCTAAGTGACATCTTTTCCACCTATGTAACAACCAATATTAACTTTAATGTCTAACATGTACCTCTAACTTCTGTATTGAATTGCTATAACCATATGTTTAATCAGGACATTCAGGACACCAACTCCGACAACATCTAATGCTCCAATACTAAGGACAGCATCTAGGTAATTTAACATTCTAAGCCTAATCAAGTTAATTGTTTTATTGGGTACGTTTTACAGTATTTGTTGCAATTAAAAAATAACCTTTAATAAAAAATATATTTGTTTTTAACGTATAACTCCTCCCTTTGTTTTAACTTTTTATTTTTCGTTTTTACTATTTAAAAATATTTATTACTGTAAACAATTTGCATATATTCATATTTATTTTGTAACGTTCGTAGAACAAGGACACCTTCGGGCTCCAATACTCCAGTGCCCTCCGGAATGCAAACTGCAACTTCGAAACTTCTTCGAAAACCTTCTGGAGCATCCGATACTGCTAAAGGTCAAGCAAAGAAGGCCACAACACCGAAGGAACCATTTCGACTGTAAACCTTATTACTAACAAATGTATTCCATTCTAATACTGACTGACAGTTAATTAAGTTTTAATTTGTATATTAAACATATTTTTATGTTACGTAAATTATTCTAACTTTATATTGCCATTTTATGAAATTCGCCAGTTTTGTTTAATGGCAATTCAATAAAGTTTGATTTTATTTTTCAGGATCCGAATCTTTTTTTTATTTTTCTCTTTTTTAATATACATAAATTTGTTTAGTTGCCATATTGTACTTTCATATGATTGTGAATTTTTAACTTTGATTTGAAATTATCTTATTTTACTACATTATTTTCTGTAGTTCATTGGCTTTTGTGGGACCATTTTTTTAAAAAATATACAATTTATTTACTAACATTTAACACAAGATTATTTTGTACGATTACTGACATTATGATATTAATACTGTAATAATAAGCACATTTGTGAATCTTCTTGTTTGTGAGAAAATTGTAAAGCAAAACCAAGAATGTTTACCATAAAAGTGATTGGCTTTTATAAGAATCTACAAGCCATAAGTCAAGAATATTTATTATTTCCATTATATTTTAAATTTTTATGCTTGTATTTAATTATATTGTTGTTTAATAAACTAAACTTTATTAATATGGTATCTATACATTCAATATCGGCAAATAAGTCGGATCTGTGCATGTTAGATGTATGCATGTACATATATGCCGCATTTTTTCTACCGTCTTTGGTAATTAAGCTCTTAACTATTATTTCTGTTTATTTATTTTTATGTTATGGTTCTTCACAGAACCTACATAGAGGTTTAATTTCTGTTAGTGCTATTGTATGTGTAGGTGTTTATTCGTGCAACAGTATAGTACCTGTTCCATAATGAATCTTATTGTTGCAAGCAATATAGTTTATCCTAGTTTTAGAAATTATTTAGCTGTTTTTTTTTTAAATGGTGTAGATTAGAATGTGTATGCTATGTCTCATACCTGAGCACAGTGATCGTTTCTTGACAAGATTCTAATTTGACAACTAACTGTATTGTTGCAGCTTAACTTAAGTCCTATTAGCTGCTTAAGAAAAGTTAAATATGGGATAAACATACTAAGCCGGCATATATTTTATAATACAGTACCTGTAGTGTCTATAATTCAAATCTTGAATTGTTTATTAATCCAAATTAGTCTGATTTTAATCGATTCCTATTATCAATAAGAGACTATTGTATTAATATATATTTTTATTGCCAGCTCGATAATGAAAAATATTAAAAATTAAATGAAATGTTTTTTGATAGTACGCCACTGCCTTTTCATTGATTTATTGCTTTTAGGGATTTTGGTTTTCTTCAGTTCAAATAAAAAGTAAAAATGTCTAAAAATAAAATAAACAATCAAATAATACAAAATTAGGTTAATGTGATTCTGTTAAGCTATTGTAAACTATTTAAAATCTTCTATTATTTGATAAAATGGCAACGAGGAGCTTAACGGAAGTTTTTATGTTAATGAGAAATAACGCTATACGAAATAGACATATATATTCAGAGGTATGAAATTGGTCACTGCTATTTAAAATTTCATTATGCATTTTTTAGGATGTCTCCGAACATATGGCATTAGTCGAATTATACGATGTAGAACAGGGAGTTACTTCACTTAACAGAATGCCACCTGCTTGGATCGACCAATTGGAAGAAGCACAATTTGCATTAACAAAACTAAAATCTAAAATTAGCGAATTAAATATGTTGCATTCCCAGCATTTACACAGGCCAACATTTGATGAAAATTCTGAAGAAGAACAATTGATCGAAAGCTGCACTGCCGAAATAACTTCTATGTTTAATAATATACACAGAATAGTACAGTTCGTTAAAAGTCATGGTTTAGAAGGTAATTTATTTCTATACTTTTAACAAACATTTTGAAATACTTTTTTCAAGGATCTGTAAAAGAAAGACACCTAACTGCAAATGTCGTTCGTTCACTAGCAACCTCTTTACAAGATTTATCGATGCAATTTAGAGGATCACAAAATGCCTATATTAAACAATTAAAATCGAGGGAGGAAAGGTCCAAAATGTATTTTGAAAATTCTACTTTGGAAAACGACTACGATATGTTTACAAATCAGAACGATAGTATAGACGATTTTTTTATAAATAGTTCTAAGCAAGTGACGCAACAACAATTACTATATTTGGAAGAAGAAAATACGCAAATAGCTCAACAACGAGAACAAGAAATTAATTCGGTTGTTAAATCAATTATAGAACTAAATGAAATTTTTAAAGATTTAAGTCAAATGGTTTTAGATCAAGGTAGTATTTTAGATAGAATAGATTACAATATCGAACAAACACATGGCCAGGTATATGAAGGATTTAAACAGTTACAAAAAGCTGACGTATATCAACGAAAAAATAGAAAAATGTGGGCTATTATTATTTTAGCTGCTGTTACAATATTATTATTTTTGATTCTAATAATTGTTAAGTCTTAAATATCGCAAAATAAATCTTTGTCGCTACTTAATGAGAGGTATTTATAAATATTACATTTTTAATTTACCTTTAATAAATATTTTCTAGTCTTTGTTATATTATGTTAATTTTTATTTTTGTCATTAATTAAAAACCTTTCCGATAATAATTGTATCTGTATATAGTGATGATAAAATGTATTTTAAAATATTGTTGATAACTATTTAAAATGTATTAATAAGCAGTAAAATTATAAAATAATTTGTAAGTTCAGTCCATATAAATCCTTGTTCAAATTGTTCAAAACTGAATTCAGTGTAAGAAGTGGCCAAGTTAATAGAGTTGATTTTTATGAGTCACAAATTGGGGCTGTAATTATTTTGATCATCGCCTATAATTGAAACTTCAATCGCTATCATGTTAATAAAAATTAATTATATATGATTCACCTATATTTAGCTATAATATAGCTGTTTTAATACCCAGCTATTTCATACAGAAATTTACTAAAACTAATCGTGTAATCTATAAAATTCGAAAGTATAATAAAACTTGGATAGTAAGTAGGTATTAAACAAAATGTATTATGATATAATGCAAACTTTATTCATGGTTGTAAGCATAAATATAATTCGGTTTGAAATGCAACTGCAGTACTATTATGGGAGTTATTTTAAGAATAAAATTAAACGATTATTCATGAATAAATTAAAATTCAGTTTTTAAATAAATTCAATATATTTATTATAGGCAAATTATTACAATTAGTCAAAATATAAAGTTTAGCAAATAGGTATATAATGTGGAAATAAAATATTTAAAGTTTTTGTAACATGCTATACTATAAAATTTTACATTATATGAAATAAGTACCTATTACATGAAATAAGTTGTTACTAATTACTAAAATTAAATAAATTTTTCTAATGTTGATCCACTACATCTGTTTATATGTGTCAAGTACATGTTTTTTATATTCATCTGGTTTACACCATAATTCAGCTGCTAAAGAATTTAATGGACTATCGATGTTTGGTTCGCATAAAAGAGATTGAATTGATATCAAAATGGTTCTTACGTCGTATAATGCTGACCATTTATCTTTTAAAATATCTAAACATATATTACCATTACTATCGATATTAGGATGAAAACATGGTGTAATAAATTTAACAAGCGGTGCTGCATAGGGATAGGAATTCGGAAATTGCAAACCTAATTTATACTTTTGCATTTCGTAAACGGTGTCTTTAGGTCCTGCTATAGTACCTATCCATTTAAATAAATTTTCACCTTCGGGAAATGCAGAAACACCTTTTTCTTGAGACATCATCAGCGTCATTAGTTCTTTCTGTAATCTAAAAATTATAATAAAAAGCTTAACATGTAGCTGATTATAAAAATGTTAGGTTAGTATTTTTTTAGTATTCAGATATTCACCTTTTAGTCACAGCATGATTATCGTTGGAATTACTTTTACCCTCCTCATTTTGTTTTGAATTATCAGCACGTTGTGTAAAATATGGATCAACATTCTGTGCCATTATTTCGAAAAATTTATATTACAATTTGAACGAAGGTGAAAATAACAGTTGACAGCAAGGATGTTGATTTTAAAATCTACCAATCACTGACATTTATTTTTCTGCATTCTCATTGGTTAGGCTTTAGGCGTTCGGTTTTTTTAATAAAATTTAAGATAAAATAGTAGTGTTAAACAATACATTATTCCTTAATTATAAAAACACGTTCTTCGTCGCAAGAATTACACTTTGCAAAAGATTAATTGATTAACTATAAGGATAATTAAAGATGGAAATTTGTTGTTTCTTTTCAAAAACCACCCTTTTGAAGTAGATATATGTTATTTTTGTGGAGATTTTTCGTAGTGTTGTGTATTTAAATAAATGATTAAACGAATGAAATCGTATCAATTTTTTTTAAATGATAACAAGAAAAAGCTTTGTACAGAGATAACATAACCTTTCTCTTTCATCTATGACCAATGGTAAGGCTTGAATTTGAAGGCTGATTGCTAGTGTTTATTTATATATTGACCGTTAAAGTTTTAATTTCATTATTTAATTCGAAAGAAAGAAAATTCGAAAACAATCAAAAAAGAGAAATATGGATAAAGAATTAATCGATAATGAGTATTCTGCACAGCATTACGATTTTACTCCAGAAATATTTTTCCGTGATTGTAAGTAACAAGTAAAAATATCCTAATCGATAACCGTACTTTTCTCCTCAAATTGCAGATAGTGACCTAATTTTGGAAGAAATTACTTTATTAGTGCAAGATTCTGTAAAAGAATTATCCATGGAAAATAATACGAGTGATCACGAGAAGAATAAATTATTAGTCAGATGTTTCTCGCAAATACATAATAATTTTGGTGTGCAGGCCGAGGTTGCACTAAAAAAATTACAGGTGTGTACGTAGTTTATAGTGGTCTTGAATTTGAACTATTTGTTTTTAAAGAATTTCCAAAGGCTATAAAAGCATTATTGTAATTATCCATTGCTGGATGTATATGTACTGTGCTGTTGATGTACTTTCTACAATTTTAACTCTTAGATTACTATAAAAATATAGGCGGTTTATTTTGAGTAGTTAAAATTGTGGTTGCAATTTTGATTCCACGTAAGGTTGAAATTTCAGTAATGTGTCGTTCTTAAATGTAGCAAGTATCCGTAATTACGGACAAAAATCACCACTCTTATTATCCGAGACGGTTCCTTTCCACATCATTAATTTAAATAATATAATATAGGTTCCACTGTATCTATGAAATGTGCTGTTTTTGAGTAAATCTGAAAAGCTTCTTGTACTGTATACACAATGGAAATTCGCTACTGCAGTCTATGTACCAACAGACAAATATTTAGTTTTATTATTGCAGCCGATAATAAAAGAATTTTTTACTATTCCTCATAATGTGCTTCTGCCTACCAATACAAATTTTAAAAATCATTATACTGAAGAAGATATCAAGGAGTTAGAAATGGAAGTTAAGGAGTTAGAGGAAAAATATTCAAAAGTTAGTTTTTTTTAATTTATTTTTCATCTGTTACTCATTGTAATTTCAGAAAATAAAGGCGATTCAAATATGTAAAGAAAATTTAAAAATACAAGGATTTAAACCAGTTTATGAAAATATTGACAAAGGCATTAATATTTTAAAGAATATTAAGAAGACGATCGATGAAATTCAAGAATTTGAGAAATTAGCAAATTTATACAGTAGAAGCAAAAAGGAATTACTCAAATTTGACAATAATACTGAAACTTCTGATGATATGGTAATACTTTCGAATCTTTTTAAATGTTAGTATTAAAAACGTTTTAATTATAATACTATATTTAAGATTTTTATCATTATGAAATTAAATGTATAAAAATACTGATAGTTTATTAATGAATTTTATATGAATGAACTGTAGGTTTATTTTCAATTGTTAGTTAATTTTGACCATCAATCGCTATAAAAACAATTGGCGAAACAATTTTTGCTATGATGATTGACTGATAGAGTTATACTAGTGATTGCAAAACTAACCTTATAAGTTTGTTTATTTCAGTTATTTCAACTAATCAAAACTTTAAATTTGTGGTTAAATTTATAATTAATAATGAGGTTCGATATCTTATTTTGTTTGAATGTTTTGAGTATATAATGTGATTGATCTGCGAATGACATTGAAGTTTCTAAGTTTGGTGTAAGAGTAACAAATTTTAAGTGTTGACATAGGTGAATAAGAGGAGTTTGATCAGGGCTAAGTCAATAACTCATTTCTGTTAAAAAAAATAGAATTAGAACACTGTTATTCTAAGGGAACGAAATGTATATGTCAAAAAACCCAAGAGTTGTAATCAATGTTTTATTTGTTTTTTTCGAATTACATCTTATTTTTTTTAAGTTTAATCAAGTAGACTAACACATTTTTATTACCAAATAATATCAAGAATTACATCATCTTAAAAGTTTAATTTACAAGAGATTTTCAAAAGTGTCCTCTAGACATTTCCTTACCTGTTTGCGAACAAAATATATATGTTGCTCTCCAGAGTTCACTTGGATTTTCTCTTACTATCTGTAGGTTTATAGTGATACTTATTTGAAAATTTCTTGTGAATTAAATTTCTGTAATGCTAATGTACGAATGTATAATGTTTTGTAGTATTTGATAATTCAATTTAACTTGATTAAACTTAAACCATTGATTTAAAAATAAACGAAACTCTGATTATAATTTTTGAATTTTCCAGTCATTTATTATGTGAGCTAGTTGAAGGTTTGAAGGTTCAATTTTTATTGAAATATCCATTTTAAATATTCATTTAATTTTGCCGCTATTTTTAATTTTTTCCCCCTTTAATTTGGCAACGCTTGAAGCAGGGAATTTGTATGGATTTTATATATCCATAAATATAACTATGGCTGTGTTTTAGGTATCGCAGACGGTTAACGTATATTACCGAAATTTGATATATATAGTAAATAAATCTAATCTTTTATGGAAGATTTTGAAGTTGGAGTACGGTTTCCATCATATATTTCATTGATGGAATCTTTGAATAATTTTTGCAAACGAACCAATACTAAGTTTTGGAAACGGGACGCTAGAACAATTACAGCTGTACGTAACTTTTCTAACAAATTTTTCAATCTTTCTATTAAATATTATGAAATTAAATTTTCGTGCGTGTACGGAGGAATAGATTTTATATCGAGAAGTAGGAACATTCGCATTCGACATCCGTAAGTAATTCATTGTATTTGCTTTTTATAAATAGCAATTTAACTATAAAATATATAAGGAATTAATACAGGTACATATTAAGTAGAATATTTTACCAATTGTTTTTATCACAGAAAGAATAATACAAGGTAGATTAAAATTTTATTTTTAGTTTCATTGCATGGTTCTTTATACAGGGTTATTCAAAAGATGGAGACAATGTCAATTGGCTATATATCCTGAACTACATCTTGTATTTTAATTCTGTAACTTACATTTTATTATACACGCATGCAAATTTATAGATGTTCGATGTGCCCCCCCCCCTTCGGCTGCATGGATAACATCTAGACGGTAGCTGAATTCATCCCACACTCGATGAAGAATTTCATGCGTCACTGAGTTCACCGCAGCTATGATATAGTTTCTTAGGTCATTTAAGTGTGTGGAAAGAGGTGGTATGTAAACTGCATCTTTCACGAATCCCCACAGAAAAAAATCGCAGGGTGTGAGATCAGGAGAACTCGGTGGCCAGAACTGAAGTGCCAGGTTTTCATTCCCCCTGCGACCTATCCATCGTTGAGGCAGAGATTCATTTAAGAAATGTCAAACATTCATGTGCCAATGGGGTGGAGCTCCGTCCTGCTGGAATCTTCTGTATCTTCATTCATTTGAGGATCAAGTCAGTTTTGTAGTATTCTAAGACACGTTATTCCAGTAACCGTGTTTTCATCAGTCTTGCTTGCAACTGACGCTGCTGTGCGGTGCTGGAGCGTTCTAGCGGTAGTATTCGAAACTTTACAACGTCCTCTTTCAAATGTTATTTACATCGTTGACAATTTTTTGTCTGTATACAGACAATTGACATTATCTCCATCTTTTTGAATAATCCTGTGTAATAAGTAGTTACCACAAGTTACCTTTTGACCGATCCGCTTAGTTACTCACCTGATTTCTCGGTGAATTCCTATGTACCAAATCAAATGATCCATTTTTTAACAGAATATTCCGTTAAGTGACCAAGTGATTTTGTACTCCTCCAAATCAGTCAAATGGTAGATGCCTATAGTATTATATAATAAAGATTTATAAATGTTGCAGTTAGTAGTTAACTAGTCATTTCAAACTAAAAATTATTTAAATTTTATTTTGTTGCACGTCATCAATAAAAGATTATTAGATGATGACATTACGAACAGTAGTTTCACCTCGTACCTCGTATTTTTACCATACTAATATATTGCAGTCTTTCTTTCTTTTTTTTTTCTTTTATTGTAATATATGTACAGGTAAACCATTGATAGTATATGTCACATTCAAAACTTTGAACTGAATATTACAAATTTACAATTTAGTAACTTTTTATTGACGACGTGCATTGGAATAAAATTTGAATGATTTATAATAACTGGTGCCATAATAAATTTTAAAAATACTTTTAAAAACATTAAACATAATTTAACCATTAATTACAGCTCCCTTTAATTTGAATTGTTACATTTGCAGAATTGTTACATTTTAAATATGAGCAGCCACATGATCAACATGTGGCAATATCAATTTAATGTTGTTTGTTTGTCACTGGTTTTAAAGTAAATTTGGAATTGCTATGAAACTGAACTTTATGACACAGTCGGCTCCTTTAATTTCGACACCCCCTTCAAGCCGAGATAGACACGTAAATGCGACAAAATAATCCTTACTGACTTGAGCGGGGTGTCATTAATTGATGAGTCTGCTATACCTACCTACATAAAATGACATATAATTTTAAATTTTAGTAGTTTAAAATCAACTGGTTGTCCTGCATATTTGAGATTCAAAGCAACAGATGATGGTGACTGTCTGCAATTGGTAGCAAAAAATTTAAGTCATAATCATGAATTAACTATGGTAAGTAAGTATTTATAAACTTGTTAGTACAATTATTATAAGGTAAGTAATTATTTACGTGTTTAGAAAAATTAAACTATTTTGCCTAACCGTTTGGTCACAGTATCATGGTGTCTTTCAAACAATTCCCCGGCGTTGATGGGTTAAATTTCTGAAAGCAACATATATTAAAGCATTTTTTTGTAAAATTATATATGGATTTTAGCCAGAAAGGAAAAGACGACCTATGAAAACCAGTTCACATATATCAAAACGAAAAGACAATTTAAATTTCTTAAAGCACTTACAGAATGTTGAAATTAGGGAGGAAAATGGTATGGATAATATAGAACTATTGGAGTCTAAGGTAATCTTTATTATTTAAGGATTTATTAATTTGTATTATACTTATAATATGTTTAATCAATTAAACATGATTAGCTCATGCAAAGAATGCCAATATTGTACTGTTTCATTATTATTATTTGAGTATATTCTTACAATAATTAAAATGTTTTTTTACTAAAGATAAAACAATAAACTTTTTTTATATACATATATTTTATTAGAATTCTGATGGAGTTTACATTAAAAAAACTCATATTTTAAGTTATTTTTCATATTTTAACTCAATTTTTAAGTTACAAGCTCACATAAGTCATAGTTTGGCTATCACATCAGTACTATTAAATAGATTTTTCTTTCAATTTTTCAAAAATGCATAGTTTGCAGAGAATAAGAATGCAATAATGTTGTTAAATTCTAAGTAGAAAACAAAATTGTTTTAACAAATTAAGAAATTTATAAAAATAAGATAAATTATAAGACATTCCAAAGCTTTACCTTAAAATAAAATGAAAAAAACTGTCATCTTGTTTAATTGCTATAATTCATTTATTAACGTATGTATTGGTTTAAAAAAAAATAGTTGTTTTTTTTTAGAATTTTATTTGCATGACAACTGCTTCCATCTTAAAAAGACCTATAAATTGTTTTTAATAGCTATAATATTTTTAGTTTACTGCTATTATCACACATGAATACACGTTAATAAATTATAGTGAAATAATTATCAAAAAATTAAAAATATTTGTCATCTATAAATAGATTATCATCAGTGTTTCTTACTAATATCTATATTTTCTAATCTACTGTCTCTTAAGTGTATATAAATAAGTTGCTTAACAAATATATAATTATGTGCTGTGCTTATCTTATTTATTACAGTAGTAAAGTTTAGAAACTGCAATTGCTTATACCATTACGTATTAATAAGAAATTTTTTTTAAAATGGTATCTAGATTTTTAATATAGATAATTGAAACCAACTAAAGATAAATTTTATTTCAGAATTGTTTCGATTTTCAAGGATTAATTGTACCTGTTTTTACTCCTTTTCATAATGACAAGTAAGTTTATTATAATAATCAATCGATGTATAAATTTTAAACAAAATGTTTACACTTTAGACATAAATCATTAAATCTTGATATTCTACCTAGTTATGCTGAATATTTAGTAAATGCAGGTATATCGGGTATTTTAGGTAAAAAAAAAAAAGATTATTAATTCTTGCGTGTTGATCATAGCAATTTCTATTTTTAGTAAATGGCACTACAGGCGAAGGAATGTGCATGAATGTTAATGAACGAAAGATATTAACAGAAACATGGGCAGATCTTTGTGTCCAAACACAACAACATTTAATGGTTCAAGTGGGAGGTGCTTTGCTTATCCGATGTTCTTGAATTGGTAAAGTCGTATTAATCCAGAATTCTTACGATTTAATTTTGATCCTGTTTTTATAGGCACATCATGCCGAACAAAAAGGTGTTAATTCATTATTATGTCTTCCTGAATTATATCACAAACCGTCGAGTGCCACGGACCTGATTAGATATTTAAAACTTGTAGCACAAGCAGCACCTCGTACACCTTTGCTGTATTATCACATACCCAGTTTTACCAACGTAAATAGTGAGTATTTTTACATTATTAAACTAATTATTTTTACTACTCATAATAATATACATATGAATTTTGCCATTAGACTAATTATAAGTACAGTTCAATCTTGATAATCTGATCTGGGTCCTAATAATTTTTCAATTAATCGATTATAAGAAATTTAAAGAAATAATATCTAAAAAATGACCAATACTATAGTCGTAGAATAATTGTATTTGTTTTACAAATTAAAACTACAATATAATGTATTTTATATGATCGATCATATCGTGCTTTAATATTTTTCATGTTATCTTACCGATTATTAATGTAACTTTCTGTAATTAGAACTTTTTGGTCATCCAAAATGGTCCTTGCATTAATTAGTTTGGATTAGCGACACTGCACTGTGCAATAAACAAATTAAATTAAAATATCTGTATAAAAGAGAATTACAATTTGATAAATATTTAAACAATTTGTATAGGTATTTTACCTTTATAATTTAAATTTGTTGCTTGTGTGTCAGAAAAACTTATGTTGGTATTTTTAGTAATAGCATACAGTGACAATTTATGTGTGATTAAGTGAGTAAGAAATGTATGTCATTTGACTTCTGCCTTCTTTAGTATTGACATTAAACACTCTAATTTAGTAAAGAAGCAATTGCAATTACAAAGGAAAATCTAGCTTAAGTTTGCTATTTTAAAACATTTGTAGAATATCATATATCAAATCACCAAAGAGATGGTGAGATTTGCATCATCACAGATGTGGTCGTTATCGTTACTTAGGAGCTATTAAAATAATGTTCTATCCTTGTGTTAATCACTATGCAAATTTTTAATATCCATATTTAGTAACTTCATCAATTGATGATGTAGGTATCTTTGGTAATTTGACTTACAGGTGTGCATATTGTAGATGGAACTTTTCCTACACTTGCTCATGTTGTATCATAACTGCCACAAATGTTATCAGAGTTCCCACTATCTGTAATATAAATAATTATTAATTTATGTACCCACGAGTAAATCCAGTAGATGCCTCTTAATAGAATCACATGGAGACTAACAGCTTCGACTCCAATATCCAGTGATTCCATTTAATGGCAATAAAAAAAATAGTTTAATTATTTCCTTCAGACAATAATAAGCATATTAAGTGGCTGATTCTAATAACCAGTGAATGTAATATGCGATGACCACTGTAATTACATAATATTACAAACCGAATAGAAAATATTAAAATCCCATGTGAATATTCCAAAAATGCTGAACTCCAATTTTTTGGTTAACATCTCAAGTGAACGATTTTGTATCTGAAATAAAGGATATCTGTGAGTTAAAATTGACAATTCAGTTCTATAATTTTCACATCCAAATATTAACACCTTTATGTATTTTATCATAAAATATTTAATCTATATTTCTAATAACGATCTCTAGTTCGATCTTCCCTAAACCAAAAAGCCAAAATAAATTTCTATTGAATTTTTAAGCCCGAAATGTACTGTAAGCCCTTAACAAATAATACCTAATCAACCCTGTGCTGTATCATTTCTGTTATTTTCGATTGTGCCATTAACATATTATTACCATAGTAACAGAATTTCATAGAAACTCTCGATTGTAATTAGTTATTAGGTTCTTAACAGCCACGTTAAATATAACATAAATGATACAGCATACGGCTGATTATTTCTAATATTTCTAGTTTAAATATATTTTTTAATTTTCAAGCATAAAACATTTTCGAAGTGTATAATAATGAATGTAAGTTATGGGCCTGCTAGGCCTATGACACTTTATTATATATATAATGAATAATGAATGTACGATACATATTTATACTTACATAAATTTCAAATTGATCATTTTCAATTTTAGTTTCCATATTGTGCACCAATTTTGCAATTTTATTTGCCTGAAATAGGAAATATTATTTAGGTAACTTCTTAAGCACATTTATTTTTTGGAATTTTTAGAATGAACTTTTTAATGCGATGGAAAACTAATTATATACTGATTATCAATATTATAAAATAGTAATTATTGGTCGAATAAAATGAAATACTCTTGAGTAAATATTGTCAAATTTTAATCAATTTTAAACTGAATCAGAAATTTAGATAAATATATCAGGGAGAAAAATTGTTGCAGCAATTGCTCATACTCCCAATTGTGTAATGATTATATTAATCACTATATCTCTGAATTTGACTCTGTATTGGCTCTATAATAACAATGTAACTGAAGAAAATGCATAGTTTAAGGTGAATTTGCAGAATTTTATTTGGCAGCAAAAGCCCTTAAAATAACTAATAAGAGTGGAATTTTGGATTATTGCTGCTACAGCCTTTCTATTCTCGTTAATAGTTTTAAGAGCTATTTTATTGTTTCGTTATTGGTAAATAAAATTCTGTAAATTTGCTTTTAAACAACAATCCACATTTACACCTACATAAAAAAATTCTAGTTATAAATAAAATCATAGAGCTGTCGTAGCTGAGCGAGTCCAGTGCTCATCTGGTAATTGATGATTAGAAGTTTGTAATCCTCCTGCATCCACAAACGTTCGTAGGTTTCATTGACTAACCCAAAAAAATAGTAATATAGGTGTACATGTATTCACATTGTTATAGGCTAAATGGTTGAATTATCAAGACCATTAAAAAAAATAAATACTTTCTAATGTATCTAATTTATAAATTTGCTCATATATCGAATTAAATTACATTCTAATATTTAAAATAATTATTTAAAAATTACCTCATCAACAGTTTCTGCAAATATCTTAGTGGAAGTTCCTCCGTCAATAACATCATGAAGTATATGAGTAGTAATGAGCAACATTTTATACACATTTATAAGAGTAATTTGTTTTGCTGTAGCAGTAATATATAAAAAAAATAAATTAACCATTAAATTCAGTAGTAACACGACAGTTAAAATTAATATTGGGAACCGAAATAAAATATTTATAGTAGATACCAAATCACACAATTTAGCATGTAGATTAAATAAAGTATTAAATTTAATAAAAGTTATTTGCATATTTTCATCTATTTTACTATAAAACAAAACAAATTTTTTTATTATTTCAAATCGTGTTTTAATAAGAAACATAAACGCACTCATTTTATAAATTAACGTGGACCTAACAAAAAGCGTATAGATTAATAAAATTTTTTGTGAGAACGTAATTTCGGGGAAAACTAAAATCAAAATAAAATGAAATACATTTATTATTAAAAATATTGTAGAAACTGTCGAAATAGTCTTCCGCATTTCGTTATAATCAACTTTCACTCTTATACTTTCAAAGTTATAATCGACTCTAGCAATATTTTTTATAAACCCGTATATATTTTTTCGGTTCCAAAATGATGTAATTATCAAAATGTATGTAGTAATAAAAAAATTAAATAAGCAAATAAACCAATTTGTTTTGGATGTCAATAAACTTATCTCGTTGTTTATGATAATTTTTATGTTATACATTATTAGTATTGCATAAATTCCTAAATATGTTAACAAATAAAACCAATCATTTCTATTGCTTTCTAAACTATTTTTCTTATTTTTTTCATCATATCTTATAGACAGAATACCTATCCATTTACTTAAAATTAACACTGGATTTAAAATTTTATTAATATTATCGATGTAATTGTGTTTAATTGTATCGTTACTAGTTTTTGATGTTTTCATTTTTAATTCAAATTGTAGACTGATATATGATTATTGTATTACATTAGGTAAATGTAATTGCCAACAATTTCCCAACATTACAGTAATCAATTATTCATATTCATAATTATATTTTATCATTAATCAGAATTATAGAAATTATATTTCGTTGTGATTAAATTACATTTTAAGTTTGCTCATTTTCTTTTTGTCATGCTTAAAATTTGAAAATGAAAATTAGCTATTGCATTATCTCTTTTGTCAATTTTTAAAAATAAATTATTAAATGAAATTCTTCACTTTTATACATAAATGTAAATTCTCGTGTAATTTCTTTTTCAAAATATACCTTGTGGTTATGCAGGCATAATAGTAGGTATTGATTATGTGTAGATTATTATCATCTAAGTTTAAAAAAATGTGTAATTGACAAAATATACCTAATAGTTGTTTCAATTCATGCATGACCATTTCCACCTTGATATATTTTTAACTGTTTTATATATTTTTATTAATTTTAATCTATAATTTTTAGTAAATATGGGAAAGTTCTTAAATGAAATTGGCGATGCAATCCCAACATTCAGCGGAATTAAATTTACATCGACTGCATTGGATGAAGGAGTTTCTGCAATTAGAGCAAATTTTGGAAAATTTTCTGTATTTTTAGGTGCCGATACAGTAAGTTATTGTAAAATACTTCCAAATATATACATGTTTATTCGCTTTTTGTAGTTACTTAATAAATATAATTATTTACTTTGTATTTTGTTTTAATAGCGTATTTGATTTAAATATATTACAATATTTCGGTAAATAATTGAGATTTTTTTAGATTATGGCTGGAGCATTTGCCTTAGGATTTGATTCCGCAATTGCAACTACATTAAACATTTTTCCTTACATTGGACAACAAATTATGCAATATATTAATGATGGAAATATTTTAGAAGCACAAAACGCCCAAAATAATTTAAATTCTGCTATTGAAATTATAACGAAGGATGGTAATTTAATTAATAATATATACATAGCTCGATATATTTATAATTTGTTTTAGGAGATTGGGTACCTACAATGAAAGAAGCAATGAATATAATAACTTCCATCAATTTAGGACCATCGAGAGAACCTTTAAGATCACTTACTTCAGAACAAGTAGAGGACATTAGAAAAATGTTACAAAATGCAAATTTTATTCCAGCATAGTTTTAATATATGCCACATTGAAAACAAACAATGTTATGTGATACTTACATGGTGATTGACTAGTGATCGGTTATTGCACAACAGGCTTTTAACGATATTTACATTTTGATAATTGATAAATTCATTTGGTCATGTAACAAATAAACAAATAAAAAGGAAACAAAAGCTAGCGGTCTTTTAATATAACATCTTTTGTATATTAATATAAGGTAAACACTATTTCATTGTTTGATCAAGTTTTATTACTTAATAGGTAATTGTTTCTGATTTAACTTGTATGTGTGTGTGTAGTAATTGAATGAGTATACTTCATAGATATATTTAAAGGTATTTATTATAGAGCATTTACCAGTAAATTACTTCAAGTATAAACCTTATTTATTACAGTGAATCGTCACTTGTTTTCAAAAATTACTTCTTGTATTTAAATATCCTAGATTTGTTCTGAATATTATAATGAGCTGTTTCTATTTATTTTGCTAATTCATTTGTGGTATTCAACTTCGATAGTGTAAACAACGTTATTTAAACGAGTCCATCGAAAGATCTAACAGATACGGGTGTAAGGAGTATTTCTAATCTTACAATTAATTAATTTTATTTGAAATGATGTTAAACCACCTTTTTATGGTAATTAGAAATGAATAGCAATAATTATGTTTTTAATTTTTAATGCTTTATAATGCAATTGTATTTGTAGTTTGAATATTAATGAAGGCTGTAATTAATTTTTAAAAATTACAACCACATTCCATCTCTATGTATTTTTGACAACATATGATAAAATGAATAAGATTACGTTAGAAATAGTGTAATCATCTCGGTGTTTTGCTATGAGAAATTAGTAATTGCACATAAATACATGAATCTATTTTCTTTGAGTTATAAAACACATCCAAGTTTGGTGAATTTTGGACATTGAATATATTAAAATATCTGAACAAATAATAAAAATATTTATAGTTAAATTGTTGTATTTAAAATAACTAAATTACATTCCATTAAGTATAAAAATATATAATTTACAAATACATTAGTCTTGATGGGTTGGTAAATAAAATTTTGATGGTAATGTAGGAGAAACGGTATTATTGCTAAATCTTTCTGAATAAGAGCTACGGCCCCTTGAATGATAACGTTTTTCTATAACTTTATCATAAAATCGTGTGAGCTTTACTGCATTTGAAGTTCCGGCGGCTAAGTACCTAATTTGACAACAGTCTAACACAATTTCATCTGCACATAGTTGAACTGCAAGTTTACTAGATCTTTTACCATCAACTAAATCCACTTTTGTTCCTATCAGTAAAATAGGTATTTGAGTTGCACCTAAAAAATTTTCAGCATCCCATTCATCTAGTCCAGTTCGTGATGTACCTGCACTATCACGATTAATAACTTCATTCAACCAACTTTTTAAATGTTCTTCTGATTTTCGATTTGTTAAATCATGTACTAGAATAATTCCATGACATGGATTATAATAAACGTCTCTCGTATTCCAATGGTTATGACTTCCTCCAATATCCCAAAATTCTATAAAATACGTCGTTTGTTCTGGTGTACCTTCTCGGTAATCGTGCAATTTTACGTCCACAGAACATCCTACTGTCCAACTTGGAGACTTGATCGGTTCACCGTGAGCAACTAAATGAACAAATGAAGTTTTTCCAACACCAGAATCGCCTAAAACCATGATGCGAACTCTTTCTATTGCCGACATTGTTGTTATAAAATTAACATTTATATAGATTCGATTTATTATCGAAAATCTCCACTAAATTTTTAAACAAAGTTTGCACACAATTTTATGTACGGTGATGTAAACAAATCGTTTGATCGTGTCTTCTTCATTCACTTTTCGATGGGTTGCCAACACAATAAATATATTATACAGTTAGTGTGAACTGTAACATACTTTTAACCTATATTTTAATAGTACACATATAAACTAAATAATAGAAAATTTGTATCTGATAAAATAATTCTGAATGGAAAGTGTTATAGAAGTGTATATGCGAGAAGATGATAACGATATTGAGACTAAAATGGAGCCCCAATCGATCAAGGCGCTGTTTTCAGATTTTCAAGATTCGTCCAAAAGTTCGGATTCGAGCGAATATGACGAAGAAGCCAAACATGTTATTGTAGAGTATCCTCGAAAACAACGTAAGAGAAGTTGTAAAACATATGACGATACCCCCAAAAAAAGAATCTATATGCAAAAATATCGGAAGGAATGGGAAAGTATTCCTGCTTATAAACCTTGGCTATCAGAAAGCGTTTTAGGAAATTTACATTTTTATTGTAAATTTTGTAAAAATAATAACAAATGTGGTAGAACTGAAATTGAAAAGCATATGATATGTATGAAACACATAAGAAATTCAAAAATGCCACAACATCGAACACAGGTAAATAATAGCCGACCACTATTTAATCAAAAAAAGTTTAAAATTATATTGCTTATAGAGAAAATTTACTCTGAGAGGATTGCTGTGTTCGGCCTTTACTCCTTTCATAAATAGGTAATAATTTATAAAAAATACAATTTAGAGTTGCCGCTAATTATTATTCATTGTTTAGGGAAAATGAAGTGAATTATTCTCATATTCCGAAATATGCCAAATATTTATTAGACAGCAATGTAAAAGCCATTTTAAGTAAGTAAGTACGTTAAAGTTTAAAGAGATTTGTTTACCGCAAACTATTGCTATAAGGATATATAAGTATAGGTACTTAACCATTTTTATAAATTGAAAATTATATTATCCAACACATTCCACCACCATCTATCATATTCGTATAGACAACTGATAATTAGATTAAATCGTGCACTTTCCAATGTTATGTTCTGTAAATGCATATTGCATTCCATCTCTTGAATCGCGTGTAGATATTTAAATACTCAATTGATTAACTTATAAATGTCTTGCAAGCATTTTCGTCATCCAACAAATCGTTGAAATTATGAACTTGTGTAACTGAGCTTTAAATCAATTTCCACAATATCTTCAATTAATCAGCTTACGGTATACATATAATATTAATTTAGTTTTGTTCAAATATAGGAATGAGATCCTTATTTTATTACTTAAGTATATTATTTACACATGACATACACTGATAACACATATGGATTACACATATATTAATATTCTATTTTGATTAGTAAACGATATTGTGGGAGAAGGTATGACATTGACATCTTCAGAAAGAATGAAGATAACAGAAGAATGGATGAAAATTTGCGAAGTAACCAAGCAGCATTTGATGGTGCAAGTTGGCGGAGCACCTATTAAAGAAATTCAAGAAATGGTAACCTTTATAAAATTGCCTTCTTTAAAAAGTAAATGTATCGAACTATTATAGGTAAGACATGCAGAGAAAAAGAAAGTTGGTTCCATAGTAGTTTTACCTGATTTATATAACAAGCCAAAAGACCACTACGATTTAATGAGATATATAAAACTTGTCAGCGATAGTGCAAATACCATACCATTATTGTATCACCATAATCCTACATATACTGGTGTTGACAGTAAGTAAAAAAATCTCTTGTGCCTAGAAATTAATTATTTAACTTTTACTTACTTTCAGTTGATATGACTAAATTTCTGAATGACATATTAGGAGAAATTGATTCTTTTGTTGGGATAATTTTTACGGATAACAACTTAAAAGATGCCAAGGCTGCATTACAAGTTAATATAAACAGATTTACGGTTTTTCTTGGAACGGATGAGGCATACATTCTCAATTCACTAATTTCTTATACACTCTTTTCTTTCATTTTTAGATTATGCTTGGTTCTTTGGCAAGCGGCTTTGGTTCATTTGTGTCAACAACTTTAAATTTTATACCACAAATTGTTCACCAAATTCATGGTTTCTTTAAAGAGAACAATTTTGAAGAAGCTAAAAAGTCGCAAGACTTATTAAATAATCGTTTGGAATTGATTTACAGACATGGTAATACCATGAATCTTAATATAACTAGAGTAAGAACTGTAATATTTAAACTTATAGGTGAACAGTTGCCTGCTTTAAAGGCTGCAATGAATATTTTAACTCCTGTTAGTGTGGGTCTTGTTAGAGATCCATTAGTACCTATTTGGCAAGACAAAATTAATAAAATGAAGTGCGACTTACAATATATTAAAAGTGAACCTTAAAAAGAATAGGATTTACTTAGAATTTGTATGTATTTTAATTAATCAGGTACAAGAAACATTTTGTGTGAAGTCAGTTGGTTTATTTTAATCGCTGCCCCCATCATCGTAATCAGTCATCTCGATTACCCGAAAGTATAAGGTAACTACTACTTACTATCTCAAATTTTAACTAAATTTCATTAAAATAATTTCCTAAGTAACATCAACTTTTTAAAAACTAAAAAATCAAGAATTTTACTTTGCTAAAAAATTAATAGAAATTTTTTTAAAAATTTTCAAATCTGGTAAAGTCAATGATAAAAAAATATAGCATTGGTAAAAATGAACATTTATTTACAAATAAAGAACGAATACTATAAAATTTTTATCAACAAAACACTTATTCTGATTCGACAAGTTCTTCAATTTCATTTTCATTTTCTAGCTCTTTATCCCAATCTTTCATTTTTGCGCTCATCATAAAATCATCTTGTAAAACAGTCCATGTAGGTTTTTCATATGCATTTTGTTTATTTTTATCAGTAGTAACATCTACATCAGAAATATGCGTAACAGTTTGCGTTTTATCGCCCATCAAAACATTTAAAAATTCACGTTTATCTATATTTTTTAAAACTTTATCGCGTTTCACATCTAATGGTCCAGCAACAGTTAATTTTGTATCTATGTCTTTTTGCTGTTTCTTAACTACATTAAATAACTGAACAACGCCTTTAGTTGCAATTTTGGTCAATAGTCGTTCCCGACCCTTGTGTAAAATATTTGGTTTTACCCTGAGATGCGGTAGTTCTTTTTTCTAAAATTATAGAGTAATTTAAAATAAAGTAGATAGTTTAAAAAATTCATGTGCAATTACCTTTTTTCGCAATGGTCGTTCTGTCTCACTATCCCCTGAATTTTCTTGAAGTTGTTCTTGTTTAATGTGACCATCTTTACTTAAAACTTCAAATCCAACATCTTTTGATTTATTTTTAACATCGGTTAGTTTTTTTGCCTTAGAAAGCACTAAAGTCTTTTTCCCTTTCGGTTTATTTGTTTTCAATATTTTAGCGATAGAATCTACCCATCCTACATTACTGCCTGGACCACCATCATCATAATTTAAAGTATTTTCATAATCAGAATTTGTGTTGTATACATCTTCATTACTAGCTAGAAAATGTAAAAAAGAATATAAATTTACAAACTATCAAAGCATCAAATTGTTGTTTCATAATAAATTACCTTCGGTTTCAAAATTTAGTTGATGTTTATTCACCATTATCATTTTTGTTTGGATAATCAAAAACGTGCAATTTTGGGGTTATGTAATAAGATTCACCTCTTTACTTTTAATAACATATGTACACTGATGGACAAATTAAATGGGAAAAGTACATTATTCGTTGCAAGTTGAAAACTTTTTTTTTAGAAAAGGACAAAAGCAGTGCTTTTACAAAAACTAACTTTATATCTTTTATACAATATTTCAAATTAAGTATATATTTATTTGCGTTTTTTATAAAAAAAGAATATAAATATTGGATCAATTTGGAATTTCTATTTGTAATTATGAATTGTTACTGAAATTTTGTTGAATTATTTGCCACTAGATATCGCTTCGTTTTGTAAATAGTACGAAACAATTAAGTTCAATTTTTTAATTTAAATAGGACATAAAATAGTTAAATACTGTTATTTTCTTTTATATTTAATTAAAAATAAATAGTTAATTAGAACATATATATGTATCCGTATATTATGGTAACTTATTGCCATTTATTACGTATATAGGATACCTACATATAAAAATATATATATGATCAATACTGTAGACGGTTAGCGTCGTTTTCGTCGGCGCCAAGACTATACAAAGATAATATCGATCTGTTTTTAACCTTTTTTTGTAATAATAGCTTTTAAATTCGTTTTGAAAACGCACGCTGTAGAAATAATGAAGAAACAAAGTGTTAGAACATTGTCATTAGTAGTGTGTACGTTTACTTATTTATTAATTGGTGCTGCAGTTTTCGATTCTTTGGAATCGGACGAAGAATTGCGCAGGGATGGATTGTTAAAAGGTAAATTTTAGTTACAAATATAATTAAAGTATTTGATTCAATATTTCATTCTTATAGAGACGTCAAATGCTATTAAAAGAAAATATAACATAACAGACGATGATTATAAAATGATTGAGTTAGTAATAATAGAATATAAACCACACAAAGCTGGACCGCAGTGGAAATTTGCTGGTTCATTTTATTTTGCTACCGTTGTTCTAGCTATGATTGGATATGGACACTCGACACCTGTTACTGCTGGTGGAAAAGCATTTTGTATGGGATATGCCATGGTAAATAAACTTTTTTTTTTTACTTAAGTATATGAATATTATTTAGTTAAAATAAAAGTCATGCAGGTAGGCATACCATTGGGATTAGTTATGTTTCAAAGTATCGGTGAACGTCTAAATAAATTTGCTTCGGTAGTAATAAAACAAATGAAAAAATATTTACATTGTAAACGTGTAGAGGCAACAGAAATGAATTTAATGTTAGCTACTGGAATATTATCATCTATAATAATTACAACTGGTGCAGCAGTATTTTCCAGATATGAAGGTTGGACTTACTTTGACAGTTTTTATTACTGTTTTGTTACATTAACGACGATAGGTTTTGGCGATTATGTTGCTTTACAGGTATATAGTTAAAAAATTATATTAATCAAATAAAACTATAAATTACAATAATTTTAGAATGATAACGCACTGCAAAATAAACCTGGATATGTAGCTTTAAGTTTAATTTTTATATTATTCGGTTTAGCTGTAGTAGCAGCTAGCATTAATCTGTTGGTACTTCGTTTTATGACCATGTAAGCATATACTAAAGCATTTATTACATTTTGCTCTAACTTTATAACTTAGGAATGCCGAAGATATTCGTCGTGACGACACTGAATTGCAACCATCTTCTCAAGAAGTTTTAACATTAGAGGAGGAGGTAGATGGTAAACTTTTGACTGGACATGCCTTTATTGGTGATGATGATATAGATCAAATGTCTGTGTGTTCATGTAATTGTTTAGGTACCAGACATGGAGACAATCATGAGTCATTATTAGATACTTGTTACCGTCCATCTTACACTATTCTTGCTGCAAATTTAAGTATCAAAAGAGCATCTGTGTGACATTCGTTTCAATACAAATTTAGTCTTCCTTAGATTCTACATTCTTTATTAAATGGTATATGTATACACTTTTGCAAATTCCTTATATGCATATTATATATTGATGTTTTTCCATTGTTTCAACGGTATGGTATGGCATGGTTAAAATGGTATTAATTTCTAATCATGAATAATAATGATTATTTTGCATCTATATTACCTAATATTATTTTATTTTTAATTTTACATAAAAACCACTGGATGGTATACGTTTTTTAAGACTTCAAGAGACTTTTAAGACTTAAAATTTTTAACACATTTCGTTAATTCATTCAAGTTAAGTTAAGTTAAGTTCAAGTTATTATCATTACAATATTTTGTTGTTGTTATTATTATTTGTCATCATTGGGCTGGTTTTGCATAATATAGTTTACTTATTATATAATACATACACAACTTATTTTATTTAACTTTTTAATAGTTTGTAGATTTCATCAAAATGTAATGATAAGCATAACAAAAAATTATAGTTGTCGAGATATTCGCTCTCAAAAGTTTTGTAATTTCCTAACCCACCGTTTGAAAATTAGCTCATTACCGATCGAATTCATTTAATGAATATTAAATCCTCGTCGCTATGATAAAAATTATATCATTTGAAATATATATTTCTGGCTGTTTGCATCGACGTAATCTAATAGTTGATGAGAAATAGAAAAATACATTTACATAAAATTTTTATAAAAATGAAAAGGAGTATTTATCGAAGTATGAAATAATGAAGATATAAATAATATGAAACTAAATGTTGACAGGACCCTAACACTACCTTAGATAATTGTTATATTGTATAAAATAGATAATTGTAAGTAAAACTGTTAGTGTTATTTTAGTTTATAAAGAGTATTTACCTTTTTGCAACATATAATATTACATATAGACATGTAGATTTTGTAATTTTAGATTATATACATTTTTAAAAGAACAGTAGATATGTTTACACTTATTACAATAATTGTGATACTTGAAATTTATTTCACTATCATTAGCTGTAGAATACTACTGGATTATAACTTTGAAAATTTATTTACAGAGTAACAATAACATTTTAACGATATAGGTAAATACCTATAGGTACTTAAAATCAATATATATTTTAGATACAATAATTATTATTGAAAGATTATAAATCTAAAGTACCTAATAATAAAATATTTATCAAATATGAATATATAATAGTTTTTCTTTTGTTACATGCACACATTCAAAAATTTTCAATACTTAATAACTATAAGTATAACATTTTTAAATTAAATTTATTTTCAATGGAAGCAGCTGTCTTATTCATTATTCAAACTTAACTTATGATTCAAAAATATATATAGCATATATTATATTTTCTATGTTGTTATCTTTGTCATAATGTGTGTGTGTGTGTATCTCTGTTAACATATGTATTATAAAATGTTAAATGTGTTAAATGTTAAATGTCCCCACTAATATACTTAATAAAAAATAAAATGCAAAATAGTATTTGTGTTATCGAATAATTAACAAAATTATTGAATCTGGAAATTAAAATGTTCTTTGGCCCTATAATTAATTTGCCGGGTAGTATAACTTGTTTGAATTGTGTCCTAATATAGGTACTAATTTAATCAACAAGTTAATGTCGAGCACAAATAAATTTAAATTATGTGATTCGTATTTAATTATGAATCATACTATATATGTATATCGGATGGGTACTTGAACTCAGGTGCTTATTTCAAGGTTATTGTATAGGTAATTAGGCAAATGACCATAAAGTTCGGTTCTCACAAGGTAACTTTTTATTTATTAGGTAGACTTGGCGACTTTTTTCCATGTTCCTGATTTTAAATAAAGTAAATATGTTTAAATAACTAATTTTTCGATTACTGTTAATTTAATTTATTTATATATTTGCCATAATTTTATGGAAACAATTTAATTAGCTACCAACAAGACATAATGATAAAAATTCATATTTTAAAACTATCTGGCAATCTTTATATAATGATAATATTCAATTTATTTTATTTTTAAAAACTTACAATAATATATAAAAGTACTAAAACTGTCGAATTACCTATACAATTTATATATTATCATTTTTCAATAAAAATAATTGGAATGTCTGTATGAATGAGAACCAAGCTCAATATTGTTTTTCAGGTGTTATGTCACACAGGTGTATTATTATTTATATTTGCAAAAGGATGCGTTCAGCATAGCATTTCAATTAAAAAAGTATAGAGAAATATGGCAGATAATAATAAAAAAGAATTAATAAGTGAAAATTGTGAAGTTGAAGTACGTAATAAAAATAAGTAATAAATTTTAATTTTACAAAATAATAAAAATCTGTATTGTTGTAGAATTACTCTAAGAAAATATTTAATTCCAAATCGAAAACTACACAAACTTTAGAAGACATTAATTCTGTCTATTATTATAACAAATGTAATAACAAATGGTCTATTATATCTATAATCGTGATTATGACTGGAATATTAATGATGATACCATTTCAAGAATATAAAAAATGTTTATCTCTTTTAAAAACGCCCAAAAACGTTAAAACAGAAAAAATAGATAGTTTTAAAAAATTTTGGGTTTATGGACGAAAAGTTGAAAGTGGATATCTCAAAAATGTGTTTACAGTTCTTGATAGTGTCGGGTATAAAAATGAAGCTAATGTTACCGATGACTGGGATTTATTGTGGGCTCATGATTATCCGTTTCGAACTTTACATTCTAAATTCGTGAATTTGCAGTCCCACCAAAAGGTTAATAAATTGCCAGGATCTGGATATATAACAAATAAAGTGGATTTGGCAACGAGTACTGGTTTAAAATATATACCACCTGCATTTGGGTTACCAAGAGATAAAGATAAACTTCTAGAATATTCAAAAAAGCATCCCGAAGTGCAATTTGTACAAAAAAGTAATGACCACAG
The DNA here is from genome assembly GCA_036326145.1 of Rhagophthalmus giganteus. Taxonomy (NCBI): domain Eukaryota; kingdom Metazoa; phylum Arthropoda; class Insecta; order Coleoptera; family Rhagophthalmidae; genus Rhagophthalmus; species Rhagophthalmus giganteus. The sequence continues at coordinate 57,005,861 of JARFJA010000001.1, forward strand.
AAATATACAAATTAAACCAATATCGGAGATTGACCTAAATTCTGAAGGAATATTTGTGCAAGAGTTTGTAGATAAACCTTTTCTTATTAGTGGCCATAAATTTGATATTGGAATATATACTGTAATAACTTCGGTAGATCCCTTAAGGATTTATATATACAACGACGATGTTTTATTAAGGTATTCGCATATTCCAATTAATTCTATAAATGTAAAGGAAATTATATTTTAGGTTTTGCCCTACCAAATATAAACCTTTTGATTCCAATAACATCGATAAGTATGTAGTTGGCGACGATTATTTACCACCTTGGGAAGTGCCTGCATTTAAATACTACTATAATACTTTGGGGTTTGGTATGAAAGAATCTCTAAATGCTTACTTGAAATCAAAAGGAAAAAATCCTAATCTTATATGGAATCAAATTGAAAATTCAATAAAAATTGTTTGCTTAGCTAAAGAACATCAAATTATTAATGTTATAAACAAGTAAATCCTGTTTCTAATTATACACTAATTTTAATAAATTAATTTTACGTTATTTTAGATATCAAAGGAAGGCAAATTTTTTTGAATTAATGCGTTTTGACTTTGTAATTACAGAAGATTTAAAGGTATTCCTAATGGAAGCAAACATGAGTCCCAATTTATCATCATCCCATTTTCCCCTTAATCGTTTATTATTTGAACAGATTATCTATAATCTTTTTGGACTTGTCGGAATTGCGAAGAGATTTAAAATAAATAATTTAATGTATAGGTGAGTCAGTTGTATTTTTATTGGGCAATTTTAGCGCGTGCATTTAATATTTTAAAAATATGTTTAATATTTAGATCTCCTATAGAGGTGGCAGATAAAAACATAATGGTATTTCCGATAGAATGCAACAGTTTATTATGCCGTAGTAGTTGCACATCGCCAATATGTCAGTTATGTAGACCGTGTATTTCTATCGAAACAAAAGAAAATTTAATGGAAGCTTACAAGGAACATATAAACAAAGGTTTATATAAACGAATTTTTCCACCTCCGATGGTATGTATTAATTGTCGGTATATTTTAATAATTTTTACATAACAGTAATATATGTATTGTAATTTATAGGAACGTGATAGTATTGACCTGTATGATGACCTAGAACATTACTCTGTTGAAAATCAGCTGCAACATAGATGGTTTCAAGGAAAATGTTTATTGGATTTGTTATGGTGTAAATAGTTTTACAACAGAAGTTTAAATTGCCGAAGTTTTACATATGTGTTGCACCTATGGAATAAGTCTCAGGTAGCATATAATGTATTTGGAGGAATGTTTAAATTTGAAAGAAATATTTTAAATGATCTTCTGATTATCACAAAACTATTTGTCTTGGAAATTTAGGAGGTATCTACATAATACAGGTACCTACATATAGAGGTTCTATTTTGAAAATTCAAAAGTAAACATTTTGTTATACATCAAGTATTTTATAGACAATTTAAAAGATTTTTAATTTTTTAAAATATCTTCTATTTTTTTACCTCTTCTGGTTGAATTAATTTATAATAATTTTCACAGGTACTTACTTAAAAAATATTTAGGTACCTATATGAAGACATATTTTTTTAATTTTGTATTTATTATTTATTTAAATTATCTTTATATATTTAATTCACACTCAGTACAATTGAAAATAAGCTTCTTAATTTGAATACTCCTACATTTATATCATTTAAATTAGTTGGTTTCAAACAATTTTAAATAGTATAAAAAATATAGAATTTCATGTACTGTTAAATTTATATTATATTAAGGCGCCATTAACTAATAATGATACGGTAATGGGGAAAACTAAATGAAAAATATTTTACAAAATTATGTAAGCGAAAGCTATTTATACAAGAATTGTACGAAAATGCCATTGATAGCGCCACATACAAATATACGTATGACCTGTCTATTGAATAGTTATAAACATATTTTAATTAATAATTACTTATATTAAATATTAATTATACATAGATTAGGTAAAAATTTCGACTTTGTAACTTTAATATTTATTTATGTAATCAATATTATTTTAAATTCACGTTTCTCTAATTTGTAGGGAATTTATCTTTCTTGTATTGTTAGTAACATTCTCTGTTAATCTGTGACGTAGTTTTAAAAGCATTTATAGGTTAAGTGCAGTCAACGAGTATCAGAGCAGTTGCAGTGAATTTAAAAAAAAATGACAAGAACCTGGGATTATTTGTTTAAATTGTTATTAATTGGTGATTCTGGTGTAGGTAAAACGTGTGTGTTATTTAGATTTTCAGAAGATGCATTTAATACAACATTTATATCCACTATCGGTGAGTCATATATGAATTTTAATATGCAAAATATAGGGCTTTCACCAATTAACCGACAAAATTATTTTCACAACTAATTTAAAATTAAAATTGTTATATGTTTGTTAAACTTATATACATTAGAATGATGAAATTTACATTTAAACCACATAAAAAGTTCATGAACCTCTTTTTCAAATTTTAAATTGTAGTAATTACTGATGCAACAATGTACTTTAACTACAATTTAAAAAGAAAACGCTATTTTCTTATTTAAACTTTGATGTAGCGCATATTCATTTATTAGTTAAAAGTTTAAAGTTTCTTTTAAATGTCGTATTTTATATAGGACTGCAATTTCACTTCTGTTACTTAAATTTTAAATAAGTAATTAGGTTCATTAACTTTCCAAATGTAATTGCACCTAATATTTTAAATTGTACTTTATCGTATATTAATAAGTAATTTTTATGTTTTTTTTATTTTTAGGAATTGATTTTAAAATTCGAACAATAGATTTAGATGGCAAAAAAATTAAATTACAAATATGGTAAGATTATTAAATAAATAATATTTTAATACAGTAACTTTGGAAATTGTTTATCAAATATGTTATTATATGTAAATAAATCTCTCATAAAAATATCGAGCTAAAACTAAGTAAATATCCGTATTTTTTAGTTCGTATTGTTTCGTTTTGTTTGCCTGTTTATCTTTTTGTATTCATTAGTTAAATAAAAATGTAAGTTTATGGTGCATTTATTGACAAAGGTTTTTTTAATAATATGTAAATTGCAGGGATACGGCGGGCCAAGAAAGATTTCGTACAATTACAACAGCATATTACAGAGGCGCCATGGGAATTATGCTAGTGTATGATATTACGAATGAGAAAAGTTTTGAAAATATTAAAAATTGGATAAGAAATATTGAAGAGAATGCGTCATCAGATGTTGAAAAAATGTTATTGGGCAACAAATGCGAGTTAGAAGACAAAAGGCATGTTTCAAAAGAACGTGGAGAACAGCTTGCAGTCGAATATGGTATTAAATTTATCGAAACTAGTGCAAAAGCAAGTATTCGTGTTGAAGAGGCCTTCTTTACTCTTGCTAGAGATATTAAAACAAAAACAGATAAAAAATTGGTAAGTTTTGCTATTTGTTTTGATTAGAAACTATTGCAGTTTATATGCATAAAATTAAATATTTCTACACACTAATATTTTTCTTATCTTTTTTCTACTTTCTTGGGGATGTCAGAAGGTAAATATTTTTGTATTTTTTCTATTGCATAACTAATATGCTTTCTAAGCTGTAATTATTAATAATAAAGGAATTGTACACTAATTTACCTATTAAAAGTATTAGATAAATTATATGTACATCTAATGTTATAAAAGGAATTTAAAAATTGCAGTTTATCTAATAATTTTGATAATGCTTTATTTATCATTTGTAACAGGATGATTAGTTCTTTTATCACGAAATGATATGCGCTTGTGTCATATTATTTTAAGTAAGGATTTTCCAAACTTATATTATGGATTTTTATACTATAAAGTATAAATATAGTTATATTGCGAAATTTTCCTTGGGAATCCCTAAATAAATCATTTTTATTAAATTGGTATGCAGAATGCGTATGAAATGCGACCGGCTAGTATTATGTGAACCATAATATAGTTTATCCAAACCTGTATGATGTTCATGTCATCAATACAAGGTTACTAGATGACGATGTTTCACACAGTGCTGTCACCTCGTACTTCGTATTTTGACAGTTTTAATTAATTGTAGTTTTTATACTATTTAATATATACCCAAGTAAATCATCTATAGAATATGTCACTTTCCAAACTAAACCGAATTACAAATAAACAATCTAGTAACTTTTTGTTGATGACGTGAACATCATATAGCTTTGTATAAGCTATATTATGTGAACCCTCATGTAAAAGAACAATAATATGATTTAATTATTTTGAAAAACAGAAAATTATAACTACATAGTATGATTATGCATGGAACTTTTCCATGTTTTTCAAAATAACATTGTTAATATCCACAATCGCTATATTGTGATGTATAAATTTAAATAACTAAAAATGAAATCTTTAAAAATAAAAATTTGATTTATTAATATCAATACACAAAGGGTTAAAAATATTTGTTTTGGAATTTTCTAAAAGCTTCTACCATCTATCATGCACTTCAAAAGCTAATTACCTATTTATAAATCTTTCTATACTTATATTTAAAAAACTAATAAAGCGATAGGTAAAAAAACATTACATATATAACATATACAACATATAACATATATAACATTACATATATTTTTTTAAATATATTTAAATATTTCATATATAAAATTCATAACATGCAAAGCATTGTAACTTTTAACATAATTAGCAAAAGATGTACTAATATATTGTCAAATAACAAAATATTAATGTTGTATTCCGACGTTTAAATATAAATAAATATTTACTTTTAGGAGGCAAGTAATCCTCCCAAAGGTGGACATCAACCAAAAGCAGTCGAAACGAAAAAACTTACAAATTGGTTTTCACGTTGTACTTTACTTTGACGAATTAACATATAAGATATTAAAAAATATTGTCGACATTCTCACGTCCTTACAAAATTGAATATGTTTATAAATTGAAATATTATTTTGTCATACAATATATGAGGAAAACGTTACTTATCAAATTATTATATTGGGTGTTTTTGAGTTGCACGGAGAAAAACATAAGCTTTGTTCGTTTTGTTGCGACAAATACACTATATGTTGTAAATGGTGTAATGCTGATATAAAAAAATGGCAGAAATTTTAAATGATTGAAGCAGGAAAACAGGTTTGGTGTAACTTTACTCAACTTTACACCATTTTCAACGAACATTTAGTTAGATATTTCATAGGTAAATGGTGCAAAAACAAAACGAATAAGCTATAATGGCATTATTGTAGGGTAAAGTACAAGAAAAAATCCATAATAAATATATGAAATAAGATCAATTATTCCAAGGCTATTCTTTTATAGAATAACGTCTTTATATTTGTTTCATTCAATTTCTAAACACCACTTATAAAAGAAGTGCATTATACTTTAAAATATTATACGTAGGAAGTCAAATTCAATTTTAGGTCTTGTGAGTGTTTTTCTTTTTAAATTTCTTTATACACCCGTGAAGTTTTGTTTGGTATTTTATCAATAATTGTGTTCATTTGTTGCAATTGCACATGCAATTGTTGCATTTATAGAATTACAACAAAAATGGTGTTTTAAAGAATTTTAACTGTGATCTATGCATCTACATTTTGTTTGTGTACAAAATAAACAAACTACAAAATATTTAAAATCAAATTTTATCATTTAAATAATTTTTATATAATTAAAATAAGTTCATTGTGATTTCTAAACTTAAAGAAATCTATTTCAAGTGCAGTACAGGTCGATCATGTTTCCCATTTATACGTCACCAGTGAAATATAGGTTCATTTCATCAAAGGAAATTAGTTTTGTACAGTACCCCCAGATAGCGCAGGAATATCCATTAGACATTTTGTGGATGTCCTCTGGGGCAGCAGTTGTGTTAACAAACATATTTCTAGTTTAGTTAAAAATTATAGAATTTAATATTATAGTAGATACCTATAATTTTATACTTTTGTTAACATTGTATATTAATAATGACTGTATTATTTTTTTATGTGAAGGAAGCTTATTTGTAGGTATGTTTGTATGTGTGTATGAATGTATGTGATAAAAATTAAAGATTTTTACTATCAATAATAATTGAATTATAAAGACCTTGTACACTTTAAATATTCATAAACCTTTGTTAAACTAGTAAATATAGTAGTTGATAAAATCAGTTGGTAGAAATGATTACTGAAAGAATTTATTAAGTTCAGCATATATCTACTCTTGGAGTAATTTATTTTTAACATAAATGCACTGTCGTAATGTATTTAATGTGCAATACGATTCTGAAGTTTTGCAAACATTTCTGCAGTTGGTTGACAAAAATATAATATATGCACAAGTACTTATACTGCGTTACTGTGATAAAAACATTAATCGCTTGAACTGGAATCTACGTCGATAAGACATTCTTTATGTAAAATAAGCTTCCAATAAATTACTAATTTTTACACTTTTTGTAAGTCACCCTGTATATTAATCACTTTATTATGAACCTCTTACTATACTTATTAAATATCTTTGTTGAAGAGAAATTAATTATTTGTTAATATTTATTAATAAAATTTTTTATATTTGTTATATATATATTCTAAAAGTGTTTTACGAAGTCAAAGCTTATCATTTTATTTAGCTCCGCTTTTATTTTATATTTATATTTTTAATAATAAGTTCAAACTTCAAAGTTAACCAAGTTAAGTTGAGATAGCAATAAATTATATTATTGAAGAATAATGTTTTAGGTAGTACCTATACATTATTATAATTTATAGGGAATTTTATTTTTGTTACGAGTTAGTAATATTTTTTGTTAATACGTGAACTGCCAAAAGTGCGGTCGTCGAGGATAGTAACAAAGTGCTAAATTTTTTGAAGATGGCAAAAACATACGATTATTTGTTTAAATTATTATTAATCGGTGATTCTGGTGTAGGTAAAACGTGTGTTTTATTTAGGTTTTCAGAAGATGCATTTAATACAACTTTCATATCTACGATTGGTGAGTCACATATATTTGATATGAAAAACGCAGGGCCTTAGGCACCAACCAACAAGGTTATTGCCTCGGTAAATAGTTTTACACTTTACAAATTTTTATTTTTGTTAAATCTGCATTTGTGCTTTAATGTGTTAAAATTTAAATTTAAACCACACCTAAAGTCTACAAATTTCCGTTTTAATTTTTAAATAATTATCAATAGCAAAAAAAACCTTAGTTAATTAAAATTTAAAAAAATATTTCGTTTTAAATCCTTTATACTTAATAAAATATCATATTAAATTTGATTATACTGATTTTCCCTTTATTATTGTTTTTCACATCAACATCATGGTATTTATTTAGTTAACAATAATGAATATTTCAAATTAAATAATTACTTTAGATAGTAATTTTTATATTATTTCACTACAATTGAAAATGCTCTGTTTGATTTCCTTTAACGAAATTTTAAATGAGTAATTGACATAATTAATTTTCTCAGAACATAAATTAGTATACTTTTCGTTAATTATTTTAATTATTATTTTAAGTGTTATGTAAGTAACTTACTTTTGTCTTTTTAGGAATCGATTTTAAAATTCGAACAATAGATTTAGATGGAAAAAAAATTAAGTTACAAATATGGTAAGGTTATTAAATAAATGATACTTTAACACAGAATACACTAAATATTCATTAATTAACAAAGTGTAGTACTTACCTAATTGTTTATCGAATTACATGTAAATCATTCATAAAAATATAAAAACAAGGAGTACCTAACACTACCTAAAACGGTCATATGTTTTATTAGTTAATTTTTCTATATAGATTATAGATTAAAAAAAAAACATTTCATAACATCTAATTTGTAGGGATACAGCGGGCCAAGAACGATTTCGCACAATTACAACAGCTTATTATAGAGGTGCAATGGGAATTATGCTAGTATATGATATTACGAATGAGAAAAGTTTTGAAAATATTAAAAATTGGATAAGAAATATTGAAGAGAATGCGTCATCAGATGTTGAAAAAATGTTATTGGGCAACAAATGCGAGTTAGAAGACAAAAGGCATGTTTCAAAAGAACGTGGTGAACAGCTTGCAGTCGAATATGGTATTAAATTTATCGAAACTAGTGCAAAAGCAAGTATTCGTGTAGAAGAGGCCTTCTTTACTCTTGCGAGAGATATCAAAGCAAAAATGGAAAAGAAATTGGTAAGTTTTAATTTTCTTTTTATTAAATTATTACACGGGACCTGTTTTTCAATCGCCATAGAAAGTATTTTCAAAAATCAATTTTATACATATAGCAATTACTTAACAATTAATGATAACACTGATGATTGATAAAATGGCCCTAAGTATACCTGTACAGAAAAGTAAATATTGTTTCTAATATTGTTCTTTTTTTTCTACTTTGTATTTTCCTGGGGATGTTAGAAGGTAAATACTTTTGTAGTTTTGCTGTTGCATAATTAATACGATTTTTGTCGAGTGTATTTATTATCAATTAACATCGTTAAATATTGCATTAATATATGCATCATATTTATTAAGAATTGATGTAAATATATTGATCTTAGATATTTGTACTTGGTAGAACATCATTGATGGTAGCTCATACGACAGCTCAAATTTGTGTAAAGCATGATTGTTTTTTTTTTGTGAATGTAGTGTAGTTACCTAAAACTGATAATTAAGTATTTTAAACATTGCAAATTTTATGCTGTAAAATAGCTTTCAGATAATTATAATCATATTTAATATTGATAACACTATTAATAATCATGAGAAGATGATCTTTATCACTGAATGATAAGTGATTATGTCATATTTTAAATACCTTAGGAAATTTTTGGTATTTATAACGTTTAAAAAATTATGAATAATGCTATAACGAAGCTTATAATGATCAAATTTTATTTCCCACAAACATATGTATTTATGTAAATATGTGTTCATGTATAACATACATAACATTTGATATTAAGTAGATTTATAAAATTCACAACATGTTTTAACAGTAATTTGTTGACATTTACCACAAGCAAAATTTTAATGTTACTCCACATATTTATATATAGATAAATATCATTTGTTTTTAGGAGGCAAGTAATCCTCCCAAAGGCGGACATCAATTAAAAGCAGCTGAACCACAAACAAAACCTACAAACTGGTTTGCACGTTGCACTTTACTTTGACCAATTGGTGTATATTAAAAATTATCGACATTTTCACACCAACATAAAATTGGATATGTTTAAGAAATTTAAATATTATTTTCTTACAATATGTGCAACAAATTACATTATTATACTACAAAAGAAGTACCTATATTATGCTTTGATTCAAGTATTGCATGAAAAATCATTTCTAAATCCAATTTTAATGAGGTGTGAGTGTTTCCTTTTTAAATTTCTTTATACGCCCGTAAAATTGTTTGACTTTTTATTAATGGTTATTCAGGTACTCATCAGTATAACAATTAAATACATGAATTATATTGATATTAAGCATTAATGAACATAAAGGGTGTTTTAAAGAATTTTAACTGTGATCTGTGAGCCTACATTTTGTTTCTGTATGAAATTAAAAATAAAAACATTATTTTATATCAGATTTAGTTTAATAAAATTTGATTTTCTTCATTTAAATAAATATTTTAAAAATATTAAAGTTATAGTATATGATTGATAAACATTGACAGCCATATGCATAGACATTTGATTAGATTTAGTCACTATTAAATCATGTTTATCTCCATAGAAACGATTGTTCCAACATTTGTTTCTAAGAATATAAACACAATTTAGTAGCGACTAAATTTAATCAAATTTCTATGCATGCGGCTGTTAAAGTTTAGTTAAATAGATATTATATAAGTCGAAATAATACTACTAGTATAATAATTTGATACTTTTGTTAACTTTGTATAATAACTGTATTATTTTTCTATGTGAAGAAAGCTTGTATGTGATGGAAGCTAATTAAAATTTTTTACCGTTAGTAATTAGATAATTTTATACATGTAGATGCCGTGGAGGCGCGATAATGCTATAATTTATTACAGTACCATGCAAGTGAATTAGAACATTAAATCGAGTTTTGTCTCAAAAAAATCATATGAAATAGAAACAACTTAGACCGTTTGTAAAACAATTTCTATTGTAGTATAAGCCATTTATTATTATTTGCTAAAGAAATTTAAATTAATATTTTGTTACTCCTCTCTTAACTTGGATAACAGTGGCAACAATGACAGCTTCGCTATAAACCTCGCAGAAACTTATTTAATACGTAGATTATGTTCCCACATATCTGAATGTTTTGATTCAAGATTTCCACTATGATTTGGGTAACTTATATACAATGATTTTCCAAACATTTGCGAAGGTAATTTGATATCTGCCATAAAGGAGTTGTCGACTAAGCAATTATAAATATATTCATTCAATGATAATTGTATACTTTGTGCTATATAAAAATTTATAGTAAATATTTATTATAATGCAGGTGTGGTCCTAATTCACTTGCAGGGAACCATATAGTAGGTACACTGTCGTGTGTGTGTGAGTGTGTGTGTAATATAATATTCAAAAGACATTTTTATTTGAATTAAATAAAATTCATTTTCAATATCTAGCTTTTTAAATGTGGGGCTTTCTTCTAAAAGAGTCACAAATTTTAAGTAGTAAAGAATTCACCAAAATGAGAAAAAGTCTTAATAAATGTAGATCTTAAAACAAATGTTTAGGAAATTATCGACTGTATTTTAAAAATATTTTTTAAGTGTAGTTAAATAGGAAGGTTACAATTAACTAATTAACTGCTAGATTTCTGGTTATAAAAACATTTAAACAATAAATGGTTAGTAGTTATTAAAAGCAATGGTATAAGTATGTAAGGCAAATAGAAAATGTTGAGGTGTTACAACAAATTGAATACTTAGAGCAACTAGTAATTTTTGGAAACTGCTTGCATTTTTCTGCAAAGGACTTACTGTTGTATTGAAATAAATGTATAAGTACATCGAATATTTATTATAACATCTTGCTCTGTCAAAGTGCAATATGTAAATGTAATAAAGAAATGTTTTTTTATATACTTTACTTCAGTGTCCTATAACTTAGTTTTTGATTTTAGGACCTATATTATAAGACTTTTGTTGTCTTGGCTTATTGTATTACCCCTAAAGTTTGTGACCATTTTTCAGATATACCTATAATATACATATGTTTAAAATTATCTAGAAGTGACATTAAATGTATACAAAGTCAATTAAAAACATTCTAATAATTTTATTTAAACAATTTAATAATAAAACTACCAGAACTACAGATAATTTCTTAAAAGTTTATCTTACAGTTTTTGAAATCTGAAAATTTTTGAAAAGATATATTTATAAGTATTTCCTATAGTTTACTATGTAAGGTAAATCTAAGACCATGTCGCCTTAAAATATTCCTTATGTATTGTAGTCTAATTCGGGATATTGCATACGTATTATGGTGTGGACATTGTCTATTTTAAGATTTTTCTGCTGATCATACTAAAAACAATGGAAAGTCCCATTATTGTACAAAATTAGACCAATTTTTGTCAATTATTTATCTGTAATGACCGGCATCTGTTAGGAACAACTTATCATTCATTTGTTTAGTTCAGTTATATGACAATAACTATAGTATCACAAAAATAAATAAATTTTATTTAAAAGAAAATCAAATGCTCTGATCTGTCGTACAATCTAAAAACATAGTAAGTCAATTGTAATAAACTTACAATTAGTAAGTTTTTGGATTGAATGGCAAAGATAGAAGAAATGATTAATATAAATGTCAAACTATAATAATTACTATATACTTTTATGATAGTCAGTGCTTTGAACTGTTAAATATTAATGTAAAAAATGCAGATATATATATATATATATATATATATATATATCTTTGTCCAAGAGGTAAACAGTCGTAACACCATTTTTGTTGCTTGTGCAGAAAATGGGAAAGAAATAGGTAGAAGTTATCTAATCTTTAGATGCTCAATTTTAATATCTGTAAATGTATGAATTATTTTACATCAAATTGTTTTTAAGAAAACTAGCCATGTAGAATAGAATGTAGAGGGTTTTACTTGGTCAATAATGATTAGTATTAAAATATATTCAAGTCGGTTTATTTCAAAACTGGAGTTACGACTATTTACCTCTTGGACAAAGATATATATATATATATCGAAAATAGGTAATTGAAAAAAATTTGCATGAATTGCAAACATTTCATCTACATTGTAGATACTAGTTATATTTTATAAGGTGTATTTTAGGATGACATACTCTTAAATAATGAATCATGTTAAATCTAAGCAAACGTAATTTTATTAATTGCAGCCAATTAAGTGTATTAGAATACAAAAAGGAAATTTTTGTACATTTTATAAATCGGTGATTAACCAAAATAGAATTCTGTAACTTTTTTACTTGTTTAATAAAATGTGTGCCAGAATGATTTGTATATAGTTGGAAAAAAAAATAAATATGGGAATTTTAATAACCCACTTTTATTCTGAAAATTTTAACTGTCCAATATTATCAGTGTGGCTGTTTTTTCAGCCATCGAATTCATCATTGAGCATTTCATTGCACAACAAAATCTATTATTATATTTGATTTCATTAGTGTTTTATCGTTGAAAATTGTTGACGATCTTATTAATAAATAAAATTTATTTTATATTTTGCTATTAAACACTATATTATGTAGGTGTAAGATTATTTTATATTTAAAACATTTATAAATGTATGTTAATGTTTTTAAATAATATTTAAATATACAAATCTGTCTACCATGTCTAAATTTTAAGTTACCACAATAACTTTCAGTAGTGTATCTATTTGGTAGAGTGTTCACTGCATCAATGTGGATGTGGATGTCATGACATTCGCTGGAAAGACATTACCCAGAATAGACATTTATTATTCTACTTTAATGTTTCGAGTTTTAAGAAAATAATTGAAAGTAATTGGATATACTTACCTACAAAATTGATATGTTTTTGCAAATTGAATTGATATACAAAATTATGTAGGTATATAGAAAAGTACTATTAATACATATATAAATACCTACCTATTGGTACAACAATAGTTAGATTTTTTTTACAAGCACCTAGTCTCTGTAAAGACTGTGGTTATGCTAAAAAAATAAGTTTCTTACAATTCATAATTGATATAAAAAGATCCCTTGACAATGTGAATAATATATCGAATAACTTGAGCAAGATGCGAGTAAAAGAATATGAGATTTCTTTGTATAAATTTATTTTTGATTAATTAACAATTGAATATATAAAATTAATCTTGACAAAAACAATGCAATCCAACCATCAGTTTGGATTCCGACAAATGCATTCTACAACAGAGCAAGTACATAGAGTTGACAACAAAATCAACGATGCATTTGAAAATAAATAATATTGCTCTGCAGCCTTTTTGGACATAACACAGGCTTTTGATAAAGTGTGGCACATCGGACTGTTATATAAACTGCGATCAATCTTCCCATTAAACTATTTCCTGCTACTAAAATCCTATCTTCACAATAGACATTTCCTTGTAAAAGTTGGCACTGTTCTCACGAAACTCTATCCGATAAATGCTGGGGTACCCCAAGGCAGTATACTTGGGCCAATGTTCTATGTCATATATACGGCTGATCTCCCGACCACACCACAAGTTTTAACAGCGACGTTTGCAGTACTAGCCACTGACGGTGATCCAGCTCTTGTCTCACAAAAACTACAAACTTCTCTGAAATCAATACAATCATAGTTACAGAAATGGAGAATTAAAGCAAATGAAACAAAATCCGTACATGTAACGTTTACTACGAGACGAGAAACGTGTCCTCCCGTTAATCTGTACAACAAATCATTACCGCAACAGGACGATGTAAAATACCTGGGTCTGTACCTAGATAGAAGACTCACCTGGCGGAAACACATTTTTACTAAGCGTAAACAACTAGGTTTAACTCTCACTAAAATGTACTGGCTAACTGGGCGATATTCTAAACTTAACATCTTAAATAAGCACCTCATCTACAAAGCTATCATAAAACCAATCTGGTTGTATGGTATACAACTCTGGGGAACTGCTGCAACATCAAACATAGAGATCCTAGAACGTTTCCAATCCAAAGTGCTCCGCATGATGGTTGACGCACCGTGGTACGTAACAAACGCAACAATAACGCACGATTTGCAGATACTAACGGTCAAAGAAGAAATTCAGAATTTTAGCACCAAATACAAAACTCGACTCAGTGTACACCCCAATGATTTGGTAACAAATCTTATGAATCAACCAATAAATCACAGTAGACTAAGAAGGCTTACGACCAATGAATTACCAGATAGATTTTAATTACATTTAAGTAAGTTTAGTTTTAGTGTAAGTTTAGTTTCTAAGTTATTTTTCCTATTAGTCACACCAGGCCTGAAAACCTTTTTTTTTATGGTAGAGTGCTAAGGAGCACTCTCCGGTAAGACATTGATGTAATAGTCATTTAATTTGATAAATGTATTGGTACAGATGGCAAATTTAGTGGGAATTCAAAAAAAAATAATAATAATTAAAAATAAAAAGATAATGTACTACGACATACATTTGTACGTACATAGTTAATTTCAGACTTTTTTGTTACCATTTAAAACTTAAATCCATTTAGGTCATGTTTAATAGATAGGTAATTACCTTAGCACATGTGTTAATCGAGTTGCATAACAAATATTTCGGTTAAATAACAAGAGCATAACGTGTTATTTAGAACCACTGCAATATAACCGTAATTCACTTGCTGAAATTCTCGGAATTAGCCACATTCACATAAGTTTTTGTGTTTTACAAAGTATCAAGTAGATTTTTAGTTATACCCAGATGCGGTTTTATCAGTGATGGTACTTTATTACTTTTGTTAATAATAATTATTTAATTTTATCGTCAACTTGATTATTTACAAATAAATATATATTTATTTACCTTGATTTACAAGGTTAGTAAATAAACAATCGAGATTAAACTCTTGCTACGAAACAAAAATGGATCTTATCGATAATTTATTAGATGTTAAGAAACCTCTGCATATTATTAAGGTTCCAATTGGACAAGTAGATGGAAGAACTATCATTGAAGATTCCGATGAAGAACAAGATGATAATTGTTTTTATCAAGCAGAAGAAAGTGCTGAATATGCAGCAATATATCGCAAAAAGGAAGAACAATTGTATAGGACCATGACTTCCGAAAAAGATTTAAATCAGGTATGTTTATTATAATAAATTTTTTATTTTGTTCTGTAAACGATATAACGGCTCATTTATTAGGTGACATTGAAATAATCTGATTGTACGATATGATTGCTTTGAAATTGTTAGGAGATTCGGTTGGTTGCTCTCTCAGTTCCCTATTCACTAGGCAGTATACAACAGATTTAGTTCATAACATAAAACCAGTACCTAATCAAATAAGATATAGGCTTAACCACTCATCATTTATTAATATGAGTATTGAGATGATCAACAGCTTACTGCCGGTACATAGCAATTGCAGCAAATTTTAATTTAATTACTATCACAATGAAATATTTCACTACATCAATGGAAACTTGATTATAGTATTTGATGTGATGACAAATTTTACAAATAAAATGATAAGGAATTCCTTTCTGAATTTTACAAAATCTTGTGCACAAC
Source organism: Rhagophthalmus giganteus (assembly GCA_036326145.1). Lineage (NCBI taxonomy): Eukaryota > Metazoa > Arthropoda > Insecta > Coleoptera > Rhagophthalmidae > Rhagophthalmus > Rhagophthalmus giganteus. The sequence goes on from JARFJA010000001.1 coordinate 57,021,622, forward strand.
TCACCAGGAAAAGTGTTTGTTCCATTCACAGCGTGTTTCTGATCTCGGCTAGCGCCTCAATAAAATATCTCACGTCTAGAATGGAAAAAATTCACTTTTCCTATTTCATTGTACAAACAGCTGTTGTATTATTATGTTAATTTACTTGAGTTGTCTAGATGCAAAACTGGCTAAATCCATTTTCTGTAGTTTTGAGAAAATCGACAAAAATCCAGACTGAAAAAAGTAAGCTGTATACAAGCACTGTATGTATAATTAGGAATAGGCCCTATTATAATTTCTTAAAAATCTTAACAAGTTTGGATGCCAGTTTTTCTGGCATTTCCTAGTGGATTTATCAGGTTTTACAGTTATAAGACTACTTTGACTTAATATTGTAATGGACTCTGGTGACTTTTGCACCTCAATTTTTTATGAAAAAGATGAGTTTAGCTATCATCTACACGATGCGAATGGCATCAATAGCTCAATTTTTATAAAAACTCATATATAAACTCATTATATAACTCATTTATGGACGTTCGACTAAGAATTAGTGTAATAAACTTGAACTAATTGAATTATTCCATCTAGTTCTTGTCTATTTTAAAGCTTTTAATTTTTTGAAAACATTTTTTTGATATGTATTTATGGGAATTTACTTACGATTAGCATGTTGAATTTGTAGGTGTAGGTATTTTTATAATTTAAAAATTTCAATATGGTTTTATTACAGATTGGATCTTTATCCACAGTTGAAAATTGCGATGATCTATTGTCAACAATTAGCAAAACAGAAATTGAGCTTCTTAGAGACGAAGAATTAAAGCAAGTTTTTACCAAATATAATTTTGATAAACAAAATGCTACAGGATTGCCCGTCGATGCGTATCGAGATGAAGTAAGTTTATAAAAGGGAACTCGCTTAACTGCATAAATTTAAATCACTTTTACACGGAGTACTGGGTACCAATTTAATAGTAACAATAGGGGAAGCATCTGTTACATGGGGATTCATAGTTGGTACTTTGTTTCATTTCTTATTGATACATTCTGGGTTGTAAAAATTTCACGGAACTAATACGAAACAATCCAAACACTGTTTATTATTACGGAATTATTTACAATTGTTTGTGGGAATAATTTATGTTGGTTACAATCTGGTATTACATAACAAACACCACTTTTATTTTAGATTTTAAGTTTGATTCAAACTAACGAAGTGGTTATTATTCACGGTCCAACTGGTTGTGGAAAAACTACACAAATACCACAATTTATATTAAACAATTGTAAAGCAAAAAATAAATCATGTAAAATAGTTGTAACACAACCTCGCAAAATTGCTGCTATAACTGTTGCTCGTAGAGTTTGCGAAGAACGTGGATGGGCTCTTGGCACAATTTGTGGTTATCAGGTAATTTTGTACGTTGTTTCCGATAAAAATAAATGTGCAGCTTAGTTATTATTTTAGGTTGCACTAGAATTGGAATTAACTCACGATACTATTTTGCAATATGTTACTACTGGAGTATTACTGCAGAAATTAATTAAACAGAAGACTTTGCATGAATATTCTCATATATTAATCGACGAAGTTCACGAACGTAATCAAGACATGGATTTTTTATTACTAGTTATACGAAGGTTTCTTAACACAAATTCACCCAATACAAGGGTAATAGAATTACCTATGTAGAATTTATTTCTATTTTAAACCGAAAATCTTTTAGATTATTCTTATGTCTGCAACTTTTGATGCCGAAGAATTTGCTCATTATTTTAAAACGTTCAGATATTCAGATGAGATTGCTGCCCCGATAGTCTTTATTGAAAAGGAAAGTAAATACAAGACGCAAGTATTTTATAGTGATCAACTAAAAGTAATTGGAGAGGTAATTATTTTAATATCTAGAAATGTTTATTCTACAAAATGCAACTTTTAGATTCCTATATATGACAGGAATGAACCGAAAATAGAACCATGTTTATTGGATTTGTTTGTTTGTCTTGTTCGTGCATTTGATAAATTAGATTCAATAGATCCAATTACAAATACTTGCACTATTGGGAATGTTTTAGTATTTCTACCAGGTCTTTTAGAAATTGAACACGCTCATGAATGGCTCGTTAAGAATGAGTAAGTGTTCGTCAAAAACCATGATTTTCAACATAAGTAACATTAATTTGTACAAATGAATATACATATTAAAAAAAAATGAAAAATAGTTAATTGCATAATATTTTGAAAAAGTCCTTAGATTTTTTATCTCTTTGTGAAAACATTTTATTTCTATTGTTAATAGGCAACCAACACTGCCAAAACATTTTGCATAGAATTAGGTGGAGCATTTTAATTTTAAAATTTTGGATAATTATTTTAACTTATGTTCCTGTTGGTTAATCGATTATTATTATTTTAGACATAAATGGGAAAACACGGATATTGCTTGGTATATTCTGCCTTTACATTCAAGTATTACTACAGAAGAACAACGGCGAGTGTTCTATTCGCCACCTGCAGGACATAGAAAAATAATTTTATCTACTAATATTGCCGAAAGTTCTATTACAGTTTCTGATATTGTGTATGGTAAGCAAATGATAACTTTTTATTTATACTAGCTTTACTATTTATTTTTACAACTTCTAAAGTTAGTTTTATAGTTAATTTATAGATATGATAAAATTATTTCCCCCTTGTCTCTACCTGTGTAGAAATCCATGGTCTGTCTTGTTTGATAAATGAAAGGTCCCGATAATTAAGTTGATTAAATAATTCCATATATTTTATCAAATAGATTTGATATTTATGGGAGGAAAATAAAAACATTGTTTGAGGTCAAATTAATTTTTGAGTTATTTTGTTATAATGCAGGATATTTTGCTTTATATAATATTTTATGTACATATAAAGAATTGATAAAAATTAACCATTAATTACTATCTTGAAATTTAAACTTCACATGTAGCGCACATCGATATCATTCAAGCAAGTTTCTTTTACTGGCATTGGAAATTCATTTATACAACCAACTATACTATGTATACTGTACATTATTTAAATTTTAATTATCTACTTGATATTAGCATACAGTGTTTCTTTAGTGAACTTCTCCAACATTTTTTACCGTATAGTAGTAGCATAACAACTTGAGAAATATGGAGTAAAGTAACAAAGTAAAGCAATAGGTAATCTTAATAACTGTTTAAATAAAATTTATTGCATTTCTTCTTACATTAATAGTTACATTACAATTATAAATATACATAAAGTAGTTCTCTTAATTACCTATACATTTTCATGTAATTTTCTTTTCTAGTTGTGGATTTCTGTCTAACAAAAACTATGATTTTGGATAGTAATACCCAATATCAATGTTTACAGTTACAATGGGCTTCTCACACAAACTGTTTACAACGTGCTGGTCGTGTAGGACGAGTATCGGATGGTAGAGTATATCGTCTTGTTACGAGAGCATTTTATGAAGTAAAATTTACAAAGTTAATCTATTAATATATTATAACTTGCAATTATTTTAGAATGACATGTTAAGTACCCAATTACCAGAGATATTAAGGGCACCTTTGGATCATCTTGTTCTGTCTACAAAATTATTAGAATTAGATGAACCGCCAAAGGCAATTTTAGCATTGACGATGAATCCTCCTGTTTTACGTAATATCGAAAGTACAATTTTGCGTCTGAAAGAAGTAAATAAATTGATACAATAGATAATTATATAATAATAAATATAAACTTATTTATTATAGATTGGAGCTTTGGCGATGACTTGTAGTGGTCAGAAAATGGTAAATGATGGTGATATAACATTTTTGGGACGTGTTGCGGCAAGCTTACCTCTGGATGTTACTTTATCTAAATTAATTTTGTTAGGATATATGTTTAGTTGTTTAGAGCAAGCAATAATTATGGGTATGTATTGGTATAAATATTTAGCAGTTTTTGAAACATTAGTATATTATATTTTAGCGACCGGTTGTGCTATCAATGTATTTAAGGCACCTTATAGAGAAAGAGTGAAAGCCTATAATGATAGGTTACTTTGGGCAGATGGTTCTTATAGTGATTTTACAGCATATTTAAATTTATATCAGGTTTGTGTATTAAATTAATAGTAAATTTTTGTAAGTGATAAATGCTATAGTTTTTAACAATATTTTAACATTTTATCAACTCTAATATGAAATATATTTATTGGAAGATATAAAAATTATGAAATGAAAATGTTTTTGACAAAAACATGATCTATTGATTATTAAAGTTTCTGTATGAGATTAAATCACCCTATATTATGTCGGTGAAGTAGAAGTTATTACATATACTAATATGCACATTTAATATAAATTTATATGTAATAAAATATGTACATGAATTGTTAATTATTTAAAACCATTATTTAAATTATTAAACCACGGTGAGTAGTATAGCAATTTAAAATTCTTTGTAGTTACACTCGAATCTTCCTGTATAATATTATGATTATTGTTAAAGATACTTACAATATAATAATATGAATACAACTGTAGGTATGGCAAAAACAAAAACGTTCCAATAAAAGTAATGTAATCGAAAAAGAATGGTGTAAGAGGAATTTAGTAGATTATAAAGCAGTCCGGGAATGGAATATACTCATTAGAGAAATAAAATCACGTCTTGATAAAATGCATATATTGCAAAGTATAACTCCAGAAAATATGATGCTTGGTTATAAGGAATCTGCACTGCTAATTAAGGTTTGTTAAAAAGTTACTATATTAATTATAAAATAATAGTGAACATAATAAATATTATAGTAGACATAAAATTTGAATAAGAATTTTCAGTTTATATCAATGTTTATTCATTAATTGTTTAGTTGTTTTAGTTATAAATTAACGATGATTAGTGAAATTTATTTTTTTTACTTACATTATAGGGAAAAATAATTGTTATTAACAAATAATAACATTTCAGATTGCTGTTTGTGGAGCTTTTTATCCTAATTATTTCAATCGTTCCTGTGATGGTGGACAGGTTGATGAACGTGAAGCTGTAAAAACCTTAGGAGGCCGTAATCCGTTTAATACTGTGTATTACACAGGTTTTGATGTTAGACAGCCTGGGAGATTGTATATAAAGTCCATTAAAGACATACTAAAGGATTGTTCGTCAAACATGAATGTGTCATTTGATGGTAGCAGGTATCCATAAAAAAAGTATTTTAACAAAAATATATCCATGATGTTATGTTTTATTATGTTGCCGTTAAACGTCAATGTTAAATATGCATAAAATAATGAATTAAACGCGTTTTCGCCGACATCGAGTTTTCGCACATTTTCGATAAAAAAAGCCTTATTATTATAGTCCATGATTTTGGCACAATTTTGGGCCGACCTAAAATTTTTTATTTCATCTCAAAAATAATTCAGTATCTTTATTAGCTTTCCCCTAGCTAAGACCGGGAGTCCTTGATTTGCTTTGTCGGCCTGCGATCACATGAAACGGGGTACCTACGTTAGATCGTCGGACTACGGCACTGCTTACATTTTATTTCAATAAGATAATTAATCTTTATATTCATTTAATATACTAATTAAATAAATTAAGACAATGAAAATTAAGCTTTAATTTAAATATTTGATTTAGTATAATCGATGTAGATTTTTAATATGTCGATTTAAATGCATGGTCAATATATCATTTTTTAAGTCATTTTTTTTTAAGATTAAGGAAAACAATTAATCTTATTTCAACTTGTTCACTATAATGATAAGTTATGAGTCAAAGGACACTTCTATGTTTATCATTATATTGTTTTATAAAGTAATATGTTTAAATTTTGTAAATTTTATTTTATATTATTTTACCTCTATGTAGTTTAATTTATAAAATTTAAATATATTATTTTATAGAACAAACAGTCCTTTTGAGGAGAATTGGCAAGGTGGAACTAATGCTCATTAGTCTTGCATGTTAGGGACCTCATTTTCTCTTAGCATTCGTGGCATGTCAAATATTTTATTTCTCTGTGCACAGCTCAGCCCCACCTGCAAATTCTCCCTGGATGGACTGTATTTTGGAGAAGTAAAAAATATAATTTGCCTCATAAAACTTGTTATGGTGTAGTTCTTTTAATATAATGCATTGGCATTCAGAAAATGTTAAATTGATTATTTCTTTTCAGCAAGGTATATGTTGAATTTTTAACTTCCAATCCGATGAGATCTACAAAAATGAACGATAAAGAGGGTTTCGGGATGCCAGGAAATATTCATTTTGAAGTATATCGTTCAGTCAAACTTCGTCAATTAAAAACTGTTAACAAATTGACATTATTAAAGTATGTATATCTATATTGTATACAAGTTATATATAATATGTATTTCTAGTCATAAAGATGCTTGGGATTTAGCTAAAAAATTGGGAATTGATAGTATTACTCCAAAATATATGGTAATGCAAACTGAAAATGACGGCAATGAAAATGGCGTAGAGACAACAACTATATTAAACTGTCCAGTATTGCCTTCATTAGACATGCAATATATTACAATTTGTATTTCTGAAGTAAGTTAGTAAGTAATTTTGTATCTAATAACAAAAATTGAAACTTGACAAATTAGAGGATCAATGCTGGCCATTTTTGGGCACATAATACAGTATCTAATACACAGTATATATTACAAAAGTTAAAAAGTGTTCTTAACAATGATCAAGTAGAACATAAAGTAGTAGAACCAAGAAATATTACGCTTGGCTCATTATATATAGCAAAATATGAAGCAGATGTTATGTTCTATCGTTGTAAGGTTATTTCTGTGTATTCTGATAAAGAAGTCAAGGTAAAAATATGTTATATGTTGATTTTATTTCAATTTTAATTTCGTTAATATTTTAGGTGATATTTATCGATTATGGAAATACATTTGTTGTTAAATACAACGAGTTGTATGTACTTCCAGATGATCCAATACTAAAAACAATGCCACAGGCAATAGAATGTTATTTAAGTGAAGTTCAACCTTCACTTGTGCTTAACCCATCTGGTCTATGGTCAGATAAAGCAAATGAAGAATTTTATAGAATTACGCAGAATAATTTATATGGAAAGGTATGATATAATTGATTTTATTTAAATAAATTTACAGAATTTAGTTTAATTTTAGTTTTAGGTTTTAGTTTAGTTTTTAGGTCCTTTAATTTTACTATGTGGTAATCTAGAAACATAATCTAATTATTGCTTATTGTCAAATCTTGTAACTGTTCTGTTCTGTTCTGTTGTTTGTTCTATTTTGTCTTTGTTGTCAAATATACTATTATATATGACAAAATATTCCCAGACATCAAATACGATAGTTGCACCTGATTTAATTAGGCTCAATTTATTTTTATAAATCTATTAACCACTATAAACAATATTTAAAATAACTACCCATATCGTATAAAAAATATTAACAATTAATGTTTTAGATTTATTCTGTTGTAAATCAAATTGTCCGTCTTCAACTTTTTGAGATACCCAAAGGAAAGGATACATTGCCACTAAATTACACATTTGAAAATTCAATAAATTCATTGCTTATCAAGAAAGGTTATGCTCAACCTCTTGAAGAAAGTTTCTTGTCTAAGGTTTGTTAAATATAATAAACCATAATTTTAAACAAATATTAATTTTTTAAATTAGGAAAGCTATTTAAAACGGAAAAATTGTGCAGAAAATCCTGAATGCGGTGCATGTCTAATTGAAAATACAAATTCAGTAAATGATATTGAAGTGGAATTACCGCAACATAAACCAAATTCCATTGAAATTTCTCTAAAAGGTCCTTTTAGTCCATTGGAGATGCAAATTTATGGAGTTACCGAGAGTGGATCAGAAAAACAAATACATGTTGAAGGAGGTTCTGTAAATTCAGTTTTATTAGATGCAAATCCACAGGATCCTTTCGAAAGGTTGGTTATTGATTAATTTTACAGTAATAAAAAAATGTATTATTTGGTACGATAATTGATTATTCAATTATTTGTAATAATATTGTTAACGATTTCTTTGGCATTGATAAGTTAAAGTAGACATTTCATTTATTTAAATACATGTGAACATAAAAATATTTCAGACGCAAAAGTAATGTCAACAACAATACTTCCTTAATCCATTTACTGCCTGGTTTTTTTATGAAAACAATTTATTCTGGAAATTAATTGTGTATTAATATTTTAATAAAGACAATTAAAAATAAGAAATACAAAATAGTTTAATAGAAATTCAAATACTAGCAACACTTCAAACACGGCGACATCGCTCACCCACATGTCTATGAGTATGGTAGTGAATGGGTTAAGTACACCAATCTTTGAAGCATTTTCGATGTTTTAATATCCATTGTTACTAATTAACCATAATTATTATGGTTATCATAATATTATAATAAAACATTTTTTTTAAATTTGTAATTAAATATATTTTTAGTCGATTTGAGTTATAATGGATGTTACACATTTTTTTGTTTAGGTTAGTAGTAGCTGCACAAGTAAACCAAACTGTATGTGGTAATTCCTTAATTCTGAGACATACTGCTTTAATGCCAAATATTTGTGGATTTCCAATGTTAATGACTCTGCTATTTTGCCCTACAATGGAGCCAAAACCAACGATTGATGGTTCACGTTTTGGTGCTATATTATGTGGATTAGGTGCCCATGAAAATACGCATCGTTCTATTTATGCAGCCCACGATATTTGTTTAACGTTAGATACTGATTTAACCATACAAGATATTAATCAAGTAAGTAATACTGGTTAAAAAATATAAATTTTAATTTATTTGCGTTACAACACAAGGTATATGTGATGGAAATATATGGGCATTTATTTATACTCTCAAGTGTCAACTTTTACCTTTATTTGTTAGTAGTCACATAGTACCTACTTGTGTAGTTTTTTTAGTGTATTTCAAGTGCAAGTTATTTGTTAATCATTAGATTTTTTAAGAAATTTTTCTGAAACCTAGTAAAATTTGCAATTTCAACAACTACTATCTTGGTAATTAAATAATTCAAATTTTAGGTTTGGCTATTCAAACTTGAGCCACTATGTATATCTGTGTCACTGCTATCGATAAGTACTGTACATGTGCTTAGATAGTATCTAAAAGATCGTATCGACAGAGTTTTAGCATGGGAACGTAACCTACAATAAGTAAATTTTACAAGAACGCACATTATGTGTTGTCGCTTAGCTATAAGCAGATATGTTTTGCCGAAATACAAATCGATTTTTCTGGTGGAAAAAAATTGAAATATTGTTACCAGATTTTAACAGATGATGTCTTTGCTATTTTTGTAAAAAGTGTTGGGTTACATCCTTCTGCCAAAACGCCGTCTATATATTTCGTTATAAAATATACCGATCACTTTTGACACTGATGATTCAATCACACTTGAAAGATGTGTCGAAATTATTAAATTAATCAAATGCTGTAAAAAAATTTTGGTTTAAAAGTTGATTTGTCCCAAATCAAATGACATTAATATTGAATAGTATTTTTAATCTGTACAGATAAATGAATTACGACATTGGATGAACATGGCAATTCACACAATGGAATCTAATTATAATGAAACAACTATTGGCATGCACATCTCGGATTGTCAGAAACAATTACATTCTAGACTTTTTAAGTAAGTAGTTCACATAAGTGTAGTACAAACAGAACAATTTCATACAAATTGTGAGTTATACGTGGTGTAATATTTACTTAATTATGTTTGACAGCACATAAACTCGCTTCAAATTTGTTTATCTTTTTTGATAATAGTTCTTATTTCTAAAAAAATGTTAACCTACTTGCTATAGTTACTGATCAACTATTAATTTCTACATTAGTTTTTAATAGTTATAAAACATCTTCAACAAATTTTTTTGTACATATAGTTCCTCGGTAATAATTTTAAAACTCTAGTATGTAGGTAAATATCTCTCTCTCTCTCTTAAGTTGTTAACATATAATTATAAAGTATCTAATAAACAGTGTTTTAAAGGTTATTGCAAGTACCACGAAAATATATTAACCGGGATTATTTAAAACATAGTCATGTTTGGGGAAAAACTTTATTTGATGCAGAAGCATTACAGCCAGGTACTGTAGGTGATTTAGTTGAAATATGGCCTTTGCATTGGACCCTTAAATTAAATAAAGATGTTGAACAGCAAGCAGTAATGAAACAGCATATACAGGACTTGGAAGAAGTGGCTTTACGGTAACTATCTGTAACTTACTTGAAATGAATACAATATAGAAAATAATATGTTTTTTAGTATGAAACCTGCCAACGAGATTGTGTGTCACTTATGCAATCAGAAATTTTATTCGGCAGGAGAAGTACGTATACATTTGACTTCATCACAACATCAAGAATCTGCAAAATCATACGAACAGTCCAAAAGTTTAATTTTAGAGTGTAAATTATGTTCCACTTTAATTTTTTTTTTATAAACAAGTTGAAATTATATTTTGATTTATAACCAATTTGTCTTCATTTATTTTGTAAATGTGGTGTCTTAAATTGTCTGAACCTTTTGCAGTACCTTAGCAAATGCATAATGGTAACATGTCTTCATAGTTCTTGATGCAGTTGAATCGTTTGTCCTACTTAATTGGTGCACTGTGACATTGGTATGTCTAATTTGGAATACTAATTAAAGTTTTTAAAATTTGTTGCGAATTTCTGTTGGTATCATTTAAAAATATTTTTAATCAATAGTTGAATAAAGAATGTTTAATTATTTTGGTAACCATATATTTTCATGTTAAATATAACTTAGTTTTGAGTGTTTAAATATTTCTTTTTTATAAAAAAGTTTGTAGGTGTTGAAATCATTAAACTAAATTTGTATTGACTTCATTTTTTCTTTCAAAATTTTTAATTTTAAGTTCCAATTTCATATGACTAAAATTTAAAGTCTGTTATTACCGTGGAAACTCGTAACAATGATTTAAATTAATTTCAATATTAGTTATGAAATTGACCCTAATTACGAGCAAAATTTTGAATAGATACGGGCGTTGAAATTGTTTTTAAAATAATTTTTATAGATAAACATATTTTGTGCAAGTAATTGTATATAAGTTTTATTTAGGTATATTAATCTTTGTCTGGTTGGCTTTACTGCAAATAAAAGTGTTTCCGTTTTAGGTTAGAAATTGATTCTTTAATTTACAATTTCTATTTACTTGAATGAAATGAAATTAACAGCCGTTCTTTATCGGCAACCTATCGGTTTTCATTTTAAAAAACATTGGCATGTCCAAGGTAAACGGAAAGTTATTGATACTGGAGCAGTAAAAACGCTTAAAGCTAAAGGAATTCGTCTGTATGAACCTCAAGATATTCTACAAGTAAACAAAGCACCATCGTAAATATATCCTTAACTTTTCCATTTATTCAACATTAATCTAATATATTTTGTTTACAGATTAATTAATGAGGTACCTGATTACATACCTCTTCCCATTAAATTAGATCATAATCATCCTCTCTGGCACAATAGAATCTGTTACACGTATAAAGATCATAATGTGCTTTTGGAAGGATTAAACCAAGCAAAAGTGATAACAAAAACCGTCGAACTTCAACAAGGCCTTCCTGAACAATTGCATATTAAAAACTCGACTGCCGAATTTGATGATAAAGTTAAAAATATCATTTTAAGCTCTCATATTTTTGATGCACAACAGGAAAAATTACCTATAAGGAAAGATCCAGAAAGACCCGCCTGGAATTTTCCTAGAGATTATGGAATTACAGATAAAAGAATTAAGTAAGAATTATTTCAAATTTACTCATTGATTATTTTATTATTTATTTCAAAGCACGTTGATAATCACGAAATTGCTGCAGTTGATTGAGTTAATAAGTGATCCAAAGATTGTCAAACAACGGACTATATTAAACGATCTTCAGTTTCGGTATCCTTTTGAAAAAGCCGGTGACTTAATTCAGTTTCAGTTAAGAGGAGATATGCTTGTGACTTCCTCGAAACCTTTGCCAGCAATTACAAGTACACTCGCAGAAAATTTAGCACTGCCCGATGTATTTCCAATAAAACATACAATAACATTGAACGAAGAAAATATTTATGAAATTCGAAATATTTACCGTAAGTTAAACATTTTACAATGGTCTAATTTGTTCCTTTTTCATTTTCCATTGATGGTTCCTCCTAAAACATTATAACCGATGAAATTCCCAAGGGTATTTTTAGAAGTACCCTACTGTGCTCGCCTGTTTAGGTTTGTAGCACTTTATGAAATCTCATATGGAAATGAAAATAGAAATCATTTGAGGATCTTGAATAACTACTAGTTTTTGTTTGTAGTGTTGTTTTTTAAAAGTATAGGTATAAGATTTCTATATAAGCATCCAATTTGTATGCTTTACTACAAAATAAGTTCAAAATAGGCCAACTCTTTATTTCTTATCTCTGTATGGATCCAACTTGCGTCTTTTATAGATTCCTAATTTAGAATAGAAAAGTACAAAGCGTAATTCAAGTATTGTCTTTTTTTTGTAAATGTATATTAATTTTCAGCTGTAAACAAAATTACACCAAAATTTCATCCACATACTGTATTTGTCCATTATAATTCCACAGAAGTAAAAAATTTGTATGAAGAAGAAGTCACAGAGTCTCAATTTTTAGGGAGATCTTTAATGAAAGCATTTGCAGTGGCTGCGACTTATGCCAAACAAACTTTTGGCGTAAGTAATAGAAAGAAAATTAAATAACATTTTTTACTATGTACTTATTTTTATAGGATGATGTAACTCTTCTTCCTAAACCTGTAATTGTTCAATGCGTACATACAGATGGTTGTATATTTCACTTTAGTGTTTTTCAATTGAATACCTTAGATTTAGAAGAAGGAGACATTAAAAATATTTGGTATCAGTCTTCAAGGATACCATTATTCACTTCATGTGGTTATAAACAAGGAAAGCCTTGTTTGGAAGGTTATAATAATGATGTAATTAAATATTTATTGGTGTTTTACAATAATTATTAAAATTTTGAAGTTTGATAGATTACTTCTAAACACCCACCATGTATATGCACGTTTACTTTGTATTTTATAATTTTCATCATCAGTATAAAAAGAAAAACTGGTAATAGTAATTTATGTTAATTGTTTATAATCTCTGATTAATATTTTGGAAAAGTATTGCCTAACTCATCAAATATATGTGTTAGTCATCAATACAATGTTACTAGACGATGACGTTTAAGGTCTTCACCCACTGTATTTTGACAGTTCTATTATATTGTGATCTTTCTTTATCATCATATAATATATGAAAAATTATTTATAGAATATGTCACTTTCCAAACTTTAAACCGAATTACAAATAAACAATCTAGTAACTTTTTGTTGATGACGTGAACATCATATAGATTTGGATAAGTTATATTTATATCATTTTTTCACACATGACATTAAAGTAATTTTTGTTTAAATACCAATTTATTTCAATATAACATAATTGTTCTTGCACTATATTTACATATATAAAATTATTTGCATAATGATTACACCTTATATTAATAGTGTTAGAACTATAATTATATCTCATTCAGTTATAAGTGACAGTGAAAATAAATTTCTGAAGATACTAAACATAATAGCAAGGCCAAGTTTTTTCATCTTTAAATAAATTTATCTGTTTCACACAGTGGTGTTGCATCGTACTTCGTATTTTTACAGTACTAATAATCGAATTACAAATGTACAATCTAATAACTTTTTATTAATGAGATGTGCATATGAATAAAATTTGAATGACCTACAGATAAAATTATCAGAAGTGAAAAGACTAGCCCCAAAGTATGTATCTATTTTAATAATGATCCACTTAATTTGTCAATATTTGAATTACAAATTTTGGTTTTATCTAGAATACATTTATTCAACAGTTACATAGCTCATATGATTATTTTATTAATCAACTTGAAAATATATAAAACATCGAAAGAATTTATTAATTTTTAGTTAAATCTAATATTTTGTTATGATTCTTAAATTGATTTAAATCATCTAAATTATCCCACCACAACTTTAAACGATGTTTTAATATTAAAGCAAACCAAGGTGTAAGGGGTCCATCAAGTGTAGGCAGAAATGCATCTAATTCAGCTCTCGGAACAAAACTTATAGCAGATACTTCGTCGGAATTTGGTTTTAACGGAACATCTGCCTTTATAAATAAAATATAATCAATTTCGTGTTCTCCCCATCTTCCATTACCAACATCCATATAATGTATTCTAGTCAAATATACAATCTTTTCTAATGGTAAAGACTTTGCGGGGATACCTAGTTCATAATTAAGGCGACGTTGTGCTGCTCGTTTAATACCTAATGCATCATTTTCTTCATTTTCGCCTGGGAAATCTGTTAAAGGGTGGCTGCAACATGAATTGGTGTAGTGATTTGGGTATGTTATCTAAAATTTAACTAAATTTTTATTTTATTCTAAAGATTAGGTTAAGAGGTTAGCACCTTTTTTTCCGCTCTCTTTTGTAATAGAAGATCTTCTTTGTTATTAAATAAGAAAACACTAAATGCTCTGTGAAGAGGTATGGTTCCATCAGGTTTAACTAAGTGGCATTCCTTTTTTGAGGCAGTACCTACAACTTTGTCATTGTTATCGACGAGAAAGCATTTTTCTCGTAAAGCTGCCTCCTGTAAAGGATCGATTTGTGCTTTGGTACGAGCTAAAGAACTAGAAAACCAACGTCCCAAACTTCTTCTAACGGTATTTCTTATGCTTGAATGAAACATAATAAAATGAAAACTAGTATAGGTTATGTTTGGATGTCAATTGTATTTTTTTCACATCTTATATGTATACGGACGGTGTTTTGCAAACATGGTTTAATCTCACTTTGTTTATTTTTGAATTTTGTCATTTAAAATGTTCATTATATAGTATCTCTACTACATCAAGCAAAAATAATCTAACCCATTTTCAGACGAATAGTGCCATTATTACCAAAGATTCTAATTCAATGTCTGCGATCAGCAATTTTCTAAATTTGTAAAAATAGGTCTAAATGATGATTATTAGATACATATATGTAATTACATAGGTTATACACTTCTTTTTGAGTGCAGTTTATACAAATTTAGTTTGCTCGCACTTGTAACATTAAATTAAATAAAGAATTGTTTCTTGTACACTGTGCGTCATATAAATATGGAACAAGTCTTGTGAGTCGAAAATCGCGTTTTGAGCTGTGTAAGTTAAGTTTTCTTGACGTATTCATAATAACTTTTGTAGGTTATACGTTTTTGTCGTTTTTTTTTTGGCTTTTATTAACTAATAACTTTGTGTATAACAAACATTTTAAATAATTGACAATTACTCAAGCGCCTTGGCATCGTTACAAATGTTAAGTACTACGAAATTGTAACAGATCTTTTATACTGTCAACTTGACAAGGCAAGTCCGATTTACATTGACAAAATCTAATTGTAAGTGTAGTATCATATTTATATGACGCACAGCGTATTTAATTTATTATAAATAGATTTGTTTAGATCATTATTGCAAAACTCCATCCATAAAAGGTCATGTAATCTTTGTTAATAGTTTTTGAAGAACTACGTAGCATTGTTTCAATTTACATAGATACATATTATATGTATGTATTCAAGACGTATACCGATATACGTCAATTTTGTTTATCTGGTCTATCTGTGTTACATAACAAATAAGTATCTTATTTTAAATTCAAATTGACACTCAAGTTTTTTGCACTGACATTCATGTATGTAGGACGTCCCATATCAATATTCAATATCTCCTATTTTGGAAATAATCACAAATTTAATTTATTATAAAGTTAAAATACAGTTAAAAATAATTTTATACGGCATTGTTTAATCCGTTCACAATAATTATTTTAGTATCAGTGCATGCACGGATACCTTTATAATTCTTTTTAGTTTTCTATTCGTTCAAATATTTTAGGATTTTGCCTTTACTTTGCGTTCAAAGTGTTTTCAACTTTAATTCTTATTGTTAGATGATCCAAATTTTGAATAGATTTTCAATAAACTAAATTTTTAAACAACAAAACTTAAAATTTAAATAAGTAGGGAGTTTCTTTAAAACGAAAATTATCCTTAAAAAATGTGCAATATCGTGCCATCTAGTAATCGTCTATTTAATCTGTAGTTCCACAAATTCCCATCGAGTAGCTGTTGATAATGTGCGGACTTTCAAAATTCATACCAGTTAGGTAAAGGATTCTTGTAAATATAACATTACTAAAGGACATTTAGATATAGAAATATTTAAGTAAAAGTGATTATTATAACGTATTCAACATGTCATTAATTGTTTTAATTCTGTTTTCTTCCTTGGGTAAGTAATATAAGTACCTAATAGATTTATTCATATTATTTATTATTCATTTTCCATTTATTTATTTATTAAATTAGGGTATCGTTAAAATGTAAGCAATATCTTCTGTCTGATTTCTCGAAATAGAATAGCTCCATTTTACAAATTTACACGTGATGTATCTTTATAACAAGCTTCATTGAGCACTTTGAAGTTTAATTAGGGGTCGTTCAAAAAGGACGTTACGCTTTTCGGGGGGAGGGGTTGCGGATCGTGACATGAGGGCTTGTCGAGTAGCAAATAAGTCACGTTATAGATATTGCAGCAGTGAATGCTGATTTTGTATGAAAATACTTTGTAATATTTAGGGGGGTCAGATTGATACTGTAACGACCTTTTCTGGGGAGAGATGAGAATTTAGAGATAAGAGAGAGGTAAAAAAGACTCAAAAAAGCGTGACGTCCTTTTTGAACGTTCTCTTATTCCTATCCAAAATTCTATTGAACATAAATGTTGGGTAATGTTATTTGTATTATCAAGTGAACCTAGATTTCTCGAATTAATCGTGCTTGACCTTTAATTTTATAATCTATTTATGAGTATTTGTTAGATATATAATTATTATATGCATAAGAAAAATGCTTGATTGAATACTTAGTTTTATCTTCTATTTATTGTTTAGTAAAAATACAAAAACATACCTACTAACAATAAGTATACATTATGGTTTTGAGTTAAATTACTAATCGTAGGCAAAAATGTTTTTATGTAATGATGTAAATACCTACTTAAGATTAGTTTCCATTGTGCGATGATTTACTTGGGAAACTTTTATATTAAAAGTGAAATATGTGCAGATATAATGCTTTGAATAAATTAGATAATGCTCGTAGTCCTTTAGTATTTCTTATAGAAAGATGTTTTATAAGTGGAAGGTAAACAGTTAAAATTTCTTAAAAATGATTTTTACCTCTTTACCGCAAATAGATACATGTGTAATTTCAAGTCCGTCTGTAGGATATAATATTTTTGGTATTAATCTAATTTATGTAACGCTAAATCATTTGCAATAAGTGGGCGTAATTTGTAATGCTTACATCTGCTTTTACAGTCAGTTGTTATTTTGACGTTGTTCTTAATATAGGTATGGCAAAATAAAAGTGTTTAGGCTGCGAGAAAAATTAAAGGGTGCTTACGTTTAAAAGTGAAGACGTGGGTCGTGACGAGAATATTAAGTGAAATAATCATTCTTGTAATTGTAATATTTTTAAAACACAATGAGTTAGGTATTTCTTTCCGGATGAAAAGGGGTTTCCAGGTATATGAAGGTCTGGATAAAGCCGTTTTCAAGCGAAGTTGTACGGTTTGCGAGAAAAATTTATCAGTTTCCGGTCCTTTAGTGAAAACAGTTTGTGGGATACTCAAATTTTCGCGGCTGTGTAGTAGTGGACGGTTTCGCAAATTTAAGTCAAATCATAACATTTCCGATTTTGGGGTAAGTGTTCAACGAAAGGGCTCGTTAATAAATCATTTAAAAATTCGTTATCCTGAAGGCGTTTTTAACGTCAATGAAACGTGTAAAATCGATGGAAGAAGATTACGATTTCGATAAAAAGGACCGAAGGGTCATTCCATGTCAAATCAATCAATTCTCTAAACCTTGGCAAGCCAGATATTCATCATTTTTGCCACAATGGTAGTACCAATAACATTGACAAAAACTGTAAAATTCTAGATTTTTTCGGCTCCTAGTTTTTGAGCTATCGACTTTAAAAGAAACAAAAATCGCTTGAAAACGACAATATCTTTAACTCTTTAAAAAGTTGTAACTCAAAAACTTTATTTGACTTAGAGAGCTCATCGATTTGACGTTGTTCGGTTTTGTTTTTAATGGGCATTAATTTGATATGCAGCACGACTATGGTATTTAAATTTTGTAATTTTTGAAGACCTTAAAAGAATTTTTTTTTAATATCTCAAGAGCACCCGTTTTGATTTTTTTTGTTTTGAAAAAAATGTACGTTTTAAGGACATTTATTGACTATTTGTGTGCCAAATTTCATAATGGGACGCTAAAAGGTTCCTACGGAAATTATTTTTTTATATTGTAATTTACGGGAAATTCCTTAAATTTATTGACTTCCACAACTATAAACTGAGTAACTGTAGTTTGAAAGTCGCTAATAATCTATTTCATAATTTTTGCACTACAAATAATATAAAAATATGTAGTATCTAATATTTATCAACTTTATCATTTAAAAGTTTGACTGATATTAAGAAGCCCGATTAATTTGATTAATATTGAAAAGCGTTGTTTCTTTAAAGTTTTTAGATAATGATGTTTTGTGAGATATTTAATATTTTCCAACATCACTAATGGAAGACTTTTGTTTATAATATCTATAAGTAAAGTATTTTATTAAGATTGTTTCACGTTTGCAGTTCAAAGTTTAACGGAGGCAGTTCAAATTAATTACATTAGTGTACCATTAGCAGTAAGAAACGATTCTGGACATTCAGTTATTTTGGATTGTAATTATTCTCTTCGTCCAGACGACGCAGATTTGTTAGTGAAGTGGTATTTAAATGACGATCTTGTATATCAGTGGATTCCTTCGCATAATCCGCACGCCCTGGGTTTGATGAAAAACAAGCTTAATCTTACTTATCAAGCTTCTGACGATCCTAAAATGGCTTATAGAGCGATGAAAATTATAAATCCAACTACTGATATGGCAGGAGAATATAAATGTGCTGTATTTACTTCAACAGATGAAGATTTTAGTACGAAGACTATGATTGTTTTCGGTAAGTATAGGTCTAAGAATTGATATTATATTTTACAGTATATATTGAAATTTTCGTTTTATTGTCATACAAATTTTCTTTTACACCACAATGTGATCATAGACCAACGAACGTCGAGAGAGCATCAAGAGGGATGAAGGGCGGCAGTTGTTTTTGGGAATGTAAAAAAAGACACGCCAGATAAAAATAAAAACGGGCAGTTAATCTTGTTTTTTTTGAGCTTTTTACGATAAAAAGCGAACAACAATTTACGTAAAATTATGAATTCGCGTGCTAAGTGCCAAAAATAGTAATTTTTTGTGGTGATTGTAAAGCGTTAAAAATTATTTATCTAATACCTGCTGAAATTTCATTTTAGTTCCCGAGAAAAAATTGGTATTGTTCCATGGCGGACAAGATGAACAACAAATAAATTTTACGTGTACTGCTTCCGAAGTGTATCCCGAGCCAAAAATAATGATTTATAAAGATGAAGCTGTGAATAGGTAGAGTATCTACTGTATCCTCATTTGTTTCACAAAATTATTATACCTCGTTTAAATATATTTATTTCTAGCAACAAGAGTCTTCAAGCAATAGAATGGAATACTAGTAAATTATCGAACGGAAGATATTCTGTTACCTTAATAAGTAGATCTTTATTAAATAAACTTAATCCGGGATCTCTTGTACATTGTGAACTTCGAATACCTGGAACTGGATATGTGAAACGCAAGAGCATACTGTATTATCCTAGAAGTAAGAACGATGCCCAAAACGTAGAATAGATAATTTATAACGGGCGTCCAAAAGGTTTTTCGGTATTGGTTGGCTGTGGAAAGAGATAAAGACATGTCTTGGTTTAAGTAATATTATCACCGTGACACGATTTAAGCTAATTGTAAGACATGCCTTTATCTTTCCACGGCCAACAAAGACTGAAAAACTTTCTTGCTATCCTATACGTAAAACTTTCGATGCATACTTATAGAGCAACAGATGAAATCTCGTAATTATTTAAATATCTATAACCGAATACATATGTAGATATTTGATTAAATTTAATCGCCACTAAATCGAAAACAATCGTTGCAACAATTGTTTCGAAGGAAATAAACACGATTTAGTATAGCGACTAAATTTAATCAATTGTCGATGATTTAATCACACGTTTAAAGAATACTAAAATCTTACATTTTTACATGCAGATATGGATAGTGGTGGTAAGAAAATAGTAACAATTTATTGTAATTAATAATTCGATTAATTACAGAATTGTCGTATTACTCGTCTATTAATCACAGAATTATATTATTAATATTACTAATTTTTCTTTATTAATTTTAGATTGTGTATCGTTATTTTGAACGTTGCGTTAATTATTACATTACAGTGTTTAAAACATAAATTTTCCTGATATTTTAAGTTCGTAAGATGAATAGTGTTCAGGTTGTTGTAATAACTTCCATTAAAATGTATATGACGTAATCATTATTGTCTTGAGTTTATGGTGCCTGGTACCTGCTAAAAGTTTTAATTGCGACAACTTAAATTTTTACATCTGAACATCAATTTTGTAACCCTAACGCGTTTTGTGTCTGTCTTTTCTTGTCTTCGTATTATTATAGTATCGATTGTATTAGCTTGATTAAAATTTCAGAAAATTTTATTACCTATAAGACGTTAATCTATGGACTTAGATTAATTTTTATAATAGACGTCAGATTGCTCACAATCAGTCATCTGCGTAAGCTTTTTAAAAATGTTTCTGAAAATAGCACGTTTCGAAATTATTATAATTATAAGTATTTCTAAGACTGGTTTATGATAATTATTCAACATGATAATAAACACGCGTCTGTTGTATAGCTAATTAAATTTAGCTCATGGCGACTTTAAAACGATTACTTTGATAAAGTTGTATTAATATTAGGCATGATTAGGTATTATATTTTCTATTACTTTTTTCGAATATTTTACCGTTGTTGTTTTATATGCGAATTAAAAATGTAACAGAAACATCAATAATTAGTAGGTAGGTGTCTATATTAATTAGTAATTCATGTTTAGGAACCTAAGTATTTGGAGGTAGTCTAAAGATGGACGTAATTAATTTGATGAAATCAACGAAGATTCGAGAAGATTACAAATTGTATTGTAATTTCGAAAGTAGGAGGTATACGTAGTTTGCGCATTGTTAATTACGCGAGGGAATTTGTTTTTAAAAGGCGAACATGGATATACCTACTATAATATCTTCTGCGTTGTTCTTCAGATCATAATAAGAATAATTTTATGTAATATAAAAATCTGAGCGACATTAAAAATTTCACAGATTAATTTTGGTATGTTAAAAAGATTAGGATTATCCATTGGTAAAATGACCCAAGAACCATCATCTTACAATTAAAAGAAAATGCTGCCGCGAAAATTCGAATGATATAATATCAAGAGCGACATGTGAATACTTAGGTACGCAATAAGCAACTTTTGCTCCAGTTCAAAGAATGTTAGAACTATAATGGTCGACATTTGGATTGGATAACATTAATTTTTAATCATAAATTCTAGTTTTATGTCAACATAATAAATATCTTAAATTTTCTTAGTATTGATTTTATTTTACGTTTAAACCATCAATAATCGATCTTTCTGAACGCCCTATAGATATAATCCAATTCTTTACGTATACAAAACATTGAAAAATAGTAGACTAAAGCTTTTACCTGTGATTTCGTCCACGTATAGGATTTGAAATAACGTATCTGCAATATGGACAAACTGCAGATCGAATTTTTAAAAAACATACTTTCTCCGTTTCATCCTTTTAGGAGAGGAATTTGGAAAAATCATAAAAGAAACGTGTTTTTATAAGACCAGTTGGGTTTTGATTTGTCAGTCAGTCACTCGTCCTACATTTTTATATAGAAGAAGAAGATATAGATAGTTAGGTTGTTAATCAAAAACACAATCGTGTCTAAATATCGAAGTCGAATTTAGATAGAAATCTTTGTGTATTCTATAACTGCGATAAAAGGAAATTCGAAGTACGTAACTAATGCGGGCTCTTAATAAAAGTGCGTGTTTTCGATATAATTTCAAATATGTACATATATTAAAAACGTAAAAAGTCTTCGTTCTTAATTCTGTTTGTGTCTGATTTCGATTACCTTACCAGTTAATAATTTTAATTCGTGATAGTGTGCCGAATTTTTCTTTTCTAAATATCAAACAAACGGCAAAAAATGAGAAAACGACATCCAAGTACCTAAAGACATACCTAATAGTTTCCAATAAAGCATTTAAATGTGTTAAATGAGCGTTGATTTTGAATTTTAGTTAATAGGACTTTTTATTTCCTCAAATTGTTATAACTTGATACGTTTTTTTTTTAAATTCAAATTCAATTTCGGCATAAGAAGAGTTGGCTGGCGTAGATTTTCGATTATTAAGGGCGGTCATTTAGAAATGAGTTAGTAAGAGAATAACAAGAAAAATAGAAAAGTCACATCTTTAATTTCCGATATAGATATTCCGTTAATCTTCGTTCAATTTTTATAGTTTGAGTTATATTTATCGCTTTAGAGCGGACAATACGAAGAATAACGGGCAGGGTGTTTAACACCCACCGACGTAGTCGGATCATTTAAAATATATATATATCGTAACATCGTATATATATCGTAATAGGACCTCCGTACCCACAGTCCTAGATTTGGTTTACCTTTTTCTATTTTGGATTACATTTTCTCTTTTTGGATTTATTTTTGTTACTGTTTTTTTTTGGATTGGATTTACTGTTTGGATTTACTTGTTATTGGTTGGACTTGGATTTTGTTGCCGGAGGTTGACTTGAAAGATCAATTTTAGTTACCACGCGGAAACAGCTAAGTTTAATCAATTGCCGTTTGGACTAATTTATATTTTTGTTATTGTTTATATTGATTATTGTTAACGAAGTGTTTCTCGAGAAGCATTAACGTATTTACATACCTATATAAATTTGTTAGTATTAAATTTTGAATTTATTTAAGCCTCATACGAAAATTAAATATTGTATTTTACGTTCCTTAATAACTTACCTACATATCCATATTGTAAATATCTAACATCCTATAATTTTAGTAATTTTCCCCTTTAATAGTTATTAGTGAAAGGAAAATTACTTGGCGCCCTTTATTTTTTTATTTTATTTGAACGCACTCCACTGCCTAAAGGCTAGCCGACAGGCCTCTAAATTTTGTTAAGTGCTATTTTAAGTTTTCTCATTATTAAATAATTATTTTTTTTCGATCAAATTTTATTTTATTTTTATCATTGAATTTTTTTTGCACGTAACAAACTTCGCCTACCTACATGTAAAAATTTGGCATTCAAGTTGTAACGGACGTCTAAATCATATTGTTCAATAAATACCTATACATATAAATTGTGTATTTTTGGTTTTAAAAATGTTTTCATCAACATTTTATTTTTAATTAAAAAAAAAGATTTGCCATCAGTAATCTATGTAGATACTTAATTATCATAATCTAAGCTTTAACTTAAGCTTTACAATGAGCTAAAAATCAAATTTATATCATCAGCTGTAGAAAATACCTATGTAGGTACACTTTCAAAATATACCTTAAATTAAATTTACTTTAAATTTTCGTTTTTCTCGATTAAAATTTGTTACCACCCCCTTAGGAAATTAATTTCGTTAATATCCGCCTATTTTTGTTTACGACAATCAGAAAACGATAACTTTAAACTTGACATGCTTGTCGTGTAAAGTAAAGGGGACTGTAACAAAAGTTCCTGTAATTAATAAAATAATCGTGCGAGGTAAATGGCCAATTTTTTCTTAAAAAAAAAACGGAACATTTCATATCGACATTGAATTCATTCCAACGTTCTATTTAAAAGCTGTGCTTAACTTCGTTATATCTGTATTAGAAACAAGTCATTGTGGATAACAACATTTTGACGAGGTCGTCTCGATTGCGACACACGTGCAGTTGTTCGTGATATCGGAATCGTCGGGAAAACTCCTACCTTGTCCGAATCGTGGACTTATCTATCGGGACTGGTTTAGCTTCAAATCGCCTCTTTTATTTATTGTCAAGGTTTAGAATATTTTATTCGTTAGTATATCGCGTCGCGTTTAAGAAATGGTCGTGCATTCGAACGGCCGGGCCGTCGAAATTTTGACTTTTACCGTACATTTTCTAATAGTTCAGTGACTGGAAACAAATAAGTTTTATCTTTTAAAAATAAATTTTAACAGTTTCGCGATTAAAAAATGTGCATCGAAGACATGCAGGCCCGTATGTATTCCATTCGAAATCAACAATGTAAGTCGTATTTACCTTTTCATTGTTTATTAAAAAAAAATGTACGCTGTATTTAAATGCAAGTATAAGTATTTTTAGAACTTGTTAAGTACCCATTTATAATCAATTTTGTAATTGTATTGAACACATGAATACAATGTCAATTTCTTTAAATTTAAACAAATATCTATGTACAACTATTTTATGTAGGTTTGAATCTTTCGTAGTTTCATTTATAACATGTGGTATCTAAAAATGACGTAGATCGTTTTACGACCGCTTTCGCGTCGGCTTATCATCAAACGTGAGACAGATAACGTATTGTATTTTTATTTAAAACGATATACCTATACTTGCCTTAGGTAATTGTCATAAGAAGGTCAATTTCGTTAAATTATCGTGGTTTTTAAGATTTATGGGAATTTTTATTCATACCTACCGATAATATTTAGTAAATTCGAATTCTTCCGGGTTATTCTATAACGTGTATATTAGTTATTTAAAGCTTATATATATATATATATATTTATATATATATATATATATTTGTCGGTGGTAATGTGGAATTAAAAGATTTTTGTTTGAAAAAGAGCGGCATTCAATTTCCTTCTCTATCCATTTTTACTATATGAAAACCAAATAAACTCAACTTATTGTAAAATTTAAGTCACAATCGATTTGGAGGTTTCTCAGTTTTTCTTTTCGGATGACCTTTCGAGGCGTTTCCTACAATTTTCCGGGAAATGAAGTTTTGAAAAACCCGGGGACACGAA
Source organism: Rhagophthalmus giganteus (assembly GCA_036326145.1). Classification (NCBI taxonomy): domain Eukaryota; kingdom Metazoa; phylum Arthropoda; class Insecta; order Coleoptera; family Rhagophthalmidae; genus Rhagophthalmus; species Rhagophthalmus giganteus. Next base: position 57,046,893 of record JARFJA010000001.1, read on the forward strand.
TTTTTTTAATATTTTAGTTTTAGTAAGTAGATAGATATAGTCCATTCCTCGAGCTTCGCCGAAATCAGTAAGTGTGAAGGTATTGATAAGACTGATTACAAACTTAACTACTATTAGACTTACTTTGCGTTTAAAAGTTTGCTTTTATTTAGCTTCGACACCTCCCGCCTATTCATATTTTTGGTAGGTATACGGCTAACGTCCAATAACAACGATGTCTTCTTCGATGCTTGAAAACGAGTAAGAGCGGGACTTCCACTCGGGGCCCCTTCAAATTTTTCTGAATATTGTAATTGCTTTTAGCGTTTCCACAACAATCGATATCGTCGTGTATAATGACTAACCCAGGTTAAATTGCACTTGTAATGTTTTACATTCTTTTATTGGGCGATTTCGGCGGAACTCAGAGAATGTATTATACTTAGGTACTTATTAATTATTTAGAGGTTGAACTAAAAAATTCGTTACAGACTTTGTGGATTACGGTAACGTACCGTTTTTATTTTCGTGAAAGATAGGCCGCGAAATATTGTATTTTTGAGGTATTTCCTGACGATTTTTGGAACAAAACACGAACTTTTTTTTTCATTTCTTAATCGGCATTAATTATTTATTATTTGTAGGTAGTACCTAAGTTAAATGTAAAGTTAGGTACATATTTTTTTTAATATAATATTTTATAAATCTCGTCGAGATTTGCTTGTTAATTTACTCTCTCCAAATTTCTATACGTGAATCATTGGCTAAACAAAATAATTTGAACAATTCAAATCTTATCAATTAAGCCTTATTTTTATAACTTATTCTAAATTGCTAACTTATAATTAAATAAATCTAATTCGACATATTGATCAGTACAATCCCAGCTAAGTGCATTATTTGGGAAGCGGTACAAATCAACATTTTTATGAAAAAATATATTGTATAATAACTTGCATTTTTCTTCTTATAAACTAAAATAATTGTTTCTTAAAGGATTTTTAGGATGTTAATTCTGATTGTGCAATAAAACTTCGGTAAAAATTTCCAAATATTATTCAAATTGCGCGTTTGTAGGACTGGTGGTTGAGACTGGGCGTTGATATGTCAATCAGTCAATCAATCAGTTACGGTACACTTTTATAAGAACGATTAACAATAAATATAAAAATCACGTTCCAATTTTATAAATAAGCATATAGATATTTTACTTCAAATTATTTAGTTTCTTGAAGACAATAATTATTTTAAAAGAATAAAAACATAGAATCTATATATAACAACATTTGCGTTTTATTATATCATAGTAAAAATACGTTTAGTACAAACAAAATATAGTAGGTACATAAATATAGTTATTTTATCGTATTTGTAATAAATGTTACTTTAAACTCAGTAAATCGTCCCTTGTAGTTTCGACTATCTGCTTCCTCATACTTGTCAACTGCCTAAGATAGGCGCTGGGACTACAACTTGGTCCGCGTTTTGTAGCTTGTTTTTGCCATGGTAAATTGCCATAATCGGAAAATGTCGGATTATTTTCTAAACAACAATCTTCAACTGCAGCCCATGCAGGTTCTTTTGCGGCTAGACTTTCCTCGTGCGCGTTTCTACAACAAGACGGCTGCTTTTTAATTCTATCGATGCAACGTTCTAAACGATCGCACGATTCTAAAACTGAATTTTTATATTTATTTGTAGGAATTCGAAAGGCGACTTCCGTGTTCGAAGACGAATCTCTGCTTAATTTAGATGAAGTCTGCGAAGACGCTTCTTCCACAAAATACGTTTGAGATGTAGAGTCTTGCGAACATCCTCTAGGAAATTGGTTAATATTTGGTATGCCGCTTATGTCGTCCACCGTTACCTGTAGTTCGTAAGAATGTTCCGTTTGAAGTTTACTGGCGGCTTTCGTTAAATTTGTCATTAGATTTGTAGCTTCTTCCATAAATTTCGACATAGCCTCGAACATACGATCGCCGTCCGTTAACGGAAAGCGAACCTTCTTTTTTTGTAAAATTAAAGAATCTGGAAGCGCGGCGAATATGGTATTGTCGCATTCCTCTTTATTACATTCTTGAAATTTCATTATAGATTTCAGCACGATAGGTTCGTAAATTACTGGAACGTACAAGTCGTTAATTAAAACGTAATTAGCCTTCAGCGCTTTAGGAAGGCATTTCCAGAATGGACCACATCTTTCCATTAAATATTTTGTAATACAAAATTCGGAGGCCCACACAGTAGAGATATTTATAGATTCCATACGTTCCCATACGGTTGGCGTAACTAAATAATTCGCTATACATAATGTAGGTCTTTTTCTAATTAAATTTTCGGTTACCAAAAAAGTTTCCATAATTGTATCGTATTTGGCGTGATTTTCTTCGATTATCTTATGTCGTTTAAATATAGGATCGGGGGACAAATTTACATTCCCGTGTTCTAACGAGTTATGATTACTGATTATGTCCGGAGTTGGACAGCAAACGTTGTTGGTTTGTTGATTTTGATCGTCTAAACTGTCGTCTGAAACCATGTCAGAGATTCGGTGTCGATTTACGTAGTTATGAGATACGTTGATGTTTACCGTGTTCGTGTAAATTGGATTTGTGCTACACGCATTTATGGTTTGATACGACGGTACCGTTTTAGCTTGAAGATATTTCGTGAAAGAAATTCCAGAAGTTGGAGGTTGGTCTCGTAATTTTTCAGTCTCTACATATAAAACAAGTAATTAATATTTATCGTATATACTTTCGGGCGCCTACTTTAATAACGAAGTGCGGTGAAAATAAATCACGGATTCGAACAACTCGATCTAATAATAGTTTCGGTATGCAGCGGGTTTTCGACATGCATGTTAAGATGAAAAAACCCACGGATCTTTTTAATCGAGCTACGAACTAATCCACTGATAAACTAGATCGTGGAACGAATTAAGTTCGTAAGTCGAGAACTCGCTGTATATCGATTTATCCATTACTCGATCTAGGTATACAATTCGTAATGATAAAATCCCGGTTTAAATACTACATCACTGGGTTAGGGGTTGACACGAATAGACACTTTCAATTAGAGATATACAAATACAGGCGTGACAATTGGCCACATCGGTCATTATTGTAACAATGGCCATTACTAATTGTAAGTCGCTCTTTAAATTGTGGGGGGAAGTCAAAGTTAACGTGTTAGTTTCATAACACATCAGGTAAATTAAGAAGTTACATTAATTTACTTGAATTTTGGGGCGCCCGGATGTGGCGACCCCTTCGCCCAGTGGTCATCCGCTGCGTGTAGCCTTCTACATTTCGATTCTTACAATTTATAATTGATTTGGGGCACTATTCGTCTATAGACTAACGTCGCCGCGCCGGTAATTCTGCGAGTGACCTATAATGTATTAAACACTCGAAGTTTAGTTCTTTATAAGAAGCTAATTCACTACCTCTCTTGACTTAATGGACATACTGTACCTAGAGGTTTGGACCGATTCTAAAAAAAAATCGATCGAGCGCGAGTTTAAATTAGTTCCAAAGAACCGATTTTTCCTGACAGTCTGTAATACCTTTTCTATACAAACTTATCTTTCTTCTATATATATTATATACATATATAGAGAACTATACTATATATATATTATTGGTCTTTATATCTATGTTTTTGTTTTGTTTTTATTCTGGCGATTGAATAACGGATCGTTGTAAAAAGATAAGCCAAGCATGGTTTGAAAAAAGAAATGATGGAGGTTTCGAAGGGATTGGGGGAATTATGATTGTTACTGTCATTTTCCAAAAGTCGAATGTATAATCTTATAAAGGCCGAGTATTTATCAGTATTTCACTAATATAGGTAAGCTGCAGTTATTAATGTTATAGTCTGTTTTTAATAATGTCAGTTTTGAAGTAATTAAGGTGACTGTTTTTTATTGAAAGTTGTAGCAATTAATATTAATAGCTAAAGTCTACTAAACTGATGATTTTCATCTAAATCTTTTAGTTAGTTACCTATTTTATAGAATTAGTTCAAATTTAATGTTTTTATAAGTATCTAGGTACCTATATTTTAGTAGACAATTACACTGGACAACAATAAAATAATATTCCAAATAATTTTAATTTGTCTTGATCTGCTGAATACGAATCCAGAAGTATAACTCATACATTAAGTTCAGGTTTTTCCAGTTCAGTGTATGTTTCTGACCACACACAGCTAGTAAATAATAGTTTTAGTTAGTTGGTTGACGTTAATGTGTAAACAACAGACATTTAGTTATTTTAGCAATGTTTTTTATAAACTAAGAAACTGTTTAAAATTATGAATTAAGCTATCTTTGGATAAAATGTCGCGATAATATGTGAAAATCAGGAAAACTGCCGTTATATTTGTGGTGAAGTGATGCTGAATGAGACAAAGGTCAAGGAAGGTATTTTTGTCGGTCTTCAGATTAGAAATCTTTTGATGGACGAAAACTTCGACCGTGCGTTAGATGGTATCGAAAAGACTGGTTGAAATAATTTCCACCTTGTTGCTATCAACCTTTTAGGAAACAATAAGGGAGTTAATAAGTATTGTTGACCACGCAATGGGTTGTAACATGTCTCTCGAAATACATTTCTTCCATTTCCATTTAGCGTTCTTTCCAAACGACTGTAGCGCATTAAGTAACGAACATGGTGAGCGCTGCCATCAGGACATCGTTGACATGGAAAAACGGTATCAGGGAAAATGGGATCCTTCGATGCTGGCGGATTCTCGTTGGAATACAAACGACGCTTTGTAAAGCATTTCAAATTATTTTTTCTTAAAAATTGTAACAAACTTTGAAATTTAAGTACCATTTTCGTTTTCAGCATCCCAAATTTTACACGAAAAATTCCGTTACAGGTAGAACGCCATCTATCTTGAAGTCAAAATTTGTTGTCCAGCGTTATTTTTCCATCAGTTAAAATTTACCCACACTTATAAATAAATAAGTAAATAGGTACCTAATTACCTAATTTGTAGTTTAATAAAGGAAAATATCTTACCAAATAAATTTTCAGTCGATTGTGTCCCACACGATCTCGTAACCACAAGTGAGTTTTTCAAATTTTGTTGTCCGTTATCTTGAGAAAATCCATCCATAATACACGCCACTCCGACGTCTTTAGTTTGAATTTTTTCCGTATCAGTTTCTGCGTGTTTAATTTCCATTAAAGTCAATTTCAAGTCGTCGACGTCCGTAGAAATTTCTTTCACCCTAAGAACCGGAAATAAATCCGTTTGAGTTTCGATCGATTTCCTTTTATGAGCTCTTAGTGCACGTTGTGTTAGTTCCTTCAATCGAAGACGTGCATTCGAACAAATCGTAAGTTCCTCGGGAACGTCTTCGTTTTGTGGTTTACTTTCTTCGGTGTCGGTTGCCGCTTCTTTTTTCTTTGACGTACCATAAAGGCGACTAGTCACGGCGGCAACGATTTGCGATCGCGGTTTTATGGACGTTTTTTTAGATAATTCGATTTTGTTCGGACCTTTCACTTCAGTAATAACTCCCTTTTCCGATGTTTTTGGCGGTCCGTCGGGGGATTTTTTTAATTGCGCGTTTTTAAGTGCGAGGGAGGGTTTGTCCAGTGATCGTTTTCGTAGAATCGAAGGTTGCGAAAGTCTTGCAGATTTATCTTTCGACGAACTCGAAATTGCCTCTTGCGATCCAAACGGCCTTTTAGATTTATTATTCATCGTTTCTATTTCTACACTATAGGTTCGACGAATTTTAGGAAGAGATTGTTTTGTTGTTTTCACTACACTAGTCACACTCATCACAGGTAATAGCTTTTCAGATTTCACGTGCACTTGTTCGTCGTCATTTTGTTGCAAAGGAAATGTAGTGGTAGACGCACTTGAATTTGTCGATGGATTTTCTTGGAAAAAGGCTTTTTCGATAATCGGATCTTCTTTTTCTATTACTTCCGGTATATGAGTTTGCAGCAGATTTGAGCCGGTTTCCTGCATTATTAAAAAATTAATTTCGACGTAAGGAATGTTACGTTCTTAATTTGTATTACGTGCTGCTGAAACAGGAGCGACTTGAGTCTTGCTATTTCGGCTAGAAGTTCCCGAATTATTCTTTCTTTAGGATCGTCATTGACGACGGGGCGCGAAATAATTTTCTTGGCTCTTTGCCCAAAGCGCAATGTGTTCACGGTTTCATTGTAACACGTACTCGATGGAGAAACGGCTGCAAAATTAGTTCGTTATTTTAAATCTTCGAAGTACAACTTAAACCTCTAGAAAAAAATATACAAGATTGCATACTCGCTATCATAATTGTCTTCGAATTTCCTCCAAGAGTATCTTTTAACAGCCATGTTAAAACTGAATCTCTGTAAGGAACAAATCGCTTGCGAGGATTTTTCGAACTTTTCGAAGTTTGGTCGGCTGAAACGATTTCGGGAAAATTATAACGTAGTTACTAGATTAGATTAAATACCTAATGTTGAAATTACGTTTCCCAAAGCAACTAAACTTTTGTTTATGTTAGCCCCTTCTTTTAACGAGGAAATACTGTGAAATCTGCTTCCGGCCCTTTCGCTCCCCGCAAGGTCCACTAAATGTAATTGAACACCTTTTCCAAAAGTTATAGTAAAAACGGAATGACTTCTGCTGGAATAGGGATTAGTTAAAGTTGCGGCAACTCTTCGGTTTGTGTTTCCAATGCGCAACCATTTTAAGAGCGTATTTGGGTCGTATACTACGTGTTGAGATAATCCTACAAATATAGCTTGGCATGTATTTACTAATGTATAATAAAATAAGTAATATAATGTGTAATGTACCTACATTATTTTAATCAAAAATAATATTTAACGTAGACGATAGTAACCTGATGATCGTTTATCAGTCAAACCTTATCTTATTTATATTTATGTAATTTAAACAATTTCTATATAGCTAAATTTGGTTAGATGCTGCATATATAAATATTAATTAGATAATTATAAGTATTTATTTTATGAATAAATATGCGCATTATAAATAGATAGAAAACGCCAGTAAATTATATATTTTTAAATTTCGCAGGTGTTGGTAGTTCAATTTACTTAGTACTTTATAAAGATACGATATTTGATCGAAAACTCATAATACATAATACTTATAAAATTAAAGTTTAGTAGATAATTATTTATATGAAATTGTTTTCGATTATTATTTTACGTAGGTAATCTGTTATTAATATTTGGCACAGTTGTTAAATAATTTTGGAAGTACGTATAGTAGAAGTGTTCCAAAATCGGAACTCCAATTCGTTTTTGCTCTATAACTTTCATAATATTACAGTTAAAATCGATTGCTTTACGTCAAAACATTTTGTTATTTATGAGTTGTTAATATAAAAGTGTCAAATTTAGTAACAACCGGCAAAAATGGTAGATTTCAAAAAGTGGCCCAAATTCGAACCCCCTAATATAAGTACCAATTTGAAACAATATGGGGAACTTTTATAAAAAGAAAAACATTTATTTAAAGATAAGAGTCATTGACAAAAATCACAAACAGAGATAATCGTCGGGTTTTGGACCCGCACAGTCGATATGGGCTCAATCACTACATTGCAAACATTTGACCTACAATTTTCCGTGACAGTTTGAAGATCAGAGCGCCTCACGGATTTCATTAATACGTTTCCTATTAATCGATAAAAAATGGTGATCCGACTTTGAAACACGTAAATAGAAGCGTCCGATTTTGAAACTTCATGGGGGTCCGATATAGGAAAAGACAATTGTTTTCAAAACATGGCGTCGCTTAATTAATACTTCAATAAATAAGTCAATAATGACATTTAATGTTACGTCGATTATGTATCTACCAGTTGGTAATTTTTGACAAATACTTACGAACTCAGAAACAAAGTTACATCCACGAAAATAACGTCCACCGAATATTACAAAAATCACAAACAATAAACAACACGTGTCCGATAATTATCTAATATTAACTGACCATTAATGGTACACAACAAGTCGGTCACATAATTTTGTGCTACTGCCATATTCATAGATAAATGAAATAGTCCGGGGGTTTGACTTGGGAGGAGGGGTCCGATTTTGGCGCACTTCCTCTATTATATAATCACGAAAGTTAGTGTTTATTAATTTATTACATATATACATAGATTACTACTATACATAGATTAATTAAAAGTATGTAAACTCGAAAAATTTTAGTACCTTCTATTTTGATAACTATAAGGTTTTACAATACATATTTACATAATAAACTGCACATATAGAAACAAAGGCGCCGTATAATTATAGGTAGTTAACAGTGAGTGGAAGATCTGTTACATAATGAGACTTTTTATCATTACATAATGAAAAGGAAATGCTATTATTAAATAACAATCAGGTTGTCGTACAAACTCGAGTTTTTCGTCCAATTTAATGCTATGCTTATATAAATGCGACTGTGAAGAAATAAAGGATGTCGACAATTATTATCGCGCATTTACAATTCATTTACATTACTAATCTAATTAAATAATTATGTTTGAATAAAATATTGTACTTCATCGAAAATTTAAATGAAAGCGTTAGGTATATTATTTAATATAAATTTTTATTTATGTTTCGTTCATAACGACGCAATATTTAGAAAGGAATAATCATCTTAATTATTAGTACTATATTAAAGTAGGTATAATGCATTAATTTAAAAATTATTAAATAGTTAAAATAGCTAGAAATGAATCTTCAACAGGCCAAAAAAATGTAAGAAGGCCACGAAAGAGTGGAGGAATAATTTAAATTATAGGCAATATGTGCAGATTTTTTCTATAGAGTGCAGCAAGATGATGCGTTTACACCTACCACCGGATTTACACGGTATAGATAAGAATACCGAATAAGAATAATTCCTGAGAATACCGTGAAAATTGAAATCAAGTTCTTTTTTTATATGAAAAATTGTGTAAATCGAAAAAACTCAAAATGCGTATAATTAGTCAGTTATTTAATTAAATTCATTGATTTCAACGTAAAATAAAAATAAAATACAAATGAAAATAAAAAAATACGCTGTCCAAATTTCAGCCTCCTATGATCAAAATTACGACCGGAATCGTGTCCACAAGAAATTGATTATATATATATGACCAACCTAAAATGAATTACCTATATTTTCTTGATCTAGGGGTCGAAATCGGAGAAAAACCAAAAGGACACGTCTGGGTCTCGTCATCAGACAGGCTGCAATAGCTTTATTTTTTTAATTTGTATTTAATAGCTCTATTTTTAATTTAAAAACTATTCGTGTGCCCCTCAACTTGAAAATTTCCCTATTACAAATCATAAACCAGATAAAAGTTTAATCGCATTTTTATGCGACCGATAAATATAAAGCAACTAATAAAACATGTGCGTCATATACTATCATAACTTATCGGGGTGCGAACGAACTGAATGTTTTTAAAATAAAAACAGGATTTCCTAGTATCCACGTATAATCTCGAATTCATTTATATGTAGGATTCCGGCAAAAGCGTTTCAGATGATATTCGCGTTAATAGTACAGAGTGGTAGTGCTTGTTTCAGTAGTTCGAATTTTAAAATACGGCTTCGTATTGTTCGTGTGTGCGAGTAGTGCTCGTTCGGTTAATAAGGCCTTTTGCGCGAGTGTTGTGTTATGTACTCTAAAAGGATTAATACGACGAGGAATGGTAGGATCTTTCTTTGTCCACTAACTGTTCATGTATTTATAAAGTGTAAATACATGGACCTTTAACCTCTAACACAAATTCTCTGAAAATCGAGTTTGGTTGGGCTCTTGGATAGGGACTAGGTTAGGGTTCCCCTCAAACATTCGACGGTCCATTGCTGCCTTGAATTAAATAGCAATATTCGAGTAGCAGCATTAATTTTTCGTTAATAGGAAAGCATAAGCTTTCATTTGTATAAAAATCATTTTCAAGTTTGATGATAACAGAAAGTTGAACTCTCTGAGCGCTGCTGCCGCCGATAAGACGACGACGAAAAAATTGCAACATAAACTTTTTCGAATCTAAAAATTGTTCCTTCTAAATACTGGAATAAGAAATTTCCTCGAGTATTATCATACCAGTTTTTACAAGAAACAAGCAGACGTTTTATTTTTTTATTCAAAGAAACAACGACTTATCGATGGCAGCATTGGAGTTTTGTAAAGGTTTATTATACACACGGTTTAACGGGCTATTTTTTTTGCTCAAGTTTTATCCTAATACAAATTTTACGGTGGGATCTCCTACTATAATAAAACATTAGTCCGAATGTTTAATTATTACTATCATCACTATAATGGATTATTAATCTTTTTTTTCCGGTTGGTGGGATTTCACTTTCATTACTTGTTGATTGATTAGTGACAATTTCAGATCGGAGAGACTTTGCAATGAAATCCGTAATTAACAGTTGTGTTTTTGAATTTTTTTGGTTAGATCTTTACAGATTAATATCTCGTTGGAACGATATTTTCGTCAAAACTGTTTTTATTTTTGAAAATCCGTTATTTTAAAAAGCGCGTAAAAGCGAAATCGTGTGAAAAACGTAGGTACACGGGGTAAATCGGGCGAAAAATGTATACATGGCGTTTCAAGAAGTTTCAACCATGCAATAAGAAACGAAGAAACGTCTCCTTTTGCCGGTAAGAGTAATTACCTAACATTCAATTAATTTATCTAATTAAAAATAATGACACTGCACCCACAATATTACAGAGCAGTTATTATTAACATTATTTATTATACTACATTTTCCTACATATATTATAATATAATTAACGTTATATTATTAATAATTAAACCATTTTCGAATAAATCAAATAAGCTTTCTTTTGGTGGTTAGAGGTGCCAAAGTTAAATAATAGTGATTGTTGAATTAATATTACCGCACTGATAATATAAAAGTTTTTCAATCAAAAATTAGCGGTGGTTTTGAGCGTTTTCATTTTCTTCTAAAACACGTCTATAAATTATGTGTAAATGTAAAATTTCGTCGAAAACAGTGAAATTCCCTTATTTCATTCGAAAAATGTTAAATATCATGACAAAAGCTCATAACGAGTAGAATACACCTATATAAATAGATAATGAAATAGAATTAGATTTTTCAAACCCTTTATACCTATACTAAATTGAATATTTACGGTGTGTATAGGTAGATATACATACGTACATATATGTATCTACATACATAAGTACCTATCTATAATTTAAATCAAATCTGATTTTGATTAATTTATGTGTAGTTCAATGGTTAAAAATAAATTCTACTAAAGGCAACGTACCTTGTACATAAGGTCCTCTTCTTGGATGTTCTCTGACTCTTAAATTACGACATTTAAAATTTAAGGGAGCATCATCAGTTGAAATCAATAAATCTCGCACCTTTTCATTATAAATTTCGAGATAGCTGCAAATTAATTTTATGTTAGAGTAAAAATAGTGTTTAACTCTATAAAAAAGTTTTTAAATTTGCGTTAATAGAAAATTAAAATGCCGTTTTCGCGTGACGTTAAAACACCTAAAACAAACTACGGATTTTCAAACGCGATATCAAGACTTTATGGGTATAGGTAGGTATACGTAAGTGTTTTCGCGTACCTATACTATGCTAACACAAGCACGAAAGCTACTGGGCTGTTTGTGAGTTGAACAAATGTTTTATGCAATGCGCAGGAATTTCGCATAAAAGTTCATACTTTCGTGTAACCAATTCTTCTTTGTTAATTTGACAAACTATCCGTTTTATACCGCTTCACAAAAATACAATAGACTTACATAAATTTTGTCTTTTCTTTATAATAAGAGTAACAATTATTTTGAAATTATTTTTGAAACTTTGCTTTCATAATAATTATAGTGTTATGTCAATAAGGCGTGAGAAGCTTGAGAACGACGCTTCATAAATATTATAGGTACATTATTCTCATTTCAATGTCAGTTTATATAGGTACTAATTGCAAGTACTTACCGCGTAGTACTAATAATGAAATGTGTGTTTTAAATCATTATTTTCAGTTTTAGGAGTACGGAGACAAAAATGAACACTTTGTCCGAAAAAATTGATGGATCGTGCATATGGGGGTGTTCGTTTTTACATTTTTAATACTACTCGCCTTATTATAGTCGTCTACTTAAAAAGTGTCGTTCGAGACGTTTCTTTTTGGATATTAAATACCATGTCGAGCAAAATGTATGCGATCAACGAATTGGCAGATACGAACAGATGTAAGGAAAAATAAATTACATTTAAATTGGAAACGAGTTATTATACTAATAATTGTACGTGACAATAAATAAAATACTATAAATGAAAATATAATTAGATAATCTCTTTAAAGTTTTATGGGTTAATGTGATACCTGTCCAAGGGAGGAATCTGTCAAACGTTATGGGCATATTAAAATTTATATCAACATAGATCCAATTTAGGAAAGTTATCGAGTTATGACTTGTTAAAGATTTAAACGCCTAAACATTAGAAATTGTGCATCTCGGTCGCGCAATTGTAAGGAGTAGGCTTTGGAAACAATTGCTAAATAAAGACAGTCTTTGTTACCATCACTTGTAAATCAACATAGTTTGTGATTTTCCTTTAACAATTCATAACTCGATAACTTTCCCGAATCGGATCTATGCCGATATAACTTTTAACGTGCCGTTAATGTTTGGCAGATTACTCCCTGGACACCCTGAACACAACAAACACTGTGGGATTTAATTCGACTTTTGTAATTACAAAATAATAGAGGGTTGGTTTCGTCATTGAAACGTTCAATATATAGCGAGGGGTCGGTAACTTATGTATTAGTGTGTATTTATTTCTAGAATGTAATACAGAATTACGTTGAATTACTTTGTATTACTTTGAATTACATTGAATTACGTTGCATTACATTGTATTACTTTGAATTACTTTTGAATTACTTTGAATTACTTTGTATTAGGTCCGAATTACTTTGAATTACTATAAATTAAGTCTGAATTAGAGTCAACTGCTAAAAATTAATATGAATTAGTATTAATTAGTGCTAAATTGGTCTGAATTACTATGTACTCCTATTATTTATTGTAAGTGGTATTAATCACAAATTACAAAAATAATTTATGTTTAAAAAGTCTTTTAACATTAGATTTACGGACAAAATTACCCGTCATACTGACGGGTCTTCGGAAAAATTGGTATCCCACATACGGAAATTTGAAATTAGGGTGGCTAGTGGAAAATGAATAGAGTACAAAATATTCATACCAATAAATCACTAAAAGTCTATATAAATTTGCAACAATTTATACGTAAACAACACTTGCTTTTATACCTATGAAATTCGAAACCCGTGAATTTGACGGATCTAGTGTTAATAAAAAATATAAGTATGGAGTTACATTTGTACCTCGTGCCGGCATCGGCACTTAATTATCAAAAAATGTGCCGAAACACAAGGATTAGTATAAAGTAGTGAATCAAGCAATGTTAGAAACAGGTTAGAAATTGTAAAATATGATAAAAATTCGCAGACTGATTGAGAAAAATAAACGAAATCAGAAACGAGTAAATTTTCCGTTAAAGAAATCCGTTACGATTCGTTACTGAAATCCGAGAAATGGCGACCATTAACGATTGCCGTCTTTAATGTGCATTTACGTCTTTCTTTGCCATGCTATGTGTCCAGGTAAATCAGTGGTAGAATATAAGTTCAAAACTTTAAACTGAATATTACAAATATACAATTTAATAACTTTTTATGCACGACGTACATTGGAACCTTTCGTGAATAACGTATCTAGACTAAATATTTGAAAAAATATATTAGCGTTCTCCAAAACGTCCGATTTGGTTGGTAATGCGTCTGTACAGTCGGTGTAATCTAGGCCATTCAAATTTTATTCCGATGCATATGATCACTACAAAGTTAGTAAATGATGCTATTTCACACAATAGTGCCGTACCACCTTGTAGTTTTACAGTATGAATAAATGGTAGTCTATCTTTGCCATGTGTGCAGGTAAATCATCGATAAAATGTTATTTTTGTGTAATTTTTATTGACGTCGTACATTGGAATAAAATTTGAATGGCCTATAGCTCTTTGTACATTATTTTTTTCAAATTTTTAATAAGGAATCTGTTGAAAAATGTAACAAACGTAGGCGAGCTCCTACGAAATCGCAACATGTATAGATAACGGTAAAAATATCTTTCATTTGTTTATGTTTAGTCATCGTCTCGATAATCGTTTAGGAATACGATCTCGTTGCATGTTTCTATAAATGTATATTTTTGATCTATGAACAAAAAAATGTGCCCTTTATTTTATTCAACGGAATCGTCGCCCTAATTTATATAATACTGTTAATTTCAAAACAATCCAGTATATCTTAAAAATTAAGAGTTTATTTTTTATATTTTAAAATATCTTTTTAAAATCAACTGTACCTTAGTGCAAAGAACACATAAGTATTTATATGTATATACCTACGTTTGCATTTACATATACATATCTATTTCTATGTATTACTTATTTTATATGAAACATTCATAATAAGTATTAGTTTGAATTGGATTGAATTAGTTTGTATTACATGTATCACTATGGTATTAGTTTGAATTAGGTCTGAATTACTTTGAATTACATTGAATTACCTTGAATTACTTTGAATTACTTTTGAATTACTTTTGAATTACTTTGAATTAGTATTACTGTGTATAAAATTTACTATAGTTACCGACCCCTCGGTATATAGTGAATGCGTACAAGTATCTTTGCTTTCCGTGCAAAAAATGAATAATCTTTAATACGAAATATAATGGTTATCGAGCAATATTCTATTTATATTTATTAAATAATTTAAACCATTTATTTACGTTATCTACATATGAATGGCGTGAGTTCTCACACTTCACACATGCAAGGACGATTGCCATTAAAGATTACATATCGACCATAGTTTATGGATTCGGTTCCTTTATTTTAACACCAGATCTTCATAAGCAACGCAATCACGGGAAATTGCTTAACTTTGAATTAGTTTACAACTTACTTCATATACTATAAATTACGAACACTATTTTTATTACATTCGTACCAGGGTCGGGTCGAATTGGTCAATATGAATTGTTAGTTAAATGTTTACGACAAACCGCGTTTAAAAAACTCGATAAAACAAATTATATTTTCAAGTTTAAACAGCATCCAATATCTACTTGTTTTTGGTTATTCTGCAAATTAGATCATAAAACTTTAGTTGGTAATCTTATATGTGACGCTGATGCTAACCAAAAGTTCGACGAATTTTACCGTAAAAAATCTGTCACTCATCGTAACCACAGTTTCGACCGTCTCTTTCGAAGTAGTTCCCTTGAACGATCTCAGCGTTTTTCATCCCTGGAAATTTTGATGTGTATGTGCGTTGTGGATCGCCTGTGATTCTGCTTGAATCACCTCAATCGTGTTAAAACGACGTCCTTTCAGCCGTAATTTTATTTTCGGGAATAGGAAAAAATCGCAGAGGTAAGATCATGGCGAATGCGGGATGGGGAGGGGAGGGGGGATGGGGTTTTCGAACGTTTATCAATCGCACTCTTTAAATTTACGATAGAATCACTTCGTTTTACTATACCTTTTATTAATTATCATGATGGCATCGTAAGCAATAATGTGGTAAAATACCTAATAAAAATGTATGTATACGTAATTATTTCGCTTCGTCTCGTTTGATTATAATCGAACCGTTCCACAGTATTTGTTCAACCTGTGTATATGTATACCTACTACTAGTTCAGGTTCTAAGTGCATAAACGTTGCACTTAGTGATACAAACATGAAACTTTAGAAGTATATTCTATACACCATACTAACCACAATAACAGTCGGAGCTCTTCAGGAGTCACAACTCTAATTTAAAATAATTTTCTTTTAATACTCGGGGCGCACTACAGGGTACCTAGGAAATGATGAGAAATCTTTCGGGGACGTATAGAACACGTCAAAATAAAACTTTAAGTTTTTGTAAACTTTTTTCTTACATCGTTCCCCAGCTCAGGTATTCATCTACAAAGTTGAAAGGGAAACTTTTATTTTTTTATTAAAATTTAATTGTTTGGTTTACATTTCTAATAAATGAAGTATTTCAAAACAATTTCATAAATTTTTTTGAAACCATTTCAGCAGTAGCAAGGACATATTACTCCTTACTTTTCTGATGACATTTCCTTTCGGGGGATTAATTTAAATTTTTTTTTAAGTTTATAGTCAGATTTCTCAAACATTTTAGAATAAAAAAGGTACCCCACTTTTTATAAAATGAGCCATATTCGATAAAATCGTGATTAGATTAACAGGTAATTTAACTGTTATGCACGCCGTGTACTAAACAGGAGCTTATTTTGAATTAGAAGGTGATATCCAAAGGGCTCTGACGTTTATTCTGGTTAATACAGAGTAATATAATATTATAAAATTAGAATTATACGTATTATATAATATTAGAGTATTAGGATCTATAGTCTTAAACTAACCTGTTACCCTTTAATTGCGATTTCCTCGAAAACTATTCGTTTTATCGAACGTGGACAAGAGTAACTTTTTTATCCTAAAATGTTGGAGGAATTCGGCAATGAAGTTAAATTGTTTTTAAATTAATCTCGAAGAAAAATGTGATTAGAAAGGTCAGGGGTAATATATCTTTGCTCCCTCTGAGGCGACATCAAAAAAATTATGAAATTCTTCTGAAATACTTTATTTATTAAGATTGTAAACCAAACATGATTACGCATTTTAATAAAAAATAAAAGTGTTATTTAAACAAATTGATTTTTCCCTTTCAACTTTGGGGTTGAATATCTCGATGAATCGAGTATCTACTGCGCAATTTCTATAAGGTCGTAACTTACCTACCGATAGGTACAGATATTTATTTATTGACTTTAGAATTTTTGTTTCAGTTCGAATAACGATCGGCTTGGTTTGCATTGCTGCGTTTGGATTATCTAATTTCGATAAACAGCGTTAAAAAGTACCGGTTCATTAAAGGTGAGTAGATAAAGTAAAAACTCGTTATAAGTAAATTGATGAATCTTATCGTTCTTATATTCATTATTATCTATGGGCATTAACATTTTAAGGAATTATTTTAGACAACATATTATTGATCTAAGTTTGGAAGTTAATTATAAGCAGATTTGTGTGGATATAACAAGGTTTTAATTATTTTTTGTCCTAAACGTAGGTGCTGTTGTCATCTTTGTTCCTATTTTTCCTTATTTCGCGTCCATGATGAGAGCACAGTGACGGAAGGTTTAAAATAACTATCTACTTCGAGTAGGTATGCATGTTTCTTTTTTAATTTAAAATGATTTAAATATATTAGTGTTTGTGACGTCACAACTATTTACTTTAATTGTGTCCCATGCACTTGCGAAGCATCTACTTCATATTATGTATTAGCATGTTTTACTTTTTATCTAGGTATACGATCCAATAAAAAAAGCATTTTGTTTACCTTACTAGAGCTTGTATTTTATTAGATTCTTCGTTGTTTGTGTAATCTTGCAAATATGTAAATAAATTTTGACATAACTTCGGTATTAATCCTGGATCGTCTGGTGTTCCCATCATTGTATGAGTTTTACCTGAAGAACTTTGTCCGTATGCCAAAATGCACGAATGGTATCGTTTTTTAACTGCATATTCCACTTCTTTACTAATTCCTTCAAAAACCTTGAAAATAAATGAGTTTTTGATTGGTTTAGAACGGTAGATATTAAACAATATAATATTATCAACGCTATATATTCGAGTAAAGAAAAATTGTCGAATTGCTGTTTCAAAAATTTGTCTAAAATGTAATTTAGATCTTTATAAAAATGAACTTATTAAAAACTTGAGCGATGTTACATAGATAACGTACGTACTTCATTTTGGCTGGAATTTGAATTAAAACAATAATCAAATGCAAATCTTCTAATCCTTTCTCGGCTGTCACCGGCATTTTCTTCGGGTACCTGGAGAGATAAGATTAGATCAAAACTATCGATCAACTGCATGTAGTTTATTTTAGCTTCTACAGTTAATTACATTTTGAATTGAATAGTTATACATATCTCGTGTTAGGATCAGATTATAAAATTTAGAGGATAAGTAGGTACTTAGTTACGGAATTGGACATTCGACGCGGCCATTTCAACGCGAGACGTTTCGACGCGAAGACGTACGGATGTAGTCATTTCGACGCTAAAGATATTAGAAAAATGGAAAATACGCTAATTGATTACGTTAACTTTATTACAGAAAATATCAGTACAAGTTTAATTTAATTCTAGTTTAAACCATGATTTACCTGAGTTACCTACCATTTTTGTTACTAGAGAAGCAAATAGTTTAACTTTAATCGGAGTTTAAACTAGAATTGAGAAATTTGCTTTTACTCACATAGGTACAAATAAATTTTAAATAATAAAGATGACCTTTTTGTTTGAAAAAATCAAACAAAATCTGAACTAGAACGGTTGTGATAAAACATTATTATTAATATGGTTAATTATTGGAAATATCTTTTTAAAAATAAGTGGCGTTGTGGTGCACTTGCTGTAGATTCGTATCAGAAGTAAGAAAAAGTAAGTGAAGTAACAAACGACGATAAAATGGAAGGTATTAAAGCCAAATTTAGAGATTCTATTCACTAAAAAAGTATTGGTGTAGTAGGTGTGGTCAGTTTAGATTAGTGCAGATGTAATTTTAGGTTAGTGTAGATAAGACAAGTTTCATTGTTCGTATAGGTCAGACATTGTTATCGTTAATAAAATGGAAAAACCAATAATTGGTTGGTAGGTACCTACTGAGAAAGATTAAATTTATCACACGAATAGATTAATGTTACCCTCTCGGTCAATTTAAAAAAAAATTGTCGCCGAAGTGACTTCACGTCGAAACGTCCTCGCGTCAAAATGGGTTCACATCTAAAAGTCTTGCGTGGAATCGGTCGCGTCGAAACGTCCTTAACCAACTTATTTCTTGCCCTTTGACTAGTTTTTAAATGGTTGTATAACAACAAAGATGTGTAAACATAAAAATAAGGCACATAACGTTTAAAAGGTACATTTAAAATATAGTTAGCAAGATTTTTGGATGCTTTTAGTAGAGCTTTAAAATTTATGTACTTACATTTCAAAACATGGCACATTTAATTCTTTAAGTGATAATTTATTGGCTAAGAAACAACAACACATAATAATAATGATTCACCGTCTGTTGCTGTTACATTAAGTTACGAATTAACTTCGATAGAAAAATTTAGGTAGTTACGTATTAAAAATACTTACCTTCAAGTTAGTAACTGCCACCGTATTATTTTGTATATCGATAATAATGGAGGAATGCAAATTGATTTCCCTGAAATATGATAATACGAATCTAGTTTGTTTATTAAGGTAATATAAATATATTGACGTCGATGTTATGATAATTTTAAAATTTTAATTCCGGGTTATAGTTTTAAATTTATCTATATGTATACACAGAGGCTGGAGTTAATCCATTTAATCCATGGTGGAATCTAGTAATTCAGAAGTAAGTAGTACTACGTATTTACATACATACTTGGTCAAATTTGTACAAATAAATAGTGAAAATAACATTCCTACGTCATTTATGAAGACAATTTTTTATAGGTAATTTAATTATGTAGCTGAGTAGATGTAGGATGTTTATACTTTTTTTCACGTTGTTTGTTTGTGGTCCGATTAATATAATTAGGTAGGTAACGAAAATATGTGATAATTTTTAAAGGTAACCGCAATTAACCAATTTTCTTTAAATAAAAGTCGACGTCTGCTGCCTAAATAATAGCTCAGTCGCCGTCTAGATACAAAAATGTTCTAATTAGGTACATACTACAAACAGGAGGTACAAAGAACGCCAGTTCACGTGTATCGTAAGGAACGGAAGTCCTATATTTAGATGTTTAGAGTGCAAAAAGTCACTGCTCGACATTATGTTTTGTTTACTTTGATTTTCTACACCTTCAGTTGTCTCCTTTCATTAACAAAATTTGAAGACAATTAGATCAAAATAAATGAAATAGGTATAAGATACATTTAATAAATAAATGTAGAATACCTACCACAATTCATTATGCTATTACCAAACATTAATTTTGGCCCGTCACCGACATAATTCAAGTATGTAAGTAAGCAGATTAACATCGAGCCATACAAATTTGGCACATTTGAAGCATCTTATTCGACGCAATTCAATAATAAAGATGATAGGGCCATGTTTTTGATTGTTTTCAAATTTTAAAATGTAACGCCGATTGTTGTACTTGTAAGTGATTTCTTTAAAATTATTTATGTAATTATACAAAAATGGATTTAATCGTAATAATAATCAAATCTCTATTGTAATAATAAATTACCTACCTTTGAGATAGAGGTCGAATTCTGACAGCAACCTTAAGGTGAGTCATTGTTTACCATAGATTACGAAATGCACTGTCCCTGAGATTTTAAAAATATTATAGCAGCACTAAAAGATCTGGAACATCTCCAGACTCAACAGCAACTACAGTTTGTCGCGTAAATGTTCGTGTTAAGACTGAGCAACGATCTATATTTGTCAAACTTAAACTTGCCTATTTCTATATAAGAACGAAAGATGAACAGTTTTAGACGTTTGCGATGTCTTCAGGAGGAGAGTATCTTATTTATCCTAGTATAATTTTGTACAATTTTACGATAACAGAAAATAGAAATACAAAAAAAGTGTTTATCGCATTTTTTTATAAAGATTGAGTTATTTTATGTTTAGATGTAACGATGTATTAGTTGGTTATTTTTAAACAAGTTTAGTTCAAATTTAAATATACATTTTGATCTGGTATAATAATAACCATTTTATAAAATGCCTTACATAAATGCATGTAACTTTTCAATAAAAAGTCTCAAAATATAGACCATATTTTTTCGAAATATTTTGACCCGACCTCAAATTTTTAGTTTAGGTTTAGAACTACTAGAAAATAAACTAAAACAAGATTTTAATCCCATTTAAAACTTATATCCACATACGACAAAAAAAAATTGATTTCCACGTAAAACAAACATAAAATAAGTAACTAAAGGGTATTCGCCAAGATTGGAATTTTTTCCATTTTCGCTAAAAACTCTTATTATGATACATAATTTTAGCAAAATATTGGGCCGATGTAAATATTTTTATTACGTATATTTTTTATTTCGTCTCCGAACGTCGTGAAATGTTAATTTCTACGTAAAAAGCATAAAATAATGAATTAAACGCGTTTTCGCCGAAATCGAATTTTCGTTAATTTTCCATAAAATTTCGTTCAGGGATTTTGGCAAAATTTTGACACGACACAAATGTCCTTGTTTCGTCTCCGTACGTCGGGAAATGTCAATTTTCACGCGAAATAAACGGAAAATAATGAATTAAACGCGTTTTCGTCGAAATCGAATTTTCGTTAATTTTAGATAAAATTTCCTTAGTATTGTTCAGGAATTTTGAAAAAATTTTGACACGACCCAGATGTCCTTGTTTTGTCTCCGTACGTCGGGAAATATCAATTTTCAAGCGAAATAAACGTAAAATAATGAATTAAACGCGTTTTCGCCGACATCGAGTTTTTGAAAATTTTCCATAAAAATTCCTTATGCATAGTTTTGGCCCGACCTAAAATTTTTTATTTCGTCTCCGTACGTCGAGAAATATCATTTTCCATCTAAAACAAAACTGAAGTAAATGGTATACACGAAATTTTGCAAAGGTCGACATTTCTAGAAATCTCAAAAAGCTTCGTATCAGGTTTTTTTTTGAAAGAATTTGACCTGACCTAATAGATAGATTTTCAAATAGAACGCATAGAACAGGTCCGGAATTAGTTGAAAAGTAGTTTTTCGGGAATAACAATGCAGGAAATTACAATCTAAGCGCATTTGCGGCGAATTAAAATTTTTGCCAAATCTCGAAAAAATCCCTCGTCCAGCGATTTTTTTCTAGCAAAATTTTGACCGCAAGCTTTTGAGCCGTAACGTTCAGAACATGTCGAAAACGATTAGAAAATTCGTATTTCAGGTATTATGAAGCGATAAATAACGAACTGCCGGCGTTTAAATAGTTTATAATTTTTTATAATCACGATAAAGTAACGCCACCTAATACGCATAGAACAGGTCCGGAATTGGTTGAAAAGTAGTTTTTCGAGAATAACAATGCAGGAAATGACAATCTAAGCGCATTTGCGGCGATTTAAAATTTTTGCCAAAACTCGAAAAAATCCTTTATTCACGGGTTCTTTTTTCTGGCAAAATTTTGACACGACTCGAATGTCCTTGTTTCGTCGCCGTACGTTGCGAAATATCAATTTCCATGTGAAATAAACGGAAAATAATGAATTAAGCGCGTTTTGGCCGACATCGAGTTTTTGAAAATATTCCATAAAAAAGCCTTATTTTTTTAAGCCTGGTTTATTTAAAATTTTGTCCGACCTAAAATTCTTTATTTCGTCTCTTTACGTCGAGAAATATCATTTTCCATCTAAAACAAAACCGAAGTAAATGATATACACGAGATTTTGCTAAGGTCGACATTTCTAGAAATCTCGAAAAAGCTTCGTAATCAGTTTTTTTTTTGAAAAAATTTGACCTGACCTAATACATAGATTTTCAAATAGGTATTTAATAAAAGTAGATAGGAATTATATTATATTATATTTGTTTTTTATCATTTGGTGTTCTTTACAGAAGACGGTACAGAAAAATAATGTGATGCCTAGATACTATGTAAGTGCTACCCAATAAGGTATATAAATGAGGTTTTATTTTACAACGTCTTCTGGAGATGGATTTCCACACTTCACTACCAATAAGTGCTTGTAAGGATCAATCATCGAATAAGAAGGGTGAATTACTTTGGTAAATTAAACAACGTGATTACTTCTTCTATCCGAGTTTTTGATCTGAATCATCGAAACAACTAAGTTAATTGTGATATTCTTTTATTACCACATATTGTATATATAAGATATAATAAAGTCTTTTAATAAACGTCAAATTTGTTGTTTATTGAATTTGCATAATAAATTCTTAGGTAGGTATGTTTTGAAAAGTGTCATGCCATGTTTACATAAAGTTTTTGAATGACCTGGGCGTATAATTTAATAAATGAACAGACTTTTAAAGTATACGGCGGCTATCCAAAAAGTTTTCCGACATTTCCAACTTTTCTAATGCTCCCCGTATACTTTAAAACGAGCGTCAACAAACTTTTCGAACAGCCCCTGTATATTTTCATAAATGAGCGCCAAAACACTTTTCGAATTCCCCCGTATAACCGTTATCAGATCTTTAAGAATTTTTTGTGACGTTTTTTATGCTCTCACCTTCACTTAACCTTCGCTCACCTTCTTCGGTAGCAAAGAAGGTTGATTTCACCTTCTCGAGTGCCCATGAAGGTGAAATTAACCTTCTTTGCTACTAAGGAAGGTGAGCGAAGGATAAGTGAAGGTGAGAGCATAAAAAACGATACAAAAAATTCTTAAAGATCTGATAAGGGTTATACGGGGGAATTCGAAAAGTTTTTTGATGCTCGTTTATGAAAATATACAGGGGCTGTACGATAAGTTTTTTGACGCTCGTTTTAATGTATACGGGGGTTGTGCAAAAAGTTCAGATTGTCGGAAACTTTGTGAATTGCCCAAGTATACTTTAAAATTTGAGCGTCGAAAAACTTTTGTAACCCACCTCGTATATTATACGAGATCTGTCAAAAAGTTTCCCAGCATTTAAAAAAACTTAAACAAATCCCATATACTTTTAAATGATAGGAAACGTTTGTTCGGTTCACGTGTATTCTACGGACGATGTTCAAGAAGTTTCTTATAATACGATACTATGCGCAGTTTAAAAAGAAAATTATAAACAAATTGAAAAATTATGAACCAATTTTTATTAAAACTTTTTAAATACATATACGTATGAGTAACACATTAAATAAATACAGCTATGGGAGATCTATTTTGTAATCGCCAGCTATATTCTCAACGT
This sequence comes from Rhagophthalmus giganteus, assembly GCA_036326145.1. Taxonomy (NCBI): domain Eukaryota; kingdom Metazoa; phylum Arthropoda; class Insecta; order Coleoptera; family Rhagophthalmidae; genus Rhagophthalmus; species Rhagophthalmus giganteus. Next base: position 57,070,951 of record JARFJA010000001.1, read on the forward strand.
GTTGCACTACTAATAACTTACATTAAACATATTTTAAATTGAGACCACAATAAAAAAATTAACAAATTAATTTCAACATTTAAAAGTCTTGGAATTGAAAACATTACAAGTTTATTGCATTTTATAACATAGACAACTATACATATAAAAATTTATGTATTGTCAATTATTAACCATGTTTGTAGTATACTGTTACATTATTAAGTAAAATTTTGAGCATTTACATTAAATTTGATGGACTCCTTTGATTGCATTTACATTAAAGTATAAAAATACCTAACAACGGGGTCGCCAAATATCTATCATAAATTTTAAAGTCAAAATACCCCAATAATACATTTCATATTTTCAAAATATAAACATTACTATTTGATTCAATACTTATCACAATAATAATATTTACAAACGAGAGTGGGCGATTTATACATCACTAATCACTTATTTACTCTCATTAAAAGTCAGCTTCGGCCAAGAGAGCTTTTATTTATTATAAATACATAAATCTATGTATTATCTTAAAATCACACGTAAGTATACTTTGGGAAAGAGAAGTTTTTCGCTTATACGGTGTAAAAATTAATTGACATTGGTAAAATAAATCGATCTTGTTTTGTTGCAAAATACATAATTGTGCAATAGAATTTACATCGATTTATCCACTCCGTATTGTCGATCATAGGAATATTAACACTTATTAACATTTTATAATGAACAGTTACGAATTTCACCAAACGAGTTTCTTAAAACAGAATGGAGTAATACTTTGTATTATATATGTATCACTGGAAAGCACATTCTGATAAAACAGAACCAATTACCTTAAAACGTACATAATGGATTACGTTATATTTATTAGGCACCAACATGACAATCATCAAAACACTAATTTGATTTACACTGGGCGAGGGCTACACTTTGATCGATGAAATGGAATCAGTCGTCTTCCTTCTTTTCAGGTTTAAGATCTACCATTGCATGGAGCTCTTCAGGAGTGTAACTGTAACAAATAGTATATAAAAAAATGATCTGAATTAGTTTTTATTTCAAGATTGATATAAGCGAGCAAAATTGTAATTACCCAAGTAATGTCTGTAAATCACAAACGAAGCGATATACGTAACGTTTTCCTGCAGTCTTATGAATAATGTTCTTATCATAGTAATAACGTAAACCTCTCGATAATTTTTCGTAATTCATTTTCGGTTTGTTTTTACGGATGCCCCAACGCCGGGCAACTTCATCAGGATCTGTTAATTTAAATTCCCAGCCATCTCCCGTCCAAGAGATAAAACCTTGACAAGATTTATCAGTCAAAAGTTCTAAAAGAAATTGCCATAACTGGATTGGCCCCGAACCTGAAATCAATAAAGCTAATATAATTTATGTTTTAATTCTTTTTGGTAAAAATAAGCAATCGTTCTACCTGTGAAACAAGGTCCTCCTGTACTTCCACTTGTTGGATATCCGCCCATCATTCCATTTTGAAGCATGGGTTTGGTATCAGGTCCAAGAGGATTCATTATATCTCTTCCCGTCATTCCTGTGGACAAGAATGCCGGATGGGTATGTGAATGAGCATGGGCAATAGATGCTAAATCTGTAGGATTGTGAGGCCATTGATCGGGCCCCGCAGAATTCGCACCGCTGGGTACTGTCTGGAAAGGACTTCCATCATATGGAGAACCATAAGTATCACCGTAACCATCGTTGTACCGTCCTCCTAAAAAATAAAGTACATCATATTAATGGTAAGCACGTATATTATCTTTACAATAGATTGGAAGAATTATAATGTAATGTATTAAAATTTTTTGCTTACTCTCCGGTCATCGAGAAATGTTAATTTCTAAGTGAAATAACCATAAAATAGAATATTAAGCGCGTTTTCAGCGATATCGAGCTCTCGAAGCTTTTCAATAACAAGCTTTATTATAGTTCATGGTTTTGGTAAAATTTTGGCCCAACCTAAATATTTTTATTTTGTCTCCGTACGTCGAGAAATATCGATTTTCACGTAATACACGCATGAAATGATGAATTAAACTTGTTTTCGTTGACATCGAGTTTTTGAAAATTTTCAATAAAAAAGCCTTATTATAGTTCATGATTTTGGTAAAATTTTGGCCCGACCTAAAAATTTTTATTTCGTCTCCGCACGTCAAGGAATATCGATTTCAACGTTGAACACGCATAAAATAATGAATCAAACGCGTTTTCGCCGACATCGAGCTTTAGCACATTTTCAATGAAAAAGCCTTATTATAGTCCGTGGTTTTGGAAAAATTTTGGCCCGACCTAAAAAAATTTATTTCGTATCTGTACGTCGAGAAATATCGATTTTCACGTAATACACGCATGAAATGATGAATTAAACGCGTTTTCGCCGACATTGAGTTTTTGAAAATTTTCAATAAAAAAACCTTATGTTAATTAAGTTCATGGTTTTGGCAAATTTTGGCGCGAGCTACAATTTTTTGTATCGTCCCCAGACGTCGAGAAATGTTAATTTCCACGTAAAATAGGCATAAATTAATGAATTAAACGCGTTTTCGTCGACATCGAGTTTTCGAAAATTTTCGATAAAAAGAATAGACTTTTAGAATACATACTGTTGTTAAAATGAGGTAAAGTAGATTTTTAAATGTACTTATATACCTACGTTATAGCAAAATCTTTTGAACGATATTGTATCTAAACTAATGCGATCCAATCCATACATAATGTATAGGTACACGATATGCATATCTTTAAGTAAACGGTAGAACAAAACTGAAGAATGAATGTTATGCAGCCGTGGGAAAGAAACTTAAGGGACTAAATAAAAGAGTTTGCCGCGATGAGCGTAAATGCAACCGAATACTTTAAATGCCGACTTTATTATTTCTATTCTATAGAATGTCGATTTTTATATAAGTGGAATTAAATAGTAAGTTAGTAGTTAGTTAATCCCGTGACGTGAAGTGAAAGAAGAAGAGCGTCCACGCTTAAAAATTATTATTACATACTTCATTAAATAAGTTACCTATTTTAAAATTTACCAAAGTCTCTATTATCTATATAATACACTGAAAAGAATGTATTACTGTAGTGCTGTATAGAGGCAATAAAACTGTTGGATTAGTGACAGCCAAACTTTTAGTTGGGACTACAAGACGATTCTGGTTAAATTAAACATCTTTATAGGATTTGTTCAGTAGTCTGTAATATTATATATAGTTATTGTGTCTTACATATGCTCTGGTTTGTCTTACTGAACAAATCATGTAGAGGTTTAATTTAACCAGAATCGTCTTGTAGTCCCAACTAGAAGTTCGGCTGTTACTACTCTAACCGTAATTTTGTTGCCTTTACAATACTACAGAGGTATTTGCATTTTTTTTCAGTGTACATATACCAATTTGTATTAAAGTTTTTATTATAATATGGTCATATGGTTCAAATGCCTGATTTAAATAGTTGTTTAGTTGCCATAGTATTTTTGCCAAAAATTATTAGATGTTACTTTTTTTAAAGGCTACAACTCTACGGCTATATCCGCACGATGTTCCTAATAGGAGATCCCACATAAGATTTGTGTTATGATAAAACTTGTGCAAAAAAAAGTTCGTTAAACCGCGTGTTAAAATATGTTATCTTTACAAAACTTCAATGCTGCCATCGATAAGTCATTGTTTCTTTGAATAAAAAAATAAAATGTCTGCTTGTTTTTTGTAATAACTGGTATGATAATACTTGAGGAAATTTCTCATTCCAGTATTTAGAGAGAACAATTTTTAGATTCGAAAAAGTTTATGCTGCCATTTTTCCATCATCGTCTTATTGGCGGCAGCAGCGCTCAAAAAGTTCAACTGTTAGAGAACAACACAACACTCGCGCACTCACACGCGCCAACCGCGCAAACCAAACGAGCACTCCTCGCATACGCGAATTTAAAATTCGACGCCTTAATTTAAAATTCGAACTACTGAAACAGGCACTACCGCTTTGCACCACAACGCGAATGATATGAAACGGTTTTGCCGGAATCCTATATATAAATGCATTCGAGTTTATACGTGGGTATTAGGAAATCCCGCTTTTATTTTAAAAACATTCAATTCTTTGTCCGCTCTCCGATAAGTTATCTTACGAGTAGGTGGCGCACATGTTTTATTAGTTGCTTTGCATTTTATCGGTCGCATAAAAATGTGATTAAACTTTTATCTGGTTTATGGTTTGCAATGGGGAAATTTTTGATGTTGAAGAAAATACGAATAGTTTTTAAATTAAAAATAGAATAAATTTATAATTCTGCAGTATAAAGACAGTAAGTAGATAGCAATTATTTAGATAATTTTAAACTGGTAAGTATTAGTGAATGTTCATAGAAAATAAAGCTATTGCAGCCTGTCTGATGACGGGACCCAGACGGGCCCTTTTGACTTTTCTCCGATCTCGACCCTTAGATCACGAAAATCTAGGTTATTCATTTTGGGTCGGTCATGTATATATATGTATATATAATCAATTTCTTTTGAACACGATTTCGGACGCAATTGTGATCGTAGGAGGCTGAAATTTGGACAGCGTATTGTCTTTACGAAAACGAAGGACGAGTTCGTTAACCAGCCATATCGGCCGACTCGTTTCAAAATGGTGGCCGTTCAAAAAAAACACAAAAAATTCTTATCTCCGTTATTACTTCTCGGATCGATAATGTGAAATATGTTTTGAAATAGGCATAAAATTCTCTACCGATCATGACTCTATAATTTTCGATAGGATGCACTGTTTCGAAATAATCGCAAAAAAGGGATAGATTTTTTTTAAATTCTTATAAATTTAAAAATAAAAAAAGGAATTTTTTGACATGCGACATGAAAATTCGATACCGAGGCTTTCGCGCAGTCGAATTTTATTAATTGCTGCCGTGAATTAAACAACAATATTAGAGTGGCAGCATTAATTTTTCGGCAACGGGAAAGCATAAGCTTTCATTTGGTATAAAAATCATTTTCAAGTTTGATGATAAGAGAAAGTTGAACTCTTTGAGCGCTGCTGCCGCCGATAAGACGACGATGGAAAAATGGCAGCATAAACTTTTTCGAATCTAAAAATTGTTCTCTCTAAATACTGGAATAAAAATTTCCTCATTTCCTTAATTTGGTAGTTTTGTCTTGGGAAAAAACGTAAAAATGAGTAGGTATATACTTATGTAAACATGTATTTATGGCAATATGTGGAAACAATCGTTAATTAACCATGGATTAACAGGTATAATGACAAAAATTCATTTTTCAAACATTTTCAAAGAGTAGTTCACTGTTACAACATTGCATTTTCTTTTGCATTCATTATTATTTTATGTTACATCACATCAATTAAGTACTTTATGTAGGTATAAACAAGTTTGAGATAGATTACATATATCTATGTACCTATATATTTAGATACCATTACGTTTCCGAGATTATTAACTAGAAATAAGTAATATCTAAATTTTCAGACGTTGATTTCAGGTAAAACATTTGTAAAATCGAGAAAATTTTTTATCTATTTTTTTTTAATTATCGATAATACGTCAATATACGTATTTGAAATATGTGTTATTATAATTATTTAATATACTTTTTGTACGTAAAAATATAGTTAATTAAATTAACCGTGCAAAATGACACACGAAGGGCATAAAAATTTAAGGTACAATTATCTTTGCCTTGATCATGTTTACTATTCAAAGAAAGTTCGAAATACATTTACTGCTACAAATGGTTGTGCTATTAATGGAACAATAGTGGTCTTGGTTAGAACAACGGTTATATATCGCAAATAGATAATTCCTATTCTACAAAGGTTTGTCTTCTGTCTTGCACTTTACTGCATTTCTCATTGTACATATATGTACATACATATACCTACGTACATATTAAATAGGCATATATTTTCAAACGATAAATTACACTCTTACTATGTAAATATCAAGAAAACCCAATAACCAGTTGTAGCTATTAACTTGAGCAATGTTTGAATGATTGTGATGCGATGAATGGTGATATATGTAAAATAGATTGTCACATAAAAAAATCAGTTTTAATTGATGGCCAATTGAATTTGGATTATTCTGATTTAGCGAGACGTGCCTCTTATTGCTATTTTAGTAAACGAAAGCTTTTGTAAAAGTCGTAACAAGTAATTTACCTAATTGTAAGTATCTATCTATACATAAAAATATTTAAACTTACCTCTAGCATAACCTTTAACGTAGTTGTGTGGATGGTATTTGGATTCTAAAAGGTTATTTCCAGCATAAAATTCTGGCGAATTTTCTAAATATGGCTGTGGTTGACTTCCTGGTTCTAACGAATGATATTCTTGTTCTTCGGGAGGATAATGATTTTGAAGAAAATGATGATGATGATCGTCGCTGTTTATAGTTTGTAGGTTGTCTAAACCTTCGTAATTTGTTACCTCGTTGGGCGGAGGACACGAACCTTTATTAAAACCTGCAAATGCATTCAATAAATTACTTAATACATTCGCGAACAGTAGAAAACAAGAAACGGTTAGATTTTTGCATAGACATTTGGAATATTTTGGTCTCTGTTTGGACAATAAACTATATGTTATTATATGTTATAAACTAAGCAAGTGGACTATATACCTATGCAATGTTGACGGTAGATAAGTATAGGTAACACCGAGAAGTAAAGTTTAACAGTAAGTATAGTCGACGTCCTGGCAAAACCCAACATAAGGATTAGATATCGGCAGATAATTAATGAACAATGGGCGCTAAAGAAATTCCATTAAGTGTTGGTGCAACTTTCTCTGTCTGTAAATTTCAGAGACGGACTTTGCGGACTTACATTTGTAATAAACCTGTTTTCCCGACAATTACGTTTTTATAATTAATTCTGTCTTATATTTAAATGACTTCAAGTACGGCCCATCATGTTTCTTGTGCTTACGAGACTTAAATGTTATTAGTGAACTGGTCAAGCGCGACAAAATCAAATAATAATCTGCAAACACCTATTGTTTAATAATCGTCTGCTTGTCTGTTCTTCAGCTGCATGTTGGATTTTGCAAGGACGTCGACTATATGTAACGCCTAAATATGATGTTTAAATGTTTGTTGATTAATATAGCCATAAAAGTTGAACGTTCACTTTTTCTCTTGCATCGTATCTCCATCTCGTTCTATATTTGGAACCATAACGATCTAACGATGAACTTTCTACCTAAATTAACGAAAATCAATCATGTTTATTACAATTTTATTAAAAGGTGATTGCCCATATTAGGTGCAATTTACTTTCATGAAAGTATACGATAAAATAAATGCATATCTAAATTTTCAATGTACGAATGCACTTTATTATTGGTTTTTTTCGAAGTATAGTTTTTTTCTCTCCATTTATATCTAATACCTTTACTTATTCATTTTGTTTTTTAATAACTTGGTATATTGCAGCACAAATTATTTAATGCTCTACTAAAAAGTTCCTACTAATCGGTTAGAAGTTGCGCGGACGAAAGGAACGATATGGAAATTGTATAAATGGATACTTACCTACCTATCTATAAAAAAAAGGTAAGTAGTTACATGTGTTCCTATGAACAGCAAATTTTATGCAATTGCACTATACTTATTATTTAAACGAGTCTTAATACTTATTGGTTTTGTAATCAGTGTATTAAATGAAAAAAAAATTGACAAAACGTTATGAAACTTGCACAACAAACACGACCGTGGCCAACTGTTAAGAATCACTTTGTGATCACTATCGGAAAGAGAAATCAGATCGAACCTTATTTACGAAAAGGTTAATCTTTTACCGGACTATTGAAAAGAAATGAACTATAGGTATTTACCTCTATCTAACCATTTTTTGCAACTTGTTCATCTGTGTATATTTTAAACGAAATGCACGGTTCTTTTTCAAATACTATAAATGGTTACCTACATATACCAATTTTCTCTATATATAATTATACCTATAGTATTAGATGTGTTAGTTACGTTCAACGCCAGCCGAACAGTCAAATTTTAAATATTTCATCAGTAAATTCCATTTTGTGATACCACATTTCTGAAACATTTTTTCTGAAGGTCAATTTGTTTTAAAATATATCGATATTTTAAAAATTACGTTTTGCATCAAATTCTCACTTATCGAATAGTTACCCTAAACTGAAAACGTTAACTCAACTTTAAATAGATTACTGTGAAGAATTTATTTGGTTATCCTTTGTAATCGATCACTATTATCGTGTTGCTTTAAAGTGTAGGCGTAGGTAGGTGTTAGGTGCATATCTAAGTAACTTGAATAGCAAAATTAAATGGGTAAATAATAATAATACTTACTATCTTTCAGATGGTGGTAGGGACTTCTTTGAAGATTTAGGAATCCTGTAGGGGGTGGACCCGTAGGAGGTGGTGACCCGTTTTCCCGTATGTCTTCTGTAGGGGGACACGCCGGACTTCTACTAAGTGATCCATATCCTCCTAAAATAAAAAATGATAGTCAGAAATTATAAAATGCAGATACTTATGTAGAGTACAGTCCACTTTAACCGAGCTCCCATTATCCGAGCCCCCGCTTAACCGAGGTAGCCCCTTAACTTAAAACGACCATATTATAGGTAAAAAACGAAGCGGTGTGTATATTTTTATAGATTTGTTACTTTTTATTTGCCATTAATTTTCATTGTCCTTAATACGTAGTCCATAAGTTGCTAATATTTGTTTGTAATATTTTAAAACTGTATTAAAATTTATTTCTCTCTACGCTGTGTTTCGTTTAATCGGCATTGGAAGTCCCGATTATTTGAGTTTTTCGATTATCCGATTGTCACATAATTATGGATCCTGAATTATATAGAAACCACCTGTTGATTTAATTAGGTATATAAGTAGTACCTACTTAAAACTATCTACAACATATATTTACGCGTAGGACAATACATTAAACACCGCGAATGTTGGCACTCTAATTTGTTCACGAAAAAACGTCAGGTTTAAAAATATGAACTTCGACGTACAAAACGAATCCCAAAATTAATAAAGATGACATAAATGTATGGCTGAAATACAAAGCAAGTAGTAGGTACTTCCTACTACCTAATTACACTAAGTCTAATTATAGACGTACATAGGTAGGTATATAAGTGGGATATGTAGTTCTTAACTACTTAATATTACGATATAAAGCTATAACAAAAATCCTTACTTTATTTCGCAAAAGTTGAAAATAAAAATTTGCTGGCAATTCCTAGTTTGTATGAGTTGCGTAATAATAAAATATAACACGTCGACCACGACGCAATTAGAATGAATGACGTGAGCCAGAGGTCAACAAAAGCTGACAAGAGGTGGCAGGGGAATCCCATTTACAGATGACCGGAAAGCGAACAAGATTCTGGATTGGTTCAAATCGACCCGCCTCTACTAGAACCCACTTATTGGGAGGCTGTTCTTGCGTTCCACACTCTCGTTGGCCCATCGGGGTGTGAAAGAAAATTTCAAGAATCTTATCTTTGTTATCAATAAACAATGCCGTATTAACTGTTTAATTAATGATATAGCGTTTTATTGTAGTCGATGTTAAACAAAGCCGTGTCTCTCCCCGTTGCTCTAATATTTTAAAACCACCTTGTTAAGAGAGAGAGAGAGTAGTATTCATTCTAATCTATTTCGTCTTCAGTTGTATAAATTTCATGCTCGCTTGATTAGAAGAATTAAGGCTAATAACAACGAGGTGCCCACACTGTACCATGCATTTATATCTAAATTAGCATGAAATGTGATGAAATTAGTACCTATCTACCTACTATTCAGCTATAAAAATGTGCATAAACTCTTTGTGAACAGTTTCATAAAACAATTCAACAGGTGTAATCCAAAATTTCACATTTTAAAGTGGTTCTAAATTTTTTTTATAATGGTAAAGTATTGTTAACACTTAAACTGCCGACACCTACGTGTTGTAAGTATAAGAACTACGTGGCAGGCAGTTTAAGTGTTAACTTAAAAATGTCGAAATACTTATTTTAGCAAAGCTTAATTAAGAAATTCCTATGAATTTCTGACGGAATTTTACAAAGTACGTAATCTACTAAATTAGGTATAGGTACATAGTTGTTTTATAGTACCTACGTGTAAGTAAGCCAACCGTGTACAGCGTACGTCTACCTAAGTGTCTAAGTACATCTAAGCATTCTTATCTAAACTTTAATATCGTTAGATGTGGGTACAAATCTTGTTAAGCTCTGTTGAAGTTGGCATCCGCAAATGAGAATTTTTATAAAAATCAGGTAGTAGGTACCTATTCGTTTGTCTATCCTTCAAAAAAAGTTGTGGCCAAAAAAAACGTTTTTCAAGCGTTTGAAGAATTTTTTTGATGACTAAATCATGAAAAACGTATAGGTATTTTGAGTAGAAATTAAAAAAAAAAAAACGTGTCCTCGTATCCTGGCGGGCGAGATGGGTTTATACAGCAAGAAGACTAACAATATATAGATATATACTTAGGTAGGTACATATAACATTGTTATAGTCAGTTCCGGTATAGGTAAACTCGCTTTTAAAGGTAGACGATTTACCCAAGTTGAAAGGTAATTAAAGTCTAACTAATTTCGTTGGTTAAAATTTCATAAATTCAATAAAGAATAGAAAATGGCAGGAAGACTTTAGTCATATCAAAGTTGTATATACAGGACACGACACGACTATAAAATAAAATTGGACTTTAAGTAGATATAATCTTTAGAAAAAGTGTAGGTAGATACTTGATATTCAGAACGATCTATCTTTAACTGAAGAAATAGGTACGCGGAGCCCATAAAAAATACGACACCAAACTTTGTAAAATGTAAAACTCACTTTAGAAGTTAAATTAGCTATCAATTATTATTTTTACGCAAATAATAATTAAAATAGAAATAAGACTTGCTTGACTGGAAAAAGTAAAAAGAATTGCAAATAGGTATAGGTAAACAGTAGGGTGGTAAAACAACGTGCGGATTATGCAAATTATTTATTACCCTGTGAAGTAAGCCCGTTTCACACCACTAACTATTAGTTAAAATTTACACCTCAAGACATGTCCTAGTTTTCGTGGCGCCCACTTGATCAGATTTCAATGTTTTTAAACATATAAAAATAAAATAAGAAAAAATAAGAGTCCTCTCGTGCCATGCTATCTTTCGAAAGCTAATTTTATTGTTAACTTATAAATGTCCGGGGGTACCGAATTAACTTAAATTTGATTTGTGTTTTAATAATATGTTCAACTTTAAAAAATTTAAAAATACTATTACAAACCTAAACTTTACCCACTCACGTAATAAATAAATCGAGTAGGTACGTACCTATGTATATATCTATAGGTACTTACTTTTCGAGTGCCAAAAACTTCGTTGAAGTATGTGATTGGATTGGACAGTAGATTTTGGTTTCTATAAACGTTTAATTCGCTAGACGTTCGCGTTACTACTAAACTGCATTTGTTATCTATTTCGAGCTGCGGGACATACTTTAACGTAGTCCTCGTAACCCTTCAACGTCCGAGGCTATATGAACAATTTTGACAATCTGAGAAATTGACCTTCAATTATTGATTATAAATAGGCGTTCATAATACTTACAATATCTATAGTTTCTTTTTGTAAGACTAGAACAATTTACTGATATATTTATAATAAATATGTTAATAAGTGTTTCACGGTAAGAAGTTAAGGCGGTGTTGCTCAATTGCTTCGCAAAAAAAGGATACTGAAGGAAATATTCACGTCACTTAACGTTTATTATTGATAATAATAAGATTACTAGATCCTCATACACAGCGGTGCAAAAGTTGCAACAGTTTTCTTATACTTAATACGATATTTACAATAAACTCTTAACATTCGCGAGATGTACGTTCCAAATTTTTTTCTCGAATGTCAAGGCTATTAACAAACGATATAATAAAATAAAATTAGATAAAAAAACTAACGAAAAGTTAAAAAAAACAACTTAACGTATGCCTCGCGAATGTTAAGGGTTTACAGTACCTACATAACACGTTTTCCATACGGAACGAATTAATAAAATTAGAAAGAAACAAAATCAAAATTGTTATTGTAAGTATTAGCGGATGATACACGTAAAAAATTATATATTAGACACTAAGTTTTAAGTTTTCAAAAATACAATCTGTTGCAATATCAAAACGTTACTGTAATTTCGCGTTTTCCAATAACATTTTTTTGTTGCTATTTCCTTCGAGAATATTTACAAATTTAAACTCCAGAAACAGGTAGGCACCTATCTATCTATTTATTTTTATTTGATTTTCAATCGAATAGATATTTTTTGCATTTAACTTTCATTCTGAAATCTGAAATTGATTACCGAAATTAAAAATATTTTTCACTAGCTATTTACGAAAAATCTCTAATTTTTAGAAAACTTATTAGTGTCCGTTTTGAGGTTTCAAATAAAAATAAATATACCTATAGTTGACAAAACGAGTAATACTTAGATACTTTATAATGAACTATTTTTCAACTTTACAAAATGAAAACGTAAATCATAGAACGAGTATAAATCTGCTCTGACTAAATAAAAAAAATAGAGTAATTTATTTTAAAATAACGATGCGACAAATGACACGAGCATAACTAAAAGTTATAAAAATTTATTTTTATAGCACGCGTTGAAAAATTTGATTTGATTATTTTATGTTTCTATAGAAATATAGATATAAAGTGAAGAATTTATTTTGAATTAACAAGGACGATTTTTGTGAACAAGTAGTCATTTAATTTTGCCACTAATAATTATTTATTTTAATGACCTGAAATACCTATATATATATATATATATATATATATATATATATATATATATAACTACTGCCAATTATTTACCTAATTTTCATGTTCTATAATATAAATAAAACGGGTTATTGAAAGATGTAAAGATATCGCTGACTTTATTAAACAAAAAACCGATTTTTAATACACGTATTGCGCGCATTTTGTAATATAGGTACTTGATGTAAGTATGTATACATACCTGTAACGTGTATCTAATAATTGAATTTCAAAATATTCTAGTGGAGGATATTTACATAATTTATGTTAACTTTTATGTGTATTTATCATTGATAAATCGTAAATTTTTTAGTTCTTGCTCGATAGTAACATGTAATTAAGCGACGAATGAATATTTTATCCGATTGTTACACACGACCTATATGGTCGTGTTTGCTGAAACGACTATTCGTATGAGTATTAAATTTGATTTATAAAATTATATTCGACACAGGATGTTAAAATTTATTCCCACGAAAAGAAAGCTTTCAATTAATAAAAAGATAGAATCTTTCAGCCGTTTATTACATAATCAATTTGAACGTTCCTTTTATATTTCGATAAATTACGTTCCAAATTAAATATCGCTATTAGATATTAATTACGCGAGCATTATTAAAACACAAATTTTACTTTTAGTTGATGTTACCTATAAGTGACCACTGATTAGGTGTAAGTAGTGCCGTTTATAATTAGTATTCCACTGCAAGGCGTTTTGTCAGGATATCCGGCACTATACGCGTTGACGGATTCGATTCAGAACCCGTCAGTTCCTTCAAGTTGACAGTTAAAAAATTAAATGTGAAATATCCGTTTGTTGCTAAATCTTATATTTTGCTAGTTTACTCTTTTATTGTTATTAGACTTTCTAAATACAAAAACGTTTTGCAATGCAACGTCCAGATATAAAAGTGGATATTGCATGTCGTTAAAGCGTTTTTAATTTAAAAACAAAATTATCGTGTAACCATTAAAATATTTAAATTTCTCGAAATAATAAAACTTTTTTAAAATTCTTTAGAACATTATTAGTTTGAAAATGGTAAATAAGTTATTTTTGTATTACCTATACCTATTGGCTCACGACAAAAGTAGCATTTTTACAATTGTAATTAAAAGACGTTATAACGTAAGAACGATTAACAAATATTGAAATGATGCTTTACAAAAAAATAACTTAAAATTATTAACCTTTTTGATCTTCTAAGATGGACTATGGCTTGTGGTTACCTATACACGGTTTGGTAATTTCTATTTCTAGTACTTATAGGTATTTTTCACTGGTACCTATTTATATTTAGATACATATTATATGTAAGATTCAAGTAGGTATTTTGATAAGTTATTGTTTTATTATCGACGTACACGTTGCCCTCGTTTAATATAAGTCCAATAAATTCATAAAATAGTAATCGAAACATAATCCGGAGAACAGACTTCAATTCAATTTACGAAAAACTATTGCTACTAAAGCAGAGAGGGTTTTATAGTGTTACAAACGCACGACATTGTTGTAAATTTATTATTGTATAATTATGGGGAAATTTGATGTTCATATGATGGTTAACGTTTTGTGTATTTTTGTACAAGAAAAAATTATGGTTTTGAAATACATCGCTTCTTTATTTGCTTTTACAATAATTCTTTTCACTGAAGCTTTTTATGGAGTGTAGTAGTTATCCAATATGGCATACGTCAGTACGTCCAAGCGTGCTCTATTCCAACAACTATACGACAGAACCATTCAGCAAGTCCAGTTGAGTAAAGCTATCCGCCTATATATTACGCAATTTTGCTCCACTTTTCAAAATCTTGCAGAAATTAACCAGTATAGTCACCAATCTTTCAATCTGTCTACACACTCAAAAAAATATTGTACATAATATTAATGAACACCAGTTATTGACTTTTTGATCATCGATACAATGAAAAGTTCATTAATACTACTAAAGCTGGGGACACACTGCCGACACGTCACGTGTCGGCATGGAATTTTACATTAGTACACATAGGACGACTCGTGACGCGTCTGTTCAGATGCTCACGCGGCACGTTCCAAGTAAATATATATTATCTGCCCGCCGCTATTTATTGGCTTGTAATTGGTATATCAAATAAACTTAGATAGTAAATTCCTATATATTTACTTATTATTATACTTTTTTTGCACGCCAGCGAGTAGAAATCAGTGCCATAATGTTGCGTGCCGTAACGTGACGTGTCGGCAGTGTGTTCCCAGCTTAATACACTGAAGAAAATAAGTGCCTAATTATGCAATTACAACGATCGTTGTATTTATAATCATTTATAATTTTTTACCTAATAACTTTCTTCGTACCTAAAATGAAAATTTTTATCGAAATAACGAATTTTTCGTTATTTTTTTAAGAGTTATCTAATGTACGTTTTTAATGTACCTTTATCTAATGTACGTACATTGGACGCGTTCGTCGGATTTTTTTTTTTGAGTGCATACAATTAGTAACTAGATTATTTTGTACCTATATTATCGCTTCAGCGAATTCCCAACGAAGAAATCAGACAACAGAACAATTAGCGATAGAATTGAAATTCGTAGTCCACGTTTGGACACTCAATGAGAATAGCGGAAGATCGATGGTCCTAAAGAAGATTTCAATGGCTACAAGGGAAAAAAAGCGTGATAGGCCACGACGCTCCTGGAACGAAAGAATGAGAAAAGCGATGGAAAGATGCGGGAAAAAGTTACGACCCAGGCTAGAATAACTCTTATGGTATATATTCTCGAACATTTATTGACCACGCAATTATCTTAGCCTGGCACAGACACTCTTCCTACTGTTCGTTATAAACTGTTCTACTGTTCTATAAACGCTTAAATACATTTTTAATAGGGTAACGTAGGCAATGACGACATACCTACCATTAATTTCTTGAATATTTGGAGAGTATAAATATCAAAACGAGCTTAACAGCTAGAAGGTCTTAAAGATTTTAAAATACAAGTAAAGAGTAGGTAAATAAATACATACAATCACTGGCGATTTAAATTTACGTTTAAAAATAAAAATGTTGGAAATTCTTTTTGGCGATTTTTGTTATATACAGTGTGTTCCATTAACCGAGACTCACAGCTTATGAACGTCTTATTAGAGTTATTTTGCATCGAAAATGTTTAATAAACATAGGTACCTAACTGAATCACAGTCATTGAAAGATAAGCAGCTGAAAAGTAAATAAAAGTACCTTTTTCGGAATTAAAAGATCAAAGTTCATTACTATAGGCTCGTTTAATGCACATAGCGATTGCAATCGCTACCGATCACTTTCGTTCAACTGATTGCTACGAAAATTGGAGCGTAAACATTTTATGTTACATTGCAACTATGATAATGGTTATAATCGTTCAGTTGACACGAATCGCTACAAAAGTAGCGTAAAGCGATAGATTTGCTTGTATCGCTATATTGATCGAACGCCCCCTTTTGTTTACAATAAATTAATAATCACCCTTTCGTCAGTCTTTATGGTCAAATTAATTATTACTAATGTCTTTTTCAAATGAAGAATACGCCGATATTCATTACGTTTACGGCTACTATCTATGGGGGAATACGAAGGCTTTAGTTTATGAACAAAAATCTAGCAGCAGAGAACAACTTGTTAACAAGACTTATGCAACGACGATACGAACTTCGCCCGACATCATAGAGCGAGCTGTTAAAGCATCGGTACGCAAAGCACGACTTTGTATTGCTGCCGGAGGTGGTCATTTTAAATAAATTTCTTAAAAGAATTGTTTTTTAAATTTCCTCTTTCAATGGCCGTAGCATTTTTGGACATATGTTTATTAGACATTTTCGACTCAAAATCACTTCGATAAGACGTCCCTTAAACTATGGACCTCGAGTCTCGAGACACCCCGTATAATTATAATTATTTTTATTACCTTGTACCAATAGAAAGATTATTTTATACTTTAACATATATGTACATATTTAGAACTTTTGTTGAGATCTTCTTCGGTGTTTATACACCATAAATTGATATATTAATTTTCTAACTTGATGAGACACGATTTGTATTGGCAACCTCAAAATTTGGAAAATGTCAAGATGTCCCAGATATGTCCTACCGTCCCAAATACGGGAACTTGACTGTACTTTCTGTTAATTGTCAAAAATAACAAAAATTTATTACTGTCATTAATATATCAATTTATTGTGTACTTAAACGTTGAAGAAGACCTCGACAAAAAGTCGAAATATATGTTAAAGTATAAAATAACCTTTCTATTGGCCCAAGGTTCTATTAAAAATAATTAATAATTTATTTATAATTATACATACATACCTACTTATATAAAAATAAGTATATGCATATGTCAACAATGTCAAATATATGTGTGTAAAGTGTTATGAACATCTTCGATATTATCAATATTTTTTCCTTCAGACACGTCAATTGCATAATACTTTTTAAAAGTCGAGCAATATATCAGAATGATACAAGTATGTTAATTATCTTACAATTTATGAAACGCGAATCGACGTTACGGGTATATAGATATCGCGGTATTCATAGTAAATCATCTCAATTTATTACAAAATTAACATTACTCGTAATTGGATTCGAAGCCTAAGTTGAAAACCTTCAGAAAATTTCTTCTGCGCATATTTACCTTTTTGTATTTTAATTAACAAAAGGTAGCGCTATCGCATTGAGATTACAGAATAATCCTCGTTATTCTAATTTAACGGCTTCAATCAGCGCGCCAATTATTTACTATATTATTTAAGTTTTAATAGCTATTTGGAAGATAACGCATTCAAACTGGTTTTGACGAGCTTTTGTATACGTAAAATAAAATATCGTAGAGTTAAATTTGTTTCTACAATAATCGCTAACCGTTAATAATTAGTGGTAATTTTGTATTAAATATAATTGATATTTTCGTAATCGTTTTTCCATTTATATCGAGAACGTTCAGAATATGTTCTATTACTACTCCAACTACTGTAATAAGCGAACAGAATGCTTTAATAAGTTGCAAGAGCGGTTTCGGTTAAAAATACAAACTGGTGTGTGAGACAGGTGCTTTCATCCGAAGCACCTGCTCTAATCTGCAATTCCCTTCCCCGCTTTTCTCGTCGATGTCCGCACTAGACCTTTTTCGAATCAGATAGCGACCGATTGGACATTGCTAAGAGAATAGAAATTGCATTATTTCCACAAAACTGATATTATCTGATGATGTCTCACGTTGTCTTTGCAACAGGTAGTACTTTTGATGAAGTGAGGACGTTTCAAATGCAACCTGCGTGTTTATCTCGGTTTTTGAGTAATTCGATGGAACCGGCGCGACGCGACAATCCCAGACGATTAAAATCTTTATAACGCATCAACACCTTTTTTTTTAGTAACAGACAAGAGAGGCATAATTCAGAACCCTTTAAAATTTCCAGTGTTTGTGAATAACGGTTTTACGTAGGTCTGTTTCCGTTTAACATGAGGTAACTACACCAATATGTAAATTTTAAAATACGTATTTATAATATTTACATAATGATAGGTATTTTTTTACATGTATGTAATACTTATTGTAAGCTATAATAGATAAATGCCATTTAATGGCACATTCGAATAATTAAAACGTCTTTATTATTTTACTTGTCCTTAATTTCGAAATACAGGAGAAAACATTTGTCTAAAATTTTCAATCCGATGCAAATTAAAATGGGTATAATTGAATAATTTGAGGATAATAAAACTGTTTCTACGATTTGTTAGGTACCTACCTCAATGAGTAAATTTCTCATTTACTTATACACAATGAAACGGATGTGACTTTACAAGGAAGCAATGTTTGGTTAAGTCGACTTCGTTTTAGGTGTATGCATTTGTTTTTTGCATTCCGTCAAAAATTTATGTTAGGTACAAAGCTAAAAGTAAATTTCAATCTCCCTCAAAAAGTCTCACATAATGCCAAGATATAGAAAAATACATACATAATAGATATTCTGTTAGAGAAATAAAAGTAAAATCAGCACCTAACTTTTCCACACTGAGAAAAAGGAAGATAAGGCAGGGGTGAGCCGTGCAGTACCGACCGGTATACAATACCGATTGTATGTTAGTACTTATGTTATGTATAACAGTATTTATGTTAGTGCAGTGTTAGCGAAGTTAGGGGAAGTTAAACAAAGGGATGTTTGTAAAATGTAATTTTTTATTGATAACCCTTGTTTTATAACATTAAAACTTTAATAACGCCGAAGAAAGTTACCTTAAAGTTACATTAAAAGTTACAGTTAAAAGTTACATTTAAACCGAAAAATTTATCAAAAAAAATGACTGGTCGGTACAGAACGGAAAATTTTCATTTTTATAATTAATTTAAAGGAAAGCAATGTCTATATTTTTATCAAGCACTATAGCTGTAGTATGCACATCAGTTTTATTCCATTTTATTTTAGCCAATCTTACCCAAAATTATGCCAAAAAAACTTAAAGTGATCGGTACCGTACGACTTCTTCCCTATATTTCAATCAAACACAATTTGTTTAAATAAAAATATTTAAGTATATTTAATGTCAACAAACAAATTAACCATATTGTTCTCTTGAAAATATTTAAACAAATTGATGTTTCACTTAAATAAGACTTTTTTTACTTCTACTTATATTTTCTTCTGTATATAGTAAACTAGTGTGTTATTGTATTTTGTGGCAAGATTATCATAATAAATGATAAATTTTTATTAATCTTCACTTACGAAAAAATGCGTTATTAACGAATGCCCATTTTTCAAATCCGCTTTCTACAGAGGTTATATTGTATTTATAATTAGCTAGTTAATAGGTCGGAGGTAGTTTGTAACATTTTAAGTAACTTTTAGAAAAGTTTATTATGTGCAATTTATATTCGTCGATATTTAAATATCAACGCATGTAACATTTCCTGAAAATTGTACTTAATATGAAAGAATCACAGACTTCTTAATATTCCTATAAATAATAAGTAAGTATTGCTTGGTTTTATTTATTTTTATTGCTTTTTTAATTTTATATGAATAAAATAAGAGCTAGATAATTAAATGCGACGCAAGTATTTAAAGGGTTCCCACTAAATATAAAATTATTTCTACCCCTGATTTCTCTATGTACAAAAATGCCTTTTCTTCCTTGACACCCAAAATAACGAAAACATCGTATAAACAGTTTATTATTTACGATTAGATATCTAATTATACTAATAAAAATACAATCAGAAAAACACTTGGATACAAAAACTACCATAGATACTACTATTTGGTGTAAATAGTGCAAATGAGCATATTATTTTCAGAGGATTATTAAAAAAAACGCGCGTTCGAGAAATTTTATCAATTTCCCCGAACAGCACGATTTTTTATGAACTCATTAAATTCCCCGACTTGCTCTGATTAAAATAAAAATTTATCAATTTCCCTGACTTTTCCGGTTTTCCTAGTTTTTCAGAAAAGTGATAACCCTGATTTATTGTTTTACAAAATCGGTCATCAATCTTTCATTTTTAAAATGATTGGTAACTTTTTATATTTAAATAATCGCCAAGTATAGGTAAGTATATGACTTACATCACAAATCAATTTTAAATTATAATAGGATTATAAAACAATGTTACAGAACAATGTTAAACCTTTGCATCAAAACCTTACCGTATGTATATTAATTTTATCTACATAACAATGTTATTATTAGTTCAGTAATGTCGGTCGTGATTGTACGGTGGAGCTCAATAAGTGCAACATATAAAAATTACTTATATACGAGCACTTCCCTGCATTTACGACTTTTCCAGAAATTTTCTTAAAATACATTCTTAATAAAACAGTTACGAGGGAAAGTTGCTCGGAATTATTTATTATTACGTATTTGATGTTGTATACGTTTTACAACAAGATTTTTTAAATGTATTTAATATTTTAATAATTAATTTTAATTAATTTTTTTTTTAATTTTAATATGTATTTTAATATTTTAAATGCATTTTTTTAAATGAATAAATAATTATGTATATTTCATAGTGTTTACGAGCAATTTTTACGTTTAACTAAATAGGGTGTCTACTGTTTGATTTTTAAAATGTCGAGAAAGATCTTTTTGAACGAAGATTAATTTTGAAACTATACCGAAAACTGCGAACAACCGAAAGTGTGTTCTTATTGTTAGTAAGTATATGAAAAATGTGTAGGATCATGTACAAGTCAAGTAAATGTCTAACATAATTACAAGACATTCACCACCAAACTGAAATTTTAGGATAATTTTAGAATAGAAACGCCCTGCTTAAATGTTATTATCGAGTAGGTCCCGAGTATTGTAGGTGCACTATTCAGGATCTGTTTGCGTATCTATTACACATTAGTAACTTGTTTTAAAGCACGTGAAAACAAAACGGTTGAAATCTCGTAGGCGAGTCGTGTAATTGACTGAAAAACAGTGTTTACAACCTTGAAAAAGTTTTACAAAAATGCCAGAAGAACAAATTAACGTCTATCTATTGAACAGTCTGTTCGATGACGAAAGGAAGCGCGATATTTCGAAGAGTATAAAAGATATAGCCACCTCTCTTTCTCGGCGTGATTGTACTATCGATGGGCTACGTCGCCAATACTAATTCATTGCGTTCCACGAGTTCACAACCCCTAAACCTCGAAGACCACATGGAAAAACGTATGAGCTGATCTACTGAAAAAATCAATCGCGATTGATCGAAAGCGACTTTTTCGACGTGGCGTGGTGGGTTCGTATAAAGCGTGCGTAGTCTGTCCACGTACACATTTCGTCCAGTGCGCTGTCAAACACTCGGTTCCCGGACGCGCGGTTTTGGCCGCTTTAAGCTCTTCAACAAGAATTTCAACGCAGAAAAGATGTTTGGACCTAACAACGAGGATTAGATCTTATAAGAAATCGACTCTGTAGATCCTGGAAAGAGAAAAATGCATCGCAACGATGGACTGGTTCTCCCAATCCCCCCCGATGCAAATTTCAGTAAAAATGCGTGGGTCGTTATGAAAAGCCAACTAGCGGGAAAGCCCGTCTACAATCTCAAGCGGAGATCACGAGTTATTCGGACGATACGGCGTTTCCTTGCGACCGAATACGCGAAAAAACTGGCCCAAAAGGTGCCAAGCTATTCGCGACAGCGATGATGATTTCACTGATTATTATTTAACAGCGACGTTTGACTTTTACGTCGAACAAGTTACAAATCAAGAAAGCAATAGGTCGGTGACTCAATTAAAGAAAATAAGGTACCGAAATAAAACGCAATAAATTGCAAAAATGCAAGCAATGAATGTGTTGGCAACGAAGAGAAAATTTTAATTAAGCTCGAATATGATGAAGGGGTGTGAAAATCGCTACTCGGCACAATTTCTACCGCGTTCGATATTCATTAGCTATAGTCACTTATGAATATACTTGTGTTAGTAAGATATAGGTATCGCAAATTTAGAAACTAGTCAATTAGGAGCTCAAGACTGCACGAATATTCGGTTGGGGCACGCGTTCCCGCAACAGGTGTTAGAGCATAAGGCATACGCCGTTGGAGTCAGCTGCGACCCAGCCCTGTTGCAGCAGATGCCTTCCGTCACACTCCCTTGACGACTTACGTTTTCCCAAAGTTACTAATAGAACATCTTGTGTCTTACATGGAGTTATCGATGGTTCAACGAGCAAAGACAATATGGCAAAGAAACAAGTCTACGAGTTTGTTTTAAACTGTTATGGGTAGTGCGTTCTCACAATAAATTATTTATAAGTTGAAGTCTATTTTGTAACAATAATGGCGTCCTCACGTGGCTTACCTAATTTAAAAAGGGAATCCACGATCGTCGAAACGGTTGCAAAAAAACACTTCATGGTTTTTAGTACCTTTGTGATAAATAATTTTTTCGTAAAATACTAATGTCATAATATGAAAATACGCACGATTAAAATATTTGAAACTATTAATTTTTTCCAATCCCCGAGAAAACTGTCAAATAAATCAAAACTAAAAAAAATTAGCTAAAAGCAAATAATAAATAAAGATACCTAACCTACTAACATAAAAAAGTCGAAAAGACAAATATATCGTTGAGCAATAAATGATGAAAATAATCGTCGGCCTGTCGTTTCAAAGTCAATTCATTAAGAAATTATGCCGATTTAATTTTAATTAGGTAATCAATCGTTTTAGGTAGAGGGAGACTGGGCAAATTCCGTGAAGTTTTTAAATAAATAAGTAGTTAATATTAATTTATAAACTGATTTTAACAGGGTCTCAAAATTTTTAACAATAGTCGCACTATTGATACCTAAACACAATTTTTACCCAGATGACCTTTTTTAGATTTTTTCAAAAATAGTGCACTATTTTCGCGGATTAGAATTGAGCCACTCACTGCTTCACTTATGAAAATTGGTTTAGGTATTGTCGTATTAACTCTATCGAATATTATCTAAAATTAAAATTGATTTTTTAAATCAATTCTTTTCCCGTGCGTTTTTTTTCTTTTTGGCTTGTCCTTATATTGGTATATGGCTATATATTGGTATTATTACCTTCTAGGTATTATTTCTATCACGAAATTACGCTGAGCACGTCGTGGATTTACCAGTAATAGTGTCACGGAATTAGATCAGTCGACATTATAACGAAGTGTAATATTAATATCAACGTAGGCGAATTGTATAACAAAAATCAAAAGTTTTTTAATGTTTACATAATAACGGACCTTTTGAATCGTCTAAAATCGAAATGATTATCTAATACCACGGAATTTGTCGAGTTTTCCCTATAGATTTCGCACGTCACACGACCAGAACAAAATATTAAACAATTCGACGGCAAAAATTACTTTGCCGTAGATACATACCTAGATGAAAAAATCTCGAGGAATTATAAATACAAATCTTACCAAAACGAAAATGTTAACGAGTCGCGGTTAAATCACTTTACGTTTCCGCATCTTCTTAATTCGTATGTATGTTGTTGATGAGGGTTCGCTTATTCATCTATACGTGACTTCATTTTCGGTTAAATAGCAGATAAAAGTAACGGTTAATTTGTTAGCGTTGTAACAAAATTAAATCGTAAGCTCAAGTGATTTCGACGAGAAGTTAGGCTGCAAACGGACAAAACCTATAATAGTCGTTAAAAGAACTGTTTCTATATAGGCAGATAAAATCACTTAAGTCAATTAACTTTTAAACACAATTTCTGGGTAGCGAAGAAAATTTATCGGTAGAAATTTTTTTTTATAGTTATACTGCACTTATATGGTTTTATATATATTAAATCTTGTATATCACTAATTATACAATAAGAATTATTATTATTGTATTATAAAATTGAGGCCAGGGTCGTAATTTTCTTTATTTCGTTAATTCACTTTTTATATTTTAAACATTACTTTCTGTACAATCCAGGCGAAGCCAAGTTTATCAGCTTACGGAATTGCGCAACTTTTGTTTTCTATCGCAATTACAGTTAGGTATACATATAAATACGTAGAAAACTATGCTCGAAACAAAATTAAGGAGTAGAAGAATAATAACGAGTATTTACTCGTATATTTGTCATAGCGAAACCGCATTTTGCAATATTCTGTGTCGTCAAGTAAAAACTGAAATTTGATTAAGTCGACGTTGTAATTGTCGGTTAAGATAGTAATTTGGTTACAGTTATTATTGCCTACATATTACTAATATGTAAGTAGGTACGTATAATCTTGTATGCATGGCTTCGTTTTATGTTTAATGGCGTCCTTTAATAATTTTCATACGTTGTATTTACTTTGGAATACATTTTCGTGTTTTTAAATGTTTCATTATAATCTATAAACTATTTACGTTGAACGTTTGTAAATTGAATATATTTTAGTATCTTATAGCTTAAAACAATGAACGATTTATTTAGATTAATTTACGTGAAAACATCCTTCAAGTAAAACAATGCGTTATGTCTTAATATTTCAATCAGGTTTTTTTAATGGTCCCCAAATACAGTATTGATTTATTTAATACCTATACATCATTGTGTACGAAGGGCAAACGACCTGCGGAAAATTCTGAAGGTTAAAAATTTTAATACGCGTAAAAAACAAAACAACAACGTTAAATTTGATGAAGTAATTGTAAATAATTTTTTTCAACGTGTAAAATTAGTCTACTTTTCGTTACGCGTAGCATATACGTTAGCATATACTTATAAGTTAAGTTTATTATCAAAATCGTTTAGCATATAAGTGTATTCTAATCTCTTACGTAGATAATTATGCATGTATGAATCTAAATATAGTAATACTTTTACTTGAGTTTACTCAACTGAAGCAGAACGAATTTTCAAATTTAAAATATCTACACCTAAAAATAGGTTAAGTACCTACCTAACTAATAAGCTGTTATAACACGAAAAGAAATAATTATTGTATTTTAACATAATATATAAACGAAGTGTGGGCAACCATTTCTAGTTCTGGGGCGAAATTATCATTCCGTCTCCGAATTAAGGGCCGGATCAAATTATTCAACGAAATAAATTAATATTAAATGAATTAAAACAATTTGCTATAGGTGTCTACTGCTTATTTCACGAACTTCGTCGAAATGGATCAGGGCCGGATCAAAAGAAGTAGAGGGCCGGATAAACAATTGATAGAAACGTTCAGCAATTATAAACTTAATATAACATTTACATAAAGTGATAATAAGTGTTACAAAGAATTTTAAGAATATTTTAGTACTGAAAATAAAATAGAAAACAACTTTTTGGGCGTCGATGTAATAGCACACGATAAGTATCAAAGAAACCTCTACACGCAGGCCGCGGTGGCGAATTTCTATCGGTTACATGTCCCAAAGGGGAGGAAACTGCATTTTTCTCAATTTACTCGAAATAAATACCTACATCTTTCTCAAAATTACAACTGCTAGAAAGATTATCTCAAGAGTATATCTTGTAAGAATTTAAAAATATATATATATATATATATATATATATATATATATATCGTCATCTACCCGATTATCTCGAAAACGGTGCGCACATTATCGAAAATTGCAGGAGGGACGTTTGATGGAGATTTTTATGACGATTTTAAAACATATTTCACATTATTCGCCGATAATAATTAATAACGGAGATAATCCGGTTTAAAATTTTTAATCGGCCGCCATTTTGGAACGCGTTGCTCGAACGAACGAACTCATCCTCGTATTCGTAAGGGCAGTTTAGACTGTTAAATTTTCAACCTTCTACTATCAAAATTGCTACCATAATCGTGTTTATAAAATTTAAATCTAAATTTGATTTGATTAGCGATCTATATTTTCGTGATCTAGGAGTCGACATCGAAGAAAATCCAAAACGACGCCTCTGATGGCAATAGCTTTATTTCCTATATTAAAATAAAAATTCGCTAAAAAAGATTCAATTCTATTTACCACACAACTAAAAATATTGTGATGAGTAAATGAAACACAAAAACGTATCGGTGTAGGTATCATTTTATTTAATCAATTTGCTTTTTCGATGTAAATTAGTTAATTTTCAACATCACAACGCTAACCATAAAGATGTTGTATAGGTGATGATAATTAGTAATCCACGTACATTTCGAAATAATTTTAAATTGATATCGATTAAAAATATTGTAAACGAACGTAGGTACCTAATGTTTGGATGAATCTTCGGATATACAAATACATTACTACTCGTAATGAAGTTAAATATAAAAAATTGTAATGGTATGCTTCGTTGAACGTGACCAACGTTATTGTATAACATTAAAACGTTAAAATTAATAACGTGCATTATAAAAACTTTGATAAATCTACGTCTAGCCGACAGAAATTAAATCCAAAAAAGTAAACGATAAGAAAATTACAGTAAACATTTTTTGTCGATTTTAACCATTACGCTTATTAATAATATTACACGAAAACTAATTTTCACGTCCCTTCTCGTGTTTCTCGCGTGACTATATTTACGGCATTCGTTTCAAATTTTAAACTAATTGACTTGATTTAATCAAATAGATATTTGAAAAGAAAATTTAAGAAATTATTAAAATTAATGGTAAAATAAAGAGGTACCTTGTGGTACTACTGTGCATGTAGTATGCGTGGAGGCATTGACATCTAAATTAGTGTACGTCTGAGCAGGACAGTCCCCATAAAATGGTTCATTAGAGGAACTGACTATATCCAACACTTGGAGTACCATGGTGCCCTTGGATGGCTCCGTGGTTCCGATTACGTCACTACCGGTTGCGAACACGACTACTTCGATCTACACGCGACTCCTGACTGACTCCCTCCTCGACCACGGACGCTTCACGCGAATGCTCGAAACTCTCCCACTCTTTTCATTCAAGTTTTCAGGACAATTTTGATACAATACTAAATCCATTTACGAATGTATTAAAGCACACAAATATTAGCCGCGAACTCGTTTTAAATTATTATCGCAAACGTGTAAATAAAGGGCAAAAAATCACTTTTATGTAAACGAGATTTATAAGTGGAAATTCGAATGTCGTTTGACTCATACCTATCTGGAGTTTGTTATGGAATACTTACTTATCGTGAAATAACGAACCGATAATTTTTAGATATTACGTACCTATAATTAAATTTTTTAAAATGCCATATTTATTTTTCATGACGTACATAAATAAATTATTAATTCGAGTATCGCATTTTAACCACAAACTGGGTTTTTCAGAAAATAAAATTAGACGATAACTAGTACAGTCATTTAGAATATATGTTCCTAAATAATTGTCAGATAAAATGTGACAATAAACATACGTCTTAAAATTTTCAAGATACAGGGCGTTAAATAACGGAGAAAGAGACGCCTTCGAACGGGGGGCAGTTTCGAACAGTAGAAATTTCTCTGCCTAGAAAAGGCATACAAATGATCTTAAATTTAGTATAATCAGCTTCGAATGTAAGATAGGAGAATGATTTATTGTTTTTGAACCAAACTCTTGTAAATTTTGGATGAAACACGAATCAATTTGGCATCTTAAATTAATTACATTTGCACTATTCAACTCGGTGGCTGAAAACTACAATTGATAAGAATATTTTCCAGACCACACGTATAGAAATTTGATTATGTATCTATACCCTAAACCGATAATATTTAAACATATTTGTTTAAATTTTGTTCAAAGGTGTCAAATACAACTAAACGACAAGGGATTTGTTAGATTTTCATATACAAGTTTAAGCACGGCAAGTAAGCAAGTTTAAGTTTAAGTTAATTTTGAATAAAATGAGCACAACAAAGATCCTGTTAATTCCTGATATCTCAGAATTTTAAAATGGGATAGATAAACCAAACCAAAGTTCGTTTTACATTTAACATGAATGTGCGAACTTAAACCGATTGATTTTCTTTTTATACATGCACATAACTGGATAAAGCGTTAAAATATACAAAGTATTTCAGAATAACTATTCCTACTTTTCAGATGTGATAGAGGACATGTAATTCAACACTAAAGTAATGTTCGAAAACGCTTAGTTTCCGAGATACGGTGTGTTAAAAATTTGAAAATCATTTGAAATTTAGTATATTATTTACACTCTATGGATATGCTGGCAATAACAATGATAAATAATTTCGTCCAGTAGCGGAGATTTAGACATACTGTTGCAGTTTTTTTAGTTAGAACTTCTACGCTATTGGATTTATTGAAAAATTGGCACCATTTTTAAAATTTTCAGTATGTTTTGCAAAAATAAGATCACTTGCATTCTTATTGCACGACGTATCGTTCTCGAGATAAACGACAAAATCCGATTTCATACCCGTTAAGCGTGCGTCAATGGAAAACAATTATTTCATAATACCATTTTAATTTTTGGGAAGTAACAATAAGCATCAAAATAAGAAAAAAGCTCATATGGACTTAAGTTCAGAGATACAGGGTGTTAACATTTACGATAAAAACCCTTAAAACATTTAACACCCCGTATCTCGGAACGAAGCGTTTTCGAACTTAAGTCCATATGAGTTTTTTTATTATCTTGATGCTTACCGTTACTTCCCAAAGTTTGGAGATGGCATTATGAAATACTCATTTCCATTGACGCACGTTTAAATGTTCTAATTGAGTTCTAAAAAGTTCTAATTGAAAAACTGTAACAGTTTGTCTAAATCTCCGCTACTGGACGAAATTATTTATGATTGTTATTGCCAGCATATCACACACGTAGAGTGTAAGTAACACACCAAATTTCAAATGATTTTCAATTTTTTAACACCCGGATCTCGGAAACTAAGCATTTCCGGTCATTATTACAAAAAAATGTTTAATTACACGCTTTTTATCACATCTGAAACACGCTGTATAAGTATATTGTATTTCAGTTTCACATTGTAATTAATTTAAAGAAGAAATTGGAAAAAGTCAAATTTTTCAAAGATAGCATCGTTTATAACAAGTGCCATTAAACAAAGATAAAAAAATACCGTCGTTGTAAATCGATAGGACGTATCGTCTTTGAGAAAAACAAGTGTGAAACTCTTTTGTATAGAAAAATTATCAAACTGCATCGTTATAACAGTAACTATAATTTTTAAAGCACAAATAGTTGTTTAAAACACTTATAAAAAATTAAAATAACAGTGTTAAAAGCGCTAACTTTTTTAATTTTATTATTTCGCAATGATGCACGATTCGATTCTCCTTATTAACTGTCAAATTTCGTTTTTAACACCTCGCATCCCGTAGATCGAGCATCTTAGGACGTATATTCATAGGTAGGAATTTGCTGTCTTACAATGTAGGTTTAGAAATCAAGCCATACAAATCTTTCGTAATCATTAAAAAAACACCCTGTATTCATAATGAAATTTCCACGATTTCCATTTAAAAATTTTCGATTTAATAAAAAAATATTTTATATATTATTATTATTTAGGTACGTACCGACTGTAATTTATTAAAATTATATTTAAAATTACGTTATTCGTATTTTTAAACCGTACAAATGTTTGAAATTGGTAATAAAAATTACAAATTCACGACCGTTTTATATCTAATTATACCTGAACACGTGTATTCTTTAATATTTGACCACGTTTCGGTAGATCAATTTCGGAATACAAATAGCAAATCAGTCACCAATTCCGTTTCCAGCTCACGATAGTATTTCGGGTGAGGTAGGCAAATCACGTGTGGGTAGGTTGTGGTGGTATCAGGTTCCCTTCCGCCACCGGAAGCTGTACAATACGTATTCACTCTATTGAACATTAGGAAATACTACGGCAATGCACATTTGATAACGCTTTGTGGAATTGCATCTTACCCTGGCCAGTTTTCTTAAGACGTTCATTAAAAATATAGTAGACGGAAAACGAACGGCCTTCAATTCACCAGTTTAAATTGCTGGACGTCGTCAGTTTTATGAATGAATAATTTTTACAAGGGTAGGCCAAGAACGAAGGAAAATTAAAGAGGGAGTTCGTGTCGCTAGTTGAGAAACATCAAAAAGAACGTTTTCTTATAGGGGTAGACTGTCTTTAAAAATTCAATTATAATAAGGCGCTATAAGTATCTATACCGGTATTACCCTACATTCGAAACTGTTTTTGTAAAACTAACTTGGGTTTTGATATAAGTACCTATATATCTACTAAAAAATTAAATTGAAATTTAAAGATAATAAAATTTCGACGATTACTTAAAACATATTTTGCATCGAACAAAAAAGGATAAGCAAACAAGATTTTCAAAAAAAACCTTTAACGACAATTTAAAAATCTACCCATCTTAAAAAATTAATTACGACAAAAACTCGCAACTTTCAAATAAGCAAAAAGTTATGACGAACTTTCACAAAAACAAATAACAACGGCTCTGAAATATTGGTGATTATAAAAACGACTTTTATTTTATTTAAAAACCGCGCGTTACTTACCTACATTCGAAGGATGGTTAATAGATACTATTTTAAATCGTTCAATGCATTAAAACTATTTAATGTTTGGGAACTGAATGAAGAAAAAAATCGAAAGAGTAAAAAAGCACTTAAGAAGTAATAAACTAAAACTAATTATGTAATTTAGTATATGAAGAGAGGTTTGCCGGAAATGTTTTAAAACTATTAAGAATCGAAAAAGTCCTCAATAAGAAAATTAAAAAAAAATGTCTAAACAAGCAAGCAAATTTAGACAATTTAGTTAACGGTCCTTTCGGAAACAGTAACTGATTGAATAATAATTTTTATAATATAGGTACGTCGTCTGTTGCGGGTAGCTCGTCTGAAAATAGAAAAGCGAAGCTACAACTCGTGGTTTTACTTTTTGTGATTCTCGGTTCTCTATAATAAAATTGAATTAGGGCTACGATTGCAACCGCCCATGCTTTTAAACTATAAGTATGCCCTAACGAAATTAGCCCGCGTTTATAAAATACCACTCAAACTCACCGTGTCTGATGGATTGAGTCCAGTATACCCAGCCAGCACTTTATTGCTTCTATTTAATTGCAGTTTGAATTTCATAACTAACTTTACGATTTTACAATTCAATTTTAAATAAGTTATACCTGCACTTGCCAATTTTTCGAGGTTCGACGCGAAATTCTATGTTTCCGTTTTAAATAAAATTTCGAACATCAATAATATTTTGTATAAATAAACATATCAACGAATAATTATTATTGTTAGAGATATTTCTACGTATAAAGTCGGTCACAGTCAGGAATGTCGTTAAAGTGTTAAATAAGTATAGGCACGACAAAAAATATGGTTATGTATCATTATCATTATGGGGCTTTGTCTTGTTTATCGACACAGCCACGCGAATAAAAAAAAACGTGGGCTGTAAAACAAAAGCGGGCAATAATAGCGTCCACGTGATTGAAGACCGACTAGAATGAACAAATGAACGAATGCCAAAAATATGTATGGCTTATCGAAACCTATACGCAATTTTCGTCATCAAAAAAAAGTTACTAGATTGTTTATTTTTAATTCGGTTTAAAGTTTGGAAAGTGACATATTCTATAGATGATTTACTTGCACACGTATTAGATGGCATAAAGAAAAACTACAATTTATTAGAACTGTCAAAATACGAGGTATGAGGTGACAGCTCTGTGTGAAACGTCATCATCTAGTAACTTTGCATTGATGACGTGGATTGCATATAGGTTTGACGAAGTGTAGGTATTTACCTATGTAAGTATATAAGTATGTTTTTTTTTTTTATTTGGACGTTTCTAATAATAATTATTGCTGTAATATATATCTACCTGGATCAATTTAAGGTAAAATAATTATCTACATAGGTAGATACCGTATTTTTATAGCGTTATAACTTTTAGCCCTAACGTCCTAAAATATTACCTAATTAAATCTTTTCCGCAATCACCCATTATCGTTGATTATGTGAATAATATATAGATTTCATTATCGACGTTGTCACTTACAATTTGTTTAGAAAGTTTCCATTACGAACCCCACCAGTCCTTATCTTTTTTGACAAGTAAGGTATAAATAAAGAATAAAAGTTTAGATATACCTACCTACTATAAATAGTACATATAGTTAAGAATGAATTTTAATTTATGAATTTGAGCCTTAGGCCCACATTTCTAAACTAGGTACAAAAAAAATACTTATTGTTAACCTACAAGTATTATTGACAACAAATAAAAAGTTTCGATTACACTATTTATCTCCTAAGTTAAGCATATTTACACATAGGGCCAGGTGAAGTGTCGGCCATAGTGGATAACATCTCGCTGACCTCAGAGGTCAAACCTGACTTCCTTCTACAGATAATAAATACGTAGATAATGAGGGGGGAATCGTTATACTAATGTAAATAAATAACATTTTTCGTTTTCTTGATTTATTTTGAAAACAAAACAAAGATCTTAATTTCTGCCCTATATAATTTGTATAGGTAGGTACCTAACACTAAGTGTTATGGGTTTTGCTGTCTTTTAAAACGAATGTTCAGAAATGTATCATTTTCCATACGAAATAATCGTTGATGTGTTGATTAAGCTTTAATGTTGCGGTAAGTAATTATATATAAGTAAGTAATTGATAAACAGATACTTTAATGCAGTTTAATACACAAAGTATTCTAATCGACGAAACTTTACTCGCTTACTAATAATACGCGCAAATGCGCCGCTTACCTATACAATAAGTATTATAGATATAGTGTAAAGATACTTAATACTTATAATTCAATCAACGTTAAATTTTAAAATAGGAAGTTTGTACGACGAACATTTAAAATAATTTATTAAATACAAGTAATGGAAAAAATAAATGAAATATTAAAATTAACAATTTTTAAATAGGAAATTTGATATGATCTACAACTATCTAGCACGAACGTTATCCGATTAAACGATGGAAATTGTTCCTATACGTGTATAAAATTGGAGCAAATATGGATTAATTAATATAAACATCTATTTAATTATTATATTAATTAACGGGTAAGGTATGCGAAATTATAATAGATTTTCGATGGCAAAACAAACTAATTATTTTCGAGTAAAAATGGCTTAAACAAAATATTTATTTATCTACGTATAAGTAAAATAAAATTAATAGATATCTATAATCGGATATGAGAAACGTAGATTTGTAAAGGTGAGATATTCTATAAAAACTGTAAATTGCGTTTTGAGCACGTTAAGTAGCAGCGATAAAGTAAATTACCTACTCCGAAATCAATTTAATGTAGGTAAATCGGAAAATAGGAAAATAAAAATATCGACAAATAAGAACGGAAACTGCGAACAAAGCTAGCTTGATAAGGTCGGTCTCGTGGTGCGGTTTCTATAATTAACGTCGTAACTAATCGCGGTGGTCAGTTGGCCAGATAGTCTTGTAACACTGGTAATTACATTTTACAAGCAAGAAAACCCGTTTTCAATTGACAAAATTTAATAATAACCGCAGAATAAATTTCGGTAAAACTTAAATCCCAGAAGGGCAAATTAAATAAAGTACTGCATTTTTTTTGTGACAACCACGCTGCTTTTGTGGGCAAGCGATATTTAGTTATCCGTTATCGAAGTTAAACAGCCATGTAAACAAGTTGAT
This sequence comes from Rhagophthalmus giganteus, assembly GCA_036326145.1. Classification (NCBI taxonomy): domain Eukaryota; kingdom Metazoa; phylum Arthropoda; class Insecta; order Coleoptera; family Rhagophthalmidae; genus Rhagophthalmus; species Rhagophthalmus giganteus. The sequence continues at coordinate 57,104,896 of JARFJA010000001.1, forward strand.
TTGAATGTAGTTGATAATGGGTGTATTTTAGATATGTGCACGAGTCGTCGAAGATTATTCGAAATGCCCCCTCGTCGAGATCTATAACTTTATAAGTTGAAATGAACAAATAATTTTATAGGACTTGAAGTCTACTTTTAATAAATAACCCTTCAGTGGGTAAGTGCCCGGTTTTTATTCAGGCGACCCTTGTTTGTGTAGCCAGAAGAATTAAATTTGTAGTATCTTACGGGTTAAATACGTCAATCATTCCAAATATTTTTGGTGAATCTTACTTAAACAGAACTTGGAGGAAATAGCTCTATTAAAAGGACATCAAAAGATTTTTAAGGCGAAGATTCTCCGATAAATAATGTACCTTATACAAAGGTTTCATTGTGAGACCGACAACCGATTTTATAGCTGCATGCTTTTGAAGTTGATGCTTTATAATTATATTGTAATCAATTTGTTGGCCTACATTATTTTCAAAAATCTTTTATTTTTAATTATGTCGGTACCTACAACTAATATAAATACTTATACCTATAAATATATTTTCTTTTTATCACTTTTTTCAACAAATTTATGTTTAATCGAAACATATCTGTAGTCATAAAAATCTGTGTAGGTAGGTTTACTGTGGATTACTTTAAATTTTGAAAATAACGATTTTAAACAGAAATACCTATATACATTTCATTTGTGCATAGTTACGTTTAAATTTAAAATAATAGACTTTTTATTAAAATTCAAACGTACAAGCTTATGAATGTTAATTACAGGAACGACAGGATGTTTAAGTATCCGTTAGCGTAAAATTTAATTACAACGAATCAATTATCGGCCAACTCGCTTCTCATTCCACTATCAACAGGCCGGTTATTTCCTTATGAATAGTAACGGCACAACTTCTAGTATAGGAAGCTTTATTTCAAAATACAGATACAGTTTTAGCCATGTAAAACTCGTAAATATCGATTATTAAATGGACAGTAATATCTGTAGAAAGAATTTATCGGAAGAACGAATTAATATAATTGACATCCTGCTATATGTCGAGATTTTTTTTTTAATCTGTGCTCCATAAAATAATATTAAAGGAAATTGGATTGTCGTTTCCTTTGCAAACTAGACTAACGGGTTCAGGTATAGCTAATTAAACCGAACAATGTTTTTATGAATTTATATTGCTCCTAATGCTAAATTATCGTTACAGATTTCCTTTTGAATATCGAGCATTTCGATTTGAACTGTTTTTAATACAGACCTAACCGTCTCCGAGGCCAAGTTTTAATGCAAACCTGCCTATCTGCTAAGAAAACTTATGGAAATAATGACAACTGGCTAGGCATCTCTTTCAAACAAAGAAACATCTTGCGATTGCACTCGAAAAACCACCACCCATTTCCGCTCATTCGGAACGTAAACCAATACATTGTCCACACATCCACACCTAAATTCCCTGCGCTCACGTGCTACGTAATGTGAGATCATAGTAAGGTGGTAGGGTACCAGAAGAGAAGGGCACAAAGACTCATAACTCGGCCCACCGAACGTGGAACTACCCCATGAATGCACGGGAAGTACTCCAAGTGGTGTTGGATGACAGGGGTATCTACTTGAACACGTGCGCGATTCTTACTAGCTCATATTCTAATGTCTTTACCTCGTCAGATGTCGACTGGTTTGTTAAAACGTAAAGGGCTTCTGATGAGCAAAAAAACTCCTCTAGCAAAACGAATCCTACGAATGAGAAACGAACGAAACGATATCTACAAAGATAAGTGTTATTGAAAAAGATGCCAGAAATTGCTCGATAAAAAACTCCCGGATTATTATTATTTTTTGATTCGGGGGAATATCTTACGTTTTATTCAATGGTTTTGATCTTTTTCGATTTTTGATTCATTTAAAACTCATTTAGGCACTTCTTAAAATTAGTGAAATAATGTATTAAACAAATTATAACCATTCAAGTTCAACCACAGAACCATTCGAATTATAGATAAAATTATACCTAGGTGTTTGTACCTACTAAAAAATAATTTTATAAACAGAGTAAATAAACTTATAGACTTGTAGAGTTATACTTAGAGTTTATAACTTATAGAGTTATAAACTTCTAAAAGGTTAAGAAAATAATTTTAAATAGGCTCAAATTAATCAATTTTATCGACAAAATTCTGTAATATATTATAACCGATGCGATTTTGTCGATTTATAAGTGGATAAAATGAACGGCTTCTTTCTACATTTGCTCGATAATATTATTTTCCCCTTAACTAAAAAAAAATCCCTTTTATTACCGAAATTGGCCGATAACACTTTCAAACAGACTACATCAGTTTAAATTATTTTAAAACCATCAACCGGTCACGTTTTTATCGTTAAATTTCATTACAAATCACACTCGAGGTTTTCTTTTCCCTAGATAAAATTTCGTATTTACAACTCAAAGGCTTCCTTTAGTTTCTCTCAATTGACTGTTGGCATTGATAAAATCACCCGATCTAGGATTTCGTGATTTTGCCGTGACTATTTTGGCAAATTTTTAAGGCAACCTTTAAACTGTTACACTATACATTTTAATCGGAAAAGCAAAATCTCTCGTGTAATCACTACAGAAAATTAATGAATAAGACTCGAAGACCTAAGTTTTTCAATCACGAATTAACTCCGTTAATCAACCACCAAAAGAAACAGTTTGTTTAAAAGTCGTTTCATTGATCTACGGTTAATTAACTACTTTAACGTTCACTATGGTGATTGAAAAAAGTCGTCTTAAAGGACCAGATTTTCGATCACTAATTATCGTTAATTGTTTAGCAATTATTATGGAAGTGATCGACTGATATGGTGATTGAAAAACCGACACTTAAGAGCCGATTTTTCAATCGCTAATTAATTTATGGTGATTGGCCGATGGTCAGAATTAACTAGCGATTGAAAAACCGGCCCTGCGATTTATCCGAAAACTGTAGTTAAATCATAATTTTATTTAGTTTACCATTATTATTACTATTGAAATTAATAGTTTAAATTTAAAGTAATATTTCAAAATTGTTTTAGTTGTTTAAAACGCCGTTTAAATAATTAATTTTTATTAGATACGACCGAGTTTCCATATCAATCAAACAAATGACTTAAATAATTTCGTCAGAACGGTATAAACGGCCATAACTACAGAAAATTAACTTGCTATAAGGACCGATTTTACAATTACCAGATAAACGTTAGATAAGTTATTCTTGGAATAACTGGAAATTTCCATGGACATTATTCCGAGAAAAGCTTTTCTGTAGTTTATCTGGTAATTGTAAAAGTCAGCCCTAAATTTAAATTAATTTAATTAAATTAAATCGTGTTTAGTTAGGTATTAAAATAAATTTTAAACTCCCAACTATTGGACAACTTAATCGTAAATTTATTATCAACGTATTTTTATCTACATCCTGCAAATTAAAACAGTTTTCGTCGATAAGAGTATCGAAATATGATTAAAAGTGTTTTGTAAATTTTAAATTAACAGATTCCTATCGAGAAAAACATTAAAATTACCTACGTATAAGTACATAGAAATAAATACTAACCTTTATATACGATAGCCATTATCCACAGGTTTCGTTCAAAACGAAAACGTAAAACTTAAAAAAATTGGCCATTCAAGCCAAATTCGAATAATTATTAACACCAACGAAACAAACAAAAATTAAACGTACACATGTATTTGTCACCTTCGCGAACCGAGAGGTAAATCGCCAAAAAGTTCTTCGCCAAAGAATAAAGAATAGAGAGTCTTCGGCATTGTTGGAAGCCAAGCATATCAACTGCAATACCGAAGGCTTATCTAGCTTTCACTATCAAAACCATCCTCTGCCGTATGAAATAGATTGTATCCGGCACTAACATATACATTTGCTTAGGTAGATTTGTATTTCCAGTATTGCAAATCACGAAATCAGTTGCACCATTTGTTGCATTTATTTACTGTGGTTAATATCCATAACCAAGGTTTTTTAGATAATTTGGTTTCGCGTGTTGGCTTTTATCGCCTCTTTTAAATATTACACTACTTATTTAAATTAATTAATTACTTAATTTATTAATTACCGAGAGGTTTTACACCACAATTATTATTATCAAACGATTATGCAAATTTAATTTCAAAATTATAGATGTCGAAGATCGGAATTTTCTACATTTCTGATTGATGATTTCGTTAACTTTAAATTTAAATGCCCACATTTTCAGGACAATTTACAGCCGAATTAAGTAAAAAATTAATTATTTTTCGAATGTCCAAAGTGATAAATTTTTTAATTTAGTTAAATACTCTTTAGGAAGTTTCGTCGTTAATGAAATTTATATACGTAGGTGTAGGTATAGTCTGAATTATAATATAGAGAAAATACATAAGTATCAATATTATACGATAATAAGGAATATGATAAAAATTAATTTCGATCAAACTGGATTTGATAAAATATTAACACAATCACACACATTTAGGTATAACATATTAACCTAGATTAGGTAATATTAACTTTCGGAATCCTCAGCGTGACGATGCCTTATTTTTGTTACGTAAGCTTCTTTGAACGCACGAGCGATACACATCTTCATATGTAATTTCAGATGGCAAAATATAAAGAAAAGGTGCTTTGTTTTTACTTAATTTTAAAATACATTGTGAAAATTAACTATTTATATTTTACCAGTTAATTATGCACACTTAAGAAATTAAGAAAAATCGGTTACGCCATCGTTTATAAATTAAGTGCTATTAACTTACCTTCGTGTAAAAAGTTGTTATTGATGGGGGCTGGCGTCCCTGGAGTTGGGGTATGTGCAGGTACTGGGGTGGTCGTGAGGGGTTTTCTGTCTTCTCCAGAGAGGATCGGGTGGCTGTATTCCAAATATGAATTTAAATCGGGAACGCACATGGATTCGTATAACGAGACATGATTCGTTAACGCCTTTTCTTTTTCTACGTCTGTTAAAATAAATAAATCACAATACAAATAACTTAATTATGATTAATAATTAACATTTTTAAGCGATGGAAGAAATAAAATCACGAAGCTAGGATAAGATTTATTTTTAAAACATGTATAATATTGTAAATGTGATTATCATTTACTTAATTGTATAATAACTAACTGAATACGAAATAATACTAGATTTTTATCTAACGGATTATGTTCAAAATTCCTATTCACAAAATCGCGTGCGCTATTATAAAATATATTATAAGAATATAACTGTCAATATAATTTAGAAAAACTTAAATCGTCGAAAATTTAAACCTAAGAAACTAAAAGTAAAATAATAAAAACAAAATAAGAAATGCTTTAATCTTATTACTTTTCCGAGCAATCCCTCTTTATCTGATGGCATGTATTGCACGCTATGTAGTTTTAATAATTAGATCTCTTTTTACATTTACCGGTATAACTACTGACATAGAGACACTTCGAAACTCCTTCGAAGAATAAAATAATATTACGTTAACGTACCTTTTTGTAATAGCTCTAAATGTTCCCAAAGGATGTCGCCGACAAATGGAGGCGCTCGAGCTTGGAAAGCGTCCTTCCCCATCGCGCAAATGTCTTTGCCTTTCATATGGAATTGATGTAAAGCTATTCCTTCCAGTGAAAATTCTTTCATGGCCCATTGTATCCAATGAGCGACTTGGCTTTCAGTCCACTGACGAGGGTCTGCAAATGAATGAATTGTCGCGATATAAAGTCAAATTGAATCAAAGATAATTTTAAAAGACCACGCGTTAAAATTAAAAACGAAATAGGCGCCCTTCGATGTAATTTTTCGGGTCAGCATTTCATCGAAAATCTTTATAGTAACGCTCTAATGAAAATTTCATAAATACGTTAGAACCTGCATCGCTGAATGGTCGACAAATTCAATATTCCCACGATACTAATAAAGATTAAATTCGCACTTTGAATTATACATAGAATTTGTCGATGCGTAGTTACTTTTGCAAAATGTTGGCAATATACTACATGTATGGTGTACGTGTGTAATAACCCGACGAACAATTCGCGAGCAGTCGACCGTAGAACTTCATATCAAAGTAAAAATCTGTAATTACATGTAAAGGAACAATGGAGGATGGCTCAACTTGTTCTGCAAAAGCGTTTTCAATATAAGCTATTGCGACGTGTCTATTGATTTCAATAGATAAACTTTTTGAAAATTCTTTTATTCTTTTTTTACTAGTCTCCAAAACAGGATTACCTACGGAACGGTCAAATTTTATTTCGATGCACGTCGTCAATAAAATTCGAACGACCATATACACAAGGTGCGTATAAATTAACGTAAAAGCTACACGTGACGATACTCTTCGTTAAATTTCGGGTCGAAAATCTTAATACTAAAATGTCGTAGCATGCTTCCGTACGTCTTCGCGAGACCCCTAAAGTTCGGACTTTCGATCTTTTAATAAGCGTTATCTGTTAACAGAAAAAGCTGTACTTTAGAAGAAAGAAGAATTTTTAATAATATTTATTCGTAAAGGTTTGTTTTTAACATTTTTTCATTAATTTACTTTCATGAAAAGCACATTTGGCAACGTTGTAAAACAACAAGTAGGCAAATTTTAATGCGATTTCAATCGTATTATTGTCAAATTTTGACACTTACGTACTTAATTCGATTTGCTTGTTGCCAAATGTATGTTTCTTTCGACTAGTACCCGAGAACGCGAGAAGCACGGTAGAACATTTTAGTATTAAGGTTATCGATTCAGAATTTAACGGAGGATATCGTCACGTGTAGTTCTTGCGCCAATTTATATACACCTTGTATATATTATAATAGTTCCAACGAATGTTTGATTTTTAACGAATATAAGAGAAAACAATGCAGAGCCAAGGTTGTACCTATTAACTTGACGTCATAATTCTCACTACTTTAAACCTATGTTAAAGACAATGGCCAGAGTTTATGAACTAACAAAAGTCATGTTCCACGAACGGTATTGTCACCATCAATGGATTAGCATTGTTTCAGTAGAATTATTATGTGTGTTCAATACGCTTTAGACTTCACAAGCATACGTTTGTACTTGTAAACACACTCGTCCATAATTGCTTCATAAATACACAGGTATCTACAAGCTTTTGACAATTATTTTGTATTAGAAGAGTAAATAGATGTGACGTACCTATCTATTCAAATTATATAAATCGGTTACAAATGACACACTTTTTATCTTTAACCGCAAATATAGCAGCGCTCTCGAGGAAATAATTTTTAAGGGTAATACCCGAAACTACTATTAATGGAAATACCCCGATGTCAAATACATTTTTCTAATAACAGGAAATACGCAGCAAGAAAAATCAAACATTCGTAGGAAATAAGAGTTGGCGGGCTAAACAAAAATAATTTCGGCCGGTAATAGAAATACGCCCATTTCTACCAAATTATCTATAAGGAAAAAAGTTTCTTCGGCCGATAAAGTATTAATTTTAGAAATTGCATGTTTATAATAAAAACTGGAGAATAATTTTCTTTAATCGATTAGTGTAGGTATAGGTATAATGTAAATCAAATTTTAACGTTCTTAACGAAAAAAGTATTTTGATTTCGAACAGTAGGTTCCGAACATAAATATAATTGGACGCTGAACAACTCGCCCTAATGAGGATATAATTTCTTAACGATCTTCTAGCACGAAACTACGCGTTTTTTTTGCTTTTCTGTCGTATTCGGTAGCGTTATGAAGTGTCTGTCTGATGGTTTAGTCGACTAATTGGTTGTTTAAACAAGTTCTTCGAATTAACATTTGGAAAAATGCGACAGATTGTCGATTAATCGACAGTTACATGATAAAATTGTCTTCGTTGTAACAATGTCGCTTATTATTCGTTTAGTAGGTATAGGTATTAATAATTGTTTGCACGTATTGTCGCGTCAGTCCCAAAGGGTGTTTGATCTTCGCGTTAAATGTGATATTTTGAAGGTGACGAGGGGACAAGAGGAAGACCGGAAATAATCAGATAAGCGCGGGTCAGCGAAAGTTTCCGCTTCTATTGAAAATCAGTAATGTGTAACTATACAGCATCCGTTAAATCACATGACTTGTGAAATACGTTAATTTAATGTAGGTACGATTTAATACAAAAATTCATATTTTCGTTATTTCAGACGGTCCGAGAAGATCTCATCTCACAAATTAGTTATTTTATTGGAAAGTTAATGATATTTATTTAATTTCTATTTTCATAGGTAGGTAGGTACGTATACCTATCAGAATAATACATGTAGTAAATATCTATGTGTACGAGCTTAATGTAATTAAATGAGTATTTTAATGATTCCATGTTAAAAGCAAATTTCGAATGGCCGGAACAACTATTTTAGATTGGCGACGACATCCTTTTATTCGACCATTTATTGAATCGAGGACGAAGCTATAGATTTTCTTGATGTTTGAAGGGATCAACATGGAGTTTTGTTCGATTTCGAATAACGTAAATTTTATTTTTAGTTGAACTTCATTTGTGTTGATAGCGAACAGTTTATTCAACGCGTACCCAAGCGCCAAATTATAATTGAAGATTTTCACACTTTGTAATTAGGGCGGATCCTGTATTCTTAATAATTACGCATTTGCCGTCGGTACTTTTTACTCTGGTCTCTGAATAAATAAATATTTGGTATTTATACAAACAGTTTCGGGGTTTCGTTGTGTAGTAGGTAATTATGGTTTATGTTGTGGTGTCCTTTGTCCATTCTGAGAAGTCGTAATTTTCAGCACTTCATGGTACTGTACGTGATTGTTTCTTTCCACGTTTGTGAATTTTGGGTTTACAACAATAATACTTCACAGCTTCACTTAGTTTAGTCATCTAGTTTGAGAACACCTTTTTGACCATTTTTTATTTGGTTTAGGGAAATACCTTGTATTTGAAATTGCTACCGTACAATATGCTCGTAACATTCCAGTTGTCTCTATATGTGACAACGAAAAAGAGACAACGTAAAGATTTATTCCATATCCGTTTTTACTTAATTTAAATTTGAAAGACACGAAATGCCCCTAAACACCCCTAGAATGGATAAAAAATCAACTTCAAATTACAATGACTGCAATGAGAATAACAAGTTTGAATTAATCAATGATAGGTGTGAATTGCGCTTATCAGTTTACAATTGTGTATGATCTTATAGGTTATAAGTTTATTAAAGGTGACACCGATGCGTCACAAAAACGTTAGCGCCCCTTACGTATCATCATTCAGTTCTTTGCGTAAAGGTATTAAAAGACAAATTAAGAAATTATTTATTATTTATTTTATCATTCGCGTTAGTACAAAGCGGTAGTGCTTGTTTCAGTAGTTCGAATTTTAAATTACGGTGTCGTATTGTTCGTGTGTGCGAGGAGTGCTCGTTCGATTAATAAGGCCTTTTTGCGTGTGAGTGCGCGAGTGTTGTGTGCTCTAAAAGGATTAATACGACAAGGAAAAGTAGGATTTTTCTTTGTCAACTAACTCTCCATGTATTTATAAAGTGTAAATACATGGACCTTTAAGCTCTAACACAAATTCTCTGAAAATCGAGCTTGGTTAGGCTTGTGGATAGGGACTTGATTAGGGCTGCCCTCAAACATTCGACGGTCCAATTTCGCGAACGACATTTTACCTTACGTCGGTATAGGTATGTAATAATACAAGTTCGCAGTCAACGGAAGAATCTACGCTGGAAATTGACTATAGAGGAAAAACGATAACGAGAAAAAGATAAGAAATATAAAGAAAAATTTAGAAGTTTCTAATTTTTTTCTTATAGTCTGTTACAGACGAGTGGCAGTCGCAGCGGCAGCATTGTTAAGCTAAGCGTCCACTAGTCCGTATCGGACGCACAACATCATCCCTTAAAATTTTTACCCCCAATTTTTGTATCATAATGTAGGTCTTGAACAGCCATTTACAAAATTATATAGTTTGTTGACGATAGCTTTTGTTGTTTCACAGATAATAAGCAAAATCGAAAAAAGTTCCAATTTTCAAGGGTGGATTTCACCCTCTTCAATCGCGTAAGAGCACTAACGGAATACGGTTCTGGATTGGAGTTGACTAGTACTACAATCCTGCAAAGTTTCAAATTTTTCCGAGATTTCCACCTGCCTAACCTTCCTTGTAAGTATAGTTAATAAAATAACTTTATATAAGTAGGTATCTATCAAATATTGTAATTTCTATCTAAATGTAGGTACTAACATTCCCAATGTTTTTTTAAGTCATTAACCGAAAATCTGCATATTTGTTAAAACAAACATGGGTGTATGTAACGTAAAATGTTTACTTAAATGTTTTGAGCAGCAGAATCGACAAGGCAGTACATAACTTTTCTGTTTTTCTATTTAGTGAATATGATTTTTAAACACTGTTATCGACATAGATATGTATAGTTAATCCAGAAAAAACACGCAAACTATTAATTTAATAAAATATTTAATATTTGGTTCATTGTCTAATGCATGTTTTTTATTTTTATAAGTTCTTGTCATGAGCTAGATCCACAATATATAGCTGATTGTCAATAGAAATTCGGTAAAATACGATTTGCTATCACTTCCGCAATATACGCGGAGTTACTTTCGTCCTAAATTTTAAATAAATACAAGCATGCAGGCCTCGGATACCTTTTTCAAATTAACGATATTTATTAAATAATTATTGCTTTTAGATCAAATTAATTGTAAAGGCTAACATGGCCGATTTTTTACAATAGGTTCAGCAAGTTGCAACGCTAAACTAGACCGATTCTCGTATATAATTTAACTGAACATGTTGTAGAAATTGTTTCCTTTTAAAGGTGTCGAACGAACACCTGACGAATCTGTACCTTATAACACGGGCTCGAGCCGATATTTGATTTTCAATATTGAAACAGCAAACACGACTGTTAGCTGGGTTATTGGATTATTGGTTTTGCATAGAACATCAAAAGGACCGACTACATTGTTTATTCAGATAAATTTACCCGCCGTTAAATTTCTATTGTTTTGAGAAACTAATTGTTTAGTTTGTTGTGTTTGTGTGTTTAGGCTTTTGAAAATTGTTCGAGATTGTGGCCATATACCAGTCAACACTTTACAGTTTACTAGTAATACAAAGAAACGTGTTAATTTTATATATGGTAACTTTATAGCGTAAAAAAGTATGTTTTGTAATTTTGTGAACAATAAAAGATTAGAATGTAACAGGTGATAGTTAATTCTATTTATATGATGGATAAAATGTTATATGTTACGGTATAATATACCTCTGTATCGTAACAAAACTTTATTTTACGTATTATACCTATCGTTATGTTATACAAATAAGGTCAGTGCATGGCAAGTGTAGTAATTTCTAAAAATTGCTTTTACCAAAATGGCCCTCTTAAAGGGTTAGATCACCGTGACCGGCCAAAAACATAGGTAATTTTTAAACGTGAATTACCGAAGAAATATACAAGCTGTATAGGCTTGTGGTTTGGCACTGTATTTAAGTACACGACGAAGGAATAAAGTGCGCCAAATGAAAGAAAAACGAATTCATAAGTAGTAGTACCATTTATTACAAGGTTTTACAAAGTCAATTTTTTTCGCACCGGAAAGAACGTTTGAATGTTTAATTTGAGTTTTGGTATAAAAATTGTGAATTAATTTTTTAATATTTTGCAAACTAAAGACGATTTTGTAAAATAATTCGTCAATGCTTATTAGGGAAACTTACAAGTCGATCCGATGAGTACCTACATTCCGAGAAACCATCGACGACGATTTAAAAAACGTAGTTTCTAGGAAAACTCATTTCGACTCGATCAACGAAGACTATCGTAAAAAATTGAAAATGATGTAAGCATATCAATACAAATTTTCCATTTTTTGTTGTTGTATGTACAACGAACCCCAAAAGTCGCCTTTATGCAGTTTTATATCGATCCATGCAAAGAAGACTATCGCAAACTGTTGTAAAGTATCATTGTAAAGTATCATGTTGTAAAGTATAATTCTATCAATTTAGATTTGCTATTTTTGAGATCAGTCGTTGCACGAGTCGATTTAAAGTTTTGCAACGTTGTTCTAACAATAAGCGGTCAGCTATATATGTAGGTCCGTTGTAGGCTCTGTAATTCGGAAACTACGTCGAATTTGTACTTGAGACGTTTCGTTTTTTACTCCACAGGCCTCAAACTGTTTTTTGAAGCAAAACTTTTCGATTTTTGAAAATTTTACACCGAACTGATCTCTTAAAAATTTTCGTACACATACCTTTGGTTATATTTAGGCGAATTTGTTCCTTTTCCCAAGATGCAAAAGACGCCTTAAGCGCCTCCGTCATGGTCTTATTCGTTCCCGGCGTCAGTGGCGGTACCTGCGTCGGGATATCTGGAACAAGAAATTGATTATAAATATATGAGTATTTCTATAAAGTGCAATTAAAAATAAGTGTGTGTTTTGTTGTACCTAAGTACATCAAAATTGTAAGTAATTTTTTGAATAGGTACCTCTAAATAAATAGAAAAAATATATTTTAATACTTAGATATAAACTAATCACAGAATTTTGATTTTAATAAATAGCTTATCTACTGAAGACAGTGCATATTTTAACTTGAGTTACCCTATTTAACGGAGTTATTATTAAATTCACGAAACATTACTTCAAAAGAGAAGATATTTTCTTTCAATAAATAAATATTGCGCTGACTCATTTGAAATCCCCATTATTTTTAAATAGACAGACATTGCGGAAGAATAATATGTATTATAAATATTTCACGACCCTTTTGTGAAAGAAAATGACAAAAATAAAACTACGACATTTTAAAATGTAGGAGAGAAACCTATTTGTTTATTTTATAATAAACTTAACGAATGTTACGCATTCATAATGGCCGATTCGCTATAAATATCACCTATTATAACGAAGGTAAAGGTAAAAACATGGATCGTTTTACGATTTCTAACACCTGGTTAATTTGGTTATTTTAAGATAAACTGAATGAATTCCGGTATGTTGCCTTTCTATTCTGAGAATTGTGACATACCGATTTTGTGATTGGTAATTTTCGAGAAACGTACTTAAAAATAGTATACGTGTTTGATTATTGGCTGTTCTAGTGAATACCTGCCAAAACACCTACGCTTATGGGAATTATACGTTGGTAAATAGTACCTACTCATTTATTGGACGTACTTTAAAAGTTATAATATGTAGGCTGCCCGTGTTTATGACCACCTCCACGATCAACTAACAATTCCACTACGAATTTGTACGCTCTCGATTCTTAGATACTCGTGCGCTAAAGAAAAAAGTAGTTGTAGAAAATTCATTACCTAAACCGATTTTCAGTATGTTCTACGTTGAACATTATCTATCTATTTAATCATACGGGAATTTTGTTGTGTATAATAATAACATTGTTATGCAGGGTGTACAGGAAATTTTTTTCATACGGCGCTCCCCTGTCGAGATATTCGTCTACCTCTTAAAGTTGAAAAATAAAATTAATTTTTTTAAATGACATTTTTATGTTTCGTTTTCGTTGAAAATTGTTTCCAATTTTTGGTATAGGTACCTACATAATAAATGAATTAGTATTACATGAGACCGTAAATAATTTATTTAATTTTAAACAGAATGGTACTTAGACGATTTTTTTTTTGGACAAAATTGGGATTTTTCATTTTTGAAGTAGTATTTGAAGATACTCAACTATTATTTAATATTTGCCAAAATGTAATATCAATTATTTATTATTATTTTTTTTTAAATGACAGAACGCATTTTGAACATAACAATGCATTTTACATAAACAAATAATTAACAGAAAATTTGGAGGACTTTACCTATTAATTCTCACTTATAATAATAATTAAGTAACAAGTCAAATTAATTAAAAGAGAAATATCGTAGCTTACATAACGCCATCAATTGGGTTTTTTTTTAGACGTTTTAAATATATATAGGACGTTCGATTCCACTCTAGTACATTTTTGCGCATCATCTTGGATATTTAATCCTTAGAATACCAATTTTTTATACCCTAACAAATACCAACCGAGCTCGAGAGGCCCCGATTAATTTCAATTAATTATGTACGTTATTCTTTTAATTTCTAACTGATTAATTGCGTGCAAAATGATTGAACACGAACATGAACAAGTTGTATCACTTCAAACAAATTTTTTTATTGACTGTAACTACAAGATATTTATATATGTATATGTATTAACAAGTTCTTGATTACTAATACATGAACGGGTCTCCGAGGACTCTGACGGAATTCTGAGGGTTAAAATATTTCATTGTAAGTATAAGTACGTATAAGATAGTTATGACTATACTACATTTAGAAATAAGGGAACCTTTTAATCAAAGCCATTTTAAATATAGGTACAAATAAATATTGTACCCAATTTGAATTAAGAACTGTTTATTTCAAATGTCCAGGACTTATTTAAAACAAATTGTTTCATTGTTTTCTAAAAATTTCAAAGTGTTTTAAGAAATATTTTTAATTTTACGTATGGAAATTTTTTGTTTTTTACTCTGTGAAGTCAAAATTTGTACAACAAACACATTGATTTACATTACAAACTTTCAATGTAAACCATTAATCCTTATAGATAGGTACTTAAAACAACTTTTTATTTTACTCCGTTCGTGAATTAAAATAATTTTAATAAATAAACATTTCGTTTACTCTTAAAAACAAGTTGGCTCATTAAAATGCAACGAAGCTCGAGCATTCTGAAATTCTAAATGAGGTAAAGCAGGTCGAATTTATTGCTATTATCAAATAATAACCGCAAGACGGCAAGTCGACTATGTGACTTGCATATCAACTTAGTAACACCAGCAACTGTTAAATTCTTTTGCACTACACCAGCATTAATGTGGCAGGTGCCACCGTATTGGTTATGCGACACATGTATGTATACTTCACCGTCTGCAAATACTTACACTCTTATTCATAACATTTTCATGCCTGTTGAGTACTTAAAATACTTTAGAGCCATTCATGTAATATTTAATTCGATTTGTATCAAGATCACGTTTTAACCTATGATCGCTCCAAAATTGTTTTATATTTAATTACAATATCATGCACAACATACAATGAATAAAACAATAAATTTAAAAAAAATAGCATTTGGATCTAAACATGATTTGAAGTTTGATATTTTTCCATTTAACTATTTTCTTTTTAACGATTTCAGTGACATTTGTAATTAATTGTCCGTAATAAATAATATTAAATCTTGCAAGATCAAAAAAAAAAAAAATTGATCGAACAAATAAATCCGGAGAAGCGTCTTACGTAGTATAATCATTTCACTGTTATTACCATAGCGAAATTATTATTATCGAAGCTTATTTCAATAGTAGTTAGATCTCGTTTGCTTTTACACATTCAAATTTCATTTGAGGAACTATAATAAAAACAAACGTTGCCAAAGAATCTACCCATCATCATCATTACAAACGCAGCATAAATTACACAGTTAACATTCACAAAGACGTTTACCGAAACAATGGTCGAGAGGTACTAACATCTCATATAAATTATTAATTATATCTATGATTTAATCTGCATTTTTGTAAAAGCCATTTTTCGATTTAATTTCCGTGTAAGTACATACTATTGATAAATACATATTGCTTTAAGTTTGAAATTTTAATTGTTCAACTTTTTCGTTGTTGAGCAAAAAACACTCAAAACTTCTATTCTTCATTGTAGTATTAAAATTTATCGGATACATAAAGATAAAATATCAACTTACATCAGTGTTAGTGGATGGTGTTGTTGCACGATAAACTATATGGATTCGAACCGGTTGTAATATTATGGAAAAGTTCTCGTTATTTTTAAATTATTTCAAATGCGAATTATTTCGAATGCCAGTGCAAAACGTTATAGTAAACTAATCTTATTATTAACTACGAAATTCCGTAGTACTGGAATTCACATTTTTGTGTGACGTGCAGTTAAAATCGTGTTTCATGCCATCTCGGCATAGGTACATATTCATACATAATTCATGCACTACACGAAGTAATACTTTATCGGGAATTCAATTAGCTGCTCATTGATCATAGAAAAGATTCTGCAGGTGAACGAAGTCACCTTAACAAGCAATGCAACTAACAAATTTATTTAGCGGTCCAAGAAAATAGAGGAAACCTAAACTGATTTTTTTTTTGTTCAAGTAAAGGTGCTATGGTTATTTACATGATACCTATGAATAATACGAGCCGATTTTTACGATAATTTATAAACATTTTAATGAAAAACAACGATGGGCCGGTTTTATTAAAAAACAGTGTTACATTAGAAGCTTAATGAAGAGGGAACAACAGATGGCACGTGCTGAGTAAAGGCAGGTGTTACTCATGCACTTAGTTTTCCAAAAATAATATGGTTCTATATGACGGTTAAGTTTAACCGTTCCCCGTATAAATTGTAGGCACTTATTTAAAAAGTGAGATTTGCTTTTAAATATAAACCAGTTAGATGTTGTTTTTTTTACAATTATCTAATTTTTAATACTCGAGAAATAGAATGGAAACATGTAATTTTAAGTTGGCTTGTATTAATCTTAAAAAAGTCTATTTGAAAAATCGAAGATTAATTATTTTTAAACGTATACTTTAGGTATAGTTATAAAAGATAAATGAATCCCATTATAAATTCTCATTTTAATTAATATATATTTTTTATTTTAAATTATCTTAATTAGACATTTTATTTTTAAATATCGTCGTAGTAAAACATAAAGTTTGCTATCTATTAATTCGCATGTCAACCATAATTTTTAAAGATAATTTTAAAAGGAAATTCCGTTTACTTAATCTAATTTTACTTATATACAGTACGATTAACTTATTATATTCTCTTTTAACTCTTTTTAAAAATATCAAAATAATGACTGTAGTTTGTATTGGCTATAATTGTGAGATACACAACGACATATCTTAGAATGAGACAAAATTAGAGTAGAAAGTAGATAAATAAGTATCTAACGAAAATATTTAAATTAACAATATTATCTATTATATAAAATTTATGTAGGTATCTAATAATTATTATTAAATTCTTAAACGAATATAATAATATCTTAATATCTCAATTACGGAAATTGCAGCTGATAATTATTATGCATAGCTACACGTGCGCAATTTTCATTATCGTTGCTGACAAAATAGATTAATGGGAATTTTGATAGGATTTCTAAAAAAACTTTATTATACTCGAACGTTTACTGCATTAAAAAGAAAATGTAGTGTAAAATCACCATGTAGGTAAACATCAACTTTTTAAAAATCGAAGTAAAGGATGCTGGTACCCTGTTGACTATACGGACGTCTTTAGTTTTTAAAATTTCGAGGCCAAAAAATATACGTGCCTACACGTATGCGTAACAGAGCTATTTACCTTCAATTATGTAGATAATTGTTTTTATATTAACACATTTTATAAGCTGGCGAACCCAACAAAATGGTAATACATATTAACAAATAATAACTCTGATTTCTTACTTAATTAATATCTACTTTCATTGTGTAACGTTAAAAATAAATTAGTAGATTTTTTTTAAAGAACAAAATTAAAAAAAATACGTTGAAGTTGAAAACTACACATTATAAACCTGAACACAGATAAAATTGCATCAAGCGCGTTATTAAAAGGTATTAATAATTGTATGTCGCAGCTGCTAGATATAATATGGTCGGTTGTCATCAGTGGCACAAATACGGGGCACCTGCCCTTACCGGCCCCGCTTTTATGGAACATTGTTTCAGGTTTAGTGCCGCGGAAAATTTTTTCATCTCATTAATTACAAAGAAATTTGCAATGCGTAGAGGGGAGAAGTAAAGATATCAGAAACTCGAGACCTGTATAATAAATAATAAAAGAAGCACCAAACAACTATAGTCTAATATAACAATCAACCTTTTATGGGTGGTCGTTTTATTCCTATACTTATACGAATTTTGTTTGTTCTTAATTTTAATACGGTTTAGAATATAAATTTGAAATTAGTACCTATGTGGTTTATCATCATTTTATAAAGTGGACCAGTTTTAGGCATATTTAATTTTTTATCAACAAATAGAAAAAGTGTAAGCTGTTTTTAACTAGTGAGTATTAAAATGGACAACTTTTAAAAAAGTCAACATACGAAAAACATAATTCTAATAAGCAGAAAGTCGCTAAAAAAATACTAAAATTTTTGCAAGCTGACGTTGAGGGGATCGCGATATGGAAGGTCGGAACACATCTTTGATTTGAACCAAGTATGTATCCACCCTTATCGTCCAGCTGAAAATACTGGCAGGGTTTCAATTCGAATAAAACGCCCCTTCCTTACCGAGTGGCGGAAGTAAAAAATATGCCTTGACAGATCAGGACCAAACTCGGTATACCCTTCATCGCCTAACGTAAACTACTGACAAGTTTTAAGACAATTGAGAAATCGAAACAAAAAAAGGAAATTTAATACTACCTACCATAGTAATATGTATTTTATATCTACTGCCTTATATATCTATCAGGCGTTGCCCGGTTTTAAATTTTCATTTTTTCCGATGTTTCAATTGTCGATTTTTCGAGTTTAAAACTTGTCAATATTTTACGTTGTAAGGTAAGGGCCCATGTTCCTAACATACCGTAGTCCAACCACGTGGCCGGTTTATGCACTATGCACCTCCCTACGACGGTACCTAGTTCACTGTGCATGTTTCATGAGGGTGCGTCGTTTCGTTGTTATTGTGTTAATTTTACAAACATTTTTAGCCCGATGAGTTATCAAACTACTCATATTCTTACTAACATAGGAAGTCTCGTGATGTATCGCAATCGCCATAATATGGTTAGTAGTGTAAGAAATAAGCATTCTTTTGATACTAAATTTATCCTGTTTATCTAGCCGTTCTAACTGTAGCGTCTGCCGTATTAAAAATTTCTAATTCAAATTTTACTATATGACCCAAGGCGATCAGAAAAAAGTATCGGAAGAGATTCGAATAGGTAACGATATTAGAAAAGTAGGTATATGAATACCAACAAGTGACTAGAAGTCTGATAATTATTATTAGTATCAAAAATTGAATAAATAATTGGAAAATCAGAATAATTAAATATTAAAGAAGAATAGATTAAACACTATCGGCAAAAAAACGACACGACGATTCAAATGGTACATACCTACTAAGAATAATTGATTAAAAAAAAGGATTTGATAGAGGCAAAGAACAAGACGTTAACAGTGTATTTATTACCGCGTAACGCTATAAGTTACGCTACTACAGTCATTTAATCAATCAATCATCTATACAATACCAGTTATGCGTCTTGTTTTTCATACTAATAACGTAATGTAATAATATTTGCACATAATAATACAAAAGTCGTCTTGGAACGGTCACAAACACTACAGTAATTCAAAATAATAGAAGAAAATGATTTTAAAAAGTTTTCCCTACGCTATATTGTTTTATTATATGTACGTTTACATTTACAATTAGTAGGAAACTATGTACATATATGCAGTTTCCTAATTTTTTACCGACACGATAACTGATTAGAACTTTACATGTTGAAATTGTAAATGTAGATATCTAAAATTTTGCATGCGTAGTTGATTTAATTAGATAATGCGGCACCTACGTACACAGAGTGTTTTCGAATTAATGCCGCGGAAGAAAACTACCGGTAGCCGAGACTAATACAAACGAAAAGCCTGATAGTCACATTTTTCGATTTGAGTAAGTTTTATTTTGAGGGGGGGAGGGTGATTTTGTCCTAAAAATTAAACGGACAGTTCTTTAAACTTCAACAAGAGAGATCGTAAGAAGGAACTCAAGGTTACTACGGAATTATACGGTATCCAAGATAGATTTCAATGCACGTCATCATCAAAAAAATGATGATTAGACTGTATATTTGTAATTCGTGAATTTGTGTGAAACGTCATCATCTAGTAACCTTTTAATGATGACGTACATTGAATAACGTATAGTACCTAAATATTTTTGCGATAATTGATAAGTTGTCTATCCATGGTAATCAGGCAAACACTAAAAAAATTTCGTATATATGAAACTATTTAGATACTACAATCGCTACACATAATGGAGGCAATAAACTATAGATGTACCAGAGGGCGTTGGGTCACATTTTAGTTTTTGAGTTCTTAAACGTTTTTAAAGGTGATAAATTCGAGTAAAACGACTATCAAATTAATAACCGCAATAACTCGTAAATTATTAACTTTAGGAAAAACTTTTCTTTACGTTTATTGTTGCTTTTAATCTCACTTTAATTATTAAATTATTTATCGCTTTAAATATTAGTGTATTTTGTTCTGGACAACGCGGCAAATCGAAGCTACTTTCCTAAAATTTTGGTAAAAGAACGGACAAAATACTGTTTTGTTCGAACCTCCACATTATTCTCAATTTTTTAGGCATCAGAAGTACTCGAAAGTGATCAGTCGAAATGATGAATTACGGGCGGCTGGGTTGATTAAGAGTCTTTATAAAGTTGCAACAGTCGCCTCTCTTTTCTGCATTTAACACGTCGAGAATCGCTTCTTCTTTCAACTGCATTATTTAATCATAAATCATTGGAATTCTGAATCTACAGGTTTCCATTTAAAGAAGTTAACCGAGGCGAGATGCATTATTCGATGCACATACTTATAAGAACATTCGACAAGCAAAATGAATTTATTCAAACTTGTTCTTACAACTATGTATGTGTGAATTGCAAAAATTTAAATATCATACATATAGATATGTATTCATTTTATTAAACTATGAATGATAAACTATGATTGTTTAAAATCAATAGAATTACGCGAATTTGTTTGCAGTGTAAGTAGGTAATACGCGAAGCTCACGACTAAATAAAATCGGTTTTAAACGAGTACAACGCTCAGTGTTATTTTATAAACATCTCGAATACAAGAAATATTGCTATAAGTATCTAGTAATAAGCACGTGAGGGCATCTCTTCATCGGGTTCATCAACTACCACTTTTCACCGCCACTTAATACAGTGCCAACATCCGGTAATCAACTAATAGAGCAAGTATATAAATGAAGTAGTAGCTGGACCACTAATTATTTTACCGCTGCTTTGATAACAACCTTGACGCGCTCTGCACGATTTTACTTCTTAGTTTGATGTCCACGCGGTTTATTTGCACGCTAGCCAATTTTTTACCGCCCGGAAAGAAAATAATTCCAGGATGAAGGTAATGATGGGCGATATGATGCGGATTACATTTCACGTATGCTGTCGTACTATATGTTAATGGTAAAGTTAATATGGACTTATACGTGACATCGATTTTCATCATCCCTATTAACGTTAATCAAAGTCAACTCTATTGTTCAGTTTGATTATCTACAACTTATCTGATGTTATCGACGACGTTCACGATTTCCACAAATATTTGTCGATCGTGGTAGCTAATCATCAAACTGTGTGATGTTGATTTAGAGTTCTAAAGTTTTCATTTTTCTCAAATGCAAAAAAAGATTAAAATGTTGTAATCTTAGATATAAGTAGATCTCTGTATGTATAGTTTAGAGAAAAAGTGCTCCTAACACAAAATAAATCGTGCGGTTAAACACAAGAATGCGTGTTTACCAGGTAAACGGAAACGAAACAAATGTTTGATCTTTTTTCGTTTCAATTTTAAGGCAAGATTGGCATACGGTTATATATAATCAATAGCCTCTATGGTCCGATATAAATTAGACAGGTAAAATCACCAAAAGCTCGTGCTACCAGACGCCAGTTTCATATAACTTGTCATTGTCGAAATCTATGACAAATAAAAAAAAATTGTCAATTAGGTACCAAAAACTTTTGACTGAAAGTTAAATTAAAGTCAATCTTTGACGAGAATCGTTTATTTGATATATTATTATAAGTATCTATATAAATAACGTTAAATATGTTTATTGTCAATTGTTATTATCATCATCGTCGACAATGACAAATTATATAAAACGGATCCCCTGGAAAACTACAATTTTGAAGAAAATAAGTGCACGAATAAAATTATTTCTATGACTATTCAAAATTGTATCAAATATAAACAAGAGGGAGATCGCAGCATCTAGAGAATCCTCACCTCTGGCTACGTAACAACCACGACAAACAACAACAACAATAACTAGGTGTTTTGAGAAAGTATCGGTTTCTCTGAAATGAATTATGAACTTTAAAGGATATTGAGCAATTTAATTGCCAAAAAATAAAACATCATTAAAATTTAAACCTACAACACGAGTGCCTTGTTTCTATTATAAATGGACGATTCCAAATTAATGTTAAGCTGTTATTTGATGGGACATTGCAAAAATATTCAAATGCTAACAAGATGACCTATATTATAAATGTATTTTAATAACATCTTTCATTAAAAATACTAAACATAACTGACAGGTATCTGGATTTATTGGCTTAGTATTTTCTCTATTATTTATGCCATTGGATTTTTTCTAAGCCGAGGTACGAGGAAACGTGGGTGTATAGCAGTTGACGAACTGCCTTTCAGAAAATCATATGTGTTGTAACAAAAAGTATAACAATGAATTCATCGACCAAATAGTTACAACAGTAAATTCAGTAACTTAAAAATTTTGAGCACGTTCTATTCGCATGTGATGAATGACGAGGCTCAAGTTGACGGCCGACGGAAGTAGCGTTTAGTCCCATCAAATTATCCTATTAAAATTATTCCCTTAATTATAAAAACATACGAGACAATTTCTGGAGCAACGAAACGTTGTTGGAGTGACTACATGGCTCGATTTTAATTAAACCCACAATCTTCAGTCACGTTATAATTAGCGGACTAATCAAACTAACCTATACACTTGTTTACTAAACTATTTATTTTTACCGACTTCATTAATTACTACGTTCATCTACTTGTCAATTAACGTTTTAAACCTACTTGGTTTTATATAACAGGCACTTAAATGCACGCTTAAAAATTTCTATTATCATGTTTCAGATTATTCATCGATTTTCGATGAAGTTTAGGAATCCCGTTACGTCATAAATTTCTTTCATAGTTCAAAGCAAAATGATTTATTTATCACTAGTTCAGCAAAGGCGAACCAAAAAAAATTAATACTTTATGTGTATCATGTGTTAAGGTTTATTAAAATAATTTTAAAAATATAGCGGAAGATTCAAGTAAATGTAAAACAGATTGAAAACTGACAGCTTGTTTAAATTTCGTAAGTTTTTATAACCCTCTCCGTAAAACGTCCACGACTGAATCTCGAACTACAGGAAAAAACATCGTGTATGTATGTACCTATAAGTAGTAATCGTGTTTTTAAACTTAATTAGGATTTAAAACCTGTTACAATTTCGCGTTCGTTTTTCAGTCTCTTCGGCAAACAAGATCGTTTGCATTTAAAAAGAAATCACGTAAATAGTCTTCGTAGAAAATTTAATAAAATAAAGCTTTTAAAAACTTAATTATCCTGATTTGGTATAAATGAAGGGCCCGTATACTAGAAACCAAGTTCGAGAACGCAACTTAAAGCATCAATTAAGCACATAATGCATTAAAGCTTTTGTAATCTTATTTGGTGTAATTTATGGAGTTTAAATTGTATTGTATTTTTTCGTGGCATGTTGTAAGTGACCCCTCCAATACCTATTTATGTATAAATGTAAATTAAAAGTACATGTGCCGTAATTAGTATTTATTATTATAGTGTTCTTAAATTAATGGTGGTTAGGTAGTACATAAATTCAATAAGATAAGCAAAGAAGTAACTTTTGAACCACCCAATTTAGAGAGTTTCAATATTATACCTACAAATAATTTGGAAAATTCAAATTTCAACATGGAATAACTTTTTTCAATCGAAATTTATAACTGAATTTGTAAAAATATGTAAGTAGGTAGTTAATATTTTCCAATTTAATGTTCCAATGTAAATGTTAATTTAACGCTATTAAGTACAACGATTATAGCATTGAAAACTCATAAAAATGACGTTAGAAATAAGTTTTATCATAAACGCTATTTTAATAATATAACTAGTTATTACTTATGTAAGAAAGCTTTTTATAAAACAATGTAAAGCGAAAGTCGTGTGTTACGACGTCGCTTATAATATAAATAATATAATATAAATATAAATACTTTAGTTGGTTTTCCATATGAATAACGTAAAAATAGTCCGGATATAGCGTAGCTAGTAATAGCGACCAAGTCGCCTATAACGAATCAATTTTAATTTATAACGCCGTCCGAGTGAATCATATAGATACAATTTCTGGGAATTACTTATTTGATAACAGTTTAATTCGCTAAAAAAATTATCGCCCTTCTACGTTTTCGTAAGTATTTCATGTCATTTAAAATTTATATGCCTATAGTAATAAAATATTCTTAAATCACCTAGTATGTAGTTATTATTGCAAAAATAAGTTCATATGTGGGTACATAGTATATTTTACTATAAACAAGAAATAAAAATTTTCGGTCATAATGACAGTCGGATATAGCGTCGTAAATCTCGCGGTCCCTTCGCTGTCGTTAATTGCGACTTTCACTGTATAGGTTATACAGTTGTACCTACTTTGCTTTTTGGTCAATCTTTACTTAATGTTAATTTTTAATTGTTGATTATTACCTACATTGTCGAAAAATTGAGTCGAAAATGATAAATCTAGATGCACATATAATGAAAAAACTACAACACGAAACGACGTGCACGTTATTGATATCTAGAAAAATTTTAAATTAAAATTGTAAAATTAAAAGAAATTCTAAGTATAACAAATTGAAAAGAATGTTCTTTCTGATTTACAGTAATCGAGTTCAAGCTATTGCACTGTAGCATGTACCTACTTTATTCGTTCTAGGTTTTTACTTCATTGTTTAATCTAACATCCATTCTTTCGAGGTTCGAAAAGTATTTCAGTTAATTAAAAGTGCATTTAATCGATTTTCAACAACTACGGCACTATAGCACTATATTATGAGAAGAACTGAAGCACATTCCCAAGTTCCTTTTGGCACCTTTGGGCACATACCTACTAAATGACATCTTCTTTTAAAATATATACCTACACATGTGAAACATATGTTATATTTAGTTTAATGCGCAAGTACGTATTTTATTCAACTGTAATATGACTGAAGTTTGCAATAACTAGCTACTCAATTTCAAACGTGAATAACTATAGATATTATAATTAGAAAATTTGAGTAGAAACATGATAAAAAATCAATTTTCTTAATTTTTTTTAAATGTTATACTATTTGTAATTATCTATAAATAGGTATGTACTACATACATATTAATGAAGAAAATATTCAATTTTAAATTAATAATCGATAAGTTTTATTGTAGTATAACACCTATGATCTCATCCAATAATTTTGTATATGAGATCAAAATTTGCAATTATCATACTTTTAAATATAATAAATATGGCGTTTATTAATTCTAACCTAAATGGAAATTATGTATTGTAGGGAACCGAAGTGCAATTCCGAATATACTCCCCATTTTCAGTATAGTACTATAATTCTTGTGTTGCTCTAGAGTCTAGACGGTACTATACCATTTGCCGGACATCAAGTAACCCGAGTACTAATCACATTTAGAAAAATATCACACCAAATCAGACTGGCTAAGTGTGTAGTCCAGAGCCGTTAAAATAAAAATAAAAAATTCTCTTGCAATGAAAATTCCAAGAAATGTTTTGGTGCATACCGCGTTCCCATTTTTTACCTTATAGTTTGTAAACAAGGGATTACCCATAACGGTACAATAAGCATGCCAAAATCTTCTAAACACTACACACCTACTTAAACAGCACTTTGGACAATGTGATATTTCTGATTACCTATAATTATGTAGATACAAAGTTTTCAAAAGTGATAAATTCCTATAAACTTTTTGGTTACCCTTATTCTCATATAATAAATCAGTCTTATATTAATTAAAGTTATTAAAGTGACATTAAGCGAGATACTATATTCAATTTATATGGAAAAAGAAATTTCAACTTATAATAACGTTCTAATTAAAAATTACCACCTTTTGGATTTGAATTTGTTTAAAATTAATTTAACAATCACGCAGATAGGTGAAATTTACCTGCAGTGAATAATGGGGACTAATATCAACAATAAAAAGTAACGTAAACTCGAGGTCTCTTGAGTAATTTTAAATGCAACATGCAAAAGTAAAGAATTATCAAATTATAAAAATTAAAAAAATAAGGTCGGTTATTTCCGTTAAATGAACTTTAATAATGAATTACGCAACATCTACCTATATCGACATTTATGCAACTAGTGAATGAAAGTTGTACGATAACTTGGAAGGAGATTGAAATAAAGTCGACTTCCTAATTATTGTAAAATCAGAAATTTAAATATCGATACGGAATTTTTATAATTAGAATGTAATTTATTAATAAAAATATTTTTGAATATATTTAAAAGCGCTAGCCCCCAATTTCATAATGAAGCTGAAGTGATTTTAAAATTTAAAGACTGATATTACTATGCCAATATACTGTTGTAACAATGACTTAAAGTTCATTTTTGAAAGTCACTTTAGTTTTGATTATAAAACCGGCCCTTAATAAAAATAATTAGGGATAAATAAACTTTTAAACTGTTTGGGATCGGCAAAAATTTACATGATTTTTTGTAATTTGTAATAAAGCTATGGACTGTATAAATAACCCAGAGTGTAATTAATTATATTATCACCTTATAAATGCAGGTATTAAGTAATTTCTTCTTCTTAAATTATCGATTCTTTGTAATAGGTGTTTTCGTTTTTGTTATTTTCATTTAAAGATCAAGATTAGTGAAACCGGCAGAGATTCTATTTACCTATGTATGTATACTTAAGAAGAAGAAATAAAAAGGCACACTTGTGCATTAGAACGATTTAAAATAAGTTAGGTAGAAACGTCAACTTCGACGAATTAAAATTTTCTGTTACCAATGTTGTCAAATTCAAGTGATGGTAACATATATTTTTGTTAATTTATCTTCCTGTTTAGACTGTAATGTGCCTAGTAGGTATGTATATTTTTTGTACGACTATTTTGATTATGTACGTTACAGCAATAAGTGATTGTAAATTATCGTTAAGATAAAAATAAAATTTAAACAATTAAAGAATAAGCTGATTTGACTTCGTTGCTATTTTTAGTTGTTTCAATCGATAACGAGAACTAAAGAAAACTGGTTAATTTATGTGATTTGAATATAAGAAATATAAATAAATCAATGTTTAGATGAGAAACCACAAGTTCCTTCCCTAAAGATGTTGTAACTATAAATAGTAGACCGGTTGTAATAGTTAGGTATCTATTGTTTAAGTCATTTGTTATACATATACTTTATGTCTAAATATTCTCTTTTAATTAACCCTATAGAACTCGCTTAGATAATATACGAAGAGAGTACAAAAAGTTCACCTCGGAGAATATTAAACTTACTTTTCTAGGACCATCGAAATATAACAGGAAAATAATTTTCAACTTAATTTAAATTAAAGGTTTCTATGATCTCCAATAATAGTGATATAAAATAGTTTACGTTAGCGAATAATCGTATTTTCTGTTTTATAAAGATATTTTTTCGAAAATAATGCAATAACTTCTAAAAAGAGTATACGTTCGTTTTTACTTTTTTGCCGACTTTTAATCGAAATAATTATTTTTATAATGATTGGCACAATCATTATAATTGACACTTATTTTTCAACCCGAAAAAAGCTCCCATTATCAAAAAAGCATAATTTAAAATCTTCCTCTTATTCAAATTATGATTCTGTTCAATATTGCATATAATTTTAATTTTAAAAAGTACTACCACAGAGTCAAAACAACGAGGTACCAATTATCATGACATTATAAATACCATCATAACAAAATTTCACTTAACTATAAACTCCTCCTACGATGACAAGTGATTCTTTACCAAAATCTAGCTGCGGATGATGTATTTATAACGGTTCATCTTTAATGTATGTGCTTTTTATACTTATAGATAGATAGAATATGGTTGGAGTTTAATAAACGAATAAAGTATGGCTAATTCGCATAAGACAAGAGGCAAAAAATTGAGAAAACAATCGGTAGCCAAAATTAAAGTTAAAAACATTTTCGAATACCTATATACGTGTACCCTCGCACATAAAATTCTATTTTTATGTAGATATATATGCACCTACTTTATGTCTAATTTCGGTTAATTTGTTTTATACGTTTCGAGCAAAAACAGATTTCAAACAACTTCTTTTGTTTGATAACAAATTTTCGAAAATATCCGAATACTATTTTAAGTCGACATCAATATTTAGTGCGGTCGTTGGTAAAGATGCGCCTAAACCTAATTATAACACCCTGTATATCTTACTAACCTGGTTTTTGTCTACTGAAAGCCTTCATTGTTTTAATTCCCATCCCGCCACAAGGATCCACCGAGTCTATGTACATGTGACTAGATGTTACGCGTCGTACAGTTATCACTAAAACCGAAAACTGTTACACTTTGTTTTTAAAAAATAATTCCGAAGCACCATTTTGTGTAAAATGAAATATTTTAACTTTAAATCACAAACATCGACGATTAATTGTTTCGTCGGTTTAGGAACACTACATAAATAGGCGTTAAGAAAATCTTTGAAATAGATTTATTACTCACTTTTACCGGTTAAGTTTATATAACTAAAATGAATTATTGCAAACGCTCCCCTTTTCTTCCGAATCGTCACTAGATCTATTTTTGTGTTCGCTTAAAATAAACTACTAAGAGAGAAGACTAAGTTAATATAAGTATGATCTTCACTAAATTGTCGGTCTCGTTTCTCGAATTCACTTTAGCACACTTACGTTAGAGCTACCCGGGCCACCTTTCATTACTAATAATTATCGTTAAATTACCAAAAAAATAATATTTATGTAATCTTGACCGTTACTCGAAGAATAAACCGATTCGACCTATTATCACTTATATCACTTTATAAACTGGAAATTTTGTTATTATATTAACGACGACAAAAGGGTTCACATCGTCTTGTTAACGTGCCTATTCGCGTAAAAATGTTTATTTTGGTGTTTTATCACAGTCCTACGTGGATATCGCCACCGTCTGTAGGTGCACATCGTCGTATAATCTATACAAAAAAATATATTTATACGTTTTCACATCCGTAATGCACCCAAGATCGCTGTTTAGAGCGCGCTATAAACACACAAAGAAGTATTGCTGAGCGCACCTGTGCAACTCAAACTTCAATGGCTTGTGAAGTCTCAAAAGCGTTGCTTCTCCCTCCATGTGTGCCAGAAGTTATGAATGAATACTCTCTCTCTGGGTTCGCGTAGTGCTGGGACAGTCCGGACCTCGTACGGGCTAAGCCGTGAGAATTCGGATGACCGTTTCCTATATTTTTCGTTTCCCATTTCACCTGGTCACCCGTCGGGGGATTAATCGCGTTTCGGCCGTTTCGATCAAATTCAGGAATCCCTCGGTTCGTTCGTAAATTATTTTATACGTTAATTAGACGAATGCGGCACGGAAATTCGGACGTATGCGGTTTTTAATGCTTATCGAGACGATCGTTAGTTTGTTGTTAGTTAGTTATTAGAAATTCGGTTTTGCGGTCGGAGTTTTGTTCTTTACGGCGTTTTCTTGGCGGTCAAATTTCCGGAATCTTAAAATCTGTTCGATAGGTACATAGGGTACGTACGTACACAGGAAAACTGTTCGAATCACTTACAATCCCGTAAGCGTTCTTGCGTTCGCACGTTTCGAATTTTTTTAATCGCAATAAGGGCGAAAAGGCGACGGCATTATTCTATAGCGATCAGTTAAAACATGATTAGATTTAAATTAATTTCTTAATTTTTATATAAATAAATAAATTCGAACGCTAAACACCTACATTTTAACGCGTACGCGACGGATCCGCCATCAACCTGCTGCTGGTCGAAACTACTACGAAACGTTCCATTGAAATAACAACAAAGGGCCCTTTGTGCGTGTGCACCTGCACTTATAATTTTTGGTGCGCTCATTCCAAAAATTTGGGAATGTCCCCGAATTCTAAGAAAACTGGCAGACAAAAGGTATTCCTTTACAAATTTCCTATTGACCGAACTTGCAGATTACAATCTAGGGTCCGCAAAGAATTCGATGGCTAAGGGTAAAAGGACCGAATTTTCGCTCTTTACGCCCCACGTCAAGTGGGCTAATTCTCGAAAATGCATTCACGAGATTAATCGGAATAAACACGTTTACAATCTTCTATTGCAAAATAGGATAAATAAGAACCGAGCCGTACTTTGATTTTAATCTTCGCTAATAAATACTTGTTGTATCGGTTGGTCATTGAAGTAGATACAACGTATTAAAGCACCCAGCGAAATTAGCATAGACGGCCGATAATATCAGTAGTAATAGACGGCTTTGAAACAGCCTTCTAAAATTATCTCAAATAACCTGTCTTAGAACAACATTTAGGAAGTTGTTTAACTGTAAATCGATACGGAAACTAGAATGGATAATATTGCTTTAGATGGATTTATTATTGACTACTTTTGCTGTTCATTTATATAAGTATAAAAATAAATTACTTTTAGTTTTGCGGGTCGACGGATATTTACCGACAAAGTAAGTGAACGGGGTATTGTGATTTCTAACGTCAAAATATTTCAGAGGATGTAGTTTAAAACTATTTTTGTGAATCATTAAAAATAAATAGAAATCATTTCTGTTGATCCTTAAATCATTCTTTCGGCTAATTATTAAATTTAATGATGTTCCTAAATTTTAAATTTGACAAGTCGAGAATCGGAGCGGATGTAATGAAGAAAAAACAGACGAGTTTATAGGAAATCTAATAATTAATGTAATTTCCGTTTACTTATACAATTTTGTACCTTTTTATAAATTCATTTAGAAAGTGTCGTGTATCTACGTATAATATAAGAGACGAATTTACTGTTCTTATATGCTCGTTTTTTTTTTTTTTTTAATATCGTTTTATGTAATTTCT
Source organism: Rhagophthalmus giganteus (assembly GCA_036326145.1). Classification (NCBI taxonomy): domain Eukaryota; kingdom Metazoa; phylum Arthropoda; class Insecta; order Coleoptera; family Rhagophthalmidae; genus Rhagophthalmus; species Rhagophthalmus giganteus. Next base: position 57,135,989 of record JARFJA010000001.1, read on the forward strand.
TGAAACAATGTGTACGTTTTCTGTTAAAACAATAATTACTAGTTGCCGGAATTATTTACATTAGATAAGAAAAATCAATTTTTATTCTAGGAAATTTAAAAATATCCAAGTACATACTGTGTATTAAAAAAGTTTAAACGTATTTATTTTGCAAATATACCATAAATATTATCGGAGTTATTTGTTTTCCTTATCGAAAAACTTATCGATATTTGTCAGCCGTTTATCGAAAATGGCCATTTTCGCTTAAAAAAAATATAATAAGCGATGCGTTTATTTCTTAAGAAAAATGCCAAATTCTATTACGACCGTGTCGACATTCATATTACATAAGGGTAGATTTTTAGGCCGGAAACGGCAGGGAATTCACCCTCGCAGACCCACCGGAAGTATCGTGGAACCTTGGGTAAAGGCTAGAGTTGTTGCCGTAACTCCCCTCGTACGTCCTCATAAAGTTGTACGCATTGCATCACATGGTTTTGCTCTGGTTTTATTGCTTTCAACTGAATTCGTTATTAGGGAGATCCATATGTGTTTACGGAGATTAGGAACAGATTCGGAGACTTAACATAAAGATAACGAACCGATTAAATACGGTACTACTTCTAGATTTTATGAATGAAAGTATTCAATGAACTAAAGCGAGCGAGTAGTTGACAAATATAGTAGGTCTTACTTTTAATCGATATGTTTTTTATGCTGGTTTTTACACGGGTCGTTTTTCACACTTGTCTTAATAATAATTATTTTTTTTCTCTAAAACGTATAGATCGATTGCAAAGCAAAAGTCGTTATATAAATATGACCACAACCCAATTTTATTTTGGAATTTTTTTATATGTGTTGTACAACGTAACACTGATCAACTTTTTTATGATACCTGATTAATCATTATTTTAGTATTATTTATTTAGCGATCAAATCATAAATTAGAGTGTCTATAAAGTTAACTATGTCATTTTGTGGATTAGGTTAATGCTTGCATTAAATGCAGTCAGTACGTAATTAAACATATTTTTACACGAGAAACGATACGTGAAACACCGATTTCACTTATTGTGACAAAATGCATTTCAAAGATTTAAAAAGAATTGTAGTTAATTACGTACGTTACTTATATCAAGACATACCTGTAACGAGATTGAAGTAGAATTTGTGAGAAAACTGACGATTCCGTTTTAATACACGTATTGAAATATTACATAACTTGCAGTTATAAAATAATCTTAAGCTTCTGCAATTTTAAAATGAAAGTTATTCGTTTTCGTATATCTAATTTTAAGTAAATTAAACGAAATTTAAAAATTAACAATAACGGAATAATTTAAAGTTGTGTATAAAAAAAGATTATGTATATACCTACATAATTGGTATGAGCTTGTGTAGCATAAACATATTACATGGATCGCCGAAGGCACTACAGGTGCACCAGAAATTATAGATAGAACTTATCAAAGGACAAGTTTAAAATGTCTTGTTAGGGATTCGTATCTAAACAGTTTTGATTAGAAATAAGTGTAAAAATTTATTGTCATTCCTTATATCAGTTTGAAACAAACGCCACAAGTGTGGGAGAAAATGTATGGTAGACAAGATAACAGGCTAAAGTTGGGCTTCAACTAGTGATACGTCACACCGGAAGTTGTTCATCACTCTACGCGAGCCTCGGGCTGTTCAAAGTAGCCTGCGGCAAGAAAATGTGCTCCGAGAGCAGTACTACGGGCCCCCGAATGTAGGAGTGAAGACGGGGGCAAAACTATCAGCTGGTGCACCATTATTTTATTTAGGTCAATATATATGTCACCTACAATTTAGTGTTGATAAAGATGTAAATGTCTGATGGCATCGTTTAAATTTATTGCAATTTAAGCATTACACCTCGTTTAAGGAAAACGATTCAAGTTAAATTTACGAATAAATCATTTCGAAGTGGTTATTATATACGTGATTCGTTAAATTGTGAAAAAAAAACAACAATATGTAGACAAACGTCATTAGAATTGTTCGAATAAAAATGATAAAAAAAAATAAGCTAACCGCGAGTAAACAACCCACACTTTCCACCCACTTGTTAAATATAATTATCTTAACGCTAACGATGTTTCTAAATATGCCAGAAAGTTATATTCAGAATGAATTTAGAATTTGAATGAGCTTTCGGTGACATTATTGTCCTGACAAAAATTTTGAATACACAATACATATAAATGTTAAAACGCATCTTAAAAATATAGGAATGTACTTGTATAATATTATTAATGGTAGTTTGCATCATCACGACCCCTCACTGGTGCACTTTTATATATATATATATATATATATATATATATATATATATATATATATATATACGGTAGTTATATATACCTACGTTATTTTTTTTACATTTCGTATATAACCCTAAAACTGCTGTAAACGTGATCTACAGACTTTACTTGATAAAACTGTAGGAATTGAACCTTACTTTGCGTTAGTTTAAGAGTCGTAATTTTATCACTTGGTACATGTACCTACAAATCAGTTGTGGAAGGGATTTTTTTCGATGTAGTTAAAGAATAATATTTTATCATCGTTTAGAACTTCATTGTCATAAATACAATTTCAATGGTTCTTGTTTTATTCGATTACTAATTGGAGATGACTGCGGTGAAGTGGACCAGCCGAAATGACACGAAAATACAAACTTCAATTTAGCGGGAAGCGTAATTATTTGTATGGTGTCAATAACATTTCGGTTTTTTTTTTTATATTTGGTTGAGCGAGCAAGGGAAGTCAGCAATATCGCAGAATTTGGTTGTTAATAAGAAAGTGCCATTCGATTTCGTTAAATTTAGGTCCTGCTAATGCTAAAGGTTTTCTCGATCATTCTTTTGTACGACACGACTATAGTCGGTATTTTTACAACATTATATTTTAGAACCATTCGTGAAAGTTTATTTAAATATTATATAATAAAAAAATTACAATTTAAACTATCAATACACAGGAACGATTTTATTGACACGACGCCGACGCGACGCGACGCGACGTTCATATAGAATTTGCTTTTGAAAATTATTATTGTCGAATAGTAAAAAATATATAAAATTAACTGGTCGAACGTAAAATTTCAAATTATCGTAAAATATGACGATTAAAGTTCATCATTAAACAGATAATAATAAAATTTAATAAATAATGAGCAATAACAAATTGTTTATATTAAGTAATTTGCCTATTTTTTTACAATTCGCGTATTTTTGGACTATTGCCGAGATTTAAAATTCAAAAACCGGTATCTGCACTTAAACGTGTTATAAAAATAACCGTACAATAATTTTAGTTCGATAAGCATTAGAAATAATAATCATAATCATAATCATCTAGAATAGGTATAATTTATTTTTATTGTTACGAAAAGTAAGTACCTATGTATATATATATAATATCTTTGATCGTATTTATACCCAAGTTTATATTGAAACGCATATATTATATGCATGGGAATTATTTTGGGAAAAGCAAGATTTATCGATTTTAAAAATAAATCACGATGTCGTGTAGTCACAGTGACGATTACCACAAGTTTATCTTAACGCTCAGGTGGTCAAGATAATCTATTATGTGTCACTACCTATTTAATGAACGATAAAAATAGTCGCCCGTCACTCTTTAGGTATACTTCATACGCTTTTAAAAATAAACACAACAATAACAACAACGTTACCTATAATTGTCTTGTATTAAAATGCTTTAAGTAAACTTACTCATAAATTGCAAGACGTAAGATAGGCAGGTATTTCTTAAAAGAAATGCACATATCTTAGATCTACGCATATTATACATTTTACTTATTTATTTACGCATATACATAGTACATACGTACTATTTATATGAGGGTAACTATATTTAACATATACGCTTATATAGTTGCACGCACTGCATTTTGGAATATATTCAACTGATATATATCTATCAATTCTAGGTAGGTACCTACTTATTTTTATTATTTTGTTGCAGGTATCAATTTATTATTTTTAAATGTATAGGTATACCCTTACAGAGATTCCCACACAAAATTCTAGCGAGATATATCTCGCTAGAATTATGGTTTTAGTAGTACTTACACGTAGAAAAACTTGAATATCGTATGTATTGCATCTAAAACAGTAGCATTTATTTTTCTTGAAGGGAAACGATCCACGTTAGAATAGCGTATTTTAGGCCACCTATAAGTACAGTCTGTTCAACAAGAAAGGAATCGCGATATTTCGACCTCTCTTTCTCGGCGTGACTGTACTATTAGTGGGCTACGTCGCCAATACTTATTCATTACGCTCCACGAGCTCACAACCCCTACACCCCAAAGTTCACATGGAAAAACAAATGAGCTGATTTACCGAAAAAATCAATCGCGATTGGTCGAATGTCGTGGTGTCCGATAAAGCGACTTTTTGGGCGTGGCGGGACCCGGTAAAAATCAATATTTAGGGATGCTGCGAGCTCTACAACTAGAATTTGAACGTAGAGAAGACGATCAAAATTATAAGCGTGGTCTTAAAAAACCAACTGAGAAGATGCTTGGGCACAAAAACGAAGATTAGGTCTTACAAGAAGATAATCACTCAAAACATCCAAATCGAACCAGGAAAGAGGAAAATGCATCACAACGATGAACTGGCCCTCCCAATCTCCTGATGTTAATTTCAATAAAAATGCATGGGGCCATTATAAAGAGACAATTCGCGGGAAAGCCTGTCTACAATCTCAAGCAGCGATCACGGATTATTCGGACGATATGGCATTCACTTGCGATTGGACACGCGGAAAAATGGCCCAATTGGTGCCAATAAATTCTCGACAGCGATGCTAATTTAACTAGTTATTATTTGCCAGCGACGTAGAAGTTTTGATGTACTTTTATGTGAAACAAGTTACAAATAAATAGCTTTTGTATTTTTCAAAAAATCGCCCTTTTTTTCTTGACCTATTTCGCATAAAATTGATTTTTGATTGACGAAATTAATGAAAATAATGAATGTAAACAAATTTGAACTGTTTAATAGGTATTATATAGGGTGGTTTATAAATTTAAGACGGGTAAAACCTTAACCAGTGACGCTTGCGTAATTTTCATAGTTGAAAAATCAACCTTAAAAATGTTAATTGGCACTTAAAATTGCCCAGAGAAAAATGAGAATCATTTATAAAATTAAAACAAAATTTATTGATTCACAAAACATAAAAGAGCAGCACCGAAAACGAGCCAATAAAGCAAAAGACAAAAAAAACAACTTTAAATTTATACATAAATATATGAAATTGATGCCGATTGTCAGAATTTTATGAAGTGCGGTTTTTTTACAATTGTTTTCTGAGCATCAGACTCAACTTACGATAATTTCAAAGGTACGGCAGTTAGTCGTCTAGATTTGGGGCCTTCTAACGGTCCTACTTTTGTAACTATGAAGTTGGTGCTTAGCAAAAAGTTACAAAGCAGGTCCAGTTTTATGAGAAAAACGGTATTTGAAAAATTATTTAAGCATTCATGTCATTTCGTTTTTATTTTACAGACGATTTCCATTCATTTTGTGAACTTATAACTATTTTAGGGTTGATTATATGACTGTTACAAAAAGAATTCTATAGATATAACTATTTATAAACCCTGATGGATAAAATAATGTTATAAGTACAACCGTACCTAGGTAAGTACGTTAATAAATTTCCAGTTTTTGCAAAATTTCGTAAATTAAGTGCATTTCTAATAGCTTATTTTTAAAAATATTACCTAATAAAATCATCTAAGTAAATCGGCGTTGTTCAAACTGTGCTCTACGGAGCCCCAAGGGCTTCGTATGATATTTGTACAGGAACTCTACAAGAAAGGCGAGCATAGTTGGAAAAATAAATTAAATCAAAAAGGAAACGAGAATTTTTATTTCTTCTAATTTATCTACTGTTTGCATGACATTTTTTAAGAGGAAAACACCTATCGGAATCCAGTTAATTTTTACATAATTATATGATATAACAAATCGGGTTAAAAATTATTATCTATAGATAGAAAAAACGGACGTAGTTGAAAAACGATAAAGAACGCGAAATGTTTTGTTAATAAAGTGTGACACAGTTAAATTTTCCAGTTTTTAAGATAACAAGCTATCAATTATTTTATAACATCCTTATAAGTACCTGCAGAATAAATAAGATCAGAATTTTATTTACAAATTACGCCCCGCATAAATTGACGATAATCTACAATTTATGAAGTGACGATGACGTTTTGAAGTGGTTTTATTTATTCGGAAAACAATTCCAATATTTTGGGTAACTGCACATTTATACAAATTTGTTGAATGAAATTCACATTATTGCATGAAAAATTGTTTTTATTAAAATACACACAAATAGGTAGGTATCTACATTAAAAAAAATATATTAAACTAAATAAAAACCTGGTGAAATTTTAAATTGTTTAAAATGCCTATTAGATGCATGAAATCGGGGGAGCCTTATCGAGTGTTTCAATCGATTGTTCAATCAAATAATCGAGTATTTCATGAAATACGTAAAATATTGCCGATTACATGAAATGGACAATTTCACAAATTCGACGTAACATATTGTCTAAATTTTTAATTTGAGTTCAATTTAAAAATTGAACAACGGTAAATTTTATTTTTATGAATGTTAAGTGTACTGATTAAGTTCAGTAGTGCCGTGTATAAAAAAAAATTAAACGCCGATTTTGGTACCTATAAGGTGTGTGTGCTGGTAATTGTAAAATATGTATTGGATTTCATAGAATTTATACGAACAAAAATAAAAGTGCCGTCATACATATTAACATTTATAAGTAGCTTTATAAGTACTAATATAATCGTTTAAATATAGCCACCGACTTCAAATATTTTTTCTTAATTTTTCATTGCAATTAAGTACCCACATGAAAACATCAAAAAAAGAAAAACTCGTTAGATAGGTACCTATCTAAATCTTGTTTTCTATATTTTCTCGACTTAAACTTTTTCGGTTATTATCTACAAGTTCTATTTTATGCATAACATCAAATTTTTTGTTATTTATATTATAATACATTTTATACGATTATTTATACAACGAATACGATCATTAATTGGTAGTACATTTCTAAATTTCATATTACGTACAACAAACAACGTAGGTTTTATTTAGATTTGTTGTTTCCACGAATCCAATTTAAAGTAAAAGGTCTATAAATCTATAGCATAACCTCACAAGTGTTATTCGTTATGCAAATGGCTAAAATCTACATATAATATAAAACACATATGAATATGCAGCAGCCATAGGGCATTGTCGTGGTAGAATTGACTTGCCCTGACCCCTACGTTATCGGCGCATTTTAATATGGCCCAACCACTTGTTGCCACCACAACAAAACGCGAGCTAAATAGAATAACAATAAATTAATAAGGTTCCTATATGCATAAAATGAACAGATTATAAAAGGGCATTAACCCTTTTTATTCGATGGCAAATGTCATCTAGTGACTTCGAAAAATCGTTCTAAGCCGAGCTTCAAAGAATAGACTTGTAACTTTTAAACCTCTATAGATGACACGTTCATTCATTTTAGAGTTGCTAAATATAAACAAAGCATCAACACGTTATAGCATGGATTCTGGACCACACGTAAAAAAGACGCGCTTGATTAAACGGAACATCGATGTGTCTAAAAAAGTGATTAACCATGATAATCAATTTTTGTTTCTTTCTTCAAATTTGTACCCGAAATTGCCAACATCATCTAACCGATTGTATAGATACGAAATTTCTCGGGAAACTTCTTCGTTCGGATTATTCGAATTTTCGAGCATTATTTTTTTTGTAGGCGACACCATCAATCCTTCAATTCAATAATTTAAAAGAAAACTAGGCGTTTACCGGTTTGTTAAATTTTTGTTCTTGAATAATTAGTTTGCAATCTTGGCAGCTATTAAGTCACTATATTTTTGTCATATTAATATAACACGGAAAAGCATTAAAAATGTAATTTTAGGTTTAAGATTCGTTTTGTGGCCAAATGTTTTTGTTGAAAAGTTTACGTTTAATACTTTAGATATTTTATAGTTACCTATTCTTTTTTCAACTAAACGGGCTGGATTGTTGTCTCTTTAAAAAAAAATTATGGTTTTTCGACATTGTCGCTTAGCGTTTTCACTTATTGTTGGTGCACTGAACAATAAAAGTAATTGAATATCATCTTATAATACCTAACACCTAAATTAGTCATAAACGAATAAAAAGTATTATATTCGACTTCGCTCAAAAGTACCTATAAAATTACAATAGATGCGCGATACTGTGAACATCGAGTAACGAAAATTATTAAAATTAACGAAATAATTATTATATTAATGGAAAAATTTACACAAAAGATAAGACACAAATGCGGCTTTACAAGTATTTCTCTTAAAAAAATATCGCCTTGCAAAGAAGAGTTCGAGAAAAAAAGAAAATGGCCGATGAGAAAAGAATTAAAAAGAAGTGAAACAATTGACAAAGGAACGAAGATAGAACGCACACAAAAGAAAAATGCTGAAAATGCAAAGAAGGCATTACATTTTGATGAAGAAGTGACAGAGTGCATAATTTGTAAACAAACGTTTAACGAAGTTTGTGTTCGATGTATTTAGTGCAAGGGTTGGGCGCATGTGGAATGCACGGATCAAGAGAATATATGATAGTTATTTTACTTGAGATGTTTTTACTAATAATTAACCCTTATTTTCTAGCATTAAAACTTTTTCTTTAGTGTTATTAATCGTTTAAACCCAAAAATTTATCAAGAAAATAACTGATCGGTACTGGACGACAAATTTTCATTTATTAAACATTTAGACTTTTTTTGCTTGACCACTAAAGTAATCGGTTTTTATAATTAATTTAAAGGAAAGCAATGTTTATATTTTATATTAAAGAAATGCTTCATATTTGAAGTTAAATCCTATAGTAACGATAACCAGGGGGTTTTCCTTCAAAGCGAGCTTGGTATCTATTTACCTATTTGTTTGGTTGTGTGCGAATAACGTCAGTAAATGCACCGAATGTACGGGCTTTATTAATGTTAATGGCTGTGCCTATTAGTAAATACCGATCAATAAGCGGTAGTACAGCGTTAAATAAAAACTAAACACATTTCAATTATTTTAAAATGTTTTCTTTGAGCTGATAATTAAAGTAGACATTCAAATATTCTCGATAAATTAAGTCAATACGTGCGTGCATTCCGAGAAAATTTAGTAAACATCACGGAGTCTTTTAAGACCAGATCTTAAAAGCTTAGTGTAAATTTACGAACTTTAAAAAGTTCTAAAAATGATGCGTTTAAGAAAGCGACATCTTAAAATAAAACAATAAATATTGCAGCGTGTAGCGCGATGAATTAAATGTAAGTAAGTGCACGTTATTCGAGATAGGTTCCGATGCAAGTCATCAATAAAAAGTTATTAAATTGTATATTTGTAAAATTGAGTTTAAAGTTTCGAACGTGACATATTCTATAGATGATTTACCTGCACACGTACGACGTGTTGGCAAAGAAAGACTGCAATTTATTAATATGTACTGTAAAAATTGGAGGTTTTATTGATGACGTGTTTGAAACTTATTTTGATTAACGTATAGGTAGGTTATGCGTGCGTTAAAAAATATATCAGGATTGTGTAAACATTGAAACCATATGCAAAGTTTGCATACGATCTGTACCTACATTGTTAAAAGGCTTACGATTAAGAGCATAAATTTAATAAGAAAGTAGGTATATCTTTATGGTTTTGTAGTGAATATTTTTGGGATGCTATAAAATAAAATTTATTACGAATTAATCTTTATTTATATTGTATAATCCGGATATTCTCACATACATAATACCTATTTATTAATATAAATCTATAAAAAGGTATAAGTGTCATTTGCATAGTAAACTTAGATATGTTGCTATTCCCATCAACTTTGACGATACTGTTAAACTACTAAAATTATATAAGTGCTATGACAAATTTACTGTTAAAATATGGGATGTTTTGCATAATACTAAAGTTTAAAAAGCTAAACTTAGCCATATTCTAGAGGAAGCCGACGTTTCGTATGCAACCTCGATAAAATTCATTCATTTTTGGCGTACCTATAGGTAAACTTCTTTTAGGTAGATATACTACCTATATTTTTCTTATCATTTTGCATTTTCATCACCCGTACAATTACAAAATAGATATTCTCGCTACACTATTAATAATAGCTATACGTTTATAAATATTTAGACAATGCTTTAACAACAAATTTTTCTTGCCCAAATAGGGTTTTTATAAACATACAGAATGTACAGAAATAACTATGGGTTCGTATTCAAAAAAAAACAAAGCACCACCGATGTGTAAAGTGAATTGAAAGACGTTCAAAATGATGTGCCACTTAACCCTTGTTCTCATTTAAGATATCTAGGAGGTTACTCCGCAAAGATGGCCAGTTTATAATATCTACTTAATGGGTTGTCATTTATACTTTTATTATAAAATGAAATCGTGTATGGCTTCTCGCCCTTTTTGGTTAAATTACACGTACTTGGAGTTTTTCAGGTCGATGGAAACTTTTCGTTGCGACGTAAAATTACACGTAGATATAGTTTCTCATGAAATACCTAAATATTTTTAAACATATCTTATCAAAACTTTTAAACAAATAGCCCTAACTATACAGCTCGTTTATTCATGCATACTTTCATATTTACTGTAGCATAAAATGTTAGTATCCTGATTACAAATAGGTCCGCTTCAGTCAGATCACGGTAATAATTTAATGTAATTACGATTTGTTTAAAATCTTATCAAAGTGGCATCGACACGATCATTATTGCATCAAAATCAACAACAATAAGCATCAAATGCCCTTGAGCTGACTGGCCAATCGTAGTGAACAGCTCTTTACCGTATCGTAACACATCCGGCTTCGATGGCGGTTCATCGCGATCAAGGAATCCCTAATTAGGCTCGTTCGTGTTTAAATCTTCCTTATCGAACTTATCTATTCAGATGCACCCAGCACAAATAAAAGTATTTGCCAAGATCGACCATCAACGAAAATAACGTACAAATCGTCAAAAGCTCTACTACACACTCGAATTAAAAACTAATCGATCAAAATGTGAACAAGATCCGTGATTATATAACAAGAAATGCCCGTCCGATAAATTTTAGGTTTAAATAATCGAATGCGACGTTACGAAACAATAGTAGATGATGCCGAGTGATAACAAAAGTTGTCTGAGTGAGACTAATTGAGTTATATAAAAACGTAATGCGTTTAAAAGCCGTTATGAATGAAACTGTGGAAAAAGGAAATGCTCTAAGCAATCGAACATTTAGTAACCGGAAAAGCCGTTCAAAGAGTAGGCATTAACCACAAAAACTGGTAGCATCCAGATATCACATCACCTATTTTAATGAGTTACATCCTGACTAAGTTTACTAGATTGGCGAGTTTGATGCAGATAGATCGTACAATAAATAAAATCTACGGGTAACTGTTCGTTAATGCGACAGAGCAAAAACCTATCGCTTCCTGTGTTAGCCAAGAAAGCACAGCAGCACGAGGCGATGATTGCCCTTTTCCTTCGCCATAACCGCCGGGCATAATTTGATTTAACCGAACGCCGATTAATTGTCATAGAGAAGGGACGATTTTAAAGGACTCTTGGATTACGTTAACGTGCAAAAATGGAAGGTAACAACGTTTATAGATGAATAGTTAACCTAAACGAATAAGAGATATCGTATACAGGAAGTAGGAGATCTGCGTTAAGGAGGAAGTCGCAGCTATAAAATAACAACAAATAGCTGTACGAGCGGTTCAGGTCATCGGGCACGGGCCACGTAATTGCCTTTAATTTGCAAATCGCTATACAGAAAAATCGAGGAAATCGAAAAAAAAAATTAATTCTTTATGTAGGAGTTACTCACTACCACACCAAAACCATTATTTAAGCTTTAGGTAAATTCATATTTAGGTAGATACATATACATACTTCAATCATTAGACATTCTAACAAAGAATTTCTAATTTTTAATTTTCAGAATGTCCTAATTAACAATAATGCATCGGTAAAACAATATTACCTAATATTAGCATTAGAGTTTTTAAAATACGAAATGTTAGATATATTAATAGATAAACGAAAAGTTTTAAACTATTTTATTTTTTAGTATTTATATTTTAGATAATTGTCTAAAGTGTAATTAGTTATCAAACGTTATAAATTGATTTGTAAGGTAAATATACCTAACCTCTTAAGTAATATATGAACGCCGTGAGATTACATTACCTATACGCTTATGGAAAATACTTTTTCACAAAATTCCAAAACCATACGCTGTTACAACTTTATTAAAAAATTCAGTTCGTTAACTTTGTATGCGATTGTTTTTATATCGAAATAACGACGTTCGACTTTTTTTCTAAACAATAAGATGAAGCTTTCATTAATATTTCTAGCCATTTCTATCTGTTTTTAATGCGAGAAACATAAATTTGAAATTTTCATCGAGTTTTCTGCGAAAAAATTATTTATCTGTTTATTCTGCGAAATTTATTTAAAAATAATAAAAATCGATCAAAAAAGCTTAGATAATTGACAATTGTTGCGGTCCTAATGTCGAAAAATATTTTAAAAAAAAGAAATTGAATTTTAAAGCACATTTAGTTAATTACAACAAAATTAGACAATGTTCTAAATTATCCCTACATACAAGTAATATTTTTACTTGCAAACACAACAGTTTTGTTCCAGTCTATGAACAAAATCATTCAAGCCCATAAAATTTATTACATTAGACGAATAATCAATAGATATAATTAAAAAATAATTCTAGATGAAAGAGAAAATAATCCCGATATGCTTATGGGCTATGCACGCGAATCTATGTTGCGTCGTCATCGGTAAATATTGAAACTTGTTGCCTCAAAAATTATATGTTTTTGATACAGAGAAGCGCGAAATATTTTTTATTAAAACTGTAGCACAAATTAACATTACGTACTGATAATATTCGTGAAAGATAAAACATTATAGCATACAAATAAAATGTTTGTTTGTGACAACTTAAACTGTCAATGTGAAACCAATCGACTTTCGCGGCATAACAATAACATCTGATTTCTAATTAAAAATCAACGTCGTAAAAAGGGAACGAAGCGCCTGTGGCAAGTGTCCAACTTGCGCCACGCCTAACCCAAAAATGACAAACATTTAAAAGTACTTTCCTATCTACCTATTTATTTTTTTTACATTTTTACGTTTTTTCGCCCCAAATCTAGTTGCGTCCGTGATGGGGCGCCTCTTTCGCCACGCCCTCGTTACGGTGTTGTTAAAAATGACACTTTTAAATTATGAACCGAAAAACTTAATAATGGGACAAGGACATGAGGAGAAAAACCAACATTTAAATGTTTATTTTTTATTAACTGTTTGCACTAAAAGCGCCAGGTTACCTTATTTTTTTTTATTATTAATCGTACCGAATGTATGAGGTTTATTTGTTAGCAAAATTCCCTCGAATTTGGATCATTGAACGTGTTAAAATGTTGGGGTGTTTAGTTCCTTAATCCGTCACCGCGAGCGCTGGCCTCGATAAATGATAAGCTCTACAAACGCGTGCATAGTCTATAGGTATACAATTTTTTGAATAAAGAATCGTTACATCAAGTGTTCGAACAGTCAACAATTTAATGAATACATACTAGAAAAAATTGTGATCGTTAGTTTGTTTATTCGCGAAAATAACAATGAACGTAGCGACGTCATTCGAGAAACAACTGAAGAAAACGTTTCAGATCGTCAATATAATATTTTCGACGATGAGTTGATTTCGAGCACTTTATATCGTGATGAGTTGCTCGAGTCACTTCAAGATGAAAACTGAACCGCAGCTGATTTGGATGAAATACGTAACTAAAATAGAACCTACGACAAGGATAAAAAAATGTACGTCACCGTTTGAAACGAATAATTGCGTCGCAATTTATTCGAAAATGATTCTAATTTTGTAGATTTGTTTAAATTGAAACGCCAAACATTCTACAAGATAGGAAAAATATAATAAAGCCTAAATACCTAAGTTTATGTAGGTATACATATAGGTACTTCAAATTGTAGATTTAAACATTATTTACGTAAACGCACCTAAACTAACAACAGTGAATAATTTTACCAAGAAAATTTAAGTGAAGCGTTACGTTCATCTAGATGAGGTAATGATGTAAGTCGAGTTTACGTGCGCCGCATCACGTGGTGCTTCTATCGGTACAACATATTATACCAACTTTATTATAAAATAAAATATTTGATCATAGTGTACGATATAACAAAAAACTAATTAAGTATGATAAAACTTAAAAGCTATTATCTGTTAAGTTGGTATTTCCAGAAACCGTGTTACAGTTGGTTGCGTTCATCTACTTCAAACTGACTCACACGTTTTTTTAAGCACCTATATATATATATATAAAATGAAATTTACAAACACAGTATAATTAAGAGAAACTCTTAATTTCCAAATTAAAGTTGCACCGCCATAAAATGTAGGTATATTAATGGTCAGATATTAAATTCACAAGGCCTTTTCGAAGCAGACAACATAATCGTAGTTAAAGTAACCGTCAGAAAATGCACAAATTTACTATTACTTCCGCTGACCTCAGCCACTATATTTATTTCAATGCAATTTACTTTGATTAGAATCAGTTTCAATAACAAATAATATGGATGCCGAATTTTGAAATTAATCAAAAACTTTATTTAATATTTAACTATAGGTATTAGGTGAAATTAAATATAAAAATGCGAGAAAACTAAATATTGTTGCCAAATAATTTTATGATAAACTACCTATTGCTTAAACCTTTAAAAATTTTTCGACGATTATTTTTCCAATCTACCAATTTGCATTTGAATTAAATCGATGCAGCAGATATACAATTAGATATATGTATTTCATTTTAAGTTTACTAGAAACATTTATTAATAGTTAAAACCGATAATTAATTTAGTTGGCGTTACATCGACGTCCTAAATAAAAAAAAAGAAAAGAAAATTTGAAAAGTAGAAATGGGTAGAGTTGCGAAGAAACTTTTTGATGACAACGCTTAGAATAAATTTCTATAGATGCGTATCTTACTTATGTTTTAATGTTAATTTTTTGTATATAAATATAAAATTTATTTAATCAAATATCCTAAACAAAGACGGTGAAAGGTCGTGGTGTCGTAGAGGCCTCCAGGGAGCGACTTTACGCTCCGTTGCCCCAACACACATGCCACTGGCTGTCTGTTTATAATGGCCATTACATGTAAATACAATAACAATGAGACTAGCCTGTCGTTATATGTACAGTCGTCTCATAAGTGACCATCATCGTTTTCATTGCGCAATTATTTACATTGCAATTGCTTCTCTAATGATTATTACCTACCTATTGCTGTTTGCAACAGAATTTTTATTTCGAAATTTAAACAGCACCAAATATGTAATAATATAAATTATAATAAGTAGAACGTTTGACATTTGCCAACACGTTTCACTTTTTTGCCGTTACATTTAGTTAATTTTAAACAAATAATGAAAAATATCTAATTTCTTAATTTTTTTTGCATTATCTATTATTAAGCTCAACTAACGATCTGTTTTAAAATAATTAAAAATTATAAACAGGTATATTCAATCAATTTGTGATAATAAACTTTTCTTAAAAACAAGAAAAACAATAGCGTAGTGACCCCCTCTTCTATTTCATAATAATTCTTCGTCGCATAACCGACTAGGTAATGTTTCGTGTAAAATACTATCATATATCGAATCGAATTTGTGGTAGGAATTTCCATAATAAAACATTGAGACGATAATAAGATATTTTGCAACGATTCTATTAGAGATTATAAAAGTGCCATCCTCAAAACTATCATTAGATGGATTAAAACCGACATCATCTATCAAAAGACCATATTCTTTCGAACGTTGAAATGTTATTATTTAAATTGACTCTAATAAAGTTGGCTGCTTATTTCACTGACCGTACGTTTAAATTACACTTGTATATCGTAAAAAGCGAGTTATGCGATTGTGTTAGAAACAATGGCTCGTTATCTGTTGTGGGAAATCGCCCAGTTTTACTCCCAGGCTGATGTCTGCGCCATCAGACGACGCCATTTTGAATAGAACACATTTTTTTATGTTTAATTATTACGAATGCGTTTAATTTATACTGTTAAAAAAAATCTATTATTCAGTCATTTCCTGACATGTCCTTGAAAGTGATAATTTGAAATGTGTTAAATTTAAATCGGGGAATAGGCGATACAAGAGCACGTGGCTCAAGTGAATTAAATCGTTTATAGGGATGTTAAAGCTTCGGGCTAAACTGCACGATCCTTTACTTAGTTTGATGAAAATTCTTTATGAACTGCAAGCCCTTTGAAATGTAAAGGGCCGGGTTTTATGAAAACGTGTTGGTATAGATAGTTGATGGTATAACAATAAAAATTCGTCGAAGACGAACTCAATTAAACGTCCATTTCGTTAAAAGTAAGAGTAAATTTGATAATTTCCACATCCTACATTACAATAACCTACAGTGTTTAAGAAAAAATTATTTAACGACAAAGTACGGATCTGTGATAATGCATGTGCACGACTGCTTGCTTTGGTCGGATTAACAGATACCTACTTTGGGAGAAAATCTACTAATGAACTTTAGAATCGTGGCTCTAATTAATCTTACAGACGTCTACTTCGTGTCAACATCAAATGTAATTTTACTGACAATAGCTTTTCGATTTCATTGTGTAATTGGTGGTAGACGTCTAGTGGACGTCAGGTGGTGCTTTTGTTTACAAAAATGAAATTTACCAATGATTTTCGAAATTAAAAAATACCTAGAAAATAGCAGGTTGTCAAGTAAAATTATCAGAATTGGTTTTGTAAAGTGTCTTCGCTGGATAAATTAACGTGATGTCTACAGGCGCGGTCGGGCTCGGCGGATCACCGAACCGTGGTTCCGTCGAAGTGGCCCCCATTGTGCACCTTCGTGCCTCCGTTGCCCTCCAAACAGCCCCCGACCGATTTAAAACTTAATTGTTTTATTAACATATTATTATATCGTGGATGTTTTTTAAAATGAAATTTACAGGCATACATAATCTACCTGTAGGTAAGCACCTAACAATATGCAGATTTTTGTGGTAGGTACCTACAATTAATATAACTGATATACAGGGCGATTCGTGAATAATTTGAAAAACTTCAAGGGACGATTCCTTGTCGAAAACGGAAGGGAGACATTTTATATAAAGTTACTTATTTCCTAAAACGTCTTCTTTCAAAGTTACGTCCCTCAAAAGGGGAAGGGTAGAATTAAGTTTTCATTTTATTTTACAAACTTGGAGAAATGTAGAAGAGTGACATTTATTAAATGATTGTTGCTTATCGAAAGGTTTCCTATACTAATAATATTTTCAATCATCTCCTATTTTCACAATAAAACTGAAAATTGCAAATCTTAATGGTTTTTTAAAGACCTTTTTGAAGCGTTTCAATTTAGAGAATTCCTTTCGAAAGCTTGCTTTATTTAGAACTTTTTTTAGCTATTTTATTATTCCCGTGAAACCTACAGTTTTGGAGTAAAAAAGAATAAACTATAAGTGATCGGATCATTTTGGAATGTTATAAGAACGGTCAATGTTTTGATCTCATTTTCATCTATCGGGTATTCTTATATATTTTTATAAATCATTTTCCCAAAAAGGCCATAGGTGCTATTTGGAAAAACTGCGATTTAGCGGTATTTATAGTCGTGATCGCACGACTATAGTCGTTTCAGTCGTCGCAAAGGAATTACACCTTAAGACGCTACATTTTACAGTTTGTAGGTGTTGAACGAATTTTCAAATATATGGGTATGAAACTTGATGTTTGGGGAATCAGAAAGAATGTACAAAAGTAAACAACCGACTATATTTAATTACCTATATATACTCTATAAGTATTACAAAATGTCTTATTAAAAAATAATAGGTACTGATAGTTTATACCTAATGTTCACATTTTATTAAAATTCATGTTACCCTATAAACCGTGTCACAAATAATTAATTAATTAATAGAATATATTATTATTCGTTGTTTTAATGTGGACATTAGCGTCAAAAAAAAAGTTAAATTATATTTAAGTTTTGTAATACAGTGCCTACATTATAAAGTCGATTCGTATATAGTTTGTGCTCGGCATTTTCGAGGAATTAGTTACGGATAATCATTGCCTCATTTTCATTATGCTCTTATATAGCTACAACTTTTTTCCAATAGAAATAGATGCATCGTTCCAAAAATTAATGAATTTATATTTCTACCTACGACGTAGGTATCTATAAAATTACAGCCAAAATCATAATTTGACAATTTAAATAAAGTAGGTAATCAGTTTTAAAGGTAACCACCAATGAAAGAAATATCGTTAAAAATAAGTATAGGTACATTAATACATTAGGTTTTCTTATTTTTCACAAGAATGTTTATGTTGATTTTCATTTAAAAAAATTTGAAACGTTTGCTAGACGTTCTCTATATATAAAAAAAATTGAACTACCCCTTGATGCATTCTTTCATTTTGTTAAACAGGAGTATTATTTATTTTCTTAGTCTAATATTTTAAAAATGTACATTTTTGTTAATAATAATCAACACGCAACGCGCTAGCATCATAGACGGTAATAAATAAACGTAAATAACTCGCCGCTACACTATTACACCTGTGTCAAAGCAGTCATGGGAAAAATTTAAAAGCAGGTGCATTATTTGCAATGCAAATTAGCAATGTTACTAAGTTACAAGTTCTAATTTTTGACTTTTAACATAGATACATGTAACATTTGCAGTGCTTTGGATTTGTTTATGTATCTATAGGTGCTAATAGTTAATTTTATTTGTTGTTTAATAAAGTAAAAGTGAATGTGTAGGTGTAGGATGGGTTTTTAGTTAGGTATAGTTTATTACGTTACAAATTAGATATTATTTTGTTCATTATAATAACTCACATTTAAAAAGGCATAAAATGTTGTCTATTTGAACAAAGGAGAAACTGAGATATATATATATATATATATATATATATATATATATTCTGTTTTATTTTAATACATGAAATTGTCCAACAACAATCAAGACTCAGGTTAAAGTTCAACAAAGGCGGAGCAACTTCATCCAATAGGAAACTTAGTGGAAAACAATGGCCTCATTAAATGATTTACTCCAATTTTAATTTATTGCATAGTTTATTTCAAGCTATAACGGCGGTAAACAAACAATCGATAGGTATGTAGTTTAAAAAAAAATTGGTAACGCAGTAATAACCACAGCATAATAGAAAATTATGTTGTTTCATATTTACGCCTCATTAATTTATTTCCATTAAGTGCGGTTTAAACGGAATATTTCACGTGGCTGTCCACTCGTCAACGTTATTAGGGGCTGCGTGGGAAACGATAGAAGTAAAACGAAAAATGTGTTTATTGCAGGTGGTAGATATAATTGACATTGTACCGTAAAAGACGCCATTTAAAATATATGTAGTGTTCAATTAGCTATTTGTTTTAAGGGCCCATTCTTATTTCAAAATCTCTTTCATGTATCATTTATAATATGATATAATTATCTACTTACACATTTAGATATGAATCTTCTAACAATTGACTACAAACAAATAAAACGTTATAAAAGTGAAAGTTTGTATAGGTAACTATCAAAAATCATAAATAATATATCACTTCGGATATAAAGTAAGTATTATATATAAATTTTGATGAAATTTAAATTAATGACGGAAAAAATTGTTAAACATAAAAAAATATCTCAATTTAATCAACATTACGTAGGTATCTTCTAGTTATATTTTTTTGTGGTTACGAAAAAATTCTATAGGTATGGCCTATCCAAACCTATATGCAATTCACGTCATCAAAAAAAAAGTTACTAGATTGTTTCTTTGTAATTCGGTTTAAAGTTTGGAAAGTGACAAATTCTATAGATGATTTACCTACACACATAATAGATAGAATAAAAAAATACTACAATTTATTAGAACTATAAAAATACAAGGTACAAGGTGACAGCATTGTGTGAAACGTCATCATCTAGTAACCTTTTATTGATGACGTGTTGCATATAGGTTTGGACGAAGTGTAGGTATATGATAAATATTGTATACGTAGCAAGAAAATAAAAACGATAGTTTTAAAATATAGGAAATACTACGATTTTCATTACTTGCGTAGTTTGATGTTTAGATATAAGTATATCCGTTATAAGCAAAACTGTTAGCGAATCAAAATTATACAACTCAATATAAGTCTGAATTTTTTAATTTTTTAATTTCGAAACGCTTAAATTAACCGCTAGTTTACGTGGTGATTAGATTAATTTAATCATAACACATTCTCCTTCTACAGTAAAATTTCGTTATTAACACTCTCGTTCATATATAGCGCCATCACACACGTAACGTCATTTTTTGACGATCCCGATCCTAAATTGTAATTGATCATAATATTAAACAACTCGGATAAAACGCTCGAAATACCGCTGCTTATAACGTCCAAAGAAAGAATATCAGTATAGGATTTCTGAAAATTACGAAAATTGGGAATGTTTGAACGAAGAAAATTCTACTTTCGAAAGTGAAAAACAGTTTTCAACAAATAGGCAGGTACTTTACAATGTTTAAAACGATTTTATTTATGTTTGTACCTGTACTTTTTTCGTAAACATCCGTAAAAATAGCACTAAATGCGCAGGTAATTTGAAAAACACTGCATGTTTTATTTTCCGTTTATTACGCTATCGCGCACTTTCCGTAGGGGGACCTTAAATAGTGTCATAACAAGCTTTTACTGTATGTAGTTGGTTGATTTATTTAAATTAACGTTTCAAACTTTGACGTCAAGTAAATCTTAACTATCGACGAAGTGGTTAAATCTAATAATAAATGCAATAAAAATGATTACCTAGTAGTAAACATGTTTTTTTATAAGTATAAAATTTTGAACGCTTAACTATTATTCCGAGTTAGTAAATTGTTGTTTTCACGGTAAATATATCTACCCATATGACTGTTTTCCGAAGCGTAACAATTCACAGGTGTTTTTTTTAGTGTGGGAAAACAATACAGGTGTGCTATATATCCAAGTGTACGTTCAAAATAACCCTTCGCTTACAATCTATGACTGTCAAGAGTCAATTTTGAATAAAGGTCGTTTGTTAATCGGATATGTTAAGTGCAAATATGTTGACAACATTACAGACCATAATAACGTGTCTCCAAAACGCCTTTCAGTCTTGGTTGGCTGTGAAAAGATAAAGACATGTTTACAATTAGCTTAAATCGTACCATAAATTATTTCTTGTCGTGTCTTTATCTTTCCACGGCCAATCAAAACTGACACCATCAGTTGCTTAAGAATCGTTATAATTCATAAAGTACAATTATAATCTAGGTACCTACATATTTATGTAGAAATGTAAAATAAATTTTTCTCATTTAATAAAATAAAGTAGAACGAAAGAGCTTATGCCATCTGTAAAAATACTAACGAAACGAATTAACAATACGAATAAACCGGAAGCGGCCGTGCAGGGTCGAGTTGTAAAACAATGCTTATTTTACAACGAATAAACCGAAAATCGATTGTTTAAAAGTGCAACGTTTTTTTTTATAAATAAATAACTATACTATATATAACATAAAAGCATTTACAAAAACGACGGTTTCACTACAACATAAAAAGACGTACCATTGAAGAATAACAAGCATCAGTTGGTATCCTCGAATTTTTAAGAGTTTATCTGAACACAAACAAAACAAACAGGATATTCCTAATCACTGATAACATACATACATACACATCGTAGCGCAAAATAATCTTATACTTATTTTAACGCATTTTATGACACCAGAGCGACCAAGTGATGGACACGAATACCAGCAGGAAATCAGAAATGTGTGACCATTGGTTACACGATTTCTTATCAAATTAAAGTTTATCAGAAAATTGTCCGCAAAGGAAGGATGTGGCCGCTCTATCTTCTAGTAAAAGTGCGTAGTTCAAATTAAACAAAATACTAAAACTTCATCTGTAAATAAAACCACATGATGATAATAATGGGCATTCGTTAAATGAAAATATTAATTACTTTAAGCCGACAATCGAATTGGATATTTAAATTTTATTTTCCTTTTCTCGTATAGATAGATAAATCTAGATTAGGTAAACAGTCTTGCTCTGTTTAACAAATTCTGACAAATTAAATTTCGTATAATAATGGAATCGACGCCATGATCAGATATGAGCATTCATTGGGCGACCGATGCGATGTTGGAATAATTATAAATATGGGAATATTAAAGTGACACGGTGAAATTGGTGCGAGTATATAGGGCCGTGAAAACTGAAAGGACATTTCCGGTTTTTATTGTTTTTGTTTACGTTTCAGCAGTTCTAAAACAAGGTTAACATGTACAGCCTATCCAAACCTATACACAATTCACGTCTCATTAATAAAAAGTCACTAGATTGTTTATTTGTAATTCGATTTAAAGTTTGGAAAGTGACATATTCTACAGATGATTTACCTGCGCACATATTAGATGGCATAAAGAAAGACTATAATTTATTAGAACTGTCAAAATACGAGGTTCTAGGTGACAGCACTGTATGAAACGTCATCATCTAGTAACCTTGTATTGATGACGTGTTGCATATAGGTTTGGACGAAGTGTAGGTACACTTTGTCCAAACCTATATGCAACACGTCATCAATAAAAGGTTACTAGATGATGACGTTTCACACAGTGCTGTCACCTCGTATCTCGTATTTTGACAGTTCTAATAAATTGTAGTCTTTCTTTATACCATCTAATATGTGCGCAGGTAAATCATCTATAGAATACGTCACTTTCCAAACTGTAATCTGAATAACAAATAAACAATCTAGTAACTTTTCTTTTGATGACGTGCATTGCATATAGGTTTGGATAGGCCATAAGTACCTATCGGCAGTAATTGTTTGATTTTTTTATCAATAATTGCCAATTCTGTCTACTTTAATGATTTTTTAAAAGTAATAGCATAAACTTTTTTTTAAATATTAATTAAAACTTTTATTACACAACATAAATTAGAAAACATGCGTACAAGCACATAACTAATACTTAAGTTGTCAAAAATGTGCAGAAATGTTATATTTCGTCGACTGGTTTTATTTACATATAAGTAATGTATTTATGTGCAAACACTATCTTGGACGCAAATATACAGTCTTCTTACAGATAGCCTTCGTACATAAAGAGGTATATGTATACATATACGTATTCAATAGCCAAATAATAAATTATCCATATACATATATACCTACACAGTATATGTGAATAATCTCACGCTTAATAGTTTTCCTGCAATAAAGCACTTAAAAACTGCTGTGACATTTATACCGATTTTGATAGGATTTTAAGCATTTTAGTACACCTTATATATGATTTATTAGGTAATCGTTTTTGGCACTTTTAAAACAACGAGAGGTAGGTATACCTACTTATTAAAAATTTAGAAAGCTATCAAAAGTTTATTGTTTTTAAATTTAAATTGGTAGATAAATATTTCGTAAACAAAAAAATAAAAACACTATACGACGCCGACGCCGACGCCGACGGTTTCTTAACGAGCAAGTTGCGTTAAACGGGAAAAATTCAGCAATTTTCATCTCACGTTTATACGTGTGAAAAATTAATTGAAAATCTCTGTAAAATATTGGCCGTTACTATAAACCTCGCTATGTATAAAAACTAAATCAATAGGCACTAGTTTGTATTAACAGTAATAGTTAATTATATTCAATAAAAAGATGATATTTTGAGATTATCATCCACAGATTGAGAAATGCGATACGATAGAAGGATTGTTCTTACAAATAATCCATGACAGTTTGGGATACTTTAATCAATTAAAAATCTGTGAATTTATCGATGGTCGTTGCAAACTTAAAATTTTGATTGGTAAAATCAGTTAGAAAAATAAATCAATTTTAATCAAATAATGTAACTAACGAGTGAGCAACCCAAATAGCGCGCATTTAAGAATTGAACTGCGCGGCGATTCATTGCAAATAGGTTAAACCTTTGTTAAACTTATTTACTGCTAATTGTGAGTAAGCTCTATTTGTCTATCTAAAAGCTATTTTTATGAGTATGTTATTATTGTATTATAAAAAATACGTAAAGTCCAAGTTTTGCACGAATTCAAAAGAATTCGCCTTTGGTTTATTATTTCAAAAGTAACTCAACGTAAGTAAATAAATAAAGCTCGTTATTTCGTATTAAATTTATGATCTGTAGAAAAATTTCTATAAACAACCAAGGAAACTTTGTTCGAAATCTCATTTTTTCAACATTAGGTCTTAGGTATACGGTTTAGTGAAACTAAAAGATTAACGGGATAACATTTACACGCTCAACTCCTTCCTAAATCTACTATTGCAATACAGCAGCACGGTGTGTGTATTTTGAACCACATTCTAATTGTAAGCCACAAAAGCAATATAAATCACTAATATTATCTATAAATCTTTAATATCTTTTCGATTTTGAACAATTAAAACAACTCGATACGGGGAAAGTGTTGTACGTACCTTTGGCCGAATTTCACTTTTTATTTTTTCGAGCCCGAGGTTTTATTCTAATTAATCTGAATTTAAGACAATGTTTATTGCGTGTATTTCTTTTTTATACTTTGTGTAAAAATAATGAATGTGGTTATTTTTAAGTTTGCTGGATAATTTTGAACCTTCTATTACATTTTCGTGTGCAAGCGGACTCGCCCTACCGGTGGGATGAGATCGCCCAGCCAATCTTCATCACTTTAAAAATTAATACAAATATTTATTTTTTTTTAATTAATTTTTGATATTGGATTTTTATAGTAAAAGGTTTAGAGAATATATTTTCAAATTTTCCCCAAACGACTTAGCGTCAGGTAGGTATTGAACATTAGCTAAGCGATTTCACCCTATTCACCCCTACTTACAAAAATACGGACTTTGTGAACGGTAAATAATTCAAAATTAATTATCAGCGGCGCGACAATTTTCACCATTACAGTTTTATGATACAAAGCTCTCCTGGAGGAAAACCTGCATAAAATAAGAATGTTTAATTCAACAAAGTTCCATTCGATTAGACTAAAATACAAGGTGGTCAAACAAAAAGAAACGAAACTTTCCCCTGTGTAGCAGAATTTAAAGTGTTTTGTAGTAATTGTTTAAATTACATATGTATGTAAATACCTATATATTTAAAGAGTATTTATGTTTATCGTGATGAAATCTAAAAATAAACATATGACTAATGTCTATTAAAACGTGTTCATATATCAAAAGTAATAATTACCATTTCCTTTGTTTAAGCTCGGAAATTGTATTTAAATTATATTATGCTGAAAGTTGTTTGCAATACAGTAAAAGGTTAACAGAGTCATCGCTGACGAATATGCTAATATTTTGCTAATTATTGATCATCACATTTTATCCTAATTTAAATGGCGTCTTAAATTTTGTCGGTACTTAAACCTTGTTTGTTTTTACAAAAATGAGATACCATTTATGCAACTTCTCTTTAGTACCTACATTCGTTTTTAAGATATCCGAATGCTCGTGTTTCCTTGAACTTTTAATAGTATCTGGCGAGCAACGCTTCCTTATTGGTTTATCAAACAAGGACAAAACCGCATCTTTTTTTAATTCCCACAAAATATAGATTTACCTTTATTTTATTATTAAATATTATCTATTACCTACATTTTATTCTATAGTTTCACAGATTACCTACTGTTAAATTTCATCGAAATGTATGTTTGTATCAGTCTATTTTTAGTTAATGTTAAAAATAAAAAAATAAAACGTTTAAAAAACGACTATAATTTAAAAAAATGAGTTACAAGTCAAAGTTCCTTATTCGCACGGTTAAATTTCCATTTTATTTTATGATTAAAGAACTTATAAATATGTACGGTTGTTCAACGTGTCCTATGTACATAAAAGCATGTTGATTATTGATAAATAAATAATTTCATCACTTTATAGATATTCATAAGTTGCTTAACCATAGGAGATGCTTAACCCTAAAGCGTTGACTGAAAAACAACCTACGACAAGCATGGAAAAAATAACAGTGAATTTAAAAAATAAATGAAGGGATTAGACTTTCATATTAACTTTAATTCCTTATGTTTAATTGTTAATTTGAAATAAAACAACTTCTTTAAAACTTTTTTTAATTTTCTTGGAACGCATCGATGGAAAACACGATGTGGAAAACATTACGGGATGGATATCCAGAAAAATATTTATTAAAATATTTGATTATAAGATAATGTTAATCTAACAGTTTATTAACAAAACATTCAATTTCCGAGTGTTCACTTTTATTGTTATTGAAAAGAATGTTTTTAGTAATTTTTTTTTCATCTGTTGCTAATAAAAGCTTTCAAAAAAACACTGTATATCACTTACAAGAATATTCCACTGTAGTTTACGCCTTTAAAATTCAAATAAAACAGAATTAGGTGCCTATTTACATTCATGAGCTTTTTCCCAATTTTCGGTGTTTAATATCGCGAGGTTTAAATTTTCTGAAATAGGTTAGGTAGGTGGTAAGTGCCTACATGCGTCACGTGCGCTTTTGCATTATTATTAGACATTTTGAAAACGATGTTAAGTACCTACTTTCATTCGATGAGTATTTTCATTTTTTTCTCTTTCCAGTACCCAAAATATCGTGCGCGCATTATACTCGAGGTTATGCGCTTGCCATTTTGCTTATTCTAAATACGTAAGAAATGAAAATACCTTCTTACTACAAGTTAACGAAACTGTTCTAATTAGAGCTCATTTGCCGTAAAAATAATAATTTTTATCCATAGTCTATAAATTTTTAAATATATTCAAATTAAAATAGCAGTAAAGATGAAAATTTCCATGACAATGTAGTTTAAATATTTCTCTGCATTTTATTTAACATATTTAACGTTATTCTATCAATACTTTTACAATGTATGATTAAATTTTACGTAACACGTTTAGAACAAAGTAAATAACATTATATAAGTAAATATATTATACATAGTTAAATTGATACAATAATGATTCGCCAATTTCGCTAACAACAAGTGAAAAAAACCGCAATTAATATTAGGTAATAATAATTAATGAATTTTTTAATTTATTAATTAATTTAAGGTCGGTGTCATAATCAACACTAAAGTCACTTTAAATTGAAAAAGACTAAATCATTGTTACAACAATAGATACTGACTCCTAACTGTTGAAAATGTACAAAATTTCGAATTTTAATAATTTAAATTTAAAGTTTCGAATTTAAAATTGTTGTTGTTGTTGTTGTTCTGATCATTTATTTTTTAAATACTTACAGGTAGGTAAATATTAATTTATTTCTACTGTAGTTTTCTGAATCCTCATAAACAGTTTCAGATCGGTGATACCTGTCAACGCCGGAGCGGCGCCGCGGTGCCACAAAACTTATTATTTTCTTATAATTATTTTTGTCAAATTATTTATCTATTTATTACGGTTCATTATTTAGTATTGTCTAGTTAACTTTTACATATTCAATTTTTTTTAACTTGGTTACCACCGTTGACATTTTAGATACCTATACCTAGAGGTACTAACCTTAGAGGTACTACCTTATTATAGATATTTTTTAAACTTTTTTATGATAAGTAACAAGCTCAAGTACACCGAAATAATTATGTAAAATGGTAAACATTCGACTTTGTTTGCAAGTAATTCGAACGTCCTTATATAGATATTTAATATGAAATTAACAAAATCCTGACCTTTCTGACGAATAAAACTGCATGTTGATTCCCATTTCCAGGAAGTATTTCCTTGTTTCCGTAACGTCCAGGGACACCAAAAAGCACAATGTCTAAATATCATCACATATAGGTACACGCCCGAATGTCGCGAAGGAAAACGTACGACTGAAGGGAATTTTTATCAAATATTTACTCGAATTTATCATCATTTGTTACATAAATGCCGAATGGCTTTGTTTAAATTTTAGAAAGTGTATTTTATCAGGCGACGATTCTTGCAGGTCGTGCAGTAATCAAAAATGTGGCCTTCGCTTCGGTTCGAACACTTTATGCTTGAAAGTATGGGCCTGTTCCCTTATCATTTCACTACACATGTGTCTATACGTATCTAGAATTTTTTATTGTAGATATATTCATTTAATTGTAAGTAAATTACGAGTTGTAATACATTTGTTAGAGAACGTTTAATATAAAGTAACACTTTTAAGTACGAAATTTATATTTTAATTAAATGTTAAATATTGCATTTTCAACTAATAATGGTTTAGTTAAATGCTCGACTATAGGAAATTTGTTAGTCTAAGGTAACATCAATTTATTGTTCATTACCTAATTTGACTGATTAGTTTTATATACAAGGTGACAATACAGGGTGATTTAAGACAGTAACACCCTATTATTAGTTTTTTTAGATTTTCAAAATTTTAGAAAAAATTAAAATTAAAATTTTTGATCAAGTCATCGAAGAACTCAAATGCAATAAATTGTACAATCGATAGGAAGAACTACCGTATACAAATGTCACTCAAATTATAATAAAATCGGCATATTATAGCCAATCATCAATTATCGTAAAAGTTCATTAAAACTCGAGTGTTCTTGTTACTCGATTCGATGAAGGTTTTCACTTCGGAATCAACTAGAACATATTGTTTAAATAATTAGGAGTAGAACAAATTTTTACTCATAAACAATGATTTTCTTTCGATTTTTTTGAGAATTTATTAGATATAGATATCTAAGAAATAATATTTGAGTAAATAAGCATCACGATTTTCTTGAAAAACGATTGCCCGTATTTTTCGCGCGTCGGCGGAACGTTCGTCATAAAGATCGTTTGCCGTGTTGAAAATATGTATTGAATATTGATGACGTTTTGTATAATTGTTCAAGATACATTTATTTAACAGTACAAAACTTTAGAGCACGTTACTTGGATTATTTTTCATTTTTCACAACAAGTAGGTTACATACATTTAATTAAAACTCAGCGTTCGTTATTGTACTACTGTGAATTATGTATGTGTCTGTCATCGCTATCACGCATAGGACATTTTGTTTTTGCTGAACTGGTTCGTATTTAATACAAAAAAAAATTAAAATTCGGTCGAAACTATCGACTACCTATTTGATTTAAATTATGATTTATTAAATATCTAATATAATATTTACTAATAATATCACAATCGAAATAACTAAAAACATTAATTTTTGCATATACTTATGTATTTATATAATATATTGTCACCCTGTATCTCTGTACAGTTTTAATGAAGACATGTAGTTGCTATCGAAACGTTGGCTAACACTGTATTATTTTTAAACCCTGAATAAATAAATGTTTGAAACCGATTATGTTTTTGGTATTTAATTATTATCTAACGTTTCAGAAACATAACGATCATTATATACCTAAGTACCGATAATTTGATACAATTACCTAAGATGGGTAATTTAAACAAAACCTTTATACATGTATTAATAAAATTAACCTTTGAACTGAATGTAAATTAAATCAATTTTGGTGTAGGTACCGATACTCCTTGTAACCAACCAATACTGTTTACAATTTGGAATATAATATGAAATATAACAATTTAAATTCTGACAATGGGAATGAACAGATCTTAATAATTAACAATCACGGTTCGTAGGATTTATAGTGAGAAAACTTCGATTTTCCATGTACATTAATCGTTTTCGTAAGCATTTAGAGATACTATCTCTATTAATACTAATTAGCATATGTTTGAAATCGAAGCAGGTCGAGATAATTTGTATGTGTATCGAGAAGTCGTATAGTGGCGTAGATCCATGAGGGTAAGATTAAGAAAATAACAGCTTTCGGCAGTTAGCGTCGCCAAACGGTGCAATTCACGGAGCTCCAAAACACGAATCCTTTCTCCGGTGAATCCGGATCGCGGGCTGGACAAAAACAGAAGCTGGTGTGGTTCAGATTTATTGCACCCCGGGGCACATCTCGCGTTCCCACGATCTATGAATGAAAGAGGTACGATCGCGGGGTCAGTATACTTACTACGTTGCCCCAGGGTACGACCAAATCAGAGAACAGGAAACAAACGTGTGTGAGTGTGTATGAAAGTCGTATGTCTTTATATACTGAAGATACGTAACACTGTCTGTTTGAATATAGAGTGGGTGTGATTTAGATTGCTTAGAGCAATTTTTGGCGTTTTTTTTGCACCGTTATGCTGTGCCCGGAAATAGTAACTAATTGCAAATAAGCTCTGTTCAGGAAGCCGATTTTGTTAAAGAATAAACATTAATTGCGGTTTCTTGCAGAGGTCGATTTTTGATCGTTTTTGCTCTTTTATGCGCCGTATAAACTAAAAATATTCGATTGAACGTTTACCATAACTATTGTTCACATATTATAATTTTGAATAACATGACATCATTTTCAATATATTAAACAAATTTATTAATTATAAACGACGAGGTCACGATAAATTCGTTCAAAAACAAAACATAAAAAATGACATTATTAAAAATCGATATGCATACAATACACTGATTAATTACTGCGTTATTAAACTGTGAAATTTATATTGCAAATTATTTTTGATCTGAAACCTTGACGACACAAAAATAAAAGTAACCGATCGTTAACCCTGACAACCCGTAAATTAATAATAGCAATCTTTTTCCTACAGCTACCTACCTAATAATTACAGTTCTATCGTAGCATCCAATTAAAAACGTACAGATTATCTATCTTTTGATACAACTGCAATAATGTATCGCTCAGAAGTATCAGTAAGTTATGAACGAACGATACGGGAATTCGAATTTACGATGGAATTATGCCTGTTATTAATAATAATGCAAGAATTACGTGGATGAACTACATTCATAATCGTACACGTCCGATAGTATAGGGCAAAAGAGGTCAACGATTTTCGAAGAAACTTCTCAATCAGATCTCAACTAATTTTAAACCGAACAAAATTTATTCATCCAAAACCGGTCTGCAAGGTATACCAACAGGAAATTGGCGCCAAAAACAACAAAAACTTATGACATAACCTAATTTCCCAGGACTCTAACTTATGTAATCTTCTCGCATGGGAAATAATATTAATTCATGCAAATTAGACAGAACGAAAAAGATTAAGTTGTATTAACGTCAGAATTATTTTCGGTTTTAATAATCAATTTGTTAGTATATTGTTTGTAAATCTAAATAAATGGCATTTAAACATATATTTAAGAATATTAAATCGGTAACTAAATCACTCATAATGGACTTACTATATCTAAACAGATATAAGTACACCTTGC
Source organism: Rhagophthalmus giganteus (assembly GCA_036326145.1). Taxonomy (NCBI): domain Eukaryota; kingdom Metazoa; phylum Arthropoda; class Insecta; order Coleoptera; family Rhagophthalmidae; genus Rhagophthalmus; species Rhagophthalmus giganteus. The sequence continues at coordinate 57,167,521 of JARFJA010000001.1, forward strand.
CGACCACTGCATAAGTTAACAAGAAGATATAAAAATACAAACACGTTTGAATAAATACAAATAAAATAACTATCGGACGAAGAAGTTGATATATTGGATTATAACCGTAAACTGACATATATTATCGTGCTATCTTCAAAGGATGTGGTGTGAATTATTTCTCTTATATCGGCGAATTATAACTATATGTACTTAATTTTTTAGTTTGATTTTCATTATTAATGAAACGTACACATTTTCCAAGCGGTTTAAAGAAATTAAAATAGAAACCAACGATTTATCTATACATTTTTGCCATTCTTGTCTGACTTACACATTATGTGTGTGTAAATAACGTGGGAATAATAAAAAGAAATATTGAATTTTGATGTGTAAAAAATATGTACGAATTTGTTAGTCTAATTTACTATTACATTGTTAATGATATTATTTGATACGTGTACAATATTTAACTCTTCGATTACTTTATAACATAGAGTGAAATTAATTCGAGTTTTATTCTCAAAATTGGGTTTAAACGGCTCATTTAAATTTATTAAAATTGTTTCTAGTAAAATTATTTCCAAAAACTGCGGCAAATTTTTTAACGATCTATCTTGTAAAAATCAATAATTAAAAGATAGCTAATAGTACTACTTAACAGTTGGTAAAGAAAAAAATGTAGGTAATTCAAATTAAACAATTTAAACAGATACAATTAGGTATAAATTTATCTTAATTTTCTCTTTTAGAACAATGTTATATAGCGCTAGTAGCCCCAAGTCGTTAATTCGCAAAACAAATTAAAATAAAAAAAAAGGGAATATTATAATACCTACTTATTAATAAATTTAATTTGAATACTAATATATTTTTAATATCTATTATGATATAAATAATAAGGTGAATTAAATGTGTACGCGAAAACAAAATTTCGCTAACTGTTGAAAAATTTTAAACATTTAAAAAAAACGGCCATTTCAATATTTTTGCCGATACAAATTAGGTAGGAATAAATTATCGATCTATTAATTTTATGGTTTTCATGAACGTCCATTGCTTTTAACTTTGTAGATTAAAAACAAAACTATAAACTGCTGGAACATTAACGGCAGTTGTAAATTTAAAGTCGAACCGGGGAAAAATTTTAATGTGCAATTAAAGAACATCTATACCTATTTTTAATCTACGTATGTAGGTATAGTATCTAAAACAGATTTTGATAATTTTTGGAATGTACAATTCAAATTACTTAATTTGTATGTAAGTATATATGAACTGAAAAATTATTTTCGAATGGTAACTCAAAATTATAGAAACAATAAGATTAATTAAATTATGGTTAATAGAAAAATAGGAGGTGCACTCTTCGATGCAAGGAAGTATAAGTATCTTGTAAAGAAGGCGCCATGAATCTTATCCAGCTCTCCTGCCTCAGGTGCAACAAGTTCAGGTGTGTAACGTCACGAGAGGCCACGCGACTACTTCCATTGATAGTTCCACTTGTTATGAATTTTAATACAAATAACGTGCTTTTATCGTTATTTGATTCCATGTCGAAAACTAATTTGGTTGTGATTTAAATGCGTAGATATACGTAGATTCGAGCTTTCAGATATTGTTAGAGATTTTCAAGGAAAAACCTTCATCGTACCTATTCGTATCTGTATTCTCTTATAAATATATTATCCTAATAAATGTAGGTATAGCTTATCCAAACCTATATGATGTTCACGTCATCAATAAAAGGTTACTAGATGATGACGTTTCACACAGTGCTGTCACCTCGTGCCTCGTATTTTGACAGTTCTAATAAATTGCAGTCTTTCTTTATACCATCTAATATGTGCGCAAGTAAATCATCTATAGAATATGTCGCTTTCCAAACTTTAAACCGAATTACAAATAAACAATCTAGTAACTTTTTATTGATGACGTGAACATCATATAGCTTTGGATAAGCTATATAGCGATTAAAACAGTTTTATTTTGCAAGTAAAAGTAAGGTTAATAGGCTGCCGTGGATTTAGCACTGTCGAACAATAGTTGTTCGACTTTTAATGATAAAACTTCCTCGACTGCTTTTTGATTATTTTGTCGATTTGCAATCGTGTCGATAGTATGCGCTCTCTAGGTAGCAACGATTATCCAGAAATCGGTTATCCGAAAAGTTTTGTATCATAAATTTCAGGCGTTTAGTAGGTACGTGATATTGTACGTAATACGTTGAATTCAATGTATTACATTTTTTTGTAAAGACTGTGAAATATGTTTGTGTTTTTATTTACCTATTCGTGTTAGAAATAAATTTAAAACGTGTTAGTGAAAGAAGTATATACTTAACAACAGAAAATGTATGATGGCACCATTTAGCACTGTTTCTAACAATAAGTATTAATCGATTATTCGGAACATCGGTTTTCCGGACACTATCGACCACAATTAATGCGGATAATCGATGCTTTACTGTATATGTGCAATCGTTTCATTATTTATAACCATTATAGGTTATATTTTTGATATCATACAAATTTAATTACGTACATATAGTTTACCATTTTTCATCAACGAGTTGCGTTTGACCAATTATTTACTTTTCTAAATTTACATCGACATCGTATGAAAATTCGCAGTTATGTACATACAATTATATATCTTCAGTTTATATACTTACATAATTGCAATGCCAGGGGCGGAATTTATCTCTTTATGTTAACTTATTCGTTCTATAATTTACGGCACTATAGTTATTAGAATTATGTAAAATTATGAATAAGATCAATAAATAATTTTACGTTTTACTTCAATGATTATAATTATGTATGTACATATATATTGAAATAAACTGTTTTAATTCGAATATATGTTATATCGATCTATAATTACCTAGGTAGTTTTCTATAATTTTATATATATTCTTCTTATATCTATTTATATCAATCAATAAAATACTAATGAAAATAATGTCAATTACTTTTTCCCAAATTAATTAATATTGCAGTAGGTAAAAGTATTCACTATTTGGCATTCTTTAATGTGTGTTAATTTAATTACTTAAGTCAACATGATTTTAAATGTACCTAAGTCAAACATGTTTATTTGCATAAATTATTGTTAAATATTAATTAGGTAGGTAAGTATATTCTTAATCAGAATATGTTAATTATTATTGTAAGATGTCAAAATACGGGGATATTGAAAAAACAAACATGATATACATGAACTCGAAAATCAACCGTTTTCCGGATAAAGGCGATTTTCATTTTCAATCAATAAATTATTTCTTAACGATTTGAACGATAATATGTTTGAGATATAGTACAATAGAATTTTTTTTATTTAGTGGGCATCGACTGCTAGATCATTCATTAGCCCTCTAATTACATTTCATGTGACTTATATTTGGTTAAATAAATTTATTTCTCAGCGGAATACCATTCTCTTCTTTATATTGTCTTTTTCTGGGTTTAACGCTTTTTCTATTTGATCTGCCACTCCATGCGTTTATCTCTGTTGAGCATGTTCTTGTTATCTTTGGCACTCTGGTAGTGGATCTTTTCTTATTTTGTATAAGTGTAAGTATTTCGTGTGACCAATTTTTAGTTTGATTAGCTTTATTTCTGTTGATCTGTTGAATGGTATAAGGTTTGTCCATGGTTTTACGATATTTTTATTTTTATTAGCTTCTGTGTTGATTAGGCCACCCTTAATTTTTAACAAGGAATCGCCCCTTCAAGATTTTCGCATTAATTGTGAATCGTCCTGCATATTATGTCCAACAGTAGTCTGCTTTTGGTGAAATATAAGTATTGTCCCGACAGCATGCAAAATCTAAATATTGAAACATAATAGGGTGTGAAACAATTGAAACGTTATAGGCAAACGTTTTACAATTAGTTATGAGAAACAACGACGGATTAACTACTTATTGAATAACTTCATGAATGTAACTATGTATTTTTTATGCAGTAAAATTATTTATATAATCACTATCTACTGTCTTTATATCGCAAAATTATGAAGTTACTTTATTTTTAATTTAAAAACTATTCGTGTGTCCTTAAGCATTGAAAATTTCCCTGTTATAAACTATAAATCAGATAAAAGTTTAATCCACGTGCACCACCTACTTAAATTTTATCTTGCCCGCGTTTTCGCGATCACAGTGGTTAGTAAAATACAATGAAATATGAAGCGTACGTAGGTAATAATAGAAGTTCACAGTCAACGTAAGAATCTACGTTAGAAATTATCGATAGAGGGAAAATAATGACAAGAAAAAGGTAGGTAATACAAAAAAATTTAGATATATCTAGTTTTTTCTTATAGTCTGTTATAGACAAGTGGCAGTCGCAACAGCAGCAGCAGTGTTGGTCTGAATTTTACGTGAGTATTAAAAAAAACCACATTTATTTTATGACTTAATTTTTTTTGTTTTTCGATTTTCTTTAATTTTTCTTATATCGAGAGATTTTACATTTTCAATGCATTCGTTTACGGATAAAAAACAGAATTCAAATTTTTGATTGTCGCAACCATTTAGAAGACTGACAACGAGACAAACGTTATATATCAACGTTCTTATATCAAGAGATTTTACATTTTCAATGCATTCGTTTACGGATAAAAAACGGAATTCAAATTTTTGATTGTCGCAACCATTTAGACTGACAACGAGACAAACGTTAAATATTAAAATTTGCGAAAATTAATTCTTAACTTTTTTTAAGAATAATCCGGTCAGTTATTGCAATTTATTGTGGTTAGTTTACTTCTAAGGTAATTTATATTAACGAGAGTGATTATTTTATTTTAAATAAGTATTATAGACACAATAATATATTAATATTTTTAAAACTATTTGTGTATTTAATACCTTATTAATGTTGAATGAAAAACAAATTTAATTTATTTGGGCCGTCGTATGTGTATGAATTGTGCATCGAAAACTGTTTAATGTCCAAGTTTCTCGATTAATTTTTTATTGTGACACCTTTTTACTTAAAAAAAATATTCTAATAATTCCAGTTTCTTAGTAACATTCTTTTAATACTTCTTGTTCAAAATTTCCCCCTTTTTTTTACTAAATTTAATACTTTTATGCAATTGTTGTAGTTGTTTTACTAACAAAATAAAAATAAGACAACTGTACGGGGGTAAAGATACAGTGCGGTTAGTTTCCCGATTACCCACCTAATATTCAAAAATAAGAAACATTTCGGAACTTACCGCCAAAACTGCAGTAAACGCTTTCGATATTCGTTTTTATGGGATTTAGTTGATGCAAATTGATCTTTAGTCTTACGATTTATTGTTAAACTAAGCTTAATTCAGCTCAAGTCGGATATAAGATGAATTACTTTTGGAAATTGAACTTCAAAGAAGGCAGGCCAACAAGTGGGATATTGCGGTGCATGTTGATGTAAATGAGGCATTCAGGGAGAAACGAAAACATAGAAGGCGTTGGCGAAGTGAAACAATTGACAAAGGAACGAAGATAGAAAACACACACAAAAGAAAATAATGTGAAAATGCAAAAAGGGCAATACGTTTTAATGAAAAAGTAACAGAACGCATAATTTGTAAAGAAACATTTAACGAAGATTGGGTTGAGATTGGGTATTCAGGGTAAAGATTGAATGTCGCACATGAAATGCACAGATCAATAAAATATGAATTATTTTACTTGTGATGTTTGTAAAATGTAACTTTTTACTTTTAACCCTTGTTTTCTAACATTAAAACTTTTTCTTTAGTGCTATTAATCATTTAAACTCAAAAATTTATCATGAAAATGACTGGTCGCATTCATTCACTAAAAATTTAGACTTTTTGTTTGACCAGTAATCGATTTTTATAATTAATTTAAAGGAAATCAATGTCTATAGTTTTACCAGGTACTAGTTGTAGTATACAACAGTTTTATACAATTTTATTTTAGCGAATCTTACCCAAAATTACGTTAAAAAAAACATAAAAATGGTTGGTACTGCACGACTCTCCCCTATAGTTAATCGTTCTCCAACCAATTGAAAAATGATTACCCAACAAAATTAAATTTATTTTCCGAAATCACAATTCCGTTTTAATGGATGACAAACGAGATAAATAACATTAATGCAGTGTTACCGTAAGCATCCGAACGGTAGTCACCGGAAACTGACTATAAAATTAAGAGAAGGGCGAAGAGCGACCAGATGTGTGTAGAACTCGAAAGTGCAACATTGTCGTCATATCCGGCCAAGACTTTGATTAAGATAGGATCATTTTTACTTATGAATTAAAATCGTTATTAAAATCGACAAATACTTCCCATTATAATCAAAACCAAATTAACAAAAATTACTACAGATATTATTAGAAGTAGCTCAATTTTAATGTTAGTAATTTTCGAAAAGATAGACCCTTCGAAGATATTAAACCTAATAGTCTTCAATTTTGTGCAAATAAAATTCATAATGGCTAATTAAACAAATAAACCTAAAAAAGTTTTATCTATACGATAGACAATATTTAAATTTATAATTTCAAATTAATTAGGAAAACGATTCCCCGTATTAAAACAAATTAATTCGTAAATAATAAATGGGTTCCTAAATAATATTATGTACTATTGGCGATATTGTGTCAAATGCGGCGCCTGTTTAACTACAACCAATCACGCGAATGAGTAATTAGTAGGTACATTATAATTTTACGTTCAGTCAAAACATCTACGGAAAATGCTTGTAAAAATTCTGCTGTTTAATTTTTAACTTATAATGAAAAGACGAATAATACTTAAATAATTGAAATTATTTCAATATCTCGCCGAGTTTTAGTTCATTTTAATTCATATAACTCTTCGGACAATCAAAAACCAGAGGTTTTAAAGATATGGTTTGCCTAACGAAGATTACAACATATCTCACCATCATAAATATGTAAATTAATCATTGGCCACCTAAGTTTAAACATCCAATATTACTTTATAAATTTTCTGGCTTCGAGATAAGCTCGATCTCACGCAGTCACATGAAAATTACGAATTCGATTATCTAATCGGCTGACAAATGATATTTTCCCGAAATATATACGTACTGAACTTTTAATTGTTATAGCGTCTAGTTTATTGTGGCTTGTTTAAAACGATTTTGATTTATTCAACAACGATTGCCGAAGTGCGTTCGATAAACGTCCTTTATAAATGGTTTACTACTTATCCTAATGAGGTTTTAATTGCGGTATTGCTGTTAATTTAATTTTATTAATTTCAGCGATAACCTGTTTTCGCATTTTATCGAATTTGATATAAACAACGTGCATAATGAGCGATCACAAAAACTGGTATGGATAGGTTATACCTGCCTACTCAAATCGTACAGATCTATTTTTAGCTTCATGGGAAAATAAAATCTTGGTTCTTTTATTGGTATTGCACTAATTATCCGTTTTTAGTTGATTTAAGTATATATTCCTTTGGAGGTTTTTATTTTTAAACATTTAGAAAAATACAACTTGATTAATTTTAAATAGGTGTTTGGATTTTTCGATTTGATTTACCGATTCTATTTAAAATAGGGACTATAAGTAACCGAAATTATGTACTAGAACATTATCGTAGGTAAAAATATAGATAGATAAAATATATAGATAAATATAGATTATATCAAATTTTATTTCTCAAGAATGACTGGCGTTTATGTTTGGTTAACGATCTGTATAATTTGCATATATTTTATTATTTGTTTTTTAAATTGTTGTAAGCATTTAAAAGTCAATAATCGTTGAAAAAAATAAAAGCTGATTTTCTTCTAACTAAAAATTTTTATGTAGGTACTTTTAAGCATTTTCAATCTAAAAATAAAATGAATCGATCGATAATTGTTAGTTGTACCTCAATCATTATAGTAACAACGCATCGTATTATAATTAGTACCAGAAAAGCATACTAGTCAATATTAAACCAAGTACAACACGACCTTGCTCGTTATTAAACAAAACGTTCAAAAAAGTGATTAAAACGCCGCCTTCTTGATCTCTACCACCTGTCTTTCGAATCTCGATGAAACAATCAAAAGTTTTGTATCGCCTTTTCAACTAATTTCACGTTATTTCGTATGCACGAGAAAAAGATAGAAAAGATAGCGTGTTATACGTGTTATAATTTAAAATGATCTGTAGGAGGTATGGCAAGAAAATAGTGGACCTTAGTAAGTTCGTTTAGCCAACGGCAAATCTTTTTATACACGGTCAACGGCCCGATCTAACTACCTTAGGGCTATTTGTGTTAAACGGATCTTTTCCGCTTTCTTGATGATCAAATGCAACTAACATCTCCGTCACATTATCACCTGCTATAAACTGCAAGGCGCCTTTATATGCGATCGTTTAATTGGCGTCAAGAATGTGAAAATCGTCGAATTGGCGGAAACGTGTCTTATTGGGAACTTGTCTACTTGAGTCGTTTTTGTCTTCCGTAGTTAGATAACTTACTCTTTCCTGTGTATTAAGAAAGTTGAATTTTGCGAACAAATTAACAAATCGTCGTTATTACACAGAAAAAAATTTAATTCGTTTTAGATGGAGAAATTGCGTGGTACCGTTTTAAATTTCCGATTAATAAATTTCGCCTGATCGTATAGCGTTCGGCAGTTTTAAATCAATTAAAGCAAAAATAAATGGTTCCTATTCATTCGGTACTGGTAAATAATACGAACAGTTACAGATATTTGAATTAACTTTCTTATAAAATTGGTACGCATAAGTATATGTACCTAATCAATGGCTAAATACTCAGATAATTTAATTTCCATAGTGGTTGGTTTATAATTAATTTACGCATAATTATTGAACATTTTTAAATAAATTGCAATAAAATTATTAAATATAAATTTAAAAAAAAAACTTAGAATAAATTTCATAAAACAATCTTCTTCTGCCATCTAACCGGTATAAGCTAAACTACAGAAAGGTTGTTCGCCAAGATGTGGTAAAAGAATCTCTCGACAGATGTCTTCAATTATGTAAAAGTATACATTTTAAACCTAATAATTATGAGGATAATTTAATTTTAGAACCGTTATTTTCCAAATAAGCAAATAGTATCTACAAAACAAAAAGTTCAAAACAAAATTGGCCTTCGTGTGCTTTTGAATTTTCTCGGCGATTTACTTGGATCAATTTCGGATATTTTTTCATTTTAAAATAATTTTAAAGAAAAATTTATTTTAAAAAGCGCAGAAAATATAAAATGCCAATTTATAGAACCAATAAAGAACTATACTTAGGTATAACTTCGGTAAAAAGAAGAACCAGTTCTAAGTAGCATTAACGTCAATAATTAAACTTAATTATAATCAATTATAATTTTAGAATTCAAGTTAAAAAATTGACAAGTCAAGCCGCAAGTCATTATAAAAACAATATAATTAAGTACTTGATTTTGAATTACTTATTAATTTATTTGGACAGTACCTACATACAATAAAGTTCAAAAATGCTATTCGGGAGGCCGCAAATGAAATTCAAATCAAATAATTGTGCGCATCAGAAAATTGAAGTTGAATTAATTCAGAGTTAAAACTTAATTTTAGACGTTCTATCATTTGATTTTCGATTATCTACCTAATAGTTTATTTATAAAAAAATGTAACATCAAATAATTCTTGAATTTGTTTTCGAGACAAGCAGAGTATTTTATAAAGAATACATTTTTTTAAGTAGATAAAGTAATTAAATTACGTTTTATTCTTTACAATTCTATAGAGTATAGATCATTAAATATCGCCCTGTTCGCTAAACAATTTTGTTACAATAGTGTTTTTTCGGACATTCTGGTTACTGTTGTTTACACAAATCTTCCATTCGATTTAAATACATTATAAGTTTCCTAAATGCATTATTAGTGTTTTCTTAAAAATTAATCGTTCGCGAATACATAAGTACCTATTTTATTTATGTATGATTGTTGCTACAACATTGTAGGTTGGTTCTAGGTCTCTTATCTTTAATGAATAGATGTTGTTGGCGAGTCTTGCGAAAATAAAATTGAAGTGTGGGGCTTTTCATTTCGATAAAATTGACAAATATTTACTGTATGGGAACGTTTGCTAGATAAATATTTGTCAGAATATTTTATTCAAAAATAAAAATAAAAACATCCCTAAACATACAATTATTTAAAATTAATGTTATTCGACTTCCAGTTTTAGACGAATCCAAAATCATACTTATTTATTAATTTATTTTTGGTCAACCATATGGATACTTAGGATAGTGATTGTTGACAAACTTTACCACAGTTACCTGTTTAGCAGCTTAAATTAAAACACGAAAAGTAAAAAATTTCGTATAACGATCAGAAAATTTAATTAATAATTAGTAATGCCTATTTAATTTTAATTGTCAGAAATAATTAATTTTTGTTAATAATAAGGCAGAAGACATATTTTCGATTTCAAAAAGTTATAAATTTTATACCGATAGGGTCATAAATTACTTGTCATGATAAAACATAAAAATCAATATTTGTATTATTCGTTAATAAATCCTTTAGGTATATACAGCTGTACGTGATAGATAATAAACATGATTCAAGGATTTTACAAGGGGAATTATTAATATAATGGGTAAATACGAAATATATTGTAAAACGATGGAATTCGTTTTTGTATCGATAAATAATTCATACAATTCCTTATAAAGTCATTTACTTAAATAATAATAGGTAAATTTATTATTAAAGTTTAAAACTTATTGTAAGAAATAGGAGTAGGTAGGTATCTGCCAAAAATGTTATAGCATGGAATAAACGAAGTCGAATAACAATTCAATGAAATATCTTATCACTTTCATATAAGAATGAATATTATTACTTCCTTTAAATCTAATTGTTATTCAATATATGTATTGTATATCAATATGTTTGGTTAAACAAATATGCTGCTATTTACCATATTACATGTGACTCACGGTTGTCATCTAACAATAAGCCATTATAATACAAACAAATTATTTAATTATTTCAAGATCGATGTATGTACATACACTATCAGTCATAAGTTTAAGACCACTTATTCCTATTTATCTTCAATCATTAATAGAGGTCATTATACCTATACGCGATCTCCTTTAAAATTATACTTTACTAATTAATAAAATCGTTAAAATAAACTTTTAAGTAAATTAAAAATTGGAATACCTACGTTTACAAAAAAACTACCGCAACAGAACTAATATATTGACAATGAGACGACAATCAAGAATGACAATGAAAGAGGAGAAACGTATTATGATATATCTAAACGAAATAATATTTAAAACTTTTGTTGCATAACGTTAAACAATATGATAATCGGTGAAGGGTAGCAAAATGGTTTGGTTATGTTGCTGTTCTTGAATAGCGACTTCACGTTGTTGATTTAAAAAAAAGAAAAACGATTAAAGTTAGTTAAGTTACGTTAATGTTAATTACTACCTATTTGAATACTAGCAAAATGTGTTACCTATAAAAATGAAGTGGGCGAGTCAAAGTAAGTGTAACCGTAGATACCTAGATGAAATTTTGCAAAAATGTACGTGCAGGTACTATTCGCGGTCAAGCATAAAAACAATTTCATTTTAACTTATTAATTTAAATGTGTTTTTCATTTAAGAGTTGGTAACCTCATAAAAATTAATGAATTAAAAAACATCAAATAAGGAAATATCGAAAGGCAGCTTATCAACATCAGAAATGCGTTTACTTGATCCATAATTTACATAATGGCAATGTAAAATAGGTACCTATACTGTAAGGTCGTTCTTAATGAAAAATGTACGTTTACACTTTATACATATTGTATACTTATATACATATACTGCTAACCAAAAAAAAAAAAACAAAAACGAAACACCTATTATGCACTATACGTTTTTATGGAAATTTTTACCAACAACTTAGATTGGTAAAATATACAAATGATTAAAATTTCAAAACTAAAAAACATAAAACAAACAAGTTATTCAACAATGAGTAGCCTCGCCTGTGATTCTTAAGCACTCATTTATTCGTGCGTACTTTCAACGAGATGGTCAATATCAACCTGAGATATCTCGCTCCGTATTTCTTGAAGCCGAAGACTAAGAACCCATAAATTTTGCGGGGCTTGTTGCAAATTTAACAAACGTCTTCCAATATCCCATAAATGTTGCATGGGTGACAGGTCCGGGGATCAAGTAGGCCACGGAAGGCACTCTCTTACTGACATTGCCGTACGAGAACGTGCATTATCTTGTTGAAATAGTGGATTCTCCGAGCAGGGTGTGCAGATACGGAAGAGCTGTAGTTTCCAATACGGTAGCGATGTAAATATTAGCGTTTAAATTGTCCGGAATAAAATCTAAACATAACCTGCTTCCATGACAAATCGCACCCCAAATATATCCCTCGCGTCTGAGCCTAGTTGAAAATTGTAACGATCTCCACATAAACGCTTTTCCTTCCTCCGACTGTCACAATGCTACTACAGACAATAGCGAGATTCGTTAGGGAACACTACTTGATGCCATTCTTCGACCTAGTTCATTCGCTCATTACAGCACTTCGGCTATACTTAAGCTATACTTCAGCTTAAGCTTCAGCTATACTTAAGTTCGGTGATTAGCAGTTAAAGGCAAGCACATTGAGGCAAAGACTTAACTCGCCGATATACTGCTGACATGGAAACTTGTCGACGTAAAACACCTCTCTAGTCCACTCCAACGGCTCTTGTTGTGGTAAATCGGTCCTGGTGCGCCAAAAAATTGAGAAGTCGATTTTCTCGATCTGTTCTTAATCGTGGTCGTCCACGAATCACGACGACGCACTGTGGCAACACTTCGCTACAAACGAATCGTTATTTGTTTTATGGAAAATCCGACCTTTCTCATGCCAATAATCCGACCTCGTTCAAAATCGCACAGTTGTTGATAATTGGCACGCTGGCATATTATTGACATTATAAGTGATGTTTAACCAATAAATTAATAAAAATTAACACGCTAATGGCAAGAGACGCCTCTGGAAACTGTTTACAGAAACTAACAGATGCACAGTAACCAACGATAAAACCAACGGAAAACAATTGAATTTGAAACTGATTACGTCTTGATCATTTATTCAAGTTTAAGTTATTCATACTTATGTCGAGAATTTTAGTACTACATTTCGTTTCGTTGTTTTTTTTTCGGAAAGCAGTATATTTTTCGTTTGTTTAAAACAAATCAAATTTTCTCAATGTTTTTTTTTAAATAAACTCCTCTTCGATGGGTTAGAATCCTAAGCGGTTAGCGAAAAATAAGCGAAACGAAACGTACCTAGGTACACGTTTCTTCGATAACACGATAAAAATATGTTAAATAATTAATAAGTTAACTCAAAAATGTTTGGAATTAGTTAACGCGTAGTAACTAGTTAAAAATGTTAACCAAAAAGTTGTAAGTACCACTTCCTGCAACCCATCAGTTCTCTTTCCCTTTTACCTACGGTTAATAATCCGCTTCTGGCATAATTAATTATTCTCAAAATTTTCGCGGAAAATTTTCATGGAAATTTCACGCCGATCACACACTGACTTCGCGCGCTCAGATATTTGTTTTCCCACCTCAATTTTCAATAAAGTAAATTAACTCAAATTTTAGATATATCGAGTCTCCCGTCAAAATATTAAAATTTATAATTAAACAATAACAATATCTAATAAAACAAGTAAAAGTTATATTACCTCCGAATTTATAAATTTTGAATCAGTGTAGTCGTCTATTATAATTTAATACGGATATGGCACCTAAACAATTCATTTATATAACATTCATATAGATAAATATCGAACGATTCTGCAGTTTAGAATACCAAAATGTAAAACGGAAACGACGTTTTTACCTGTGCAATAAAATGTGATAATCCAATGAATCAAATAAATTATATCTACATATATATATATATATATATATATAGAGGACCTTTAACAGATAATTAAAAAATAACTGATTGTGAGACTCGTGTTGCTCCTACAATCTAAACGCCAGGAAACCAAACGAGTTAAACATCCTGCTAAATGTACACTATTAATTGTAATATGGCTATTAGATGTACTGCTAATTCATAAGAATCAACTACCTACACCCACTTTTTCAGATACGGCCGTCACCTGCTGGTTTAACAATATTGCGACATTTAAGCGTCACTTACCTTCTATAGGTAAGTAGGCAAAAAAACCATATTTATTTATAGGTAATAAATAAATACATATAGGGGGAAATTTTTAAATAAATGAATGAAATAGAAGTGGCAAAAGTTATAGGTATAAAATATGTTGTTGGTAGGTGTCTAATGTTAATTTCAAAGCAAAAAAAAAAACCTGAAATTCCCGATAAGAAAAATTAACGGTTGCATTATAATTTCCTGAATTTTATTATCAATTATTGCCATAAATATAAATTGAATAATATTTTCCTAAACTGTTAATTTATTTTAGTATCCTATTAACATAAATTACCGACCCGTTCCGGATATTATACAGTTATTTTTAATTTTATTGGGATCGAGAGGGAATTGATATTAAAATTATTTAAATAGACGAGAGCGTATAATTTCAATAGCGAATCGAATAAAAATTTCGACGAGGGTAAATTTGAAAATTTTGAGCATAAACTTTTAAAACGTTAATTAACAAAAAAAAAGGTAAATAATACTTAAAATGCGGTTAGTAAAATTTTCCGACAACGACGTATAAAAACTAGACAATAATAAATAGGATAAACTGTCATATCCTCATTAATTCAAACCTCTTCTTTCTCCTCTATGCAAACCAGCATAATAGGTTGTTTAATTAAAACGCGTCAGCGCTCTGCTTTGAAAGTAATTGAACCCGGAATTACATTCATTATTTCTGCAATCGAATTGTAATGCTTCATAAAGGTTTGTAATACTAATTCTCATCGTAATAAATTATAACCCGCTTATCGGGTCATTCGATACCTATAATAAAACCCTCACACTTAGACGAAGGGATGAGACCTCCGTTTCTATAAAAACGACAACGAAACCAGAAACT
The DNA here is from genome assembly GCA_036326145.1 of Rhagophthalmus giganteus. Classification (NCBI taxonomy): domain Eukaryota; kingdom Metazoa; phylum Arthropoda; class Insecta; order Coleoptera; family Rhagophthalmidae; genus Rhagophthalmus; species Rhagophthalmus giganteus. The sequence goes on from JARFJA010000001.1 coordinate 57,182,556, forward strand.
GACGTAGGTGCCATTTGATAGTTTCTCATTTTTCTCACGAGTCTTTTATAATGTGTCTTATGGGTAAATATCTTATAACGGCGGTAATCGTAAAATTTTAAATTTACTCACCGGAAGACGTTTCGGTATCTGAAAGGTCGCTGAGCGACGGCACTTTCTGCACAGAGCCGAGGGATCTCGGTACCATTGCTTCTTCGCAATCGTCCAAGACTTCTTGTTTTAGTACAACCATCGCCGATATTTCCGCTTCTTGACACTGAAAATAAGGTTAAAATATAAGTAAGTAAACAAGTAAAATATTTAAATAATAATAGTATACCTAATATAGACGGTAGGGGTGAAATTTCAAAGAATTCTCAGAAAATGTTTTATTTACAATGTACTTTAACCGACAAAAATATATAAAAATGTTATATTATGTAGTTAATTTATTTTCATAATTTCTATTCATGATGACAATAGTCATAATTTTTGTTGATATATACTCACAACAATCACTTATAACACAATATTACTTACGTAATAAACATTTTCGTAACATTTGAGACACCAGGTTAATAATTAATTAAACTGTAGTTTGTAATAAAACCGTATTCTCGACGTTCGAAATACTAACATAAGAGCCAACACACTATACATATTTGTCTACTCGAAAAGTTAGTAAGTAAGTACCTATCTTTTTCTCTCTTATTTTTTTTTAACTCGAGACAGTGATTAACTAACTTTTACGAAATAAATAAGTAAGTATTTTGACAAACAACTAATTTATACAGATAAAAGCTACGTTTTCTTATATAATAAATATTTAGGGTTTATATTAAAACGTTAACGTCTATGAGAGTTAAGTACAGGTTAAATTGGTCTTTATACAATTAACCGTGTATAGGTAGGAACCTAAATAAAGACTAATTTCATGTACCTAAATCAGTTAGTGAGATTTAAAAAGTTTGACGATTTTAGAAATGATTGGATGGTTTCTTTGTATATATCTACACATATTTTAATTACTGATTCTGGCTTTGATTGAAAGAATAGTGGTACGTATATATTTATTCAGTACACCGAAAAAGTCAAAATTAGTGCTCTCTAAATGTTTTCTAGAGCTTTTTTAGTATCGCCTTCGCATCCCTTAACGTTGATCTTTACTTCAACGATGATTATCAAAATTCGGAAACCATTTTTTAGACGGCGGTGATTTATATTTTTTCACATTTCATAGATACGCACAATTCTTGCATGTTTTCCTTTCGTATGCGAAACAATTTTGTGTGAACTTTCCTTTTGCATATCCTTATAGTGGTGCTGCAAGTTTATTGCGCCTATAAAAAGCAGTCATACTTATATCCAAATATAAATCTAACGAAGATAAAGCTAAAAATTAGCTTCAACCGATTGTTATGTCTTCGTCGATTACTGTTGATAGTCAGGTTCATAAATATAAAAATATGTTTGTTGTAAAAGATAGGATATAAATGTAAAAAACGTTTCTAATTGCAAATAATAATAAAAAAACCCGTTAAAGTCCAAATAAAACCAACAAAAATAAACGATAATAATGTATCTTATCATGATTAATGATTAATGTTAATGATTCATTTCAAAATATGTAATTGAAATAATACAACAATAAGTGTGATGTACTTAGAAATCTTTAGTGGTGGGTAACTTGAACAATATAGTTACCAGAAAATTTTGGTTCCTCCGAAAAGGGGCAAAGCACTTGGAGAAAGTGCATCCACATCTCCATATGCATTAAAAGAACAATATCAGAAAAATAATTGCAAATTTATAGATAGCAATGATTATTCTTATTTTGTTCCTTATATTTTTCTTAACAATCAAATTAATTATACTATAATTAAGAGTAGATAAAATTGTAAATTTGTAATACCTATACTTTCTATTTACTTAGGCATATCAACCGTTTAATATAAAGACTACACATTTTAACATGTTGCGTAAATGAGAGTAAACTAATAAAATAGGTACCTATAAATAAAATTATGACATTGTACAACGATTTTTATCCAACCTTAGATGTCTTTTTTGATTTACTGCCTTGTTTCCTAATCTTAATCTGGTATTATCAGGACAAATTTAAATAATACATAATTGACAATTTGTAGTGTTTTGTATACTTAATGTTAAATAAAATGTTCTGTCACTCTTATCTCATACAATTAGCAAACAGTTGTACAATGTCGCATTTTTGACTGCAGTTTTTCGCACTGGCCCGAGGGCCAGTTACGTAAGAAAAAAATTGAAATCCAATTTGTCGATGTAATCTAATAAATTGCAAGTCTAAGTAAGTTGCAACTGAATAGCTAGTATTTTTATTGGCGAATTTTATAGTTATTGCAGCTTAGCTACCTGATGATAAGACCCCCAGAAAAGCCGTTTTGTATTTTCTCCGATCTCGACCCTTAGATCGCGAAAATATAGGTCACATTCAATTTGGGTCAATTCTTGTAGACATGATTACGAATAAGGCCGAAATTTGAGGTTACCGAATAACTAACGTAAGTTGAGTTTATTGCCCATAATAGTCCACCGACTCGTTTCAAAATTATTAATTATTAATTTCGAAATCGCCACGCACAATTCTATATTACCTATATCAAACACCTCTATACGCCATTTTCGATAAAATGTTGGTACGTGCCGTTTTTGAGAAAGTCGGAAAAAGTGATTTAGTACAACGCATTATTATGAAAATTCGTAATCGTGTTTCGCCTGTACTATACACGTTTGGATATTATCACTTATCACAATGAACAGCGCACTCGCCCTTTCAAACCGACATAAAATAGATAACATTGGTAGGTAAGTACACACATATCGATGGTGTAACGCACAATTGTTTTAAGACGAAGTTTTATAGCAAAATAAATCTGTTAAACGTATATTTTCTTATGCACAAATATGAAAAGTGAATACCAAGATTTGCGAACGACGACTTAATCTGACGAATGTGTACAAATGTAGGTGCTTATATACTTTTTCACATCAATAATTCAAGTATAAAAATATTAATTTTAATCAGAAGTATAGATATTATACAAATTTCAAAAAAAAAGAACTGCAAATGGAAATTGTAAAACTTAAATCAAACGGGAAAGTGGAAATAGAAAACTTAATTCCAATATTCAAAAACTATAGTTAACGTAACATTTCAAAAAAATTTACAAGGTCGTTTAAAACGTCTTAACAATATACACCTGTTCGAAATTTTATAGCGTAGTCATTATTATGTTTACTTATCTGTTTTTGAAAGTATACAACTAGTTTTACTACATTTTAAATGTTATTATTACGCGATATTGTTTACTATTTAAATAGGTACATCGTTTTACGTGAAAAAGTTGTAAAAATAGTAGGTGTAGGTATTTATTTTAAAAATTATATAGTCCACAATATTGATAACGTAAAAATTCCTATATTATGTAGTTAAATTTATTTTATTAGTAGCATTTAATTTTGCCAGATCCCTAGTTTATACACGACGGTATTATTACGTAAAAGGTCAGTCATATTCGTTCATTCACGACTGTAGGCAAGGCCGAGTTCACTACTACCAGACCCGCTCATTCATTAATGGAGACGTGAAGTTAATAACTTTACTGAATTAATTTTAATTTTGACTTCAAACAAAGTCTGACTAAACCAGAGTTTCGAGTTAACTTGATGAGTAAATTTTTGAGTACATACTTGTAAATAGGGTAGTACATAATTTATACGTAATTTCTTAGAATAGTTAGTGTTACATTAAATATTTAAAAACGAACAAGAGCTCGTGAAAGTTTAATCATAATTAATGTATGTGTATTAGCGTTTTGTTGTATAATAATAATTATCTGTAGGTGTAGTGTAATTCCACATATTATTCAATACTGGCAATTAGTTAGATATGAATACGAACGAATTCCAACAATTTTTTAGCAGGCACTATAACCTTGTTTGTTTGTTATGTCGAAATATAGGGAGGCGAACCTCCCATGCATCGTATATGCGCTTCAATTGCTACGTGGTCGATAACAGTACATTCTACTGATTTTTTTCCTAAGGATCCTAAAACCTTAAATATAATTCTTTTACGTGGATACAAAACATTCGCTTTGCAATTGCAACAAAAATAAAAAGGCGCACTTGCACAACGTTTCTGCTTGAAAAATCACGTCAATTTCAGTCGACTTGAACTGAAGACTGCGTGGGCGTAATAAGCAAGTATGCTGGCCACCATATACCGTCACTAAGGCCAATTTTCTATAACCTTATATCTATTATTTAATTTGGAATTTGTTGGATCCCACAAATTCAATTAACCTCATTTTCATTATTCGTCATGGCACCCTTTAAACCGACTGCGGACCTAATATTATATTATATTCCATATATTACGAAAATATCGCTCGACATAAGAAAATTAAAGTTACCGCACAATTGAGCTATAATATATAGTTATGGGTGAACTATATATCTTTGGTATCGCTCGGCTTTGCCGGCCGACGTCTTTCAACATACGTAAACGTATCCTAATTGAATTGAACATTTTATACGATTTGAAATCCAGAATCGCGTTGTTTTTTATATTTAAGAACAAGAGTTTCGACGTGCCTGACTTCTGATGAACTGTCAAATATAATTTTTAAAATATCCTTACGGTTTGCCATTACTAAACGACATTCTTATTGAGACCGGTACGGTAAGACAGGTGAAAATAGACTAATATCGTTGCTAGTCCGCAGCTCCTGTAATATAATATTATATTATATCTCATTTCGAAGCTGTAATATAATATTATATTATCGTTTTAGTCCGAAGCCAGCTTTTTAATTTCACCTGATGCGTTGTTTTTTGCAGCAGAAATTTCAAAGCTTGTATTGGACTTGTTTTTGATCGTATTATATGCTATTAAAATCTTAAACCCTTTTCTAAATTACATACAGGGTGTTTGAAAAGCATTAAACATTTTAAAAGCATATACCTATAGTACGATTAAAAATAAATATCGATATAGATACATGGGTTCACAAATCAACCGTTTTTAAGACAAAAGCGATTTCGCCTTGTTTACTTGTTCTAAAACTTCCCCGAATAATATTAAATTTTGGGCTTGTTTTCTATATAATAACGAGCGAAAAACTATTTTGTTGCTAAATAATAAAATATTCTGATAACTTAAAAATCTTGTTTTTTTTACGAAACAATTCGAGCAAGACCTCGTTATTTTCAAAGAGTTCCTTCCTGAGAAGATATAGATATTTTCGAGAAAAGCATTTCCAACATATTTCATAATTAATGTGTCTTGTGACACTAAAATTACTTAAAAACCAAACAAAATTAGCAGGTAAGTTATCGAAAAAGAAATTATTATGTTGTGTTTTAACCTTTTTAATACCCCGTATTATTAGAATATTACCTATTATTAGAAATAACATACTAACGCCATTACTTGTAAATTATAATGGAAGATGGTGGCGTTAGGAGCGTAAAACATTTTTTATTGACATAATAAAAACTCTCGACGCATTTGTTTACCTATTAATATAACATATCTAACGATCTGATTGATGTCTAATTTATTCTTGTCCTTGATACAGATTTAGTAACTGATGTTCTTCCCGTTAAGTTACTGATAGATTTCCTGTTTATTAGGTAATGTCCCACTTTGTTGTTGTTGTATCTATACATAAATATTACGTAGGTACCTACTATGCATATGCAGTAATACTTATATACAAAAAATGACTTCCAAATAATTTGAGATTATCTCATACAAAAAATATTTTGCAGTTGCACGCTTATCTCGAAACTTTATGAACAATGTAGAAAAATGGACCTACATACCTACTTATAGTAAACATACTATATTTACAGAACAGTGTTTACAGCTTGTTATTTTTTAATTTTCAAAATGAGATGGTATCGTTCACGACGTAAGAAGATATCAATATTTTATTTTACGCTACCAATTTTTAAATTCAACAGTTTTTAAAAGTTAATCTTTCAGTACAGGTTAGTGTATAGTTGCCAAAGATGGGCTCTTCTGGCTTCTGTTCAGATTATTGATGTTTATTTCTGGAACAGTTTCCCAGTACCGTTATTATTGCTGTGCAGTTTTGCGATTGACCGTATTAATAGATGTTTAATCCGGATCCACACATTTATAGTAAGTATTGTACATTTTATAAATTCTCGTATCCGTAAAAAACATATCTACATAACTACCGAAATAAATTTAAAAAAAAATGATAATGCGATAAATTAAATTATGACAAAAATCATAGTAAAATAGTCGATTATTAAATTAATAGTGTAACATAATACAATTACTACGTTACAATAAGATGTGTCATGTTGTGACAGAAACTATAATAATTAGTTAAGATAACTGTAAATGAACCGTAACTGATAACATAATAAGTGTACATGACTTTTCTCATACACATTTACATTTTTATTAAATATGATAATTGCATTTTTGTAAGCTTTCATTGAAACTCGAACTGTGAAATTGAATTTTTATAAATATTTATGTAAGTAACATCAGATAGGTAATGGAATTCCAGACAAACAATCTTTCACGTTCACATAAAAATCTTCCATTACACACAAGGATCATGCTTCCTCGTACAATTATCTAGATATAATCTCTCAACGTCGGTATGTAAACACACATGTTTTCGATCGATGGATAGGTAAAAGTTAATCAATTCAATGACTCCCAAGATTTCCGATATCGATCGAACTATATGGAGTTATTTAAAAGCACATCAACAGTAAACGCAATTGAAAATTTACAACACATTCTAGAAATTTACCACAAAATTCATAATATGTACTTACAAATAAAAATCTACCACGCATATAAGCTTGGGCTCGATAAAAACTGTACCTGCATTATATGGAAAAGAACGATCGATATTTAGATCACTCGCCCATGATAACCTATTCAAATAACAGGCGCTTGTTTTTTTTAAAGACCCATAAATAAAATTAAGCCAATAAACGTATTCTTGTAAATACCTATGTACATTTATCAAAATAAAATATCTACTTGTTTTGTTTAATTGAAAATTTTACCGAACCTCGTCGATTATTTACAATCGCGACCGCTTCACGAAATTTCGTTTAGACGAAATTTAACACCCGTTTTCAAACGATCCCTATTAATCTCTTGTCCGTGATAATACAGTAGAGTTTCGTTAATTAGGGCTTGAGGGGACCGGATCCTGTCCGGATCGACGAAAACCCGGATTAACCAGAATTGCTATAAAAATGCGCGATACTTAATGTTATAAAAAAAATTATTATAAATCTAATTAATTGCTATTGTAATGAACTACGTATTTAATTTAAGTTTAGGCTGATTAATTTTTTCTGGAAAGTAGGTCCGAATGAACGATGACTGTATTAACGATATTCTACCGTGCATAGTTTTTGTCATATAAGGGTTGTCATACAGGTTCGAGTAGATACAGCAAAAGCGTCTTGATTTCTATCATTTATTTTACGATGTATTTATAGAAGAAATTTTCGTTTATATCGTAATATAGGTAAATACATAGTAGATACCACCATAATGATGTACCCGCCACTATGATGGGTAAACAGGTGACTACATGACTAAATATTCATGTTTATAAATTAATTGGACGTAGACACCGCACGACCTTCATTATTTCCAGACGGTATTCCATTAAATTATTTGTCTTTGTGGACGTTAGTGTTCATTTTAATATATTGAAATGAATAGGTAATTGACAATTTTATGTAGATGTATTGCAGCACGATAATTCGTTGTTAGATAATATTTTAAATTTACATTGGAGTTCAGGGGGTTACGTTTTGAGCATGAAAAATAAGTACAGAATATTATTTTGATATCAACTAGGTATTTTATAATGAATTTATTATAACTAATAAACTTTTATTTCTTGTAATTACGCGACTAAATAGAATAAAATTTATTGTTTTTCGATTAGTTTTAATCCAAAATTACTTACGAACCAAACTAAACTTTTTGTACGCCTTTTATAAATTACCATTATTTTTAAAACGAGAGGTTTAACATTTTGTTAACAAGTACCTATGTATAACGAACGATAACGAATACAGGTAGGTACGTTTTGATGGTACCTACACTTAATATTACAAAATAAGAATTATAGAGAAAAAATAATGTTTTCTAAATAAGTTTTGTTAATTTAATACATAATTATGTACACGGTGTCGCTTTAATAAATCATATACTAACAATTAAGTTAATTAATTGAATGCAAATTAAACGACTTTAAACATGTACATACAATCTTATAGGTATATATAGTTACCTAAATATGGCACAATAGGTAGATTTATATGAATACATATAACGTGACATGACTATAAAACCCTAATGAATTTTATTTATACTTTTATCATTAAACTAGTTTTCTTAATACAAAATTACAAGAGAGTTCAGTCGTCGATAATAAAAAATAAACGTTAGTCAGGGCGGGGCGCTGCAATGAATAAAGTAATGCAATTTACTCGTCATACTGACTGATACTTCACGATGATGCTTTCACACACGATTTGTTAAAACAAGTTAAATAATGTTTTATAAGATTATTGTTTTTATACAGATATTTCGGCATTAATTTCTTTCTGAATAATAATCATCAAGAATATAATTATCTATAGGTACATATTAATTTTTGGCAATAAAAATAATTACATTTAATATTAATTAAATCGCACTCAAAAAAATTATCATTTTAACCACGAAATCGTTACTAAATCCAAAGAAGGAGTCTGCTACAAATACGTCTTTAGATACCGTTCCCCTTGGTACTCTTTCTACGTCTTGTCTTGCTATAGCTTAAGTCGAGGCCGATGACTGAAGTTGTCGTGCATGAAAAACACATCTGTCTTGTGTTTATCTTTATCAACAGTAGCACTGTCCTTGTTAATTTGTCTTTTCATTGTCTATTTTCGAAAGGATTCCTTGTTTATCATCTCATCGTTGTAGACAATTTAGTCTTCAGATTACTATAAATTCCATTTGATTGCCATGCCCCCAATTTCGTTTGTTTTATTAGCTCTATTGTTGCATTGTTTTAATTCCCATACTCGCGCTTTTATTTTAATAGATAAATATGTTATTATTTCAATACGATTAATAAACATTTATTGATAAGTAATGCAACACCATTGTACCTATTTGCATATTAATCGCTGCCTAATAGTTTAAGAGTTAGATTGGTCCTTATACAGTTTTAACATAATAATGCACTTATTAAGATATACCTAATAATTTTAAAATAAGAAACGTTTTTCTTTAAAAAGGTAAAAAACGTGGACGCATTCGTTTTTATAAATAAAATGGAAAAGGTAAGAAATTATTAATTAGCACAAAGGTGCTATTTTTACTTTTTGTATTGATTATTTTTTACCATTTTTATGTTAATTAACCAATTATTTCATCATATAACATATAATAAGCCGAACATATAATAAGTAAGTACATAATGCATATAACTCGCAATTATGTGTCTTTTAAAAATGGATCGTTATTTAATTAATAATAATACAGTTCAAGACAATTAAAAAAAAAGGTGATTAACGTCAAGTTATTATCTTATAACAAATGTTTAAAATATGCCCTATTATCGGTTATTTTTTCAATAAAAATTAATTATTAATTTTATTTAAAAAAAAAACTTGTTATTCAATCTTTTATCTTATGTTATCTATCATTCAAAGTTTTTAAATTATGCACCTATCCATTAATATAATATGTACATATGTATGATGTATATACAGGGTTATTTACTACCTTGCACCAACGATATGTGGGTGATAGAACTCGTTAATATGAACAACATTTTTTAGTAAATTTTTTCGATAAAATGCTTCGAATCGAAATTATTGATTGTTTTGTTTTTGTTTACATGCCGTAACTTTGTTGGTAATTAATCAATTTTCAAAAACAAGCAACTTTGAAAAAAATGCGTTTCTTGAAACAATAAAAGGATGATGGTGGCCTGAAAAGAATTTTCTTTTAAATAAATAATGCGTAAACTCAACTATCTACCGAAAATCGCGTATTGTGCGACGACAATTATCACTAACCTAGAGAAACTAAAGGAAATTGATGAAAATGTTTTAGACAAAAGTTTTGGCGTATTTTTAGGCGGTTCTAAAAATATAATTTTTGAAAAAATCCACGGCGCAGTAAGTTTTTAAAATGGTCGATTTTAAAATTTTTAAACCACCGTAATTTTTAAGTTCTAAACATTTTAAAAATTATGTAAATATAAAAGTTGTAAACAATAAAAAGTAAATAGTTCCTAAAAAGTGTTTGTTTTTGATAATTTGTCAAAATTACTAAAAAAGTTACGGTAGTTCCTCTAAAGAAAAACGAAAACTATCGAAAATTTCGATACGAAGCGCCGATTGTACCTGTCATTCGATCTATAAACAAGTTCCGTCCTTTATCGTTAGGTAGGTATCCTACCTTTAAACTTAATCAACTTTGTATATATTTTTAATTACTTTGATTAATGCAGTATAGGTAAATGAACGATTACATACATTATTTTTTTTATTAATTTCATTAGTCATAAATGAAAAGTTAATCTTATAAAACTTGATATAGAGTCAAACAAAGATTATTTATCATTTCTAAGTAACATATTTTAATGAGATTTCTATAAAAGAAAATTAAATAAGTAATTGATGTTTAAATATTTAAATACGTGCCTACACGTAATGATTCAATTCAATTGATTATCAATTATTTATTCAACAAAATACTTATAAAATAATAGTAAACGTTACGTTCACTGTAGATATATTACATATTTTTAATTTTACTAATTAAACATTAATTTTATAATATTATAATAGGTAGGTACACAGTGTCTCACATTAGATCGCTTAAGCTTTCTCATTTGTTATCTTGTAGATTGATAATGTGTAGATTGTACCGGTTATTTATTTATTTTCTATAAATTTAAATAAAATAGATAAATACGCCAAACAACATGAAACATGCAAATATATACGTACTTATGTATAAAACTAGTTACTTTTATTTAAAATAGATAGCAAAATAGCAATAGTAAAATAAAAACAAAACATAGTATAGGTACACTTTGAAATTCAAAATTATGATTTTATATTATCTCTGTAAGCTTTTGTATAATCACAACTACTATCCTTCAAAGCATGCTAATAAGTTTTGTTTTTGGTGGTGGATTCTCATGTACAGGAATTTTTTCGGGATGAACACAATTCTTCATAGAAGAATATTTCTCAGACATTTAATTTTTTTTTCTAATTTCTTTCTAATCAAACAAGTCGGGCAACGATTATAAGTATAAACAATATGTTGGGAAAACTTAAAAACATTTATTTTGGACAGAATACTGTGTTATTAACGCAATATATATCGACAACAATATAAGGTAGGTAAACGATTAGAAGTTCTCTCAACAGTTCAAGTTTCAAATACAGATAAAAAGTGAAAATAATCAAATTCCTTTGTTATATAATCGAACGTATAATATATTTTAAATCATACATTATTTATTATTCTTGACATTGACCTAAAAGAAAAAAATTGGATCCACTTCAAAAGTTTATGCATTCCAAGAACGTTCTGTTGCGTAGAAGTAAAAAATTGTCAATTCAAATCATTAAACATTCTTCAATTAAGTACATTTTTAAACAGGTAACTCTGCGAGTAAAAATGTATAATATTTAGATTGCGCTATTTATTAAATACCTAGTTACCTACTTACAATTAGATAAAATATTTTATTAAATTATTTACTACTTCACTAGAAAATTCGTAAATAATTGAAGAATAACTTACTAGCTACTAAAATTTGAAACTATTGTGCATGGAAGTTAACGATGGTAATTTAGATGCAATGTGTTTGGTACATTCATATTTCACAGCTGTTGAGTATGCGTTTTAAGTAGGCATAAGCTTCAGAATATTATAATAGAGACATGTCGTGGGTTGGTATTTATAACTTGACTGTCTCATATCTTATCTAACAATAAGACTTTTTTATAAAACAATCTTCATTATATACATCTTAAAATAAAAAATACGCGGCCAATTAAAACGTATAACGAACAATAAAAATCCAAACGAATGCCGTTTTAACCGTTGATACATTACCAAAAATTTAAGTAGGTAACTTTAAATATCTAAACGGAAATTATCCAAGCATGCCTACCTTGGATGAACCGGATGCGTAAGGATAATTACAGCACAACAAAATGACACCCCGTACATTATGTTCTAAAATAATACTAGAAAGTGACACTATAGGCTAAGCTTTTTTTTTTAAAGTCTTCTTTAAAGTCATTAGGATACTTCTCGCGTCATTTAAATTCCACGTGCAGACACTGCTTCCGGACTTTTCTCAGTTTGAAATATAATGGAAGAACCAAATTACTTGTTTCGATCGTTTTAAATAGTATAGGTATAAAAATCGTAAATAGGTAAACGGTATTACATAATAATCCAAAATTATAATTTTAGGTAGGTATATTTCATAACGGTTTAATAATAATTTATCGGATTTAATTTTATTACCACACGAAGCAAAGTATTTAGCATAAGAAGCGAAATAGAATCATCTAGAATTATAATTTTAGATGTTAAAAAAAATTTTAAAAATGCAAGAAATTCGAAATTTAAATCAATTAAAAGATGTTTATTTTACTTTTAGATGAAGAAGTAAAATACCTATACATAGTCGATAAAGATTTAATATCTATTTATTTGCGTCTTTTTGAAAAAAATATCCCTTTCAATTACCTAGGAGGTACGAAACGTGTCCGAAATCACAAGTTGGCGGGACTTCGTACGTTAGCTCTTTACACGGGACATCGTGTTCTATGAGCGACATTTTATTTTATACGGAGGACACTACAATTTATTAGGGATGATTCACATTACACAGGGTGATTTTAAAATGGCACTCCTAATCTGCAGTAAGTATATGTTGTGGGGGGACCGTTAATGTAAAATTTTCATCTACGAAATTTGTCATAGAGCTAACGTATCATACTGTATTAAATTTTAAATTAGTATAAATAGCAAGCACCTGATGTAACATTAATAAATTGTTAAGTATGTGCGACAGATAAATAATAGGTATAACTGTGCAGTTGCTACATTTATTTCAACAAGTGAAAATTTGTAGTTTTAAATTGTACGAAGTTAAAGTATGGGAAGATTCGCGCCTACCGCGCTATTAACCTAAAATATTCCTATAAATCAAGAGGCACGGTGCCTTTTTAGATTCAACATCAAGCCAAACATAAGAAGCCTTTGCAGATCAAAATACTGCAGAACTAACTAGGATTTTTTCTATCATTTGACGTGAATTCATCATCATTATTATTATTATTAAAATCGTGTTCATGATGATCGTTCATGACCGCACATTAGATTGGAAAACAATAAATACGAGTAAATGTTAAAATTAAACGATGTAGGTACATACAGCTCATCCAAACCTATACGATGTTCACGTCATCAATACAAGGTTACTAGATGATGACGTTTTACACAGTGCTGTCACCTCGTACTTCGTATTTTGACAGTTCTAATAAATTGTAGTCTTTCTTTATACCATCCAATATGTGCGCAAGTAAATCATCTATAGAATATGTCACTTTCCAAACTTTAAACCGAATTACAAATAAACAATCTAGTGACTTTTTGTTGAGGACGTGAACATCATATAGGTTTGGATAAGCTGTACATAGATGTGTAAATTTCTAGATCGACATACCTATGCATGTTAACTATAATTTTTTTCATTTTTAGTTTGGAAATACGGTGCATTTTTTATCTTGGCAGCTATGTTAACGATAAGTTATTTATACGATTCTAAGATTCTACATATTTCAAATAATTTGCGAACAAAACACGAACGAATATCAACAATTCAATTTATTTTACTATAGATAGAGTCGGCGTGCTTCGGTTAAATTATAATTTTTGACATAGTGATATAAATGGTAAATATATAAAACTATCTAATTCATTGATCAATAATGCGTCTGACGATGAGCGTAACTACAAGTAAAAATCATCTAATCAACTCGAGCATTGGAGCGGGATAATTTGCACCGGAAGAAACGACCAGTGAATGTGATGACTGTAACACAGGAAGTGCGCTTATTCTACTTCGAACAAGTTGTAAAGGGTGCAGTGATACCTGTATGTGGCAACATACGACTTCCCCGACATTTTAAAAATAAGTAGGTAAATAATCGTAGAAATTAAAGAAAAGTTCCCAAAAAGTGATTAAATTAAATTGAAAAGAACGGAGTTAATTAATGGATCTGAATCGATACGTACAATATAACTGAATTGTAGAAAGATATGGAAATATTTATTAACGAAACGAAGTGTTTATTTTTCGGAAACTAAAATAAAGTTCTTTTAATCTAATTAACAAAAAAAAGTTGTTTTAACGATCTTTCATAAAATGTCCGAAATGAAATACCTACACGTATGTGTTTTGCTAGGTTCCTCCAATTTTTGTCCCGAAGGCGATGTTTTCATTTAAAACAAATATATTTTAACTTCAAATAAATGCAATAACTGAACTGTTTATTGCAAACAATGAATAAACATTTAATACAAGCATAATTAATTACTTATACTTAACTGGAATTACTTAAAAAAGTAGTACCTATCTACATGATATTATATATCTTAGAACCAATTTAATAAAAGGATAACAAAATTATGACGTCAGTGGTGATGATCATCTTTTGATACGAGAGAGCAAAGTCAGCATAAATACACAGGTATCGTTATTCACGATAGATTCCAATGCACGTCATGCGTAAATAATTACTAAATTGTATATTTGTAATATTCAGTTTAAAGTTTTGAACGTGGCATATTCTACCAATGATTTAACAGCACACGTATGCCATGGCAAAGAAAGACTACAACCTATTAGTACTGTACAAATAGAGGTTTTCTTGATGACGTCGTGGATTGGAACCTATCGTGAATAACGTATAGGTATTTGCAAAATGAATTAAGCACCCAAAATTTAACTTTTTAATAAAAATACGTCCTCCAGTTTTAAACTAAATAACGAGATAACCCTCAATTTGTCTATAAGGTAACAGTTAAATCTAGTCCAGGAAATAATATTTTTAGAAAATCACAAATTAAACAGAAATAAAAATGGTAGGTAGGTAAATAATAAGGGAATTCCTCGAAATCTGGATTTCGATCTACATACTTCTAAAGATAAGTTATCGATTCGTAGGTTATCGATTCGTAGGTGATCGATTAAAGGCGAGCCGTGTGAGGAAATAATAGTTACTTTTGCACAATATTAAACAGTTGCAAACAAGCGTGAATTGTTCTTACAATTAACTCACTTTCATTAAATTTGCGCATTTACATTTTATTTTCTTTTTAATAAAGTGCCTAGTTAAATTAAAAGTACTTAACACCCACAAACCCTACTTATATTTATTATCATTTTACCTTTTTAAATCCGTAAAAATGTGGTTCTCTGACAGAATTAAATCCTCTTACTTTTTGACTTTTTTAGTGTCACGAATAACAAAGTTTAACAATATTTTCTATAAACGATTTTAGTTAAGCTTGTGCATATCATCACAAAATTTTCCTTTTAGAAACAACCTGTACCTTCTGAAAAAATTCAAAATAAAACAAATGGCGGAGTCCGTTCTTGCAAAATCGTTAAATATTACCCATATTAACACTAACAATTTTAATAGTAAAAAGATTTTTACGACGTTAAGTACAAACAATTTATTCACTCACCTTTGCTATTATTCTCTTGCCGAATGTAACTCTACGTTTAGTCGCTTTTGTGGGAGGATTTGGATCATAAAAATCCTCCTCTAAACCGTAGTCGTTAAGTTCAAAACCATCTAGCTCCTCCATCTGAAACAAACACGACTTGAATGAATAAAACGTGGACGATTTTTAAAATGCATTTGAGTATTGCAGGCATCTAACGTTAATTTAATTGATTGTTACGTAAAGGTGAGCATATCCAGACATCTTTTGCATTAGTTAAAATTGTTTTCTGCAAATTGTATTTTATTTTTAGAAACTGCCCGTTAAGTTAAGGCAAAAACGAGCAAGGGACAAGATTTGAACCCTAAAAGAAGTCTGTGTGCCACCTGTTACACTACATCGTATCGAATTACCTAAAGATCGTATATGTTTTATCCTCGCCATAGAATTGATTTAACATTTGCCAGTTGTTGTAAACGTTTTATAAGCTTATTTTTTTTATTTTCGAATATTATTTTTATAAGTCGACAAATTGCTAAGGTATCGTTTCAAATATAAAAGACAATTTTATTATTAAATTATTTATTATTATTGTTTGATATATTTGCGATGATTAACAATAATTTTAACATACAGATATTTTGTAAAAATAATCAACTAAATAGGTTAAAATGCATCAGTGCCTAAATAAAATGATTTTTTCAATCTAAATGTAGGCCAACTAACACGTTGCCGTACAATCCCGAACATTTCAAAGAAGTTTATCCCTTTAAGCAGACAGTTGCCGTTATTTATAACATCTGGAGTCAGACAAGGGTAAACGGAGGCATAATACGACTCCCATAAACTACCACTCTCGCCATTCGAAAATGTAGAACGTGAGTAACATAAATAAGAACAAGAAAAGAAAATTGCGGACCTTTATGTGATAAAGAAAGAAGAACAAGATTATCATATCTTAACGTGGTGCCGTTCTGACGACAAATATTCAAGTGCTTTTAACAAGAACTAACAGCTCATTGCAATTCTGATTCGGTGTTGTCTAGAAGCAGAGGTGTTTGTTCTCTCTTGTAATGTATTCAACACAGCAACAAAAGATTATGCTATAGTGATTGTGCGACTTTTAAAATTCATTAAAATAACGCATTTTCAAAATCATTTACATCAAACGTAAATTCGGCAATCTCGATTTGTTCATTCATGTAGACAGACCATAACTAAACTATTTCGCCCCTTTGAATAGCAACATGGATTATTGTAGTCAGCTGGTTATAACCTTGTTTGAACTCGCGCAAGATTTGAAGCATCAAGTTTCTTATGCGGGTTTATCGCAAAAAAAACCTAAAAATCTTATATTAAAACCACAACATTGGTCAGAACAGCGAATCTATATAGAAGACACAATATTAGCAAATCTAACTTTCCTTTATTCTACGTTTAAAACATTTTGTTTGGTTTAACGTGCACCATATTAGGAGACCAAAATTTAATTATTTGGATAAAATAAATAAAATACAACTATTGAACTTAGATGATTGCAAACTGGGAGCGTCCTCGTGTTTGAAAATTCGCATTATAACCTATGGCCGTATGGTAAACGTAACATTTTTGAACACTAACATAAAACGGCTTCTTGCGTTATTACAGATTGGCCCAATCTTAAATTTGGATACCTACTATCGTAGAACGGTGTTATTAATAATCCACATAATGAGCACGTCACAATGCGTCGTTAAAACAATAGCCAAATTCTATTTTTAAATTACGTTTATCTTGTTTTACAATATTTATTAAGGTGACACTTTGATAACACTGCAACAATGTAACTAACTAGGGTTAATACTTTATTAGAGAAATAACTGGTAAGTAATACAACATCAGAGCTATTAAGACTGATTAAAGTTCACATAAACTGATTTAAAATCGTTCTGCGTATACTGTCTGTTTAATTTATTGTGTCGCGACAAATATCTCGACTATTGCAAGAATCTCAAAATATTTTTATAAAATTTTTCGTTTAAAATATCCTGGATGTTCCTTACATTGTGAGAAGGCGCTACATCCTGTTGAAACCACATAACGTATGCCGATCAAGAGAAACGAGAATCAGAAACTATTTTAATTAATTTTACCGGCAACCATTCCCGAATGTAACTCCAATATTTATGTAAGCACGCAGTAGTTGATTGATTGTGAATTTATGCCTTTAATTAATTAGACAACTAAACATTCCATTTAAAATTTCGAATGTATTTTTTGTTACATCTAAAATATTTGATGCTAAATTGTTTTTCTGATTATGAACAATAATTGAAAATGGACAATTAAACAACTTTCGTATATATTTGATTTTTTCCAATAACGAATGATATCTGCTGTGACATAAATCAAATAGACTGTACAGAAATAATTTATTGCACTTTAAAGGTCAGTTCTTTGATGAATACAAATGTGGGTGATACCTAATTTATAAACTATACAACCATTGTTATTATTACAGAAATGAATAATTTAAACTGTAATTAAAAAAACCAGATTATAAACTATTAATGTTAGGTATACTAAAAAATTATACTTAAAATTTAAAATTAAAGTTAAAATAGTTAAATGAAATAGTTTTCACCTTCAATAATATACGGTAAAAGAAAAATTAGTTTTGATAATCATCAGAAAATAATGATGTTGGTAAATAATTAAATTTCACAAATCGACGTTATTTTGACTAAATCAACATTGATCTATTTATCTTTCCATTAAAATCTGTAAGTTGGTTAATATTAATATCTGATATTAAGTTCGCACTTTAATTAAATTCAAATATATTAAACTTACATTGTTGTTCATTGTTCGATTGACAACGATTAACTTACGGGATAGAAATAAAAGCATACCTTAAAAGGTAGATATTATTTAAATAAAGAAATTTAATGTTGTTAATAAATTACAGTAATGCTTGCTCTATATATTATCAAATAGAATATATCTGTGTAGGCACTTGTTTTCAATAAAGATGGCCCCATACGACTTATATTCACCTAACATTTTACATTCACCAAGTTTGTCAATATTAAATTAAATATTAAATACCTGTCGTTTCTTTTCGTAATTTTGAAAGGTTCTCGTTAACAAATACCTAGTAAATGCAACAACTGAACTTCGATTATTTAAACTGTAATTAAGTTGGCCAAAGTTGAACATATAGATTAAATATAATTGTCTCGTGAGTGTTATTTTAAGAAATCGAGTGCTATCGCTAGCGGAGAATTTCTGCTATTAACAATATAGTTTTATAATTATAATGATATAGAAAATACGTACCTATTAAAACGACAAATTTAACGAACAGCTCGTAATATAGGTGGGTACCGATTGTATTGAATGTAACGAATAAATCATGTAAAACACCTATACTGTTATTTTATTACGCTCAGAAATAGAAAATTACGTTGATTATAGATTTTCTAAAAAAAAAATTAAGTAGGTACTTACTTTAATAATTTATTACATTTGTAAAAGAATTAAAAATGAAAATGAGTACAAATTATAAGAGTACCTATATAAAATTACGATATCACAGTTGTTATCGAATATTGTCTTTGCATTAGTTTCGGTCAAGTAACATTATTAATCTGGATACCTACATTTTGTAAATTAAATACATTTGTAAAAAAAAGAAATCTATATTTCGTAAAAAATAGTTTATCTTCCTCCTAATGCTTTTAATTCGCAATACAAATCGACGTGAGTATCCGGTTTAATTCGTCTACTGTTGTATATTTGCGTAAATGCGAAATTTTACCGTAATTCGTTTTTTTTATGACACTTTCTATGTTACTTTAAATTGTTTTAAAGTAAATAATATACCTATAAAATAACAGTTGAGAATTTTGGCGTGTGCACAGATTTGAACATTCGAAGTAGCACAGAAATGAAGCTGAGTGAGAGTGGAAATTTAACTGATATACCTAAATCATAACATCGTCACTTGTAGTACTGATGCGCTTCAGTTAAAAATCACACCGCTTAATAAAACGAACAAGTTTGACAAATGAAGCGATGTGAATAAATCGATTCAAATGCTAAAACGAAAACATCTATTATACAGCTATTTACCAGAAATGACAAATTGCCAAATTTATCAATCATTTTTTTGCGAATAAACACAAAAATACAGCAATGATTTTTTCCTAAGCCCCCATTAACAGTCTCCCACAACGCACTGTAGAGTTGGTGCGCCATGTTGGAATCGCCCTGTATAATACTAAATGTTAATTGTTACATTAAATTAAATTAAAATTGTTTTGGAAATATTAGCAACATCTAGGTATTAAATATTTCGTCATAAATCTAATAAAAAGGTATGATATAATGCCCACGCGATTTGAGCATTGAAACGTATTATAATGCAATCGTAAATCAAATTATAATTTAGGTCGAACATTGTACTACACAGTGTAACTCTTATGATCAGATCATTGAGACATACATCAAACAAATAAAAGAAATTTTTTATAAACGAGTGGTATTACGACACATTCATGGTAAAATATTTCAATTCGCCATTCGTCTTACCACTTTAGTGGCTTCCTTTGTTTGGACATCGCGAATGAAAATAATGTGAAAGACTAACCCTTTCGCTCCTGATCTATTTTTTCTTTTATTTTAAAATAATTAGGCATGCTATGAGAAGCTCCGCAAAGGAGCCGAGAAACAGAAGGGTTCTCACTAAAAATTATTTTTTTTTGCCCGAATCCCAAAATAATAAAAACATTGTATATACAGTTTATTAAGTATAGATACTTATAAAGATAAACGTAATCAAAAAACACTCGAATATAAAATCTACCGAACTATATTGTAAATTTAAAAAAGTTGTCAATTTCCCTGACTTTTCTCAATATGCAAAATCTAAATATCGATACATAATAGGGTGTGAAACAATCGGATCATTATAAACAAACGTTTTTCAATAATAACCCTCACATGTTCTTTTACAATTAGTCATGAGAAACAACGACGGAGCAACTACTTATTGAATAACTTCATGTATGTAACTTATTTGTACTTGTACTTGTACTTATTGTAACTTATACTGTATATAACTGTATTTTTTATAGAATAAAATTATTTAAATAATCACTATCTACTGCCTTTATACCACAGAATTATCAATTTATTCTATTTTTAATTTAAAAACTATTCGTGTGTCCTTAAGCATTGAAAATTTCCCTGTTATAAACCATAAACCAGATAAAAGTTTAATCGTATTTTTATGCGTCCGATAAAATACAAAGCTACTAATAAAACACGCCCCTACGCCACGTACACCACCTACTTTCATACCTTATCGGAGTTCGAACAAAGAACTGAATATTTTTAAAAGTATTATTTCCCAGTATCCATGTACAAACTCGAACGCATTTATATATAGAATTCTGAAAAAACCGTTTCAGATCTCTCGCGTCAGTGGCACAGAGCGGTAGTGCTTGTTTCAGTAGTTCGAATTTTAAATTACGGCGTCGTATTATCCGTCGCGTGTGCGAGGAATGCTCGTTCGGTTTATAAGGTCTTTTTTGGGTGTGAATGCGCGAGTGTTGTGTTGTGTTCTATAAAAGGATTACAAACAAAAAAGATTAAAACGACGAGGAAAGGTAGGATTTTTCTTTGTCGATTAAATCTCCGTGTATCTTTAAAGTGTAAATACATGGACGTTTAAGCTCTAACACGAATTCTCTGAAGATCGACCTTGGTTAGGCTCCTGAATAGGGACTCGGTTAGGGTTCCCCCAAACATTCGACGGTCCAATTTCGTAGACGAAATTTTATCTTGCCCGCGTTTTCGCGATCACAGTGGTTAGTGAATTACAGTGAAATATGAAGCGTAGGTAGGAAATAATAGAAGTTCACAGTCAACGTAAGAATCTACGTTGGAAATTGTCGATAGAGGGAAAATAATGACAAGAAAAAGGTAGGTAATACAAAAAAATTTAGAAGTTTCTAATTTTTTCTTATATTCTGTTATAAACAAGTGGCAGTCCCAACAGCAGCAGCAGTGTTGGTCTGAATTTTACGTGAGTATTAAAAAAAAAAAATTATTTTACAACTTAAATTTTTTTGTTTTTTGATATTCTTTATTTTTTATTATTTTGACAGATTTTACATTTTCAATGGATTCGTTTACGGATAAAAACGGAATTCAAATTTTTGATTGTCGCAACAATTTAGACTGTTAACGAGACAAAATTTGATTATTAAAATTTGCAAAAATTAATTCTTAACGTTTTTTTTCTTTTAAAGAATAATCGGGTCAATTATTAAAATTTATTGTTGTTAGTTTATTTCTAAGGTAATTTATATTAACAGGAGTGATTATTTTATTTTAAATAAGTATTATAGATGCAATAATATATTAATATTTTTAAAACTATGTATGTATTTAATACCTTATTAATGTCGAATGAAAAACAAATTTAATTTATTTGGACCCTCGTATGTCTATAAATTGTGCGTCAAAACTTGTTTAATACCCAAGTTTCTCGGTTAATTTTTTATTTTTCCACCTAGTTACTTAAAAAATATTCTAATAATTCCAGTTTCTTTGTGGCATTCTTTTAATACTCCTTGTTCTAAATTTCCCCCTTTTTTTACTAAATTTAATACTTTCATGCAATTGTTTTAGTTATTTTACTAACAAAGTAAAAATGAGACAACTGTATGGGGGTAAAGATACGGTGCGGTTAGTTTCCTGATTACCCACCTAATACTCAAATATAAGGAAAATTTCGGAACTTACCGCCAAAACTGCAGTAAACGCTTTCGATATTAGTTTTTATGGGATTTAGTTGATGCAAGTTGATCTTTAGTCTTACGATTTATTGTTAAACTAAGTTTAATTCAAGTTAAGTAAGATATAAGATGGATTACTTTGGAAATTAAACTTCAAAGAAGGCAGGCCAACAACTGGGATGTTGTGGTGCATGTTGATGTAAATGAAGCATTCAGGGAGAAACGAAGACATAAAAGGAGTTGATGGAGCGATAGCAGACCTTAGTAGACTCGCGCTTGGATGAAGAGAAACAGGCTGTATGTCTATTATATACTTAAAATAGAATAAGTTCGATAGTTGTAAACAAGTTAGCATCTACGGAAGAGTTTTAAGGTGCGGTAGGGCTATAGGCGAAGTCTCGGCCTTACATAGCCAACGCACTTGGGGGAGTACCTCGAATGTGGTGTGGAAAACTCCCCAAAAATTTAATGTTTATTATAGACACATTTCGCGAATTTTCATAGAAAATATAACTATTACAGCCTGTCTGATGACGGGACAATATTTAGTGATATTTTATTTGTGAAATAGCATTGTTCGTTATCAGAACTTGTCAACAATTGTTATAACTTTATTCAACTATATATTTGTCTACATTGTCATTAATTAATTCAAGAGTTTCTCCTTTTGGGGAACTTCGAAAGGAGACATTTTAGGGAAAAACCTTATATAAGGCCCCCCCATTATTTTTATCGTAAAAAAATTACTTACCAGTCTTCTCTCCTTATGTTTTTGTTTTGTATGGGCAAGCATATTAAATAGAAAATTTAGTTACATTTTCAAAAATTCAAGACATCTTACAATTGGTATATATATTATAATTTTTTGTATGTTGACAATGCAAGAGCTTTGCCTTGATTTTTTGTTTTGAAGAAGATAGGTATTTAAAAAAATGTTTGTATTGTTCATATACATATTACAGTTAAACCTTTTTGTTGACAAAAAGGCTTACTGTCAATAGATATTGTGTATTGGATGTATTTTTAAGTTCTAAGAAAATATTATATTAGAATAGGTACCTACCTAACTTTCGACGACCGCAACAAGTCGGTCAACATTAAACTATTTATTTACCTGGCAGGTATAAAACAAACCAAAACCCCAAAATGATTTTATAATAGGTTGTAAAACAGCGGGGAAAACTGGCTACCTGCCTTTCGGTTAATTCTAATTAAACAATTTCTATTGAAATGTTATAATGGCCATGCTGGAATAGATACTTAATAATACCATCTATAGACCTAAAAGTAAATTTTAGAAAATTCGATTTGAAAATTTATCAAATAGTCACCTACGATTATAACCAATAATCTTATCTGGTTCTACAAAGATATCTTATCATATAAAACCCTGCGGTAACGTGACCTTTTTCTTAACACAAATGTAATAAAATTAAAACTTTATCATGCGCAACATTGAAAAAAGGCAATAGTTACCCAAGATACAACTAATGCAGTAACGTTAAATTCCACTGAAACAAAAACTAGACAGGTAATAAATAACTTGCGTTTCATTCATAAAACCTAATCGCATTTTCAATCCAATACTTTGCAATGCATGCACATTATTTATAACTAGCTGACCCCGAATGAAAAACGTTTATATTAAATAACAACCGTGTACAATAGTACACATAAAACAAATCCGTTTGATTCTCAAAAAATTTGGTTAAGTACTTAACCGAAGATGTTCTAGGAACACATGAGTAATAAATATATTCATATTTAAAACAAAATTACGAAAAAATTCAAGCCATCTATATTAGAAACTAATAAAATCAATATTTACCTCGTTCTCGTTGACGAAGTTATTTAAAAACACTAAAAATCCACCGATTTTAAGAACTGGTAAACAGACACACTTGCAACACCAAGATATAATCTTAAACTGTACACAAGTAAAGAGAGATAGCGAACGATGCTTAAACTAAGACAGCTTCTATGAATGAACTACGTAGTGGGGATGAGGTTAGTTCGATTGGTTCGTTACGCTACAGATTAAGTTTAATTCTTACGCATTATTGTTGTTAAATTTTTTTTAACGATTAATAAAAATTGTGCCTTACCAGTGGCGTCGCCGAGATAGGGTTTTGTTATTTATAATTAGGTACAATTTTTGGATACCGGCATCTTATTTACCTACATTACAGGAATTTAATTTGATTAGATAAAATAATTTTACGTGGTTAATACAAAACTTAAAATTCTAGAAATATTTATATACAGGGTATATTTAAATTATGTGCTATGGAAGTAAAAAAATCGCATAAATGAATAAATATTACCGATTGCGATTAAATAAAAAAA